>OY821784.1:22542519-25042519 GCA_963682175.1 Triglochin maritima | reverse complement strand
TCGAGGTAGCGAAGATGACCCCATCATTTCGCCATTGCCTTCCTGAGGCATGGGTGCCTGATTACATGGAAGACGATGTTAGAGCTTGTGTTGAACGTTTTAATTAAACCGCAAGTGCACGGCGTCGGTGAAGACGTGGCAAATACGGGTCGTCCACAGGGAGGTGAGCAGCCTCTCGTTTGCATGAAATCAAGTGGCAAAAATAGGGAAGAGAGTTTGATTATCCTACTCTACCCTACACTACACTACGAAGTACGAAATGCGAAAGAAAGCAACAAACGATGAACTACCAAACTAAACTAAGAACTAAATAAGTGCTGGAATTCAGAAATAGAAAACCCCTAAGGGGTGGAGTGAGTGCACACATGCAAAGAGGTGGGTGTTGAACACATTCTTTAAGCACAAATGAAGGTGGTGTTATCATGCATAGGAAGTGTCTAAATGTTATGGCAAAACATATCAATCCATTCACCAACCTAGTTGATTAACATTTACATATACAAGTTGTTTATTTCATAACCTAAACAAGCATGAGAGGTGTCTAATCATTTTGGCAAAACTCATCAAGTTATAAATTGTATCCTAAACAAGCAAGCATACATTCATGTTTTATCAACACATTGTAAATAAAGCATTCATTCCATTCTCTAATGCATGTATGAACATCAACTCCACCCCCAAAGGGGATGGAACTACTCACTACACATTAGACTAATTATTAAACTAAGCAAGGAAAGCATATTAACTAAGCTACTAAAACTAATGAAATGAAATTAAACAAAGTAAAACAAGCAACATGAAACAAATAACATAATAAAGAAACTTTTATTAAAATAACTCACAATTCAAGTAGCATCCTCCTACTTTAGTGTGTGCTTCAAGGCCTCACTTCTAGTAGGAAGAATAGTTACTCAAAATTTGAAGTCATTAAAATAGAAGGTGAAGAGTTCTATTTATAGCCAAAGAAAAAGGCAATCCGGGACAATCCCCCGATGTGGGACTCAACAAATACCAGAAATAGAATAAACACCCTCTAATACATGTGCTCGCGAAGTTTAAGCGGATCTAGAGAGATACAGACCGCCAATTAGCGGTCCATAAGATCTGGATCTGGATGGAATTCGTTGTGGACTTTTCTGGTTTTCTTTGTCGGTCTTTAATGCATATACTTTGTTTATTGGAGCTCCGACCCGAATCAAAATGTCAAAATACTCCCCATGATGGTGTGGAACAAACACTTTGACGAAGAAGTCAAAAGGATTCACTTCGTCCAAAGTAAGGAAGAGTCTTGTATATAAGAAGGTTAGTGGGATACACATAGTGTTCTTGATCTTATATGTATTGGATTAATCTAATGATTAAGATGATGTTTGCCCAAAGCACTGACACGTGGCGCACTCTCATTGGATGCGCATTAGGGTTTAGGGAAGACTCTACTATATAAGAAGAGGAGGCTCTCATTGGAGGGGGTTGCATTCCTTGTGTGCAAACCCTAACCCTAGCCACCACCTCTCCTCTCTCTCCCATCCGTCCAACCTTCTCCTCCACTCCTCTCGTAGACACTTGGGTTGTGGATTAGTCCTTCTTCTCCACGAGAGTTGAAGGTCGGCCGGTGCTCGAGGCGACTCTGTGAGGTGATCTCCGGTTCCCTTCCGCTACCACAGGTTCTCTCCTACAAAGGTAAATCCGAACCTGTAGATTCAATCGTAGATTGCTAAAATTGGTACCAGAGCCATCTTGGTCACCTCCGAGTTTTGTTTTAGAGCACCTTCTTCTTCATTTAATATGAGTTGACATTTCGGTGGTTCTTTGAAAGAATTTTTTTTTCGGATTCATATGGTTTTGTTTTTTTTCTTTCTCTCCTTTCATGCGGATGGGGTTTGATGGTGGGTTTTTCTTTCTCACCCTAGCGCATGACTTGTTTGATTCATCCTTTACATGCAATTAGTTTTACTTGAATCATCTCTCTTTTCTTGCGCATATTTTTTTTATTTTTAGCATGCATCTTGTGTTGAAAATGGACGATTCATTCTTGCGCATAGTTCATCTTTCTTGTTAAGCATGTGCCTAGGGCTACATGTTTTAACTTTGATTGTTGAGCATATTGTTATTCCATCTTTCAAGCATGCGGCTAGATCTTATTTTTACTGTTTTTATGCGCATATTAGCTTAAGAGAATGATGATAATTGATGTTACAAGAGTTGGATATTACATATGTTTCATGATGTGATCATGTATTTCGGATTATGCATCATTTTTTTTCAAAAATCTTGTTCATGCATCTAAGGATACACAGTTGTTTCCTTATTCATGTATGTGCAATTTTTGATCATATATGCATGCATCTAGAATTTGATAATGATTGCTGAATTATGTGCATGATTATTGCTATTTTTCGGCTATGTGTTTCTTTTGGAATGATTGCATGCATTTCATTTGAAATATTTCCTTTATGATTGAATACACATATATGTTAACTCATTAAGGATTTTCGGATTTTTTTTGAATGATTGCATGCATTTCATTTGATATATTTCCTTTTCATCAAATGTGAATATATGTGATGCCCTCCACCAAAGAATTTCGAACTTTTCTTTCCAATACAAGTAGCATAATTATTGTTGATTGCATGCCTCTATTGATTAAGAAAAGATTGGCTAATTCTGAAAATTTTGGGAAGATATTATGGGGCTGGAGTTTTATTGCCTTAAACATATGTTTGAATGCTTTCCTTTGATGCAAAAATAAGTGTTGCTCTCCACCATAGAATTTTGGATTTTTTCTTTCCTAATCAAAGTAGGATAATTTTTGTGCTATCATGATTATATTGATTAGGGAAAGAATAAAAAAAATCTGTTTTGAGAATGATTATTGTGGAGATTGCTTGTTATTACCTAACACGTTTTTTGCCTATATTCGTGCACCATACATGCATTGTGTCCTTATGCATTACTTCCTTCTTGTTTGAATGAGGTGCACACTTTATGGTAATTTTTTTCATACGTCGGATTGTGCTAACGTATAGAAAGATTGTGCTTGTATGGAATGAATGGTTGCTGATTTTATTTACTGCCTTATTGAGAGTTGAGCGTAATTTCATTCATTCATTTCCATTTGCAATAGATATTTATGGACTGTAATTTTTATTTATGCCTTATTGAGAGTTGGGTTGTAATATTTATGGACTGTAATTTTTATGGACTGTAATATTTATGGACTGTAATAATTATGGACTGTGGATTGTTTATTGCCCTAAGGAGACGAGGGGCTCCTTTATTTTTTATTGCGATATTATTGCTATAAGGCTCATGCAGGTCCCCGTATAAGAGGCTAAATCCCTAATGGGGGTCATTAGCTCGATATAGAAGTAATGTAGTAATCATATCTGTGTGATGTTGATTGGATTTTTTTGAAAACTGTTTTTTGGGAACTCGCATGCCTAGTGGGAGTTGCAAGGTAGAAGTGTTTTGTGTAAACCACCTTGCAACCGGCGAAGACAAAGCTGGAAAGAAACGACCTCGAGGATCCAGAGGTGGGAAAGATAAGTCTAATGTGACTTGTTTTAACTGCCGAAAGACTGGACATTTTGCTCGTGAGTGCACTAAGAAAAAGGTAATTATTGTGTGTAATCCCTCGAATTGTAACGTGACTAGTTCTGTGATGCTCACTGATCATTCTCCTGTGTGGATTGTGGATTCAGGTGCCACGGACCACATAACAAAGGATCGTTCTGCCTTCGTGGAATATCGTCGTGTTCCAAGTTGGAGGCGAATAAACATGTCAAACAACACTAGCATTGAAGTTCTTGGAGTTGGCACATGCAAAGTGGCTTTGCGAAGTGGCCGAATCTTATTACTTCACGACGTGTTGTATGCACCAGCTATACGGCGAAATATTATTTCTGTTGTTGTTTTGATGAGACATGGTTTTAAAGTTGCTTTTGGGAACAATGATATGGGTTTATACCTTGCTAACATTTATTATGGACGTGCCTTTCTTTCAAACGGTTTTATTGTGTTGGACGTAATTTATGATTTCAATCATAATACTGGTGCCTTTATGAACCAAAATTCCATGAATAATGATTCAGTTATGTTGGCAAAGGAGGGGGTATTAGGAGAATGCTCCAAATTTGAATTGCCGACCTGTGAATCTTGTCTAGCTGGAAAGGCAACTAGAAAACCGTTCGGAAAAGCCATTAGGGCTACTTCTCCTTTAGAACTAATTCACTCAGATATTTGTGGACCTTTGAATGTGCGTACTAGACATGGACAAAGTTACTTCATCACATTCATTGATGACTTCACTAGATATGGTCATATTTATCTTATTTCTCACAAGTCAGAAGCTCTAGAATGTTTTAAGAAATTCATGAGCTTAGTTGAGAATCAGTTGGATAATAAGATAAAAACTCTTAGAACGGATAGAGGTGGTGAGTATCTCTCCATAATGTTCAAAGAGTTATGTGATGAAAAGGGGATATCTAGATAACTCACTATGCCTTATACTCCTCAGCAAAATGGTGTTGCCGAGAGAAGGAAGAGAACGTTGCTAGACATGGTTAGATCCATGATGGCGCATGCGAGCTTACCAATTTCGTTTTGGGGAGATGCTCTAATGACTGCTGCCTATATCCTCAATAGAGTTCCAACAAAAATTGGTTCCCTCAACTCCATATGAGTTATGGACAAGATGGAAGCCTGATTTTAGTCTGCTGCGTCCGTGGGGATGCGCGGCATACATTCATTCTACTAGTCACTGATATCGAAAACTAGGACCTAGAGGGAAAAATGTATCTTTGTAAAATAAGTGATTTCTCCAAAGGTTATGTTTTTATCGGGTTAGACGAGAATGAAAGAAGGACGGAACTCGAGTCTAGGGATGCCACATTCTTGGAAAATGATTTTCCAACTCTTGCTGGAGCTATCAAAGAGTCAGTGGACTTCTTTGAACAACAAGATGAGGACATTACCACTCCACAAGATCAGGATCTGGAAGTTGAACATGAGGTTCCACCAGTCGATCCTAGTGGGAGCAGCAATGTTGAGGATCTGATAGCTCTCACGGAGGATGAGCCATCAGATACCCATCTGCGTCGAAGTAAACGCGGGCTCATTCCTCGTAGGCGATTTCGCTTAGAGGATGAGGCACTCATGATAGCTCAAGAAGAAATTGATTATGAATCATCCGGGATGACAGTAATCGATGAGCAAGAACCGGAGACCTTGAAAGAGGCTTTGGAAGGTCCAAATGCGAAAGATTAGTTAGAAGCTATAAAGGAAGAGTTGGAGTCGATGAAAGTTAATTGAGTCTGGGACTTGGTCGACTTACCGCCAAACCGAAAGGCCATTGGGGCCAAGTGGATCCTCAAGATTAAGAGGATGGCGGATGGATCTATTGATAGGTTGAAGGCTAGACTGGTAGCTAAAGGCTACACCCAAAGAGAAGGCGTGGATTTTGAGGAAACATTTTCACCCGTGGTTAGGTTTGCCTCCATCCGCCTTCTACTAGCTATTGTAGCTCAGATGGACTTAGAGCTTTACCAAATGGATGTAAAGACTGCTTTTCTCAATGGAGAACTTGAGGAGGAGATCTATATGGATCAACCTCAAGGTTTTGACGTCAAAGGACAAGAGCGCAAAGTGTGCAAGCTCAATAAGTCCTTATATGGCTTAAAACAAGCGTCTAGACAGTGGAACATTCGCTTCCATCAACCTATATCAGAGAATGTGTTCTCTATGCTTGAGGAAGATCATTGTGTGTACGTTAAGAGATCCAATGGTAAATTTGTCATTCTGACCTTGTATGTTGATGACATACTCATGGCTGGCAATAGCAAAGAGTTTCTGAAATCCACTAAAGAGTGGTTGTCCTCCACGTTTGATATGAAGGACATGGGTGAAGCTAGCTACGTTCTTGGTGTCAAGATTGTTAGAGATAGGTCCAAGAGACTTCTGGGATTGTCTCAAAAGACTTATATTAACAACGTCTTAAAGAAATATCATATGGACAAATGCAAATCAATCGACACTCCTGTTGAGAAGGGTTTGCACTTAAGCCTTGATAAGCATCCTGAGACTCCTGAAGAGAAGGCCAAAATGAGCAAGGTTCCATACTCCAATGTTGTGGGAAGCCTTATGTACGCTATGATGTGTACTAGGCCAGACATTTGTTATGTTGTGGGCATGGTGAGTAGATACCAGTCCAACCCAAGCATGGAGCACTGGAAGGCGGTCAAGAGAATCATGAGATACCTCAGAGGAACGAGTAACTTCATGCTGTGTTACCAAGCATCAGATCTCCGCCTGATTGGCTATAGTGACGCCGATTGGGCTGGAGACATTGATGAAAGGAAGTCTACCTCTGGTTATACTTTCTTGCTGGCTAATGGGGCCATCTCATGGTCCAGTAAGAAGCAAACTTGTATAGCCCTATCGACTATGGAAGCAGAGTATGTTGCATGCTTTGCAGCAGTACAGGAGGCAGTTTGGTTGAGGAGGTTCTTACAACATACTGGGCTTATAGAGACATCTGATGAGCCTGTTGTTGTCTATTGTGACAGCATGGCTGCCCTTTGTTATGTGAAAGACCCCAAATATCATGGAAAGACCAAACATATACAGGTTAGGTATCATTTTGTGAAGGACATCATAGCGAGAAAGGAAGTTGTGTTAAGACATGTGTCTACTAGTCTTATGGTAGCTGACCCTCTTACCAAGGCTATAGCTAAGGACTCGTTTGTGTCTCATGTGAAGTCCTTAGGCTTATGCAGACTTTGATGTATTGGTATGTCTAACTTCCTTTTATGAGTGATTGTTTTTCGACTATCTGTTTGGTTGATGTGATTGTTCTAGCATAAAATATTATTCTGTCAATAGGCTGAAAAATGCTTACTCACACGAGCATTCACCTCTGCCGCTTTTTGATAGCGAGCAGAGATGAGATTGATCATGAGGAGATCTTGTATGATAGATCCAGAGTAGTTCATGATAGGACAGTCGCCTTGATTAGGAATCAAGATGAGATCCTCTATGTTGGTGAGGATTGACATAAATGTTCCTACGATTCATGTGACCTATAGAAGCCAAGTGCGAGCATCACATGTGGCACCAGGTGACACTTGTATGGTGTTAAGGCGACAATGATGAAGCTCAGGTCAGGCGTAGAGGGGGTGCGACTGGACTAAGACTTGTATGGTGTTGAGAGACAGACATACTGTTGTTTACAGTATGATCCACCATAACATGTTTGTCATACAACATGTGATGAGCGACCATTGGGAAGTGAAAGGATGGATCCCTACTCCTTCACTGTGTGAGTCCAAGACTTGATTGTCATTAGTTACTCTCAGTAACCTTCGACGACACCATGAAGCAAATAGTTGATGTGTCTACTTTGGGATGTCATCTATGACCATGAGAGATTCCGTCTAAAGAGGCATCTTCGGGAAAGGAGTCAACTCTGAGTGTAATGGTGGTCTGGGGCGAAGGGAAAGGTTTGACTCGACTGCACTAAAAGTATTTGCTGGGCCCAACTGTATTGGATACAGTAGCAAGTACCTTGAGGAAAAGAAGGTATTCTCTCCGAGGGATCGAGATACCGTTCATGTCAAGTGAGTTTCTGAGTAAACCTGGGGAACAGTGATGTGCATTTGACTGCTAATTATTATTTTTGTGAGGATGTTGTCATTCTGGCATTCTAGTAAGGTTTCTAGTTTGAGACTCCTAATTGCAGGTGCATCACCGGTCGCACGACCCATTTGTCCGTATGATCGGAAGAGTGCATGTGTCGGGGACACAGATAGTCTTGTATCAGGGATACATGATCGGAGACTTGCGTATTGTGGATGAATTCTTGGAAGAGGGAAATAGTTATATATATCAGGGATATATACATATGTGTCGGGGACACATGAAGAGGTGACACATTGCCATCTTATGATTGTATGTATCGGGGATATATACATATGTGTCAGGGACACAAAAGAAGATGACGTGTTGTTGACGTGCTGTTGTGCAAGTGGGAGATATTGGATTAATCTAAGGATTAAGATGATGTTTACCCAAAGCACTGACACGTGGCACACTCTCATTGGCTGCGCATTAGGGTTTAGGGAAGACTCTTCTATATAAGAAGAGGAGGCTCTCATTGGAGGGGGTTGCATTCCTTGTGTGCAAACCCTAACCCTAGCTGCCACCTCTCCTCTCTCTCTCATCCATCCCACCTTCTCCTCCACTCCTCCCGTAGACTCTTGGGTTGTGGATTAGTCCTTCTTCTCCACGAGAATTGAAGGTCGGCCGGTGCTCGAGGCGACTCTGTGAGGTGATCTCCGGTTCCCTTCCGCTGCCATAGGTTCTCTCCTACAAAGGCAAATCTGAACCTGTAGATTCAATCGTAGATTGCTTACAATATGTTGATGACATACTCCTCATGGGAAATCATATACCTTTGCTTGAGCAAACGAGAAGTTCATTGAAATCTACATTTTCGATGAAAGATATGGGTGAGGCTCAATACATCTTGGGAATCAACATATATAGAGAGATCCCGTAGACTCATTGGCCTAAATCAACATACATACATTGACAAAGTCTTGGAAATGTTCAGCATGAACAACTCCAAAAAGGGCAATGTGCCAATGAGTATGGGTATGCAACTCAAGAAGTCTCAACGTGCTGAATCACGTAAAGACTTAAAGTACATGAAAGATATCCCTTATGCTTCGGCAATAGGATCGATCATGTACGCGATGACTTGCATAAGACCCGATGTCTCGTATGCTCTAAGCGTGACAAGTCGTCATCAATCCAACGCAGGTCCTGAGCATTGGATGTGTTCTAATTTGATTATGCTCTCTGAAATGAATGTGTTCTAAAAGTTTTACTTTTATATGTCAATTATTATGAATTGGATGTGCAAACATTTTGTTCCTTGATTATGGTATTCGTCTTTTGGAAGTGTTAAGGGAGAGGCACTTGATCCTTAACCGTAGAGCTCTAAAAGATACTGGTTTGCATAAATCAAAAGTTATTCACAATCATGGTAATTAACATGGAACATTAATCACGGAAATAAGATTGTCATGTTGGTCATCGATTGTTGTAGCTCTACAAATAATTAACGACACGAGTATATAAAAGAGGAAAATATTAATTTTATATATTGAATAGACCTAACAAGTAAAACATTATGGAATTGTGTTTTGTGTCATTAATGTTTTACTGTGTCTTGGATCCTAAGATATGAGACTTGTATCTTTTCACTCAAGAAGTGCTTAATTTGATTATTGTCAAAAGCTATCAATGAGTATAGTGATAAAGGCAATAGTTGGTTGAACATGACTTGTGCTGGAAAAGATAGTTAGTCAAACGATTATCATTGCCCCTCCTAATTGAGTGATGATATTACTGGGCCCCTTGATAAAGCAAAATTATAATGTGCACAATGTAACTTAAGTTAAGTTACATAGTTATAATTAGCTTAAAAAGATCAAGAAATGAATATAATATAAATGTGACACATTTCTACTTTGTATATATTCTTAATATCATGAGGCAAGGGACGGACACAAGTGGTGCACTTACATCACTAAATGGATCGTGTTTTGGTTCGAGTGGAACAGAGACATCTATGCTAATTGGGTAACTATAATGTGTAGCTAGATACCGCTTATAGTTTGAGATATTGAGTGTTTAATATTGCTGCCAATTTGACTTACATCCTCCTATAGGTCACACCACAAAACTGGGAAACAAGAAGCTTGATTTTGAGTTCATATAATGTGTCGGGTTTCATGTGAAAAGGGGACACATGTGGTGAATGAATAAAATCAATGTGTCATGAGAATTGGCATAATTAGAATCATAATAAATTCGTATGAGGTGTGTATATTAAGGGGTGTAATAATTTAATATTACATAGGATAATATATTACATAAGATATGAATTTACTAAAAACCTCAAAAGATCAAATTTTGTTGGAAATAAAATCGGGGTCAAACCCGGTAAACCGTTTAGGGTTCGGTCGACTGAGGTGTCTTCGGAACGGTCAACCGAACGGGGAACGGGTAAACACAATTGGTTGACCGAAATTGTCTGGAGTGCCTGGACAATTGGGTTTGGTCAACCGAGCGTGAACGGTCAACCGAGAGAAAATATCCAGGAGATATCTTGGGATATTTTCGGTAGACCGAAGGTGACACGGTCGTCCGATGAAGATTCGTCAGGAGAAATTTTGGTGGGTCAACGGTCGACCGGAGCAAGATGCGGATCGTCCGAATTTTTCCAGAGAATTTTTCTCAGGCATATTCGGTCGACCGTCTAGCTCACGGTCCACCGAACATGTGTTAAAAACGAATGGTTTGGTTAATCGCGAAGAATTCTCGGTCAACCGAACAACACATTTTTGCGTGAATTATTAAGAGAATAATTAGATCATGGGTTGGATTAATTCCAGATTTGATCAAACATTTTTTAGGATGCTTATGTGGCCATTTGAGATTAATTTTTGGAGAGAATAAGCAAGAGATCATGACTAAAGAATAGTTCTTGATAATGATGTTTTGGGAGCCTATAAAAGGACCCCTCATCCTACTTTTTTATGTTAACGCAAAAATTACCACGAAAATCTCTTAATAGTTTTAAGTTTTAGAGATAGAAACCTCATGAGCTTAAAAAAGGGTTATTAGCTAGATTCTAAGCTTAATTAGAGATTGATTGGCTAGCTCATTTCTCTCTAATCTTGTTTAAATTTTGGTGAACACTTGGAGGCGATTCAACGAGCAATGGAACTCCGGATCTTCTAAAAGGTTTTAGATAACCTTTGGGTATGATCCTCTATCCTTTGTTTATTTTAATATGTGTAGGAATGCATGATATTAGAATAAACAAATACATGTACGTAAAATCAACAAAAATATGAAGTCGAGCTTGTATGTTTGTATTAAAATTTGAAAATGTATACATACATGGGAACACGAAATCCTACACTCTCAACACTTTGATTTGCTTTTCTGAGCTCTTGTCTTCAATGAACCCAGAAATTATTGTTAGATCAAACTTGTAACACAGACCAATACATTGCAAATTTCAATCGATTCTATTTTTCAATGAAGCATGAGAAATAATGATGATAGATTTAATGGTAGTTGGTATTTTTGGTCTTTTATTTTATTTACATATTAAAAGATAATGTATAGATTTTTATGAGTTTTTTATAGAATAAGAATACAATAAAAAATTACAATGAGATGAAACCCTTAGAAGGCGAAAACATTTGCATAGATATGAATTGGGAAAGGTGTTGCACATTTTGTTAAGCACACAAGATTAGATTTTGTAAGCATGACTTGGAGTGATTAGAGTATGAAATCATCAAACAACACCTAAGCTAGATCTAATTACAACTTCACAAATTCTTGCAAGCAAAGAAGCAACGATATAATTCTAAACAAAGATTAAAAAACTTACAAGTAAGCCTTATATGTTCACCAAACTCACAAATTCTCCACTTACCCGGGGATTGTCCCCGATTACCTTTTTCTATGGCTATAAATAGAATTCCTCCTCCATCATAACCTATCAAATAATTATAAATCGTCTACCTCTTTCAAGAGAAATAGCAAAAGTAATAAGAAATCGAAATATCAACATAATGGAAACCCTATTCTTAATTCATCCTAGCTCATATCTCTATCTTCGAAGAGATGGATTTAGTTACAAATGATGAGAGAAAACATAAAAGAAAAGAAGAGCGACATGAAAAGAAAAGAGAAAAATTATTTAGCTAAGAATAAAAATAGAAACTAAGTACATACAACATGAGACTCTCGCCTCATAGAAAATAAACAAAAATTAAACTAAAGGGGAAGAGCTCCCTTGATTATAAAATACAAGGCATTATATAGAATTTTCTCTCTCCCAAGTCAGTTGTCTTTCATGCGCCATTTGACCCCAGAAACATCTAAATTTGGAATATCTCCTGACAAAGGTAATTGTGATCCTTCCAAATATCTTTCCAAAGTCGCTTCAATCACTTGATTTGGATATTCAAGGAGAAAGGTATGCCCAAATTACTAATGGTTTGTCGATTGTCCAGTTTTTCCAAATACAGTCTGTCTTGACACGCGTTTTACAGCCTCAGACCATCGGCATTTGGCAAGTCTTAACAAAATGAATATTTTCTCTTTTAAATTGTCTTTCCACAACATCTTGTATCACGGGATTTGAATTTTGGTTGTAAATGTTATGATATATTTCGTGAAGTGTTATTTGGAATCAAATATTTACAAATTCATATGGATTGCTTAATCCGAATTTCACACTTGAATTTGCATCTTTTCTTATCATTTGAAGCACTGATTGATTCGTTTTATATTAAACCGCAAGTGCGTTGAAGTGGTGGCAAATATGGGTCGATCCACAGAGAGGTGTGTCGACTTTTGGTTTGTTCGAAGGCGAGTGGTAAAGAAAGGAGAGAAAGGTTGGTTACACTAAACTACACTACAATGCAAAAAGGAAATGGAAGATAAGCAATAAAACTAAACCCCAAAGGGTTGGAGAAATAATGCGAATATAAAGATGTGTGTGTGTGTGTGTTCAATTATGCTCCTCACAACATGTAGTGCATGAAATCATAAAACTAAATCCAACTTTGCCTCCACATGAAATAAGATAAGACTATATCGTTAAAACATACAAGACAATAATTGGAATGAAGCTAAATGAACTCATGTATAAAGACTAGACCCTACTATGCCTCCACATGAATTAAGATAAGATTATATCATTAAAACATACAAGACATTAACTAAGGTAAAGGCAACAAGAGTACATACACTACAAATTGTGTTTCCAATATTAATTCCATCCATATCCTCACCTTATCATTCCCCATAACATAGGTCCACTAATTTAAGCATAAGCTAAGCTTCATTCAAGAGCATTAGCATATCAAAGATAAGAGTGAAATCTCATTAGATGGTTATGGAAATCATATTAGGCTCAATGGATTACGATAACACACACCTAATACACTACATGATCATATCACATATTTCTCCACCCCCAAATGGGGATGAAACTACTCACTACTCGTTACACTACCTACATTAACAAAATGAAACATTATACTGAAAGGAAATTTAACTAAGCAAGAAAGGAGCATTAAAGAAGCTTAAAATGAAAGGAAAGACTAAACAAGCGTGCACAAATTAAAAGACAAGATTAAAAGAAACTAGAACAATTATTTTATTAACAATGACTCACATTGAAGGTAGCATTCTTCTCCACCTTGAGTTTTGCTTCAAGGCTCACTCCTTAGTAGAGAGAACCACCAAGCAATGGGTAGTTTATAATAGAAGGTGAAGAGTTCTATTTATAGCCAAAGAAAAAGACAATCCGGGACAATCCCCCGATGTGGGACTAAACAAATACCAGAAATGGACTAAATACGTACTAATACGCGACCCACCAAAATCTTAGCGGATTTGGGCCAAAACAGACCGCCAATTAGCGGTCTATATGGTCCGGATCACGCTGGATTTTATTCTGGGATTTTCTGGATGTCTTTGTTGGTCTTTGATGCATCTACTTCACTTGTTGGAGCTCCGACCCGAATAGAATTGCCAAAATACTCCCCATGATGGTGTGGAGTTTTCTGTTTTGCTCTTTGGTCCTTCCGTCTTACGTTCAGGTCCTTCTCCGTTGCATCTTAGTCCCCAGGTCTCACAATTAAGTCATTTTTCCCAGCTTTTGGGTCCTTTTATGCTTCATTTCTTCAAACCTATTTATTTCTGAAATTCAAACATAAAACTCGTCACGTAGCAATGCTTAGGTGTAAGATTATGGATATAAGATACAAATATAAGCATGAAATGATGTAAATCAAGCACACAAGAACAAATGACTGTATGGAGAGTATATTTTGCAATGACTCTCAATTTTCTTTTTATATATCTGCATTTAAGTTCCTTTGTACTATGATTTTTGTGCAATTTCACGTATTTCCTTAAAACCTACAAAATCAGACAAACATACCCGACATAATATTATTCAAATACAAAAATAAGATAATAGTGAAGATAAAAATGATAAATATGACATTTATCAACAATCTCCCCATTTTTTATGATGACAAACTTATGTCTTAATACTTGAAATTTAAATTGATTTCTCTTCCTTATATGAAAACTATGCATGTATATAATGCTCCGCCTATTAACATGCATAGTATGAATCAATTTAAGCTCCATTTCAATTTCTATTCCCTTTTTGAAATCAATCAAATACAAACATATATAACTAGGGATGAAAATGTTTCATGATTCTCCCTTTTAATCAATTACTCTCCCCATAGTTAAATTGATGATGTGCAATATGCTCCACCTATTATTAAGGCCAAAAATATAAGATATGATAAATGAATACTTTTCCCCATTAAGATATTATCAAGAATGCACTAAATAACAAAAGTTTTCTTAGATTATCACCAATTCCAATGAATGGAGAGGATTGAAAATATTACCCAACTTTTGATCCTCGATCAGGTGTCAATCTCCTTCCGATAGCAAGACCAACTTTATGAATTTGATCCAAATTTTTGTTGACTTTTAGCCTTAATCTATATTGATTTTGATGATTAATCAAACTAATCTTAATCAATCAACCTAATCAATCAAAGTTAGCGACACATGATTAAATGGATTGCATACATACTTGTATACTTGCAATCATCTTAATAGGTTTATCAAGATAATCAAGAGAATGAGCATTGGGACAAAGACATCAAGACTCAAAACTTTAATTAAATCTTTGGACCAGGACTTGTAATTTTCCATTTATTGAGTCCATAGGAAAATATGTAAACTTGAGCACCAGGATTCTGTTCCGACCAAGTTCGGTCTACCGAACCCTAAACGGTCAACCAAAATCATTCAGCAGTATATCTTAGGATGCTCTCTCGAATTTTCTAGTTGGACGACCAAACCACCTTTGGGGTGGACCGAAGTGCCTCAGACTGGTTTGGACTTTGCTCCAACATTTTCATTTGAATCAAGCCTTAAAGTTCAATGGACTTATCAAATTTTGGACGATTGAACGTTTGTCGGTCAACCATTTCCATCTTGGCTTTAGCCGCCTAACGACTATTTCCACGTGGCACTTGACCGTTGTACTCAACGACTATTTGAGCATTAACTGTTAGTGCAAAACCCGTGCTAACTTCAGTCAACCTAAGTATACACAGTCTACCGAACTTGTATAAACAGAACCGAACAAATCTTACTGTTTACCTTGGAACGGTGAACCGAATGCAATTTGGTGAACCAAAATTAAATAGGGCGAAATTGAAAATAGTTACTGGAAGTTGGTGATCGGATAACTGAACCTTATTCAGTCTACTGAACCTCTTATTATGACCAATCCATCAATCTTGTTTCAGACTACTATTCTATAAATGGTCGATCGAATAGGCTTAGAATCTGCCAGAGCTTCAAGAAAACTCTTCTTCTCATTGGTCCATATCTTCACCAACTCCTCAATGGCTCTCTAATATTTTAAGCCTATATAAACACCACTCAAGAGACACAATTTAGAACTTTACACCCTTCATTCAACTATACTCATTGTGTTCTCAATTCCTAAGCCTTCAAAGCTCAAACACACTAAAAGCTTCATCTTCACCACTTGCATATCAACTCCATATCCATATCCAAGTGTTCTCAAGTTAGAGTGTTTAGATTGTGATTCCATTTCCATATTCAAGAATCACCAAAGGGTTGTAAAGCTTCGAGGAAGCTTCCTCTCAGGTTGTGAGTGGAGACACGAACGAGGCGAGATTGTTAGCGAGGCAAGGTGTTTGTGGAGGCGTTGATCTCGGCCCAGAACAGAGATCGGATAGTGGAACTGTAAGTGGGGCATGGAGAATCGAACGGAGCTTGCGAGGAGGACTGGGACCGGGTCGGTGCCGAACATCTCATACTCTTCGGTGTCATTTTGTAGTTTGCTTGTTCTCTTTTAATCCCTCAATTAGTATTTTAATTCCAAAATTTAGTTTAGAGATAAGAGGGCCATCAATCCTAACATTTTTTACTTGAAACTTGAGATCGGTCTTTTCTTCTTTAAGTCAACGACTATTGATCATCCTTCTTCTAAGTACCTACAAGTGACGATTTTGGTACCCAAACAACTTTGGGTCCATGAATGATAGTCTTTGGTACCCAAGCCATTTTGGTCTTTGGGACAAACACTTGAGAAACTTTGCCTCACCAAGAAATGTTTTCCATTCAAAGTAATATGAACGACGTGGTTTTGGAAATTTAAATTGTATCCCAAACCATGCTTATCTAAGGATTATTTTTGACTACCTTGGAGTATGTCAAGCATTTTGTTTCCCTTGGTGAATTTCTCTAGGTCTTTTCTCAATTGAACATTGCATTCCTGAAGATATAGTTGTTCAACAAAAATAAGTGTTGCCTTTAGACTATCAAGTTCTAATGCAAGTATACATGTCTAGCAAACACCTCATTCTTTTCATTCATGATGGTTTGGATTTCACATTGAAGTTTGTCAATTTGCTTTCGAGTTAGTTTGTTCTTTTCACAAATGACCTCATATTTATAAACTAGCTCATGAAATGCATTTTGTAGTTCATTAAAAGAATATATGAATCATTGTTAGAACTAGGGATAAAAATATGGCTCGAGCAAGATCTAGAGGATACCTCACTTTCTTCATCTTCTAATGCTATAAAGAAAATGTGGGTAACTTCCCTTGCTGATGAAGATGGAGAGTATGATGACATGTCATCCCATGTAGCATTGTGACTTCATATTTTTCTCTTCTTTGGCTCTTCTCCTCCATTTTCTTTCCTTTCTCTCTCCTATTCTCTCTTTTATTATTTCACTCCTCTCATTCTCCTTTATTTTGTCTCTTTTCTTCTCATTGTCTTCATATTTCCTCCTTCTTTCTTTCACTTCTTTTTCGTTCTTCCCCTATTTGTCTCACTTGAGAATTTTGATGAGGTTTTGTGTAAGGAAATCAACATCCCATCTTCTTTTTTCCTTAGTTCATCAGAATTGGCTATTAAACGTAGCACCAAGGATTATTTGGTTCTTGGCGACCTCTTTCACTTTTCAGTTCTTCATTTGTAGCTCATGTCATGAGGTTGCCAATTAGGTCCTCCACCTTTAATTGGAAGAGATTGTATACTTCTTAAATTGCTATGACCTTCTCCTTCCATTCGTCGGTGAGTGACCAAAGAATTTTCCTTGCCATGTCACCGTTGCTGAAATTTCTACCAAGAACTTTGAGAGAGTTAGTGATCTCGATGAAGCGAGTATTTATCTCGCTTATGTTCTCATTGGGTTGCATAGTAAAAAGTTAATATTTATGCATGAGGATGTTAATTCTTGTGTCTTTTGTTCTACTATCTCCCATATGATGCATTTTTAGTCCATGTCATATGTCATATGCAATCTCAGAACCTCTAATCCGGTAATATTCTCCATCATTTAAGTCACAATAAAGAATGTTCATGATGTGTGAGTTCATTTAAATTTATTTCATTTTGCCTCTAGTCAAGGTCACTAATTCATTTTCCTTAGCAAGGTGAATGGATTTCGAAGGAAGATTCAATACTTTAGATCACTGGAATGCAAAAATATTGTCATTCAGTTCTTCTAACAATCGTAGTTAGTAGCAAGGCACACAAGTACCAAAGGGATTGAGGTGGAACAAAATCGTCGCCAATCTCGTTTATGAGAACCATCTTTGGAGTTTGGAAACTTTGGTAGGGCGAATAGGGTGGTAGGAAGACGAAGGGGGAGACAATCTGATTATGTTTGGTTTATATGGAGAAGAAGGGAGGGAGGATCAAAAAGTCTTTTGATGTTGATGGGATGTCGTGAAATGAGTGTAAGTTCATTGCACCAAAACGACGTGCATTTCCAAGGATTAAAAATGATAGGAAAACATGTTTATGGTAAAACAACTAGGTTTCCAAAATCCAAATGCACCCATAATCTAGCATTTAGTTGCATTTCATTTCTAGTGTAGTCTAGTATTTTAAATTCATAATCACCTTTTCTCTCATTTTTACTTACTTATCTAGTGGAGCTTTGCATAAGGATAAGAATTTGGTTTGAAATATTGTGTTTGAGATTTTAAATGATTATTTTATGGTGAGTTGAAGGGATATAGGTACTATGAATAGGGACTGGCAATTTCCTTTCGTAACGCCCATAATCCGTACTCGGGACATAAAAGTCAATAATAGACTATAAACAAGCAAAAAATGGACATTAACAATATAGGCAAGTTGAGATCTCAATTAAAACATAACGTCAATATCATGGTTTAGCGGAAGGGAATACAACATAAGCTAAAATCCTACTACATCAATACTAAGAGATAAAAGGAATACATCAAATGCGCTCACAAATCTAGTCATCGTGTCCTAAGCCCAAGTCGCCTCTCGCTGCCTACCGCGTCCTACTTGCACACACAAGCCACCCCTGAGCCTCAAATCAAGACTCTGTACACCACCCGACCCCGACACTATGCTAGACCAAACCGACAATACGACTCACACCGGTCTCACCTCCCATGGCGATCACGCGTCCCAACAAGGTTAATCGTGTACCTCGACCAAACCGCACATCTTATCTACAAGACAACACTCAACCCACTCTCACGGCAGAACTGTCACACGTCCCAAGGTGATCATGCATCCCATCAAGGTCGAGCGTGCAACTCGACCAAACCGCGCATCTGATCTACAATACAACACCCTACTCCAACCACACGCCCGAGTTCATGAGCAACGCTTTCTAACAACCACTCGTCACAACGTGGGTGACCTGACCAATTCCACATTCGGCCTCAAGAACCGACCATACACTCGAGCCCGCAAGTTCAACTCCAATGGCCATTTGTCACGACATGGGTGGACCCTCCCGGACAACCACAATACAGGGAGGGGGAAACCCTAGCAACTAGTCATATGTGCCTCACACGTCATCCCACTCTCACCACACGCCCGAGCCCACGAGCCTAGCTCCAACGACCACTCGTCAAAACGTAGGTGACAACTGATTCCACGAACCTCTCACGTATTTACATAAGGCAAGGGGTAAACACAATTTACCCAAAAGTATAGGTCATATAACTACAACGAATCATATCTCATAATATCAAAAGTTTCACTAAGGCAACAACAAATTATAGAACAATATGCATAAACATGACTAGAGAATCATTAAAAGAATCATAATAAAACTCTAGGTTTAAAATTCACAATTAAAGGCGTACAAGAGTCTTAAGTGTAATTCCACTAAAGTTTCATTACTAATCACAAATTCCACAAATTTAGGGGGAAAACAGTAAATTTCCCAATTAATATTGATTACTACAAATTCGGAAAATCTTGAGAAATAAATAATAACTTTCCATAATTTAAGTTATTTCCTACAATTCTGCAAAGTCCAGGGTGATTCTGAAATTATCCCAATTATTCATTACGTAGACAAAATACAAAAGTCCAAGGTTTTTCCAGCAATTATTCCATTCAAATGCTTTTCATAAAACTAAGGAAATTAGGGGCCTTATTGCAAAAATCCAACCTACACCTAACCATAATCGACCCTAGATGGGATCACCGCCTGCTATCCTCAGTCGGTCGGTCGTATGCATCACCAACCCACGTACGATCGACCGACAACGGGCACCACCACAGTGACGCGGTCCGTAGGGTCGCACACGATGCCAGCTGGCATGCGGTCAGTCCGGCCATCGGCGCCACTGTCGTCGCTCCGTCTCCCCATAACATCCCCAACCTAAATCTGACCCCATGGGTCCAGAAATAAGGGAAGTGGGTGGCGTACCTCTCCCCAACGAGTTGGGGTAACAAACCGGAGAAAGTCGGTCACCGGAGTCCACCACCACCATCGCCGGAGATCTCACCGGAGTTCACCTTAGCTAGGAGGAAGGGTGGAGGATGGAGATGACAAAATAAGGGTGGTTTTGGCCCAAGGAACAAGATATAATTATCACCCCAACAAAAAGGAATTTCGTCCGCAAAATATAAGCAAGTTACGCAAAGAAAAGGTCTGGGTATTTCTCCCGCACATCCGTCTCAATATCCCACGTAGCCTCTCATGGGGTGTTGTGCTGCCACCAGACCTTAACCATCGGGATGACCCTCTTACACAACTAGTGCTCCATCCGATCGACTATCTCCACTGGTCGCTCCACCAACGACAAATCAGGCTACACTCTAGCATATCTGCCTCCAACACGTGCGAAGGGTCAACAATGTGCTTCCTAAACATCAAAGTGTGGAAAACATTGTGCAATCCCAAAAATTGTGACGACAAGGCAATCCGATAAACAACGACACCAACTCAGTCTAGAATCTAAAACAAGCATATGTACCTCAAACTCAGCTCCCCTGTGTGACCAAACCACATCACTCCCTTAGCGGGAGAGATCCTCATGAACACATGATCTCCCACTACGAAAGTCAACTCTCATCGGCGCAGGTCTCCATAACTCTTCTGTCTACTCTGCGTTGTGGCCAGTCTCTGCTTCATAACATCCACCTTCTCTACGCACTGCTTGTCAATCTCTGGTCCTACTAGTTGTCTCTCGCCCACCTCGCCCCAACTTGAGGGCGATCTACACGGTCGTCTGTATAATGCCTCAAAGCTGCCATCCCAATACTGGCATGGAAGTTGTTGTTGTACGCAAACTCGATCAACAGTAGGTGCTCATCCCAGCTGCTTGCCCAATCTAAGGCACACACTCTCAACATGTCCTTGAGTGTTTGTATGGTCTTCTCTGACTGATTATATGTCTGAGGGTGAAAAGTTATATTGAACTTCAACTACGTCCCCAACGCCCTATGCAGTGACCTCTAGAATCCTGATGTGGACCGCATGTCTTGGTCTGAGATGATGGATATTGGCACTCCATGCAATATGAAAATCTCATCCACATATAATTGTGCCAAGTTTCTCAAGCAGTAATGTCATTTGTATCGCCAGAAAGTGCGCCGACCTGGTCAGTCGGTCTACAATCACCCAAATTGCATCGTGGAAACGTCTTGTCTTGGGTAGTCCCGTAATGAAATCCATGGTAACGTGATCCCACTTCCACTCTGGAAGCTCAATCCTCTACAACATGTCTGTGGGCCTCTGGTGCTTGATCCTCAACTGCTGCCCGCCACCAGTAATGTCTCTAAAGATCCCTATACATCTTTGTGCTCCTAGGATGGATCGTATATCGAGCACAATGATCCTCCTTCATGACCTCTCTCCGCTGTCACCGGCACCCACAGTCTACTCTTAAACTTGAGGCCCTCATTCGGTGTTATCCTGAAACTTGACCCCTCAGAGTCTACTAATTGCATCAAGGCGGCCCTTTCTGGGTCCTCTGCATGTGCATAGACAATGTGCTCCACTATGTCTGACTCAACCCGTAAACTAGCAAGAATATATAGCTCCACTGTGTGCTGCTGAAAATGGCCTCCACTGAACTAGGCCCTCCAACAGTCTCCACCCACAGACTCGTAGACTAGACATTGAACTCTCCCACTTCCGACTCGGAGCGTTGGCTACTGTGTTCACCTTCCCCAGGTGGTAGGCGATCATGAAGTCATAATCCTTAATGAACTCTAATGAACACCGCTGCCTCATGTTCAGTTCCTTCTGCGAGAACAAGTATTTCAAACTCTGGTGATCGGTGAACGCCTCGAACTTCTCATCGTACAGGTAGTGCCTCCAAATCTTTAGTGCATACACCACTACTGTCAACTCCAGATCATGAGTATGATAATTCTACTCGTGGACCTTCAACTATCTTGACGCATAGACTACTACCTTTCCATGCTGCATCAGAATGCACCCAAACCCGTACCAGACTCGTCAATGTAGATCACATAACCGCCACTATCATAGGGAAGGGTCAAGATGGGCGTAGTCATCGACCACCTCTTCAACTCCTGGAAGTTGTCCCCGCACTTTCGCAACCAGACAAAGTTCACACCCTACTTTGTCAATGTTGAAGCGATCTTTGAAAAGTCCTCGATAATATGCCAGTAGTAACCAGTCAATCCCACAAAACATCTAACCTCTTACACTGATGTGGGTCCCTGGCACTGCGTCAACACCTCAATCTCCGCTGGGTCCACCAAAATTTTGTCCTTTGACACGATTATAGGATCGTATATGGGGCTTAGTTATAATCACTTTTAAGCTTAAACAAATTCTACTTGCCTAATAATCAAAGATGCAACGGAATTAAACATAAATGCAAGTAGAGAAAGGAAAAAAGCAACTCATAATGAGATAGGGGATTTTTATAGAGGTTCGGCACCCCACTCGGGTCTTAGTCCTCTCTTGCAAGCGCCGCTCGGATCACCAAGCTCTGCCCATGACTTCACTAACTACTCCCCGTTCCGGGCCAGGAGAGAACGCCTTTACAATCTTCAAACTCACGAACAACCCTCACCGAGTTTGGCTCCTCCTCTCACAATCTGAGAGGAACACTTCGGGCTTTCACTGGAACCTTTACTTGACTTCGAGAACAACAAACTTGAGTGGGACAATCACTTTCTAAACTTGAGTACACTTGAGAAAGATAAGTAATTGATCTTAAGTGTGGAAAATGAAGCTTGGAGTGTTTGGAATGATCTCTCTAATGTAAAAGGCAAATATGTGTGGGAGAGTTGTGTGAAATGGTGTTAGACAACTCTATGTATAAGCTCAAAGTGAGTCGTAGCCGTTGGGACAAGTTTAGAAGATGTTTGTGTAAGATACACAAAATAGAAAAATGCAGGTCACATTTCAGAGCAAAAATGGTCGACCGAATCGGGCACGCCGGTCGACCGGTTGGTCAATTTTGGATACAACTAAAGTTCACTTAAGTGAACGGTCAAACAGGCAAAAAGGATTGGTCGACCATTCTAGGGTTTTTATTCTGAGAAAAGAGGATCGGTCGAACAAGGCAAATAGTTGGTTCGACCGGAAACTTCAAGGCACTTCTGCGTTTGGGAAGAAACTGAGTTTCGGTCGACCACGGTCTAGGAGACGTTTGACCGGAAACTTCCAGACTATTCAGGGCGACCAAGTTTTGTTTGATCGGTCGACCGCTAGATATGTTTCGGTCGACCGGAATTTTGGTAAAATTGAGGGTTTGGGAAATCCGACCGTTGTAGAATACGACAGGCCTAACGGTCATGAGACACGTGTAGACAGTCGAACAAAAGGCTTTAAACAATCGACCTATTTTAACATTAAATATTGTAACAGAATAACCGACACCATCGGTCAAATGAAGAACTCGTTCCGGTCGACCGATTTAGTCCTGATAGCTCAAGTAAGGTTTAAGTGTTTTCCGGTTCTCCTCTTCAAGCACCTACAAGTGTAGATTTTGGTACCCAAACAACTTTGGGTCCTTGAATGTTAGCTTTGGGAATCCAAACCATTTTAGTTTTAGAAGCCCACACACTTAAGAGTTATGTTTTACAACTAAGTGCTTTCCATTTAAAGTTGTATGAATTATATGGTTTTTAACATATGAATCATTATATCCTACACCATGTTTTTGCAAGGATTGCCTTTGACTTCCTAAAAGCATATTAAGCATCTTAGTTCCTTAGTGAATCTTTCAAGATATTTTCTTAATTGCACATTGCAAGCTTGAAGATCTAAATGTTCACTGTCACTAGGTGTTGCTTTTAAACTATCAATAGTTGATGCATTGTTTTCAAGTCTAGCAAACACCTCATTCTTCTCATTTCATGCATGTTTCAATTTGGCTTTGGAGATTATTTATCAATTTTCTAGAATTCTTATTTTTTCACAAATGATCTCATATTGTTTAACTAAGTCATTAAATGCATTTTGAAGCTCATCATGTGTATGTGTCTCATCATTTGCACTAGAATTTGAGCTATCACCATAATAAGACTTAGTTGATCATGATCTAATAGAACAATAGTTAGAGTCTACCTCACTTTGATCATCTTCAATAGCCATGAAGCATGAATGGGCAACCTTTTTTTTACTTTTCAAGGAAGATGATGATGATGGTGATGAAGAGTCATCCCATGTAGCTTTGTGAGTTTCCTCCTTCATTTCTCTTCTCTTGCTATTCTCCTCTCCTTTTTCTTCTCCCCTTCTCTTCTCTCATTTTCACTCTCCTCCTTCTCCTTTTCTTTTTCTCTATTCTCACTTCTTCTTTCTCTCATATCTCCTTTGTCCTTCTTGAGGAATTTGAAGAAGTCTTGGGCAAAGACTTCAATGTCCTCATTCTCTATTTCTCTCTCTGGCTCATCGAATTTCGCATGTAAGGCCAATAAGGGTTTGTTCTTGGAGAATTCCTTCTCCTTTTGATGGTTGATTTGGAGTTCATAAGCCATCAAATTTCCAACGAGTTCCTCTATCTTTAATTAGAAAGATCATGCGCCTATTCAATTGCGACGACTTTATCTTCCCAATCGTTGCTAAGCGACCGGAGGAACTTCCTTTTCATCTCTCATTCATTAAGTTTTCTTCCAAGAACACAAAGAGAGTTAGTAATATCGGTGAAGCGAGTGTTCATTTCGCTTATGTTCTCACTGATTTGCATAAAAATCTCATATTTATGCATGAGGAGACTAATTCTAGTTTTTTTGGTTTTACTATCACCCTCATGATGCATTTGTAATCTATGCCAAATTTCGAAAGCACTCTCACGACCCCTAATTCTATTGTATTCACCTCATTAAGGCCACAATAAAGAATGTTCATGATTTTTGAGTTCATCTCAATTTCTTTCATTTTGGCCCTAGAAAGTGAATCTAATTCATCTTCATTAGGGGGGTGTAGGGATTTTGAAGAAACATCCAATATTTGAGGTCATTAGATATTAAGAAAATCTTCATTCTACTCTTCCAATAATTGTAATTTGACAAATTTAGCAAAGGAGGTCTAGTGGTGCACAATCTCTCTACATGATTAGATGTGGATACCAAACTAAAATTATGGTTAAGTAATGAAATTAAGCTCACAAGGCTCTGATACCAATTGTAAGATTGATTGACATCATATCATGCATATATTTGTGTCTTATATCCATTATATTGAGCCTAAACAATGCTACGTAACGAGTTTTATGTTTGAGTTTTAGGAATAAACATGATTGAGGAGAAGAGGCATAAAAGAACCTAGAAGCAAGGAAAAGGACTCAGTTGCAAGACTTGAGGACTGAGATGCAAGAGGGAAGGACCCGGATGAAATCCTAAAGGACCAATGAGCAAATCAGGAAACTCCACACCATCATGAGGAGTATTTTGGCAATTAAATCCGGGCCCAACCATCAACAACCGAATTGGGTTCATTAAACACCAAGAAATCAATCCAGAACCGAGCCACCAAAATCCAGACTCGATCCAACACTTATAAGACTTTAGATCCAAACCCGATAAGACTTGGCCGGGTGTTGTATTAGCATGTATGTAGTCCATTTATGATATGCGTTTAGTCCCATGCCGGGGGATTGTCCCGGATTACCTTTTCCTATGGCTATAAATAGAACTCCTCCATCATATTCTAGTTCAATGTGAGTCATTTTATAAACATAGATGACTTATAATTATTCTCTTGAAAGAGGTAGATGATTTATAATTATTCTACCCATTGCTTGGTGACATTCTCTCTACTTGGAGTAAGTCTTAAAGCAAAACTCAAGGTGGAGAAGATTGCTACCTTCAATGTGAGTCATTTTAATAAAATAATTGTTCTTTGTTTCTTTTAATCTTGTCTTTTAATTCTTGCATGCTTCTTTAGTTTTACTTTACTTTCCTTTTAGCTTCTTTAATATTTATTGCTTGCTTAGGTTAATTTCATTTCAGTATAATGTTTCATTTTGTTAATGTAGTTAGTGTAATGAGTAGTGAGTAGTTTCATCCCCATTTGGGGTTGGAGAAATATGTGATATGATCATGTGATGTATTTGGTGTGTGTTATCTTAATCCCTTGAGCCTTATATGATTTCCATAACCATCTAATGGGATTTCACTCTTGTCTTTGATATGTTAATGCTCTTGAATGAAGCTTAACTTATGCTTAGATTAGTGGACCTATTTTATGGGGAATGATAAGGTGAGGATATGGATGGAATTGATAAAGGAAACATGATTTGTAGTTGCATGTGCTCTTGTTGCCTTTACCTTGGTTAATGCCTTGTATGTTTTAATGATAATGTCCTATCTTATTTCATGTGGAGGCATAGTGGGGTGTGGTCTTTATACATGAGTTCATTTAGCTTCATTCCAATTATTGTCTTGTATGTTTTAATGATATTGGGTTATCTTATTTCATGTGGAGGCAAAGTTGGATTTAGTTTTATGGTTTTCATGCACTACATGTTGTAATGAGCTTGATTGAACACACACACATACACATATCTTTGTATTCACACTCTTTTCTCTACCCCCTATGGGGTTTAGTTTTATTGCTTATCTTCCATTTCCATTTTCATTTTAGTGTAGTTTAGTGTAATCAATCTTTCTCTCCTTTCTTTCCCACTCGCCTTCAAAGAAACTAAAGTCGACACACCTCCCTGTGGATCGACCCGTATTTGCCACCGCTTCAACGCGGTCGTGCACTTGCGGTTTACTAAAACGTATCAATCAAAGATCGTATATGGGGCTTAGTTCGAATCACTTCTAAGCTTAAACAAACTCTACTTGCCTAATAATCAAAGATGCAGCGGAATTGAACACAAATGCAAGTAGAGAAAGGAAATAAGCAAATCATAATGAGACGGGGGATTTTTATAGAGGTTCGGCACCCCACCCGGGTCCTAGTCCTCTCTTGCAAACACCACTCGGATCACCAAGCTCCGCCCACGACTTCACCAACCACTCCCCGTTCCAGGTCGGGAGAGAACGCCTTTACAATCTTCAAACTTGCGAACAACCCTCACCGAGTTTGGCTCCTCCTCTCACAATTCGAGAGGAACACTTCAGGCTTTCACCGAAACCTTTACTTGACTTCGACAACAAACTTGAGTGGGACAATCACTCTCTAAACTGGAGCACACTTGAGAAAGATAAGGAATTGATCATAAGTGTGGAAAATGAAGTTTGGAGTGTTTGGAATGATCTCTCTAATGTAAAAGGCAAATATGTGTGGGAGAGTTGTGTGAAATGGTGTTAGACAACTCTATGTATAAGCTCTAAGTGAGTCATAGCCGTTGGGACAAGTTTAGAAGATGTTTGTGTAAGATACACAAAATAGAAAAATGCAGGTCACAATTCAGAGCAAAAATGGTCGACCGAATCGGGCACGCCGGTCGACCGGTTGGTCAATTTTGGATACAACTAAAGTTCACTTAAGTGAATGGTCAAACAAGCAAAAAGGATTGGTCGACCGTTCTAGGGTCTTTAGTCTGAGAAAATAGGATCGGTCGAACAAGGCAAATAGTTGGTTCGACCGGAAACTTCCAGGCACTTCTGCGTTTGGGAAGAAATTGAGTTTCGGTCGACCACGGTCTAGGAGACGTTCGACCAGAAACTTCCAGACTATTCAGGGCGACCAAGTTTTGTTTGATCGGTAGACCGCTAGGTATGTTTCGGTCGACCGGAATTTTGGTAAAATTGAGGGTTTGAGAAATCCGACCGTTGTAGAATATGACAAACCTAACAGTCATGAGACACGTGCAGACGGTCGAACAAAAGGCTTTAAACAATCGACCGGTTTTAACACTAAATCTTGGAACAGAATAACCGACACCATCGGTCGAACGAAGAACTCATTCTGGTTGACCGATTTAGTCCTGATAGCTCAATTAAGGTTTAAGGGTTTTCTGGTTCTAGTTTGCTTGATCTATTGAAGTCCAAATGTTGTGAAATTTTGTGTGATACTTCTATAGGGAACCTAGTGTGTATGTGAGTTGATTTTAGCTCAAGTATGCTCAATTACACAAACTTCCTGAGACTCAAAAGAAATGCAAATTACATGTCTTCAAATGAGCTTGATTACATGTCTTGACTTGAATCATTTCTTCCTTGAGTCTTGATCACCTGTAGAAGTTAGCACAAAGCAATATATATATGTTATGCAATATGTGTGCTACTCTACATTGATTACAATTAAGATTTGGTTGATTAAATCACCAAAACATAGATTAAGGCGAAAAAGCCAACAACGATGTACCCTAAGAATGTCATGCTTGTTGGTTTTTTGGCCTTAATTTATGTTTTGATGATTTAAGGAACCTAATCCTAATTACAATCAAATATAGTGTAGGACACATTATGCATCAAATATATATTGTATTGTGCTAACATCTACAGGTGGTCAAACCTCAAGGAATAATGGAATGAAGTCAAGACATGTAATCAAGCTAATTGAAGACATGTAATTTTACTTTTATTTAAGTCTTAGGAATATATGAGAACTTAGTATACAAGAGTTGTTACCTATTTACAAACACACTACATTCCTTGTAGAAGTCACACACCAAATTTCACATCATTTGAACTTCTATTGATCACCCAAACCTAAGTCAGAAAATCACTTAAACTAAACCTAATGTGTTTGTGCAGAACAGTCAACCGAAATTAGTTTTCCGTTCGATTGTTTCTACCAGTTAACCGGTACACCAAAAGTGATTTTACTCAGTTCCACCGGTCGACCTATTTTTAACTTTTTAGTCGACCATTAAATCATATTTTCATATGATTGTTATTCTTGTCGTATTCTACAACAGTCGTATACGTATAATTGCACCTAACTCCTAAATTGTTTTTTTCCACCGGTCGAACGATGCCAAGAAACGGTCGACCGGATATAGACAAATTTGTTTGCCCAAAGTCCCTGTAATTTTCGGTCAGACGAATTCTATTCTTGTGTTTGACCGATTAACCTTTTACCTTGCCAAAACCCTCGCAACGGTCGATCACACCTAGTTTTAGTTTGACAATTAACTTAAGTTGTAGAACCTGCACACACATGCCATGCATGAGTCTTAAATCAAGACTCTGTACACCACCCTAACCTGATACTATGCTAGACCACGCCGACCATACAGATCACACCAGTCTCGGGTCCCAAGGTGATTACGCATCCCAACAATGCTGAATGTGCACCTTGACCAATCCACGTATCTGATCCACAAGAAAACACTCAACCCACTCTCACGACAGAACTATCACACGCCCGAAGTGATCATGCATCCTATCAAGGCCGAGTGTGAACCTCAACCAAACTGAGCATCCGATCCACAAGGCAACGTCCTACTCTAACCACACACCCGAGTCCGTGAGCAACACTTCATAACGACCATTCGTTACAACGTGGATGAGCTAACCAGTTCCGTATCTGACCTCGGAACCGACCACACGCGTGAGTCCGCGAGCCCAGCTCTAACGGCCACTCGTCACGACGTGGGTGGACCCTCCTGGACCGTCACAACACAAAGGGGGAGGGTAACCTTAGCAGCTAGTCATACACGCCTCACACATCATCCCACTATCACTACACGCCCGAGCTCGCCAGCCCAGCTCGAACGATCATTTGTCACGACGTGGGTGGACAACCGGTTCCACGAACCTCTCACGTATTTACATAAGACAAGGGGTAAACACAATTTACCCAAAAGTACGGGTCATACAACGACAACAAGTCATACCTCATAATATCATAAGTTTCACTAAGGCCACGATGAATTTTAGAGCAATATATTTAAACATGAATAAAGAATCATAAAAGTAGCATAATAAAGCTATAACTTTAAAACTAACAATTATAAAAGTACATGGGTCTAAGTGTAATTCCACTAAAGATTCCTTACTAATCACAAATTCCATAAATTCAGGGGGAAAATGGTAAATTTCCCAATTAATATTGTTTACTATAAAATCTGGAAATCTCGGAAAAATAACAATTTTCCTTAATTTAAGTTATTTCCCACAATTCAGCAAAATCCAGGGTGATTATGAAATTATCCCAATTATTCATTCTGTAGACAAAACACAAAAGTCTAAGGTTTTTCCAGCAATTATTCCAGTTAAATGCTTTTCATAAAACTAAGGAAGCCATGGGTCTTATTACAAAAACCCAACCTTAACCCTAATTGACTCTACCGCCAGCGGTCCCGCAGGGCTACACATGACACCAGCCCGCGTGCGATTGGTCGACCACCGACGCCACTGCCGCTGCCAAAGTGGCACGATCCAGCATGGTCGCCAGTGGCGCCACTGTCGTTGCTCCCTCTCCCCATAACATCCCCAACCCACATCCGACCCCATGGATCTAGAAACAATGGAGGTGGGTGGCGTACCTCTCCCGCATGCTGGCAGAGTCAGGGGTGACGAACTGGAGAAAGCCGATCATCGGAGTCCATTGCCACCGGAGTTCGCCTTAGCTAGGAGGAAAGGAGGAGGAAGGAGATGAAAAAATGAGGGTGGTTTTGACCCCAAGGAACAAGATTAACACCATTGTTAATTGACATGAATTCGATTCTACACATGGATCGGAAGATATGTCAACTAATTTTGGAAGGGTTTTTCAAGCACGTTACCCATCTATTAGAATGTGTATTTTACAATTTCATCTTTTTATTTGCATTTTTTGCAAATGAATATAATTTCCAGAGGTTATTTGTATCTCTAGAATATATTATTCTACAAGACCTAGATTTGAAATACATAAACATACTTATTAAAAATATCTTGCGGGTTATTTTAGAATCTTGAACTAACGTAGATACCACAAAGAATATTAGAATATTAAAAATATCAATTTAATATAATATATCTTTAAAAGTTTTCAAAAATATCGACAAGACCATGGCTCCATTAATCCACACCTACTTCCTCGAGGTCAAAGTCCATAGGAATGTATTAAAGGATAGTATTAATATATATTAGACTAGTGATTTATATATATAATTGTTTCCTGAAACAAAAAATAAAATGCAAAATACAATTCAATATAATATATTTTTAATAAAGAATCCTTTAATAATGATTTTTCATAAAAAAGAACAAAATGTCAGCACTCAAAAAAGATCCATATTTATTTATATTTATTATACATGATAAATGAGATAAGCATAAGACAATCGAAATCACACAAACCTTACAAGTTACAACACACGGGTTCTCAATTTTGACTCGACTCGATAGTTCAACTTGAAAAACATTCGACTCTAGTTTAACTTGAAAATGAAGAATCTCAATGAAAAACAAAAAAATTCTTCAAACTTAGTTCGGTAAACAAACTGTTTGAATTCGAAAAAAATTGATGCTTAACTCGATCGTTCGAATGTTTTATTCCTCTATTTATATTTATATTTTATATTTAATAATAACATAAAATAATACTTAACATCACACAACACACAAAATGCAATCCGCACCCACGTATCCATCCATCCGAGCCTGCCTGCTTATAAACTCGCCTTATGTAGATTAACTCGAAATCCAACCCTTAATATTTCTCTTGGGAGAACGAGAAAATGCGACGATGAAAAGCGAACCCCGTCTGTCTTTTGAATCTTTCCCTTAGCAGAACCTCACCACCATCACCACCTCCGTGCCCTAGAAACCCTACCCGACCCGACCCCTCTCCCCTACGCCGCCATGTTCTGGCGCCTCACCGGCCTCTCCGCCCTCTCCGCCACCTCCCCTGTAAGATCCCCTCCCTCGGTTCCGCGTTCCGGATCTGTTGACGGAAATTTGTCGATCGGTGCAAAAAAGGGGGAGTTTGTTTTGTTCTCATCTTTTATTTGATTCGAATCGGCCGGTTTAGATGGATTTTGAGTTGGCTTCTGAGTGGTGGAGATAATCGGAGGAAATGCGGTCGTCGAACTTCGGCGGAATGCGGTGTTTTGTGCATTGTGTTAATTAGTCACTGCAATTTGTAGTTGTAGGTTGGGTAAAACTGAAAAGCTAAGGAATTTATTGACCTAGAAAACAGAGATTATTTGATTCTGATTCTGGTCAAGTTCCCATGACAAGAATACTTTCAAACTTGACACCAAAGAGGAATGCGTTGCTAATCGTGACTATTGTTAGGATAACAGAGGGTATGTTGATGAGTATTGTTGAAGCAGAAATACTTCCACAACGTGGATGTGCCTGTATCTTAATTGTAACCACTACTGGTGTTGGCCCCTTTTAGATACGTATGCCATAATTTGGATTGTCCTTATTAATGCTGATTTTACCGATGGATTAGCAAAAAAGATATTCCTAACTTCTTCTTGGTTAATGCTGATCTTCAAGCTTCAAGCTTGGTTAATGGATTGTCCTTATTAATGCTGATCTTCAAGCTTCTTCTTTTTACTGTTCGAAAAAAAGTAGATACTTGTGGAAGCATCCTAGGTGAAACACCATGTAGCTTAATGTTTAGTTTATTGATAATGCATATCTAAAACCAACTAGGGTAAGCTCAGTTCACCATAGTCTTTGATTAGTTAGTGTCAAGGATCAAATCCCAGCATTGTGATATATATGTTGTTGGGATGTAACTAAAAAATAGGCCATTTAATGCTTTAGGAAGAAGAATAGAAGATAGAACATCTATAAAGAACTGTGAATCTTTTCTTTGACTGTTTAAGTATTTGATTTTTTGATGATTTTTTATTAACATATTAGTCTGCCAAACTTAAGTTCCTGTATACCTGCTTTTTAGATGGAGGCTATATTGGACAAGGAAAGCTATACTCTAGAAGAGCTTCTTGATGAGGATGATGTCATACAGGAATGCAAAGTCTTAAATACTCGCTTAATCAATTTGTAATGATCAGCCCACTTCTTTCAACTTATAATGATTTTTTGTGGTTCTCTTTTTACGCTGTGTAGTTAATATGGTATGCCTATATTTCTTCAATATAGAAGAGTCCATATCTGTTGACACGATGTTGTTAACATTAATATACATACTTGTCCTCAGCATAAATTCCAGCTACTATTTATTTGCATCATCATGTAAAAAGAGAGCATTTTGACATTCATGATTCATCTTCAGTCTTCACATTGATTTCTGGTTACTTATGTGATTATGTCTTAATCAAAGCATCATAATGGAATTAGAGGTTTTGGATTTGCTTATTAGAAAAGAGTTTTGAAGTAGTTAAATTTGCGAGCAATAACTGACGCAGTTCCTGTTTTTTAATTTGCTCACTGGATCTAATTCCAACTCTCTATACTGGATATTTGAAAAGGAGACTTTGAGCTAATATGCAACTTGAATTTTCTGCATGAATTACGCTATAAATTTTCATGTCTAAGTCCTCTCCGGTTCTATATGCAGTTTCCGAGAAAAAAACCAGGTCAAACAATTACTTCGATACATTGTTGAGGAGCCTCAAGAGGAAGCTGAGAAAAAGCACTTCTTCAAGTACAGAAAATATTGACACCTTGATGGTTTTCCTTATTTGTTGATTATCAAGTATAACTCACCATTCATAGATGTAAACATTAATGCTTTGTGCAGGTTTCCATTTATTGCTTGCGAGATCATCATTTGTGAGGTTGATATCATTCTGAATACGTTAGTTGAGGATGAAGAGGTGATTGTTTTAATGTCCATTTTCGTCTTTCCAGCTTAAAATTGTAATCTTACCTTTACCTTTTATGGTTTCTTCTCCATTTCACAGTTGATGAATTTGCTGTTCTCCTTCCTAAAACCTGATCGCTCACATAGTACACTTCTGGCTGGTTATTTCAGCAAGGTGATACCTCCTACGTATTTTAGTCATGCATATCATCTAAACTTTGTTGGAATAATAATTTGTGACTGTTTTCTTCATGTTTAGGTTGTTATATGCCTTATGTTGCGAAAGACCATTCCTTTGATGAATTTTATTCAGGTAATTCTATTATAATTTCACAAACCCATTAGTTTCATATTGCTATATATGTAATAGCTTTGCTGAAATGGTATGTTGTAACTTCATGCTTAAGATATTCTCAAGCAACCATACTTTTATAGTTTTATATAATGGCCTAGTGATAAGTTATTCATCATTTGCTCCCATTCTTGTCACAATCTTTAGTTCCCATCTGTATCTGATTTTGATTCATAGTCATCTGGCAACCAATAATCATATTGACGGCTCTTTGCTGGACAGAGTTATGCATGCTGCAAAGTAGATAAATCCATGCAATTTTCATTCTTTCTTTTTGGCCTCCATAGATGTTCTATTATTGGTCTCTTGTGATTGTTATAGGAATTTCCAAGTCAAATGGTCTTTGAGTGCGTCTCTATGACCACTTGGCCCATTTTGTGAGTTGATGCCCAGTATGAAAGAGGTCGTCCAGTTTGCTTTTAATTATTTTTTTATTTTATTGAATTTAGAGGGACAGTCTAGGTGGCCTTAGTATCTTTCTGTGCTTATCCTTACTTCAGGAGCATGTATGTGTAGAAATTCAATACCCCATGAAGTTTATTTTATGAGCTCCCAATGCATTAAATGTCTGAAATTACAGCAATCCCTTTCCTTCGAATTTAAACCAATTTATCCATGTTTATAAATCAAAATGATTTTTGTATACTTGTTTGTTCCTTTATCACATTTTGCGTATTCTGTTAGCCTTGTAAGATCCATTTGGACTCGCTTCCTATCAACGGTGTTGGATAATGCCTCCTATTATTTCCTGCACATTTCATCTTCTCCTTGGTGTCGCTCGTGTCCCTGTTACCACAAACAAACTAGTTCAAATCAGACAAGTAGTTATGACTGCCTTTTCTTTGCTGTCTTCATTGATAAATAGTAATAATATGCCTATTTTCAGCATTTTTGGATTGAACCTTTTTACATCTTCTTGTGGGCCCCATACATATATCTGCTTTTATCTCTTTAGTTGTTTGGACTCCCATTTTTCTTCTTCGATCATTGTTGTTTTTTGGGTTGTTTAACTCAAGTTCTTATTGGTTAAACATATATTTTATTCTTTTTATTTACTTAATCCAATTGATCACTAGAGTCAGTTAATCCAACATCTGTGCATTCTTTGCATTTAAACTATTACCAAATGCATAACTTTGTTGCTTCAATTGACTGATAACTCAGAAGATCATTTTTTTATAGTTTCAGTCAGCTAATTAAACTCTAAAGAGCCAATGGGCTTACTCTTGAAATTTCAGTGTCAAATCCTTTAGTTATCACAAATAGGCAAAGCACATAAACTTTATTATGATGCATCAATGATGTATTACAATTTTTTGTCATTTTCTTGTCAAAATCCCCTTAGAAAAATGAAAATTCTATTATTATTTACTCCTCTGTAATTGTAAGCTTCCGATTTGTAATATTTCCACGTATTCCCATGAACATTTTGAAACTCAAGCCTCAACGGTCAACCCATCAGGTCACAGATTCATCATAAAAGCGTCAATTTTTTTCCGATTAGAAATCATAGAATTAAACACATTTTTAGTTGCATTGCATTGTATCTCAAAAACCATGAAAATTGATAATGTATAACCCGTTTATTGTACTACAGTACCAATGTAACAAACCTTAAATATGACTTAAGGCATGTCTTTTCGGAGGATATCATTTTGTGAGATATGTTATTTCTTCGGAGAGCTGTTTATGTCATGGAATGTGTTATCCTATTTATTGATCTTCATTCAAAGGTGCAGCCAATATTGCTAGGTCCAACATCTACATGACCATTTCGAGAAGAAAATGCTATATCTTAGCACCTAGCAGAGTAGGTGTGAGGGGTGAAATATTGCTAAGGCATTGAGTACAACAATGGAGTTGTTGAAGTCACTTTCCTACTAAACAGGATAATAGCATTTTTACTGCCGTACCAACGCAATAATTGACTACTTGTGGAATTTTTTTAGCAGGTGGTGAATAGTTGTTTATTTTATTAATATTTTACAAGAAGCTCTTCCAAAGATGAAATTGGAACATGAATTTGGTGCTCGACATTTTTATGCAAATTTAAACTATTCAAGCATTTTGTTCATACTCTTTCCTAGTATTTTTTATTTCCTTATTGTATAAATATATTTTGTTGCGCATCATCCAAGAAAACTGTACATTTTATGTAATATTGCATGTAATATGGCTTAAGTCATGCCTTTTGAAAACACATCTACAGGTCGTGCATAGAACCATGAAGCATGTATTATGAGGAATGAATCATGATTCTGAACTAGAAAAATAAAATCCGAACCTTGTAATTGTGGGCCCATGGATATATCTAGTTCCTATATTGTTGCATGCATTTCTGTTACATCTGTTTCGAGCTAAGTTCTTCTGTCTTGATTGATAGGCTCATCAAGAAATTCTTCAACAATTGGTTGATTTGATTGGTATTACATCCATCATGGAGGTTAGTGGTGATCATGCTCATTGCTAAATATACTTAATTGATCTTAAAGTTGTACCCTGAATTGTAGTGACATAAAATACATATTATTCCAGTTATTAGGTTTGACTTATTGTTGGCAATTGTTCCTATAGTAGTCACTAGTCAGATATATTTCTCTCTTTCGTGACAATACCTGTGATGAGGTTATACTTTTTTACATATACCTATGTTATGTGGTTTCTGAAATTTATTTCTTCATGCTATTGATGTAGGTCTTAATAAGGTTTATTGGTGCTGATGAGCATATGAATTTCACGGATTCAATGCCATGGTTAGAAGACTCTAACACACTTGAGTTGATTGTTGACAAGTTCAGTGTATTTGTGAGTTTCATCTTTGACAATTTTCTATTCTAGTGACAAAAAATGTCTTTGCCATATCGGTATTTGGTATTTGTGGTTGTAGTCAATCATTAGAATGGGAATAACATTTCCTAAGCTTAAACACAAAAGTTATAAGAGCCGTACTAAACTAATGGTGGAAATGAGATTCCATGGATGAGAGAATGAAATCAACAAGTGTTTGGAAATTCCACCAATATGTTTCTCAGGTTAGGTATATCACATCTGTTCCTGTGTAACCATTTGTTTAGGTTTTTACATCAATTTTCAGGTCAATGTTCTATGGCCATATGCGACACCGATGACACATGCCAAGTCGCATATGCGATGCACAAGCCACATAACTTAAAAACTATTATTTTTCATTTTTTGGCTAAAATATATGAAAATAATCAGAAAATTTCACAAAAACTATGGAAAATCGAGAATTCTTGGTGAAACCTAGAAAATAGTAAAAAGTGTAAATAAAATACCTATTGTGTTTTGGCTTCAACAAGTCATCCAGTTCCTCGGTTCCATTGCCTCTCCAGATGCCCTATCTACCCACCCAAGCATAAGGTATTATTTTATTTAATATTCTTCAACTAGTACAATACATCATACAATTCAATTCAACCATTAACTGCGTAACCAAATCAAACAGTTAGGCATTACTCAAGTGGGGCGATTTGATCCGAAATCCATTCGGGTGCAAGACCTCCTTGGTCTTGGTCGATGGTGATGCACTGATTCTGACGTCTTGAAGATGTCCAAGACAGAAATGGTGCATCAGCCCAAATTTAGATATAGTTATTTTCCTCTTTCAAAGGAGAAACATCAAACGTGGAGTGAAAGCTGAAGTTCCATGCCCACGACCAGAACCGAACTATTAATATCTTCTTAATCCATATTGTTTTCTAAATCAACCTTTTCACTTTTAGTGGTTCTAGATCTAGCCAATAGATGTTTACATTCTTGACCATGAAGTCTATATGTAGATGCATTACTAAATGTAAATTTTGTTCACTTTTTTTTAATTTTTTTTTGTAGAAGAAACGGAGTTACAACCAAAATATTATAAACTTTGTTTGATTATGTGAATAAAAAGCACTGTTATAAAAAAGAGTGAATAAGAAGCTGAATACATGTTCTCTTGTATCCCTTTTTTACTCCATAAATGATCAAAAAGAAGAAGCTGAATACATGTTATGCATGTCCCAGAAGACTGGCCTATCGAACATTTAAAATGATAATCCACTGAAATACAAGAAATTATTAGTATATTTGATCTGCGTGCAGAATATTATGTTTGCACATAATATGTAGTCATTATATTATGGTATAATTGCTCAAGTGCTTCTATTCAACATAACGGAACAGGACTCTCCAGAAGTGCATGCAAATGTGGCAGAAACACTTTGTGCGATAACTAGGTGTTGTCCACCGGCAGTTGCTGCTAAGATCTTCAGTCCTAGGTAATTCCTAGTTACAATTTTATAGACTTGTGTAAGTGTTTTTTTGTCTTGAATTTTATTTAGCAGAATAATCTGTTTCCCATCTGACTCTATCTAAACACTCAGCTTCGTGGCAAGATTGTTCCATCATGCTTTTGGAGATTCTCGGCCAAAATCTGTTTTAGTTCATTCGTTGACCATCTGCATATCATTACTAGATCCCAGAAGACTAGTCTCAGCTCCTTCTCGCGTGATGCATGGGGTGGCTGTTAATGCTAGCCCTGAGATGGTTGATTGCATGTTGGAGAACCTTGGTAAGTCATTTTATTGTTTTCTATCTTCATTTTCTTGTGTTCATTTCTTCAAAAATGGCATTATAGGTCATCTGGTGAAACTTCTGGATATTTCTACTTTTGATATTGTTCTGCCAACTACGTATGGAAGCTTAAGACCGCCTCTTGGTAAACTTCGTCTAAAGGTATTGCATTCTGTAAAACATCAAATGCTAATAATATCCCATTCAATCCAGTTGTCGCGTTATAGCCTTGTAACCACTTTGATCCCTTGATGCCAGGTGATTAAGTTTTTAAGTTCTTGAATCGGTATTTGTAATTTTATGCTGCACCGCACAATACAACTTTATTCAGCATCTTACCTTTCTATGTTTATCTCTTATCCTGTAATAATTACGGAAGTAGCAAAAACACACCTCCATCTCCCACAACAACCATTTTCTGGTGTTTCACGACCTCATTCAGTCTTTGCACTGCGTGTGGCACCCCTTGAAACTTCAGTTAGTTTGGACTATCTCTTGTACTATCTTCTATAAACCAGTAAACCACAATTTGATCACTTTTAATTAGGGGTTTATTTGGGGGCTTGGGAATCACTTTTTCCATTTTTAGTTCTTTTGTTTAACATCTAGCTTATGGACACAATAGTTCCCTTCAATCAGAGACACAAGGAAATAATGTCGTTGTAATAACCTCTCATGGTAGTATAATTGTTATCTAATTTGAGACAAACTGTTGTGTCACAACAACTTCTATATTCTTCTAGACAAGGGAGTAACAGTCTAGAACACTTGGTAAGCAGAAATAGTGGACTATGCCCCAGGGGCGTAGCTCAACCGGTGAAGGGAGCGGTTTCGCACCCATGAGGTCACCGATTCAAAATGCGCTCGGTCTAAATGGTGTTGGGTCATCCTCAGTTTGAATCCGTAGCCCACCTGTCTAAGTGTGGGGGCGGGTGCTGGGAATTCTGAGTCGTCAAAAAAGAAGAAGAATGTGGATCAAAATGAGAGAGAAGATGAGCTAGTATCACATTACGCATCACTTGCATGTTATATGGTTTAACAATAGGAACCTCTTATTGTCAGGGTTGTCAATTGGTTTAACTAGAAATTACAATGATTTTTGAAATTGAACTTTTCAGATTGTAGAGTTCATTTTTGTTTTGACGACAACTTGCAATGAAGCTGCTGAGAAGGAACTTGTTGAGATAGGAGCCATTCGATGCATTCTGGATTTGTTTTTTGAGTAAGTTATGTTGCTTTCTGGGAGTATATAGCCATGAGACTATGGGATGACCTGGTTCTTAATTGTTACTGCAGGTATCCGTATAATAATTTCCTGCATCACCATGTGGAAGGCATTATAATATGTTGCTTAGAGAGCAAGAGGATGCTGCTTGTGGAACATCTCCTCTATGACTGTCATATTGTTGATAAAATACTTGGTGTTGAAAAAAGTTCCATTTTGTCGACCGAAACCAATATGGTAATTTATATTGATGTTTTAAGTTTTTGAATACTTTTGCTTAGGCATCTTTTGTTACAACTTATGGTTCATAGTTTTGGTTGTGGAGTAGACGTCCTTCACTGGTGAATTCTTATGGCTATCTGCTGCATTATGAGCCGTGATTTATTTCTTGACCTTTCTGGTTTATATAAGGTTTAAGCACATACAACTTGAGAGTGCTTGCCTTCGTTTGGTACTTTTGTTAAGCTTATTTGTTTTCCTCTTACACTTCTTCAGTACAATATTCTTGAATTCAGTAAATAAATAGAAACTCTCTCTTTTTCCTCTAATGTTTGCAGACTACGGTTCCCGCAGATGGAAAACCACCACCTAGAATTGGCAACATCGGCCACATCAGTCGTATCTCTAACAAGCTTGCTCAGCTGGCAAATAATAACAATAAATTGAAAGTACATTTACAGGTAATTTCTAGGGATGTGCGACGTCCACCCGCATATTTTTATGCTCCATTCTAAACTGTATTCGTTATAATAAATCAATCACCGAATACTGGTCCGATCTCAATGAGATTACCCAGCTAAGATAAATTTAACTATATCATTCTAATATTTATGCTTTTTTGCTGCTTAGGGCTGCTTTTTTCTATTTGCTTTTCCTTACAATACTCACAAAATACTGTATATATCTGCCCTTCATTTATTGTACCTAAGCTAGATTAAATATCTCATAATTGATTTCATATACCAATAAAAATATTGATTTCATATACCATTCAGGTTAGAAATACCAAGTAAATAATAAAAAAAACATATTTTGTAATAGCTGTGTCTGTGCCATATTGCATTCTACTTTTTAAAAATATGCCATATCTTTGTATTTTATCACATCTGTATCTCGTATCTATAGGCTATGACATCCACTTTTATGATGCTTCAAGCTACGTTGAACATGAAATGGAATGCCCGGAAGTGGTATTGCCCTCACTAAATTGTGTCCCTTCAGCCCTTGCCTTTTATGAGGACATCAAGACAAAATTTTAAGATGTGTACAAATAATTTTACTGCCCCCATTTAAAGGCAGAAAGTCCTACAGCTTTTTTGATGACATTGTTATGCATTCTCCCGTCTCTTTCTAGGAATTGTAATACTGTCTAAACAACAACAAACATGCTTTGTTTACTTTGACTTTAATTTTGACTTCTACTTTTGTCTAGACCATTTTCTGTTCCCTAATGCTACTAAAAAACTATTTTTATGCGGCCCTATCTTCTTTTTCATATTCCGGTTGCCTATATCAAGTTTTCCCTAACATAGGTGCCTGTTTTACATGTGATGCCTCTTGCTGAAGTTCTGAATCACCACTATTTCGACTAATATTAGACTATCATTATGTATGACATCTTTGTTGTATCATTTTATGTCCATATAACATACTACCAACTGTTGTAGTTTAATTCTATTATAAGATTATCTTGTGCTGGCCATTGGGCCATCATTTATTTTTCTCTAGCCTGCTAAAGTTGCTGATATATTGATTTTAGGGTCTAATGCTTTAATCTCTAGATAGTGAATTTCATTTATTTGTGAAACCATAACAGTTTTTATGCTTGCCAAAAGAAAGTGAGCTTTAGCTGTCCGACATTTTTCTTGTTTTGATATCAATTCTTTCAAGTGCATAACGTTAAATCTAATTTCAAACCATCAGAATCTATCGATTTCTTGGCTTACTGTTCTGATATTGGAGAGAGGTAACATAACATAAAATGTGTCTGAAATGTTATGTTTGTGGTTATATTGGTTCCGGTAATGCCATTTGGGACAGTTGAAAAGGATACCAATGGGACCACACCTTCATGCTTAGAGCTAAAGTTTTAAAGTTTCTTTTTTCGGTTTTCTTGTTTTTAAAATGTTTTTTCTAGCAATCTCTTGATTGTCATTTTGTCTGTGATGTATAGGAAAGTAACGAATGGGTTACCTGGTATACAAATGTATTAGTGAACCGCAACACTACAGAAAATATTTACCAATGGACTTGTGGGTAAGTGCCCTTTGGGAGTTTTATGCATTTACCTATGTTTCTACGTTATGTTACTCTTTCAATGCTTATATGTGAAAAAGTTATTCAGCTCCTTCTGATTTATATTTTGTTTTCTATGTAACTTAGTTCTTTAGCTAATTAACGTAAAATTATATTTTGTATTCTAAAAGTAGTTCAGATCATTTTGTACTCTTAAGGTCTTCCGTACATTTTTTGATTAAGTTATGATGGTTTTCTTGTTTTTATAAAAGAACCATCTGAGTCCTTGGTACCATAAAGTGGCACTGAAATATCTTCATGTACAGAATGACGCGTTTTCCGACAAAATTTGCTCACGTGGATGATGTCCTGCAAATATTGATGGCACAAGATAAATGTGGTTTCAAGAATCATGTGCTCACATGGATGATTTAATGCAAGAACAATTTATGCACTACTTCGAAATAGTGAAAACAAAATAAATTAACAGTCTTTGTGCTTCCAAATCTAAATCATCCGGATTTTAACTCATTTATAGTAATTTTTTTGATCATTAACTCATTTATAGTAATATATAATACAACACAGCAACATCACATGACATCTGCATTATAGGATTGTAGTGCATTATTGCCCATTCTGGTGGAGTGTTTGGTGCGACGTTTCAAAACTTTACATGTTTGTTGCCTCATCTTCCCTAAATGTATTAGTTATAAGACATAATTTTCATAAGAGTGCATTTTTTTGTCTTTGCCTTGTCCATTCACTTCTTTACTACACTGGTATGGCATAGTTTGAGAAACATCTTATCTTCCACAACCTTTTATTTTCAAAATGTTATCAATGATAAGGTTATCCTGTGTTTGAGTCTTCGACAGCCTTTTTTTGACCTCTTTTCCATTTTTTCCCGTTTCCTCTTGTATTCTTTTCCCATCTATTAATTATAAAAATAGAGTATTCATGGCAAGTTAAATCATCCTTAAGCACATGAAAGGTAGTACATATACCCCTCTTCTTCTGTCCTGTTCCCCCTTGGTTTCCCGCTGAAGCTCCACTTATCCTGCTTTACCACATTCCATTTTTGTGTAATAGATACCAGTTTCTTTGGGCTTAGGTGGCTATGCCGTGGGTGTGTGGTATGGCTGCCTGGTCATTTTGTACATGTTTTTTTCTTTAATATAGTCAATTTACCGATAAAAAAGTCTTTGTGGTGATAACTACACGTAACCTTGAATATAGAGGCCGCTGACTAATATACACCTACTGATCAGACTACTCGACACCTCTGTAGCATGTTGACTGTCTTTGCATTTGCAAAAGTTATTCACAAAAAATGTCAAAGGGGATCAGAACACAATGGAGTTAAGAGGAGATAACATTTGAATGATAAACGGTGGTTAAAATTGTGTCTCAATGACTTATAATGGTGTTCATCTAGTCTTTTTAACACCCCATCTATTCTAGCACCTTATCACTATTTTCACATTTTGAGGACCACAGTAGGTGTGTATCTTAAATATTATTTTGGATATTGAACTTCAAGAGCACATTACTAACGTCAGGTAAGTCTGATTCTATTTTGGAACTGCATGAAGCTTCTATTTTAAGAAGGGTGATATTCCTTTCTTAAGCCTTGTTTTTTCTTTTGCCATTTTTGCCCTTGTAATTTGTTCCTTATGTTTTAATTATATCTTTTAAACATATATCTGTGTGAAAAAGACCCAAAAAAGGTGTTGCAATGAGCCTATTCTTTCTCTTAAAATAATTCTTGGATAATCATTCTTAATTATGAGGAGTTCAAGATTGACCTAAACTTGTTTTCATTGAAATGATGTGAACCGGATTAGATACCATGTTAGGGACCTTCACAGAGTACAGGATATGCATGCCGCATGCTGCATGCTGCATATTTCACACTTAGCCAGAACATTGGGTGTCTCCACCACCAATAGTTTTTGTCCAAATATTGGAATTTTTGTAAATCTAATACTTTGTACTCTTTCCTATACAAAGTTGTAACTATCATATCTTCTTGCCACTCGAGTTTTTGAAGTTTATACATGATACTTCATGGCTGAATATCTTTTAGTCCTCTACCTGAAGTATCATCTTTTTTAGGCGCCCAGCTACATTTGAAGAACGTAATATAGATAGTGATGATGAAGAATTTAAAGTCAGGGCCTTTGACATAGCCACATTTCTGCACAATGACTACAGTAATGATGTTATTGAAGAGGTATTCTTTTGTGTAGCTAATTGTGATCTATTAGTTTGCTTTACTTATCAACCATCATGTCAAACTCTATATTAAAGTGATTTCTGAGACTTCTGTGTATGCAGGCTCACCGATCGCTTGAACAAGATGATGAGGTTTGAGACTATTTATTCATTGACCATTTTTTTCAACTCAACATCGGACTTTGTATCATTGTGTATATGCAGTGTTGCAAGCCTCAAACTCCACGTGATTGGCTTAACTTATTAGGCCACAAAGTGGATATCTTTCTATTTTCTTTGTACAACATTTTGCGTTGGCTTATCTAATTTGATCGTAAACTTTAAAAAGTAGTATATTGATCTTCTCATAGTAGTATACTATTAATCTTCTAAAATAAGGCAATTCGGGACAATGATAATATCATAATATAATAAGAGATAATGTAGCTTAAGTCCTACAATGTGGTCTCCGAGCTAATGGTTCTTTGCTTTGCAAGTCTATTCATTTTTCACTAATTAGAATTGTACCTGCAGGAAGTGTATTTTGACAACTCTGCTGAGGTTATCATGTCATCATTGCGTTTAGGGGATGACCATGACAGGTATAATCTTTGTTTCCATTGTTGTTTTATGTACATTTAGGTGGATTATTGGTGAAGTTACTTCTTGTTGATTAATATGACTGGTTTTGCTTTTGCAGTATTTCTGCCATCACAAACCCTGATTGTCTTGCCTTCAAGGATGACGATATTGCTGATGATGAATGCAAGGCTAGAATGTATGATCCACCATCTATCAGCTCGGGTGGTACCACAGAAAATTCAGTTTGTGAAAATGATGCTGATGCATCTCAAATATACAAAAATGTGTATCTGGAACTATCAAATGGGTTTTCAAGGTCTTCTCTTGAGAATGCAGTGAATGAATCTGAGGTTAACTCAGTGTCAACCACCGACATTGAGATACCACTGGTATTGCCAGAATCAAGAGGAACATCTGGTTCAGGTAGCAGACTCGATTCACAGCCCACCGTAGCAGGCTCAATTGATGAACCCGAGCCAAATAAGCATCACCCTGCCCCGAAGGAAATGCCTGTGGATATTGAAGAACCGTCGCCTTCATATGAAACTACGCAAAATGAATCGGATGAAGAGTCAAATACATCTCATACTGGACTTTCCGAAGACACAGAAGGAATTTCCAGTGAGAGCAAAATGACCAGCTCTTATGAGCCATCTACGAAATGCAGTAAGCAGGATCCCTGTCATGCCTCTGTGGAAACTGTGGTCACCTAGAACACAACCGAGGTTCAACATACCAGAAGGCTGGGTGTTGCATAGTTGGCGTCCACCGTTATGCTTGAAAAACTAACGCAACAGTTCATCGCATTAATCTAACAAAGGATGGATCTCTTGATGTAGTTTATTTTATGAGACAGGCCCCTTGTTTCTGAGGTTGCTGATTTATGGCTGATTTATTCCCAGTCTCAACTGTACAGGATCGGAGAATCAATTAAGCTGGCTCTTGTAACTCTGATTTGCACTTCTCTTTAGAATCTTGTTCGACCGCTTGTCTGACTTAATTACTTGGGTTATTGATTTGTTAGCTACTTAATTAATCATTATTTCACATGCATAGTAATTGTTTAGCTGATGTGCACACCAGGTTCCAGTGGTTACATGGAAACCTTATTGTTATCGTTAATCTTCTATTTCACGTTGAGACTTATCCTAGAATATGTTTGGAGTCCTCCCCGTTCAATTATGGATAGGTCTTTTTTATCCTATGTTATATTGTCTAAAACTCTAGTTTCATTGAATAAAAAATCGGATTTTATTTTTGACATTTTAGAGGTAAAAGTTTTCTAACGGGTGATATTGTCTAGTACTCTAGTTTCTTTGAATAAAAAATCGGATTTTATTTTTGATATTTTAGTAATAAAAGTTTTCTACTGCATTCTTCCCAGAAAACTTATATTACTAATCTCTTCAATATGAATTCCAATTCCTTGTTAGTATTTTTTTTTCTTGATCGTGGACATCAACTTAATATATCTTTGATTGAGGAGCTTGGGGGGGGGGGGGGGGGGGGGGGCTTTGCCACTCGAATTTTTAACGGAGTTTATGGCATTTGAACGTCGATTTGGCTTAAGGAAGCTGTTAAGTAGGGGGCTTAGGGAATGTACTAGGTCATGGCTTGTGCTACAGAATCGATACAAATCTTTGTGTTCCTTTTGTGGTTTGTTTTTTCCTTGTTTATTTATTTTGGTTATATCTTATTGCAAGTTATTAATCCTTGTATTCATACCACATTATTGTAGCTTCTAGATCCTAACCCATTGGAGGATGCTCCATTCCCTCGGCGGCCACATGCCCAAGCCTCCATTGTGTGATGATTTACAAGAGACCTAAGGTACTAGAAACTATGAAAACAATGTTTCCTTCTCGAACCACAAAAAGCTCCACAAAATCTGGTCAACTTCATCTAAAAAGATTTTGTTGGTTTTTTTGTCTAATATTAAACAAAACCTATCACAAATCATGTTAAAATCAAATATACATCTCCCATATGTATACAACACAGATTATATGTTGCATATATTATTGATTAATGTCTTGTATGTTTTAACGATGATAGTTAATTTTTATTCACGTGGAGACAATGTTGGGGTTGTGGTTATTATGAATTTCTATGTTCTTCAAGCCATTAAAAAGATAAGATTGACATGTAATCATATAGTTGTCTTTGTACTTATCTTGAGTAGTGTTTTGATGTTTTAACGATGATGATAAATCTTAATCCATGTAGAAATACACTTAGATTGTGACATTATAAAATTTTCATGTTATGCATGTCATTAACGTTTAGTTATACACATATGTATCACATATACACTTTTGCATGCATTCTTCACCTCCTACAAGACTAGTCATATTAGTCGATTCGTGTCGCATTAGTTAGCTAGTTTAGATATTCTCAATCTTCATTTTCTTCCCCCACTCGATTATGGTCGACGACGATCCGCTCTCGCTTCTCGTGGACACGACCCGTACTTGCTAAGTCGTGCACTTGCGATTTTGAATTTAAAATCCCAACAAGCTTTTGGGGACATATAAATCAGAAGGTTGAGCCTTAGGAATGAGTTCTTTGGGAGGCTCATGACTTTTATTGAGAGTCGCTCAGGGGTTTAGACACAGACATTTCAACATTATTATCCACCATCCTACCCGATCTCAATGTATGAACAACATTTGCATATTAGGGAGGATGACTTTCCACGTTGTTGGCATAATGCCTGTCATGAGAAGGTTAACCCCTAGAATTGACTTCAGGTTGACTTGGTAATTGACACTTCTCACGTTCACTTGGTTGTTGAGCCAATTGGCCCACTTGCACTTCTAATGTTTTGACCGAAGTATTAGTGACAGTAATCATGGTTCGGGTGTTCTGTATGAACGTGTGAAGAGTTTGCTCTAGAGTGGAGACTTTTGGGTCAACCTACTATGGTGGTGGAGTTTAGTTGGAATAACCAGACAATGAGGTCTGGTTTTGAAATTGAGTGTGGTTGAGAATGTTGATGTAGGGGTTGGTAGGGCGTCGCTAGGCGTGGAGGGTGAAAGTGCGGAGGTTGAGATTGAGCGTGAGAGCTCGAACCTTGACATCCGTTACCCCCAAGAGAAGTTAAGGTGCTTATATCTTCCCGAGTTATACAGGTCATTACGAGGTCGTTGTTGATACATAGTATTTTCATACTCCAGCTCGTGGGAAACGTATGCAGACTCCATGTCCATGTGTCCCGCGGGACTGCACTTACAACAGGAGGGGTTGGCGACCTGAGCTACAGGAGCTTGTTCCACTTCTAGACTTTTTAACATACGCATGATAGCGGTCATTTTTGCCTCAGATGCAATAGTTGAATCTACTTAGTATGATTTGACTCAACCAGCAGATCTGGCGGCCGGTGTCTCTCTCATGGTATCCCACTCAAAGATCCGTTCAGCCATGCTTTCAAAGGTTTGTCATGCTTCATCAATCGTTTGAAAGTCACCTTGACACATGGACTCCAAGAATGTCCGGGTGTTGTAATTCAGGTCCTCATAAATAATATGATACAACTGCCAGAGTTCAAGTCCATGATGATGGTACTATTGGAGGAAATCTTTAAATTTCTCAAAGAATGAATGAAACAATTTGATCTCAATCTGATATGACTGGAGTATCTGGTGCCGTAACTGTTGAATCCTCATCTAAGGAAAAAAATTGTAGGACGTGTACGAAGGCTTCTAATCCTTATTAATGCTCTTAATTAGCTAAGTGCACAAGCAAAAGATATACGCAGCGGAAACAACAATCAAATGCAAGTAGAGAAAGGAAATAAGGCAAACCACAAGGAAGACAGGAGATTTTTATAGAAGTTCGACACTCCACCCGGGTCCTAGTCCTCTCTTGCAAGCTCCGCTCGAATCACCGAGCTCCGCTCACGACTTCACTATCCACTCCCCGTTCCGGGCCGGGAGAGAACGCCTTTACAATCTTCAAACTCGCGAACAACCCTCGCCGAGCTTGACTCTTCCTCTCACAATCCGAGAGTATCACTTTGGGCTCTCACCGAAGTCTATACTCTTGTCTTGAGCTTTCACCAAGACCCTTGCTACTTTGACAATGTTTGAGTTAACAACACTGTCTAATCTTGAGCACACTTGAGTAAGAATAGGATTGAGGGCTAAAGTGCGGAAGGTTTGAGGCTTGGAGTGTGTGGAGCTTTCTCTCTAATGTAGGAGACAATATGGAGTGGGAGAGTTTTGTGAAATGGTATTGGACAACTCTATTTATAAGCTCCTAAGGTGTTATAGCCATTGGGGTTAATTGGGTAAGTGTTTGTGTAAGATACACAAAATAGAAACCTGCAGGATGCAATTCTGAATAAGTTCGGTCGACCGGATTAGGTTATAACTTAGGTACACTTTAGTTAACGGTCGAACACCAAATATGGCTCGGTCGACCGAAAATAAACAAGCTTTACGAGGTTGATATAAATGACCAAGTTCGGTCGACCGATCCAAAGTCTTCGATCGACCGAAAACGTCCATGTAGTTGCACAATTTAGAGATAATTAAGTTCAGTTGACCGAACTGGTCCACGGTGGACCGATAGGCAATCATGTATTTTGAGGTATTTGTGAATAATTCAAATACAACAGTCTAACGGTTGGTATAATACGACAAGTCTAACGGTCGGAAAATTATGTTGATTCGGTCGACCGAAAATGTCTGCACGGTCGACCGAGTGTGGTAAGTTGAAAACACTACAGGAAATTTGATCACTCAGTCGACAGAAAGGTTTGGTTCAGTTGATCGAATGTGGGCAGACAATTCATGTAATGTAACATATTATCCTATGTAATGATAAATCATTACACCTCATAATATTTAATCACATATGAATTTAATTTAGATTCTAATTATGTTATTAATCACAACATAAGTTTGATATTGCTTGTTCACCCCATGTGTCATATTTTCTACATGAAACCCGACAAATCTTATGAACTCAAAATCCCCATTTCTCGTTTCTCAGTTTTGTGGTGTGACCTATGGGAGGATCTAAACTAAGTTGGCAGTGATATTACGAACTTAATATCACAAGCTATAAGCGGTATCTAGCTACACATTATAGCTCCCAATTAGTTAGATGTCTTAATTCCACTTGAATCAAAACCCGATCCATTTAGTGATGGAGTGCACCACTTGTGTCCGTCCCTTGCCTCGTGATATTAAGAATACACACAAAGTAGTATTGTATCATCTTTGTATTAGAATTAATTTCTTGATCTCTTTAAGCTAGTTATAAATATGTGACTTAACTCAAATCACATTGTGCACATTATAACTTTGCTTTATCAAGGGGCCCACTAATATCATCACTCAATTAAGAGGGGCAATGATAATCTTTTGACTAACTATCTTCTCCAACGAAAGTCATACTTGACCAACCGATGCCTGTACACTACACTTATCGATAGCTTAAGACATTAGTCTAATCAAGCATTTCTTAAGCGATCGGATATATGTCTCATATCAAAGGACCAAGGACACAATAAAATATTAACGACACAGAAACACATTTCTATAATATTTAACTTATTAGGTCTATTCAGTATACAAAAGTAATATCTTCCTCTTTTTTGTACCCGTGTTGTCACTCACTTGTAGAGCAACAATGATCTATGACCAACACGACAATCTTAACTCGGTAATTAATGTCCCATGTTAATTACCATGATTGCGAATATCTTTTGTTTTTATGTAAACCAATATCTTTGAGAGCTCTACGGTTAAGGACCAAGAGCCTCTTCCTTAACACTTCTAAAAGATGAATAACATAAACAAGGAACAAAATGATTTCTCATTCAATTCATAACAATTGACATTTAAAAGTAAAACTTTTAGAACACATTCCCTTCCATCTCCCACTTGTTATTAAAGTTTTATTCCACATACTTACTTAATGTATAAAACAATAATACCTAGGGTAAACCCCATTACATATCAACCATCAATCCAATCTACATGGTTCCTCAATCCCGTGGACTCGAAATGCATTTTGCCCTTGGCTTGGGATAAGGGTTTTGTGAATGGATCAGCTGTGTTGTTGTTGGTGTCCACCCATAAAAGATTTATTTTGCCTTCGTCGATGAGGTCACGCGTCACGTACTTACAATCCATGTACTTCACTTTGTGGTGTGATTTGGGATCCTTGATTTGCGAGATAGATGCACTATTGTCGCAAAATAGCTCTATTGGTCCCTCGCTCGAGGGAACTACTCCAAGCTGTTCAAGGAACTTCTTAATCCACACTCCTTCCTTGCTCGCTTCAGCGACAACTCTTACTTCGGAAGCAGTGGTTGAGTCGCTTGTAGTGCTTTGTTTCCAACTACGCCAACTCATAGCTCCACCATTCAGAAGGAAGACGTATCCTGATTGCGACCTTCTATCGTCTAGATCATTCATGAAACTCGCATCCGAGTAACCCTCGACTATCAATTACCTTTGTCCTCCATAAACAAGAATCTTATCCTTAGCCCGGTTAAGGTACTTCAGGATATTCTTGACCGCAGTCCAATGCTCAGGACCTGCATTGGATTGGTGATGACTGGTCACGCTTAGAGCATACGAGACATCGGGTCTTGTGCAAGTCATCGCGTACATGATCGACCCAATTGCCGAAGCATAATGGACATCATTCATGTACTCTAAGTCCTTACGTGATTGAGCACGTTGAGACTTCTTGAGTTGCACACCCATACTCATTGGCACACTGTCCTTTTTGGAGTTGTTTATCTTGAACCTTTCCAAGACCTTGCCAATGTATGTATGTTGACTCAGGCCAATGAGTCTACGGGATCTATCTCGGTATATCTTGATTCCCAAGATATATTGAGCCTTACCCATATCTTTCATTGAGAATGCGGATTTCAATGAACTTCTCGTTTGCTCAAGCAAAGGAATATAATTGCCCATGAGCAATATGTCATCGACATATAAGATTAGGAATACAACATGGCTCCCACTAACCTTCTTGTATATACAAGGTTCTTCCTTACTTTGAATGAAGTGAAGCTTCTTCACTTCCTCGTCAAAGCGTTTGTTCCAACTCCTTGATGCTTGCTTCAATCCATAAATGGATCTTTGAAGCTTGCATACCTTCTCGCTATTCTTTGGATCTTCAAAACCTTGTGGTTGTACCATGTACACATCGTCCTCCAAGTTCCCATTAAGGAACGCCATTTTGACATCCATTTGCCATATTTCATAATCATGAAATGCGGCAATAGCGAGCATAATCCGAATAGATTTGAACATGGCAACCGGTGAAAAAGTTTCATCATAGTCAATTCCTTGAACTTAAGTGAAACCCTTCGCTACAAGCCTTGCTTTGTAGGTTGTCAAGTTCCCATCCATGTCCATCTTCCTCTTAAAAACCCATTTATTTTGAATGACCTTTTTCCCTTGAGGAAGGTCAACCAAGTCCCACACTTGATTATCATACATGGATTCAATTTCGGATTCCATGGCCTGAAGCCATAGTTTGGAGTCTTCCCTTTCCATTGCTTCTTGGAAGGTCAAGGGATCATTGGTATCTAGTACCATGATTTCATGAAGTCCCAGATACAAGTCGGGTTTCTTCCTTTCCCTTGTTGACCTTCTTAGTTCTTTTGGTTCTTCTCGTGTCTCTCGAACTTCTTCCACAATTTCTTGAGGAGTGGGTTCACGTTCAACTCTTGAACGTAAACTCGGTGGGGATGATTGAGATTCTCTCACAATTTCTTGTGATGGTCTCTCGCTCACGCTCCCACTAACCAAAGGAATCTCGGTTGGGCCTTCATGATCTTGAATGTCATCATCCATGTCATGATCTTGTAGAGTATCTTGAGTTTCCTCAAGCACAAGCCTACTCCAACTACTTTTTACTCTTTCCAGAAATTCCTTTTCCAGAAATGTGGCATCCCTCTCTACAATCACTCGATTGGAGGTGATATGCCAAAAGTAGTATCCTCTTGTCTCATGAGGATAACCAATAAAGAAGCACTTATCCGCTTTTGGTTGAAGTTTGGTCGACATCAATTTCTTGACGTAAGCCTCACAACCCCAAATCTTGAGAAAATTGAGCTTATGTGTTTTACCACTCCATAGCTCATAAAGAGTTTTCTCCATGGATTTGGATGGAACATTATTTAGTGTGTAAGCCGCAGTTTGTAGTGCATAACTCCAAAAGTAAAGAGGTAATTTCGCATGACTCATCATTGACCGAACCATGTCGAGCAATGTCCTATTCCTCCTTTCGGATACCCCATTCCAGTGAGGTGTACCGGGAGGGGTGAGCTGAGGTACAATACCAAACTCCTTTAGGTATGAGTCAAATTTGGCACTTAAGTACTCACCTCCACGATCCGTTCGTAGAGACTTGATTTTCTTGTCGAGTTGGTTCTCTACTTCATTCTTGAATTCTTTGAACTTGTCAAAGGATTCACTTTTGTTTCTCATTAGATAAACATAGCCATAACGACTATAATCATCCGTGAACGTATTGAAGTACCTGAAACCATCTCGTGCACTAGTACTCATTGGACCACATACATCGGAATGTATCAAATCCAACAAGCCACTCTCCCTTGGGCCTTTCTTCTTGAAAGGCTTTTTGGTCATTTTTCCCATTAAACATGGTTGGCACGTCTCCAATGATTTAAAATCAAGTAGACCAAGAAGGTTAGCTTCTTGCAATTTCTTGATGCGCTTTTCATTTATGTGACCAAGACAATAGTGCCACAAGAGAGTATTATTCTCGTGAGTGGTCTTAAGTCTTTTGTTATTGATATTAAATATTTGTTTATTATTCAATTCAAGCAAATAGAGACCATTCCTTATGAACGCATTTGCATAGAAAACACCATTCTTCGATATAGACAAAAAAGAATTTGAAATATTTATATTAAAATTATCCATATCCAAACATGATACAGAAATAATATTCTTGCTAATCGAAGGCACATAATAAACATTCTTTAGACATAAATTTAAACCACTACATAATTGAAGCACCACAGAACCTTGTGCAACCGCAGAAACGTTCGCACCATTTCTGACCTTCAATTCTACCTCGTTCCTTACGAGTTCCTTCCTAGCCTTGAGTAGCTGCCCATTAGAAACTATATGAGCACAAGATCCGGTATCAATTACCCAAGCCTGGACAGAGGTGGCTAAATTTATTTCAATAACAAATATACCTTTGGCCTTTTTGGGGCGCCGACGTTCAATCACTCCGTTGTCAAGGTCTTCCTTGTACTTGGGGCAATTTGGCCGGATGTGTCCCTTTTCACCGCAGTGAAAGACTCTGTATTGGGAGTTGGAGATTTCTGAGATTTCCCCCTCGAGGCACTCTTATGAGCACCTCCTACTCCCTTGCTCTTGATTGAACCACTTTTGGTAGATTTGCCCTTTCCTTTACCAATCTTTTGGCTCCTCCCATGGACGGCAAGGACTTGCTTGTCCCTACCCTTGCCCATGTCAACTTCAGCAGTTTTGAGAGCATTGTGCAGCTCGTCAAGACTCACCCCTTTTTCACACACGTGATAGTGCATCACAAAGTCCTTAAAGGACGGGGCTAGAGAGCCAAGAATCATATCTTCAGCAATGTCCTCGGGCATTGGTGAAGAGAGCTTCGCCAACTTCTCAAGGTATCCTTGCATCGTGAGAAAATGCATAGATACCGATGTTCCCTCCGCCATATGGCACCTTGTGAGTGCGATGGTGGTCTTATAGCGCTCCTTTCGGGCACTATCCGTGAACATCTTAGATAAAACCTCCATGGTCTTCTTGGGTTTTGAATCCAAGTATTTCGCTTGAAGCGAGTCACCCATGGATGCTAGCATAAGACCGTGAACTTGGTTCTCTTGGTCTTCCCACTTGGCTTTAGCCTCTTTCTCTTCATCGGTTAATCTCTCATTCCATTTTGGGATTGGACGTTCCATAATGTGAGACAGTTTCTCAAACTTTAACATGATGTTGAGTTTGAGTTGCCAACTAATGAAGTTTGAGCCATCATTTGCTAAAGGGTGTTTTTCTATCATGGATCGTACGATAGGTTGGATGTTCGACATTTTTCTACAAAATAAATCATACAAGTTTTTAATGCCAATTTTATGTTTATTATACATACATACAAATGTAAATGCTGCAAATAAATTTTTTTCCCATAAGTGCAACAATCCAAGATCCCATTAATTGTAACATAGACTAGCTAAGGGCAATGGAATACATTACAATATCAAGGTAAGAAAAACATTTTCTAATCACAACCTTTTTGAATTTTAGCAATATTAGCATCTTCAAACTCTTGTGATTCTTGTCGTTTTAATTATGAGGGAATATGACCTATCCTCGTAAGAAAAACGTTTTCCCAAAACTGAGCGAGGGCTCTAGGTGATGTTAAGAAAACTTATTTTCATTTGGTACGAGATACGTTTATCCATTGTATTCATAACTAAACATACTTGGGGTTCACTAGGGTGAAACGCACCTCATACATTTAATCATGGCACAACAACAGACAACCATTATATCTCCCACTATTCCCAAAGATGGAGGGAGCTATCTCCCGCTAAGGGCGAGTAGAGTATCCCTCAATCAATGGTTGCTAGTGGATGAAATAAGAAGGAAATTACTCTTAATTTTTGTTGGACAATTTCATATATTAACATGTGATTCAGAATTTTAGGTTATCATGCATATTATCATTCATACACATCCTAACATTCAACACATTCATCACATGCATAGCAAGATTACCAAAACAGAAATTAAACCATTCACACAATCCACATCGTATGAGTTTATATGTTCCCTTCGATCCTTGATCCTCGATCCTCGATCGATGCGCTACAGTGGTGACTTGCTCTTGCACCGGAGATGTAGATTTTACAGAAAATAAACATGCTCCTCACATTCGATAAAAAACCGACTAGTGCAAGTCTTATGTAAAACCTCTCAAATGCAATGCAATTATCTAAAAGATAGAAAGAGAGAATTTGGCTTTTACATACAAATAAGCCCCTGTATAATATTAATTACATACATTCATAGTTGCTGATTTGGAACATATAAACTCACAATTCCTGCAAGAACAACTCAAGCAACGCATACACGCATGTCTAATCTAAACTATTTAATCTAGATTATCAAGCATCTAAAATCAAACAATTCTAGAAAAAAAATCATTTGAAATCCATTAAAATGATTTTCTTGCATCCATAGTTCAAAACTAATTATTTTGAACCACTGTTCATCCAATTTCCAAAAGGAAAGATGAACATTAGTCCTTTTCGGTTTTGTTGATTCCTTTATAAAATAATCATTTAAAATAAAACGAAAATTCTATAAATTAGACACATGTCTAAATTTAAATTCTAACAATCATGTGTGATATTTTAAAACATATAAAACCATCAAAACGAATTTATTAGAATTTTCTCAACAAAAACATCGAAAAACTCGAAAAAGACATAAACCGAACTGTTTTGATTCTAGATGGTAGTCTAAATTGATTTTATAGTTTAAATCAAAGATAATATGAATCAAAAGCTCTGATACCACTGTTGGATTTTTTGCCCTATAGTATGTATATATTTTCGAAATTTTATAAACATATAGGATCGTAGTATTCATATTTTCTTCGATTTTCATATAGACATGTATTTGTTTATCCTAATTATTTAACATGCATTAGAATAAACAAAAAATTGCAAAGAGGATCATACCTAGAGGTTCTCTAAAACCACTCGAAGATCCGGAGTCGCGTTGACGGTTGAATCGCCCGATGGATTGCCTCCGAGTATTCACCAAACTCTAAACGAGATTGGAGAGAGAAGAGCTAGCCTCTCAATCTCCAATAGGGTTTAGAATCTAATTACTAACCCCTCTTTAGTTCCATTGAGAAGATGATCTCTAAAAACTAAAACTAATCTGAAGAATAAAGGAAATTTCGGGGAGAATTATGGAGAGAGTTTTTGCATGATAAAAACAATGAATTAGAGGTAATGAGATAAACTTGTATTTATAAGTTCTCCAAATTACCTATTCATGTGCAACCTCTTACCCATGATTTCATGCAAACTTCCATCTAACCATCCATTATTTGCTAATAAATAATCTCAGCCACGAATTAATTCAATTATGGACCAATTCCATGCATGATCTAATTAATTCTTAAATTAATTCTGCATAAAACCGTCTGGACCGGTCGACCGTTTGGAGGTTCGGTCGACTGCTCGAACCACGTTTCGGTCGACCGTTCAACATTTGGTCGACCGCTCGCAACAATAAAATATGTCATCGCAATGTTCAGTCGACCGACCGATAGATTCGGTCGACCGTTCTGAACAGACGAAAATTCCCTGTTATCGGTCGAGACGTGTTCGGTCGACCGTGTATGTTCGGTCGACCGTTTACTGTTAACCGGTCGACCGTTTGTGAACAGTACTGCAGACTTGTCAAATTTTGGTTTAACCCCTACAAAATTTGACATTTCGGGATTAGTAGTAAATTCATAACTTATGTAACATATTATCCTATGTAATGATAAATCATTACACCCCATAATATTTAATCACATATGAATTTAATTTAGATTCTAATTATGTTATTAATCACAACATAAGTTTGATATTGCTTGTTCACCCCATGTGTCATATTTTCTACATGAAACCCGACACATCTAATGAACTCAAAATCCCCATTTCTCGTTTCCCAGTTTTGTGGTGTGACCTATGGGAGGATCTAAACTAAGTTGGCAGTGATATTAAGAACTTAATATCACAAGCTATAAGCGGTATCTAGCTACACATTATAGCTCCCAATTAGTTAGATGTCTTAATTCCACTTGAATCAAAACCCGATCCATTTAGTGATGGAGTGCACCACTTGTGTCCGTCCCTTGCCTCATGATATTAAGAATACACACAAAGTAGTATTGTGTCATCTTTGTATTAGTATTCATTTTATGATCTCTTTAAGCTAGTTATAAATATGTGACTTAACCCAAATCACATTGTGCACATTATAACTTTGCTTTATCAAAGGGCCCACTAATATCATCACTCAATTAAGAGGGGCAATGATAATCTTTTGACTAACTATTTTCTCCAACGAAAGTCATACTTGACCAACCAATGCCTTTACACTACACTTATCGATAGCTTAAGACATTAGTCTAATCAAGCATTTCTTAAGTGATCGGATATAAGTCTCATATCAAAGGACCAATGACACAGTAAAATATTAATGACACGAAACACATTTCTATAATATTTTACTTATTAGGTCTATTCAGTATACAAAAGTAATATCTTCCTCTTTTGTGTACCCGTGTTGTCACTCACTTGTAGAGCAACAATGATCTATGACCAACACGACAATCTTACTCAGTAATTAATGTCCCATGTTAACTACCATGATTGCGAATATCTTTTGTTTTATGTAAACCAATATCTTTTAGAGCTCTACGGTTAAGGACCAAGAGTCTCTTCCTTAACATTTCTAAAAGACGAATAACCTAAACAAGGAACAAAATGATTTCTCATTCAATTCATAACAATTGACATTTAAAAGTAAAACTTTTAGAACACATTCCCTTCAATTAGGAGTTCCTTCGAGGATACCTTGGGTAAGAGACCCATTTTCTATTTGCCTGGTGCGTCGGGCAAGGGAATTGAGGTTGTTGGCCTCGTTTCGGCGCACCAGCCGCTTGGTTTTAGAGTTTGGAATGACGATCATAACTTCAATACCATAATAGGAGAAACTCTTCTTCCGTTGCTCAATTACAACCAAACTCTTGATAGGTTTGAGCTATTCCAGTTTGATCCTTTAAATCAGACGCCTTTGCGTCTAATGCATGAACCTCTCCCATTATTTTGTGCACTTTGTGAGGGGGGCCCACACGTGGTGTCACGTTCTCTTTCCAAGTGCATTGACCCACCTTTGAGGTCCTTTGACAAATGACGATGAGAACTTATTTTTGTACATTGTTATATTTGAAAATAAGACCAAAAAAAGAAAAAGAAGAAGACTCCAAGAGTGAGCATTGATTGTTGTGAGCCCCAACCCGTGAGTCTTTGGGCTCCATTTGTTTCATGTATTTGTCTCCCTTCTTAAGTATCTTACAGGTTTTCAGGAATTCGGGTATATGTCCATCCACACATAACAATGAACTTCCTTTTGCGCTTCACGTTGGAGAGATCTTTTATTTTTCATGCATAAATACATGTCATATCATGCTTGCATACATTGAGGACAATGCATGAAGTAAGTGTGGGGGTGATTTACATTTGTATATATGTGGAGTCAAGTCTTTTTCACTTTTTTTGTTTGTTTGTATTTTTAGGGTCATGTTAGTGTGCTGCATTTAATATCGATATATCTGCTTACCATAATGGTTGGGTGACTTGTTTTCTTTTGCTTGCCTAGTGCTTTAATTTTTCATTTTCTTTCAAAATCTTCATGTGTTTGCGAAAGAAAATATTTTCTGGGTTTTGTGTGTGTTTAGCATGTACAAAACCATTGAGAGGCAAAGTAAAAAGGAAACTCCCGAAATTGACATGAACATGCTGCATTATGATATCTAGTATACCGGCTTTAGGCGTTATCTAGTCGTTAGGATGCACACTGGTTTTCCCTCAGGGGAAGTAATCATAGAGTTTTATTACTCAACCAAATAAAGATGTCCACCTTGAACCTAGTGAGTTAAATAATTTGTGTCTGTTAATATAAGGAAGTTTATTGTAGTAAGGGACCCTTAAACTCCTGTTGTGAAACATTTAACTATAAGGTTTTTAGTTCATGTGTAGATAAGCAATAAGTGAGTATGTGTTCTCTCTTCTCGCACAACTTCTATTACTCAGGAAATTAGGTCCGAGGGGACTTAGTGCCTTGTACTTTCGAATCATCTAACTCAGGATGTACCAACTGAACTCCTGGTACATGGGTGGTAGGGATCGCCCTATGTGGAGATGTGGGGGAAGGTGTACATGATAGTGTAAATCTTCATAGGCAATGATAAACGAAACCTTACCTTGAGAGACTTACCCACCAATTAGAATAAAAAAAAGAAAAAAAGGAAGAAAAAAAGATGGCAATACAAATAAGAACCTTAATGGACTTTACACTTTGTATCACTTGAGGATGTTAAGGTTGCCCATGTCTTTCACTTAAGTCCTTAATTAACTTGTACGAATGATTCATTAGGCTAGGTGTGTGGACTGGATACATATATAGAGTCGGCCTGTAGGATTACCGTGTCCAATGATCGACAAAAGTAGGTCCAACGAGTCGAGTTGTTAGGTTGAATAATGCATCGATGTTCGGATTTTGTGGGTACATCCGCTGAAAACCCTCAGAAGACACCACTCCTCCTTGGTGAAAATGAGGTTTAACGGCTTGTTGCACGAGCTAACTGCATCCGTGATTCCATGTTTTTCGTATGTTTTTCCTTTCTTTCATTTTCTCTTTCTTTGTTTTGCTCGGGACTAAAAAAGGTAAGTGTGAGGGTATTCGATTAGTAGCATATTATATATTGCATTCATGCTATATATCCTTTTTATTTGTTGTGTTTCAGGGTTTAGGCAATAAAGAAGAGAAAATGACTCGAAAAATATGTTGGTTGGAAAAGTCCAGAATCTCCTGAACCTCAGGAGTAATTTGACAATTAAAACCAAACATGCTCGAACCAACAGCTCCGAGCGCACCCCCATATTTATTATGTGAACTAAAGCCGTGGTTAAAATTGGGAGTCGATCAGAGAAAATTGATACGCCAGTGGTGGAGTAAAATCCACCACTGGCAGATCCAATTTATAGTTTGGCTCGTAAATTTTGGTCGCGGGTAGGGTTGTCGGGTCATAGCATTCCATGACCTCTAGATCTAATTTACAACCGTCCGATAATGCCTAGATCCATCCAAACCCTCTAAACTTCTATAAATACACTTGTAATGCCTCCTTTCTTCTTCTTCCTCTCCTCCTTATGTTAGTTTCTTTTCTTGTTTAGTAGAGTAGGTTTTCTTTCTTTAGTAGTGTAGAGGAGGAGAAGAGAAGCAAACTTTGTAAGTTTTCATTTTTAATATAGTTTAGTCTTGTTGTTTATCTTAATGTCTTTCCTTTGATGTCATTTCCTTATCTAGTTTTCTGAATTTTGCATTATGGTTTTGGGTTGTTTTTATGCTTTCTTTAATTTAGATATGAGTAGAGAGTGGGGGGGGGGGGGGGGGGGGGGGTAGTGTGTGTGTGTGTTAATTCCACCTTTGAACTTCATATGATTTCTACAACCATCTAATGGGATTTCACTCTTATCTTTGATGTGCTAATGCTCTTGAGTGAAGCTTAACACATGCTTAGATTAATGGGCCCATTTTATGGGGAATGATGAGGTGAGGATAAGGATGGAGTGGAAGAAGGAAACAAGACATGTGCAACCATGTGCTCATGTTGGCTTTATCCTAATTAATGTCTTGTATGTTTTAATGATTGTGATAAATCTTATTTCATGTGGAGACATAGTTGAATTTGAGTCATGATGTGATTTACATCATTTCATGCATTCATTTGTGTCTTATATCCATTATCTTGAACCTAAAAAATGCTACGTAACGAGTTTTATGTTTAAGTTTCAAGAATAACAGGTTTGAGAAGAAGAGACTAAAAAGGACATAAAAGCAAGAAAAATAACTGAGTTGCAAGACATATGGATTGAGGTGCAAGAGAGAAGGACCCGGATGTAAAACCAAAAGGACTAATGAGGAAATCAAGAAGCTCCACACCATTATGAGGAGTATTTTGGCAATTATATTCGGGTCCCAATATCAACAACCAAATCGGGTTCAACAAACATCAAGAAATTAAGCTAGAAACAAACCACCAAAATCCAGACTCAATCCAAGCAATCTGGACCGCAAATTGGCTGTCCCAGACCGCCAATTCGCGGTCCAAATTGGTCCAAATGTCTCATGATCGAGTTGGGTTGTGTATTATGTTGTTTTATGTCCATTTATAGTATGTGTTTAGTCCCATACCGGGGGATTGTCCTCGGTTACCGTTTTTCATGCCTATAAATAGAACTCTTCCTCCTCATTTGTATTCACCCATTGCTTGGTGGCATTCTCTCTACTTGGAATAAGCCTTGGAGCAAAAACTCAAGATGGAGAAGAATGCTACTAGTAATGTGAGTCATTTAATAAAATAATTTTTCATTGTTTTGTTCTCATGTTGTCTCTTTTTTATGCATTCTTAGCTTAGTCTTGTTTCTTTGATCTTAGGCTAAATTAGTTAGAATGTCTTCTTTCTTCTTTAGTTTAATTGCTAGCATAATGTGTAGTGAGTAGATCCATCCCCTTTGGGGGGTGGAGATTATGTTCATATATATTGTGATGTTTGGATGTTTGATAAATTTTTGATTGTGTAGACTTGCATGTTTTGTATGTTCATTGAAGGTATTTTAATCATCTACATGTTGGGGGATTTTGATGGGTTTTTCCATAAGATTAGACACTCCCATGCTTAGTTTTCTCATGTTAATTGACTGAAATTTCTTGTTGAATATGCTACATGTTAGTTAAGTGTTTGTATTTGTGGTTGCTTGCTTGATTGTTTGAAGAAACTTTGTTTTGATGGGTTTTGCCATAACATTTATAGACCTTCGATGCTTAGCCTTTTTCTATACATGAGTTCATGGTTTTTGATGAGTCTTGCCATATCTTTAGACACTTCTCATGCTGAGCCTAATCTTATGATAATCAAGTAGTAACTGCCGATACATTGTGTGAATGGATTGATAGGTTTTGCCACTTCTTTAGACACTTCCTATGCATGACAACACACATGACACACACGCATACATGCTTACATGCATCATTCATCACTAATTTCACTTCATATGTGCACACACTACACCCCTTAGGGGTTTCTCTTCTTGATTCTCAATCCTTCGTTGTTTTCTTTCGTATTTCTTACTTACTAGTTTAGTGTAGTAAGGTTTAGCATAATCACATCTTTTCTCCCTTTATTCGCCACTTGATTTCTGACAAACCAGAGGCTACTCACCTCCCTGCGGATCGACCCGTACTTGCCACCGCTTCATCGTAGTCGTGCACTTACGGTAATTAATAAAACGTTTAAACATGATGCATGTGAACATATTAGCCACATTTCAATTATTGTCTTGTATGTTTTAATGATAATGTTTTTTCTTACTTCATGTGGAGGCAAAGTTGGAGTTGAGTTTTATGGATTTGATGTATGACATGTTTTGATGAGCACATTTGAACATGCACACATACACATATTTTTGTATTCGCTTTCTCTCTCTAGCCCCTAAGGGCTTTAGTTTTATTGTTAGTTTTTCGATTTCATTCGCATTGTAGTGTAATTTCGACGTTAATCTTCTTTTCCCCACTTGAGTATCGTGCACCCGACTCGCGCAAGCTCCCTGTGGTCTGACCCATACTTGCCCCGCTTCAACGCGGTCGTGCACTTGCGGTAATTTAATTGAATCAATCAGTGGTACACCCCTACTTAAATTTTGACTGAAGCCCTCCGCCTCCCGAGTCAATGGAGGAGGTCGTGGAGTGATTGACATCATTTCATGCTTATATTTGTACCTTATATCCATTATCTTACACCTAAGCAATGCTACGTGACGAGTTTTATGTTTAGTTTTCAGGAATAAAGAGGTTTGAAGAGAAGAGCCATGAAAGGACCCAAAAGCAGGAAAAAGGACTTAATTGTGAGACCTGAGGACCAAGTTGCAATGGAGAAGGACCTGATCGTAAGACTTAAGGACCTAAGAGCAAAACAGGAAACTCCACACCATCATGAGGAGTATTTTGGCAATTCGATTCGGGTCGGAGCTCCAATAAACAAAGTAGATGCATCAAAGACCAACAAAGACCACCAGGAAAGCCCACAACCAAAACCAACTCGATCTGGATCATATAGACCGCCAATTGGCGGTCTTGGACCGCTAATTGGCGGTCCATATGTCTCCAGATCCGCTACGATTTGTGCTGGGCTTGTATTAGTGTATTCTTAGTCTATTTTTGGTATTGGTTTAGTCCCACATCGGGGGATTGTCCCCGATTAGCTATTTCCATGCTTATAAATAGAACTCTTCACCTTCCATTGTAATTACCCATTGCTTGGTGGCATTCTCTCTACTAAGGAGTGAGCCTTGAAGCAAAAACTCAAGGTGGAGATGAATGCTACCTTCAATGTGAGTCATTTGTTAATAAAATAATTCTTCTAGTTTCTTTCAATCTTGTCTTTTAATTTGTGCATGTTTGTTTAGTCTTTCCTTTCCTTTTATGTTTCTTTATTGCTTCTTGCCTTCTTAGTTAACTTTCATTTCAGTATTATGCTTTCTTTTGCTAATATAGTTAGTGTAATGAGTAGTGAGTAGTTCCATCCCCATTTGGGGGGTGGAGAAATATGTGATATAATCATGTAGTGTATTAAATGTGTGTTATCTTTATCCCTTGAGCTTTATATGATTTCCATAACCATGTAATGGGTTTTCACTCTTATCTTTGATATGCTAATGCTCTGGAATGAAGCTTAGCTTATGCTTTGATTAGTGGACCTATTTTATGGGGAATGATAAGGTTAGGATATGGATGAAGTTAATATTGGAAACACAATTTGTAGTGTATGATCTCTTGTTGCCTTTACCTTAGCTAATGTCTTGTATGTTTTAATGATGTAGTGAAATCTTAATTCATGTGGAGGCATAGTAGGGTATAGTCTTTATACTTGAGTTCATGTAGCTTCATTCCAATTATTGTCTTGTATGTTTTAATGATGTAGTCTTATCTTAATTCATGTAGAGGCAAAGTTGGATGTAGTTTTATGATTTCATGCACTACATGTTGTGAGGAGCTTAATGAACACACACACACTTCTTTATGTTCACATTATTTCTCTACCCCCTTTGGGGTTTAGTTTTCTTGCTTTTCTCCCATTTCCATTTGCACCTTAGTGTAGTTTAGTGTAACCAACCTTTCTTCCCTTTCTTTACCTCTCGCCTTCGCACAAACCAAGTGTCGACACACCTCCCAGTGGACGACCCGTATTTGCCACCGCTTCAACGCGGCCGTGCACTTGCGGTTAAATATAAAACGAGATCAATCAAGTTTTTGGCGACGTTGTCGGGGAGGTGCTCTGTCCAGACCTTGGTTTGGACGATTCGAGGGGTTTTTAATTTTTTGTTTCCAGTTTTTCTTAGTTTCAGGGAACCAGAAGATCCAGGGGCGACTATTGGACAAGTTGGAAGGAGAGAAGCTTCAACTTGACCGCCAAATGGCGGTTTGGAACCGCCAACTGGCGGCCTGGTGAGGTTATCTTGCCTTGAAATTTTTTCTGGTAGTTGTGTTCTTCCATTTTGTTATCTGGGAGCTCTATTTTGCATGCTTTGACTTCTGGTTTGCTCCCAGATCATTAATCACTCCCCCATTAATCAACTTGGCCCTAAAATCCAAAGCAAAAGACTAGACGTTCTCATTTAGGTCACGCATCATGTATTGACTTGAGCATATAGTTGTCTTTTCTTTTAGCTTTAATTTCAGTTGTTGAGTGCTGGCGTAAGGTACGCATTTCCTACACTCATTCACGCATCTCGTATGCCCATGCATTAGTTAGTAGGATTTGCATCAGGACAAGAGTGAGAGAGCGTTTGATTGGAGCGATTGATTGCTAGATCTAGGATCAAATCGCTACTAAGGAGGGGCTGTCCCATAAAAGATAAGGTGGGGGATTTCATCACCCTTTCCTTGGCCCCAAAAACCACTCTTAATAAAGCCTTAACTAAAAGTAAGTAGACATTGGCCCTAGGATTGCGGGCGCACTAGGAGATTAATCTAGTTGAGACCGTCATGACCTGATCGGCGTTGCCTACCTTGTCGATAGTAGGAGGTACTGGATCTCCGGATCTGATATCACTTGCTGGGCATTGTGGTCCTCGTTGTAGGGAGGTGAGACGTGTCGAGGCTAGTGACCTCGAAGTTAGGCGTCGTCTATCTTAAGGACCCATTGCCTTACATTGTTTGAGCCGTGCTTGCTAGTTAGGCTTCTTCCTGATCCCACTACCCACGCAAGCTCTAGGGATTCTTCCCTCCTCACCTGAGTCCTCTCCTCATCTATTCTCTACGTATAGTCTCCTCCTCTAGTACACCTTCTGTTGTGTGTTTGTTAGAGTCGAGTTGAGCATTTTTATGCGAGGTTGGGCTCGTTCTGGTGAGAGCGCTCGACTCGAGAGAGTGCATTCTGCTGAGATGGACGGTCTTGGTGATCGACCATCTCCGCCTCGTGCTCCTTTGGAGCAAGAGGCCGAGTCGTCTCGCGGTGGCGAGGGAGACCGGGTTCCATACATGGAGTACCTCGGTCGTTCCCACCACCACGTAGACCTCCTTCTCCTCCTCCTCTGTCTCGAGAGGAAGGGAGATTCGGTCAGGATCGAGTTCTTGGTGCACCACCACCTTTAGCTCGACATGATAGACTGATGACTTTGTGGGAGCGAACCCATCCTGTTCGGGCCGCGTAGCCTTCTTGCATAGTTGTTCCCCCTGCTCGCGGGAACAACTATGAGCTGAAACCTCAATATGTGAGCATGCTTCCAACCTTTACTGCCAATAAGGAGGATCCGTATATCTTTATACGCGAATTCGAGGAAGTATGCTCCATGTTCAAGCTTCAACAACTTGATGAGGATTCAGTCCGGTTGAGGATGATTTCTTTCGCATTGAAGGATAATGCGAAGAAATGGATGTATAGCCTCCCGGCGAGCTCGATTCGGTCATGGGATGACTTTGAAACCGTCTTTCTGAAGAGATTTTTCCCTCAAAGGAAAACTCAACAGATACGACACCAGATACATCAAATGTATCAGACCGAGACCGAATCGTTTCATGGTTTCTTTGAGAGGTTCAAGGACCTTCTCCAGTAGTGCCCTCATCATGGGATTGAGCTTTCGCAGTTGTGCCAAATTGTTTATGAGGGCATCAACTACAACACCCGCACATTGTTGGAGTCAATGTGTCAGGGTGACTTCCAAATGAAACCCATCGAGGAGGCATGGGACACTTTTGAGGCTATGGCTGAGCGTACCTTTGAGTGGGACACCATGAGAGAGCCACCAGCCGCCAGGTCTTCTGGTCGAGCTGGATCATATCATGTTGAGTCAACTATCGCGTCTGAGGCGAAAATGGCTGCTCTCATGCGTAGGATTGAGAGTTTGGAGATGGACCGAGCTCCTGTAGCTCAAGTCGCTACTCCCGGGTGTGGTAGGTGTGGACTTACGGGCCATGATGACGTGGAATGCTCTTACGCTCCAAGGGATACTGAGCATGCAAATGTAATGTATCAACAGCGGCCCCGTAACGACCCGTACAGTCACTCCTACAACCCGGGATGGCGTAACCATCCTAACTTCTCTTGGAGGCCTAGTAGAGGTCACGGTCAGAGCTCGCACGCTCAACCTCAACCTCCACCCTATCAACCTCCACGCCCATCGGCGACCTACCAACCCCCACATCAAAGGTCTCAGCACCAAAATTACCAACCTGCTCATGCCTCATCGTCGGGTTATTCCAACTAGACTCCACCACCTCAGCGGGTTGATCCCAAGGACCCTTCTAGTGATCCGACCCTTCAAGCGTTCATGCAGAGCATGCAAAGTACAGTCAAGGCTTTGGAAATGCAAGTTAGCCAATTGGCTCATCAATTCCATGAACACGAGAAGGGTCAGTTCCCGAGTCAACCTGTGGTTAATCCCAGGGGTCAGCCTGCTAATACCAGGCAAAATGTACACAATGTTGAAAGTGACCCTTCCCAACATGCTAATGTTATTCATACCTTGAGATCGGGAAGGGTCGTTGACAACAATGTGAAAATGCCGGAAGCCAACCCTGTTGGCGAGACATCCGAGGAGAGTCTTGAGCCTCTCAAGGAAGCTAATTCTGAGACTCCTCCTCGTGATTCTTATGTCCCCAAGGCACCATTCCCTCATCGGTTGACTAAAAAACGTGATGAGCATTGGGATAAGATCGTTGAGGTACTTAGGCAAGTAAAGGTGAACATCCCGTTGTTGGACGTTGTTCAACAAATGCCACCATATATGCCAAGTTCCTCAAGGACCTTTGCACCACCAAGAGAAAAACAAATGTGCCCAAAAAGGCCTTTTTGGCCGCCAATGTGAGCTCCATATTGACACAACCCATGAATGTCAAGTACAAGGACCCTGGTTGTCCAACTGTCTCTTGCATGATTGGGAATGTGACCATCTCTCTCTTTGGTGGCCACGTTCCCTACTAAGAGTGAAGTCTTGAAGCAAAACTCTGGTGGAGGAAGAGCTACTTGTAATTGAGTGAGTTAATAATAGAAGTTTTCTTTTAATTGTGTTGTTTCTCTCTTAGTTTAATTTCCTTCCATATGCATGTTTGCTTGTTTGTTTTGTTTTATGCTTCTTTAATATTTCTTGCTTGATTAATATACATTTCATTTCAGTATTATGCTTGCTTTTGTTAATATAGTTAGTGTAATGAGTAGTGAGTCGTTTCGTCCCCATTTGGGGGGTGGAGAAATATGTGATATAATCATGTAGTGTATTAAGTGTGTGTCATCTTTATCCCTTGAGCTTTATATGATTTCCATAACCATCTAATGGGTTTTCACTCTTATCTTTGATATGCTAATGCTCTTGAATGAAGCTTAGCTTATGCTTTGATTAGTGGACCTATTTTATGGGGAATGATAAGGTTAGGATATGGATGAAGTTAATATTGGAAACACAATTTGTAGTGTATGTGCTCTTGTTGCCTTTACCTTAGCTAATGTCTTGTATGTTTTAATGATGTAGTAAAATCTTAATTCATGTTGAGGCATAGTAGGGTCTAGTCTTTATACTTGAGTTCATTTAGCTTCATTCCAATTATTGTCTTGTATGTTTTAATGATATAGTAAAATCTTAATTCATGTAGAGGCAAAGTTGGATGTAGTTTTATGATTTCATGCACTACATGTTGTGAGGAGCTTAATTACACACACACACACATCTTTATGTTCACATCATTTCTCTACCCCCTTTGGGGTTTAGTTTTATTGCTTATCTTCATTTCCATTTGCATCTTAGTGTAGTTTAGTGTAACCAACTTTTCTTCCCTTTCTTTACCTCTCGCCTTCGCACAAACCAAGTGTCGACACACCTCCCAGTGGACGACCCGTATTTGCCACCGCTTCAACGCGGCCGTGCACTTGCTGTTAAATATAAACGATATCAATCAAGTTTTTGGTGCCGTTGCCGGGGATGCCGTGAGAAGAACCTCGCTCTCAATTGGGAGAAAAGTCACTTCATGGTGAAGCGAGGGATTGTACTTGGACATGTGGTCTCAAGTACGGGAATTGAGGTCGATCCCGCCAAAGTGGGTATCATTGCTAATCTCCTACCGCCACGTAATGTGAAGGATATCCGCGCCTTTTTGGGGCATGCTGGATTCTATCGGCGGTTCATTCGGGATTTTAGCAAAATCGCTCGACCTCTCACCGCCTTGTTGGCTAAGGATGCCATTTTTGAGTTCACACTGGATTGCCACCATGCCTTTTTGACCTTGAAGAAAGAGTTGACTTCAGCTCCCATTATTAAGGCACCGGTGTGGACTGAACCCTTTGAGTTAATGTGTGATGCATCTGACTTCGCTGTGGGAGCAGTGCTTGGGCAACGATTGGACAAATTGCCTCATGTGATCTACTATGCCAGTAGAACACTCAATGATGCCCAATTGAACTACACTGTGACCGAGAAGGAATTCTTAGCGATCATATTTGCTTTGGAGAAATTCCGGTCGTACTTGATTGGCTCCCACGTGATTATCTATTCTGATCACACAACCATCAAGCACCTCATGGCGAAGAAAGATGCAAAATCCCGACTCTTGAGATGGATCTTGTTGTTACAAGAATTCGATCTCGAGATTCGGGACAAAAAAGGGTGTGGAAACGTTGTAGCTGACCACTTGTCTCGTCTAGAGACGACCAACCCACAGGACCAAATCATTGACGATAAATTTCCTGACGAGCAGTTGTTCACGATCGAAGATATCGTGACCGAGCAACTTCCTGTGGGTTGGTCAAAATCTGACCAATCCAAATTTAGATTGTATGTCAGATTCTTTCACTGGGACGACCCCTACCTATTCAAATACTGCTCTGACCAAATTTTCAGGCGGTGCGTCCTAGATTCCGAGTTCCAAAGTGTACTCCTCTTCTGCCATTCTAAGGCATGTGGAGGACACTTTGGAGCAAAGAAAACTGCTGCCAAGGTGCTCCAATCTGGATTCTACTGGCCCACTCTTTTCAAGGATGCTTACAACTTTTGTAAGCAATGTGATAGGTGCCAGCGCCTTGGCAGGATTGGTCGACGTGACATGATGCCTTTGCAAAATGTCCTTGTTGTCGACATCTTCGATGTGTGGGGCATCGATTTCATGGGTCCCTTCCCGAACTCGTTCGGGAATGTTTACATTCTGGTGGCCGTTGACTATGTGTCTAAGTGGGTTGAGGCTATACCCACAAAGACCAATGACAACAAGGTGGTCTCCAAATTCTTGAGGGATATTTTTGCGCGATTTGGTACTCCTCGTACCATAATCAGCGATAGGGGTACCCACTTCTGTAATCGCTCCTTTGAAGCGCTTATGAGGAAATATTCGATCACCCACAAGCTTGCGACCCCATACCATCCGCAAACTAGTGGGCAGGTCGAAATCTCTAATCGTCAATTAAAGCAAATTCTTGAGAAGACGGTTAGTTCCTCGAGGAAGGATTGGTCTACCAAGTTGAATGACGCGTTGTGGGCTTTCCGCACCGCATACAAGACCAATTTGGGTATGTCCCCATATCAGGTAGTGTACGGCAAGGCTTGCCACCTACCCGTCGAGCTTGAGCATCGTGCATTCTGGGCGATCAAGAACCTGAATATGGATCTTGATCAAGCAGGAATACAACGTAAGCTCGACATTGTGGAATTAGAAGAGCTACGCAATGATGCGTACGAGAATGTCAAAATTCATAAGTCCCGAGCCAAGATGTTTCACGATCGCATGATTATGCGAAAGGTGTTTACGGCCGGGCAGAATGTGTTGCTCTACAATTCCCGGCTTCATCTATTTGCGGGTAAGCTCCGCAGTCGCTGGTCTGGCCCGTTTATTGTCCAAACCGTTTATCCTCATGGAGCGGTTGAGATCTTGAACCCAGGAAATGGGGACGTGTTCAAAGTTAATGGACAACGCCTCAAACCCTACTTGGAGGGGGCACCAGCCGAAGTCGAGGAGGTCATGTTCCTTCATGAACCTCCCTCGCACTCAACCATTCATGCTCCTATATGAGTGGTTGAGCTTTCATGTGTATATATGTTAAAAGAAAAAAAAGAAAAAAAAGACTCCTTCAGTGAGCATTGATTGTTGTGGGCCCCAACCCTTGTGTATTTGGGCTCCATTTCTTTCACGTATTTGTATCCCTTCTTTAGCATCTCACAGGTTTTGAGGGAATTCGGGTTTGTGTCCATCAACATAGCCATGAACTTCCTTGTGTACTTCACGTTGGTGAGATATATTCTGTTTTATGCATACATCCATGTAGTATTTTGCTCACATTCATTGAGGACAATGCATGAACTAGGTGTCGGGGGGTGTTTTACGTGTGTACATAGTCGAGTCTCTCCCTTTGTTTTTGTTTTCTTTTGTGTGCATTGTTAGGGTCATGTTAGTGTGCTGCATTTAATATCGATATATCTGCTTGCCATGATCCTTGGGTGACTTGTCTTCTTTTGCTTGCCTAGTGCTTTAAAATTTCCACATTTCTTTCAAAATCTTCACGTGTTTGCAAAAGAAAATGTTTTGTGGGTTTTGCGTGTGTTTAGCATGTGCAAAACCGTTGAGAGGCAAAGTAAAAAGAAAGCTCCCATAATTGTCTTGAACTTGATGCATTAGGATATTTAGTTCAGTGACTTTAGGATTTATCGAGTCGTTAGGATGCACCCCAGTTTTCCTTTGGGGGTGAGTAATCATAGGGTTTCAGTGCTCAAACATTCAAAGAAGTCCACCCTGAACCTAGTGAGTCAATAATTCGTGTTTGTTAATTTAGGAAGTTTGTTGTAGACAAGGACCCTCTTAATCTTGTTGTGAGACATTAGTGTAGGGGTTTTGGTTCATGTGTAGATAAGAAATAAGTGAGTAGATGTTCTCTCTTCTCGCACGGCTCCTATCACTCGGGAAAGTAGGTCTGAGGGGACTTTGTGCCTGGTGCTTTCGAGTCATCTGACTTGGGATGCGCCGACCAAACTCCCGTTACACGGGTGGTAGGGATTGCCCTATGTGGAGATTTGGGGAAAGGTGTACGTGATAATGTAAGTCCTCATGGGCAATGATGCACGAAACCTGACCCTGGGAGAACGAAGCTCCAACTAATAAAAAGAAAAAAAAAGAAAAAAATATCTGAAAAGAAACAAAAAGAAAAAAAAGGTAAGGCAAATAAGAACCTTAATGGACTTTACACTTTGTAGCACTTGAGGATATTGAGGTTGTCCATGTATTTCACTTAATTCCTTATTTAACTTGCACGAATGGTTCATTAGGTTAGGTGTGTGGACTGAATACCTATATAGAGTCGGCCCGTAGGACTACCACGTCCAATGATCGACAACATATGTCCAACGAGTCGAGTGTCTAGATTGAATAATGCATCTTGTTCGGATTTTGTGGGTGTATCCGCTGAAAACCCTCAGGAGACAACACTCCTCCTCCTTGGCAACAAGGAGGTTTAATGGCTTGTTGCACGTGCTAAGTGCGACCGTGATTCCTACGAAAGTGAGTTAGGATTTCTTGTTTTTCGTTTGCATTTCTCTTTGTTTGTTTTGCTCGGGACTAGCAAAAACTTAGGTGTGGGGGTATTTGATTGACATCATTTCATGCTTATATTTGTACCTTATATCCATTATCTTACACCTAAGCAATGCTACGTGACGAGTTTTATGTTTAGTTTTCAGGAATAAAGAGGTTTGAAGAGAAGAGCCATGAAAGGAACCAAAAGCAGGAAAAAAGACTTAATTGTGAGACCTGAGGACCAAGATGCAATGGAGAAGGACCTGATTGTAAAACTTAAGGACCTAAGAGCAAAACAGGAAACTCCAGACCATCATGAGGAGTATTTTGGCAATTCGATTCGGGTCGGAGCTCCAATAAACAAAGTAGATGCATCAAAGACCAACAAAGACCACCAGGAAAGCCCACAACCAAAACCAACTCGATCTGGATCATATAGACCGCCAATCGGCGGTCTTGGACCGCTAATTGGCGGTCCATATGTCTCCAGATCCACTACGATTTGTGCTGGGCTTGTATTAGTGTATTCTTAGTCTATTTTTGGTATTGGTTTAGTCCCACATCGGGGGATTGTCCCCGATTAGCTTTTTCCATGCTTATAAATAGAACTCTTCACCTTCCATTGTAATTACCCATTGCTTGGTGGCATTCTCTCTACTAAGGAGTGAGCCTTGAAGCAAAAACTCAAGGTGGAGATGAATGCTACCTTCAATGTGAGTCATTTGTTAATAAAATAATTCTTCTAGTTTCTTTCAATCTTGTCTTTTAATTTGTGCATGTTTGTTTAGTCTTTCCTTTCGTTTTATGTTTCTTTAATGCTTCTTGCCTTCTTAGTTAACTTTCATTTCAGTATTATGCTTTCTTTTGCTAATATAGTTAGTGTAATGAGTAGTGAGTAGTTCCATCCCCATTTGGGGGGTGGAGAAATATGTGGTATAATCATGTAGTGTATTAAGTGTGTGTTATCATTATCCCTTGAGCTTTATATGATTTCCATAACCATCTAATGTGTTTTCACTCTTATCTTTGATATGCTAATGCTCTTGAATGAAGCTTAGCTTATGCTTTGATTAGTGGACCTATTTTATGGGGAATGATATGGTTAGGATATGGATGAAGTTAATATTGGAAACACAATTTGTAGTGTATGAGCTCTTGTTGCCTTTACCTTAGCTAATGTCTTGTATGTTTTAATGATGTAGTAAAATCTTAATTCATGTGGAGGCATAGTAGGGTATAGTCTTTATACTTGAGTTCATGTAGCTTCATTCCAATTATTGTCTTGTATGTTTTAATGATGTAGTCTTATCTTAATTCATGTAGAGGCAAAGTTGGATGTAGTTTTATGATTTCATGCACTACATGTTGTGAGGAGCTTAATGAACACACACACTTCTTTATGTTCACATTATTTCTCTACCCCCTTTGGGGTTTAGTTTTCTTGCTTTTCTCCCATTTCCATTTGCACCTTAGTGTATTTTAGTGTAACCAACCTTTCTTCCCTTTCTTTACCTCTCGCCTTCGCACAAACCAAGTGTCGACACACCTCCCAGTGGACGACCCGTATTTGCCACCGCTTCAACGCGGCCGTGCACTTGTGGTTAAATATAAAACGAGATCAATCATGGAGTAAACTTCATTAGCAGGGGACCAAACTGACTAGGTCCTGACGTCCCGAAAGAAGAAACCCAGTGCTCGATCGGAGCTCAAGGCGGTGATGGAGGATCCACCTGATCGCCCATCTCAGAAGAAGGGTCAACTCTCTCAAGATGACCACCCTCTCCTGCACAAGTGTATTAATGCATTAAAGTGCTCGACTCGACCCTATAACACTAAGAGAAAGGGTGTAGTAGAGGAGGAGACTAAGATAGAAGAAAAGGAGACTAAGATAGAAGCAAAGGAGACGATGACTCAAATGAGAAGAACCTTTAAAAAACTAGTGTAGGTAGTGGGGTTGGGTAGAAGCCTAATCTAGCAAACACAACTCAAACAAACCTAAGACTAATTGTAGGTCCTTAGGCTAAACGACGTCTAACCGCGACTCCCCACACTCCCAAACGCTTCATCTCCCTCGGCTGAAGGTAACAAAGCCGAATGAGAAAGTAAATACCCGGAAGCTCCCAAAAGTCTCAATGCAACTAAGCAAACATCGACGTTCAAGTCATGATGTCGAGAACGAGATTGTCCCTAAATGCGCCCAAAGTCCTTAGGGCCAATGTCTACTTGATTTTAATTAGCATTTCAGATCAGTGTGATTTTTTGGGCAAAGAAAGGGGTGATAAAATCCCCCACATTATCCTGTATGGGATAACCCCGCCTAAGTAGCGTATTGCGTCTTAGGTCTAGCAATTAACTCTCCAAGCAAACGCTCACCTCACACTTGTCCCAATGCACCTTATTAACTAATGCATGCTTTAACTATTCATGTAGAGGGAAAAGATGAACGTACCTCACACCATCAATCTGAAAGGCAAATCACACACCTGATCTGCCACTAGCGGATATAAATGCTCTGTTGGCATCATAATTTGTCCAGAGTGCTCCCACGTTCATTGGTATACCTTGTTCACCTTAATCTCCTGTACACAATTCCAAACAAAAATATGAAACAAAAAATGAAACAAAAACCCACTGAAATGGTAAACATGACAACCGAAAACTTGCTATCTTGCAAAATGCCAAAAACCTGTTGGGCATATTAAGTTCAAAACCACAAGTGCACGACCGTATTGAAGCGGATGAAAGTACGGGTCGTGTCCATGAGGAGCAAGTGCAGGTCATCATCAACCATACTTGAGTAGCGGAATAAAATGGAGATTGAGAGTGTCTAAACTAACTAACGAATGAGACGTGAATCATCTAAAATAACCTAATATAACTAGTCATGTGGGAGGTGGAGAATGCATGTAAAAGTGTAGACGTGTGGTTCGTGTGTGTGTGTGTACAATTAAGTTCTAATGACATGAATATTATGGAAATCTATCATGACCATAATCCTAAGTGTGTCTCTTCATGGATTAAGATTAAGTATCATCATTAAAATATACAAAACACTAATAAAGATAAGGCCAAAGAAAACCACAAGATTACACGTCAATCTTAGCTCTTTATCCACTCCAATCTTATCATCACCTTATCATTCCCCATAAAGTGGGTCCACTAACCAAACCATGTGCTAAGCATCCATTAGGACCATTAACACATCAAAAGCAAGAGTGAGAACACCCATCCAAATGACTATGAAAATCATTTCAAGCTAAATATATTGTAAGAAACAAATATGGGGTAAAATAACGGATATATAGCATGAATACGTTGTATGATATGCTACTAATCACTAATCATGTTAAAATCAAATATATAGCTCTCCCACATGAATACAACACATGTTTTATATTGCATATATTTTGTCTATGTTAAGTTTCGGGTTGAAGAATGATAAATTCAACTCAATACAAGCAAAAATCATCATGAAATCAAGTCTAAATAATTGTAATTTTTACCTTCTTAAGTCGTTAGGAAATTATGTAAACTTAAGCATTTGAGTTGATTTCTCTCGACACACTCACACTAGGGTTCATGTAAGTCACTCACGAAGTTTCATACAATTTGGACTTCGTTTGACCACCCAAAAATATCTTGGAAAACCACCAATACTTAATCTCCATACTTCAACCGAATGATTGATTGGTAAAAATAGATTTCTGGGTTAAACGGTCGACCGTTCTGCTTGCTTCGTTTGACCATTGCCGATTTTAAAATTTCATAAAAAGGCAAATTTCTTACCTTTTTCTCCAACGGTTATTTTTAAACTTGAGCTTTTGCCCAATTGACTTTCGTCCAACCGATTCTTCTGAATTGTGGAACGTTCTATGCGTGCAAAGATTTAGTAACTCGACCACTCCCAATCTGCCAAATTTAGCGATCCTTTTCACCTTCAAATGATCATTTGCCTGGCAATAACTGACCGCTTACTTCTAACGATCGAGCCAATTTGATCAAAATCATGTCAGTGTTTACTGGTTCCCTGTTTGAGCACTCTAGATCTACTAGTTGTGCCAACCAATCAATCAATGACTTAAAGTTTTAAGTCAACAGTCGAAAGTTATAGTCAATTGTCGACTGTTAGTTGTTCCGACAGAATCGTTGCATTACTCTTTTGATCAATTGCTTTCAACATCATACCACATTTTGTGCCAACAACTATATTTTCTCTTTTCCTATAAATATGAGTTTTCAAGACCTTAATCAATACCTTTCTTGCAATCCAAAACACTCACACTCTTCTGGAGAGAGCTTAGAGTTCTCCAAACTTCTGCTTCAATTTTACTATACCACTTGAAGAATCCATTGCCGAATCCAGTCAAGTGCTCAATTAAAGTTCCTTACTTCCATTCAAGTATTGTGAAGCTTCGAGGAGACTCCCATTCTGGTTGTGAGAGCCGATCCGAGCAAGGCGAGGGTGTTCGAGTTGTAAGGGTTTCTCTTTGGAACAGAATGAAGAGCTTAGAAGATACTTGAGTAGGGATTAGAGGATCGTTCGAAACTCAGCTAGAGAACCAAATTGCGATGGTGGTAGAACCTCTATAAAAATTTAGGTCTTCATTACGATTTGTGATTTATTATTTGCTTTTATTTGTGCATCTATTCACCCCCGTCTAGATTAGCGTAGATCCTATCCACAACTTGTAGGAAACTAAACAGTTAACGTCTAATATGTGGGGATATAAAGGGGCCCTCTAGTGATCGTAATTAACTAAAGTGCAGAATTAAAACTTAATTACGAAACTAACAACTAATCATGCAAAGGTTAGATGAGAGTTAGAGAAATTGCAAACCACGTTGTAGTCGACGCCCGATGTAACGAGGTTCGGCACCCGCTCCGGGTCCTAGTCCTCACTCACAAGCCCCGCTCGTCCCTCGAGCCTCTCTTGTGGTTTCCACTATCCGATCTCCGTTACCGGGCCGAGATCAACGCCTTTACAAACAACGAGCCTCGCGAACACCCTCGCCTCGCCCGTGTCTCCTCTCACAACCCGAGAGGGAGCTTCCCCGAAGCTATTACAACTCTTGTGATTTGGATGAAGGAATGAATCACACTTCTTGCTAATGACACTCTAACTTTGAGCACACTTGGATCTAGGAATACAAGTGGTGAAGTTTTGGCTTGAGTGTATAGGATTTGAGCTTTGAACGTTTGGGAAAGATAGCACAAGGATACTAGATGTTTGGAGAGTGTAGTGCTTGTTATTGTGCTTCTAATGAGGTCCTTATATAGGCTTCAAAGCTCTTAGAGTCGTTGGGGAGTGGGTGAGAAAGTTTACCCATGAAATGTGATGATGTGACAAAAGTTTGGGCAGAATTTGCACGCTCCTTGGTAGACCGTTAACCCAACGGATTACCAAAGATGGTCATTTCGGTTAACCGAATCTTATTCGGTTAACCGCTCACTCAACTCCAGTAGCTCTCTAACTAGCAACCCTAATACAATTCGGTTTACCGAAACCTATTCGGTGAACCGTTCCAAACTGGACAGTAAGATTGCTAGGGTTCTGTTTATGCTAAGTTCGGTTGACCGTGTATACTTCGGTAGACCGAAGTTTGCGCGGGTTTTGCGCTGACATGCGTGGGAAATTGTTTATCAATAACGGTCAAGTTAAATAGCCATTGAGCTCCTAAAGCAATATGATTCGGTCGACCGAATGAGGTTCGGTGTACCGAATATGGATAAGTCAATTAGGCTTTAGGTCAAGATTTAAATACGACAGTTTGGAGCAAAGTCCAAAACTGGTCCAGGCTAATTCGGTCTACCGAAGGTGGTTCGGTATACCGAGGTGGTTATTCCAGGGAACACCTAAAGGATTCTATATGGTTGACCGCAAGGTGTTCGGTGGACCGAACTCTACATGATTTGGTTTACCGAGAGGGGTTCGGTCAACCGTAGGGATACGGGACAGAATCCTAATGTGCTCAAGTTTACATTAATCCTAAGGACTCAAATTATACTAAATTACATATTGGTCCAAAGCTTGATTACATGTCTTGAGTCTTTATCTTCTTGTCCCAAAGCTCCTTAGCTTGATTCTTCATCAACCTCTTAAGAATATCGCAAGTACACGAATATATATGCAATGCATGTATTCATGTTTGCTTACTTTGATTGTCTAGGTTAATTGATTTAATATAGATTAAGATTAGATTACTTAATCATCAAAACTAAATAAAGATTAAGGCTAAAATGCCAACATAATATAGGAGGGTAGGTGATTGAATCAGTTAAATTTACCGCAAGTGCACAACCACGTTGAAGCGGTGACAAGCACGGATCAATCCATAGGGAGCGCGTGTGACTCAGATTCATGATACTCGAGCGGGGGAGAAGAAAAGAGAGATGTGATCAAAATCAAACTACAATGCGTGGGAAATCGGAAAAACGATCAATGAAAACTAAACCTCTCAGGGGGTAGAGAGAGAAAGTGAATACAAAAATGTGTGTTGTGTGTGTGTTCAAATGTGCTCATCAAAACATGTGACACATGAAATCCGTAAAACTCAAATTCAACTTTGCCTCCACATGAAATAAGATAAAACATTATCATTGAAACATACAAGACAATAATTGAAATGAAGCAAATATTTTCACATGCATAATGACTCAAATCCAACTATGTCTCCACATGAAATAAGATTTATCACAATCATTGAAACATACAAGACATTAATTTGGATAAAGCCAACATGAGCACATGCATGCACATGTATTGTTCCCTTCTTCCACTCCATCCTTATCCTCATCTCATCATTCCCCAGAAAATAGGCCCACTAATCTAAGCATGTGTTAAGCATCACTCAAGAGCATTAGCACATCAAAGATAAGAGTGAAATCCTATTAAATGGTTAAGGAAATCATGTGAGATTCAAAGGTAGGATTAACACACACTAATGCATCACATAATCACAACACCTTCTTCTCCACCCCTCAATGGTGATGGACTACTCTCTTCTCATATCTAAACTAATGAAAGCATAAAAACAACACAAACCCATAATGCAAAAACAAGATTAAGCAAACAACAACATAAAAGAAATTGCATCAAAGTAAAGACATTAATGTAAAGAACAAGAACTAAACTAGATTAAGAAATAAAAATACAAAATTTGCTCATCTCCAACCCCCTTATTTACACTACTAAAACAGGAAATTAAAACCTACTCTATTAGGGGAGGGAGGAAGAAAAGGAAGGAGGCATTACAAGTGCATTTATAGAAGTTTAGAGGGTTTGGATGAATCTGGGCATAATCGGACGGTTGTAAATTAGATATGGAAGTCCTGGAATGGTCTAAACTGACAACCCGACCCGCGACAAAAATTTGAGAGCCAAACACTTAACCGGATCCGCCAATCGCGGATTTTAATACCGGTCTAGCTATTTTAATTTCTCTAACTAGATGAACCACCAAATCCACGTAATGTCAAAAAATGATGGTGGGAATACATCTCCAGCTGACTTATTGTAATAACTGAAGGGAATGTGTTCTAAAAGTTTTACTTTTAAATGTCAATTATTATGAATTGAATGAGAAATCATTTTGTTCCTTGTTTATGTTATTCGTCTTTTAGAAGTGTTAAGGAAGAGGCTCTTGGTCCTTAACCGTAGAGCTCTAAAAGATATTGGTTTACATAAAACAAAAGATATTCGCAATCATGGTAATTAACATGGGACATTAATTACCGGGTTAAGATTGTCGTGTTGGTCATAGATCATTGTAGCTCTACAAGTGAGTGACAACACGGGTATGCAAAAGAGGAAAATATTACTTTTGTATACTGAATAGACCTAATAAGTAAAATATTATAGAAATGTGTTTCTGTGTCATTGATATTTTACTGTGTCCTTGGTCCTTTGATATGAGACTTATATCCGATCACTTAAGAAATGCTTGATTAGACTAATGTCTTAAGCTATCGATAAGTGTAGTGTAAAGGCATCGGTTGGTCAAGTATGACTTTCGTTGGAGAAGATAGTTAGTCAAAAGATTATCATTGCCCCTCTTAATTGAGTGATGATATTAGTGGGCCCCTTGATAAAGCAAAGTTATAATGTGCACAATGTGATTTGACTTAAGTCACATATTTATAACTAGCTTAAAGAGATCAAGAAATGAATACTAATACAAAGATGATACAATACTACTTTGTGTGTATTCTTAATATCACGAGGCAAGGGACGGACACAAGTGGTGCACTCCATCACTAAAAGGATCGGGTTTTGATTCAAGTGGAATTAAGACATCTAACTAATTGGGAGCTATAATGTGTAGCTAGATACCGCTTATAGCTTGTGATATTAAGTTCTTAATATCACTGCAAACTTAGTTTAGATCCTCCCATAGGTCACACCACAAAACTAGGAAACGAGAAATGGGGATTTTGAGTTCATAAGATGTGTCGGGTTTCAAGTAGAAAATATGACACATGGGGTGAACAAGCAATATCAAACTTATGTTGTGATTAATAACATAATTAGAATCTAAATAAAATTCATATGTGATTAAATATTATGGGGTGTAATGATTTATCATTACATGGGATAATATGTTACATAAGTTATGAATTTACTACTAATCCCGAAATGTCAAATTTTGTAGAGGTTAAACCGAAATTTGACAAGTCTGCAGTACTGTGCACAAACGGTCGACCGGTTAACAGTAAACGGTCGACCGATCAGGCACGGTCGACCGGACATGTCTCGACCGATAACAGGGAATTTTCATCTGTTCGAACGGTCGACCGAATATAATCGGTCGGTCGACCGAACATAGCGATGGAATAGTTCCTGTTACGAACGGTCGACCGAGTTATTGAACGGTCGACCGAAACCTGGTTCGAGCGGTCGACCGAACCTCCAAACGGTCGACCTGTCCAGACGGTTAATGCAGAATTAATTTAAGAATTAATTAGATCATGCATGGAATTGGTCCATAATTGATTTAATTCGTGGCTAATATTACTTATTATTAAATAATGGATGGTTAGATGGAATTTTGCATGAAATCATGGGCAAGAGGTTGCGCATGAATAGGTAATTTGGAGAGAACTTATAAATACAAGTTTATCTCATTACCTCCTCAATTAATTCATTATTATCTTATGCAAAATTCTCTCTCCATAAATCTCCACGAAAATTCCTTAATTCTTAAGTTTAGTTTTAGTTCTTAAGAGATCATCTTCTCAAGGGAATTAAAGAGGGGTTAGTAATTAGATTCTAAACCCTATCGGAGATTGAGAGACTAGCTTCCCTCTCTCCGATCTTGTTTAGAGTTTGGTGAATACTCGGAGGCATCCGGCGCAGCGAGGAGCATCCCCAACATCTCCGAATCATCAAGAATTTTTAGAGAACTTCTAGGTATGAATTTCAGAGCCCATATTTGTTTTAATAAAGTTTTGAAACTAGTTATTGAAACAAATTGATGCATGCATGAAATATATCATAGAAAATTGTAAATTGATCCTTATTGTGCATAAAAATTTCGAAAATAAATATGTACAATTAAACATGAAATCCTACAATAACAACATCATTCTGCAACTTTTCCAAGTAGGTCGGATTAAGTACTTTGCTGCAAATCTTGTTGAAGAAAAAATAAGCTTGATAATAGTGTGTCTCACGTGTTTCGGAAATATCGATCTAATAGAAATAGGAAAAGTTGTTGCTTCGATGCATGACAATCATGAGATTTCTAACCAAGTAGTTTCAAATCTTTCGTCGACACCAGACTACTAATATTTGAAGAATACCCCTACGACACTTTGACACCCTATAGACATCAATGCAAAGTTAACTTCTCTAAATAGGATAATGTGTAACAAGATGGTGGTAAATATTTATAGATCCCCTTATCCTTTGGTGCTAGTTTTAATCGTATACCAAGATCTACTAGATCAAGTTTAGCATTATATCTATCTTTAGTCTTACCAGATATGTTCAAAAGAGTTCCTAGTAAACTATCACATACAATTTTTTATACACTCATCATATCAATACAATGTATAACCTCTAAAGTCTTCCAGTAGGGTAGGTCAAAAAACATGGATTTTTCTCCAACTGCTTTTAGGATTTATGCGGTTGTAAGGCTTGTCGAGTTCACATTTAATGTTCTTCACACATTCAATAATTGTTTGGCAATGGTTTCTATGGACTCATTATATTCCTGCTTTTCGTTGAATGTCTTCTCCAACCTATGGTACGGATGACTCATAAGAAGAAATCTCTGATGACCAAGATACATCGTCTTACCGCAATGTACTAGCAGCAAGGAACACGTGTTTTCTTCACAACACGGACATGCTCTGTGACCTTTCACAGAATATCCATACAGAATATCCATCGTCTTACTGCAATGTTCTAGATGCTTGATAAACTAGGTTGGATAGTTTATCGCGATATTGCGTGCATGGATGCTCGAGTTGTTTTTGCAGGAATTGTGAGTTTATATGTTCCAAATCAGCGCCTATGAATGTTTATAATTGTTATAATACAGGGGCTTATGTATGTAAAAGCCAAATTCTCTATTTCTATCTTTTAGATAATTGCATATGCATATGAGAGGTTTTACATAGGACTTGCACTAGTCGGTTTTTTATCGAATGTGAGGAGCATGTTTGTTTTCTGTAAAATCTACATCTCCGGTGCAAGAAGAAGTCGCCGTTGTAGCGCATCGATCGAGGATCGAGGATCGGGGATCGAGGATCAAGGATCGAAGGGAACATATAAACTCACACGATGTGGATTGTGTGAATGTTTAATTTCTGTTTTTTTTTAATTTCTGCTATGCATGTGATGAATGTGGTGAATGTTAGGATGTGTATGAATATTAATATGCATGATAACCTAAAATTACAAATCACATGTAAATATATGAAATTGTCCAACAAAAATTAAGAATAATTTCCTTCTTATTTCATCCACTAGCAACCATTGATTGAGGGATACTCTGCTCGCCCTTAGCGGGAAATAGCTCCCTCCATCTTTGGGAATAGTGAGAGATATAATGGTTGTCTGTTGTTGTGCCACGATTAAATGTATGAGGTGTGTCTCACCCTAGTGAACCCCAAGTATGTTTAGTTGTGAATACAATGGATAAACGTATCTCGTATCAAATGAAAATAAATTTTCTTAACATTACCTAGAGCCCTCGCTCGGTTTTGGGAAAACGTTTTTATTACGAGGATAGGTCGTATTCCCTCATAATTAAAACGACAAGAATCACAAGAGTTTGAAGATTCTAATATTGCTAAAATTCAAAAAGGTTGTGATTAGAAAATATTTTCTTACCTTGATATTGTAATGTATTCGATAGCCCTTAGCTAGTCTATATTACAATTGATAGGATCTTGGATTGTTGCATTTATGGGCAAGATTTTTATTTGCAACATTTACATTTGTATGTATGTATTTTAAAACATAAAATTCACATTAAAATCCTGTATAATTTATTTTGTAGAAATGTCTAATATCCAACCAATTGTGCGATCTATGATCGAAAAGAATCCGTTGCAAAATGATGGCTCAAACTTCTTGAAATGGCAACTCAATCTTAATATCGTGTTGAGGTTTGAAAAACTATCTCATATTTTGGATGGTGAAATCCCAAAATTGAATGAGAAGACAACCGATAATGAGAAAGAGGCGATAGCCAAGTGGGACGACCAAGAGAACCAAGTTCACGGTCTAATGTTGGCATCCATGGGTGACTCGCTTCAAGCGAAATACTTGGATTCAAAACCCAAGAAGACCGTGGAAGCTTTAACAAAGATGTTCATGGATAGTGCCCGAAAGGAGCGTTATAAGACCACCATCGCACTCACAAGGTGCCACATGGCGGAGGGAACATCGGTGTCCATGCATTTTCTCACAATGCAAGGATACCTTGAGAAGTTGTCGAAGCTCTCTTCTCCAATGCCCGAGGACATTGCCGAAGATCTGATTCTTGGCTCTCTAGCCCCGTCCTTTAAGGACTTTGTGATGCACTATCATGTGCGTGAAAAAGGGGTGAGTCTTGAGGAGCTTCACAACGCTCTCAAAACGGCAGAAGTTGACATGGGCAAGGGTCGGGACAATCACGTCCTAGCCGTCCATGAGAAGAGCAAAAAGATCAACAAAGGTGAATGCAAATTTTCCAAAGATACGTCAATCAAAAGCAAGGGAGTAGGAGGTGCTCATGGGAGTGTCTCAAGGGGGAAATCTTTCAAATCTCCAATTCCCAACACGGAGTGCCTTCACTGCGGTGAAAAGGGACACATCCGACCTAATTGCCCCAAATACAAGGAAGACCTTGAAAATGGGATGATTGAACGTAGGCGCCCAAGAAACGCCATAGGTATGTTTGTTATTGAGATAAATTTAATCACCTCTATCCTTGATTTGGTAATGGTTACCGGATCTTGTGCTCACATAATTTTGATGTGCAGCTATTGAAGGATAGGAAGGAACTCGTGGAGAACGAGATGATATTGAAGATTGGAAATAGTACAAGCATCGCTGTGATTGTACAAGATTCTATGGTACTTCAATAGTCTAGTGATTTAAATTTATGCTTTGAAGAATGTTTGTTATGTACCTTCGATTAGCAAGAACTATTCTGTATCATGTTTTGGATATGGATAACTTAATATATTTTCTAATTCTTGCTTGTCTATATCGAAGAATGGAATTTTCTATGCAAATACATTCGCATAGAATGATTTCTATTTTCTTGAAATAAATAATAAACAAACTCAAACAAACAATAACAAAAGGAACTAAGATAACTCACGTGAATGATATAATCTTGTAGCACTATCGGATTGGTCAAATAAATGACCAAGAGACCTTTCAAGAAGAAAGGAACGAAAACGAATAACTAATTGGATATGATACATTCTAATGTATGTGGTCCGATAAGTACAAGTGCAAGGGATGTTTAAGGTACTTCATTTTGTTCACGGACAACTATAGTCATTATGGCTATATTTGTCTAATGGGAAGCAAAAGTGAATTCTTTGACAAGTTCAAGGAATTCGAGGATGAAGTAGTGAACCGACTCAACAAGAATATCGAGTCTCTATGAAAGGTACGTAGGGGTGAGTGCTTAGGATACCTAATTTGACTTATTCCTAAGGTAGGAACATGATATTGCTCGACATGGTTCGATCAATAATAAGTCAATCTAAATTGGCTATTTACTTTTAGAATTATGCACTACAAATAATGACAAACTCACTAAATAATATTCCATCCAAATCCGTGGAGAAAATGTCTTGTGAGCTATGGAGTTGAAAGACACCTAAGCTCGACTTTCTCAAGATTTGGGGTTATGAGGTATACATCAAGAAATTGATGTCAACCAAGCTTCAACCAAAAGCAGATAAGTGCTTCTTTATAGGTTGTCCTCGTGTGACAAGAGGATACTACTTTTGGTGTATCACCTCCAATCGAAAGATTGTAGAGAGAGATATGGTTTTTTCTAGAATTTCTGGAAAAGAAAGAAAAGTAGTGGGAGTAGAGTTGAGCTTGAGGAAACTCAAGATACTCTACAAGATCATGATGTGAATGTTGCATTCAAAATCATGAAGGCCCAACCGAGATTCATTTGGTTAGTGGGAGCATGAGTGAGAGATCCTTACAAGAAATTGTGAGAAAATCTCAATCATCCTCACCTAGTGTGCGTTCGAGAGTCGAACATGAACCTATTCCTCAAGAAATTGTGGAAGAAGTTCGAGAGACACGAGAAGAACCAAAAGAACTAAGAAGGTCAATGAGGGAAAGGAAGAAACCCAATAAGTATGTGGGACTTCATGAGATCATGGTACTAAATACCAAAGATCCCTCGACCTTCCAAGAAGCAATGGAAAGAAAAGACTCCAAACTATGGTTAAAAGCCATGGAATCCGAAGTAGAATCCATATATAGTAATCAAGTATGGAACTTGATCTACCTTCCTCAAGAGAAAATATCATTTGGTATGGATGAGCTTTTAGGAGGAAGATAGACATGGATAGTAACTTGACAACCTAGAAAGCAAGGCTTGTAGCAAAAGTTATACTCAAATTCAAGAAATTGACTTTGATAAAATTTCTGAGAAGTTGCCATATTAAAATCTATTCGGATCATGCTCACTATTACCGCATTTCACAATTGTGGGATATGGAAGATGGATGTCAAAATAGCATTCCTTAAACAGGAACTTGAAGGAGGATATGTACATGGTACAACCTCAAGGTTTTGATGATCCAAATAATAGCGAGAAGAAATGCAAGTTTCGAGAATCCATTTATGGATTGAAACAAGCATCGAGGAGTTGGAACAAACGCTTTGACGAAGAGATGAAGAAGATTCACTTCATTCAAAGTAAAGGAAAACCTTGTTGATACAAGGAAATTAGTGGGAGCCATGTAGTACTTCTGATCTTATATGTCGATGACATATTGCTCATGAGCAATCATATACCTTTGCATTAGCAAACGAGAAATTTCGTTGAAATCAGTATGTTCAATGAAAAGATGTGAGTGAGGCTCAACACATCTTGAGAATCAAGATACATTGAGATCCATCCCGGAGACTCATTGGCTTCAGTCAACGTGCATACATTGACAAAGTCTTGAAATGTTCAGGGTGAACAATTTCGATATGGACAATATGCCAATAAGTATGAGTATAGGTGTGCAACTCAAGAAGTCTCAATGTGCTCAATCACACAAAGACTTGGAGTACATGAAGGTATCCCTTATGCTTCGGCAAAAGGAAGGACCATGTACACAATGACTTGCACAAGACTCAATATCTCGTATGCTCTAAACGTGACAAGAGGTCACCTATCCAACGCAAGTCCTAATCGTAGGATTGCGGTCAAGAATATTCTGAAGTACCTTAACCGGACTAAAGATAATGTTCTTGTTTATGGAAGACAAAGGAGAAAATAGCCGAGGGCTATTTTGATGCAATTCTCATAGGAATTCTTGACAATAGTAGTTTGGAATGATGATGTGTCATCATTATCAAAGGTGGAGGCATGAGCTAGTGTAGTTAGGAGTAATATCACTACATCTAACTCAACCGCCAACGAAAGACAAAATAAATAACTAGGTGGACACAACAGTGACACAACTGATCCATTCAACAAACCTTCATACCAAGCTAAGAGACGAAATATATTTCGAGTCCATAGATCCGATGATCCATGTAGATTGGCTTGATATGTGATTTGGGAAGGTTACCCTAGTTATTATTGTTTTATGCATTGAGTATGTATGTGAAAGAAAACTTTGATAACAAGTGGGAGATTGAAGGGAATGTGTTCTAAAAGTTTTACTTTTAAATGTCAACTATTATGAATTGAATGAGAAATCATTTTGTTCCTTGTTTATGTTATTCGTCTTTTAGAAGTGTTAAGGAAGAGGCTCTTGGTCCTTAACCGTAGAGCTCTAAAAGATATTGGTTTACATAAAACAAAAGATATTCGCAATCATGGTAATTAACATGGGACATTAATTACCGGGTTAAGATTGTCGTGTTGGTCATAGATCATTGTAGCTCTACAAGTGAGTGACAACACGGGTATGCAAAAGAGGAAAATATTAATTTTGTATACTGAATAGACCTAATAAGTAAAATATTATAGAAATGTGTTTCTGTGTCATTGATATTTTACTGTGTCCTTGGTCCTTTGATATGAGACTTATATCCGATCACTTAAGAAATGCTTGATTAGACTAATGTCTTAAGCTATCGATAAGTGTAGTGTAAAGGCATCGGTTGGTCAAGTATGACTTTCGTTGGAGAAGATAGTTAGTCAAAAGATTATCATTGCCCCTCTTAATTGAGTGATGATATTAGTGGGCCCCTTGATAAAGCAAAGTTATAATGTGCACAATGTGATTTGACTTAAGTCACATATTTATAACTAGCTTAAAGAGATCAAGAAATGAATACTAATACAAAGATGATACAATACTACTTTGTGTGTATTCTTAATATCACGAGGCAAGGGACGGACACAAGTGGTGCACTCCATCACTAAATGGATCGGGTTTTGATTCAAGTTGAATTAAGACATCTAACTAATTGGGAGCTATAATGTGTAGCTAGATACCGCTTATAGCTTGTGATATTAAGTTCTTAATATCACTACCAACTTAGTTTAGATCCTCCCATACGTCACACCACAAAACTGGGAAACGAGAAATGAGGATTTTGAGTTCATAAGATGTGTCGGGTTTCATGTAGAAAATATGACACATGGGGTGAACAAGCAAAATCAAAATTTTGTTGTGATTAATAACATAATTAGAATCTAAATAAAATTCATATGTGATGTAAATATTATGGGGTGTAATGATTGATCATTACATAGGATAATATGTTACATAAGTTGTGAATTTACTACTAATCCCGAAATGTCAAATTTTGTAGGGGTTAAACCGAAATTTGACAAGTCTGCAGAACAGTGCTCCAACGGTCGACCGGTTAGCAGTAAACGGTCGACCGATCAGGCACGGTCGACCGGACATGTCTCGACCGATAACAGGGAATTTTCATCTGTTCGAACGGTCAACCGAACATAGCGATGGAATATTTTTTGTTACGAACGGTCGACCGAGTTATTGAACGGTCGACCGAAACCTGGTTCGAACGGTCGACCGAACCTCCAACGGTCGACCGGTCCAGACGGTTAATGCAGAATTAATTTAAGAATTAATTAGATCATGCATGGAATTGGTCCATAATTGATTTAATTCGTGGCTAATATTACTTATTATTAAATAATGGATGGTTAGATGGAATTTTGCATGAAATCATGGGCAAAAGGTTGCACATGAATAGGTAATTTGGAGAGAACTTATAAATACAAGTTTATCTCATTACCTCCTCAATTAATTCATTATTACCTTATGCAAAATTCTCTCTCCATAAATCTCCACGAAAATTCCTTAATTCTTAAGTTTAGTTTTAGTTCTTAAGAGATCATCTTCTCAAGGGAATTAAAGAGGGGTTAGTAATTAGATTCTAAACCCTATCGGAGATTGAGAGACTAGCTTCTCTCTCTCCGATCTTGTTTAGAGTTTGGTGAATACTCGGAGGCATCCGGCGCAGCGAGGAGCATCCCCAACATCTCCGAATCAATCAATGACTTAAAGTTTTAAGTCAACAGTCGAAAGTTATAGTCAATTGTCGACTGTTAGTTGTTCCGACAGAATCGTTGCATTACTCTTTTGATCAATTGCTTTCAACATCATACCACATTTTGTGCCAACAACTATATTTTCTCTTTTCCTATAAATATGAGTTTTCAAGACCTTAATCAATACCTTTCTTGCAATCCAAAACACTCACACTCTTCTGGAGAGAGCTTAGAGTTCTCCAAACTTCTGCTTCAATTTTACTATACCACTTGAAGAATCCATTGCCGAATCCAGTCAAGTGCTCAATTAAAGTTCCTTACTTCCATTCAAGTATTGTGAAGCTTCGAGGAGACTCCCATTCTGGTTGTGAGAGCCGATCCGAGCAAGGCGAGGGTGTTCGAGTTGTAAGGGTTTCTCTTTGGAACAGAATGAAGAGCTTAGAAGATACTTGAGTAGGGATTAGAGGATCGTTCGAAACTCAGCTAGAGAACCAAATTGCGATGGTGGTAGAACCTCTATAAAAATTTAGGTCTTCATTACGATTTGTGATTTATTATTTGCTTTTATTTGTGCATCTATTCACCCCCGTCTAGATTAGCGTAGATCCTATCCACAACTTGTAGGAAACTAAACAGTTAACGTCTAATATGTGGGGATATAAAGGGGCCCTCTAGTGATCGTAATTAACTAAAGTGCAGAATTAAAACTTAATTACGAAACTAACAACTAATCATGCAAAGGTTAGATGAGAGTTAGAGAAATTGCAAACCACGTTGTAGTCGACGCCCGATGTAACGAGGTTCGGCACCCGCTCCGGGTCCTAGTCCTCACTCACAAGCCCCGCTCGTCCCTCGAGCCTCTCTTGTGGTTTCCACTATCCGATCTCCGTTACCGGGCCGAGATCAACGCCTTTACAAACAACGAGCCTCGCGAACACCCTCGCCTCGCCCGTGTCTCCTCTCACAACCCGAGAGGGAGCTTCCCCGAAGCTATTACAACTCTTGTGATTTGGATGAAGGAATGAATCACACTTCTTGCTAATGACACTCTAACTTTGAGCACACTTGGATCTAGGAATACAAGTGGTGAAGTTTTGGCTTGAGTGTATAGGATTTGAGCTTTGAACGTTTGGGAAAGATAGCACAAGGATACTAGATGTTTGGAGAGTGTAGTGCTTGTTATTGTGCTTCTAATGAGGTCCTTATATAGGCTTCAAAGCTCTTAGAGTCGTTGGGGAGTGGGTGAGAAAGTTTACCCATGAAATGTGATGATGTGACAAAAGTTTGGGCAGAATTTGCACGCTCCTTGGTAGACCGTTAACCCAACGGATTACCAAAGATGGTCATTTCGGTTAACCGAATCTTATTCGGTTAACCGCTCACTCAACTCCAGTAGCTCTCTAACTAGCAACCCTAATACAATTCGGTTTACCGAAACCTATTCGGTGAACCGTTCCAAACTGGACAGTAAGATTGCTAGGGTTCTGTTTATGCTAAGTTCGGTTGACCGTGTATACTTCGGTAGACCGAAGTTTGCGCGGGTTTTGCGCTGACATGCGTGGGAAATTGTTTATCAATAACGGTCAAGTTAAATAGCCATTGAGCTCCTAAAGCAATATGATTCGGTCGACCGAATGAGGTTCGGTGTACCGAATATGGATAAGTCAATTAGGCTTTAGGTCAAGATTTAAATACGACAGTTTGGAGCAAAGTCCAAAACTGGTCCAGGCTAATTCGGTCTACCGAAGGTGGTTCGGTATACCGAGGTGGTTATTCCAGGGAACACCTAAAGGATTCTATATGGTTGACCGCAAGGTGTTCGGTGGACCGAACTCTACATGATTTGGTTTACCGAGAGGGGTTCGGTCAACCGTAGGGATACGGGACAGAATCCTAATGTGCTCAAGTTTACATTAATCCTAAGGACTCAAATTATACTAAATTACATATTGGTCCAAAGCTTGATTACATGTCTTGAGTCTTTATCTTCTTGTCCCAAAGCTCCTTAGCTTGATTCTTCATCAACCTCTTAAGAATATCGCAAGTACACGAATATATATGCAATGCATGTATTCATGTTTGCTTACTTTGATTGTCTAGGTTAATTGATTTAATATAGATTAAGATTAGATTACTTAATCATCAAAACTAAATAAAGATTAAGGCTAAAATGCCAACATAATATAGGAGGGTAGGTGATTGAATCAGTTAAATTTACCGCAAGTGCACAACCACGTTGAAGCGGTGACAAGCACGGATCAATCCATAGGGAGCGCGTGTGACTCAGATTCATGATACTCGAGCGGGGGAGAAGAAAAGAGAGATGTGATCAAAATCAAACTACAATGCGTGGGAAATCGGAAAAACGATCAATGAAAACTAAACCTCTCAGGGGGTAGAGAGAGAAAGTGAATACAAAAATGTGTGTTGTGTGTGTGTTCAAATGTGCTCATCAAAACATGTGACACATGAAATCCGTAAAACTCAAATTCAACTTTGCCTCCACATGAAATAAGATAAAACATTATCATTGAAACATACAAGACAATAATTGAAATGAAGCAAATATTTTCACATGCATAATGACTCAAATCCAACTATGTCTCCACATGAAATAAGATTTATCACAATCATTGAAACATACAAGACATTAATTTGGATAAAGCCAACATGAGCACATGCATGCACATGTATTGTTCCCTTCTTCCACTCCATCCTTATCCTCATCTCATCATTCCCCAGAAAATAGGCCCACTAATCTAAGCATGTGTTAAGCATCACTCAAGAGCATTAGCACATCAAAGATAAGAGTGAAATCCTATTAAATGGTTAAGGAAATCATGTGAGATTCAAAGGTAGGATTAACACACACTAATGCATCACATAATCACAACACCTTCTTCTCCACCCCTCAATGGTGATGGACTACTCTCTTCTCATATCTAAACTAATGAAAGCATAAAAACAACACAAACCCATAATGCAAAAACAAGATTAAGCAAACAACAACATAAAAGAAATTGCATCAAAGTAAAGACATTAATGTAAAGAACAAGAACTAAACTAGATTAAGAAATAAAAATACAAAATTTGCTCATCTCCAACCCCCTTATTTACACTACTAAAACAGGAAATTAAAACCTACTCTATTAGGGGAGGGAGGAAGAAAAGGAAGGAGGCATTACAAGTGCATTTATAGAAGTTTAGAGGGTTTGGATGAATCTGGGCATAATCGGACGGTTGTAAATTAGATATGGAAGTCCTGGAATGGTCTAAACTGACAACCCGACCCGCGACAAAAATTTGAGAGCCAAACACTTAACCGGATCCGCCAATCGCGGATTTTAATACCGGTCTAGCTATTTTAATTTCTCTAACTAGATGAACCACCAAATCCACGTAATGTCAAAAAATGATGGTGGGAATACATCTCCAGCTGACTTATTGTAATAACTGAAGGGAATGTGTTCTAAAAGTTTTACTTTTAAATGTCAATTATTATGAATTGAATGAGAAATCATTTTGTTCCTTGTTTATGTTATTCGTCTTTTAGAAGTGTTAAGGAAGAGGCTCTTGGTCCTTAACCGTAGAGCTCTAAAAGATATTGGTTTACATAAAACAAAAGATATTCGCAATCATGGTAATTAACATGGGACATTAATTACCGGGTTAAGATTGTCGTGTTGGTCATAGATCATTGTAGCTCTACAAGTGAGTGACAACACGGGTATGCAAAAGAGGAAAATATTACTTTTGTATACTGAATAGACCTAATAAGTAAAATATTATAGAAATGTGTTTCTGTGTCATTGATATTTTACTGTGTCCTTGGTCCTTTGATATGAGACTTATATCCGATCACTTAAGAAATGCTTGATTAGACTAATGTCTTAAGCTATCGATAAGTGTAGTGTAAAGGCATCGGTTGGTCAAGTATGACTTTCGTTGGAGAAGATAGTTAGTCAAAAGATTATCATTGCCCCTCTTAATTGAGTGATGATATTAGTGGGCCCCTTGATAAAGCAAAGTTATAATGTGCACAATGTGATTTGACTTAAGTCACATATTTATAACTAGCTTAAAGAGATCAAGAAATGAATACTAATACAAAGATGATACAATACTACTTTGTGTGTATTCTTAATATCACGAGGCAAGGGACGGACACAAGTGGTGCACTCCATCACTAAAAGGATCGGGTTTTGATTCAAGTGGAATTAAGACATCTAACTAATTGGGAGCTATAATGTGTAGCTAGATACCGCTTATAGCTTGTGATATTAAGTTCTTAATATCACTGCAAACTTAGTTTAGATCCTCCCATAGGTCACACCACAAAACTAGGAAACGAGAAATGGGGATTTTGAGTTCATAAGATGTGTCGGGTTTCAAGTAGAAAATATGACACATGGGGTGAACAAGCAATATCAAACTTATGTTGTGATTAATAACATAATTAGAATCTAAATAAAATTCATATGTGATTAAATATTATGGGGTGTAATGATTTATCATTACATGGGATAATATGTTACATAAGTTATGAATTTACTACTAATCCCGAAATGTCAAATTTTGTAGAGGTTAAACCGAAATTTGACAAGTCTGCAGTACTGTGCACAAACGGTCGACCGGTTAACAGTAAACGGTCGACCGATCAGGCACGGTCGACCGGACATGTCTCGACCGATAACAGGGAATTTTCATCTGTTCGAACGGTCGACCGAATATAATCGGTCGGTCGACCGAACATAGCGATGGAATAGTTCCTGTTACGAACGGTCGACCGAGTTATTGAACGGTCGACCGAAACCTGGTTCGAGCGGTCGACCGAACCTCCAAACGGTCGACCTGTCCAGACGGTTAATGCAGAATTAATTTAAGAATTAATTAGATCATGCATGGAATTGGTCCATAATTGATTTAATTCGTGGCTAATATTACTTATTATTAAATAATGGATGGTTAGATGGAATTTTGCATGAAATCATGGGCAAGAGGTTGCGCATGAATAGGTAATTTGGAGAGAACTTATAAATACAAGTTTATCTCATTACCTCCTCAATTAATTCATTATTATCTTATGCAAAATTCTCTCTCCATAAATCTCCACGAAAATTCCTTAATTCTTAAGTTTAGTTTTAGTTCTTAAGAGATCATCTTCTCAAGGGAATTAAAGAGGGGTTAGTAATTAGATTCTAAACCCTATCGGAGATTGAGAGACTAGCTTCCCTCTCTCCGATCTTGTTTAGAGTTTGGTGAATACTCGGAGGCATCCGGCGCAGCGAGGAGCATCCCCAACATCTCCGAATCATCAAGAATTTTTAGAGAACTTCTAGGTATGAATTTCAGAGCCCATATTTGTTTTAATAAAGTTTTGAAACTAGTTATTGAAACAAATTGATGCATGCATGAAATATATCATAGAAAATTGTAAATTGATCCTTATTGTGCATAAAAATTTCGAAAATAAATATGTACAATTAAACATGAAATCCTACAATAACAACATCATTCTGCAACTTTTCCAAGTAGGTCGGATTAAGTACTTTGCTGCAAATCTTGTTGAAGAAAAAATAAGCTTGATAATAGTGTGTCTCACGTGTTTCGGAAATATCGATCTAATAGAAATAGGAAAAGTTGTTGCTTCGATGCATGACAATCATGAGATTTCTAACCAAGTAGTTTCAAATCTTTCGTCGACACCAGACTACTAATATTTGAAGAATACCCCTACGACACTTTGACACCCTATAGACATCAATGCAAAGTTAACTTCTCTAAATAGGATAATGTGTAACAAGATGGTGGTAAATATTTATAGATCCCCTTATCCTTTGGTGCTAGTTTTAATCGTATACCAAGATCTACTAGATCAAGTTTAGCATTATATCTATCTTTAGTCTTACCAGATATGTTCAAAAGAGTTCCTAGTAAACTATCACATACAATTTTTTATACACTCATCATATCAATACAATGTATAACCTCTAAAGTCTTCCAGTAGGGTAGGTCAAAAAACATGGATTTTTCTCCAACTGCTTTTAGGATTTATGCGGTTGTAAGGCTTGTCGAGTTCACATTTAATGTTCTTCACACATTCAATAATTGTTTGGCAATGGTTTCTATGGACTCATTATATTCCTGCTTTTCGTTGAATGTCTTCTCCAACCTATGGTACGGATGACTCATAAGAAGAAATCTCTGATGACCAAGATACATCGTCTTACCGCAATGTACTAGCAGCAAGGAACACGTGTTTTCTTCACAACACGGACATGCTCTGTGACCTTTCACAGAATATCCATACAGAATATCCATCGTCTTACTGCAATGTTCTAGATGCTTGATAAACTAGGTTGGATAGTTTATCGCGATATTGCGTGCATGGATGCTCGAGTTGTTTTTGCAGGAATTGTGAGTTTATATGTTCCAAATCAGCGCCTATGAATGTTTATAATTGTTATAATACAGGGGCTTATGTATGTAAAAGCCAAATTCTCTATTTCTATCTTTTAGATAATTGCATATGCATATGAGAGGTTTTACATAGGACTTGCACTAGTCGGTTTTTTATCGAATGTGAGGAGCATGTTTGTTTTCTGTAAAATCTACATCTCCGGTGCAAGAAGAAGTCGCCGTTGTAGCGCATCGATCGAGGATCGAGGATCGGGGATCGAGGATCAAGGATCGAAGGGAACATATAAACTCACACGATGTGGATTGTGTGAATGTTTAATTTCTGTTTTTTTTTAATTTCTGCTATGCATGTGATGAATGTGGTGAATGTTAGGATGTGTATGAATATTAATATGCATGATAACCTAAAATTACAAATCACATGTAAATATATGAAATTGTCCAACAAAAATTAAGAATAATTTCCTTCTTATTTCATCCACTAGCAACCATTGATTGAGGGATACTCTGCTCGCCCTTAGCGGGAAATAGCTCCCTCCATCTTTGGGAATAGTGAGAGATATAATGGTTGTCTGTTGTTGTGCCACGATTAAATGTATGAGGTGTGTCTCACCCTAGTGAACCCCAAGTATGTTTAGTTGTGAATACAATGGATAAACGTATCTCGTATCAAATGAAAATAAATTTTCTTAACATTACCTAGAGCCCTCGCTCGGTTTTGGGAAAACGTTTTTATTACGAGGATAGGTCGTATTCCCTCATAATTAAAACGACAAGAATCACAAGAGTTTGAAGATTCTAATATTGCTAAAATTCAAAAAGGTTGTGATTAGAAAATATTTTCTTACCTTGATATTGTAATGTATTCGATAGCCCTTAGCTAGTCTATATTACAATTGATAGGATCTTGGATTGTTGCATTTATGGGCAAGATTTTTATTTGCAACATTTACATTTGTATGTATGTATTTTAAAACATAAAATTCACATTAAAATCCTGTATAATTTATTTTGTAGAAATGTCTAATATCCAACCAATTGTGCGATCTATGATCGAAAAGAATCCGTTGCAAAATGATGGCTCAAACTTCTTGAAATGGCAACTCAATCTTAATATCGTGTTGAGGTTTGAAAAACTATCTCATATTTTGGATGGTGAAATCCCAAAATTGAATGAGAAGACAACCGATAATGAGAAAGAGGCGATAGCCAAGTGGGACGACCAAGAGAACCAAGTTCACGGTCTAATGTTGGCATCCATGGGTGACTCGCTTCAAGCGAAATACTTGGATTCAAAACCCAAGAAGACCGTGGAAGCTTTAACAAAGATGTTCATGGATAGTGCCCGAAAGGAGCGTTATAAGACCACCATCGCACTCACAAGGTGCCACATGGCGGAGGGAACATCGGTGTCCATGCATTTTCTCACAATGCAAGGATACCTTGAGAAGTTGTCGAAGCTCTCTTCTCCAATGCCCGAGGACATTGCCGAAGATCTGATTCTTGGCTCTCTAGCCCCGTCCTTTAAGGACTTTGTGATGCACTATCATGTGCGTGAAAAAGGGGTGAGTCTTGAGGAGCTTCACAACGCTCTCAAAACGGCAGAAGTTGACATGGGCAAGGGTCGGGACAATCACGTCCTAGCCGTCCATGAGAAGAGCAAAAAGATCAACAAAGGTGAATGCAAATTTTCCAAAGATACGTCAATCAAAAGCAAGGGAGTAGGAGGTGCTCATGGGAGTGTCTCAAGGGGGAAATCTTTCAAATCTCCAATTCCCAACACGGAGTGCCTTCACTGCGGTGAAAAGGGACACATCCGACCTAATTGCCCCAAATACAAGGAAGACCTTGAAAATGGGATGATTGAACGTAGGCGCCCAAGAAACGCCATAGGTATGTTTGTTATTGAGATAAATTTAATCACCTCTATCCTTGATTTGGTAATGGTTACCGGATCTTGTGCTCACATAATTTTGATGTGCAGCTATTGAAGGATAGGAAGGAACTCGTGGAGAACGAGATGATATTGAAGATTGGAAATAGTACAAGCATCGCTGTGATTGTACAAGATTCTATGGTACTTCAATAGTCTAGTGATTTAAATTTATGCTTTGAAGAATGTTTGTTATGTACCTTCGATTAGCAAGAACTATTCTGTATCATGTTTTGGATATGGATAACTTAATATATTTTCTAATTCTTGCTTGTCTATATCGAAGAATGGAATTTTCTATGCAAATACATTCGCATAGAATGATTTCTATTTTCTTGAAATAAATAATAAACAAACTCAAACAAACAATAACAAAAGGAACTAAGATAACTCACGTGAATGATATAATCTTGTAGCACTATCGGATTGGTCAAATAAATGACCAAGAGACCTTTCAAGAAGAAAGGAACGAAAACGAATAACTAATTGGATATGATACATTCTAATGTATGTGGTCCGATAAGTACAAGTGCAAGGGATGTTTAAGGTACTTCATTTTGTTCACGGACAACTATAGTCATTATGGCTATATTTGTCTAATGGGAAGCAAAAGTGAATTCTTTGACAAGTTCAAGGAATTCGAGGATGAAGTAGTGAACCGACTCAACAAGAATATCGAGTCTCTATGAAAGGTACGTAGGGGTGAGTGCTTAGGATACCTAATTTGACTTATTCCTAAGGTAGGAACATGATATTGCTCGACATGGTTCGATCAATAATAAGTCAATCTAAATTGGCTATTTACTTTTAGAATTATGCACTACAAATAATGACAAACTCACTAAATAATATTCCATCCAAATCCGTGGAGAAAATGTCTTGTGAGCTATGGAGTTGAAAGACACCTAAGCTCGACTTTCTCAAGATTTGGGGTTATGAGGTATACATCAAGAAATTGATGTCAACCAAGCTTCAACCAAAAGCAGATAAGTGCTTCTTTATAGGTTGTCCTCGTGTGACAAGAGGATACTACTTTTGGTGTATCACCTCCAATCGAAAGATTGTAGAGAGAGATATGGTTTTTTCTAGAATTTCTGGAAAAGAAAGAAAAGTAGTGGGAGTAGAGTTGAGCTTGAGGAAACTCAAGATACTCTACAAGATCATGATGTGAATGTTGCATTCAAAATCATGAAGGCCCAACCGAGATTCATTTGGTTAGTGGGAGCATGAGTGAGAGATCCTTACAAGAAATTGTGAGAAAATCTCAATCATCCTCACCTAGTGTGCGTTCGAGAGTCGAACATGAACCTATTCCTCAAGAAATTGTGGAAGAAGTTCGAGAGACACGAGAAGAACCAAAAGAACTAAGAAGGTCAATGAGGGAAAGGAAGAAACCCAATAAGTATGTGGGACTTCATGAGATCATGGTACTAAATACCAAAGATCCCTCGACCTTCCAAGAAGCAATGGAAAGAAAAGACTCCAAACTATGGTTAAAAGCCATGGAATCCGAAGTAGAATCCATATATAGTAATCAAGTATGGAACTTGATCTACCTTCCTCAAGAGAAAATATCATTTGGTATGGATGAGCTTTTAGGAGGAAGATAGACATGGATAGTAACTTGACAACCTAGAAAGCAAGGCTTGTAGCAAAAGTTATACTCAAATTCAAGAAATTGACTTTGATAAAATTTCTGAGAAGTTGCCATATTAAAATCTATTCGGATCATGCTCACTATTACCGCATTTCACAATTGTGGGATATGGAAGATGGATGTCAAAATAGCATTCCTTAAACAGGAACTTGAAGGAGGATATGTACATGGTACAACCTCAAGGTTTTGATGATCCAAATAATAGCGAGAAGAAATGCAAGTTTCGAGAATCCATTTATGGATTGAAACAAGCATCGAGGAGTTGGAACAAACGCTTTGACGAAGAGATGAAGAAGATTCACTTCATTCAAAGTAAAGGAAAACCTTGTTGATACAAGGAAATTAGTGGGAGCCATGTAGTACTTCTGATCTTATATGTCGATGACATATTGCTCATGAGCAATCATATACCTTTGCATTAGCAAACGAGAAATTTCGTTGAAATCAGTATGTTCAATGAAAAGATGTGAGTGAGGCTCAACACATCTTGAGAATCAAGATACATTGAGATCCATCCCGGAGACTCATTGGCTTCAGTCAACGTGCATACATTGACAAAGTCTTGAAATGTTCAGGGTGAACAATTTCGATATGGACAATATGCCAATAAGTATGAGTATAGGTGTGCAACTCAAGAAGTCTCAATGTGCTCAATCACACAAAGACTTGGAGTACATGAAGGTATCCCTTATGCTTCGGCAAAAGGAAGGACCATGTACACAATGACTTGCACAAGACTCAATATCTCGTATGCTCTAAACGTGACAAGAGGTCACCTATCCAACGCAAGTCCTAATCGTAGGATTGCGGTCAAGAATATTCTGAAGTACCTTAACCGGACTAAAGATAATGTTCTTGTTTATGGAAGACAAAGGAGAAAATAGCCGAGGGCTATTTTGATGCAATTCTCATAGGAATTCTTGACAATAGTAGTTTGGAATGATGATGTGTCATCATTATCAAAGGTGGAGGCATGAGCTAGTGTAGTTAGGAGTAATATCACTACATCTAACTCAACCGCCAACGAAAGACAAAATAAATAACTAGGTGGACACAACAGTGACACAACTGATCCATTCAACAAACCTTCATACCAAGCTAAGAGACGAAATATATTTCGAGTCCATAGATCCGATGATCCATGTAGATTGGCTTGATATGTGATTTGGGAAGGTTACCCTAGTTATTATTGTTTTATGCATTGAGTATGTATGTGAAAGAAAACTTTGATAACAAGTGGGAGATTGAAGGGAATGTGTTCTAAAAGTTTTACTTTTAAATGTCAACTATTATGAATTGAATGAGAAATCATTTTGTTCCTTGTTTATGTTATTCGTCTTTTAGAAGTGTTAAGGAAGAGGCTCTTGGTCCTTAACCGTAGAGCTCTAAAAGATATTGGTTTACATAAAACAAAAGATATTCGCAATCATGGTAATTAACATGGGACATTAATTACCGGGTTAAGATTGTCGTGTTGGTCATAGATCATTGTAGCTCTACAAGTGAGTGACAACACGGGTATGCAAAAGAGGAAAATATTAATTTTGTATACTGAATAGACCTAATAAGTAAAATATTATAGAAATGTGTTTCTGTGTCATTGATATTTTACTGTGTCCTTGGTCCTTTGATATGAGACTTATATCCGATCACTTAAGAAATGCTTGATTAGACTAATGTCTTAAGCTATCGATAAGTGTAGTGTAAAGGCATCGGTTGGTCAAGTATGACTTTCGTTGGAGAAGATAGTTAGTCAAAAGATTATCATTGCCCCTCTTAATTGAGTGATGATATTAGTGGGCCCCTTGATAAAGCAAAGTTATAATGTGCACAATGTGATTTGACTTAAGTCACATATTTATAACTAGCTTAAAGAGATCAAGAAATGAATACTAATACAAAGATGATACAATACTACTTTGTGTGTATTCTTAATATCACGAGGCAAGGGACGGACACAAGTGGTGCACTCCATCACTAAATGGATCGGGTTTTGATTCAAGTTGAATTAAGACATCTAACTAATTGGGAGCTATAATGTGTAGCTAGATACCGCTTATAGCTTGTGATATTAAGTTCTTAATATCACTACCAACTTAGTTTAGATCCTCCCATACGTCACACCACAAAACTGGGAAACGAGAAATGAGGATTTTGAGTTCATAAGATGTGTCGGGTTTCATGTAGAAAATATGACACATGGGGTGAACAAGCAAAATCAAAATTTTGTTGTGATTAATAACATAATTAGAATCTAAATAAAATTCATATGTGATGTAAATATTATGGGGTGTAATGATTGATCATTACATAGGATAATATGTTACATAAGTTGTGAATTTACTACTAATCCCGAAATGTCAAATTTTGTAGGGGTTAAACCGAAATTTGACAAGTCTGCAGAACAGTGCTCCAACGGTCGACCGGTTAGCAGTAAACGGTCGACCGATCAGGCACGGTCGACCGGACATGTCTCGACCGATAACAGGGAATTTTCATCTGTTCGAACGGTCAACCGAACATAGCGATGGAATATTTTTTGTTACGAACGGTCGACCGAGTTATTGAACGGTCGACCGAAACCTGGTTCGAACGGTCGACCGAACCTCCAACGGTCGACCGGTCCAGACGGTTAATGCAGAATTAATTTAAGAATTAATTAGATCATGCATGGAATTGGTCCATAATTGATTTAATTCGTGGCTAATATTACTTATTATTAAATAATGGATGGTTAGATGGAATTTTGCATGAAATCATGGGCAAAAGGTTGCACATGAATAGGTAATTTGGAGAGAACTTATAAATACAAGTTTATCTCATTACCTCCTCAATTAATTCATTATTACCTTATGCAAAATTCTCTCTCCATAAATCTCCACGAAAATTCCTTAATTCTTAAGTTTAGTTTTAGTTCTTAAGAGATCATCTTCTCAAGGGAATTAAAGAGGGGTTAGTAATTAGATTCTAAACCCTATCGGAGATTGAGAGACTAGCTTCTCTCTCTCCGATCTTGTTTAGAGTTTGGTGAATACTCGGAGGCATCCGGCGCAGCGAGGAGCATCCCCAACATCTCCGAATCTTCAAGAATTTTTAGAGAACTTCGGAGCCCATATTTGTTTTAATAAAGTTTTGAAACTAGTTATTGAAACAAATTGATGCATGCATGAAATAAATCATAGAAAATTGTAAATTGATCCTTATTGTGCATAAAAATTTCGAAAATAAATATGTACAATTAAACATGAAATCCTACAATAACAACATCATTCTGCAACTTTTCCAAGTAGGTCGGATTAAGTACTTTGCTACAAATCTTGTTGAAGAAAAAATAAGCTTGATAATAGCGTGTCTCACGTGTTTCGGAAATATCGATCTAATAGAAATAGGAAAAGTTGTTGCTTCGATGCATGACAATCATGAGATTTCTAACCAAGTAGTTTCAAATCTTTCGTCGACACCAGACTACTAATATTTGAAGAATACCCCTACGGCACTTTGACACCCTATAGACATCAATGCAACGTTAACTTCTCTTAATAGGATAATGTGTAACAAGATGGTGGTAAATATTTATACATCTCCTTATCCTTTGGTGCTAGTTTTAATCGTATACCAAGATCTACTAGATCAAGTTTAGCATTATATCTATCTTTAGTCTTACCAGATATGTTTAAAAGAGTTCCTAGTAAACTATCACATACAATTTTTTATACACTCATCATATCAATACAATGTATAACCTCTAAAGTCTTCCAGTAGGGTAGGTCAAAAAACATGGATTTTTCGCCAACTGCTTTTATGATTTATGCGGTTGTAAGGCTTGTCGAGTTCACATTTAATGTTCTTCACACATTCACTAATTGTTTGGCAATGGTTTCTATGGACTCATTATATTCCTGCTTTTCGTTGAATGTCTTCTCCAACCTATGGTACGGATGACTCATAAGAAGAAATCTCTGATGACCAAGATACATCGTCTTACCGCAATGTACTAGCGGCAAGGAACACGTGTTTTCTTCACAACACGGACATGCTCTGTGACCTTTCACAGAATATCCATACAGATTTCCATATGCAGGAAAGTCATTTATTGTGCAAAAGATCATCGCACACATAGTGAATGATTGTTGATGATGGGCATCCCACACTTGCACACCATCATCCCGTAATTTCTATAAGTCGTCAATTAAGGGTCTCAATACACATCAATATTGTTTCCCAGTAGTTATGGATCATAAATTATTAATAACATCATGTATATCTGTTTCATGCCTAACCACGAAGGCAGATTGTAAATAACAAGCAAAACAAACCATGATCAATGAAGGCTACTCAAACTACTATAAGGATCCATATGAAAAAAAAGAAAAGAAAAAAAGACAAATAAGAACCTTAATGGACTTTAGAATTTGTATCACTTGAGGATGTTAAGGTTGCCCATGTCTGTCACTTAAGTTCTTAACTAACTTGCATGAATGGTTCATTAGGCTAGGTGTGTAGACCGGAAACATATATAGAGTCGGCCCATAGGATTACTATGTCCAATGACCGACAAAAATGAGTCCATCAAGTTGAGTTTCTAGATTGAATAATGCATCAATGTTCGGATTTTGTGGGTATATCCACTGAAAACCCTTACGAGACAACACTCCTCCGTGACGACAATGAGGTTTAACGGCTTGTTGCACATGCTAAGTGCAACAATGATTCCTACGAAAGTGAGTTAGGATTTCCTTTTTTTACGTATGCGTTTTCCTTTCTTTCATATTTCTATTTCTTTGTTTTGCTCGGTACTAGAAAAAGTTAGGTGTGGGAATATTTGATTGACATCATGTCATGCATATATTTGAGTCTTATATCCTCTATTTTAGCCTATTTAAGTTTCAGGAATAAATAGGTTTGAGAAGAAGAGATTCAAAAAGGACCTAAGAGCAAGAGAAAGGACTGAATCTTGAGATTTATGGACTGAAATGCATGAGGACAAACCAAGATGTAAACCAAAAGGACCAATGAGAAAATCAAGAAACTCCACACTATCATGAGGAGTATTTTGGCAATTAGATTCGGTCCGACACTCAAACAACCGATCCGGATGCACCACTCGTAATAAAATGAAGCATTGAGGAGGATATACAAATTTGGAGCAAATAGGACAAGAAGTGACCGCCAATTGGCGGCCCAAGACCTCCAATTGGCGCATCCTTTTCGTATAATTGCAATGCGGCTTCTTGTGGTTCTTTATTATGTTGTGTTTATCCATTGGCAGTAGTTTCATTAGTACCACATCGGGAAATTGCCGCCGATTACCTTTTTCTAGCACTATAAATAGAACTCTTCCTTCTCCTTTGTACTCCACCAATTGCTTGGTGGCATTCTCTCTACTTGGACTAAAGACTTGAAGCAAAACTCAAGTGGAGAAGAATGCTACTTGTAATGTGAGTCATTTAATAAAATAATTTTTCATAGTTTTGTTCTCATGTTGTCTCTTTTTATTGCATGCTTAGCTTAGTCTTGTTTCTTTAATCTTAGTCTAAATTAGTTAGAATGTCTCCTTTTCTTTATATGAATGATTGCTTAATGTGTAGTGAGTAGATCCATCCCTTTTGAGGGTGAAGATGATGTACATATATGTTGTGAAGTTTGGATATTTGATGAATTTTGGATTCTGTAGACTTGCATGTTTCTATGTTCATTGAGGGTATTTTAATCATATACAAGTTGGGGGATTTTGATGGATTTTGCCATAAGATTTAGACACTTCCCATGCTTAGTTTCCTCATGTTTATTAACTGAAATTTCAAGTTGAATATGCTACATGTGAGTTATGTGCTTATATTTGTGTTTGCTTGCATGATTGATTGAAGAAACTATGTTTTGATGGTTTTTTCCATAACATTTAGACACCTCCCATGCTTAGCTTTGTTATTCACATGAGTTCATTGTTTTTGATGAGTGTTACCATATCTTTAGACACTTCTCATGCTGAGACTAATCTTATGATAATCAAGTAGTAATTGCAGATACATTGTGTGAATGAATTGATAGGTTTTCCACATCTTTAGACACATTCTCTGCATGACAACACACATACGACACATACACCTACATGCTTACATGCATCATTCATCACTTATTTCACTTCATAGGTGCACACACTCCTTTTGCTTTCTTTCACATTTCTTGCTTACTAGTTTGGTGTAGCTTAACTTAGCATAACCAAAATTCTTTCCCTTTTTCGCCACTTGATTTTTGACAAACCAGATTCCCCGTGGATCGACTCGTACTTGCCACCGCTTCATCATTGTCGTGCACTTGTGATAATTAATAAAAAGTTTAGACACCTTTCGTCCCACAAGATACCTCAGAGTACCAATGAAGTGGGCCAATCACAGTAGATCTCTGGTCCGCATGACTCGATCTTCTCGTTCGATGTTCCTTGACCAAATTACTTATTATGATAATATCTTCATTGATGTATATATCATGTCTATAACCAAAAAAGGAACAAAAGACTCCACAAGTGAGTGTTGGTTGTTGTGGGCCCCAACCCTAGTGTATTTGAGCCGCATTTGTTTCACGTATTTGTCTCTCTTCTTAAGTATCTCATAGGTTTTTAGGGGAATTTGGGTTTTTGTCAATCAACATAACCATGAACTCCCATTTACGCTTCACATTGGTGAGAACTTTTCTTGTTCATGCATAAATCCATGTAGGATCATACTCACATTCATTGAGGACATTGCATGAATTAGGTGTAGGGGGTGTTTTCACGTGTGTATATAGTTTTGTTTGTCTTTTGTTATTCGCTTTCTTTTGCTTACTTTGCTAGGGTCATGATAGTGTGGTGCATTAATATTGATATGTTTGTTATGCCATAATCTATGAGTGACTTGTCTTCATTTCTTTGTTGTAGTGCTTTCATTTTCCATTTCTTTCAAAAACTTGATGCATTTATGAAAGAAAAATGTTTTGTCGGGTTTGTGTATGTGTTTAGCGTATGCAAAACCATTTTTAGGCAATCAAAAGAGAAGCTCCCAAAATTGACTTGAACATGATGCATTAGAATATCTAGTACAACGACTTTAGGTCTTATTTAGTCGTAAGAATGCACACTGGTTTTCTCTCGAGGAGTGTAATCATAGTGTTTCAACACTCAAACAAATAAAGAAGTCCACCCTAAACCTAGTCAGTCCAATAATTCATATCTGTTGTTATAAGGAATTTTGTCATAGTCAGGGTCCTTTAAACCCCTGTTGTGAAACCTTAAGTGTAGGGGTTTTGGTTCATATGTAGATAAGAGATAATTTAGTAAGGTGTTGTCTTTTCCTATTACTCATGAACTTATGTCTGGGGGACTTAGTACCAGGTGCTCTCGAGTCATCTGGCTTGGGATTCACCGACTGAACTCCCATTACACAGGTGGTAGCGATCACCCTAGGTGGAGATTTAGGAGAAGGTGTACGTGATAGTGTAAATCCTCGTAGCCAATGATGCACGAAACACGACCCTAGGAGAATTAAACACCAACTAGTTTAAAAGAAAATTGAAAAAAAGAGAAATAAATAAATAATGACTACAAATAAGAACCTTAATAGACTTTACACGTTGTATGACTTGAGGATGTTAACTTGCACGAATGGTTCCCTAGGCTAGGTGTGTGGACTGGATACATATAGAGAGTCGACCCATAAGATTATCGTGTTCAATGATCGAGAATGGTAGGTCTATCGAGTCGTGTTGCCAGGTTGAGTAATGCATTAATATTAGGATTTTGTGGGTATATCCGCTGAAAACCGTTAGTAGACTACACTCCTCCTTTGCGACAAGAAGGTTTAATGGTTTCTTGCACGTGCTAAGTGCAATCGTGATTCCTACGAATCACGGCTGTAAGGACTTACACTATCACATACACCTTCACCCAAATCTCCACATAGGGCGATTCCTACCACCCATGTAACGGAAGTTCGGTCGATGCATCACAAGTCAGATGACTCGAAAGCAGGTACTCAATCCCCTCAGACCTAATTTTTCAAGTGATAGGAGCCACGCGAGAAGAGAGAATACCATACTAAATTATTTCTCATCTACACATGAACCAAAACTCCTACACTTAAGGTTTCACAACAAGAGTTTAACGGTCCCTGACTACGACAGACTTCCTTATACTAACAGACATTAATTATTCAACTTACAAGGTTCAGAGTGGACTTCTTTATTTATTTGAGTACTGAAACCCTATGATTACTGTCCCCCCGAGGGAAAACCAAGGTGTATCCTAACAACTATAGGTAGGACCTAAAATCGGTGTACTAGATATCCTAATGCATCATGTTGAAGTCAATTTTGGTAACTTCCATTTTACTTTGCCTCTCAACGGCTTTGCACATGCTAAACACACCTAATACCCACACAACATTTTCTTTTGCCAACACATGAAGATTTTGAAAGAAATGTGAAAAATTAAAGTACTAAGAAAGCAAAAGTTAAGGAAAGTCACCCAATGATCATGTGAAGTAGAAATATCGATATTAAATGCAACACACTACCATGACCCTAACAATGCAAACAAAAGAAAATAAAAGAAAATACTCTACTATATACACACGCAAAGCACCCTAACACTTCATGCATTGTCCTCAATGAACATGCGTACGACACTACATGGACTTATGCATAAAACAAAGGTCACACCAACGTGAAGCGCAAAAAGAAGTTCTTAGTTATGTGGATGGACATACCCAAATTCCCGAAAAGCTGTGAGATATTTAAGAAATGAACAAATACAATAAATAAATGGGTCCTAAATACACAAGGGTTGGGCCCCACAACAACCTATGCTCACTCTTGGAGTCTTTTCTTTTCTTTTTCATTTTTTCAAATATAACTATGTACAAAAACAAGTTCCCATGTCATTTGTCAAATGACATCAAATGGTAACCTCAAAAATGGGTGATGTACTTGGAATGGGAACATGACACCACGCGGGGCCAAAATACTCATTAGTGGTCCCCATCACAAAATGCACAAGATGCAAGGAGAGGTTCATGTTCAAGATGCAAAAGGCATCTGATTCAAAGGATCAAACTTAAAGAGCATGAACCTCTTAAGAGTTTGGTCGTAATCGAGAAACGGAGGAAGAGTATCTCCCATTGTGGTATTGAAGTTATGATCGTCAATCCAAACTCTCCAACCAACAGCCTGGTGCGCCTAAAGGAGGCCAACAACCTCATTATCCTTGCCCGACGCACTAGATGAACAGAAAGTGGGTCTCTTACACAATGTATCCTCTAAGGAACTCCCAATACCCTCATTGGAAATGTAGTTGTTTGGTGTCCCTTAATTTTCAAGATGATCAAGAAATATAGTGAGAGGTAAATGCTCACCAGGTCATATGAAGTTAGGGGTATTAGGGAGCTCTTGCTCCCCAAAGGTGAGTTCTGAAGTGGCACAACATTAAGATCATGTGGCTCGAGAGCCACGAGACAAAAAGATAAGGCGCAATCCTGTGCCGACCCATATTGAAATTATTGGTCCATGCTATTCTCTATTTGAATCAAATCCCCCACCAAGTGATCATGAATTGAAACCCCGAGTCCCTCAAACTGACTAGGAGTTTGACTCTGAAAGATTGTGCTTTGAATTTGTGGATGTGGTGGTGGTTCAATATTACAAGATGACTCCTCATGTTGAGAAGAAAGGTCACCCTCCTGACGTTCACTTAATTGTTGTGTCATCTGACTCACTTGCATTTCCATAGTTTGCATGGAATTCAAGTTGGACTTCAATAAATTTTGAGTGGTTTCCATAAATATTTGGAGGGTTTGTGCTAAGGAATCAAGTTTGTGGTCAACATTGATGTTCACATTTTGATTGTTACAGTTTGTAGGTTGCGTGTTAATAGGCTGAGAATTAGTCCATGTGGTCATGGATGGTGGCAGGTAGGGTTGTGGGTATTCAGGAGGAGAATAATGGGGTGGGTATGATGTATTAAAATTTGAATCAATATTGTCTCCACATGAATCCATCCCTCTGGGTTGTACGTGGATGAATAAAGGTCACTTTGAGCATTTTGGGAAAAGCTATGCTCATACTCAGACTCTGGGCGAACATAAGGATATTCGCCGATAACGTGACCACTCAACTCGCACCAATCACACGGTATGGCTACTCGAGCCACCTGTACACTCATATCCTCTACCACACACATGAAAGAGGCCAAAGGTTCTTGTAATGTCTCAGTTTGTTGACCAACATATGATCCAACACAACTAGATGGTGGTCTAGCAGTCGGTGCCTCTCACCTGTTACCTCAATCTGAAGACTGCTCAGCCACACAATTAAGATTGTCCCAACCATGCTGGGTGTTAGTCTGAGAGACACCAGGATGCATGGGTTCGGAATACTAGGGAGAATAGTCCTTGTCTGAACAATGAAATGGAAGGCCACCCATGTAACCATCCATCTCGACATAGTACTCTCTAGTCAATCACTCTCACCACCACGAGGCCAAGCTAGCAAAAAGTGCTCGACTCGACCCTAAATTGCTTATAGAGAGTGTAAAGGGGAGGATATTAGAATGTAGAAGTAGGTGAGAAGAAGATGACTCAGAGGAGAAGAGAAGAAGCCTTAAGAGATAGCATGCATAAGGGTGAGGTTAGAAAGCTAATCTAGCAAACACGGAGGAAACATGCTTAGCTGGCTATGGGTCCTTAGACTAGAAGACGCCTAACTGTGACTCTCAACACTCCTGGACGTCTGACCTCCCTGGTCACAAAGCCGAATGAGAATGTGAAGACCCGGAGGTCCCAAAAGTCTTAATGCAACTAAGTAATTGACGACGTTCAGGCTATGACGTCGAGAATGAGATTGTCTCCTAAGTGCACCCGAATCCTAGGAGTCAATGTCTACTTGATTTTATATTATGGTTTTTTGATTAATGTGATTTTTGTGGAAACGAAAGGGTGATGAAATCCCCCACCTTATCTTGTGTGGGACAACCCCTTAAGGTAATTTATCTCTAAACTAGCAATGAAGCCCTCAAATCAAACACTCACCTTACTCTTGTTCCAACGCCTTAACTAATGCATGCAAGCTAATGCATGAATGGGTAAGGAACGGGGTCGTACCACACGCCAACAATCAACAACAGATATGTAAAGAAGAGAATGCGTGTAAGGTCTATAGATGATGCATGACCTAGATGGCAAACAATCTAATAATCGTTTGCTTTGAGTTTTAGAGGCTAGGTTGTCTTAAAAGGGGAATCATGCACATCAAATTATTTCCTAGAATCAATATAGAGCATATATCAAGTGAACAGTGGCATATACCAACTAAAAATATCAAGACAAAGCTACATGTGAAACAGAAAGTGAAACAAGCTCACCCAATCTGCCACTAACGGATTTCTTGGGGAATCTGGTCCCCAAACTTCTTCGAGATGCTCCTTTGCCTTGGTGTAGTTCCCCAGTTCACTTGTTCCCCTGTCGACCAAAATGGTGGAAACAACAACGACAACGACCAACTCCCCAACAACGGTGCCAAAAACATGATTGATCATTTTAATAACTACAATTAGTGCACGACATCGGTGAAGACGTTGTAAATACGAGTCAAACCTCAAGGAGTTGTGAGTGTTGTTGTGACTACCATACTCGAGTGGCAAAGGAGAGGATAATAAGAGATCAGAATTATACTATGATGTGTACTAAATCAGAAACGAACGATAAAGATAAACTCCTGGGGATGTAGAGAAAGAATGCGGAAATAAGAATATGTGTACGTGTGTGTTCGTTGGTGCTCATCACAACATGAAATACATGAAATTCATAAAAACCTAATCCAACTTTGTCTCCACATCAAATAAGATAAACATTATCATTAAAACATACAAGACAATAATTGAGATGATGCTAACATGAAATGCATAATGACCAAACCCCACTATGTCTCCACATGAAATAAAATATAACACAATCATTAAAACATACAAGACATTAATTAGGATGAGGCTAACATGAGCACATCCATACACATGTCATGTTTCCTCCTTATCCAATCTATCATTATTCTCACCTCATCATTCCCCATAAAATATGTACACTAATCTAAGCATGTGCTAAGAATCACTTAAGAGCATTAGCACATCAAAGATAAAAGTGAAAATCTCATTCAAAGGTTATGGAACTCATGTGAGTCTCAAAGGTTAGGATTAACACATACACTTAATACATCACATAATCACATCACCTTCTTCTCCACCCCTAATGGGGGTGGATGACTCTCTACTCATTAAGCTAACTAATTATGCTAAGATTTAAGGAACCAAAGCATGCAAGACTAAAGGAAATAATATCTAATAAAAAGAAAATATTTTATTTGCATGACTTACATTACAAAGTGGCATCCTCTCAACCTTGAGTTTTGATTCAAAGACTTACTCCAAATCGACAGAATGGCCACCAAGCAATGGGTGATTACAAAGGACGAAGAAGAGTTCTATTTATAGACATGAAAAGTTAACTAGGCACAATCCCTTAGTGTAGGACTAATGAAACATACTTAACATGAACAAAAACTACATAACCAACAACAACAAGAAAGCATGTCAGATCCTGACCAAAATGGACCTCCAATTAGCGGTCTTGGGCCGCCAATTTTGTATTTGTCAGATGTGACCCAACTTTGCATGTCAACTTATGTTCTCCAATTAGTCACGTCGGGTGCTGGTAAGTCATTTGAGTCTACGCCCGTATCTAATTACCAAAGTACTCCTCGTGATGGTGTGGATTTTTTAGGTTTGCTATTTGGTCACTTCGAACTTACGTCCAGGTCCTTCCCTTTTATTGATGGGTCCTTATGTATGACAAACAGGTCAATTTTGCTTCATTTATGTCATTTCTTCTTATGTTTCAGTCCTTTTTCTCTTCCCTTCTCTTTTTTATTACCTATATCTGAAATATAATAATCAACACTCGAGTAGCACAAAATTGAGATAAAATAAAGGATATATAGCATGAGTACGATGTATGATATGCTACTAATCACATATCAAATGCATTCTTCACCACCTTATTACATGTGTACACAAACACCACCCCAAAGGCCTTTTCCTTACTGAATTTTATCTCTTTGTTACTTGCTTAGTTTAGTTTTTGTAAGTCTTGTGTTGTCATCTTTCTCGTTTGTTAGTTGCTAGTTTAATGTTGCCTAGTTCAGTGTAACCCAACCTCTTCTCCCCTTATTTGCCACTTCATTTCTGAAGAACTAGGGTTGACACACCTCATTTTGGATTCGACCCGTACTTGCCACCATTTTGTTGCGGTCGTGCACTTGCGGTTTCACCTTAATCGAAACAAGTTTTGGGACAAATGTTTGTTTCGAAGGATTTCTTGTTTTTAAAGGACACGTTTTATTTACAAATGTTTAAAAGGACACATACCATTTCATTGGTGTAGACCTCTGCCACTTCAACCTTGGATGTGGGGACAACTTCTGCAGGCGTTCTCTCTGGCTGGGTGTATTGGGTTACATTATGGAAAGGTGTAGTTATGCGTACAGTTTGTATATCGACCTGTCTTTCCAGAGTTGTAGTTCTTTGTCTTTATCTCCCAATTGTTGTTGCAGATCCTTGATCATCTGCTCCACATTGAGCCATCTCAATTTCAACTCCTGGTAGTTGACCTTGTCTTGTAGTGGGTCCCTTGGAATGTCGTGGGTACCCACCATGATCCTATGAGGTAGAATGTACTGAGGAATGTCAGTGATTCGTCAATCACATCGGTTCCAGGCTCAACGCGTTCGTTGACCTCAGGATCCTCACCTATCTCTATATTTTCAAGTGGTTTCAACACATCCTCTTCTCTCAACTCAACTTCTCCGCTGACTATTTTGAGGAGGGTGATGCCCTGCACTTCAAATGCCCTCTGCAAATTCCTTACCCAGTTAAGGAACACCAACAATTCATTACTGAGAAGCACAGTTGTTTCTCATTCTCTATTTTTATCTTCGCACAAAACCAAATATCTCATTTCAGGGGGAACTATTGGTACCACAAAATGATGGAAATTGATGAAATTGTTATTTTCTTACTTGAAGTATGGCCACGTAGATTTCCTTCTCTTTAGATCTCTACTGGCCCTTTTTATGCCATCAATCTTACTCGAAAACCGCCTCTGCCCAGGTGTACGTTCTCATTTCTCCTAGGTTCTCAATCGCAGACATGTACCAACTCTTCCCTCTTTCCGAACCATCACAAAAATAGAAGGTAGCAAAAAGAAGATAAAATAGAAGTTTGACGCACCGTTCGTCGTCTCCACTCTCCCTCAGTTCGACCTGTTGCACTCCAAACTCTGACATCTTTAGTCGCTGACCTCGTCGTTGCATCAGTGACTTCTCTATCATGTGGACTGGCACACCGCTCAGAGGCAGTCCTAATATCACAATGACGTTGAAGGCCTTACGATTCAACACTTTGTTTCCAAGTCCGAAGCCTCCTTCTTGAGGAAGTGTGTGGCGTAGGTCCTTTTGAATACCACCTACTCTCTGTTAGTAAGTAGTTTCTTCTCCCTCTTGAAGGATGCCTATCTATACTTTCTTGGCTAAAAGAAGTTCCATGCCTACAACAAATAGAAGGCTATAGTTATTACCTGAAAATAACAATTCGAATGTTAAACCACAAACATAGAACCATAAGGGATACAACCTAAAAGCACACAATGGTCCATCCAAGGACACAAATCTCCTTCGAGGGACACAAACTCCAATGTTAAATGGACACACTCTAAACGCTGATTAGAGTTCCAATGTTAAAAGGGCGGACCCCGACCAACTAAAAATGAACACAACATGGTGGAACCCTAGATCAATATAAAAAATAGCAAACCACCCACTCACCTGCTTTTTACCGCTAGTGCTTGGAACGGCCATGTCTGCTTCCATTTCTTGGATTTGGTTTTTGGGGTTGGCTTGATGGATATTTCGGATTTACGGGTTTTGTTTAGTGGTTTTCCTTTCCTAATGTCTCTCAATTTATCAGAAATCACATATTTAATCGCAATTTATCTTGAGCAGATTTGGTTTCAACGAAGAGGTCATCAATTTCATCAATGTTTGTCTAAAAGATAACCACTTTTCTCTCCTTCTACATGATACTACCGATTTCTTCACTGGGACTAGGGGTTTAAGGCAAGGCGGTCCTCTCTCTCCTATTATCTTTATTATTGCTGAAGAGGTTTTATGTAGGGGATAAGTAGCCTATTAATTGATAGGAAAATTAAAGCTTACAAGGCACACTGGAAAAGTCAGCCTACCACTCACTTACTTAATTTTTATTGATGATACTATTATCTTAATTTTTATTGATGATACTATTATTTCAACTTTCTTGACAGATATCAACAATACTCAAGGCAGAAAATTAATATGAGAAAAGGCCAATTTTTTGTTCTTAGCAGCATCAAGGTCAATAGGCAGCCTAAGATTAAGCAAATAACCCTTACACAAAAACCAACAAAAAATTCAATTTTCCTTTCAAAAACTGCTATCAGTTTTTGGATTCTCAAAAGTTCCTTTTAAACTTGAAAGGGTCATTAAACGATTCAACCACAAGTCTGCCCTTTGAAGGAATGTATGTCCTTTAAAGGATACGTATATCCCTGAAAGCACTTGTCTGTTATTTCAAACTCGAAAGGTTAGTTAAACTAAACCACATGCCTTCTCTATAAAGGACTTGAGTATGTTCTTTAAACCAAGAATCTATCCTTTGAAATCAAGTCTATGGCAATTCTAAATCACAAGAAATATAACAATGGCAGCAACTTCCCAACCAAGGCACGCATAAGCGTCCTCCGAGAGACATGCGTGTCTTGCGAAGAACACACTCCATTGGAGACACAGACGTCCAATTAAAGATTTGTTACCTATTAACACTTAACTGGAGTCGAAACATCAGTTTTCTTTATCTTATATTGACCGAATGTATTTTGGTAGTCCCAACTGGTGATTCTAGTTAGTGATTTCGGGGAACCGATTTTTGTAGTACATTTTTGTGTACCGTAATGAGTTTTGTCGACCACCTACAATGGGTTTTGTTTCTTTCCGACCTAAAAAATTTAGAAAAAAAGGGACAAGTGTGCAGGAAGTTCTATATCTATGGCAATTGGTACTTTGACAGTTGGACCCAACCAATTTACTTGCACAGGACAAGCCAGTGTGTTCTTTAAAGCAAGAATATGTCCTTTGAACTCAAGTCTGTTGTAGTTTTAAATCACAAATAAACATAAAAAATGGCACCAACTTGCCAACCAAGGCATGCCTAAGTGTCCTTCGAGAGACATAGGTGTCCTTCGAAGGACACAGTTTATCGTAGACATGGTTGGCCTATTAAAGGTGTGTTAACACTTCACTTGACTCAATTTTTTGACGGCTATTGGGAATCGTATTTGATTGACATCATTTCATGCTCATATTTGTATCTTATATCCATTATCTTACACCTAAGCAATGCTACGTGACGAGTTTTATGTTTAGTTTTCTGGAATAAAGAGGTTTGAAGAGAAGAGCCATGAAAGGACCCAAAAGCAGGAAAAAGGACTTAATTGTGAGACCTGGGGCCTAAGATGCAAGGGAGAAGGACCTGATCGTAAGACCGAAGGACCTAAGAGCAAAACAGGAAACTCGACACCATCATGGGGAGTATTTTGGCAATTCGACTCGGGTCGGAGTTCCAACAAACCAAGTAGATGCATCCAAGACCAAGAAATACTTCAAGCAAAGCCCAACACAAAAAGCAGACGGATTTGGATCTTATAAACCGCCAATTGGTGGTCTGGATCATCCCAGATCCGCTAAGATTTCTCCTGGACTTGTATTAAGGTTGTTTTACGCTATTTTTGGTATTGGTTTAGTCCCACATCGGGGGATTGACCCGGATTAGCTTTTTCCATGCCTATAAATAGAACTCTTCATCTTCCATTGTATCCATCTCTCTCTTTGGTGGACATCTTCCCTACTAAGAGTGAAGACTTGAAGCAAAACTCTGGTGGAGGAAGTGCTGCTTGTAATTTGAGTGAGTTAATAATAGATGTTTTCATTAGCTTGTTAATTCTTGCTTAGTTAATTTCCTTTAATGTGTTTGCTTTGGTGCTTGTTTTGTTTTATGCTTCTTTAATATTTCTTGCTTGATTAGTATAGTTTCATTTTAGTATAATGGTTCATTTTATTAGAGTAGTTAGTTTAAATATGTGTGAGTAGTTACATGCCCTTTGGGGTGGAGTAGATGTGTGTACATGTTATGTAGATGGTATGAATGCTTAATACGAATGTTTTGTGAGAGATATTAGTATGCTTGCTTGAATTATTAAGAACCTTACTTGATGGTTTCTGCCATAGCTTAGGTACATTCCATGCTTGTCTAAGTGTCTTAATAACAACCTTGCATTGCTCATATTATTCACATAAGTTAGTGTTGTAAATGATAGGTTTTGCCATTAGGTACCTCTTATGCATTAACAAACACTAACTAACTTGAGCTTCTTGTATGCATTCCACACCACACTTATTTCATGTGCACACACACACACACTCCACCCCTTAGGGGTTTTCATTCCTGAGGTTTTATCTTCTGCATTAGTTGTTTAGCTTAGTTTGTTAGTGATTTCATTTCAGCTTTGTTAGTTTACTAGTTTATATTAGTGTAGTGTAGTGTAATCCATCTTTCTCTCCTTCTTTTACCACTCGCCTTCGAACAAACCAATTTTCGACACACCTCCCAGTGGACGACCCGTATTTACCATCACTTCAACGCGGCCGTGCACTTGCGGTTTAAATAAAACGATCAATAAGTAATGAAAGGACACAACCTTCAATTAAATGGTTGATTGACATAATTTCATGCATTCATTTGTGTCTTATATCTATTATCTTGAACCTACACAATGTTACGTAACGAGTTTTATGTTTGAGTTTCAGGAATAAACATGATTGAGGAGAATAGGCAAAAAATGACCTAAAAGCAAGAAAAAAGACTGAGTTGTGAGACTTGGAGACTAAGATGCACGGAAGAAGGACCCGAATGTAACCCCAAAGGACCAATGAGAAAATGAAAAAACTCCACACCATCATGAGGAGTATTTTGGCAATTAGATTCAGGCTGACACTCCTATAACCAATCTGAGTGCACCCCATGTGAAGAATTGAAGCAATAAAGAACATATTCAGAAATGGGTCAGATCCGAGAAAAAGTGACCGCCAATTAGCGGTCTATTTGTCTTCGAATCCGACCCGGTTTCTCCAGGGCATGGGTTATGTGTTTATGTGTATCTGGGAAGGTTTGATTAGTCTCACATCGGGGAATTGTCCCCGATTACCTTTTTCTATGGCTATAAATAGAACTCCTCCTCCTCCTTTTGTATTCACACATTGGTTTGTGGTATTCTGTCTACTAGGAGTAAAATCCTTGAAGCAAAAAATCAAGGTGGAGAAGAATGTCACTTGCAATGTGAGTCATGTTAATAAAATAATATTTCTTTGTTTCTTTTAATATTGTCTTGTCTTTTAATTCTTGCATCCTTCTTTAGTTTAGTTTCCTTTCATTTAGCTTTTTTTAATATTTCTTGTTTGCTTAGTTTAATTGCCTTTCATCAGAATGTTTCGTTTTGTTAATGTAGTTTGTAGTGTAATGATTAGTGAGTAGTTCCATCCCCCTTTGGGGGTGGAGATGATGTTCATACATGCATTAAAGTATGGAAATGAATGCTTTATTTTGGAATGTGTTGATAAATGTGAATGTATGCTTGCTTGTTTAGAGTAGAACACTTCACTTGATGAGTTTTGCCACAAATATTAGACACCTCTTATGCTTATTTAGGTTTTGAAATAACCAACTTGTATATGTGAATGTTAATCAACTAGGTTAGTGAATGGATTGATAGATGTTGCCATAACCTTTAGACACTTCCTATACATGAAAACACTATCTACATTTGTGCCTATTGAATGCATTCTTCACCATCTTATTACATTTGTGCACACACTCCACCCCTTAGCGGTTTTCCATTTCTGATTTCTAGCTTTCATCTTCTTTGTTTGTTTTGCACTTGCAAGCGACATCTGATTAGATCATTCTCTTCCAATCGACTTGGAAGAGATTTATAATTTGTTGTGTGTGTTTGTGTTTTTGTTTGTTAAATACATTTATATATATATATTCTTCGATATATATGGCGTTTGTCATTATCAATCTAATAGTTTTGTGTATTATAAATAGATCTCTGAAATGATTTGTAATAATCTGAATTTTATTTTTGGTTCTTTGGAAATTTAATATTAAATAACATTGTTCTCAAGTGTCAATGATTGATTGATCATTTTAATAATTGCAAGTGTACAACGTCGGTGAAGATGTGGCAAATATGGGTCGAACCTCAAGGAGTTATGAGCATTCTTGTGACTATCATACTCGAGTAGGGGACAAGAAAGGGAGATTGAAGGTACCTAACTACACGACAAATGCGATGGAACTAAAAAAAACTAATCAAAAAGGGTCCCCGTAGGAGGTGAATAATTAATGTGAAAGTGTATATGTGTATTCGTGTGTGTGTAACATTTAGTGCGCATGACATGCATAACAAGGAAATCTTATAATGTCACAAGCCTAAGTAGGTCTCTACATGGATTAAGATTTATCACCATCATTAAAACATACAAAACACTACTCAAGACGAGGACAACCACATGTTTACATGTTTAAGTAGTCTTCCTCACTCGTGGTACTTAAGTAGTCTTCCTCACTCGTGGTCCACGTATCTGCATGATCTATGATATGGCCATGGAAACATCTCTATAACCTCTCCTGTCACCACCAAAAATTATACAATTATGCTCCGCCCAGAGTTTGTGTACCATAGCTGCAAATGGCATCCTTGTCCAGGCCTTCATGACCTTTGTGTGATTCATGAAATCATGCTCAACGTGCTCAATCTCCCTTGAAATGGTGTCTTCACACTTAGCGGTGAGCTGCAGTGGAGAGTAGATCTCCGTGTAGATAAGTTTAGCAAACTCACATCCCATAAGTATATGATTATTCGTCTCGCCTTCCTGCTCGTAAAGAGGGCAGACTAGGTTCCCCAATATGTGCATGTTATGCTGCTGCATTAGGTGGTGGCTAATGAGACGCCAATGGGTAGCCTTCTGACTTGTAGCATATCATACATTGCATTCATGCTATATATCCTTTATTTTACCCAAATTGTGTGCTACTCGAGTGTTTGTTTGTTGTGTTTCAGGTATTAGATAATAAAGAATGGAAAAGAAGAGAAAAGGACTGAAATGCAATAAGAAAGGACTCAAATCAAGCAAAGTGGACATGTTTGTCATGAACAAGGACGTATCTGGAAATCAGGAAGGACCCAGATGAAATCCAAAGGGACCTGAACGCAAAAAAACATTTTGGGCACAAAAAACCTTCAATACCATTATCTTGGGGAGTATTTGGGAAATTTAAGACAAACGGGCTCTAACCAATGGACCAAGAGTGCACCCCACATGCAAAATACAACACTTAAGTTGCTGGAGAAAAACGGGTCAGATTAGAAATAAATAATCCTCCCATTGTGGATTTAGTCCACCAGTTGCGGATCAATTTGCTCTAATTCGGCCCCAATTTCTCCCATGGCTCGATCTTGATTATTTGGGTGCTCAAGACTATTGAGAAAGTGAATATAGCCATCAGATTGCTTTCATATTCATCCACACCATTACTTCTTCTATAAATAGCAGTGTTTCTCCTACCTTTCCTCTTCTTCTCCACCTCCACCATAGAGTATCTTAGGTTTTACCCATTTGGGCTACAAGAATAAGGATGTGGTTGGAGCTTGTAAACTAGTGCTTCTTTAATCTAAAGGTACATTTGGATTCCTCTCTTGTTTAGCCTTCTTTCTATCCAAGTATTTTGGTATTTTGTTAGTTGATTTTTTATTTTTCTTTTCTTGCCATGTTTAGTGTAGATTTCTTGCTTTCCAAATTTGTTAACATGAGTAGAGAGTAGATGCACCCCATTTTGGGTGGAGGTGATGTAGATTACGTGATGTATTGGTTATGGGTTCTTTTTATTTGTGCCATTTCATGTGCTTGATGTAGATCTATGCATGTAACTTGATTAAACTTGTATTAGATGGGATAATGGCCACACTAGATGCTTGTCTCATGCTAGATCTAGAGTTTATCTTGTTGCTTCTAATGGTTTATCTTTGTGTGGTAAATGGCTTGTTATGTATGGATGCTTGATTAGTAGAGAATGCATGAATGTATTAAGTTGTATGGATGGTTAATTGATGTCCAAATGGCCACACTAGGTACTTAGTTCATTTTTAAGAACCCAAAGTGCATCTTAACTTCTTCTCTAACTATATTAGTCATGTATTCATGTAAATGTAGTTGATGTTAATTAGTTTCCACACTAATTTTTAGTTGATTTCACCTACTTTACACACTTATGCCTCATGTAATCAAGAATTGCTCTCACACACACACGCACACCTACAGACCTCCACTCCATGGGGGTTTAGTTTAATTATCATTAATTCCTAGTTTAATGTAGTTAGCTGAGCATAATCCCCTGATTCTCCTCTTTTTTACAACTCGAGTATGGTAGTCACAACAACACTCACAACTCCTTGAGGTTTTCTAGGTTGATTAGTAGCATATCATGCATCATATTCATGCTATATATCCTTAATTTTGCACCAATATTGTGCTACTTGAGTGTTTGTTGTAATATTTCAGGTATTAGGTAATAAAGAATAGAAGGGAAGAGAAAAAGGACTGACACATAAGTAGAAAAGTCATAAATGAAGCAAAATGGACCTCTCTGTCATGCACAAGGACCCATCTGCAATAGGGAAGGACTTCGACATAAGCATAGAGGGACCAAATAGCAAACCGAGAAACTCCACACCATCATGAAGAGTATTTTAGCAATTAGATTCGGGTGCAGATTCAAATGACTAAGTGGGAGACACCCCACGTGCATAATTGAAGAGATTAAGTAGGCACGAAAATTTGAGTCGTATCGGACCAAAAAAGACAGCCAATTGGCAGTCCCTTTTGAACAGAATCGGACCTAGTTTCGCGCGGATGTGGGTTATGTGTTTATGTCTATTCTGGGAATGTTTCATTAGTCTCACACCGGGGGATTGTCCCCAGTTACCTTTTTCATGGATATAAATAGAACACTTCTTCCTCCTTTGTAACCTACTCATTGTTAGGTGGCCATTCTCTCTACTTAGAGTAAGCCTTTGGAGTTGTAATGCGAGTCATTAATAAAATAATATCTTCTAATTTTATCTTCATGTTGTAACTTTTAATGCTTGAATGTTTAGTTTAATTTTGTTTTCTTAATCGTAGTATAATTAGTAGGAATGTCCTTCTTTCTTACTATAATTGTTAGTTTAATGTGTAGTGAGTAGTTGCATCCCCCTTTTGGGGGTGGAAATGATGTTTATACATGTAGTAAAGATTGGGAATGAATGCTATCTAATGTAATATGTGATGAATGTGAATGTATGCTTGTTTGTTTAGATCAGAATACTTAACTTGATGGGTTTTGTGACAACTTTTAGACACTTCTCATGCTTGTTTAGGTTCTCAATAACCATATGCTTATGCTCATGTTAGTCAACTAGGTTAGTGATGGAATGATAGGTTTTGCCACAACCAGTAGGTACTTCTTATGCATGAAGACACAACCTACACTTGTGTCTTATTAAATGCATTCTTCACCACCTTATCACATGTGTACACACACTCCACCCCTTAGGTGTTCTTCTTATTGAATATCATGTTTCTTATTTTTTAGTTGCTTAGTTTAGTTTTAGTTAGTCTTGTGCTTTCATCTTTCCTGTTTGTTAGTTGTTAGTTTAGTGTAATAAAACTTCCCCCCCACTTCTATTCCACTTGATTTCTGAAGAACCAGAGTTGACACACCTCCCTGTGTACTCGACCCGTACTTGTCACCGCTTCATCGCAGCCATGCACTTGCGGTCTAAACTTTAATCCAAACAAGTTTTTGGAGTCGTTGCCGAGGAGGTGCTCTATTTATACTCTGGTTTTCACAATTCTAGTGGATTTGATCTTTGTTTTTTTAGTTTTTGTTTGTTTCAGGACTTCACAAGGTCAAGGGAAGTACTAGGAGAAATTTCAAGAAGGAAGAAGCTACTATAACTGCAAATCAGCGGCCTGAGACTGCAATTGGCAGTCTAGTGGGCAACTTTTGCTTCCTGTTTTGCTCTACCTATTTCTAATTTCAATATAAGTGTCTGTGATGTAAATATTAAGTTTAAACCGCAAGTGCACGGTGTCGGCGAAGACGTGGCAAATGCGAGTCGATCCACAGGGAGGTGTGTCGACTCTGGTTCGTTCGAACGCAAGTGGAAAAAAGGGGAGAAGAAGTTGATTACGCTAAACTAGACTAAACTAAACAAGTAAGCACAAACAAGGAAATGAAAGCATGCAACAATGAAACTAAACTAACCAAGACAACAAGCTGGAATTCAGGAATGGAAACCCCAAAGGGGTGGAGTGTGTGCACATATGAGGTGAAAGAAGTGATGAATGATGCATGTAAGCATGTATATGTGTGTGTCTTCATGCATAGGAAGTGTCGAAAGATGTGGCAAAACCTATCAATCGATTCACACAACGTATCGACAATTAATACTTGATTAGCATAAGACTAGGCTCAGCATGAGAGGTGTCTAAATGTTATCGCAAGACTCATCAAAAGCCAGGAACTCATGCCAAGAACAAAGACAAGCATGGGAAGTGTATAAATGTTATGGCAAAACCCATCAAAATAAACTTTCTTCAATCAATCAAGCAAGCAAACACAAATACAAACACATAACTAACATGTATCTAGCATATTCAACAGGAAATTTCAGTCAATAAACAAGAGGAAACTAAGCATGGGAAGTCTCTAAATCTTATGGCAAAACCCATCAAAAATCCCCCAACATGTAGATGATTAAAATACCCCCAATGAACATACAAACATGCAAGTTTACACAATCAAAAAAATCATCAAACATCCAAACTTCAAAACATATATGTACATCATCTCCACCCCCAAAGGGGGATGGAACTACTCACACTTTACAAATCTAACATTCATATTAAGGAAAGAAAACATACCAAGTAATTCTATGAAGATTAAAACAAACGAAATTAACTAAGCATGCAAGAACAAAAAGAAACAACAAGGAACTAACAAAACATTCTTTATTTCTCACTCACTTTACAAGTAGCATCTCTCCACCAGAGTTTTGCTCCAAGGTTTTACTCCTAGTAGAGAGAATTGCCACCAAGAGAGGAGATGGTTACGAGGGAGGAGGAAGCGTTCAATTTAGAGTCAAAGAAAAATGTAATCCGGGACAATCCCCCAATGTGGTACTAAATGCATACTATAAATGGACATAAAACCAAAAAATCGAACACCCGACTAAATCATGAACTATTTGGAGTCATTTGGACCGCCAATTGGCGGTCGGGATGCCTCTGATTGAGTCTAGGTTTCGATGTCTCGGTTCTGGCTTGATTTCTTGTTGTTTAATGAACATTATTTGGTTGTTGATGGTTAGGCCCAGATCTAATTGCCAAAATACTCCTCATGATGGTGTTTAGCTTTTGATTTGCTCATTGGTCCTTTTGGTTTTACATCCGGGTCCTTCTCTTTTGCATCTCAGTTCATAAGTCTTGCAACTTAGTCCTTTTCCTTGCTTTTAAGTCCTTTTTAGTATTTTTTCTCAAACTTGTTTAGTCCTGAAACTTAAACATAAAACTCGTTACGTAGCATTGCTTAGGCTAAAAATAAAGAATATAAGACACAAATATATGCATGATATGATGTCAATCAAATACCCCCACACCTAACTTTTTCTAGTCCCGAGCAAAACAAAGAACGATAAATGAAAGAAAGAAAGGAAAATCATTCGTAAAACAGGGAAATCCTAACTCACTTTCGTAGGAATCACGATTGCACTTAGCATGTGCAACAAGCCGTTACAGCCCCTTGTCGCCAAGGAAGAGGAGTGGTGTCTCCTGAGGGTTTTCAGAGGATATACCCACAAAATCCGAACATTGATGCATTTTACAATCTAGCAAAATGACTTGATGGACTCATTTTTGTCGATCATTGGACACAGTATAATTCTACGGGCCGACACTATATAGGTATTTAGTCCACACACCTAGCGTAATGAACCATTCGTGCAAGTTTGTTAAGGACTTAAGTGAAAGACATGGACATCCTTAACATCCTCAAGTGATACAAAGTGTAAAGACCATTAAGGTTCTTATTTGCATTGCCATTTTTTTCATTTTTTTATTTTTGGTCTTTTTTCATTTTATTTTTGTCTAGTTGGTGTTTGATTCTCCTAGGGTTAGGTTTCGTGCATCATTAGCTATGAGGACTTACACTATCACGTACATATTCCCCACATCCCCACATAGGGTGATCCCTACCATCCGTGTAATGGGAGTTTGGTCGGTGCATCCCAAGTCAGATGACTCAAAAGCACCAGGAACTAAGTCCCCGAGGACCTAATTTCACGAATGATAGGAGTCGTGCGAGAACATAGAACACGTACTCTCTTATTTCTTATCTACACATGAACCAAAATAACTACACCTACGGTTTCACAAAAGGAGTTCAAGGGTCTTTGACTATGACAAACCAGGGTGCATCCTAACGACTAGATAAGACCTAAAGCCCATGTACTAAATATCCTAATGCATCATGTTCAAGACAATTTTGGGAGCTTCTTTTTTACTTTGCCTCTCAATGGTTTTGCACATACCAAACACATGCAAAACCCAAAAAACATTTTCTTTCGCAAGCACATGAAGATTTTTGAATGAAATGAAAATTTTAAATAACTAGGCAAGCAAAAGAAGACAAGTCACCCAAGGATCATGGCAAGCAGATATATCGATATTAAATGCAACACACTTACATGACCCTATCAATACAAACAAAAGAAAACAAAACCAAAGGAAAGGAAAAAGAGTCGACTATGTACACACGTAAAACACCCCCCACACTAACTTCATGCATTGTCCTCAACGAATGTGAGTATGATACTGCATGGATTTATGCATGAAAATCGAAAGATCTCACCAGCGTGAAGCGCAAAAGGAAGTTCATGGTTATGTTGATGGACACAAACCCGAAGTCCCCTCAAAACCTGTGAAATACTAAGGAAGGGAGACAAATACGTGAAAGAAATGAAGCCCAAATACACAAGGGTTGAGGCATACAACAATCAGTGCTCACTCTAGGAGTCTTCTTTCTTTTCTTTTCTTTTCTTTTCTTTTTCCTTTTTTCTTTTTCCTTTTTCCTTTTTCTTTTTTTCTTTTTCTTCAAATATAACTATGTACAACAATGGGCTCCCCTTTTCATTTGTGAAGGGACATCAAATAGGAACCCGCCATCTCTCGAGCCAAAAATGCAACTACATAAGCTCGCAACATAAGAAACAGGAGGACTGTTAAGAGGTTTATGAACCAAGGATGACAGTTCATGCCTCTCAAAACCTGGGTTAGTGAAAGGAAATGGAAACAAAGATGTTTCCACTCTACGACAAAGTTGAGGGTCATCAATGTATACCATCCAACCGATATATGGGTGCACCGGGAGCATTTCATACATATCAAAAGTGTCCCACGCCTCATCGATGGGTTTCATTTGGAAATCACCCTGACACATCAATTCCAACAATGAACGGGTGTTTTAGTTGTGGCCCTCATAAACAATTTGGCACAACTGCCACAACTCATTTCCATGATGAGGGCACTGCTAGAGAAGGTCTTTGATCCTCTCAAAGAAAGCATGAAACGATTTGGTCTCAGTCTGATACATTTGATGTATCTAGTGTCATATATGATGAGTCTTCCTTTGAGGGTGAAATCTCCTCAGAAAAACAGTCACGAAGTAATCCTAGGACCGAATCGAGTTTTCCGGGAGGCTATACATCCATTTATTCGCGTTATCCTTCAACGCGAAAGAAATCAACCTCAACCAGACAGAATCCTCGTCAAGTTGTTGAAGCTTGAACATGGAGCACACCTCCTCGAATTCACGTAAAAAAATACGGATCTTCCTTATTTGTAGTTAAGGTAGGAAGCATTCTCACATATTGAGGTTTCAGCTCATAGTTATTCTTGGGAGCAGGCGGGAGAACTATGCAAGAAGGTTGCGCGACCCAAACAGGATGGGTCCGCTCCCACAAAGATATCGGCCTATCCTGTCGAGCTAAAGGTGGTGGTGCTCCCAGAGCTCGATCCTGACCGAGACCCTCTTCCTCTAGAGTCGGAGGAGGAGGTCAACGTGGTGGTGGGAGTGCACCGAGGTAATACATGTATGGAACCCGGTCTCTCCCATCTTCGTGAGATGACTCGGCCTCATGCTCCAAAGGAGCACGAGGCGGAGATGGCTGATCACCTAGATCATCCATCTCAGAAAAATGCACTATCTAAAGTCGAGCGCTCTCACCAGAACGAGCCCAACCTCGCATAAAATGCTCAACTCGACTCTAAAACCACACACAACAAAAGGTGTAATCAGAGGAGGAGACTAATCGAAGAGTATAGAGGAGGAGAAGACTCAAATGAGAAGGGAAGAATCCCTAAAGCTAGCGTTGGTAGTGGGAGAAGGTAGAATCCTATCTAGAAAACAAGGCTCACACTGCCTACGCTTACTATAGGTCCTTATAACTAGACGACGCCTAACTGCGAGATCACACAAGCTCAACACGCCTCACCTCCCTATGACAAAGACCATAGAGCCCAGCAAGTGAGCCAAGATTCGAAGATCTCGTTTCTCCTTCCATCGACAAAGTGGGCGACGTCGATCAGGCCATGACGGTCGTGACTGGATCATTATCCTAATGTGTTTGAGTCCTAGTGGCCAATGTCTACTTGCTTTTAGATTTAAGGCTTTTGATTAGGAGTGATTTTTTGAGGCTAAGGAAAGGGTGATGAAATCGCCCACCTTATCTTGTATGGACAACCCCCTTTAGTAATGTTTTGAATTTAAGCTAGCAATCAACTATCCAATCAATGACTCACCTCACTCTTGTCTTGATGCACCTTACTAACCAATGCATTCTATAACCATGCATGAATGAGAGAACGGGTGCACGTACCTCACGTCAGCAATCGACAACGAGAAATTAAAGCAAAGGAAAGACAAGATGCGTGCAAGGTCTATAAATGAGTAGATGGCAAATAATCTAGTCTTTTGCTTTGACTTTAGTGTCCAAGTTATCTTAAAATGGGGATTGATTATTGATCTGGGGGCAAACTAGAAATAACAACATGCCAAATTGAGCTCCAAACCTCTATATTGAAACCAGAAACAACGAGAAGAAAGGAGACAGCAAGCTGAGCTCACCAGACCGCCAGTTGGTGGTCCACCACAACTGATTGGTTGTCTGTTTCTCTATGTTTGCCGCCAAACTTCTCCTAATGCCTCCCTTTGATGCTAGAAAGTCCCTGCTACAACCAAAAACTAAAGACAAAAGATTAACCCACTCGAATAATCAGAACCAGAGTCCGTATAGAGCACCTCCCCAGCAACGACGCAAAAAACTGGATGAAATATTAAGTTTAAACCGTAAGTGCACGACGTCAGTGAAGATGTGGCAAATACGGGTCGATCCACAGGGAGGCGTGTCGACTCTGGTTCGTTTGAAGGCAAGTGGGAAAAAAAGGGAGAAGAAGTGATTACGCTTCACTAGACTAAACTAAACGAGTAAGCACAAACAAGGACATGAAAGCACGCAACACTGAAACTAATTAAGACTACAAGATTGAATTCAAGAATGGAAACCCGTAAGGGTGGAGTGTGTGCACATACGAAGTGAAATTAGTGATGAATGATGCAAGTAAGCATGTATGTGTGTGTGTCGTGTGTCTCTTCATGCATAGGAAATGTCTAAAGATGTGGAAAACTCTATCAATCCATTCACACAACGTATCGACAATTACAACTTGATTAGCATCAGACTAGGTTCAACATGAATGGTGTCTAAATGTTATGGAAAGACTCATAAAAAACTCGGAACTCATGTGAAAAACAAAGACAAGCATGAGAAGTGTCTAAATGTTACGGCAAAACCAATCAAAACAAAGTTTCTTCAATCAATCTAGCTAGCAAATACAAATACAAACACATAACTAACATATAGCATATTGATTAACATCATATCATATATACATTTGTGTCTTATATCCGTTATCTTTCACCTAAACATGCTACGTAACGAGTTTTATGTTTAAATTTCAGGAATAAACAGGTTTGAGACGAAGAGTTACAAAAAGGACCTAAAAGCAATAAAAAAGAATTGTGTGACTCATGGACTGATATGTAAGAGGGAAGGACCGAGATGTAAACCAAAAGCACCAACAAGGAAATCATGAAACTCCACACCATCATGAACAGTATTTTGGCATTTAGATTTGGGCCTAAATTCCAATAACTAATCGGAGTGCACCCCATGTAAAGAATTGAAGAACTAAAGAAGATATCCGAAAATGGGTCGGGTCTGGGAAAAAGTGACCGCCAATTGGCGGTCCGTTTTTCTCATAATCCGACCCAGTTTCGCCGGGATATGGGTTATATGTTTATGTCTATTCTGAGAATGTTTCATTAGTCCCACATCGGGGGATTGTCCCTGGTTACCTTTTTCTATGACTATAAATATAATTCTTCCTCCTCCCTTGTAATCTAATACATGCTTGGTGGCATTCTCACTATTTGGAGTAAGCCTTGGATCAAAACTCAAGGTGGAGAAGAATGCTACTTGTAGTGTGAATCATGTAAATAAAATAATTCTTCATAGTTTTGTTTTAATGTTGTTTTTGTTTTAAACTTACATGTTTAGCTTGTTTGTTTTCTTTATCGTAGTATAATTAGAATGTCTCCTTTTCTTTATATAGTTTATAGTTTAATGAGTAGTGAGTAGTTCCATCCCCTTTTGGGGGTGGAAATAATGTTTATACATGCAATAAAAGAATTGAAATGAATACTTTATTTTGAAATGTGTTGATAAATGTGAATGTATGCTTGCATGTTTAGAGTAGAACAATTCACTTGATTGGTTTTTCCATAACTATTAGACACCTCCCATGCTTGTTTAGGTTCTGAAATGACCAACTTGTGTATGTGAATGTCAATCAACTAGGTTAGTGATTGGATTGATAGGTTTTGCCGTATCCATTAGATACTTCCTATGCATGAAAACATGATTGACATCATTTCATGCTTATATTTGTATCTTCTATCCATTATCTTTCACCAAAACAATGCTACGTGACGGGTTTTATGTTTGAATTTCAGAAATAAAGAGGTTTCAAGAGAAGAATCATAAAAGGACCCAAAAGGAGGGAAAAAGACTGAATTGTGAGACCTGGGGACTAAGATGCAAGGGAGAAGGACCTGAACGTAAGACCAAAGGACCAAATAGCAAAACAGAAAACTCCAAACCATCTTTGGGAGTATTTTGGCAATTAGATTCGGGTCGGAGCTCCAATAAACAAAGTATATGCATCAAAGACCGACAAAGAAATTCAGAAAAGCCCACAACAAATTCCAGCCATATCCAAAGCTTATGGACCGCTAATTGGCAGTCTGAATCTCTCTGGATCCACTCAAACTTCGCGGTCACATGTATTACACGGTGTTTATTCTATTTCTGGTATTTGTTTAGTCCCATACCAGGGGATTGTCCCGGATTACCTTTTTCTATGGCTATAAATAGAACTCTTCACCTTCTATTGTAATGACTTCATATTTTGAGTGACTACTCTTCCTACTTGAAGTGAGGCCTTGAAGCACACACTAAAGTAGGAGGATGCTACTTGAATTGTGAGTCATTTTAATAAACGTTTCTTTATTATGTTGTTTGTTTCATGTTGCTTGTTTTACTTTGTTTAATTTCATTTTAATCTTAGTAGCTTAGTTAATATGTTTTCCTTGCTTAGTGTAATAATTAGCTTAATGGCTAGTGAGTAGTTCCATCCCTTTTGGGGGGTGGAGTTGATGTTCATACATGCAAAAGAGAATCGAATGAATGCTTTATATTTTGATTGTGTTGATAAAACATGAATGTATGCTTGCTTTTTTAGGATAGAACTTATAACTTGATGAGTTTTGCCAAAATGATTAGACACCTCTCATGCTTGTTTAGGTTCTGAAATAAACCATCTTGTGCATGTAAATGTTAATCAACTAGGTTAATGAATTGATTGATAGGTTTTGCCATAACATTTAGACACTTCCTATGCATGAAAACACTACCTTCATTTATGCTTAAATAATGTGTTCTTCACAACCTCTTTGCATGTGTGCACTCACTCCACCCCTTAGGGGTTTTCCATTTCTGAATTCCAGCACACCTATTTCGTTCTTAGTTAAGTTTTAGATCATCGTTTATTGTTTGCTTATGCATGCATTATTTCGTCGTGTAGTATAGCGTAGATTAGGATAATCAAACTCTCTTCCCCATTTTTTTGACACTTGATTTCGTGCAAACTAGAGGCTGCTCACCTCCCTGTGGACGACCAGTATTTGGGACGTCTTCACCGATACCGTGCACTTGCGGTTTAATTAAAATGTTCAACTCCATTGCCGGGGAGGTGTCAGTCCAGACTATTGTTTGGACGATTCGAGTGGACTTAATTTGTGTTTTGTAGTTTTTCTTTGTTTCAGGAGACTTGTGTTGGCTTTTTGGTCTTAATCTATGTTTTGATGATTTAATGAACCTAATCTTAATTGTGATCATGTAGAGTAGAACACATGTTGCATTGCATATATATTGCTTTGTGCTAACCTCTACTGGTGATCAAGACTCAAGGAAGAAAGGAAATCAAGTCAAGACATGTAATCAAGCTCATTTGAAGACATGTATTTTGTATTTCTTTGAGTCTTTAGGAACCTTGTGTAATTGAGCATATTTGAGCTAAAAACTACTCAACCACACACTAGGTTCCCTATAGAAGTCACACACAAAATTTCACATAATTTGGACTTCAATAGATCATCCAAACTAGAACCGGAAAGCACCTAAACAAAACTTGAACTTCCTGGTCCAAAACGGTCGATCGTTGAAAGCATTTTGTTCGACCGTTTACACGTGTCACATGACCGTTTGTTTTGTCGTACTATACCCAACGGTCGTATTCGTATTATTCCCAAATACACCTAAATTACCAAACATCCGGTCGACCGAAACTTTCCTAATGGTCGACCGAACCAACACATTTTGGTCTCCCAGAAGTGCTGGACTTATTCGGTCGACCGATCCCCTGAGCCCGTTCGACCGTTAACTTAAGTGAACTTAAGTCAAAGCTGAAATTTGACCAAATGGTCTAACGATTTACCCGTTTTGGTCGACCGTTTCTAGGCAGAATTTGGTCCTACAGGTTTCTGTTTTGTGTATCTTACACCAATTCTTACCCAATCAATCCCAACGGCTATAACTCTTTTTGAGCTTATAAATAGAGATGTAAAACACATTTTAACACATCTCTCCAACACCTATTTGTCCCCAACATTAGAGAGAAAGCTCCACACACTCAAAAGCTCAAACCATCCACACTTACTGATCAATTCCATATTCTACTCAAGTGTGCTCAAGTTTAGAGAGTGTTGTTCCACTCAACCATTGTGCAAGAAGCAATGGTCTTGGTGAAAGCCCAAGACACGAGTATAGACTTCGGTGAGAGCCCGAAGTGATCCTCCCGGGTTGTGAGAGGAGGAGACAAGCTCGGCGAGGGTTGTTCACGAGCTTGAAGACTTGTAAAGGCGTTCTCTCCCGGCCCGGAACGGGGAGTGGTTAGTGAAGTCGTGAGCAGAGCTCGATGATCCGAGCGGAGCTTGCAAGAGAGGACTAGGACCCGGGTGGGGTGCCGAACCTCTATAAAAATCCCCCGTGTCCATTGTGGTTTGCATTATCCTCTCTTTACAGGCTTGTTTGTTTTAAATTCCACTACATATCTTTGATTGTTTAAACAAGTAGGTAATTAGCTTAAAAGTGATTAGAATTAGAGACCCTCACGATCCTACATTTGGTATCAGAGCCTTGTGCGCTAAATCTTATACTTAATCGTATTTTTAGCATGGCTAGTACATCTAATCACATAAAGGGATTATGCACAACTCGACCTCCTTTTCTTAATTGGTCTAATTATGATTATTGGAAGAATAGGATGACGATTTTCCTAAGTCCTAATGACCTTAAGTATTGGATGTTTCTTCAAAATCCATACACACCCCTAAATGAAGATGAATTAGATACACTTACAAGACCCAAAATGAAAGAAATCGAAATGAATTCGAAAATCATGAACATCTTGTATTGTGGCCTTAATGAGGGTGAATATAATAGGATTAGAGGTTGTGTTAGTGCATATGAAATTTGGCATATACTACAAATGCATCATGAGGGGATAGCAAAACTAAGGAAAACCGCATTAGTCTCGTCATGCATAAATATGAGACTTTTTCTATGCAAATCGGCGAAAACCTAAGGGAAATGAACACTCGCTTCACCGATATCACTATCTCTCTTTCGGTTCTTCGAAGAAAATTAAATGAAGGAGAGATGACAAGGAAATTCCTCCAGCCGTTAAGCCACGATTGGAAAGATAAGGTGGTCGCAATTGAAGAAGCACACGACCTTTCCCAACTCAAGGTGGAGGAATTAATTGGAAACTTGATGGCGTATGAACTGCAAATCAACCATCGAATGGAGAAGGAAGAATCAAAGAACAAACCCTTCTTGTCATTACATGCAAACATTGACCAACCAAGAAGGAGTGTAGAAGATGAGGACATTGAAGTCCTAGCCAAAGACTTCTTCAAATACCTGAAGAAGGATAAGGGAGAAAAGAATGAAAGAAGAGGTAGAAGAAGTGAAAAGAGAGAAAAAGAAAAGGAGAAGGAGGAGAGTGAAAATGAGAGAAAAGAAGGGGAGAAGAAAAAGGAGAAAAGGGAGAGGAGAAGAGAAAAGGAGAAGAGCAAGAGAAGAGAAAGGAAGGAGGAAGCACACAAGGCTACATGGGATGACTGCTCATCACCATCATCATCGTCGTCTTCCTTGCAACGTAGAAGAGAGGTGGCTCACTCATGCTTCATGGCTATTGGAGATGATCAAAGTGAGGTAGAATCTAACTCTTGCTCTAGTAATTCATGCTCAACTAAGTCATATTATAGTGATAGCTCACATTCTAGTGTTAATGTAGAAACTTATACACATGTTGAGTTTCAAAATGCATTTCATGACTTAGTTAAACAATATGAGATCATTTGTGATAAAAATAAGAATGCTAGAAAGCTAATCAAAGATCTCCAAAGCCAAATTGAAACATGCATGAATGAGAAGAATGAGGTGGTTACTAGACTTGGATATAATGCATCAAATCTTGATAAATTAAAAGCAACACCTATAGATTGTGAACAATTAGATCTTCATGCTTGCAATATGCAATTAAGAAAAGATCTAGAAAAGTTCACCAATGGAACTAAGATGCTTAACATGCTATTAGGAAGTCAAAGACAATCTTTGCAAAAACATGGTTTAGGATTTAATGCCAAATTGAAAAACCATGCTTCTTATACAACTTTAAATGGAAAGCACTTAGTTGTAAATCATACTTCCTCAAATGTGTGGGCTCCTAAAACCAAAATGGTTTGGGTTTCTCCAAGCTAACAATTAAGGACCCAAAGTTCTTTGGGTACCTAAATCTACACTTGTAGGTGCTTGAGGAGGAAATCGGTGGTGACCGGATAAGCTCCAGAGTCAAATTCGAAGCCGGTTGCATCACCAAATTAGATTAGAACCAATTCAAGCTTCAAGTGGGTATAATTCTTTTTATCCTCTAAAGTTTTGAATAAATTGGTTCTAGTCAACGTTTTACATGCCTAATTTACATATCTTTTACCCCATTCATTGCAAATCTTAAATGGTTGAATAACATCCATAGTTTTAAGAGTCAAATTGTCTAAATGGATGTAAAAATGGGAAATGAAAACATCACATGCTTAATTGTAGTATTTGCTTGATGTTAATAGGGGAGAAATAGAAATGAACTTCATTGACAAATCATATTCATATCGATAGGCGGAGCTTAATGAATATCATTTTCTTAGAGTAATGAAGTGCAAAATTTAAGGGGAGCAACTTCATTACAAGACATCACATTGAACTTAAATTGTATAATTGTTTTTAATAAATATCGTTTTTTGATGGATGTCAAAGGGGGAGAAGATAATTAAGGGGGTAACTTGAAATTTTGACTTAAATTGAACAAAAACTATGCACATCCATAGGGGGAGCATTAATATGCATAGTTTACATCTAAAAATTCCAAGTATTAAGATATAGGTTGCCATCATCAAAAAGGGGGTGATTGTTGGCTTTTTGGCCTTAATCTATGTTTTGATGATTTAATGAACCTAATCTTAATTGTGATCATGTAGAGTAGTACACATGTTGCATTGCATATATATTGATTTGTGCTAACCTCTACAGGTTATAAAGACTCAAGGAAGAAAGGAAATCAAGTCAAGACATGTAATCAAGCTCATTTGAAGACATGTATTTTGTATTTCTTTGAGTCTTTAGGAACCTTGTGTAATTGAGCATACTTGAGCTAAAAACTACTCAACCACACACTAGGTTCCCCATAGAAGTCACACACAAAATTTCACATAATTTGGACTTCAATAGATCATCCAAACTAGAACCGGAAAACACCTAAACAAAACTTGAACTTCCTGGTCCAAAACGGTCGACCGTTGAAACCATTTTGTTCGACCGTTTACACGTGTCACATGACCGTTTGTTTTGTCAAATTATACCCAACGGTCGTATTCGTATTATTCCCAAATACCCCTAAATTACCAAACATCCGGTCGACCAAAACTTTCCTAACGGCCAACCGAACCAACACATTTTGGTCTCCCAGAAGTGCCTGGACTTATTCGTTCGACCGATCCCCTGAGCCCGTTCGACCGTTAACTTAAGTGAACTTAAGTCAAAGCTGAAATTTGACCAAACGGTCGAACGATTTACCCGTTTTGGTCGACCGTTTTTAGGCAGAATTTGGTCCTGCGGGTTTCTGTTTTGTGTATCCTACACCAACTCTTACCCAATCAATCCCAACGGCTATAACTCTTTTGGAGCTTATAAATAGAGATGTAAAACACATTTTAACACATCTCTCCAACACCTATTTGTCCCCACCATTAGAGAGAAAGCTCCACACACTCAAAAGCTCTAACCTTCCACACTTAGTGATCAATTCCATATTCTACTCAAGTGTGCTCAAGTTTAGAGAGTGTTGTTCCACTCAACCATTGTGCAAGAAGCAAGGGTCTTGGTGAAAGACCAAGACACAAGTATAGACTTCGGTGAGAACCCGAAGTGATCCTCTCAGGTTTTGAGACGAGGAGCCAAGCTCGGCGAGGGTTGTTCGCGAGCTTTAAGACTTGTAAATGCGTTCTCTCCCGGCCCGGAATGGGGAGTGGTTAGTGAAGTCGTGAGCGGATCTTGCAAGAGAGGACTAGGACCCGGGTGGGGTGCCGAACCTCTATAAAAATCCCCCGTGTCAATTGTGGTTTGCAATATCCTCCCTTTACTTGCTTGTTTGTTTTAAATTCCGCTGCATATCTTTGATTGTTTAAACAAGTAGGTAATTAGCTTAAAAGTGATTAGAATTAGAGACCCTCATGATCCTACATTTGGTATCAGACCCTTGTGCGCTAAATCGTATACTTAATCGTATTTTTAGCATGGCTAGTGCATCTAATCACATAGTGGGATTATGCACAACTCGACCTCCTTTGCTTAATGGGTCAATTATGATTATTGGAAGAATAGGATGAAGATTTTCCTAATTTCCAATGACCTTAAGTATTGGATGTTTCTTCAAAATCCATACACACCCCGAAATGAAGATGAATTAGATGCACTTAGAAGACCCAAAATGAAAGAAATCGAAATGAATTCGAAAATCATGAGCATCTTGTATTGTGGCCTTAATGAGGGTGAATATAATAGGATTAGAGGTTGTGTTAGTGCATCTGAAATTTCGCATAGACTACAAATGCATCATGAGGGTGATAGCAAAACTAAGGAAACCCGTATTAGTCTTCTCATGTATAAATATGAGACTTTTTCTATGCAAATCGGTGAAAACATAAGCGAAATGAACACTCGCTTCACCGATATCACTAACTCTCTTTTGGTTCTTGGAAGAAAATTAAATGAAGGAGAGATGACAAGGAAATTCCTCAGGCCGTTAAGCCACGATTGGGAAGATAAGGTGGTCGCAATTGAAGAAGCACACGACCGTTCCCAAGTCAAGATGGAGGAATTAATTGGAAACCTGATGGCGTATGAACTCCAAAGCAACCATCGAAAGGAGAAGGAAGCATCAAGGAACAAACCCTTCTTGTCATTACATGAAAACATTGACCAACCAAGAAGGAGTGTAGAAGATGAGGACATTGAAGTCCTAGCCAAAGACTTCTTCAAATACCTCAAGCAGGATAAGGGAGAAAAGAATGAAAGAAGAGGTAGAAGAGGTGAAACGAGAGAAAAAGAAAAGGAGAAGGAGGAGAGTGAAAATGAGAGAAAAGAAGTGGAGAAGAAAATGGAGAGGAGAAGAGAAAAAGAGAAGAGCAAGAGAAGAGAAAGGAAGGAGGAAGCACACAAGGCTAAATGGGATGACTGTTCATCACCATCATCATCGTCGTCTTCCTTGCAAAGTAGATGGGAGGTGGCTCACTCATGCTTCATGGCTATTGAAGATGATCAAAGTGAGGTAGAATCTAACTCTTGCTCTAGTAATTCATGCTCAACTAAGTCATATTATAGTGATAGCTCACATTCTAGTGTTAATGAAGAAACTTATACACATGTTGAGCTTCAAAATGCATTTCATGACTTAGTTAAACAATATGAGATCATTTGTGCTAAAAATAAGAATGATAGAAAGCTAATCAAAGATCTCCAAAGCCAAATTGAAACATGCATGAATGAGAAGAATGAGGTGGTTGCTAGACTTGAATATAATGCATCAAATCTTGATAAATTAAAAGCAACACCTATAGATTGTGAACAATTAGATCTTCATGCTTGCAATATGCAATTAAGAAAAGATCTAGAAAAGTTCACCAATGGAACTAAGATGCTTAACATGCTATTAGGAAGTGTAAGACAATCTTTGCAAAAACATGGTTTAGGATTTAATGCCAAATTGAAAAACCATGCTTCTTATACAACTTTAAATGGAAAGCACTTAGTTGTAAATCATACTTCCTCAAATGTGTGGGCTCCTAAAACCAAAATGGTTTGGGTTCCCAAAGCTAACAATTAAGGACCCAAAGTTCTTTGGGTACCTAAATCTACACTTGTAGGTGCTTGAGGAGGAAATTGGTGGTGACCGGATAAGCTCAAGAGTCAAATTCAAAGCCGGTTGCATCACCAAATTAGATTAGAACCAATTCAAGCTTCAAGTGGGTATAATTCTTTTTATCCTCTAAAGTTTTGAATAAATTGGTTCTAGTCAACGTTTTACATGCCTAATTTACATATCTTTTACCCCATTCATTGCAAATCTTAAATGGTTGAATAATATCCATAGTTTTAAGAGTCAAATTGTCTAAATGGATGTAAAAATGGGAAATGAAAACATCACATGCTTAATTGTAGTATTTGCTTGATGTTAATAGGGGAGAAATAGAAATGAACTTCATTGACAAATCATATTCATATCGATAGGGGGAGCTTAATGAATATCATTTTCTTAGAGTAATGAAGTGCAAAATTTAAGGGGAGCAACTTCATTACAAGACATCACATTGAACTTAAATTGTATAATTGTTTTTAATAAATTTCGTTTTTTGATGGATGTCAAAGGGCGAGAAGATAATTAAGGGGTAACTTGGAATTTTGACTTAAATTGAACAAAAACTATGCACATCCATAGGAGGAGCATTAATATGCATAGTTTACATCTAAAAATTCCATGTATTAAGATATAGGTTGCCATCATCAAACAGGGGGAGATTGTTGCCTTTTTGGCCTTAATCTATGTTTTGATGGTTTAATGAACCAAATCTTAATTGTGATCATGTAGAGTAGCACACATGTTGCATTGCATATATATTGCTTTGTGCTAACCTCTACAGGTGATAAAGACTCAAGGAAGAAAGGAAATCAAGTCAAGACATGTAATCAAGCTCATTTGAAGACATGTATTTTGTATTTCTTTGAGTCTTTAGGAACCTTTTGTAATTGAGCATACTTGAGCTAAAAACTACTCAACCACACACTAGGTTCCCTATAGAAGTCACACACAAAATTTCACATAATTTGGACTCAATAGATCATCCAAACTACAACCGGAAAACACCTAAACAAAACTTGAACTTCCTGGTCCAAAACGGTCGACCGTTGAAACCATTTTGTTTGACCGTTTACACGTGTCACATGACCGTTTGTTTTGTCGTATTATACCCAATGGTCGTATTAATATTATTCCCAAATACCCCTAAATTACCAAACATCCGGTCGACCGAAACTTTCCTAACGGTCGACCAAACCAACACATTTTGGTCTCCCAGAAGTGCCTGGACTTATTCGGTCGACCGATCCCCTGAGCCCGTTCGACCGTTAACTTAAGTGAACTTAAGTCAAAGCTGAAATTTGGCCAAATGGCCGAACAATTTACCCGTTTCGGTCGACCGTTTTTAGGCAAAATTTCGTCCTGCAGATTTATGTTTTGTGTATCCTACACCAACTCTTACCCAATCAATCCCAACAGCTATAACTCTTTCGGAACTTATATATAGAGATGTAAAACACATTTTAACACATCTCTCCAACACCCATTTGTCCCCAACATTAGAGAGAAAGCTCCACACACTCAAAAGCTCAAACCTTCCACACTTAGTGATCAATTCCATATTCTACTCAAGTGTGCTCAAGTTTAGAGAGTGTTGTTCCAGTCAACCATTGTGCAAGAAGAAAGGGTCTTGGTGAAAGCCCAATACATGAGTATAGACTTTGGTGAGAGCCCGAAGTGATCCTCTCGGATTGTGAGAGGAGGAGCCAAGCTCGGCGAGGGTTGTTCGCGAGCTTGAAGACTTGTAAAGGCGTTCTCTCCCGGCCCGGATCGGGGAGTGGTTAGTGAAGTCGTGAGCGGAGCTTGGTGATCCGAGCGGAGCTTGCAAGAGAGGACAAGGACCCGGGTGGGGTGCCGAAACTTTATAAAAATTCCCAGTGTCCATTGTGGTTTGCATTATCCTCCCTTTACTTGCTTGTTTGTTTTAAATTCCGCTGCATATCTTTGATTGTTTAAACAAGTAGGTAATTAGCTTAAAAGTGATTAGAATTAGAGACCCTCACGATCCTACAACTTGGGGTAGCCAGGAGAGGCAGCTGGAGAAGTTTTGAGCGAACTTGGGCACTTTGGACCGCCAATCAGCAATCTGGTGAAATCTGTTTGCCTTCTCTTTTCTTTGTGTTGTTTCCATAATTCATTTAGGAATCTGGGACTCGATTTGGCATGTTCTGACTCTTATACTGCTCCCAGATTAATAATCAACTTCCTTAAAGCAACTTGGACCCTAAAACCCAAAGTAAAAGATTAGGCATTCTTTCTTGTTTAGGTCATGCATCATGTATGCGACTTAGGCACGTAGATTGCCTTTTATTTTAGCTTTATTTTTAGTTGCTGAGTGCTAGCATGAGGTACGCACCTTCTACTCTCATTCATGTATTTTGTATGAACATGCTTAGTTAGTAGGAAGTGCATTGCAACAAGTGTGAGTTGAGCGTTTGTTTGGAGAGTTGATTGTTAGATTAAGACTCCAAAACGCTACTAAGGAGGGCCTGCCCCATAAAAGATAAGGTGGGGGATTTCATCACCCTTTCCTTCGCCCCACAAACCACACTAATCAAGAGCCTAATTTATAAAATCAAGTACACATTGGGCCTAAGGATCTTGGGCGCATTAGGAGAGTGATCCGGTCATGACCGTCATGGCCTGATCGGCGTTGCCCACTTTGTCGATAGTAGGAGAGACGAGATCTCCAGATCTTGGCTCACTTGCTAGGCTTTGTGGTCCTCGTCGTAGGGAGGTGAGGTGTGTTGAGGCCATGTAACCTCGTAGTTAGGCGTCGTCTAGCTGTAAGGACCTATAGCGACCTTAGGATTGCTTGAGCCTTGTTTGCTTGTGTGCTTCTACCTGTACCCATCCACCGTAGCATAAGGACTTCTTCCCTTCTCTCCTGAGTCATTCTTTCTCTCCTGTGTTTCCCCGTCTTCTCCTCTACCCACATTCTTTGTTAAAATAAAAGAAAAAGAGGTTTTGGTTTGTGTGTGCACCTTTGTGCATGCTTTCGTGGGCACGAGACGAGAGTGGCCGTTTGACGAGGTGCATTGTCAACCCTGTTTCGGTGGTCAATTTCTCGACGCCTTCCTCCTCTCGTGTTGCACATAGTCCGGGTTCAATGTCTACTCATTTCCGTGAGGAGGAGTAGTTGCTAGACCAACCTGTGCTTCCTGTTGTGACTCCCATACATCTAAGTGATAGATGCTACCCGAGTCGTACCGCTCTACCCTCATGCGTCGTATTGCCATAGGAAAATGGGAACCACTTTGAGGTTAAGCCTCAATTCATTTCCAAGCTCCCTCACTTCACTGGGAAGGGTGAACCCTATCTCCTTCTCAGGGAATTTTAGGAGGTCTGTGCTATGTTCAAGCTGCAACAACTTAGTACAGACTCCATCCATCTTAGGCTAGTCCCATTTGCACTAAAGGATGATGCCAAGAAGTAGTTGTACAACAACCAGGCGAATGCCTTTATGACTTGGGATGAATTTCAATCCGCATTTCTCAAAAAGTACTTTCTAAATCATCGAACTTAAAAATTGAGGAAGGAAATAAATTTGTTATATCAACTTGAGACCGAAACATTTCATGCATACTTAGAGAGATTCAAGGAGATACTATCCTCATGCCCTCACCATGGCATCAAGTTGTGACGCCTTTGTCAGATTGTCTACGAGGGTCTTCACATCCCATCCTGAATGCTCCTTGAGTCCATGTGTCAAGGATGAAAGGGAGGCATGGGATTTCCAAGAAGACCTTGCTGAGAAAACAATACAATGGGAGAGTGTAAGGGAACCACCTGCATCATACAGCATAGGAGCGAGGATCGCGAATGCAAACTCGACTAGATCGGGTGCCGCATTTGCTGTCGATTCCACTACGGCCACCGAGGCGCGTATGGCGGCCTTAATCCACCGTATGGATTTGATTGAGCTCCAAAACCAACAAGGTGCACCTTACATGCCCACATCTGGTCGAGTTCCCTGTCATTCATGTGGTAGGATAGGTTATGTTGAAAGCGAGTGTGCGTCCATTCCTCCTGACATGGAACGTGTCAACGCCATCTATGATAGAGCTAGGAATGACCCGTACTCATCATCTTATAACCCCGGCTGGAGGAACCACCCCAATTTTTCATGGAACCAAAATAATGCCCCGAGTGGTCCTTCAAACTCCTCTCGACCACCTAACCAACCACACCAACCTCCCATGCATGCACAATCCTATCAGCCACCCCATGCGCAAACCACCAATCAATCGGGGTTCCCATATTCCAACAATATGGAAACCCAATTCAATTCGCTTGAGACCTTGACTCATGGACTTGAAAACTAAATGAATTTTTTTATGGCAACCACAAGTCAAGTTTTCACTTCAAATAAGCAGACCATCAAATCTCTAGAGCTCAGATGGGCCAATTGGCCCAGTCTGTACATGAAACAGAGAGAGGGTCTCTGCCTAGCTAGCCTGACGCTAACCCCCGCATGTATCAGCAACAATGATTGATCGTTTTATATTTAACCGCAAGTGCACGGCCGCGTTGAAGCGGTGGCAAATACGGGTCGTCCACTGGGAGGTGTGTCGACACTTGGTTTATTCGAAGGCAAGGGGTAAAAAGAAGGGAGAAAGATGTATTACACTAATCTAAACTACAAAGCTGAAATAAAATGCAAAGGAAATGAAGATAAGCAATAAAACTAAACCCCAAAGGGGGTAGAGAAATAATGTGAACATAAAGAAGTGTGTGTGTGTTCATTAAGCTCCTCACAACATGTAGTGCATGAAATCATAAAACTACATCCAACTTTGCCTCTACATGAATTAAGATAAGACTACATCATTAAAACATACAAGACAATAATTGGAATGAAGCTACATGAACTCAAGTATAAAGACTATACCCTACTATGCCTCTACATGAATTAAGATTTCACTACATCATTAAAACATACAAGACATTAGCTAAGGTAAAGGCAACAAGAGCACATACATTACAAATTGTGTTTCCAATATTAACTTCATCCATATCCTAACCTTATCATTCCCCATAAAATAGGTCCACTAATCAAAGCATAAGCTAAGCTTCATTCAAGAGCATTAGCATATCAAAGATAAGAGTGGAGACCCATTAGATGGTTATGGAAATCATATAAAGCTCAATGGATAAAAATAACACACACTTAATACACTACATAATTATATCACATATTTCTCCACCCCCCAAATGGGGATGGAACTACTCACTACTCATTACACTACTGATTAGACTAAGTAAAGAAAACATTTAACTAAGATACTAAAATTACTAAACAAGAAATTAAACAAAGTAAAGCAACCCACACAAAACAAACAACATAACAAAACAAGATTAAAAGAAACAAATAAACTTTTATTAACAATGACTCACATTGAAGGTAGCATTCATCTCCACCTTGAGTTTTTGCTTCAAGGCTCACTCCTTAGTAGAGAGAATGCCACCAAGCAATGGGTAATTACAATGGAAGGTGAAGAGTTCTATTTATAAGCATGGAAAAAGCTAATCCGGGACAATCCCCCGATGTGGGACTAAACCAATACCACAAATACACTAAGAATACACTAATACACGTGCTACAGAAAATTGGACGGATCCTGGACTAAATGGACCGCCAATTAGCGGTTCCAGACCGCTAATTGGCGGCCTATAAAGCTTGGATCCGTCTGGTTTTCTTTCTGGGCTTTTCTTGAAGTGTTTCTTGGTCTTAGATGCATCTGGTTGGTTTAGTGGAGCTCCGACCCGAATCGAATTGACAAAATACTCCTCATGATGGTGAGGAGTTTCCTGTTTTGCTCTTAGGTCCTTCTGTCTTACGATCAGGTCCTTCCCCCTTGCATCTTGGTCCCCAGGTCTCACAATTAGGTCCTTTTTTCCTGCTTTTGGGTCCTTTCATGGCTCTTCTCTTCAAACCTCTTTATTTCAGAAAACTAAACCTAAAACTCGTCACATAGCATTTCTTAGGTGTAAGATAATGGATATAAGGTACAAATATAAGCATGAAATGATGTCAATCAAATACCCCCACACCTAAGTTTTTGCTAGTCTCGAGCAAAACAAAGAAAGGAAAAAGCATACGAAAAACAAGAAATCCTAACTCACTTTCGTAGGAATCACGGTTGCACTTAGCACGTGCAACAAGCCGTTAAACCTCCTTGTTGCCAAGGAGGAGGAGTGTTGTCTCCTGAGGGTTTTCAGCGTATATACCCACAAAATCCGAACAAGATGCATTATTCAATCTAGACTTGACTCGTTGGACAAATTTTGTCGATCGATGGACGCGGTAATGCTACGGGCCGACTCTATATAGGTAATCAGTCCACACCTAGCCTAATGAACCATTCGTGTTAGTTAAATAAGGAATTAAGTGAAAGACATGGACAACCTCAAGATCCTCAAGTGATACAAAGTGTAAGGTCCATTAAGGTTCTTATTTGCATTACCATTTTTTTTTTCTTTTTGTTTCTTTTCACACATTTTTTTTTTCTTCTTTTTTTTTCTTTTTATTAGTTGGAGCTTCATTCTCCCAGGGTCAGGTTTCGTGCATCATTGCCCATGAGGACTTACACTATCACGTACACCTTTCCCCAAATCTCCACATAGGGCAATCCCTACCACCCGTGTAACGGGAGTTCGGTCGGTGCATCCCAAGTCAGATGACTCGAAAGCACCAGGCACAAAGTCCCCTCAGACCTACTTTCCCGAGTGATAGGAGCCGTGCGAGAAGAGAGAACACCTACTCACTTATTTCTTATCTACACATGAACCAAAACCCCTACACTAATGTCTCACAACAGGATTTAGAGGGTCCTTGACTACAACAAACTTCCTTAAGTTAACAGACACGAATTATTGACTCACTAGGTTCAGGGTGGACTTCATTAAATGTTTGAGCACTGAAACCCTATGATTACTCACCCCAAGGGAAAACTGGGGTGCATCCTAACGACTCGATAAATCCTAAAGCCACGTACTAGATATCCTAATGCATCAAGTTCAAGACAATTTTGGAAGCTTTCTTTTTACTTTGCCTCTCAACGGTTTTGCACATGCTAAACACACGCAAAACCCACAAAACATTTTCTTTCGAAAACACATGAAGATTTTGAAAGAAATGTGAAAATTTTGAAGCACTAGGCAAGCAAAAGAAGACAAGTCACCCAAGGATCATGGCAAGCAGATATATCAATATTAAATGCAGCACACTATCATGACCCTAACAATGCAAACAAAAGAAAACAAAATCAAAGGAAAAAGACTCGACTATGTACACACGTAAAACACCCCCCCACACCTACTTCATGCATTGTCCTCAATGAATGCAAGCAAGATACTACATGGATTGATGCATAAAAAGGAGAGATCTCACCAACATGAAGTACAAAGGGAAGTGCAAGGTCATGTTGATGGACATAACCCGAATTCCCTCAAAACCTGTGAGATGCTAAAGAAGGGATACAAATACGTGAAAGAAATGGAGCCCAAATACACAAGGGTTGGGGCTCACAACAATCAATGCTCACTGAATGAGTCTTTTATTGTACTCTTTTTTTTTCTTTTTTTCTTTTTTTTTCTTTTTTTTCCTTTTTTTTTATATAACTATGTACAAACATAAGTTCCCATCTTCACTTGTCAAAAGACATCAAATGGGAACCTCAAGAGTGGGTCAATGCACTTGGAAAGGGAACATGACACCACGCGGGGCCAGAATACGCATGCGTGGGCCCCCTTCACAAAGAGCACCAGACGAAATGAGAGGTTCATGAATTGGACGCAAAGGCGTCTCATTCAAAGGATCAAACTGAAAGAGCTTGAACCTCTCAAGAGTTTGGGAAATAAGGGGCAACGGAAGAAAAATATCTCCCGTTGCGGAACTGAAGTTATGGTCATCAATCCAAACTCTCCAACCAACAGGCTGGTGGATCGGAACGAGGTCAAGCACCTCGTTATGCATGTCCAACTCACCAGGAGAACAGGAAGTGGGTCTCATACCCAAGGTATCCTCCAAGGAACTCCTAATACCCTCATGAGCAATGCGGTTGTTTGATGTTCCATCATTTCCAAGATGATCAGGAACAATAGTGAGAGGCAAACTCTCATCAGGTTGTTTGAAGTTGAGGGTACTAGGGAGCTCTTGCTCCACCAGAGGTGGGTCCTTAAGAGGATCAAAATGAAGATCATGTGGCTCAAGGGCCACGGGACAAAAAGATAAGGCACAATCCTGTGCCGACTCATAATAGAACTGGTCCAAGTTATTCTCAATTTGAATCGAATCCTCCACTAAGTGATCGTGAATTGAAACCCCAAGTCCCTCAGACTGACTAGGAGTTTGACTTTGAAAGGTTGTGCTTTGAATTTGTGGATGTGGTGGTGGTTCGATATCAAAAGAAGAATCCTCATGTTGACAAGAAAGGTGACCCTCCTCGCGTTCATGGAATTGTTGTGTCATTTGACTCACTTGCAATTCCATATTTTGCAAGGAATTCAAGTTGGACTTCAATAAAGTTTGAGTGGTTTCCATGAATGTTTGGAGGGTTTGTTTTAAGGAATCAAATTTGGGGTCAACAGTGAGGTCCAAGTCAGAGCTTGGGAAATTTTGGGGTTGGGTGTTGATGGGCTGAGAATGAGTCCAATGATTTGAAGTGGGGTGTTGGTAGAATTCTGAGTATTCGGGAGGAGGATACGGGGGTGAAAATGAGGTATAAGAATTTGGATAAGATTTGTCTCCCCATGAATCCATCACTCTCGGGTTGTACGCGGATGCGTAATGGTCATAATGAGCATTTTGGGAAAATGTGTGCTCATACTCAGGCTCAGGGGGAACATAAGGACATTCCCCGATAACATGACCACTCAACCCACAACAGTCGCACGGTACGGCTACTGGAGCCACCGGGGCACTCATGTCGTCTGCCATACGCATGAAAGAGGCCAAAGTTTGTTGTAATGTCTCAGTTTGTTGACCAGCATATGATCCGGCATAACTAGATTGTGGTCTAGCAGTCGGTGCCTCTCTCATGTTACCCCAATATGAAGACTGCTCAGTCACAAAATTGCGATCATCCCAACCATACGGGGTGTTAGTCTGAGCCACCCCAGGTTGCATGGGTCCGGAGTACCAGGGAGAATCGTCCTGGTCCCAACAATGATATGGATGGTCGCCCATGTAACCATCCATCTCAAAAAAACTCTCGAGTCGATCACTCTCACCACCACGAGGCTAAGCTCGCAAAAAGTGCTCGACTCGACCCTAAAATGCTAACAGAGAGTGCAAAGGGGAGGAGACTATAACGTAGAAGAAGGTGAGAAGAAGATGACTCAGAGGAGAAGAGAAGAATCCCTAGAGCTAGCGAGGGTACAGGGTGAAGGTAGAAGCCTAACTAGCAAGCATGACTCAAACAATGTAAGGCAATGGGTCCTTAGGCTAGACGACGCCTAACTTCGAGGTCACTAGCCTCGACACGCCTCACCTCCCTACAACGAGGACCACAATGCCCAGCAAGTGATACCAGATCCGGAGATCCAGTACCTCCTACTATCGACAAGGTAGGCAACGCCGATCAGGTCATGGCGGTCTCAACTAGATTACTCTCCTAGTGCATCCGAATTCCTAGGGCCAATGTCTACTTGCTTTTAGTTAAGGCTTTACTTGAGTGTGCTTTTTGGGGCTAAGGGAGGGGTGATGAAATCCCCCACCTTATCTTTGAAGTCTATAGGTGATGCCCCTTAAAGATGTTTTGAAATCTTAGGCTAGCAAGCAACTCACCAAACAAGCACTCACCTCACTCTTGTTTCGATGCAAACCTTACTCACTAATGAATGTCCTAATGCATGAATGAGTGATAAGGAATGCGTACCTCGCTCCAGCAATCAACGACAAAATGTAAAGCAAAGAAAAGAAAGATGCATGCAAGGTCTACATATGATGCATGACCTAGATGGCAAGAAGTCTAATCTTTTGCTTTGAGTTTTATGGTCCAAGTTGATTAAAGGGGATTGAAATTAAATCTGGGAGCAAACTAAAGATCACAACATGCAAAATTGAGCTCCCAGATAACTAAAGTGAACAACATAACCACTGGAACAAATTTGAGAGCAATTGAGGCTCACCAGGCCGCCAATTGGCGGTCCCAGACCGCTGATTGGCGGTCACTTTGGGGTCTTTTGCTCTCCAATTACTCCAGTCGCTTCCCCTTGATCCTCAGGTTCCCTGCCACTAAGAAAAACTGAAAACAAAAAATTAAAAACCCCTCGAATCGTCCAAACCAACGTCTGGACAGAGCACCTCCCCGGCAACGGCGCCAAAAACTTGATTGATCGTTTTATATTTAACCGCAAGTGCACGGCCGCGTTGAAGCGGTGGCAAATACGGGTCGTCCACTGGGAGGTGTGTCGACACTTGGTTTATTCGAAGGCAAGGGGTAAAAAGAAGGGAGAAAGATGTATTACACTAATCTAAACTACAAAGCTGAAATAAAATGCAAAGGAAATGAAGATAAGCAATAAAACTAAACCCCAAAGGGGGTAGAGAAATAATGTGAACATAAAGAAGTGTGTGTGTGTTCATTAAGCTCCTCACAACATGTAGTGCATGAAATCATAAAACTACATCCAACTTTGCCTCTACATGAATTAAGATAAGACTACATCATTAAAACATACAAGACAATAATTGGAATGAAGCTACATGAACTCAAGTATAAAGACTATACCCTACTATGCCTCTACATGAATTAATATTTCACTACATCATTAAAACATACAAGACATTAGCTAAGGTAAAGGCAACAAGAGCACATACATTACAAATTGTGTTTCCAATATTAACTTCATCCATATCCTAACCTTATCATTCCCCATAAAATAGGTCCACTAATCAAAGCATAAGCTAAGCTTCATTCAAGAGCATTAGCATATCAAAGATAAGAGTGGAGACCCATTAGATGGTTATGGAAATCATATAAAGCTCAATGGATAAAAATAACACACACTTAATACACTACATAATTATATCACATATTTCTCCACCCCCCAAATGGGGATGGAACTACTCACTACTCATTACACTACTGATTAGACTAAGTAAAGAAAACATTTAACTAAGATACTAAAATTACTAAACAAGAAATTAAACAAAGTAAAGCAACCCACACAAAACAAACAACATAACAAAACAAGATTAAAAGAAACAAATAAACTTTTATTAACAATGACTCACATTGAAGGTAGCATTCATCTCCACCTTGAGTTTTTGCTTCAAGGCTCACTCCTTAGTAGAGAGAATGCCACCAAGCAATGGGTAATTACAATGGAAGGTGAAGAGTTCTATTTATAAGCATGGAAAAAGCTAATCCGGGACAATCCCCCGATGTGGGACTAAACCAATACCACAAATACACTAAGAATACACTAATACACGTGCTACAGAAAATTGGACGGATCCTGGACTAAATGGACCGCCAATTAGCGGTTCCAGACCGCTAATTGGCGGCCTATAAAGCTTGGATCCGTCTGGTTTTCTTTCTGGGCTTTTCTTGAAGTGTTTCTTGGTCTTAGATGCATCTGGTTGGTTTAGTGGAGCTCCGACCCGAATCGAATTGACAAAATACTCCTCATGATGGTGAGGAGTTTCCTGTTTGCTCTTAGGTCCTTCTGTCTTACGATCAGGTCCTTCCCCCTTGCATCTTGGTCCCCAGGTCTCACAATTAGGTCCTTTTTTCCTGCTTTTGGGTCCTTTCATGGCTCTTCTCTTCAAACCTCTTTATTTCTGAAAACTAAACCTAAAACTCGTCACATAGCATTGTTTAGGTGTAAGATAATGGATATAAGGTACAAATATAAGCATGAAATGATGTCAATCAAACAACACATGCAAAATAAGAATGTGTTACCTCGGGGGTGGCAAGTGAACCATGTGGAGGAACCTGTTCACCATGTCAATTCCATTGTAACCTTAGGGAATGGAAAGCAGGTTGACAATCACATTTCCTTGCCACACCCACCACCATCTATGAAGCCCCTCAGTGGGAATGGTGGTGAAGAAGAGGCTGAGGGTAATACACCAACGCCTCCTTCTCATGCACCGCAGAAAACCTACCTTCCCAAAGCTCCCTATCCAAGTAGGTTAACCAAAAGAAGAGTGACACAATGGATAAGATATTAGAGGTGTTTAAGCAAGTGAACGCTAACATCCCCTTGTTGGTGGTGGGAGTGCACCGAGGTAATACATGTATGGGGCCCGGTCTCTCCCATCTTCGTGAGATGACTCGGCCTCATGCTCCAAAGGAGCACGAGGCGGAGATGGCCGATCACCTAGATCATCCATCTCAGAAAAATGCACTATCTAAAGTCGAGCGCTCTCACCAGAACGAGCCCAACCTCGCATAAAATGCTCAACTCGACTCTTAAACCACACACAACAAAAGGTGTAATCAGAGGAGGAGACTAATCGAAGAGTATAGAGGAGGAGAAGACTCAAATGAGAAGGGAAGAATCCCTAAAGCTAGCGTGGGTAGTAGGAGAAGGTAGAATCCTATCTAGCAAACAAGGCTCACACTGCCTACGCTTACTATAGGTCCTTATAGCTAGACGACGCCTAACTGCGAGGTCACACAAGCTCAACATGCCTCACCTCCCTATGACAAAGACCATAGAGCCCAGCAAGTGAGCCAAGATTCGGAGATCTCGTCTCTCCTACCATCGACAAAGTGGGCGACGTCGATCAGGCCATGACGGTCGTGACCGGATCATTATCCTAATGTGTTTGAGTCCTAGTGGCCAATGTCTACTTGCTTTTAGATTTAAGGCTTTTGATTAGGAGTGATTTTTTGGGGTAAGGAAAGGGTGATGAAATCCCCCACCTTATCTTGTATGGACAACCCCCTTTAGTAATGTTTTGAATTTAAGCTAGCAATCAACTATCCAATCAATGACTCACCTCACTCTTGTCTTGATGCACCTTACTAACCAATGCATTCTTTAACCATGCATGAATGAGAGAACGGGTGCACGTACCTCACGTCAGCAATCGACAACGAGAAATTAAAGCAAAGGAAAGACAAGATGCGTGCAAGGTCTATAGATGAGTAGATGGCAAATAATCTAGTCTTTTGCTTTGACTTTTAGTGTCCAAGTTGTCTTAAAATGGGGATTGATTGTTGATCTGGGGGCAAACTACAAATAACAACATGCCAAATTGAGCTCCAAACCTCTATATTGAAACCAGAAACAACGAGAAGAAAGGAGACAGCAAGCTGAGCTCACCAGACCGCCAGTTGGCGGTCCACGACAACTGATTGGTTGTCTGTTTCTCTATGTTTGCCGCCAAACTTCTCCTAATGCCTCCCTTTGATGCTAGAAAGTCCCTGCTACAACCAAAAACTAAAGACAAAAGATTAACCCACTCGAATCATCAGAACCAGAGTCCGTATAGAGCACCTCCCCAGCAACGGCGCAAAAAACTGGATGAAATATTAAGTTTAAACCGTAAGTGCACGACGTCGGTGAAGATGTGGCAAATACGGGTCGATCCACAGGGAGGTGTGTCGACTCTGGTTCGTTTGAAGGCAAGTGGGAAAAAAGGGAGAAGAAGTGATTACGCTTAACTAGACTAAACTAAACGAGTAAGCACAAACAAGGACATGAAAGCACGCAACACTGAAACTAATTAAGACAACAAGATTGAAGTCAAGAATGGAAACCCCTAAGGGGTGGAGTGTGTGCACATACGAAGTGAAATTAGTGATGAATGATGCATGTAAGCATGTGTGTGTGTGTGTCATGTGTGTATCTTCATGCATATGAAATGTCTAAAGATGTGGAAAACTCTATCAATCCATTCACACAACGTATCGACAATTACAACTTGATTAGCATAAGACTAGGCTCAACATGAAAGGTGTCTAAATGTTATGGAAAGACTCTTAAAAAACTAGGAACTCATGTGAAAAACAATGACAAGCATGAGAAGTGTCTAAATGTTATGGCAAAACCCATCAAAACAAAGTTTCTTCAATCAATCTTGCTAGCAAACACAAATACAAACACATAACTAACATATAGCATATTGATTGACATCATATCATATATACATTTGTGTCTTATATCCGTTATCTTTGACCTAAACATGCTACGTAACGAGTTTTATGTTTAAATTTCAGGAATAAACAGGTTTGAGAAGAAGAGTTACAAAAAGGACCTAAAAGCAATAAAAAGGAATGAATTGTGTGACTCATGGACTGATATGTAAGAGGGAAGGACCGATATGCAAACCAAAAGCACCAACAAGGAAATCATGAAACTTCACACCATCATGAAGAGTATTTTGGCATTTAGATTCGGGCCTAAATTCCAATAACTAATCGGAGTGCACCCCATGTAAAGAATTGAAGAACTAAAGAAGATATCCGAAAATGGGTCGGGTCTAGGAAAAAGTGACCGCCAATTGGCGGTCCGTTTTTCTCATAATCCGACCCAGTTTCGCCGGGATATGGGTTATATGTTTATGTCTATTCTGAGAATGTTTCATTAGTCCCACATCGGGGGATTGTCTCTGTTTACCTTTTTCTATGACTATAAATAGAATTCTTCCTCCTCCCTTGTAATCTAATACATGCTTGGTGGCATTCTCACTATTTGGAGTAAGCCTTGGATCAAAACTGAAGGTGGAGAAGAATGCTACTTGTAGTGTGAATCATGTAAATAAAATAATTCTTCATAGTTTGTTATAATGTTGTTTTTGTTTTAAACTTACATGTTTAGCTTGTTTGTTTTCTTTATCGTAGTATAATTAGAATGTCTCCTTTTCTTTATATAGTTTATAGTTTAATGAGTAGTGAGTAGATCCATCCCCTTTTGGGGGTGGAAATAATGTTTATATATGCAATAAAAGAATTGAAATGAATACTTTATTTTGAAATGTGTTGACAAATGTGAATGTATGCTTGCATGTTTAGAGTAGAACAATTCACTTGATGGGTTTTTCCATAACTATTAGACACCTCCCATGCTTGTTTAGGTTCTGAAATGACCAACTTGTGTATGTGAATGTCAATAAACTAGGTTAGTGATTGGATTGATAGGTTTTGCCGTATCCATTAGACACTTCCTATGCATGAAAACATGATTGACATCATTTCATGCTTAGATTTGTATCTTCTATCCATTATCTTTCACCTAAACAATGCTACGTGATGGGTTTTATGTTTGAATTTCAGAAATAAAGAGGCTTCAAGAGAAGAATCATAAAAGAACCCAAAAGGAGGGAAAAAAGACTGAATTGTGAGACCTGGAGACAAAGATGCAAGGGAGAAGGACCTGAACGTAAGACCAAAGGACCAAATAGCAAAACAGAAAACTCCACACCATCTTGGGGACTATTTTGGCAATTAGATTCGGGTCGGAGCTCCAATAAACAAAGTATATGCATCAAAGACCGACAAAGAAATCCAGAAAAGCCCACAACAAATTCCAGCCATAACCAAAGCTTATGGACCGCCAATTGGCGGTCTGAATCTCTCTGGATCCGCTCAAACTTCGCGGTCACATGTATTACACGGTGTTTATTCTATTTCTGGTATTTGTTTAGTCCCATACCAGGGGATTGTCCCGAATTACCTTTTTCTATGGCTATAAATAGAACTCTTCACCTTCTATTGTAATGACTTCATATTTTGAGTGACTACTCTTCCTACTTGAAGTGAGACCTTGAAGCACACACTAAAGTAGGAGGATGCTACTTGAATTGTGAGTCATTTTAATAAATGTTTCTTTATTATGTTGTTTGTTTCATGTTGCTTGTTTTACTTTGTTTAATTTCATTTTAATCTTAGTAGCTTAGTTAATATGTTTTCCTTGCTTAGTGTAATAATTAGTTTAATGGCTAGTGAGTAGTTCCATCCCCTTTGGGGGTGGAGTTGATGTTCATACATTCAAAAGAGAATGGAATGAATGCTTTATATTTTGATTGTGTTGATAAAACATGAATGTATGCTTGCTTGTTTAGGATAGAACTTATAACTTGATGAGTTTTGCCAAAATGATTAGACACCTCTCATGCTTGTTTAGGTTCTGAAATAAACCATCTTGTGCATGTAAATGTTAATCAACTAGGTTAATGAATTGATTGATAGGTTTTGCCATAACATTTAGACACTTCCTATGCATGAAAACACTACCTTCATTTATGCTTAAATAATGTGTTCTTCACCACCTCTTTGCATGTGTGCACTCACTCCACCCCTTAGGGTTTTTCCATTTCTAAATTCCAGCACACTTATTTTGTTCTTAGTTATGTTTTAGATCATCGTTTATTGTTTGCTTATGCATGCATTATTTCGTCGTGTAGTATAGTGTAGATTAGGATAATCAAACTCTCATCCCCATTTTTTTGCCACTTGATTTCGTGCAAACTAGAGGCTGCTCACCTCCCTGTGGACGACCAGTATTTGCCACGTCTTCACCGATGTCGTGCACTTGCGGTTTAATTAAAATGTTCAACTCTGTTGCCAGGGAGGTGCCAGTCCAGACTATTGTTTGGACGATTCGAGTGGACTTAATTTGTGTTTTGTAGTTTTTCTTTGTTTCAGGAGACTTGTGTTGGCTTTTTGGCCTTAATCTATGTTTTGATGATTTAATGAACCAAATCTTCATTGTGATCATGTAGAGTAGCACACATGTTGCATTGCATATATATTGCTTTGTGCTAACCTCTACTGGTGATCAAGACTCAACGAAGAAAGGAAATCAAGTCAAGACATGTAATCAAGCTCATTTGAAGACATGTATTTTGTATTTCTTTGAGTATTTAGTAACCTTGTGTAATTGAGCATACTTGAGCTTAAAACTACTCAACCACACACTAGGTTCCCTATAGAAGTCACACACAAAATTTCACATAATTTGGACTTCAATAGATCATCCAAACTAGAAGCGGAAAACACCTAAACAAAACTTGAAACTTCCTGGTCCAAAACGGTCGACCGTAGAAACCATTTTCTTCGACCGTTTACACGTGTCACATGACCGTTTGTTTTGTCGTATTATACCCAACGGTCGTATTCATATTATTCCCAAATACCCCTAAATTACAAAACATCCGGTCGACCAAAACTTTCCTAACGGTCGACCGAACCAACACATTTGGTCTCCCAGAAGTACTGGACTTATTCGGTCGACCGATCCCCTGAGCCCGTTCGACCGTTAACTTAAGTGAACTTAAGTCAAAGCTGAAATTTGACCAAATGGTCGAATGATTTACCCGTTTCGGTCGACCGTTTTTAGGCAGAATTTGGTCCTGCGGGTTTATGTTTTGTGTATCCTACACCAACTCTTGCCCAATCAATCCCAACAGCTATAACTCTTTCGGAGCTTATATATAGAGATGTAAAACACATTTTAGCACATCTCTCCAACACCCATTTGTCCCCAACATTAGAGAGAAAGCTCCACACACTCAAAAGCTCAAACCTTCCACACTTAGTGATCAATTCCATATTCTACTCAAGTGTGCTCAAGTTTAGAGAGTGTTGTTCCACTCAACCATTGTGCAAGAAGCAAGGGTCTTGGTGAAAGACCAATACATGAGTATAGACTTCGGTGAGATCTGTTTGCCTTCTCTTTTCTTTGTGTTGTTTCCATAATTCATTTAGGAATTTGGGACTCGATTTGGCATGTTCTGACTCTTACACTGCTCCCAGATTAATAATCAACTTCCTTAAAGCAACTTGGACCCTAAAACCCAAAGCAAAAGATTAGGCATTCTTTCTTGTTTAATGCATCATGTATACCACTTAGGCACGTAGATTGTCTTTTATTTTAGCTTTTTTTTAAGTTTCTGAGTGCTAGCATGAGGTACGCACCTTCTACTCTCATTCATGCATTTTGTATGAACATGCATTAGTTAGTGGGAAGTGCATTGCAACAAGTGTGAGTTGAGCGTTTGTTTGGAGAGTTGATTGTTAGATTAAGACTCCAAAACGCTACTAAGGAGGGCCTGTCCCATAAAAGATAAGGTGGGGGATTTCATCACCCTTTCCTTCGGCCCACAAACCACACTAATCAAGAGCCTAATTTATAAAATCAAGTACACATTGGCCCTAAGGATCTTGGGCGCATTAGGAGAGTGATCCGGTCATGACCGTCATGGCCTGATCGGCGTTGCCCACTTTGTCGATAGTAGGAGAGACGAGATCTCCAGATCTTGGCTCACTTGCTAGGCTTTGTGGTCCTCGTCGTAGGGAGGTGAGGCGTGTTGAGGCCATGTAACCTCGCAGTTAGGCGTCGTCTAGCTGTAAGGACCTATAGCGACCTTAGGATTGCTTGAGCCTTGTTTCCTTGTGTGCTTCTACCTGTACCCATCCGCCGTAGCATAAGGACTTCTTCCCTTCTCTCCTGAGTCATTCTTTCTCTCCTGTGTTTCCCCGTCTTCTCCTGTACCCACATTCTTTGTTAAAATAAAAGAAAAAGAGGTTTTGGTTTGTGTGTGTGCACCTTTGTGCATGCTTTCGTGGGCACGAGATGAGAGTGGCCGTTTGACGAGGTGCGTTGTCAACCCTGCTTCGGTGGTCAATTTCTAGACGCCTTCCTCCTCTCGTGTTCCACATAGTCCGGGTTCAATGGCTGCTTATTTCCGTGAGGAGGAGTAGTTACTGTACCCACCTGTGCTTCCTGTTGTGACTCTCATACCTTTACGTGATAGATGCTACTCGAGTCATACCTCTCTACCCTCATGCGTCGTATTGCCAGAGGAAAATGGGAACCACTTTAAGGTTAAGCCTCAATTCATTTCCATGCTCCCTCACTTCACTGGGAAGGGTGAACCCTATATCTTTCTCAGGGAATTTGAGGAGGTTTGTGTTATGTTCAAGCTGCAACAACTTAGCAAAGACTCCATCCATCTTAGTCTAGTCCCTTTTGCACTAAAGGATGATGCCAAGAAGTGGTTGTACAACAACCAGGCGAATGCCTTTAGGACTTGGGATGAATTTCAATCTGCATTTCTCAAAAAGTACTTTCTAAATCATCGAACTCAAAAATTTAGGAAGGAAATAAATTTGTTATATCAACTTGAGACCGAAACATTTCATGCATATTAAGAGAGATTCAAGGAGATACTATCCTCATGCCCTCACCATGGCATCAAGTTGTGACGCCTTTGTCAGATTGTCTACGAGGGTCTTCACATCCCATCCCGAATGCTCCTTGAGTCCATTTGTCAATGACAGTTCTTAGGAAAGGATGAAAGGGAGGCATGGGATTTCCTAGAAGACCTTGCTGAGAAAACAATACAATGGGAGAGTGTAAGGGAACCACCTGCATCATCCAGCGTAGGAGCGAGGATCGCGAATGCCAACTCGACTAGATCGGGTGCCGCATTTGCTGTCGATTCCACTACGGCCACCGAGGCGCGCATGGCGGCCTTAATCCGCCGTATGGATTTGATTGAGCTCCAAAACCAACAAGGTGCACCTCACATGCCCACATCTGGTCGAGTTCCCTGTCATTCATGTGGTAGGATAGGTTATGTTGAAATCGAGTGTGCGTCCATTCCTCCTGAGATGGAACGTGTCAACGCCATCTATGATAGAGCTAGGAATGACCCATACTCATCATCTTATAACCCTGGCTGGAGGAACCACCCCAATATTTCATGGAACCAAAATAATGCCCCGAGTGGTCCTTCAAACTCCTCTCGACCACCTAACCAACCACACCAACCTCCCATGCATGCACAATCCTATCAGCCACCCCAAGCGCAAACCACCAATCAATTGGGTTTCCCATATTCCAACAATATGGAAACCCAATTCAATTCGCTTGAGACCTTGACTCATTGACTTGAAAACTAAATGAATTTTTTTATGTCAACCACAAGTCAAGTTTTCACTTCAAATCAGCAGACCATCAAATCTCTAGAGCTCAGACGGGCCAATTGGCCCAGTCTGTACATGAAAGAGAGAGAGGGTCTCTGCCTAGCCAGCCTGACGCTAACCCCCGCATGTATCAACAACAACACATGCAAAATAAGAATGTGGTACCTCGGAGGCGGCAAGTGAACCATGTGGAGGAACCTGTTCACCATGTCAATTCCATTGTAACCTTAAGGAATGGAAAGCAGGTTGACAATCACATTTCCTTGCCACACCCACCACCATCTATGAAACCCCTCAGTGGGAATGGTGGTGAAGAAGAGGCTGAGGGTGAGGGTAATACACCAACGCCTCCTTCTCAGGCACCGCAGAAAACCTACCTACCCAAAGCTCCCTATCCAAGTAGGTTAACCAAAAGAAGAGTGACACAATGGATAAGATATTAGAGGTGTTTAAGCAAGTGAACGCTAACATCCCCTTGTTGGATGTCATCCAACAAATACCTCAATATGCCAAAGTGTTGAAGGATCTTTGCATAACCAAGAGGAAGACCAATGTTCCTAAGAAATCATTCTTGGTTGAAAATGTAAGCTCACTTTTGTCCAATCCCGCCTACACAAAATACAAGGACCCTGGGTGTCCTACTATTCAGTGTACGATAGGAGACACTAGCATGAGTAATGTATTGCTTGATTTAGGATCAGAGGTCAACCTCCTCCTATTTTCTGTTTATCAACAGTTGAACTGGGAGAATTGAAACCAATTAAGATCACCCTCCAATTGGCGGATAGATCCATTCGTATTCCAAAGGGGATTATCGAGGACAAGCTTATCAAAGTTGGAGATTTTATATTTTCAATCGATTTTGTTGTCCTCGATACCAATCCCGTTGTGAACACCCACTCTCAAATACCTTTGATTTTGGGTAGACCATTTCTGGCAACCTCCATTGCCTTAATTAATTGTAGAAATGGTCTCATGAAGCTTTCATTCGGTAACATGAGTGCCGAGTTTCATGTGTTCTACTCTGGTAGGCAACAGGAGCCCATGGACCAACCTTTAAATCTCATTCTCATCCGCTAATTAGAGAAAGCACCGCAAAATTAACGAACACCCCTAACACCAATGCAACCCATTGAGAATGTGTGTGGCCCCAGTGAAAACTCATTGCCTGTCTTTGCAATGCAACAGAGTGAGCTGACATGAAACACGAATGTCCAAAAGGAGTGTTTGTTGCATGATTCAGTTGAGATTATTAGTGAGAGTGTGACACCTCATCATATGCCTATACCAGAAGGTGTCTCTATCTCATGTCCATTGGCCATTGAGCCATTTGAGCTTCATCTTGACTCCAACAAGGACCCACCTACGACCGAGCTTATGCTTGATGATATGAATGATGGTGGGAGGTCCTTGTTGGATGACTTGGGGAGAAGCCCCATTCTTAGTGATGCATGTCTGCTACATCCATCGAATGAGCTTGAGGAACTCATTCTGATGCACCCACCTATTGGTTGGAGGGTTTTGTTTGATGAGCAACTAAACCCTAGTGAGGCAACACAACTCCACTCATTCATGTTGCCTACACCCAACCAATATCATTAGGGGTTCGAGCCTTTCAACTTTGATCTTTCACCCCTCATGACACCTCAGAGTACGAGTGAAGTTTGCCCATCTCGGCAAGTCTCTGGTCCTCATAACTCAATATTCTCATTTTGATATTCCTTGACCAAATGATTATGAGAATATCTTTGTTGATGTATATATCTTAAAAAAAACTCCATGAGTGAGCATCGATTGTTTTGGGCTCCAAGCCTTGCGTATTTGGGCCCCCTTTCTTCACGTATTTGTCTCCCTTCTTCAGTAACTCACAGGTTTTGAGGGAATTCGGGTTTGTGTCCATCACTATAACCATGAACTTCCTGTTGCACTTCATGTTGGTGAGATCTTCCTTTTTCATGCATACATCCCTGTAGTATCTTGCTCACATTCATTGAGGACAATGCAAGAAGTAGGTGTGTGTGGGGGGGTGTTTTACGTGTGTACATAGTCGAGTCTTTTCTTTTGATTTTGTTTTCTTTTGTGTGCATTGTTAGGGTAATGTTAGTGTGCTACATTTAACATTGATATATCTGCTTGCCATGATCCTTGGGTGACTTGTTTTCTTTTGCTTGCCTAGTGCTTTAATTTTTTAACATTTCTTTCAAAATCTTCATGTGTTTGCGAAAGAAAATGTTTTTGTAGGTTTTGCGTGTGTTTATCATGTGCAAAACTGTTGAGAGGCAGAGTAAAAAGAAAGCTCCCAAAATTGTCTGGAACTTGATGTATTAGGATACCTAGTTTACTGGCTTTAGGTCTTACCGAGTCGTTAGGATGCACCCCGATTTTCCCTCAAGGGGGGTGTAATAATAGGGTTTCAGTACGCAAACATTTAAAGAAGTCAACCCTGAACCAAGTGAGTCAAATAATTTGTGTCTGTTAGTATAAGGAAGTTTGTCGTAGTCAAGGGCCCTTAATCTCTTTTTGTGAAACTTAAGTGTAGGGGTTTTGGTTCCCATGTAGATAAATAAATAAGTGGTGTTCTCTCTTCTCGTATGGCTCCTATCACTCGGGAAAGTAGGTCTGAGGGGACTTTGTGTCTGGTGCTTTCGAGTCATCTGACTTGGGATGCACTGACCGAACTCCCGTTAGACGGGTGGTAGGGATCGCCCTATTTGGAGATTTGGAGGAAGGTGTACGTGATAGTGTAAGTCCTCATAGGCAATGATGCACGAAACTCGATCCTGGGAGAATCAAACACCAATCAATAAAATGCTCCAAAGAAAAAGAAAAAAAAGAAAAAGAAAAAAAAGAGTCAAATAAGAACCTTAATGGACTTTACACATTGTATCACATTCAGAAGTTAAGGTTGCCCATGTCTTTCAATTAAGTCTTTGACTAACTTTCACGAATAATTTATTACGCTAGGTGTGTGCACTGATTACATATATAGAGTCGACCCGTAGTATTACCGCGTCCCATGATCGACAAAATAAGTCCAACGAGTCGTGTAGCTAGATTGATTAATGCATCTTTGTTCGTATTTTGTGGGTGTGTCCGCTGAAAACCCTCAGGAGACAACACTCCTCCTCCTTGGTGACAAGGAGGTTTAACGGTTTGTTGCACGTGCTAAGTGCAACCGTGATTCCAACGAGAGTGAGTTAGGATTTCTTGTGTTTTCGTATGCTTTTCTCTTTCTTTGTTTTGCTCGGGACTAGCAAAAGTTAGGTGTGGGGGTATTTGATTGACATCATTTCATGCTTATATTTGTATCTGATATCCATTATCTTTCACCTAAATAATGCTACGTGATGGGTTTTATGTTTGAATTTCAGAAATAAAGAGGTTTGAAGAGAAGAAGCATAAAATGACCCAAAAGCAGGGAAAAATGACTGAATTGTGAGACCTGGGGACTAAGATGCAAGGGAGAAGGACCTGAACGTAAGACCATAAGATCAAAGAGCAAAACAGAAAACTCCACACCATCTTGGGGAGTATTTTGGCAATTAGATTCGGGTTGGATCTCCAATAAACAAAGTATATGCATCAAAGACCGACAAAGAAATCCAGGAAAGCCCACAACAAATTTCAGCCAGATCCAAAGCTTATGGACCGCTAATTGGCGGTCTGGATCTCTCTGGATCCGCTCAAACTTCGCGGGCACATGTATTAGACAATGTTTATTCTATTTCTGGTATTTGTTTAGTCCTATACCGGGGGATTGTCCCGGATTATCTTTTTCTATGGCTATAAATAGAACTCTTCACGTTCTATTGTAATGACTTCATATTTTGTGTGGCTACTCTTCCTACTTGAAGTGAGGCCTTGAAGCACACACTAAAGTAGGAGGGTGCTACTTGAATTGTGAGCCATTTTAATAAAAGTTTCTTTATTATGTTGTTTGTTTCATGTTGCTTGTTTTACTTTGTTTAATTTAATTTTAATCTTAGTAGCTTAGTTAATATGTTTTCCTTGCTTAGTGTAATAATTAGTTTAATGGCTAGTGAGTAGTTCCATCCCCTTTGGCGGGTGGAGTTGATGTTCATACATTCAAAAGAGAATGGAATGAATGCTTTATATTTTGATTGTGTTGATAAAACATGAATGTATGCTTGCTTGTTTAGGATAGAACCTTATAACTTGATGAGTTTTGCCAAAATGATTAGACACCTCTCATGCTTGTTTAGGTTCTGAAATAAACATCTTGTGCATGTAAATGTTAATCAACTAGGTTAATGAATGGATTGATAGGTTTTGCCATAACATTTAGACACTTCCTATGCATGAAAACACTACCTTCATTTATGCTTAAAGAATGTGTTCTTCACCACCTCTTTGCATGTGTGCGCTCACTCCACCCCTTAGGGGTTTTCCATTTCTGAATTCCAGCACACTTATTTCGTTCTTAGTTAAGTTTTAGTTCATCGTTTGTTGTTTGCTTATGCATGCGTTATTTCGTCGTGTAGTATAGAGTAGATAAGGATAATCAAACTCTCTTCCCCAATTTTTTGCCACTTGAGTTCGTGCAAACCGTATTTGCCACGTGGACGACCCGTATTTGCCACGTGTTCACCGACACTGTGCACTCGCGGTTTAATTAAAATGTTCAACAAAACACAACCTACATTTGTCCCCATTCAAAGCATTCTTTACCATCTTATTGCATGTGTACACTCACTCCACTCCTCAAGGGTTTCTCTTCCTGATTTCCAGCCAAGTTATTAAGATCTCTTAGTTTAGTTTTAATCCATCACTAGTTTCCTTTGAATTTGTTACTTACTAGTTTAGTGTAGTTTAGCGTAGCATAATCAAATTTTTTCTTCCTTTATTCTCCATTTGATGTCGGACAAACCAGAAGTTAATCACCTCCCCGTGGATCGACCCGTACTTGCGGTCTAAACTTAATCGATTAAACAAGTTTTCGGCACTGTTGCCAGGGAGGTGCTAAATCCAGACTATGGTTTTGACGATTTGAGTGGATTTAATCTTTTGTTTGTAGTTTTGTTTGTTTCAGGAGACTCTGAAGGGAAGTCACCAGAAGAAGATTGGAGGAAAACAAAGCCACTTGGACCGCCAATCAACGGTCTAGTGAGCTCCATTTTCCTTCTTTCTTTGGTTTATTTCTACATTTGATATAGTTGTCTGGGGCTTAATTTGACATGTTTTGACCTGTAGTTTGCTCCTAGATCAATAATCAATCAGCTTTTAATCAACTTTGACACTAAAACCCAAAGCAAAAGATTAGGCATTCTTGCTTGTTTAGGTCATGCATCATATACTTGACTTAGACACGTAGTTTATTATTTGTTTTAGCTTTACTTTCAGTTGTTGAGCGCTATCATGAGGTACGCATTTCCTACTCTCATTCATGCATTTCGTATGACCATGCATTAGTTAGTAGGAATTGCATTGCAACAAGAGTAGGATGAGTGTTTGATTGGTGAGTTGCCTGATAAATTAAGGAATCAATACATCTTTAAGGGGCACCACCTATAGTTTTCAAGATAAAGTGGGGGAATTCATCACCCCTTCCTTCATCCCCACAAAACACCTCTCAAAAAGCCTAATTTTAAAATCAAGTAGACATTGGCCTCTAAGGATCTCGGGCGCATTAGGAGATTGATCCGGTCGCGACCGTCATGGCCTGATCGAATTCGCCCACTTTGTTGATAGTAGGAGAGATGAGATCTCTGGATCTTAGCTCACTTGCTGGGCTTTGTGGTCTTCGTCGTATGGGGGTGAGGCGTGTTGAGGGCACGTGACCTCGCAGTTAGGCGTCGTCTTGTTGTAAGGCCCTATAGCGACCTTAGATTGTTTGAGCCTTGCTTGCTTGTGTGCTTCTACCAGTACCTACCCTTCGTAGCATAAGGACTTCTTCCATTCTCTCCTGAGTCAGTCCCTCTCATCTGAGTCTTCCAATCTTCTCCACTACGCACCTTCTGTTTTAATTATTTTGAAAAAAAGTTTTCTTTTTTTTTCGTCTAACTCGTATGGGTGCGCAGCTTTGTGGATGCCAGTGTGGTCACGAGACGTTGCAGGTCGTTTGACGCGATACGACATCGATTTGTCTTCGATTGTAAACTTTTCGAACACATCCCCGTCCCGTGTCCTACACACTCCTGAGACCATGACGAGTCGTGGACCACACGAGGAGACTAACATTTTGGACCTCCACCACCCTCTGATCCAGAAGGTGGGGGTCCACAACCTCATCAATTGGTTCTCCAGGTTCCCATTCCTCTCCGCGATCGATGCTACCCGAGTTGTACTACTCTACCTTCTTGCATCGTATTGCTAGAGACGAATGGGAACCACTTTGAGGTTAAGCCTTAGTTTATTTCCATGCCCCCTCAATTCGCTGGGAATGGTGTACCCTATATCTTTCTCAGGGAATTTGAGGAGGTTTGTGCTATGTTCAAGTTGCAATAACTTAGCACAGTCTCTATCCATCTTAGGCGTGTCCCCTTTGCACTAAAGGATGATGCCAAGAAGTGGTTGTACAGCAAATAGGTGAATGCCTTTAGGACTTGGGATGAATTTCAATAGGCATTCCTCAAGAAGTACTTTCCAAACCATCAGACTCAAAAATTGAGGAACGAAATTGATTAGTAGCATATCATGCATCATATTCATGCTATATATCCTTTATTTTACCCCAATATTGTGCTACTCGAGTTGTTATTTGTAGTGTTTTAGGGGTTAGGTAATAAAGAAGCGAAAGAGAGCAAAACATACTTAAATGTAACAAGCATGGACTAATTTGGAAGATTCTTGACCTATTTGCAATGCATAAGGATTGGATCGCAAATCAGGAAGGACCCAAGTGCAAATCCAGAGGGACCTGATTGTGAAATGCAAAGTGTTGTGACACATGACTTGAACCAAATAAATATTTCGCCAACTAAACCCAAATCGGTTCAAGACACTAGACCAGGGCTTCACCCAACGTGCAAAATACAACTTGTAAGCTCCTGGAAGAATTTGGGACCGATCGGGTGAACAAATCCGCCAGTGGCAGATTTGGATTCACCACTGGCGGATCATTTTACTCCAATTGATCCCCAATTTCTCCCGTGGCTCCTACTTGATTAATTGGGTGCATCAGAGTATAGATAAAGTTATGACAGCCGTTGGATTGCTCCCAGATCCATCCAAACCCATATTTCTTCTATAAATACCATTTTAATCCCCCCTCTCCACCTTCTGCCTCCCTCCCCCATTAGAGTAGGTTTTAGTTTCCTATTTTAGTAGTGTAAATAAGGGGTTGGAGAGGAGAAAACTTTGTATTTTGATTTCTTAATCTAGTTAGTTCTTGTTCTTTACTTTGATGCAATTTCTTTTATATTGTTGTTTGCTTAATCTTGTTTTGCTTCATTTTTATTTTGGGTTTATGTTGTTTTTATGCTTTCTTCACTGTAGAGATGAGTAGAGAGTAGTCCATCCCCATTGGGCGGTGGAGAAGAAGGTGATTTGGTCATGTGATGGATGAGTGTGTTAATCTTAATCCTTTGAGCTTTACATAATTTCCATAACCATCTAATGAGATTTCACTCTTATCTTTGACGTGCTAATGATCTCGAATGAAGTTTATCACATGCTTAGATTAGTGGGCCTATTTTATGGGGAATGATGAGGTTAGGATAAGGATGGAGTGGAAGCGGGGAACAAGGCATGTGCATGCATGTGCTCATGTTGGCTTTATCCAAATTAATGTCTTGTATGTTTTAATGATTGTGATAAATCTTATTTCATGTGGAGACATAGTTAGATTTGAGTCATTATGCATGTGAACATATTTGCTTCATTTCGATTATTGTCTTGTATGTCTTAATGATAATGTTTTATCTTATTTCATATGGAGGCAAAGTTGAATTTGAGTTTTATGGATTTCATGTATGACATGTTTTGATGAGAACAAATAAACACACTACACCACACATCTTCATTTCCATGTTCTTACGCTACCCCCTCGGGGTATAATTTTATTGCTTATTTTCCCGACTTCATTCGCATTTTAGTGTAGTTTCGACTTTCATTTCCTTTTCTTTCCCCACTCGAGTATCGCGAATCTGACTCGCGCACGACCCTGTGGATCGACCCGTGCTTGCACCACTTCAATCTGTGTTCCTCAAGAATTACTTTCCAAATCATCGGACTCAAAAATTATGGAACGAGATCAATTCGTTTTATCAACATGAGACCGAATCTTTTCATGCATACTTAGAGAGGTTCAAGGAGCTACTATCCTCATGCCCTCACCATGGCATCGAGTTGTGGTGCCTTTGTCAGGTTGTCTACGAAGGACTTCACATCCTATCCCGAAAGCTCCTTGAGTCCATGTGACAAGGAGAGTTCTTAGGAAAAGATGAAAGGGAGGCATGAGCTTTCCTAAAAGACCTCGCTGAGAAAACCATACAGTGGCAGAGTGTGAGGGAACCACCATCATCATCTCGCATAGGAGCGAGGATTGCAAATGCAGACTCGACTAGATCGGGTGCGGCAATGGCTATCGATACCACTACGGCCCCCGAGGCGAGTATGGTGGCCTTAATGCGCCGTATGGATTCGATTCAGCTCCGAAACCAACAAAGTGTATCTCATCTATCTGCATCTGGTCTGGTCTGGTTCCTTGTTATTTATGTCGTAGGATAGGTCATGTAGGAGGCGAGTGTGCAACCATTCTTCCTGATATGGAGCAAGTCAATGTCATCTATGATAGTTCCATGAATGATCCATACTCATCATCATATAACCCTGGATGGAGGAACCACCCTAACTTTTCATGGAACCAAAACAATGCCCAGGGTGGTCCTTCAAACTTCGCTCGACCACCTAACCAACCACACCAACCTCCCATGCATTCACATCTTATCAGCCACCCCAAGCTCAAATCACCAACCAATCGGGTTCCCAAACTCCAACAATCTGGAAACACGATTCAATTCTCTTGAGACCTTGACTCATGGACTTGAGAACTCAATTAAAAAATTATGTCATCCACAAGACAAGTTCTCACTTCAAATCAGCAGACCATCAAATCTCTTGAGCTTCAGATGGGTCAATTGGCTCAGTTTGTACATGAGAGAGAGCGAAGGACTCTGCCTAGCCAGCCTGAGGCTAATCCCTGCTTGTACCGGCAACCACACTTGCAAAATGAGAGTTTGGTACCTCAGGGGCGGCAACTGAACCATGTGGAGGAACCTGTTCACCATGTCAATGTCATTGTAACCTTAAGGAATAGAAAGCAGGTTGACAATCACATTTCTTTGTCACCACCATCTGTGCAGCCTTCGGTGGGAATGATGGTGAGGAAGAGTGATTGACATCATTTCATGCTCATATTTGTATCTTATATCCATTATCTTACACCTAAGCATTGCTACGTGACGAGTTTTATGTTTAGTGATTGACATCATTTCATGCTCATATTTGTATCTTATATCCATTATCTTTCACCTAAACAATGCTATGTTACGAGTTTTATGTTTAGTTTTCAGGAATAATTAGGTTTGAAGAGATGAAGCATAAAAGGACCCAAAAGCTGGGAAAAAGGACTGGATTATGAGATCTGGGGACCAAGATGCAAGGGAGAAGGACCTGAATGTAAGACAGAAGGACCTAAGAGCAAAACAGAATACTCCACACCATCATGGGGAGTATTTTACCAATTCTATTCGGGTCGGAGCTCCAACAAGTCGAGTAACCACATCAAAGACCAACAATACCAGAAAGCAAAGCCCACAACAAATTCCAACACGATCCAACAATTTTGGACCGCCAATTGGCGGTCTTGGACCGCTAATTGGCGGTCCATATTGCTCAGGATCCGTCGAAATTTCTCCTGGACTTGTATTAATGTTCGTGAAGGCTATTTTTCGTATTGGTTTAGTCCCACATCGGGGGATTGTCCCCGATTAGCTTTTTCCATGCTTATAAATAGAACTCTTCACCTTCCATTGTAATTACCCATTGCTTGGTGGCATTCTCTCTACTAAGGAGTGAGCCTTGAAGCAAAAACTCAAGGTGGAGAAGAATGCTACCTTCAATGTGAGTCATTTTGTTAATAAAATAATTCTTCTAGTTTCTTTAAATCTTGTCTTTTAATTTGTGCATGTTTGTTTAGTCTTTCCTTTCCTTTTATGTTTCTTTAATGCTTCTTGCCTTCTTAGTTAACTTTCATTTCAGTATTATGCTTTCTTTGCTTAGTTTAATCAGTAGTGTAATGAGTAGTGAGTAGTTCCATCCCCAATTGGGGGGTGGAGAAATATGTGATATAATCATGTAGTGTATTAAGTGTGTGTTATTTTTATCCCTTGAGCTTTATATGATTTCCATAACCATCTAATGGGTCTCCACTCTTATCTTTGATAGGCTAATGCTCTTGAATGAAGCTTAGCTTATGCTTTGATTAGTGGACCTCTTTTATGGGGAATGATAAGGTTAGGATATGGATGAAGTTAATGTTGGAAACACAATTTGTAGTGTATGTACTCTTGTTGCCTTTACCTTAGCTAATGTCTTGTATGTTTTAATGATGTAGTGAAATCTTAATTCATGTAGAGGCATAGTAGGGTATAGTCTTTATACTTGAGTTCATGTAGCTTCATTCCAATTATTGTCTTGTATGTTTTAATGATGTAGTCTTATCTTAATTCATGTAGAGGCAAAGTTGGATGTAGTTTTATGATTTCATGCACTACATGTTGTGAGGAGCTTAATGAACACACACACTTCTTTATGTTCACATTATTTCTCTACCCCCTTTGGGGTTTAGTTTTATTGCTTATCTTCATTTCCTTTGCATTTTATTTCAGCTTTGTAGTTTAGATTAGTGTAATACATCTTTCTCCCTTCTTTTTACCTCTCGCCTTCGAATAAACCAAGTGTCGACACACCTCCCAGTGGACGACCCGTATTTGCCACCGCTTCAACGCGGCCGTGCACTTGCGGTTAATTATAAAACTATCAATCAAGTTTTTGGCGCCGTTGCCGGGGAGGTGCTCTGTCCAGACCTTGGTTTGGACGATTTGAGGGGTTTTTAATTTTTCGTTTTTAGTTTTTCTTAGTTGCAGGGAACACTCTGATCACGGGGAGGCCACTGGAGAAGTTTGAGGACGCAAATCCAACAACAGACCGCCAATCAGCGGTTTGGAACCGCCAATTGGCGGCCTGGTAAGGGATTCTGTCTTCCAATTTTTTTGTGGTCGTTTCTGTTGTAATATGTGTTATCTGGGAGCCCAATTTTGCATGCTGTGACTTCTTATTTGCTCCCAGATCATTAATCACTCCCCCTTTAATCAACTTGGACCATAAAACTCAAAGCAAAAGATTAGACTTCTTGCCATCTAGGTCATGCACCATTGGTAGACCTTGCATGCATTTGTCTTTTCTTTGCTTTACATTTTGTCGTTGATTGCTGGCGTGAGGTACGTGCACCCACATCCCTCATTCATGCATGTTTCGTTCATGCATTAGTTAGTAAGGTGCATCGGGACAAGAGTGAGAGAGCGTTTGATTGGAGCGATTGATTGCTAGATCTAGGATCAAATCGCTACTAAGGAGGGGCTGTCCCATAAAAGATAAGGTGGGGGATTTCATCACCCTTTCCTTGGCCCCAAAAATCACTCTTAATAAAGCCTTAACTAAAAGCAAGTAGACATTGGCCCTAGGATTGCGGGCGTACTAGGAGAGTAATCTAGTTGAGACCGTCATGACCTGATCGGCGTTGCCTACCTTGTCGATAGTAGGAGGTACTGGATCTCCGGATCTGGTATCACTTGCTGGGCATTGTGGTCCTCGTTGTAGGGAGGTGAGGCGTGTCGAGGCTAGTGACCTCGAAGTTAGGCGTCGTCTAGCCTAAGGACCCATTGCCTTACATTGTTTGAGTCATGCTTGCTAGTTAGGCTTCTACCTTCACCCTGTACCCTCGCTAGCTCTAGGGATTCTTCCCTTCTCCTCTGAGTCATCTTCTTCTCACCTTCTTCTACGTTATAGTATCCTCCCCTTTACACTCTCTGTTGGCGTTTTAGGGTCGAGTCGAGCACTTTTTGCGAGCTTAGCCTCGTGGTGGTGAGAGTGATCGACTCGAGAGTTTTTCTTGAGATGGATGGTTACATGGGTGACCATCCATATCATTGTTGGGACCAGGACGATTCTTCCTGGTACTCCGGACCCATGCAACCTGGGGTGGCTCAGACTAACACCCCGTATGGTTGGGATGATCGCCATTTTGTGACTGAGCAGTCTTCATATTGGGGTAACATGAGAGAGGCACCGACTGCTAGACCACAATCTAGTTATGCCGGATCATATGCTGGTCAACAAACTGAGACATTACAACAAACTTTGGCCTCTTTCATGCGTATGGCAGACGACATGAGTGCCCCGGTGGCTCCAGTAGCCATACCGTGCGATTGTTGTGGGTTGAGTGGTCATAATATCGGGGAATGTCCTTATGTTCCCCCAGAGCCTGAGTATGAGCATACATTTTCCCAAAATGCTCAATATGACCATAACGCATCCGCGTACATCCCGAGAGTGATGGATTCATGGGGAAACAATTCTTATTCAAATTCTTATACTTCATATTCACCCCAGTATCCTCCTCCCGAATACCCAGAATTCCACGAGCACCCCACTTCAAATCATTGGACTCATTCTCAGCCCATCAACACCCAACCCCAAAATTTCCCAAGATCTGACTTGGACCTCCTCGTTGACCGCATACAAAATCTGACACTTCAAGTGAGTCAACTGACGCAACAATTAAGTGAGGAGAGTAACCTTTCTTGTCAACTTGAGGATTTATCTTCTGAAATCGAACCACCACCACACCCACAAATTCAAAGCACAATCTTTCAAAGTCAAACTCCTAGTCAGTCTGAGGGACTTGGGGTTTCAATTCACGATCACTTAGTGGAGGATTCGATTCAAATTGAGAATAACTTGGACCAGTTCTATTATGAGTCGGCACAGGATTGTGCCTTACCTTTTTGTCCCGTGGCCCTTGAGCCACATGATCTTATTGTTGTACCTCCTAAGGACTCACCTCTGGTGGAGCAAGAGCTCCCTAGTACCCTCAACTTCAAACAACCTGATGAGAGTTTGCCTCTCACTATTGTTCCTGATCATCTTGGAAATGATGGAACATCAAACAACCACATTGCTCATGAGGGTATTAGGAGTTCCTTGGAGGATACCTTGGGTATGAGACCCACTTCCTGTTCTCCTGGTGAGTTGGACATGCATAACGAGGTGCTTGACCTCGTTCCGACCCACCAACCTGTTGGTTGGAGAGTTTGGATTGATGATCATAACTTCAGTTCCGCAACGGGAGATATTTTTCTTCCGTTGCCCCTTATTTCCCAAACTCTTGAGAGGTTCAAGCTCTTTCAGTTTGATCCTTTGAATGAGACGCCTTTGCGTCCAATTCATGAACCTCTCATTTTGTCTGGTGCTCTTTGTGAAGGGGGCCCACGCATGCGTATTCTGGCCCCGCGTGGTGTCATGTTCCCTTTCCAAGTGCATTGACCCACTCTTGAGGTTCCCATTTGATGTCTTTTGACAAATGAAGATGGGAACTTATGTTTGTACATAGTTATATAAAAAAAAAGAAAAAAAAGAAAAAAAAGAAAAAAAAGAAAAAAAGTACAATAAAAGACTCCTTCAGTGAGCATCGATTGTTGTGAGCCCCAACCCTTGTGTATTTGGGCTCCATTTATTTCACGTATTTGTATCCCTTCTTTAGCATCTCACAGGTTTTGAGGGAATTCGGGTTATGTCCATCAACATGACCTTGCACTTCCCTTTGTACTTCATGTTGGTGAGATCTCTCCTTTTTTATGCATCAATCCATGTAGTATTTTGCTCACACTCATTGAGGACAATGCATGAAGTAGGTGTAGGGGGGTGTTTTACGTGTGTACATAGTCGAGTCTTTTTCCTTTGATTTTGTTTTCTTTTGTTTGCATTGTTAGGGTCATGATAGTGTGCTGCATTTAATATCGATATATCTGCTTGCCATGATCCTTGGGTGACTTGTCTTCTTTTGCTTGCCTAGTGCTTCAAAATTTTCACATTTCTTTCAAAATCTTCACGTGTTTTCGAAAGAAAATGTTTTGTGGGTTTTGCGTGTGTTTAGCATGTGCAAAACCGTTGAGAGGCAAAGTAAAAAGAAAGCTCCCAAAATTGTCTTGAACTTGATGCATTAGGATATCTAGTACGTGGCTTTAGGATTTATCGAGTCGTTAGGATGCACCCCAGTTTTCCCTTGGGGGTGAGTAATCATAAGGTTTCAGTGCTCAAACATTTAAAGAAGTCCACCCTGAACCTAGTGAGTCAAATAATTCGTGTCTGTTAGTATAAGGAAGTTTGTCGTAGGCAAGGGCCCTTAATCTCTTTTTGTGAAACTTAAGTGTAGGGGTTTTGGTTCCCATGTAGATAAATAAGTGGTGTTCTCTCTTCTCGCACGGCTCCTATCACTCGGGAAAGTAGGTCTGAGGGGACTTTGTGCCTGGTGCTTTCGAGTCATCTGACTTGGGATGCACCGACCGAACTCCCGTTACACGGGTGGTAGGGATCGCCCTATGTGGAGATTTGGGGGAAGGTGTACGTGATAGTGTAAGCCCTCATAGGCAATGATGCACGAAACCTGACCCTGGGAGAATCAAACACCAACCAATAAAATGCTCCAATGAAAAAAAATGAAAAAAAAGAAGAAAAGAAAAAAAAGAGTCAAATAAGAACCAAAATGGACTTTACACATTGTATCACATTCAGAAGTTAAGGTTGCCCATGTCTTTCACTTAAGTCCTTGACTAACTCTCACGAATAACTCATTAGGCTAGGTGTGTGGACCGATTACATATATAGAGTCGACCCGTAGTATTACCGCGTCCCATGATCGACAATATAAGTCCAACGAGTCGTGTAGCCAGATTGATTAATGCATCTTGTTCGGATTTTGTGGGTATATCCGCTGAAAACCCTCAGGAGACAACACTCCTCCTCCTTGGCGACAAGGAGGTTTAACGGCTTGTTGCACGTGCTAAGTGCAACCGTGATTCCTACGAAAGTGAGTTAGGATTTCTTGTTTTTTCGTATGCTTTTCTCTTTCTTTGTTTTGCTCGGGACTAGCAAAAGTTAGGTGTGGGGGTATTTGATTGACATCATTTCATGCTCATATTTGTATCTTATATCCATTATCTTTCACCTAAACAATGCTATGTTACGAGTTTTATGTTTAGTTTTCAGGAATAATTAGGTTTGAAGAGATGAAGCATAAAAGGACCCAAAAGCTGGGAAAAAGGACTGGATTATGAGATCTGGGGACCAAGATGCAAGGGAGAAGGACCTGAATGTAAGACAGAAGGACCTAAGAGCAAAACAGAATACTCCACACCATCATGGGGAGTATTTTACCAATTCTATTCGGGTCGGAGCTCCAACAAGTCGAGTAACCACATCAAAGACCAACAATACCAGAAAGCAAAGCCCACAACAAATTCCAACACGATCCAACAATTTTGGACCGCCAATTGGCGGTCTTGGACCGCTAATTGGCGGTCCATATTGCTCAGGATCCGTCGAAATTTCTCCTGGACTTGTATTAATGTTCGTTTAGGCTATTTTTCGTATTGGTTTAGTCCCACATCGGGGGATTGTCCCCGATTAGCTTTTTCCATGCTTATAAATAGAACTCTTCACCTTCCATTGTAATTACCCATTGCTTGGTGGCATTCTCTCTACTAAGGAGTGAGCCTTGAAGCAAAAACTCAAGGTGGAGAAGAATGCTACCTTCAATGTGAGTCATTTTGTTAATAAAATAATTCTTCTAGTTTCTTTAAATCTTGTCTTTTAATTTGTGCATGTTTGTTTAGTCTTTCCTTTCCTTTTATGTTTCTTTAATGCTTCTTGCCTTCTTAGTTAACTTTCATTTCAGTATTATGCTTTCTTTGCTTAGTTTAATCAGTAGTGTAATGAGTAGTGAGTAGTTCCATCCCCAATTGGGGGGTGGAGAAATATGTGATATAATCATGTAGTGTATTAAGTGTGTGTTATTTTTATCCCTTGAGCTTTATATGATTTCCATAACCATCTAATGGGTCTCCACTCTTATCTTTGATAGGCTAATGCTCTTGAATGAAGCTTAGCTTATGCTTTGATTAGTGGACCTCTTTTATGGGGAATGATAAGGTTAGGATATGGATGAAGTTAATGTTGGAAACACAATTTGTAGTGTATGTACTCTTGTTGCCTTTACCTTAGCTAATGTCTTGTATGTTTTAATGATGTAGTGAAATCTTAATTCATGTAGAGGCATAGTAGGGTATAGTCTTTATACTTGAGTTCATGTAGCTTCATTCCAATTATTGTCTTGTATGTTTTAATGATGTAGTCTTATCTTAATTCATGTAGAGGCAAAGTTGGATGTAGTTTTATGATTTCATGCACTACATGTTGTGAGGAGCTTAATGAACACACACACTTCTTTATGTTCACATTATTTCTCTACCCCCTTTGGGGTTTAGTTTTATTGCTTATCTTCATTTCCTTTGCATTTTATTTCAGCTTTGTAGTTTAGATTAGTGTAATACATCTTTCTCCCTTCTTTTTACCTCTCGCCTTCGAATAAACCAAGTGTCGACACACCTCCCAGTGGACGACCCGTATTTGCCACCGCTTCAACGCGGCCGTGCACTTGCGGTTAATTATAAAACGATCAATCATTTAGTTTTCGGGAATAAAGAGGTTTGAAGAGAAGAGCCATGAAAGGATCCAAAAGCAGGAAAAAGGACTTAATTGTGAGACCTGGGGACTAAGATGCAAGGGAGAAGGACCTGATCGTAAGACCGAAGGACCTAAGAGCAAAACAGAATACTCCACACCATCATGGAGAGTATTTTACCAATTCGATTCGGGTCGGAGCTCCAACAAGTCTAGTAACCGCATCAAAGACCAACAATACCAGAAAGAAAAGCCCACAACGCGATCCGAAGTTTTTGGACCGCCAATTGGCGGTCTTGGACCACTAATTGGCGGTCCATATTACTAAGGATCCGCCCAAATTTCTCCTAGACTTGTATTAATGTTCGTTTAGGCTATTTTTGGTATCAGTTTAGTCCCACATCGGGGGATTGTCACCGATTAGCTTTTTCCATGGTTATAAATTGAACTCTTCACCTTCCATCGTAATCACCCATTGCTTGGTGGCATTCTCTCTACTAAGGAGTGAGCCTTGAAGCAAAAACTGAAGGTGGAGAAGAATGCTACCTTCAATGTGAGTCATTGTTAATAAAATAATTGTTCTAGTTTTCTTTTAATCTTGTCTTTTAATTTGTGCATGCTTGTTTAGTCTTTCTTTTCCTTTTAAGCTTCTTTAATATTTCTTGCTTGATTAGTGTAGTTTCATTTCAGTATAATGCTTCATTTTGTTAGATTAGTTAGTTTAAATATGTGTGAGTAGTTCCATCCCCTTTGGGGGTGGAGTAGGTGTGTGTACATGTTATGTAGATGGTTTGAATGCTTAATATGAATGTTTTGTGTTGATATTAGTATGCTTGCTTGAATTATTAAGAACCTTACTTGATGGTTTCTACCATAGCTTAGGTACACTCCATGCTTGTCTAAGTGTCTTAATAACAACCTTGCATTGCTCATATTAATCACCTAGGTTAGTGTTGTAAATGATAGGTCTTGCCATGAGGTACTTCTTATGCATGAACAAACACTAACCACACTTGAGCTTATAGTATGCATTCAACACCACACTTATTTCATGTGCACACACACACACTCCACCCCTTAGGGGTTTCCATTCCTGTCTTTTTATCTTCTTCATAGTTGTTTAGCTTAGTTGGTTAGTTATTTCATTTCAGCTTGCTTGTTTACTAGTTTAGATTAGTGTAGTGTAGTGTAATACATCTTCCTCTCCTTCTTTCACCTCTCGCCTTCGAACAAACCAATTGTCGACACACCTCCCAGTGGACGACGCGTATTTGCCACCGCTTCAACGCGGCCGTGCACTTGCGGTTAATATAAAACGATCAACCAAGTTTTTGGCACCGTTGCCGGGGAGGTGCTCTGTCCAGACGTTGGTTTGGACGATTCGAGGGGTTTTTGATTTTTGTTTCCAGTTTTTCTTAGTTTCAGGGAAGCATCGGATCAAGGGGAGGCTACAGGACAGGTTTGAGGACCAGAAGCTCTAAAAGGACCGCCACTCAGCGGTTGGAGACCGCCAATTGGCGGCCTGGTGAGGGTTTCCTATTTCAAAATTTGTTCTGGTAGTTAGTGCTGTAATTTGTGTTATCTGGGAGCCATATTTTGCATGATGTGACTTCTCTTTTGCTCCCAGATCATTAATCACTCCCCCATTAATCAACTTGGACCATAAAACTCAAAGCAAAAGATTAGACTCCTTGCCATCTAGGTCATGCATCATGTGTAGACCTTGCATGCATATGTCTTTTCTTTTCTTTACATTTTGTTGTTGATTGCTGGCGTGAGGTACGTGCACCCAAATCTCTCATTCATGCATGTTTCGATCATGCATTAGTTAGTAAGGTGCATCGGGACAAGAGTGAGTTGAGCGTTTGATTGGAGTGATTGATTGCTAGATTTAAGCTCAAAACACTACTAAGGAGGGGCTGTCCCATAAAAGATAAGGTGGGGGATTTCATCACCCTTTCCTTGGCCCCAAAAATCACTCTTAATAAAGCCTTAACTAAAAGCAAGAAGACATTGGCCCTAAGGAATTCGGACGCACTAGAAGAGAAATATAGTCGAGACCGTCATGACCAGATCGGCGTTGCCTGCCTTGTCGATAGTAGGAGGTACTGCATCTCCGGATCTGGTATCACTTGCTGGGCATTGTGGTCCTCGTTGTAGGGAGGTGAGGCGTGTCAAGGCTAGTGACCTCGAAGTTAGGCGTCGTCTAGCCTAAGGACCCATTGCCTTACATTGTTTTAGTCGTGCTTGCTAGTTAGGCTTCTACCTGATCCCATTACCCACGCTAGCTCTAGGATTCTTCGCTTCTCCTCTGAGTCATCTTCTTCTCATCTTCTTCTACGTTATAGTCTCCTCCCCTTTACACTCTCTGGTAGCGTTTTAGGGTCGAGTCGAGCAGTTTTTGTGAGCTTCGTCTCGTGGTGGTGAGAGTGGTCGACTCGAGAGTTGTTTGTTGAGATGGATGGTTATATGGTCGACCATCCATATCATTGTTGGGACCAGGACAATTCTTCCAGGTATTCTGGAGCCATGCAACCGGGGGAGGCTCAGACGAACACCCCGTATGGTTGGGATAATCTTCATTGTGTGACTGAGCAATCTTCATATTGGGGTAACATGAGAGAGGCACCGTGATGCATTGCATACATTGCATCATATGTCTTTCATTTAGATTACTTTTATATCAATAAATGCTACTAAGGTATGTGTTTAGTCTTATTTACAGAATACAGGGACCTGAATGCAAAATTACCCACATCCCGAGCATAAACGCGTACAAAAGACTCGTTTCTATCATAAAGACCAAGTTCAAGTTTATCGGGTTTCAAATGGAAATGTAGCATTCAAGACCTAATTACGAAAAGAACAAGGACTTAAGCACAAAAGTAGCTGGGGACTTAATTGCAAAAAGTCAAGGACCTAATTGCAAATCACGAGTAGCTTTTATTATTATGGAGAAAATATAAAGAAAAATCAATGTGGATCTCCAAATATATGAAGAAATTAATTCGGATCTCCAAAGATATGCAAGAATCAATCCAGACGCGCAAATGACATTGAAATCATACCATAAACACATAGGAAAAATCCGGGTCGATTCGGAGCCAAAAAGGTGGCGATTCCGAGCCAAAAAGGTGGCGATTCCGCCGCACCTCAAGAGCAAATTGCGGCGAATCCGCCGCACCAGATTAGATTAATGCTCTAAAATTTTTACCGGTTGCGTGTTGACGCGTGTACTTTCTTATTTCATGCTTAGGTCCCTTGTATCGGCTATAAATAGCCCTGAGAACGATGTTGTGAGGAGTTCTTCTTTTTGTTCCATAATTTAGCAATAAAATTCTGTTTCTTTTATTTTATGTTTTTAATTTTCTTTTCTTAGTTTCTCTAGGACCCCTTCTCCCTCCCTCCATCTATGAGTTTCTAACTCTTTCCAAAGGGTGGGGGTGACGGATTTAGGGTGATGAGAAGAGAAGATGTTATTATTTTAATTTCGTATTAGTATGTTTTGATTACTTGAGTTTATGTTAAATCATTTATCATGTAATGCTTTATAACTAATATGATTTATTATAAGTTTCAGAATTCTCTAATCTAAACCCGATATCTAAACCTCCACCCAACGGAATTCACAATCTTTGTTCTTGTTTTAGTTTTAATCGTTCATGTTTCTTGCTTTAGATAATTAAAACCCAAAAATTTCAAAATCAACCTTATTATTGTTCTTTCTTCTCTAATCGAAAATCCAAAAATAACAATATCTCTCCCTCCTTGTGTTCGACCCGTACTTGCCACCGCTTCATCGCGGCCGTGCACTTGCGGTATAAATTTAATTCTCATCAAGTTTTTGGCGCCGTTGCCGGGGAGGCGACGTAGATTTTGTTGTTTTTGTATTTCTGATTATTTTCTGTTTATCGTGTGCGCGATCTAACTATGTGGATTTGCGTTTCAGGAGACAACAGAGCGCGCGGTGAAATCTGACCGCAATCGGAGCCATCTAGGCGGCGGAATCGCCGCATCGTCAAGAGGACTTGCGGCGGAATCGCCGCACAAGCTAGGGCTCTGGTCTTCATTTTTCTCTGGGGTCGTCGGCATCGCTGGGTGGTCGCATTGAGCTACTGGAATCTCCGAGAGCGGGCGGCGAACCCGACTGAGCATTGCGGAGGTAACTTTTCTTGCCTTTCTCGTAAAATCTGAATAGTTGAAAAGTTTCCTTTCGTAGAATTGCACGTCTTAGGGTTACAATTCCATAATTGACAATAATTCAACTCTGAACTAAAATTGGCAAAATTAGAAAGACCTTAGTGCATGCATCATATAATGTTTTGCTTGCATTATTCTTGCTAAATTCTTGCAAATTAATACTTGTTGAAGATTGCTGGAGGCAAGGTACGTATCGAGGTTTTTATCGATTGCATTAAAGCATATAATTTAGTTGCATACAACCTTGCAATTGCCCCTATTAAAAGGACCATTGTTTGACTATCTTTGCTAGATTTAAGTTAAACTATCTTAAGGGCAACTCCGTAGGAAAAGATACGGTGGGGATTTCATCACCCTCCCGTAGCCCACAAACCACAATCCTGAAGTGTCGCCTAAGCCTAAAATTTAAAATCAATTAGACATTGGCCCCTAAGGACTCGGACTCAATTAAGGAGGAGATTGGTTTGACTTGCTATGACCTGAAGCTAATTGAATTCAATTTGGTGTCTAGAAAGTGTTTTTGTGTCGACGAAAGTCTTCCAAGCGACGTGGTTGTCTAATTGGCACCGACTCTGTCGGAAGCGCCCCCACTAGCTATACACTAACTGGCCAACTTGGTTTGATTGGTGAGGGAGGTGAATCAAGCAAATTAATTCGACTCAACCAGTTAGGAGTCGTCTAGATCTAAGTGACACTAGGTCTAGGATTGTTTTGACCGTGCTTGTTGAGGAAATTTCTGACCAACCCTAATTTTTATCCTTTAGAGTTAAGTTTCCCTTCTCGTCTGAGTCTTCTTTCCCTTCTCATCCTTACCTTTCTATTGTTTGTTTCCTTTAAAAAAAAATTTTAAAATTCAAAAAAAAAAACGAAAAAAGAGTAATTAATTCTTGAAATTAAATTTGGAGTTTAAATTTCAAATTTGAATTCAAAAATTGATTCAACCCGGTGCACTCAGATTTGGATTCGGGACTTGAGTAATCGACTCTCACGAGTTCATCTAGGTTCCAGTCTGGAACTTAACCCCAATCCACCTGTTGCACCACCTCACCCGGATCTAATGGGTGAGAACGTAGTGGACCCGCCTGTTGCACAACCTATAACTCTGAGGGATCGATGCTACCCAACGATGGCTGCTCAGCCATCGTGCATCGTTATGCCCACCATACCGGGTCGCGACTTCGAACTTAAGGCACAATACATGAGTATGCTGCCTAAGTTCACCTCTAGGGAAGATCCATATCTCTTCCTTAGAGAATTTGAGGAAATCTGCTCTCTTATGCAATACCAGCATATCCCTGAAGAGGCAGTGCGTCTGAAATTTGTGCCTCTGGCACTAAAGGATGACGCTAAGAAATGGCTATATAGTCTAGCCGAAAGATCTATTAGGAGTTGGGCTGAGTTTGTTCAAGTGTTTCTAAAAAAATATTTCCCCAACCATAAGACTATGAAGATTAGGAATGAAATTGTTGCATTCGTTCAGTCTGAGAGCGAGCCGTTCTATTCCTATCTTGAGAGATTTAAGAGTGTTTTGACCCAATGCCCTCATCACGGAATTCCGAAGTGGCAATTATGCCAAATTATTTATGAGGGATTGACACCCACATCTAGGGTTATGCTAGAATCTGTGAGCCAAGGGAATTTTATGTCCAAAAATGAAAATGATGCCTGGACTTTTCTTGAGGATTTAGCTGAAAATAGTATGCAATGGGACAATGCTAGAACACCCATCAACCCGAGTATTGGATCCAGAATAGCAAGTCAACCCCGACCAGGTGTCTTAGCTATAGACTCCAACATAGCGGCTGAGGCAAAACTAGCTACCCTAATGCGTAGAATGGAAAGTCTAGAGCTGCAAAACCAAACCCGACAAGCATCCCCTACCCCTTGCTCTAGATGTGGTCAGACTGGTCATTTAATGGAGGACTGTGTGAACCTGGAACATGTTAATGCCACATATAACAATTCTAGAAATGATCCTTACGCATCAACCTATAACCCAGGTTGGCGTAATCATCCCAATTTTTCGTGGACCCAACAAGGACAACCTCCTAGACAACAACCAACCCCATATAACCAAAATAATACATCATCTGGGGGTAATAATGGAAATCATGAGGTTAGGTTGACAAAATTAGAAAATTTAATGACAACCTTTATACAAACAACCAACCAATCATTCCAAAGGCTAGAGACACAGGTCAGCCAATTAGCACAGATAATAGGTGAAAGAGAAAAGGGCCAATTTCCAAGTCAACCTGAGGTGAACCCCAGAACTAATAATCAATATCAATCTTATCAACCACCTTCAGGAAATAACAACCCTAGACCAGTTCAAATGGTTAATGAGGAAGGACCGTTCCAACAAATCAATGCTGTAGTATCATTACGGTCCGGAAGACAAATTGACAATAATGTGGTAAACCCGAGAATGACTAATCAATCTAGCCATCAAGCACCCACATATGACTTGACCATGGAACCCGACGTCCAAATTGAAAAGCCCAATCCACCTACCCAACCTGAACCTGTAGCTCAACCTGAACCTGAGCGAGTCTATGTGCCTAAAGCCCCATTTCCCAATAGACTCAAAAAGAACTCTAGTGCACAAATAGAGAAAATCTTGGAAGTATTTAAGCAAGTTAAGGTAAACATTCCACTCTTAGATATGATTCAACAAATACCTGCTTATGCTAAATTCTTAAAAGATTTGTGCACTAAGAAGAGAAAAACAAATGTACCAAAGAAGGCATTTTTAACTGCAAACATATGCTCAATTCTTTCCAACACATCTCCTATAAAATATAAGGACCCGGGGTGTCCCACAATTTCATGTTCAATAAGAGATACGTTTATCAATAAAGCCCTTCTAGACCTTGGTGCAAGCGTTAACTTGCTCCCATTTTCTGTCTACGAGCAACTCAACCTTGGTCCACTGAAACCCTCTAGGACAACCCTCCAATTCGCTGATTGTTCTGTTAAGAAACCGAGAGGTATAGTAGAGGACGTTTTGATTAAGGTTGGTGACTTCATTTATCCAGTGGATTTTGTCGTACTTGATACTGAACCTGTTGTAAATCCTAATCGACAAATCCCTGTAATTCTAGGTAGACCCTTTTTAGCCACTTCGGAAGCATTAATAAACTGTCGAAATGGGCTCATGCAATTATCTTTCGGGAACTTAAAAGCAGAATTTAATATCTTCCATATTGATAATGAGCCAGAAATAATATGCAACCCAAGTGATGTTGTGATGAGAGCACGTATGTATCAGAATTCTGAATCAAATAAATCATCACATAAGCAAAAAGGAAGTAAGAAAAAAGGGAGTGATTCATTTACTCAACCACCATCACTCGAGCAAATAAGCGAACCAATTCAAGTGAGAAGAGTGGAATCTTTTCCTCAAGTCAACATGGGGAACAATTCAACTGGATACATGCACCAATATGGTGTCATTCAATCCAGTTCTAATTATGGTTGACTTTGAGCAAACTCAACCCCTCTACCGCAAGCCGACGCAGGTAACAAGTGCATTTATTGTATCTGTGCATACATTGAGGACAATGCATGATTTAGGTGTGGGGGGGTGTTTATATATGTACATATCTATCTATTTGATATTCTGTTCTTTAAAAAAAAAAATCAATGTTTCATGACATAGCTTAAGATTGAACTACCAAAACCCGAGTACAAATTGCATTGAGTTTTTGTTCCTTATTATATAGTTCTGCTTGTAGAAATTGTGACATAAATCTAAGTTCCAAAGAAATAACACATTGCCCTTTAAGACATGTATGCACTTAAATTGGATGAATCAAATCCTTGAAGTGGTTGATAAAAAGCAGAGGTTGAGGAAAATACACCGGGAAGTGTGGACTTCTAATAGCAATTAAGCCTTGAGGAAAATAAAAATAAAAATAAAGGATTAAAGTGAAGAAAACACATTTTGCAAAATGATTACAAAAGCCCAAGCCTTTGAGTCACTGGTCCGTAGGGGTATCTTGAAACCCGGTAACTTGAGTCTACCAGCTTGGGATTATCGACCAAACTCGCTACACGAATGCAAAAGGGTAAAAGTGTCAAAAAGCAAATGTGTTGAATCACGGAAGAAAAGAAAAGAAAAAAAAATAATAATACTCAAGACCCAAAGCTAAAAGAATGATCCATGCCATGGTTGATCCGAATGATACTTCACCACCAAAGGAGGCGTGCAAAATAATTCAAGTGATAAACATGTGTAGAAGGGTTAGTGGTGTGAATGTTGGAGGAACAAAGACCAAGTCATTTTTTTAATGAGTTAGATTTATATAATGCGCATGCAAGAATTCTCAGTGAGATGTATAAGGTTGAGGTAGGGATATTGAGAACTATTAATGAAATGTTGATTCAGGATTTTGTGGGTATATCCGCTGAAAACCCTCAGGAGACAACACTCCTCCCCTTGGCAACAAGGAGGTTTAACGGCTTGTTGCACATGCTAAGTGCAACCGTGATTCCTTCGAAAGTGAGTTAGGATTTCCCTGTTTTTATTTTTTTTATTCTGTTTTGCTAGGGACTAGCAAAATCTAGGTGTGGGGGTATTTGATGCATTGCATACATTGCATCATATGTCTTTCATTTAGATTACTTTTATATCAATAAATGCTACTAACGTATGTGTTTAGTCTTATTTACAGAATACAGGGACCTGAATGCAAATTACCCACATCCCGAGCATAAACGCGTACAAAAGACTCGTTTCTATCATAAAGACCAAGTTCAAGTTTATCGGGTTTCAAATGGAAATGTATCCAAGCATAAAAGCATTCAAGACCTAATTACGAAAAGAACAAGGACTTAAGCACAAAAGTAGTTGGGGACTTAATTGCAAAAAGTCAAGGACCTAATTGCAAATAACGAGTAGCTTTTATTATTATGGAGAAAATATAAAGAAAAATCAATGTGGATCTCCAAATATATGAAGAAATTAATTCGGATCTCCAAAGATATGCAAGAATCAATCCAGACGCGCAAATGACATTGAAATCATACCATAAACACACAGGAAAAATCCGGGTCGATTCGGAGCCAAAAAGGTGGCGATTCCGAGCCAAAAAGGTGGCGATTCCGCCGCACCTCAAGAGCAAATTGCGGCGAATCCGCCGCACCAGATTAGATTAATGCTCTAAAATTTTTACCGGTTGCGTGTTGACGCGTGTACTTTCTTATTTCATGCTTAGGTCCCTTGTATCGGCTATAAATAGCCCTGAGAACGATGTTGTGAGGAGTTCTTCTTTTTGTTCCATAATTTAGCAATAAAATTCTGTTTCTTTTATTTTATGTTTTTAATTTTATTTTCTTAGTTTCTCTAGGACCCCTTCTCCCTCCCTCCATCTATGAGTTTCTAACTCTTTCCAAATGGTGGGGGTGACGGATTTAGGGTGATGAGAAGAGAAGATGTTATTATTTTAATTTCGTATTAGTATGTTTTGATTACTTGAGTTTATGTTAAATCATTTATCATGTAATGCTTTATAACTAATATGATTTATTATAAGTTTCAGAATTCTCTAATCTAAACCCGATATCTAAACCTCCACCCAACGGAATTCACAATCTTTGTTCTTGTTTTAGTTTTAATCGTTCATGTTTCTTGCTTTAGATAATTAAAACCCAAAAATTTCAAAATCAACCTTATTATTGTTCTTTCTTCTCTAATCGAAAATCCAAAAATAACAATATCTCTCCCTCCTTGTGTTCGACCCGTACTTGCCACCGCTTCATCGCGGCCGTGCACTTGCGGTATAAATTTAATTCTCATCACACCGACTGCTAGACCACCATCTAGTTACGTTGGATCATATGTTGGTCATCAATCTGAGACATTACAAGAACCTTTGGCCTCTTTCATGCATGTGGTAGATGACATGGGTGCACCAGTGGCTCCAGTAGCCGTACCGTGCGACTGTTGTGGGATGAGTGGTCATGTTATCGGGGAATGTCCTTATGTTCCCCCTGAGCCTGAGTATGAGCATACATTTTCCCAAAATGCTCATTATGACCATTACGCATCCACGTACAACCCGAGAGTGATGGATTCATGGGGAGACAATTCTTATTCAAATTCTTATACTTCATGTTCACCCCAGTATCCTCTTCCCGAATACCCAGAATTCTACCAACACCCCACTCCAAATCATTGGACTCATTCTCAGCCCATCCACACCCAACCCCAAAATTTCCCAAGCTCTGACTTGGACCTCATCATTGACCGCATACCTGATTCCTTGAAACAAACTTTCCTTACGTTCATGGAAACCACTCAACAGTCCATACAAAATATGGCACTGCAAGTGAGTCAAATGTCGCAGCAATTACGTGAACGTGAGGAGAGTGACATTTCATGTCAACATGAGGATTCTTCTTTTGATATTGAACCACCACCACTTCCACAAATTCAAAGCACAACCTTTCAAAGTCAAACTCCTAGTCAGTCTGAGGGACTTGGGGTTTCAATTCACGATCACTTAGTGGAGGATTCGATTCAAATTGAGAATAACTTGGACCAGCTTCATTATGAGTCGGCACAGGATTGTGCCTTATCTTTTTGTCCCGTGGCCCTTGAGCCACATGATCTTCATGTTGTGCCTCTTAAGGACTCACCTCTGGTGGAGCAAGAGCTCCCTAGTACCCTCAATTTCAAACAACCTGATGAGAGTTTGCCTCTCACTATTGTTCCAGATCATCTTGGAAATGTTGGAACATCAAACAACTACATTGCTCATGAGGGTATTAGGAGTTCCTTGGAGGATACTTTGGGTATGAGACCCACTTCCTGTTCTACTTGTGAGTTGGACATGCATAACGAGGTGCTTGACCTCGTTCCGACCCACCAGCCTGTTGGTTGGAGAGTTTGGATTGATGATCACAACTTCAGTTCCGCAACGGGAGATATTTTTCTTCCGTTGCCCTTTATTTCCCAAACTCTCGAGAGGTTCAAGCTCTTTCTGTTTGATCCTTTGAATGAGACGCCTTTGCGTCCACTTCATGAACCTCTCATTTCATCTGGTGCTCTTTGTGAAGGGGGCCCACGCATGCGTATTCTGGCCCCGCGTGGTGTCATGTTCCCTTTCCAAGTGCATTGACCCACTCTTGAGGTTCCCATTTGATGTCTTTTGACAAATGAAGATGGGAACTTATGTTTGTACATAGTTATAAAAAAAAGTACAATAAAAGACTCCTTCAGTGAACATCGATTGTTGTGAGCCCCAACCCTTGTGTATTTGGGCCTCATTTCTTTCACGTATTTGTATCCCTTCCTTAGTATCTCACAGGTTTTGAGGGAATTTGGGATGTGTCCATCAACATAGCCATAATCTTCCCTGTGTCCTTCACATTGGTGAGATCTATTCTTTTTCATGCATAAACCCTTGTAGTATCTTGCTCCCATTCTTTGAGGACAATGCATGAACTAGGTGTGGGGGGGGGTGTTTTACGTGTGTACATAGTCGAGTCTTTTCTTTTGAATTTTTTTTTGTTTGCATTGTTAGGGTCATGATAGTGTGCTGCATTTAATATCGATATATCTGTTTGCCATGATCCTTGGGTGACTTGTCTTCTTTTGCTTGCCTAGTGCTTCAAAATTTTCACATTTCTTTCAAAATCTTCATGTGTTTGCGAAAGAAAATGTTTTGTGGGTTTTGCGTGTGTTTAGCATGTGCAAGACCGTTGAGAGGCAAAGTAAAAGAAAGCTCCCAAAATTGTCTTGAACTTGATGCATTAGGATATCTAGTACAGTGGCTTTAGGATTTATCGAGTCGTTAGGATGCACCCCAGTTTTCCTTTGGGGTGAGTAATCATAAGGTTTCAGTGCTCAAACATTTAAAGAAGTTCACCTTAAACCTAGTGAGTCAATAATTCGTGTTCGGTAACTTAAGGAAGTTTGTTGTAAGTCAAGGACCCTTTAAATCTTGTTGTGAGACATTAAGTGTAGGGGTTTTGGTTCATGTGTAGATAAGAAATAAGTGAGTAGGTGTTCTTTCTTCTCGCACGGCTCCTATCACTCGAGAAAGTAGGTCTGAGGGGACTTTGTGCCTGGTGCTTTCGAGTCAACTGACTTGGGATGCGCCGACCGAACTCCCGTTACACGGGTGGTAGGGATTGCCCTATGTGGAGATTTGGGGAAAGGTGTACGTGATAGTGTAAGTCCTCATGGGCAATGATGCACGAAATCTAACCCTGGGAGAATGAAGCTCCAACTAATAAAAAGAAAAAAAAAGAAAAAGAAAAAAAGAAAAAGAAAAAAATTGTGAAAAGAAAAAAAAGAAAACAAAATGGTAATGCAAATAAGAACCTTAATGGACCTTACACTTTGTATCACTTGAGGATGTTGAGGTTGTCCATGTCTTTCACTTAATTCCTTATTTAACTTGCACGAATGGTTCATTAGGCTAGGTGTGGACTGATCACCTATATAGAGTCGGCCCGTAGGATTACCGCGTCCATTGATCGACAAAATTTGTCCAACAAGTCGAGTGCCTAAATTGAATAATGCATCTTGTTCGGATTTTGTGGGTATATCCGCTGAAAACCATTAGGAGACAACACTCCTCCTCCTTGGCAACAAAGAGGTTTAACGGCTTGTTGCACGTGCTAAGTGTAACCGTGATTCCTACGAAAGTGAGTTAGGATTTCTTGTTTTTCGTTTGCTTTTCTCTTTCTTTGTTTTGCTCGAGACTAGCAAAAACTTAGGTGTGGGGGTAATTGATTGACATCATTTCATGCTCATATTTGTATCTTATATCCATTATCTTACACCTAAGCAATGCTACGTGACGTGTTTTATGTTTAGTTTTCAGGAATAAAGAGGTTTTAAGAGAAGCAGGAAAAATGACTTAATTGTTAGACCTGGGGACTACGATGCAAGGGAGAAGGACCTGATCGTAAGACCGAAGGACCTAAGAGCAAAACAGAATACTCCACACCATTATGGGGAGTATTTTACCAATTCGATTCGGGTCGGAGCTCCAACAAGTCTAGTAACTGCATCAAAGACCAACAATACCAGAAAGAAAAGCCCACAACAAATTCCAACGCGATCCGAAGATTTTGGACCGCTAATTGGCGGTCCATATTACTAAGGATCCGCCCAAATTTCTCCTGGACTTGTATTAATGTTCGTTTAGGCTATTTTTGGTATTGGTTTAGTCCCACATCGGAGGATTGTCCCCGATTAGCTTTTTCCATGCTTATAAATAGAACTCTTCACCTTCCATTGTAATCACCCATTGCTTGGTGGCATTCTCTCTACTAAGGAGTGAGCCTTGAAGCAAAAACTCAAGGTGGAGAAGAATGCTACCTTCAATGTGAGTCATTGTTAATAAAATAATTGTTCTAGTTTTCTTTTAATCTTGTCTTTTAATTTGTGCATGCTTGTTTAGTCTTTCTTTTCCTTTTAAGCTTCTTTAATATTTCTTGCTTGATTAGTGTAGTTTCATTTCAGTATAATGCTTCATTTTGTTAGAGTAGTTAGTTTAAATATGTGTGAGTAGTTCCATCCCCTTTGGGGGTGGAGTAGGTGTATGTACATGTTATGTAGGTGCTATGAATGCTTAATATGAATGTTTTGTGAGAAATATTAGTATACTTGCTTGAATAATTAAGAACCTTACTTGATGGTTTCTGCCATAGCTTAGGTACACTCCATGCTTGTCTATGTGTCTTAATAACAACCTTGCATTGCTCATATTAATCACCTAGGTTAGTGTTGTAAATGATATGTCTTGCCATGAGGTACTTCTTATGCATGAACAAACACTAACCACACTTGAGCTTATAGTATGCATTCAACACCACACTTATTTCATGTGCACACACACACACACTCCACCCCTTAGGGGTTTCCATTCCTGTCTTTTTATCTTCTTCATAGTTGTTTAGCTTAGTTGGTTAGTTATTTCATTTCAGCTTGCTTGTTTACTAGTTTAGATTAGTGTAGTGTAGTGTAATACATCTTCCTCTCCTTCTTCCACCTCTCGCCTTCGAACAAACCAATTGTCGACACACCTCCCAGTGGACGACCCGTATTTTCCACCGCTTCAATGTGGCCGTGCACTTGCGGTTAAAATAAAACGATCAACCAAAGAGGCTGAGGGTGAGGGTAATACATCGATGCGTCCTTGTCAGGCACCATAGAAAACGTACCTGCCAAAAGCTCCCTATCCTAGTAGGTTAACCAAAAAGTAGAGTGACACAATGGATAAGATATTAGAGGTCTTCAAACAAGTGAAGGTTAATATCCCTTTGTTGGATGTCATCCAACAAATACCTCAACATGCCAAATTGTTGAAGGATCTCTGCACCACAAAGAGGAAGACCAATGTTCCTAAGAAAGCATTCTTAGCGGCGAGGTCAACCTCCACCCTTCTTCTGTTTATCAACAGTTGAACTTGGGAGAATTGAAACGGCCTAAGATCACCCTCCAATTGGTGGATAGATCCATTCGTGTCCCGAGGGGATTATTGAGAACGTGCTCATCGAACTTGGAGATTTTATATTTCCAGTAGATTTTGTCATCCTCGATACCAACCCTGTTGTGAACACCCACTCTCAAATACCTTTGATTTTGGGTAAACCATTTCTGGCAACATGCAATGCATTAATTAATTGTAGCAATGGTCTCATGAAGCTCTTATTCGGTAACATGAGTGCCGAGTTTCATGTGTTCAACTGTGGTAGGAATGGAACATAGTGAGCAGGCATCAACATGACTACACAAAGGGAGTGTTTGTTGGATGATTCAGTTGAGACTATTAGTGAGGGGGACACACCTCATCATTTGCCCATACTAGAAGGTGTCTTTACCCCATATCCTATGGCCATTGAGCTTGAGCTTCATCTTGACTCCGACAAGGACCCACCTGCGACTGAGCTTATGCTTGATAATATAAAGGTGGTTGGGTGGTCCTTGTTGGACAGCTTGGGGAGAATCCCCATTCTTAGTGCGACAGGTGTGTCCCATCATTCGAATGAGCCTGAGGAACTCATTCTGATGCACCCACCTATTGGTTGGAGGGTTTTGTTCAACGAGCAACTAAACCCTAGAGAGGTAAACCAACTACACTCATTTCCGTTGCCTACGCCCAACCAATATGATCAGGAGTTTAAGCATTTCAGTTTTGACCTTTCGCCCTCATGATACCTCAGAGTATCAATGAAGTGGGCCCATTATGGCAAATCTCTGGTCCGTAGGACTCGATGTTCTCATTTGGCTTTCCTTGACAAATGATTATGAGAATATCTTTGTTGACGTATATATCTGTTTTTTTTTTAAAAAAAGCAAGAAGACTCCAAGAGTGCGCACAGCTGTTTCTGGGCTCCAACCCCTATGTATTCTGGCCCCACTTGTTTTACGTATTTGTCTCCCTTCTTAAGTATCTCACAGGTTTTTGGGAATTCGGGTTTATGTCCATCAACATGACCATGAAACTTTCCTTGTGCTTTACGTTGGTGAGATATTTTCTTTTCTATGCAAAAATTCATGTAATATCATTCTCACATTCATTGAGGACAATGCATGAAGTAAGTGTTGTGAGGTGTTTTACGTGTGTACACTGTCGAGTCTTTCGCCTTTTGTTTGTATTGTTAGGGTCATGTTAGTGTGCTACATTTAATATTGATATATATGTCTGTCATGATGCTTGGGTGACTTGTCTTCTTTTGCTTGCCAAGTGTTTTAAAATTTTCACATTTCTTTCAAAATCTTCATGTGTTTGCGAAAGAAAATGTTTTGTGGGCTTTGCGTGTGTTTAGCATGTGCAAAACCATTTTCAAAAGAGAAGCCCCCAAATATTGATTTGAGCATGATGCATTAGGATATCTAGTATACCGGCTTTAGGTCTTATCTAGTGGTAAGGATGCACCCCGGTCTTCCCTCGGGGGGCGTGTAATCATAGGGTTTGAGTACTCAAACAAATAAAGAAGTCCACCCTGAACCTAATGAGTCGAATAATTAGTGTCTATTACTATAAGGAAGTTTGTCGTAGTCAGGGACCATTGAAATCTTGTTGTGAAACTTTAAGTGTAGGGGTTTTGGTTCCATGACAAAAATAAATAAATAAGTGGTTTCTCTCTTCTCACACGACTCTTATCACTTGGGAAATTAGGTCTGACGGGACTTAGTGCCTGGTGCTTTCGAGTCATTTGACTTGGGATGCACCGACCAAACTCCCATTACACGGGTAGTAGGGATCGTCCTATTTGGAGATTTGGGGGAAGATGTACGTGATAGTGTCAGTCCTCATAGGCAATGATGCACCAAAAAAAGCAAAAAGCAAAAAAAGAAAAAAGCAAAAAAATAATAAAAAGAAACAAGATGCTAATACAAAAAAGAAATAAGAACCGTAATGGACTTTACACTTTGTATCACTTGAGGATGTTAAGGTTGCCCATGTCTTTAACTTAAGTCCTTAATTAACTTATACGAATGGTTCATTAGGCTAGGTATGTGGACTGAATACATATATAGACTCAACCCATAGAATTACCATATCCAATGATTGACAAAAATGAGTCCATTGAGTCGTGTTGCTAGGTTGAATAATGCATCTACGTTTGCATTTTCTGGGTGTATCCGCTGAAAACCCTCAGGAGACAACACTCCTCCTTGGCGACATGGGTGTTTAACGGCTTGTTGCACATGCTAAGTGCAACTGTGATTCCTACGAAAGTGAGTTAGGATTTCCCTATTTTACGAATGATTTTTCCTTTCTTTCATTTTTTTTCTTTCTTTGTTTTGCTCAGGACTAGCGAAAGTAGGTGTAGGGGTATTTGATTGACATCATATCATTCATAGTGTCTTATATCCATTATCTTTCACCTAAACAACGTTACGTAACCAGTTTTATGTTTAAATTTCAGGAATAAACATATTTGAGAAGAAGACACACAAAAAGGACCTAAAAACAAGAAAAAGGAATGAATTTCGCGATTCATGGACTGATATGCAAGAGGGAAGGACGCAGATGTAAACCAAAAGGACCAATAAGCAAATCAAGAATCTTCACACCATCATGAGGAGTATTTTGGCAAACAGATCCGGGGCTACATTGCAATAATAGATATGAGTTCACCCCATGTGAAGAAATGAAGAACTAAAGAATATATCCGAAAATGGGTCGGATCTGGGAAAAAGTGACAACCAGTTGGCGGTCCGTTTTTCTCTGAATCCGACCCGGTTTCGCCGGGATATGGGTTATATGTTTATGTCTATTCTGAGAATGTTTCATTAGTCCCACATCAGGGGATTGTCCTCGGTTACCTTTTTCTATGAGTAAAAATAGAATTCTTGCTCCTCCCTTGTTATCTACTACATGCTTGGTGACATTCTCTCTACTTGGAGTAAGCCTTGGAGCAAAACTCAAGGTGGAGAAGAATGCTACTTGTAGTGTGAATCATGTAAATAAAATAATTCTTCGTAGTTTGTTTTAATGTTGTCTTTGTTTTAATGCTTACATGTTTAGCTTGTCTGTTTTCTTTATCGTAGTATAATTAGAATGTCTCCTTTTCTTAATGTAGTTTATAGTTTAATGAGTAGTGAGTAGTTCCATCCCCCTTTGGGGGGTAGAAATGATGTTTATACATGCAATAAAGAATGGAAATGAATGCTTTATTCTGAAATGGGTTGAGAAATGTGAATGTATGCTTGCTTGTTTAGAGTAAGACACTTCACTTGATGGGTTTTGCCATAACTATTAGACACCTCCCATGCTTGTTTAGGTTATGAAATAACCAACTTGTGTATGTGAATGTTAATCAACTAGGTTAGTGATTGGATTGATAGGTTTTACCATATCCATTAGACACTTCTTATGCATGAAAACACAACCTACATTTGTGCCCATTGAAGGCATTCTTCAGCATCTTATTGCATGTGTACACTCAATCCACCCCTCAGGGGTTTCTCTTCCTGATTTCCAGCCTAGTTATTAAGCTCTCTTAGTTGCTTTCTTTGCATTTGTTACTTACTAGTTTAGTGTAGTTTAGCGTAGCATAATCAAATCTCTTCTCCCTTTATTCGCCATTTTATTTCGGACAAACCAGAAGCTACTCACCTCCCCGCGGATCGACCCGTACTTGCCGCGTCTTCATTGATGCCGTGCACTTGCGGTCTAAACTTAATCGATTAAACTTATATTCAATAGCAAATTTCAGTCAATAAACATGAGGAAACTAGACAGGGGAAGTGTCTAAATCTTAAGGAAAACTCATCAAAAATCCCCAACATGTAGATGATTAAAATACCCCCAATGAACATACAAACACGCACCTCTACACAATCGAAAAGTTCATCAAACATCCAAACTTCACAACATATATGTACATCATCTCCAACCCTCGAAGGCGGATGGAACTACTCACACATTATAAAACTAACATTCATATTAAGGAAAGAAAACATGCTAATTAATTCTACAAAGATTAAAACAAACGAAATTAACTAAGCATGCAAGAACTAAAATAAACAAAAAGGTACTAACAAAATATTCTTTATTGTTCACTTACTTTACAAGTAGCATCTCTCCACCAGAGTTTTGCTCCAAGGCTTTACTCCTAGTAGAGAGAATGGCCAACAAGAGAGGAGATGGTTACAAGGGAGGAGGAAGAGTTCTGTTTATAGTCATAGAAAAAGGTAATCGAGGAAATCCCCCGATGTGGGACTAAACAGATACTATAAATGGACATAAAACAACATAATCGAACACCCGACTAAATCATTAACTATTTGGAGTCATTTGGACCACCAATTGGCGGACTTGATGCCTCTGATCGAGTCTGGATTTTGGTGGCTCCGTTCTGGCTTGATTTCTTGATGTTTGATGAACTCGATTTGGTTGTTGATGGTTAGACCATGAACTAATTGCCAAAATACTCCTCATGATGGTGTGGAGCTTTTGATTTGCTCATTGTTCCTTTTGGTTTTAAATCCAGGTCCTTCTCTTTTGCATCTCAATTCATAAGTCTTGCAACATAGTCCTTTTCCTTGCTTTTCAAACCTTTTTGAGTCTCTTCCTCTCAAACCTATTTAGTCCTGGAACTTAAACATAAAACTCGTTACGTAGCATTAGACTAAAAAACGAGGATATAAGACATAAATATATGCATGATATGATGTCAATCAGTCTGGAAGCCCAACTGTGCAAGTCTAAACATGTAGATTGCTTCCACATTAATCGATAAACCAATCAATCCCCTTTTTATACAACTTGGACCTTAAAACTCAAAGCAAAATATTAGATCAATTGCAATCTAGGTCATGCATCATCTGTAGACCTTGCACGCATATTGTCTTTCCTTTTCTTTATTTTTTGTGTTGTTGAGTGTTGGCATGAGGTACGTCGACCCATTCTCTAATTCATGCATGGTTAAAACATGCATTAGTTATTAAGGTGCATTGGAACAAAAGTGAGGTGAGTGCTTGTTGGGTGAATTATTTGCTAGCTTAAGAATTCAAAATATTTTTAAGGGGCACCACCTATAGTATTCATCATAAGGTGGGGGATTTCATCACCCCTGCCTTCGACCCACAAACCACACTCAAGTAAAGACATTTTAAAATTAAGTAGACATTGACCCCTTAAAACCTAAGGAACTCGGGCGCACTAGGAGAGTGATCCGGTCACGACCGTCATAGCCGGATCAGTCTAAACCACCACGTAGACCTCCTTCTCCTCCTCCTCCGAGTTCTGGGTGCACCACCAAAGGAAAACTCAAAAGTACGACACAAGATACATCAAATGTATCATATTAAGACTGAATCGTTTCATTCTTTCTTTGAGAGGTTTAAGGATATTCTCTTGTAGTGCCCTCATCATGGAATTGAGTTGTGGCAGTTGTGCCAAATCGTTTATTAGGGCCTCAACTACAACATCCACACGTTGTTGGAGTCCATGTGTCAGGGTGATTTCGAAATGAAACTTTTTGATGAGTCATGGGATACTTTTGAATTATTGGCTGAACGTACCCTTGAGTGGGACACCATGAGAGACCCACTAGCCTCTAGATCTTCTGGTCACGCTGAATCAGACCAAGTTGAGTCAACTACCGCATCTGAGGCGAAAATGGATGCTCTCATGCGTAGGATTGTCAGTTTAGAGTTAGACCGAGCTCCTGTATCTCAAGTTGTTACGCCCGCGTGTAGTAGGTGTGGACTTACATGACATAGTGACTTCGAATGTGCTTACGCTCCATGATTGAATCAGTTATAATACGGCAAGTGCACGACCGCGTTGAAGCGGTGACAAATACGGGTCGGTCCACAGGAAGCTTATGTGAGTGGAGTTCGCAATACTCGATTGGGAAAAGAAAAGGAGATAGAGAAAGAATATGGAATTGAAAATGTGTAGTGTAGTGTGTGTTCAAATGTGCTCATCAAAACATGTCATACATGAAATCCATAAAACTCAAATTCAACTTTGCCTCCACATGAAATAAGATAAAACATTATCATTCAAATATACAAGACAATCGAAATGAAGCAAATATGTTCACATGCATAATGACTCAAATCAAACTATATCTCCACATGAAATAAGATTTATCACAATCATTAAAACATACAAGACATTAATTTGGATAAAGCCAACATGAGCACATGCATGCACATGTCTTCTTCCCTTCTTCCACTCCATCCTTATCCTCACCTCATCGTTCCCCTTAAAATTGGCCCACTAATCTGAGCATTGTCTAAGCTTCACTGAGGAGCATTAGCACATGAAAGATAAGAGTGAAATCCCATAAGATGTTTATGCAAATCATGTGTAACACCCCCGATCTCGCGGGTACGCACACTGGGAAAGGAACACTAGTGTTGCAATCAGAGACCTCCACGACGACTGAAGGAGTTACAATAGACAGACTAAAACAGACACCTCGACAACACATGGAGGAACATACATGGATAAACCAACATAATATAACTTAAACAACTGATTATCCATATATAAAAAAGATTCAATTACAACACATCGAGTTCAAACGGAAACACAACAAGATAAAAGTAGAAGTAAAGGTAATAGAAAGACTCTGGTCGACGTGTCCCTCGTGTACAGAACCCTTCGAAACTCGTCCAGTCCACCCCTTAAGGAAGTTAAGTACCTAAGGCACACCATCAACAAATATGTGTGAGTTTTCAATAAAGAAAGCCCAGTATGCCCCCGACCCAATCAGAGTTTTATTGAAGAATGCATGTAGTCTAACTAAGACAAAAGCATCAGAATCACAATAGAAAAGCACAACATCCAACGGAAGGCTACGACTCCAACAGTCGTGCCAGTCGGGCGCACCCGACCACATTCCTCTAAAAGGAACCAAAACACTAGCCATGATGGTCAGAAACAGAAGCGGGTCACTCGAGACGCCCGAAATCGCGGAAATAAACCTACATGGTGTCATCGCAAATTTGGGAACATCTAACCTGAGATAGAATGGTTGCGTACCTACCCATGTCACAATCTTAACCTGACCTCTCTACATAGAAGTCTTTGTGAATGGCCTCTGAAGCTGGAGGACCCACTCGTGGCCCGTCGGCCCAGAAAACAGAATGTGCCCAGAATTACTTATCGATTAAATCCATTGCAAACTACTTAAGCATCTAAAATGTAATGTAGCTACAGAGTCCAGAATGAGCTCAAGGAAGGATACATGAATACCCTCCTCACAGACCCAACATAATAAGAACCATAACGTCCCAATCAGGGATCAAAATGGACTTACAACAACAAACAATCATAACCGGATCGGTAAATCAAGATAACAATTAATCGAGTCATTTACGGGTCATGATAAGGATGTTATAAGGTTTGATGTCCTAAGCAACATACATAACCATATCATAACACTTCACATCAGTAACACATGGACATGTAAGAAGCAATATGATAATGCATTACAGCAAGGTACATCATAATCGAACTCCACAATAATCGATAACATGCATCATCAATTTCAGAGTGTATATGCGATAGTAATTAAAATCTCAGTTCATGATCATAGTTTATATGGGTATGAATTATATATATAGAGTAAGGATAGAATGAGCCTTGGGCTCATTTTGTTTAAATGAGCTTCTCAAGATCTAACCAATCATCTCAATCTGAATGGTTGTGGGTCTTTTACTTTAAGTGTCGGTAATAAAGTAAATTTGAGAGTCTTCTCAATCATCCCTCATCCCTTTATTCAACGTTACCAAAAACAAACCCACTATTCCTCCTTCCATTTTCGTCATCCCTTTCTCCTCCCATCCAAACCCACTATTCCTCCTTCCAGTTTCGTCATCCCTTTCTCCTCACCATCCAAACCCACTACTCCTCCTTCCATTTTCGTCGTCCCTTTCTCCTCACCATCCAAACCCCCCACGTTTTTTCCATCCACATCGACTAGCACGTCCCCAATGTCCCTCATTGTCATCCACTACGCCGGATTCTTTGAGACGTCTTATAACTTAATATATTCGGTTAATTTTTTGCTGCTGATTTTGGTTTGGTTTTATTTTAGTATATTTTTGGGAAACATGGTTTTATTTCGTGGATCTTTAATCTTGCTGTTTATTTGGGTTCTCGTTATTTTTTGTAGAATATTGGTTTATATTCTGACTTGTTAGTTTGGAAATCATTTTCGATTTGGATTTGTTTAATGACAATCGATCGGTTTGTTATTTGATGTGCACGTTTTTCGTAGTTTCATTTTCTTTATAGTGGTGGAAAAAAAATCTTTAACTTGGACTTGATTCAGTTGAACTACTATAACAATCTCCTACAGGAATACACATCATTTTCTAATTTTTGATATACATACTCTAGTAAAACTATTAAGTTTTTTTGAAACATTCTATATACTCTTTTTTTTGTTGAATATGTTAGGTTTTGTCCCACACAATGGTGAATGAGTACAAGTTATGTAACTTGTATGACTGTATCTATTAGCGGTAATATTACGGTAACAACTGCAATATCAACATGATGCTATAATATTATTTCTCAAAATGTAATATTAAAAAGGTATTACATTCACCATAAGTAATATCAAGATTTAATATTAATTTGCTAGACGTAAGATACAATTATTTTTAGTCCTTCCCAAATACGAAAATGGATGCCTAATCATGTGTAAAATGTAATGTGGTTCTTCATATAATTTGAGGTTTACAAACATTTCAAAAATAGTGACCGAGAAGTACATCATGTGTTATGTAACTTGTATGATTGTATCTATTAGCAGTAATATTAAGGAAACAACCGTAATATCAACAATATACTGTAATATTATTTTTTAAAACTTAATATAACAATACTATTACGTTCACAAAACGTAATATGAAGATGTTGTAATATTAATTTGTTAGACATAAGATAAAATGTTTTTAGTGATGCGCAAAAAGAGATGAATGACTAACTCATGTTAAAATAAATTCGTGATTATAAGAATTATTGTTCTAATAATATGACGTCATAATAAATTAACATTTGAAGTCGTAATAAGTTATCGTTCTAATAATATGATGTCCTTAGCCGTAATATAATTTACGGTTGTTTAACAATGTTTTTTTAAAGTTTGGGAGGTCTTAATCATTTGTTTAAAAAATGCAGTTCGTCTTAACATCAATATTAAATTTACAACCGTAATATATTGTTATTGTGATAAAAAACCATTGTTTACCGTCATATATTGTTAATAAATTTAACACATCATCCTGCTCATTCAAATCAACTATTTTAGATACTCTACGTTATTAACAATAGCCAAAGTTTATGTAAGATTGACATTGAATAGGGGATAGTAATCATAGTCTGTAATAGTAGTTTATCAACATCCGAGATACCAAATGAGAAAATATTTAATTTCAACCTGATTTCAGTATGTAATATTAACTTTAAATATTCAGTCATACATACAACTGTTGCATGCAATTGTAATGTTGTACAATTCAAAAACACAAAATTCCCAAAAAATTAAAATAAATTTCCTCTGATCTATTTGAAACTTGTTCCACGAAGTATCATAGCAACGTTTCAGCACGAATCCGAGCCATATCATCTTCTCCAAAATCAAATATATCTTTTCCTTCAGAGAGATATCCTGCAAACTTCAATACATATAAACCGCAATTCAAACTTCTGGCTGATTGCTGGGGGCAAGGAATATGTTCTACTTCCCAAGTCTTCATATTATCAAAATTGTGCGTCATTTCGAAGTACTTAGCCGCCCACTTGGACTGCAAAAATTAACATTTCAACTCATAAAAACAAAACATACCAACTGAAACAATAAACTAAAAATCCATGCGTATCATCAACCACGCCAGATAGGCCCTTCAACTTTGGTTCCACTGGAGAAGCCCACTTTCTAATCCTCGGCTTCAGTTCAAGAAAATAGGTTTAAACAAAGTGATGTGGCCATACAACTATACCTGCAATATATTTATCAAAAATAAGACTTAAATGAAATTGAAAGTTGTAATATTATATAAGTAGTTGGAATACAACCGAGTTTGCCATAATATCAACATAACATCTAAATTCTAAACATTGCATGTAGCAATGAAGACATAATGTGAGCATATTGAATTGATGTACTAGAATAACAATATTGGCTATACAAAATTTGTAATATTATGTCACTAACAGGATGTAAACCGGGTTTGCAGTAATATCAACCAACCTTACTGGAATGCAACAGGGTTTGCCGTAATATGAACATATTGTCTGAATTCTAAAAAGTGCATGTAGAAATGAAAACATAATGTGACCATATGGAATTGATGCAATAGAACAACAATATTGACAATAAAAGGTTGTAATATTATGTCACTAACAGGAAATAAAACGGGTTTACAATAATATCAACCAAAGTTACTAGAATGCAACAGGGTTTGCCGTAATATGAACATAATATCTAAATTCAAAAAAGTGCATGTAGCAATTCATACATAATGTGACCATATTGAATTGATGTACTAAAACAACAATATTGACGTAAAAAAGCTATAATATTATATTACTAACAACAATATTGATCATGTTCCTGTTTTGGAGCATGGAATCAAAAAATGAGAAACAACTCAAATGTGTGTACTGAAAGGTCTTATACTAAATTCCTGAACCGAACAGAAAACATTCTTCCACAATTAACAGTAGAATATACAATCACACTATCATTCTGTATTACATTTTAATGCACAATGTGGTAAAATCCATGTCCAAAATCAGCCAAGAATTCGGAAATTCAGACCTTAACCCCAAACCGCAAATCCCAACCCCAACCCCAAAAGAGAAATAAAAAATCATACCAGTTAATGGCGTTGGGGGTTTGTCCGCTCGCTCTACCACATGATTCCTCCATTTCAATTTGGGGATGAGGGATGGCGTTCAAGGATTGTGGACGGAAATGATGTTGGGGGTTTAGGTCGACGGCGATGGCATTGGGGGTTTGGGGATGACAAGGTGGGTATTCTTCGTGAGCCGTACATGGGTTTGGTCCATCGGGGGTTTCCTTCCATGGGGATGAGAGGGATTGGTGCGTGGGAGGTGGGGGGGAGAGGATTTTGTGTAGGGTGTGTTTTGAGATGATTTTGCATGTTTTGTTAAATTCTGATTTTACCCTTTCTTAAGTAATTATAAGAAGATTTAATATCAATGGTTGGATTTGATTTTGATGGTGGATGTTTAGGGGGCTCACTTAAGCTTAAATGAGCCATGGGCTCATTCTATAATTCCTGTATATATATATATATATATATATATATATATATATATATATATATATATATATATCAGTAGAATAACATGATGGCGCATGCATGAAATATCAGCAACAATATTGATCTATAAACTAGCATACATGCGTGCAATCAGGTTCACATGTTGCATTAGAATATGACACAAATAGCATATAACATGAAAGAGTCCGATTACATTCATGTATGCATGCATGACTCCAGCATTAGGAATCACACACACACACACCAGATTAAAAATCAACATGAATAGAGTAACATAACTTGCACAGCAGTTGGAGACATCATAAACTAACGTCATAAACAATTGGTAATCTGCACCATCAATTTCAGGACATGCATGCGATAGGACTAGAACCTGAGAACATGATCAGACCTTATGTAATAACCTTAATCTAAACACCCGAATTAAACTAAACTCAACCTAATTAACCTTAATTAAGCCATGAACAGTAAAGCATGAGGTGGAGATTTGGATAAGATTTGAAATTGCTATAAATAGAGGTTTTAGGTTTATCTGAAGCGTTTTTCTTCATCCTCAAGATTAATCAGAGAGTGAGAGAGGTGAATTTGGAGAAGAAGAAGAAGGAGAGAAGAAGAAGGAGAAGAGTTGGGTTAGGCTTGCCAAAGCTTGGGAAGCTTCCACAAACGTCAAAAAGGTATGCCAAGTCTTCATTATAACTCACTTAAGCTTCGTGGGTGTTGGGGATCGACGTGTCGAATTCCCCGTCGGATTGCAACCTATTCAGAGGTTGAAGACGACAATCAGTCGACCGGTGCCTGTGGGCAGTCGACCGATTCTATTATTATATTGTTTTGCACCCGCAAATGATCGAACGATGTCTGAGGATGGTCGACCGTTATGCCAGATTTCTGCAAGAAAAAGGGGTTGATGCTGTTATCGGTCGAACGGATCCACTTCTCCAGTCGACCGAAACAATGAGAATAGGTCGGTTGGGGATTTTGACTTATTAAACGGTCGAACATCCTTAACCTGGTTCAACCGATCTATTCGATGCTAAGTCGGTTGGGTGCTTTGACCATCAAAACGGTCGACCGCTCATTAACATTCGGTCGACCGACTGAGCATTTTAATTAAGCCGTAGAGTGCCTGTGATGTTTCGATCGAACTGTATTTCAGTTCCGGTCGACCGAATATCACTTAGGCAAAATGCTGAGATCCCTGTTATCGGTTGAACGAACCCTTGGTTCGACCGGTCGGATATATAAATATTATAAATATTGTATAGCGTAGACCATCCAAACGGTTGACCGCTAGATGACATTTGTTCGACCGATTGGTCGGTAATTCGGTTGGCGTGGTTCGACCGATACACTTGTTTGTACAGTACCGGGTACTGTATGGAAGACCGGTCGACCAGTGTGCTTGTAGCGGTCGACCGATCTGCCACGGGTTGGTGGATTTATCCACTTACGAGCCGTCGAGTTTAGGTCGACTACCGGCTCCAAGGCGACGGTCGATTACTGGCCTTGAGAGAGACGGATTTCACCTTCGACGAGGGCGTATTATTGTTGGGCCTCTCATATCGAGCAGGGTGTGACAGATGATTGCCGTAAACCTTGGGCTGTTTGCTGGGGTTTGCCGGTAGGCCGAGGATGTTCCGGCAGGGTGCGCGTCTGGCGGCTTTTGGGGGAGCAGCGGCTGTCGTCTGGCCCGAGTTGTGCATTCGGCGGGCTGACTCGCTCCTGGGGTGGCGGCGTAGTGCCAGGGTTCCTTTCTGCGGCTCTTGGGGAGCAGTGGTGCCAACTGACCCTTGTGAGGCAGCGGTGGACTGACTTGACCCTTGTGGTGGCAGGAGTGGTTCAGTACCGCGGAGGCGGAGATGGGTATTATTGTGGACCCGAGGTGGATGATCATGTGCATTGCATTGTATTGTCTTTAATTCCATTTTTTATTTTAGGAGGTTTGGCATACGGGGTTCCTGCAGTGAACTTAGGCATGTTTCAATTGTTTACATTTCAGGTAGCGAGCAACATTAGAGTCGAGGTGGTGACCGAGGAGGGTGCCCCCGGGATCTGATCCTGTAGTTTGTTTGTTCCTTCTTTTGAGGTGATTACATGTAGTATAGCTTTTGTTATAATCACAGTTAGTTTTTATGTTTGACTTCCACGTGGATCTTTAATATTATATATATGTTGGTTTGTTTCCCGTGACGTGCCCTTGTTGACCATTGACGGTCTTTTATATTGTTTAAATTTTCTGCTGTTTTGGGGACGTTACACCTTATGTGGACATGATACGACATATATATCAGTGACACAACTTGGCTAAAGGTACATATGATATCAGGAAGCTACATTTATTTATACATCCACAGACCGTATACAAGCATGCAATGCGGTTACACGTGGTAATAAAGCTTATAATGGGCAGCATATAATATTGATAGATATAATAGCATTTCAAATTGAGAACATGACATTAATATCAGAGGAGATACATGAATCAGGTCATGCACATAAACTAAACGTTATTGGGCTAAAATCAGGCTTCAGAAACTCATAGCAACATTAGAGTCGATACATGCATCTATACCGATTGCATCAACGTTAAAATTAAACTATATAACTTATGCTCAGATGCTGTAAACAATATATCTAAGAGGGATTACAAATCAGAAAACATATATATGGATTGGTCATGACTGAGATAAAAGAAGACATGGTAAACTTCTCTTATCATTCCCATCGACACATGCAATATTACTTGAACATGAAATCAGATCACAAAAGATGCTAGATCTGAAATCAGTACCGTGTCATATGAATGATGCCCGATTGAAATCATAAAATAACAAATGAATATCAGTAGTAAAACATGGTGTAACACGCACATAATATTAGAAGGCTAAACATATCTATAAATATTACACATGCGTGCATTCTAGTTCACATGTTGCATTAAAATATAACGTGGGTAGCATATCAAATGAACGGATCCAATTTCAATCTTAAGTGCATGAGTGACATAAAAATCAGAAACCATACAAATCAGATCATGTGTATATATATATCTACTGCTGGGGAGAAGAACTCACAAATCATTCCATGACATACACACATAGAACACGATAGTTTGCATCAACAAGGTAACAAAGCAACAGACGCTCAACCATGAATATGCTCCCTGATCCGTCCAACCCATGTGCTTTGAGTAACCTTCTTAGGTGATCTGAGATGGGAGAAAGTCAGTTGAGATCCGTCCAGGCAGCTCAGTCCAACAACCGAGCAAGATGGCGCGCATGGTGCACTAATCTTATGATCAACCACCCTTGTGCACCCAGCTTAGACCAAGCTTGCCATCCAGATACCCCTCACCCTCAGCTTCCCTAGGGTCCATCCCCACCCCTCTTGAGCCCAGCCACCATCCGAGAGGGCTGCACCAGCCAGCTGTCCAAGACGAGGAGTCAAAAGTTGGAAGAGAAAACCTAGCCGGATCTTGTGTGCACCCGGCACACCCTTGCCTTCTTGCTCGATATGGCGATAGCCTCCCGGGAAAAAGCAGAATATTTGATGAAAGAACAGCCAACCAGATCCGTGATAAGTCCAAACCCAGCCCAGAAAGAAACCTCTTCACCCCAGGTCGGACCTCACTGAAGCTCGACGGAGCCCCAGTCCCTCTGGTTTCCCCACAGCCAGCCCCATCGAGCGCATGCTCCATGCGCACGCTAGAAGGGAACTCGGTTGATGGTGCAACCGATTGCACCAACCACCAACATGGTGCTTGCCGGCCCTCCAGCCAACTCCACCTCCCATAAAACTCTTCAAGGGTCAGGAGCATAACGGATCAGTAAGGAGGTTGCCTGATTTAGCCGGAGATGTTGTCCACGCTTCTCTTCTAACCGCACAAAGTTGCCTTTGACGTTGCTTCACTCATCTCGGCGGAGATCAGCCCACCAACACACCGGAGAGGAGAGAATGGGTGGTATATATATATATATCTACTGCTGGAGAGGGACAGCTGGTGAAGGGGTTGTGTTTGCAACAACTCTCCAACTTCCATATTCTTCATGGCTATTCAAGCCACCTCAAAACATGCCAAAAAATCGAACCAAGCAAAGGCATCCAAAAGCCACGAAATAAACTTCATCCAAACCCCAAATGCACCCCTTCCAATTCCACATCACCTCAACATGGGTTCATTCCAAACTCGCACCACGCTCCCACTCGAACCCGGATTGAGTCGATCAAGCCAAGCAAATGAACACTGGCCCGGTTAGTTGCATCCAATCGACTGACAAGGAACCCGACCCGAATCAGGCATACAAACATACCACAAACACAATTAGGTACGATAAGAACTAAATTATGCATAAATGAGGAGAGTGATCTTATTATTATTCAAGCAGGAGAGCAGGTCTTACATCTTGTAGGGCTCAAAGGATTAAGATTAACACACACACTAATCCATCACATGATCAAATCACCTTCTTCTCCACCCCCAATGGGGGTGGACTAGTCTCTACTCATCTCTACACTTAAGAAAGCATAAAAATAACATGAACCCAAAATAGAAATGAAGCAAAAGAAGAATAAGCAAACAACAATGTAAAAGAAATTGCATCAAAGTAAAGACAATAAAGTAAAGAACAAGAACAAAACTAGATTAAGAAACAAAAATACAAAGTTTGCTCCTCTCCAACCCCCTTATTACATACACTACTAAAACAGGAAACTAAAACCTACTCTAATGGGGGAAGGAGGAAGAAGGTGGAGAGGAGAGATTACAATGGTATTTATAGACTAATACATGGTTAGGATTAATCTGGAAATAATCGAACGACTCTAACCCGACAATGATAGTTCAGCAATGCTAGTTCAGGAATGCTCTGACCCGACAATGATAGTTCAGGAATGCTCTGACCCGACAACCTGAACCGCAACTGAAATTGGAGACCATTTGGACCATTTAGATCTGCCAGTGGCGGATCAAATGTATCCGATCGGTCTGAAAATTTTGTGTCCCATTTTATTTCTTCATTTGTCACGTTGGGTCAAGTCCGGGTTTGCTGTCTCAAATCACTTTGAGTTTAATTGGCAAAATACTGATCTGATTCAAGTTATGTGTCACCATATTTTGCACTTGACAATCAGGTCCCTTATGGTCTGCACTTGGGTCCTTCCTGATTTGCGATACAGTCCTTGTGCAATACAAATAGGTCCAGAACCTTCCAAATCAGTCCATACATGTTACATTTAGGTCCTTTTTGCTCCCTTCCTCTTCTGTATTACCTAACTCCTGAAACACTACAAACAATAACTCGAGTAGCACAATACTAGGGTAAAATAAAGGATATATAGCATGAATATGATGCATGATCTGCTACTAATCAAATACCCCCACACTTACCTTTTGCTAGTCCCGAGCAAAACAAAGGAAGAGAAAAATGAAGGAAAGTTAAACATGCGAAAAACATGGAAATCCTAACTCACTTTCGTAGGAATCACGGTTGCACTTAGCACGTGCAACATGCCATTAAACCTCCTTGTCGTTAAGGAGGAGGAGTGATGTCTTCTGAGGGTTTTCAGCGGATATACCCACAAAATCCGAACAATGACGCATTAAGCAACCAAGAAACTTATGTAAACGTTTTATTAATTACCACAAGTGCACGGCCACGATGAAGTGGTGCAAGTACGGGTCGATCCGCAGGGAGGTTAGTAGCCTCTGGTTTTTCAGAAATCAAGTGGCGAATAAAGGGACAAAAAATGTGATTACGCTAAAGCTAAACTATACTAAACTAATAAGTACGAAATGCGAAAGAATGGAAATCAGAAAGAGGAACCCCTAAGGGGTGGAGTGTGTGCACATATGAAGTGAAATAAGTGATGAATGATGCATGTAAGCATGTATGTGTGTGTCGTGTGTGTGTGTCTTCATGCATAGGAAGTGTCTAAAGATGTGGCAAAACCTATAAATGCATTCACACAACGTATCGACAATTACTACTTGATTAACATAAGATTAGGCTCAGCATGAGAAGTGTCTAAAGATATGGCCAGACTCATCAAAAACCGTAAACTCATGTGAAGAACAAGGTAAGAATGGGAGGTGTCTAAATGTTATAGCAAAACCCATCAAAGCAAAGTTTCTTCATTCAATCAAGCAAGCAAACACAAATACAAGCACATAACAAACATGTAGCATATCCAACAGGAAATTTCAGTCAATAAACATGAGAACAAAACAATGAAAATTTATTTTATTAAATGACACACATTACTAGTAGCATTCTTCTCCACCTTGAGTTTTTCCTCCAGGGCTTACTCCAAGTAGAGACAATGTCACCAAGCAATTGCTGAATACAAATGAGCAGGAAGAGTTCTATTTATAAGCATGAAAAAAGGTAATCGGGGACAATCCCTCGGTATGGGACTAAACACATACTATAAATGGACCTAAAACAATATAATACACTATCCAACTCAACCATGTCGCATTTGGACACATTTTGACCACTAATTGGCGGTCTATATGTGTCTGATCGAGTCTGGATTTTGGTGGCTCGGTTTTTGCTTGATTTCTTGGTGCTTGATGAACCCGATTTGGTTGTTGATGGTTCGACCCAGATTTAATTGCCAAAATACTCCTCATTAAGGTGTGGAGCTTCTTGATTTTCTCATTGATCCTTTTGGTTTTACATCCGGGTCCTTCTCTTTTATCTCAGTCCATAAGTCTTGCAACTTAGTCTTTTTCCTTGCTTTTGAGTCCTTTTTGAATCTCTTCTTCTCAAACCTATTTATTCCTGAAACTTAAACATAAACTCGTTACATAGCATTGCTTAGGCTAAAAATAGAGGATATAATACACAAATATATGCATGATATGATGTCAATCAAATACCCCCACACCAACTTTTTCTTGTCCCGAGCAAATCAAAGAAAGAGAAAAATGAAAGGAAGGAGAAAGCATACGTCAAACAGGGAAATCCTAACTCACGTTCGTAGGAATCACGGTTGCATTTAGCACGTGCAACAAGTCGTTAAAACTCATTGTCGCCAAAGAGGAGGAGTGTTGTTTCCTAAGGGTTTTCAGCGGAAATACCCACAAAATCCAAACATTGATGCATTAGTCAACCTAGAAACATGACTCGATGGACTCATTTTCGTTGATCATTGGATGCGGTAATTCTACGGGCCGACTCTATATATGTAATCAGTCCACACACCTAGCCTAATGAATCATTCGTGAAATTTAATTAAGGACATAAGTGAGGGACATGGGCCACTTCAAGTTCTTAAAGTGATACATTGTGTAAAGTTCATTAAGGTTCTTATTTGACTCTTTCTTTTTTTCTTTTCTTCATTCATCATTTTTTATATTTTTCTTTGGAGCCATTACATTGGTTGGTGTTTGATTCTCCCAGGGTTGGGTTTCGTGCATCATTGCCTGTGGGTACTTACACTATCACGTACACCTTCCCCCGAATCTCCACATAGGGAGATCCCTACGACCCGTGTAACGGGAGTTCGGTCGGTGCATCCCAAGTCAGATGACTCGAAAGCACCACACACTAAGTACCCTCAGACCTAATTTCCCGAGTGGTAAGAGCCGTACGAGAAGAGAGAACACCACTTATTTATTTATTTATCTACATGGAAACCAAAACCGCTACACTTAAAGTTTCACAACAAGATTTTAAGGGTCTCTGACTGCGACATACTTCCTTATACTAACAGACACGAATTATTTGACTCACTAGGTTCAAGGTGGACTTCTTTAGTTGTTTGAGTACTGAAACCCTATGATTACTCGCCCCCCGAGGGAAGACCGAGGTGCATCTTAACGACTCGATAAGACCTAAAGCCGGTATACGAGATATCCTAATGCATCATGTTCAAGACAATTTTGGGAGCTTTCTTTTTAATTTGTCTCTCAACGGTTTTGCACATGTTAAACACACACAAATCCCACAAAACATTTTCTTTCGCTAACACTTGAAGATTTTGAAAGAAATTTGAAAATTTTAAAGCACTTGGCAAGCAAAAGAAGACAAGTCACCAAAGGATCATGACAGACATATATATCAATATTAAATGTAGCACACTAACATGACCCTAACAATACAAACAAAAGAAAACAAAAACAAAAGGAGAAAGACTCGACTATGTACACACGTAAAACACCCCCTCCACACTTACTTCATACATTGTCCTTAATCAATGTGAGCATGATACTACATGGATTTATGCGTGAAAAATAGAAAAGATCTCACCAATGTGAAGCACAAAGGGAAGTTTCATGGTCATGTTGATGAACATAACCACGAATTCCCAAAAACTTGTGAGATACATAAGAATGGATAAAAATACGTGAAAGAAATGGAGCCCAAATACTCAAGGGTTGGGGCCACAACAACCAATGCTCACTTGTGTAGTCTTTTGTGTTTTTTTTGTTTTTTTCTTTTCTAAACAAGATATATACATCAACAAGGGTATTCTCATAATCATTTGGTCAAGGAACACCAAATTACGACATCGAGTCCTGCGGACTAGAGATTTGCAAAAATGGACCCACTTCATTGGTACTTTGAGGTGTCATGTGTGGTGAAAGGTCAAAGCTGAAAGGCCCGAACCCCTCATGTTGTTGGTTGGGTGTAGGCAACATGAATGAGTGGAGTTGCATTGCCTCACTAGGGTTTAGTTTCTCGTCGAATAAAACCCTCCAACCAATAGGCGGGTGCATCAAAATGAGTTCCTCAGGCTCATTCAAAGGATGTGGAACACCACTTTCACTAAGAATGGGGCTTCTCCCCATGTCATCGAACGAGGACCACCCAAACTCCTTTATATTATCAATCAAAAGCTCGATCGCAGGTGGGTCCTTGTTGTAGTGAAGATGAAGCACAAAAGGCTCAATGGTTGTGGGACGCGGTAGAGACACCTTCTGGTATGGGCATATGCTGAGGCTTCTCCCGAAGTCATCCAACACACACTTCCTTTTTATATTCATGTCTGATGCCAACTCACTCTGTTGCATTGCAAAGACAGGCAATGAGTTTTCGCTGGGCCGACAAACATTTTCAATGGGTTGCATTGGTGTTAGGGGTGTTTATTGATTTTGTGGTGCTTTCTCTAATTGGTGGATGAAATTGAGATTTAAAGGTTGGTCCATGGGCTCCAGTTGCCTACCAGAGTTGAACACATGAAACTCGGCACTCATGTTACCGAATGAGAGCTTCATGAGACCATTTCTACAATTAATTAAGGCGTTAGAGGTTTCCAGAAATGGTCTACCCAAAATCAAAGGTATTTGAGATTAGGTGTTCGCGACAGGGTTTGTGTCGAGGACGACAAAATCTACCGGAAATATAAAATCTCCAAAATTTTATGAGCACATCCTCGATAATCGCCTTTGGGACACGAATGGATCTAACCGCCAATTGGAGGGTGAACTTAGTTGATTTCAATTCTCCTAAGTTCAACTATTGATAAACAAAAAATGGGAGGAGGTTGTCCGCTGATCCTAAATCAAGCAATACATTACTCATGCTAGTGTCCCTAATCGTACACTGAATAGTAGGACACCCACGGTCCTTGTACTTTGTGTGTGTGGGATTGGACAAAAGTGAGCTTACACTTACAGGTAAGAATGCTTTCTTAGGAACAATGGTCTTCATCCTGGTTGTGAGATCTTTTAAAACTTTGGCATATTGAGGTATTTGTTGGATGACATCCAACAATGGGATGTTAACCTTCACTTGGTTAAAGACCTCTAATATCTTATCCATTGTGTCACTCTAGTTTTCAGTTAACCTACTATGATAGGGAGCTTTTGGTAGGTAGGTTTTCTGCGGTGCCTGAGAAGGAGGCATTGGTGTATTACCCTCACCCTTACCCTCTTCTTCACCATCGTTCCCACTGAGGGGCTGCAAAGATGGTGGTGGTGGCAAGGAAATATAATTGTCAACCTACTTTCCACTCTTTAAGGTTACAATGCCATTGACATGGTGAACAGGTTCCTCCACATTGTTCACTTGCCGCCCCCGATTTACCAAACTCTCATTTTGCATGTGTTGTTGCTGGTATATGCGCAGGTTAGCCTCAGGCTGGCTTGGCAGAGTCCCTCTCTCTCTCTTTCATGTACAGACTGAGCTAATTGGCCCATCTGAAGCTCTAGAGATTTGATGGTCTGCTGATTTGAAGTGAGAACTTGACTTGTGGATGACATAAAAAATTTATTGAGTTCTCGAGTCCACGAGTCAAGGTCTCATGAGAATTGAATCAGGTTTCCATATTGTTGGAATTTGGGAAACCCGATTGATTTCTGATTTGAGCTTGGGGTGGCTGATAGGATGGTGCATGCATGGGAGGTTGGTGTGGTTTGTTAGGTGGTCGAGAGAAGTTTGAAGCACCACCTGGGGCATTGTTTTGGTTCCATGAAAAGTTAGGGTTGTTCCTCCATCCAGGGTTATATGATGATGAATATGGGTCATTCCTGGATCTATCATAGATGACATTTACATGTTCCATCTCAGGAGGAATGGATGCACACTCACCCCCTATATGACCTATCCTACCACATAAATGACATGGAACTGAACCAGATGCAGACACATGAGATACATCGTGCTGGTTTTGGAGGTCAATCGAATCCATACGGTGCATTAAGGCCGCCATGCGCGCTTCGGTGGCCGTAGTTGTATCGACAACAAATGCAGCACCCGATCTAGTCGAGTTTGTGTTTGCGATCCTCGCTCCTATGCTAGATGATGCTGGTGGTTCCCTCACACTCTCCCACTGCATGGTTTTCTCAGCGAGGTCTTATAGGAAAGCTCATGCCTCCCTTTCATCATTTCTTAAGAACTCACCTTGACACATGGACGCAAGGAGCGTTCGGGATAGGATGTGAAGACCGTCGTAAACAATCTGACACAGGTGCCACAACTCGATGCCATGGTGAGGGCATGAGTATAGTATCTCCTTGAACCTCTCTAAGTATGCATGGAATGATTCAGTCTCATGCTGATAAAACCAATTGATTTCGTTCCACAGTTTTTGAGTCCGATGATTTGGAAAACACTTCTTGAGGAATGCAGATTGAAACTCATCCCAAGTCGTAAAGGTATTCGCATGGTTTCTGTACAACCACTTCTTGGCGTCATCCTTCAATGGAAAGGGGACAAGCCTAAGATGGATGGAGTCTGTGCTAAGTTGTTGCAGCTTGAACATAGCACAAACCTCCTCAAATTCCCTGAGAAAGATATAGGGGTCACCTTTCCCAGTGAAGTGAGGGAACATGGATATAAACTGAGGCTTAACCTCAAAGTGGTTCCCATTCGCCTCTGGAAATAAGATGCATGAGGTTAGAGCAGTACGGCTCGGGTAGCATCGATCGCAGAGAGGTATGGGAGCAAGAATTGGAAGAACATGTGGTCCAACAACTCCTCCTCCTTGTGGTTCTGAGCAGCCATGGAACCCAAACCATTTGCGACACGAGAAGTGAAAGCGTCGAGAAATCGACTACCGAGGCAGGATTGACGACACACCTCGTCAAACGGCCACTCTCGTCTCTTGTCCACACAAGCATGCACAAAGGTGAACACACACACACGAATCAGACAAAAAAGAAGAAGACTTCTTATTTTATAACAAGGAAGTAGAATGTGCGTAGAGAAAAGAAGGGAAGAAGTCCTTATGCTACGGCGGGTAGGTACCAGTAGAAGCACACAAGCAAACAAGGCTTAAACAACCTAAAGTCGCTATAGGTCCTTACAGCTAGACGACGCCTAAGTGCGAGGTCACGCGGCCTCAACATGCCTTACCTCCCAAGAACGAGGACTACAAAGCCCAGTAAGTGAGCCAAGATTCAGAGATCTCGTCTCTCCTACTATCGACAGAGTGGGCGACGCCGATCAGGCCATGACGGTCACTACCGGATCACACTCCGAATGAGCCCGAGATCCTTATGGCCAATGTAATGCCCCCGATCTCGTGGGTACGCACATTGGGAAAGACTACAAGTGTCGCGATCAGAGACCTCCACGACGAACGAAGGAGTTACAAAAGACAGACCAAACAATGACTCGACAATAAATAGAGAGATTATACATGGATAGACTAACATGAAACATAACTAAAAAGTGAGAGATTATCCATATATGGTAACAAGGTCAAATACATTACATCGAGTTCAAAAGGGAAATACATCATGAATTCGGAAGCAAAAGACAAACTGAACAATCTGGTCGACGTGTCCCTCGTGTACAGAATCTTCGACTACTCGTCCAGTCTTCCCTGTACGAATCTAAGTACCTGCAAGCACCGCATCAACATATTCGTGATTTTTCTATAAAGAAAACCCAGCATGCCCCTGGCCCCATTGGAGTTATATGGAAGAATGTTTGCAATCTATCTAAGACAAAAGCATCCGACACAGATACAGAAAAGCATAAAATGCAACAGAAGTTTACGACTCCATAAGCCGTGCTGGTCGGGCGCACCCGAACCATTCCTCGAAAGGAACCAGAACACCAGCCTCGCTGGTCAAATGGTCACTCGAGAGTGACCCACCGCTCGGCGCAAAGCGGTGCGCCAGATAAGTGTCCCAATTCGCGGCAAGTGACCTACATGGTGCCATCGCGAATATGGGAACACCTACCCTGAGACAGAATGGCAGCGCGCCTACGCAGGACGTATCTTACGCCTGGCCTCCCAATGTGAAGGTCTTATGAGAATGGCCTCTGGAGCTAGAGGACCCACTCATGGCCCGTCGGCCCAGAAAACAGAACGTGCCCAGAATTATTAATCAGATTAAATGAAATGGAAGCTACTTAAGCATCTAAAATCTAATGCATCTATAGTGTGTGGAATGAGCTCAAGGAAAGGTATCCGGATACCCTCCTAACTGCCCCCAAACAAATCAAAATCAGAACATCCCAATCAGGAATCAAACGAAACTCACAACAGCAAGCAATCATAACCGGATCGGCAAATCAAGATAATAGCTAATCGAGTCATCTATGGGTCATGATAAGGATGTTATAAGATCTGATATCCTAAGGGTCATACATAACCATATCATAACACTTCACTTCAGTAACATATAGACATGAAAGACGCAATAGGATTACGCATTACAACTAGATATATCAAAATCAAACTCCACAATAATCGATAGCATGCATCGTTAATTTCAGAGTGTATATGAGATGATAACTGAAATCTCAGAGCATGATCAGAGTTTATATGGGTATGGATTACATGTATATCAGTAGGATAATCATGTTGGAACATGCATAAAATATCAGTAGACAATATAGATCTCTAAACTAGCATACATGCGTGCAACGGGTTAATATGTTGCTTTAGAATATGACACAATCAGCACATGATATGGAAGAGCCCGTTTACATTCATAAGTGCATGCATGACTACAACATCAGGAAAACACACACACCAGATCATATAACCACATTATAATTGCTACTGAAACACAACAAGTCATATATAGCAAACCACATTCAACACATAGAACACGATAACTTGCAATAGGCAAGCTAACAAGTTCAATCGACTCACAACCAGATGCATGAGCCCCTAACCACTCCAACCCATGTGCTTAGAGTATCCCTCTCAGGCGGTCTATGGTTGGAGAGGGTCAGTAGAGATCCATCCAAGCAGCTCAGCCCAACAACCGAGCAAGCTGATGCACATGGTGCACTAACCGCATGGCTAGCCCATTCAAGTGCACCCTGCTCAGACCGAGCTAGCCCATCCAGATCCCCCTCACCCTTAGCCTCCCTAGGGTTGTTCCACACCTTTGCCTGACCCCTGCCACCATCTAGAAGGGCTGGACCAGCCAGCCAATCTAACAAAGAGTCAAGACGGTTGAAGACAAATCCTAGTCGGATCTTGTGTGCACCAGCCACACCCCAACCAGATCCGTGTCCACCCCAAACCTCAGCCAAGAAGAAACCTCATCACTCCTGGTCGGACCTCACCAGAGCTCACCAGAGCCCTGGTCCCTTTGGCTGTCCCACAGCCAGCCCCGTCTAGTGCATGCTCCATGCGCACGCTAGAAGGGAACTCGGTTGATGGTGCAACCAATTGCACCAACCACCAACGTGGTGCTGGCTGGCCCTGCATCCAATACCCCCTCCCATACAACTCTTCAAGGGTCAGGAGCATACCTGATCAGCAAGGAAGATTTCTTTAACTGAGCCGGAGATTCTGCCCACCAAACTTCTAGCCGCACCACAGGTTGCACTAGACGTCGCTTCTATCCTCGCTGGATTTGACGTTTGCCGGAGCACCATCTGAGTGGCCTGACCACGTGGCTGAGGAGTGGAAGAGGTGGAGGAGACGGAGGAAGAGGAATGGTTGTGCAAGGGTCAGCTGGAGGGAGGCCTTCTGTTTGCTACAACTCTCCAACTTCCATACTCTTCATGGTTATTAAAACCCCCCTCAAGCATGCCAAAAATGGCGCCAAGCAAATGCATCCAAAAGGCACGAAATTATGTACATCCAAACCCCAAGTGCAACCCTTCCAATTCCACATCACCCCAACATGGGCTCAGCCTAAACTCGCACCATAGGCTCACTCGGAACTAAATTGAGTCGATCCAGTCAAACCACCGCGCACTAGCCCGATGTGTCGCACTCGATCGACCAACAAGAAATCCGATCAAATCTAACCAAACAAGCATGACATAACACAATTTGACATTCCAGGAAGTCAATTATGTATAACCGCGGAGAGTGGACTTGTTATTATTATAGCAGGAGAGCGGGTCTTACAACCTACCCCCTTAAATAAATTTCGTCCCCGAAATTTGTTATCCCTAACTCTTAACAAGAGCTCTAGATACAAACTCCTTACATCATCCTCCTGACACAAACCTTGCAATAACAACAAAACAAGGGGCACCGCAAAAACATTGCCAACAATGGCCATAAGACAATGAAATACAAGTGTCATGATAGCCATAGGTTCTGAGAACTAATCATGACAAATCACATGAATCCAACAACTAACAACCTATATACGTATGACCTAACAACAACAAGCCAATCATACATGATCATAATGTCTATTGACAACAAACTAGTTAGATAGGTCACACAAAATACAATCACTAAACTTAGATGAACATATAATATGTTTATATCTATATGCACAAGGTGTATGAGAACAACAAATAAAACATGGAATTAATGACAAGATCTCGATAGACAATACTCATGCACAATATATATATCTAGGCAGCGATTAAATCATGTGCTAATAACAATATCTCCATGCATTTATATATCTACATGCACATGATGTATGAGGACAACAATTAAGACGTGTAATCATACTAAGATCTCGATGGTAAATATATATGGTCATGATTTATCGAGACAACCAATTAATCATCAAATCATAGTCATAATATCACAACACGAACTTGCATGCACAACATGCACTCACGTCATGATGAACATAACAGAAGCAACAACAATTATAATAAATTAGGTAAAGCACATGCTATGATAATCGTAGATCATGAGAATCAAACATGCAAGCTGTCGGAGCTATGGTTATGATGAGATGATTGTACAACTCTTCACTCTACTATAACACATTCGTGGGTTTAGAATTCATTCCATCATGAATCTAGGTATATTTAGGAGATATATGTGACCATATGCATAATATAAGATCCCACGATGCAATCATGATAATACAAGTAATAGTCATGCATGCATGAATGGATGGCAAATCACTTCTGATTCCAACATTTTAGAGCATAGCATCATGCACATTATTGAATTAAAATGTTCGGTTAGCCTTTTCATGTAGTGCAATTTCCTGTTTCCAGCAACGATGTCATGCATACAAGTATAACTTCCTAATAATAATCTAAACATGAATATTCCCATAAATCTAGTAGCTAAATAATACATAGGCATGTAGCATCTTAACAACAACTTAGGAAAGAATCACATGTATTTAGCAACTAAAGATATATCAACATGTAGCACCTTCACAACAATTAAATTATGGGATAAAAATAAAAACCTGATCTCAAAGGATAATTATACATGTATGTGATGTACCTAATTAACAGAAAATGAAATTCAAACAATATCATGTATTCAGTATGAGAAACACATCCATAACAAAAAGAGGTATCACAAAAGAGATACTACAAGCATTCATTAAATTTCAGACCACGTGGATGTTACTTCTAGCAACACCCAACATGATCAGAGATGGTATGAACATGCACAAGTATATAACAATAACATAAGCTAATGAAACATGTTTGCGATATCAATCGTCCCAATCGATTTATAAATTGATATATGATTGACATCATTTCATGCTTATATTTGTGTCTTATATCCATTATCTTACACCTAAGTAATGCTACGTGACGAGTTTTATGTTTGAATTTCAGAAATAAATAGGTTTGAAAAGATGAAGCATAAAAGGACCCAAAAGTAGGGAAAATGACTTAATGGTGAGACCTGGAGACTAAGATGCAAGGGAGAAGGACCTGAACGTAAGATCGAAGGACCAAAGAGCAAAACAGAAAACTTCACACCATCATGGGGAGTATTTTGGCAATTTTATTCGGGTCGGAACTCTAACAAGTGAAGTAGATGCATGAAAGACCAACAAAGACATCCAGAAAAGCTTAGAATAAAATCCAGCATGATGCGAACCATATAGACCGCCAATTGGCGGTCCAAGACCGCTAATTGGCGGTCTGTTTTAGCCCAAATGCACTAAGATTTTGGTGGGTCACGTATTAGTGTGTATTTAGTCCATTTCTAGTATTTGTTTAGTCCCACATCGGGGGATTGTCCCGGATTGCCTTTTTCTTTTGCTATAAATAGAACTCTTCACCCCAAGTGCAACCCTTCCAATTCCACATCACCCCAACATGGGCTCAGCCTAAACTCGCACCATAGGCTCACTCGGACCCAAATTGAGTCGATCGAGTCAAACCACCGCGCACTAACCCGATATGTCGCACCAGATCGACCAACAAGAAATCCGATAAAATCTACCACAACAAGCATGACATAACACAATTTGACATTCCAAGAAGTCAATTATGCATAACCGCGGAGAGTGGACTTATTATTATTATAGCAGGAGAGCGGGTCTTACAACCAATGTCTACTTGATTTTAAAATTTGGCTCTTGATTAGTGTGGTTTTTGGGGCCTAGTGCCCCACCTTATTTTATCTGGGACAACCCCTCCTTAGTAGCGTTTTGAATTCCTATTCTAGAAAGCAACTCTCCAAACAAAATGCTCTACTAACACTTATTGCAATGCAATTCCTACTAACTAATGCTTGTTCATACAAAATGCATGAATGAGTGTAGAAGATGCGTACCTCACGCCAGCGCTCAGCAACTAAAAGTAAGGATAAAACAAAAGACAAACTACATGCCTAAGTCAAGTATATGATGCATGACCTAAACAAGAAAGAATGCCTAATCTTTTGCTTTGGGTTTTAGGGTCCAAGTTGCTTAAAGGGAGATTGATTATTTATCTGGGGACAAACTAAAAGTCAGAACATGACAAATTGAGCCCCTGACTTCAATATCAGATACATAAACAAGCAAAAGAAAGTTGAAGGGAAAACGAGACTACCAGATAGCCAGTTGGCGGTCCAGAGGACTTTGTTCGTTTCCCAGCTTCTCCATCTACCTTCCCTTGAGTGCCAGAGTCTCCTGAAACAAAGCAAACTACAACACAAAAATTAAATCCACCTAAATCGTCCAAACCAGAGTCTGGACTGACACCTCCCCGGCAACGGTGCCAAAAACTTGTTTAAACATTTTATTAATTATTGCAAGTGCACGGCCGTGATGAAGCGGTGGAAAGTACGGGTTGATCCGCAGGGAGGTGAGTAGCCTCCGGTTTGTCAGAAATCAAGTGACGAATAAACGGAGAAAAGATGTGATTACGCTAAAGCTAAACTATACTAAACTAATAAGTACAAAATGCGAAAGAAAGCACGAAAGATTGGAAACCAGAAAGAGACACCCCTAAGGGGTGGAGTGTGTGCACATATGATGTTAAATAAGTGATGAATGATGCATGTAAGCATGTATGTGTGTGTCGTGTGTGTGTGTCGTCATGCATAGGAAGTGTCTAAAGATGTGACAAAACCTATCAATCAATTCACACAAATGTATCGGCAATTACTACTTGATTAACATAAGATTAGTCTCAGCATGAGAAGTGTCTAAAGATACTACAAGACTCATCAAAAACCATAAAGTCATGTGAAGAACAAGGTAAGCATGGGAGGGCCCGATTTGGTTGTTGATGGTCGAGCCCCGATTTAATTGCCAAAATACTCCTCATTAAGGTGTGGAGCTTCTTGATTTGCTCATCGATCCTTTTGGTTTTACATCCGGGTCATTCTCTTTCATCTAAGTCCATAACTCTTAAGTCCATAACTCTTGCAACTTAGTCATTTTCCTTGCTTTTGAGTCCTTTTTGAATCTCTTCTTCACAAACCTATTTATATCCTCTAAAAATAGAGGACATTGTACACAAATATATGCATGACATGATGTCTATCAAAACTCGACTCGGTGGACTCATTTTTGTCGATCATTAGACACGATAATACTACGGGCCAACTCTATATATGTATGTAGTCCACACACCTAGCCTAATGAATCATTAATGCAAGTTAATTAAGGACTTAAGTGAAAAAATGGACAACCTTAACATCCTCTATTGATACACAGTGTAACATCCATTAAGGTTCTTATTTGCATGACCATTTCCTCTTTTTCTTCTTTTTTTCTATTCTTTTTCTTCTAGTTGGTGTGTAATTCTCCCAGGGTCAGGTTTCATGCTTCATTCCCTATGAGGACTTACACTATCACGTACACCTTTCGCCACATCTCGACATAGGGCAAACCCTACCACCCGTGTTACAGGAGTTCAGTTGGTGCACCCCAAGTCAGATGACTCGAAAGCACTAGGCACAAAGTCCCATTGGACCTAGTTTCCTGAGTGATAAGAGTCATGCGAGAAGAGAGAACAGATACTCACTTATTTCTTATCTACACCTGAATCAAAACCCCTACACTTCATGTTATATCTTAACCCATCCTTATTGTCTTAATGGTGCTTAGGGGAGGATTAGTGATGGTTTGAGATGGACGGCTGAGATCGTTTCGTGGAAGAGTATAAAAGGTTTGGTTTTCTCTCTCTCCCCTCATTCTCTCTCGTGTCTCTCATCTCACTCACTCTCTCTCTAGAACTCGTCTCTCTCGGCAGCAAGTGGAAGGTCGGCGTGGTGTGGCGATCGGAGAGCACGTGTGTTGCTGTTTGAGTCGCCGGAGGTGCGAAGATCGCCGTTCGTAGAGTTCGCCGGACTTGGAATTTGAATGTGGATCGCTCGTCGTCGTTTCTTCGAAGGCTTCTTCAAGCCTTAAGGTATTTCAAGCTTGCTTTCAAGCTCACCTATGATTAGTGTGGGAGTGGGAGCGGTCGACGATAGGCCGAGAGGCTCGTCGGACCTGCACAACATTGTTCTGCACTAAAATCGGTCGACCGGTGTTCTGGATCGGTCGACCGATTGTAGTGTATTTGGGGCGGATTCCTCGCACCGGTCGAACGATGCCCTTTGAGCGGTCGACCGGTTGTGCAATTTTAGCGAGAGAAAGACGCTCTGTGTACTTTCGGTCGAACGGGACCCCTTTGCCGGTCGACAGAAAGTACTATTGTATGTCGGTCGAGGGCTTTGACCATCTAAACGGTCGACCTCCGCTTGACTCAGTTCGACCGGACGTACTGTTTTAAGTCGGTTGGGGGTGTAGACTTCTAAACGGTCGACCGCCTTGAGATCTTGTTCGACCGACGACTTAAGTGAACTTATTGGCCGGTCGACCGGAAGTGCAGTTTCGGTCGACCGTGTAGTGTGGACTGTTGGTGAGTCCGACTGGTGGTTTTCGGTCGACCGGAAGTTTGGGGTCGTCCGACCGTTGTGTCGTGGTTTGCCACAATGAAATTCTTCTGGTGCTTTTCGGTCGACCGGGACCCCCTTTGTTGGTCGACTGTTTGGCGGGTTTTTCAGTTGGGCCAGTTCTCTGGGTGAGGATCGTTCGACCGGAAGACAGATTTTGTTCGACCGTTTTGCACAGTTTTGGTGTGTGTGTTACTATTAATTGTTTAGAAGGCAACGGGTTCACCGACCCTTTTGGGGCAACGGACGGACAGGCCGGCCCTATAGCACTCAGTAGTGACACGTGGAGGGGGATTGTGAAAACTGTCGCCGTGGCTCCGGCAAATGAGGCAAAGTCGTGGCTCCGGCGAATGAGGCATGTTTTACTAGTCGCCGTGACTCCGACAGTTGATGCAAAACCGTGGCTCTGGTAACACTGAGGCAAGAAGGGGGTTGTTTGGCCGTGTTTTGGTCCGGCGGTGCCTTGTGTGCACGAGTGTTGAGGGGTTGGGGTGAGAGGACCTTGAGACCCAGGTGGTTGTTGGCTATGGCCGGGAGAGAGGTCCCGGGAACTTAGCGGTTGTATCAGTTGTGTTATTTGTGATCTTTTGCATTTTCATTATTGTCCATATATGTGTTAGGGTTTGGCATACGGGGTTTCCTTTTGGAAACTCAGGAATATTCATGTCTGCTTTAAGGCCGAGAGCGACGGTAGGTGGGTGGTGACGGCGGAGGGAGCGCTCGAGACCGGATCCTGCTTCCTTATCTTTTGAGGTGGTTGTGATTACTTGTGTATATTTTATGTATTTGATCTTTTGATGTAATCACATTCTTTTGTAAACTCGTTACATATATATATATATATATATTATATGTTGGTGCACCGGTGTGTGTATTTCTTTTCGTAATGTCCTCGTTGATGGTATGATTTAAATTTGAAATTTTCTACTGTGTTTGAGGACGTTACAACTTGGTATCAAAGCAGTCAGTTTCAGTGTCTTCGTCCAATGGAACCACCCTTAGAGTTGTGTCGAGCATGCATACATTGTTCTAAATCATGTTTTGTGTCTCCTGTGTAGATGGCTCCGAGACGCGTTAGACCTCCTCCCCGAGACCGTAGCACCAGTGATGAGGTGGGTGAGGGGAGCAGGGGTGAGGAGTGGAGGACGCTCCAGGGCACGCTGGGTAGGTTTGACGAGATTCTTGAGCGCCAATCTGCCAAGGCCGAGCAGGGAGGATCAGGTGCAGTACTTGATCGGTTCATGCGTCAGCATCCTCCATCCTTCGATGGTTGCGGCGACCCTGAGACAGCTGAGGACTGGGTTTTTAAGATCCAGAAGATATTTCGGGCGATTGGGTGTCCTCCTGAGAGGAAGGTGGATCTGGCCACCTACGTGTTAGATGGGGGTGCAGCCAACTGGTGGAGGTCTACTTCTGCTGTGGTTCTCGAGGACAGTGAGGAGTTGTGCTGGGAGGATTTTCTTGTGGAATTCAACCAGCAGTATTTTCCGCAGCACGCCCGTGACAAGAAAAGAGAGGAGTTCCGGGCTCTAGAGCAGAGGGACATGACTCTTGCTGCCTACATCAGCAAATTTCACGCTTTGGAGGGATATTGTACAGAGATCTACGTGACACAGGAGCAGAGGGCTCGGAGGTTTGTGCGCGGTCTGAAGCCGCAGTTTAGGGCCCGTGTTTCCACGAGCATGCCACAGACGTTAGCAGACGCTGTGAAGTTTGCGACCATTATGGATCAGGATATCCAGGACATCGAGGAGGCTAGGAAATCACAGGTGAAGACCGGAGTGCGTCCAGGGAGTCAGTTGTCAGGGAATCCGGGCAAGAGGCCGCGGATTGAGGAAGGTGGACCACCGCAAGCGTGGCATTGCAGGCAGTGTGGTGGAGTTCATCCGGGACGCAGTTGCCGGCCCCGCTCTGGTGCGTGTCATGGTTGTGGCCAGTTGGGTCACTTTATTCGTTCTTGCCCGAGTAGGCCGGGTGGGTCTATTGTTCGACCGGGATCCTCCACAGCTAGTGGAGCTGGACGGAGTCGTTTAGCAGCACCACCCCAGCAGGGGAAGAGAGCAGGTCGAGTGTTCACTATCCAGGCGGAGGAGGCTAGAGATGCGAGCACGGTGGTGGAAGGTATGCTACTTGTTGCCGGTTTGGTAGCTAGGGTGTTGTTCGACTCTGGGGCCACACACTCGTTTATCTCTGAGCAGTTTGCGAGCGTGTTGGGTCGTACCCCTGCGATGTTGACTGCCACTTTGGAAGTCAACACACCCCTGGGTTTGGTGGGCACTGTGGGGAGATTTCTTCCCGGCACTACGATTGCTTCGGGAGGCCAGGAATTTCCGGCTGACCTGGTCTTGCTACCGATGGTAGACTTTGATATCATACTTGGGATGGATTGGTTGTCCCAGTATGATGTTCGAGTCTTATGCCGTGATAAGAAGATTTTGATTCCGAGGCGAGGCTTGCCTGATCTTCTGATCAGAGGAACGAGGGTCAGAGGAAGTCAGTTGGTGGTTTCTGCAGTTAGAGCTCAGAGGTTGATTCAGCAGGGTTGCAGAGCCTATGTAGCCACTTTGCTAGCTTCAGATCCTGAGGTGTGCAGTTTAGAGGTTATCGAGGTGGTCAGGGATTTTCCAGGGGTCTTTGCAGAGATCACCACTTTGCCGCCTGCTAGAGAGATAGAGTTCGGCATTGATCTGGTGGCTGGGACTACACCGCAATCGAAAGCTCCGTACAGGATGGCGCCTGCAGAGTTGGTAGAGCTGACTAAGCAGTTGCATGATCTGATGGATACTGGGTTTATCCGACCTAGGGTCTCACCGTGGGGTGCGCCGATATTATTTGTGAAGAAGAAGGATGGCTCGTTGCAGATGTGTATAGATTACCGGATGTTGAATAAGGTTACCGTGAGTAATCAGTATCCTTTGCCCAGGATCGAGGACCTGTTTGACCAGTTGTAGTCAACGAAGGTGTTCTCTAAGATTGATCTGCGATCCGGGTACCATCAGTTCAGGATCAGAGAGGTAGATGTTCAGAAGACAGCTTTTAAGACGAGGTACGGGCACTTTGAGTTTCTGGTGATGTCGTTCGGGTTGACGAACGCGCCTACAGCTTTTATGGATCTGATGAATAGAATGTTAAGTCAGTATCTCGACCGTTTCGTGATTGTCTTCGTGGACGATATCTTGGTCTATTCACCAGATATGGATCAGCACCGGGAGCATATGAGGATTGTACTTGGCATTCTGAGAGATCAACAGTTGTATGCCAAGTTTTCGAAGTGCGAGTTCTGGCTTCACAGTGTAGCATTTTTGGGGCATATAGTGTCGGGAACTGGGATATAAGTGGATTCAGCGAAGGTCGAGGCAGTGACGCAAAGGAAAGCCCCGACGAGCTTGACTGAGATTAGGAGTTTGGTTGGATTGGCGGGTTATTACCGTCGGTTCATCAAAGACTTCTCGAGACTTGCTTCACCCCTGACAGCGCTGACGAAGAAAGGAGTGAAGTTTGTTTGGTCCTAGAAATGCGAGGACAGTTTTGAGGAATTGAAAAGTCGGTTGACGACTGCTCCAGTTCTGACCCTTCCTAGTGGTAGCGGAGGATTTGTGATTTACAACGACGCCTCAGGTGTTGGTTTGGGATGTGTACTGATGCAGCACGAGCAGGTAGTGGCGTATGCTTTGAGGCAGCTGAAGGTGCACAAGAAGAATTATCCCACTCACGATTTAGAGTTGGTAGCCGTGGTTCATGCTCTAAAGATTTGGCGTCACTATTTGTATGGTGAGTGGTTCGAAGTCTTCACTGATCATCAGAGTTTGAAGTATCTGTTTTCACAGAAGGAGCTGAATATGAGGCAGCGCAGATGGCTTGAGCTGATAAAGGATTTTGATTTCACCATCTCCTATCATCCGGGGAAGGCGAATTCAGTTGCAGACACGCTGAGCAGGAAAGTGGAGGTGTGAGCTGTGAGTTTGTGCATTCAGGAGTGGAGGCGACTCGGGACATTGTCTGAGTGGAGACCATTCGCAGAGAGCTCGGAGGGGGCAGTGATTGCGGGACTTCGATTGGAGCCGCAGACCGTCAGTCGAGTTGTTCAGGCTCAGCACAGTGATGAGGAGTTGACTAGTCTGCTACGGTCAGCTGCCAGGGATGGATCAGACTTCACCGTTGGAGTGGATGGAGGTCTGAGGTTCAGGAGTCGGATCTGGGTGCCGAAGGTGGATGGGTTGAGAGATGACATCATGGAGGAGGCACACAGAGCGAGGTATTCCATTCACCCGGGGAGTACGAAGATGTATAAGGATCTGCAGAGGAACTTCTGGTGGAGAGGGATGAAGCGTGATGTGGCTGATTTTGTGGCTAGGTGCTTGGTTTGCCAGCAGGTGAAGATCGAGCACCGGAGACCAGCGGGACCGATGCAGAGTATAAAGCTACCTGAGTGGAAGTGCGAGCATGTGACGATGGACTTTGTCGCCGGGTTGCCGAAGACGAGGAGACATCACGACGCGATTTGGGTCATAGTCGATCGACTGACCAAATCGGCACATTTTCTGGCCATCCGGACTACTCTACCTTTGGAGGGTCTGGCGAGGTTGTATATTGAGGAGATCGTCAGACTGCATGGGGTGCCAGTGAGTATCATTTCAGATCGAGATCCGAGGTTCACTTCCAGATTCTGGGGAAGTTTGCAGCAGGCTCTGGGGACTCGTCTGAAGTTCAGTACATCATTTCATCCGCAGACCGACGGTCAGTCCGAGAGGACTATTCAGACATTAGAGGACATGCTGAGAGCGTGCACTCTGGATTGGGCAGGGCACTGGGACGAGCATCTGCCGTTGATTGAGTTTCTCCTACAACAACAACTACCATGCGAGCATTGGGATGGCACCGTATGAGGCCTTGTACGGGAGACCTTGCAGATCATCGGTGTGCTGGAGTGAGGTAGGCGAGAGACAGCTAGTCGGGCCTGAGATTGTACAGATGTATGCTGAGAAGGTTGATGTGATCAGGCAGAGGCTAGCGACAGCTCAGAGTAGGCAGAAGAGCTACGCGGATCGGCGTAGGCATATGCTGATTTTTGAGGTTGGCGATCATGTCTTTTTGAAGATCTCACCGTTGCGTGGGGTGATGAGATTCGGAAAGAAAGGGAAACTCAGTCCGAGGTACATTGGGCCGTTCGAGATCTTAGACCGAGTTGGAGAGGTCGCCTACCAGATTGCGTTGCCGCCACAATTTTCTTGTCTTCATAACGTCTTCCACGTTTCGATGCTGAGGAAGTACGTGTCAGATCCTTGGCATGTGATTCAGATTGAGGTTCCAGAGATCCAGCATGATTTGTCTCTTGAGGTGAGACCGGTAGAGATTGTGGATCGGATGGATCACCAGCTCAGGAGGAGGACCATTCCTATGGTTAAGGTCAGGTGGCAGCATCTCTCTGAGCGAGAGGCTACTTGGGAGGTTGAGGAGGAAGTCCGGAAGTCGTATCCGTAGTTGTTTGGTAAGCGCTGGATTTAATTTCGTGGGCGAAATTCTTTTAAGGAGGGTGGATTGTTATATCTTAACCCATCCTTATTGTCTTAATGGTGCTTAGGGGAGGATTAGTGATGGTTTGAGATGGACGGCCGAGATCGTTTCGGGGAAGAGTATAAAAGGTTTGGTTTTCTCTCTCTCCCCTCATTCTCTCTCGCGTCTCTCATCTCACTCACTCACTCTCTCTAGAACTCGTCTCTCTCGGCAGCAAGTGGAAGGTCGGCGTGGTGTGGCGATCGGAGAGCACGTGTGTTGCTGTTGGAGTCGCCGGAGGTGCGAAGATCGCCGTTCGTAGAGTTCGCCGGACTTGGAGTTTGGTTGTGGATCGCTCCCCGTCATTTCTTCGAAGGCTTCTTCAAGCCTTAAGGTATGTCAAGCTTGCTTTCAAGCTCACCTATGATTAGTGTGGGAGTGGGAGCGGTCGACGGTCGGCCGAGAGGCTCGTCGGACCTGCACAACATTGTTCTGCACTAAAATCGGTCGACCGGTGTTTTGGTTCGGTCGACCGATTGTAGTGTATTTGGGGCGGATTCCTCGCACCGGTCGAACGATGCCCATTGGGCGGTCGACCGGTTGTGCAATTTTAGCGAGAGAAAGACGCTCTGTGTACTTTCGGTCGAGGGCATTGTCGGTCGAGGGCATTGACCATCTAAACGGTCGACCGCCGCTTGACTCAGTTCGACCGGACGTACTGTTTTAAGTTCGTTGGGGTGTAGACTTCTAAACGGTCGACCGACCTGAGATCTTGTTCGACTGACGACTTAAGTGAACTTATTGGCCGGTCGACCGGAAGTGCAGTTTCGGTCGACCGTGTAGTGTGGACTGTTGGTGAGTCCTACTGGTGGTTTTCGGTCGACCGGAAGTTTGGGGTCGTCCGACCGTTGTATCGTGGTTTGCGAAAATGGAATTCTTCTGGTGCTTTTCGGTCGACCGGGACCCCCTTTGTCGGTCGACCGTTTGGCTGGTTTTTCGGTTGGGCTAGTTCTCTGGGTGAGGATCGGTCGACCGGAAGACAGATTTTGTTCGACCATTTTGCACAATTTTGGTGTGTGTGTTACTATTGATTGGCTAGAAGGCAATGGGTTCACCGGCCCTTTTGGGGCAACAGACGGACAGGCCGGCCCTATAGCACTCAGTAGTGACACGTGGAGGGGGATTGTGATAACTGTCGCCGTGGCTCCGGCAAATGAGGCAAAGCCGTGGCTCTAACGAATGAGGCATGTTTTACTAGTCGTCGTGGCTCCGGCAGTTGATGCAAAACCGTGGCTCCAGTAACACTGAGGCAAGAAGGGGGTTGTTTGGCCGTGTTTTGGTCCGGCGGTGCCTTATGTGCACGAGTGTTGAGGGGTTCGGGTGAGAGGACCCTTGAGACCCGGGTGGTTGTTGGCTATGGCCGGGAGAGAAGTCCCGGGAACTTAGCGGTTGTATCAGTTGTGTTATTTGTGATCTTTTGCATTTTCATTATTGTCCATATATGTGTTAGGGTTTGGCATACGGGGTTTCCTTTTGGAAACTCAGGCATATTCATGTCTACTTTAAGGCCGAGAGCGACGGTAGGTGGGTGGTGACAGTGGAGGGAGCGCTCGAGACCGGATCCTGCTTCCTTATCTTTTGAGGTGGTTGTGATTGCTTGTGTATATTTTATGTATTTGATCTTTTGATGTAATCACATTCTTTTGTAAACTCGTTACATATATATATTATATGTTGGTGCACCGGTGTGTGTATTTCTTTTCGTAATGTCATCGTTGATGGTATGATTTAAATTTGAAAATTTCCGTTGTGTTTGAGGACGTTACACTTCATGTTTCACAACATGATTTTAAGGGTCCCTGACTACGACAAACTTCCTTATACTAACAGACACGAATTATTTGACTCACTAGGTTCAAGGTAGACTTCTTTATTTGATTAAGTACTAAAACCCTATGATTACACGCCCCCCGAGGGAAGACTGGGGTGCATCCTTAAAACTCGATAAGACCTAAAGCCGGTTTATTGGATATCCTAATGCATCAAGTTCAAGTCACTTTTGGGAGCTTCCTTTTACTTTGCCTTTCAACGGTTTCGCACATGCTAAACACACGCAAAACCTACAACACCTTTTCTTTCGCAAACACATGAAGATTTTTGAAAGAAATGGAAGAGTTAAACCACTAGGCAAGAAAAATAAGACAAGTCACCCAAGGATCATGACAAGCAAATATATCGATATTAAATGCAGCACACTAACATGACCCTAACAATACAAACAAAAGAAAACAAAATCAATGGCGAAATATTGGAATATGTACATACGATAAAACAACCGCCCACACACACACTTACTTCGTGCAGTGTCCTCAATGAATGTGAGCATGATACTACATGGATTTTGAATGAAAAAGTAAAAGATCTCACCCAACTTGAACTATAAAGGGAAGTTCATGGTTATGTTGATGGACTTAAACCCAAATTCCCCTCAAAACCTGTGAAATACTAAACAAGGGAGACAAATACGTGAAAGAAATGTGTCCGAAATAAACAAGGGCTGGAGCCCACAACAACTATGCTCACTCATGGATTCTTTTGTCTTTTTTTCTTCTTTTTTTCTTAGTTTTTCTTTGTTTTTAATCAACTTTGCACAAAAATAAGTTCCCATCTTCATTTGTCAAAGGACATGAAATGGAAACCTCAAAAGTGGGTCAATGCACTTGGAGTGTGAACATGACACCACGTGGGGCAAAAAAAACTCATTCATGGGACCCCCTCACAACGTGCACAAAATGTAACGAGTGGTTCATGAGTTAGACGCAAAGGCATCCCATTGAAATGATCAAACTGAGAGACCTCGAACCTCTCAAGTGTTTGGTAAACCTTGTGCAACGGAAGAAGAGTTTCCCCATTGCGGTACTGAAGTTATGATCGTCAATCCAAACTCTCTAACCAACAGGTTGGTGGGTCAAAATGAGGTCAAGAACCTTGTTATGCATGTCCGACTCACCAGGCTAACAGAAGGCGGGCCTCTTACCCAAGGTATCCCCTAAGGAACTCCCAATACCCTCATTGGCAATGTATTTGTTTGATGTAGCATCATTTCCAAGATGATCAGGAAAAATAGTGCGAGGCAAACTCTCATCAGGTCGTTTGAAATTAAGGGTACTGCGGAGGTCTTGCTCCACCAGAGGTGAGTCCTTAAGAGGCACAAGTCAACTATGAGGATCAAATTAGAGCTTGGGAAATTTTGGGGTTGGGTGTTGATGGGTTGAGAATAAGTCTAATGATTGAGAGTAGGGTGTTGGTAGAATTCTGGGTATTTCGGAGGAGAATACTGGGGTGGAAATGATGTATAAGAATTTGAATAAGAATTGTCTCCCCAGGAATCCATCCCTCTCGGGTTGTACGCAGACGCGTAAAGGTCACATTGAGCATTTTGGGGAAAGGTATGCTCATACTCAGGTTCTAGGGGAACATAAGGATATTCCTCGATAACATGATCGATCAACCCACAACAGTCACATGGTAGGGCTATCGGAGCCACCGGTGCACTCATGTCTTCTACCACATGCATGACAGAGGCAAAAGGTTCTTGTCATTATCGGTTTGTTGACCAACGTATGATCCGACATAACTAGATGGTGGTCTTGCAGTCGGTGTCTCTCTCATATTACCCCAATTTGAAGATTGCTCAGCCACACAATTAAGACCATCTTAACCATAAGGGGTGTTTATCTGGGGCATCCTAAGATGCATGGGTCCAGAATACCAGGGAGAATAGTCCCGGTCCCCAAAAGGAAATGCAAGGTCACCCATGTAACCACTCATATCGACAAAGAACTCTCGAGTCAACAACTCTCACCATCGCGAGGCAAAGCTCGCAAAAAGTGCTTGACTCGACCCTAAAATGCTTACAAAAGTGTAAAGGGGAGGAGACTAGAATGTAGAAGTAGGTGAGAAGAAGATGAATCAGAGGAGATGGGAAGAATCCCTAGAGCTAGCGTGGGTAGTGGGTGAGGGTAGAAGCATAGTCTAGAGAACATGGCTCCAACATGCTTAGGCTGGCTATGGGTCCTTACAGCTAGACGACGCCTAACTGCGAGGTCACACGACCTCAACACGCCTCACCTCCCTACGATGAAGACCACAAAGGCCAGCAAGTGAGCCAAGATCCAGAGATCTCATCTCTCCTACTATCGACAAAGTGGGTAACGTCGATCAGGCCATGACGGTCAGGACCGGATCACTCTCCTAATGCGCCCGACTCTTATTGGCCAATGTCTACTTGATTTTAGATTAAGGCTTCCCTTGAGTGTGGTTTTTGGGGCTACGGAAGGGGTGATGAAATACCCCACCTTATCTAGAAGACTATAGGTGGTTCCCCTTAAAGATGTTTTGAAAGCTTAAGCTAGCAAGCAACTCAACAAACAAGCACTCACCTCACTCTTGTTACAATGCCCCTTACTTACTAATGCATTATCTAAACATGTGTCAATGAGAGATCGGGTACCTTACGCTAGCAATCGACAACAAGAATGTAAAGAAAAAGAAAGACAAATGCGTGCAAGATCTACAAATGGTGCATGACCTAGATAGCAATAAGTCTAATATTTTGCGTTGTGTTTTATGGTCCAAGTTGTCTTAAAAATGGGTCATCCAAGCCAAATTAATTTTTAACACTAAAACACTGCATCCATGGCATCAACCATGACAAGAAACAACTTGAAATAGGCAAAGGAAGCTACTATGAAAATAGAAATCAAAACTAGCTCACCCAATCCGCTACTGGCAAATGTTCTAGAGATTCAGGTCCCCAGAATTCACCTGTGTGCTTCTAAGCCCAATAGGTCATCCTGTGCACTTGTGACCCCATTCCAGTAACCAAAACAAAAAACAAAAACGTAAAAACAAAGAAACCCCCCCACCAAAATGGCAAACTGAACTACGAAAGCGACGTTCCCCGGCAACGGTGCCAAAAACTTGTTTAATCGTTAAAAATACCGCAAGTGCACGATGTCGGTGAAGACGCAGCAAATAGGGTCGATCTGCGGGGAGGTGAGTAGATTCTGGTTTGAATGAAATCAGGTGGTGGAAAAAGAGGTAAAGAGATTTGATTATGCTAATCTAAGCTACACTTAACTAGTAAGAAGAAATGCGAAAGAAAGCACAACGAGTGATTCAAACAAAACTAAGAGAACTTAATGCAAAGCTACAAATCAGGTAGAGAGACCCCTAAGGGGTGGAGTGAGTGCACACATGAGATATGATGGGGAAGAATGCATTCAATAGGCACAAATCTAAGTAGTGTTTTCATGTATAGGAAGTGTCTAATGGTTATGCAAAAACCTATCAATCCAATCACTACCTAGTTGATTAACATTCACATACACAAGTTGGTTATTTCAGAACCTAAACAAGTATGGGAGGTGTCTAATAGTTGTGGAAAAACCCATCAAGTGAAGTGTTCTACTCTAAACAAGCAAACATACATTCACATTTATCAACACATTGCCAAATAAAGCATTCATTTCCATTCTTTAATGCATGTATAAACATTATTTCCACCCCCAAAGGGGATGGAACTACTCACTATTCATTAAGCTAACTATTATATTAAGAGGGAAAACATGTTAACTAAGCCTACTTAATTGAATGAAAGGAAAAATAAGCTAAGCATGCAATAAACACAAAAGAGACAACATAACAAATAAAAATTTATTTAATTTCAGACTCACAATGCAAGTAGCATCTCTCCACTTGAGTTTTTGCTCCAAGGCTTGAATCTAAGTAGACGGATTTGCCACCAAGTATGTATTGTAAATACCAAGTTGAGTCAACTACCGCATCTGAGACAAAAAAGACTCCTCTTATGCGTAGGATTGCCAGTTTAGAGTTGGACTGACCTCCTGTAGCGCAAGTCCCTACGCCTGTGTGTAGTAGGTGTGGACTTATGGGACATAGTGACTTGGAATGTGCTTACGCTCCAGTGATACTGGGCATGCAAATGCAATGTATCAGCAGAGGCCCCGTAACGACCCGTACAGTCACTCCTACAACCCAAGATGGTGAAACCACCGTAACTTCTCTTGGGGGCCTAGTGGGGGCCACAGTGAGAGTTCGTACGCTCAACCTCAACCCCCACATTATCACTCTCCATGCCCATCGGTGACCTACCAACCCCTACATCAAAGGTCTCATCCCCATACTCACCAACCTCCTCATGCCTTATCTTTGGGTTATTCTAGCAAGACACCACCCAATAGGTTGACCCAAAGGATTCCACTCTTGAGCAAACATTTCAAGAGTTCATGAAAAACATGCAAACCATGCTTTCGGCCAACAACCATTCGGTCAAAGCATTGGAAGTGCAAGTCAGTTAGTTAGCTCATCAGCTCCATGAACATGAGAAGAATCAATTCCCAAGTCAACCCGAGGTGGATCCCAGGGTACCCAATCTCAAGGAACGCCACTAGTGCTTCGAGCTACCTCTGAACTAATTCATCATGTTAATGTGATTCTTACTATGAGGTTTGGTAAGGAGGTGGACAACCAAATTGGGTTGCCTTCCTTGTAATCACCATCTCCTAGTGTTACTAGACCTGCGGTGAGACCCACATCTATGAAGGAGCCGGATCCTGAGGTTCCCTCAACGAATACTTCCAGGAAGGACCTTGATCCTAAGGCTCCTAATTTATTTCTACAATGGGACCAAACCATAAGCTTCTCTTGTCTCATCATGTGTCGAAGGAACTGAATGTCGAGGTTCCTTCGAAGGACCCTTAGGCCTTGAAGGTGTATTCCTTGAGCACCTAAAAAAGAAAACTTCAGATCAATAAAATGCTTGACATCTTTTGGCAAGTTAAGGTGAACATTTTGTTGTTGGAGGTGATTCAGAAGATGTCACCTTATGCCAAGGTTCTCAAAGATTTATGCACCAATAAGAGAAAAACCATTGTTCCTAAGAAAGCTTTTCTTGTGGTGAATGTGAGTTCAGTTTTAGCACAACCTAAACAAGTCATATACAAGGATCCAGGTTGTCCTACTATTTCTTTGTGATTGGTGATTTGCGAATACATCGAGCTCTATTGGACGTAGGTGCATTTGTCAATCTTTTGTCGTATTATGTCTATGTCCACCTTGGTCTTGGAGACCTCAAACAAGCAAAAACCACTCTTCAACTGGGTGATAGGTCAATGATGAAACTGAGGGACATGGTGGAAGATGTTCTTATCAAAATGGGTGAGTTCATTTATCCAGTCGATTTCTTTGTTTTGGATACTTAACCTGTGCCAAACCCACATGGACAAATTCTTGTTATTTTGTGTAAGATCCGCTATCTGGACATTATAATAAATCCATTCTCATCTCTTATACTTGTTTTGGTCCTTATGTCTGCTTGCTTGTGTGCTATTTTTTTTGTTTCGGGAAAGTTTCCTTTTCGGGAACAGTTTCTCACGAGAAAAAACCCGTCTTCTGGGAAAGTCTCCTCTTCAAGGAAAAGTTTCCTTTTTGGGAGAAATTTCCTTTCGGAGAAAAGTTTCCTTTTTGCGCGAGCAAATGCGGCTTGTAAGCTAGTGCGACTCATCGAGCAAACTTGTAACCGATTCACTCAATCGGGTGCGAGTTGCTTGTGTAAATCGACTTGCTTGGTTGTAGGGGCGTGTGGGGCTGACTAGATAGAGGTGGATGACGTGGCATGCTAGTCAGCAAGGGGAGATCTGATGTGCACGTTTTAGGCAAGTGTTAATGAAGAATATTTCCCATTCTTTTGTTGCCTTTCTTTTGCCTCCTTGAGACAAAACCAGACCTTACCCTAGACGTCACTATCCTTTTTCCCTCCCTCTCCCCTGAAATCCAGACCCTCTCCTCCTCCCTCCGACGTGGTGTGGCTGCAGCTCCGGCGAAGCAATCAAATCCGGCGGGGTTGCTAGAAGAAGTGATGCTTGTTGGTGCGGCTAGATAGAGGCTGTTGTGGGTTGTTCTCCGGAGATGTCCACCTATATTTTCAACAAGCTCAGGTATGATATGGACCCTTGAAGAGTTTATGGAATGGGGTGTTGGCTGGAGGGTCGCCCATCACCAAGCTGGCTGGTGGTGCAATTGGTTGTATCACCACCCGATTTACACCTAGCGCGTGCTAGGTTGGCGCGTCTAGGTGGTTCGATGTGGGCAGCCAGGGGAAAACCAGAGCTCTGGCGAGCTCCAGTGGGGTCTGACCACCTCCGGTCAGACAGCTGAGGGGAGCCGTAGTGGCTTCGGTTGGAGGCTAGGGCGGCTGGTGCACCCGATCTCTTCCTTTGGGTTTCCTGCTCGTGTGGTTGTAGCTCCCGGACTGCCGGCTGGTTCGGCTAAAATCTAGCGGTGGATGGACCCTATACAGATGAACATGAAGAGGGACTCAAGGTAAGGGGTAGGCTGGTTTGGGCTGTGGTGGATTGGACAGGAAAGGCCAAGGCTTGAGTGAGAGGCAGGCGTGACCATCCTAGTGCTTGATGGGTCCGCCTTGTGTCCTGTCGAGTCTTGTGCCTGACCAGACCTCCTCGCACCACTATAGCCATGACAACCACCCTCAAAGATGTCTTACGTGAGGTCTGGAAGGGTGGGTATGCATCTGGAATTGGTTGCATGCATGGTCTGAGCATAGAGTTGTCGATACAATGCATGTTTGAGATTTCGGTAGTGATGCTTGTATTAGATGGATGTATGTATGTGTGCTTTTAATTTTCGTATGTATGAGCTATGTCATATACTTAAATGGATCTCATAATGATATATATGCACGTCTGAGTTAATTGAACATTATAGTAATGTATTGATATTGCTTCCATGCGATAAACACATATGTGCATTTATGACTTGTATTGTGCATGTGTATATTTCGACTATGAATTCTTGTTTACCATCCTAATGTAATATCCTGAATTTTTCAGTTGAGGTCATAATCAAATATCTTAATGGACTAATTAAGATTATTGGATGATTGTGTGGTTTTAGGAGAAGATGAAATTTTGAGAAGAATATAAAGAAGAAAAAGATGGAGATTTTGAGGCAAGTACTGATTCGTTATTCTTCAGTTTCATATCATGTCTGTCTCTCTTGATATTCGTAGTTGCATGCATGCTGAGTATTGATGTTGATTTTATGGATATGCATATGATTGCATGGTGGTGTTTCGGTCGACATGTCCTGTGGCTGTGTGTATGTTTCTGGCAGAGCAACTTAGGAAAGAGCTGCCTAGCGGACAACGTGGAGCCACCCGGGAGAGGAAAGGGCTACCTGTCGTTAGTGTGGAGCTACCAGGTGTGCGTCTGACTGATTGATAGATTACAGAAGCACAGGATGTGGTCGAATCCGAATGGGGGTTCCAGATTGTTATGCATGCATATTATTTGTGATGCATGTCTCTTGATTGTGTTCATTGACTGAATGTCATATTCTGTATTATTTTCCACATGATTATGATTCTGATTGATTGATGGTTGGTACTTGCGGGCTGTCGAGCTCACAATTTGTTGATTATATTTTTCAGATTAATTATGGGCCTATCAGATGGATTTAAATATCAGAGTGCGCAGCGGTCAGGATCGCGGATCGTATCTTAACGCACCGGGTTTGGGCGGGTGAGCAGTTGTCCGGACTCGGGCGTTACACCTAATCTAAGTGTCTAGATTACACCTCATACCTTACTGTAATCATAGGCTACTTATATTCATTAATATGCGTGCATGTATGTATGTTCTGAAATTTTTATTCATAGCTAACGATACCATCGAGTCATATGTGTTCCAATATACGTGCATGCATGATGAGTTAGATAGGTAATTAGATTTTTGTTTTCAAGCATCTATTGTATCATGATATATATATTGTTTATTATTGATGCATGCCCATGTCATGCCATCCGATCATGCTCTGAATTGCACCATTTATCGAACCAATATTCTGAGAATTATGTGCTCATGTCATAGGACTATCTTCATGTCTTAATTATTGATACCTCTTGCTGTTGTGTATGTTTATTGCTTCTCGTATGCCTGTATCTTCTGATCTGTTATGTTAACGAGTTCTAGCTCGTGCCATTTAGGAATTTGACTCCATATCCTATATACATGACCCGTAGATGACTTATCTAGTTGTCTTGTTGATTTATCGATTTCCAGTTATGATTGCTTGTTGTTGTGATTGCACTCTGATTCCAGATTGGAAGGTTATGTTTCTGATTCTATTTAGAGTTGTGAGAAGGGTATTCATATACCCTTCCTTGAGCTCATTCTGGACATTATAGCTGCACTAGATTTATAGATTCTTAGGTAGCTTGCACTGCATAAAATCAGATAAAGTAATTCAAGGCATATTCTGTTTCTGGGCCGACGGGCCACGAGTGGTCTTCTAGGTTAAGAGACCATTTGCACAAGACCTATACGTGGAGGCCATGCATAAGATAAGTCCTGGACGGACACATTGTCATTCTGTCCTAGGTTAGATGTTCCCAAGGTCGTGACGACACAATGTAGGTTTATTTCAGCGAATTGGGGCATCTATCAGGCGTACCATTTTGTGTCAAATGGTGGGTCACTATTGATTGACCCGCTTCTGATTCTGACCAGCACGGCTGGTGTTCTCCTTTTAAAGGAATTTATTCGGATGTTACCCAACCGGCGCGGTTGTTAAGAGTCGTGGCCATTATGTTGCATGTCATGCTTTCTATTGCATTATGTTACTTTCTGTGTTTTTTGTTGCATTCTATGGTAGCTAGGCTTCATGCATATCTCTGGAAACTTGGATTGGACTCGGAGCATACAAGGTTTTCTTTATTGAAAACTCACGCATATTTGTTGATGTTTTGCCTCAGGTACTTAGGTTCCTTCAGGGGTGGACTGGACGAGTTTCAGAGGATTCTGTACATGAGGGACACGTCGACCAGAGTCTTCTTGTTATTTTTGCTTTCGCATTAGTTTGATGCATTTCCCCTTTGAACTCTATGTGTTGAAATCAAGTTATTTCCATATATGGATAATCTTCTATTTCGGTTACCTCTATTTTGTCTATCTATGTATGCTCTTTTATGTATCGTCGAGTTGTCTGTTTTGGTCTGTCTATTGTAACTCCTTTGGTCATCGCAGAGGTCTCTGATCGTGAGACTTGTATTCCTTGCTATATGTGCATCTCCATGAGATCAGGGGCGTTACATTTTGGGTCGACCATTTCTAGCGACTTCGAATGCCTTGATTAACTGTCGTAATGGTCTGATGCACTAGACATATGGTAGTCAATGCGCTGATTTCAGCATCTTCACCATCGGGAAGAAGCTAGGTGCCATTTATGACCCTGTAGAGGTCAATCTTATCCAAGGCACATATGAGAATTATGTCGAAGGCACTATTAAGTATTTCAAGAAGTTGTTAAGTAGACATCCTATGGGTGGTGAAGATGTTTCAATTGGGCTACCACAAGAAGGTGCCTTATGATGTGATCATGTGGCCTTTGAGCCACATCCTTTCAATCATGTGGCTCTTGAGCTACAAGATACCAATTTTGTGGCTTATGAGCCACTTGCTCTTCACTCTGTATGTAACGCCCCCGATTTCGTGGGTACACACACTGGGAAAAACTACAACTTCACGATCAGAGACCTCCATGACGACCAAAGGTGTTACAAAATACATACCAAAGAAGACAACTCGACAACGGTTAAAAGAACACACGTGGATAGACAAATAGAAACTAACTAAAACAACTGATTATTCATGTATACATAAAAGATCAAATTACAATACATCGAGTTTCAAGAGAAATACATCAACATACATACGGAAGCAGAGATAACAAGAAGACTATCGTCGACGTGTCCTTTCGTGTACAGAACCCTCTAAAACTCGTCCAGTCTACCCTTGAAGGAACCTAAGTACCTGAGGCACAACATCAACAAATATGTGTCAGTTTTCAATAAAGAAAACCCAGTATGCCCCTGTCGAAATTGGGAACATCTAACCTGAGACAGAATGGTAGTACGCCTGCCCAAGACTTGTCTTATGTCTGGCATCCACATAGAGGTCTTAGGCGAATCACCTCTGAAGCTAGACGACCCACTCGTGGCCCGTCGGCCCAGAATTACTTATCAGATTAAATGCCATGCAAGCTACTTAAGCATCTAAAATCTAATGTAGCTACAGAGTCCAGAACAAGATCAAGGAAGGATATAAGAATACCCTCCTCACAGCCCCAAACAACAATCAGAAACAATGTCCGAAATCAGGGATGAAATAGCATCCACAACAACCAATCCAAACCGAAACAGTAAAACCGTCTAGCAACTAATCGGGTCATCTACGGGTCATGATAATGATGTTATAGGGTCTGATGTCCTAAGCAACATACATAACCAAATCATAACACTTCACATCAGTAACACATAGACATGTAAGAAGCAATAGGATGATGCATTACAGCAAGGTACATCATAATCGAACTCCACACTAATCGATAACATGCATCCTTAATTTTAGAGCGTATATGCGATGATAACTAAAATCTCAGAACATGATCAGACTTGATATGGGTATGGATTACATGTGTATCAGTAGAATAATCATGCTGGAACATGCATAATACATCAATAGACAATATAGATCTCTAAAGTAGCATACATGCATGCAACGGGTTAATATGTCGCATTAGAATATGACACGATCAACACATGACATGAAAGAGCTCATTAACATTCATAAGTGCATGCATGACTACAAAATCTGGAATACACACGCATCAGATCATATAACCACATTATATCTGTTACTGAAACACAACAAGTCATATATATTAAAACACATTCAACACATAGAACACGATAATTTATAATAGGCAAGCTAACAAGTCAAACCGACTCACAACAAGATGCATGAGGCCCTGACCAGTCCAACCCACGTGCTTATAGTATCCTTCTTAGGCGGACTTAGGTGGGAGAGGGTCAGTAGAGATCCGTCCAAGCAGCTCAGCCCAAGAACCGAGCAAGCTGATGCACATGGTTCACTAACCGCATGGCTAGCCAATTCAAGCGCACCGTGCTCAGACCGAGCTAGCCCATCCAAATCCCCCTCACCCTAAGCCTCCCTAGGGTTCTTACACACCCCCTCTTGACCCCAGCCTACATCTAGAAGGGTTGAACCACCCAGCCGCCCAAGACAAGGAATCAAAAGGGTTGAAGATGAACCCTAGCCGGATCTTGTGTGCACCAGCCACACCCAAGCAGACCCGTGATCACTCCCAACTCATCCCAGAAGGAAACCTGTTGACCCCTGGTTGGACCTCACCGAAGCTCGCCAGAGCCCCGGTCCCTCTGGCTGCCCCACAGCCAGCCCCATCTAGTGCATGCTCCATGCGCACGCTAGAAGAGAACTCGGTTGATGGTGCAACCGATTGCACCAACCACTATCATGGTGCTGGCCGGCCCACCAGCCAACACCCCCTCCCATAAAACTCTTCAAGGGTCAGGAGCATACTTGATTAGCAAGGAGTTTCCCTGAATTTAGCCGGAGGTGCTGTCCACTACTTCTCTTCTAGCCGCACAAAGTTGCCTTTGACGTTGCTTCACTCAGCTCACCGAAGATCAGTCCACCAACACACCGGAGAGGAGACGATGGGTGGTATGAGGAGAGGTGTGGGTGAGAAAAGAAAAGGCTGGAGAGGGATGGCTGGTGAAGGGGGTTTTGTTTGCAACAACCCTCCAACTTCCAAAATCTTCAAGGCTATTCAAGCCACCTCAAAACATGTCAAAAATGGCACCAAGCAAAGGCTTCCAAAAGCCACAAAATCATATGAATCCAAACCACAAATGCACCCCTTCCAATTCCACGCCACTTCAACATGGGCTCTGATTGAATTGGTTATAAAATAACCGCAAGTGCACGGCCATGTTGAAGCGGTGACAAATACGGGTCGATCCACACGGAGGTGTGTCGACTTTGGTTAGTTCGAAAGTGAGTGGAAAACAAAGGAGAGAAATAGTTTGGTTACACTACACTAAACTAGGAATGAACGATCAATAAAACTAAACCCCATAGGGGGTAGACAAAAAATGTGACTACGAAAATATGTGTATGTGTGTGTGTGTTCAATTGTAATCATCACAACATGTAGTACAAGAAAATCATAAAACTAAATCCAACTTTGCCTCCATATGAAATAAGATAACACAATATCATTAAAACATACAAGATAATAATTGGAATGAAGCTAAATGAAATCATGAATAAAGACCAAACCCCACTATGTCTCCACGTGAAATAAGATTTACACAATCATTAAAACATACAAGACATTAATCAAGGTAACGGCAACAAGAGTACATGCAACCACAAGTCATGTTTCCTTTATCAATTTCATCCATATCCTCACCTTATCATTCCCCATCAAATAGGTCCACTAATCTAAGCATATGCTAAGCTTCATTCAAGAGCATTAGCATATCAAAGACAAGAGTGAAATCCCGTTAGATGGTTATGGAAATCATGTAAAGTTCAAAGGTTTAAGATAACACACACCTAATACATCACATAATCACATCACAAATTTCTCAACCCGACAAATGGGGATGGAACTACTCACTAATCATTACACTAGCTACATTAACAAAATGAAACATTCTAATGAAAGGAAATTAAACTAAGCAAACAAGATATATTAAAGAAGCTAAATGAAAGGAAATTAAACTAAATAAGCATGCAAGAATTAAAAGAGAAGACAATATTAAACGAAACTAGGAAAAATTATTTTATTTACATGACTCACATTACAAGTGGCATTCTTCTCCACCTTCAATTTTTTGCTTCAAGGCTTTTACTCAAAGTAGAGAGAATGCCACCAAGCAATGGGTCGGATACAAGGGAGGAGGAGGAGTTCTACTTATAGTCAAAGAAAAAGGCAATCGGGGACAATCCCTCGATATGGGACTAATACACTACTAAAAATAGGCATAAAACACTCTAAGACATGACCCGACGAAGTTTTATCGGATCTGGACCAAAAACGACAGCCAATTAACGGTAATTGACCATGAATTGGCGGCCTATAAGGTCTGGATCGGGTTGTGTTTTGGAGTGTGGTTGTTTGGCTTGATTTCTTCTTGTCTCATGCACCCTAATCGGTTGTGTAGCTTGCAACCCAAATCCAATTGCCAAAATACTCCTAATAATGGTGTGGAGTTTCTTCATTTGCTCATTGGTCCTTTGGTTTTGCATTTGGGTCCCTCTCTCTTGCATGTAAGGTCCATAAGTCTTGCAACTTAGTCGATTTTCTTGCTTTTAAGTCCTTTTAGAATTCCCAAACCTATTTATTCCTGAAACTTAAACACAAAACTCGTTAGATAGCATTGCTTAGGATAAGAATAAAGGATATAAGACACAAATATATGCATGATATGATGTCAATCAGGCTCAGCCCAAACTCGCACCACGCTTCCACTCGAACTCGGATTGAGTCGATGAAGCCAAGCAAATGTGCACTCGATCGACCGACAAGGAACCCGATGAAAAATTAAGCATACAGACGTACCACAAACACAATTTGATAAGATAAGAACTAAATTATGCATAAATGAGGAGAGTGGACTTATTATTATTCAAGCAGGAGAGTTGGTCTTACACTGTATGTGTTGATAACCCAATGTGTGTTAAGAATCAACAACCTGATACAATACACTTCAATCAATCGAACAAAGATTCACCTCTCATTCCTGCCTTCTTTTATAGGTAATATGTTCGGGGTGTCACTTTGTGAGCATAATATGATCCCTGCGCACCCAAATGTCAGTTGGAGGGTTTATATTGATGACCATCAGCTTTGTCGCTGAATGGAAACATATTTGTTTCCATTTCCTTTCACAGAACCTGGTTTTGAGACACATGAACCATCATCCTTGGTTCTTAAACCTCTCAACAATTCTCATGTTTCTCATGTTGCATTTCTGTTTCTAGAGATGGCGAGTTCCCATTTGATGTTCCTTGACAAATGAAGGTGGGAGCCCATTAATATAATAGTTTTTAAAAAAAGAAAAGGAAAAAAAGACTCCAAGAGTGAGCATTGCTTGTTGTGGGCCTCAACCCTTGTGTATTTGGACCTAATTTCTTCCACGTATTTGTCTCCCTTCTTAAGTATCTCACGGGTTTTCAGGAATTCGAGTATATGTCCATCTACATACCCATGAACTTCCCTTTGCGCTTCATGCATAAATCCATGTAGTGTCATGCTCACATTCATTTAGGACAATGCATGAAGAAAGTGTGGGTGGTGTTTTACGTGTGTTGATTGATACGTTTTAATTAACCGCAAGTGCACGGCCGCGTTGAAGCGGTGGCAAATACGTGTCGATCCACAGGGGGGTGTCTACTTTAGTTTATCGAAGGCGAGTGGGAAAGAAAGGAGAGAAAGGAGTTGCGATCAAACTACACTATAATGCGAAAGGAATGGAAAATAAGCAATAAAACAAAACCCCAAAGGGGGTAGAGAAAAGAGTGTGAATACAAAGATATGTGTATGTGTGTGTGTGTTCAATTAAGCTCCTCACAATATGTAGTGCATGAAAATCATAAAACTACATCCAACTTTGCCTCCACATGAAATAAGATAAAATCATATCATTAAAACATACAAGACAATAATTGGAATGAAGCTAAATGAACTCAAGTATAAAGACCAAACCCCACTATGCCTCTACATGAAATAAGATTTACCCAATCATTAAAACATACAAGACATTAATAAAGGTAAGAGCACCAAGAGCACATACACTACAAGTCATGTTTTGTTTATCAATTCCATCCTTATCCTCACCTCATCATTCCCCATAAAATAGGTCAACTAGTCTAAGCATAAGCTAAGCTTCATTCAAGAGCATTAGCATATCAAAGACAAGACTGAAATCCTATTAGATGGTTATGGAAATCATATAAGGTTCAAAGGATTAAGATAACACACACCTAATACATCACATAAGCACATCACATATTTCTCCACCCCCAAATGGGGATGAAACTACTCACTAATCATTACACTAACTACATTAACAAAATGTAACATTGTACCGAAATGAAATTAAACTAAGCAAGCAAGAAATATTAAAGAAGCTAAAAGGAAAGGATAGTAAAATTAAAGAAGCATGCAAGAATTAAAAGACAAGATTAAAAGAAACTAAGAACAATTATTTTATTAAAATGACTCAGATTGAAGGTAGCACTCTTCTCCACCTTGAGTTTTGCTTCAAGTCTTACTCCAAGTAGAGAGAATGCCACCAAGCAATGGGTAGAATACAATGGAGGAGGAGGAGTTCTATTTATAGCCATAGAAAAAGGTAATCTGGGACAATCCCCGGGTATGGGACTAAATGCATACCATAAATGGACTAAATACATGCTAATACAACACCCGGAGATGTCTTATCGGGTTTGGATCCAAATTGGCGGTCTATAAGTGTTGGATCGAGTCTGGATTTTGGTGGCTCGGTTCAAGATTGATATCTCGGTGTTCGATGAACCCAATTCGGTTTTTTATGGTTGGGCCCGGATTTAATTGCCAAAATACTCATCATGATGGTGTGAAGTTTCCTCATTTGCTCATCAGTCCTTTAGGCTTTCATCCGGGTCCTTCCCTCTTTCATCTCAGTCCTCAAGTCTTGCAACTCAGTCCTTTTCCTTGCTTCTACGTCCTTTTATGCCTCTTCTCCTCAATCCTATTTATTCCTAAAACTCAAACATGAAACTCGTTACGTAGCATTGTTTAGGCTATAGATAATGGATATAAGACACAAATATATGCATGATATGATGTCAATCAAATACCCCCACACCTAACGTTTGCTAGTCTCGAGCAAAATAAAGAAAGAGAAAAATAAAAGAAAGGAAAAAGCATACGAAAAATAGGGAAATCCTAACTCAATTTCGTAGGAATCACGGTTGCACTTAGCACGTACAACAAGCCGTTAAACCCCCTTCTCGCCGAGGAGGAGGAGTGTTGTCTCCTAGGGTTTTTAGCAGATACACCCACAAAATCCAAACAAAGATGCATTAATCAATCTAGCTACACGACTCGATGGCTCATTTTGTCGATTTGGACGCGGTAATGCTACGGGCCGACTCTAAATATGTAATCAGTCCACACACCTAGCCCAGTGAATCATTCGTGAAAGTTAATGAAGGACTTAAGTGCAAGACATGGACAACCTCAATATCCTCAAGTGAGACAAAGTGTAAGGTCCATTAAGGTTCTTATTTGCATTACAATTTTTTTCCTTTTTTTCTTTTTATTAGTTGGAGTTTCATTCTCCTAGGGTCAGGTTCCGTGCATCATTGCCTATGGGGACTTACACTATCACATACACCTTTCCCCAAATCTCCACATAGGGCAATCCCTACCACCCGTGTTACGGGAGTTCGGTCGACGCATCCCAAGTCATATGAGTCGAAAGCACCAGGAACGAAGTCCCCTCAGACCTACTTTCCCGAGTGATAGGAGCCGTGTGAGAAGAGAGAACACCTACGCACTTATTTCTTATCTACACATGAACCAAAACACCTACACTTAATGTCTCACAACAAGATTTAAAGGGTCCTTGACTACAATAAACTTTCTTAAATTAACAGACACGAATTATTCACTCACTAGGTTCAGGGTGGACTTCTTTAAATGTTTGTGTACAGAAACCCTATGATTACTCGCCCCCCGAGGGAAAACCGGAGTGCATCCTAGAGACTCGAAAAGTCCTAAAGCCATTGTACTAGATATCCTAATGCATCAACTTGAAGACAATTTTGGGAGTTTTCTTTTTACTTTGCCTCTCAACGGTTTTGCACATATGCTAATCACACGCAAAACCCACAAAACATTTTCTGTCACAAACAAATGAAGATTTTGAAAGAAATGTGAATTTTGTTAAAGCACCAGGCAAGCAAAAGAAGACAAGTCACCCAAGGATCATGGCAAGCAGATATATCGATATTAAATGCAACACACTAACATGACCCTAACAATGCACACAAAAGAAAATAAAATCAAAGGAAAAAGACTCGACTATGTACACACGTAAAACACCCCCCACACCTACTTCATGCATTGTCCTCAATGAATGGGAGCATGATACTACATGAATTTATGCATGAAAAAGGAAAGATGTCACCAATACAAAGCGCAAAAGGAAAGACTATGTACACATGCTTCTAGGTCCTTTTATGCCTCTTCTCCTCAATCCTATTTATTCCTAAAACTCAAACATGAAACTCGTTACATAGCATTGTTTAGTCTCAAGACAGTGGATATAAGACACAAATATATGCATGATATGATGTCAATCATGTGTACATAGTCGAGTCGTTCTGCTTTTCTTCTGTTTTCTTTTGTTTGCATTGTTAGGGTCATGTTAGTGTGCTGCATTTAATATCGATATATTTGTTTGCCACGATCCTTGGGTGACTTGTCTTCTTTTGCTTGCCTAGTGCGTTAAATTTTCCATTTCTTTCAAAATCTTCATGTGTTTGCCAAAGAAAAAGTTCTCTGGGTTTTGCGTGTGTTAAGTATGTGCAAAGCCGTTGAGGGCAAAGTAAAAAGAACCTCCCAGAATTGACTTGAACATGATACATTAGGATATGTAGTACACCGGCTTTAGGTCTTATCTAGAAATAAGGATGCACCCCAGTTTTCCCTCGAAGGAGAGTAATCACAAGTGATGCATGACCTAGATGGCAATTAGTCTAATCTTTTGCTTTGAGTTTTATGGCCCAAGTTATCTTTAAAAAGGGGAATTGATTGATCTGGGAGCAAACTAAAGGTCACAACACGCAAAATTGAGTCCCCAGACAACTATATTGAAAAAAATAGGTATAAGAATTTTTTTGAGCAAACGAAGCTCACCAGGCCGCCAATTGGCGGTCCAAATAGCTTCCCTCTTCTCCGAATTTCTCTTGTTGCCTCCCCTGGATGCTGAGATGTCCCTGAAATAAACAAACACTAAAAACAAAAGATTAAACCCACTCAAATCGTCCAAACCAAAGTCTGGACAGAGCACCTCCCCGGCAACGATGCAAAAAACTTGATTGATCAGTTATAATACAGCAAGTGCACGACGTCAGTGAAGACGTGGCAAATACGGGTTGATCCACAGGGAGGTGTGTCAACTCTGGTTCTTTCGAAGGCAAGTGGGAAGAGAGTGGATAAGAAGTTGATTACACTAAACTAGACTAAACTAGTAAGCACAAACAAAGAAATGAAAGCACGTAACAATAAAACTAAACTTAGTAAGACAACAAGTTGGAATTCAGGAATGGAAACCCCTAAGGGGTGGAGTAAGTGCACATATGAAGTGAAATACGTGATGAATGACGCATGTAAGCATGTATGTGTGTGTGTCATGTGTGTGTTTTCATGCATAGGAAGTGTTTAATGATGTGGCAAAACCTATCAATCCTTTCATACAACGTATCGGCAATTACTACATGATTAGAATAAGACTAGGCTCAACATGAGAAGTGTCTAAAGATATGGCAAGACTCATCAAAAACCATGAAATCATGTAAAGAACAAAGCTAAGCATGGGAGGTGTCTAAATCATATGGCACAACCCATCAAAACAATGTTTCTTCAATCAATCAAGCAAGCAAACACAAATACAAACACATAACTAACATGTAGAATGTTCATCAAGAAATTTCAATCAATAAATATGACGAAACTAAGCATGGGAAGTGTCTAAATATTATGGTAAAACCTATCAAAAATCCCCAACATGAAGATGATTAAAACACCCCCGACGCACATATAAACATGCAAGTCTACACAATCAAAAATTCATCAAACTCTAAACTTCTCAACATATATGTACATCATCTCCTCCCCCAAAGGCGGATGCAACTACTCACTACTCATTAAGAAAAGAAGACAAAACGAAATTAAACTAAGCATGCAAGAATTAAAAGAGAAGACAACATTAAAACAAACTAAGAAAAAATATTTTATTTACATGACTCACTTTACAAGTAGCATTCTTCTCCACTAGATTTTTGCTCTAAAGCCTACTCTAAGTAGAGAGAATGCCACCAAGCAATGGGTAAATACAAAAGAGGAGCAACAATTCTATTTATAGTCATAGAAAAATGTAACAGGGGACAATTTCCCGGTATGGGACTAAACACATACTTTTAATGGACATAAAACAACATAGTAGAATACCCGACAAAACCATGAATCATTTGGAGACATTTAGACATCCAATTGGTGGTCTGGGACAACCCATTGGCGGTCTGGATGCGTCAGATCGAGTCTGGATTTCGGTGGCTCGGTTCTGGATTGATTTCTTGATGTTTGATGAACCCGATTTGGTTGTTGATGGTTAGGCCCAGATCGAATTTCCAAAATACTCCTCATGATGTTGTGGAGCTTCTTGATCTGCTCATTGGTCCTTTTGGTTTTACATCTAGGTCCTTCTCTCTTTCATCACACTCCCTAAGTCTTGCAACTTAGTCCTTTTCCTTGTTTTTAAGTCGTTTTTAAGTATTTCTTCTCAAACATGTTTATTCCAGAAACGTAAACATAAAACTTTTTACGTAGCATTGCTTACGCTAAAAATAAAAGATATAAGACAGAAATATATGCATGATATGATGTCAATCATTCAGCATCTTCTCCTTGAGATTTTCATGGCCGACTTTTCCAGATTTGGCCCTTTCTTCGATGAGTGCCTTCATCACTTTAGCCTTGTCCTCAAGCGATGCCGTGAGAAGAACCTCGCTCTTCATTGGGAGAAATGTCACTTCATGGGGAAGCGAGGTATTGTACTTGGACATCTGGTCTCAAGTAGGAGAATTGAGGTCGACCCCGCCAAAGTGGGTCTTATTGCTAATCTCCCACCTCCACGAAATGTGAAGGATATTCGTGCCTTTTTGGATCATGTTGGATTATTTCGGTGGTTCATTAGGGATTTTAGCAAACTTGTTTGACCTATCATCACCTTGTTGGCTAATGATGTCATTTTTGAGTTGACACTGGATTGTCACCATGCTTTTTTGACCTTGAAGAAAGAGTTGACGTCACCTCCCATAATTAAGGCATCGATGTGGACTAAACCCTTCGAGTTGATGTGTGATGCATCTGACTTGGCTGTGGGAGCAGTGCTTGGGCAACGATTGGACAAATTACCTAATGTGATATACTATGCTAGGAGAACACTCCATAATCCCAATTAAACTACACTGTGACCGAGAAATAATTCTTAGCGATCATATTTGATTTGGAGAAATATTGGTCATACTTCATTGGATCCCACGTGATTATCTATTCTGATCACACAACCATCAAGCACCTCATGGCGAGAACTGATACAAAATCTCGACTATTGAGATGGATCGTGTTGTTACAAGAATTTGATCTCGAGATTCTGGACAAAAAAGGGTGTGAAAATGTTGTAGCAAACCACCTCTCTCGTCTTGAGATGACCAACCAACATGACCAAATTATTAATGACAAATTTCCGGACGCGCAATTATTCACGATCGAAGATAACCGCTGGTTTGCCGACATCGTGAACTACGTCATGACCGCGCAACTTCCTGTGGGTTGGTCAAAATCTAACCGAACGAAATTTAGATCTTATGTTAGATTCTTTCCCTGGGACAACCCCTATCTATTCAAATACTGCTCTGACTAAATTTTTAGGCAGTGCGTCCCATGAAATGAGTTTGAAAGTGTGCTCCAATTTACCATTCTGAGGCATGTGGAGGACACTTTGGAGCAAAGAAAATTGCCGCCAAGGTGCTCCAATCTGGATTTTACTGGCCCTTGGTTTTCAAAGATGCTTACGAATTTTGTAAGCAATGTGATAGGTGACAGCGCCTTGGCACGATCAGTCGTCGTGATATGATGCCTTTGCAAAATATCCTGGTCGTCGACATCTTCGATGTGTGCGGCATCGACTTTATAGGTCCTTTCCTGAGTTCGGGATTGTTTAAATTCTTGTGGTCGTTGACTATGTGTCTAAGTGGGTAGAGGTTATCCCCACAGAGACCAATGACAACAAGGTGGTCACCAAATTTTTAAAGGACATTTTTGCACGATTTGGTACTCCTCCTACCACAATCAACGACAGGGGTACCCACTTCTGCAATCGCTCCTTTGAAACGCTTATGAGGAAGTATTCAATCACCCACAAGTTTGTGACCCATACCATCCACAAACAAGTCGGAAGGTCAAATTCTCTAACTGTCAATTAAAGAAAAACCTTGAGAAGATGGTTAATTATGTAAGGAAGGATTGGTCGACTAAACTGAATGACGCATTGCGGGCTTTCTGCAGCGCGTATAAGACAAATTTGGGTATATCCCAATATTGGGTAGTGTACGGCAAGGCTTGCCACGTACTAGTCGAGCTCGAGCATCGTGCTTTCTACACGATCAAGAACCTGAATATAGATATTGATTAAGCAGGGGTGCAGCGTAAACTAGACATCGTGGTTGGTTTTTATGGCCGGGCAGAAGGCGTTGCTCTACAATTCCAGGATTCATCTATTTGCGGGTAAGATCCGCAGTTGTAGGTCTGGCCCATTGTTGAACGTTTCAATTTAACCGCAGGTGCACGGCCGCGTTGAAGGGGTGGCCAATACGGGTCGATCCACAGGGAGGTGTGCCGACTTTTGGTTGGTGCGAAGGCGAGTGGGAAAGAAAGGAGATAAAGGATTGATTACACTAAACGACACTAATCTAAACTAGTAAACTAGAAAGGATGAAATGAAATCACAAAACAAACTAAACTAAGCAACTAACGAAGGAAGATAAAACTCAGGAATGGAAAACCCCTAATGGGTGGAGTGTGTGTGTGTGCACATGAAATAAGTGTGGTGAATGCATACAAGAAGCTCAAGTGTAGTTAGTGTTTGTTAATGCATAAGAAGTACCTAATGGCAAGACCTGTCATTTACAACACTAACCTGGTGATTAATATGAGCATGGCAAGGTTGTTACTAAGAACATAACGAGCATGGAATGTACCTAACTATGGCAGAAACCATCAAGTAAAGTTCTTATTAATTGCATACTAATATCTCTCACAAACAATAATATCTAGCATTCATACCATCTACATAACATGTACACACATCTACTCCACCCCCAAAGGGGATGGAACTACTCACTACTCATTACACTAACTACATTAATAAAATGAAGCATTATACTGAAATGAAATTATCCTAAGCAAACAAGCAATATTACAGAAGCTAAAAGGAAAGGAAAGTAAAACTAAACAAGCATTCAAAAATTAAAAGACAAGATTAAAAGAAACTAGAACAATTATTTTATTAATAATGACTCACATTGAAGGTAGCATTCTTCTCCACCTTGAGTTTTGCTTCAAGGCTTACTCCAAGTAGAGAGAATGGCACCAAGCAATGGGTAAAATACAAAGGAAGGTGAAGAGTTCTATTTCTAGGCATGGAAAATGCTAATCAGGGACAATCCCCCGATGTGAGACTAAACAAATACCAAAAATATACTAAACATGCACTAATAAATGTACTCCAGAAATCTTAGCGGACTCGGGCCAATCAGGACCTCCAATTAGCGGTCTACAGGATCCGGATCCATCTGGTTTTTATTCTGGACTTTTTTCTTGATGTATTTGTTGGTCTTGGATGCATCTACTTTGTTTATTGGATCTCCGACCCAAATCGAATAGCCAAAATACTCCCCATGATGGTGTGGAGTTTTCTGTTTTGCTTTTTGGTCCTTCAGTCTTACGTTCAGATCCTTCTCCCTTGCATCTTAGTCCCCAGGTCTCACAATTCAGCCTTTTTTCCCAGCTTTTGTATCCTTTTACGCTTCTTCTCTTCAAACCTATTTATTTCTGAAATTCAAACATAAAACTTGTCACGTAGCATTGCTTAGGTGTAAGATAATGGAAATAAGATACAAATGTAAGCATGAAATTGCCCGACTCACCAGGCAAACACAAAGTGGGTCTCTTACCCAAGGTATCCTCTAAGGCACTCCCAATATCCTCATTGGCGATGTAATTGTTTGATGTCCCATAATTTCCAAGATGATCAGGAACAATAGTTAGAGTCAAACATTCATCAGGTCATGGTGTCTTTTATTGTACTTTTTTTTGGTGTTTGGTTTTTTTAATATAACTATGTACCAAAATAAGTTACCATCTTCATTTGTAAAAGGACATCAAATGGGAACCTCAAAAATGGGTCAATGCACTTGGAAAGGGAACATGACAACACGCGGGGCCAGAATACTCATGTTTTCCCCCTTCACAAAGAGCACAAGATGAAATAGAGGTTCATGAAGTAGACCCAAAGGCATCTCATTCAAAGGATCAAACTAAAAGAGCTTGAACCTCTCAAGAGTTTGGGAAATATGGGGCAACGGAAGAAGAGTTTCTCCTGTTGCGGTACTGAAGTTATGATCGTCAATCCAAACTCTCCAACCAATAGGCTGGTGGGTCGGAACGAGGTCAAAAACCTTGTTATGGGATTGATGGTTTTAATTAACCGCAAGTGCACGGCCGCGTTGAAGAGGTGGGAAATACGGGTCGATCCACAGGGAGGTCTGTCGACTATTGGTTTGTTAGAAGGCGAGTGGTAAAGAGAGGAGAAAATATTGATTACACTAAATGACACTACACTAAACTAGTAAACTAGAAAAGCTGAAATGAAATCACAAAACAAACTAAACTAATCAACTAATGAAGAAAGATAAAACTCAGGAATGGAAAACCCCTAAGGGGTGGAGTGTGTGTGCACATGAAATAAGTGTGGTGAATGCATACAATAAGCTCAAGTGTGGTTAGTGTTTGTTAATGCATAAGAAGTACCTCATGGCAAGACCTATCATTTACAACACTAACCAAGGTGATTAATATGATCAACGCAAGGTTGTTATTAAGAACATAACGAGCATGGAGTGTACCTACCTTTGACAGAAACCATCAAGTAAAGTTCTTATTAATTCAAGCAAGCATACTACTATCTCTCACAAACAATAATATCTAGCATTCATACCACCTACATAACATGTACATACATCTACTCCACCCCAAAGGGGATGGAACTACTCACTACTCAGTACACTACCTACATTAACAAAATGAGACATTATACTAAAAGTAAATTTAACTAAGCAAGAAAGGAACATTAAAGACTCCAGTTGAAAGAAACATAAACTAAAGAAACATGCAAGAATTAAAAGACAAGATTAAAAGAAACTAAGAACAATTATTTTATTAACAATGACTCACATTGAAGGTAGCATTCTTCTCCACCTTGAGTTTTGCTTCAAGGCTTACTCCAAGTAGAGAGAATGTCACCAAGCAATGGGTAAAATACAAAGGAAGGTGAAGATTTCTATTTATAGACATGGAAAATGCTAATCCGCGACAATCCCCCGATGTGGGACTAAACAAATATCAAAAATAGACTAAACATACACTAATAAACGTGCTCCAGAAATCTTAGCGGACTCGGGCCAATCCGGACCTCCAATTAGCGGTCTACAGGATCCGGGTCCATCTGGTTTCCATTCTGGGCTTTTCTTGATGTTTTTGTTGGTCTTGGATGCATCTACTTCGTTTATTGGAGCTCCGACCCGAATCGAATTGCCAAAATACTCCCCATGATGTTGTGGAGTTTTCTGTTTTGCTTTTTGGTCCTTCGGTCTTACGTTCAGGTCCTTCTCCCTTGCATCTTAGTCCCCAGGTCTCACAATTCAGTCCTTTTTCCCAGCTTTTGGGTCCTTTTACGCTTCATCTCTTCAAACCTATTTATTTCTGAAATTCAAACATAAAACTCATCACGTAGCATTGTTTAGGTGAAAGATAATGGATATAAGATACAAATATAGGCATGAAATGATGTCAATCAAATTGCCACCAAGAGAGGACTTGATTACAAAGGAGGAGGAAGAGCTCTATTTATAGTCATGGAAAAAGGTAATCGAGGACAATCCCCAATGTGGGACCAATGGCATATTATAAATGGACATAAAACACCATAGTACATGACCACGAGAAGTTGAGTCGGATCCTGACCCAACTAGACAATAATTGGAATGAAGCTAAATGAAGTCATGTATAAAGACCAAACCCCACTATGTCTCCAAACGAAATAAGATTTACACAATCATTAAAACATACAAGACATTAATCAACGTAAGGGCAACAAGAGTACATGCAACTACAAGTCTTGTTTCCTTTATCAGTTCCATCCATATTCTCACCTCATCATTCCCCATAAAATAGGTCCACTAATCTAAGCATCATTCAAGAGCATTAGTATATCAAAGACACAAGTGAAATCCCATTAGATGGTTATGGAAATCATGTAAAGTTCAAAGGATTAAGATAACACACACCTAATACATCACATAATCACATCACAAATTTCTTGACCCCCCAAATGGGGATGAAACTACTCACTAATCATTACACTAACTACATTAACAAAATGAAACATTCTAATGAAAGGAAATTAAACTAAGCAAACAAGAAATATTAAAGAAGCTAAATGAAAGGAAATTAAACTAAAGAAGCATGCAAGAATTAAAAGAAAAGACAATATTAAAAGAAACTAAGAAAAAATATTTTATTTTCATGACTCACATTACAAGTGGCATTCTTCTCCACCTTCAGTTTTTGCTTCAAGGCTTTTACTCCAAGTAGAGAGAATGCAACAAAGCAATGAGTTGGATACAAGGGAGGAGGAGGAGTTCTATTTATAGTCAAAGAAAAAGTCAATTGGGAACAATCCCCCGATATGGGACAAACACACTACTAAAAATAGACATAAAACACTCTAATACATGACCCGACGAAGTTTTATCGGATCTGGACCAAAAAACGACCGCCAATTAGCGGTCTTGGACCACCAATTGGCGGCCTACAAGGTCTAAATCGGGTTGTGTTTTGGAGTATGGTTGTCTGGCTTGATTTCTTCATGTGTGATGCACTCTAATCGGTTGTGTAGTTTGCAACCTGAATCCAATTGCCAACATACTCCTCATGATGGTGTGGAGTTTCTTCATTTGCTCATTGGTCCTTTGGTTTTGCATTCGTGTCCCTCTCTCTTGCATGTAACGTCCATAAGTCTTGCAACTTAGTCTATTTTCTTGCTTTTAAGTCTTTTTAGAGTCTCTAATTCGCTAACCTATTTATTTATGAAACTTAAACATAAAACTCATTACGTAGCATTGCTTAGGCTAAGAATAAAGGATATAAGAGACAAATATATGCATGAAATGATGTCAATCAAATACCCCCCACCTTACTTTTGCTAGTCCCGAGCAGAACAAAGAAAGAGAAAAATGAAAGAAAGGAAAAAGCATACGAAAAATAGTGAAATCCTAACTCACTTTGTAAGAATCACGGTTGCACTTAGCACATGCAACAAGCTGTTAAACCTCCTCATTGCCAAGGAGGAGGAATGTTCTCTCCTGAGGGTTTTCAGCGGATATACCCACAAAATCCGAACATAGATGCATTATTCAATCTAGAAACTCGACTCGATGGACTCATTTTTATCGATCATTGGACACGGTAATCCTACAGGCCGACTCTATATATGTATCCAGTCCACACACCTTGTTATGTCCCTAACCCTTGTTTAGGGTTAAGCTTGGTTTAGTGGAGGTTTAAGGTGTGGTTTGCATGGGGAAGGTAAATGGCAGGAGTTGCATGGGAAGGTGAAGGGGCGAGCACTGTAGATGAGGGGAGACAGAGTGACGTGCACTGTAGCAAGGAGAGGGGTTTTAAAGGTTTCTTCTTCTCTTTTCCGTCCTTCTTCCTTTCTTCATTTCCTCCTCTCCACCCATTCCTTCCTCTTCCTTGGTGGCTGCTGAGTTGGTGGAGAAGGTGCGCGTGAAGCAAGAAGTGCTGGGTGTGGTGCAGTGCAAGGAGGACGTGAGTGGAAGTTGCGGCCGGAGGCGTGGTAGTCGGACTTCCGGTGTTCTTCGTCGATCTTCAAAGAAGAGGTATGCCAAGTTCTTGCATTAGAGGCCGTAGTTGATCACCCACGTTGGGGTGAGGTTGGGGTCGGTCGCGCGAGGTCGGAGGCCTCGCCGGCGACGAGTTTCGACGTCAAAACCTCGGCTGGCGCGAGGTTGAAGACGTCTGTCGGTCGACCGGGTCCCTTGGACGGTCGACCGATCGTGGTGTATTTCCACTGTCTGTCGTGTTTCGGTCGACCGCGCCTGTAAGACCCACTCTCCTGCCACTCTGTTTTAGGTTTTATTTGTCCTTTTATGTGTTTTATTGTCTTTGTTTTGAGTTATGTTGGTTTTGCAAAAGTTTCCTTTTTGGGCGAATTTAACCGCCGGGCACGGTTGCATTCGTTAGACTTAACCGGGTTTATCGGGTGCTTAAACCTGGTGTGCGGATTTAATTGGTTTATTGAGACGTGTTGGAGAGATTGGGTTTTTGTGGGGCTGGCCTTACCAAATCCGAAATTAAAGAAAGAAGATCTTGCTACACATGTGATTTGATTGCATTTAGGAAAGTGCTGATTTTGCCACCAAAGCAAATTTCCTCCCAATTATCTCTTGCCTTTTTCCTTGTTTCTCCTTTCCAACTTGCACCCTTGTATATATTGCACCCCAGCCGACTCCCCCTAGACCTTTTCTCCACCCTCAACCACCGAAATCCCCATTGGTGCTCCAGCAGCTCGGAAGAGAAAATCAGGCGGTGTTCTTGGCGTGCGGATAGGAGACGAAGGTTCTTGTCGGTCTTCGGTTTAGCTCAGCCTCTCCTCTCTTCAGGTATGCCTCTCTCCGTTAGCTTTAGGATGCATGGTGGGTAGAGAAGGCTGCTGGGTCGGGTTTGATTGTTGGTTTGGGACATGTCGAACATTGCATGAAGGAAAGGTTGCGGTGCGACCCTAGTTCCGGCGGGTGGCTGGAATGCTCTTCCGGTTCTGGCACCTTTCTCACTGCCTTCTCCGGGGGTTTTGCTGGACCACTCAGGGAGGAAACTGGGGAGGATGAGGCTCGGTCATGGGGGAGTACGTCGGGAAAGTTGCATGCATGTTTCTACTCAATATGTTGCGCCTTATTGATTGTGTGGAATTCGGACATGGTTTGCTTCATGGAAAAACATGTTACACTTCTTGTTTGGTTTCCGTTAAGAGGTTTCTTATTCATGCAATATTTTGTTACTAATGTGAGAGGCTCTTCACGAATTTTTGATGTTGCGTGGTGCATCATAGTTGCTGAGTTCACGATTTTTCTCTTAAGAACGTTAGGGTTATGTTGATGCATGTTCGGATATCATTAGTTGCTGGAGACAAGGTTACTTCCTGATTTGTTTCCTGATCTTAAGCCACGCATTTCATGCACTAATAGGTTGTTGAATATAGGAAAGTTTCATGGCTGGTGGTTACCAAGTCATTGCATATTCATTCATCATGTCGTTGTAGGAATTAGGAAACTTCCATGACCAGTCTTGTTGCTATATCATTGCATACTCGTGTATTAGGTAATTGCTGGCTGCATTTGTGTTTCCTAATTCATGTGTTGCAAGGTTGACGCATAATCATATATTAGGTAGCTACTGGTCACACAATTATTTCCTAATTCATGTGTTGTTCATTAGACAAATAATCATAGATTAGGTAACTACTTCTTAGATGATTATTCCCTAACTCATGTGCTGCAAAGTTGACACATAATCATAGATTCGGTGGCTGCTGGTTACATGTTGTTTCCTAATCCATGTGCTCATAAAATGGGTGTGTAATAATAGGATAGATGACTGCTAATTTCAAGTTAGTTTCGTATTTCATGCAGGGCTAAGTTGAGGCATTATCATGGCGGCTGGTACATCACTTGTTTCCTGTTTCTTCACTTGTTCCGAATTTATTAGCTGATTGGTGTTCAACTTGCATGCTTTATTTTAGTGGCTATATGTATTATGGAATGCTTATCACATGCCTTAATTTCCGGATTTTTGGTGCTTGTTGAATTTAGGAAACAACCATGATTCTTGTTGTTGAATTTGGTGTGATATGGCTGGATTAACATTCTGTTTTGCTTAGAGCTTGAGGGAGTTAATTGCATGTTCTCCCTTGAACTCATTCTGAATAATTTAGTTGCACTAGACTATAGAGTAGTTGCATTGCATCTAATCTGATGGAGTAATTCTGGGCACGTTCTGTTTTCTGGGCCGACGGGCCACGGGTGGGTCCTCTAGCTTCAGAGGCCACTCGGTTAAGACCCCTGTAGGGGGCCAGGCCTAAGATAAGTCCTGGGCATGTGCACTGCCATTCTGTCTCAGGGTAGGTGTTCCCAAGTTCGCGATGACACCATGTAGGTTTATTTCCGTGGATTGGGACGCTTATCCGGCGCACCGCTTTGTGCCGAGCGGTGGGTCACTGACGAGTGACCGCCTTTGACCAGCGAGGCTGGTGTTCTGGTTCCTGTGGAGGAACGATTCGGGTGCGCCCGACCGGCATGACTGGTGTAGTCGTAGACTTCTGTTGCATTTGATGGTTTCTGTTCTGTTCTGTTCTGTTTCTGAAACCTGCCATATTTGCATTTCATGCTACCTTTCATTTATTGCATTGGCGGGGGCATACTGGGTTTTCTTAATTGAAAACTCACGCATTGTTAAATGCGGTGCTTGCAGGTACTTAGGTTCCACAGGGCAGACTGGACGAGTTCTGAAGATTCTGTACACGAGGGACGCGTCGACCAGATTCCCAGTTATCTTTGCTTCCGCATATTTCCCTATGTCTTTCCTTTTTGATACTCGATGTGTTGTAATAAGACTCTTATTGTTATGATTATTCTATTATTCCTATTATGTTTTATGTCGGTCCATTTGTATATGATTTCTTTCACTTTGTCGAGTCGATTCGGTCTGTCTTTTGTAACCCCTTCGGTCGTCGCGGAGGTCTCTGATCGCGACACTAGTTTCCTTTCCCAGTGTGCGTACCTGTGAGATCAGGGGCGTTACAACTTGGTATCAGAGCAGGTCGGTCTCTAAAGTGTACAGAATCTAAAGACTCTCCAGTGGGGCATCTTGCCCAAACCCTGTCGGTAAATTTCTTACCTCTTGAATTGTTTTGATAGTAATAGAATGTGTTGGCTTGAGCAGATTATGGCACCTAGGCGGAGACCTGAGTCCTCTGGGACGACCGACGATTGGGAGGCAGATCGGCGGCTGCTGTTTGAGGCGGTCGGGCGTTTGGGTGCACTGGTGGAGGGTCAGGCTCAAGGACCCCGAGCTGCGGGAGGCGCGGTGGTGCATGAGCGGTTCATGAGGTAGAATCCGCCAGTCTTCAAGGGTGGAGTGAACCCAGATGCTGCTGAGGAGTGGGTCTACAAGATCCAGCGAATCTTTGGGGTCATTGACTGCCCACCTGAGAGGAAGGTGGACCTGGCGACTTATGTCTTCCAGGAGCATGCAGTGACCTGGTAGAGGGCAACTGCTGGGGTCGTGTTCAGGGACAGGACTGATGTTGGCTGGGACGAATTTCTCGTCGAGTTTAACAGGAAGTTCTTTCCCCAGCATGTGCAGGACCGGAAGCGCGAGGAATTTCTGGCGCTCGAGCAACGCGACCTAGGGTTGGAGGCGTACATCAACAAGTTTCACGCACTGGAGAAGTATAGCCGGGGGATTTACGTCACTGAGGAGCAGCATGCCATGAAGTTTGTTCGCGGGTTACAGCGTGTCCTGAGATCGAAGGTGTTGATTAGGATGCCACAGACTCTGGAGGAGGCTGTGAAGTGTGCCACCTTGCTGGAGGATGATTATCGGGAGGCACAGGCGGAAGGAAAGCGACCGTTTGAGGCTTCTCGTGGTCGTCATGACAAAGGGAAGCAGGGCAGTGGCTCGTCGAAGCGGCCTCGCAGAGATGAGAAGAAGGGCCAGAAGGCTGGAGGTGGTAAATGCGAGCACTGTGGTGGAGCACACGCCACGAGAGACTGTTTTAGGAAGTCTGGAGCTTGTCTGAGGTGCGGCCAGATGGGGCATTTCGTCCGGGAGTGTCCACAGAAGCTTCCAGGAGGCCAGGCTGGGAGCACTAGCAGGGCGGGTGCCGGTGCAAGTCAGGACAGGACCTCTGGTAGGCAGGGCCATAGTGCAGACCAGGGCAGGCCAGCTGGGCGTGTCTTCGCCATCCGTGCAGAAGATGCAGAGAAATCCACTGACATCATCGAAGGTAAAATTGTTATTTGTGGTTGTGTCGCGAAGACACTATTTGATTGTGGGGCGACGCACTCCTTCATTTCGGAGGGGTTCGCAGCCGTAGTGAATAGGACGCCTGAGGAGCTAACTTTCTGCCTGGAGATTAGTACCCCAGTCGGCGATGTCCTTGCGGTAAGGACATATCTCCCGAGGGTGTCGGTGGTACTGGGTGATCGGGACCTTCCGGCTGACCTAGTCATTCTTCCAATGTCTGATTTCGATGTGATCCTCGGAATGGATTGGCTTTCTGACCACGATGCGTGCGTTCATTGCCGGGAAAGGAGAGTTGTGATTCCCAAACCGGAGGGACCCCCGCTGGTGGTCAAGGGCGTTCAGGGCAAGGATGGACGGGTGGTGATCTCTGCCCTGAAGGCGCGGCGACTGTTGGAGAAAGGGTGTTGCGCGTTTCTGGCAAGTTTGGTGTCGGCAGAAGAGGTGGTCAAGCCTCTTGAGGAGATAGCTGTAGTCCGGGAGTTTCCAGATGTGTTCCCAGACGATATCCAAGGATTGCCCCCACCTCGAGAGATTGAGTTCTCCATCGACCTGCTGCCAGGAACAGCCCCCATCTCTAAGGCACCGTACCGCATGGCTCCGGCGGAGTTAGCGGAATTGAAGGACCAGCTACAAGAGCTTCTGGATAAAGGTTTCATTAGGCCTAGTGTTTCCCCTTGGGGTGCTCCGGTGTTGTTGGTCAAGAAGAAGGACGGATCAATGCGAATGTGTATCAACTATCGGATGCTGAACAAGGTGACGATCAAGAATCGGTATCCCCTACCGAGGATTGATGACTTGTTCGACCAGCTGCAGACGGCTAGTGTTTTCTCAAAAATCAATTTGAGGTCCGGATATCATCAACTGAGGATTAAGGGCGAGGATGTTTCAAAGACTGCATTCAGAACACGTTATAGTCACTAATGCTCCGGCGGCTTTTATGGATCTGATGAACCGAGCATTCAAGCCTTTTCTAGATCAGTTCGTGATAGTGTTCGTGGATGACATTCTGATCTACTCCCCAGACGTGAAGCAACATGAGGAGCATTTGAGGACAGTGCTTGAGATCTTGAGGAGGGAGCGGCTATTTGCCAAGTTCTCGAAATGCGATTTTTGGTTGGAGCAGGTAGCATTCCTTGGGCACGTAGTGTCGAAGGATGGTATTAAGGTGGACCCAGGGAAAGTTGAGGTGGTTCTGAACTGGAAGGCACCAACCAATGTGTCGGAGATTCGAAGTTTTGTTGGGCTCGCAGGTTATTACCGGCGGTTCATCCAGGACTTCTCCAAAATTGCGGCACCATTGACGACCTTGACCCGGAAGGGAGTGAAGTTTGTTTGGTCTCAAAAGTGCGAGCATGCATTCCAGGAGCTGAAGAGGAGGTTGACTTCAGCACCGGTGCTGACGCTTCCGAATGGATCAGGCGGATTCGTAATCTATAGCGATGCATCGGGGACTGGTTTGGGATGTGTACTCATGCAGCATGAGAAGGTTGTAGCATATGCATCGAGACAACTTAAGGTGCATGAGAAGAATTATCCCACACATGACTTGGAGCTTGCAGCCGTGGTTTTTGCTCTAATGATCTGGAGGCACTATCTGTACGGGGAACAGTTTGAGGTATTCACTGATCACCAGAGTCTGAAATACCTGTTCTCGCAGAAGGAGCTGAATATGAGGCAGCGTCGGTGGTTGGAGTTCATCAAGGACTATGATTTCTCGATCTCGTATCACCCGGGAAAGGCTAATTCCGTTGCCGACGCACTGAGCCGGAAGTGGGAAGGATCTGTGGCTCACTTGAGGGTCCAAGAATGGAGGCTCTTGGAGGATCTGATTAATTGGCATCCGTTCGTGGAAAAGACTGGTCGGTTGGGGTTGGCGAGTTTGCACGTTGAACCGTCTATCGTCTAGAAAGTAGTGCAGAAGCAATGCGAAGATCCGGAGTTGAATTCCCTACTCCAGGCAGCTGAGGTTGAGGGAGCCGAGCTTCGGGTCGCAGCTGATGGGGGACTACGTTTTCGGGATCGTTTGTGGGTTCCAAATGTAGATGGTTTGAGACAAGAGATCTTGGATGAAGCTCACAGCTCGAAGTACACGGTGCATCCAGGTAGTACTAAGATGTATAAGGACCTGCAAAGGAATTTCTGGTGGAAGGGAATGAAACGAGACGTGGCTGAGTTCGTATCAAGGTGCTTGGTCTGTCAGCAGGTTAAGATCGAACACCAACGTCCAGCAGGTGTGATGCAGAGGATAGAGCTTCCGGAGTGGAAGTGGGAGCATGTAACTATGGACTTCGTCACTGGGTTACCAAGGACTAGTCGTTCGCACGATGCTATTTGGGTGATTGTGGACCGTCTGACGAAGACTGCTCATTTCCTGGCGACTCGGGTGACAGCGTCCCTGGAGGCTCTGACGAAACTTTACATCTCGGAGATAGTTAGGCTGCATGGAGTACCGGTGTCCATCATCTCAGATCGGGACCCTCGTTTCACTTCGAGATTCTGGGATAGCTTGCATAAGGCGTTGGGAACGAAGCTGAAGTTTAGCACAGCATTTCATCCTCAAACCGATGGACAGTCAGAGCGGACGATTCAGACTCTAGAGGACATGCTTAGGGCTTGTGCATTGGACCTCGCGGGGAGTTGGGACGATCATTTGCCGTTGGTAGAATTCGCCTACAACAACAGTTTTCATGCGAGCATTGGCATGGCACCGTACGAAGCTCTGTACGGTCGACCTTGTCGTTCACCTCTTTGTTGGAGCGAGGTGGGAGAAAGACAGCTGCTGGGACCGGAGATAGTGCAGTTATATTCTGATCGGGTGGACTTGATTCGGCGCAGATTAGTTGCAGCCCAGGATCGACAGAAGAGTTATGCGGATAAGAAGCGCCAGGAGCTGCAATTCGAGGTTGGAGATCACGTCTTTCTAAAGGTCTCTCCTGCGAAGGGCGTGGTGAGATTCGGGAAGAAGGGGAAGCAAAGTCCAAGGTATGTGGGGCCGTTCGAAATCCTGGAGCGCATTGGTGCGGTGGCATATCGTGTGGCCTTACCACCACAATTCACCAGCTTGCACGATGTGTTCCATATCTCGATGTTGAGGAGGTATGTTGGCGACCCGTCGCACGTGATTTCGCACGAGCTACCCGAGATTCAGAGTGATATGACCTTGGAGGAGCGACCAGTGGAGATTCAGGAGCGCGCAGAGCGACAGCTGAGGCGTCGAACCATTCCGATGGTTAAGGCCCGTTGGCAGCACCACAGTGTGGAGGAGGCCACTTGGGAGTGCGAGGAGGATGTGAGGAGTCTATACCCAGAGCTTTTCGCTGAGAGTTAGGGCTGGCAAATTTCGAGGACGAAATTTCTTTAAGGGGGGTAGGTTGTAAGACCCGCTCTCCTGCCACTCTGTTTTAGGTTTTATTTGTCCTTTTATGTGTTTTATTGTCTTTGTTTTGAGTTATGTTGGTTTTGCAAAAGTTTCCTTTTTGGGCGAATTTAACCGCCGGGCACGGTTGCATTCGTTAGACTTAACCGGGTTTATCGGGTGCTTAAACCTGGTGTGCGGATTTAATTGGTTTATTGAGACGTGTTGGAGAGATTGGGTTGTTGTGGGGCTGGCCTTACCAAATCCGAAATTAAAGAAAGAAGATCTTGCTACACATGTGATTTGATTGCATTTAGGAAAGTGCTGATTTTGCCACCAAAGCAAATTTCCTCCCAATTATCTCTTGCCTTTTTCCTTGTTTCTCCTTTCCAACTTGCACCCTTGTATATATTGCACCCCAGCCGACTCCCCCTAGACCTTTTCTCCACCCTCAACCACCGAAATCCCCATTGGTGCTCCAGCAGCTCGGAAGAGAAAATCAGGCGGTGTTCTTGGCGTGCGGATAGGAGAAGAAGGTTCTTGTCGGTCTTCGGTTTAGCTCAGCCTCTCCTCTCTTCAGGTATGCCTCTCTCCGTTAGCTTTAGGATGCATGGTGGGTAGAGAAGGCTGCTGGGTCGGGTTTGATTGTTGGTTTGGGACATGTCGAACATTGCATGAAGGAAAGGTTGCGGTGCGACCCTAGTTCCGGCGGGTGGCTGGAATGCTCTTCCGGTTGTGGCACCTTTCTCACTGCTTTCTCCGGGGGTTTTGCTGGACCAGTCAGGGAGGAAACTGGGGAGGATGAGGCTCGGTCATGGGGGAGTACGTCGGGAAAGTTGCATGCATGTTTCTACTCAATATGTTGCGCCTTATTGATTGTGTGGAATTCGGACATGGTTTGCTTCATGGAAAAACATGTTACACTTCTTGTTTGGTTTCCGTTAAGAGGTTTCTTATTCATGCAATATTTTGTTACTAATGTGAGAGGCTCTTCACGAATTTTTGATGTTGCGTGGTGCATCATAGTTGCTGAGTTCACGATTTTTCTCTTAAGAACGTTAGGGTTATGTTGATGCATGTTCGGATATCATTAGTTGCTGGAGACAAGGTTACTTCCTGATTTGTTTCCTGATCTTAAGCCACGCATTTCATGCACTAATAGGTTGTTGAATATAGGAAAGTTTCATGGCTGGTGGTTACCAAGTCATTGCATATTCATTCATCATGTCGTTGTAGGAATTAGGAAACTTCCATGACCAGTCTTGTTGCTATATCATTGCATACTCGTGTATTAGGTAATTGCTGGCTGCATTTGTGTTTCCTAATTCATGTGTTGCAAGGTTGACGCATAATCATATATTAGGTAGCTACTGGTCACACAATTATTTCCTAATTCATGTGTTGTTCATTAGACAAATAATCATAGATTAGGTAACTACTTCTTAGATGATTATTCCCTAACTCATGTGCTGCAAAGTTGACACATAATCATAGATTCGGTGGCTGCTGGTTACATGTTGTTTCCTAATCCATGTGCTCATAAAATGGGTGTGTAATAATAGGATAGATGACTGCTAATTTCAAGTTAGTTTCGTATTTCATGCAGGGCTAAGTTGAGGCATTATCATGGCGGCTGGTACATCACTTGTTTCCTGTTTCTTCACTTGTTCCGAATTTATTAGCTGATTGGTGTTCAACTTGCATGCTTTATTTTAGTGGCTATATGTATTATGGAATGCTTATCACATGCCTTAATTTCCGGATTTTTGGTGCTTGTTGAATTTAGGAAACAACCATGATTCTTGTTGTTGAATTTGGTGTGATATGGCTGGATTAACATTCTGTTTTGCTTAGAGCTTGAGGGAGTTAATTGCATGTTCTCCCTTGAACTCATTCTGAATAATTTAGTTGCACTAGACTATAGAGTAGTTGCATTGCATCTAATCTGATGGAGTAATTCTGGGCACGTTCTGTTTTCTGGGCCGACGGGCCACGGGTGGGTCCTCTAGCTTCAGAGGCCACTCGGTTAAGACCCCTGTAGGGGGCCAGGCCTAAGATAAGTCCTGGGCATGTGCACTGCCATTCTGTCTCAGGGTAGGTGTTCCCAAGTTCGCGATGACACCATGTAGGTTTATTTCCGTGGATTGGGACGCTTATCCGGCGTACCGCTTTGTGCCGAGCGGTGGGTCACTGACGAGTGACCGCCTTTGACCAGCGAGGCTGGTGTTCTGGTTCCTGTGGAGGAACGATTCGGGTGCGCCCGACCGGCATGACTGGTGTAGTCGTAGACTTCTGTTGCATTTGATGCTTTCTGTTCTGTTCTGTTCTGTTTCTGAAACCTACCATTTTTGCATTTCATGCTACCTTTCATTTATTGCATTGGCGGGGGAATACTGGGTTTTCTTAATTGAAAACTCACGCATTGTTAAATGCGGTGCTTGCAGGTACTTAGGTTCCACAGGGCAGACTGGACGAGTTCTGAAGATTCTGTACACGAGGGACGCGTCGACCAGATTCCCAGTTATCTTTGCTTCCGCATATTTCCCTATGTCTTTCCTTTTTGATACTCGATGTGTTGTAATAAGACTCTTATTGTTATGATTATTCTATTATTCCTATTATGTTTTATGTCGGTCCATTTGTATATGATTTCTTTCACTTTGTCGAGTCGATTCGGTCTGTCTTTTGTAACCCCTTCGGTCGTCGCGGAGGTCTCTGATCGCGACACTAGTTTCCTTTCCCAGTGTGCGTACCTGCGAGATCAGGGGCGTTACAGCGCCCCTCGTTCGGTCGACCGGAACTTGAGTGTACCGGTAGAATGCTAGTGTTTTCGGTCGACCGTTTGATGACATAGAAAATATTAGGTTGACCCTGTAAGTGTTCGGTCGACCGAGACCCCTGAGTCGGTCGACCGATAGATTCGTTTTGAGCGTTGACCAGACTCCGGATTTTGACCTCGTTCGGTCGACCGGTTTTAGACCTTCGGTAGACCGTTGGAATTTATGTGTTGCGCAAATAGTTCGACCGTGACAGACGCTTCAGTCGACCGATTCCCTTGTGGAAACGGTCGACCGAGTTGTCACTTTCGGTCGACCGATTCCCTTGTGGAAGCGGTCGACCGATTGTCACTTCGGTTGCTTGAATTCCCTTGAGGAAAACGGTCGACCGTGTCTCTTTCGGTCGACCGTTTTGCACAGGACAGGATTCCTGGTTCCACTTAGGATGCCAACTCTATCCACGGAAACCCGTGTCCTCGCCTTGTGCGTGAGCCGGGAGGTGACGGTGGGCGCGTTATGCGTGCCTGCCCAGGGACCGCCGTGTCGAAGAGTGTGGGTGTCCAGAACGCGTCACTTCCATGTATGGATCGTGACTTTATCTGGTGGATTGTTTGACTCGCGTTAGAGTAGCGGCCTGAGGGATTACGGATCCCATTACTTCAGCAACACGCAACTGCCGACGGGTGCAGTGACTACCGGCCGATGGCTACGGAGGCACAGAGACTACCGGCCAGGATTGGCGACGGAGGTCCAGAGAGGTACCGGCCTATTGACGGCGACGAAGGTCGCGACCCTGCTCAGTTGGAGATGGAGTTGGTGTTGCACGTGGAGCTCGTTGACCCTGCGGACTTCGGTTCGGATCTGTCGATTGTCTGGCCTTGTGTGGTGGATATGTTCGACTGGCCTTGATGGCAGTTATTGCACGTGCCGTGCGGCCTGTGTGGCGGCGGTAGGGTCCCTATGCGGTCTGTGTGGCGGCAGGGAGGATCGCGCGTAGCCTGTGTGGTTGCGGCGATGGACTGCCGATGATGTGTTCCGGCAGGTAGCTCGATTGGGCACCTATCGAGTGATATCCCGTGCGGTCTGTGTGGCGCCGGTTGATGGACCGACCTGAGCGACGGCTCCGTTGGTGTGGTGGTGGTGGACCACGATGTATTCAGATCGGATTTCTACCTTGCGCGGAAGTGCGAGCGTATCCTCACCGATCCCTTGGCTCGTGTAGTCGCGTGTGGGGATGCGTTGCGTATTGTCCGTTAGACCGTATGTGCCTACGGTAGGTCTCTACGGAGACCCGATGTTTGGACCGTGCGGCCTGTGTGGCGGCGGTGAGGTTGGACCGTGTGGCCTGTGTGGTGCCGGTGTTGCGGACCGTAAGGCCTGTGTGGCAGCGGTGGCGATTGTAGACCGCGGGGCCTGTGTGGCAGCGGGAACGATCGCGGGACGGATGTCCGGTTTGGCCCTTGGTGGCAATGTTGTTTTACTACTTTGTATTTCATGCCATGCTATACTAGTATGTTAGGGCATATAGGTGAGCTTGTCATACGGGGTTTCCTTATGGAAACTCAGGCATTGTTGTTATGTTTATTTTCAGGACCGCGTTAGGTTCCGGCGGGTGGTGACCGAGGGAGATTGCACTTTGGGACTGGATCCTGTCGTCTGCCTACTTTTAGGTAGTCGTGATTACATGTACCTTGTGTTTCGTGTTGTAATGTAATCACTCTTTTGACAAACTCGTATTGTATTATGGTGCACCAGACTTATTTATGTATTTATTTCAGTAATGTCCCCACTCTTGATGGTTGTGTCCACGTGTTTCTCTTAATTTAAAAAGTTTAAATTTTCCGCTGTTCGGGGATGTTACACACCTAGCCTCATGAATCATTTGTGCAAGTTAATTAAGGACTTAAGTGAAAGACATGGACAACCTTAACCTCCTCAAGTGATACAAAGTGTAAAGTTCATTAAGGTTCTTATTTGCGTTACCTTTTCTTTCCCTTTCTTTTTCTTTTTCTTTCTTTTTCTTTTTCTTCTTTTATTTCTGTCTAGTTGGTGTTTGGTTCTCCTAGTGTCAGGTTTCGTGCATCATTGCCTATATGGACTTACACTGTCACGTTCACCTTTCCCCACATCTCCACATAGGGCAATCCCCACCACCCATGTAAGGGGAGTTCGATTGGTGCATACCAAGTCACATGACTCGAAAGCACCAGGCACAAAGTCTCCTCGGACCTAATTTCCCGAGTGATAGAAGCCGTGCGAGAAGAGAGAACACCTACTCACTTATTTCTTATGTACACATAAACCAAAACCCCTACACTTAATGTCTCACAACAGGAGTTAAAAGGTCCTTGACTACAACAAACTTCATTATATTAACATACATGAATTATTGACTCATTAGGTTTAGGGTGGACTTCTTTAATTGTTTGAGTACTGAAACCCTATGATTACTCGCCCCCCTGAGGGAAGACCGAGGTGCATCCTAACCACTAGATAAGTCCTAAAGCCACTGTACTAGATATCCTCATGCATCAAGTTCAATACAATTTTGGGAGCTTTCTTTTTACTTTACCTCACAACAGTTTTGAACATGCTAAACACACGTAAAACCCACAAAACATTTTCATTCACAAACACATGAAGATTTTGAAAGAAATGTGAAAATTTTAAAGCACTAGGCAAGCGAAAGAAGACAAGTCACCCACGGATCATGAAAAGCGGATACATTAATATTAAATGCAGCACACTAACATGAACCTAACAATGAAAACAAAAGAAAACAAAATCAAAAGAAAAAGACTAGACTATGTACACACGTAAGACACCCCCCACACCTACTTCATGTATTATTCTCAATGAATGTGAGCAAGATACTACATGGATTTATGCATGAAAAATGAAAGATCTCACCAACATGAAGAGAAAAAGGAAGTTCGTGGTTATGTTGATGGACACAAACCCGAATTCCCTCAAAACCTATGAGATGCTAAAGAAGGGATACAAATATGTGAAAGAAAATGGGCCCAAATACGCATGGGTTGGGGCCCACGACATTAAATGCTCGCTCATGGTGTCTTTTATTGTACTTTATTTGGTTTTTTTGTTTTTCTTAATATAACTATGTACCAAAATAAGTTCCCATCTTTATTTGTCAAAGGACATCAAATGGGAACCTCAAAAATGGGTCAATGCACTTGGAAAGGGAACATGACACCACACGGGGCCAGAATACTCACGTTTGCCCCCCTCACAAAGAGCACAAGATGAAAAGAGAGGTTCATGAATTAGACCCAAAGGCATCTCATTCAAAGGAACGAACTAAAAGAGCTTGAACCGCTCAAGAGTTTGGGAAATATGGGGCAACGGAAGAAGAGTTTCTCCTGTTGCAGTACAGAAGTTATGATCGTCAATCCAAACTCTCCAACGAACAAGCTGGTGGGTCGGAACGAGGTCAAGAACCTTGTTATGTGATTGATAGTTTTAATTAACCGCAGGTGCATGGCCTTGTTGAAGCGGTGGCAAATACGGGTCTATCCACAGGGAGGTGTGTCGACTATTGGTTTGTTCGAAGGCGAGTGGTAAATAGAGGAGAAAAGATTGATTACACTAAATGACACTACACTAACCTAGTAAACTAGAAAAGCTGAAATGAAATCACAAAACAAACTAAACTAATCAACTAATGAAGAAAGAAAAAACTCAGGAATGGAAAACCCCTAAGGGGTGGAGTGTGTGTACACATGAAATAAGTTTGGTGAATGCATACAATAAGCTCAAGTGTGGTTAGTGTTTGTTAATGCATAAGAAGTACCTCATGGCAAGACCTATCATTTACAACACTAACCTAGGTGATTAATATGATCAGTGCAAGGTTGTTATTAAGAACATAACGAGCATAGAGTGTACCTAACTATGATAGAAACCATCAAGTAAAGTTCTTATTAATTGAAGCAAGCATACTAATATCTCCCACAAACAATAATATCTAGCATTCATACCACCTACATAACATGTACATACATCTACTCCACCCCAAAGGGGATGGAACTACTCACTAATCAGTACACTACCTACATTAACAAAATGAGACATTATACTAAAAGGAAATTTAACTAAGCAAGAAAGGGACATTAAAGACGCTAACTGAAAGAAACATAAACTAAAGAAAATGCAAGAATTAAAAGACAAGATTAAAAGAAACTAAGAACAATTATTTTATTAACAATGACTCACTTTGAAGGTAGCATTCTTCTCCACCTTGAGTTTTGCTTCAAGGCTTACTCCTTAGTAGAGAGAATGCCACCAAGCAATGGGTAGTTTACAATAGAAGGTGAAGAATTCTATTTATAGCCATAGAAAAAGGTAATTCGGGACAACCCCCTGATGTGGGACTAAACAAATACCAAAAATTGCCTACACAAACACTAATACGCGTGCTCCTGAAATCTTAGCGGATCCGGGAAGATCCGGACCGCCAATTGGCGGTCTACAGTATCCGAATCTGGCTCATTTTTGTTTTGGGCTTTCCTTGATATATTTGTTGGTGTTGGATGCATCTACTTCGCTTGTTGGAGCTGCGACCCGAATAGAATTGCCAAAATACTCCCCATGATGGTGTGGAGTTTTGCTCTTTGGTCCTTTGGTGTTGCGTTCAGGTCCTTCTCCCTTGCATCTTAGTCCCCAGGTCTCATAATTAAGTCCTTGTACCTGCTTTTGGGTCCTTTTATGCTTCATCTCTTCAAACCTATTTATATCTAAATTCAAACATGAAACTCGTCGAGTAGCATTGCTTAGGTGTAAGATAATGAATATAAGATACAAATGTAAGCATGAAATGATGTCAATCAAATACCCCCATACCTACATTTTTCTAGTCCTGAGCAAAACAAAGAAAGAGAAAAACAAACGAGAAACAAGAAATCCTATCTCACTTTCGTAGGAATCACGGTTGCACTTAGCACGTGCAACAAGCCGTTAAACCTCCTTGTTGCCAAGGTGGAGTGTTGTCTCCTGAGGGTTTTCAGCGGATATACCCAGAAAATCCGAACCAGATGCATTATTCAATCTAGACACTCGACGCGTTGGACAAATTTTGTCGATCATTGGACGCGGTAATCCTATGGGCTGACTCTATATAGGTAATCAGTCCACACACCTAGCCTAATGAACCATTCGTGCAAGTTAAATAAGGAATTAAGTGAAAGACATGGACAACCTCAACATCCTCAAGTGATACAAAGTGTAAAGTCCATTAACGTTCTTATTTGCATTACTTTTTTTTTTCTTTTTTTTCTTTTCTCAATTTTCTAATTTTTTCTATTCATTAGTTGGAGCTTCATTCTCCCAGGATCAGGTTTCGTGCATCATTGCCCATGAGGACTTACACTATCACCTACACCTTTCCCCAAATCTCCACATAGGGTAATCCCTACCGCCCGTGTAACGGGAGTTCGGTCGGTGCATCCCAAGTCAGATGACTCGAAAGCACCAGGCACAAAGTCTCCTCAGACCTAATTTACCGAGTGATAGGAGCCGTGCAAGAAGAGAGAACACCTACTCACTTATTTCTTATCTACACATGGACCAAAACCCCTACACCTAATGTCTCAACAACAAGATTTAAAGGGTCCTTGACTACAACAAACTCCCTTAAATTAACAGACACAAATTATTGACTCACTTGGTTCACGGTGGACTTCTTTAAATGTTTGAGCACTGAATTCCTATGATTACTCAACCCAGAGGGAAAACTGGGGTGCATCCTAACGACTCGATAAATCCTAAAGCCACTGTACTAGATATCCTAATGCATCAAGTTCAAGACAATTTTGGGAGTTTTCTTTTTACTTTGCCTCTCAACGGTTTTGCACATGCTAAACACACACAAAACCCACAAAATATTTTCTTTCGAAAACACATGAAGATTTTGAAAGAAATGTGAAAATTTTGAAGCACTAGGCAAGCAAAAGAAGACAAGTTACCCAAGGATCATGGCAAGCAGATATATCGATATTAAATGCAGCACACTAACATGACCCTAACAATACACACAAAAGAAAACAAAAATCAAAGGAAAAGACTCAACTCTGTACACACGTAAAACACCCCCCCATACCTACTTCATGCATTGTCTTCAATGAATATGAGCAAAATACTACATGGATTTATGCATGAAACAGGAAAGATCTCACCAACATGAACCGCAAAAGGAGGTTCGTGGTTATGTTGATGGACACAACCCAAATTCCCTCAAACCTGTGAGATGATAAAGAAGGGATACGAATAAGTGAAAGAAATAGTGCCCAAATACACAAAGGTTGGAGCCCACAACAATCGATGCTCTCTGAAGAAGTCTTTTATTGTACTTTTTCTTTTTTTCTTTTTTTATATAACTATGTAGAAACATAAGTTCCCATCTTCATTTGGCAAAATACATCAAATGGGAACCTTAAGAGTGGGTCAATGCACTTGGAAAGGGAACATGACACCACGCGGGGCCAGAATACTCATGTGTGGCCCCCCTTCACAAAGATCAGAAGATGAAATGAGAGGTTCATGAATTGGACGCAAAGGCGTCTCATTCAAAGGATCAAACTAGAAGAGCTTGAACCTCTCAAGAGTTTGGGAAATAAGGGGCAACGGAAGAAGAGTTTTTCCCGTTACGGTGCTGAAGTTACGATCGTCAATCCAAACTCTCCAACCAACAGGCTGGTGGGTTGGAACGAGGTCAAGAACCTCGTTAGGCATGTCCGACTCACCAGGCGAACAAAAAGTGGGTCTCTTACCCAAGGTATCCTCCAAGGAACTCCTAATACCCTCATTAGCGAAGTAGTTGTTTGATGTTCCATCATTTCCAAGATGATCAGGAACAATAGTGAGAGACAAACTCTCATCAGGTTGTTTGAAATTGAGGGTACTAGGGAGCTCTTGCTCCACCAGAGGTGAGTCCTTAAGAGGCACAACATGAAGATCATGTGGCTCAAGGGCCACGAGACAAAAAGATAAGGCACAATCCTATGACGACTCATAATGAAATTGGTCGATGTTTTTCTCAATTGGAATCGAATCGTCCACCAAGTGATCGTGAATTGAAACCTCAAGTCCCTCAGAATGACTAGGATTTTGACTTTGAAAGATTTGCTTTGAATTTGTGGATGTGGTGGTGTTTCGATATCAAAAGATGAATCCTCATGTTGACAATAAAAGTTACTCTCCTCACGTTCACGTAATTGCTGCGACATTTGACTCACTTGCAGTGCCATATTTTGTATGGACTATTGAGTGGTTTCCATGAATGTAAGGAAAGTTTGTTTCAAGGAATCAGGTATGCGGTCAACTATGAGGTACAAGTCAGAGTTTGTGAATTTTTGGGTTTGGGTGTTGATGGGCTGAGAATGAGTCCAATTATTTGAAGTGGGGTGTTGGTAGAATTCTGGGTATTTGGGAGGAGGATACTGGGGTGAAAATGAAGTATAAGAATTTGGATATGAATTGCTCCCCATGAATCCATCCCTCTCGGGTTGTACGCGGATGCGTAATGGTCATATTGAGCGTTTTGGGAAAATGTATGCTCATACTCAGTGTTGAATGTTTTAATTAAACCGCAAGTGCACGGCCGCGTTGAAGCGGTGGCAAATACGGGTCGTCCTCAGGGAGGTGAGAAGCCTCTCGTTTGCATGAAATCAAGTGGCAAAAATATGGAGAAGAGAGTTGTTTATGCTACTCTACGCTACACTACACTACGAAATACAAAATGTGAAAGAAAGCAAAAAATGATTAACTAAAACTTAACTGAGAACAAAAGAAGAGTGCTGGAATTCAGAAGTGGAAGAACCCCTAAGGGGTGGAGTGAGTGCACACATGCAAAGAGGTGGGTGTTGAACACATTCTTTAAGCACAAATGAAGGTGGTGTTATCATGCATATGAAGTGTCTAAATGTTATGCCAAAACCTATCAATCTATTCACCAACCTAGTTGATTAACATTTACATATACAAGTTGTTTATTTCAGAACTTAAACAAGCATGAGAGGTGTCTAATCATTTTGGCAAAACTCATCAAGTTATAAATTCTATCCTAAACAAGCAAGCATACATTCATGTTTTATCAACACATTGGAAATAAAGCATTCATTCCATTCTCTAATGCATGTATGGACATCTACTCCACCCCCAAAGGGGATGGAACTACTCACAACACGTTACACTAATTATTAAACTAAGCAAGGAAAGCATATTAACTAAGCTACTAAAACTAATGAAAAGAAATTAAACAAAGTAAAGCAAGAAATATGAAACAAACAACATAATAAAGAAACTTTTATTAGAGTGACTCACATTTCAAGTAGCATCCTCCTACTTTAGTGTGTGCTTCAAGGCCTCACTTCTAGTAGGAAGAATAGCCACTCAAAATATGGAATCATTACATTAGAAGGTGAAGAGTTCTATTTATAGCCATAGAAAAAGGCACTTCGGGACAATCCCCCGATGTGGGACTAAACATATACCAAAAATAGGCTAAACAAACACTAATACATATGCTCTAGAAAACTCAGCGGATCTGGACCGCCAATTGGCGGTCTACAGGATCCGGATCGCGCTTAGTTTTGTTGTGGGCTTTTCTTGGTATATTTGCTGGTCTTGTATGCATTTACTTGGTTTGTTGGAGCTCTGACCCGAATCGAATTGCTAAAATACTCCCCATGATGGTGTGGAGTATTCTATTTTGCTCTTCGGTCCTTCGGTCTTACGTTAAGGTCCTTCTCCCTTGCATCTCAGTCCACAGATCTCATAATTCAGTCCTTTTTCCCAGTTTTTGGGTCCTTTTATGCTTCATCTCTTCAAACCTATTTATTCCTCAAAACTAAACCTAAAACTCGTTACATAGCATTGTTTAGGTGAAAGATAATGGATATAAGATACAAATATAAGCATGAAATGATGTCAATCACACAGGCTCTGGGGGAACATAAGGACATTCCCTGATAACATGACCACTCAACCCACAACAGTCGCAGGGTACGGCTATTGGAGCCACCAGTGTACTCATGTCGTCTACCGCACGCATGAAAGTGGCCAAAGTTTCTTGCAATGTCTCAGTTTGATGACCAACATATCATCCGACGTAACTAGATGGAGATCTAGCAGTCGGTGCCTCTCTCATATCACCCCTATATGAAGATTGCCCAGTCACACAATGAAGATTATCCCAACCATACGGGGTGTTCGTCTGTGCCACCCCAAGTTGCATGGGTCCGGAATATCAGGAAGAATTGTCCTGGTCCCAACAACGATATGGATGGTCGCCCATGTAACCATCCATGTCAACAAACAACTCTCGAGTCGACCACTCTCACCACCACGAGGCTAAGCTCGCAAAAAGTGCTCGACTCGACCCTAAAACGCTAACAGAGAGTGTAAAGGGGAGGAGACTATAACGTAGAAGAAGGTGAGAAGAAGATGACTCAGAGGAGAAGGGAAGAATCCCTAAATCTTGCGTGGGTAATGGGATCAGGTGGAAGCCTAACTAACAAGCACGACTAAAACAATGTAAGGCAATGGGTCCTTAGGTTAGACGACGCCTAACTTCGAGGTTACTAGCCTCGACACGCCTCACCTCCCTACAACGAAGACCACAATGCCCAGCAAGTGATACCAGATCCGAAGATCCAGTACCTCCTACTATCGACAAGGTAGGCAACACCGATCTGGCCGTGACGGTCTCAACTAGATTACTCTCCTAGTGCGTCCAAAATCCTAGGGCCAATGTCTACTTGCTTTTACTTAAGACTTGATTAAGAGTGATTTTTTGGGCGAAGGAAAGGGTGATGAAATCCCCCACCTTCTCTTTTACGGGACAGTCCCTCCTTAGTAGCGTTTTGATCCTAAATCTAGCAATCAACGCTCCAATCAAACGCTCAACTCACTCTTTTCCTGATGCAATTCCTATGCATACAACATGCATGAATGAGTGTAGGAAATGCGTACCTCACACCAGCACTCAACAACTGAAGATAAATCTAAAAGAAAAGACAACTATGTGCCTATATCAAGTACATGATGCGTGACCTAAACAAGTAAGAATGTCTAATCTTTTGCTTTCGATTTGAAGGCTAAGTTGATTAATGGGGATTGGTTTAATGATCTGGGAGCAAACTAGAAGTCAAAACATGCCCAATTGTGCTCCCCGACAACAATGTTGAAGAAAACAACTACCAGAACAAAACTGAGAGCAATCAAAGCTTACGAGGCCGCCAATTGGTGGTCCCAGACCGCTGATTGCCGGTCCCTTTTGAAGTTTTTGATCTCCAAGTTGTCCAGTAGACTCCCCTTGATCCAAAGACCCCCTGAAATAAACAAAAACTAAAAACAAAAAATTAAAAACACTCGAATCGTCCAAATCAAAGTCTGGACAGAACACCTCCCCGGCAACGGCGTCAAAAACTTGATTGATAGTTTTAATTAACCGCAAGTGCACGACCACGTTGAAGAGGTGGCAAATACGGGTCGATCCACGGAGAGGTGTGTCGACTATTGGTTTGTTCGAAGACGAGTGGTAAAGAGAGGAGAAAAGATTGATTACACTAAACGACACTACACTAAAATAGTAAACTAGAAAAGCTGAAATGAAATCACAAAACAAACTAAACTAATCAACTAATGATGAAAGATAAAACTCAGGAATGGAAAACCCCAAGGGGTGGAGTATGTGTGCACATGAAATAAGTGTGGTGAATGCATACAATAAGCTCAAGTGTGCTTAGTGTTTGTTAATGCATAAGAAGTACCTCATGGCAAGACCTATCATTTACAACACTAACCTAGGTGATTAATATGAGCAATGCAAGGTTGTTATTAAGAACATAACGAGCATGGAGTGTACCTAACTATGGCAGAAACCATCAACTAAAGTTCTTATTAATTCAAGCAAGCATACTAATATCTCTCACAAAAAAAAATATCTATCATTCGTACCACTTACATAACATGTACATACATCTACTCCACCCCCAAAGGGGATGGAACTACTCACTAATCATTACACTACCTACATTAACAAAATGAGACATTATACTGAAAGGAAATTTAACTAAGCAAGAAAGGAACATTAAAACGCTAATTGAAAGAAACATAAACTAAAGAAACATGCAAGAATTAAAAGACAAGATTAAAAGAAACTAAGAACAATTATTTTATTGACAATGACTCACATTGAAGGTAGCATTCTTCTCCACCTTGAGTTTTGCTTCAAGGCTTACTCCTTAGTAGAGAGAATTCCACCAAACAATGGGTAGTTTACAATAGAAGGTGAAGAGTTCTATTGATAGCCATAGAAAAAGGTAATCTGGGACAATCCCCCGATGTGGGACTAAAAAAATACCAAAAATAGCCTAAACAAACACTAATATGCGTGCTCCTGAAATCTTAGCGGATCCGGGAAGATCCGGACAGCCAATTGGCGGTCTACAGTATCCGAATCTCGCTCATTTCTGGTTTGGGCTTTCCTTGATATATTTGTTGGTGTTGGATCCATCTACTTCGCTTGTTGGATGTAATTGTTTGATGTCCCATAATTTCCAAGATGATCAGGAACAATAGTGAGAGTCAAACTCTCATCCGGTCATTTGAAATTATGGGTACAAGGGAGCTCATGCTCCACCAGAGGTTAGTCCTTAATAGGCATAACATGAAGATCATGTGGCTCAAGGGCCACCAGACAAAAATATAAGGCACAATCCTGTGCCGACTCATAATGAATTTGGTCCATGTTTTTCTCAATTGGAATCGAATCCTCCACCAAGTGATCGTGAATTGAAACCCAAGTCCCTTAGACTGACTAGGAGTTTGACTTTGAAAGATTGTGCTTTAAATTTGTGGATGTGGTGGTGGTTCGATATCAGAAGATAAATCCTCATTTTGACAAGAAAAGTTACCCTGCTCACATTCACATAATTGTTGCGTCATTTGACTCACTTGCAGTGCCATATTTTGTATGGACTTTTGAATGGTTTCCATGAACGTAAGGAAAGTTTATTTCTACGAATCAGGTATGAGGTCCAAGTCAGAGTTTGAGAATTTTTGGGGTTGGGTGTTGATGGGCTGAGAATGAGTCCAATCATTCGGAGTAAGGTGTTGGTAAAATTCTGGGTATTCCGGAGTAGGATACTCGGGTGAAAATGATGTATAAGAATTTGAATAAGAATTGTCACCCCACGAATCCATCCCTCTCTGGTTGTACGCGGATGTGTAATGGTCATATTGAGCATTTTGGGAAAATGTATGCTCATATTCAGGCTCTGGGGGAACATAAGGACATTCCCCGATAACATGACCGCTCAACCCACAACAGTCGCACGACACGGCTACTGGAGCAACCGGTGCACTCATATCGTCTACCAGACGCATGAAAGAGGCCAAAGTTTGTTGTAATGTCTCAGTTTGTTGACTAGCATATGATCCGAATTAACTAGATGGTGGTCTAGTAGTCGGTGCCTCTCTCATATTATCCCAATCTGAAGATTGCTCAGCCACATAATTAAGATTGTCCGAACCATACAGGGTGTTAGTTTGAGCTACCCCAGGTTGAATAGGTCCGGAATACTAGGGAGAATTGTCATGGTCCCAACAATGATATGGATCGTGGCCCATGTAACCATCCATCTCAACAAAAAACTTTTGAGTCGGCCACTCTCACCACAGCGAGACTAAGCTCGCAAAAAGTGCTTGACTCGACCCTAAAACGTTAACAGAGAGTATGAAGGGGAGGAGACTAGAACGTAGAAGTAGGCGAGAAGAAGATGACTCGGAGGAGAAGGGAAGAATCCCTAAAAACTACCGTGGACAAATGGTGAGGGTAGAAGCCTAATCTAGCAAACACGGCTCAAGCCGCCTACAGTCACTATAGGTATAACTAGACAACGCCTAACAGCGAGTTCACACAGCCTCAACACGCCTTACTTCCCTACGACGAAGAGCACAAAACCTAGCAAGGGAGACAAGATCCGGAGATCTCGTCTCTCCTACTATCGACAAAGTGGGCGACGCCGATCATGCTATGACGGTCGTGACCGGATCACTCTCCTAATGCACCCGAGTCCTAGTGGCCATTGTCAACTTGATTTGAAAATTAAGGCTTTGATTATGAGTGATTTTTGGGGCAAAGGAAAGGGTTGATGAAATACCCCACCTTATCTTGTATGGGATAGCCACTCCTTTGTATCGTTTTGAGTCTTAATCTAGCAATCAACTCTCCAAACAAACGCTCACCTCACTCTTGTCCCGATGCATCTTACTAACTAATGCATGATCTAAACATGCATGAATAAGAGAATGGATGCACATACCTTACGCCAGCAATCAACAACAAGAATGTAAAGAAAAGAAAGACGGGTGCGTGCAAGGTCTACAAATGATGCATCACCTAGATGGCAATCAATCTACTCTTTTGCTTTGAGTTTTAAGGTCCAAGTTGATTAAAGGGACTTGATTGTTTATTTGGGAGCAAAATACAAGTCAAAACATTACAAATTGAGCCCCCAGATGACCTAGTGAATGTAGAAACAACCAGAAAAAGTGAGAGGAATTTTGGTGCTCACCAGGCCGCAAATTGGTGGTCCTGATTGGCTTTCCGTTTGCTCCTGTTTTCCACCCGATTTCTCCTGGTGTTGTCTCTTGATCTTTGAAGCCTCTAAAAACAAACTAAAACTACAAACAAAAAATTAAAACCACTCGAATCGTCCAAACCAAAGTCTGGACAGAACACCTCCCTGACAATGGCACCAAAAAATTGATTGAATTGGTTATAAAATAACTGCAAGTGCATGGCCGCGTTGAAGCGGTGGCAAATACGGGTCGATCCACAGGGAGGTGTGTCGACTTTGGTTAGTTTGAAGGTAAGTGGGAAACAAAGGAGAGAAAGAGCTTGGTTACACTACACTAAACTAGGAATGAACAATCAATAAAACTAAACCCCGTAGGGGGGAGAGAAAGAATGTGACTACGAAAATATGTGTAAGTGTGTGTGTTCAACTGTGCTCATCACAACATGTAGTACATGGAAATCATAAAACTAAATCCAACTTTGCCTCCACATGAAATAAGCTAACACAATATCATTAAAACATACAAGATAATAATTGGAATTAAGATAAATGAAATCATGCATAAAGACAAAACCCCATTATGTCTCCACGTGAAATAAGATTTACACAATCATGAAAACATAGAAGACATTAATCAAGGTAAGGGCAACAAGAGTACATGCAACCACAAGTCATGTTTCCTTTATCAATTCCATCCATATCCTCACCTTATCATTCCCCATAAAATAGGTCCACTAATCTAAGCATATGCTAAGCTTCATTCAAGAGAATTAACATATCAAAGACAAGAGTGATATCCCGTTAGATCATTATGGGAATCATATAAGCTTCAAAGGATTAAGATAACACACACGTAATACATCACATAATCACACCACATATTTCTCCACCACCCAAATGTGGATGGAACTACTCACTAATCATTACACTAACTACATTAACAAAATGAAACATTATAATGAAAGGAAATTAAACTTAGCAAACAAAAAATATTAAAGAAGCTAAATGAAAGGAAATTAAACTAAAGAAGCATGCAGGAATTAAAAGAGAAGACAATATTAAAAGACACTAAGAAAAATTATTTTGTTTACATGACTCACATTACAAGTGACATTCTTCTCCACCTTGCGTTTTTGCCTCAAGGCTTTTACTCAAAGTAGAGAGAATGCCCCCAAGCAATGGGTCGGATACAAGGGATGAGGAGGAGTTCTCATGATGGTGTGGAGTTTCTTCATTTGCTCATCGGTCCTCTGGTTTTGCATTCGGGTCCCTCTCTCTTGCATCTTAGTCGATAAGTCTTCCAACTTAGTCCATTTTCTTGCTTTCAAGTCCTTTTAGAGTCTCTCATTCTCAAACCTATTTATTCCTGAAACTTAAACATAAAACTCATTACGTAGCATTGCTTAGGATAAGAATAAAGGATATAAGAGAAAAATATATGCATAATATGATGTCAATCAGGCTTAGCCCAAACTCGCACCACGCTCCCACTCGAACTCGGATTGAGTCGATCAAGCCAAGAAAATGTGCACTCGATCGACCGACAAGGAACCTGATGAAAAATTAAGCATACAGACTTACCACAAACACAATTTGATAAGATAAGAACTACGTTATGCATAAATGAGGAGAGTGGACTTATTATTATTCAAGAAGGAGAGTGGGTCTTACATTGTATGTGTTGAGAACCCAATGTGGGTTAAGAATCAACAACCTGACACAATACACTTCAATCAATCGAACAAAGATTCACCTCTCATTCCTGCCTCCTTTCTGGGTAATATGTTCAGGGTGTCACTTTGTGACAATAATATGATCCCTGCGCACCAAAATGTCAGTTTGAGGGTTTATATTGCTGACCATCAGCTTTGTCACTGAATGGAAACATATTTGTTTCCATTTCCTTTCACAGAACCACCTGGTTTTGATACACATGAACCATCATCCTTGGTTCATAAACCTCTCAACAATTCTCATGTTTCTCATGTTGCGTGTCTGTTTCGAGAGATGGCGGGTTCCCATTTGATGTCCCCTGGCAAATGAACGTGGGAGCCCGTTAATATACATAGTTCTTAAAAAAGAAAAGAAAGACTCCAAGGTGAGCATTGCTTGTTGTGGGCCTCAACCCTTCTGTATATGGACCCAATTTCTTCCACGTATTTGTCTTCCTTCTTAAGTATCTGACAGGTTTTCAGGAATTCGAGTATATGTCCATCCACATAACCATGAACTTCCTCTTACGTTTCATGCATAAATCCATGTAGTATCATGCTCACCTTCATTGAGGACAATGCAATAAGAAAGTGTGGGTGGTGTTTTACGTGTGTACATAGTCGAGCCGTTCTACTTTTCTTCTGTTTTCTTTTGTTTGCATTGTTTGGGTCATGTTAGTGTGCTGCATTTAATATCGATATATCTGTTTGCCCTGATCCTTGGGTGACTTATCTTATTTTGCTTGCCTAGTGCATCAAATTTTCCATTTCTTTCAAAATCTTTCATGTGTTTGCGAAAGAAAAATGTTCTGTGGGTTTTGCGTGTGTTTAGCATGTGCAAAACCGTTGAGGGCAAAGTAAAAAGAAACCTCCCACAATTGACTTGAACGTGATACATTAGGATATGTAGTACACCGGCTTTAGGTCTTATCTAGTCATTAGGATGCACCCCAGTTTTCCCTCGGGGGAGAGTAATCACAAGTGATGCATGACCTAGATGGAAATTAGTCTAATCTTTTGCTTTGAGTTTTATGGTCCAAGTTATCTGAAAAAAAGGGAATTGATTGATCTGGGAGCAAACTAAAGGTCAGAACATGCTAAATTGAGCTCCCAGACAACTATATTGAAATAAACAACAGGTAGAAGAAATTTTTGGAGCAAACGAAGCTCACCACGCCGCCAATTGGCGGTCCAAATAGCTTCCCTCTTCTCCGAATTTCTCCTATTGCCTCCCTTGGATGCGGAGATAACCCTGAAATAAACAAACACTAAAAACAAAAGATTAAACCCACTCAAATCGTCCAAACCAGAGTCTGGACAGAGCACCTCCCCGGCAACAGTGCCAAAAACATGATTGATAAGTTATAATACCGCAAGTGCACGACGTCGGTGAAGACGTGGCAAATACGGGTTGATCCATAGGGAGGTGTGTCAACTCTGGTTCTTTCGAAGTCAAGTGGGAAGAGAGGGGAGAAGAAGTTGATTACGCTAAACTGGACTAAACTAAACTAGTAAGCACAAACAAGGAAATGAAAGCACGTAACAATAAAACTAAACTGACTAAGACAACAAGTTGGAATTCAGGAATGGAAACCCATAAGGGGTGGAGTGTGTGCAGATGTGAAGTGAAATACGTGATGAATGACGCGTGTAAGCATGTATGTGTGTGTGTCATATGTGTGTTTTCATGCATAGGAAGTGTCTAAAGATCTGGCAATACCTATCAATCCATTCAAACAACGTATCGGCAATTACTACTTGATTAGAATAAGACTAGGCTCAGCATGAGAAGTATCTAAAGATATGGCAAGACTCATCAAAAACCATGAACTCATGTGAAGAACAAAACTAAGCATGGGAGGTGTCTAAATCATATGACACAACCCATCAAAACAAAGTTTCTTCAATCAATCAAGCAAGCAAACACAAATACAAACACATAACTACATGTAGAATATTCAACAAGATATTTCAGTCAATAAACATGAGGAAACTAAGCATGTGAAGTGTCTAAATCTTATGGTAAATCCCATAAAAAATCCCCCAACATGAAGATGATTAAAACACCCCCGATGAACATATAAACATGCAAGTCTACACAATCAAAAATTCATCAAACTCCAAACTTCACAAATATATGTGCATCATCTCCTCCCCCAAAGGGGGATGAAACTACTCACTACTCATTAAGAAAAGAAGACAAAACGAAATTAAACTAAACATGCAAGAATTAAAAGAGAAGACAATATTAAAACAAACTAAGAAAAATTATTTTATTTACATGACTCACTTTAGAAGTAGCATTCTTCTCCACTTGAGTTTTGCTCATTGGTCCTTTTGGTTTTACATCCAGGTCCTTCTCTCTTTCATCTCACTCCGTAAATCTTGCAACTTAGACCTTTTCCTTGTTTTTAAGTCTTTTCTTCTCAAACATGTTTATTCCTAAAACTTAAACATAAAACTATTTACGTAGCATTACTTAGGCTAAAAATAAAGGATATAAGACACAAATATATGCATGATATGATGTCAATCAATTAGCATATTCTTCGATATGGTAGAGCATTTCCTTGAAATTTTCATGGACGACTTTTCCATATTTGGCACATCCTTCGATGAGTGCCTTCATCACTTTAGCCTTGTCCTCAAGCAATGCCGTTAGAAGAACCTCACTCTTAATTGGGAGAAATGTCACTTCATGGTGAAACAAGGTATTGTACTTGGACATCTGGTCTCAGTAGGAGAATTGAGGTCGACCCCACCAAAGTGGGTCTTATTTCTAAACTCCCACCGCCACGTAATGTGAAGGATATCCGTGCCTTTTGGGGCATGTTGGATTCTTTCGGTGGTTCATTCGGGATTTTAGCAAATTTGTTTGACCTCTCACCGCCTTGTTGGCTAATGATGTCATTTTTGAGTTCACACTGGATTGCCACCATGCTTTTTTGACCTTGAAGACAAAGTTGACGTCAACTCCCATAATTAAGGCATCGGTGTGGATTGAACCCTTCAAGTTGATGTGTGATGCATCTGACTTTGTTGTGGAAGCAGTGCTTGGGCAACGATTGGACAAATTGCCTGATGTGATCTACTATGCTAGTAGAACACTCAATAATGCCCAATTGAACTACACTGTGACCGAGAAATAATTCTTAGTGATCATATTCACTTTGGAGAAATATTGGTCATACTTGATTGGCTCCAACGTGATTATCTATTCTGATCACACAACCATCAAACACCTCATGGCGTGAACAGATGCAAAATCTCGACTATTGAGATGGATCGTGTTGTTACAAGAATTTGATCTCGAGATTCTAGACAAAAATGTGTGAAAATGTTATAGCAAACCACCTCTCTCATCTTGAGATGACCAACCAACATGACCAAATTTTTAATGACAAATTTCTGCACGTGCAATTATTCACGATCGAAGATAACCGCTGGTTTGCGGACATCGTGAACTACCTCATGACCGAGCAACTTCCTGCGGGTTGGTCAAAATCTAACCGAACGAAATTTAGATCTTAGGTCAGATTCTTTCATTGGGACAACCCCTATCTATTCAAATACTGCTCTGACTAAATTTTCAGGCAGTGTGTCCCAAGTAATGAGTTCTAAAGTTTGCTCCAATTTACCATTCTGAGGCATGTGGAGGACACTTTGGAGCAAAGAAAATTGCCACCAAGGTGCTCCAATATGGATTTTACTGGTCCTTGCTTTTCAAAGATGCTTACGAATTTTGTAAGCAATGTGATAGGGGACAACACCTTGGCACGATCAGTCGTCGTGATATGATGCCTTTGCAAAATATCCTTGTCGTCGACATCTTGGATGTGTGGGGCATCGACTTTATATTCTTGTGGTCGTTTAAATTCGGGATTGTTTAAATTCTTGTGGTGGTTGACTATGTGTCTAAGTGGGTAGAGGTTATTCCCACAAAGACCAATGACGACAAGGTGGTCACCAAATTTTTAAAGGTCATTTTTGCACGATTTGGTACTCCTCGTGCCACAATGAGCGACAGGGGTACCCACTTCTACAATCGCTCCTTTGAAACGCTTATGAGGAAGTATTCAATCACCCACAAGTTTGTGACCCATACCATCCACAAACTAGTGGGCAGGTCAAAGTCTCTAACCGTCAATTAAGGCAAAACCTTGAGAAGATGGTTAATTCTGTAAGGAAGGATTGGTCGACTAAACTGAATGACGCATTGTGGGCTTTTCGCACCGTGTATAAGACCAATTTGGGTATATCCCAATATCGGGGAGTGTACGACAAGGCTTGCCACCTACCCGTCGAGCTCAAGCCTCGTGCTTTCTACGCGATCAAGAACCTGAATCTGGATCATGATCAAGCAGGGGTGCAGCGTAAACTCGACATCGTGGTTTGTGTTTATGGCCGGGCAGAAGGCGTTGCCCTACAATTCTAGGATTCATCTGTTTGCGGGTAAGCTCCGAAGTGTCTGGTTTGGCCGTTTTTATTGTTCAAACCATATTCTCTCATGGAGCGGTTGAAATCCTGAACCCAAGGAATGAGGACGTGATCAAAGTTATTGGACAACACCTCAAACCTTACTCGGAGGGGGCACCAGCTGATGTCGAGGAGGTTATGTTCCTTCATGAACGTCCTTTGCACACACCCATATGATGGGTGTGAAATCATGTTTTTACATAGTTATATTTGAAAAAGAAAACAAAAAAAAGAATAACCAAGAGTGAGCATAGTTTGTTGTGGGCTCCAACCCTAGAGTATTCGGGGCTCATTTGTTTTACGTATATGTCTCCCTTCTTAAGTATTTCATAGGTTTTGTGGGAAATTCAGGTTTCTGTCGATCAACATGACCCTGAAACTTTCCTTGTGCTTCAAAGTTTGGTAAGATCTTTTCTTTTTCATGCATTAATCCATATAGTATTATGTTTACATTCATTGAGGACAATGCATGAAGTAAGGGGTTCCCCTGCTAAGTCGGTCTATCAATAGGTTTCCCCTCTTTCCAAAGCTTGCTAACGGAGGAGACTTGCTATCTCTGTCTTGATCCCACCCCTTTGCTCTGTTGGCATAGGTCTGATGTATTCTTTCCATAGTGATTTTCCTTTACATTAACATCTCCGCTCTGTTCTGCTTGCTTTCTCCTCACCTTTTATTTTGTTTTGCCAGTTCCTTTCTGTTTAACGTGTGTACACAGTTGTTTTTTTTTCTTTTTTTCTTTTATTTTGTGTGCACTGTTAGGGTCATGCTAGTGTGCTGCATTTAATATTGATATATCTGTTTGGCATGATCCCTGGGTGACTTGCCTTCTTTTGCTTGCCTAGTGCTTTCAATTTTCAATTTCTTTCAAAATCTTCATGTGTTGGAGAAAGAAAAAGTTCTATGGGTTTTGCATGTGTTTAGCATGTGCAAAACCGTTGAGAGGCAAAGTAGAAAGAAATCTCCCAAAAATGACTTGAACATGATGCATTAGGATATATAGTATACCAGCTTTAGGCCTTATCTAGTCGTTAGGATGCACCTCGGTTTTCCCTCAGGGGAAGAGTAATCATAGGGTTTCAGTACTCAAAGAAATAAAGAAGTCCATCGTTAACCTAGTGGGTTAATAATTTGTGCTTGTTAATATAAGGAAGTTTGTTGTAGTCAGGGATCCTTATACTCCTGTTGTGAAACCTTAAGTGTAGCGGTTCATTTGTAGATAAGAAATAATTTTGTAGGTTGTTCTCTTTTCTCGCACGGCTCCTATCACTCGAGAAATTAGGTCCGATTGGACTTAGTGCTTAGTGTTTTTGAATCATCTGACTTGGGATGCACTGACCGAACTCCCATTACTTGGGTAGTAGGGATCGCTCTATGTGTAGATATGAGGGAAGGTGTATGTGAAAGTGTAAGTCCTCATAGGCAATGATAAACGAAACCTGACCCTTGGAGAATTAAACACCAACTAGACAAAAAAAAGAAAATAATGAATGAAAAAAAGAGAAAAAAAGGGTTAGTACAAATAAGAACCTTAATGGACTTTACACTTTGTATCACTTGAGGATGTTAAGGTTGCCCATGTCGTTCACTTAAATCCTAAATTAACTTCCACGAATGGTTCCTTACGCTAGGTGTGTGGACTAGATACATATAGAGAGTCGGCCCGTAGGATTACTGTGTCCAGTGAATGACAAAAATATGTCCAACGAGTCATGTGGCTAGATTGAATAAAGCATCAATGTTCAGATTTTGTGGGTGTATCCGCTGAAAAGCCTCAGGAGACAATACTCATCCTCCTTGACAACAAAGAGGTTTAACGGCTTTTGCACGTTCTAAGTGCAACCGTGATTCCGACGAAAGGGAGTTTGGATTTCCCTGTTTTGTGTATGTTTTTCCTTTCTTTCATTTTTCTCTTTGTTTGATTTGCTCAAGAGTAGCAAAAACTAGGTGTAGGGGTATTTGATTGACATAATATCATGCATATTTTCATGTCTTATATCCTCTATTTTTATCCTAACAATGCTGCGTAACGAGTTTGATGTTGAAGTTTCAGGAATAAACAAGTTTGAGAAGAAGAGACACAAAAAGGACCTTAACGGAGGTTAAATGATTGAATTGTGAAACTTACGCACTGATATGCAATTAGGAAGGACCAGGATGTAAACCAAACGGACCAATAGGTAAATCAAGAAACTCCACACCATGATGAGGAGTATTGTGGAAATTAGATCCGTGCCAAGCTCCAACAACCAACTCGGGTGCACCCAACTTGATGAAATGCATCCACAAAAGTCTCCACCAAAGCACGACCTGATCAAGGAAATTCCGACTGTTAATTGGCGGTTCCAGACTGTTGATTGGCGGTCAGGTCTTCTCCAGATCCGATAATGTTGAGGCGAGTGTTCTATTAGTTTGTATTTACTCCATTTATGGTATGCATTTTAGTCCCATATCGGGGGATTATCCCTGGTAACCTTTTTTAATGGCCATAAATAGAACTCTTCCTCCACCTTTGTATTACACTCCTCTTTTGGTGGCAACACTCTCTACTTGGAGTAAAGTCTTGGAGAAAAACTCTAGTGGAGAGATGCTACTTGTAATGTGAGTGAGAAATAAAGAATGTTTTGTTAAGTTTCTTGTTGTTTCTTTTAATTCTTGCATTCTTAGTTTTTTTCGTCTTAATCTTAGCAGAAGTAATTAGCATGTTCCCCTTTCCTATCTTCATTAGCTTCATTTCATTTTGTCTTCTTTTAATGAGTAGTGAGTAGTTTCATCACCCTTTGGGGGTGGAGTTGATGTTTATATATGTCATGAAGAATGGAATGAATGTTATATGTTGTTTTATGTGATGAATGTGAGTATGCTTGTTTGAATTAAAGAGAACACTTAACTTGATGGTTTCTGCCATATTCATTAGGTATATCAAAGGCTTGTTTAGGTTCTTAATAACAAACTTGTTTATGCTCATATTAAGCAACTAGGTTAGTGATTTGGATGATAGGTCTTGCCAACCATTAGCTCCTTCCTATGCATAGCAACACAACCTACACTTGTGCTCTAATGAATGCATTCCTCACTACTTTATTTCATGTGTACACATACTCCACCCCTTATGGGTTTCTCTTCCTGAATTCTAGCTTCCTTTTATAGTTAGTTTAGTTTCATTTTTACTTGCTTTCGTCTTCTATGTTTGTCACTTGCTAGTTTAGTTAGTTTAGTTTAATCAACTTCTTCTTTCCCCTTTTTCCCACTGTCCTTCGAAAGAAACAGAGTCGATAGACAACTCCGCGGCCTCTGCATCGTACTACCCCAGAAAGGTAGGCGGATGCTGGTGCATAAATTGATCATGCATAGCACCAGTCCCCGTATGCCCAGTCTGTGTTGTCTGCTGCTGTAGCATCTCAGTCAGACGTCCGACCGTATCGAATAACGTCCGACGCCTCTCCTCCCAAGCCTCATCCCTCGCAGTCTCATTCTCACCGCGAGTATGAGCGACGACCTTCCCCCGTCTAGGAGGCATCTGCCAAAGGAAACAAGACAATCATCAATATAAATTATGCATGCATGATCCTCTAAGACCTAATTCCTAACTCAAAGGTGGTTTCTTTGGACAAGTACGCCGGAATCAACGCTCTGATACCAAATTGTAACGTCCCCGAAAACAGCGGAAAATTTAAACAATATAAAAGACCGTCAACGGTCAACAAGGACACGTCACGGGAAACAAACCAACATATATATAATATAAAAGATCCACGTGGAAGTCAAACATACAAACTGACGGTGATTACAACAAAAGCTATACTACATGTAATCACATCAAAAGAAGGAACAGACAAACTACAGGATCGTGGATCGTATCTTAACGCACCGGGTTCGGGCGGGTAAGCACCTGTCCGGGCTCGGGGCGTTACAAATGGTATCAGAGCAATACGATCCTCGGAATTAGTCGGGATTTCGATTTGAAATAAAATTTTGATTGAATTGGAATTTGATAAATTGGATTTAGAAGTATTGACTATTGATTTAAATGTGAATTTTGACTTGGTTGGATTTGCTACCAAATTGTTAATATATAATTAAAGATGAATTTAGAGATATTTGGACTTGAGTTCAAATGTGAATTTGGATTTGGTCGGATTGAATATCTAAATTATGAGCGATAAGTGGTGTTAGGTTTTTAGATTTGATAAATAATGAGTTGAAAAATCTGTATTGATTTGTTCGGATTGAGACAGTATTGAGATCAAATTTTGAGGACGAAATTTCTTTTAAGGAGGGTAGAATGTAATATCCTGAATTTTTTAGTTGAGGTAATAATCAAATATCTTAATGGACTAATTAAGATTGTTGGATGATTGTGTGGTTTTAGGAGAAGATGGAATTTTGAGAAGAATATAGAGAAGAAAAAGAGGGAGATTTTGAGGCAAGTAGTGATTCGTTATTCTTCAGTTTCATATCATGTCTGTCTCTCTTGATATTCGTAGTTGCATGCATACTGAGTATTGATGTTGATTGTATGGATATGCATATGATTGCATGGTGGTGTTTCGGTCGACATGTCCTGTGGCTGTGTGTATGTTTCTGGCAGAGCAACTTAGGAAAGAGTTGCCTAGCGGACAGTGTAGAGCCACCTGAGAGAGTAAAGGCTTCCTGTCGTTAGTGTGGAGCTACCAGGTGTGCATCTGACTGATTGATAGATTTCAGAAGCACAGGATGTGGTCAAATCTGAATGGGGGTTCCAGATTGTTATGCATGTATTTTATTTGTGATGCATGTCTCTTGATTGTGCTTATTGACTGAATGTCATATTCCGTATTATTTTCCACATGATTCTGATTCTGATTGATTGACGGTTGGAACTTGCGGGTTGTCGGGCTCACAATTTGTTGGTTATATTTTCAGATTATTATGGGCCTATCATATGGATTTAAATATCAGAGTGCGCAGCGGTCAGGATCGTGGATCGTATCTTAACGCACCGGGTTCGGGCGGGTAAGCACCTGTCCGGCTTGGGGCGTTACAATAATACCTTAGGAGCTTATAAATGGGTGTTCCCTTGACACAATTACATATTTGTCACACTTCCATTTGTCACATACACTAGAGAGAAACTCCCAAGCTCCAATTTCCCCAATCCTACACTCTAAGCCTAAATTCCACACATTTTCTCATAGCCAAATCATACTCAAAGTGTGCTTAAAATTTAGAGAGTTTTGTCCCACTCACTTGTTGTTCAAGAAGCAAGGATTTTGGTGAAAGCCCGAAGTGTTCCCTCTCGGATTGTGAGAGGAAGAAGGTCAAGCAATCGAGGGTGTTCGCGGTGCTTGTGTTGTAAAGGCATTGTCTCCCGGCCCGAAACAGGGATTGGTTGGTTAAGTCATGAGCGGACCTTGCAAGAGAGGACTAGGACCCAGGTGGGGTGCCGAACCTCTGTAAAATCCCCCGTCTCCATTGTCGTTTGCATTATCTCCCTCCACACTTGCTTGTTTGTCTTAAATTCCGCTGCATACCTTTGATCGATTAAACAAGTAGGTAATTAGCTTAAAAGTGATAAGAATTAGAGACCCTTACGATCCTACACATATCATCTCTGATCATGTCTGGAGTTGCAAGAATTAATGTACTTATGTTCAGAAATTTAATGTTCTTGCCATATAATGCTTGTGGTATCTTTATTGTGATACCTCTTATTGTTGTGTACGTTTTATCACTTATTTTATATACACATACTACTGATCTGGTGTATGGTTGGGTAAATGTGGGTGCCACTTAGGAATTCGACCCCTTCATTCAGTTTCATGACCCGTAGATGACTTATCGTTGTGTTGTCGTTAAACGATTTTTTTTATGATTGCTTACTATTATGGTTCCTTTTGCCACTGAATTGAGGGTAATTATTCTGATTTGCTTAGAGCTCTGAGAAGGATGTTTGTATACCCTTCACATTATGCTCATTCTGAATGATGGAGCTATATAGGTTATTAGACCTATAGATATCTTGAAATTCTTCAATAATAATTTTAATCTGGGCACACCAGTTTCTGGGCCGACAGGCCACGAGTGGGTCGTCTATGTAGAGAGGCCATTCGCACAAGACCACGACTTCGTGAGGCCCGGCGTAAGATAAGTCCTAGACAGGTGCCCTATCATTCTATCTCGGGTTAGATGTTCCCAATGCCGTGATGACAACATGTAGGTCTATTTCCGTGAATTGGGGAGTCTATGAGGCGTATCGCTTTGTGCCAAGCGGTGGGTCACTGTTGAGTGACCCGCTTCTGATTCTGACAAACGAGGCTGCTGTTGTGATTCCTTTTTAGAGGGATCCCTTCGGGTGTTACCCGAATGACACGATTGTTTAGAGTCGTGTCCATTCTGTTTCAATATGTTGCTTTCTCACTACTATATAAAAATGGAATATACGTCGAATATATGGGCTACATACATCGAATATAAGGCTCCCAAGACCTCACATCTATGTATACGTCGTATATACATAGACGTTGGTCTCTTAACGACTGACGTCTATTAGTTAGGTATAGACGTTGGTCATATATAACAGCCGACGTCTATACCTTTTTTTGAAAAGAATAAACGTCGGCTAATACAAAACAACAACGTCTATTCCTAAAGCTGGACAAAAAATAGCAATCATCCTGCACAAAAAACACTGCATAGCAAACACATTCAACCACACAAGAAAAGCATTCATCCTGCACAAAATTCATTCACAAATACTTGCACATAATCATTCAACACAATTCGCATTCATACACAAACACTTGGAATTCTCATTCCAAAAAGGAGGCGATTATATTAAGGCATATCATTGTATGTTTGTAATACAAGTAAACTAGTTATATAAACTACAAAAAATGTGTTAGTGATATGAGAACCTTTTAGTTCATTAACATGTTTATGATAAAATAACGAGCCCGTTGGTCGCGAGTATCATCGAGCTCTTGTCGCGAGTAGGGATCGCTATTCTTTTGGAAGACCTATAAAAATACAAGTTAAAAATATTAAATTTAGATAATGAAACTACAATTGTACAACTAAATAACGATCTATAGTACCTCGGATAGTGATACGTCTTGAATTGCAAATTTGAGGATTTCCTCCACGTATCTCATCACGTAGTAACCACATTCCGTATTTCCAGTCTGCTTGCGGTACTACAAAAATATAAATTTGCTAAATATATGTTCCATTACTTAACTTAATTAACAAAAATGGGAGAAAAAACTTACTCCCATTCCATGCCATGTTACTCCAGCTTTTAGGGTTGTTCTCCTGCCACCTAACTCTTTGTAAACCTTCATTGTCCTGAGCAGCACAAGTTATTGAACATGAATTCAATAATACTAATAAAAATCCACGGATTACAAACACGATGATTAGAACAAATTTACAGATTACGAGTTTATTTATGGAGTCTCTTCGTTTATTTGACCCCAACGGATCAAACCAATATGCCGAATTAGTCGAGGGGCATACAACAACAAGCATCCAATGAGCCCTGTTTATATATATAATTAGAAGTTTATTACAAAATAAAATTACACTTAGATAAGGGAGTAGATAATATCTTTTATCTTCTTTTTCACGAGAGTCCCAAGCTAACCCGATTTATTGTCATTCCCGTATGTATAGGTAGATAGACTGATAAATCCAAATAGTTGATCGTCGGGAATGACTGACCTTCTGGCATCATAAAGGTGTCTACAAGAGTAAAAATTACATTTAATTACAGTTACGATAAAATTATTCAATACAATTCATCTTATACAAAAGAAAACACTTACTTCACTTGCACGTTGATAATCATTATGCACAATGAATCCATCGCCAAGAACAACATAAGATCCTCTTTGGTGATGTATAAAGCCAAAGTCAACCCTACACCAACAATCTACTACAGAAATCGTAAAATAAATAATAAATACGATGAATGGAAATCCTATACGATGATGACTTAGCAAATATTGTCAAATCTTTTGCTTTAGGTTATTAAATGCCAACTGGCTTAAGGGGGTTGATGAGTTATTAGAAACGAAACATAAACAAACATTTAACTAAACAATATAAGTTGTTTTCAACATAAATAAACATAAATAAATAAACATTTAACTAAGCTAAACATTAAGAAACATCAATAAATGTATGAACTAACTAAACTAAACATAAATTTTTTATATGATCTAAGTTATAGTCTTTTTAATATAAAATATAAGTTATAATTTTGCAGAAGAGTATTACAAAGGTTTGGAATAAAACAAAAAGGCAAAACTTTTGATGAAATAAACGTTAAATACATTGTCACAACTTATTCTATCATCTCTCTCTCTCTTCTCACTCACTCAACAATAAAAGGACTACCTTGGCTATATCTAGTGGTATCCACAGTTTGCATTACTTAATTTCCATTCGCAATATACAGGTTAGTTTGTTAACAATGATATTTTTTGTTAAATACATTGTCAAGATGATTTTTATTATGAAAGTAGGCAAAGATACTTTTAATTAAATACATTGTGCCTAAATAACTCAACTATTTCAACTTCACACAGAAGGATACAGTTACTCTATAAGCAAACTTGAGTTGTCATGTGTTTCAAAGAAAAAGCTTAGAACATTGAATAGATTAGTCTTCAACTTCAAATGTCTAATATTATCACACAAAAAATTCCCGATTAAATCACATTAATATTATGTCTAATATTATCACCCCAAATCACAAGCTAAGATAGCCTAATTGTATATATGAACGAACCAGATGACGACGAGGTCGTGGATGCGGTGATGGTGGCTGCAAAGGAGGATGAGGTCGCGGTTGGGGTGATGGTGGTCTTGGAGGAGGAGGGTGCAGTGATGGTGGTCTTGGAGGAGGAGGGTGTGTTGACGGTGGTCGAAGGAGGCTGCGGTGGTTGGGGAAGTTGAGGAAGACGACCGGTGTTGCGGAGGCTAGGGTTTTGGTCGAGTTTTTGCCAAAGTCTTTGAAGGGAGGAAGATGGCTACAGTTTTCGTCTGGTTTTGGTGTCTAAGATAAAAGATAAAAACTGTAGGGATACTTGGCCTTTTTAGACCTATAGACGTTGGATGTCACTTGCACCTGGCGTCTATACCCCGAAGTCTATACGGGATGGGGAATAGACGTCAGATGTAACAAATATTCGACGTCTATAGGTTGACGTCTTAGGGGAATAGACATCAGATGCAATCCATGTTCCAACAACCGACGTCTAGAGTACACAATAGATGTCGGTTGTACTAATGGCTGACATCTATACCTATAGACATTGGCTTGTAATACATCTGACGTCTATTAGGCAACGAGTCTGCACTGTTCTGCACTAGTGTCTGTAGCATACGTGGTAGTTAGGTTCCATGCATAACCTTGTAAACTGGGATTGGACCCGAGGCATAGATGGTTTTCTTTATTAAAAACTCACGCATATTTGTTGATGTTTTTGCCTCAGGTACTTAGGCTCCTACAGGGATGGACTGGACGAGTTGGGAAGATTCTCCCACGAGGGACACGTCGACCAGAGTCTTTCGGTTATCTTTGCTTCCGCATTTATTTTGGTGTATTTCCTTTTTTAACTCGATGTACTTTGTTGGTAAAGTATATGGGGGTGTATTTTGTTTTAATACGAATATGACTGTTAGGTATATATGACAAAAATAACGATCGGAAAAGTGAGTTCAAACGGTCGACCGAAAGAGATGGTGCGGTCGACCGAAACTAGATAGGAAAACACAAAACCGAATACTTTGACCATCCGGTCGACCGAACGGCCTGTTACGGTCGACCGAATGTGGGCAGAGTTAGGGTTCATGTTTAGTGTTTTCCGGTCTAAGTTTGGGTGATCTATTGAAGTCCAAATAATGTGAAATTTTGTGTGTGACTTCTATAGGGAACCTAGTGTGTGTTTAAGTTGATTTTAGCTCAAGTATGCTCAATTTACACATGTTCCTAAGACTCAAAGAAAATACAAAATACATGTCTTCAAAAGAGCTTGATTACATGTCTTGACTTGATTTTCCTTTCTTCCTTGAGTCTTGATCACCTGTAGAGGTTAGCACGTGCAATACATATGCAATGCAATATGTGTGCTACTCTACATTACTTATGACTAAGATTAGGTTGATAAAATCATCAAAATAAGGATTAAGGCCAAAAAGCCAACAATCTCCCCTTTTTTGATGATGGCAACCTATATCTTAATACTTGAAAATTTAAATGTAAACTATGCATATAAATGCTCCCCCTATGGATGTGCATAGTTTTTGTTCATTTTTACACGATTTTCAAGTAACCCCCTTAATTACTTCCCTTAATTATCTCTCCCCCTTTGACATCCATCAAAAACAATAATCAATGAAAAATATGTAATGACATTTCTCCCCCATTGACAATTATATAACTATTTAAGTTCAATATTGGATGTCAATTGTAATGAAGTTGCTCCCCTAAATTTTGCACTTCATTACTCTAATAAAAGAAATAACATTTAAGCTTCCCCTATCAATAAGGCTAAATGGAAACAATGAGTATGATACAAGTTAAATTCATTTAAGTTTCTACTCAAGCCTTATTCTAACATCCATTCAAAATTTGACATTTATAATCAATAAATGTGATATATGATTTGCAATGAATAGGGTTAATGACTTACAATGAATTAAACTTCTAAGGATATGACAATTAAGCATGTAGACTAGATTAGAGCTAATTTTTCAGAAAATTTAATGATAGAAATTTTATACCAAACTTGAATATTGATTAGCTCGAATCTTTACTTGGTGATGCAATCGGATTCTAATTTGACGTTTTGGCTCACCCGGTCACCACCAATCTCCTCCTCAAGCACCTACAAGTGTAGATTTAGGTACCCAAACAACTTGGGTCCTTGAATGTTAGCTTTGGGAACCCAAACCATTTTGGTTTTAGGAGCCCACACACTTGAGTAACTATGATTAATGAACATATGCTTGCCATTTAGTGTAGTGTGAGATACATGATTTTTTTAATTTTGAATTGTAACCTAAACCATGTTTTTGCAAGGATTGCCTTGGACTACCTAATAACATGTTGAGCATATGAGTTCCATTTGTGAATCTTTCTAAATCTTTTCTTAATTGCAAATTACAAGCTTGAAGATTTAGTTGATCACAATCTATGGGTGTTGCTTTTAATTTATCAATATTTGATGCATTCTTTTCAAATTTAGCAATCACCACATTCTTCTCATTCATGCATGTTTCAATTTGGCTTTGGAGATCTTTGATTAACTTTCTAGCATTCTTGTTTTTATCACAAATGATCTCATGTTGTTTAACTAAGTCATGAAATGCATTTTGAAGCTCAACGTGTGTATAAGTTTCTTCATTAACACTAGAATGTGAGCTATCACTATAATATGACTTAGTTGAGCATGAATTATTAGAGCAAGAGTTAGATTCTACCTCACATTGATCATCTTCAATAGCCACGAAGCATGAGTGAGCCCCCTCTCTTCGACTTTGCAAGGAAGACGATGATGATGATGGTGATGAAGAATCATCCCATGTAGCCTTGTGTGCTTCCTCTTTCCTTTCTCTTCTCTTGCTCTTCTCCTTTTCTCTTCTCCTCTCCCTTCTCTCCTTCTTCTTCTCCCCTTCTTTTCTCTCATTTTCACTCTCTTCCTTCTCCTTCTCCTTTTCTCTTTTCTCACTTCTTCTACCTCTTCTTTCACTCTTTTCTCCTTTATCCGTCTTGAGGTATTTGAAGAAGTCTTTTGATAGGACTTCGATGTCCTCATCTTCTACACTTCTCCTTGGTTGGTCAATATTTGCATGTAATCCCAAGGTGAATTTGTTGTTGGAGGCTTCCTTCTCCTTCCGATGGTTAATTTGGAGCTCATAAGCCATGAGATTTCCAACGAGTTCCTCCATCTTTAATTTTGAAAGATCGTGCGCCTCTTCAATTGCGACGACTTTATCTTCCCAATCAATGCTAAGTGACCAGAGGAACTTCCTTGTCATCTCTCCTTCATTGATTTTTCTTCCAAGAACCAAAAGAGAATTATTAATATCGGTGAAGCGAGTGTTCATTTCGCTTATGTTCTCACCGATTTGCATAGAAAATATTTCATATTTATGCATGACGAGACTAATACGGGTTTTCTTAGTTTTGCTATCGCCCTCATGATGCATTTGCAATCTATGCCAAATTTCATATGCACTAACACAACCCCTAATCTATTGTTTTCACCCTCATTTAGCCCACAATATAGAATGTTCATTATTTTTGAGTTCATCTCAATTTCTTTCATTTTGGACCTAGTGAGTGAATCTAATTCATCTGCATTTGCGGGTATGTATGGATTTTGGAGTAACATCCAATACTTAAGGTCATTTGAAATTAGGAATATTTTCATCCTATTCTTCCAATAATCATAATTTGACCCATTTAGCAAAGGAGGTCGAGTTGTGCATAATCCCTCTACGTGATTTGATGTACTACCCATGCTAAAAATACGATTAAGTAAGAAATTTATCGCACAAGGCTCTGATACCAAATGTGGGATACTGTGGGTCTATGGGTCCACAATTAATGGCTAATCCTAATTCTCTACTCGATTAAGCAATATAATGTGCAGCGGAATAAACAAATACATAAGTAGAGAAACAAAAATGCAAACCACAAATCGACTTGGCGTTTTTATTAGAGGTTCGACACCCCACCTGGGTCCTAGTCCTCTCTTGCAAGCTCCGCTCGACTCTGCGAGCTCCGCCTACGACTTCACTATCCGCTCCCCGTTCCGTGCCGGGAGACAACGCCTTACAACCATCAAACTCGCGAACAACCCTCGCCGAGCTTGGAATCCTCTTCTCACAATCCGAGAAGGATCATTTCGGGCTCTCACCGAAGTCTATACTCTTTTGACAAACTTTGTAACTGAGTGGGATTCACTCTCTAATTGAGCACACTTTGAGTAGGATGAGTAATTAATCAAATGTGTATAGTTTAGGCTTATGGAGTGTAGAAATGTGAGCTTTGAGGATTGAGGTTTCTCTCTAATGTATTGGGACAATTGGAGTTAGAGAGTTGTGTGCAAAACTGAGTTTGATTCTCTATTTATAAGCTCCTAAAGATTTGTAGCCGTTTGGACAAGATTTGATTGGGTTTTGTGCAAAGCAAACAAAGCAGAAAATCGGGCTGCAAATCTGTCCAGAAACGGTCGATCGAAAGTTGCAACGGTCGACCGAACTCTTAGGTTCGTTAAAGACACGGTCGACCGAAATATGGAATGGTCGACTGAACACTTAAGTCTATTAAATAAATGGTCCAGCGAACAGAGTTACCGGTCGACCGAACTTACGTTAAATTTAGATCGGTTGAATGAAATAGTATCGACCGATAGAAGGGAATTTTTGACAAGATTAAACGGTCGACCAGACAGGGCAGAGTATATGGGGGTGTATTTTGTTTTAATACGAATACGACCGTTGGCTATATACGACAAAAATAACTGTCAGAAAAGTGAGTTCAAACAGTCGACCGAAAGAGATGGTGCGGTCGACCGAAACTAGACAGGAAAACACAAAACCGAATACTTTGACCATCCGGTCGACCGAACGGCCTGTTACGGTCGACCGAATGTGGGCAGAGTTAGGGTTCATGTTTAGTGTTTTCCGGTCTAAGTTTGGGTGATCTATTGAAGTCCAAATAATGTGAAATTTTGTGTGTGACTTCTATAAGGAACCTAGTGTGTGTTTAAGTTGATTTTAGCTCAAGTATGCTCAATTTACACATGTTCCTAAGACTCAAAGAAAATACAAAATACATGTCTTCAAAAGAGCTTGATTACATGTCTTGACTTGATTTTCCTTTCTTCCTTGAGTCTTGATCACCTGTAGAGGTTAGCACATGCAATATATATGCCATGCAATATGTGTGCTACTCTACATTACTTATGATTAAGATTAGGTTGATTAAATCATCAAAACAAGGATTAAGGCCAAAAAGCCAACAATTATATGTTCCCACGTCCTTGACCTTTGCGCCTTCTCCGCGACTTCCTCTTGTACCATGGATGTAGATATTGCAAAATATAAACATGCATCTCACAATTTCGAAAATTGTTTAGTGCAAGTCCTATGTAAAAACCCTCTCATATGCATACACCTACATAAATGATTGGCTTTTACATATACATAAGCTCCTGTGATTGAATAATAATAACATACACATTCATTCATTCATTCATTCACGCATGGCTTCGTCGGAGCATACATACTCATATATCCCTGCAAAAGAGAACTCGAGCAACGCATGTACATATACTATAAATTACTCGATTTAGTTTATCCTTCATCTCTAAATCAAAAAAAAATCCCAAATCAGTTTTAATTCCTTTAAAAATGCTCAAAATACAAAACATTCGAACCGCAGTTTATCAATTCCTTACAAAATAATCATTTAATAAAAACAAAAAATTGATATATTAGACATAAGTCTAAATCTTAATTCTAACATTAATATGATGTGTTTCAAAACATTTAAAACTATCAAAAGAATCAATTAGAATTAAATTGACAAAACTGTCGGAAAATTCGAAAAAGACATTAAACATGAATTGTTTCGATTGGAGATGGTAAACTAAATTAATTTTATAGTCTAATCATTGAAAATATGAACTAAATGCTCTGATACCTTTTGGATTTCATGTCCATATGTATGTGTATATTTTAAAAAGTTTAATACAAGCATACATGATTGATTTCTTATTTTCAGCAATTTTATGTATATTCTTTTGTGTTTATTCTAATATCATGCAAACCTACATATATTAAATCAACCAAACAAGAGAGGATCATACCCAAAGGTTCTCTAAAACCTTTTCGAAGATCCGGAGTTCCGTTGCCCGTCGAATCGCCCGCCGATTCGCTTCCAAGTGTTCACCAAACTCTAAACAAGATTAGAGAGAAATGAGCTAGCCAATTGAATCTGTAAATCAAGCTTAGAATCCAGCTAAAAACCCCTGCAAAGCTCCACAAGATTTGATCTCCAAAAGCCCTGACTAATTAAGAGAATTTCATGGTGATTAGTGGAGAGAATAATGATTAGTGGCATATCATTCATCATATTCATGTTATATATCGTTTATTTTACCCCAATATTGTGGTACTCGGGTTGTTGTTTGTAGTGTTTCAGGAATTATGTAATAAAGAAGAGGAAGGGATAAAAATGACCTAAATGTAATAATTATGGACTGATTTGGAAGGTTCTGGACCTATTTGTAATGTACAAGGACTGGATCGCAAACCAGAAAGGACCCAAGTGCAAAGCCAGAGGGACCTGATTGTGATGTGCAAAATATGGTGACACATGACTTGAATCAAACTAGTATTTTGCCAATTAAACTCAACGTGATTCGAGCGAGAAGACTAGGACTTCACCCCATGTGCCAAATGAAGAAATAAAGTGTGACGCAAAATTTCAACCAGATCGGACTCATTTGATCCGCCAGTGGTGGGTTTGGATCTGCCACAGGCGGATCAAAATGCTCCAATTCGGTTGAAATTTCGATCGTTATTCGGGTTGTCGAGTCAGAGCATTCTTGGACTATCAGATGTGATTTACAGTCGTCGGATTATTCCCAGATTAATCTTAACCTTGTATTAGTCTATATATACCATTGTAATCCCTCCTATCCCTCTTCTTCTTGCCTCTCCATTAGTTTTAGGTTTTATTTTGCTGCTGCTTAGTGTAGTTGGAGGAGAAGAAGCATACTTTGTAATCCTTTCATTTTAATCAATAGTGAGTTTTGTTCTTTAAATTAATTTCTTTTACTTTGATGCAATTTCTTTGATATTGTTGTTTGTTTAATGTTGTCTTCTTCATTTCTTTTATGGGTTCTTGTTGTTTTTATGTTTTCTTTAGTATAGAGATGAGTAGAGAGTATTCCATCTCCATTGGGGGGTGGAGAATAATGTGATTTGATTATGTGATGGATTAGTGTGTGTTAATCATAATCCTTTGAGCCTTAAAAGATTTCCATCACCATCTTATGGGATCTCACTTTTATCTTTGATGTGCTAATGCTCTTGAGTGAAGCTTAGTACATGCTTAGATTAGTGGGCCTATTTTATGACGAATGATAATGTTAGGATTATGATGGCGTGGAAGAAGTGAACAAGACATGTGCATGCATGTGCTCGTGTTGGCTTTATCCAAATTAATGCCTTGTATGTTTTAATTATTGTGATAAATCTTATTTCATGTGGATACATAGTTGGATAAGAGTCGTTATGCATGTGAACATATTTGCTTCATTTCGATTATTGTTTTATATGTTTTAATGATAATGTATTATTTTATTTGATGTGGAGGCAAAGTTGAATTTGAGTTTTATGGATTTCATGTATGACATGTTTTGATGATCACATTTGAACACACACTACACCATGCATTTTCATCTCCATGTTCTTTCTCTACCCCCCGAGGGGTTTAGTTTTATGGTTTGTTTTCTGATTTCCTACGTGTTTTAGTTTGATTCCGGTCGCATCTCTCTCCTTTTCTTTTCCCACTCGAGTATCACGAACCCGACTCGCGCACGCTGCTTGTGGATCGACCGTGCTTGCCACCGCTTCAACACGGTCGTGCACTTGCAGTTATTAAACTGTTTCAATGAAACAAGGAGAGAGAGAATTTGCATTAACACTTATGAAACAATTAGGGTGAGAGGTCATATTTATACCCTCACAAATCACCCACGTCATTAACTATTCTCTAGCCATGATCTCTTGTTTTTCTCTCCCTAAAACCAATCACAATTTGCCACAATCATTCTCAAAAACGTTTGACCAAATCTGGAATTAATCCAGCCCATGATCTAATTATTCTCTTAATAATTCTGGCAAAACCGTACCGAATGGTCGACCGAAATTTCCAATCGGTCGACCGAACAGTTATGTTTTTATAAGTTCGGTCGGACCGTGAGCCAGATGGTCGACTGAAGATTCATGAGAAAATTTCTTTGGAAGATTTTGGTCGAAGCACGTCTCATTTTGGTCGACCGTTTACTTACGAAAATTTTTCCTGGTAAATTTTGGTCGACGGTGTCCTTGTACCGGTCGACCGTCATATCACAAAGAAAACTCCTGGATATTTTCTGTCGACCATGTACTCATGCCTGGTCAACCGATCCTATTATCACGACACATATTGATAATTTCGATTGAGCCACGTGTTCCGATCGTTGTTCGGTCAACCGAACTCAAAAAAGTCTATTGTTTTGACCCTAATTTTGCCTTTGTCAAATTTTAGATTTATCTCCAACAAAATTTGATCTTTTGGGGTTTTTAGCAAATCCATATCTCATGTAATATATTATCCTTTGTAATGTCAAATTATCACACCCATAATATATATATCTTATATGAATTTATTCATGATTCTAATTATGTCAATTTTCGTGACATATTGATTTTATTGATTCACCACATGTGTCCCTTTTCACATGAAATCTGACACATCATACGAACTCAAATCAAGCTTCTTGTTTCCCAATTTTGTGGTGTGACCTATAGGAGGATCTAAGCTAAATTGGTAGTGATATTAAGCTACACATTATAGTTACTCAATTAGAATAGATGTCGTGTTCCACTTGAACTAAACACGACCCATTTAGTGATTAAGTGCACCACTTGTGTTTATCTCTTGCCTCATGATATTAAGAGGATATACAAAGTAGAAATGTGTCAAATTTGTATTATATTCATTTCTTGATCTCTTTAAACTAATTATAACTATGTAACTTAAATCAAGTCACATTGTGTACATTATAATTTTGCTTTATCAAGGGGCCCGCTACTATCTCAATTAAGAGGGTCAATGGTAATCTTTTGACAAGCTATCTTTTCCAGCATAAGACACGTTCAATCAACTATCGCTTTTATCACTATACTCATTGATAGCTTTTGACAATAATGAAATTAAAATTCCTTATGTGAAAAGATATAAGTCTCAATCTCAGAATTCAAGACATAGTAAAACATTAATGACACATAACACAATTCCATAATGTTTTACTTGTTAGGTCTATTCAATATATAAAAGTAATGTTTTCCTCTTATATATACTCGTGTCGTCGAATATTTGTAGAGCTACCATAATCGATGACCAATGCGACAATCTTATCTTCGTAATTAATGTTCAATGTTAATTACCATGATTGTGCATAAATCTTGATTTATGTAAACCATTATCTTTAAGAGCTCTACAGATAAGGACCAAGAGCCTCTTCCTTAACACTTCCAAAAGACGAATACAGTAATCAAGGAACAAAATGCTTGTCATTCAATTCTAAACAATTGACATATAAAAGTAAAACTTTTAGAACACTTTCCTTTCAGTGTAGGATTTTGGGTTTCTTGGAATGAGATGATTCTCTCTAATGTAGGAGGCAAATAGAAGTTGGATAGATGTGTAAATAAGGTGTGTGAACCTCTATTTATAATATCCTAAAGTGTTATAGTCGTTCGGGAAGATTTGGTAAATATTTGTGTAAGATACAAAAAATAGAAAATTAATTTCAGTAAATCTGTCCTAAACCGGTCGAGTGACACAGGATACACAGTCGCCTGTTTCCAAGAAAATAAGGAAACGTTCGAGCCAACTTATAATATGGTTGAACAAACAAGGCTATAATTTAAGTTAACGGTCGACCTAAATCTAGGGGCGGTCGACCGTTTTAAGGGTTTTGGCCAGTTTAAGGTTAATCAGTTGAACACAAAAAATGGATACGTCTGACCGAAAATATCAGGGACTTTAACACTCAAAATAGTCTACATCTGGTCGATCATTTTTTGGCAACGTTCAACCGGCGGCCAAATACTAAACAAGGGTTAGGTGTACCTATACGAATAAGATCATTGGAGAATACAATAAGTATAATGGTCATCCGAAAAATACGGGTGAATCGGTCGACCGATGGATCTGGGAAAAATCACTTTAGTGTACTGGTTAACTGATAGAAACAATCGAACGAAAAACTTGTTTCGGTCGACCGTAAGGCGCAAACTGGTTAGGTTTAATTTTAGTGAATTTTCGACTAAGGTTTGGGTGATCTATTGAAGTCGAAATGATATGAAATTTGGTGTCTGACTTCTACAAGGTACCTAGTGTGTTTGTGAACAGGTTACAACTATTGTATGCTCAAGTTCACGTAGATTCCTAAGACTCAAATAAAGGGAAAATTACATGTCTTCAATTATCTTGATTACATATCTTGACTTCATTACATTCTTCCTTGAGTCTTGATCACCTGCACACGTTAGCACGATACAAAATATATTCCATGCATAATGTGTGCTATTCTAAGTTTTATTGTGATTAAGATTATGTTACTTAAATCATCAAAACATAGATTGGGGCCTAAAAGCCAACATTATCCACCAACATATGGAAAGGATGACAAATGTAAGGGTAGATCCGTCCATTACCGAATCTGAATTTTCACAAACTCAAGTAGAAATTGAACATATATTGAAGCAAACCGTCTAGGATTCCCAAGGACTTGGGAAATGATTTTATCATGTACCATATCAAGGGTGATCCTTATACGCTCAAGGATGCTATGAGTTCTTCCGAAGCAAAGCATTGGAAAGATGCAATCAAAACCAAAATGGATTCCATTGTCTCTAATGGGACATGGGAGCTGGTGAATCTTACGCCGGGTTGTTCGACAATCGGCTGTCAATGGATATTCAAGAAGAAATTGAAACCATATGGGTCCATTGATAAGTACAAAGCAAGATTAGTTGCTACGTGATGAGTTTTATGTTTGAATTTCAGAAAAAATAGGTTTGAATAGAGGAAGCATAAACGGACCAAAATGCAGGAAAAATGACTGAGTTGAAAGACTCGAGGACTAAGATGTAAGATCGAAGAACCTGAATGTAAGATCGAAGGACCAATGAACAAACAAGAATACTCCATACTATCATGGGGAATATTTTGGCAATTCTATTCGGGTCGGAGCTCCAGCAAGCAAAGTAGATGTATCAAAGACAAACAAAGCCGTCCAGAAAAGCCCAGAAGAAAATCCAGAGCGATCCAAACCCTGTACACCACCAATTAGCGGTCATTGGCCCTGTAGATTTCGGGCGCATTAAGAGAGTGATCCGGTCCCGACCGTCATGGCCTGATCGGCGTCGCCCACTCTGTCGACAGTAGGAGAGACGCGATTTACGGATCTTGACTCACTTGCTGGGCTTTGTGGTCCTCGTCGTAGGGAGGTGAGGTGTGTTGAGGCCGTGTGACCTCGCAGTTAGGCGTCGTCTAGCTGTAAGGACCTAAAGCGACCTTAGGACTGTTTGAGCCTTGTTTGCTTGTGTGCTTCTACCTGTACCCACCCTCCGTATCATAAGGACTTCTTCCCTTCTCTCCTGAGTAATTCTCTCTCTTCTATGTCCTCCCGTCTTCTCCTCTACGCACATTCCTTGTTAAAATTTAAAAAAAACAATTTTGTTTGTGTGTGTGCACCTTTGTGCATGCTTGTGTGGGCACGAGACGAGAGTGGCCGTTTGACGAGGTGTCTCGTCAATCCTGCTTCGGTAGTCGATTTCTCGACGCCTTCTTCCTCTCGTGTCGCACATAGTCTGGGTTCAATGGCTGCTCATTTCTGCGAGGAGAAGCAATTGCTGGACCCACCTGTTCGGCCTATTGTGGCTCCCATACCTCTACGTGATCGATGCTACCGAAGCTGTACCGCTCTACCCTCATGCATCATATTACCAGAGGCGAATGTGAACCACTTTGAAGTTAAGATCAATTCATTTCCATGCTCCCTCACTTCACTGGGAAGGGTTACCCCTACATCGTTCTCTGCGAATTTGAGGAGGTTTGTGCAATGTTCAAGCTGCAACAACTTAGCACAGACTCCATCCCTCTTAGGCTAGTCCCTTTTGCACTAAAGGATGATGCCAAGAAGTGGTTGTACAACAACCAAGCGAATACCTTTAGGACTTGGGATGAGTTTCAATTTGCCTTTCTCAAAAAGTACTTTCCAAATCATCGGACTCCAAAATTGAGGAACAAAATCAATTCGTTCTTTCAACTTGAGACCGAAACATTTCATGCGTATTCAGAGAGATTCAAGGAGCTACTATCCTCATACACTCTCAGTGGCATCGAGGTGTGGCACCTTGGCCAGATTGTCTATGAGGGTCTTCGCATCCCGTCCCGAACGCTCCTTGAGTCCATGTGTGAAAGAGAGTTCTTAGGAAAGGATGAAAGGGAGGCATGGGCTTTCCAAGAAGACCTCGCTGAGAAAACAATGCAGTGGGAGAGTGTGAGGGAATCCCCAGCAACATCTAGCATAAGAGCGAGGATCGCAAATGCAAACTCGACTAGATCGGGTACCGCATTTGCTGTCGATACCACTACGGCCATCGAGGTGCACATGGCGGCCTTAATGCGCCGTATGGATTCGATTGAGCTCAAAAACCAACAAGGTGCACCACATGAGTCCACATCTGGTCCAGTTCCTTGTCATTCATGTGGTAGGATAGGTCATGTAGGAAGCAAGTGTGCGTCCATTCCTCCTGAGATGGAACATGTCAACGCCATCTATGATAGGGCTAGGAATGGCCCATACTCATCATCTTATAATCCCGGATGGAGGAACCCCCCTAATTTTTCATGGAACCAAAATAATGCCCCGGGTTGTCCTTCAAACTCCTCTCGACCACCTAACCAACCACACCAACCTCCCAAGCATGCACAATCTTATCAGCCACCCTAAGTTCAAATCACCAATCAATCGGGTTACCCAAATTCCAACAATATGGAAACCCGATTAAATTCGCTTGAGACCTTGACTCGTGGACATGAAAACTCAATGAATTTTTATGTCAACAACAAGTGAAGTTCTCACTTCAAATCAGCAGACCATCAAATCTCTAGCGCTTCAAATGGGCTAATTGGCTCAGTGTGTACATGAAAGAGTGAGAGGGTCTCTGCCTAGACAACCTGAGGCTAACCCCCGCATGTACCAGCAACAACACATGCAAAATGAGAATGTGGTACCTTGGGGTCGGCAAGTGAACCATGTGGACGAACCTGTTCACCATGTCAATGCCATTGTAACCTTAAGGAATGGAAAACAGGTTGGCAATCACATTTCCTTGCCACCACCACCATCTATGCAGCCCCTCAGTGAGAATGGTGGTGAAGAAGAGGGTGAGGGTAATACACCAACGCCTCCATCTCAAGCACCGTAGAAAACCTACTTGCCAAAAGCTCCCTATCCTAGTAGGTTAACAAAAAAGAAAGTGAAACAATGGACAAGATATTAGAGGTGTTTAAGCAAGTGAAGGTTAACATCCCCTTGTTGGATGTCATCCAACAAATACCTCAATAAGCCAAAGTGTTAAGATCTCTGCACAACCAAGAGGAAGACCAATGTTCCTAAGAAAGCATTCTTGGCTGCAAATGTAAGGTGGCTTTTTTCCAATCCTAGCCACACAAAATACAAGGACCCTGGGTGTCCAACTATTCAGTGTACGATAGGGGAAACTAGCATGAGTAATGTATTGATTGATTTAGGATCGGCGGTCAACCTCCTCCCATTTTCTGTTTATCAACTGTTGAACTTGGGAGAATTGAAACCAACTAAGATCACCCTCCAATTGGCGGATAGATCCATTCGTATTCCAAAGGGGATTATCGAGGATGTGCTTATCAAAGTTGGAGATTTAATATTTCTTGTAGATTTTGTTGTCCTCGATACCAATCCTGTTGCGCACACCCACTCTCAAATACCTTTGATTTTGGGTAGACCATTTCTGGCAACCTCCAACGCGTTAATTAATTGTAGAAATGGTCTCATGAAGCTCTCATTGGGTAACATGAGTGACGAGTTTCATGTGTTCAACTCTGGTAGGCAACAGGAGCCCATGGACCAACCTTTAAATCTCAATCTCATCCGCCAATTAGAGAAAGCACCGCAAAATCAACGAACACCCCTAACACCAATGCAACCCATTGAGAATGTTTGTGGGCCCCGTGAAAACTCATTGCTTGTCTTTGTAATGCAACAGAGTGAGCTGACATCAAACATGAATGTCCAAAGAGAGTGTTCGTTGCATGATTCAGTTGAGACCATTAGTGAGGGGGACACACCTCCGCATATTCCCATTCTAGAAGGTGTCGTCACCCCGTATCCTAGGTCTATTGAGCCCTTTGAGCTTCAGATTAACTCCAACAAGGACCCACCTACGACCGAGCTTATGCTTCATGATATAAATGATGGTGGGAGGTCCTTGTTGGATGACTTGGGGAGAAGCCCCATTCTTAGTGATGCAGGTCTACTGCATCCATTGAATGAGCTTGAGGAACTCATTCTGATGCACCCACCTATTGGTTGGAGGGTTTTGTTCGATGAGCAACTAAACCCTAGTGAGGCAACACAACTTCACTCATTCATACTGCCTACACCCAACCAATATCATGAGGGGTTGAATATTGCCTACACCCACCGCATGGCATGGCGTGGGTTGCTGCGAGTCCGAGATATTGCTTGAAGACACATACAATATGAAGTGGGAAATGGGGAAGCGATTCGGTTTTTCCAATTTCCTTGGTGTGGTGAACTGTTTCAATGCACAAGCTGGGGTGACCAGCTTCACTACGAGATGGGGGTTCCTTGGGATGTTAAGGTTTCGTACTTCATCAGAGAAGGGTCATGGTACCTCCCTCCCCCACGATCTAGCAGGATGGAAGAAGTTTGTTCAAGGATAAACCAAGTGCGCATACATGGAGGAGAGGATAGACCGTTTCGACCAAATGGGATGGATGCAACACTTGGGATGAAGGAAGTATGGAGTTCGGTGAGGCAACCGGATAGGAAAGTCCCTTGGGCGGGGATGGTATGGCACATATTTGTTGTCCCGAAGCACACACTCACAACTTGGAGAGCATTGAAGAGGCGTGTACTCACAAAGTGGCGAATGATAAAGTGAGGCGTAAATCTAGACCCAACTTGCGTGCTATGTGAAGACCAAGAGGAAGACATGGAGCATCTTTTCTCGAATTGTCAATACATAAAGGAGATGTGGAGGTGCCTCCTCAACCTTATGCAGCTCCACCAAACTGTCGCAAGCAATCTAGAGAGTGAGGTTTTGCGACTATCAAATGCGAGTGGAAGCCGACTTGACAGAGTGGTCCGAAAGTGGGTGTTAAGTGCTACGATATATGAATGCTGGCACGAGCGGAACCGTAGGATTTTTAGGACGAGAGGCAGCAACCGAAAGCTACCATTGTTGTAGTCAAAGATATAATTCGGAGCATGAGTGATCAAGCTTCCAAACTCGCCAAAGATGAAGGAGAAGCGAGACATTTTCAGGACACTTGGAGATAATTCCAACTTCTGAAATTTGATGAGATGTAATTATTTCCTTAAGATACTTCCCTTAATGTGATTACAAATAGGTGGTAGGGAGAAGCCGGTTATGCATGTGGCATAGGCCCGCGAACTAAACGAACAAATTTTGGTAGATGTCAACAGTTCCTTAATAATAAAATCTTAGAGGCTAAGCCTCCCTCTTGCTTTGCAAAAAAACTAATATCATGAGGGGTTCGAGCCTTTCAGCTTTGACCTTTCACCCCTCATGACACCTCAGAGTACCAGTGAAGTTTACCCATCTCGGCAAGTGTCTGGTCCTCATAACTCCATGTTCTCATTTGATGTTCCTTGACCAAATGATTATGAGAATATCTTTGTTGATGTATATATATTGTAAAAAATCAAAAAAATAGTGAGTAATAAAAGACTCCATGAGCGAGCATTGATTGTTGTCGGCCCCAACCGTTGTGTACTTGGGCCCCATTTCTTTCACGTATTTGTATCCCTTCTTTAGCAACTCACTGGTTTTGACGGAATTCGGGTTTGTGTCCATCAACATAACCATGAACTTCCCTTTGTACTTCACGTTGGTGAGATCTTTTCTTTTTCATGCATAAATCCATGTAGTTTCATGCTCACATTCATTGAGGACAATGCATGAAGTAGGTATGGGGGGTGTTTTACGTGTGTACATAGTCGAGTCTTTTTTTCCTTTTATTTTATTTTCTTTTGTGTTTATTGATAGGGTCATGTTAGTGTGCTGCATTTAATATCGATATATCTGCTTCCCATGATCCTTGGGTGACTTGTCTTCTTTTGCTTGCCTAGTGCTTTCAAATTTTCACATTTCTTTCAAAATCTTAATGTGTTTGCGAAAGAAAATGTTTTTGGAGGTTTTGCGTGTGTTTAGCATGTGCAAAACCATTGAGAGGCAAAGTAAAAAGAAAGCTCCCAAAATTGTCTTGAACATGATGCATTAGGATATCTAGTTTACTGGCTTTAGGTCTTATCGAGTCGTTAGGATGCACCCTGGTTTTCCCTCAAGGGGCGAGTAATCATAGGGTTTCAGCACTCAAACATTTAAAGAAGTCCACCCTGAACCTAGTGAGGTAATAATTAGTGTCGGTTAATATAAGGAAATTTGTTGTAGTCAAGGACCCTTTAAATCTTGTTGTGAGGCATTAAGTGTAGGGGTTTTGGTTCATGTGTAGTGAATAAATAAGTGCGTAGGTGTTCTCTCTTCTCGCACGACTCCTCTCACTCGGCAAATTAGGTCTGAGGGGACTTTGTGCCTGGTTCTTTCGAGTCATCTGACTTGGGTTTCATCGACCAAACTCCCGTTACACAGGTGGTAGGGACTGCCCTTTGTGGAGATTTGGGGAAAGGTGTACGTGATAGTGTAAGTCCTCATAGGCAATGATGCACGAAACATGACCCTGGGAGAACGAAACTCTAACTTGTAAGAAAAAGAAGAAAAGAAAAAAAAGAAACAAAAGAAACAAAAAGAAAAAAAAGTAATGCAAATAAGAACCTTAATGGCCTTACACTTTGTATCACTTGAGGATGTTGAGGTTGTCCATGTCTTGCACTTAAGTCCTTGATTACCTTTCATGAATGATTCATTAGGCTAGGTGTGTGGTCTGATTACATATATAGAATCGGCCCGTAGCATTAGCGCGTTCAATGATCGACAAAATGAGCCAACGAGTCGTGTAGCTAGGTTGAATAATGCATCCTTGTTCGGATTTTGTGGGTATATCCGCTGAAAACCCTCAGGAGACAACACTCCTCCTCCTTGGCGACAAGGAGGTTTAACGGCTTATTGCACGTGCTAAGTGCAATCGTGTTTCCTACGAAAGTGAGTTAGGATTTCTTGTTTTTACGTATGCTTTTCTCTTTCTTTGTTTTGCTCGGGACTAGCAGAAGTTAGGTGCGGGGGTATTTGATTGTCATCATTTCATGCTTACATTTGTATCTTATATCCATTATCTTTCACCTAAACAATGCTACATGATGAGTTTTATGTTTGAATTTCATAAATAAATAGGTTTGAAGAGAAGAAGCATAAAAGGACCTAAAAGCAGGAAAAAAGTCTGAGTTGAAAGACTCGAGGACTAAGATGTAAGATCGAAGGACCTGAATGTAAGATCTAAGGACCAATGAGCAAACAAGAATACTCCACACCATCATGGGGAATATTTTGGAAATTCTATTCGGGTCGGAGCTCCAGCAAGTGAAGTAGATGCATCAAAGACAAACAAAGCCATCCAGAAAAGCCCAGAAGAAAATCCAGAGTGATCCAAACCCTGTAGATTTATGTGGGTCGTGTATTAGAGCGTATTTAGTCTATTTTTGATATTTGTTTAGTCCCATACCAGGGGATTGTCCCGAATTACCTTTTTCTATGGCTATAAATAGAACTCTTCACCTTCTATTGTAATCACCCATTGCTTGGTGGCGTTCTCTCTACTTGGAGTAAGCCTTGGAGCAAAATCTCAAGGTGGAGATGAATGCTGCTAGTGATGTGAGTCATTTAATAAAATAATTTTTCATTGTTTTGTTCTTATGTTGTTTCTTTATGCATGCTTAGCTTAGTTTTATTTCTTTGATTGTAGGCTAAAGTAGTTAGAATGTTTCCTTTCTTCTTTAGTTTAATTGTTAGAATAATGTGTAGTGAGTAGATCCATCCCCCTTTGGGGGTGGACATGATGTTCATACATGCATTAAAGAATGGATATGAATGGTTTATATTTTGATTGTGTTGATAAATGTGAATGTGTGCTTGCTTGTTAGAATAGAAGACTACACTGGATGAGTTTTGCTAGACATCTTAGACACCTCCCATGCTTGTTTAGGTTCCGAAATTACCAGCTTGTGTATATGAATATTAATCAACTAGGTTAGTGAATGGATTGATAGGTTTTTCCATAACCTTTAGACACTTCCTATGCATGAAAACACTACCTACATTTGTGCTTATAGAATGCATTCTTCACCATCTTTTACATGTGTTCACACACTCCACTACTAGGGGTGTTTCTCTTCTTGATTCCAGCGTAGTTTTATAGTCTTTTAGTTTTGATTCGGAATAATCGTTAGTTGTTTTACTTTGCATTTTTCTTCTTAGTAGTTTAGTGTAGCGTAGATTAGCATAGACAAACTCTTCTCCCTTTTGTGGCCACTTGATTTCTGAAAAATCAGAGGCTACTCACCTCCCTGAGGATCGACCCGTAATTGCCACCGCTTCAACGCTGCCGTGCACTTGCGGTATTTAAAACAATTAAACACATTGGCATCCATATTTGATTTTACGATACATCAAATGGATCTAAAAACTATTTTTATCATGGTGATCTTGAAGAAGAGATTTATATGGATCATCCCAAATGGTTTGTACCTAATGGAAGCGAGAGCAAAGTTTGTAAACTTGGTAAGTCACTTTATGGACTCAAACAAGTTCCTGAAGCATGACATCAAAATTTTGACAAAGTCATATTGTCATTTGGATTCCAGGTTATTGATTCCGACAAGTGTGTGCACTACAAAGTTAAGGTGGGGCATGTATTGCTTTGTGTTTATATGTCGACGGCATATTACTGTTTGGCTCAAACGTTTATATAATACATGAAACAAAGTCCTTGTGTACTAAGTTTGAAATGAAGATATGGGTGTTGCAAATGTGATCTTGTGACTCAAACTGACTAGGTCAGTTGAGGGTATTTCATATCTCAATCTCACATGTTGAGAAGGTTCTTGAGAGATTTGGATATTATAATTGTAGATTTGTAAAAATGACATATGATTCTTCAAAACCTTTGTAAAAGAACAAGAGTGGTGTACCTGTTTCACAGTTGAGATATTCTCAAATCATAAGTAGCTTCATATATTTTGCAAAGTGCACATGACCAGATTTTTTCCTCAATGAGCAAGCTAAGCAGATACACAAGTTGTCCTAATCGTACTCATTGAGAGACTTTAGATAGAGTAGTATGGTAGTTGAAGGGTACTTCTACCCTTGGCTGCATTATGGGAAGTTCTCAGCTATACTAGAATGGTACAGTGATGCAAGCTGGATAGCCAACAACTCCGGGAGTAACGGTGTTACAGGTTGGATGGAGGTGCAATCTGCTGGAGGTCTACAAAACAGACCATATAGTCTCAATTTGTGTTTTAGGTTGAACTTTGTACTTTGGACACAAGTGGAATGAAAGCTGAATAGTTGGAAGGACTACTTTCTGAATTGTCAATGACTAGCAAACCAATTCTTGTGATATCTTTACATTGTGATAGTATGATTACCATTACAAAGCTTAGAAGTTCAAAGTATAATCAAAAGCAAAGACATCACATTCAATCCAGGCTAAAATCTGTAAGGGAGTAGGTCTTGGAAAGGGTGATAGTTGTTGATTTTGTTGATACCAAAGACAATATAGACGATCTTTCACTAAAGGACTTGATTTAGCTCAAGTTCAGAAATCTAACTGGGGGATACAACTGAGACCCACACTATGACTCATCTAGAACGGAAACCCAACCAATTTGAGTGAAGATCCCATGAAGTTAGTTCAATGTGGTAATAACAAGTTATTCAGTGAGTTGAATGCAACAACCTGGTGATACATTATATATGTGTCATTTCCCAAAAGAATGAATATGTTGCTGAAATTGCAAGTTTACTAAGAATGTAGACTCTGAATGTGTTTGAGTCTTTAATCAAGATGTTAGTAGTGCATCTTCAGAGAAGCCCTACTTTGTGAATGAATTTGTGTGGCCATAGTAATAGGATTAGGGGGTCAGTCCTTGAAAGCATTCATGAAACAGGATATGGGTGCATTACCGTAATGAATTAACCTTGTAGATTGCAGTATGACCTGCTGGTGTTATTCTCAATAGACATCTCCACAAAAAAGTTTTAAGTTCAAGACTTCATTTCACTTAGTTCCTATGAGGGTAAAGTTGAAGAACTTAGGCTGTATAAAAGAAACCTTGGATGCATTATTCAACTTACCAACATGACTTGTGGACTCATTTTCGTCGATCATTGGACACAGTAATTCTACGGGAGGACTTTATATATTTAATCTGTCCACACACCTAGCCTAAAGAACCATTCATGCAAATTAGTTAAGAACATAAGTGACAGACATGGGCAACCTTAAAATCCTCAAGTCATACAAAGTGTAAAGTCCATTAATGTTCTTATTTGTCTTTTTTTAGCATTATGCTTACACTAGTTGGTGTTTGATTCTCCCACGGTCGGGTTTCGTGTATCATTGCCTGTGAGGACTTACACTATCATGTACACCTTCCCCCAAATCTCCACATATGGCGATCCCTACCACCCGTGTAACGGGAGTTCGGTCGGTGCATCCCAAGTCAGATAACTCGAAAGCACCAGGCACTAACTCCCCTCGGACCTAATTTCTCGAGGGATAGGAGTTGTGCGAGACGAGAGAACAACACTTATTTATTTATAATCAACATGGGAACCAAACCCCTACACTTAAAGTTTCACAACAAGATTTTAAGGGTCCCTAACTAAGAAACAAATTTCCTTATACTAACAGACACGTATTATTCGACTTATTAAGTTCAGGGTGGACTTCTTTATTTCTTTGAGTACTGAAACCCTATCATTAAATGCCCTTTGAAGGAAGACCAGGGTGCATCCATACAACTAGATAATACCTAAAGCCGGTATACTAGATATCCTAATGACCATGTTAAAGTCAATTTTTGGGAGTTTCTCTTTTGATTGCCACTCAATGGTTTTGCACATGCTAAACACATGAAAAACCACAAAACATTTTCTTTCGCAAACACGAAGATTTTGAAAGAAATGTGCAAATTTAAAGTACTAGGCAAGCAAAAGAAGACAAGTCACCCAAGGATCATTTTAGGCAGATATATCAATATTAAATGCAGCACACTAACATGAACCTAATAATGCACTGATTGACATCATTTCATGCTTATATTGGTATCTTATATCCATTATCTTACACCTAAGCAATGCTACGTGACGAGTTTTATGTTTAGTTTTCAGAAATAAAGAGGTTTGAAGAGAAGAGCCATGAAAGGACCCAAAAGCAGGAAAAAGGACTTAATTGTGAGACCTGGGGACCAAGATGCATGACAGAAGGACCTGATCGTAAGACAGAAGGACCTAAGAGCAAACCAGGAAACTCCACACCATCATGGGGAGTATTTTGGCAATTCGAGTCGGGTCGGAGCTCCAACAAGTCAAGTAACCGCATCAAAGACCAACAATACCAGAAAGAAAAGCCCACAACAAATTCCAACACGATCCAAAGATTTTGGACCGCTAATTGGCGGTCCATATTGCTCAGGATCTGTCGAAATTTCTCCTGGACTTGTATTAATGTTCGTTTAGGCTATTTTTGGTATTGGTTTAGTCCCACATCGGAGGATTGTCCCCGATTAGCTTTTTCCATGCTTATAAATAGAACTCTTCACCTTCCATTGTAATTACCCATTGCTTGGTGGCATTCTCTCTACTAAGGAGTGAGCCTTGAAGCAAAAACTCAAGGTGGAGAAGAATGCTACCTTCAATGTGAGTCATTTGTTAATAAAATAATTCTTCTAGTTTCTTTAAATCTTGTCTTTTAATTTGTGCATGTTTGTTTAGTCTTTCCTTTCCTTTTATGTTTTTTTAATGCTTCTTGCCTTCTTAGTTAACTTTCATTTCAGTATTATGCTTTCTTTTGCTAATATAGTTAGTGTAATGAGTAGTGAGTAGTTCCATCCCCATTTGGAGGGGTGGAGAAATATGTGATATAATTATGTAGTGTATTAAGTGTGTGTTATTTTTATCCCTTGAGCTTTGTATGATTTCCATAACCATCTAATGGGTCTCCACTCTTATCTTTGATATGCTAATGCTCTTGAATGAAGCTTAGCTTATGCTTTGATTAGTGGACCTATTTTATGGGGAATGATAAGGTTAGGATATGGATGAAGTTAATATTGGAAACACAATTTGTAGTGTATCTACTCTTGTTGCCTTTACCTTAGCTAATGTCTTGTAAGTTTTAATGATGTAGTGAAATCTTAATTCATGTAGAGGCATAGTAGGGTATAGTCTTTATACTTGAGTTCATGTAGCTTCATTCCAATTATTGTCTTGTATGTTTTAATGATGTAGTCTTATCTTAATTCATGTAGAGGCAAAGTTGGATGTAGTTTTATGATTTCATGTACTACATGTTGTGAGGAGCTTAATGAACACACACAAACACACTTCTTTATGTTCACATTATTTCTCTACCCCCTTTGGGGCTTAGTTTATTGCTTATCTCCATTTCCATTTGCATCTTAGTGTAGTTTAGTGTAACCAACCTTTCTTCCCTTTCTTTACCTCTCGCCTTCGCACAAACCAAGTGTCGACACACCTCCCAGTGGACGACCCGTATTTGCCACCGCTTCAACGTGGCCGTGCACTTGCGGTTAAATATAAAACGATCAATCATGCACACAAAAGAAAATAAAATCAAAGGAAAAGACTTGATTATGTACACACATAAAACACCCCCCACACTTACTTCATGCATTGTCCTCAATGAATGTGAGTACGATACTACATGAATTTTTGAATGAAAAACAAAAAAATCTCACCAACGTGAAGCACAAGGAAAGTTTCATGGTCATGTTGATGGACATAAACCCGAATTCCTAAAAACCTGTAAGATACTTAAGAAGGGAGACAAATATGTCAAACAAATGGGGCCCAAATACTCAAGGGTTGGGGCCACAACGATGATTGCTCACTTGTTGAATCTTTTGTGTGTTTTTCTTCTTTTAAACAAGATATATACACCAAGAAAGATATTCTCATAAACATTTTCTCAATGAACATCAAATGAGAACATCGAGTCATGCGGACCAGAGATTTGCCAAGATGGGTCCGCTTCATTGGTACTCTGAGGTATCATGAGGGGTGAAAGGTCAAAACTAAAAGGCTCGAACGCCTCATGATATTGGTTGGGCGTAGGCAACATGAATGAGTGAAGTTGTGTTGCCTCACTAGGGTTCAGTTGCTCGTCGAACAAAACCTTCCAACCAATAGGTCGGTGCATCAGAATTAGTTCTTCGGGCTCATTCGAGGAAGGTGGCACACCAGTCGCACTAAGAATGTGGCTTCTCCCCAAGTCATCCAACAAGGACCACCCAACCTCCTTTATACTATGAAGCATAAGCTCGGTCGCAGGTGGGTCCTTGTTGGAATCAAGATGAAGCTCAAAGGGCTCAATGGCAATGGGACATAGGGTAAAGACACATTCTGGTATGGTCATATGATGAGGTGTGTCCCCCTCACAAATATTCTCAACTGAATCATCCAACAAACACTCCCTTTGTATATTCATGTTTGATGTCAGCTCACTCCGTTGCATTGCAAAGACGGGCATTGAGATTTCGCTGGGCACACAAACATTATCAACATGTTGCATTTGTTGATTTTGCGGTGCTTTCTCTAATTAGTGGATGAGGTTTAGATTTAAAGGTTGGTCCAAGGGCTCTTGTTGCCTACCAGAGTGGAACACATAAAACTCGGCACTCAAGGTACCGAATGAGAGATTCATGAGACCATTTCTACAATTAATTAAGGTGTTGGAGGTTGCCAGAAATGGTCTACCCAAAATCAAAGGTATTTGAAAGTGGGTGTTCACAACAGGGTTGGTATCGAGGACGACAAAATCTACTGGAAATATAAAATCTCCAACTTTGATGAGCACTTCCTCAAAAATCCCCTTTGGGATACGAATGGATCTATCCGCCAATTGGAGGGTGATCTTAGTTGGTTTCAATTCAATGGGACGAGGTTGACCGATGATCCTAAATCAAGCAATAGATTACTCGTGCTAGTGTCCCCTATCATACACTGAATAGTAGGACAGCCAGGGTCCTTGTACTTTGTCTATGTGGGATTGGACAAAAGTGAGCTCACACTCGCAGCTAAGAATGCTTTCTTAGGAACACTGGTCCTCCTCTTGGTTGTGCAGAGATCTTTGAACACTTTGGCATATTGAGGTATTTGTTGGATGACATCCACCAAGGGGATGTTAACCTTCACTTGTTTAAAGACCTCTAACATCTTATCCATTGTGTCACTCTACTTTTTGGTTAACCTACTAGGATAGGGAGCTTTTGGCAGGTAAGCTGAGAAGGAGGCGTTGGTGTAGTACCCTCACCCTCAGCCTCTTCATCACTGTCATTCCTACTGAGGGACTGCACAAATGGTGGTGGCAAGGAAATGTTATTGTCAACCTGCTTTCCATTCCTTAAGGTTACAATGGCATTGACATGGTGAACAAGTTCGTCCACATGGTTCACTTGCCACCCCCGAGGTACCGAACTCTCATTTTGCAAGTGTGGTTGTCGGTACATGTGGAGATTAGGCTCAGGTTGGCTAGGCAGAGTCCCTCGCTCTCTCTCATGTACAAATTCAGCCAATTGACCCATCTGAAGGTCAAGAGATTTGATACTCTGCTGATTCGAAGTGAGAACTTGACTTGTGGATGACATAAAGATTTTCATTGTGTTCTCAAGAATACGAGTCAAGTTCTCAAGCAAATTAAACTGGGTTTCTATGTTGTTAGAATTTGGTGAACGTGGTGGGTTTGTGATTTGTGCTTTTGAATGCATGGGAGGTTGGTGTGGTCTATTAGGTGGTCGAGAGAAGTTTGAAGGACCACCCGGGGCATTGTTTTGGTTCCATGAAAAGTTTGGGTGGTTCCTCCATCCAGGGTTATATGATGATGAATATATGTCATTCTTTGGTCTGTCATAGATGGCATTGACCTGTTCAATCTCAGGAGGTAGGTGTGAGCTTTGGTGTGCCACCAGACCGAACCAGACCAAACCCCGAACTCCCGGAAATCTTGGACCGAAGACCGGACCGAACCATGTTGGACCGAATTTAATTAGTTTTTTTATAATTATTTTTTGGGTGTTTTGACCTGCTTTTTAAATTTCCATAAGTTCCTAAATTTTTAACACAAGTTCACAAGCTCTAAGTTAACAATTAGAAGTTCGTAACCATCAATCACAACTTCACAAAGACACAACCTGTCACAAGTTCAGAAATCACAACCATCACAAGTTCACAGTGTTCAAGTTAACAAAATAAAACACCATCTGAAATGAGATAAGATAAATTTAAATTAAGATGGATACACATTCATCAGTTGATTCCAATTGAGTACACACAAAAATTCAGTACGTACATTCAATTGAATATCAAAAATATGATTCCAAAGCCTGCAACACATAAACCCAATTCATTGTGAAAATTTAAATATGTCTATACACCAAACAACCACAACAAAGCATTCAAAAAATCTGGGTGAACTAGACACAATCGAAAACAAAGCCACCTGCATTTCTCTTATGCACTAAAATCAAAATTCAACTCCTATCATTATTGCCAAAATCATATTGTATGACAACTGGAAATTAAAACACGATCTAGACAGAAAACAACACATCTTGCTACATCTAACAGTTAACATGAACAAAAAACAACACATCTGAAACATATGCACTTGCTCGGTCGGAAATAGGAAGGGAGGCCGGAGTATGGTCGGACTCGTAGAGGCTGAAGTCAAAGGTGAAATCTACAAAGGTCGGGATCCGGCCGGAGTACAGTCGTACTCATCATCACGTCGAAGGTCGGAGTCGAGGGTGAAGACTGTGGACAGAAACTGGAAGGGAGGTCGGAGTAGAGGGTGGACTCGATGGTGGAGTCGAGGGTGAACTGTGCAGTGGTCGGGATTTCGGAGGGGATTTTGGTGTGAAGAGGATTCACGTGAAGGGATTTCGGTGTTAGGGATTTGCAAATTTGGGTGTATATTCGGGTTTGGGTTTTTCGGGTTTTAGACCGCATCAGACCCGAATTTCGGTATAGTGGTGGACCAAATTTTGCTAACCCCTATCAGGAGGAATGGATGCACACTCACCTCCTAGATGACCTATCCTACAATACAAAAAACAAGGAACCAGACCAGATGTAGACCCATGAGACACACCATCCTGATTTTGGAGCTCGATCGAATCCATGCAGCGCATTAAGTCCACCATGCGTGCCTCAGTGGCCATAGCGGTATCGACAGCAAATGAGGCACCCGATATAGTCGAGTTTGCATTTGCGATCCTCGCTCCTATGCTAGATGATGTTTATGGTTCCCTCATACTCTCCCACTACATGGTTTTCTCAACGAGGTCTTCTACAAAAGCCCATACCTCCCTTTCATCATTTCCTAAGAACTCTCCTTGACACATGGACTCAAGGAGCGTTCGGGACGGGATGTGAAGACCCTCGTAGACAATCTGACAAAGGTGGCACAACTCGATCCTATGGTGAGGGCATCTGGATAATAACTCTTTAAACCTCTTTAAGTATGCATGAAATGATTCAGTCTCATGTTGATAAAACGAATTGATTTTGTTCCTCAATTGTTGAGTACGATGATTTAGAAAGTACTTCTTGAGGAATGCAGATTGAAATCCATCCCAAGTCCTAAAGGCATTTGCCTGGTTTCTGTACAACCACTTCTTGGCATCATCCTTTAGTGCAAAGGGGACAAGCCTAAGATGGATGGAGTTTGTGCTAAGTTGCTACAGCTTGAACAAAGCACAGACCTCCTCAAATTTCATGAGAAAGATATAGGGGATACCCTTCCCCGTGAAGCCCTGGAGCATGGAGACAAGCTGAGGCTTAACCTCAAAGTGGTTCGCATTCGCCTCTGGCAATACGATGCAAGAAGGTAGATCACTGATTGGCATAATTTCATGTTTATATTTGTATCTTATATCCATTATCTTTCACCTAAACAATGCTATGTTACGAGTTTTATGTTTAGTTTTCAGGAATAAATAGGTTTGAAGAGATGAAGCATAAAAGGACCCAAATGCTGGGAAAAGGACTGAATTGTGAGATCTGGGGACTAAGATGCAAGGGAGAATGACCTGAATGTAAGACAGAAGCATCAAATCTTTTCTTCCTTTATTCTCCATTTGATGTCGGACAAACCAGAAGTTAATCACCTCCCCGTGGATCGACCCGTACTTGCGGTCTAAACTTAATCGATTAAACAAGTTTTCGGCACTGTTGCCAGGGAGGTGCTAAATCCAGACTATGGTTTTGACGATTTGAGTGGATTTAATCTTTTGTTTGTAGTTTTGTTTGTTTCAGGAGACTCTGAAGGGAAGTCACCAGAAGAAGATTGGAGGAAAACAAAGCCACTTGGACCGCCAATCAACGGTCTAGTGAGCTCCATTTTCCTTCTTTCTTTGGTTTATTTCTACATTTGATATAGTTGTCTGGGGCTTAATTTGACATGTTTTGACCTGTAGTTTGCTCCTAGATCAATAATCAATCAGCTTTTAATCAACTTTGACACTAAAACCCAAAGCAAAAGATTAGGCATTCTTGCTTGTTTAGGTCATGCATCATATACTTGACTTAGACACGTAGTTTATTATTTGTTTTAGCTTTACTTTCAGTTGTTGAGCGCTATCATGAGGTACGCATTTCCTACTCTCATTCATGCATTTTGTATGACCATGCATTAGTTAGTAGGAATTGCATTGCAACAAGAGTAGGATGAGTGTTTGATTGGTGAGTTGCCTGATAAATTAAGGAATCAATACATCTTTAAGGGGCACCACCTATAGTTTTCAAGATAAAGTGGGGGAATTCATCACCCCTTCATCCCCACAAAACACCTCTCAAAAAGCCTAATTTTAAAATCAAGTAGACATTGGCCTCTAAGGATCTCGGGCGCATTAGGAGATTGATCCGGTCGCGACCGTCATGGCCTGATCGAATTCGCCCACTTTGTTGATAGTAGGAGAGATGAGATCTCTGGATCTTAGCTCACTTGCTGGGCTTTGTGATCTTCGTCGTATGGGGGTGAGGCGTGTTGAGGGCACGTGACCTCGCAGTTAGGCGTCGTCTTGTTGTAAGGCCCTATAGCGACCTTAGATTGTTTGAGCCTTGCTTGCTTGTGTGCTTCTACCAGTACCTACCCTTCGTAGCATAAGGACTTCTTCCATTCTCTCCTGAGTCAGTCCCTCTCATCTGAGTCTTCCAATCTTCTCCACTACGCACCTTCTGTTTTAATTATTTTGAAAAAAAGTTTTCTTTATTTTTCGTCTAACTCGTATGGGTGCGCAGCTTTGTGGATGCCAGTGTGGTCACGAGACGTTGCAGGTCGTTTGACGCGATACGACATCGATTTGTCTTCGATTGTAAACTTTTCGAACACATCCCCGTCCCGTGTCCTACACACTCCTGAGACCATGACGAGTCGTGGACCACACGAGGAGACTAACGTTTTGGACCTCCACCACCCTCTGATCCAGAAGGTGGGGGTCCACAACCTCATCAATTGGTTCTCCAGGTTCCCATTCCTCTCCGCGATCGATGCTACCCGAGTTGTACTACTCTACCTTCTTGCATCGTATTGCTAGAGACGAATGGGAACCACTTTGAGGTTAAGCCTTAGTTTATTTCCATGCCCCCTCAATTCGCTGGGAATGGTGTACCCTATATCTTTCTCAGGGAATTTGAGGAGGTTTGTGCTATGTTCAAGTTGCAATTACTTAGCACAGTCTCTATCCATCTTAGGCGTGTCCCCTTTGCACTAAAGGATGATGCCAAGAAGTGGTTGTACAGCAAATAGGTGAATGCCTTTAGGACTTGGGATGAATTTCAATAGGCATTCCTCAAGAAGTACTTTCCAAACCATCAGACTCAAAAATTGAGGAACGAAATTGATTAGTAGCATATCATGCATCATATTCATGCTATATATCCTTTATTTTACCCCAATATTGTGCTACTCGAGTTGTTATTTGTAGTGTTTTAGGGGTTAGGTAATAAAGAAGCGAAAGAGAGCAAAACAGACTTAAATGTAACAAGCATGGACTAATTTGGAAGATTCTTGACCTATTTGCAATGCATAAGGATTGGATCGCAAATCAGGAAGGACCCAAGTGCAAATCCAGAGGGACCTGATTGTGAAATGCAAAGTGTTGTGACACATGACTTGAACCAAATAAATATTTCGCCAACTAAACCCAAATCGGTTCAAGACACTGGACCAGGGCTTCACCCAACGTGCAAAATACAACTTGTAAGCTCCTGGAAGAATTTGGGACCGATCGAGTGAACAAATCCGCCAGTGGCAGATTTGGATTCACCACTGGCGGATCATTTTACTCCAATTGATCCCCAATTTCTCCCGTGGCTCCTACTTGATTAATTGGGTGCATCAGAGTATAGATAAAGTTATGACAGCCGTTGGATTGCTCCCAGATCCATCCAAACCCATATTTCTTCTATAAATACCATTTTAATCCCCCCTCTCCACCTTCTGCCTCCCTCCCCCATTAGAGTAGGTTTTAGTTTCCTATTTTAGTAGTGTAAATAAGGGGTTGGAGAGGAGAAAACTTTGTATTTTGATTTCTTAATCTAGTTAGTTCTTGTTCTTTACTTTGATGCAATTTCTTTTATATTGTTGTTTGCTTAATCTTGTTTTGCTTCATTTTTATTTTGGGTTTATGTTGTTTTTATGCTTTCTTCACTGTAGAGATGAGTAGAGAGTAGTCCATCCCCATTGGGCGGTGGAGAAGAAGGTGATTTGGTCATGTGATGGATGAGTGTGTTAATCTTAATCCTTTGAGCTTTACATAATTTCCATAACCATCTAATGAGATTTCACTCTTATCTTTGACGTGCTAATGATCTTGAATGAAGTTTATCACATGCTTAGATTAGTGGGCCTATTTTATGGGGAATGATGAGGTTAGGATAAGGATGGAGTGGAAGCGGGGAACAAGGCATGTGCATGCATGTGCTCATGTTGGCTTTATCCAAATTAATGTCTTGTATGTTTTAATGATTGTGATAAATCTTATTTCATGTGGAGACATAGTTAGATTTGAGTCATTATGCATGTGAACATATTTGCTTCATTTCGATTATTGTCTTGTATGTCTTAATGATAATGTTTTATCTTATTTCATATGGAGGCAAAGTTGAATTTGAGTTTTATGGATTTCATGTATGACATGTTTTGATGAGAACAAATAAACACACTACACCACACATCTTCATTTCCATGTTCTTACGCTACCCCCTCGGGGTATAATTTTATTGCTTATTTTCCCGACTTCATTCGCATTTTAGTGTAGTTTCGACTTTCATTTCCTTTTCTTTCCCCACTCGAGTATCGCGAATCTGACTCGCGCACGACCCTGTGGATCGACCCGTGCTTGCACCACTTCAATCTGTATTCCTCAAGAATTACTTTCCAAATCATCGGACTCAAAAATTATGGAACGAGATCAATTCGTTTTATCAACATGAGACCAAATCTTTTCATGCATACTTAGAGAGGTTCAAGGAGCTACTATCCTCATGCCCTCACCATGGCATCGAGTTGTGGTGCCTTTGTCAGGTTGTCTACGAAGGACTTCACATCCTATCCCGAAAGCTCCTTGAGTCCATGTGACAAGGAGAGTTCTTAGGAAAAGATGAAAGGGAGGCATGAGCTTTCCTAAAAGACCTCGCTGAGAAAACCATACAGTGGCAGAGTGTGAGCGAACCACCATCATCATCTCGCATAGGAGCGAGGATTGCAAATGCAGACTCGACTAGATCGGGTGCGGCAATGGCTATCGATACCACTACGGCCCCCGAGGCGAGTATGGTGGCCTTAATGCGCCGTATGGATTCGATTCAGCTCCGAAACCAACAAAGTGTATCTCATCTATCTGCATCTGGTCTGGTCTGGTTCCTTGTTATTTATGTCGTAGGATAGGTCATGTAGGAGGCGAGTGTGCAACCATTCTTCCTGATATGGAGCAAGTCAATGTCATCTATGATAGTTCCATGAATGATCCATACTCATCATCATATAACCCTGGATGGAGGAACCACCCTAACTTTTCGTGGAACCAAAACAATGCCCAGGGTGGTCCTTCAAACTTCGCTCGACCACCTAACCAACCACACCAACCTCCCATGCATTCACATCTTATCAGCCACCCCAAGCTCAAATCACCAACCAATCGGGTTCCCAAACTCCAACAATCTGGAAACACGATTCAATTCTCTTGAGACCTTGACTCATGGACTTGAGAACTCAATTAAAAAATTATGTCATCCACAAGACAAGTTCTCACTTCAAATCAGCAGACCATCAAATCTCTTGAGCTTCAGATGGGTCAATTGGCTCAGTTTGTACATGAGAGAGAGCGAAGGACTCTGCCTAGCCAGCCTGAGGCTAATCCCTGCTTGTACCGGCAACCACACTTGCAAAATGAGAGTTTGGTACCTCAGGGGCGGCAACTGAACCATGTGGAGGAACCTGTTCACCATGTCAATGTCATTGTAACCTTAAGGAATAGAAAGCAGGTTGACAATCACATTTCTTTGTCACCACCATCTGTGCAGCCCTCGGTGGGAATGATGGTGAGGAAGAGTGATTGACATCATTTCATGCTCATATTTGTATCTTATATCCATTATCTTACACCTAAGCATTGCTACGTGACGAGTTTTATGTTTAGTTTTCGGGAATAAAGAGGTTTGAAGAGAAGAGCCATGAAAGGATCCAAAAGCAGGAAAAAGGACTTAATTGTGAGACCTGGGGACTAAGATGCAAGGGAGAAGGACCTGATCGTAAGACCGAAGGACCTAAGAGCAAAACAGAATACTCCACACCATCATGGAGAGTATTTTACCAATTCGATTCGGGTCGGAGCTCCAACAAGTCTAGTAACCGCATCAAAGACCAACAATACCAGAAAGAAAAGCCCACAACGCGATCCGAAGTTTTTGGACCGCCAATTGGCGGTCTTGGACCACTAATTGGCGGTCCATATTACTAAGGATCCGCCCAAATTTCTCCTAGACTTGTATTAATGTTCGTTTAGGCTATTTTTGGTATCGGTTTAGTCCCACATCAGGGGATTGTCACCGATTAGCTTTTTCCATGCTTATAAATTGAACTCTTCACCTTCCATCGTAATCACCCATTGCTTGGTGGCATTCTCTCTACTAAGGAGTGAGCCTTGAAGCAAAAACTGAAGGTGGAGAAGAATGCTACCTTCAATGTGAGTCATTGTTAATAAAACAATTGTTCTAGTTTTCTTTTAATCTTGTCTTTTAATTTGTGCATGCTTGTTTAGTCTTTCTTTTCCTTTTAAGCTTCTTTAATATTTCTTGCTTGATTAGTGTAGTTTCATTTCAGTATAATGCTTCATTTTGTTAGATTAGTTAGTTTAAATATGTGTGAGTAGTTCCATCCCCTTTGGGGGTGGAGTAGGTGTGTGTACATGTTATGTAGATGGTTTGAATGCTTAATATGAATGTTTTGTGTTGATATTAGTATGCTTGCTTGAATTATTAAGAACCTTACTTGATGGTTTCTACCATAGCTTAGGTACACTCCATGCTTGTCTAAGTGTCTTAATAACAACCTTGCATTGCTCATATTAATCACCTAGGTTAGTGTTGTAAATGATAGGTCTTGCCATGAGGTACTTCTTATGCATGAACAAACACTAACCACACTTGAGCTTATAGTATGCATTCAACACCACACTTATTTCATGTGCACACACACACACTCCACTCCTTAGCGTTTCAATTCCTGTCTTTTTATCTTCTTCATTAGTTGTTTAGCTAAGTTGTTTAGTTATTTCAGCTTGCTTGTTTACTAGTTTAGATTAGTGAAGTGTAGTGTAATACATCTTTCTCTCCTTCTTTTACCTCTCACCTTCGAACAAACCAATTGTCGACACACCTCCCAGTGGACGACCCGTATTTGCCACCGCTTCAACGCGGCCGTGCACTTGCGGTCAATATAAAACGATCAATCAAGTTTTTGGCGTCGTTGCCGGAGAGGTGCTCTGTCCAGACGTTGGTTTGGATGATTTGAGGGGTTTTTAATTTTTGGTTTCCAGTTTTTCGTAGTTTCAGGGAACCATCTGATCAAGGGGAGGCTACTAGACAAGTTTGAGGAACAGAAGCTCTAAAAGGACCGCCAATCAGCGGTTGGAGACCGCCAATTGGCGGCCTGGTAAGGGTTTCGTGCTTTCAAATTTTTATGGTAGGTAGTTTTGTAATTTGTGTTATCTGGGAGCCCTATTTTGCATGTTGTGACTTCTTGTTTGCTCCCAGATCATTAATCACTCCCCCATTAATCAACTTGGCCTTAAAATCCCAAGCAAAAGACTAGATGTTCTTATTTGTTTAGGTCACGCATCATGTATTGACTTAGGGATGTAGTTGTCTTTTCTTTTAGCTTTATTTTTAGTTGTTGAGTGCTGGCGTGACGTACGCAATTTCCTACACTCATTCATGCATCTCGTATGCCCATGCATTAGTTAGTAGGAATTGCATCACGACAAGAGTGAGTGAGCGTTTGATTGGAGCGATTGATTGCTAGATTTAGGATCAAAACGCTACTAAGGAGGGGTTGTCCCATTAACGATAAGGTGGGGGATTTCATCACCCTTTCCTTGGCCCCAAAAATCACTCTTAATCAAGCCTTAACTAAAAACAAGTAGACATTGGCCCTAAGGATTTCTGACGCGCTAGGAGAGTAATCTAGTTGAGACCGTCATGACCTGATCGGCGTTGCCTACCTTGTCGATAGTACGAGGTACTGGATCTCCGGATCTGGTATCACTTGCTGGGCATTGTGGTCCTCGTTGTAGGGAGGTGAGGCGTGTCGAGTCTAGTGACCTCAAAGTTAGGCGTCGTCTAGCATAAGGACCCATTGCCTTACATTGTTTGAGCCGTGCTTGCTAGATTAGGCTTCTACCCTGATCCTTTCACCCACGCTAGCTTTAGGGATTCTTCCCTTCTCCTCTGCGTCATCTTCGTCTCACCTACTTCTACGTTTTAGTCTCCTCCCCTTTACACTCTCTGGTAGCGTTTTAGGGTTGAGTCGAGCACTTTTTGCGAGCTTAGTCTCGTGGTGGTGAGAGTGGTCGACTCGAGAGTTGTTTGTTGAGATGGATGGTTACATGGGCGACCATCCATATGATTGTTTGGACCTGGACAATTCGTCCTGGTATTCCGGACCAATGCAACCGGAGGTGGCTCAGACGAACACCCTGTATGGTTGGGATAATCTTCATTGTGTGACTGAGCAATCTTCATATAGGGGTAACATGAGAGAGGCACCGACTGCTAGACCACAATCTAGTTATGTCGGATCATATGCTGGTCAACAAACTGAGACATTACAACAAACTTTGTCCTCTTTCATGCGTATGGCAGACGACATTAGTGCACCGGTGGCTCCAGTAGCCGTACCGTGTGACTGTTGTGGGTTGAGTGGTCATGTTATCGGGGAATGTCCTTATGTTCCCCCTGAGCCTGAGTATGAGCATACATTTTCCCAAAATACTCAATGTGACCATTACGCATCCGCGTACAACCCGAGAGTGATGGATTCGTAGGGAGACAATTCTTATCCAAATTCTTATACCTCATTTTCACCCCCGTATCCTCCTCCCGAATACCCAGAAATCTACCAACACCCTACTTCAAATCATTGGACTCATTCTCAGCCCATCAACACCCAACCCCAAAATTTCCCAAGCTCTGACTCGGACCTCACTGTTGACCCCAAATTTGATTCCTTAAAACAAAACCCTCCAAATGTTCATGGAAACCACTCAAACTTTATTGAAGTCCAACTTGAATTCCATGCAAAATATGGAAATGCAAGTGAGTCAAATGACACAACAATTCCATGAACGTGAGGAGGGTAACCTTTCTTGTCAACATGAGGATTTATCTTCTGAAATCGAACCACCACCACATCCACAAATTCAAAGCACAATCTTTCAAAGTCAAACTCCTAGTCAGTCTGAGGGACTTGGGGTTTCAATTCACGATAACTTGGCGGAGGATTCGATTCCAATTGAGAATACTATGGACCAGCTTCTTTATGAGTCGGCACAGGATTGTGCCTTATCTTCTTGTCCCGTGGCCCTTGAGCCACATGACCTTATTGTTGTAACTTCTAAGGACTCACCTCTGGTGGAGCAAGAGCTCCCTAGTCCCCTCAATTTCAAACAACCTGATGAGAGTTTGCCTCTCACTATTGTTCCTGATCATCTTGGAAATGATGGAACATCAAACAACTACATAGCTCATGAGGGTATTAGAAGTTCCTTGGAGGATACCTTGGGTATGAGACCCACTTTTTGCTCGCCTGGTGTGTCGGACAAGCCTGACGAGGTTCTTGACCTCGTTCCGACGCACCAGCCTGTTGGTTGGAGAGTTTGGATTGACGATCATAACTTCAGCAGCGCAACGGGAGAAACTCTTCTTCCATTGCCCCTCATTTCCCAAACTCTAGAGAGGTTCAAGCTCTTTCAGGTTGATCCTTTGAATGAGACGCCTTTGCATCCAATTCATGGACCTCTCATTTCATCTGGTGCTCTTTGTGAAGGGGGGCCACGCATGCGTATTCTGGCCCCGCGTTGTGTCATGTTCCCTTTCCAAGTGCATTGACCCACTCTTGAGGTTCCCATTTGATGTCTTTTGACAAATGAATATGGGAACTTATGTTTGTACATAGTTATATAAAAAAATAATATAAAAAGTACAATAAAAGACTCCTTCAGTGAGGATCGATTGTTGTGAGCCCCAACCCTTGTGTATTTGGGCTCCATTTCTTTCACGTATTTGTATCCTTTCTTTAGCATCTCACAGGTTTTGAGGGAATTCGGGTTTGTGTCTCACAGGTTTTGAGGGAATTCGGGTTTGTATAACTTCAGAATTTAAGCGAGGAAGGTTACAACTCAGAGTGCCTCCGTAGCTGCCCTTGCACTGCTTATTCATTTAGGGATGTTACCGATGATTATGGCAAGAGCAAAACAAGATGCCTGGTTTGGGATGGAGATCTATTCTATACGGAGCATGTTGCCAATGGTGGAGAGGATCTACATGTTCGACTTGTTGCGTCCGAAATATCTGGTATATTTTTTTATCATGTCCTCCATGTTTAGAGTTGATATCATCTTGATATAAATATTTTTTCCACGTTTAGTGTTGAGATAATCTTAACATAATTATTGAGTGATCCTTTTGTAACATCCCGAAACAGCGGAAAATTTGAAATTTAAGCAACAAGAGATCTCAAGGTAATAATCATCAAGCGGGAATGTTACTCATTAATATAACCAGTCCGCGCACCAAAATACAACATAGTTTGTCAAAATACAGGATTAGATTGATACAATGAAAGACAGATACAAGTAATCATGACGACCTCGAAGAGTCCGAAAAGGATCCTCTCCCCAAAATGTGCGTGCACGCTATCACCACCCCCACAGAACCTACTGCGGTCTAGAAACATGAATTAAACAACGATGGTTGAGTTTCCCATTAGGAAACCTCGTATGCCAAGCTCACCTATATGAATGCAACAGTACGGAGGTGGAACATCCCAAGTATCTACACTCTTCCACACGGTGGTCCCTGGGCAGGCACGAGCAACGTACCCATCGTCACCTCCCGCCTCACGTTGTAAGCGAGGACGCAAGTTTCCGTAGATAGGGTTAACACAACACTAAGACCAGGACTTCAGTTCTGCGCACAAACGGTCGAACAGATAATAAGTTCACTTAAGTTCAGGTCAGACCAAATCTAACAGGCAATCCTCCGACCCACCAGCACAAGCACAACCGGTCGACCACCACATGGCATCGTTTGACAGGTTTTGGTTAAAGTCGGGTAAAAATACACTAAACTGGTCGACCACAACTAAGCATCGGTCGACTGTTGGTCGACAGTATCCTTGCACCAGCCAAGGATCTTACACCGTTCTCGTCGCCGGTGAGGTCTCCGACCTCCCACGACCGACCACAACTCCACCCCAACATGAGTGAGCAACAACACCAAACTAAAGATCTGGCATACCTTGGTCACGACTTCGCTGGAGAATGCTTACGCCAACAACCGCAACCAAACACTAAGTTGGCCTCAACTCTAGCCGCCTCCTTGCCTCTGCGAGGTAGAGCTCTGATCGCCGACGTCCGGGAAACTGAGGGACGAGAGAATGATGAGTGGAAGGAGAAGAAAGGAAATGAAGGAAGACGTCTGGGTGATCTCTAATTTAAGCATGAGCGTGATAAGATTCGAGGAAAAGTTATGATAGGGATTGAACAAACATCATCTGGCAATGATTGCTAATCAACTCAGCATGCGTGAAAACCATTAGATTGATCCAAGGTCCAACTATAATTAAGTACCAATAAAATATTCAAGACATTAGATTAAATACCTAAGCAACAATAAGATTAAGGTGCGGAAAATGCATGGAAAAACATAAATAAAGAATACAATAAACTAGCCCAACTGCTGCACTCCCACATGGAGCTACAACACCCAAGTCTCGGTTTGGAACAACCCAACCTGAGCTGGTCTGCTGACCACCACCATCGGACCATGACCTCAAGCAGCCACAACCCAACCTCCATCTAACCAAGCAACTCGGCAAGAAGAGAGGGAAGAAAAGGTGGCATACCTCGATTCCAAACTACAAACAACTTCGTCAGAGCTCCACGTACTCGTCTCCGGTCAGCACCTCCTCGCGTCGCACGCTCGGTCCACCGCCTCGCCCGAACCATGGTCGACACCTCCAGCACCTCCACAGCACGGGACAGGAAAAGAAAAGATGAAGGCAACGAGGAAGGAGATGAATGGCAGAAACACGAGGAAGAAGAAGAAAGAAGAGCGAAGGACAGTATATAACATCCTCTCCCATGTAAAACCCCAGACGAACCGGTCGCACTCAACACCAAACAGCGTCGCAACAGTACACGCCCATGCCTCACAACCTTAGGGTACTGTGCAACACAGTTCCCACCACCATCTCTCTTCTCACACAGCAACAAGGTCTTACAACCTAACCTCCTTAAAGAAATTTCGTCCTCGAAATTAACCAAGAGACTCACCAAAGAGCTCCATGAACTACTTCTGAACCTCCTCCTCGATCTCCCAAGTGGCCTCGTGCTCACTGTGGTGCTGCCACCGAACCTTCACCATCGGTATGGTCCTCCTCCTAAGCTGGTGGTCCATGCGATCGACGATCTTGAGTGGTCTCTCCTCAAGAGACAAGTCCTGCTATATCTCTGGCTTTGTTGTCTCAATCAGATGAGTTGGATCTGCAACGTAATTCCTCAGCATCGACACATGGAAGACGTTGCGAAGACCCGAAAACTGTGGTGGCAACGCAATCCGGTAGGCAACCACTCCAACTCGGTCTAGGATCTCGAATGACCCGATATACCTCGGACTGAGCTTCCCCTTCTTCCCAAACCTCATCACTCCTCGAGCAGGGTAAATCTTCAGAAAAATGTGGTCACCAACCTCAAAACTCAATTACCATCTGCGTCTATCGGCATAACTCTTCTGCCTGCGCTTTGCCGTGGCCAATCTCCTCCTGATCACATCGACCTTCTCTGCATAAATCTGCACCAACTCTGGCCCCACTATCTCCCTCTCACCTACAACAATCCAGCATACCGGTGATCTGCATGGCCTCCTGTACAATGCCTCGTACGGAGCCATCCCAATACTCGAATGGTAGCTCTTGTTGTAGACGAACTCTATCAGCGGCAAGTGCTCGTCGTAATGTCCTGCCCAATCCAGTGTGCATGCTCTCAGTATATCCTCCAAGGTCTGGATCGTCCTCTCAGACTGACCATCTGTCTGTGGGTGGAACGTTGTACTGAACCTCTGTCGTGTCCCCAAAGGTTGCGGCCGACTCCCCCAAAATCTGGATGTGAATATGGGATCTAGATCAGAGATGATGCTCACTGGTACTCCGTGTAGCCTGACTATCTCCTTTATGTACAACTTAGCTAGACCCTATAGAGGCAACGTGGTCCTGATAGCTAGAAAGTGCGCTGACTTGGTCAGTCGGTCGACTATGATTCAAATCGCGTCGTGGAACCTCCTCATCTTCGACAGCCCCGTGACAAAATCCATCGTCACGTGCTCCCACTTCCACTCTGGTAGCTCAATACACTGTATCGGTCCTGCTGGTCGCTGATGCTCAATCTTCACCTACTGACAGACTAAGCATCGGTCCACTAACTTTGCAATGTCCCACTTCATGCCCTTCCACCAGAAGTTCCGTTGCAGGTCTTTATACATCTTCGTGCTCCCCGGGTGTATGGTATATCTCGCTCGGTGTGCCTCCTCCATTATGTCATCTCTAAGCCCATCAACATTCAGCACCCAGATCCGACTCTTGAACCTCAGACCACCATTGAAGCCTGATCCATCTCTGGCGGCTAACAATAGCAGACCCACTAACTCCTCATCACCATGCAGAGCCTGAATAACTCACGAGATGGTCTGTGGCTCCACCCGAAGCCCAGCAATCACTGCCCTCTCAGAGCACTCTATGAATGACCTCCACTCTGACAACGTCTCGAGTAGCCTCCACTCCTGAATGCACAAACCAGCGACTGATACCTCTACTTTCCTGCTCAGGGCATCTGCAATTGAATTCGCATTCCCCGGATGATAGGAGATGACGAAGTCGTAATCCTTAATGAACTTGAGTCATCTGTGTCGCCTTATATTCAGCTCCTTCTGCGAGAACAACTACTTTAGGCTCTGGTGATCTGCGAAGACCTCGAACTGCTCCTACTGCGTGAACCACCGCTGCTAACTCCAAATCGTGAGTATTGTAGTTCTTCTCGTGCACCTTCAGCTACCTCGAAGCATACGTCACCACATTCCCGTGCTGCAACAGAACACAACCCAAGCCAATCCCTGATGCATTATTGTAAATCACATAGCCCCCACTGACACTTGGTAGCGTCAAAATCGGTGTTGTCGTCAGTCACCTCTTCAACTCCTGAAAGTTGTCGCCGCACTACTGGGACCAAACAAACTTGACGCCCTTCCGTGTCAACGCCGTCAGTGGTGAAGTAGGCCTGAAGAAATCCAGAATGAACCGTCTGTAATATCGAGCAAGTCCCACGAAGTTCCTGATCTCTGTCAGGCTCGTCGGGACCCTCCACTTAGTCACAACCTCAACCTTCTCCGGATCCACCGATATCCCATCCGTTGACACAATGTGCCCCAGAAAAGCCACCTGATGCAACCAAAGCTCACACTTCGTGTACTTAGGATAGAGTTGTTGATCCCTCAAGATGCCAAGCACAATCCACAGGTACTCCCGATGTCACTCCCTGTCTTGCGAGTACACCAAGATGTCATCCACAAAGACAATAATGAATTTTTCGAGGTACGTCTGGAATGTCCTATTTATGAGGTCCATGAATGTTGCAGGTGCATTCGTCAGTCCAAATGACATCACTAAGAACTCGTAGTGCCCATACCGCATCATGATGGTTGTCTTCTAGACATCTGCCTCTCTGATCCTCAACTGGTGATAACCGGAACGTAGATCTATTTTTGAGAACACTCTCGCCGTCTGCAGCTTATCAAACATATTCTCAATCCAGGGCAAAGGGTACCAGTTTCTGATGGTAACCTTATTCAGCATCTTGTAGTCGATGCACATCCGCAACGACTCGTCCTTCTTCTTCATAAACAACACAGGCGCTCCCCAAGGCGATACACTCGGTCGGATAAACCCAGAGTCCCTCAACTGCTTCTTCAACTCTGTCAACTCAATAGGTGCCATCCGATAGGGTGCCTTCGACTGCGGTGTCGTGCCAGCCACTAACTCAATGCCGAACTCGATCTCTCGATGCGGAGGTAAATAAGGAATATCTTCAGGAAACACATCTGGGAACTCCTGTACAACCTCTATATCCTCCACCCTCCCCATCTTTGGATCCGGAACTATCAGCGTAGCGACAAACGCTCTACAACCCTAATGCATTAGCTTCCGTGCCTTCACCGCAGACACGATCAGGCGACCTCCTCGACTCCTCTCCCTCTGATCAACACATAAGGCAAGTCCTTCCTTGAATAAGGATCTTCTTCTCACGCCAAAAGACTCGCACATCGTACTGTGACAACCAGTCCATCCCCAGTATGACGTCGAAGTCCTCAATCGGTAACAAGACCAGATCCGCTGAAAAATCATGGTCTCCCGAAACAACAGTGGTGTCGGGGAGAAAGCTCCCCATAGTGCCCACCTCACCCATGGTCGTACTGACTTACACCAAATCAGTTAGTAGCTCAGGGGTCTGATCCAACTTGCCAGCAAACATCTCCGAAATAAAACACGAGCAACTAAACCAGAAACGACAAAAGTACCTTCCACCACAGTGTTCGAGTCCTTCACCTCCTCATCCCGGACGGTGAAGACTCGCCTAGCTCTCCTGGCCTGGCTCTGCGAATCGACAAATCTACTGCCTCCATTCTTCCCTACCACCGGTGGTCCTGACCTCCTGCTCGGGCACTTCCGAATGTAGTGGCCCATCTGACCACATCCCAAACATGTACCGGTACACCAGGGGAACTCCTGACCCGGATAAAATCTCCCGTAGGTACTGCACGCACCAGATTGGCGTGCTCCTCGTCCACCAGCCTGGGGCCTCATGCTCGAGTTCCCAGTGGAACGACCAACAACACGTCCTCCCGTTCTCACTGGCGGCCTTTGCGCTTCTGGTAATTCTCCTAGTAGTCCTGATCAATAATAGTCGCACACTTCACTGCATCCTCCAGGGTCTGCGGCATGTTATTAATCACTCGCGACCTGAGCTGCTTCCTCAGCCCCTTGATGAACTTCCTCGCCCTCTGCTCGGGTGTCACATAGTTCTCAGAACAATAACGCTCCAACGCGTTGAATCTGCTGATGTAGCTAGGCAGGGACATCTCCTTCTACTCGCGGGCCAAGAACTCCTCCTTCCTGTCTCTGATGTGTTGCGGGAAGAACTGTTGGTTGTACTCCTCAAGGAATTCCTCCCAGCTCACATCAACTCTGTCGGCAAACAACACTATTGATGTAGTCCTCCACTAGTTTGCTGCCTCACCATCCAGCACGTAGGTGGCCAGATCTACCATCTGCTCCAGTACAAAGCTGATAGCCCTGAAAATCATCTGGATCTCAAGACTCAGTCCTCTACAGCCTTAGGGTCACTCCTGCCATCAAAACAAGGTGGGTGCTGCCTCATTAAGCGATCGTGCTCTACGCCTGTCCCTGTCTGCTCTGCCCTCTCCGCCTAACGCTCTAGGAACTCGCCCAACCTATCCCTGGTAGTGCCCTCGGTGGCATCACTGGTACTGAACTAATTCATGGCGTTCCTCACACGTCTCGGAGACATCTGGCAGAAGAAACAACTCAAGATTAGCCATGAATTCATGCAAAAAGTAAAGTGCAACCTACCTCTACTACACTAGGGTGATTTCTTTGGGAGCCACACATAGGAACCGGCCGCTCTGATACCAAATTCAAACATCACGAAAAAGCGGAAATTTTGAAATTTAAACAACAAGAGAACTCAAGGTAATAATCATCAAGCGGGAATGTTACTCATAAATATAACCAGTCGGTGTACCAAAATACAACAGAGTCTGTCAAAATACATGATTACATTGATACAACGAAAGACAGATACAAGTAATCATGACGAACTCGAAGACTCCGAAGAGGATCCTGACCCCAAAATGTGCGTGCACGCTGTCACCACCCCCACAGAACCTACTGCGGTCCTGAAACATAAATTAAACAACGATGCCTGAGTTACCCATTAGGAAACCCCGTATGCCAAGCTCGCCTATATGAATGCAACAGTACGGTAATGAACCTATCATACTAGTAGCATGTCATGTCTTCATCAGCAATGCAACAAATCCCCTCCAAGGGTAATACAAGACCTCAGTCCTACAACAACAACAAATCCCCTCCAAGAGTTAACAAGGACATCACTCCAGCAACAACATCGGGTCTCCCTCAGAGACGTACCGTAGGCACATACGGTCTTACAGACAGTACGCGATGCACCCCCACACGCGACTACTCGAGCCAAGGGATCAACACCACCCAAACGGAGACGGAGTCGTAGCCTCGTTGGTCAAACCATTCCCGGATAGGTGCCCAATCGAGGAATCATCGCCGGAACAATATCGGCGGCATCGCCGGCACAACATCGGCGGTACAACATACGTCTGACACAACATCAGATGATACAACCACAAGTCGTAACATCGTCGGCAACATCATCGCCGACACAAACATCAGCGGCATCATCGGAACAACCTCGGCGGTACAACATACGTCCGACACAACATCGGACGGGTCCAAACCGTAGTCTGCAAGGTCATCATGCTCCACGAGCCAAGCATAAACATGCATTGGGATCCACAATCCCTCAGGTCTGCTACTCTACTGAGAGTCAAGCAACAACACGTCACACTACAGTCCATCAACGGAGGTGGCACATCCCAAGTATCTACACTCTTCCATATGGTGGTACCTGGGCAGGCACGAGCAACGTACCCGTTGTCACCTCCCAGCTCATGCTCTAAGCGAGGACACGGGTTTCTATGGACAGAGTTGACACAACACTAGGACTAGGAATTCAGTTCTGCGCACAAACTGTTGAACAGATAATAAGTTCACTTAAGTTCCGGTCAGACCCATAGTCAGGAATGGTCGACAAAAATCTAACAGGAAATCCTCCGACCCACCAACACAAACACAACCGGTCGAGCGCCACATGACATAGTTTGACCGGTGTTGGTTAAAGTCGGGTAACAATACACTAAACCGGTCAACCGCAACTATCGGTCGACCATTGGTCGACAGCAACCTTGCACCAGCCAAGGATCTTACGTTGTTCTCGTCACCGGCGAGGTCTCCGACCTCCCGCGACCGACCACAACTCCACCCAAACATCGGTGAGCAACAACACCAAACTAAAGAACTGGCATACCTTAGTCACGACTTCGCTAGTGAATGCTTACGCCGACAACCACCACCAAACACTAAGTTGGCCTCAACTCTAGCCGCCTCCTTGCCTCCGCGAGGTAGAGCTCTGATCGCCGACGTCCGGGAAACTGAGGGAGGAGGTTGCTAAGATTCGACAAACATCATCTGGCAATGATTGCATGACCGTGATAAGATTCGAGGAAAAGTTATGAGAGGCATTCAACAAACATCATTTGGCAATGATTGCTAATCAACTCAACATGCATGAAAACCTTTAAATTGAATCCAAGGTCCAACTCTAATTAAGTATGACTAAAATATTCAAGCCATTAGATTAAATACCTAAGCAACCATAAGATTAAGGTGCGGAACATGCATGGCAAAAACATGGATAAAGAATACAATAAACTAGCCCAACTGCTGCACTCCCACATGGAGCCACAACACCCAAGTCTCGGCTTGGAACAACCCAACCCGAGCTGGTCTGCCGACCACCACCATCGGACCACGCCCATAAGCAGCGACCACCCAACCTTCATCTAACCAAGCAACTTGGCAAGAAGAGAGGGAAGAAAAGGTGGCATACCTCGATTCCAAGCTACACACAACTTCGTCGAAGCTCAACGTACTCGTATCCGGTCAGCACCTCCTCGCGTCGCACGCTCGCTCCACCACCTCATCCGAACCTTGGTCGACACCTCCAGCACCTCCACAGCACGGGACAGGAAAAGAAAAGATGAAGGCAACGAGGATGGAGATGAATGGCAGAAAAATGAGGAAGAAGAAGAAAGAAGAACGAAGGAGAGTACATAACATCCTCTCCCACATAAAACCCTAGACGAACCGGTCACACTCAACACCAAAAAGTGTCGCAACAGTGCACGCCCATGCCTCACAACCTTAGCCTACTGTCCAACACAGTTCCTGCCACCTTCTCTCTGCTCACACAGCAACAAGGTCTTACACCTTTCTTTTCAAGGGTAAAGGCTATCTAATTGGATAATGTTCATGTTAACCATTTAATGATATACCTTTGCACTTCGTAACCAACTAAATAACCAATATTACTAGATTGGTCAACCGTATTAGATTTTTGAAAATTCAACCAATTATCTGTTATCAAATTGTATATAAAAAAGATGAAAGACGTAAGTTTAATAATATAATCAAAGATGATTTGGTTGTTTTTTTCACCTTGTGCATGAACAAATAATCTCAAAGAAACAACCTCAAACACGGACAAACATTTTCTTCGCATTCTCCTTCCCACCTTAAGTGCTGTATTTTTCTTTTCGGAATTTTGTGTTACTTCATGATGAAGAGAAGCCGAAGACAAAGTAAGGTTGTGTTTTCTTCACTCATACTAATTCATAACATTGAACTAATGCAAAAAAATATTGATTATCGTGTGTTTTGTTAAAGGGCCCAGGGGAAATATTGAAGCAATGCTACTGGAGAACTTAAATCTATGTAGAGACAATACTAGTGGGAAAACAAATTCTGAACTACCATTGGTGGACTACAATTCTATTTTATATGTCTCAAACAACTTCTCTATGCAAAATATACTTGGAGAAGGGGGATTTGGACCAGTTTACAAGGTAATATTTAATACCCAGTCATTATGAATCATCATTGAGTAGCATGTGATGATAATTTGTTGCTAAAACAATTAGGGTACACTGCCCAATGGTCAACTAATAGCCGTTAAAAGGCTGGCGGTAAGCTCTGGACAAGGTTTTCATGAGTTAAAGAACGAGGTAGAACTCATCGGGAAATTACAACACACAAATCTCGTTCGACTAAATGGCTGGTGTGTTCATGAAAACGAACGCATACTAATTTACGAATACCTTCTCAACAAAAGCTTAAATAAGTTTGCATTTGGTATGTGTGCTACTTTTTTACTTCTCAGCCTTGATGATTAAATGCAACTTATATTCTATTTGTTGCGCTCTTCCACTGATATTTCTCCTCTACAAGATCAAACTTTATCAGTAACTCTTAGTTGGAGCAAGAGGTATCACATCATTGACGGTATTCCTCAAGGATTACTCTATCTTCACCAGTACTCTAGGCTGAGAGTTATTCATAGTGATCTTAAAACCAGCAACATACTACTTGATGGTCGTATGAATCCCAAAATTTCATATTTTGGACTTGCAAGAATATTCGGAGGAAACCAAACACAAGCAAATACAAATCGAATAGTAGCAACATAGTGAGTTGAACTTCAAATCCATATAATGCTACTTATACTACACACTTCTATTAGTAATTATATAATTTGCATTGAATTTTTTTACCTTATTTTTGTGCTCTATTTCAGCGGTTATATGTCGCCGGAGTATGCAATGCATGGTCGTTTCTCTGAAAAATCAGATGTATTCAGCTTTGGTGTCTTAATTCTCGAAATCGTCACTGGAAAAAAAGCACCATATATTTTCCTTACCAAGGGTCCTTCAATCTTCTCGTATATGTATGTTCTTACTATCGATTATCTTTTCATAATTTTTTATTTAGGAATTTTTTGTTCAAGAGAAAAATTGCATCCTCATTGTAGATTTTACAAAATTCTTGCATGCTTCTGATCGTTCAGTGCTTTATCTACACTTCCAGTAGTCTCCCAATGACCCTACATGCAAATGTTGCAAACTTCTTAACATAATTTAGTTCACAACTTTCGACCTTAAATACAAGCATGACAACTTTGGGGAGAAGAGAGAATTCATGATCTTGTTGACGCATCCATAAGTGGTGACATGGTAGCACCTGAAGTATCAAAATGTGTGTAACATCCTCAAAAGCGGAAGAAATTTAAATTTTCAATAAAACACAACACGAGGATATTACCAAAGAAAACAGGCAACTGGTGCACCAACATATATACAATATATATATCTGAGAGTTTCAAAATTGTGATTACAACAAAAGATAAGGAAAATATACATGTAATCACTCAGAGCTCAAAAACAAGGAAAGCACGATCTGTCCCCGAACGTGCTCCTCCTCAGTCAACACCTCCTAGTGCCGCTCACGGCCTGAAATAAAACACGTCTATTCCTGAGTTTCCCATTAGGAAACCCCGTATGCCAAACTTCTACCACAATAAATGAACTAGACATCTAAAGCATGTATGATATGAAATGCAATAAACAAACATCGTCTCACTGGGCCCCCGGGAACTCTCTCCCTACCACAGTAGACATCAAGCAGTGACGGGTCTCGTGGGTCCTCTAGCCCAACCCTCACACGTCCCCCAGGCACCACAGCCAGAAACACCCTCGGCTACAACACCACGCTGCATCACTCTCAGGTCGGTAATGTCTGTACCATTGCCGCTCTAGGGCCAGAGACCCGATGCCATCTTGAGCTGCTCAAGTAAACCCCTCTCAGGCAGGCAAAGTCTGTACCGTTGCCCCTCTAGGGCGGGAAACCCGTTGCCATCTTGAGCTGGCACCAAACACACGAACAACCCTCAGGCCGGCAATGTCTGTACCGTTGCCCTTCCAAGGCCGGAGACCCGTTTCCATCTTGGGCTGACCCGACAACACCCATGAACCACTGATGAGAATTAAATTTATACCGCAAGTGCACGACGTCAATGAAGACGTGGCAAATACAGGTCGAACACAAGGAGGGAGAGATCTTGTTATTTGTGTGATTTTCGATTAAGGGGAAGAAGGAGAGAAGAAATAAATTGGGTTTTGAGATTTTTGATTTTTAATTTCCTAAAGCATGAAACATGAACAAATAAAACTAAAGCAAGAACAAAGATGGTGAATTCCGTTGGGTGGAGGTTTAGGTATTGGGTTTAGATTAGAGAATTCAGAAACTTATAATAAATCATATTAGTTATAAAGCATTACATGATAAATGATTTAACATAAACTCAAGTAATCAAAATATACTAACACGAAATTAAAATAATAACTTTTATTCTTCTTCTCTTCACCCTAAATCCGTCACCTCCACCCTTTGGAAAGAGTTAGAAACTCATGGATGGAAAGGAGGAGAAGGGGTCCTAGAGGAATTACAAAAGAAAACTAAAAACAAGAAATAAAACAACAGAAATTTATTAAACTAAGGAATAAAAACTAGAACTTAAGCTAAGGACCTTCACAACATCGTTTCAGGGCTATTTATAGCCGATACAAGGGACCTAAGTATAAAATAGGAAAGTACATGTGTCAAGACACGACTGGACAAAATCCTGAGCCACGGTTCGCAAGGGGTGCGGCGTTTCCGCCGCACAATACATGTAAGATGCGGCGATTTCGCCGCAAATTATGCTCTGATTGGATCCGGATTTTTCCTGTGTGTTTATGATATGATTTCAATGTCCTTTGCGCATCCAGATGATTTCTTTCCTTTCTTTTGAGCTCCGAATTAATTCTTATATATATTTGGAGATCCAAATTGATTTTTCTTTAAAACCTCTCCAAGATAATATTTTGGTACTTTAATTTGCAGTCGAGTCCTCCGCTTTTTGCAATTACGTCCCTGACTACTTTTGTGCTTAAGTCCTTGGCCTTTTTGTAATTAGGTCCTTGAATGCTTTTATGCTTGGATGAACTTCCATTTGAATCCCGATAATCTTGAACTTTGTCTTTATGACAGAAATGAGTCTCTTGCACACATTTATGCTCGGGAAATGGGTAATTTGCATTCAGGTCCCCGTATTCTGTAAATAAGACTAAACACATACCTTAGTAGCATTTATTGACATAAAATTAATCTAAATGAGAGACATATGATGTATTGTATGCAATGCATCAACCACTCTCAGGCCGGTAATGTCTGTACCATTGCCCCAAAAAGGCCGGAGACCCGTTGCCATCTTGAGTTGGCTCCACAACACTAAAACCACACAAAACCGCACCAAACGGTCGAACAAAACCACCAAACTGGTCGACAAAATCCTCTCCATAGGACTGGCCCAACCGAAAAACATGTCAACCGGTCGAACGGCAAAGGGGTCCCGTTCGACCAAATTCCCCCAGTAAAAACTCCATGTCGCAATAAAAAGCACAAATGGTCGAACCACACGTGATCATCGGTCGACCGAACCACGAACGCATAAGTGAGCATTAAAGTAAAGCATGACATACCTTGAAGACTTGAAGAAGCCTTTGAAGACCCAACAGAGAGCTTTTCCTCTCGAGCCCAAACTCCTGCAATCCCAACCTAGCAACAATCAACACAACTCCGACAACGCGCCCCCACTCCGCACGATTTCCTCCCGGCCACGCCGAAGCTCTTGGAATCCTCCTCGAAGATCTGGAGAGAGAGAGAGACAGTAAGTGAGTGAGAGAAAGAGAGGGAGAGAGAAACCCACCATACATACAAAACCCTCCTTTCAATCTCTGCCGTCCATTTCACCAACTCTTAAACCTCCCTAAACAGCCCCTAATCAAGTCCAAAACATGATTAGTGAAAAGCAAGAATTTAGGATATTACAATGTGTCCACATTGGACTGTTGTGCATTCAAGAAAATGTTGATGATCGACCGACAATGTCTTTGGTTATATCAATGTTGGGAAACAAGAGAATTGTTTTAGTGATACCAAAACGACCCACATTCGCTCTTGGTGGCCATGCAGACCCGACTAAAGTTAATTCATCTTCAACCGCCTCACAAGAAACGTTAAATGGTCTCACGCTTAGTGTTGTGGAAGGTTGTTGACACATGTTAGCCTATGAAGTCCATCATCAACCTCTTTATTAAAACTTCACTTGTACTAAAGCCTAATGGTCCTAAATTTGAGTCTGTAATTGGGTCCACTTTGATTAGGTGTTACCCAAGTCTCCTAGTTTAGTATTCTTAGCTAGTTTAGTCCCACAGGCCACATCTATTAAACTATCAAGTGTAATCATCAACGCTCCTATGAATACAATTTTCTCTTTCTCATTGTATTCAAGTGAGAAAGAGATTCATTAGACTCTTGTGTTATATTGTATATAATATGTGATTTCGTTACTGGTTGGACACAATAAGCACATCTAAATCGCATGGTTGACAAAGATCGGTCTTCTTTTTCAATCTTAACTAAAGTTGGTTATCGGGTCGGGCCGTCCCGGGAGGCTACATAGCCCGGGTCGGGTCGGGCTGGGCGCAGTGGCGTGACTGACCGATCGAGTCGGATCAGGTTCGATTGGGTTCATGTTCTTATCAGTAAGATTTGCAAGGCTATTTTCTTGTAGTAGAGATATTCATATACCCGTATCTTATAAAATTTCAATTAAAAACACTATCAAATTAGAATTCCAACAAAATAATCGGTTCATCGACGTCATTGCATCACCGACTACCCCATCTACCCATCCCAACTGAGACTGAAAATTTATTATGTACAATAAATTTACAAATCACATATAATGATATAATTGCTAATGTATTAAGTATTACAATTGCAAATTACAATTATAGATAGTTTATTTGTATTCGGCGTTGCTCTCATTGATTTGCATGTTTTGCATTCACTCTTTCGCGTCCATCCAATCTTTTAAGCAAACACTTGTCTCAGGCGCTAAATGCTTAATTAATCTAGCGGATGTGATGCGCCTCTTCGGTCAAGACCGGTTTACCTGTGCTAAATGCAGTCTCAGACTCCACAGTTGGCACTAGAGGAGTTACTAAATCACATGCTAATAAATAACTATTGGAAATCTAGCACAGTTAGATTTCCACTAGTTTAAACATCAAAAGATTTGCAACACTTAATTAAATATCAATATTTAAATATGCCGTTAATTCATTATGTGTTTCATTTTGTTCTAATCTTAATCTTTATTGATTTAACCAATTCCTTTGAAAGTTTTCGTCATCTTCATCTTCATCCACAAGTAGGTGTTGTTGGGATGATGATGAACTAGCAAAGTTTGAACCCAATTGATTAACATTATGTAATGGTTCTTATACACTAAAATATCTATTAAGGTGTGTTCTATTGTATTTTAAGTAATCTTCACAACCTTTATAATTTGGAAGGGAAGAAATGAATCGAACGGGGGTTTATATAGATTTTTGTAATGACATTTTCATAATTAAGCTATTTATTCTCAGCCATTTATTCTTTCTTAACCCTACATCTAACGATCACCACTGAGCCAAGCTACCTAACCCTACTATATATTCATCTTCTTGCCACCTCTCCCTCATTTTTCTCAAAAATGAAACACTAATCTTCTGCTCAGATCTCCTTTTTCTAGTCTATTCTTAAGGAAGTTGGGGCAAATCATTCTTGTTGTTTTAGTTTCTCTTTCCTCCATAATAGTTTTTGTGTGTTGTTCTCTCATATGCACACCTTTCTCTTATCTTTTTTCATTGTTTTTGGTCAGATCCATCGTAGCCTTTCTCTTATGTTGAAGATTGTTTTAGTTATGATCATCTTTTCTTTGGTTTTTCATCAGATCCACCATAGTTTTCTTCTATTTTTTATTTTTTATTTATTTGATCACACTTGTTCATGGTTATCTGGTTTATTTATATTGTGTTTTCTTTATAGAAGCTTATCTTCTATTATAAGATCTCTTAGTTTTTCTTGGAAGTTAACCACTCTTGTTTTTCTTCTCTCGCATAAGTACTAGTTGTTAAAGTGTGTCCTTTGATATGATCCATGGTCTCAGATCTTAGAGTTTCACTTCTCTATGTTGGATTTTTGTTTATTTTCTCTGATTTCTCATTTGTTTTCCCCTACTAATTTCATCTTTGGTTTTTAACTAGTGTGATGGTGACTCTGCTTAGTGTTAATAACATAACTCTTAAATCTACTAATCCTATACCACCACTTCGTTTTCTATATATGTTCGGTTGAGTAGAACTAACTATCTCCTTTGGAGATCTCGGATCCTTCATATTGTTAGAGGCCACAACCTTTTTTGCATCCTTGTGGATCTAATATATGTTCACCTTAGTACCTTCCTAGGCATATTACACTTTCTAGATTTGCCAAAAGTATGTGATGTGTTCGTTTTAAATACCGCAAGTGCACGGCGTCGGTGAAGACGTGGCAAATACGGGTTGATCCATAGGGATGTGTGTGGACTCTGGTTCTTCAGAATGCAACTGGGCAAAGAGGAGAAGAAGTTGTTGATTATGGTAACTACACTAAACTACAAATGAACTAACAATTAAACTAAACCCCCATGGAATGGAGGTGTGTAGGTATGTGTGTCTGAGTGACTCTTCATTTCAATTAGGAACAAGTGTTGTTTGTGTGGCATACAAGTAGAAGCTAGTGTAGAATCTAAATGTAGGATACACAACACTAAATGGCAAACCATGAACATGCATATCTCACTTGAAGTTGAGGTTGATTTTAGATTATCAAAAGTACCTACTGTGGCCATTAGAGCATCAATCATTCCTACATACAACCTAAATCATTCATGTGAATGTGCACCAAACATGGATCCATACATAACAACTCATTCTCATCAAACCATTACAAAAACAAGATAAACACTAAAGCGAGCATGAGACAAGTACCTAGTATGGACATTATCTCATCTAATACAAGTTTTAGCATGCTACAGGTATAGATCTATATTTAACATATCAAATGACACAAATTAAAGAATCCATCACTATCATATAATCTACATTACCTCCACCCAAAATGGGGATAGAACTACTCACTACTCAGTAAGAAAGAAGACTAAACGAAATCAAACTAAGCATGAAAGAATTAAAAGAGACAATATAAACTAACTAAGAAAATTATTTTTATTTACATGACTCACATTACAAGTAGCATTCTTCTCCACTTGAGTTTTGGTCCAAGGCTTAATCTAAGTAGAGAGAATGCCACCAAGCAATGGGGTTGATTGAATCAGTTTAATATACTGCAAGTGCACGAAGGCGTTGAAGCGGTGGCAAGCACGGGTCGATCCACAAGGAGCCTGCGTCAGTCGGATTCATGATACTCGAGTGGGAAAAGAAGAGGAGAGAGATGCGATCGGAATAAAGCTACAACTTCTAAGAAATCGAAAACAAACAATAAAACTAATACATGGTTAGGATTAATCTGGGAATAATCGGACGGCTCTAAATCACATCTGATAGTGCAAGAATGCTCTGACCAGACAAGTCAAACAAAGACCGAAATTTCAACCAAATTGGAGCATTTTGATCTGCCAGTGGTGGATCCAGATCTGCCACGGGCAGATCAAATGCGACCGATCCAGTTGAAATTTTGCGTCCCACTTTATTTCTTCATTTGGCACTTGGGGTGAAGTCCTAGTCTTCTGGCTCGAATCACGTTGAGTGTAATTGGCGAAATACTGATTTTATTCAAGTCATCTGTCACCATATTTTGCACTCCACAATCAGGTCCCTCCGGGTTTGCACTTGGGTCCTTCCTGGTTTGCGATTCAGTCTTTGGGCATTACAAATAGGTCCAGAACCTTCCAAATCAGTACATACTTGTTATATCTAGGTCTTTTATTATCACTTCCTCTTCTTTATTACCTAACTCCAGAAACACGTCAAAGAACAACTTGAGTAGCACAATATTAGGGTAAAATAAGGATATATAGCATGAATATGATGCATGATATGCAACTAATCAAATATCCCCACACTTACCTTTTGCTAGTCCCGAGCAAAACAAATAAAGACAAAAATAAAGAAAAATGAAACATGTGAAAAACAGGGAAATCCTAACTCACTTTCGTAGGAATCACAACTGCACTTAACATGTGCAACAAGTCATTAAACCTCTTTGTTGTCAAAGAGGAGGAGTGGTGTCTCCTGAGCGTTTTCAGCGGATATACCCACAAAATCCGAACATTGATGCATTATTTAATCTGGCCACATGATTTGTTGGACATAATTTGGTCGATCATTGGATACGGTAATACTACGAGCCGACTGTATATTTGTATCCAATCCACACACCTAGCCTAATGAATCATTCGTGCAAATTAATTAAGGACTTAAATGAAAAACATGGACAACCTTAACATCCTCAAGCGATACAAAGTGTAAAGTCCATTAAGGTTTTTATTTGCATTACCTCTTTTTTTCTTTTTCTTTTTTTATAGTTGGTTTGTAATTTTCACAAGGTTAGGTTTCGTGTATCATTGCCTATAAGGACTTACACTATCACGTACACCTATCCCCACATCTCCATATAGGGCAATCCCTATCCCCCGTGTAACGGGAGTTCGATCGGTGCATCTCAAGTCAGATGACTCGAAAGCACCAGGCACAAAGTCCCCTCGGACCTAATTTCCCGAGTGATAGGAGCCGTGCGAGAAAAGAGGACACCTACACACTTATTTCTTATCTACACATGAACCAAAACCCCTACACTTAATGTCTCACAACAGAAGTTAAAGGGTCCATGACTACAACAAACTTCCTTATACTAACAGACACAAATTATTGACTCACAAGGTTCAGGGCAGACTTCTTTAATTGTTCGAGGACTAAAACCCTATGATTACTCGTCCCCCGAGGGAAGATCAGGGTGCATCCTAACGACCCGATAAGACCTAGAGCCGGTATACTAGATATCCTAATGCATCATGTTCAAGATAATTTTGGGAGCTTTTTTTTACTTTGCCTCGCAACGGTTTTGCACATGCCAAACACACGCAAAACCCACAAAACATTTTCTTTCTCAAACACATGACGATTTTGAAAGAAATGTGAAAATTTAAAGCACAAGGAAAGCAAAAGAAGACAAGTCACCCAAGGATCATGGCAAACAGATATATCGATATTAAATGCAACACACTAACATGACCTTAACAATGCACACAAAAGAAAACAAAAGAACGCAAAAGAAAATGAGAAAGACTTGACTATGTACACACGTAAAACACCCCCACACTTACTTCATGCATTGTCCTCAATGAATGTGAGTATGATCCTACATGCATTTATGCATCAAAAAGAAAATATCACACCAACTTGAAGCACAAAGGAAAGTTGATGGTTATGTTGATGGACACAAACCCAAATTCCTCTCAAAACTTGTGAAATACTAAGGAAGAGAGACAAATACGTGAAAAAATGGGACCCAAATACACAGGGGTTGGGGCCCACTACAATCAATGCTCGCGCATGAAGTCTTTTGTTGTATTTTTTCTTTTTACTAAATTTTTTTTTCTTTTCTTTTTTGATAATTTTTTTTGAAATATAGCTATGTACAAAAATAAGTTTCCATCTTCATTAGTCATAGGACATCAAATAGGAACCTCAAAAGTGGGTCAATGCACTTGGAATGGAAACATGACACCACACTCGATCAGGATACTCATGTGTGGGCCCCCTTCACAAAGAGCACAAAATGAAATGAGAGGTTCATGAATTAGGCGCAAAGGCGTCACATTCAAACGATCAAACTGAAAGAGCTTGAACCTCTAAGGAGTTATGGACATAATGTGCAACGGAAGAAGAGTTTCTCCCATTGCAGAATTGAAGTTATAATTGTCAATCCAAACTCCCCAACCAACAGGTTGGTGGGTCGGAACGAGGTCAAGAACGTCGTTATGCATGTCCGACTCACCAGGTGAATAGAAGGTGGGTCTCATACCCAAGGTATCCTCTAAGGCATTTCCAATACCCTCATTGGCAATTTAGTTGTTTGATGTCCCATCATTTCCAAGATGATCAGGAACAATAGAGAGAGGCAAACTCTCATCAGACCATTTGAAATTAAGGGTACTAGGGAGCTCTTGCTCCACCATAGGTGGGTCCTTAAGAGACACAACATGAAGATCATGTGGCTCAAGGGCCACATGACAAAAAGATATGGCACAATCCTGTGCTGACTCATAATGAAGTTGGTCCATGTTTTTCTCAATTGGAATCAAATCGTCCACCAAGTGATCATGAATTGAAACCCCAAGTCCCTCAGACTGACTAGGAGTTTGACTTTGAAATATTGTGCTTTGAATTTATAGATGTGATGGTGGTTCGAGATCAGAAGATAAATCCTCATGTTGACAAGATAAGTTACCCTCCTCACGTTCACGTTATTGCTGTGTCATTTGACTCACTTGCGTTGTCGTATTTTGTATGGACCATTGAGTGGTTTCTAGGAACGTAAGGAAAGTTTGTCTCAAGGAATTAGGTATGCGGTTAACTATGAGGTCCAAGTTAGAGTTTGGGAATTTTTGGAGTTAGGTGTTGATGGGCTGAGAATGAGTCTTATGATTCGGAGTGGGGTGTTGGTAGAAGCCTGGGTATTCGGGAGGAGGATACTTGGGTGGAAATGATGTATTAGAATTTGAATAAGAATTGTCTCCCCACGAATCTATCCCTCTCAGGTTGTACGCGGATGCGTAAAGGTCACATTGAGCATTTTGGGAAAAGGTGTACTCATACTCAGACTCTGGGGTAACATAAGGATATTCCCCGAAAATATGATCACTCAACCAGAAATAGTCACACGGTACAACTGTAGCAGGTACCGGTGCAATCATTTTGTCTACCACATGCCCGAAAGAGGCAAAAGGCTCTTGTAATGTCTCAGTTTGATGACCAACATGATTGAATCAATTTACTATACTATAATTGCACGACCGCGTTGAAGCAGTGGCAAGCACAGGTCGATCCACAAGGAGCGTGTGCAAGTCAAATTCACGATACTCGAGTGAGAAAAGAAGAGGAGAGAGATGCGATCGGAATCAAACTACAACACGTAAGAAATCGAAAAGAAACAATAAAACTAAACCCGTCGGGGGGTAGAGAAAGAATGTGAATATGAGAATGTGTGGTGTAGTTTGTGTTCAAATGTGCTCATCAAAGTATGCCATACCTGAAATCCACAAGACTCAATTCCAACTTTTCCTCAACATGAAATAAGATAAAACCTTATCATTAAAACATACAAGACAATAATTGAAATGAAGCTAATATGTTCACATGCAAAATAACTCTAATCCAACTGTCTCCACATGAAATAAGATTTATCCCAATCATTAAAACATACAAGACATTAACTTGGTTAAAGCCAACATGAGCACATGCATGCACATGTCGTGTTCCCTTCTTCCACTCTATCCTTATCCAAACCTCATCATTCCCCATAAAATAGGTCCACTAATCTAAGCATATGCTAAGCTTCATTCAAGAGCATTAGCACATCAAAGATAAGACTGAAACCCATTAGATGGTTATGGAAATCATGTAAGGCTCAAAGGATTAAGATTAACACATACACTCATCCATCACATGATCAATCACCTTCTTCTCCACCCTCAATGGGGATGGACTACTCTCTACTTATATCTACACTAAAGAAAGCATAAAAATAACAAGAACCCATAATGTAAATAACTGAAAACAAGATTAACTAAACAACAACATCGAAGAAATTGCAGCAAAGTAAAAGACATGTATTTACAGAACACAAATCACTATTGATTGAAATGAATGGATTACAAAGTGTGCTTCTTCTCCTCCGACTACACTAAGCAACAGCAAAATAAAATCTAAAACTAATGGAGAAGAAAGAAAAAGAGGGATAGGAGGGATTACAATGGTATATATAGACTAATACATGGTTATGATTAATCTGGGAATAATCAGATGACTCTAAATAACATCTACTATTCCAAGAATGCTCTTACCCGACAACCCGAACAACGACCAAAATTTCAACCAAATTCGAGCATTTTGATCTGGTTGAAATTTTGGGTCCCACTTTAGTTCTTCATTTGGCATGTGGGGTGAAGTCCTAGTCTTCTGTCTAGAATCACGTTGAGTTTAATTGGCAAAATACTGATTTGATTCAAGTGTTGTGTCACCATATTTTGCACTTCACAATCAGGTCCCTCCGGGTTTGCACTTGGGTCCTTCCTGGTTTGCGATCCAGTCCTTGTGCATTACAAATAGGTCCAGAACCTTCCAAATCAATCCATACTTGTTATATTTAGGTCATTTTTGCTCCCTTCTTCTTCTTTAGTAACTAAATCCTGAAACACCACAAACAACAACTCGAGTAGCACAATATTGGGGTAAAATAAAGGATATATAGCACAATATTGGGGTAAAATTCAAAACTGATCCAAGGCAATTCGGTTGACCTAATGCCATTTGTTTGACCAAAATGACAATTCCAGAGAGTAAACCCCAAAATTCATCCAAGCAAATCCGGTCGACCAAACCAACTGTTTAACCATTTTATTAATAACCGCAAGTGCACGGCCGCGATGAAATGGTGGCAAGTACAGGTCGATCTGTAGGGAGGCGAGTAGCCTCTGGTTTGTCAAAAATCAAGTGGTGAATAAAGGGAGAAACGATGTGATTATGCTAAAGCTAACTACACTAAACTAGTAAGTAAGAAATACGAAAGCAACGAAAGTTTGAGAATCAAGAAGAGAAACCCCTAAGGGGTGGAGTGTGTGCATATATGAAGTGAAATAAGTGATGAATGATGCATGTATGTGTGTCGTGTGTGTGTCTTCATGCATAGGAAGTGTCTAAAGATGTGGCAAAACCTACAATTTCATTCACACAACGTATCGGCAATTACTACTTGATTAACATAAGATTACGCTCATCATGAGAAGTGTCTAAAGATATGGCAAGACACATAAAAACCCATAAACTCATGTGAAGAACAAAGGTAAGCATGGGAGGTGTCTAAATGTTATGCAAAACCAATAAAAACAAACTTTCTTCAATCAATCAAGCAATCAAACACAAATACAAGAACATAACTAAGATGTAGCATATTCAATAGGAAATTTCAGTCAACAAAAATGAGAAAACTAAGCATGGGTAGTGCCTAAATCTTATGGCAAAACCCATTAAAAATTCCCGAACATGTAGATGATTAAAATACCCCCAATGAATATACAAAACATGAAAGTCTACACAATCAAAGATTCATCAAACATCCTAACTTCACAATATATATGAACATCATCTCCACCCCCCCAAAGGGGATGGATCTACTAACTACACATTATGCTAGCAATTAAACTAAAGAAGAAATGAGACATTCTAACTAATTTAGCCAAAGATCAAAGAAACAAGACTGAGCTAAGCATACATAAAGAGAAGACAACAAGAGAACAAAACAATGAAAAATTATTTTATTAAATGACTCACATTACTAGTAGCATTCTTCTCCACCTTGAGTTTTTGCTCCAAGGCTTACTCCGAGTAGAAAAACGTAATTGGGCAATCCCTTGATATGAGACTAAACGCATACTATAAATGGACATAAAACAACAAAATACATGACCCGACTCAACGATGGAACATTTGGACAAATTTGGACCACCAATTTGCGGTCCAGATTGCTTGGATTGAGTCCGGATTTTGGTGGTTCATTTCTTGCTTGATTTCTTGATGTTTGATGAACCCGATTTGGTTTGTGATAATTGGGCCCGAATCTAATTGCCAAAATACTCATAATGGTGTGGAGCTTCTTGATTTCCTCATTAGTCCTTTTGGCTTTACATCTGGGTCCTTCCCTCTTGCACCTCGGTCCATAAGTCTTGCAACTCAGTCATTTTTTCTTGCTTTTATGTCCTTTTTAAGTCTCTTCTTCTCAAACCTTTTATTCCTGAAACTTAAACATAAAACTCGTTACGTAGCATTGTTTAGGTTCAAGAAAATGGATATAAGACACAAATGAATGCATGAAATGATGTCAATCAAATACCCACACACCTAACATTTGCTAGTCCCGAGCAAAATAAAGAAAAGGAAAAATGAAAGAAAGGAAAATTCATTCGTAAAACAGGGAAATCCTAACTTACTTTCGTAGGAATCACGGTTGCACTTACCATGTGCAACAAGCCATTAAACCTCTTTGTCGCCAAGGAGGAGGAGTGTTGTCTCATGAGGGTTTTCAGCGGATATACCCACAAAATCCAAACATAGATGCATTATTCAACCTAGCAACATGACCCGATGGGCTCATTTTTATCGATCATTGCACGTGGTAATTTTACGGGCCAACTCTATAAATGTAATCAGTCCACACTCCTAGCCTAATGAACCATTCGTGCAAGTTAGTTAAGGACTTAAGTGACAGATATGGGCAACCTTAACATCCTTAAGTGAAACAAAGTGTAAAGTCCATTAAGGCTCTTATTTGTCTTCTTTTTTTCGTTTTCTTTTCATTTTTTTCTTCATTTTTCTTCTTATTTTTGGAGCATTATGATTTACACTAGTTGGTGTTTGATTCTCCCAGGGTCGGGTTACGTACATCATTGCCTATGTGGACTTACACTATCACGTACACCTTCCCCCAAATCTCCACATAGGGTGATCCCTAACACCTTTGTAACGGGAGTTCGGTCGGTGCATCCCAAGTAAGATGGCTCAAAAGCAACAGGCACAAAGTCCCCTCGGACCTAATTTTCCGAGTGGTAGAAGTCGTGCAAGAAGAGTGAACACCACTTATTTATTTATTTATATACATGGGAGCCAAAACTCCTACACTTACAGTTTCACAACAAGATTTTAAGGGTTCCTGACTACGACAAACTTCCTTATATGAACAGACACAAATTATTTGAGTCACTAGGTTCAAGGTGGACTTCTTTAGTTGTTTGAGTACTGAAACCCTATGATTACTTGCCCCCGGGAGAAAACCGAGATGCATCCTTACGACTATCTAAGACCTAAATCCGGTATACTAGATATCCTAATGCATCATGTTCAAGACAATTTTGGGAGCTTTCTTTTTACTTTGCCTCTCAACGGTTTCGCACATGCGAAACACACGCAAAACCCACAAAACATTTTCTTTCGCAAACACATGAAGATTCTGAAAGAAATGTGAAAATTTTAAAGCCCAAGGCAAGCAAAAGAAGACAAGTCACCCAAGGATCATCACAAGCAGATATATCAATATTAAATGCAACACACTAACATGACCCTAACAACGCACACAAAAGAAAACAAAAGAACGCAAAAGAAAATGAGAACGAATCGACTATGTACACATGTAAAACACCCCCACACCTACTTCATGCATTGTCCTCAATGTATGCGAGCATGATACTACATGGATTTAGGTATGAAAAAGAAAAGATCTCACCAACATGAAGCGCAAAGGGAAGTTCATGGTTATGTTGATGGATACAAACCCGAATTCCCTCTAGACCTATGAGATACTAAAGAACGGAGACAAATACATGAAAGAAATGGGCCCAAATACACAAAAGTTGGAGCCGACAACAATCAATGCTCACTAGTGGAGTCTTTTATTGTTTTTTTCTTTCTTTTTTTCTTTTTTTCTTCTTCTAAACAAGTTATATACTTCAACAAAGATATTCTCATAATCATTTGGTCAAGGAACATTAAATGAGAACATCGAGTCATGCGGACCGGAGATTTGCCAAGATGGGTCCGCTTCATTGGTACTCTGAGGCATCATGAAGGGTGAAAGGTCAAAGCTAAAAGGCTTGAACCCCTCATGATATTGGTTGAGTGTAGGCAACATGAATGAGTGGATTTGTGTTGCCTCACTAGGGTTTAGTTGCTCATCAAACAAAACCCTCCAACCAATAGGCGGGTGCATCAGAATGACTTCCTCTGGCTCATTCGAAGGATGTGGCACACCACTTTCACTAAGAAAGGGGCTTCTCCCCAAGTCATCCAACAAGGATCACCCAAGCTACTTTATATTATCTATCATAAGGTCACTCGCAGGTGGGTCCTTGTTGGAGTCAAGATGAAGCATAAAAGGCTCAACGACCGTAGGACATAGGGTAGAGACACCTTCTGGTATGGGCATATGCTGAGGTGTGTCCCCTCACAAATAGTCTCAACTGAATCATCTAACGAATACTCCCTTGGAACATTCATGTTTAATGCTAGCTCACTCTTTTGCATTGCAAAGACAGGAAATGAGTTTTCGCTGGGCAAAGAAACATTCTCAATGGGATGCATTGGTGTTAGGGGTGTTTGTTGATTTCGTGGTGCTTTCTCTAATTGGGGGATGAGGTTGAGATTTAAAGGTTGGTCCATGGGTTCATGTTGCCTACTAGAGTTGAACACATGAAACTCGGCACTCATGTTACCGAATGAGAGCTTCATGAGACAATTTCAACAATTATTTAAGGTGTTAGAGGTTGCGATAAATGTGTTAGCATCTATGGCCCTCTCATCGATAGATAAAGGCGGAATTAAAAATAATTATCGAAGGATTAAGGAAGAGACAATTGCAAACCACTAATTTGTTGACACCGGAGTTTAGAGATGTTCGACACCCACACCCGGGTTCTAGTCCTCCTCGCAAGCCTCACTCGATCCCCCGAGCCTCTCTAATCGTTCCACTAACCGATCTCCGTTGCGGGCCGAGAGCACCGCCATTTAATACACCTCGCCTCGCGAACAACCTCTCCTCGCTTGTGTCTCCTCTCACAACCCGAGAGGGAGATATCTCAAAGCTTTACAACTTGGTGATTCTTGATTAAGTAATTCAAATCACAATCTAACTAACACTCTACACTTGAGAACACTCAGATATTGATATGGAATTGGATATGCAAGTGGTGAAGTTTAAGATTGAGTGTTGTGGATTGAGAGCTAGAAGATGGAGAGGATTTGGTTTTGAGAATTGGATAGATAGGAAGTGTTCAAGATGACCAAACCAACAAGTGAGGTCCTATTTATAAGCCTTCAAGCTCAACTAGCCATTTGGGAGTTGGTGGGGAAAAGGACCAGTAGGAATGCAAGATGTGACTTGAGCTCGGGCAAAATTCGTGGCATCTTCGGTCGACCGTTATCCAAATGGTAGTCCGAAGAATTGGTCTGAATAAAAAACTCGGTTGTCCAATTATGTATCGGATCACCGTTCACCAACCTCCAGTAGCTTTTATCTATTTAGCCCTAATTAAGTTCGGTTCTCCAAAGTCTATTCTGTTAACCGTTCTATGGTGGACAGTAGAATTGGTTGGGCTCTGATCTACTCAAGTTCGGTTGACCGTGTACACTTCGGTAGACCGAAGTTAGCGCGGGTTTTCTGCTGACGTTGAGTGGGAAATTGGATTAACGATAACGGTCAAGTGCCACGTGTAAATAACCATTGGGCTACTAAATCCAGTAAGGAATCGGTTGACCGATAGGTATTCAGTCGTCCGAAATGGGACAAGTCAATTGCGCTCTAGGGACTCAATTCGAAAGCGACCGTTGGAGCAAAGTCCAAAACCGGTCCATGGCTATTCGATCGACCGAAGGTACTTCAGTCTTCCGTTCGGGTAATTCCAGAGAACACCTAAGTTTTACTGGTGGGAAGTATTCGGGTATCCAAAAGGTGTTCGGTGGACCGAACTATACAGGATTCGGTTAACCGAAATAGGTTCGGTTTACCGATGAATGATGGGACAGAATCCTAGTGCTCATGTTACATAAAACCTTATGGACTCAATAAATACAAAGTTACATGTCTTGGTCCAAAGCTTTGATTACAAGTCTTGAGTCTTGATGTCTTTGTCCCAATACTCATTTACTTGATTGTCTTGATCAACCTATTAAGATGATTGCAAGTATACAAATAGATATGCAATGCATGTAATCGTGTTTGCTCACTTTGATTGATTATGTTGACTGATTAAGATTAGTTTAATTAATCATCAAAATTAATATAGATTAAGGCCAAAAAGCCAACAATCTCCCCCTTTTTGATGATGACAAATCTATATCTTCATGCTTGAGTTTCAATTTAAGTTCTCCCCTTTTCTATATGATTGCTCCCCCTTAATATATGTAAACTATGCATGTTTAAGATGCTCCCCCTAATAATATGTATAGTATGAGTAACTTGAAGTTCAATCCTTATCATTCACCTCCTTTGACATCAATCAAATGCAAACAATACAAGCATACGATGTAAAGGTATAGGATTTCATAAGTCTCCCCCTTAATAAGATGATATAACATTATATGCTCCCCCTATCACTAAAGCCTAAAAGGAGTGATGTATGATATCAATTAAGCATGTTACAATCCTAGATTAGAACCAATTGTTAAAATAGTCAATATTGAGAGGATTGAAAATAATACCCAACTTTTGATCCTTGATTTTGCATTCGTTCCAATCTCCTTTCGATAGCGACGACGGCTTTATGAATTTGATCCAAATGATTTCCTTGAAGCTTGGAATGGATCTTTTATTGCTTGAGCCGATCGCTTTCGATTCTCCTTCTTCTAAGTACCTACAAGTGAAGATTTTGGTACCCAATCAACCTTGGGTCCTTTGACATTAATTTTTGGTACCGAAACCATTTTGTATTTGTCCCAATGCTCATTTCCTTGATAGTCTTGATCAACCTATTAAGATGATTGCAAGTATACAAATATATATGCAATGCATGTAATCGTGTTTGCTCACTTTGATTGATTTTGTTGATTGATTAAGATTAGTTTAATTAATCATCAAAATTAATATAGATTAAGGCCAAAAAGCCATCAAAATGGTCTACCCAAAATCAAAGGTATTTGAGAGTGGGTGTTTGCAACAGTGTTGGTATTGAGGATGACAAAATCTACCGGAAATATAAAATCTCCAATTTTGATAAGCACGTCCTCAAAAATCCCCTTTGGGACACGAATGGATCTATCCACCAATTGGAGGGTGATCTTAGTTGGTTTCAGTTCTACCAAATTCAACTATTGATAAACAGAAAATGGGAAGAGATTGACCGCTGATCCTAAATCCAACAAAACATTATTCATGCTAGTGTCCCCTGTCATACACTGAATAGGACACCCAGGGTCCTTGTATTTTGTGTATGTGAGATTGGACAAAAGTGAGCTTACACTGGCAGCTAAGAATGCTTTCTTAGGAACATTGGTCTTCCTCTTGGTTGTGCTGAGATCTTTCAACACTTTGGCATATTGAGGTATTTTTCGGATGACATCCAACAAGGGGACGTTAACCTTCACTTGTTTGAGGACCTATAATATCTTATCCATTTTGTCACTCATCTTTTTGGTTAACTTACTAGGACAAGGAGCTTTCGGCGGGTAGGTTTTCTGCGGTGCCTGAGAAGGAGGCATTGGTGTATTACCCTCACCCTCACCCTCTTCTTCACCATCATTCCCACTGAGGGGTTGCACAGATGGTGGTGGTGGCAAGGAAATGTGATTATCAACCTGCTTTCCATTTCTTAAGGTTACAATGGCATCGACATGGTGAACAGGTTCCTCCACATGGTTCACTTGCCGCCCCCGAGGTACAAACTCTCATTTTGCATGTATTGTTACTGGTACATGCGAGGGATAGCCTCAGGCTGGCTTGGCAGAGTCCCTCTCTCTCTTTCATGTATAGACTGAGCAAATTGGCCAATCTGAAGCTCTAGAGATTTGATGGTTTGCTTATTTGAAGAGAGAACTCGAATTGTGGGTGACATAATATTTTTTATTGAGTTCTCGAGTCCACAAGTCAAGGTCTCAAGCGAATTGAATCGGGTTTCCATATTGTTGGAATTTGGGAAACCTGATTGATTGGTGATTTGAGATTGGGGTGGCTGATAAGATGGTACATGCATGGGAGGTTGTTTTGGTTGGTTAGGTGGTCGAGAAAAGTTTGAAGGACTACCCGGGGCATTGTTTTGGTTCCACGAAAAGTTAGGGTGGTTCCTCCATCCAGGGTTACATAATGATGAGTATGGGTCATTCCAGGCTCTATCATAGATGACATTGACATGTTCCATCTCAGGAGGAATGGACGCACACTCGCCTCCTACATGACCTATCCTACCACATGAATGACAGGGAACTGGACCAGATGCAGACACATGAGACGCACCTTGTTGGTTTTGGAGCTTAATCGAATCCGTATGGCGTATTAAGGCCGCCATACGTGCCTCGATGACCGTAGTGGTATCGACAGCAAATGTGGCACCCGATCTAGTCGAGTTTGCATTTGCGATCCTTGATCCTATGCTAGATGATGCTGGTGGTTCCCTCACACTCTCCCATTGCATATTTTTCTCAGCGAGGTCTTCTAGGAAAGCCCATGCCTCCCTTTTATCCTTTCCTAAGAACTCTCCTTGACACATGGACTCAAGGAGCGTTCGGGATGGGATGTGAAGACCCTCGTAAACAATCTGACCCAGGCACCACAACTCGATGCCGTCGTGAGGGCATGAGGATAGTATCTCATTGAACCTCTCTAAGTATGCATGGAATGATTCAGTGTCATGCTGATAAAACGAATTGATTTCGTTCCTCAGTTTTTGAGTCCGATGATTTGGAAAGTACTTCTTGAGGAATGCAGATAGAAACTCATCCCAAGTCCTAAAGTCATTCGCCGGGTTGCTGTACAACCACTTCTTGGCATCATCCTTCAGTGCAAAGGGGACAAGCCTAAGATGGATGGAGTCGGTGCTAAGTAGTTGCAGCTTGAACCAAGCACAGACCTCCTAAAATTCCCTGAAAAAGATATAGGGGTCACCCTTCCCAGTGAAGTGAGGGAGCATGTATATAAACATAGGCTTAATGTGTGTATGTTGTGTGTGTGTGTATTCATGCATAGGAAGTGTCTAAAGATGTGGCAAAACCTACCAATCCATTCACACAACATATCGGCAATTACTACTTGATTAACATAAGATTAGGCTCAGCATGAGAAGTGTCTAAAGATATGGCAAGACTCATAAAAAACCATAAACTCATGCAAAGAACAAAGGTAAGAAAGGGAGGTGTCTAAATGATATGGCAAAACCCATCAAAACAAATTTTCTTCAATCAATCAAGAAAGCAAACACAAATACAAACACATGACTAACATGTAGCATATTCAACATGAAATTTTAGTCAATAAACATGAGAAAACTAAGCATGGTAAGTGTCTAAATCTTATGGCAAAAGCCATCAAACATTCCCCAACATGTACATGATCAAAATACCCCCAATGAACATACAAAACATGCAAGTCTACACAATCAATGATTCATCAAACATCCAAAATTCACAATATATATGAACATCATCTCCACCCCAAAGCGGATGGATCTATTTACTACACATTATTCTAGAAATTAAACTAAAGAAGAAAGGAGATATTCTAACTAATTTAGCCTAAGATCAAATAAACAAGACTAAGCTAAGCATGCATAAAAGGAAGACAACATGAGAACAAAATAAGGAAAAATTATTTTATTAAATGACTCACATTACTAGTAACATTCTTCTCCACCTTGAGTTTTTACTCGAAGGCTTACTCCAAGTAGAGAGAATGCCACCAAGCAATGGGTGAATACAAAGGGGAATGAAGAGTTCTATTTATAGTGCTAGAAAAAGGTAATCGGGGACAATCCCCCGATATGGGACTAAACACATACTATAAATGGACATAAAACAACATAATACATGACGCGACTCAACCATGGAACATTTGGACCAATTGGGACAGCCAATTGGCCGTCTGAGACAGCCAATTGGCGGTCCAGATTGCTTGGATTGAGTCAGGATTTTGGTGGTTCGTTGATGGCTTGATTTCTTGATGTTTAATGAACCCGATTTGGTTTTTGCTGTTTGGGCCCGAATTTAATTGCCAAAATACTCCTCATAATGCTGTGGAGCTTCTTAATTTCCTCATTAGTCCTTTTGGCTTTACATCCGGGTCATTCACTTTTGCACCTCAGTCCATAGGTCTTGCAACTTGGTATTTTTTCTTGCTTTTATGTCCTTTTTTAGTCTCTTCTTCTCAAACCTGTTATTCCTGAAACGTAAACATAAAACTCGTTACGTAGCATTGTTTAGGTTCAAGATAATGGATATAAGACACAAATGAATGCATGAAATGATGTCAATCACCAACAATTCCATATATTAAACTCTAAAACTAATCCAAGGCAGTTCGGTCGACCTAACTTGGATGGGCCAGAATCCTACTGCAAGGCAATTCGATCGACCTAATGCCATTTGGTCGACCAAACTTGTCGGGGACCGAATCCTAGTGCAAGGCACTTCGGTCGACCATACTTTGGTGGGATAGAATCTTAGTGCTCAAGTTTACTTGTGATCTTATGGACTCAATACATAGAAAATTACAAGTCTTCTCCTTGAGCTTTGATTAGAAGTCTTCATCCTTGATGTTTTTCTCATAATGCTCTTTTTCTTGATCAACCTATTAAGATGATTGCAAGTATACAAGTATATATGTAATGCATGAAATCATGTTTGCCTACTTTAATTGATTAGGTTGATTGATTAAGATTAGTTTTATTTATCATCAATATCAATATGGACTTGATCAACTTCTCTTAGGATGGCAACTTGCCTCCCTTACTGTGGAAGTTCTTGTTGGCCTTTTGGCACTAATCTTTGCTTTGATGATTAACTAACCTAATCTTAATCATCATCAAATGTAGTGTACCACATATTATGCATGGAATATTTTATTGTTCTAACATCTACAGGTGATAAAGACTCATGGAAGAATAAAATTGAAGTCTAAACATGTAATCAAGCTATTTCAAGATATGTAATTTTACTTTCATTTGAGTAGAGGAAGCTATGTAATCTTGAGCATACAGGAGGTGTAACCTATTCACATACACATTAGGTTTCATGTAGAAGTCACACACCAAATTTCACATCAATTGGACTTCAATAAATCACCGAAACCTTACCCGGAAAATCACTTAATCTAAACCCAAACTATTTGTGTAAAACGGTCGACCGAAACAAGTTTTCCATTCGATCGTTCCTATCAGTTATCCGTTAACACCAATAGTTATTTATCCCAGTTCTACTGGTCAACCTAACTTGACCTTTCGGTCTACCGATCGACGCGTAATTTTAAGATGACCATTGTACTTGTTGTATTTTCAAACGGTTGTATTCGTTTACAATCACCTAACCCCTAAGTTGAATTTGACCACCGGTCGTATGATGGCTGATCGATGGTCGACTGGATGTAGACAACTGTGTGCGCCAAAAGTGACTATTATTTTCCGTTGGATGAACTTTTTTGTTGTGTTCGACCGCTAATCTTTTTCCTGGTAAAAACCCTCAGAACGGTCGACCATCCCTAGATTTTGTTCAATCGTTCACTTATGTTGTAGTCATATTGGTTTGGCCGTGTCTTAGTTGGTTCGATCGTATCCTTAATTTTATGGAAATGATCGACCATTGATCCCGTGTCGGTCGACCGGTTTAGGACAGATTTCCAGATATTAACTTTTTATATTTTGTATCTTGCACAAATCATACCCAAATCTACCCCAATGGCTATAATAGTTTAGGTGCTTATAAATAGAGGTTCACACACCTTATTTACAGAACTCTCAAACTTCTATTTATCTCTTACATTAGAGAGTCTCCTCCCAATCAAGAAATTCAAAAATCCTACACTTACGAGCTTAAACTTCACCGCTTGACCAAATAAATATCCTACTCAAGTGTTCTCAAGTTAGAGAGTGTTTGATTCAGTCATAATTTTCTGTTGTCAAAGTTGTAAAGATTTCGGTGAAAGCCCGAAGTATCTCGCTCAGATTGTGAGAGAAATAAATTGAGCTCGGCGAGGATTGTTTCGTGTTTGTGGTGTAAAAGCGTTGTCTCCCAGCCCAGAATGGGGATTCATTAGTGAAGACGTAGGCGGAGCACGTGGGATCGAGCGGAGCTTGCAAGTGAGGAAGTATAGACCCGTGTGGGGTGCCGAACCTCTACAAAAATCACTGTCTTCATTTGTAGTTTGCATTGTTTTCTCTACTTGTTTAATTATTTTGCCGCTGCACATTGAGTAGTGATTAGACGAATTTGATTAGATTAATTAGGGGCCATAACGATCCTACATTTGGTATCAAAGAATAGGTGCTAAATTTCATCTACTTAACCGTGGTTAGCATGGCATCCACATCTAATCATGTAGATGAATTATGCACAACTAAGCCTCCTTTGCTAAATGAGTCAAACTATTAATATTGGAAGAATAGAATGAAAATCTTCTTGGTTTCAAATGACCTTAAGTATTGGATTTTTATTCAAAACCCTTACACACCTCCTAATGAAGAAGAATTAGCTACCTTATCTAAAGCATAAATGAAAGAATATGAAATGAACTCTAGCATTATGAACATTCTTTAGTGTGGCTTAAATGAAGGTGAATATAATAGGATTAGAGGTTGCAAAAGCGCATACGAGATTTGGCATAGATTACAAATGCATCATGAGGGAGATAGTAAAACCCAAAGAAACTAGAATTAGTCTCCTCATGCCAAAATATGAAATTTTCACTATGCAACCCGGTGAGAACATAAGCGAGATGACCACTCGATTTACCGATATAACTAACTCTCTCAACGTTCTTGGATGAAATTTCAGTGAGGGAGACATGGCAAGAAAGTTCCTCCAATCGCTCAACTATGAAAGGTCACCGCAATTGAAGAAGCACATGACATTTCCATATTGAAGATGGAGGAATTGATTGGCAATCTCATGGCTTATGAACTCCAATTGAGTCATCGAAAGGAGAAAGTAGCCCTCAAAGAACCCAACCTTGGCATTGCAAGCAAAATCCAATGAACAAAGGAGAAGTGAAGTTAATGAGGACATTGAAGTCCTTGCTAAAGAATTCGTCAAGAAAGAAAAGGGAGAGAAGAAAGAAAGAAAGAAGAGAAAGAAGTGAGAAAATGGTAGGAGAAAAGGAGAAGAAAAATGAGAGAAAGGAGAGAAGAAGAAAAAAAGGAAAAGGAAAGAGAAAAGAAAAGGAGGAAGAGAGTCACAAAGCAACATGAGATGATTCTTCATCAACTTCATCGTCATCCCCCCATGCAAAGTAGAAGAGAAATTGCCCACATGTGCTTCGTGGCTTTAGAAGTTGAACAAAGTGAGGTAGCTTCTAAATCTTGCTCTACTATTTGTAAGACTCGTTCCCTGGTACTTTAATAAGTCCATTCTCATCTTTTATACTTGAGTTCGATTTATATAATTATGTTTGTTTGTGTGGTGTGTTTTTTTTTTGTTTCGGGAAGGTTTCTATTTTTTGGAAAAAATTCATTTTCGGGGAAAGTTTCTTTCCAGAGGTAGTTCCTCTTCGGAGAAAGTTTCCTCTTTGAGGAAACATTTTCTTTTCGAGAGAAGTTTCCCTCCGGGGAAAAGATTCCTTTTTGGTTGAGCGGGTGCGGCACACCGTTTGCGTGTGCAACTAGGCTCGATCGGTTTTGCTTCGGGCGTGTGAGGCTTTGGTTCACTTTTCCTTCATGGCACGTGGCCTGCTATGTGAGACTTGGCAAGTGAGGATGTGAGTTGGCACCACGTCAGCAATCAAGGATGTAATTAGCATAGAAATATGATGGAAGGATCATGGGAGATTTTGGTTCACATGTTAGTGTTGCGTTTTGGTAAGTTGTTACATTGGATTTGATTTTCTATTGCCACATGGGCTGATGTGGTTGGGAATTGATGAGTCGGGAATCAAGGATGCAATTATCAAGAGAATAGGAAGGAAGGATCAAGGGAGATTTTGTGCACTTGATTGGAGAAGATTTTTGGTATGTGGCTCAAGTGGAGGTTTTTAAGGGAGCCACCCTAGGAGTCCTTGCCCACACGCATCTTCCTTTCTCACACATCCTTTCCCCCTCTCAACCTCCCTTTCCATCTCCAGTGACCAGCAACTCTGACCACTCCTTCGTTTAAGTAGCAAGTAGGAGTTGCGACAACAAAGAGGCGTTTGATGGAAAGAAGGCGGGCAACAGTTTTCTCCGACCAGTTGGAGCACGTTTTGCTTCAACTCTCAAGTATGCTTCTGGCCCAAATATTAGATAATGAGTGGGGGTGATGGATGGAGGGCCATCCAGCAGCAGTGGGCTGTCTTGTCACGCACCTAGGGTGCATGCGCAAGGGAAAGCCAACCAGGTATGGCCGGTTGTAGCACAAGCCCTTGGCTTGTGGTGGCTGGCTGGGTCGTCCCACCTCATCACAACCTTTGTCACGTGTTCCCTGGTTGGTTGAGTAGAGAAATCGGGGAAGGCGTGGCTGGGTTGTGGGGGAATACGTCGGGTTCATGCATGCATATAGTTTCTTTGTGTAGCATGATGTTTTCAATTAATTGCTGATTTTATGTGTCTTAATCATGTTTCTTTTACTGCTAATATATTACATGTTCATGTGAGATTGTTGTGGCTGGACCTATGAACTATGTTCCATGATATTTAGCTAGCCGACTAGCTTCTATTGTGCAATTTACATGTCGCCATATGCTTGTATTGTTGTGATCAGATCTGTTTTCCATCTCTTCATTCATGCACGTTTAATTCCTGTTATATTCTGATTATATCTTATGATATGACATTATTCACGTAGTTGTTTCCTGCCTTGTGTATTTTATTGGTGCATGTAGGGCTTGTTCTTGGGTACATGTATGCGATTCTGAATTGGGTGTTACCGCATTTGTGACTTACATTGTGTGGCCTGAAAACAATCACGTTGTGATATTATGCCCTTCCTTTAAACCTTAATACATGCGTGAATAAATTCTGAACCCATGTATGTGAAGTATCATTTGGTATTATATGTCTTATAACCAACTTATGATGACCCGTAGCTTCATTGTGCTTGTTTGATTTTCTAGGGTCTATGACTGTCATTGTATGAGCCTTACATAATGATATTGCTGCTGTGTATGAGAGTGATAATGTGGACGTATGTATGTGAGTTAAGGACTCGATATTATGACCATTATCTCATGACCCGTATATATCGATGTTGTAATATTATGTAGCTGCATGTATTGATCTATTATCGACTATGTCTTGGGTTCATGCACGTACATTAATGCTAAGTATTTTAATATCTTACAACTATATTTCATGACCAGTAGATGACTACATTATTGATATCATTCACTGTTTATTTTGATAAATGTGTGGGTTAGCATTAGGAATATGCGTGGGTATTATTATTTGTATTATATTATCTTATGCCAAAGTTGCATGATTGTTGTTATATATATATAGATATACAGTGTGGTGATATTGCTTCATATGTGTTGATGTATGGATGAGTATTATGATCATGTTCATTTCCATATAGTTGCACATGCATGACATGTTATTGTGGATGCTATGATGCGTATGGATTTATGGTGGACGCTCATAGCATGGTCTTTGCATTAGTCGTATTATGAATGTATATACATGGTTATATGCATTAGATGCTCCGCATGTGCATTTCTGAAATTAAATTAATCTGGGAACTTTTGTTTTGGGTCCGACGTGCCTGATTTGAAAGACCTCTATGTAGAGAGGTGAGGCAAAGAATGAGACCTGGACGTGCACACTGTCATTTTGCTACAGGACAGGCACACCCATCTTCGTGATGGTATCATGTAGGATCTTTGCTGAGAGTTGGGGTGTCAATATGGAAGACCGCTTTGTGCCAAGTGTGGGTCACACTTTCGGGTGACCTGCTTGTGGATTAGACCAACATGGTTGGTGGTCAGGTTCTTTGGTAGAGAAATTACTTCAAGTGAAACTTGGGAGGTGCAACTATGTAGAGTTGTTGCCTTTTTTGTTTGCATGTGTCGCATATAGTATTCAGGCATGACTCTTTATCTTGCGTTAGGTACCCATGTTTCCCACAAGGCTCAAAGTGGAGATGTTTCGGAGGATTCTATACACGAGGGACTCGTCGACCGGTCTTCTTCAGTAATGTTTGCTTTCACATTATTTATGATGTATTTCCTTGAATTGGACTCGATTTACTGACTTCTGATTTTAGCTTTCATATATGGAAAATTTCCCGTTTTGGCTTCTGTCTTGTATTGTCTATCCATGCATGCTTTTATCATGTAAGTCTTGTTTTATCGCTTCTTATTGTAACTCCTTCAGTCGTCGCGGATGACTCTTATCGTGACAAATCCACTTGATTTCCCCAACATTCATACCCACGAGATCAGGGGTGTTACAATATACTAGTCAAAGCTCATCCTCTAAACAAGATTCATATACTTTTGATGAACTTCAAAATGCATTTCATGATTTAGGTGCACTATATGAGATCATTTGTGATAAGAACAAAATTGCTAGAAAGCTTATAAATGATCTCCAATGCAAAATTGAAACAATCATGAATGAGAAAAATGAGGTGATTGCTAGACATGAAAAACGTGCATTAGAACTTGCTAGTCTAAAAGTAACACCCATTCATGCTGAACAACAAGATGTTAAGGAATGCAATCCAGAATTAACAAAAGATCTAGAAAAGTTCCCAAAATGAACTAAAATTCTTGACATGCTTCTAGGTAGTCAAAGGCAATCTTTAGACAAACGGTGTAGGACATACTGCGAACTTGAAAAACCATGTATCTCATACTACTTTAAATGGCAAGCATCTATTTGTGAAGCATAGTTCCTCAAGTGTGTGGACTCCCAAATGCTACTTACAAGAGTAAAAACTGTGATTCGTCCAATGGTGGTCACTCCGGATGCAACAACAAAGGACGAGGATACTTTAAGAACTATAACTCCACGATCGGTCCACTTGGTACTCACCCTCCACAAAACAACAACAATTCCCCAACCTCTGTCCGTCCCTGTATCTACTATCAGATGTGCACTGAAATTGGATACTCTGCCTTACAGTGTTACAAAATGTTTGATCAGTCCATTTAACTTCATTCGAATCTCTCTATCATGATGGCTTTTGCCACCCAAGTGTTGAATGGCACTTGGCATCCAAACTCGGGTGCCACGAATCATTGGAAAAATGACCCTCATAGTTTTTATACATTAGTGGTGTATACTGATCAAATTTGTGCTGCAAACAACTCATGTTTTCCTATCTTACGAACAAGATCCTTTATTGTTCCTTCTACTATACGCCACGCCCTCTTTGTATGCATAAATGGTATGTTTGGGATAGCATGCATTTCATGTTAAGTATTGTTGAGGAAAATTTGCAAACACATGCGAACATGATGATATTCATCCAGACAAGAAATTTCGCATTGGCTCCTTTGTGTTCCAAATGAAAACCTCGGGAAGTGCAACTCACAAAAAAATGCACATGAAGAAACTGATTGTAACCAACTTCTGCCAAACCGCAAGATTCATGTAAAATTTGTAAAAGCTTCACAACGCATATGGTTCCCACTTCATACAAAATGCACCAAAAAGCAAGCCTTTTGAAACTGCTATCTCCAATGCATGGGCTTTTAATGAAGCCAAATCTTTTTTGTTCCTAAGTTATTCATAAATTACTTAGTGTGGCTCAATTTACCATTGATAATAACATTTACTTTGAGTTTTATCCTCATCATTGTTTTGCGAACGACATCATCATGGATCAAGTGCTACTTCACGTGGTCATGAACGAGGATAGTATAGACTTCACCTTGTAGATCATTGGTCTTCGCACTTAGTGTTTACAGAACAATGGGCTCAGTTGAACATATGGCATGAGTGACTTGGACATCCCTCTAATCCTGTTGTGGGCTCTGCTATCAACAAAATTAACTCACAACTAATTAGTTCTAAACTTCTTACTTTATGTGATATCGGTTTAACTATTTAAAACAATAAACTTTCATTCTATCCTACTAATTCAATAAGCACTGCTCCTTTACAGTTGAAATGTTATGATGTTTGGGCCATTCCCTTGGTCTTTCGATAGTATGTTAGCTTCATTGATGATTGTAGTCCATATATCTAGTTCTTTCCAATTAAATGCAAATATGATGTTCTCTTTAAATTACAAGTAGAAAACTATTTCTGTCTCAAGAGTAAAAGTTTGCAAAGCAATTCGCGTGGGAGTCATGTACAGTCTCGGCATTTTTTAATTGATATGCGGATATGTTACCAGATTTTCTATCCTCATACTCATGAATAAAATAGTGTAGTTGGAAGCAATCATAGAAATATTGTTGATATGGGCTTCACTTTACTTCATCATGCTTTTGTTCTTAACACCCTTTGGGATGATGCCTTTAATACTATTATCTTTATAATTAATCGTTTGCCTTATCACATTATTAAAACATGTGTTCCTTTCGAAATTTATTCAGGTTTTTTGCTTCTGTATCGATCAAAAGTTTGGAAATTGGTGATGTACCCATGGTTCTATGAAAATTGGACCTTTACTTAACAAATAAAACTATTTTTGATCTCATACCTATCCATCGCAGTGGGTCCCACAATCGTGTGCTTCCATTTACATTTCCAGTACTGTGCTGTTATTTTTCATCTCGTTTTTTTTGTTCCATACCGATCAAAAGTTTACAAGTTTATTTGATAGGTACACGTCCAATTTTCACAGAACCATAGGTACGTCACCAATTTCTAAAATTTTGATCGGTATGGAAGCAAAACCCCAAAACTATTTTGTTTTAAACCTGACTACAAGAATTTTAAAGTTTTTGAAAGTGCTTGTTTTCCTTGTCTTAGACCCTATCTATCTAACAAACTTCAACCATGTTCAAAATTATGTGTTTTCCGGTTCTAAATGCTTTTATATTGATATTGGCTGAATGTTTATTGCCTGTAATGTCATGTTTCTTGAGCATAAATTCCCCTTTTATCATGTCACTACTAAACATAACCCTGTGGTATGTGGTGGTAAGACTCTTGTAATTCCTTCTGCTATACCACAAATGTGCATGTCTAACATAGCACTATCGAATAATCTAGTGCCTCCTACTGCATTACTCAAGTAGTGCCTTCCCTATTCAATCACCCACTACCATCCCTAGTATCAACTGTTACACCACCTCATCAATCCCCCTCTCAAGATAACTCCATCAATTCTTCACCAGATCCTACTCCTAACCATCATATGGTCAATAGGACTCGTGATAACACTATAAAACCCAAAATGTTTCCTAACTATCATGTCTTCACCAGTACCAAACATTTGTTATGCCTATCTTCTCTTCCTGAGTCAGAACCAAGTTGTTATAGCAAGCCAATGAAGGATTCGGGGTTAATGTTCTACTTTGGCTAACATTCTACTATTCAAGATGACTATAACACCTAGATAAAAATGGTATTTGGTTAGTAGTTTATCCACCAGCTAATGCAAATGTCGTTGGATGCAAATAATATTTAAAAAAACTTAACATTGATGGTAGTGTTCATCGTTACAAATTAGTAGTATTGGATAAATCTAGGATTAATTTGATATTTGCCAAAAGCACTGACACATGACGCGTCCCTATTGGACTACACATTTAGGGTTTAGGGTGGAGCCATCTATATAAGGAGGGGAGCCTCCCATTGGAGAGATGGATCTCATGTGCAAAACCCTAGCCTCCACCTCCCTCTCCCACAAATCTGTCCATTCCACCAAGTAGGACTCTTGGGTTGTGGATTTGTTCTTCTTCTCCAAGAGAGTAGAAGACCGGCCGGTGCTTAAGAAGACTATGTGAGGTGATCGTCGATTCTTGTAGACTAAATCGTAGTTTGCTAACATTGGTACCAGAGCCATCTTTGTCACCTCCGAGTTTTTGGTTTTTGAGCACCTTTCTTTATTTCATTTGAGTTGAGTTATTTCGGTGATTCTTAGAAAGAAAAAAATTGGATACATATGTTGTTGCTATTTTTCTTTCTCTACATTCATGCGCCTAGGGTTTGATGGCAAATCTCCTCACCCATGCGCATGTTTTTTTTTGAATTCTATGTTGATCTTGCACTGACGGTTTGATGGTTGATTTCCTCACCTTGTGCATGTATCATTTTTCGAATTTTTGGTTGATGTACCTAGGGTTTGGTGGTCGGTTTTTTGCTCCTCACCCGAGTACATGGTTTTTGGATTACTTGACTATGCGGCTAGGGTTTGATGGCATATTTTCCTCACCCTTGCGCATGGCCTTTTGATTCATCTTATACATGCGATTAGTATTACATGATTCATCATCCTTTTGCGTATAATATTTGTTTCATCTTTAAGCATGAATGTAGAGTTGAATATGGATGCTTCATTCTTGCGCATCATGTAGTTTTCTTGATATGCATGTGCCTAGGGTTACATGTTCATCTATGATTATTGCGCATAATGTGTATTCCATCCTTCAAGCATGCGGCTAGATTTTATTTTTCTCTGATTTTATGCGCATGTATGTTTAAGAGAAAGATGATGATTTTTGTTACAAGAGTTGGATATTGCATATATCTCATGATGTGATCATATATTTCGGATTATGTATCATATTTGTCTTTCAAAACTCTTGTTTACGCATCTAAGGATAGAAGGTTGTTGCCTTATTGATGTGTGTGCAATTTTTGATCATATATGCATGCATCTAGATGATTGCCGAATTAGATGATGATTGCCGAATTATGTACATGTTTGTTGCTAACATTCGGCTATGTGTTTCTTTTGGAATGATTGCATGCATTTCATTAGAAATATTTCATTTTCATCAAATGTGCATATATGTGTTTCTCTCCACCAAAGAATTTCGAATTTTTCCTTTCCTAATCAAAGTAGGATACTTTTTATGCTAATGACATCAGGACATTTGACCAGGCTGCAAAACACCTAGAGCTGGAGGAGGACCGCATGCTTGCGGAAGCCCCTCTAACTGAAGTGTTTGCTGCTGAAGCTGGCGCTCCTCGGAGGAGTTCAGGTTTAAGCGCAGAAGAGATAAAGCTCAGGGTTTTAAAGGCAAGAAGGGTGCAAATAAAAACAAAATAGAAAACAAAGCTGGAAAGAAACGACCTCGAGGATCCAGAGGTAGGAAAGATAAGTCTAATGTGACTTGTTTTAACTGCCGAAAGACTGGACATTTTGCTCGTGAGTGCACTGAGCAAAAGGTAATTGCTGTGTGTAATCCCTCGAATTGAAACGTGACTACTTCTGTGATGCTCACTGATCATTCTCCTGTGTGGATTGTGGATTCAGGTGCCACGGACCACGTGACAAAGGATCGTTCTGCCTTCGTGGAATATCGTCGTGATCCAAGTGGGAGGCGAATAAACATGGCGAACAACACTAGCATTGAGGTTCTTGGAGTTGGCATATGCAAAGTGGCTTTGTGAAGTGGCCGGATCCTATTACTTCACGACGTGTTGTATGCACCAGCTATACGGCGAAATATTATTTCTGTTGTTGTTTTGATGAGACATGGTTTTAAAGTTGTTTTTGAGAACAATAATATGGGGTTATACCATGCTAACATTTATTATGGACGTGCCTTTCTTTCAGACGGTTTTATTGTGTTGGACGCAATTTATGATTTCAATCATAACACTAGTGCCTTTATGAGTCAAAGTTCCATGAATAATGATTCAGTTATGTGGCATGCTAGACTAGGTCACATTGGTGTTGTCCGGATGAACAGGTTGGCAAAGGAGGGGGTATTAGGAGAATACTCCAAATTTGAATTGCCAACCTGTGAATCCTATCTAGCTGGAAAGGCAACTAGAAAACCGTTCGGAAAAACCATTAGGGCTACTTCTCCTTTAGAACTAATTCACTCGGATATTTGTGGACCTTTGAATGTGCGTACTAGACATGGACAAAGTTACTTCATCACATTCATTGATGACTTCACTAGATATGGTCATATTTATCTTATTTCGCACAAGTCAGAACCTCTAGAATGTTTTAAGAGATTGATGAGCTTGGTAGAGAATCAATTGGATAATAAGATAAAAACTCTTAGAACGGATAGAGGTGGGGAGTATCTCTCCACAATGTTCAAAGAGTCATGTGATGAAAAGGGGATATCTAGACAACTCACTATGCCTTATACTCCTCAGCAAAATGGTGTTGCCGAGAGAAGGAATAGAACGTTGCTAGACATGATTAGAACCATGATGGCGCATGCGAGCTTGCCAATTTTGTTTTGGGGAGATGCTCTAATGACTGCTGCCTATATCCTTAATAGAGTTCCAACAAAATTGGTTCCCTCAACTCCATATGAGTTATGGACAGGACAGAAGCCTGATTTTAGTCTGCTGCGTTGTTGGGGATGCGCGGCATACATTCATTCTACTAGTCACCGATATGGAAAACTAGGACCTAGAGGGAAAAAGTGTATCTTTGTAAAATACCGTGATCTCTCCAAAGATTATGTTTTTATCCGGTTAGACGAGAATGAAAGAAGGACGGAACTGGAGTCTAGGGATGCCACATTCTTGGAAAATGAATTTTCAACTCTTGCTGGAGCTATCAAAGAGTCAGTGGACTTCTTTGAACAACAAGATGAGGACATTGCCACTCCACAGGATCTGGAAGGTGAACATGAGGTTCCACCAGTCAATCCTAGTGGGAGCAGCAATGCTGAGGATCCGATAGCTCTCACGGAGGATGAGCCATCAGATACCCATCTGCGTCGAAGTAGCGGGCTCATTCCTCGTAGGCGGTTTTGCTTAGAAGAAGAGGCCCTCATGATAGGTCAAGAAGAAATTTATTATGAATCATCTCGGATGATAGTAATCGATGAGCAAGAAAGGGAGACCTTTAAAGAGGCTTTGGAAGGTCCAAATGCGAAAGAGTGGTTAGAAGCTATAAAGGAAGAGTTGGAGTCGATGAAAGTTAATCGAGTCTGGGACTTGGTCGACTTACCGCCGAACCGAAAGGCCATTGGGGCCAAGTGGATCCTCAAGATTAAGAGGAAAGCGGATGGATCTATTGATTGATTGAAGGCTAGACTGGTAGCTAAAGGCTACACCGAAAGAGAAGGCGTGGATTTTGAGGAAACCTTTTCACCCGTGGTTAGGTTTGCCTCCATCCGCCTTCTACTACCTATTGTAGCTCAGATGGACTTAGAGCTTTACCAAATGGATGTAAAGACTATTTCTCTCAATGGAGAACTTGAGGAGGAGATCTATATGGATCAACTTCAAGGTTTTGAAATCAAAGGACAAGAGCGCAAAGTTTGCAAGCTCAATAAGTCCTTATATGGCTTAAAACAAGCATCTAGACAGTGGAACATTCGCTTCCATCAAGCTATATCAGAGAATGCGTTCTCTATGCTTGAGGAAGATCACAGTGTGTACGTTAAGAGTTCCAATGGTAAATTTGTCATTCTGACCTTGTATGTTGAATTCATACTCATGGCTGGAAATAACAAAGAGTTGCTGAAATCCACTAAAGAGTGGTTGTCCTCCACGTTTGATATGAAGGACATGGGTGAAGCTAGCTACGTCCTTGGTGTCAAGATTGTTAGAGATAGGTCCAAGAGACTTCTGGGATTGTCTCAAGAGACTTATATTAACAACGTCTTGAAGAAATATCATATGGACAAATGCAAACCAATCGACACTCTTGTTGAGAAGGGTTTCCCCTTAAGCCTTGATAAGCATCCAGATACTCCTGAAGAGAAGGCCAAATGAGCAAGGTTCCATACTCCAATGTTGTGGGAAGCCTTATGTACACTATGATGTGTACTAGGCCAGACATTTGTTATGTTTATTGTGAAAGACCCCAAATATCATGGAAAGACCAAATATATACAGGTTAGGTATCATTTTGTGAAGGACATGATAACGAGAAAGGAAGTTGTGTTAAGACATGTTTCTACTAGTCTTATGATAGCTGACCCTCTTACCAAGGCTATAGCTAAGGACTCGTATGTGTCTCATGTGAAGTCCTTAGGCTTACGCAGATTGATGTATTGGCATGTCTAACTTCCTTTTATGAGTGATTGTGTTTTTTCTTTTGACTATATCTGTTTGGTTTATGTAGTTGTTCTAGCATAAAATATTATTCTGTCAATAGGATGAAGAATGCTCACTCACACGAGCATTCGCCTCTGGCGTTTTTTGACAGCGAGCAGAGATGAGACTGATCATGAAGAGATCTTGTATGATAGATCAAGAGAAGTTCATGATAGGATAGTCGCCTTGATTAGGAATCAAGATGAGATACTCTATGTTGGTGAGGATTGACATGAATGTTCCCACGATTCATGTGACCTAAAGAAGCCAAGTGCGAGCATCACATGTGGCGTCAGGTGACACATGTATGGTGTTAAGGCGACAATGATGAACCTCGGGTCAGGCGCAGAGGGGGTGCGACTGGACTAAGACTTGTATGGTGTTGACAGACAGACATACTGTTGTGTACAGTATGATCCACCATAACATGTTTGTCATACAACATGTGCTGAGCGACCATTTGGAAGTGAAAGGATGGATCCCTGCTCCTTCACTGTGTGAGTCCAAGACTTGATTGTTATAGTTACCCTCAGTGACCTTCGACGACACCATGAAGCAAAGAGTTGATGTGGCTACTTTGGGATGTTATCTATGACCATGAGAGATTCGGTCTAAAGAGGCATCTTCGGGAAAGGAGTCAACTCTGAGTGTAATGGTGGTCTGGGGGCGAAGGGAAAGGTTTGACTCGACTGCACTAAAAGTATTTGCTGGGCCCAACTGTATTGGATATAGTAGCAAGTACCTTGAGGAAAAGAAGGTATTCTCTCCGAGGGATCCAGATACCGTTCATGTCAAGTGATTTTTGAGTAAACCTGGGGAACTGTGATGTGCATTTTTTTTGCAAAGCAAAACGGAGGCTTAGCCTCTAAATTTGTATTAGTAAAAAAACTGTTTACATCTACAAAAATTTGTTCGTTTAGTTCGCGGGCGTATGCCACATCCATAACCGGCTTCTCCCTACCACCTATATGTACTCACGTGAAGGTCAAGTAGTATAAGGAAGTAGTTACATCTCATCAAATTTCAGAAGTTGGAATTAGTTCCAAGTATCCTGAAAATGTCTCGCTTCTCCTTCATCTTTGGCGAGTTTGGATGCTTGATAGCTCATGCTCCGGATTATATCTTTGACTACAGCAATGGTAGCTTTCGGTTGCTGCCTCTCGCCCTCAAAAATCCTACGGTTCCGCTCATGCCAGCATTCATATATCGTAGCACTTACCACCCACTTCCTGACCACTTTGTCAAGTCGGCTTCCACTCGCATGGGAAAGTCGCAAGACCTCACTCTCTAGGTTTCTTGCTGCAGTTTGGTGGAGCGGCATGAGCTTGAGGAGACACCTCCACACCTCCTTTGTGTATTGAAAATTCCAGAAAAGATGCTCCATGTCTTCCTCTTGGTCTTCACATAGCACACAAGTTTGGTCTAGATTTACGCCTCGCTTTATCATGCGCCGCTTTGTGAGCAGACGCCCCTTCAATGCTCGCCAAGCTGTGAGTGTGTGCTTTGGGACAGCAAATTTATGCCATACCATCCCCGCCCAAGGGACTTTCCTACCCGGTTGCCTCACCCAACTCCATACTTCCTTCATCCCAAGTGTTGCACCCGTCCCATCTGGTCTAACCGGTCTATCCTCTCCTCCATGAATGCGCATTTGGCTTATCCTTGAGCAAATTTCTTCCATCCTGCTGGACCGTGGGGGAGGGAGGTACCACGACCCTTCTCTGATGAAGTACGACACATTTATGTCCCAAGGAACCCCCATCTCGTAGTGAAGCTGGTCACCCCAGCTTGTGCATTGAAATGGTTCACCACACCAAGGAAATTAGAAAAACCGAATCACTTCCCCATTTCCCACCTCATATTGGATGTGTCTCCTAGCAATATCTTGGACTCTCAGCAGCCCTCGCCATGCCCATGATGAGGTAGGTGGTGGTCTTGCAAGCCAAATGGAGCGGTTCCGTAGGTATTTTCGCCGGACAAACTTTGCCCAAAGAAAAGTGTTGTCCGCCACTACAAGCCAAAACTGCCGGAGGAGGCCCGCATCATTCCATTCCGTTAGCCTCCTTAATCCGAGGCCTCCTTCGTCTTTTGGAGTACAAACGTCCTTCCAAGACACCGCCACCCACTTCTTCTCCCCTCCCCAAATAAAATGGCACATTATGCTATCCAATTCATGCAAGACGCTTCTTCGTAGAAGAAATGGTAAAGTCCAATAAATACTGAACGAGGTGAGGACACTCCGTACTAGTTCCACTCGCCCAGCCATAGAAAGAAGCCTTTGTTGCCATGTTGAGAGGCGAGCCTTTAGCTTATTTATGAGTGGTACACAATGGGATCTCCCCATTCTTCCAGAAAATAATGGCAGCCCAAGATACACCACCGGAAAAGCCTTTCGCTCCATCCCAAGGGAGGCCTCAATCCAAGCTCCATTCGTCCCGTCTCCCCCCATGAAGACCTGACTTTTCGAGGCGTTAAATTTCAGACCCGAGCTTGCTGTAAACTCCTCAAGAATTAGTCTAATGGCTTGAGCGTTTGCTTTGGTAGCCCTTGCGAAGAGTAGGACGTCGTCGGCAAACAAAAAGTGTGACACAATGACATCTCCACAATATAACGGCTCGATTTTCTTGTCCATGACCGCCATCTTCACCATTTAACTCAGCACCTCCATGCACATCACGAACAAGTAGGGGGCTAGGGGATCACCTTGTCGTAGTCCATTTCTGGCTCGAAACGGTGTGGAGTTTGCTCCATTTACTGTCACCACAAACGATGCCTCCACACAAGCCAAAATCAGTCGTCTCCGCTTATCCGGGAAGCCAAATCTCTCCATCACATGGTCGAGGAACTCCCAAGAGATTGAGTCATATGCTTTCTTGATATCGAGCTTTATGCACATACATCCTTTCCCCTTCTCGAGATGTAGCTTGTGGCAGAGCTCGTGTACGAGAAGGATGTTATCACTAATTCTTCGTCCTTTGACGAAAGCGCTCTGATTTTCCCCTATCAAGCGTGGTAATATCCTCTTCAAGCGGTTTGCAAGGACCTTGGAGGTGAACCTATACGTCATATTACATAGAGCAATGGGCCTGAAATCCTCCACCACCGTCGGTGCCTTTTTCTTCGGGATGATCGTTATGGATGTGTTGGTCCATTATGTGAGGACCCTTCCACTATCCAAGCATGACGCGACAACCTTTACCATGTCCCTCTGAATTATGCTCCATGCTACCTTGAAAAACTTTGCATTGAAACCATCGGGCCCCAACGCTTTATCAATATTGGCGTTCAACACTACATCTTGCAATTCTTTGGGGTCCAACTTCCGTGTTAAATCAGCCCCCTTCTCCGCTGTAACTTGTGGTAGAATAATAGAATTTTTTAGGGGTTGCACCTGAAAACCATGAGCAAACAAGTTAGCATAAAAAGACCGGAACGCTTCCCGGATGTCGTTCTCATCCTCCACTAGATTCTCCCCCTCTCCCACTCGCCTCACTTGATTGGTGGCTCTCCTCACTCTAAGATGCGCATGGAAGAACCTAGTGTTTCGGTCCCCCTCTTTCAACCACTTTACTCTAGATTTTTGTCGTATAATGGACTCCTCCCAAGCAAGGATCCGGGCAAGATTATCCTTTTCTGCGTTTTCAACTTCAGCAAGCTCGCCACTACTCGGGTCACTAAGCCTTTGCCTCCTCACTTGCGCAAGAGAGTCCCTAGCCTCTCCCACCTTGTTTGTAACATTTCCAAAGGTGCTCCAACTCCACTTAATAAGTGCTTTCCTGACTTCAGTCAGCTTCCTCACTATACGAAACATAGGTGTACCTCTCACATATGTAGTCCAAGCTTGTTGTACGACTCCTCCGAAGTCCACGTGATCCACCCAATGGTTTTCAAATCTGAACATCTTCTTTTTCCTCCTTTCATTTCCTTCCGTTTTCATGACAAGCATGGTGTGATCACTCAAGTCCTTTTCACCAATAATGTAGAAGGAATTGGGGAACACCTCGAGCCATGCATTGTTCATTAATATTCGGTCCAGCTTTGTCTCGATGCATGCAGTTCCCTCCGACGAGTTGGACCAAGTGAAGTCGCCTCCGGTTGATGGCATCTCAAGTGGTTGAATGGTGTCAAGACACTCATTAAACTCCTGAATTTCCACCTCATTTCCAGCAGCTCCACCTCGCTTTTCAGTAGCCTTCCGGATGCAATTAAAGTCCCCAGCAACCAGCCACGGTCGCTCCCCATGTCGTGCCACTTCATTTAAATCCCTCTACAATGCTCTCCTCTCCACATGGCCATTTTCACCATAGATTACCGTAAGAGAAAATTCAGTGCCATCCTTTCTTAAGCTCCCAAGGAAGTGGAGCAATTGAGTTGATTCGAAAGTAATTCTTAAGTCTACCAGCTGGTCATTCCATAACACTAATATGCACCCCGAGTCTACAACCATGCTATTTGACGTCCAAGCATGAGGCCAAATTGCTCGCTTGAATCGCTTTCTTGTACTCAACCTTGTGCTCCACAAGGCAAACCACATACGGATTTACCTCCCTTATTCGACCCCTAATCAAGAGTGCGCGGCCGGGTCCGTTTGCGCCACGCACATTCCACACTATGACATTCATGGGTTTAATGTACGAGGTGACCCCCCTTCCCTTCCGTATGGGTATTCTTACTCCAACTACTTTTCCTCCCGGATCGTCTAAGCGGTGTTGGCGAGTATACCTTCTTTGAGCACGAGCCCTCACACTCTTCTTGCCACCTTCCCCCATCTCTCTCCATGTCTTGGTCTTCGGAATTTCGGAGGACCTCAAACATTCCCTCACTTTGATGACCGAATTTCTCTTTACTCTCCTTTGTGCGTGCCAATTTGGAAGGTGAAACCCAACCCGCCTCCTTATGCACCAAGGAGGCTAGTCCACATAACTTCCCATACTCTCCTTGCAAAGTGCCTTTCTCCGTCTCAAGTCTTTCACCTAAAGCCTCATGGTCTTGCTGGAATGTTTTGCATGGTAATTCTCCTTCATAAAATTTGTCCTCCTCATGCATCTCACGAAAATTCCCAGGCATGGGTGTTTTACTAAATGCACCCCCCACTTCATGAGAGGAGCCCTTCAAGTTGTGTCCCTTGATTTGGAACATGTGTGCTTCTACTTTGTCTTCTTCATGCTGACTTGGTCCTTCCACAGCAGCCTCTTCACACATAGAGCACTCAAAGCCCATCCCATTGGCTTGTCCCAAAGTGGGAGCATCACTTTCCTGCTCCACTCCACCTTTCCCTTCTTGGACACCAAAAGAGTCCCTCCCACTTGCACCCACAGCAGAATTCGGTTTGCCCACTCTAGAGCCTTCTCCTTTGTCTCCTAATCTACTCCCACTCATATGACAAAGCCTCCCCTCATTGGTTGCCTCCAAAGAATTAGGAGAACAAGAGAGTGGTTTAGCCACGCAATTTTCCTCCATGAGAATTATCTTAGCTTCCTCTCCACATGGCACCTCCTCACTTGTCCCCCCATCCACCTCAGCACCTCTAGTGTCCACATCATCATCTCCTCCAGCAGCCTCTCTCATCCCTCTCTCCCCTCCCATCCGACCAGCCTCTCTCATCACCTCCGGGATGCCCATGTTGCTTGCTTCCTCCCCACGCCCAAGGGTCACTCCCTCAACACCCTTTGACATACTCCTTCCAAGCTCATTTCCAGCACTCTTCCTAGATACAACCACCCACTTCTCAGCTTTTCCTTTGTGCTCCTCTCCTTGCTTCTTGGTTATCCTCTTCTTTGGACATTTCTCCTCATCATGACCAAACTCCAAGCAGTCCTTACAATACCCGGGCCTCCATTCATACTCCACTAGAACTCGATGCATGCCGGTGCCTTCCACTTCAACCTCCACCCAACTCGGATATGTGAAGTCGTGAGCCACTTCCACACACACCCTTGCATAAGTAAGCCTAGAGATGTTGCTCAACACTCTTTGTGACCAGAATCGGAGGTCAAGCTCCGGTAGACGAATCCAAATGGGAACGGTGGTGATGTTTGCCCTTGTCAAGACCATATCCGGTGCCCACTCTTGGACAACAAGTGGAGAACCACGAATGAACCATGGTCCCCCCTCTAGCACATGTTTCCTATCCTCTCCAAGAGTGAAACGAAAGAGGAGAAAACCTTGACTTCTTTTAATGACCTCCACACCTCCAACCAAACTCCACATCTTGTGGAGGTGCTTCTCTAAAGTCGGCAAGTGTGGTCTAAAAGCAATGAAATAACCAACTAAGACATTATCCCTCTTCAAGGCTTCAACCACTTCATTCTTGGAGCATTTTGCCACCTTCTCTCCTCCTTTTATGGCCGACTGGATGAACTCAAGGGGTGTGGATGCCTTTGGGCCAGCCACAAACAACTCGCTCCACTTCCTTGGGGGAGTTTCAGCACTCCCTAGAGGTGGTGCGTGCACTTCATCCCCTAAGGCTGGGAATGAAGCATGCAATGGGGGTGGAAGGAGAGCCTCTTTGCTGCCACACTCTCCATGTCCTTGCTGCCCACGAGTAGGGCAAGGGTTGGGGTCCATTTTGCTGCGAAAAAACCAAAACTTTGATGGTGAAAGAGGATGAAAACCCTAGAGAACCCAAGGTCCTCCATGCTGGTCGCCACTCTCTCTCTCTCCTCTCATCTTTTTCTATGCCCCGTAACTGTGATGTGCATTTGAGTGCTTATTTATTGGTTTTTAAGGATGTTGTCATTTTGGCCTTCTAGTAAGGTTTCTAGTTTGAGACTCCTAAATTGCAGGTGCATCACCGGTCGCACGACCCATTTGTCTGTATGATCAGAAGAGTGCATGTGTCGGGGACACAGATGATCTTGTATCGGGGATACATGATCAAAGACTTGCGTGTTGTGGATGCGTTCCTGGAGAGAGGAATAGTTGTATATATCAGGGATGTATACATGTGTGTCGGGGACACATAGAGAGGTGACATATTGCCATTGTGTGATTGTATATATCAGGGATATATGCATATGTGTCGGGGACACAAAAGCAAATGACATGTTGTTATCGTGTTATTGTGCAAGTGGGAGATATTGGATTAATCTAGGATTAATAAGATATTTGCCCAAAGCACTGACACATGGCGCGTCCCAATTGGACTACATATTTAGGGTTTAGGGTGGAGCCATCTATATAAGGAGGGGAGCCTCCCATTGGAGAGATGGATCTCATGTGCAAAACCCTAGCCTCCACCCTAACCTAGCCGCCACCTCCCTCTCCCTCAAATCCGTCCCTTCCACCAAGTAGGACTCTTGGGTTGTGGATATGTTCTTCTTCTCCAAGAGTGTAGAAGACCGGCCGGTGCTCAAGAAGACTCCGTGAGGTGATCGTCGATTCTTCTTCCGCTGCCACAGGTTCTCTGCACCAACGGTAAATCTGAACCTGTAGACTAAATCGTAGTTTTCTAACAAGTAGCACATCAAAGAGTGAATAAATTCTATATATCTTTTATTTTACCCCATATTTGTGCTACTCGGGTTGTTGTTACATGCAATTCAAGTTTTAGGTAATAAAGAAGAGAAAGGAAACAAAAATGACCCAAATGCAAGATGAAAGGATAGATTTGGAAGCTTTTTAGATGTGTTTGTAATGGAAAAAAACCGACTGTAACCCAGGAGGAACATGATTGTAAAGTAAATATCGTAGTTGCAAAAGACCATAATCTCAAGTCTAGGGAGAAATTCTAGAATTCAGACCAAATCGACTCGAGTCAATGGACAAGGCTGCACCCCACGTGCTACAAACCAATCTTTACACCTAGAGAAATCCAAACGCACCGGTCTTAGCGTATCCGCCACTAGCAGATGGCCATGATTCATTTGGCCTCACTATTCTCTAGCTGGCTGCGTATTCCGATAGGAGCACCTCAGAGAATGTAGATCGGATTTGTAACCATCCTATTGCGGCGAAATTAATCCAGACATTCTAATATTCTATAAATAACCTTGTAAACCTTACATTTCCCTTCTTCATCTTCTCCCCCGATTATAGTAGATTTATTTGTTGTTTCAGTTAATCAAAGGTTGGTTCTTGTTATTTACGTTTTTGTCTTGATTAGATTTAGTGTTCTTTACTTGTTCATGTCTTATTTTTGTAGGATTTTGTGCCCCTATGTATGTATATATTTTAACAAATTTACACGTGCATATAGGATCGATTTCCATATTTTCGACGATTTCATGTACATTATTTTATATTTTTTCTAATATCATGTAATCTACATATATATTAAAATAAATAAAAGGAGATCATACCCAAAGGTTCTCTAAAACCCTTATGAAGATCCAAAGTTGCATTGCCCGTCGAATTGTCTGTCGATTCGTCTCCAAGTGTTCACCAAACACTAAACAAGATTAGAGAGAAAGGAGCTAGGCAATCAATCTCTAAATCAAGGTTAGAATCAAGCTAATAACCCATTTAAAGCTTCCTGAGAATTTAATCGGCAAAAGCTTGATTAACTTAGAATGTTTCGTATGGATTAGTGTGGAGGTTAACGAGAGAGAGGATTTTTGCATTAAGTAAAGCACCTAGGGTGAGGAGACCTATTTATACACTCTCCAAACACCCACATCATGGGCTATCCACTAACCCACATCATGGGCTATCCACCAACCCATGATCTCTTGCTTTTGTTTCCCTAAAACGAATCACTAATTGACACATAATCATGCTCGTCCACGTTTGACCACATTTGGAATAAATCCAACCCATGATCAACACCAATCCCTTAATTAATTCAGGCAAAATTGTGCACACCGGTTGACCAAAACTTGCCTACCGGTCGTCCGATTGATAGTTAATTGTGATTTCGGTTGGACCATGAAACCGAGCGATTGACCCATCACATCCTACCAAAGCTACTGTCATTTTTAGGTCGAACAAACATGCCCCAACAGTCGTCCGTTTCTACACTAGAAAGCCACTGAAAGAGCCACTGGAGGTTTTAGAACGGACTGCATTTCAAGTCGGTCAACCGACTATTTCCAGGTGAAGTTCGCATAGATTATTGGTTGAACCACGACTTTCACCTGGTCGACTAATCACTACCAATAAGAGTTTGCGGAAGCTCTTGGAAGTTTTCGGTCGACCAAACACATCCATCTGGTAGACTATTCACATACGTAACAACTACTATGAATTTCCGGTAGACCGGTCTCTGAAAACGTTCGACGTTTTGGCCCGATTTTTGCCTTTATATAATTTTGGATTTATATCCTACAAAATTCGAACTTTTAGGGTCTTTAGAAAATTCATATATCATGTAACATATTATCATATGTAATGTCAAAACATTACACCCTATAATACAGATTTAATATAAATTCATTTATGATTCTAACTATGTCGTTTTCACACCATATTGATTTTATCCATTCACCGCATGTATACTATTTCACGTGAAACTCGATACATCATATGAACATAAAATCAAATGTCTTGTTTCCCAGTTGTGTGTTGTGACCTATATGAGGATCTAAGTTATATTGCCAATGATATTAAACACTTAATAATACAAACTATAAGCGGTATCTAGCTACACATTATAGTCACCCAATTAACAAAGATGTCTTGTTCACACAAACTAAACACGATCCATTTAGTGATGTAAGAACACCACTTGTGTCTATCCCTTGCGTCATGATATTAAGAATATTATACAAAGTAGAAATGTATCACCTTTGTATTATATATTCATTTCTTGATCTCGTAAGCTAGTTATAAATATGTAACTTAACACAAGTCACATTGTGCACATTATAATTTCGCTTTATCAAACGGCCCACTAATATCATTACTCAAGTAAAGAGGGAGAATGATAATCTTTTGACGAACTATCTTTTTGAGTACAAGTCGTGTTCAACCAACTATTGCCTTTATCACTATGCTCAGTGATAGTTTTTGACAATAATTAAATTAAACACTTGTCATGTGAAAAGACATAAGTGTCATATCTTAGGATTCAAGACACAATGAAACATTAATGACACATAACACAATTCAATAATGTTTCACTTGCTATGTCTATTCAATATATAAAACTAACAATTTTCCTCTTTTATATACTCGTGTCATTAAATATTTGTAGATCTTACAATACTCTTTAACCAACACGATAATCTTATCTCGGTAATTAATGTATCATGTCAATTACCATGATTGTGAATTACTTTTGATTTACATAAACCATTATCTTTTAGAGCTCTCCAGTTAAGGACCAAGAGCATCTTCCTTAACACTTCTAATAGACGAATAGATTAATCAAGGAACAAAATGTTTGCACATTCAATTCAAAATAATTGGCATATAAAACTAAACTTTTAGAACACATTCCCTTCAGTTTGTACTTTGTTGTTTTCTTTCTTAATAAGATAATTAGTGAGTAATTTATCCCCATTGGGGGGTAGAGGATGATGTGAAGTGTGGATTTAGTGAGATTTGTGTATGTTTTTATTCTTAATCTTGGAGCATCAAATGATTTCCGAAGTCATTTTGATGGGTTTTTTCACTCTTGCCTTTGATGTGTTAATGGTCTTAATGGATGCTTAACACATGCTATGGTGAATGGGCCCATCTAATGGGGAATGATGATGTGAGGATAAGATTTGAGTGGATAACGAGATAAGGCTGACATATAAACATGTTTTTATGTTTGGCCTTAGCTTGACTATAGTTTTGCATATTCTAATGATGGTGATAAATCTTAATCCATGTAGATAAATAGATTTGGTGCATTTCCTGCTACACTTCTTTTAGTGTTGTTTAGGGTTGAGTTGAGTTATTGTATGTGTGGTTGGAGTCACACATGAGAGGGTGGTAGTCTTGAGAGAGTTGATCCTTTTCTTTGAGATGGATAATAAGGTGGATCCTCCATCCCTGCCTTGGGCTCTGATCGAGCACGAGGTTTCTTCTTTGATGACTCGAGGACCTAGTCAGTTTGGTCCCCCGCACATGGAGTTCCACAACCTCCGACTCGAGAGGTGAAGGGTTTCGGTCATGATTTAGGTAGGGGCGCACAAGCACCAGTCCCAAGCCACGAGTGACCGATGATGCTATGGCAGCAGACCCATCCTGTTTGGTCTACACAACCATCTTTCATAGTTCTCCTGCCTGCCTGCGGGAAAAATTATGAATTGAAACCTCAGTATGTTATCATGCTTCCTACCTACACTTCCAATAAGGAGGATCTATATATATTTATACATGAATTCGAAGAAGCATTCTTCATGTTTAGGCTGCAACAACTTGTTGAGGATTCATTGTGGTTGGGGATGATTTCTTTTGCATTGAAGGATAACGCGAACAAATGGATGTACGGCCTTCCAGTGAACTCAATTTGGTGTCGGAGGAATTTAGTGACTGTCTTTTTAAGAGATTCTTTCGTTAGCGGAAGACTCGGTAGTCACCACACCAAATACTCAAGTCATATTAGACTAAGGTCGAATCATTTCATTCATTCTTTGAGAAATTTAAAGAGCTCCTCTAGTAGTTCCCGCTTCATGAACTTGAGCTCTGTGGGCTGTGCGAGATTGTTTATGAGGGTTTGAATTACAACACCAGCACCTTGTTGGTGGCGATGTGTTAGGGTGACTTTCAAATGAAATCAATTGATGATGCATAGCAAACTTGTGAAGGCATGGTTAATCGAACCCTTGAGTGGGATACCATTAGATAGCCATTGGTCTCAAAATCTGCTAGTCGAGTAGGATCATACTAAGTAGATTCAATTATTGCATCTGATTCAAAAATGAGTGCTATCACACGTAGGATAGAAAGTCTTGAGGTGGACCGAGCTCCTGTAGCATAGGTTGCATCTCATTCAACCTTCGCACCTTCACCCTCCATGCCCAGCGGCGCCCTACCAACTCCCACATCAACCGTCTCAACAACACACTAAATATCAAAACCAAGCCTAGTCATCTAACTATTCCAGCCAAACTCCATCACTGCAGTTGGTTGACCCGAGGTTTTCCACTCTAAACCAAACCCTTCACACGTTCATGTAGAGCACCCAGACCATGCTTACGACCACAAATATTTTGGTCAAAGCATTAGAAGTGCAAGAGAACCAATTGGCTGAATAGCTTAGTGAGCGTGGGAAGGGTGAATTACAAAGTCAACCAGAAGTCAACCATAGGGTCACCCTTCTAAAGGCAGGTGTTGAACGTTTTATTTAAACCGCAAGTGCATGGCCGCGATGAAGCGGTGGCAAGTATGGATCGTCCTCAGGGAGGTGAGCAGCCTCTTGTTTATCAGAAATCAAGTGGTAAAAATTGGGGGAGAAAGATTGATTATGCTACTCTACACTAAACTACGCTAACTACGAAGAAGAAAATGAGAACGAAAGAGATTAACAAATACTTCAACTAAGCAAGAGAAACTTGATACTATGCAGGAATCAGTAAGAGAGAGACCCCTTAGGGGGTGGAGTGACTACACATACACAATAAGGAGGCAAGAATATATTCCTATAGGCACAAGTGTAGGTAGTGTTTGCATGTGTGGGAGGTGTCTACTTATCATGGCAAAACCGATCAATTAAATCACTAGCCTATTTTGATTAACGTTCATAAACACAAGCTGGTTATTTAAGAAACTAAACAAGCATGGGAGGTGTCTTAAAACTTCTGGAAAAACCCATCTAGTGAAGTGTTCTATTCTAACAAGCAAGCATGCATTCATATTAATCAACACATTTCAAAATAAACATTCTTCCTTCCTTAATTGCATATATGATAATCATCTCCACCCCCCAAAAGGGGAGTGTTTTTACTCACTACACATTACACTAACTATTACACTAAGATAAGAAGACATATTAACTAAGCTAGATTTAATAAAAGACAATTAAACTAAAACATGCACCAACAATAAAAGAAGCACAAAACAAAGAAAATTTTATTGATTGAAGACTCACAATACCAGTAGCATCTCCCCCATTGAGTTTCTTGCTTCAAGGCTTCCACTTCAATTAGGGAGAATGTCCACAAGCATGGAGTGATTACAAAGGAAGGTGAAGAGTTCTATTTATAGGCATGGAAAAAGCTAATTCGGGACAATCCCCCGATGTGGGACTAAACCAATACCAAACATAGCCTAAACAAACATTAATACAAGTCCAGGAGAAAACTTAGCGGATCTGGGCTGATCCAGACCGCCAATTGGCGGTCCAAAAATCTGGATCCAGTTGAATCTTGTTCTGGGCTTTCCTTTGTGTATTTGGTGGTCTTGGATGCATCTACTTCGTTTATTGAAGCTCCGACCCGAATCCAATTGCTAAAATACTCCCCATGATGGTGTGAAGTATTCTGTTTTGCTCTTAGGTCCCTCTGTCTTGCGTTCAGGTCCTTCTCCTTCTTAGGCACAACCTGGACAGGACTTACCCAAGTACTATCCGAAATGGGAAAAATGATGCCATGATCTAAACACTTGATGATCTCTTTCTTAACTACTTCTGTCATGGCTGGATTTAAACGGCTCTCTGGGTCGCGACGTGGTCGTGCCTCATCCTCCATAAAGATGTGGTGCTGCACGACGTCGGGATTTATCCCTTTTATTTCCCTCAAGGACCACCCAATGTCTGATTTGTGCTCCTTTAGGACTTGAATCAGGCGCTCTTCCTGATCACCAGTCAACGTCTATGAAATAATCACCGGAAATGACCTATTGGGACCAAGAAAAACGTGTTTCAATTCCTTGGGGAGTTCTTTGAGCTCAGGCGTGGGTGGCTCCTCAAGGCGAGGCGTGATATCTAGCTCGAGATGTAAGATAGGAGGAGCTCGCATGTACTGAACAACATTCACATCATTGCTCAACTCACCCCCGTCCTCTTCATGATCGGAGTCATCCATGAAGTGATCATTTAAATTCTCATGAATCAGGGGGCTACTCTTCTCCCAATTCTTCTTCCAAATCCCGGATAAGATTCACTTCCATGGGGTCTTCGAAAGATGCCGACTGTCTAGCCATATTGAACACATGGAATGTCGCGGTCAAATTCCCGAACGACAATTTCATGAGTCCCGTACGACAATTGATCAAGGCATATGACGTCGCCAAAAAAGGTCTACCCAAAATCAATGGAATCTGAGAGTGGGTAGTCTTAATTGGTTCGGTCTCAAGGACGACGAAGTCCACAGGAAATATGAAATCGCCGACCTTGATTAGGACATCTTCAATGACCCCCAACGGGACTTTGATCGAACGATCAGCCAACAGCAAAGTTGTTTTCGTAGGCTTGAGAGTGCCTAGGCTTAATCGTTGATACACAGAAGCATGCAAGAGGTTAACCATCGACCCTAGATCTAGAAAAACATTGTTAATGCGAGAGTCCCCAATGATACATGAAATTGTTGGACTGCCCGGGTCCTTCAATTTTATGTATGTTGGGTTCGAGACGATCGAACTCACATTAGCCGCCAAAAACGCTTTGCTAGGGACATTGGTTTTCCTCTTAGTTGTACAGAGATCCTTCAGGGATTTTGCATATGGAGGTATTTGTTGAATCATGTCTAACAAAGGAATGTTGAAATTCACTTTCTTAAATATCGCCATCATTTTATCCACACTGTCACTCTGTTTCTTAGACAACCTACTAGGATAAGGAGCTTTTGGTAGGTATGTCTTGGGCGGAGCCGGAGAAGGAGGCTTTGGTGTATTACTCTCACCCTCGGTCTCTTTCTCACCATCATTCCCACAAGGGGGCGGCACAGATGGATTTTCTGGCAAGGATACGTGGTTGTTGACCTGTTTCCCATTTCTCAGGGTCACAATGGCATTAACATGGTCCACAGGTTCTTCCACGTAGTTCACTTGCCCCCCTGTGGTCTTGAACTTGCATTTTGCATGTTCAAGTGCTGTTGAGCACGGGGGTTAGCCACAGGTTGGCTAGGCAGGCTGCCTCTCTCTCTCATGTACAGACTGAGCCGACTGACCCATCTGAAGCTCGAGAGATTTGATGGTCTGCTGATTCGAAGTGAGAACTTGACTCGTGGACGACATAAAGTTTTTTACAGAGTTCTCAAGTCCACGAGTTAAGTTCTCAAGCGAATTAAACCGGGTTTCCAAGTTGTTTGAATTTGGGAAACCTGGTTGGTTGGTGTTCTGACTTTGGGGTGACTGATGAGACTGTGAATGCATGGGAAGGTAGTGTGGTCGGTTAGGTGGTCGAGAAAAGTTTGAAGGACCACATGAGGCATTGTTATGGTTCCATGAAAAATTAGGGTGGTTCCTCCATCCAGGGTTATATGATAATGAATATGGGTCATTCCTGGATCTATCATAGATGGCATTTACATGTACCATCTCAAGAGGAACGGATGCACACTTGATTGATCGTTTTATATTTCTACCACAAGTGCACGGCCGCGTTGAAGCGGTCGCAAATACGGGTCGTCCACTGGGAGGTGTGTCGACACTTGGTTTATTCGAAGGCGAGAGGTAAAAAGAAGGGAGAAAGATGTATTACACTACTCTAAACTACAAAGCTGAAATGTAATGAAGATAAGCAATAAAACTAATCCCCAAAGGGGGTAGAGAACTGATGTGAACATAAAGATGTGTGTGTGTGTGTGTGTGTGTGTTCAATTAAGCTCCTCACAACATGTAGTGCATGAAATCATAAAACTACATCCAATCTTGCCTCTACATGAATTAAGATAAGACTACATCATTAAAACATACAAGACAATGATTGGAATGAAGCTACATGAACTCAAGTATAAAGACTAGACCCTACTATGCCTCCACATGAATTAAGATGACTACATCATTAAAACATACAAGACATTAGCTAAGGAAAAGGCAACAAGAGTTCATACACTACAAATTGTGTTTCCAACATTAACTTCATCCATATCCTAACCTTATCATTCCCCATAAAATAGGTCCACTAATCAAAACATAAACTAAGCTTCATTCAAGAGCATTAGCATATCAAAGATAAGAGTGGAGACCCATTAGATGATTATGGAAATCATATAAAGTTCAAGGGATAAAAATAACACACACTTAATACACTACATGATTATATCACATATTTCTCCACCCCCCAAATAGGGATGGAACTACTCACTACTCATTACACTAACTATATTAACAGAAGCAAGCATAATACTGAAATGAAACTATACTAATCAAGCAAGAAACATTAAAGAAGCATAAAACAAAACAAGCATCAAAGCAAAAACATTAAAGGAATTAAACTAAGCAAGAATTAACAAACTAATGAAAACTTTTATTATGAACTCACTCAGATTACAAGCAGCCCTTCCTCCACTAGAGTTTTGCTTCAAGGCTTCACTCTTAGTAGGGAAGGAGGCCACCAAGAGAGAGATAGATACAATGGGAGGTGAAGAGTTCTATTTATAAGCATGGAAAAAGCTAATCAGGGACAATCCCCCGATGTGGGACTAAACCAATACCAAAAATAGCCTAAACGAACACTAATACAAGTCCAGGAGAAGTTGGGGTGGATCTTGCATGATCCAGACCGCCAATTGGCGGCCTATAAAGCCCAGATCCGTCTGGGTCTTCTGGTGGGCTTTCCTTGGTGTGTTTCTTGGTCTTGGATGCATCTAACTTGTTTAGTGGAGCTCCGACCCGAATCGAATTGACAAAATACTCCTCATAATGGTGTGGAGTTTCCTGTTTTGCTCTTAGGTCCTTCTGTCTTACGATCAGGTCCTTCTCCCTTGCATCTTTGTCCCCAGGTCTCACAATTAGGTCCTTTTTTCCTGCTTTTGGGTCCTTTCATGGCTCTTCTCTTCAAACCTCTTTATTTCTGAAAACTAAACATAAAACTCGTCACGTAGCATTGCTTAGGTGTAAGATAATGGATATAAGGTACAAATATAAGCATAAAATGATGTCAATCAAATACCCCCACACCTAAGTTTTTGCTAGTCTCGAGCAAAACAAAGAAAGGAAAAAGCATACGAAAAACAAGAAATCCTAACTCACTTTCGTAGGAATCACGGTTGCACTTAGTACGTGCAACAAGCCGTTAAACCTCCTTGTTGCAAAGGAGGAGGAGTGTTGTCTCCTGAGGTTTTTCAGCGGATATACCCACAAAATCCGAACAAGATGCATTAATCAATCTAGCTACACGACTCGTTGGACTTATTTTGTCGATCATGGAATGCGGTAATAGTACGGGTCGACTCTATATATGTAATCAGTCCACACACCTAGCCTAATGAGTTATTCGTGAGAGTTAACTAAGGAATAAAGTGAAAGACATGGGCAACCTTAACTTCTGAATGTGAAACAACGTGTAAAGTCCATTTTGGTTCTTATTTGACTCTTCTTTTCTTTTTCTTTTTCTTTTTTTTTTCTTTTTTTTTCTTTTTCTTTGGAGCATTTATTGGTTGGTGTTTGATTCTCCCAGGGTCAGGTTTCGTGCATCATTGCTTATGAGGACTTACACTATCACGTACACCTTCCCCCAAATCTCCACATAGGGCGATCCCTACCACCCGTGTAACGGGAGTTCGGTCGGTGCATCCCAAGTCAGATGACTCGAAAGCACCAGGCACAAAGTCCCCTCAGACCTACTTTCCCGAGTGATAGGAGCCGTGCGAGAAGAGAGAACACCACTTATTTATTTATCTACATGGGTACCAAAACCCCTATACTTAAGTTTCACAAAAAGATATTAAGGGCCCTTGACTACGACAAACTTCCTTATACTAACAGACACGAATTATTTGACTCACTAGGTTCAGGGTGGACTTCTTTAAATGTTTGAGTACTGAAACCCTAGGATTACACGCCCCCCGAGGGAAAACCGGGGTGCATCCTAACGACTCGATAAATCCTAAAGCCACGTACTAGATATCCTAATGCATCAAGTTCAAGACAATTTTGGGAGCTTTCTTTTTACTTTGCCTCTCAACGGTTTTGCACATGCTAAACACACGCAAAACCCACAAAACATTTTCTTTCGCAAACACATGAAGATTTTGAAAGAAATGTGAAAATTTTGAAGCACTAGGCAAGCAAAAGAAGACAAGTCACCCAAGGATCATGACAAGCAGGTATATCGATATAAAATGCAGCACACTAACATGACCCTAACAATGCAAACAAAAGAAAACAAAATCAAAAGAAAAGACTCGACTATGTACACACGTAAAACACCCCCCCACACCTACTTCATGCATTGTCCTCAATGAATGTGAGCAAAATACGACATGGATGTATGCATAAAACAGAAGAGATCTCACCAACGTGAAGTACACAAGGAAGTTCATGGCTATGTTGATGGACACAACCCAACTCCCCTCAAAACCTATGAGATGCTAAAGAAGGGATACAAATACGTGAAAGAAATGGGGCCCAAATACTCAAGGGTTGGGGCCCACTACAATCGATGCTCACTAAAGGGGTTTTTTTTTTAACATATATACACATGAAAGCTCAACCACTCATGGAGGAGCATGAATGGTTGAGTGCGAGGGAGGTTCATGAAGGAACATGACCTCCTCGACTTCGGCTGGTGCCCCCTCCAAGTAGGGTTTGAGGCGTTGTCCATTAACTTTGAACACGTCCCCATTCCCTGGGTTCAAGATCTAAACCGCTCCATGAGGATAAACGGTTTGGACGATAAACGGGCCAGACCAGCGACTGCGGAGCTTACCCGCAAACAGATGAAGCCGGGAATTGTAGAGCAACACCTTCTGCCCGGCCGTAAACACCTTTCGCATAATCATGCGATCGTGAAACATCTTGGCTCGGGACTTATGAATTTTGGCATTCTCGTACGCATCATTGCGTAGCTCTTCTAATTCCACAATGTCGAGCCTACGTTGTACTCCTGCTTGATCAAGATCCATATTCAGGTTCTTGATCGCCCAGAAAGCACGATGCTCAAGCTCGACAGGTAGGTGGCAAGCCTTGCCGTACACTACCCGATATGGGGACATACCCAAATTGGTCTTGTACGCGGTGCGGAAAGCCCACAACGCGTCATTCAACTTGGTAGACCAATCCTTCCTCGAGGAACTAACCGTCTTCTCAAGAATTTGCTTTAATTTACGGTTAGAGATTTTGACCTGCCCACTAGTTTGCGGATGGTATGGGGTCGCAAGCTTGTGGGTGATCGAATATTTCCTCATAAGCGCTTCAAAGGAGCGATTACAGAAGTAGGTACCCCTATCGCTGATTATGGTACGAGGAGTACCAAATCGCGCAAAAATGTCCCTCAAGAATTTGGTGACCACCTTGTTGTCATTGGTCTTTGTGGGTATAGCCTCAACCCACTTAGACACATAGTCAACGGCCACCAGAATGTAAACATTCCCGAATGAGTTCGGGAAGGGACCCATGAAATCGATGCCCCACACATCGAAGATGTCGACAACAAGGACATTTTGCAAAGGCATCATGTCACGTCGACCAACCCTGCCAAGGCGCTGGCACCTATCACATTGCTTACAAAAGTTGTAAGCATCCTTGAAAAGAGTGGGCCAGTAGAATCCAGATTGGAGCACCTTGGCAGCAGTTTTCTTTGCTCCAAAGTGTCCTCCACATGCCTTAGAATGGCAGAAGTGGAGTACACTTTGGAACTTGGGATCTGGGACGCACCGCCTGAAAATTTGGTCAGAGCAGTATTTGAATAGGTAGGGGTCGTCCCAGTGAAAGAATCTGACATACGATCTAAATTTGGATTGGTCAGATTTTGACCAACCCACAGGAAATTGCTTTGTCACGAGGTAGTTCACGATGTCGGCAAACCAAGGGTTATCTTCGATCGTGAACAACTGCTCGTCAGGAAATTTATCGTTAATGTTTTGGTCCTGTGGGTTGGTCGTCTCTAGACGAGACAAGTGGTCAGCTACAACATTTTCACACCTTTTTTGTCCCGAATCTCGAGATCGAATTCTTGTAACAACAAGATCCATCTCAAGAGTCGGGATTTTGCATCTTTCTTCGCCATGAGGTGCTTGATGGTTGTGTGATCAGAATAGATAATCACGTGGGAGCCAATCAAGTACGACCGGAATTTCTCCAAAGCAAATATGATCGCTAAGAATTCCTTCTCGGTCACAGTGTAGTTCAATTGGGCATCATTGAGTGTTGTACTGGCATAGTAGATCACATGAGGCAATTTGTCCAATCGTTGCCCAAGCACTGCTCCCACAGCGAAGTCAGATGCATCACACATTAACTCAAAGGGTTCAGTCCACACCGGTGCCTTAATAATGGGAGCTGAAGTCAACTCTTTCTTCAAGGTCAAAAAGGCATGGTGGCAATCCGGTGTGAACTCAAAAATGGCATCCTTAGCCAACAACGCAGTGAGAGGTTGAGCGATTTTGCTAAAATCCCGAATGAACCGCCGATAGAATCCAGCATGCCCCAAAAAGGCGCGGATATCCTTCACATTACGTGGCGGTGGGAGATTAGCAATGATACCCACTTTGGCGGGATCGACCTCAATTCCCCTACTTGAGACCACATGTCCAAGTACAATCCCTCGCTTCACCATGAAGTGACATTTCTCCCAATTGAGAGCGAGGTTCTTCTCACGGCATCGCTTGAGGACAAGGCTCAAGTGATGAAGGCACTCATCAAAGGAAGCGCCAAATATGGAAAAGTCGTCCATGAAGATCTCAAGGAAACGCTCAACCATATCGGAGAAGATGCTGATCATACACCTCTAAAACGTTGCCGGCGCATTGCATAACCCAAAGGGCATGCGACGGTAGGCAAACGTGCCAAAGAGACAAGTGAATGTGGTTTTCTCTTGGTCCTCGGGGGCGATGGGAATTTGGTTGTAACCGGAGTATCCATCAAGAAAACAATAGTACTCATGTCCGGCCAACCTTTCCAACATCTGATCAATGAATGGCAACGGGAAATGATCTTTCCGCGTTGCCGCATTGAGCTTGCGATAATCAACGCAAACTTGCCAGCCAGTTTGCAGGCGTGTCGGGATAAGCTCATTATGCTCATTCTCCACAACCGTCACGCCTGACTTCTTGGAAACCACATGGACATGACTCACCCACGAACTATCAGAGATAGGATAGATTATGCCATGATCCAAGCACTTAAGAACCTCCTTTCGGACGGCTTCTTTCAGTACAGGATTCAATCTCCTTTGTGGGTCCCTGCGGGGCCTAGAATCCTCTTCCATGTGGATCCGATGCTGAACAATACCAGGGCTAATTCCCTTGATATCCTTCAAGGACCACCCAATCGCCTCTTTGTTTTCAAAGAGTACTCTTTTGAGGGCAACCTCTTGATCTTTTTCAAGATCAGAAGCAATAATGTGTGGCAAGGTCTCATTATCCCCTAAAAAGATGTACTTTAGGTTATCGGGGAGCGGTTTAAGCTCGACCAGAGGTGGGTCCTTGTCGGATTCAGAGTTAATTTCAAGTGGCTCAAGGGCCACGGGGTAAGAGGAGCAAGCACCCAGATGTGCCTCCTCATCCAGAGATATGCTGGCGGATTCCTCAAGATCCTCTTCACTCGCAACCTGATCATTAGGCACCTCAATAATATGTCGATGTGAGTCGAACATGCGTAATGAGTCAGGCTCATCCGTGTCCTGGATGAAATTGGCTCCGACAGTGTCGTCGAAGAGCCCAGGTTGCTTACCAAGAGTGAAGATGTTGAAATCCGCCGTGAGGTTTCCAAAAGACAACCTCATCAAGCCATTTCGACAATTGATCAAAGCATTAGATGTCGCAAGAAATGGCCTCCCAAGGATTACAGGAATTTGTCCTTGTGGGTTGGACACGGGTTCGGTATCCAAGATGATGAAATCAACTGGAAATACGAACTCACACACTTTGATAAGGACATCCTCCACACTCCCTCGTGGGATTTTGACGGATCTATCAGCCAACTGGAGGGTTGTCCTCGGTTGTTTAAGATCGCCTATCCTAAGGTTGACATAGACTGAGTAAGGCAGGAGATTCACAGATGCCCCCAAATCCAATAGAGCTTGAGAGATGGTCACATTCCCAATCATGCAAGAGACAGTTGGACAACCAGGGTCCTTGTACTTGACATTCATGGGTTGTGTCAATATGGAGCTCACATTGGCGGCCAAGAAGGCCTTCTTGGGCACATTTGTTTTTCTCTTGGTGGTGCAAAGGTCTTTGAGGAACTTGGCATACGGTGGCATTTGTTGAACAACGTCCAACAACGGGATGTTCACCTTTACTTGCCTAAGTACCTCAACGATCTTATCCCAATGCTCATCACGTTTTTTAGTCAATCGATGAGGGAATGGTGCCTTGGGGACATAAGAATCACGAGGAGGAGTCTCAGAATTAGGTTCCTTGACAGGCTCAAGACTCTCCGCGGAAGTCTCGCCAACAGGGTTGGCTTCCGGCATTTTCACATTGTTGTCAACGACCCTTCCCGATCTCAAGGTATGAATAACATTAGCATGTTGGGAAGGGTCACTTTCAACATTGTGTACATTCTGCCTGGTATTAGCAGGCTGACCCCTGGGATTTACCACAGGTTGACTCGGGAATTGACCCTTCTCGCGTTCATGGAGCTGATGAGCCAACTGGCTTACTTGCATTTCCAATGCTTTGACCGTATTATTGTTGGCCGCAAGCATGGATTGAGTGCTCTGCATGAATGCTTGAAGGGTTTGTTCAATGGTAGAGTCCTTAGGGTCAACCCGCTGGGGTGGTGGAGTCTGGTTAGAATAACCCGACGAAGAGGCCAGACCAGGTTGGTAATTTTGGTGCTGAGACCTTTGATGTGGGGGTTGGTAGGTCGCCGATGGGCGTGGAGGTTGATAAGGTGGAGGTTGAGGTTGAGCGTGCGAGCTCTGACCCTGTCCTCCACTAGACCCCCAAGAGAAGTTAGGATGGTTACGCCATCCCGGGTTATAGGAATGACTGTACGGGTCGTTTCGGGGCCTTTGTTGATACATCGCATTTGCATGCTCAGTATCCCTTGGAGCGTAAGCGCACTCCAAGTCATCATGTCCCGATAGTCCACACCTAGTACACCCGGGAGTAGCGACCTGAGCTACAGGAGCTCGGTCCATCTCCAAACTCTCTATCCTACGCATGAGAGCAGCCATTTTCGCCTCAGACGCGATAGTCGACTCAACATGATATGATCCAGCTCGACCAGAAGACCTGGCGGCTGGTGGCTCTCTCATGGTGTCCCACTCGAAGGTGCGCTCAGCCATGGATTCAAAAGTGTCCAATGCCTCCTCGATGGGTTTCATTTGGAAGTCACCCTGACACATCGACTCCAACAATGTGCGGGTGTTGTAGTTGATGCCCTCATAAACAATCTGGCACAGCTGCCATAGCTCAAGTCCATGATGAGGGCATTGCTGGAGAAGGTCCTTGAACCTCTCAAAGAAACCACGAAAAGATTCGGTCTCGGTCTGATACATTTGATGTATCTGGTGCCGTATCTGTTGAGTTTTCCTTTGAGGGAAAAATCTCTTCAGAAAGACGGTCACAAAGTCATCCCAAGACCGAATCGAACTCGCCGGGAGGCTATACATCCATTTCTTCGCATTATCCTTCAATGCGAACGAAATCATCCTCAACCGGACAGAATCCTCGTCAAGCTGTTGAAGCTTGAACATGGAGCATACTTCCTCGAATTCGCGTATAAAAATATACGGATCCTCCTATTGGCAGTAAAGGTTGGAAGCATGCTCACATACTGAGGTTTCAGCTCATAGTTGTTCCCGCGAGCAGGGGGAACAACTATGCAAGAAGGTTGCGCGGCCCGAACAGGATGGGTCCGCTCCCACAACGTCATCGGCCTATCCTGTCGAGCTAAAGGTGGTGGTGCACCTAGAACTCGATCCTGACCGAATCTCCCTTCCTCTCGAGTCAGAGGAGGAGGAGAAGGAGGTCTACGTGGTGGTGGGAATGGACCGAGGTAGTCCATGTATGGAACCCGGTCTCCCTCGCCACCACGAGACGACTCGCCTTCTTGCTCCAAAGGAGCACGAGGCCGAGATGGTCGATCACCAAGATCTTCCATCTCAGAAATAAGCACTCTCTCGAGTCGAGCGCTCTCACTAGAACGAGCCCAACCTCGCATAAAAATGCTCGACTCGACTCTAACAAACACACAACAGAAGGTGTACTAGAGGAGGAGACTAAACGTAGAGAATAGATGAGGAGATGACTCAGGTGAGGAGAGAAGAATCCCTAGAGCTAGCGTAGGTAACGGGATCAGGAAGAAGCCTAAGTAGCAAGCACGGCTCAAACAATCTAAGGCAATGGGTCCTTAAGCTAGACGACGCCTAACTTCGAGGTCACTAGCCTCGACACGCCTCACCTCCCTACAACGAGGACCACAATGCCCAGCAAGTGATACCAGATCCGGAGATCCAGTACCTCCTACTATCGACAAGGTAGGCAACGCCGATCAGGTCATGACGGTCTCGACTAGATTACTCTCCTAGTGCGTCCGAATTCCTTAGGGCCAATGTCTACTTGCTTTTAGTTAAGGCTTTATTAAGAGTGATTTTTGGGGCCAAGGAAAGGGTGATGAAATCCCCCACCTTATCTTTTATGGGACAGCCCCTCCTTAGTAGCGATTTGATCCTAGATCTAGCAATCAATCGCTCCAATCAAACGCTCTCTCACTCTTGTCCCGATGCACCTTACTAACTAATGCATGAAAGAAACATGCATGAATGAGGGATGTGGGTGCACGTACCTCACGCCAGCAATCAACGACAAAATGAAAAGCAAAGAAAAGACAAATGCATGCAAGGTCTACCAATGGTGCATGACCTAGATGGCAAGAAGTCTAATCTTTTGCTTTGAGTTTTATGGTCCAAGTTGAATAAAGGGGATTGAAATTAAATCTAGGAGGAAACTAAAGATCACAGCATGCACAATTGGGCTCCCAGATAACTAAAGTAAAGCAATAAACCACCAGAAGAAATTTGAGAGGAGGCAGACCTCACTAGGCCGCCAATTGGCAGTTTGCAACCGCTGATTGGCGGTCCCTTTGTGGATTCTCTTGCTCCAACTTTCCCAGTAGCTTCCCCTTGATGTTCTCGTTGCCTGAAACTAAACTAAACTAAACTGGAAACAAAAAATTAAAAACCCCTCGAATCGTCCAAACCAAGGTCTGGACAGAGCACCTCCCCGGCAACGGCGCCAAAAACTTGATTGATCGTTTTATATTTCTACCGCAACTGCACGGCCGCGTTGAAGCGGTGGCAAATACGGGTCGTCCACTGGGAGGTGTGTCGACACTTGGTTTATTCGAAGGCGAGAGGTAAAAAGAAGGGAGAAAGATGTATTACACTAATCTAAACTACAAAGCTGAAATGAAATGAAGATAAGCAATAAAACTAAACCCCAAAGGGGGTAGAGAACTGATGTGAACATAAAGATGTGTGTGTGTGTGTTCAATTAAGCTCCTCACAACATGTAGTGCATGAAATCATAAAACTACATCCAATCTTGCCTCTACATGAATTAAGATAAGACTACATCATTAAAACATACAAGACAATGATTGGAATGAAGCTACATGAACTCAAGTATAAAGACTAGACCCTACTATGCCTCCACATGAATTAAGATGACTACATCATTAAAACATACAAGACATTAGCTAAGGAAAAGGCAACAAGAGTTCATACACTACAAATTGTGTTTCCAACATTAACTTCGTCCATATCCTAACCTTATCATTCCCCATAAAATAGGTCCACTAATCAAAGCATAAACTAAGCTTCATTCAAGAGCATTAGCATATCAAAGATAAGAGTGGAGACCCATTAGATGGTTATGGAAATCATATAAAGCTCAAGGGATAAAAATAACACACACTTAATACACTACATGATTATATCACATATTTCTCCACCCCCCAAATGGGGATGGAACTACTCACTACTCATTACACTAACTATATTAACAGAAGCAAGCATAATACTGAAATGAAACTATACTAATCAAGCAAGAAACATTAAAGAAGCATAAAACAAAACAAGCATCAAAGCAAAAACATTAAAGGAATTAAACTAAGCAAGAATTAACAAACTAATGAAAACTTTTATTATGAACTCACTCAGATTACAAGCAGCCCTTCCTCCACTAGAGTTTTGCTTCAAGGCTTCACTCTTAGTAGGGAAGGAGGCCACCAAGAGAGAGATAGATACAATGGGAGGTGAAGAGTTCTATTTATAAGCATGGAAAAAGCTAATCAGGGACAATCCCCCGATGTGGGACTAAACCAATACCAAAAATAGCCTAAACGAACACTAATACAAATCCAGGAGAAGTTGGGGCGGATCTTGCATGATCCAGACCGCCAATTGGCGGTTCCAGACCGCCAATTGGCGGCCTATAAAGCCCAGATCCGTCTGGGTCTTCTGGTGGGCTTTCCTTGGTGTGTTTCTTGGTCTTGGATGCATCTAACTTGTTTAGTGGAGCTCCGACCCGAATCGAATTGACAAAATACTCCTCATAATGGTGTGAAGTTTCCTGTTTTGCTCTTAGGTCCTTCTGTCTTACGATCAGGTCCTTCTCCCTTGCATCTTGGTCCCCAGGTCTCACAATTAGGTCCTTTTTTCCTGCTTTTGGGTCCTTTCATGGCTCTTCTCTTCAAACCTCTTTATTTCTGAAAACTAAACATAAAACTCGTCACGTAGCATTGCTTAGGTGTAAGATAATGGATATAAGGTACAAATATAAGCATGAAATGATGTCAATCAACACTCACCCCCTATATGACCTATCCTACCACATAAATGACATGGAACTGAACCAGATGCAGACACATGAGATACATCATGCTAGTTTTGGAGCTCAATCGAATCCATACGACGCATTAATGCCGCCATGCGTGCCTCGGTGGCCGTAGTGGTATCGACGGCGAATGCGGCACCCGATCTAGTCGAGTTTGCATTTACGATTGTCGCCCCTATGCTAGATGATGCAGGTCGTTCCCTTACACTCTCCCATTGCATGGTTTTCTCAGCGAGGTCCTTTAGGAAAGCCCATGCCTCCCTTTCATCCTTTCCTAAGAACTCTCCTTGACACATGGACTCAAGGAGCGTTCGGGACGAGATGTGAAGACCCTCGTAAACAATCTGACACAGGCACCACAACTCGATGCCATGGTTAGGGCATGAGGATAGTAGCTCGTTGAACCTCTCTAAGTATGCATGGAATGATTCGATCTCATGTTGATAGAACGAATTGATTTCGTTCCTCAATTTTTGAGTCTGATGATTTGGAAAATACTTTTTTAGGAATGCAGACTGAAACTCATCCCAAGTCCTAAAGACATTCGCCTGGTTGCTGTACAACCACTTCTTGGCATCATCCTTAAGCGCAAAGGGGACAAGCCTAAGATGAATGGAGTCTGTGCTAAGTTGTTGCAGTTTGAACATAGCACAGACCTCCTCATATTCCCTGAGAAAGATATAGGGGTCACATTTCCCAGTGAAATGAGGGAGCATGGAAATAAACTGAGGCTTGACCTCAAAATGGTTCCCATTTGCCTCTGGCAATACGATGCATGAGGGTAGAGCTGTACGGCTCGGGTAGCATCGATCACGAAGAGGTATGGGAACAACAACTGGAAGCACTGGTGGAGCAGGTGGGTCCAGCAACTGCTCCTCCTCACGGAAATTAGCAGCCATTGAACCCAGACTGCGTGCGACACGAGAGGAGGAAGGTGTCGAGAAATCGATGACCGAAGCCGGATTGACAACGCTCCTCGTCAAACAACCACTCTCGTCTCGTGTCCACGAAAGCATGCACAAAGGTGCACAAATTTTTATTTTTTTACAAGGAATGTACGTGGAAGAGAAAACGAGGGAACACAGGAGAGAAAGAATGACTCGGGAGAGAAGGGAAGAAGTCATTATGCTACGACGGATGGGTACAGGTAGAAGCACACAAGCAAACAAGGCTCAAGCAATCCTAAGGTCGCTATAGGTCCTTACAACTAGACGACGCCTAACTGCGAGGTCACACGGTCTCAACACGCCTCACCTCCCTAAAACGAGGACCACAAAGCCCAGAAAGTGAGCCAAGATCCGGGGATCTTGTCTCTCCTACTATCGACAAAGAGGGCAACGCCGATCAGGTCATGACGGTCGGGACCGGATTACTCTCCTAATGCGCCCGAAATCCTTAGGGCCAATGGCTACTTGATTTTAAAAATTAGGCTCTTTATTAGTGTGGTTTGTGGGGGCGAAGGAAAGGGTGATGAAATCCCCCACCTTATCTTTTATGGGACAACCCCTCCTTTGTATCGTTTTGGAGTCCTAATCTAGCAATAAACTCTCCAAACAAACGCTCAACTCACACTTGTTGCAATGCACTTCCTACTAACTACTGCATGTCATACGAAATGCATGAATGAGAGTAGAAGGTGCGTACCTCACGCCAGCACTCAGCAATTGAAAATAAAGCTAAAATAAAAGACAATCTAAATGCTTAAGTCACATACATGGTGCATGACCTAAACAAGAAAGAATGGCTAGTCTTTTGCTTTGCGTTTTAGGGTCCAAGTTGCTTAAAGGAGTTTTAATTATTGATCTTGGAAAGAACTATAAGTCAAAATATGCCAAATTGAGTCCCAGATTACTAGATCATGTAGAGCAACAACACAGAGAAATTAAAAGATGAACAGAGCTCACCAGACCGCTGATTGGCGGTCTTAAGTGCTCAGGTCGTCTGGAAATTTCTTCAGGAGCCTCCCCTTGCTATCCCCAGTCTCCTGAAACAAAGAAAAACTACAAACACAAATTAAATCCACTCGAATCATTCAAACAAGAGTCTGGACTGGCACCTCCCCGGCAACGGCGCCAAAAACTGGTTGAACGTTTTATTTAAACCGAAAGTGCACGGCCGCGATGAAGCGGTGGCAAGTACGGGTCATCCTCAGGGAGGTGAGCAACCTCTTGTTTATCAGAAATCAAGTGGCAAAAATTGGGGGAGAAAGATTGATTATGCTACTCTACACTAAACTACGCTAACTACGAAGAAGCAAATGTGAACGAAAGAGATTAACAAATACTTCAACTAAGCTAGAGAAACTTGATACTATGTAGGAATCAGTAAGAGAGAGACCCTTAGGGGGTGGAGTGACTACACATACACAATAAGGAGGCAAGAATATCTTCCTATAGGCACAAGTGTAGGTAGTGTTTGCATGTATGAGAGGTGTCCACTTATCATGGCAAAACCCATCAATTAAATCACTAGCCTATTTTGATTAACATTCATAAACACAAGCTGCTTATTTAATAAACTAAACAAGCATGGGAGGTGTCTTTAAACTTGTGGCAAAACCCATCTAGTGAAGTGTTCTATTCTAACAAGCAAGCATGCATTCATATTAATCAACACATTTCAAAATAAACATCCTTCCTTCCTTAATTGCATATATAACAATCATCTCCACCGCCCAAAAGGGGAGTGGTTTTACTCACTACACATTACACTAACTATTACACTAAGATAAGCAGACATATTAACTAAGCTAGATTTAATAAAAGACAATTAAACTAAAACATGCACCAACAATAAAAGAAGCACAAAACAAAGAAAATTTCATTGATTGAAGACTCACAATACCAGTAGCATCTCCCCCATTGAGTTTCTTGCTTCAAGGCTTCCACTTCAATTAGGGAGAATGTCCACAAGCATGGAGTGATTACAAAGGAAGGTGAAGAGTTCTATTTATAGGCATGGAAAAAGCTAATTCGGGACAATCCCCCGATGTGGGACTAAACCAATACCAAACATAGCCTAAACAAACATTAATACAAGTCCAGGAGAAAACTTAGCGGATCTGGGCTGATCCAGACCGCCAATTGGCGGTCCAAAAATCTGGATCCAGTTGAATCTTGTTCTGGGCTTTTCTTTGTGTATTTGGTGGTCTTGGATGCATCTACTTCGTTTATTGGAGCTCCGACCCGAATCCAATTGCTAAAATACTCCCCATGATGGTGTGAAGTATTCTGTTTTGCTCTTAGGTCCCTCTGTCTTGCATTCAGGTCCTTCTCCTTTGCATCTTGATGCCCAGATCTCACAGTTCAGTCCTTTTTCCCAGCTTTTGAGTCCTTTTATGCTTCATCTCATCAAACCTATTTATTCCTGAATACTAAACATAAAACTCGTAACATAGCATTGTTTAGGTGAAAGATAATGGATATAAGATACAAATATGAGCATGAAATGATGTCAATCAAATACCCCCACACCTATCTTTTGCTAATCCCGAGCAAAACAAAGAAAGAGAAAAGCATACGAAAAACAGGAAATCCTAACTCACTTTCGTAGGAATCACGGTTGCACTTAGCACGTGCAACAAGCCGTTAAACCTCCTTGTCACCAAGGAGGAGGAGTGTTGTCTCCTGAGGGTTTTCAGCTGATATACCCACAAAATCCGAACAAGATGCATTAATCAATCTAGCTACACGACTCGTTGGACTTATTTTGTCGATCATGGGACGCGGTTATGCTACGGGTCGACTCTATATATGTAATAGGTCCACACACCTAGCCTAATGAGTTATTCGTGAAAGTTAGTTAAGGACTTAAGTGAAAGACATGGGCAACCTTGATTTCTGAATGTGATACAATGTGTAAAGTCCATTTTGGTTCTTATTTGATTTTTTTTCTTTTTCTTTGGAGCATTTTATTGATTGGTGTTTGATTCTCCCAGGGTCAGGTTTCATTTATCATTGCCTATGAGGGCTTACACTATCATGTACACCTTCCCCCAAATCTCCACATAGGGCGATCCCTACCACCCGTGTAACGGGAGTTCGGTCGGTGCATCCCATGTCAGATGACTCGAAAGCACCAGGCACAAAGTCCCCTCAGACCTACTTTCCCGAGTGATAGGAGTCGTGCGAGAAGAGAGAACACCACTTATTTAATTATCTACATGGGAACCAAAACCCCTACACTTAAGTTTCACAAAAAGAGATTAAAGGCCCTTGACTACGGCAAACTTCCCTATACTAACAGACACGAATTATTTGACTCACTAGGTTGAGGGTGGACTTCTTTTAATGTTTGAGTGTTGAAACCCTATGATTACACGCCCCCCGAGGGAAAACCGGGGTGCATCCTAACGACTCGATAAGACCTAAAGCCAGTAAACTAGATATCCTAATGCATCAAGTTCAAGACAATTTTGGGACCTTTCATTTTACTTTGCCTCTCAACGGTTTTGCACATGCTAAACACACGCAAAACCTATAAAAACATTTTCTTTCGCAAACACATGAAGATTTTGAAAGAAATGTGAAAGTTTTAAAGCACTAGGCAAGCAAAAGAAGACAAGTCACCCAAGGATCATGGCAAGCAGATATATCAATGTTAAATGCGGCACACTAACATGATCCTACCAGTACAACCAAAAGAAAACAAAAAAAATACAAACTATGTACAAACGTGAAAACACCCCCCCACTCCTAATCCATGCATTGTCCTCAATGTATGGCAAAACGGTGCCAATGCGTGGATAGGGTGTACCAGACTAATGATGGCGGCCAAAAGTGCCCGAAGAGGCACCTCTCTCAAGAGCCGACAACTTCCTATAGATCTTCTGATTTTGCTTGGCTAAGATAACGTTCTGCTGCTCGACCGCCATCACAGAAATGTCGGTGTTAAAGAGCGTTCCTGAGCTCACAGACGAGCTTGAGGAACTGGCTCTAACATCCTCCTCCATAAAGTCAGGCACCCATGCCTCAGGAAGGCAATGGCGAAATGACGGTGTCATCTTTGCTACCTCGAAGTCGGTACCTTGGCGACTCAGTATGCGCTCAAATCGTGGGATGTCCAACATGCCACACAATTTGGTAACCAGAGTCGGCAAACAGTGTATATCTTTCAGCCTGGCGTTCACCAAAACGCCGAACAATGTTCGACAAATGCAGTGGGGTGAACCGTCCATCAGACTATACACGATTCGCAAACTAGGTGTGAAAAATGTTGAGGTCCGCTCTTGGCCCAACACATTTCTACACACCCACCTGGCTACAATGTGCACATTGGAGTAAATGTGCGCATTAGGTACTCCCCCATGTGATGATACAGGCTGCCCACGCCCAAGCATAGATCGATAAAAATTGATATTGTGGGTGGGCGCGAGCTCATCAACCAAGGGGATCCCAGTCGCGTCGGAGATTAGCTGGGGTGTCACGGTGTGTTTCACCCCTCTGAGAGTGATACTGAACTCGAGTGGACCGGTCTGGTCACGCTCGAGTTTAGTAAAGAATTCATGTACGAGAGTCTCTCTGTACATGGATTCATTGCCCTCATACAATAAATGGTACCACCCTTTAGCTACGATTCGATCATAGAAGGGTTCTCTGAATTCAAGAATCAGGGAGGCAAAATTGAGTTCTGGAATTAAATGATGGCTGGCCATACCTGAACCGACCTTGGCGAGCTTTAGCGGCGAGGCACACTACGACGAAGACGAACACGGCGCGAGAGGAGAGAAGACAACCGCACGCCGATTCCCGCAGCAACACAGACTCCCAACCACTAAACCAACAAAGAACCCCAAATAAAAGACCCAGACGAAGTAAATATGGAAACGAAGAACAACCGACCGCTGATTGGCGGTTCCAAACCGCTAATTAGCGGTCGGTTCAGGGGATCTGGGGAAAATATTTGGGTGGAGGCGAGATCTGAAGGAGAAAGGTGTTTTCGTCTGCTAGAATAAAACGTAGGGCAGGAGAGAATGCGTTTTTATTCAAGGGAAAGGGCAAATATGACATAGGTCTTCCAATTTTTTGGTTTTTAGCGTATATTTTTTTTTTCAACACAACACAAAGATATGTACAAACAAAAGGAGGGATGGATCACATCAAGTGACCACATCCGTGGGGAGTTCGTGCAAAGGCACGACTTCCTCCTCGACCTCTGTCGTGGTCCCTTCCAAGTATGGTTTGAGGCGTTGTCCATTAACTTTGAACATGTCCCCATTCCTAGGATTTTGAATCTCAACCGCCCCATGAGGGGAGACAGTTAAAACAATGTAGGGTCTTGACCAACGACTCCGAAGTTTCCCCGGAAACAAGTGGAGGCGAGAATTATACAACAAGACCTTTTGTCCCACCTCAAAAGTTTTGATTCGCACCACGGGACTTGCAGATCTTGGCATTCTCATAAGCTTCATTTCTCAACTCCTCCAACTCGTTGAGGTCTAACTTGCGATTGGCACCGGAAACATCAAGACTCATGTTAAGATGTTTGATTGCCCATAATGCCCGGTGCTCAAGTTCTACCGGAAGATGGCAGGCTCGCCATAAACTAGCCGGTAGGGGGACATGCCAAGGTCGGTTTTAAATGCAGTGCGGAAAGCCCACAATGCATCATTAAGCTTGACCGACCAATCTTTCCTTGAAGCATTAACCGTTTTCTCAAGAATTTGCTTGAGTTGACGGTTGGAAATTTCCACCTGGCCACAGGTTTGAGGATGATAAGGTGTGGCCACTTGTGCGTGATGGAGTATTTCCTCAGCACTGCCTCAAGGGATCGGTTCACAAAGTGTGTCCCCCGATCACTTATGATACAACGAGGTATCCCAAATCTCGCGAAGATATGTTCTTTAAGAAATTTGATCACAACCTTGCAATCGTTAGTACGAGTAGGGATTGCGTCAACCCACTTTGACAAATAATCAACCGCCACTAGGATGTAAGTGTGACCATGGGACACGGGGAAAGGACCCATGAAGTCAATTCCCCAAAACATCAAACATGTTAACCACTAAGATAGGATTGAGTGGCATCATATCTCGTCTACCAATGCGACCCACACGTTGACACCTATTGCATGCTTTGCAAAATGCAAAAGCGTCTTGGAACAATGTGGGCCAGTAAAAACCGCATTGGAGGACTTTGGCAACGGTTTTCTTGGCACCGAAGTGCCCACCAAATGCCTCCTTATGGCAAAAGGACAAGACACTCTGAATCTCGTCGTTAGGAATGCACCTCCTTATGATTTGATCAGCACAATACTTAAATAAGTATGGATCATCCCAATAGAAGTGCTTGACTAACGACTTGAATTTCGTTGTCTCACTGTGTCTCCAATGAGCCGGCACCTCCACGGTTGCTAAATAGTTCACAATGTCAGCGAACCATGGGGGTGAGGCTATTGCCATAAGGTTCTCATCAGGAAAAAACTCGTTCACCGGTGGATCCGGTGAAAGATCAATGGGGATGCGAGATAGGTGATCAGCCACGACATTCTCGCATCCCTTCTTGTCCCGTATTTCAAGGTCGAATTCTTGTAACAACAAGATCCAACGCAGGAGACGGGGTTTCGCATCCTTTTTAGACAAAAGGTAGCGAAGAGCTGAGTGATCAGTGTAGATGATGACATGCGACCCTATGAGGTACTGGCGAAATTTTTCCAACGCAAATATGATTGCGAGCAACTCTTTCTCAGTAACGGAGTAGTTGAGCTGGGTGTCATTGAGAGTACGACTTGCATAATAGATCACATGAGGCAATTTGTCAACTTTCTGACCCAAAACCGCTCCTATCGCGTAATCAGAAGCATCACACATCAGCTCGAACGGTAGAGTCCACACCGGTGCCTTAATAATAGGATCGGAGGTCAACTCACGCTTCAGAAACTCAAAAGCAGTCAGGCACTTGGGTGTGAACTCAAAGGAGGTTCCTTTAGCAATCAAGCTCGTCAACAGACGAGCTATCTTGCTGAAATCCTTAATGAATCGCCGGTAAAAACCGGCGTGTCCAAGGAATGAACGGATTTCCTTTACCGAGGTGGGTGGCGGAAGCTTAGAAATAAGCTCAATCTTTGCCCTATCCACCTCGATACCATCAGGAGATACTACGTGACCCAACACGATGCCTTTTGTGACCATGAAATGACACTTTTCCCAATTAAGGGCTAAGTTCGTTTCCGAACACCTTTTGAGAACAAGGCTCAGGTGGTGCAAGCACTCATCAAAGGAGGTGCCATGAACCGAGAAATCATCCATGAAGATCTCAAGGAAGTTCTCGACCATATCGGAAAAGATACTTAACATGCAACGTTGGAATGTTGCAGGTGCATTGCATAGTCCAAAATGCATCAGTCTATAAGCAAACGTCCCAAAAGGACAAGTGAACGTGGTTTTCTCCTGATCTTCGGGGGCGACTGGGATTTGATTGTACCCCGAATAACCATCAAGGAAACAGTAATAGGCGTGCCGGGCGAGTCTCTCCAACATCTGGTCGATGAAAGGTAGAGGGAAGTGGTCCTTACGCGTGACCGCGTTCAACTTCCTATAGTCAATACAATCTCGCCACCCAGTTTGAATTCGTGTGGGTACAAGCTCATTGTTGTCATTCTGGACAACAGTGATACCCGACTTCTTGGGCACAACCTGGACAGGACTTACCCAAGTACTATCCGAAATGGGAAAAATGATGCCATGATCTAAACACTTGATGATCTCTTTCTTAACTACTTCTGTCATGGCTGGATTTAAACGCCTCTCTGGGTCGCGACGTGGTCGTGCCTCATCCTCCATAAAGATGTGGTGCTGCACGACGTCGGGATTTATCCCTTTTATGTCCCTCAAGGACCACCCAATGTCTGATTTGTGCTCCTTTAGGACTTGAATCAGGCGCTCTTCCTGATCACCAGTCAACGTCTATGAAATAATCACCGGAAATGACCTATTGGGACCAAGAAAAACGTGTTTCAATTCCTTGGGGAGTTCTTTGAGCTCAGGCGTGGGTGGCTCCTCAAGGCGAGGCGTGATATCTAGCTCGAGATGTAAGATAGGAGGAGCTCGCATGTACTGAACAACATTCACATCATTGCTCAACTCACCCCCGTCCTCTTCATGATCGGAGTCATCCATGAAGTGATCAGTTAAATTCTCATGAATCAGGGGGCTACTCTTCTCCCAATTCTTCTTCCAAATCCCGGATAAGATTCACTTCCATGGGGTCTTCGAAAGATGCCGACTGTCTAGCCATATTGAACACATGGAATGTCGCGGTCAAATTCCCGAACGGCAATTTCATGAGTCCCGTACGACAATTGATCAAGGCATTTGACGTCGCCAAAAAAGGTCTACCCAAAATCAATGGAATCTGAGAGTGGGTAGTCTTAATTGGTTCGGTCTCAAGGACGACGAAGTCAACAGGAAATATGAAATCGCCGACCTTGATTAGGACATCTTCAATGACCCCCAACGGGACTTTGATCGAACGATCAGCCAACAGCAAAGTTGTTTTCGTAGGCTTGAGAGTGCCTAGGCTTAATCGTTGATACACAGAAGCATGCAAGAGGTTAACCGTCGACCCTAGATCTAGCAAAACATTGTTAATGCGAGAGTCCCCAATGATACATAAAATTGTTGGACTGCCCGGGTCCTTCAATTTTATGTATGTTGGGTTCGAGACGATCGAACTCACATTAGCCGCCAAAAACGCTTTGCTAGGGACATTCGTTTTCCTCTTAGTTGTACAGAGATCCTTCAGGGATTTTGCATATGGAGGTATTTGTTGAATCATGTCTAACAAAGGAATGTTGACATTCACTTTCTTAAATATCTCCATCATTTTATCCACACTGTCGCTCTGTTTCTTAGACAACCTACTAGGATAAGGAGCTTTTGGTAGGTATGTCTTGGGCGGAGCCGGAGAAGGAGGCTTTGGTGTATTACTCTCACCCTCGGTCTCTTTCTCACCATCATTCCCACAATGGGGTGGCACATATGGATTTTCTGGCAAGGATACGTGGTTGTTGACCTGTTTCCCATTTCTCAGGGTCACAATGGCATTAACATGGTCCACAGGTTCTTCCACGTAGTTCACTTGCCCCCCTGTGGTCTTGAACTTGCATTTTGCATGTTCAAGTGCTGTTGAGCACGGGGGTTAGCCACAGGTTGGCTAGGCAGGCTGCCTCTCTCTCTCATGTACAGACTGAGCCGACTGACCCATCTGAAGCTCGAGAGATTTGATGGTCTGCTGATTCGAAGTGAGAACTTGACTCGTGGACGACATAAAGTTTTTTACAGAGTTCTCAAGTCCACGAGTTAAGTTCTCAAGCGAATTAAACCGGGTTTCCAAGTTGTTTGAATTTGGGAAACCTGGTTGGTTGGTGTTCTGACTTTGGGGTGACTGATGAGACTGTGAATGCATGGGAAGGTAGTGTGGTCGGTTAGGTGGTCGAGAAAAGTTTGAAGGACCACATGAGGCATTGTTATGGTTCCATGAAAAATTAGGGTGGTTCCTCCATCCAGGGTTATATGATAATGAATATGGGTCATTCCTGGATCTATCATAGATGGCATTTACATGTTCCATCTCAGGAGGAACGGATGCACACTCACCCCCTATATGACCTATCCTACCACATAAATGACATGGAACTGAACCAGATGCAGACACATGAGATATATCGTGCTGGTTTTGGAGCTCAATCGAATCCATACGACGCATTAAGGCCGCCATGCGTGCCTCGGTGGCCGTAGTGGTATCGACGGCGAATGCGGCACCCGATCTAGTCGAGTTTGCATTTACGATTCTCGCCCCTATGCTACATGATGCAGGTGGTTCCCTTACACTCTCCCATTGCATGGTTTTCTCAGCGAGGTCCTCTAGAAAAGCCCATGCCTCCCTTTCATCCTTTCCTAAGAACTCTCCTTGACACATGGACTCAAGGAGCGTTCGGGACGAGATGTGAAGACCCTCGTAAACAATCTGACACAGGCACCACAACTCGATGCCATGGTTAGGGCATGAGGATAGTAGCTCGTTGAACCTCTCTAAGTATGCATGGAATGATTCGATCTCATGTTGATAGAACGAATTGATTTCGTTCCTCAATTTTTGAGTCTGATGATTTGGAAAATACTTTTTTAGGAATGCAGACTGAAACTCATCCCAAGTCCTAAAGACATTCGCCTGGTTGCTGTACAACCACTTCTTGGCATCATCCTTAAGCGCAAAGGGGACAAGCCTAAGATGAATGGAGTCTCTGCTAAGTTGTTGCAGTTTGAACATAGCACAGACCTCCTCATATTCCCTGAGAAAGATATAGGGGTCACATTTCCCAGTGAAATGAGGGAGCATGGAAATAAACTGAGGCTTGACCTCAAAATGGTTCCCATTTGCCTCTGGCAATACGATGCATGAGGGTAGAGCTGTACGGCTCGGGTAGCATCGATCACGAAGAGGTATGGGAACAACAACTGGAAGCACTGGTGGAGCAGGTGGGTCCAGCAACTGCTCCTCCTCACGGAAATTAGCAGCCATTGAACCCAGACTGCGTGCGACACGAGAGGAGGAAGGTGTCGAGAAATCGATGACCGAAGCCGGATTGACAACGCTCCTCGTCAAACAACCACTCTCGTCTCGTGTCCACGAAAGCATGCACAAAGGTGCACAAATTTTTATTTTTTTACAAGGAATGTACGTGGAAGAGAAGACGAGGGAACACAGGAGAGAAAGAATGACTCGGGAGAGAAGGGAAGAAGTCATTATGCTACGACGGATGGGTACAGGTAGAAGCACACAAGCAAACAAGGCTCAAGCAATCCTAAGGTCGCTATAGGTCCTTACAACTAGACGACGCCTAACTGCGAGGTCACACGGTCTCAACACGCCTCACCTCCCTAAAACGAGGACCACAAAGCCCAGAAAGTGAGCCAAGATCCGGGGATCTCGTCTCTCCTACTATCGACAAAGTGGGCAACGCCGATCAGGTCATGACGGTCGGGACCGGATCACTCTCCTAATGCGCCCGAAATCCTTAGGGCCAATGGCTACTTGATTTTAAAAATTAGACTCTTTATTAGTGTGGTTTGTGGGGACGAAGGAAAGGGTGATGAAATCCCCCACCTTATCTTTTATGGGACAACCCCTCCTTAGTATCGTTTTGGAGTCCTAATCTAGCAATCAACTCTCCAAACAAACGCTCAACTCACACTTGTTGCAATGCACTTCCTACTAACTACTGCATGTCATACGAAATACATGAATGAGAGTAGAAGATGCGTACCTCACGCCAGCACTCAGCAATTGAAAATAAAGCTAAAATAAAAGACAATCTAAATGCTTAAGTCACATACATGGTGCATGACCTAAACAAGAAAGAATGGCTAGTCTTTTGCTTTGCGTTTTAGGGTCCAAGTTGCTTAAAGGAGGTTTGATTATTGATCTTGGATCGAACTATAAGTCAAAACATGCCAAATTGAGTCCCAGATTACTAGATCATGTAGAGCAACAACACAGAGAAATTAAAAGATGAACAGAGCTCACCAGACCGCTGATTGGCGGTCTCAGACCGCTGATTGGCGGTCTTAAGTGCTCAGGTCGTCTGGAAATTTCTTCAGGAGCCTCCCCTTGCTATCCCCAGTCTCCTGAAACAAAGAAAAACTACAAACACAAATTAAATCCACTCGAATCATCCAAACAAGAGTCTGGACTGGCACCTCCCCGGCAACGGCGCCAAAAACTGGTTGAACGTTTTATTTAAACCGAAAGTGCACGGCCGCGATGAAGCGGTGGCAAGTACGGGTCATCCTCAGGGAGGTGAGCAACCTCTTGTTTATCAGAAATCAAGTGGCAAAAATTGGGGGAGAAAGATTGATTATGCTACTCTACACTAAACTACGCTAACTACGAAGAAGCAAATGTGAACGAAAGAGATTAACAAATACTTCAACTAAGCTAGAGAAACTTGATACTATGTAGGAATCAGTAAGAGATAGACCCTTAGGGGGTGGAGTGACTACACATACACAATAAGGAGGCAAAAATATCTTCCTATAGGCACAAGTGTAGGTAGTGTTTGCATGTATGAGAGGTGTCCACTTATCATGGCAAAACCCATCAATTAAATCACTAGCCTATTTTGATTAACATTTATAAACACAAGCTGGTTATTTAATAAACTAAACAAGCATGGGAGGGGTCTTTAAACTTGTGGCAAAACCCATCTAGTGAAGTGTTCTATTCTAACAAGCAAGCATGCATTCATATTAATCAACACATTTCAAAATAAACATCCTTCCTTCCTTAATTGCATATATAACAATCATCTCCACCGCCCAAAAGGGGAGTGGTTTTACTCACTACACATTATACTAACTATTACACTAAGATAAGCAGACATATTAACTAAGCTAGATTTAATAAAAGACAATTAAACTAAAACATGCACCAACAATAAAAGAAGCACAAAACAAAGAAAATTTCATTGATTGAAGACTCACAATACCAGTAGCATCTCCCCCATTGAGTTTCTTGCTTCAAGGCTTCCACTTCAATTAGGGAGAATGTCCACAAGCATAGAGTGATTACAAAGGAAGGTGAAGAGTTCTATTTATAGGCATGGAAAAAGCTAATTCGGGACAATCCCCCGATGTGGGACTAAACCAATACCAAACATAGCCTAAACAAACATTAATACAAGTCCAGGAGAAAACTTAGCGGATCTGGGCTGATCCAGACCGCCAATTGGCGGTCCAAAAATCTGGATCCAGTTGAATCTTGTTCTGGGCTTTTCTTTGTGTATTTGGTGGTCTTGGATGCATCTACTTCGTTTATTGGAGCTCCGACCCGAATCCAATTGCTAAAATACTCCCCATGATGGTGTGAAGTATTCTGTTTTGCTCTTAGGTCCCTCTGTCTTGCGTTCAGGTCCTTCTCCTTTGCATGAAGGTCCCTAGATCTCACAGTTCAGTCCTTTTTCCCAGGTTTTGATTCCTTTTATGCTTCATCTCTTCAAACCTATTTATTCCTGAAAACTAAACATAAAACTGGTAACATATCATTGTTTAGGTGAAAGATAATGGATATAAGATACAAATATGAGCATGAAATGATGTCAATCAGCAGGCATCATACCAACAACATGGAAAGTCATCCTCCTCAATATGCAAATGTTGTTCATACATTGAGATCGGGTAGGATGGTTGATAATTATGTTAATATACCTACATCTGAATCCCTGAGCGACTCCCAAGAAATGAGTCACGAGCCTCCCAAAAAACACATTCCTAAGGCTCAACCTCCTGATTTATATGTCCCATAGGCACAATACCCACATAGGTTGAGATAGAAAATGGATGAGCATTGTCATAAGATTATTGAGATTTATGCAAGTCAAGGTGAACAAATGTCACTGTATGCCAAATTCCTCAAAGATCTATCCACCTAGAAGAGGCAAACGAATGAACCAAAGAAAGCTTTATTGGCTGCCAATGTAAGTTTGATAATGACATAGCCAGCACAAGTAAAAATACAAGGTCGACCATGGCTGCCTGACTATTTCTTATGTCGTTGTAATGTGCCTATTCACTGAGCTTTACTTGATTTGGGGGGCATCTGTGAACCTCCTGCCTTGTTCTATTTAGGTTAACCTAGGAATCGATGACTTTAAGCCAACAAGGACTACCATTCAGTTCGTTGATAGTTCGGTCAAAGTTCCACACGGGGTCGTTTATGATGTCCTTATCAAAGTAGGTGAGTTCATATAACTCATCCAATTTCCGTTGCTACCGCGGGACTTACGCAATCGATCGGATCATATAGATATCCCTTCACTTCAACACAACTTCTACTGATTTTTGGCCCAAAATGACTAGTATCCCTATACCTAGAAAGAGTGAGCATCTTGGGGAAATACGCTCGGGAGGAAACCAGTGTCTGATGCAAAAAGACAAATCCCGATGATCCTTGGCGGGTCATTTCTGGCCATGTCTAATACTTTAATTAACTGTCACAAATGACTTGATGATGTTGTCTTTTAGAAATCTAACTGCGGATTTCAACATCTTCACTATGGGTAAGCATCCTGGTTCTTTCGACAATTCAGTCAAAGCCATTCTCATTCAAAACATTGATATGATTGAGTTAATGGGCACATTCGAGTCCCATCGATATTTTATTGAGTTGCCCAATGACCAAGTTGAGAGAGAGGATGTTTTTGAGGAATCTGCATCTGAATTCCTTGATGAGGAGGCACACCTTAGTGTTTGCTCTTCTTATTGCGTGGCCCTTGAGCCACTTGAGATCAACACTGAATCTAAGAAGGACCCACCTCCGGTCGAGCTTAAGTTGCTCCCCGATAACCTAAAATACATATTCTTTGGAGATAATGATACCTTACAACTCATTATTTCTTCTGATTTTGATTAAGAATAGGAAGCTACCTTAAATCAGCTCTTTTGGACAATAAAGAGACTATTGGGTGGTCCTTGAAGAATATTAAGGGAGTAAGCCCTAAGAAGCTTAACACTGGATCCTTGTGGAAGAGAACACTAGGCCTTTGAGCCTCGCCGAGACCCACAACGAAGACTAAATTATTTGCCTAAAGAGACCATTCGAAAATAAATGATCAAATGCTTAGATATTGATAAAAGATATCCCATTTAGGATAGTTCGAGGGTAAGTCCAATACATGCGGTTCCAAAGAAGTCAGGTCTGACAGTCGTGGAAAATGATCATAATGAGTTTGTACCAACTCGTCTACAATTGGGTTGGTGAGTTTGCGTTGACTATCGAAAACTTAATGCAACTACGTGGAAATATCATTTTCTTCTGCAATTCATCGACCAAATCTAAGAGGTTGGCCAGACATGAGTATTATTGTTTTTGATGGATACTCCAGTTACAACCAAATTCCCATTGCCCCATAAGAAAATGAAAAAACCACCTATACTTGTCAATTTGGAACGTTTCTTTATCATGGCATGCCTTTTGGGTTATGTAACGCCCCAACAACGTTACAAAGGTATATCATCAACATCTTGTCAGATTTGGTAGAACGTTTTCTTGAAATCTTCATGGATGACTTCTCCATATTTGGCTCCTCCTTCAAGGAATGCCTCGATCACTTAAGATTTCTCTTCAAGCGTTGTAGAGAGAAGAACCTCACTCTGAATCGGGAAAATGTCACATTATTGTTAAGCAAGGGATCATACTTGGGCATGTGGTCTCAAGTAAGGGTGTAGAAGATGACCCTAAGAAAGTAGGGCTTATAGAAAATCTTCCACCTCCACTTAATGTTAAGGTTATCCGTGGCTTTCTAGGGAAGCCGGATTTTATAGGCAGTTTATTAAGGATTTCAAAAAGATAGCCAACCTCTCACTGAATTCTTGGGGAAAGAGGTCAATTTCAAGTTCACACCTGAATGTCTGCATGCCTTCTTGACTTTAAACCAAAAACTTACTTTAGCTCCCATATTAAGGCACTTGTGTGGACTGTATTCTTTGAGCTAATGTGTGATAAATTAGACTTTGTTGTGGGAGCGGTGCTTGGGCAGAGAATCAACAATTTCCCTAGTGTGATCTATGTTGTGTATTTTTAATAGTTCAAAACCACAAGTGCACGACGTCGGTGAAGACATGACAAGTAAGGGTCATACCACGAGGAGTTGTGTGTGTCGTTGTTCTCACCATACTTGAATGTCAGAAAAAAGGAGATGGAGAGGATTATACTAAGCTAACTAAACTAAACTAAACTAGGAAGGATTCAATAAGATAACTAAAACCCCTTGGAGTGGAGGTGTATAGAGGTGTGTGTGTGTATGTGAGTGGTTGTTCAATGCAATTAGGCACAAGTATAATGTGTGTGACATATAACTAAAAGCTAGTGTAAAATCTAAATGTAGGACACAACGTCACATGGCAACCATGAACATGCATATTTCATATAAAGTTTAGGTTGATTTAAGATTATCAAACATGCAATAAGTACCTAGTGTGGCCATTATAGCATCAATTAAACCTACCTACAATCTAAATCAATCATGTGAATGTGCACAAAACATGGATCCAAACATTTCAAGCCAATTCCATACAAAGATGGACCATTGCAAGTAATAATATAAACTCTAGATCTAGCATATGACAAGTACCTAGTGTGGCCATTATCTCATTTAATACAAGTTTAAGCATTCTACAAGTATATATCTACATTAAGCACAAGAAGATGACACAAATAAGAAGAACCCATCATCACCCAACACATAATCTACATAACCTCCACCCCAAATGGGGTGAATCTAATATCTACTCAAAACAACAACCATAGAAAGTAAGAAATCTACACTTAACATGACAAGAATAGCAAACTACTAACCAACAAAATGTAAAAATACTTGGATAGAAAGAAAGCTAAAGAAGAGAGAAATTCAAATCTAACATTAGATTAATCAAAGAGTGAGATTACAACCTTCATCCACCAACATTCATTTGTTGCCAAATTGGGTAAACTAAACCTATTCTAATGGAGTAAATTGGAGGAGAGGGCTAAAGGTAGGAGAAACATTGCTATTTATTGAAGAAAGAGCGTTGTAGATGAATCTGGAAGCAATCTAAAGACTGTAATCGATTTCTATATGGTCTGGTACACCCAATTAAGCAGGATCTAGCCACGGGAGAAGTTGAGGCTGGTTTTTACCAATATAATCCGCTAGTGGCGGATTATGTGTGTGTCTAATCCACCCTAATTTTCTTCAACAACTTATGTTATCCATTTCACATGTAGGGTGCACTCTAGGATTCACTGGTTCGAGCCCCTTTAGCCTTAATTTCCCAAATACTCTTCAAGATCATGGTACTGAGGGATTTTTGCGCCAGAAATTGTTCCTTTCGTTCAAGTCCCTCTACATTTCATCTGGGTCCTTCCTGAGTTGCAGATGAGTCCTTGAGCATGACAAACAATTCCAAGATGATTCAAATAAAGTTCTTTCTTTTTGCATTTCTGTCGTTTTCTTTTCCATTCTCTTCTTTATTACCTAAACCCTGAAAGACATCAAACAAACACTTTAGTAGCACAAAATTAGGGTAAAATATAGGATATATAGAATGAATGCACTGTATGATATGCTACTAATCAATGTACTATGCTAATAGAACGCTCAATGAAGCCCAAGTAAACTATACCGTGACTGAGAACGAATTCCTATCGATCATATTCACTTTGGAGAAATTTTGTTCATACTTGATAGGCTCGCATGCAATCATTTACTTTGGTCACACAACTATCAAACACCTCATGGCAAAGAAAGATGCTAAATCAGGGTTGTTAAGGTGGATCTTATTGCTGAAAGAATTTGATTTAGAGTCCAGGATAAAGGGAGCGGAAATGTGGTGGCTAACTACATGTCTCCTTTTCAGACACCCAACCATATGACCAAACAATCAATGACAATATCCTCATAAGCAATTGTTCACAATTAAGAACAAAGCTTGGTTCACCGACATTGTGAACTAACTTGTCATTGAGCAACTTCCTTTGAGTTGGACAAAATCGGACCAAGCAAATTTTTGATTACTTGTCAGGTTTTCCACTAGGGAGAAACCTCTCTGTTCAAATATTGCCTTGACGAAATTTTCAAGAGGTGCATCCGAGACGGTGAGTTCCAAAATGTGCTCCAATTTTGGATTTTACAGATTATCATTGTTCATAGATGCTTACGAATTTTGTAAGCAGTGTGATAGGTGCCAGCGCCTTGGCAGAATAGGATGATGAGATATGATGCATTTACAAAATATCCTCGTCGTCGATATCTTCGATGTATGGGGTATCGACTTCATGGGTCTCTTCCCAAACAATTTTGGGAATACTTATATTTTGAAGGTTGTTAACTATGTGTCTAAGTTGGTTGAGCTATTGGTTGATATTGTTAAATTCTTAACAGACTTCAGATTTAGTTGAACATCCTTATTGATTTTGATTTTTGCTACTTTTGTGGGTATTCAAGGCATGTACATTCTCTAGGTATTTTGAGTTCAAGGAAGAAGCATTTCTTCTAACAATCCAATCGTGGTATTTCTTTTATGTGTACTTTTTTTGGATGATTTTGGCTTTTTTGGACGTAATCTATGGAAAAGTACCTCTTGCTAACGCGAAATATATTCTTTAATGATTGAGTTCCTAGAAAGCAACGATGGATGTCCATGTGGATGTTTTTATTGATTGGTGGCTGAATGTACTGTAATTTTCAGGTGTTGATAGGTTCTTGTATGGGGTGATAACCAGGGGCGGACACACGTTGGGGCCAGGTGGGGCAACTGCCCCACCCAAATTTCCCAATGTAATTCCCCACTTTTTGTCTTCCAATCCCAGCTGATGATAGAGGCACTAGAGACATGAATGATAGCACCGCCGCAATGCCCACGAACCACGCGAGTCCTCCGTTTGAGAGCTGAGCGGGGAGATCTTCTCCTTTGCTTAACTAAACTGCCATTGTCGACAGGAAGCCCACCATTGCCAGCGTATTGTTTATCCTCTCCTGTGTCGGCCCGCAGCAAGTCGAAGAAGCCTTTCTTTGGTGTTAGGGTTGGTTTTGGTGTTGGTGTAGTTTGGACTTTGGAGTTGAGTTGGTTGGGGAGTAGAGCTGAAGCAGACAATGCCATTGTGCTTAAAATGGAAATGTGAGTAGTGTTCTTCACATGTGTTTGGGAGAGGAAGTTTTGAAGTGTGAAAGATTTGTTGGTAGTTTGGATTTTTGTACAGATAGGTGGGGGTGTAATAATGCACAAGTGGAATACCACGAGTGTAGTGTAGTATTTGTTTTTTGAAACCGAGCAAGTATGTTAGTGTAGTAAGTTGATGGGGAAAAGTAGGCCACAACTTAACTATTACGGGTTTGTGTGGTCATTTGTGATGTTTGAGGTCTATATACCGGCGTGACAAGTTCATGAGGTAGCAAATTAGAGTCCCAGAATCTTAGTGGAACCTTTCTTTTGGATCCAATAGCTTTGCGTAGACAAACTTGACAACAATGATATGGAATTTGGAAGGACATTTATTCTTATAGGTCCTGGACGTTCTAAGAGGAGTTTGTGAATTGTTAATCATAAGGTAGAAAATGAATACGAAGAATGTAGATCATTCTTATATGTAAGGTAAGATAGTGGGTGAGAAACTAAGAAAGATTATTGTTGGATACTACCTTAACGATTGGATGAATGATCGTCTCGTCACTTACACAGAACATGGTTCTGTAATGACTCTTTATTTGTTTTTTTATGTTAAGTTATTTAGTTAATTAGTAGTTTAACTGATGTCTCATGTTTTATGGTTGTAATTTGTTTTGGAAGTTTGAATTTTAATGTATTCAGGTTTGAAAATATGTTAAAAATATGAAGGATTTTTTTGAAATTTTTATTGTTTCAATTAATCAATTTATTTAAAGTATCATCTTAAATTTGTGGGTCCTCAAAAAAATCATCCAATGTGGAGAAATCTGCCCCACCCAAAATAAATTTCTGGATCCGCCTCTGGTGATAAGATCGTCATATTGCTACAAAGCAAGAATAGAGAAAAACCTCTAAATTTACAAGAGAGGAAGTTAGATATTGGTAACTTACATGTCTATTTTCATCTTGTTTAATACTTTGTAAAGATTTTTGAGGATTAAACAATGTGTTAATATCTTGTTTGTTACATGTCTATTTTCATTTTAGGATGTATATTTGAAAGTACTAATGAAAACTTAGATATAAATATTTATTGATTATGATGTTTAATACATTATAAAGATGAATATTATTTTTGGTGAGGTCAAATTTGTATTGCTAATATGTTGGATATTAATTGTTGTTTGTGGCATTGCATGAATATTTTATATAATTTTTCAGTTTAAAAGGTTAAGGTTTTTTTTGAAAAAAATCACTTTCGTCGGCAAGAGTGGGAGTTTTCACACCAAAAATATGCTTCCCGATAGAAATTCCGTCGGCATTACTATTGCCGACACTCGTAATTTCGACGGATTATTCCCGATGCTCGTAACGTAGGCAGATTATTTTCGACAAAATTTGGTACTTTTACTGACATATTAGTCCCTCCGCAAAGGCCTATTATGTAGTAATTTATGGATTCAAGAAAATAAAAATTACATTCAATATGGTCTTCATTACTTGATCGCTTTGCGCTTAATTTTATCGTACTTCTTCACTTCAAAACTTGAAACGCATTACATTCAATAGATTTGAAATATAATTTGTGATGTATACATGTGATATAGTTTTATATTTGATTAGAACTTTGTTTAGTGATAGGTTTAGTTAATATCATCAAAATAAAACAAGATTAGCCAAATAACCAACATGTGAAAATAACTAAACATGATATTTAATTTATAGAAAAAAATTAAAACAAATCTTAGATGTTCGTCTTAAATTTTTGTCTTACTTTATGCTAATGTACAATCAATAAAATAATTGAATAATTTATATTTATGATCAATGAGATATATCTGAAATTTTCATAATTAATGAAAATAAATGACATAATTTTTTAATATGACCAACACAAAGGAAAAAATCACAAGTTAAAATCCAATAAATGTAAAAGGAAAACTTTATTTTCAAATTAATACAAAATAATCTAGACCTTTACCATATATTTCCCATAATAGGAAAATATAATTTCTAAAGGCGGTTTTAAAAATAAAAATATTTATAACAAAATTCAAAATTGAAACCGTAGATTACCTTACTTTCAATTAGGGGTGTCAGTGGATGTCCAAAATCCGAGAATCTGTCCCCGTTCGTATTCGTTTTAGTCGAGAATTCGTAATCCGTAAAATCGTATTCATATCCGAAACTTGATATTCAGGAACTCGTAGAGCGAATATGGATATTGATACATCCGATCCGTATAACATCCGATTCGAGATTGAATATCTGTATTATAAGATCTGTATCCATATCCCTATATGTATCCATATTCACTCAATATCATACATAACATATATATGTATTTATTAAATTTTTATAATTTGTACCTAGTTGGTAGTTAATTGTAACTTAATCTGGAAAAAATTATATCTGAAATCCGTGTTCATATCCAGGATGGAATATCCATCAATTTGAGGGGTGAATATGGATATTGTTGCATTCGATCCGAATAATATCCGCTTCGGAACTACATATCTGTATTTCAACATCTGTATCCATATTTGTATCATATACTTATGCAATACATTATTATACATAGAAGTATTCATATTTCCTCCTTATGTGATTATATTTTGAAAATATAGTTTAACTTTATTTATTCAAATAAAAATAAATCTACTGATTACATTTATTCAAGCATTCAGTATTGTTATCATTTTCAGAATATGGAGTTAGAAGTTAAGATAAAGTAAATTAATATTTGAAACAAATAAAGTTATAAATGCCACTATGTATAAGAATTAGTCTAAGTGAACATGAAAAATATTATAAGGTCAGGAATTATGTTTGCGGATGTGGATATTATCTGTATCCGTTCCGAATACTTAAATATCTGAACGGATATAGACTTTTCATATCCACAAACAATCTGCATCCGAATCCGTAAATTTCATGCGGATACGAATATGGATATACCTATATCTGATCCGTATCTAATCCATTGACACCCCTATTTTCAATTGCTTTCGAAAGGGTTGAGGTGCGAATTTTTTGTTAACAAATTCTTATAGTACATAAAGCAAGGGAAAGTTGGTTCATTTTTCTGGTGTGGCACAAAAAATATGTACGATCCAAAGGCAAAGTTATCACCTTTCTATTGATTTCTTTTGACTAATAAGAAAAATATCTAGTACTACTTTTTTCCATAAATAAAATTACAGAACAACTTTTATTATATTAATTTGTTACTTTGTGGAATCCAAATAATTTATTTAATCTAATTATTTTTCGGTCAAAAAATTGGTACTATAAAAATTATACAAAATTTCACTACAGCTGGGGACATTTTAACCGAGGAAATATTTAAAGTCCATTCTAGATGAACAAATGATAGTTGAACGATTTCATACTTGCATTCTCAAAAGTTTTCCTATACATGGAATACTACTATATATACGATTGCATTTAGGGTTGTACACTGCTTAGAGAGGGAATAGAATCAATCTGGAAACAAAAATTGGGGGAAAATGGGGAATCTGCAGGCTGGTAAAATTTGATTATGGGTTGGACCAATTAGGACTTGTTTTAGACCCAAAAAAATTGGATTTTTTGACATAATTATATGTATAAGTAAAAGCTATTATATGAACATAAAGTTCAATTTGAAGTTTGTCATCATGACTAAATTTTAAAAAACAAATCCCACGTTGGAGAAGAATTTCTTGTTGATGGGGTTGATGTACTCCACCCCTCCTTACTTCAAAATGGGAGTTGGGTACCATAGTACAATAGGCAAGTGAAATATATATATTTAATGGCCAAAATATTGCCACTTGGGGCACTTAGAAGTATGGTAGTATTACAATATATTTTTTGGATTATTTAAAGGTATATACGTCGGTTTTATAGGGTAGCCGACGTCTACAGGTCGAAATGTATTTTTTGGGGGTTGTTTAAAGGTATAGGCAACTTTGAAAGCTTTCATTTTATTATAGTGTAGTCTTGTTATTTATCTTGATGTCTTTCTTTTGATGCAATTTCCTTTGTGCTTGTTTTCCTTCATATAGTTTCCTGAATTTTGCAATATGGTATTGGCTTGTTTTTATGTTTTCCTTAGTTTAGAGATGAGGAGAGAGTAGTTCATCCCCATTGGGGGTGGAGAAGAACGTGTTGTGATTATGTGATGTATTAGTGTGTGTGTTAATCCTACTTTGAACTCACATGAGTTCCATAACCATCTAATGGGATTTTCACTCTTATCTTTGATGTGCTAATGCTCTTAAGTGAAGCTTAGCACATGCTTAGATTAGTGGGCCTATTTTATGGGGAATGATGACGTTAGGATAAAGATGGAGTGGAAGAAGGAAACATGACGTGTTCATGCATGTGCTCATGTTTGCCTCATCCTAATTATTGTCTTGTATGTTTTTAATTTTTTGTCACATCTTATTTCATGTGGAGACAAAGTTAGATGTGGTTATTTTACATGTTCTCACATTAGCCTTATGTCAATTATTGTCTTGTATGCTTTAATGATAATGTTTTATCTTATTTCATGTGGAGGCAAAGTTGGATTTGGTTTATGGATTTCATGTATTACATGTTGTGATGAGCACAATTGAACACACATCCACATCTACTATCCCCTAAGGTGTTTTATTTTATAGTTTGTTTTTGATTTCACTCGCATCGTAGTTTAATTCAGCTCGGATTCCTCTCTCTTTTTCTCCTCCACTTCAGTATTGTAGATCTATACTCGTGCATGCTCCCTATGGACTCGACCCGTCTTTTCCACTACTTCATCGCTGTCGTGTACTTGCGGTAGTATAACTGAATTAATCAAATTTTTGGCACAGTTGCCAGGGAGCCACTTTCCTAGTCGAGTTTGCCATTTCGGTGAGGTTTTTCTTTGTTTTTACGACTGCTTTTTTGTGTTGGTTACTGGAAGGGGTTTACAAGTGGACCCAGAGGACTTACTGGGGCTTAGTAGCACATTGGTGAATTCTGGGGACCTGAGTCCCTAGAAGATCCACCAATGGCGGATTTCCATCTGCAACTGGCGGATCTGGTAAGCTATTTTCAAGATCTTTTTTTACAGTAGCTTGTTTTGCCTCTTTTGAGTCAATTAGTTCCACTCTTTATGCCATACTGACTTTCCTTTAGCGTCAGTAATTAATTTGTCTTGCATGACCCCTTCTAAGACAACTTGGACCTTAAAACTCAAAGCAAAAGATCAGATTATTTGTCATCTAAGTCATGCATCATTTGTAGACCTTGCATGCACATTGTCTTTCATTTTCTTCAAATTCTTGTTATCGATTGCTGGCGTGAGCTACGTGCATCCATTCTCTTAGTCATGCATTGTTAGTACAAGCATTAGTTAGTAAGGTGTATTGTAACAAGAGTGACGTGAGTGATTGTTTTATGAGTTGCTTGCTAGCCTAAGATTTCAAAACATCTTTTAAGGGGCTCCATCTATAGTCTTAAAGATAAGGTGGGGGATGTCATCACCCCTCCCTTAGCCATTGGCCATTGTCCATTAGGCCTCGGGCGCATTAGGAGAGTAATCCAGTTACGACCATCATAGCCTGATCAGCGTCGCTCACTTTGTCAATAGTAAGAGAGACGAGATCTCTGTATTGGCTCACTTGCTAGGCTATGTGGTCTTTGTCGTAAGGAGATGAGGCGTGTTGAGGCCGTATGACCTGACAGTTAGGCGTTGTCTAGCTGTAGGGACCGATAGTGAACTTAGGCTACTTGAGCCGGGCTTGCTAGATTTGGCTTCTACCCTCACCCACTACTTACGCTAGATATAGGGATTCTTCCCTTCTTATCTGAGTCTTCTCCTCCTCTATATTCTTCGAGTAGTCCGCTCCTCTGATTACACCTTCTGTTGTGTGTTGTTTTAGAGTCGAGTCGAGCATTTTATGCGGGATTGGACTCGTTCTTGTAAGAGCGCTCGACTTGAGAGAGTGCATTTTTCTTCTGACATGGACTGGATGGTCTAGGTGATTGCCCATCTCCTACTCGAGCTCCTTTGGAGCGTGAGGTTGAATCATCTCGTGGAGGTGAGGGAGATCGGGTTCCATAAATGGATTACCTCGGCCCACTCCCACCACCCAGTAGACCTCCTTCTCCTCCTCCTCTTACTCGGGAGGAAGACGGATTCGGTCAGGATCGAGTTTTGGGTGAACACCACCTTTAGCTTGACAGGATAGGCCGATGACTCTGTGGGAGCGGACCCATCCTATTAAGGCTGCGCAACCTTCTTGCATAGTTCTCCTGCTTGCTCGCGGGAACAACTATGAATTGAAACTTCAATATTTGAGCATGCTTTCTACCTTCACTTCCAATAAGGAGAATTCCTATATCTTTATACGTGAAATCAAGGAGGTATGCTCCACGTTCAAGCTTCAACAACTTGACAAGGATTCAGTCCGGTTGATGATGATTTCTTTTGTGTTTAAGGATAACGCAAACAAATGGATGTACAACCTCCTAACAAACTCAATTTGGTCTTGGGATGAATTTGTGTCCGTTAGTTTGAAGTGATTCTTCCCCAAAGGAAGACTCAACAGATACCGCACTAGATACATCAAATGTATCAGACTGAGATCGAATCGTTTCATGATTTCTTTGAGAGGTTCAAAGACCTTCGCCTGCAGTGCCCTCATCATGGACTTCAGCTATGGCAGCTATGCCAGATTGTTTATGAGGGTCTCAACTACAACACCCACACATTATTGGAGTCGATGTGTCAGGGTCTTCTTGTCGACACCATGAGAGAGCCGTTAGTAGCCAGGTCTTCTGGTCGAGCTGGATCATACCAAGTCGAGTCAACTATCGCGTCTAAGGTGAAAATGGCTGCTCTCTTGCGTAGGATTGAGAGTTTTGAGTTGGACTGAGCTCCTGTAGCTCAGGTTGTTGCTCCCACGTGTAGTAGGTGTGGACTTACGGGACATAGTGACATGGAATGTGCTAACGCTCCAAGTGATACTGAGCATGCAAATGCGATGTATCAACAGAGGCCCCGTAATGACCCGTACAGTCAGTCATACAAGCCCGGATGGTGAAACCACCCTAACTTCTCTTGGGGGCCTAGTAGGGGCCACAGTCAGAGCTCGCACGCTCACCCTCAAGCCCTACCTTATTATCCTCCACGCCCATCAATGACCTACAAACCCCCACATCAATGGTCTCAGCCCAATACTCAACAACCTCCTCAGGTCTCACCAGCGGCTTATTCAAACCACACTCTACTTACCCAGCAGGTTGACCCTAAGGACCCCTCTATTGATCAATCCCTTCAAGCGTTCATGCAGATCATGCAAAGTTCTTTTAAAACTTTGGAAATGTAAGTCAGCTAGTTGGTTCATCAGCTCAATGAACGTGAGAAGGGACAATTTCCAAATGCAAGAAGAAATGACTACTTTGGAAGACTTCTAGACATGTTTGTAAGGCACAAGGAAAAGATTGGAAGTTAGGAAGTGAAAACCCAGAGGAACATGATCGCGAAGAAACTATATTGGTCGCAAAAATCCATATCTCATGAACCTAAGGAGTAATTCAACAATTAAGACAAAATGGTCTTGCACCAACGACTCCAAGTGCACCCCACGTGCTACATTGGTATATATAAGATGTTGGTGACATTGATCCGACTTAACCGATCTGCCAGTAACAGATCCATATCTGGCACTGGCGGATCTGGTTGGGTTGTTATTTCGATTAAGCTTAAATGCAAGTGTACGGTCGCGACGAAACAGTGGAAAATACGGGTCTAGTTCATAGGGAGGTGTGTCAACTCTGATTCTTCGGAAATCAAGTGGAAAATAAAGGGGACACCAAGTTGGTTAAACTAAACTAGCAATCCACAAACAAGGAAGATGAAAGCGAGAGGAATTGAAACTAAACTAAGTAACTATCAAAGCAAGATCAAATTCAGGAAGACAAACCACCAAGGGGTGGAGTCTGTGTACACATATAATAAGAAGGCGAATGATGCATTCAATATAGCACAAGTGTAGGTTGTATTTTCATGCATAGGAAGTACGTAATGGTTGTGCCACTGCTGGAAAATATGGTTTTCACGTCGGTTTTTGGCCCATATCACGTCTGTTGTATGGTTCCAATATACCAACGTCATAAAAGGAACACGTAAAAGGGAGGACAATATGACGTCCGTTCAATAACCGACGTGATAAACTTGCATATCATGTTGGTTTTAGATGAACCGGCGTGATACACTTGGTATATGACGTCGGTTCTTCGATAATCGACGTGATGTACCTATCATTCCAATCAGTAACCTAGTTGATAAACATGACCACAAACAAGTTGGCTATCAAGAACCTAAACAAGTTGGCAAAACCTATCAAGTTAAGTATTCTCTTTTAAACAAACAAGCATATAGTCACATTCATCACATACTGCATAAGATAACATTCATTCACATTCTTCAGTACATGTATAAACATCATCTCCACCCCCACAGAGCAACGGAACTATTCACTACACATTAAACTAACAATTGTATTAATAAAAAAAGACATTCTACTAATTATACTAAGATAAAGAAAACAAACAAGTTAAACATGCAAGCATTAAAACAAAGACAACATTAAAACAAACCATGAAGAATTATTTTATTTACATGACTCACATTATAAATAGCATTCTTCTCCACTTGAGTTTTACTCCAAGGCTTACTTCAAATAGAGAGAATGACCACCAAGCAATGCTTAGAATACAAAGGAGTAAGAAGATCTATTTATAGACATGACAAATGCAACTGGGGACAAATCCCTGGTGTGGGACTAATGAAACATTCCCAGAATAGACATAAACACATAACCCATATCTGGGAGAAAATGGGTCAAATTCTGAGTTTAGTAGAGTAGTGGAGGAGAGGGGAAGAAAACCAACCTTGTAATTTTGTTTCATTATTCAAAGATTTGTTTCCCCAAACTAGTTTGGGATGAAAGGCTTTGTTGTTGTTGTATTCAAAGATTTGTTGTTCTTGTTGTTTACATATTGTCTGGACAAGGTCTAGTTTTCTTTACTTGTGGATGGGTTGTTTTTTACTTTGTTTTTTTGTTAATAAGATGATTAGTGAGTAATCCATCCCCATGGGGGGGTGGAGGATGATGTGAAGTGTGGATGTAGTTAGATTTGTGTGTGTTTTAATCTCAATCTTGGAGCTTCAAATGATTTTCATAGCACATTTGATAGGTTTCTCACTCTTGCCTTTGATATGTTAATGGTTTTTGTGGATGCTTAGCACATGTTTTGGTTAGTGGTCCCACTATGTGGGTAATGATGGGGTGAGGATGAGATTGGACTGGATAAGGAGATAAGATTGACAAGTGGAAGCATGTGCCTTGTTAGTCTTATCTTGATTAATGTCTTGTATGCTTTAATGTTGGTGTTAAATCTTAATTCACATGGAGACAATGTTAGGATTGTGGTCATTATAAGATTTTCATGTTATACATGTCATTACTGCTTATTGTACACACACATATATCACACATCTACACTTTTTCATACATTCTCCACCTCCTACGGGACTAGGCACATAGGTTTCTTTTGTTAATTCGAGTCACATTAGTTAGTTAGTTTAGATACTCTCAATCTCAATTTTATTCACCCACTTGAGTATGGTTGACAACAATATGCACTCTCTTTTCGTGGACACGACCCGTATTTGTCACCGCATCAACTTGCGATTGCACTTGCGGTTTTGAATTTTAAAATCCCGAACAAGTTTTTGGTGGCGTTGGTTGGGAGCTAGTTTTCAGTTTTCGTCTTTACAATTTCGGTGGGGTTTAGGGACATTTTCTGTTTATGTTTTCTGTTTGGAAAATCATGTAGGTAATTGATCGACATCATATCATGCATATACTCGTATCTTATATCCTCTATTTGAACCTAAACAATGATACGTAACGAGTTTTATGTTTTAGTTTCAGAAATAAACAGGTTTGAGAAGAGGAGACACAAAAAGGACCTGAACGCAAGAAAAATGACTGAATTATGAGACTTATGGACTGATATGCAAGAGGGAAGGACCGGATGTAAACCAAAAAGACCAATAAGCAAATCAACAAACTCAACACCATCATGAGGAGTATTTTGGCAATTAGATTTGGGCCAAGACTTTACAAACTAATCCATGTGCACCCCATGTGAAGAATTCAGAAATTGAAGCAGATCCGAGAAAAAGTGACCGCCAATTGGTGGTCCATTTTAATCTGAATCCGATATGGTTTCTCGTGGTTGTTTACTATGTTGTTTGTATCCATTGGTAGAAGTTTCATTAGTCCCATACCGGGGGATTGTCCATAGTTATCTTTTTCTATGACTATAAATAGAACTATTCCTCCTCCTTTGTATTTACCTATTGCTTGGTGGCATTCTCTCTACTTGGAGTAAAGCCTTGGGACAAAACTCAAGTGGAGAAGAATGCTACTTGTAATGTGAGTTATGTAAATAAAATAATTTTTTTGTTTGTTTCAATGTTGTCTTCTCTATTAATTCTTGCTTGCTTAGCTTACTGTTGTTTTATCTTAGTAAAAGTAATTAGGTTGTTTCCTTTTCTTATTGTAGTTGGTAGTTTAATGAGTAATGAGTAGTTCTATCCCCCTTTTGGGTTGGAGTTGATGTTTATACATGTCATGTAGTATGGAATGAATTCTATATGTTGTATGTGAGAAATGTAAGTATGCTTGTTTGAATTAAAGAGAATACTTAACTTGATGGTTTCTGCCATAATTTTAAGTACATTCCATGCTTGTTTAGGTTCTTAATAACAAACTTACTCATGCTCATATTAATCACTTAGGTTAGTGATTTGTATGATAGGTCTTGCCATGAGGTACTTCTTATGCATAGCAACACTATCTATACTTGTGCTTTATTTAATGCATTCATCACCACTTATTTCATGTATACACACACTCCACCCCTTAGGGGTTCCGTTCCCGATTTCCAGATTGCTTCTATTAGTCACTTAGTTTACTTTTAGTTAGTCTCTTGCTTTCATCTTCTTTGTTTGTTTGGTACTAGTGTAGCGTAGCATAGTTTAGTCTAGTATAGTGATTGACATCATTTCATGCTTATGTTTGGCTTTTGCCGATGGACAACCGACGGATAAATCCGTCGGCAATAGTACTGAATTTCGTCGGCAATGGGTAGTCCTGACGGAATTTCCGACAGTAATTGTATGTTTTGGTGCCAAATTTTCCCCCAGTTTTGCTGACGGAATTTTCGTTAGAAATACTATTTTGTAACAAAAAAATTAAGATTTGTTTACATGTTTTTGTCTTCTCAAATTTAATAATTCATACGACAAATGACTACACCGAAATTAAGTTCCAACACAAACTCAATATGAAATATCAATCTGACATCGATCACAAAAAAATCCAACAATCAAATTGATACTCATGTCTGTCTATAATAAGAAATATTTCTAGTCAAAACATTAGCAAGAAGCCAAGAACTTATAGTCAACATTAAGAAACAAGCATTGTACACCTTTGTAATCGCAAAATTATAAGCTAATTGTTTTAACTTGTTCATGTCTGTCTATAATAAGAAATATTTCTACTCTTCTACGTGGTAAGATTAAGAAAAAAACACAGCCCAATGAAGTGATAAAATTAAGAAATGACATTTAAAGATGTGCTCTCATTAAACATCATCTCGAAAAAATCGAATACAACCTTCTCATATTTGTAACAACGTTGTATTTCTGAGTTATAGCATAGTTTCAAATAAGAAAGGAACTATGACATAATAGAAAATTTGAAGTAAGAACCTAAACATTAAATTGCTAATTTAAGCCATATGCAATATAATTTTTGCTATGCCTTTACTGTGGCAGCAGTTAGTCTACTGACACCACATATTTGAAGTGATGGCTTCAACCATTTTGGACCTTTAAGGCATAATATGCAACCAATACCAAGTTGAACAACACCATCAAGGAGTAAAAATAGATTACCTATCAAACAAAACACCTTTCAAAGGAAAAGCTATTCTAACTTCTAGAACATGTTTCCAACAATCCTAAAAGCAAGAGAAAGTGTAAGTTTCTTGCTGAAGCTGAATCACTAAATTCACATATAAACTTACTTGAATTACTATACAAACTTCAAACAAAAGTATCATTACACCACTGTTTGATATTAAGTTTAACCGCAAGTGCATGGCCGTCAATGAAGACGGGGTAAGTACGGGTCGATCCACTGGGAGGTGTGTCAGCTCTGATTCTTCAGAAATAAAGTGGAGAATAAAGGGGAGAAGAAGTTTGATTACACTAAACTATAGGCTACACTAACCAAACAGTTAACCAACAAGAAGGATAAAAGCATGAAAGGAAAACTAAGCAACTAGCAAAGCAAGATTAAACTCAGTAAGGAAAACCCCCAAAGGTTGGAGTGTGTGTACACACGTGATAAGGTGGTGAAGAATGCATTCAATAAGGCACAAGTGTAGGTTGTAATTTATGCATAGAAGTACCTAATGGTTGTTGTTGAACGTTTTATATTAAACCGCAAGTGCACGGCCGCGTTGAAGCGGTGGCAAATACGGGTCATCCTCAGGGAGGTGAGTAGTCTCTCGTTTGCACGAAATCAAGTGGCAAAAATATGGAGAAGAGAGTTGTTTATGCTACTCTACGCTACACTACACTACGAAATACGAAATGCGAAAGAAAGCAACAAACGATTAACTAAAACTTAACTAAGAACAAAAAAAGAGTGCTGGAATTCAGAAGTGGAAGAACCCCTAAGGGGTGGAGTGAGTGCACACATGCAAAGAGGTGGGTGTTGAACGCATTCTTTAAGCACAAATGAAGGTGGTGTTATCATGCATAGGAAGTGTCTAAATGTTATGGCAAAACCTATCAATCTATTCACCAACCTAGTTGATTAACATTTACATATACAAGTTGTTTATATCAGAACCTAAACAAGCATAAGAGGTGTCTAATCATTTTGGCAAAACTCATCAAGTTATAAATTCTATCGTAAACAAGCAAGCATACATTCATGTTTTATCAACACATTGGAAATAAAGAATTCATTCCATTCTCATTTGCATGTATGTACATCTACTCCACCCCCCAAAGGGGATGGAACTACTCACTACACATTAGACTAATTATTAAACTAAGCAAGGAAAGCATATAACTAAGCTACTAAAACTAATGAAATGAAATTAAACAAAGTAAAGCAAGAAATATGAAACAAACAACATAATAAAGAAACTTTTATTAAAGTGACTCACATTTCAAGTAGCATCCTCCTACTTTATTGTGTACTTCAAGACCTCACTTGTAGTAGGAAGAATAGCCATTCAAAATATGGAGTGATTACATTAGAAGGTGAAGAGTTCTATTTATAGCCATAAAAAGGCACTCCGGGACAATCCCCTGATGTGGGACTAAACAGATACCACAAATACCCTAAACATCCTCTAATACTTGTGCTGGAGAAAGTTGAGTGGATCCAGAGTGATCTGGACCGCCAATTGGCGGTCCATAAAGTTTGGATCGGGTTGGAATTTGTTGTGGGCTTTTCTTGCTGGTATTGTTTGTCTTGGATGTGGTTACTTGACTTGTTGGAGCTCCGACCCGAATAGAATTGCCAAAATAGTCCCCATGATGGTGTGGAGTTTTCTATTTTGATCTTTGGTCCTTTGGTCTTACGTTCAGGTCCTTCTCCATTGCATCTTACTCCCCAGATCTCACAATTCAGTCATTTTTCCCAGCTTTTGGGTCCTTCTATGCTTCATCTCTTCAAACATATTTATTCCTGAAAACTATACATAAAACTCGTTACATAACATTGTTTAGGTGAACGATAATGGATATAAGATACAAATATAAGCATGAAATGATGTCAATCAAATACCCCCACACCTAACTTTTCTAGTCCCGAGCAAAACAAAGAAAGAGAAAAACATACAAAAAACAAGAAATCCTAACTAACTTTCGTAGGAATCACGGTTGCACTTAGCACGTGCAACAAGCCGTTAAACCTCCTTGTCGCCAAAGAGGAGGAGTGTTGTCTCCTGAGGGTTTTCAACGGATAAACCCACAAAATCTGAACAAGATGCATTAATCAATCTAGCTACACGACTCGTTGGACTTATTTTGTCGATCATGGGATGCGGTAATACCATGGGTCGACTCTATATATGTAATCGGTCCACACACCTAGCCTAATGAGTTATTCGTGAGAGTTAGTTAAGGACTTAAGTGAAAGACATGGGCAACCTTTACTTCTGAATGTGATACAATGTGTAAAGTCCATTTTGGTTCTTATTTGACACCTTTTTTTCTTTTTCTTTGGAACAGTTTATTGGTTGGTGTTTGATTCCTCCAGGGTCAGGTTTCGTGCATCATTGTCTGTGAGGACTTACACTATCACGTACACCTTCCCCCAAATCTCCACATAGGGCGATCCCTACAACCCGTGTAACGGGAGTTCGGTTGGTGCATCCCAAGTCAGATGACTCGAGAGCACCAGGCACAAAGTCCCCTCAGACCTACTTTCCTGAGTCATAGGAGCCGTGCGAGAAGAGAGAACACAACTTATTTATCTATCTACATGGGAACCAAAACCCGTACACTTAAGTTTCACAAAAAGAGATTAAGGGCCCTTGACTACGACAAACTTTCTTATACTAACAGACACGAATTATTTGACTCACAAGGTTTAGGGTGGACTTCTTTAAATGTTTGAGTGCTGAAACCCTATGATTACACGTCCCCCGAGGGAAAACCGGGGTGCATCCTAACGACTCGATATGACCTAAAGCCAGTAAACTAGATATCCTAATGCATCAAGTTCAAGACAATTTTGGGAGCTTTATTTTTACTTTGCCTCTCAACGGTTTTGCACATGCTAAACACACGCAAAACCTACAAAAACATTTTCTTTCACAAACACATGAAGATTTTGAAAGAAATGTGAAAATTTTAAAGCACTAGGCAAGCAAAAGAAGACAAGTCAACCAAGGATCATGGCAAGCAGATATATCGATATTAAATGCAGCACACTAACATGACCCTATCAATACACACAAAAGAAAACAAAATCAAAGGAAAAATACTCAACTTTGTACACACGTAAAACACCCCCCACACCTACTTCATGAATTGTCCTCAATGAATGTGAGCAAGATACTACAGGGATTTATGCATGAAAAATGGAAGATCTCACCAACATTAAGCGCAACAAGAAGTTCATGGTTATAGTGATGGACACAAATCCGAATTCCCTCAAAACCTGTGAGATACTGAAGAGGGGAGACAAATACGTGAAGAAATGGGGCCCAAGTAAACAAGGGTTGGGGCCCGCAACAATCAATGCTCGCTCATGGAGTCTTTTATTACACTTTTTTTAACATGATATATACAGCAACAACGATATTCTAATAAGAATTTGGTCCAAGAACATCAAATGAGAACATCAAGTCATGAGGACCAGAGACTTGCCGAGATGGCAAACTTCACCGGTACTCTGAGATGTCATGAGGGGTGAAAGGTCAAAGCTGAAAGGCTCGAACCCTTCATGATATTGGTTGGGTGTGGGAAACATGAATGAATGAAGTTGTGTTGCCTCACTAGGGTTCAATTGCTCATCGAACAAAACCCTCCAACAAATAGGTGGGTGCATCGGAATGAGTTCCTCAAGCTCATTCGATGGATGCAACAGACCTGCATCACTAAGAATGGGGCTTCTCCCCAAGTTATCCAGCAAGGACCTCCCACAATCTTTTAGATCATCAAGCATAAGCTCGGTCATTGGTGGGTCCTTGTTGGAGTCAATGTGAAGCTCAAATGGCTCAATGGCCATGGGACATGAGGTAGAGACACCTTCTGGTATAGGCATATGATGAGGTGTCTCACTCTCTCTAGTACTCTCAACTGAATCATGCAACGAACACTCCTTTTGGACATTTATATTTGATGCCAGCTCACTCTGTTGCATTGCAAAGATGGGCAATGAGTTTTCGCTGGGCCCACAAACATTCTTAATGGATTGCATTGGTGTTTGGGGTGTTCGTTGATTTTGTGGTGCTTTCTCCAATTGGCGGATGAGATTTAGATTTAAAGGTTGATCCATGGGTTCTTGTTGCCTACCAGAGTTGAACACATGAAACTCGGCACTCATGTTACCGAATGAGACCTTCCTGAGACAATTTCTACAATTAATTAAATCGTTGGAAGTTGCCAGAAATGGTCTACCCAAAATCAAAGGTATTTGAGAGTGGGTGTTCGCAATAGGATTGGTATCGAGGACAACAAAATCGACTGGAAATATAAAATCTCCAACTTTGATAAGTACGTCCTCGATAATCCCCTTTGGAATACGAATGGATCTATCCGCCAAGTGAATGGTGATCTTAGTTGGTTTCAATTCTCCCAAGTTTAACTGTTGATAAACAAAAAATGGGAGGAGGTTGACCGCTGATCCTAAATCAAGCAAAACATTACTCATGCTAGTGTCCCCTTTTGTACACCGAATAGTAGGACACCCAGGGTCCTTGTATTTTGTGTAGGCGAGATTGGACAAAAGTGATCTTACATTTTCAACAAAAAATGCATTCTTAGGAACATTGGTCTTACCCTTGGTTGTGCAGAGATCCTTCAACACTTTCGCATATTGAGGTATTTGGTGGATGACATCTGATTGACATCATTTCATGCTCATATTTGTATCTTATATCCATTATATTACATGATTGACATCATTTAATGCTTATATTTGTATCTTATATCCATTATCTTTCACCTAAACAATGCTATGTTACGAGTTTTATGTTTAGTTTTCAGGAATAAATAGGTTTGAAGAGATGAAACATAAAAGGACCCAAAAGCTGGGAAAAAGGACTAGATTGTGAGATCTGGGGACTAAAATGCAAGGGAGAAGGACCTGAACGCAAGACAAAAGGACCTAAGAGCAAAACAGAATACTCCACACCATCATGTGGTGTATTTTAGCAATTGGATTCGGGTCGGAGCTCCAATAAACAAAGTAGATGCATCCAAGACCACCAAATACACAAAGCAAAGCCCAGCACAAATTCCAGATGGATACGGACCTTTTTGACCGCCAATTGGCGGTCCAAGACCGCTAATTGGCAGTCTGTTTGGCCCAAATCCGCCAAGTTTTCTCCTGGACGTGTATTAATGTTTGTTTAGGCTATTTTTGGTATTGGTTTAGTCCCACATCGGGAGATTGTCCCGGTTTGCCTTTTTCCATGGCTATAAATAGAACTCTTCACCTTCCATTGAAATCACTCCATATTTTAAGTGGCTATTCTTCCTACTAGAAGTGAGGCCTTGAAGCACACACTAAAGTAGGAGGATGCTACTTTTAATGTGAGTCATTTTATCAATAAAGTTTTGTGTTTCTTTCATTGTTGGTTTTATGCTTCTTTTATTGTTTATGCATGTTTTAGTTTAATCGTCTTTTAATTCTAGCTTAGTTTTAATATGCTTTCTTTCCATAGTTTAATAATTAGTGTAATGTTTAGTGAGTAGTTCCATCCCCTTTGGGGGGTGGAGTAGATGTACATACATGCATTAGAGAATGTGATGAATGCTTTAATTTCAATGTGTTGATTAAACATGAATGTATGCTTGCTTGTTTAGGATAGAATTTATAACTTGATGAGTTTTGCCAAAATGATTAGACACCTCTCATGCTTGTTTAGGTTCTGAAATAAACAACTTGCATATGTAAATGTTAATCAACCAAGTTGGTGAATAGATTGATAGGTTTTGCCATAACATTTAGACACTTCCTATGCTTGATAAACACCACCTTCATGTGCTTAAAGAATGTATTCTACACCCACCTCTTTGCATGTGTGCACTCACTCCACCCCTTAGGGGTTTTCCCATTTCTGTATTCCAGCATTCTTCCTTTGTTCTTAGTTTAGTTGTTATTCCATCGTTTGTTTGTTTCGTTCGCATTTCATACTTCTTAGTGTAACGTAGTCTAGATTAGCGTAACCAACTCTCTTCTCCATTTTTTTCGCCACTTGATTTCGTACAAGCAAGAGACTACTCACCTCCTTGAGGACGACCCGTACTTGCCACCGCTTCATCGCGGCCGTGCACTTGCGGTTTAAATAAAACGTTCAACATTACACCTAAGTAATGCTACGTGACGAGTTTTATGTTTAGTTTTCAGGAATAAAGAGGTTTGAAGAGAAGAGCCATGAAATGACCCAAAAGCAGGAAAAAAGACTTAATTGTGAGACCTGGGGAGCAAAGGAGAATGATGCATTGCATACATTGCATCATATGTCTTTCATTTAGATTACTTTTACATCAATAAATGCTACTAAGGTATGTGTTTAGTCTTATTTACAGAATACAGGGACCTGAATGCAATTTACCCACATCCCGAGCATAAACGCGTGCAAAAGATTCATTTCTATCATAAAGACCAAGTTCAAGTTTATCGGGTTACAAATGGAAATGTATCCAAGCATAAAAGCATTCAAGACCTAATTACAAAAAGAACAAGGACTTGAGCACAAAAGTAGCCGGGGACTTAATTGCAAAAAGACAAGGACCTAATTGCAAATCACGAGTAGCTTTTATTATCTTGGACAAAATATATAGAAAACTCAATGTGTATCTCCAAATATATGAAGGAATTAATCCGGAGCTTAAAAGAATGGAAAGAATCAATCCAGACGCGCAAAGAAGGATCAAATCATACCATAAACATTCAACCAAAATCCGGACAAAATCAGGCCAGATTGTGCGGCGTTTCCGCCGCACCACACACACAATATGAGGCGTTTCCGCCGCCCAAGCATCCATCCGCGTCTCCCAATTTCGTCCAGTCGTGTCTGGACACGTGTACTTTCCAATATTATACCTAGATCCCTTGTAGCAACTATAAATAGACCCGAGAACGATGTTAGAAGGGTCCTTAGTCTTTGGTGGTAGTTTTTATTCTTAATCTTAGTTTTGTATTCCTCTTTTCATTAATAAAATTCTGTCTTTTATTTCTTACTTTTAGTTTTCTTTCGTAATGTCTCAAGGATCCCTTCTTCCTCCCTCTATGAGTTTCTAACTCCTTCCAAAGGGTGGAGGTGACGGATTAGGGTGAAGAGAAGATGAATGAATGTTATTATTTTAATTTCGTGTTAGTATATTTTGATTACTTGAGTTTGTGTTATATCATTTATCATGTAATGCTTTATAACTAATATGATTTATTATAAGTTTCTGAATTCTCTAATCTAAACCTTAAATATAAACCTCCACCCGACGGAATTCACCTCTTTGTTCTTGTTTTAGTTTTAATTGTTCTTGCTTTAGATAATTAAAATCCAAAAATCTCAAAACCCAATTATTTCTTCTCTCCTTCTTCCCCTTAATCGAAAATCACACTAAATACAGAATCTCTCCCTCCTTGTGTTCGACCCGTATTTGCCACGTCTCCATTGACGCCGTGCACTTGCGGTATAAATTTAATTCTCATCAAGTTTTTGGCGCCGTTGCCGGGGAGGCGACGCAGATTTTGTTTTTTTTGTTGATTTCGATTTTATTCTGTTTATCTTGTGCGCGATCTAACTATTTGGATTTGTGTTTCAGGAGACAACAGAGCGCGCGGCGAAATCTGAGCGCAGTCTGAGCAACAAGGGCGGCGGAATCGCCGCACATCAAGAGTAACCTGCGGCGGAATCGCCGCACAAGTGAAGTATCTGGGCTTCAATTTTTTCTGGGGTTAGCACCATCTCCGGGTGGACGCGTGGAGCTACTGAAATTTCGAGAGCGGGCGGCGAACCCGACTGAGCATTGCGTAGGTAACCTTTGTTGCCTTTTTCCTCGTAATTTGTAGTTTCAGAAAATTTCCTTTTCATAGAACTGCATGTGTTAGGGCAAAAATTCCATAATTTGCAATAATTCAACTCTGACCTAAAATTGGCAAAATTAGAAAGGACTTAGTGCATGCATCATCTAGTGTTTTGTATGCATTATTCTTGCTAAATTCTTGCAAATCAATTTCTGTTGAAGAGTGCTGGAGTCAAGGTACGTATCGTGGTTTTTATCGATTGCATTTAGGCATATAATTTAGTTTGCATACAACCTTGCAATTGCCCCCAATTAAAGACCATTGTTTGACTATCTTTGCTAGATCTAAGTTAAACTATCTTAAGGGCAACTCCGTAGGCAAAGACACGGTGGGGATTTCATCACCCTTCCGTGGCCCACAAATAACAATCACAAAGTGTCACCCAAGCCTTAAATTAAAATCAATTAGACATTGACCCTTAAGGACTCGGACTCATTTAAGGAGAAGAATTGGTTTGACTTGCTATGACCTGAAGCCGATTGAATTTAATTTGGTGTCTAGAAAGTGTTTTTGTGTTGACGTAAGTCTTCCAAGCGAAGTGGTTGTCTAATTGGCACCGACTCTGTCGGAAGCGCCCCCACTAGCTATACACGGCCTGACCAAGTTGGTTTGATTAGTGAGGGAGGTGAATCAAGCGAATCAATTCGACTCAACCAGTTAGGAGTCGTCTAGATCTAAGCGACACTAGGTCTAGGATTGTTTGAACCGTGCTTTCTTAGGAATTTTCTGACCAACCCTCTTTCTATCTTTAGAGTTAGGTTCCCTTCTCATCTGAGTCTTCTTTCTCTTCTCACCTAAATTCTCTAGATGAGGATTCCTTTCTCATCTTTCCCCATTCTATTGTTTGTTTCCCTTTTGAAAAAAAAACATAAAAAAAAACATAAAAAAAACGAAAATTTAAAAAAAAAATTGTAATTAATTCTTGAAATTAAATTTGGAATTTAAATTTCAAATTTGAATTCAAAAAAATGATTCAACCCGGTGCACTCAGATTTGGATTCGGGACTTGAGTAATCGACTCTCACGAGTTCATCAAGATTCCAGTCTGGAACTTAGCCCCAATCCACCTGTTGTACCACCTCACCCGGATCCAATGGGTGAGAACGTAGTGGACCCGCCTGTTGCACAACCTATAACTCTGAGGGATCGATGCTATCCAGCGATGGCTGCTCAGCCATCGTGCATCGTTATGCCCACCATACCGGGTCGCGACATCAAACTTAAGGCACAATACATGAGTATGTTGCCTAAGTTCACCTCTAGGGAAGACCCATATCTCTTCCTTAGAGAATTTGTGGAAATCTGCTCTCTTATGCTATACCAGCATATCCCTGAGGAGGCAGTGCGTCTGAAATTCGTACCTCTAGCACTGAAAGACGACGCTAAGAAATGGCTATATAGTCTAACCGAAAGATCCATTAGAAGTTGGGCTGAGTTTGTTCAAGTTTTCCTAAAAAAATATTTCCCCAACCATAAGAGTATGAGGATTAGGAATGAAATTGTTGCATTCGTTCAGTCTGAGAGCGAGTCGTTCTATTCCTATCTAGAAAGATTCAAAAGTGTTCTGACCCAATGCCCTCATCATGGAATTCCAAGATGGCAATTATGCCAAATTATTTATGAGGGATTGACACCCACATCTAGAGTTATGGTAGAATCCGTAAGCCAAGGGAACTTTATGTCGAAAAATGAAAATGATGCCTGGACTTTCCTTGAGGAATTAGCTGAAAACAGTATGCAATGGGACAATGCTAGAACACCGCTTAACCCGAGTATTGGATCTAGAATAGCAAGTCAACCCAAACCAGGTGTCTTATCTGTAGATGCCAACATAGCGGCTGAAGCAAAACTAGCTACTCTTATGCGCAGAATGGAAAGTTTAGAGCTACAAACCCAAAACCGAGTGAATCAAGCCTCGACTATCCCGTGCTCTAGATGTGGTCAGACTGGTCATGTAAAGGAGGATTGTGCGGAATGGGACCAAGTTAATGCCATGTATAACCATGCTAGAAATGACCCATACGCATCAACCTATAACTCGGGTTGGCGTAATAATTCCAATTTCTCATCAAACCAACAGGGTCAACCTCCTAGACAACAACCAAACCCGTATAACCAAAATAATACATCATCTGGGTTTAGTAACAATAACGATCATGAGGTTAGGTTGACAAGCTTGGAAAATTTGATGAAAACCTTTATACAAACAACCAACCAGACCTTCCAAAGGCTAGAGACACAAGTCAGCCAACTAGCACAAATAGTAGGTGAAAGAGAAAAGGGTCGGTTTCAAAGTCAACCTGAAGTGAACCCTAGATCTAATAATTCATATCAATCCTATCAAGCACCTTCAGGAAATAACAACCCTAGACCGGTTCAAATGGTTAATGAAGAAGGACCGTTCCAACAAATAAATGTTGTAGTATCATTACGGTCCGGAAGACAAGTTGATAACAATGTGGTAAATCCTAGAGTGTCCAATCAATCTAGCCATCAAGCACCCACATATGACCTGACCATTGAACCTGACGTCCAATCTGAAACGCCCAACCCACCTACTCAACCTGAACCCATAGCTCAACCTGAACCTGAGCGAGTCTATGTTCCTAAAGCTCCATTCCCTAATAGACTCAAAAATAACTCAAGTGCACAAATAGAGAAAATCTTGGAAGTATTTAAGCAAGTTAAGGTGAACATTCCACTCTTAGACATGATTCAACAAATACCTGCTTATGTTAAATTCTTAAAAGATTTGTGCACTAAAAAGAGAAAAACAAACGTACCAAAGAAGGCATTCTTAACTGCAAACATAAGTTCTATATTGTCCAACACATCTCCTATAAAATATAAGGATCCTGGGTGTCCCACAATTTCATGTTCAATAAGAGATACTTTTATCAACAAAGCCCTTCTGGACCTTGGTGCTAGTGTTAACCTACTCCCGTACTCTGTCTATGAGCAAATGAACCTTGGTCCACTAAAACCCTCTAAGACAACCCTTCAATTTGCTGATTGTTCTATTAAGAAACCAAGAGGTATAGTAGAGGATGTTTTGATCAAGGTTGGTGACTTTATTTACCTAGTGGATTTTGTCGTACTAGATACCGCACCTGTTGTAAATCCTAACCGACAAATCCCTGTAATTCTAGGCAGACCCTTTTTAGCCACTTCGGAAGCATTGATAAACTGTCGAAATGGGCTCATGCAATTATCTTTTGGGAACTTAAAAGCTGAATTTAATATCTTTCATATTGATAGTGAGCCAGAAATAATATGCAATCAAAGTGACGTTGTGATGAAATCACGAATCTATAATATTTCTGAATCGTCACAAAATCAAAAAGGAAGTAAGAAAAAAGGGAGGAATTCATCTACACACCCACCGTCACTCGAGCAAATAAGAGAACAAATTTATGTGCGGGGTGTGGAACCTGTGACTCAGGACTCTCATTGCAACATGGGGAACAATTCAACTGGATACATGCACCAATATGGTGTCATTCAATCCAGTTCTGACTATGGTTGACTTTGAGCAAATTCCATCCTTCCACCGCAGTTCACCAAGGTAATAAGTGCATTTGCTTTATATTTGCATACATTGAGGACAATGCATGATTTAGGTGTGGGGGGTGTTTATGTATATATTTATATATATATCTGTCTTTTATAAATAAAAAAAATAAATAAAAAAAAAATCAATGTTTCATGACATAGCTTAAGATTGAACTGCCAAAACCCGTGTACAAATTGCATTGAGTTTTTGTTCCTTATTATATAGTTCTGCTTGTAGAAATTATGACATAAATCTAAGTTCCAAAGAAATAACTCATTGCCCTTTAAGATATGTATGCACTTAAATTGGATGAATCAAATCTTTGAAGTGGTTGATAAAAAGCAGAGGTTGAGGAAAATATACCGGGAAGTGTGGACTTCTAATAGCAATTAAGCCTTGAGGAAATTAAAAATAAAGGAATAAAGTGAGGAAAACACATTCTGCAAAATGATTACAAAAGCCCAAGCCTTTGAGTCACTGGTCCGTAGGGGTATCTTGAAACCCGGTAACTTGAGTCTACCAGCTCGGGATTATCGACCAAACTCGCTACACGAATGCAAAAAAGGGTAAAAGTGTCAAAAAGCAAATGTGTTGAATCACGGAAGAAAAGAAAGAAAAAAAAATAATACTCAAGGCCCAAAGCTAAAAGAATGATCCATGCCATGGTTGATCCGAATGATACTTCACCACCAGAGGAGGCGTACAAAATAATTCAAGTGATAAACATGTGTAGAAAGGTTAGTGGTGTGAATGTTGGAGGAGCAAAGACCAAGTCAGAATTTTCATAAGCTAGATTCATATAATGAGCATACAAGAATTCTAAGTGAGATGTATAAGGTTGAGGTGGATATATTAAGAGCTATTAATGGAATGTTGATTTAAGACTTTGTGGGTGTGTCAACTGAAAACCCTCACGAGACAAAACTCGTCCTCTAAGAAACTTGGAGGTTTAAAGGCTTGTTGCACATGATAAGTGCAACCGTGATTCCTACGAAAGTGAGTTAAGATTTCCCTGTTTTTTTTATTATTCGTATCTTCTGTTTTGCTAGGGACTAGCAAAATCTAGGTGTGGGGGTATTTGATGCATTGCATACATTGCATCATATGTCTTTCATTTAGATTACTTTTACATCAATAAATGCTACTAAGGTATGTGTTTAGTCTTATTTACAGAATACAGGGACCTGAATGCAATTTACCCACATCCCGAGCATAAACGCCTGCAAAAGATTCATTTCTATCATAAAGACCAAGTTCAAGTTTATCGGGTTACAAATGGAAATGTATCCAAGCATAAAAGCATTCAAGACCTAATTACAAAAAGAACAAGGACTTGAGCACAAAAGTAGCTGGGGACTTAATTGCAAAAAGACAAGGACCAAATTGCAAATCACGAGTAGCTTTTATTATCTTGGAGAAAATATATAGAAAAATCAATGTGTATCTCCAAATATATGAAGGAATTAATCCGGAGCTCAAAAGAATGGAAAGAATCAATCCAGACGCGCAAAGAATGATCAAATCATACCATAAACATTCAACCAAAATACGGACAAAATCAGGCCAGATTGTGCGGCATTTCCACCGCACCACACACACAGTATGAGGCGTTTCCGCCGCCCAAGCATCGATCCGCGTCTCCCAATTTCGTCCAGTCGTGTCTGGACACGTGTACTTTCCAATATTATACCTAGATCCCTTGTAGCAACTATAAATAGACACGAGAACGATGTTAGAAGGGTCCTTAGTCTTTGGTGGTAGTTTTTATTCTTAATCTTAGTTTTGTATTCTTCTTTTCATTAATAAAATTCTGTCTTTTATTTCTTACTTTTAGTTTTCTTTTGTAATGTCTCAAGGACCCCTTCTTCCTCCCTCTATGAGTTTCTAACTCCTTCCAAAGGGTGGAGGTGACGGATTAGGGTGAAGAGAAGATGAATGAATGTTATTATTTTAATTTCGTGTTAGTATATTTTGATTACTTGAGTTTGTGTTAAATCATTTATCATGTAATGCTTTATAACTAATATGATTTATTATAAGTTTCTGAATTCTCTAATCTAAACCTTAAATCTAAACCTCCACCCGACGGAATTCACCTCTTTGTTCTTGTTTTAGTTTTAATTGTTCTTGTTTCTTGCTTTAGATAATTAAAATCCAAAAATCTCAAAACCCAATTATTTCTTCTCTCCTTCTTCCCCTTAATCGAAAATCACACTAAATACAGAATCTCTCCCTCCTTGTGTTCGACCCGTATTTGCCACGTCTCCATTGACGCCGTGCACTTGCGGTATAAATTTAATTCTCATCAGAGAACGACCGGATCGTAAGACCGAAGGACCTAAGAGCAAAACAAGAAACTCTACACCATCATGGGAAGTATTTTGGCAATTCGCTTCACGTCGGAGCTCCAACAAACCAAGTAGATGCATCCAAGACCAAGAAATACTTCAAGCAAAGCCCAACACAACAAGCAGACAGATCTGGGCCTTATAGACCGCCAATTGGCGGGCTGGAAACGCCAATTGGCGGTCTGGATCATCGCAGATCCGCTAAGATTTCGCCTGGACTTGTATTAATGTTTGTTTAGGCGATTTTTGGTAGTGGTTTAGTCCCACATCGGGGAATTGTCCCGGATTAGTTTTTTCCATGCCTATAAATAGAACTCTTCACCTTCCATTGTAATCACCCATTGCTTGGTGGCATTCTCTCTACTAAGGAGTGAGCCTTGAAGCAAAAACTCAAGGTGGAGAAGAATGCTATCTTCAATGTGAGTCATTTGTTAACAAAATAATTCTTCTAGTCTTCTTTTAATCTTGTCTTTTAATTTGTGCATGCTTGTTTAGTCGTTCCTTTACTCTTAAGCTTCTTTAATATTTCTTGCTTTCTTAGGGTATTTTCATTTCAGTATTATGCTTCATTTTGTTAATATAGTTAGTATAATGAGTAGTGAGTAGTTCCATCCCCACTTGGGGGTGGAGAAATATGTGATACGATCATGTAGTGTATTAAGTGTATGTTATCTTAATCCCTTGAGCTTTATATGATTTTCATAACCATCTAATGGGTTTGCACTCTTATCTTTGATATGCTAATACTCTTGAATGAAGCTTAGCTTATGCTTCGATTAGTGGACCTATTTTATGGGGAATCATAAGGTTAGGATATGGATGAAGTTAATATTGGAAACACAATTTGTAGTGTATGTGCTCTTGTTGCCTTTACCTTAGCTAATGTCTTGTATGTTTTAATGATGTAGTCTTATCTTAATTCATGTGGAGGCATAGTATGGTCTAGTCTTTATACATGAGTTCATTTAGCTTCATTCCAATTATTGTCTTGTATGTTTTAATGATGTAGTCTTATCTTAATTCATGTGGAGGCAAAGTTGGATGTAGTTTGATGATTTCATGCACTACATGTTGTGAGGAGCTTAATTGAACACACACACACACATCTTTATATCCACATTATTTCTCTACCCCCTATGGGGTTTAGTTTTATTGCTTATCTTCATTTCCTTTTTGCATCTTAGTGTAGTTTAGTGTAATCAACCTTTCTCTCCATTTTTTACCACTCGCCTTCGCACAAACCAAGCATCGACACACCTCCCAGTGGACGACCCGTATTTGCCACCGCTTCAATGCGGCCGTGCCCTTGCGGTTAATATAAAACGATCGATCAAGTTTTTGGCACCGTTGCCGGGGAGGTGCTCTGTCGAGACCTTGGTTTCGACGATTCGAGTGGTTTTTAATTTTTTGTTTCCAGTGTTTCTTAGTTTCAGGGATCCTAGCACTCAAGGGGAAGCTACTGGAGGAATTTGAGAGCAAAAGACCCAAAACAGACCGCCAATCAGCGGTCTAGGACCGCCAATTGGCGGCCTGGTGAGCCTCAATTTGTCTCAATTTTGTTCTGGTTGTTGTGTTATTCACTGTAGTTATCTGGGAGCACCATTTTGTATGATGTGACTTCTAGTTTGCTCCCAGATTTAATTTCAAATCCCCTTTAATCAACTTGGACCATAAAACTCAAAGCAAAAGATTAGACTTCTTGCCATCTAGGTCATGCTTCATATGTAGACCTTGCATGCATTTGTCGTTTCTTTGCTTTACATTTTGTTGTTGATTGCTGGCGTGAGGTACGTGCACCCAATTCTCTCATTCATGCATGTTTCGATCATGCATTAGTTTGTAAGGTGCATCGGGAGAAGAGTGAGTTGAGCGTTTGATTGGAGTGATTGATTGCTAGATTTAAGCTCAAAACGCTACTAAGGAGGGGTTGTCCCATATAAGATAAGGTGGGGGATTTCATCACCCTTTCCTTGGCCCCAAAAATCACTCTTAATCAAAGTCTTAATTCTAAAAGCAAGTAGACATTGGCCCTAAGGAATTCGGACGCACTAGGAGAGTAATCTAGTCGAGACCGTCATGACCTTATCGGCGTTGCCTACCTTGTCGATAGTAGGAGGTACTGGATCTCCGGATCTGGTATCACTTGCTGGGCATTGTGATCTTCGTTGTAGGGAGGTGAGGCGTGTCGAGACTAGTGACCTCGAAGTTAGGCGTCGTCTAGCCTAAGGACCCATTGCCTTACATTGTTTGAGCCGTGCTTGCTAGATTAGGCTTCTACCCTCTCCCATTACCCACGCTAGCTTAGGGATTCTTCCCTTCTCCTCTGAGTCATCTTCTTCTCACCTTCTTCTACGTTATAGTCTCCTCCCCTTTACACTCTCTGGTAGCGTTTTAGGGTCGAGTCGAGCACTTTTTGCGAGCATGGCCTCGTTGTGGTGAGAGTGATCGACTCGAGAGTTCTTTGTTGAGATGGATGGTTACAGGGGCGACCATCCATATCATTGTTGGGAACAGGACGATTCTCCCTGGTATTCTGGACCCATGCAACCAGGGGTGGCTCAGACTAACACCCCGTATGGTTAAGACAATCTTAATTGTGTGACTGAGCAATCGTCATATTGGGGTAGTATGAGAGAGGCACCGACTGTTAGACCACCATCTAGTTACGTCGGATCATATGCTGGTCAACCAACTGAGACATTACAACAAACTTTGGCCTCTTTGATGCGTATGGCAGATGACATGGGTGTATCGGTGGCTCCAGTAGCCAAACCGTGTCACTATTGTGGGTCGAGTGGTCATGATTTCGGGGAATGTCCATATGTTCCCCCAGAGCCTGAGTATGAGCATACATTTTCCCCAAATGCTCAATATGACCATTACACATCCACGTACAACCCGAGAGGGATGGATTCGTGGGGAGACAACTCGTATTCAAATTCTTATACTTCATTTCCACCCCAGTATCCTCCTCCCGAATACCCAAAATTCTACCAACACCCCACTTCTAATCATTGGACTCATTCTCAGCCCATCAACACCAAACCCCAAAATTTCCCAAGCTCTGACATGAACCTCAAAGTTGACCACATACCTGATTCCTTGAAACAAACTTTCCTTACGTTCATAGAAATCATTCAACAGTCCATACAAAATATAGCACTGCAAGTGAGTCAAATGTCACAGCAATTACGTGAACGTGAGGAGAGTAACTTTTCTTGTCAACATGAGGATTCATCTTTTGATATCGAACCGCCACCACCACATCCACAAATTCAAAGCACAATCTTTCAAAGTCAAACTCCTAGTCAGTCTGAGGGACTTGGGGAGGGACTTGGGGTTTCAATTCACGATCACTTGGTGGACGATTCGATTCCAATTGAGAATACTATGGACCAGCTTCTTTATGAGTCGGCACAGGATTGTGCCTTATCTTCTTGTCCCGTGGCCCTTGAGCTACATGACCTTATTGTTGTACCTCCAAAGGACTCACCTCTGGTGCAGAAAGAGCTCCCTAGTCCCCTCAATTTCAAACAACCTGATGAGAGTTTGCCTCTCACTACTGTTCCTGATCATCTTGGAAATGATGGAACATCAAACAAATACATTGCTCATGAGGGTATTAGGAGTTCCTTGGAGGATACCTTGGGTATGAGACCCACGTTTTGTTCGCCTGGTGTGTCGGACATGCCTAACGAGGTTCTTGACCTCATTCCGACGCACCAGCCTGTTGGTTGGAGAGTTTGGATTGACGATCATAACTTCAGCAGCGCAACGGGAGAAACTCTTCTTCCGTTGCCCCTCATTTCCCAAACTCTTGAGAGGTTCAAGCTCTTTCAGTTTGATCCTTTGAATGAGACGCCTTTGCGTCCAATTCATGAACCTCTCATTTCATCTGGTGCTCTTTGTGAAGGGGGCCCACGCATGCGTATTCTGGCCCCGCGTGGTGTCATGTTGCCTTTCCAAGTGTATTGACCCACTCTTGAGGTTCCCATTTGATGTCTTTTGACAAATGAATATGGGAAGTTATGTTTGTACATAGTTATAAAAAAACGAAGAAGTACAATAAAAGACTCGTTCAGTGAGCATCGATTGTTGTGGGCTCCAACCCTTGTGTATTTAGGCTCCATTTTCTTTCACGTATTTGTATCCCTTCCTTAGCATCTCAAAGGTTTTGAGGGATTTTGGGTTGTGTCCATCAACATAGCCATGAACTTTCATTTGTACTTCATGTTGGTGAGATCTCTCCTTTTTCATGCATAAATCCATGTGGTATCTTGTTTGCATTCATTGAGGACAATGCATGAAGTAGGTGTGGGGGGTGTTTTACGTGTGTACATAGTCGAGTCTTTTCTTTTGATTTTGTTTTCTTTTGTTTGCATTGATAGGGTCATGTTAGTGTTCTGCATTTAATATCGATATATCTGCTTGCCATGATCCTTGGGTGACTTGTCTTCTATTGCTTTCCTATTGCTTTAAAATTTTCACATTTCTTTCAAAATCTTCATATGTTTGCGTAAGAAAATGTTTTGTGGGTTTTGCGTGTGTTTAGCATGTGCAAAACCATTGAGAGGCAAAGTAAAAAGAAAGCTCCCAAAATTGTCTTGAACTTGATGCATTAGGATATCTAGTACGGTGGCTTTAGGATTTATCGAGTCGTTAGTATGCACCCCAGTTTTCCCTTGGGAGTGAGTAATCATAGGGTTTCAGTGCTTGTTGAACGTTTTAATTAAACCGCAAGTTCACGGCCGCGATGAAGCGGTGGCAAGTACGGGTCGTCCTCAGGGAGGTGAGCAGCCTCTTGTTTATCAGAAATCAAGTGGCAAAAATAGGGGGAGAAAGATTGATTATGCTACTCTACACTAAACTACGCTAAGAAGTATGAAATAAGAACGAAAGAAACAAACAATGAAATGACAACTAAGCTAAGAACAAAAGAAGAATGCTGGAATACAGAAATGGGAAAACCCCTAAGGGGTGGAGTAAGTGCACACATGCAAAGAGGTGGGTGTAGAATACATTCTTTAAGCACATGAAGGTGGTGTTTATCAAGCATAGGAAATGTCTAAATATTATGGCAAAACCTATCAATCTATTCACCAACTTAGTTGATTAACATTCACATATGCAAGTTGTTTATTTCAGAACCTAAACAAGCATGAGAGGTGTCTAATTATTTTGCCAAAACTCATCAAGTTATACATTCTATCCTAAACAAGCAAGCATACATTCATGTTTTATCAACACATCAAAAATAAAGCATTCATCCCATTCTCGAATGCATGTATGTACATCTACTCCACCCCCCGAAGGGGATGGAACTACTCACTAAACATTACACTAATTATTAAACTAAGCAAAGAAAGCATATTAAAATTAACCTAGAAATAAAAGACGATTAAACTAAAACATGCATAAACAATAAAAAAAAGCATAAAACAAACAATGAAAGAAACACAAAACTTTATTGATAAAATGACTCACATTAAAAGTAGCATCCTCCTACTTTAGTGTGTGCTTCAAGGCCTCACTTCTAGTAGGAAGAATAGCCACTTAAAAAATGGAGTGATCACAATAGGAGGTGAAGAGTTCTATTTATAGCCATGGAAAAAGGTAATCCGGGACAATCCCCCGATGTGGGACTAAACAAACACCAAAAATAGCCTAAACGAACATTAATACAAGTCCAGGAGAAATCTTGGCGGATCTGGACTAATCCAGACCGCCAATTGGCGGTTCCAGACCGCCAATTGGCGGTTCCAGACCGCCAATTGGCGGTCCAAAATGTCCGGATCCAGTTGAGTTTTATTCTGGGCTTTTCTGTGTGCTTTTGGTGGTCTTTGATGCATCTACTTCGTTTGTTGGAGCTCCGACCCGAATCCAATTGCTAAAATACTCCCCATAATGGTGTGAAGTATTCTGTTTTACTCTTAGGTCCCTCTGTCTTGCAATCAGGTCCTTCTCCCTTGCATCTTGGTCCCTAGATCTCACAATTCAGTCCTTTTTCCCAGCTTTTGGGTCCTTTTATGCTTCATCTCTTCAAACCTATTTATTCCTGAAAACTAAACATAAAACTCATGACATAGCATTGTTTAGGTGAAAGATAATGGATATAAGATACAAATATGAGCATGAAATGATGTCAATCAAATACCCCCACACCTAACTTTTGCTAGTCCCGAGCAAAACAAAGAAAGAGAAAAGCATGCGAAAAACAAGAAATCCTAACTCACTTTCGTAGGAATCACGGTTGCACTTAGCACGTGCAACAAGCCGTTAAACCTCCTTGTCGCCAAGGAGGAGGAGTGTTGTCTCCTGAGGGTTTTCAGCGGATATACCCACAAAATCCGAACAAGATGCATTAATCAATCTAGCTACACGACTCGTTGGACTCATTTTGTCGATCATGGGACGCGGTAATACTACGGGTCGACTCTATAAATGTAATCGGTCCACACACCTAGCCTAATGAGTTATTTGTGAAAGTTAGTTAAGGACTTGAGTGAAAGACATGGGCAACCTTAACTTCTGAATGTGATACAATGTGTAAAGTCCATTTTGGTTCTTATTTGACTCTCTTTTTTTCTTCTTTTTTTCATTTTTTTTTCATTGGAGCATTTTATTGGTTGGTGTTTGATTCTCCCAGGGTCAGGTTTCGTGCATCATTGCCTATGAGGACTTACACTATCACGTACACCTTCCCGCAAATCTCCACATAGGGCGATCCCTACCACCCGTGTAACGGGAGTTCGGTCGGTGCATCCCAAGTCAGATGACTCGAAAGCACCAGGCACAAAGTCCCCTCAGACCTACTTTCCCGAGTGATAGGAGCCGTGCGAGAAGAGAGAACACCACTTATTTATCTACATGGGAACCAAAACCCCTACACTTAAGTTTCACAAAAAGAGATTAAGGCCCCTTGCCTACGACAAACTTCCTTATACTAACAGACACGAATTATTTGACTCACTAGGTTCAGGGTGGACTTCTTTAAATGTTTGAGTACTGAAACCCTATGATTACACGCCCCCCGAGGGAAAACCGGGGTGCATCCTAACGACTCGATAAGACCTAAAGCCAGTAAACTAGAAATCCTAATGCATCAAGTTCAAGACAATTTTGGGAGCTTTCTTTTTACTTTGCCTCTCAACGGTTTTGCACATGCTAAACACACGCAAAACCTACAAAAACATTTTCTTTCGCAAACACATGAAGATTTTGAAAGAAATGTAAAAATTTTAAAGCACTAGGCAAGCAAAAGAAGACAAGTCACCCAAGGATCATGGCAAGCAGATATATCAATGTTAAATGCGGCACACTAACATGACCCTAACAATGCACACAAAAGAAAACAAAAAATCAAAAGAAAAGACTCGACTATGTACACACGTAAAACACCCCCCACACCTACTTCATGCATTGTCCTCAATGAATGTGAACAAGATACTACATGGATACATGCATGAAAAAGGAAAGATCTCACCAACATGAAGTACAAAGGGACGTTCAGGGTCATGTTGATGGACACAAACCCAAATTCCCTCAAAACCTGTGAGAAGCTGAAGAAGGGAGATAAATACGTGAAGAGATTGGGCCCAAGTACACAAGGGTTGGGGCCCACAACAATCGATGCTCACTGAAGGAGTCTTTTATCACACAATTTTTTTTCTTTTTTTTTGTTTTTTTCTTCTTTCTTTTTTTTTGTTTTTTTACAAGATATACACATCAACCAAGATATTCTCATAATCATTTGGTCAAGGAACATCAAATGAGAACATCATGTTTTGAGGACCAGAGACTTGCCGAGATGGGCAAACTCCACTGGTACTCTGAGGTGTCATGAGGGGTGAAAGGTCAAAGCTGAAAGGCTCGAACCCCTCATGATATTGGTTGGGTGTGGGCAACAAAGAATGAAGTTGTGTTGCCTCACTAGGGTTTAATTGCTCATCGAAGAAAACCCTCCAACCAATAGGCGGGTGCATCGGAATGAGTTCCTCAGGCTCATTCGATGGATGCAGCAGACTTGCATCAATAAGAATGGGGATTCTCCCCAACTCATCCAACAAGGACCTCCCACCATCGTTTAGATCATCAAGCATAAGCTCGGTCATAGGTGGGTCCTTGTTGGAGTCAATATGAAGCTCAAATGGCTCAATGGCCATAGGACATGAGGTAGAGACACCTTCGGGTATAGGCATATGATGAGGTGTCTCACTCTCACTAGTACTCTCAACTGAATCATGCAACGAACACTCCCTTTGGACATTCATGTTCGAGGCCAGCTCACTCTGTTGCATTGCGAAGACAGGCAATGAGTTTTCGCTGGGCCCACAAACATTCTCAATAGGTTGCATTGGGGTTAGGGGTGTTCGTTTATTTTGTGGTGCTTTCTCCAATTGGCGGATGAGATTTAGATTTAAAGGTTCATCCATGGGTTCCTGTTGCCTACCAGAGTTGAACACATGAAACTCGGCACTCATGTTACCGAATGAGAGCTTCATGAGACCATTTCTACAATTAATCAAGGCATTGGAGGTTGCCAGAAATGGTCTACCCAAAATCAAAGGTATTTGAGAGTGGGTGTTCGCAACAGGATTGGTATCGAGGACAACAAAATCGACTGGAAATATAAAATCTCCAACTTTGATAAGCACGTCCTCGATAATCCCCATGGGAATACGAATGGATCTATCCGCTAATTGGAGGGTGATCTTAGTTGGTTTCAATTCTCCCAAGTTCAATTGTTGATAAACAAAGAATGGGAGGAGGTTGACCGCTGATCCTAAATCAAGCAAAACATTGCTCAATCTAGTGTCCCCTATCGTACACTGAATAGTAGGACACCCAGGGTCCTTGTATTTTGTGTAGGTAGGATTGGACAAAAGTGAGCTGATATTTGCAGCCAAGAATGCTTTCTTAGGAACATTGGTCTTCCTCTTGGTTGTGCAGAGATCCTTCAACACTTTGGCATATTGAGGTATTTGTTGGATGACATCCAACAAGGGGATGTTAACCTTTACTTGCTTAAACACCTCTACTATCTTGTCCATGTTGTCACTCTGCTTTTTGTTTAACCTACTTGGATATGGAGCTTTTGGCAGGTAGGTTTTCTGCTGTGCCTGAGAAGAAAGCTTTGGTGTATTACCCTCACCCTCAGCTTCTTCTTCACCACCATTCCCACTGAGGGGCTGCATAGATGGTGGTTGTTGTGGCAAGGAGATGTGATTGTCAACCTGTTTTCCATTCCTTAAGGTCACAATGGAATTGACATGGTGAACAGGTTCCTCCACATGGTTCACTTGCCTCCCCCGAGGTACCACATTCTCATTTTGCATGTGTTGTTGCTGGTACACACGGGGGTTAGCCTCAGGCTGGCTAGGAAAAGACCATCTCTCTCTTTCATGTACAGACTGAGCCAATTGGCCAATCTGAAGCTCTAGAGATTTCATGGTCTGCTGATTTGAAGTGAGAACTTGACTTGTGGTAGACATAAAAATTTTCATTGAGTTTTCAAGTCCACGAGTCAAGGTCTCAAGCGAATTGAATCGGGTTTCCATATTATTGGAATTTGGGAAACCCGATGGATTGGTGGTGTGCGCTTGGGGTGGCTGATAGAAATGTGCATGCATGGGAGGTTGGTGTGATTGGTAATGTGGTCTAGAGGAGTTGGAAGGACCACCCGGGGCATTAGTTTGGTTCCATGAAAAATTGGGGTGGTTCCTCCATCCAGGATTATAAGATGATGAGTATGGGTCATTCCTGGCTCTATCATAGATGGCGTTGACACGCTCCATCTCAGGAGGAATGGACTCACACTCGCTCTCTACATGACCTATCCTACCACATGAATGACAAGGAACTGGACCAGATGTGGACATGTGAGGTGCACTTTGTTGGTTTTGGAGCTCAATCGAATCCATACAGCGCATTAAGGCCGCCATGCGCGCCTCGGTGCCCGTAGTGGTATCGATAGCAAATGCGGTACCCGATCTAGTCAAGTTTGCATTCGCGATCCTCGCTCCTATACTAGATGATGCAGGTGGTTCCCTGACACTCTCCCACTGCATGGTTTTGTCAGCGAGGTCTTCTAGGAAGGCCCATGCCTCCCTTTCATCCTTTCCCAAGAACTCTCCTTGACACATGGACTCAAGGAGCGTTCTGGACGGGATGTGAAGACCCTCATACACAATCTGACAAAGACGCCACAACTCAATGCCATGGTGAGGGCACGAGGATAGTAGCTCTTTGAACCTCTCAAGATATGCATGAAATGGTTCGGTCTCATGTTGATAGAACGAATTGATTTCGTTCCTCAATTTTTGAGTCTGATGATTAGGAAAGTACTTCTTGAGGAATGCAGATTGAAACTCATCCCAAGTCCTAAAGGAATTTGCCTGGTTGCTGTACAACCACTTCTTGGCATCATCCTTTAGTGCAAAAGGAACGAGCCTAAGATGGATGGAGTCTGTGCTAAGTTGTTGCAGCTTGAACATAGCACAGACCTCCTCAAATTCCCTGAGAAAGATATAGGGGTCACATTTCCCAGTGAAATGAGGGAGCATGGAAATGAATTGAGACAACCTCAAAATGGTTCCCATTAGCATCTGGTAATACGATGCATGAGGGTAGAGCTGTACGGCTCGGGTAGCATCGATCACGTAGAGGTATGGGAACGACAACTGGAAGCACAACTGGAATAGGTGGGTCCAGCAACTGCTCCTCCTCACGGAAATTAGCAGCCATTGAACCCGGACTGCGTGCGACACGAGAGGAGGGAGGTGTCGAGAAATCGATGACCGAAGCCGGATTGACAACGCTCCTCGTCAAACGACCACTCTCGTCTCGTGTCCACTAAAGCATGCATAAAGGTGCACACACACAAAACAAAAACTTTTTTTTCTCTCTTTTTTTTAACAAAGAATGTGCGTAGAGGAGAAGACGGGGGAACACAGGAGAGAAAGAATGACTCAGGAGAGAAGGGAAGAAGTCCTTATGCTACGGCGGATGGGTACAGGTAGAAGCACACAAGCAAACAAGGCTCAAGCAATCCTAAGGTCGCTATAGGTCCTTACAGCTAGACGACGCCTAACTGCGAGGTCACATAGCCTCAACACGCCTCACCTCCCTACAACGAGGACCACAAAGCCCAGCAAGTGAGCCAAGATCCAGGGATCTCGTCTCTCCTACTATCGACAAAGTGGGCAACGTCGATCAGGTCATGACGGTCGGGATCGGATCACTCTCCTAATGCGTCCAAGATCCTTAGGGCCAATGTCTACTTGATTTTAAAATTAGGCTCTTGATTAGTGTGGTTTTTGAGGCGAAGGAAAGGGTGATGAAATCCCCCACCTTATCTTTTACGGGACAGCCCCTCCTTAGTTGCGTTTTGGAGTCCTAATCTAGCAATCAACTCTCCAAACAAACACTCAACTCACACTTGTTGCAATGCACTTCCTACTAACTAATGCATGTCATACGAAATGCATGAATGAGAGTAGAAGGTGCGTACCTCACGCCAGCTCTCAGCAACAGAAAATAAAGCTAAGATAAAAGACGATCTAAATGCCTAAGTCACATACATGATGCATGACCTAAACAATAAGAATGCCTAATCTTTTGCTTTGAGTTTTAGGGTCCAAGTTACTTAAAGGAGGTTGATTATGGATCTGAGAACAAACTATAAGTCAAAACATGCCAAATTAAATCCCAGATCACTACATCAATTATGAAAACCAACCAAAGAAATACGAGACAAAACCGAGCTTACCAGACCGCCAATTGGCGGTCTCAGGCCGCTGATTGGCGGTCTTAAATGCTCTGATTCACTCAAAACTTCTCCAGGCGTTCCTCCTGATGACTCCAAGTCTCCTGAAACAAGGAAAAACTACACAACACAAATTAAATCCACTCGCATCGTCCAAACAAGAGTCTGGACTGGCACCTCCCCGGCAACGGCGCCAAAAACTTGTTGAACGTTTTAATTAAACCGCAAGTGCACGGCCGCGATGAAGCGGTGGCAAGTACGGGTCGTCCTCAGGGAGGTGAGCAACCTCTTGTTTATCAGAAATCAAGTGGCAAAAATAGGGGGAGAAAGATTGATTATGCTACTCTACACTAAACTACGCTAAGAAGTATGAAATAAGAACGAAAGAAACAAACGATGAAATGACAACTAAGCTAAGAACAAAAGAAGAATGCTGGAATACAGAAATGGGAAAACCCCTAAGGGGTGGAGTGAGTGCACACATGCAAAGAGGTGGGTGTAGAATACATTCTTTAAGCACATGAAGGTGGTGTTTATCAAGCATAGGAAATGTCTAAATATTATGGCAAAACCTATCAATTTATTCACCAACTTAGTTGATTAACATTCACATATGCAAGTTGTTTATTTCAGAACCTAAACAAGCATGAGAGGTGTCTAATTATTTTGGCAAAACTCATCAAGTTATACATTCTATCCTAAACAAGCAAGCATACATTCATGTTTTATCAACACATCAAAAATAAAGCATTCATCCCATTCTCTAATGCATGTATGTACATCTACTCCACCCCCCGAAGGGGATGGAACTACTCACTAAACATTACACTAATTATTAAACTAAGCAAAGAAAGCATATTAAAATTAACCTAGAAATAAAAGACGTTTAAACTAAAACATGCATAAACAATAAAAGAAGCATAAAACAAACAATGAAAGAAACACAAAACTTTATTGATAAAATGACTCACATTAAAAGTAGCATCCTCCTACTTTAGTGTGTGCTTCAAGGCCTCACTTCTAGTAGGAAGAATAGCCACTTAAAATATGGAGTGATCACAATAGGAGGTGAAGAGTTCTATTTATAGCCATGGAAAAAGGTAATCCGGGACAATCCCCCGATGTGGGACTAAACAAACACCAAAAATAGCCTAAACAAACATTAATACAAGTCTAGGAGAAATCTTGGCGGATCTGGACTAATCCAGACCGCCAATTGGCGGTCCAAAATGTCCGGATCCAGTTGAGTTTTATTCTGGGCTTTTCTGTGTGCTTTTGGTGGTCTTTGATGCATCTACTTCGTTTGTTGGAGCTCCGACCCGAATCCAATTGCTAAAATACTCCCCATAATGGTGTGAAGTATTCTGTTTTACTCTTAGGTCCCTCTGTCTTGCAATCAGGTCCTTCTCCCTTGCATCTTGGTCCCTAGATCTCACAATTCAGTCCTTTTTCCCAGCTTTTGGGTCCTTTTATGCTTCATCTCTTCAAACCTATTTATTCCTGAAAACTAAACATAAAACTCGTGACATAGCGTTGTTTAGGTGAAAGATAATGGATATAAGATACAAATATGAGCATGAAATGTTGTCAATCAGTGCTCAAACATTCAAAGAAGTCAACCGTGAACCTAGTGACTCAATAATTCGTGTTTGTTAATTTAGGAAGTTTGTTGTAGTCAAGGACCCTTTAAATCTTGTTGTGAGACATTAAGTGTAGGGGTTTTGGTTCATGCGTAGATAAGAAATAAGTGAGTAGGTGTTCTCTCTTCTCGCACGACTCCTATCACTCGGGAAAGTAGGTCTGAGGGGACTTTGTGCCTGGTGCTTTCGAGACATATGATTTGGGATGCGCCGACCGAACTCCCGTTACACGGGTGGTAGGGATTGCCCTATGTGGAGATTTGGGGAAAGGTGTACGTGATAGTGTAAGTCCTCATGGGAAATGATGCACGAAACCTGACCCTGGGAGAATGAAGCTCCAACTAATAAAAAGAAAAAGAAAAGGAAAAAAAATAAATGACAAAAGAAACAAAAAGAAAAATAAATGGTAATGCAAATAAGAACCTTAATGGACTTTACACTTTGTATAACTTGAGGATGTTGAGGGTGTCCATGTCTTTCACTTAAGTCCTTTTTTAACTTGCACGAATGGTTCATTAGGCTAGGTGTCGACTGATTACCTATATAGAGTCGGCCCGTAGGATTATTGCGTCCAATGATCGACAAAATTTGTCCAACGAGTTGAGGTCTAGATTGAATAATGCATATTGTTCGGATTTTGTGGGTATATCCGCTGAAAACCCTCAGGAGACAACACTCCTCCTCCTTCGCAACAAGGACGTTTAACGGCTTGTTGCACGTGCTAAGTACAACCGTAATTCCTATGAAAGTGAGTTAGGATTTCTTGTTTCTCGTTTGCTTTTCTCTTTCTTTGTTTTGCTCGGGACTAGCAAAAACTTAGGTGAGGGGGTATTTGATTGACATCATTTCATGCTCATATGTGTATCTTATATCCATTATCTTACACCTAAGCAATGCTACGTGACGAGTTTTATGTTTAGTTTTCAGGAATAAAGAGGTTTGAAGAGAAGAGCCATGAAAGGACCCAAAAGCAGGAAAAAAGACTTAATTGTAAGACCTGGGGTCTGAGATGCAAGGGAGAAGGACCTGATCGTAAGACCGAAGGACCTAAGAGCAAAACAGGAAACTCCACACCATCATGGGGAGTATTTTGGCAATTCGATTCAGGTCGGAGCTGCAACAAACCAAGTAGATGCATCCAAGACCAAGAAATACTTCAAGCAAAGCCCAACACAAAAAGCAGACGGATCTGGGCCTTATAGACCGCCAATTGGCGGTCTGGTTCATCCCAGATCCACTAAGATTTCGCCTGGACTTGTATTAATGTTTGTTTAGGCGATTTTTGGTAGTGGTTGAGTCCCACATCAGGGGATTGTGCCGGATTAGCTTTTTCCATGCCTATAAATAGAACTCTTCACCTTCCATTGTAATCACTCATTGCTTGGTGGCATTCTCTCTACTAAGGAGTGAGCCTTGAAGCAAAAAGTCAAGGTGGAGAAGAATGCTACCTTCAATGTGAGTCATTTGTTAATAAAATAATTCTTCTAGTTTCTTTTAATCTTGTCTTTTAATTTGTGCATGCTTGTTTAGTCTTTCCTTTCCTCTTAAGCTTCTTTAATATTTCTTGCTTTCTTAGGGTAATTTCATTTCAGTATTATGCTTCATTTTGTTAATATAGTTAGTATAATGAGTAGTGATTAGTTCCATCCCCACTTGGGCGTGGAGAAATATGTGATACGATCATGTAGTGTATTAAGTGTGTGTTATCTTAATCCCTTGAGCTTTATATGATTTCCATAACCATCTAATGGGTTTTCACTCTTATATTTGATATTCTAATGCTCTTGAATGAAGCTTAGCTTATGCTTTGATTAGTGGACCTATTTTATGGGGAATGATAAGGTTAGGATATGGATGAAGTTAATATTGGAAACACAATTTGTAGTGTATGTGCTCTTGTTGCCTTTACCTTAGCTAATGTCTTGTATGTTTTAATGATCTAGTCTTATCTTAATTCATGTGGAGGCATAGTAGGGTCTAGTCTTTATACATGAGCTCATTTAGCTTCATTCCAATTATTGTCTTGTATGTTTTAATGATGTAGTCTTATCTTAATTCATGTGGAGGCAAAGTTGGATGTAGTTTGATGATTTCATACACTACATGTTGAGAGGAGCTTAATTGAACACTCACACACACATCTTTATATTCACATTATTTCTCTACCCCCTATGGGGTTTATTTTTATTGCTTATCTTCATTTCCTTTTTGCATCTTAGTGTAGTTTAGTGTAACCAACCTTTCTCTCCATTTTTTACCACTCGCCTTCGCATAAACCAAGCGTCGACACACCTCCCAGTGGACGACCCGTATTTGCCACCGCTTAAACACGGTCGTGCACTTGCGGTTAATATAAAACGATCAATCAACATCCAACAAGGGGATGTTAACCTTCACTTGCTTGAACACCTCTAATATTTTATCCATCGTGTCACTCTGCTTTTTGGTTAACCTACTTTGATAGGGAGCTTTTGGCAGGTAGGTTTTCTGCGGTGCCTGAGAAGGAAGCCTTGGTGTATTACCCTCACCCTCAGCCTCTTCTTCACCACCATTCCCACTGAGGGGCCTGCATAGATGGTGGTGGTGGTAAGGAAATGTGATTGTCAACCTGTTTTCCATTCCTTAAGATAACAATGGAATTGAAATGGTGAACAGGTTCTTCCACATGGTTCACTTGCCTCCCCCGAGGTACCACATTCTCATTTTACATGTGTTGTTGCTGGTACATGCGGGGGTTAGCCTCAGGCTGGCTAGGAAAAGACCCTCTCTCTCTTTCATGTACAGACTGAGCCAATTGGCCCATCTGAAGCTCTAAAGATTTGATGGTCTGCTGATTTGAAGTGAGAACTTGACTTGTGGTTGACATAAAAAATTTCATTTAGTTTTCAAGTCCACGAGTCAAGGTCTCAAGAGAATTGAATCGGGTTTTCATATTATTGGAATTTGGGAAACCCGATTGATTGGTGATTGGAGCTTGGGGTGGCTGATAAGATTGTGCAGGCATGGGAGGTTGGTATGATTGGTTAGGTGGTCGAGAGGAGTTTGAAGGACCATCCGGGGCATTATTTTGGTTCCATGAAAAATTGGGGTGGTTCCTCCATCCAGGATTATAAGATGATGAGTGTGGGTCATTCCTAGCTCTGTCATAGATGGCTTTGTCACATTCCATCTCGGGAAGAATGGACGCACACTCGCTTTCTACATGACCTATCCTACCACATGAATGACATGGAACTCGACCATATGTGGACATGTGAGGTGCACTTTGTTGTTTTGGAGCTCAATCGAATCCATACGGCGCATTAAGGCCGCCATGCGTGTCTCGGTGGCCGTAGTGGTATTGATAGCAAATGCGGCACCTGATCTAGTCGAGTTTGCATTCGCGATCCTCGCTCCTATACTAGATGATGCAGGTGGTTCCCTTACACTCTCCCATTGCATTGTTTTCTCAGCAACGTCTTCTAGGAAAGCCCATACCTCCCTTTCATCCTTTCCCAAGAACTCTCCTTGACACATGGACTCAAGGAGCGTTCGGGACGGGATGTGAAGACCCTTGTAAACAATCTGACAAAGACGCCACAACTCAATGCCATGGTGAGGTCATGAGGATAGTAGCTCCTTCAACCTCTCTAGATATGCATGAAATGTCTCGGTCTCAAGTTGATAGAACGAATTGATTTCGTTCCTCAATTTTTGAGTCCGATGATTTGGAAAGTATATCTTGAGGAATGCATATTGAAACTCATCCCAAGTCCTAAAGGCATTCGCCTGGTTTCTGTACAACCACTTCTTGGCATCATCCTTTAGCGCAAAGGGGACAAGCCTAACATGGATGGTGTCTGTGCTACGTTGTTGCAGCTTGAACATAGCACAGACCTCCTCAAATTCCCTGAGAAAGATATAGGGGTCACCTTTCCCAGTGAAGTGAGGGAGTATGGAAATAAACTGAGGCCTAACCTCAAAATGGTTCCCATTTGCCTCTGGTAATACGATGCATGAGGGTAGAGCAGTACGGCTCAGATAGCATCGATCACGGAGAGGTATGGGAACGACAATTGGAAGAACAGGTCGAACAGGTAGGTCCAGCAACTGCTCCTCCTCACGGAAATTAGCAGTCATTGAACCCGGACTGTGTGCGACCCAAGAAGAGGAAGCCATCGAGAAAACTATTACCGAAGCCGGATTGACAACGCTCCTCGTCAACCGACCACTCTCGTCTCGTGTCCACGAAAGCATGCACAAAGGTGCACACACACCAAAGCTTTTTTAACAAAGAATGTGCGTAGAGGAGAAGACGGGGGGACACAGGAGAGAAAGAAAGACTCAGGAGAGGAAGAAGTCCTTATGCTACGGCGGATGGGTACAGGTAGAAGCACACAAGCAAACAAGTCTCAAGCAATCCTAAGGTCGCTATAGCTCCTTACAGCTAGACGACGCCTAACTGCGAGGTCACACGGCCTCAACACGCCTCACCTCCCTACGACGAGGACCACAAAGCCCAGCAAGTGAGCCAAGATCCCGAGATCTCGTCTCTCCTACTATCGACAAAGTGGGCAACGTCGATCAGGTCATGACGGTTGGGACCGGATCACTCTCATAATGCGCCCGAAATCCTTAGGGCCAATGTCTACTTGATTTTAAAAAATTAGGCTCTTGATTAGTGTGGTGTGTGGGGCGAAGGAAAGGGTGATGAAATCCCCCACCTTATCTTTTATGGGACAGCCCCTCCTTAGTAGCATTTTGGAGTCTTAATGTAGCAATCAACTCTCCAAACAAACGCTCAACTCACACTTGTTTCAATGCACTTCCTACTAACTAATGCATGTTCATATGAAATGCATGAATGAGAGTAGAAGATGCGTACCTCATGGCAGCACTCAGCAACTGAAAATAAAGCTAAAATGAAAGACAATCTATATGCCTAAGTCACAAACATGATGCATGACCTAAACAAAAAGAATGCCTAATCTTTTGCTTTGGGTTTTAGGGTCCAAGTTGCTTGAAGGAGGTTTGATTATTGATCTGAGAACAAACTATAAGTCAAAACATGCCAAATCAACTCCCAGATCACTACATCAATTATGCAAACAGACCAAAGAAATGAGAGAGCAAACATAGCTTACCAGACCGCCAATTGGCGGTCTCAGGCCACCGATTGGTGATCTACATTGCTCAGCTTGCCTGAAAGTTTCTCCAGGTGTTCCTCATGGTGACTCCAAGTCTCCTGAAACAAAGAAAAACTACAAAACACAAATTAAATCCACTCGAATCGTCCAAACAAGAGTCTGGATTGGCACATCCCCGGCAAAGGCGCCAAAAACTTGTTGAACGTTTTATATTAAACCGCAAGTGCAAGGCCGCGTTGAAGTGGTGGCAAATACGGGTCGTCCTCAGGGAGGTGAGCAGTCTCTCGTTTGCACGAAATCAAGTGGAAAAAATATGGAGAAGAGAGTTGTTTATGCTACTCTACACTACACTACACTACGAAATACGAAAGGCGAAAGAAAGCAATAAACGATTAACTAAAACTTAACTAAGAACAAAAGAAGAGCGCTGGAATTCAGAAGTGGAAGAACCCCTAAGGGGCGGAGTGAGTGCACACATGCAAAGAGGTGGGTGTTGAACACATTCTTTATTCCAACAAAGCGATTCACCGTGACAAAACCCTTGAAAGCCACAACGACCTCGACCAAACCCCTCCACCGCGACCAAATCCACCGCAGTGACCTCGACCGCCACCGCCTTGACCTTGACCGAACCCTAGCCCCCTCCACCCCGACAAAGACCTGAGTTCCTCGACCGCAGCCTTCGCGACTTCGGCTGCCTTCCTCCACTTTCGCGACCTCCGTCACCGCACCCTCCAACTCCACGACGACCGCAGCCGCGACCTCCGACCTCCTCTAGTTCGTATTTTTTGTTGTTTTTGGTTTTTGTTATATTTGACGAGAGTTTGTAATCTGATTTTGTTTGGGTGGTAATTGTTTTTAGTGATTGTGAGTTTAGTAAGGGATTTATGCATTTGGAGATTTGTTTTGGATTCATGTTATATAAACCTAAATTAACAGGAATTTATTTTATATTTTGTTAAAGATGATGGCTAATGTCTTGACATCTGAATCTCTTGTTTGTGGTTGATTTAGAATGCTTATGTGAACATGTAGAATGTCAAAAACTTAATGTATATGTTCACCCAATGAAGAAGGGGAGGGAAATGGTCGGCTTAAGATCAACTTGAGGGTCTTTTAGAGCATTTGCTTGGCCATAAACTTGGGTTTAATATTTGGTGATAATTCTTAAACAAACCTCATACAAGCGTGTTATGTAAAATGCATAAAAATCAAATTACATTTTGAGTTTTTGGATTCCTAAGAGTGCACACTTCTACATCCAAATTGTTATCAATTTTGACATGATTTGAGAAGTTGTGGAAGAGAGTCTTCGAGTTTCTATCAAAGTTTCTTGGTCAAACTAAAGTTGATAACTGATTCATTGCAATATGATAGATGAACTTATGCTTTCTGTTTCTCATATTTTTACTCTACCCAAATAAATTTAAATTATACGCAATAAAACCAAAACTTGGAATGTGAATGTGATGTAGTGGAGAATATTATACATTTTTCTTGTCAATCCCAGGATTTGAAGAATTTTACATATCAAATTTTTAGGGGAGGTTCTGCCAAAATTTCAATAAAATTTTAATCCCAAATGTTATTAATAACATGATATTTTGTGTTTAACATGTTTTTCCGTCAATCCAAGTAATTGTTTTAATAGTTGCTTTAAATATTTTAAATGTTTATTGCCTTGCTTCTTTGAATTTCCAATATTATTTACATATTGTTTGTAAAATGTTTGTATTATGATAATAACTCATCGACCCCCTTAAGCAACTGGGCCTTTAATAACCTAAAGCAAAAGATTAGACAATATTTGCTAAGTCATTCATCATATAGGATTTCCATTCATCGTATTTATTATTTATTTTATTATTTCTGTCGCAGATTGTTGGCGTAAGGTACGTAATCTCTTTCACTCATCATTCATTAGAAAGCACACATTAGTTAGTAGGACTTGCATTGGAACAAGAGTGAGGTGAGTGTTCGTTTGGTGTGTTGTTTGTTAGATTAAGGTATGAAAAACACTTAGGCGTAGTCACCTATAGGAGATGAGGTGGGGGATTTCATCAGCCTTTCCTTGGTCCAAAAACCACTTAATAAAAGAGCCTTAATAAAAACCAATTAGATGTTGGCCCCTAGGATTTCCGGACGCATTAAGGAGAGGAAACTGTTTAAGACCGTTATGGCCGGAACATCGTTGCCCATCTAGTCTCCCTGAGATTTTAGGAACCTTCGGGTTCTTGATTTCCTATAGACTAGTGATACTCGATGCTTAAGACCGTTTCGCCCGAACGTCGTTGCCCATCTAGTCTGTCTGAGATTTTAGGGACCTCCAGGTTCTTGATTTCCTACAGACTAGTGGTCCTCGGTGGGATGTCGAAGTTAGGAGTCTTCTAGTGCTAAGGACCTATAGTGGACTTTAGGCTTGCTTTGGCCTTGATTGATTAGTTAGGTTTCTAACCTTCCTTATTCCTACGCTAGATTAAGGACTTCATCTCCTCTCTCCTGAGTCATTCTTTTCTCATCTTTATGTCTCTGAATCTTCTCATCTACGAACATCTTCTTTTAAATTGAGATTTTATTTATTTCCTTCAATAATAACTATCATTTTTCTTAATCTTTAGATTGAAATGGATCGAGAGTGGATTCTTTCAAATGAGTGATGAGTATGATAACGGTGTGAATATGTTCTTAGAGGTTGCCAAAAAACATTCAAATAACACAAATGATGGACACATGGCGTATTGTCCGTGCAATAAGTGTCATGATATGCTAGTGCTGACTCTTTGAAAAACAAAAGATCATTTGTTTGAGAAAGGTTTCGACCTAAGTTACAAACGGTGGATTTGTCACTGCAAAAAAGAATCATTTAGTTGTTCCAAGAATGACGGAGACAATGTTAGTGTGGGAGATCACTTAGAGGAAATGATTCAGGATATGGGTGAAGAGTTTTTGTCCAATCCTGATTTATTTGGTAGTTTGTGGAGTGACAATGAGAAGCCATTGTATAAGGGTTGCACCAAATTCACTAGATTGTCAGCGGTGTTGAAGTTGTACAATTTCAAAGCAGGAATTGGTTGGACCTATATCAGTTTTACATCACTATTGAAGCTATTGAAAGAGATGCTTCCAGATGATAATGAGCTACCAGAAAGAACTTATGATGCTAAGAAAGTGTTGTGTCCTATGGGAATGGAATATAGGAAGATACATGCATGCCTGAACGATTGTATATTGTATAGGGGTGAGTTTGAAAACTTACATACCTATCCCAGGTGTAAGGTTTCACGATACAAAATAAAACACAGTGGACCGAACCACAATCTAGAGGCTGGTGAGATGAAAATCAAAGGACCTCCTCCTGTTAAGATTTTGTGGTATTTTCTGATAAAACCAAGGCTTAAACATTTGTTGCGGGTAAAGAGGATTCCAAGAACATGACGTGGCATGCTGATCGTGAGAAACCAAATGATCAGTTGCTACATCATCTTGCACATTTACCTCAGTGGAAAAAAGTAGATTACGACTCTCCTGTGTTTGGTGAAGAATCCAGGAATGTACGAGTTGGACTCTGTACGGATGGAATTAAACCTTTCGGTAGTTTGAGTAGCATTCACAGTTCTTGGCTTGTTCTGCTTGTAAATTGCAATCTATCCCCATGGTTATGCATGAAACGCATATATATTATGTCGTCCATAATAATTTATGGTAAAAAACAACCTGGAAACGACATCGATGTGTATTTAGGACCCTTAATTGATGACCTAAACAGATTGTGCGATGACGGAGAGTCAGTTTTTGATTCTTATCGTCGGTAGTCGTTTGTAATGCGGGCAATGATATTTTGCACGATTAATGACTTTCCATATTATGGTAAACTGTCTGGATATTCGGTCAAAGGTCATAAAGCTTGTCCAATTTGCGAAGAGAATACATGCTCCTTGCAATTGGTTAATGGTTTAGTACAGTCTATCCTGGTCATCAGAGATTTTAGCCAAACTCCCATCCTTATCGTAGGTTTAAGAAGACATTTAACGGAAAACAAGAGTTTCAGTATCTGCCTGTTGAAATCAGCGTCGAAAAGGTGTATGAACGTGTAATGAACGTTGATTGTGAATTTGGAAAACCGTACAGACTAGAAAGTGACAAAAGTCTGTGTAAAAATTCATATTTTTTGATCTCCCTTACTGGAAAACTTTAGAAATTAGACATTGTATTGATGTAATGCACATACAGAAAAACGTTTGTGATAGTCTTGTTGGCACTCTGTTGAACATACCTGGTAAAACAAAAGATGGATATAACGCTAGACTTGATCTTGTTGACCTTGGTATACAAGCAATGCGTGCACCAGAGAAGAAAGGAGACCAGAATTACATACCTCCAACTAGTTCTACATTGCGTAGAAAGGAGAAAAAGATTCTCTATCAGTGTTTGCACGATCTAAGTGTTCCACAAGGATATTCTTCAAATATCAGTAGTCTTGTTGTTTTGAAGGATTTGAAACTTGTGAGGATGAAGTCTCACGATTGTCACACTCTAATGCAGCAGTTGTTACCTGTAGCACTGACAGCATGTTAAATCCAAATGGCAAGGACTTAATGATAGCATATTTTTATGTGTTGTGCAATTATAATGAAGTTCAATCTTACCTAAATGAACACATGAAGGTTCTATAGGAAAGAAATCCTTTGTGGAGTGATCAACAAGTAATAAATAGTCACAATAAAGGAGAACCTTTTATTCTTGCTTCCCAAGCGAAACAAGTCTTTTGTGTGGCTGATCCACGTGATAACAAATTGGTACTAATTCTGGAAGGGAAGAAAAAATTGTATCAGATGATAGCCTTATCTAGTATGAAGAGACACCACCTTTCTTTAAGCAAGCACCTGAGTTGAACTCAGTAGACGAGGAAATAAATGTTGAGACTTGTATGTTTAGAGATGACCACGGTGAAGGTATATGGATTGAAAATCCATTAAGGAAAAAAACAGTAAAGGTGCAAATTTTCTTGTATACATTGTAATAACCATTTAATGTCTTGATTTTTAATTGTTAATGCCTTGAGTTAACCTTTTATAGTATCATGGCTCCAAAAAAGAAACCCACTCCATCAGAGTCTGAAGGCTCTAAGACATACAGCTCACGAGTTCCTTGTCTCATGAAAGAATTCTTGGGGAGAAGAAATAGAGATGATAGTATTCCAATCCAGTTTGATGACCGTCTCTAGCCGATAGGCATGCTGTCTGATAACTGGAAAAGTTATCTGGGTAGCCTAGTGAGGTCCATCGTTGACATTTGTTTGTTGAGTTGGGCCAATGTTGATGAGAAGTTGAAGGGAACAATATTGGATGACGTGCAGGTAATGAGCCTATTATAAAAAAACTTTAGTTTTAGTCGAACTTTTGAGATATATAAAGCTGTTAACGTGTTGTAGGCAACTTTTGAGTTCCAATATGCTGACAAGTTGAGGAAAAAGTGGATGACCTACATGTCGGTTCGTTGGATGGACTTCAAAACAAATTTAACCAACAAGTACATATTCGGAGATTAGCAGGATAGAAATCCATGCAATATCTATAACATTATCACTCTGAATCAATGGGAGCAATTTAGATAATCCACAGATAGCGCGTAGTTTGAGGTAACTGAGTTTAATTTAGAATATGAACTTATTAAGTTATTGTTTTAAATAAGAATCTAATAAACTTGGTTTTAGGCCATCCGAACAAAAAACGAAAAGATTAGATCTTCTAACATGTATACGCATCGTATGCCTTGAGCGGGGTACCAAAAGCTAGAAGCACAAATGATGGCTGAAAAATTGCCCTGAAGAAACAAGAGCCAATTGACTCCGGTATGAGTGAGGAGAAAACAAGCAACTTGTCTCCTCTTTCTCTCATAGCTCATTATGATTCTTGGAAGAGAGCGAGGGTAATCTCCAGAGGGGAGTACGACACAGTTGCGAGCAATCCGCTCGAAGATAGTAAGTTGTATCACTTGTATATGTTATTAAATCACATTCAGTAATTTTATATTTTTCTATTGTTGGTAACATATTAAGTGAAACTTTAGGACTCTCTGAAGTTGAGAGAATCCCAAGGTGAATTTGCTTCTGATGGCCGGAATGAAATTCTACGCGAAACCTTGAGAAACGACGAACATCCTTGTCTTGTATGGGGGTAGGGAGTAGGGTTGGACTGCGACAATATTATGGAAAGACTCAACTTGGAGCAAAACTAAAGTGGAGAAGAATGCTACTTCTAATGTGAGTCATGTAAATATATTTTTTTCTTAGTTAGTTTTAATGTTGTCCTCTCTTTTAATTCTTGCATGCTTAGCTTAATTTCTTTTTGTCTTCTTTTCTTAATGAGTAGTGAGTAGTTCCATCCCCCTTTGGGAGTGGAGATGATGTACATATATGTTGTGAAGTTTGGAAGTTTGATGAATTTTTGATTGTGTAGACTTGCAAGTTTATATGTTCATCGGGGGTGTTTTCATCATCTACATGTTAGGGGACTTTTGATGGGTTTTTCCATAAGATTTAGACACTTCCCGTGCTTTGTTTTCTCGTGTTTATTGACTGAAATTTCCTGTTGAATATGCTACATGTTAGTTATGTGTTTGTATTTGTGTTTGCTTGCTTGAATAATTGAATAAACATTGTTTTGATGGGTTGTGCCATAAGAATTAGACACCTCACATGCTTAGCTTTGTTCTTCACATGAGTTCATGGTTTTTCATGAGTCTTGCCATATCTTTATACACTTCTCATGCTGAGCCTAGTCTTATGCTAATCAAGTAGTAATTATCGATACGTTGTGTTAATGGATTGATAGGTTTTGCCACATCTTGAGACACTTCCTATGAATGAAGACACACACACATGCTTACATGCGTCATTCATCACCTATTTCACTTCATATGTGCAGACACTCCACCCTTAGTTATTTCTTTTCCTGAATTTTATCTTGCTTTTGATTTCCCTCGCTTTAATTTCCTTGTTTGATGCTTGCTAGTTTAGTGTAGTTTAGCTAGTGTAATCACAACTCTTCTCCCCTCTTTTCCCACTTGCCTTCGAACCAGAGTCGACACACCTCCCTGTGGATCGACTCGTATTTACCACGTCTTCACCGACGCCTTGCACTTGTGGTATTTAAAGCGAACACATCAAGTGGGCTTAATCTTTTGTTTTTAGTTTGTTTTTCTTTCAGGGACATCTTAGCATCCCCGGGAGGCACCAAGAGGAATTTGGTGAAGAGGACAGCTATTTGGACCACCAATCAGCGGTCTGGGAGAGCCAACTGGCGGCGTGGTAAGCTACTTATGCTCCAAAATTTCTTCTAGTTGTTTTTTATTTCAATATAGTGGTCTAGGAGCTCAATTTGGCATGTTGTGACCTATTTGCTTCCAGATCAATCAATTCCCATTTTAAGAAAACTTGGACCATAAAACTCGAAGCGAAAGATTAGAATAATTACCATCTAGGTCATGTATCACTAGTAGACCCCGCATGCACATTGTGTTTCATTTGCTTTAAATTCCTTTTGTCGATTGTTGGCGTGAGGTACGTGCACCCATTCTCTCATTCATGCATGGTTATAGGATGCATTAGTTAGTAAGGTGCATTGTAACTATAGTGATGTGGGTGCTTGTTTGGTGAGTTGCTTGCTAGCCTAAGATTTCAAAACATCTTTAAGGGGCATCACCTATAGTCTTAAAGATAAGGTGGGGTATTTCATCACCGCCCCTTAGCCCCATAAAACACACTCAAGTGAAGCCTTAATTTAAAATCAAGTAGACATTAGCCAATAGGACTCGGGCGCATTAGGAGAGTGATCCGGCCACGTCACCCATTTTGTCGATAGCAGGACAAACGAGATCTCCGGATCTTGGCCCACTTGCTAGGCTTTGTGGTCTTCGTCATAGGGAGGTGAGGTGTGTTGAGGCTGCGTGAGCTTAAAGTTAGGTGTCGTCTAGCTTAAGGACCCATAGCCAGCCTGAGCTTGTTTGAGTCGTGTTTGCTAGACTAGGCTTCTACCCTCTCTCTACCCATGCTAGTTTTAGGGATTCTTTACTTCTCCTATGACTCATCATCTTCTCACCTTCCTCTACGTTCTAGTCTCATCCCCTTGACACTCTCTGTTAAGGGTGCCTCAGACACACTCTTTACGTTCTAGTCTCACCTTCGTCATTGGGACCAGTACTATTCTCCCTGGTACTCCAGACCAATACATCTTGGGGTGCCTCAGACAGACACCATGTATGGTTGGGACAATCTTGATTGTGTGACTGAGCAATCTTCCTATTGGGGTAATATGAGAGAGGCACCGACTGGTAGACCACAATGTAGTTATGTCGGATCATATGTTGGTCAACAATCTGAGATATTACAAAAACCTTTGGCCTATTTCATGCAAGTGGTAGATGAGATGAGTGCACCGGTAGCTCCAGTAGTTGTACCGTGTTACTAATGCGGGTTCAGTGGTCATGTTTTCGGGGAATGTTCTTATGTTCCCTCAGAGCCTGAGTATGAGCACACTGATTGATCGTTTTATATTTAACCGCAAGTGCACAGCCACGTTGAAGCGGTGGCAAATACGGGTCGTGCACTGGGAGGTGTGTCGACACTTGGTTTGTGCGAAGGCGAGGGGTAAAGAAAGGGAAGAAAGGTTGGTTACACTAAACTACACTAAGGTGCAAATGGAAATGGAAGAAAGCAATAAACTAAGCCCCAAAGGGGGTAGAGAAATAATGTGAACATAAAGAAGTGTGTGTGTGTTCATTAAGCTCCTCACAACATGTAGTGCATGAAATCATAAAACTACATCCAACTTTGCCTCAACATGAATTAAGATAAGACTACATCATTAAAACATACAAGACAATAATTGGAATGAAACTAAATGAACTCATGTATAAAGACTAGACCCTACTATGCCTCCACATGAATTAAGATGACTACATCATTAAAACATACAAGACATTAGCTAAGGAAAAGGCAACAAGAGTACATACACTACAAATTGTGTTTCCAACATTAACTTCATCCATATCCTAACCTTATCATTCCCCATAAAATAGGTCCACTAATCAAAGCATAAGTTAAGCTTCATTCAAGAGCATTAGCATATCAAAGATAAGAGTGGAGACCCATTAGATGGTTATGGAAATCATATAAATCTCAAGGGATAAAAATAACACACACTTAATACACTACATGATTATATCACATATTTCACCACCCCCCAAATGAGGATGAAACTACTCACTACTCATTACACTACTGATTAGACTAAGTAAAGAAAACATTTAACTAAGATACCAAAATTACTAAACAAGAAATTAAACAAAGTAAAGCAACCCACACAAAACAAGCAACATAACAAGACAAGATTAAAAGAAACAAATAAACTTTTATTAACAATGACTCACATTGAAGGTAGCATTCTTCTCCACCTTGAGTTATTGCTTCAAGGCTCACTCCTTAGTAGAGAGAATGCCACCAAACAATGGGTCATTACAATGGAAGGTGAAGAGTTCTATTTATAAGCATGGAAAAAGCTAATCGGGGACAATCCCCCGATGTGGGACTAAACCAATACCAAAAATAGCCTAAACGAACATTAATACAAGTCCAGGAGAAATTTCGACGGATCCTGAGCAATATGGACCGCCAATTCGCGGTCCAAGACCGCCAATTGGCGGTCCAAAATCTTCGGATCGTGTTGGAATTTGTTGTGGGCTTTTCTTTCTGGTATTGTTGGTCTTTGATGCGGTTACTTGACTTTTTGGAGCTCCGACCCGACTCGAATTGGTAAAATACTCCCCATGATGGTGTGGAGTATTCTGTTTTGCTCTTAGGTCCTTCGGTCTTACGATCAGGTCCTTCTCCCTTGCATCTTAGTCCCCAGGTCTCACAATTAAGTCCTTTTTCCTGCTTTTGGATCCTTTCATGGCTCTTCTCTTCAAACCTCTTTATTCCTGAAAACTAAACATAAAACTCGTCACGTAGCATTGCTTAGGTGTAATATAATGGATGTAAGATACAAATATGAGCATGAAATGATGTCAATCAAATACCCCCACACCTAAGTTGTTGCTAGTCCCGAGCAAAACAAAGAAAGAGAAAATCAAACGAGAAACAAGAAATCCTAACTCACTTTCGTAGGAATCACGGTTGCACTTAGCACGTGCAACAAGCCGTTAAACCTCCTTTTTGCCAAGGAGGAGGAGTGTTGTCTCCTGAGGGTTTTCAGCGGATATACCCACAAAATCCGAACAAGATGCATTATTCAATCTAGACACTCGACTCGTTGGAAATATTTTGTCGATCATTGGACGTGGTAATCCTACGGGCCGACTCTATAAAGGTAGTCAGTCCACACCTAGCCTAATAAACCATTCGTGCAAGTTAAATAAGGAATTAAGTAAAAGACATGGACAACCTCAAGATCCTCAAGTGATACAAAGTGTAAGGTCCATTAAGGTTCTTATTTGCATTACCATTTTTTTCTTTTTGTTTCTTTTCACACATTTTTTTTTCTTTTTATTAGTTGGAGCTTCATTCTCCCAGGGTCAGGTTTCGTGCATCATTGCCCATGAGGACTTACACTATCACGTACACCTTTCCCCAAATCTCCACATAGGGCAATCCCTACCACCCGTGTAACGGGAGTACGGTCGGCGCATCCCAAGTCAGATGACTCGAAAGCACCAGGCACAAAGTCCCCTCAAACCTACTTTCCCGAGTGATAGGAGCCGTGCGAGAAGAGAGAACATCTACTCACTTATTTCTTATCTACACATGAACCAAAACCCCTACACTAATGTCTCACAACAAGATTAAGAGGGTCCTTGACTACAACAAACTTCCTAAATTAACAAACACGAATTATTGACTCACTAGGTTCAGGGTGGACTTCTTTGAATGTTTGAACACTGAAACCCTATGATTACTCCCCCCAAAGGAAAACTGGGGTGCATCCTAACGACTCGATAAATCCTAAAGCCTCGTACTAGATATCCTAATGCATCAAGTTCAAGACAATTTTGGGAGCTTTCTTTTTACTTTGCCTCTCAACGGTTTTGCACATGCTAAACACACGCAAAACCCACAAAACATTTTCTTTCGAAAACACATGAAGATTTTGAAAGAAATGTGAAAATTTTGAAGCACTAGGCAAGCAAAAGAAGACAAGTCACCCAAGGATCATGGCAAGCAGATATATTGATATTAAATGCAGCACACTATCATGACCCTAACAATGCAAACAAAAGAAAACAAAATCAAAGGAAAAAGACAGCCATGTACACACGTAAAACACCCCCCCACACCTACTTCATGCATTGTCCTCAATGAATGCAAGCAAGATACTACATGGATTGATGCATAAAAAGGAGAGATCTCACCAACATGAAGTACAAAGGGAAGTGCAAGGTCATGTTGATGGACATAACCCGAATTCCCTCAAAACCTGTGAGATGCTAAAGAAGGGATACAAATACGTGAAAGAAATGGAGCCCAAATACACAAGGGTTGGGGCTCACAACAATCAATGCTCACTGAAGGAGTCTTTTATTGTACTTCTTTTTTTTTCTTTTTTTTTGTTTCTTTTTTTTGTTTCTTTTTTATATAACTATGTACAAACATAAGTTCCCATCTTCATTTGTCAGAAGACATCAAATGGGAACCTCAAGAGTGCGTCAATGCACTTGGAAAGGGAACATGACACCACGTGGGGCCAGAATACGCATGCGTGGGCCCCCTTCACAAAGAGCACCAGATGAAATGAGAGGTTCATGAATTGGACGCAAAGGCGTCTCACTCAAAGGATCAAACTGAAAGAGCTTGAACCTCTCGAGAGTTTGGGAAATAAGGGGCAACGGAAGAAAAATATCTCCCGTTGCGGAACTGAACTTATGATCATCAATCCAAACTCTCCAACCAACAGGCTGGTGGGTCGGAACGAGGTCAAGAACCTCGTTAGGCATGTCCGACACATCAGGCAAACAAACAATGGGTCTCATACCCAAGGTATCCTCCAAGGAACTCCTAATACCCTCATGAGCAATGTAGTTGTTTGATGTTCCATCATTTCCAAGATGATCAGGAACAATAGTGAGAGGCAAACTCTCATCAGGTCGTATGAGATTAAGGGTACTAGGGAGCTCTTGCTCCACCAAAGGTGAGTCCTTAGGAGGTACAACAATAAGATCATGTGGCTCAAGGGTCACGGGACAAAAAGGTAAGGCACAATCCTGTGCCGACTCATAATAGAACTGGTCCAAGCTATTCTCAATTTGAATCGAATCCTCCACTAAGTGATCGTGAATTGAAACCCCAAGTCCCTCAGACTGACTAGGAGTGTGACTTTGAAAGATTGTGCTTTGAATTTGTGGATGTGGTGGTCGTTCGATATCAAAAGATGAATCCTCATGTTGACAAGAAAAGTTACCCTCCTCACGTTCATGGAATTGTTGTGTCATCTGGCTCACTTGCATTTCCATTGTTTGCAAGGAATTCAAGTTGGACTTCAATAAGTTTTGTGTGGTTTCCATGAATGTTTGGAGAGTTTGTTTCAAGGAATCAGGTATGCGGTCAACGATGGGGTCCAAGTCAGAGCTTGGGAAATTTTGGGGTTGGGTGTTGATGGGCTGAGAATGAGTCCAATGATTTGGAGTGGGGTGCTGGTAGAATTCTGGGTATTCGGGAGGAGGATACTGGAGTGAATATGAAGTATAAGAATTTGAATAAGATTTGTTTCCCCATGAATCCATCACTCTCGGGATGTACGCGGATCCGTAATGGTCATATTCAGCATTTTGGGAAAATGTATGCTCATACTCAGGCTCTGGGGGAACATAAGGACATTCCCTGATATTATGACCACTCAACCCACAACAATCGCACGGTATGGCTACTGGAGCCACTCGTGCACTCATGTCATCTACCGCATGCATGAAAGAGGCCAAAGTTTGTTGCCCAGAGTATGATCCAACATAACTAGATGGAGATCTAGCCGTCGGTGCCTCTCTCATATCACCCCTATATGAAGATTGCCCAGTCACATAATGAAGATCATCCCAACCGTATGGGGTGTTCGTCTGAGCCACCCCAGGTTGCATGGGTCCGGAATACCAGGGAGAATCATCCTGGTCCTAACAATGATATGAATGGTCGCCCATGTAACCATCCATCTCAACAAACAACTCTCGAGTCGACCACTCTCACCACCACGAGACTAAGCTCGCAAAAAGTGCTCGACTCGACCCTAAAACGCTACCAGAGAGTGTAAAGGGGAGGAGACTATAACGTAGAATAAGGTGAGAAGAAGATGACTCAGAGGAGAAGGGAAGAATCCCTAGAGCTAGCGAGGGTACAGGGTGAAGGTAGAAGCCTAACTAGCAAGCATGGCTCAAACAATGTAAGGTAATGGGTCCTTAGGCTAGACGACGCCTAACTTCGAGGTCACTAGCCTCGACACGCCTCACCTCCCTACAACGAGGACCACAATGCCCAGCAAGTGATACCAGATCCGGAGATCCAGTACCTCCTACTATCGACAAGGTAGGCAACGCCGATCAGGTCATGGCGGTCTCAACTAGATTACTCTCCTAGTGCGTCCAAAATCCTAGGGCCAATGTCTACTTGCTTTTAGTTAAGGCTTTACTTGAGTGTGCTTTTTGGGGCTAAGGTAGGGGTGATGAAATCTCCCACCTTATCTTTGAAAACTATAGGTGATGCCCCTTAAAGATGTTTTGAAATCTCAGGCTAGCAAGCAACTCACCAAACAAGCACTCACCTCACTCTTGTTTCGATGCAAACCTTACACACTAATGAATGTCCTAATGCGTGAATGAGTGATAAGGAATGCGTACCTCGCTCCAGCAATCAACGACAAAAATGTAAAGCAAAGAAAAGAAAGATGCATGCAAGGTCTACATATGATGCATGACCTAGATGGCAAAGGGTCTAATCTTTTGCTTTGAGTTTTATGGTCCAAGTTGATTAAAGGGGGAGTGATTAATGATCTGGGAGCAAACACGAAGTCTCAGCATGCAAAATTGGACTCCCAGATAACACCAATTACAGAACTAACTACCAAAAAAAATTTGGAAGCAGGAAACCCTTACCAGGCCGCCAATTGGCGGTCTCCAACCGCTGATTGGCGGTCCTTTTGTGGTTTCTCTTCCTCAAACTTCTTTAGTAGCCTCCCCTTGATGTGCTGGTTCCCTGAAACAAAGAAACACTGGAAACAAAAAATTAAAAACCCCTCGAATCGTCCAAACCAATGTCTGGACAGAGCACCTCCCCCGGCAACGGCGCCAAAAACTTGATTGATCGTTTTATATTTAACCGCAAGTGCACGGCCGCGTTGAAGCGGTGGCAAATACGGGTCATCCACTGGGAGGTGTGTCGACACTTGGTTTGTGCGAAGGCGAGAGGTAAAGAAAGGGAAGAAAGGTTGGTTACACTAAACTACACTAAGGTGCAAATGGAAATGGAAGAAAGCAATAAACTAAGCCCCAAAGGGGGTAGAGAAATAATGTGAACATAAAGAAGTGTGTGTGTGTTCATTAAGCTCCTCACAACATGTAGTGCATGACAACATAAAACTACATCCAACTTTGCCTCAACATGAATTAAGATAAGACTACATCATTAAAACATACAAGACAATAATTGGAATGAAACTAAATGAACTCATGTATAAAGACTAGACCCTACTATGCCTCCACATGAATTAAGATGACTACATCATTAAAACATACAAGACATTAGCTAAGGAAAAGGCAACAAGAGTACATACACTACAAATTGTGTTTCCAACATTAACTTCATCCATATCCTAACCTTATCATTCCCCATAAAATAGGTCCACTAATCAAAGCATAAGTTAAGCTTCATTCAAGAGCATTAGCATATCAAAGATAAGAGTGGAGACCCATTAGATGGTTATGGAAATCATATAAAGCTCAAGGGATAAAAATAACACACACTTAATACACTACATGATTATATCACATATTTCTCCACCCCCCAAATGAGGATGAAACTACTCACTACTCATTACACTACTGATTAGACTAAGTAAAGAAAACATTTAACTAAGATACCAAAATTACTAAACAAGAAATTAAACAAAGTAAAGCAACCCACACAAAACAAGCAACATAACAAGACAAGATTAAAAGAAACAAATAAACTTTTATTAACAATGACTCACATTGAAGGTAGCATTCTTCTCCACCTTGAGTTATTGCTTCAAGGCTCACTCCTTAGTAGAGAGAATGCCACCAAACAATGGGTCATTACAATGGAAGGTGAAGAGTTCTATTTATAAGCATGGAAAAAGCTAATCAGGGACAATCCCCCGATGTGGGACTAAACCAATACCAAAAATAGCCTAAACGAACATTAATACAAGTCCAGGAGAAATTTCGACGGATCCTGAGCAATATGGACCGCCAATTAGCGGTCCAAGACCGCCAATTGGCGGTCAAAATCTTCGGATCGTGTTGGAATTTGTTGTGGGCTTTTCTTTCTGGTATTGTTTGTCTTTGATGCGGTTACTTGACTTGTTGGAGCTCCGACCCGACTCGAATTGGTAAAATACTCCCCATGATGGTGTGGAGTATTTTGTTTTGCTCTTAGGTCCTTCGGTCTTACGATCAGGTCCTTCTCCCTTGCATCTTAGTCCCCAGGTCTCACAATTAAGTCCTTTTTCCTGCTTTTGGATCCTTTCATGGCTCTTCTCTTCAAACCTCTTTATTCCTGAAAACTAAACATAAAACTTGTCACGTAGCATTGCTTAGGTGTAATATAATGGATGTAAGATACAAATATGAGCATGAAATGATGTCAATCACACACATTTTTCCAAAATGCTCAATGTGACCTTTACGCATCCGCGTACAACCCGAGAGGGATGGATTCGTGAGGAGACAATTCTTATTCAAATTCTTATACATCATTTCCACCCTAGTATCCTGCTCCCGAATACCTAGAAGTCTAGCAACACCCTACTCCCAATCATTGGACTCATTCTCAGCCCATAAACCCCCAACCCCGAAATTTCCCAAGCTCAGACTTGAACCTCACAATTGACCACATACCTAATTCCTTGAAACAAACTCTCCTTACGTTCAGGGAAATGAATAAACAGTCCACGCAAAATATGGCAATGCAAGTGAGTCAAATCACGCATCAATTACGTGAACGTGCGGAGGGTAACTTTTCTTGTCAACATGAGGATTTATCTTCTAATATCGAACCACATCCCCAAATTCAAAGCACAATCTTTCAAAGTCAAATTCCTAGTCAGTCTGAGGGACTTGGGGTTTTAATTCATGATCACTTGGTGGAGGATTCAATTCCAATTGAGAATAGCATGGACCAGTTCTATTATTAGTTGGCACAAGATTGTGCCTTATCTTTTTGTCCTGTGGGCCTTCAGCCACATCATCTTATTGTTGTACCTCTTAAGGACCCACCTGTGGTGGAGCAAGAGCTCCCTAGTACCTTTAATCTCATACGACCTGTTGAGAGTTTGCCTCTAACTATTGTTCCTGATCTCCTTGAATATGATGGGACATCAAACAACTACTTTGCCAATGAGGGTATTGGGAGTTCCTTAGAGGATAGCTTGGGTATGAGACCCACTTTCTATTTGCGTGGTGAGTCGGACATGCATAACGAGGTTCTTGACCTCGTTCCGGCCGACCAGCATGTTGATTGGAGAGTTTGGATTGACGATCATAACTTCAGTACCGCAACGGGAGAAACTCTTCTTCCGTAGCCCAATATTTCCCAAACCCTTATGTATTTGGCCCCATTTCTTTTACGTAGATGTATCCTGATTGAATCGGTTATAATACCGAAAGTGCACGGCCGCATTGAAGTGGTGGCAAATACGGGTCGGTCCACAAGAGCATGTGTGAGTCGAGTTCGCAATACTCGAGTGGGAAAAGAAAAGGAGATGAAGGTCGAAACTACACTACAATGTGAACGAAATCGGAAAATAAGCAATAAACTAGAACCCTATAGGGTCGAGAAAGAACATGGAAAGAAAATGTGTGGTGTAGTGTGTGTTCAAATGTGCTCATTAAAACATGTCATACATGAAATCCATAAAACTCAAATTCAAGCTTACCTCCACATGAAATAAGATAAAACTATATCATTAAGACATACAAGACAATAATTGAAATGGAGTAAATATGTTCACATGCATAATGACTAAAATCCAACTATGTCTCCACCTGAAATACGATTTATCACAATCATTAAAACATACAAGACATTAATTTGGATAAAGACAACATGAGCACATGCATGCACATGTCTTGTTCCCTTCTTCCACTCTATCCTTATACTAACCTCATCATTCACCATATAATAGGCCCACTAATCTATGCATGTGCTAAGCTTCATTAAAGAGCATTAGCACATCAAGGATAAGAGTGAAATCACTTTACATGGTTATGGAAATCATGTAAAGCTCAAAGGAGTAAGATTAATACACACTAATCCATCACGTGATCAAATAACCTTCTTCTCGACCCCCAATGTGGATGGACTACTTTCTACTCATCTCTAATACTAAAGAAAACATAAAAAAACAAGAAGAACCCATAATGTAAATGACTAAAAAACAAGATTAAACAAACAACAACATCAAAGAAATTGCATCAAAGTAAAGACACTAAAGTAAAGAACAAGAACAAAACTAGATTGAGAAACAAAAATACAAAGTTTGCTCCTCTCCAACCCCCTTATTACACTACTAAAACAGGAAACTAAAACCTACTCTAATGGGTGAAGGAGGAAGAAGGTGGAGAGGAGGGATTACAATGGTATTTATAGAAGAAATAAGGGTTTGGATAGATCTGGGAGCAATCTGACAGCCGTCATAACTTTCTCTATACTCTGGTGTGCCCAATTAATCAAGTACGACACACGGGAGAAATTGGGGCTCAATTGGAGCAAAATGATCCGCTAGTGGTGGATCATTTGCGCCCGATCGGTCCCAAATTCTTCTAGGAGCTTAAACGTTGTATTTTGCACGTTGGGTGAAGCCTTGTTCAAGTCATGTGTCACAATACATTGCATTTCACAATTAGGTCCTCCAGGTTTTCACTTGGGTGCTTCCTGATTTGTAATCTAGTCCTTGTGCATTACAAATGGGTCCATAAGTCTTCAATTCAGTCCATTCTTGTTGCATTCAAGTCCATTTTGTTCCATTTTCTCTTCTTTATTGCCTAACACCTCAAACACCACATCAACAACTCCAGTAGCACAATATTGGGGTAAAATAAAGAATGTATAGCATGAATATGATGCATGATATGCTACTAATCAAATACCCCCACACTTCCTTTTTGCTAGTCCCGAGCAAAACAAAGAAAGAGAAAAATGAAAGAAAGCAAAACATACAAAAATAGGGAAATCATAGTTCACTTTCGTAGGAATCACGGTTGCACTTAGCACGTGCAACAAGTCGTTAAATCTCCTTGTCACCAGAAGGAGGAGTGGTGTCTCCTGAGGGTTTTCAGCGGATATACCCACAAAATCAGAACATTAATTCATTAATCAACCTAGAAACTCGACTCGATGAACTCATTTTTGTCGATCATTGGACACGGTAATACTACAGGCCGACTCTATATATGTATACAGTCCACACCCAGCCTAATGAATCATTCGTGCAAGTTAATTCAGGACTTAAGTAAAAAACAAGGACAACCTTAAAATCCTCAAGTGATACAAAGTTTAAATCCATTAAGGTGCTTATTTGCATTACCTTTTTTTTCCTTCTTGTTTTTCTTTTTGTTCTTCTCTTTTCTTTTCTTTTTCTTTTTCTTTTTCTTTTTTTTATTTTGTGTGTAATTCTCTCCGGGTTAGGTTTTGTGCATCATTGCCTATGAGAACTTACACTATCACGTACACCTATCCCCACATCTCCACATAGGGTGATCCATACCACCCGTCTAACGCAAGTTAGGTCGATGCATCCTAAGTCAGATGACTCGAAAGCACCAGGCACAAAGTCCCCTCGGACCTAATTTCCCGAGTGATAGGAGTCGTGCGAGTGGAGAGAAAACCTACGCACTTATTTCTTATCTACACATTAACCAAAACCCCTACACTTAATGTCTCACAACAGGAGTTTAAGGGTCCTTGACTACAACAAACTTCCTTATATTAACAGACACGAATTATTCAACTCACTAGGTTCAGGGTGGACTTCTTTATTTGTTTGAGTACTGAAACCCTATGATTACTCTCCCTGATTGACATCATTTCATGCTTACATTTGTATCTTATATCCATTATCTTTCACCTAAACAATGCTACGTAATGAGCCTTAAGTTTGAATTTCAGAAATAAAGAGGTTTGAAGAGAAGAGGCATGAAATGACCTAAAAGAAGGAAAAATGACGGAGTTGAGAGACTCGAGGAGTAAGATGCAAGATCGAAGGAACTGAATGCAAGATAGAAGGACCAATAAGCAAACAAGAATACTCCACACCATGATGGGGAGTATTTTGGCAATTCTATTCAGGTCGGAGCTCCAATAAGCGAGGTAGATGCATCAAAGACCAACAAATCCATCCAGACAAACCCAGAACAAAAACCAGGCGGATCCAAACCCTGTAGACCGCTAATTGGCGGTCCGGGTTGCTCCAAATCCGCTAATATTTCTATGGGTTATGTATTAGAGCGTGTTTAGTCTATTTCTGGTATTTGTACCCCATCTCTCTCTTGGTGGCCATCCTCTCTACTAGGAGTTCAAGCCTTGAAGCAAAAACCCTGGTGGAGAGTGGCTACTTGTAATTGAGTGAGTAATAATAGACGTTTCTTCTTTAGTTATGTTGTTTGTTTCTTAGTTTAATTTCCTTTTCATATGCTTGCATGGTTCTTTTGCTTTATGTCCTTTTAGTTAAACTTATTGTTTAGTTTTCTTATAATTAGTTTAAGCATGTTTTCTTTCCTTAGTATAAATGTTAGTTTAAATACGAGTGAGTAGTTCCATCCCCTTTGGGGGTGGAGTAGATGTGTGTACATGTTATGTAGATGGTATGAATGCTAGACAGTATTGTTTGTGAGAAATGTTAGTATGCTTGTTTGAATTAATAAGAACTTTTATTTGATGGTTTCTACCATAGTGTTAGGTACATTTCATGCTTGTTTATGTTCTTAATAACAATCTTGCCATGCTCATATTAATCACCTAAGTTAGTGTTGTAAATGATAGGTCTTGCCATTTGGTACTTCTTATGCATTAACAAACAATAACTACACTTGAGCTTCTTGTTTGCATTCACCACACTTATTTCATGTGCACACACACACTCCACCCCTTAGGGGTTTTCCATTCCTGAGTTCTATCTTCTGATTTGAGTTACTTATTTTAGTTCATTTCGTGTTTTCATTTCCTCCTTTCTAGTTTACTAGTTTAGTTTAGTATAGCTCAGTGTAATCAATCCTTTCTCCTTTCTTTCCCACTCGCCTTCGAACAAACCAAAATTCGACACACCTCCCTGTCGATCGACCCGTATTTGCCACCGCTTCAACGTGGTCGTGCACTTGCGGTTAATTAAAACATATCAATCACTCCCTCCGAAGGAAAAATGGGGTGCATCCTTACGACTAGATAAGACCTAAAGCCGGTGTACTCGATATCCGAATGCATCATGTTCAAGTCAATTTTGGGAGCTTCCTTTTACTTTGCCTCTCAACGGTTTTGCACATGCCAAACACCCGCAAAACCTACAAAATAATTTCTTTCACAAACGCATGAAGATTTTGAAAGAAATGAAAATTTTAAAGCACCAGGCAAACAAAAGAAGACAAGTCACCCAAGTATCATGACATAGCAGATATATCAATATTAAATGCAGCACACTATCATGACCCTCACAATACAAATAAAAGAAAACAAAAAAAACAAAATGAAAAAGACTCGACTCCACATATACACAAACATAAAGCGCCCCCACATTTACATTATACATTGTCCTCATTGAATGTGAGCATAAGACTACACGAATTTTGCATGAAAAAGTGAAGATCTCACCAAACTTTGAAGCACAAGGAAATTTTCATGATCATGTTGATGGACACAAACCCAAATTTCCCTCAAAACCTGTGAAATACTTAAGAAGGGAGACAAATACGTGAAAGAAATTGGGCCCAAATAAACAAGAGTTGGGACCCACAACAATCAATGCTCACTGTTGGAGTCTTTTTTTCATTTTTTCATTTTTCTTTTTTTCAATATTTTTTTGAAATATAACTATGTACAAATATGTGTTCCCATCTTCATTTGTCAAAGGACATCAAATGAGAACCTCAAAAGTCGGTCAATGCACTTGGAATGGGAACATGACACCATGTAGGGCCAGAACACTCATGCGTGGGCCCCTCTCACAAAGAGCACAAAATGTAATGAGATGTTCATGAATTAGACTCAAAGGCATCTCATTCAAAGGATCAAACTGAGAGAGCTCGAACCTCTCAAGAGTTTGAAAAAATTGTGCAACGAAAGAAGAGTTTCTCCCGTTACGGTACTAAAGTTATGATGGTAAATCCAAACTTTCCAACCAACAAGCTGGTGGGTCGGAACGAGGTCAAGAACCTCGTTGTGCATGTCCGACTCACCAGGTGAACAGAAAGTTGGTCTCTTACCCAAGGTATCCTCCAAGGAACTCCCAATACCCTCATTGGCAATGTAGTTGTTGGATGTCCCATCATTTTCAAGTTGATCAGGAACAATAGTGAAAGGCAATCTCTCATCAGGTCGTATGAAATTAAGAGTACTAGGGAGCTCTTGCTCCACTGTTGGTCCTTAAGAGGTACAACAATAAGATGATGTAGCTCAAGGGCCACGAGACAAAAAGATAAGGCACAATCCTGTGCCGACTCAAAATAAAGCTAGTCTATGTTATTCTCAATATGGATTGAATCCCCCACAATGTGATCGTGAATTGAAACCCGAAGTCACTTAGACTGACTAGGAGTTTAACTTTGAAAGATTGTGCTTTGAATTTGTGGATGCAGTGGTGGTTCAATATCAGAAGATAAATCCTCATGTTGACAAGAAAAGTTACCCTCCTCACGTTCACGTAATTATTGCGTCATTTGACTCACTTGCATTTCCATATTTTGTATGGACTGTTGAGTGGTTTCCATGAACGTAAGGAAAGTTTGTTTCAAGGAATTAGGTATGTGGTCAATTGTGAGGCTCAAGTCAGAGCTCGGGAAATTTTGGGTGTTGATGGGCTGAGAATGAGTCCAATGATTTGGAGTAGGGTGTTGGTAGAATTTTGGGTATTGGGGAGGAGGATACTAGGGTGGAAATGATGTATGAGAATTTGAATAAGAATTGTCTCCCCACGAATCCATCCCTCTCGGGTTGTGCGCGGATGCGTAAGGGTCACATTGAGCATTTTCGGAAAAGGTGTGCCCATACTCAGGCTCTGGGGGAACATAAGGACATTCCCTGAAAACATGACCATTCAACCCGCAATAGTCACACGATACAACTACAGGAGCTACCGGTGCACTCATGTCATCAACCACATGCATGAAATAGGCGAAAGGTTTTTCTAATGTCTCAGATTGTTGACCAACATATGATCTGACATAACTACATTATGGTCTAGCAGTCAGTGACTCTCTCATATTACCCCAATATGAAGATTGCTCAGTCACACAATCAAGATTGTCCCAACAATACATGGTGTCTGTCTGAGGCACCCCAAGATGCATGGGTCTGGAGTACTAGGGAGAATAGTACTAGTCCCAATAATGATATAGATGGTCGCCCATGTAACCACCCATCTCGACAAAGAACTCCTGAGTCGACCACTCTCACCACCACGAGGCCAAGCTCGCAAAAAGTGCTTGACTCGACCCTAAAATGCTAGGAAAGAGTGTAAAGGAGAGGAGACTAGAACGTAGAAGTAAGTGAGAAGAAGATGACTCAGAGGAGACGGGAAGAATCCCTAAAGCTAGTGTGGGTAGTGGGTGAGGGTAGAAGCGTTGTCTAGCAAACACAGCTAAAACAAACTTAGGCTGCCTATGCGTCCTTACAGGTAGACAACGCCTAACTGCGAGGTCACACGGCCTCAACATGCCTCACTTCCCTATGGCAAAGACCACAAAGCCCAGCAAGTGAGCCAAGATCCGGAGATCTCATCTCTCCTACTGTCAACAAAGTGGGCAATGTCGATCAAGCCATGACGATCATGACCGGATTACTCTCCTAATGGTCAATGTCTACTTGATTTTAGATTAAGGCTTCCCTTGAGTGTGGTTTTTGGGGCTGAGGAAGGGTGATGAAATCTCCCACCTTATTTTGAAGACTATAGGTGGTACCCCTTAAGGATGTTTTGAAAGCTTAGGCTAGCAAGCAACTCAACAAACAAGCACTCACCTCACTCTTGTTCCAATGCACCTTACTTAGTAATGCATGACCTAAACATGAGTGAATGAGAGATCGGGTGCACGTACCTCACACCAGCAAACGACAACAATAATGTAAAGAAAAGAAAAGACAAATGCGTGCAAGGTGTACAAATGATGCATGACCCAGATGGGAAGAAGTCTGATCTTTTGCTTTGAGTTTTATGGTCCAAGTTGTCTTAACAAGGGTCATGCAAGCCAAATTAATTTTTAACACTAAAACAGAGCATGCTTGACATCAACAGTGGAAGGAAACAACTAGAGAAAGGAAAAAGAAGCTACTATAAAAACAGAACTTGAAATTGGCTCACCCAATCTGCCAGTGGTGGATCCAAATCCGCTATTAGCAGATGTTCTGGAGATTCTGGTCTCCAGACTTCACTAGCACTCTTATTTGCCACTTTAGGTTCCCGTGTCCACTTGATTTCCCTTCTAGTAACCAAAAGAGAGAATGAAATGGAAAAACAAAGAAAAAACCCCCACCGAAATGGCGAACTCGACTACGAAAATTACGCTCCCAGGCAACGGCACCAAAAACATTATTGAATCAGTTATAATACCGTAATTGCACAGCCACGTTAAAATGGTGGCAAATACGGGTTGGTCCACAGGGAGCGTGTGCGAGTCGAGTTCTTAATACTCGAGTGGGAAAAGAAAAGGAGATGAAGGTCGAAACTACACTACAATGCGAAAGATATCGGAAAATAAGCAATAAAACTAGACCACTAGGGGGTAGAGAAAGAACATGGAAATGAAAATATGTGGTGTAGTGTGTGTTCAAATGTGCTCATTAAAACATGTCATACATGAAATCCATAAAACTCAAATTCAAGCTTGCCTCCACATGAAATAAGTTAAAACTTTATCATTAAAACATACAAGACAATAATTTAAATGAAGCAAAATAATGGCTCAAATCCAACTATGTCTCCACATGAAATAAGATTTATCACAATCATTAAAACATACAAGACATTAATTTGGATAAAGCCAATATGAGCACTTGCATGCACATGTCTTGTTCCCTTCTTATACTGCATCCTTATCCTAACCTCATCATTCCCCATAAAATAGGCCGACTAATATATGAATGTGCTAAGCTTCATAAAAGAGCATTAGCACATCAAGGATAAGAGCGAAATCCCATTACATTGTTATGGAAATCATGTAAAGCTCAAAGGATTAAGATTAATACACACTAATCCATCACATGATCAAATCACCTTCTTCTCCACCCCCAATGTGGATGGACTACTCTCTACTCATCTCTAATACTAAAGAAAACATAAAAACAAGAAGATCCCACAATGTAAATGACTAAAAACAAGATTAAACAAACAACAACATCAAAGAAATTGCATCAAAGTAAAGACACTAAAATAAAGAACAAGAACAAAACTAGATTGAGAAACAAAAATACAAAGTTTGCTCCTCTCCAACGCCCTTATTACACTATTAAAACGGGAAACTAAAACCTACTCTAATGGGGGAAGGAGGAAGAAGGTGGAGAGGAGGGATTAGAATGCTATTTATAGAAGAAATAAGGGTTTGGATAGATCTGGGAGCAATCTGATGGTTGTCATAACTTTCTCTATACTCTGGTGTGCCCAATTAATCAAGTACGAGACACCGGAGAAATTGGGGCTCAATTGGAGCAAAAGGATCCGCCAGTGGTGGATCATTTGCGCACGATCGGTCCCAAATTCTTCTCGGAACTTAAACGTTGTATTTTGCACGTTGAAGCCCTGGTCCACTCTCTTGAACCGATTTGAGTTTAATTGGAGGAATATTAATTTGTTTCAAGTCATGTGTCACAATACATTGCATTTCACAATCAGGTCCCTCTAGGTTTTCACATGGGTGCTTCCTGTTTTGCGATCTAGTCCTTGTGCATTACAAATGGGCCCAAAAGTCTTCAATTCAGTCCATTCTTGTTGCATTCAGGTCCATTTTGTTCCTTTTTCTTTTCTTTATTACCTAACACCTGAAATACCACAACAACAACGGATATATAGCATCAATATGATGCATGATATGCTTCTAATCATATCCTTTCTTTGGTATTTCACAGGTTTTGAGGGGAATTCTAGTTGTGGCCATCAACATAACCATGAACTTCCTTTTATGATTCACGTTGGTAAGATCAATTTTTTTCATGCAAAGTCCATGTAGTGTCATGTTTGCATTCATTGAGGACAATGCATGAAGTAAGTTTGGGGGGTGTTTTACGTGTGTACATTGTCGAGTCTTTCTCCTTTTGTTTTATTTTCTTTTGTGTGCATTGTTATGGTCATGTTAATGTGCTGCATTTAATATCGATATATATGTTTGCCATGATCCTTAGGTGACTTGTCTTATTTTTCTTTCCTAGTGCTTTAAATTGTTACATTTCTTTCAAAATCGTCATGTGTTTAAAGAAAATGTTGTGGGTTTTGCGTGTGTTTGGCATGTGCAAAACCGTTGAGAGGCAAAGTAAAAGGAAGCTCCCAAAATTGACTTGAACTTGATGCATTAGGATATCTAGTACCGTGGCTTTAGGTCTTATCAAGTCGTAAGGATGCACCCCGGTTTTCCCTTGGGGGGAGAGTAATCATAGGGTTTAAGTACTCAAATAAACAAAGAACTCCACCCTAACCCTAGTGAGTCAAGTAATTAGTGTCTGTTAGTATAAGGAAGTTTGTCGTAGTCAGGGACCTTTAAAATCTTGTTGTGACACTTTAAGTGTAGGGGTTTTGGTTCCCATGTATATAATAAATAATGGTGTTCTCTATTCTCGCACGGCTCCTACACGTGGAAAATTAGGTCCGAGGGGACTTAGTGCCTGGTGCTTTCGAGTCATCTAACATGGGATGCACCGACTGAACTCCCGTTACACGGGTGGTAAGGATTGCCTTATGTGGAGATGTGGGTGAAGGTGTACATGATAGTGTAAGTCCGCATGGGCAATGATGCACGAAACCTAACCATGGGAGAATCAAACACCAACTAGTAAAAAAAGGACAAAAAATAAGAATGAAGAAAAAGAAAAAGAAAGAAAAAGATAGCAATGAAAATAAGAACCTTAATGGACTTTACACTATATATCACTTTAGGATGTTATGGTTTCCCATGTCCTTCACTCAAGTCCTTAATTAACTTGCACGAATGATTCATTAGGCTAGGTGTGTGGACTGAATACATAGAGTGAGTCGGCCCGTAGGATTACCGCGTCCAATTATCGACAAAAATGAGTCCATCGAGTCGAGTTTCTAGATTGAATAATGCATCTATGTTTGGATTTTGTGGGTATATCCATTGAAAACCCTCAGGAGACAACACTCCTCCTCCTTGGCAATAAGGAGGTTTAACGGCTTGTTGCACGTACTAAGTGCAACTGTGATTCCAACGAAAGTGAGTTAAGATTTCCCTGTTTTCGTATATTTTTCCTTTCTTTCATTTTTTTCTCTTTCTTTTTTTGCTCGGGACTAGCAAAAGGTAAGTGTGGGGTATTTGATTAGTATAATATCATGCATCATATTCATGCTATATATCCTTAATTTTACCTCAATATTGTTCTACTCGAGTGTTTGTTGTTATATTTCAGGCATTAGGTAATAAAGAAGAGAAGGGAAGAGAATAATGACTGAAACGTAGACTTAAATGAGGCAATGGACCAATCGCTCATACACAAGGACCCATCTGCAAGAGGGAAGGACCTGGACGTAAGCCCAAATGACTAAATAGCAAACTGAGAAACTCTGCACCACCATGAGGAGTATTTTGGCAATTAGATTCGGGCCTAGATTCCAATAACCGATCTAAGTGCACTCTACGTGACAAATTGAAGTAATAAACAAGATATGCAAAAATGGGTCCGATCCAAGAAACTATGACGGCCAATTGGCGGTCCCTTTTTCTCCGAATCCGACCCAATTTCGCGTGGATAGGGGTTATATGGTTATATCTATTATGAAAAAGTTTCATTAGTCCCACTTCGGGCGATTGTCCTCGGTTACCTTTTTCTATGACTATAAATATAACTATTTCTCCTTCTGTGTATTTACCCATTGCTTGGTGGCATTCTCTCTACTTAGAGTAAGCCTTGGACCAAAACTCAAGTGGAGAAGAATGCTACTTGTGATGTGAGTGATGTAAATTAAATAATTTTTCTTAGTTTGTTTTAATGTTGTCTTCTCTTTTAATTCTTGCATGCTTAGTTTAATTTCTTTTTGTATTCTTTTCGTAATGAGTAGTGAGTAGTTTCATCTCCCTTTGGGGGTGGAGATGATGTACATATATGTTGTGAAGTTTGGATGTTTGATGTTTTTTTTATTGTGTAGACTTGCTTGTTTATATGTTCATCGGGTGTGTTTTCATCATCTTCATGTTGGGGGATTTTTGATGGGTTTTGTCATAAGATTTACACTTCTCATGCTTAGTTTCCTCGTATTTATTGAATGAAATTTTCTGTTGAATATGCTACATGTTAGTTATGTGTTTGTGTTTGTGTTTGTTTGCTTGATTGATTGAAGAAAAATTGTTTTGATGGGTTGTGCCATAAGATTTAGACACCTCCCATGCTTAGCTTTGTTCTTCAAATGAGTTCATGGTTTTTGATGAGTCATGCTATATCTTTAGATATGACCTCGGAAGTGAGAATGTGTCCTCGTAGGTAATGATGTAAGTGATAATGCGTCCTCGTAGGTAATGTGTCCTCGTAGGGAAAGGTGTACGTGATAATGTAAGTCCTCGTAGGTAATGATGCACGAAACATGACCTTGCGAGAATTACACACCAAGTAGAAGAAGAAAAAAAGAAAAAAGAAGAGAACAAAAAAAATGATAACACAAATAAGAATCTTAATGGACTTTACACTTGGTATCTCTTAAGGATGATAAGGTTGTCCATGTCTTTCACTTAAGTACTCAATTAACTTGCACGAATGATTTATTAGGCTAGGTGTGTGGACTGGATACATATATAGAGTCGGCTCGTAGTATTACCTTGTCCAATGATCGACAAAAATGAGTCCATCGAGTCGAATTTCTAGGTTGATTAATGTATCAATGTTCGGATTTTGTTGGTATACCCGCTGAAAATCCTCAAGAGATTTAACGGCTTGTTGCACATGCTAAGTGCAACCGTGATTCCTACAAAAGTGAGTTAGGATTTCCCTATTTTCGTATGTTTTCCTTTCCTTATTTTTTCTCTTTCTTTGTATTGCTCAGGCTGGCAAAAGGTAAGTGTGGGGCCATTTGATTAGTAGCATATCATGCATCATTCAAGCTATATATCCTTTATTTTACCCGAATATTGTGCTTCTCGAGTTGTTGTTTGTAGTGTTTCAGGAGTTAGGTAATAAAGAAGAGGAAGGGAGCCAAAAGGACCAAAATGTAACAAGTATGGACTGATTTGGAAGATTCTGGACCTATTTGTAATGCATAAGGACTGGATTGCATATCAAGAAGGACCCAAGTGAAAACCCGAGGGGATCTGATGGTAAAGAACAAAATGTTGTGCCATATGACTTGACCAAAATCAGTATTTCTCCAATTAAAATCAAAGTTATTCGAGCCAGTCAACCCGGACTTCTCCCCACGAGCCAAATGAAGGAACTCATGCTCTAGACAAATTTCAACACGATCAAAGCAAATCAATCTGCCACTGGCGGATTTGGATCCGTAACAGGCGGATCGAGTTTCTTTGTTGGTCTTCAAATATTGGTCGTGGGTCGGGTATTCGGTTTGGAGCATTCCCGGACCATTAGATGTGATTTAGAGCTATCCGATTATTTCCAGATTGATCTTGACCATGTATTATTCTATATAAACCATTGTAATCCCTCCTCTCCCACTTCTTCTTGCTTCTCCATTAGTTTTAGGTTTTGTTTTGCTGCTGTTTAGTGTAGCTAGAGGAGAAGAAGTATACTTTGTAATCCTTTCATTTCAATCAAGTGTGAGTTTTGTTCTTTAAATACATGTTTTTTTACTTTGATGCAATTTCTTTGATGTTGTTGTTTGTTTAATCTTGTTTTTTGTCATTTCCATTATGGGTTCATGTTATTTTAATGTTTTCTTTAGTGTAGAGATGAGTAGAGAGTAGTCCATCCCCATTGTGGGGTGGAGAAGAAGGTGATTTGATCATGTGATGGATTAGTGTGTGTTAATCTTAATACTTTGAGCCTTACATGATTTCCATAACCATCTTATGGGATTTCACTCTTATCTTTGATGTGCCAATGCTCTTGAGTGAAGCTTAGCACATGCTTAGATTAGTGGGCATATATTATGGGGAATGATAAGGCGAGGATAAGGATGGAGTGGAAGAAGGGATCAAGGCATGTGCATGCATGTGCTCATGTTGGCTTTATCTTAATTAATTTCTTGTATGTTTAGATGATTGTGATAAATCTTATTTCATGTGGAGACATAGTTGGATTTGAGTCATGATGCTTGAGAACATATTAGCTTCATTTCAATTATTGCCTTGTATGTTTAATGATAAGGTTTTATCTTATTTCATGTGGAGGCAAAGTTGGAGTTGAGTTTTATGGATTTCATGTATGACATGTTTTGATGAGCACATTTGAACACACTACACCACACATTTTCATTTCCATGTTCTTTCTCTACCCCCCGAGGAATTTAGTTTTATTGTTTGTTTTCTGATTTCCTGCTTGTTGTACTTTGATTCCGATCGCATCTCTATCTTCTTCTCCCCCACTCGAGTATCGTGAACCCGACTCACACGTGCTCCCTGTGGACCGACCCGTGCTTGCCACCGCTTCAATGAGACGTGCACTTGCGGTATTATAACCGATTCAATCAACCTGAATCAAAGATTCGTGGGACACGACAAAGTTTATAACATCTCCAGACACACTTCACAAAGGTTGAAGAGGGAGAAGTGAAGGTTGCAGTGGGGAGTTTCTTAGATGTTGGTGCTCTGGTGCCAAATCCCGAAGAAGAGGTTGTTACCCTCGGCGATGCTATCGGTGGGTTCGTGAAGTGTCCTAGTCATTTACTAGAGTCAAATGACGCACCGAGGTATACTTTAATTTTAAAAGACTGTAAATTTCAATTTTGTTAACAATTGTTGTTTTAATGGTTGTATATATATCTATAAGGTATAAAGCCCCCGGAGCAAAGGGTCCAATAACCAACCTCTGATCAACATTAATTTGCTTCCAAAGAGGTGCAAAATGTTGTGTCAATGTATGGTAGGTAGGGAATCACAATCCTTAAGTACCTAGGATTTAGAGGATGGGCTTAAAGGGTTGTCGTCGGCTTTATACGTCACCAAATAGGATGTTATGCAGTTCTTGGTGATGGATTCATTGTACATCATGATTATCGACGTGCAAGTGAAGTAAGTGTTTTCTTTTGTATAAGATTAAATGTATTGACTAATTTTATTGGAATAGTAATAAAATGTAATTTTTACTCTTGTAGACACCTTTATGATGCCAGAAGGTCAGTCTTTCCCGACGATCGACTATTTGGATTTATCAGTCCATCTACCTATATATACGGGAATGACGATAAATCGGGTCAGCTTGGGACTCTCATGAAAGAAGAAGACAACATATTATCTGCTCCCTTATCATGAGAGGTAAACTTGTTAATTCAAAGTGGAATTTTATTTTGTAATAAACTTCCTATTATATATATAAACAGGATCATTGAATGCTTGTCGTTGTATGCCCCGTGACTAATTCGGCATATTGTTTTGATCCGTTGGGGTCAAATAAACCAAGGCACTTCATAAAGAAACTTGTAAATCTGTAAATTCATTCTAATCATCGTGTTTGTAATCCATGGATTTTTATTAGTATTATTGGATTCATGTTCAATAACTTGTGCTACCCAGGACAAGGAATGTTTACAGAGCGTTAGGTGGCAGGAGAACAACCCCAAAAGCTGGAGTAACGGCATGGAATGGGAGTAAGTTTTTTCTCCCATTTGTGTTAATTAAGTTAAGTAATGGAACATATATTTAGTGAATTTATATGTTTGTAGTACTGCTAGCAGACTGAAAATATGGAATGTGGTTACTACGTGATGACATACATGGAGGAAATACTCTAATTTTCAATTCAAGATGTATCCCTATCCGAGGTAATATAGATCGTTATTTAGTTGTATAATTGTAGTTTCATTATCTAGATTTAATATTTTTAACTTGTATTTTTATAGGTCTTCCAGAAGAATAGTGATCCCTACTCGCAACAGGAGCTCGATGGTACTCGCGACCGATGGGCTCGTTATTTTGTCAAAAACATGTTAATGAACTAAGAGGTTCTCATATCACTAACACATTTTTTGTAATTTATTTTGCTAGTTTACTTGTATTACAAACATACAATGATATGCCTTAATATAATCGCCTCCTTTTTTGAATGAGAATGATAAGTGTTTTGTGTATGAATGCCAAGTGTGTTGAATGATTATGTGTATGTATTTGTGAATGAATTTGGTGCAAGATGAATGTTTTCTTGTGCAGGTTGAATGCGTTTGCTATGTAGTGTTTTTGGTGCTGGATGAATTTGGTGCAGGATGATTGCTATTTTTTTTGTCTAGGTTTAGGAATAGACATCGGTTGTTTGTATTAGCCGACGTCTATTCGTTTCAAAAAAGGTATAGACGTCGGCTGTTCTATACGACCAACGTCTATTCCTGGACAATAAACGTCGGTTAGGCTAGACGGTCGACGTCTATTGTCTAGGTACAGACGTCGGTCGTATATAACAACTGATGTCTATACCTAACTAATAGAGGTTGGTTGTTGAGCGACCGACATCTATGTATATACGATGTATAGATAGACATCGGGTCGGGGAATCCTTATATCCAACGTATATAGCCCCGTATATCAGACATATATTCCCTTTTTCTATAGTAGTGTATGAAGGTAGGATAATTAAATCATTTATGAAACAATGAGCACTATATTTTTAATTAATTTCGTTCTTTAGTAATATACATTTTGTTTTAATTTTTGTACCATTAACAACCTGGAAATACGGAGTGCGAGTACTATGTCATGAGGTATATGGAAGAAATTGTGGAGTTCGGTTTGTTGGGGGGAGATTTACCCGAGGTAATATATAGTTTCTACACTACATTGAAGTAATATATCTTATTTTGATAAAGGTGTAAGTTTATGGAATTCTTTGTTCAATTTGTAGATTTTTGGACCAACTCTTGAACCATTTTCACAAGAAGAGCTTGACTACACCCGTGAGAGATGTGCTTCCTTTTTCATTACACGTTTGCTTCTAAGTTGATGAAATTAATGTCACTTTACTCGATATTTGTTAACTTGTTAGTTTCCTCGATATATTGATTGTTAACTTGTTACTTTGCTCGATACATTGAATGCTTGCTAGTTTGCTCGATAATGTTAACTTGTTAGTTTGCTCCATACATTGAATGTTAACTTGTTAGTTTGCTCGAATGGAAATGGAAGACATTGAATGTTAGTTTGAATGTTAAAATGAATTGTGATTTAATGACTTGAGTGTCGACACTTATATTACATTGAGTATGTGATTGTGAATGTGATGCGATTGTGATTGTGATGTGATTGTGATTGTGTGAATGTGATGCAATTGTGAATGTGTTTAGTGTAGGGACATATCAGTAGATTTATAACAAATTTTTTTTCCTTCTGAACATACATATATCACGTCGTTTTAGATGAACAGATGTGATATAGGGTATACGACGTTGGTTTTGGACAAACCGACATGATATAGTTGGTATATCATGCTGGTTCATCTAAAACCGACGTGATATAGCAAGTATATCACGTCAGTTATTTAAGTGACGTGGTATTGTCCTCTCTTTTACGTCTACCTTTTATGACGTCGGTATATTAGAACAGTACAACCGACGTGATATGGGCCAAAAAACCAACGTGGAAACCATATTTTCTAGCAATGTTTATATATATCTCAATCATCTAAAAAATGAATGAGATTGTTGGAAGTCATTCTGATATTGACTACCCCAAGACTAAATATCTCATAATTGAGTTAGTTTTTGTTAGTATTTCTAAACATCGTGGATTACCCTACAGTACTATCCCAAGACAACAAAAGTTGGTTTTCTAATAAATGGGCTTGAACTAGTTAACCAGTAATTAAACTCTTTATTTTAACATAGAGGTATGAGTTCTCCAATGCAATATGTGTCCAAGCTACTATATTACACAAAAATAAGTAATTTTTTCCACTATCTATATGGCCAATTAGTATGTAAGTTAGCCTATTCATTCGACCATCTCTTGAAGTAGATACAAAATCGATCAGAGCCTAACTCAATATAAACTACTTGTCGTTTACGACACAAATTAAATGGATTTTGCATGTCAATGGGACGTTAATTATGAGATATGTTCGATTTTGATTTTATATACATTAGTGTCGTGGCCAAACGATTCCATATAAAAACTACTGGTTGGTTTGTAGACCGCAATGCTACCCTAAGTATTAACGACGGATCCCTGGAACCACACGCGATTTTTCATGTGTCAACTACGTGGTCCACGTCATAGAAATGTTGTGGTTGTGGTCAATGGTGGAACTAAGAATTTGACCTCACGAGTTTTCATATTTTGAAAACAATACATGATTGCCTCATCATTAACTTTACCAAGTAATTAGTTTGTATTTGCAATATAATCCATCAAATTGTAGTTCAACCAATGATTTTATTCGATTGCGCAAACAGTTCTTAACAATACTTATTGCCAAAAATAGATCAAAGTAACAATATATGTTTGAATCTCAATAGAAAGTCTCACATGATCTATAGTGGAGAATTCATTAGGATAATGTTATGTTAAACATATTAGTTTTTATCTAAGCATGACATGCAAATAAATAATTTTGTATTTCTTTCATTGAAATGCTTGTTTAATTTTTGAAGTTTTGCATTTATGACAAAGTAAAACAGCTCATAATGATGATAATAAAGATTTGTGAATTTCTGACCTATTGGGCATGGTTTGGCATCAAGTGTAAATTGTTCATCCATAATATGAATCACAATTTAATACCTGGAAAAAATAAATGTATTTCCTTTAGTTGGTCATCGTAGTCTTTATCTTACAATTTCAGTCTAGCCTTTAATTCAAAATTAAGAAAAAGAAGGCATTGATTCCCCATGATATTCGTTTCACTCTTAGAAAATACAAAAATTGAAGCTAAGAAATAATTCGTCAAAGTAAAGAAATATTCAGAATAATAATGAATTTTTTAAGACATATGTTGCATGTTACTGGTTACTTAAATTTTTAAAATTAAGAAAGGGGAGGCACACCCATGACCCATGAAATTTGGTTATACCTTTTTGAATATATTGTATTTTATCTCCTCAAATTATTCGAAAGTTTGGGGGGGGGGGGGGCACAACTACCCCCATGATGTTTTGTTATACCCTTTAAAAAATATTGTACAGTACTACTCCTTTAATAAATTTCAAAATTTCAGGCGTCAACTGCCCACCCTTGGTTCCGCCCCTAGTTGTTGTGTACGTGGAATTTTCGATGTACATTAGTATATGTGTTATATGGGGTTTTTTGTACAACCTTTGCACTGCGTTAGCCTTTTCTGGGTAAATCATCCTTGTCATTTAGGTACTTTATATCTCCGATCTCTCCCGCACATTTTCTCCCTCTCTTGAACACCTTTTTTCCTCTCAGCTCCAACACGTTTTTGATTTTCCTGCAGTTTGACAACCATTTCTAAAATCTCTTTCCTCTCTCCTCCAACCAATTTTCCTCTGCTCTAAACGTTTTCAAACCTTCATGTGAAAGATTGCTGGGTAAATCAACCGTGTCATTTGGGTACTTCATATTTTTATTTAGGGTAATTCTTTACCCGGGTGTTGATTTGCACTTTGACAGCGTTTTGTACGTGACATATTTCCTGTATCTTCTAACACATTTTTCTCTCTCCTAAAGGTTTCAAACCTTCATTTCAAAGATTGCTGGGTTAATCTTCCATGTCAGTTACTTTATATCTGTATTTAAGGTAATTCTAAACCATCTCATTTGATAATAAATTAATAATTATATATCAGGTAATACTATAAAACACCCTAACTATAGCATGCACCTAAACCATATCACATTTTCCCCCTCTCCGACACCTTTTCCTCTATCCTCCAACACGTTTGATTTTTCTGCACTTTGACAACCCTTTCTGACATTTTATCCTCTCTCCTAAAGGTTTAAAATCTTAATTCCAAAGATGGCTGGGTAAATCATCCATGGCATTTAGGTACTTTCTATGTGTATATAGAGTAAATCTTTGCTTGTGTTTTGATTTAGTAAGAAATCTTTACTAAACCATCTCATTTGGTAATAAACCCAATATTGTATATCTGGTGATATTATAAATTACCCAAACTATAACATGAAAATACTTAAATTGTATCATTTGTATTGACTCCTTTTCTAACAACTTTTCATCTCTCCTCCAAAGGTTTCACTGATTTAAACCACCAATTCGATTGGGATTAGTATGTCTATCTTATTGGTTAGTACTTGGTACTCAATACATATTGTTTGAGTAATTCTGTAATATAGTGTTGTTTAACTTTGAAAGTTTGCTGGGTACATAATCTAACGTCCCAAAACAGCGGAAGAAATTTTTAAATTAAACATACGACCATCAACTGTCAAAGACGGCACGTTACTAGAAAAGTCAACTAAATATATATATAAAATATCTCCACGTGGAAGTCATAATACAGAGTGTCAAAAGAGTGATTACATGACTAATACATAACTACTGTAATCACTACCTCTACAAAAACGATAAGATGACAGGACCCGATCCCGGTGGTACTCCCCTCGGTCACCACCAACCTACGATTGCCTGCTCCCTGAAAATGAAACACAAAATTCGCCTGAGTTCCCGAAAGGAACCCCGTATGCCAACATCTCCTAAGATATACAGAAATAAAGACGAAAATGCCAAATAATGCTCATGAAACGCAAATCCGCCTCGAGCCAAATGAATGCCCAACCGCCACCACGGTCCATCTCCAAGCCGCACAGGCATGAAAGGCTTCCCTCTGCCGCACAGGCTCAAGGGGCATCACTCTCCTACACAAGGAAAGGGCATCTCCTTCCTACACAAGGAAAGAAGGCGTCTCCCACCTACACAAGCGTGGAAGGCATCCCCTACCTACACAAGAATAGGGGGTCCAACTGAATACGCTCTCGTCGAAGGTGAAATCCGTAGCTCTGAGGTCCGGTGATCGACCGTGCGCTCAGAGCCGGTAGTCGACCTATGCTCGACGGCTCGCGTGTGGATAAATCCACCAACCTGCGGTTAATCGGTCGACCGCAACAAATACACCGGTCGACCGGTCTCCCGCTCAGTACTCGGTACTAAGGTAACACACTATCAATCGGTCGGAAAGGGTCTCTTGGACGGTCGACCGTTTAGCAAGTCACCGCCCAGTCCTAACCAATGATAATTCGACCCAACGGTCGAACAAGGTCAATCTAGCGGTCGACAGTTTGGAAGGTCTACGCTATACATTTTTTTATACATATATATCATGTCGGTCGAACCAGGGTCCGTTCAACCGATAAGGAAAATTGCCTAAATCCTGCCCACTACATTCGGTCGACCGAAACTCTTCCGGTCGACCGGATCAACAGGCACTTCACTGCAGGAAAACTGCACACGGTTGGTCGACTGGATTCAGATCCGAAGGTCTGTCTAACCTATCTAAAGGGGTTCGGTCGACCGAATAACCACCGGTCGACCGGGCTAATGTAACCCTTAATTGCCCGCTAAAATTTGGCATAAACGGTCGACCGTCACACAGACATCGTTCGACCGTTTTCGGGCAGTAAGTTATTATTTACAAATATCGGTCGACCGACCCAACCACCGGTCGACCGGACTATACATTTTCCCTCTCGACAGGCATCATTTAGACATTGTTCGGTCGACCGAACTCTGAATCGATCGACCGAACAGAGCGTCTTCAACCTCTGTCCAGTTGGGTTCACCGGAGAAACGATACCAACGCCGCCCCCTACACTCCCACGCCGCTTGGGGAGTTACTAGAAGACTTGGCATACCTTTTCCGAGGCGAGAACGCGTCTGGTGAGCTCCTCCTCCTCCGGCGTCGATTCTAGCTTCTTCTCCTTCTTTCCTCCGCTCCTGACGCTTCTTCCTCGTGCGCGCCTCCACCACATTGCCAGAGATCTTCTCCTCCTTCTGGTCGCCGGAAACAAGCGAAGGTGGTGAGATTTGGTGAAAACGAAATGGAGAAGGGAAAGGTAGAAAGGGTTGGGTTTTGTGTTTATAAAACAAAACCTACACCTACCCCCATACTCCTCTCCATACCCCCCCCCATACCACCTTACACCCTAACCACACTCCACCCCATACCTCTCTCTCTCTCTCTCCAGGTTTAGGTCTTAACATAATCTATGTCATTTGTGTACTTCATAATATTTGTACTTAGGGCAATTCATTAATTACTTGGGTGTTGATTTAGTTAGAATTTGGTAATCAGACCATCTCACTTGGTAATAAAATCAAGAATCATATATATGATAATATTATAAAATACCCAAACTATAACATGAAAATACCTAAACTATATCACTTGTATACCAAAACCATAAAACACAAATTAAGACAAAGGTACAAAAATTGTAACATGTAACTACCCAATCGCAACATGAAAATACCTAGACCACTATCCAAAAATATTTGGACAGCAAACACCACTGAGAACCAAACAAAAAATTGGTTCGTCAGGAATTAATACAAACATTAACTAATGCAGAATTTTGTATATTATATTTTGAAAATACATAACCTATAACACAAAAATACCTATACTACAACAAAAAAGACTCATATGAAAACACCGAGGACAAATAAAGCATGTCGATCGTCCTCCTACTCCTCCATCCACCACGACTTCGTCATCTCTCTAACCATCTCCCAATCTCAATAACCACCCACACCACCATTAACACAGCATCTCCTGTTGGAGGAATGATTTTCTTGACAAAAATTGGAGATTTGACAGAAAATAGAAATAGAAAATCAACATTGGAAGTTTGCTAGGTACTTCTGTTTGGTGATCTTGGTATCCTTCATCGTGTTTTGGGTAAACTGAGAAGTATTTTGGGGTCGAATCAGAATCAATGTTGACATGTTCATTGTGTAAACTTGATTTGTTATTTCATAGCTCCAAGCTATATTCTGAACTAAATAATCAAAGAGATTAGATCATGTTGTATTAATATTCAAAAGAACAGTATATCGAACATGAAAAACAACAAAAACAGAATAATGTAGCTGAAAAATCAACCAAAACATGAAAAACAACAATTGATGATGGGAAAGTAGAGTTGAAATGCAAAAATTGATTAAATAGTGGATTGTTGGCAATAAAATATTGCGAATGCGAGATTTCATAGTTGTAAGAGATGTAGCCAGAAAAATAAATATAAACAATACGAAATTAACTAAAATCACAAAAAACGAAAAAGATTAAAACCAAAAGACTTGGAGGGAAGGTGATGGTGAGAGGGAATGAAATGGATGAATGGTTAGAGTTAATATAATACTTTTCTCCAGGAAACTAAAAGGTTTTCAAATTCAAAATGCTGAACATGTACAACTACTTTTGGCAGGGTGGGTAATTACGTTGAAGTGATTTGGTATTTAAGGGAACTACTTTTAATTGTCGGAAAACTGCTTAAATCGTCCCACTAATTACTTTTTTGTGATTCACAATTCATTTAAGACTCATTTCGTCACGTCTCTTAAAATAAGGTTTCTACCTACCCATTTTCCTCATTTTCCTAGTACCAACACCACGAAAATGTCTCACGAAACGCATCGATTCGGTGAAGTAAGCCCAGCAAAAAAAATCGGGTTGGGGGTGTGGGTAAAACGCTCCCAATGGGGGAAACATCTTAGCCAGACGCCTCCCCCATGGGGCAGGCATTTTACCCAGACATCTCCCTCATGGAGAGGGTGTTTCACCCAGACATCACCCCATGGAGGGGGCATATGTCTAAGACGCCTCCCCATGTGGGGGGGGGGGGGGGGGGGGGGGGGGGGGGGGCTCCGGCGGAGGCCCCCAAATTATTTTAATAAAAAATTAAAAATTATACGGTGTGTTATCTCAAATTATTTCAGGTTTCGTTCCAAGTTTTTGCTATTAATTGGTAATTATACGGGTTGGATCACAATAAGTTTTTTTATAAGTGATGAACATTCAAAAAAATTCATATCCAACAATATCAAGATCCAAAAATTCTCAGGGGGCGCTGCCCTGTGGGGGGGCTCCGGCGGACGCCCTATAATTTTTTTAATTTTTAATTTTATTATTATTAAAAAGAAGTTTGACAAAATACCAGATTCGAGTACATCGGGGTGTCCGTTGGTTCATTTACTGACCTCCAAAACATTATTTTTTATGATTATGAGAGGAAAATGAAGAGATATGAGTGATAGAAGGGTGAAATGTCAAGATATATGAGTAGAAATGAGAGAAGGGCAAAATGATAATTCGTTGGGGGCGACTTAAGTAGTTTCCCTGCGACGAATAACAATTCAGTATATTTTAATGATATAATATATAAAATGTATGGACAGTATAAATACGAAATAGCGTGGGGGCCGGACATACTTCTGTTAACGAAAGAGTGGGAAAGATAATGACAATAAAAAGGATCTGTATACAAAGTGAAGTTCTACGGTGGCTATGATATAAAAAATCACATTTTCTTTTGATTCGAACTTAACAAGACCGTATAGTACTCGCTTCAATGATCGTAGACATTCAAGCAATAAACCTCTTTAAGTGCCTTCTTGTCAAAATCTTCGTACTTGTCACTGCTGCAAGTACAATTTCCAACGCCAGCTCTCCCCTACCTTTTACTCAAGCTCTTGTGCTAACTTGACATCCATAGTTCTCACAAACATGCAACAAGCTGTCAACGCTGAACCACATATGGGTGCCTCGATTCTTCGTCTTTTCTTCCATGATTGCTTTGTTCAGGTCGGAAATATGAAATTCTCTTTATTTAGTTTTGCTTGTCCTTTAAGATAATAAAAACATTTTTCATTGTTCAGTCTTAGTACTTGTCAAGTTTTACTCGACGAGAAAAATAATATGTAATTTTGAAAACACTAATCTTGTATGTATATTACATGCGACCTCTTTACATGATTGAATACATTGTACATCCTTTTGTTGGTTCTAACTGTGTCACGCAAAACTGGCATGATGAAGTTCACGGCCGGTTTGCTTACAGCACTAGTTTTTGATGAATTAATGAATTCAAGAATTAATGAATTCACGCAGGCTTGTGACGGATCCAACCTCCTGGATGATACTGCCACATTTACAGGGGAGAAAAATGCCATCCCAAATCAAAATTCACTGTGCGGTTTCGAGGTCATCGACACCATCAAGACAGCAGTAGAGGCCTCTTGTCCTAATACTGTATCCTGTGCTGACATTCTAGCATTGGCTACCCGCGGTGGTGTTGCTTTGGTAAATTCTTATTATGTTTATAGATAATTAACAATATCTTCAGTAAAATAAGCACCGACTCTCACTAAAAATTAACAAAAGCCCCTGTTAGTGTCCAAGTTTAGGTGTCGATACATGTTAACATTAATACATGATATCCCAACCAAATGAATGGTTTGCTGTAAGTAAGCTTAGTGTGATTTGTAATATAAACATGGTGGTTAATCCCGAAGCATTTCAAAGTATATGAGCTTTTCTAAATATACTCTAAATAATTAGACCGAACACTATTACAGTTTTTATATTTCATAACCGTTTATATACTCAATCTGAAGTGACATATCAATTGCATCCTCATTTTGAGCAAAATACTGACTAAAAAGTTCTTAATTTAATTGATAATGAAGTGAGTCTACTATTGGTCAACCATAACGATATCTTGAATTATTTTAAAGGGTATGTTGAAGTTTTTCTTCTTCAGTTCTATCATTACTAGAGCAATTTACTTCAACATAAAGCAAAAATTACCAATCCAGATTTTTGGAATAATTTTAAAGCCAATACAACTAGTTAAAACACACATAGGCATGTAAACGGGTCTGGTCGGGGCGGGTTTCGAACCCACCGCTACCCGACCCGTCTAAGGTAGGCCGGTTGGCAGTCGGGTCGGGTCGGGTGAAATTATTTTAAACTGCTACCCGACCCGTCTAAGGTAGGCCGGTTGGCAGTCGGGTCGGGTCGGGTCGGGTGAAATTATTTTAAACTGCTACCCGACCCGTCTAAGATCGTGTAAACGGGTTACGCGGGTGGGGCGGGTCGGGTAAACGGGTTATGCGGGGTGGGTAAATAGATAAATGAATTTTTTATATGTTTTTTCTTTCTTTTTGCATAACACTATAAATTGAAAACATAACACATTAGCACCTTAAAAATATTACCAATGTGATGAACACCATAAAATTATAAATAACTTCAACTTTATAACACCATTAGGAAATTATGGATCAGAGAATATGTATATGGTATATAAGTGTATATATATATATTATTTATTATATAATTTATTAAATTCTTAGGCGGGTAATCGAGTAAACGAGGCGGGTAGAAAATACAACCGCTACCTGCCCCGTTTATTAGTCGGGTTGGTGGGTATTCGGGTAGGCAGGTGCGCGAGTATTCGGGTAGGCGGGTGGCAGGTTGAGTTATTTCCCCCGCTACCCGACTTAGGCGGGTCGGGTTGGCGGGTTTTACCCGCCCCATTTACAGCCCTAAACACACCCACACATATAAGCTTTAGAGGAGAAGGTATGTATCAAGGGCTGACTGGCTTCAAATTTTTTTGAAAAGGATAAATAGTCTAAAATTGTCATTTTGTTTGGTTAGCTTGGAGGACCGAGTTGGCAGGTGACTTTGGGCCATCGGGACTCCACAACTGCAAGCCAAAGTTTAGCAAATAGTGATCTGCCACCTCCATCGGCAAGCCTATCAAACCTCACAACTCTGTTTGGAAACAAGGAGCTAAATCCTCGCGACATGACTACGCTTTCGGGGGGCCATACCATCGGGCAAGCTCAATGTCTCAACTTTCGTGCCCACATCTGCAATGACACCAACATAGACCCTATGTTAAATCCTAATACCATGTTAGGATGCTAATGGTGTTTAGTGAAGAGGATTAGGTGTAGATGATGTGATGGTGGGTATGGTGAAGTAATGGTGAGGTGGTGGAGTATGGTGTGGAGTGTTTGGAGGTATGGGTGAGGGATGGGTTGTTTGTTTGGTTGGTTTAAAGGAGGAAACCTCTCCTCTTTCTCTTCCTCATATTTCTTATCCTAACAACTCTTCTCCTCTCACTTACTCTCTCGCCCTCAACTCCATTGACCGATGATGGAGGAAGCGGATGCGACGAGCAAGGAGGACGACATGATCGTGGTCTTGAGGAGCGTGGAGTTTGACGCAAGGAGGAGGACGTTCGAGGTGTTGCTATTGGAGGCGACGTCGAGTGATCTCCGACGAGCTCTGTCTAGCAAGAAGGTATGCTAAGTTCATGCATTAGTTTACTCACACTTGTGGGTGTGGGGTTTTGCTAATCGCCAGAGGTCGGAGACCTTGCCGGCGATGAGAGGCAACGAGTTGTGCCTGGCAGGGCCAGGTAGTTGCCGGCTAAAGGTCCACCGGTGCTTGTTTGGCAGTCGACCAACCTTAATGTAATTCTCCGTGTTTACCCAGTACTGGTGGAACGATGCCTTGCGGCGGTCGACCGAGTGAGCGTATTTGTTGGGTTTCAGAAGTCTGATAATTTTGGTCGAACGGGGCCCTCGAGTCGTTCGACCATTGCCTTGTATTTTGGGTTGGACCGAGCATTGACCATCTAAATGGTCCACTACTCTAGACTTTCGTCCGACCGGTAACATAAGTTCGCCAAACGTTAGGTCGACCGATCGGATTTCCTGTTCGACCGATTGTGACATATAATCGTAGGAAAGATTTTGATATTTTCGGTTGACCGGTTTCTACCCTTCGTTCGACCGTTGCCCTGATTGATTTAGTCTTTGACCGAGCGTTGACTGTTTCGATTAAGCTTAAACCGTAAGTGCACGTCATCGGTGAAGATGCGACAAATACGGATCGGTCCATAGGGATCGTGATTGTTCAGTTCACAACTAATTTCGTAATTGAATATGCAAAAATGATTGAGAAGGGAATTGATTTATCCTAATCTACACTACACTACAATTAACTAAATGCAAACTAGCTAACACCTAGAAGATGAGGATTATGGATTAGGCATAGATTAAGATTATGTGTGTAATTGACATGATGCATAAAAAGTGTTATTAGTGTCATGAAAGCATGGAAGGTTACTAAAGATTATTGCAAACATACATCAAACATTAATATCTAATTCCAAGTTAGTGATGGGAGGATGGAAGGTGTCTAAAGATTATGACAAACATCCATGAAACATTCAAATAACCCATTATTAAGGTCAAACATGTATTCTAAACAATATTTAAGGCAATGCATAGATATGAGCACGAAGCGTGAAACAATTTAAGAAACGACATTTCGTCAAACAGCTAATGAACATCTACCTTAAATAAGTAAATCTACACATTAGAGTCTTAACCACCACATTCAATATAAAAATAACAACACACAACCACCATTAACCTATCCTACCATCATCCCCACCTCCTAAGAGGTGGTTTAGCCACACATTAACATCACAAGTAGTAGAGAAGGAAGTGAGTGAAGATACTTACCAAATAAAGGTTGCAACAATACAAAAGAGAAATCCAAAGCATGAACATTAAATCTACTCCTAACCTATTCTAACCAACTCCAATGGTGGGAAAAAAGAAAATCGAAGAGAAGGGAAAGGGAAGAGAGGTTACCCTCTCCTTATATAGGATTAAGGTACTAGATCTTCTTGATGAACTCAATCCAACGGTCAATATGATTTCCCACGTTTTTCATCACTGTTTTATGAATTTGTCCTGACATGGGACATATATTGTAAATCTGGGTGTAGATTTAGATTCCTCTCGTCAAGCTGGTTGATTTGAGTACCAATTCGACTTAATTTGAACTTCTCTAGACTCGCAGAGATACCTTTTAAGTCCATGCATCATTTCCAGCGTGATTAGAGTCCAATTGACTTTCTATTTGGTATATAATCCTTTATTCTAGCGTAGTTATCTTTATTCCTGAAATACATGTAAACATACTCAAGTAACACTAGTAGAGGATGAAATTAAACAAATGTATCATTGATATTACCCATGATATGATACTAATCATTGACCTTCTAAACGGTCGACCACTTTTGAGTTTTGACCTATTATTTGACTGGTTGGGCTTACGTTGTGAGCCCCGAGTTTGACCAATACAGGCATCTGTTCGACCAATCCTTTAGGGAACGGTCGACCAGTTTGCCTTTTTCGGTCAACCGTTTGTGTCCAAGACTGAATCCGTGTCCTTGTTGAGTGCCAACTCTGTCCACGGAAGCTTGTATCCTTGCCTAGTACGCGAGCAAGGAGGTGACGGTGGGTGCGTTGATAGTGCCTACCTAGGGACCGCCGAGTGGAAGAGTGTGGGCACCACCTTTGTTCTATAGACTATGGCATAACATAGAGCTTGCATTGACTCTTCTAGAGTAGTAGCCCTAAGGGATCGTGATCCCAATGCACGATGTTGCACGGCTCTACGAAGCAAGATGGCCATGCGGACTTCGGTCCAGATGACTCGATTGGCCAACCTTATGGGTGCTTGATACCTTCAACTGGCCTTGATGATGATGATGTGACATGTGCGGCCTTGATAGTTGCGATGTTGGTGGCCCCTGCTGAGAGACAGCCAAGTAAGATTCCTCCGTGCAACTGAGTGGTGGTGGAGAGGAACGCACGACCTAGATGGCGGAAGTGACTGTGCGGCGATGTATTCCGACATGTAGCTTAACTGTGGCACGACCAGGTGAGTGGATCGACCTTAGCGATTTCTCAGTTAGTGAGGTGTTGACCTCGAGTTTTAGCTGATTCTACTAACACAGATGTACATGCTCCCTCACCGGACCTCATCGTTAGTGTATCCGCGTGTGGGGTGCGTTGTGTACTCTTCGTAGGATCGTATGTGCCTACGGTCGGTTCCTGTGAGAAACCGGATGATGGATTGTGGACAAATATCATTATTTACCTTTGGGGGAATGTTTTATTGCATTATATCATGTCTTGCAACACTAGTATGATAGGTTCTTTCATTGTACTTTAGCATGCGTCTAGGTAAACTTGGTATAGAGGGTTTCCTTATGGAAACTCAGCTATTGTTGTTATATTTGTATTTCAGGAGCTCGTAGGTTCTAGCGGGTGGCAACCGAGGATGAGGGAACTTTGGGATCGGATCCTCTTTTCACACTTTCTTAGGTGGTATGACTACTTGTATTTACTCTTTCATGTACTCTGATGTAGTCATATCTTTTGGCAAATTCGGTTGTATTATGGTGCACCTCTTAGACATTTTATGAGTAACGTTCCCACACTTTTGTGTTTTACGTCTTATGATCCTTTGTTGATAAATTTTAAATTTTTCTCTATTTTGGGACATTACAACTTGGTATCATAGCGGTCGATTCCTGTGTCTTCATCTAAAGAAACCACCCTTACGGGTAGATTGGATAGATTTTGCAGTAGAGGATAGACGGACACTTTATGATACCGTGGGGCAGTTTGGCCAGTTCCTAGAGTGTCAGGCAACCTGTAATGAGCAGACAGGGACAGACACGTTGCACGGTAGATTCAGACGCCAGTATCCACCTACCTTGGAGAGCAGAGTTGATCCTGAGGTAGCAGATGATTGGGTCTTCAAGATCCAGAAGATCTTCTTGGCGATCAGTTGCTTCCCGGAGACGAAGGTAGATCTGGCTACCTATGTGTTGGGCGGACAATCGTCCAACTGGTGGAGGACCACATCTACAATGTGTTTACTAACAGGGAGGACCTGACTTGGGAGGAGTTCTTGGAGGAGTTTAATCTGAAGTACTTCCCACAACATGTTAGGGATGGGAAGCGAGAGGAGTTCTTGTCTCTTGAGCAGAAGGAGTTGACGTTAGAGGCCTACGTCGACAGGTTCAACACCTTGGAGCGCTACTGCCAGAGATTTATGTTACCCAGGAGCAGAGAGTGAGGAAGTTCGTGTAGTGACTTCGGAAGCCACTCTGGTCCTGCGTACTTACTAGAATGCCATAGACTCTAGCGGACGCCGTGAAGTGCGCGACTATCCTAGACAATGACTACCAAGACAATTACCAGGAGGCCCGGAATCCACAAGGGAGTGCAGGTGGACGCGTGGCTGGCCGTTCCATTGGTAATGCGGGCAAGAGGCCCCAGTTTGATGGAAAAGGTGCACGCATGCCTGATGCGTGCCAATTTTACGACAAATCCCACCCAGGGCAGGAGTGTTTCAGACGTACGAGCGTGTGCTTGGGTTGTAGTCTGCATAGGCACTACGTTCGGGAGTGTCCGAACAGGCAGGGTGAGCTTAGCAGTAGGCCAGGGTCACCAACAGCAGGGAGGAATGGAGGCAGTCGATCCTTTGCATCACCAGGCCAGAGCAGGAAAGCTGGACGGGTCTTCACCATCCAGGCTGACGAGGCGAGGTACTCAAATATAGTGGCGTCACACACTCCTTCATATACGAGATGTTTGTTGGCAAGTTGGGTCATAACCCAGAGTTGTTGACTGCTTGTTTGGAAGTTTGTACGCCCATGGGTGAGTGTTTGAGATTAAAGTTTAAATCGCAAGTACACGACCGCGATGAAGTGGTGGCAAGTACGAGTTGATCCATAGGGAGGTGAATCGACTCTGGTTTGTTTGAAATCAAGTGGCAAAAAGGGGGAAGAGATTTGATTATGCTACGCTAAACTACACTAAACTACACTAAACTACACTAAACTGGTATGTAACAAATGCAAAGAAGGCAACTAGAGATGGATTAAAACTGAACTAAGAGAGCTTAATAACTAGGGTGGAAATCAAGAAGAGAAACCCCTGAGGGGGGTGTGAGTGTACACACGCAATAAGATGGTGAAAAATGCATTCAATTGGCACAAACGTAGGTTGTATTTTCATGCATAGGAAGTATCTAATGTATTTGGCAAAACCTATCAATCCAATCACTAACCTAGTTGATTAACATACACATACACAAGTTGGTTATTTCAGAACCTAAACAAGCATGGGAGGTGTGTAATAGTTTTGGCAAAACCCATCAATTTAAGTGTCCTACTCTAAACAAGTAAGCATACATTCACATTTATCAACACATTTCAAAATAAAGCATTCTTTTCCATTCTTTATTGCATGTATAAACATAATCTCCACCCCCAAAGGGGATAGAACTACTCACTACTCATTAAACTATAAACTATATTAAGAAAAGAAGACATTCTATTTATTCTACGATAAAGAAAACAACACAATCTAAACAAGCAAGCATTAAAACAAAGACAACATTAAGACGAACTATGAAGAATTATTTTATTTATATGACTCACATTACAGGTAGCATTCTTCTCCACCTTGAGTTTTGCTCCAAGGCTTACTCCAAGTAGAGAGAATGCCACAAAGCAATGGGTCAATACAAATGAGGAGGAAGAGTTCTATTCATAGTCAGAGAAAAAGGCAATCGGGGACAATCCCCCGGTATGGGACTAAACGCATACCATAAATGGACTAAATACATACTAATACAACACCCAGCAAAGTCTTATCGGGTTTGGATCCTAATGGACCGCCAATTGGCGGTCTAGGACAAACAATTGGCGGTCTGGGTTGTGTTGATCGGGTCCAGTTTTGGGTAACTTGATTCTGACTTGATTTCTTGATGTTTGATGAACCCTATTTGGTTGTTGATGGTACAACCCAGATCTAATTGCCAAAATACTCCTCATGACGGTGTGGAGCATCTTGATTTGCTCATTGATCCTTTTGGTTTACATCCGGGTCTTTCTCTCTTGCATCTCAATCCATAAGTCCTGCAATGCAGTCTTTCTCCTAGCTTTTAAGTCCTTTTTGAGCCTCTTCTCCCCAAACCTATTTATTCCTGAAACTTAAACATAAAACGCGTTATGTAGAATTGTTTAAGTGAAAGATAACGGATATAAGACACAAATGTATGCATGATATGATGTCAATCAGTGAGGTGGGCACTGTAGGGAGCTTTCTCACCGGAACCACAATTGTTTCGGGAGACCAAGATTTTCCGACATATCTGGTATTGCTACCGATGGAAGACTTTAACGTCATACTGGGGATGGATTAGTTGTCATAGTACGACGTACATGTCTTTTTCCGTGAGAAGAAGATCCTGATCCCGAGGAAGGACCTGCCTATTGTGTTGATCAGGGGGACGAGAAGCAGAGGAGGCCGTATCATAGTATCTGCAGTGAAGGTGTAGACGTTGTTACATCAGGGTTGTAGGGCATTTGTGGCTACGCTGGTAGTTCCAGATGCAGACGGGGAGACTGGAGGACATTGAGGTAGTGCTGGACTTTCCGGAGGTGTTCCTAGCAGATATTCTGTGGCTACCGCCACACCAAGAGATTGAGTTCGGTATCGAGTTTGTAGCTAGTGCCACACCGCAGTCGAAGGCACCGTATCGGATGGCACCTGCAAAGTTGACATAGCTAAAGAACCAGTTGTAGGGTTTGAAGGATTCTGGGTTCATCCAACCGACTGTTTCACTTTGGGGAGGGCCTATGTTGTTCGTGAAGAAGAAGGATAGGTTGTTGCGGATATGCATCGACTACCAGATTCCGAATAAGGTTACCGTCAGGAACTAGTATCCTTTACCGAGGATAGAGGGCCTTTTTGATCAGCTGCACATCTGCGCTTAGGTTATCATCAATTGAGGATCAGGGTAGTAGACGTCCCAAAGATAGCTTTCAGGATGCGATATGGGTCGTTTGGATTGACGAATGCACTTGTAACATTCATGGACCAGATGAACAAGATGTTCAATCCATACCTCAATAGTTTCATCATCGTCTTCGTAGATGACATCTTGGTTTACTCACCAGATAGAGAGCAGCACCGGGAGCATCTCAGGACTGTACTTGGCATCTTGAGGGATCAGAAGTTGTATGCTAAGTACACTAAGTGCGAGTTTTGGTGGGATGAGGTAGTTTTTCTGGGACAAATGTGTCAAAGGATGGAATCTTAGTGGATCCCGCGAAGCTAGAGGTAGTGACGCAGTGAAAGGTTTACGAGCGTGGAAGCATCATTAAGGTTTTCATGGGTCTTGCAGGCTACTATCATTGTTTCATTAAGGATTTCTCCAGGCTTGCTTCACCACTGACAGCGCTGACGCAGAAGGGCGTCAAGTTTGTTTGGTCTTAAAAGTACGAGGACAGTTTCCAAGAGCTGAAGAGACGACATCGATCCTGACTCATCCGAGCAGTAACAGAAGTTATGTGATTTACAGCGACGCGTCCGGGATAGGCTTGGGTTGTGTACAATACGGGAAGGTAGTGGCATACGCTCCAAGGCAGCTGAAGGTGCACGAGAAGAATTACCCTACTCATGATTTGGAGCTAGCACGGTAGTTCACGCACTGAAGACCTGGTGGCATTATCTATATGGAGAGTAGTTTGAAGTCTTCACAGATCACCAGAGACTGAAGTATCTGTTTTAACAGAAGGAGCTGAATATGAGGCAACGCAGATGGTTTGAGTTCTTCAAAGACTACGACTTCACCATTTTCTATCACCCGGGAAAGGCGAATTCAGTTGCAGATGCCCTGAGAAGGAAGGTGGAGGTGTCAATGGCCAGTCTTTGCATTCAGGAGTGGAGGCTGCTTGAGTCGCTGGCAGAGTGGAAGCCATTCACTGAGGGATTAGAGGGGCAATGATTGCAGAGCTGAGAATTGAACCGTAGATAGTCTCGAGGGTTCTGTAGGCTCAAAGTGCAGACGAGGAGTTAACAAGTTTGGTACAGTTGGCTGCGAAGGAAGGACTTGACTTCAGTGTGGGAGTAAATGGGGGTCTGAGGTTCAGGAGCTGTATCTGGGTGTCAATGGTGGATGAACTGAAAGAGGAAATTATGGAGGCACACAGAGCTTGATATTTCATTCACCCGGGGAGCACGGAGATATATAAGGACCTGCAGCTGAAATTTCTGGTGGAAGGGGATGAGGCGGGACATAGTAGAGTTTGTGACCAGGTGCTTAGTCTGTGAGCAGGTGAGTGGGTGTATGTGACGATGGATTTTTTTCATTGGTTTGCCGAAGTCAAAGAGATTTCATGATGCGATTTGGGTTATAGTCGATCGATCGACCGACCAAGTCGGCGCACTTCTTAGTTATCAGGACGACGTTGCCTCTGGAGCGTCTGGCTAAGTTGTACGTTGAGGAGATAGTATGATTGCACGGAGTATGATTGACATCATATCATGCATATATTTGTGTCTTATATCCATTATCTTGAACTTAAACAATGCAACGTAAAGAGTTTTATGTTTGCGTTTTAAGAATAAACAAGATTGTGGAGAAGAGGCATAAAAGGACCTAGAAGCAAGGAAAAGGATTGACTTGCAAGACTTGGAGACTGAGATGCAAGAGGGAAGGACTCGGATTTAAGGCCAAAGGACCAAGGAGCAAATCAAGAAACTCCACACCATCATGAGGAGTATTTTGACAATTCGACTCGGTCCTGAGCTCCAACAACCTACTCGGATGCATCAAACATGAAGAAACGAAGCCAGACAACCACACACCAAAACCATGCCGGATCCAGACAATATAGACCGCCCATTGGCGGTCCAAGACCTCTGATTGGCGATCGGTTTTGGTCTGGATCCGCTAAGACTTTGGTGGGTCTTGTATTAGGTTGTGTTTAGTCTATTTTTGGTATACATTTAGTCCCATACCGGGGGATTGTCCCGGATTACCTTTTTCTATGGCTATAAATAGAACTCTTCCTCCTCATTTGTAATCACCCATTGCATGGTGGCATTCTCTCTACTTAGAGTAAAAGCCTTGAAGCAAAAACTCAAGGTGGAGAAGAATGCCACTTACAATGTGAGTCATGTTAATAAAATAAATTTTCTATGTTTCTTTTAATATTGTCTTGTCTATTAATTCTTGCATGCTTCTTTAGTTTAATTTCCTTTCATTTAGCTTCTTTACTATTTCTTGTTTGCTTAGTTTAATTGCCTTTGATTAGAATGTTTTGTTTTGTTAATGTAGTTTGTAGTGTAATGATTAGTGGGTAGTTCCATCCCCTTTGGGGGTGGAGTAGATGTTTATACATGTTATGTAGATGGAATGAATGCTAAACATTGTTGTATGTGAGAAATGTTAGTATGCTTGTTTGAATTAATGAGAACACTTAACTTGATGGTTTCTTCCATAATGTTTAGGTACATTCCACGCTTACTTAGGTTCTTAATAACAAACTTGTCATGCTCATATTAATCAGTTAGGTTAGTGCTTTGAATGATAGGTCTTGTCATGAGGTACTTCTTATGCGTTACAAACACTAACTACACTTGAGCTTATTGTATGCATTCATCACTTTTTATTTCATGTGTATACACACTCCACCCCTTAGGGGTTTTCCATTCCTGATTTCTATCTTCTTTTATTATTTGCTTAGTTTTAGTTCATTTTGTGCTTTCATTTCCTTCCTTGTTTCTACTAGTTTAGTGTAGTTTACTTTAATCAATCTTTCTCTCCTTTCTTTCCCACTCGACTTCGAACAAAATAAAGTCGACACACCTCCCTGTGGAACGACCCGTATTTGCCACAGCTTCAACGCGGCCGTGCACTTGCGATTATAATTAAAACGTTCAATCAGAGTACATGTGAGCATCATCTCCAATCAAGATCCCAGGTTCACATCCAACTTTTGGGGAGTCTGCAAAAGGCTTTTGGGACGCGGTGGAAGTTGAGCACAACGTTTAACCCAAAGACAGAGGGTCAGTTAGAGAGGCTTACAGACAGATGGTCAGTTTTAGAGGACTATCCAGACCTTGCAGGATATGCTGAGAGTTGCTCAAATTTGCGGCCTGGTGAGCTGACTTTGCTCCAAATTTTGTTCGGTTGTTTGTTTCGTCAATTTAGTAGTATGGGAGTTCAATTTTGCATGTTTCAACCTGTAGTTAGCTCCCACATTGATCAATTAAGACAACTTGGACCACAAAACTCAAAGCAAAAGATTAGATTTCTTGCCATCTAGGTCATGCATCATTTGTAGACCTTGCACGCATTTGTCTTTTCTTTTCTTTACATTCTTGTTGTCGATTGCTGACGTGAGGTACGTGCACCTATTCTCTCATTCATGCATGGTTAAAGCATGCATTAGTTAGTAAGGTGCATTGGGACAAGAGTGAGGTGAGTGCTTGTTTGGTGAGTTGCTTGCTAGCCTAAGATTTCAAAACATCTTTAAGGGGCATCACCTATAGTCTTCAAAGATAAGGTGGGGGATTTCATCACCCCTCCCTTAGCCACAAAAAGCACACTCAAGTAAAGCCTTAATCTAAAAGCAAGTTGACATTGGCCCTAAGGAATTCGGACGCACTAGGAGAGTGATCGAGTTGAGACCATCATGACCTAATCGACGTCGACTGCCTTGTCGAAGTAGGAGGTACTGGATCTCCAGATTTGGTATCACTTGCTGGGCATTGTGGTCTTAGTTGTAGGGAGGTGAGGCGCGTTGAGACTAGTGACATCGAAGTTCGGCGTCGTCTAGCCTAAGGACCCATAGCCATGAGTTGTTCGAGTCGTGCTTTCTAGATTAGGCTTCCACCCTCTCCCACTACCCACGCTAGTTTCTAGGGATTCTTCCCTTCTCCTCTGAGTCATCTTCTTCTCACCTACTTCTACGTTCTAGTCTCCTCCCCTTTACACTCTCTGGTAGCGTTTTAGGGTCGAGTCGAGCACTTTTTGCGTGCTTAGACTCATGGTGGTGAGAGTGGCTGAGTCGAGAGTTTTCTGTTGAGATGGATGGTTACATGGGCGACCATCCATATGATTGTTTGGACCAGGATAATTCTCCCTGGTATTCCAGACCCATGCAACTTGGGGTGGCTTAGACTAACACCCCGTATGGTTGGGACAATCTTAATTGTGTGGCTAAGCAATCTTCAGATTGGGATAATATGAGAGAGGCATCGACTGCAAGACCACCATCTAGTTATATCGGATCATATGCTGGTCAACAAAATGAGACATTACAACAAACTTTGACCTCTTTCATGCGTGCGGTAGACGACATGAGTGCACCGGTGGCTCCCGTAGCCGTACCCTGTGACTGTTAAGGGTTGAGTGGTCATGTTATCGGGGAATGTCCTTATGTTCCTCCAGAGCCTGAGTATAAGCATACATTTTCCCAAAATGCTCAATATGACCATTACGCATCCGCATACAACCCAAGAGGGAGGGTTCGTGGAGAGACAATTCTTCTTCAAATTCTTATACATCATTCTCACCACAGGATCCTCCTTCTGAATACGCAGAATTCTACCAACACCCTACTCTAAATCATTGGCCTCATTCTCAGCCCATGAACACTCAACCCCAAAATTTCCCAAATTCTAACATGAACCTCACTGTTGATCCCAAAATTGATTCCTTAAAACAAACCCTCCAAACGTTCATGGAAACCACTCAAACTTTATTGAAGTCCAACTTGAATTCCTTCCAAACTATGGAAATGCAAGTGAGTCAAATGACACAACAATTCCGTGAAAGTGAGGAGGGTAACCTTTCGTGTCAACATGAGGAATTAACTTCTGATATCGAACCACCACCACATCCACAAATTCAAAGCACAATCATTCAAAGTCAAACTCCTAGTCAGTCACATCACTTGGTGGAGGATTCGATTCCAATTGAGAAAAAATGGACCAATTTCATTATGAGTCGCCACATGATTGTGCCTTATCTTTTTGTCCCGTGGCCCTTGAGCCACATGATCTTCATGTTGTGCCTCTTAAGGACTCACCTTTGGTGGAGCAACAGCTCCCAGTACCCTCAATTTCAAACAACCTGATGAGAGTTTGCCTCTCACTATTGTTCCTGATCATCATGGAAATGATGGACATCAAACAACTACATTGCTAATGAGGGTATTAGTAGTTCCTTGGAGGATACCTTGGGTAAGAGACCCACTTTTTGTTCGCCTGGTGAGTCGGACATGCCTAACGAGGTTCTTGACCTCGTTCCGACCCACCAGCCTGTTGGTTGGAGAGTTTGGATTGACGATCATAATTTCAACACCACAATGGGAGAAACTCTTCTTCCGTTGCCCTTATTTCCCAAACTCTTAAGAGGTTCAAGAACTTTCAGTTTGATCCTTTGAATGACACGCCTTTGCGTCTAATTCATGAACCTCTCCTTTCATCTTGTGCTCTTTGTGAGGGGGGCCAAAACATTAGTATTCTGGCCCCACGTGGTGTCATGTTCCTTCTCCAAGTGCATTGACCCACTTTTGTGGTTCCCATTTGATGTCATTTGACAAATGAACATGGGAACTTATTTTTGTACATAGTTATATTCAAAACCAAAAAAAGTACAATAAAAGACTCCTTCAGTGAGCATCGATTGTTGTGGGCTCCAACCCTTGAGTATTTTGGCCCCATTTCTTTCATGTATTTGTATCCCTTCTTTAGCATCTCACAGGTTTTTAGGGAATTCAGGTTTGTATCCATCAACATAACCATGAACTTCTCTTTGTACTTCACGTTGGTGAGATCTCTTCTTTTTCATGCATAAATCCATCTAGTATTTTTGCTCACTTTCATTGAGGACAATGCATGAAGTAGGTGTGGGGGGTGTTTTACTTGTGTACATAGTCAAGTCTTTTTCCTTTGATTTTGTCTTCTTTTGTGTGTATTGATAGGGTCATGTTAGTATGCTGCATTTAATATCGATATATCTACTTGCCATGATCCTTGGGTGACTTGTCTTCTTTTGCTTGCCTAGTGCTTTAAAATTTTCACATTTCTTTCAAAATCTTCATGTGTTTGCGAAAGAAAATGTTTTGTGGGTTTTTCATGTGTTTAACATGTGAAAAACCGTTGAGAGGCAAAGTAAAAGAAAGCACCCAAAATTGTCTTGAACTTGATGCATTAGGATATCTAGTACAATGGCTTTAGGACTTATCTAGTCATTAGGATGCACAACGGTTTTCTCGTGGGGGGCGAGTAATCATAGGGTTTCAGTACTCAAACAATTAAAGAATTCCACCCTGAACCTAGTGAGTCAATAATTCATGTCTTCTAATTTAAGGAAGTTTGTTGTAGTCAACAACCCTTTCAATCTTGTTGTGAGACATTAAGTGTAGGGGTTTTGGTTCATGTGTAGATAAGAAATAAGTGAGTAGGTGTTCTCTTCTCACATGGCTCCTATCACTCGGGAAAGTAGGTCTGAAGGGACTTTGTGCCTGGTGTTTTCGAATTGTATGACTTGGGATGCGCCGACCGAACTCCCGTTACACGGGTGGTAGGGATTGCCCTATGCTGAGATTTGGGGAAAGGTGTACGTGATATTGTAAGTCCTCATAGGAAATGATGCACGAAACCTGGCCCTGGGAGAATGAAATTCCAACTAGTAAGAAAAAGAAGAAGAAAAAAAGTAAGAAAAGAAACAAAAAGAAAAAAGGTAATGCAAATAAGAACCTCAATGGACTTTACACTTTGTATCACTTGACGATGTTGAGGTTGTCCATGTCTTTCACTTAAGTCCTTATTTAACTTGCACAAATGGTTCATTAGGCTAGGTGTGTGGACTGATACCTATATAAAGTCGGCCCTTAGGATTACCGCGTCCAATGATCGATAAAAATGAGTCCATCGAGTCGAGTTTCTAGATTGAATAATGCATCTATGTTCGGATTTTGTGGGTATATCTATTGAAAACCCTCAGGAGACAACACACCTCCTCCTTGGCGACCAGGAGGTTTAACGGCTTGTTGCACGTGCTAAGTGCAACCGTGATTCCTACGAAAGTGAGTTAGGATTTCCCTTTTTCGTGTGCTTTTTCCTTTCTTTTATTTTTCTCTTTCATTGTTTTGCTCGAGACAAGCAAAAGTTAGGTGTGGGGGTATTTTATTGACATCATATCATGAACATATTTGTGTCTTATATCCATTATCTTGAACCTAAACAATGCTACGTAACGATTTTTATGTTTGAGTTTTAGGAATAAACTGGATTGAGGAGAAGATGCATAAAAGGACCTAGAAGCAAGGAAAAGGGTTGAGTTGCAAGACTTTGGGACTGAGATGCAAGAGGGAAGGACCCGGATTTAAGCCCAAAGGACCAATGAGCAAATCAAGAAACTCCACAACATCATGAGGAGTATTTTGGCAATTCGATTCGGTCCTGAGCTCCAACAACCTACTCGGATGCATCAAACATGAAGAAATTAAGCCAGACAACCACAAACGAATACCATGCCGGATCCAGACAATATAGACCGCCCATTGGCGGTCGGTTTTGGTCTAGATCCACTAAGACTTTGGCGGGTCATGTATTAGGTTGTGTTTAGTCTATTTTTGGTATACATTTAGTCCCATACCGGGGGATTGTCCCAGATTACCTTTTTCTATGGCTATAAATAGAACTCTTCCTTCTCATATGTAATCACCCATCGCTTGGTGGCAAAAGCCTTGAAGTAAAAACTCAAGGTGGAGAAGAATGCCACTTACAATGTGAGTCATGTTAATAAAATAATTTTTCTTAGTTTCTTTTAATATTGTCTTGTCTTTTAATTATTGCATGCTTTTTTAGTTTAATTTCCTTTCATTTAGCTTCTTTAATATTTCTTGTTTGCTTAGTTTAATTGCCTTTCATTAGAATGTTTTGTTTTGTTAATGTAGTTTGTAGTGTAATGATTACTGAGTAATTCCATCTCCTTTGGGGGTGGAGTAGATGTTTATACATGTTATGTAGAGGGAATGAATGCTGAAGATTGTTGTATGTGAGAAATGTTAGTATGCTTGTTTGAATTCGTGAGAACACTTAACTTGATGGTTTCTGCCATAATGTTTAGGTACATTCCATGCTTGCTTAGGTTCTTAATAACAAACTTGTCATGCTCATATTAATCAGTTAGGTTACTGCTTTGAATGATAGGTCTTGCCATGAGGTACTTCTTATGCATTACAAATACTAACTGCACTTGAGGTTATTGTATGCATTCATCACTTCTTATTTCATGTGTACACACACTCCACCCCTTAGGGGTTTTCCATTCCTGATTTCTATCTTCTTTTATTAGTCGCTTAGTTTTAGTTCGTTTTGTGCTTTCATTTCCTTCCTTGTTTCTACTAGTTTAGTGTAGTTTAGTTTAATCAATCTTTCTCTCCTTTCTTTCCCACTCGACTTTGAACAAACTAAAGTCGACACACCTCCCTGTGGATCGACCCGTATTTGCCACTGCTTCAACGCGGCCGTGCACTTGCGGTTATAATTAAAATGTTCAATCAGAGTACCTGTGAGCATCATCTCCGATAAAGATCCCAGGTTCACATCCAGCTTTTGGGGAGTCTGCAAAAGGCTTTGGGGATGCGGTTGAAGTTTAGTACAACATTTCACCCATAGACAGATGCTTAGTTAGAGAGGACTATTCAGACCTTGCAGGATATGCTAAGAGTTTGCACCCTAGATTGGGTAGGACATTGGGATGATAACTTGTCGCTGGTAAAGTTCACTTACAACAACAACTACCATGGTAGTATTAGGATGACACCGTACGGGGCCTTATATGGACGACCATGCAGATCATCGGTTTGCTGGAGTGTTGTAAGCGAGAGGTAGTTGGTTGGGCGAGAGCTTGTGCAGATGTATGCAGAGAATGCCAATTTGATAAGTAAGAGACTGGCTTCATCATAGAGCAGGCAGAAGAGTTACGTTGATAAGCGCATGCGGGATTTGAATTTTGAGGTTGGTGACCACGTGTGTCTCCTGCTAGGGGAGTAATGAGGTTTAGGAAGAAAGGGAAACTCGGTCCGAGGTACGTCGGACCGTTTGAGATTCTCAATCTTGTTGGAGAAATTGCCTACCGTGTTACATTACCGCCACAGTTTTCGGGTATTCACAACATTTTCCATGTTTCGATACTGGGGAGGTACATTGCAGACCACGCTCAGGTTATAGAGGTAGAAGTTCTAGAGATCTAGTAGGACTTATTTCTAGAGATGAGGCCAGTGGAGATCATGGACCATATGGAGCATTAGCTCAAGAGGATGACCATTCCGATGGTGAAGGTGTGGTGGCAGCACCACAGCGAGCACGCGGCCACCTGGGAGATCGAGGAGGAAGTTCAGAAGAAATACACGGAGCTTTTCGGTGAGTTGTTGGTTTTAATTTCGGGGATGAAATTTCTTTATGGAGGGTGGATTGTTAAATCTAAAACCTTGTTAGGATTCTAATGGTGTTTAGTAGAGAGGATTAGGTATAGATCATGTGATGGTGGGTATGGTGAAGTGATGGTGAAGTGATGGAATATGGTGTGGAGTGTTGGGAGGTATGGGTGAGAGATGGGTTGGTTGTTTGGTTGGTTTAAAGGAGGAAAACCCACATCTCCTTTTCCTCTTCCTCACGTTTCTTCTCCTCACCACTCTTCTCCTCTCACTCATGTTGCGTTTTTGGCCTTAATCCATGTATTGATGATTTAATCAACGTAATCTTAATAATAATCAATGTATAGTAGCACACATTGCATAGCATATATTGCTTTGTTCTAACATCTACAGGTGATCAAGACTCAAGGAAGAAATGAACTCAAGTCAAGACATGTAATCAAGCTATTGAAGACATGTAATTTTGCATTTCTTTTGAGTCTTAGGAACTTTATGTACTTGCGCATACTAGAGTAAGCAACTAACCACATACACACTAGGTTCCTTATAGAAGTCACACACAAAATCACAGATCATTTGGACTTCAACTAGGTCACCTGTTTAAATGTTTTAAAATACCACAAGTGCACGACGTCGGTGAAGACGCGGTAAGTACGGGTCGATGAATGGGGAGGTGAGTAGCCTCTGGTTTGTCAGAAATCAAGTGGTGAATAAAGGGAGAAGGGATTTGGTTATGCTAAGCAAAACTAAACTAAACTAGAAACTAACAAAGGAGAAAGATGAAAGCATAAGACTACTAGAAGTAAGATAAACAACTAACAAAAGCAAGATGGAATTCAGTAAGGAAAACCCCTAAGGGGTGGAGTGTGTACACACATGTAATAAGATGGTGAAGAATGCATTCAATAGGCATAAATTTAGGTAGTATTTTCATGTATAGGAAGTGTCTAAAGGTTATGACAAATCCTATCAATCCAATCACTAACCTAGTTGATTAACATTCAGATACACAAGTTGGTCATTTCAGAACCTAAACAAGCATGGGAGTTGTCTAATAGTTGTGGCAAAACACATCAAGTGAAATGTTCTACTCTAAACAAGCAAGCATACACTCACATTTATCAACACATTTCAAAATGAAGCATTCATTTCCATTCTTTAATGCATGTATGAACATCATCTCCACCCCCAAAGGGGGATGAAACTACTCACTAGTCATTAAACTATAAACTACATTAAGAAAAGAAGACATTCTATTTATACTACGATAAAGAAAATAATACAAACTAAACAAGCAAGCATTAAGACAACATTAAGACAACATTAAGACAAACTAAAAGAATTATTTTATTTACATGACTCACATTACAAGTCCACATTGAGTTTTTGCTCCAAGGCTTACTCCAAGTAGAGAGAATGTCACCAAGTAATGGGTGCCTTACAAGGGAAGATAAGGAGTTCTATTTATAGTCATTGAAAGAGGTAATCAGGGACAATCCCCCAATGTGGGACTAATACAATACCAAAAATAAACATAAAACACACTTATACACGATCCGCCCGAAGCTTGTCGGATCCATAGCTGACCCGACCGCCAATCGGCGGTCTATAAAGTCTGGATCCGGTCGGGATTTTTGGTATTGTTGTCTGGGTTGATGTCTCATTGTTTGATGCACCCAAGTTGGTTGTTGGAGTTAAGGCCCGAATTGAATTGCCAAAATACTCCTCATGATGGTATGATGTTTCTTCATTTGCTCATTGGTCCTTTGGGCTTACATTCGGGGCATTCTCCCTTGCATCTTAGTCCCCAATCTCACAACTCAGTCCTTTTTCTTGCTTTTAGGCCCTTTTATGCCTCTTCTCCTCAAACCTGTTTATTCCTTAAACTCAAACATAAAACTCGTTATGTAGTATATTACTTAAGTTCAAGATAATGGATATAAGATACAAATGAATGAAATGATGGCACTCATCACCCAAACTCAGACCGGAAATCACTAAACCAAACCTGAACTGTCTGTGCAATTTCGGTCGACCGATCCACCTTCGTTCAACCGATTGTTCTTTTAACCAATAATGATTTTAACTGCTCGACCGGTCGGCCATGTCCTTTTTTGGTTGACCGTATACACATGTCATTTGACCGTTAGACTTGTCGTATTATACCAACGATCGTATTCACATTTTTATCCATAACCCAGAAATACATTTGACATCGGTCGACCGTGGACCTTGTTTCAGTCGACCAAACTTAGACATCTCTTGAATCCCGGAGTGCCAGTTTTTATTAGTCGACCGAATAAACATTTTTGTTTGACCGTTTGTCCTTGGATTTTCCTGGACAATAAATCTGGAATGCCTAATCGGTCGACCGTCCCACGGCTAAATTCTGAAGTTAATACAAAACCACGTGATCATGAAAATAGAAAGTTCAAGCTGAGAAAAAGAACGGTTCCTAAACATTTAACGGAACCAAATGCAGAGTGATCAATTTTCTTTTAAGGAGACTCTTGACGGAAGATACCATCCATCTTCTCATTCGGATACTCTTCGACTTTGAACTGCCTCTATTCCTAATTTATTGATGTGTCATTTTGATTTTCTTCGGCCCTGGCCCATTCCATGATTTGTTCATGGTTTCTCGGAGGAGACAGAGCTCGGATCAACCTATCGAATTGCAAGTTGAGAAATCTGAGCTAAACCTAGGAGAGGGGAATCAACCGGAAGCAAGTTCAAGGTGCCACAGAAAGTTCTAATAACAACAATGCTTCAAATACGTGCGAACAAACCTAAAACATGGACCAACATATTCAACACGCAACCACACAATCAACCACACAATGATTTTAACATGGAAACCCTCCCGACCTGAAGGGTCAAGAACCACAGGGCCAACCATGTTGTGAATTCACTTTAGAATCAACAAACTGCAGTTGGCCAAATGGTGTAGAGGAACCCAGGACAAAGAGAAACCTTCTTCTCCTACTCTTCCTGTAACGTCCCGTCCCCGAGCCCGCATCGAGCCCGGGTCTCGATCCGTCACCCATGTGCCCACTTGCCCACAACACTCACCTATTGCCACAAAACTTAAGTTGGTAAGTGTTATGGTAGTGAGCTCATGTCTTTATATCCCACCCCAACATTCTCATGTTAAGCAATGTGGGACTAAACTTGGGGTTTTACAACCTACCCCACTTGAACACCTGACGTCCTCGTCAGGGTCAAGCCACTCAGTCACCAGGCGTTGTGGGATTCTAGAGGTGGCTCTCACCCTTTAGGTGTAGCACTTAGTTCCCACAATTCCAGCTGGTTCAGGCTCTGATACCATCTGTAACGTCCCGTCCCCGAGCCCACATCGAGCCCGGGTCCCGGTCCGTCACCCATGTGCCCACTGGCCCACTACACCCACCTATTGCCACAAAACTTAAGTTGGTAAGTGTTATGGTAGTGGACTCATGTCTTTATATCCCACCCCAACATTCTCATGTTAAGCAATGTGGGACTAAACTTGGAGGTTTTACACGCTCGCTCCTGCTCACATAAGTCTTTACATTATTGGCCAGTGGCTCTAGCTTCGAAGCGCAGCCTGGGCCTTGCAGGTGTGATCCAATGGGCATTGTGGGTGTTGACATTCTCGATTGTGATGCAAAACATCGACAGGAGGCCGGTCCGTTTGAGCAGCATTGAGAAGTAGGCGCAAAACTAGACCTATGGATTGTTGAGATGAGTTAGGGCCTGTTTGGATAGTATATCGTGGATTTCTGGAATTTAGAATTAAAAATTCTCAATATTTATGATAACCACAAAATGCAATTAAGAATTTTATCCCAAATAAAAAATAGTGAAAAACATTTTGGCTGTTAAAACCACACAAGGATGGGAATGAAGGAAATATATCATCTCGTGGGAAAAAATGCTCTGAAAACAACTTCTCAAAATACTACGTAGTCATGACTAATGCAGTTTTATAATTCGTCATCAAGTACAATAATTACGTATTGATCTTCAATAAATTTGATCTTATTTTTAAATTAGAACTAGCTATTATCATAAGCGTCCTATACAAGAAATTATTTGTACTTTCGATGACCAATTACAAGAGAAGTATTTTTACTATTTATAAATGCAAATATCACACGCGGCAAGATGATCACTGCATAAAGTTTATTAGGATGACTCTTGAACAATTTTAGTTCAATATACTTGTGCTCCTTTGCCAGATAAGTAATTATTTATGTCCTATATACGTGGAGTTCTAACTATTATATCATTTGTTCTTAAAAAAAGTAAGTTAAATAAATGTCTATATTGTACACATACTATCCACAGTGTTAGGACCCTAACCCTTGCTTAGGACTAATCCCGTGATTAATGGAGGCTTTGCATGGGGAAGGGAACGTGAACAGTGGGTTGCATGGAATGGAGCGTGAATAGTGGCTGGAGGGGTAGGGTGATGGGTTGGTGGTGGCTGTGATGATGGGGTTTTGGGTGGGGTTTTAGGAGAAAAATGTTTTTTTTCTCTCTCTCTCTTCCTTCTTCCCTTTCATTCACTCAAACCTCTCTCTCATTTCTTTCCTTCTCTTCCGGCGACCAGAGGTGGTGGAGACGACTCCGACGTGCGGAGGCGAGCTCGGAGTCGCGGAGACGCGAACGTGAGGCACGTGGCTGCAGAGGTTGCTGTAGAGCGTCGACGTTGAGCGAACTCCGGCGTGCTCCGTCTTCTTCTTGAGGTATGTCGGCTTAGTAGTGTGATTTTGTTGTTCCCCACGTTTGTGGGAAGTTGTGGTCGGTCGCGGGAGGTCGGAGACCTCGCTGACGACGAGATAACGATGTAAAATCCTCGGCAGACGCGGGGTTGCTGTCACCAACGGTCGACCGGTTTTACTGTTTTTCCCAACTTCAACCAACACCGGTCGAAGGATGCCTGGTGACGGTCGGCCGGTTACATGTATGCTGGTGGGTTGGAGGTTTTCTGTCGGATTTCGGTCGACCGTCCTTAGCTTTTTGTTCGACCGGAACTTAAGTGTACTTGACTTTTATGCATGTTGTTCGACCGATTTTGTTATATTGTTCGACCGATATATGACGTAGACTATTAGGATGACCCTCGTAGTTTTCGGTCGACAAGGACCCCTGAGTCGGTCGACCGAATAAAGTTGTATGATTTTGACCAACTCTCGATTTTTACCTCGTGTTCGGTCGACCCGTTTTAGATTGTTGTCCGACCGTTTGGACTTAAGTGATACGCAGAATAGTTCGACCATTGCAGAATTTCGGTCGACTGAACCTATTGGGAACGGTCGACCGGTTAGGTTTTTTCGGTCGACCGTTTGTGCGCAGAACTGAATTCCTAGTCATTGTGTTTGTGTCAACTCTGTCCACGGAAACCGGAGTCCTCGTTTAGAGCGTGAGCCGGGAGGTGACGGCGGGTACATGCTCGTGCCTGCCCAGGGACCGCCGTGTGGAAGAGCGTGGACACTTAGGTCGCGTACCTCCGTGATGGACAGTGGTGTGATGAGTTGTTGCTTGACTCTCTGTAGAGTAGAAGACCTAAGGGATCGCGGATCCCATTGCATGTTGATGCATGGCTCGTGGAGCATGATGACCCTGCAGACTACGGTCTGGACCCGTTCGATGTTGTACCGGACGTATGTTGTACCGCCGAGGTTGTGCCGGCGATACCGCCGAGGTTTTTTCCGGCGATGATGGTGCCGACGATGTTCCGGCTTGTGGTTGTGTCGTCTGATGTTGTGTCGAACGTATGTTGTACCGCCGAAGTTGTGCCGACAATGCCGCCGATGTTGTTCCGGCGATGGTCCCCGATTGGGCACCTATCTTGGGATGTGACCGACCGGGCTACGGCTCCGTTGAGGTGGTGTAGGCCACATTGTTACCTTGTGTGGAAGTGCAGATGATCCTCACCGATCCCTTTGGCTCGAGTAGTCGTGTGTGGGGTGCCTACGGTAGGTTTTCGAGATAGGTCACCGACAACTGTCCGTAAGATCGTATGTGCCTACGGTAGGTTTCCGAGGGAGACCCGTTTTTGTTGCTGGACTGATGTCCTTGTTGACCCTTGAGGGTCCTTGTGTTGTTGGACTGAGGTCCCGTTTACCCTTGGAGGGATTTGATGCATTGCAGATGTTGATATGACATGCTACTAGTATGATAAGTTCATTTATCGTACTGTTGCAATCATATATGCGAGCTTGGCATACGGGGTTTCCTAATGGGAAACTCAGGCATCGTTGTTTGATTCATGTTTCAGGACCGCAGTAGGTTCTGCCGGGTGGTGACAGCGGCCGCACACATTTTGGGGTCAGGATCCTATTCGGACTCTTCGAGGTCGTCATGATTACTTTTACCTGTCTTTCGTTGTATTGTTGTAATGATGTCTTTTGACAAACTCTGTTGTATTTTGGTGCACCGACTGTTGATTTATATGAGTAACATTCCCGTTGATGAGTTTATCTGGTAATATCTGGGTTGTTTAAATTTTTAAATTTTCGCTGTTCCGGGATGTTACACACAAAACTACAGAAACGATAGGAGTTTTTGTAATTCCGTTTCGATAGACAAATAGAGATAAACAAGAACACCGTCGTCACTTAGTAATAATATATAGAACTGCATTTATTTCTTAAGTAATAAATATGCAAACATTTGTGACATAAATTAACATGCGCTTTCAATAACAATATTTTAGCTTAAATATGAACTTGTTATTGTCAGAATCATTATGAAACTTGCAAACTTGGAAAACAAAAAATGCACTTGTATATAAGCCACAGAAACCGATTTAGGTAATCTTTTTGTAATACAAGTAGATTAAGATGGCAGATGACATACAACTTGAGAATTTTAACAATGTGAGGTGAATTTCTGGCAAGAAAACGAAATTTGGAAGACAAACTTTTATCTTTTTTATTTGTGAACTCCAGAAACTAGTTTTTCCTTATTCCCTAGTAAATAACTGTACCCTATTTTAGTGCCTAGTATCATAAAAAAATCTACATATAATAATAAATACAGTGAACGCGTATTTGTGAGTTTAGGGTCTCTTTGAATAACCTCAAATATATATACCATGATTTTTGAGGAAAACTGCATTATTCAGAAAAATATAGTTTTCAATTCCAAGAATAACTGGATCCCCTTAAATAATACATTATAAATTTAGGTTTTTTACCGAAAACACGTTTATCAAAAAAAGTGGTGTTATCTTTTTTGTCTTAAATATGATGTGTTTCTTTCTTTTCTGGTTTGTTTGGGTTTTTGCTACAGTACAATTTTTTTTTGTTGGTTTCTTTGTTTCTCATAAAACCTATGATTTTACAAAAAAATACGTTTTTTACCCTAACAAATTATTGTGTATGATAATGTATTTTAAAAACACATTATTTTAACTGGATGCCAACTTGGAAAATGTAATTTTTAAAATAAAAGATTTGAAATTTTTAGTTACCCAAACTAAATACTCAAAAATTATAACTTTACGGTTGATTTTAATTACAAAGGTCTCATATTTCGGGTGTCTGACCAAAACCTGACTTTAGTTTATTACAAACAAAATGACTTTTGGATTGACAATGTAGGTGCAAGATTTGTGTAATATCCATCGGTGCAATAGGCGCCTAAGACATCAATCACTTCTAGAAGACCAACAAAGAGTTAAAAGAATGATTTAAATCAATTAGTTACTAACCTTGGTGGAGGTAGCAACCCAACTGCCTGCATATTTTTCCTCTTCAACAGCACCGTGCTCGTGGAACAATCAGCATTCGGCTTAGTCCCATGTTGGATCTGCATCGGCGTCCCACAAGTTTCTGTATTAATTGAACTCTTATTGATGTGCATTGGGAATCTAATATTTGGGTTGACCGGTGGTAATTCTAGTAGACCAACACCACCCTCACTAACGGGCTTCTGGGAAAGGTTGGGCTGTCTTTTTGGCACCTTAGACTGGGGCGCTAAAGTGGCGACAATTCCTCGATACGGAGCAAGCCGTGTCACCTTCTTGGGCGGCATCTGGGTGAGGTTGTAACATCCCGAAACAACGGAAAAATTTAAAAATTTAAACCATCAAGAGATCATCAGAATAAACTCAACATCGGGAATGTCACTCAATAAACCAACCGTCGGTGCACCAATATTACAACAGAGTTTGTCAAAAAGACGTGATTACAATAATACAATGGAAAGACAGATAAAGTAATCACGACGACCTCGAAGAGTTCGATGAGGATCCTGGCCTCAAGATGTGTGCGCCCGCGGTCACCACCCGACAGAACCTACTGCGGTCCTGAAACATGAATCAAACAACGATGCTGAGTTTCCCATTAGGAAACCCCGTATGCCAAGCTCACCTATATGCATACAATAGTACGGTAACTGAACCTATCATACTAGAATCATGTCATGTCACATCTGCAATGCATCGAATCCCTCAACAGGGTAAACGGGACCTCAGTCCAACAACCACGACCCTCAACAGGGTCCACAAGGACATCAGTCCAGCAAAAACCACAACGGGTCTCCCTCGCAAACCTACCGTAGGCACATACGGTCTTACGGACAGTACGCGACGCGTCGCCCCACACGCGACTACACGAGCCTAAGGGATCGGTGAGGAGCGTCCGCACTTCCGTGCAGAGAACCACGTGTTCAACACCACCTTAGACGGAGTCGTAGCCTCGTCGGTCAACATCCCAGGATAGGTGCCCAATCGGGGATCATCGCCGGCACAACATCAGCGGCATCGCCGGCACAAAAATCGGCGGTACAACATACGTCCGGCACAACGTCGGACGGTACAACCACAAACCGGAATCTCATCAGCACCATCATCGCCGGCAACAACCTCGGCGGCATCGCTGGCACAACAACGGTGGTACAACATACGTCCGGCACAACATCGGATGGGTCCAGACCGTAGTCTGCAGGGTCATCATGCTCCACGAGCCATGCGTCACACGTATTGGGATCCGCAATCCCTCAAGTCTGCTACTCATACAATGAGTCCAATCAATCCATCAAATTGTCACGATCCATACATGGGGTGAAGCGTCCCGGACACCAACACTCTTCCACACGGCGGTCCCTGGGCAAGCACGCATAACGCGCCCACCGTCACCTCCCTGCTCACGCACAAGGCGAGGACATGGGTTTCCGTGGACAAAGTTGGCATCAAAAGGGGAACCAAGATTTCTGTCCTGTGCAAAACGGTCGACCGAAATAGACCACTCGGTCGACCATTTTCCTCAAGGGAATCGGTCGTCCGGAAGTGACATCCGTTCGACCGCTTCCACCGGGGAAAACGGTCGACCGAATGTGACAGCTCGGTCGACCGCTTCCACAAGGGAATCGGTCGAACGAAGCGTCTGCAACGGTCGAACTATTTGCGCAACACAAAATCCTAACGGTCTACCGGAGGTCTAAAACCGGTCGACCAAACGAGGTCAAAATCCGGGGTGTGGTCAACATCAAAATCGAATCTATCGGTCGACCGACTCAGGGGTCTCGGTCGACCGAAAACTAATAGGGTCATCCTATTATTTCTACTTCATACAACGGTCGACCGAACGAAAACCAACGTCCGAACATCTTGCATAAAAAATCCAATAACTTAAGTTCCGGTCGACCGAACAAGGGACCCGGTCGACCGAAACACAACAGACAGGCAATAATACTCTACTTTGGTTGACCGCCCGAAGGGTCTGGTCGACCATTGGTCGTATTCAACCTCGCGCCAGCGGAGGTTTTACGTCGCTCTCGATGCCGGGGAGGCCTCCGACCACCCCCGACCGACCGACCACATTCCCCCAACGTGGGGAAACAATAAAATCAAACTAGAAGCCGGCATACCTCGACGAGAAGAACGACGAAGAACACCGGAGTCGCTCGACGTCCCCTGCGACTGCAACCTCCGATCTCGCGCCTCACACTCGCGCCTCCGCTGCTCCCAGCACCACTCGACACGCTGGAGCAACTCCTTCGACCTCTGGACGTCGGAGAGAACAAACGAAATGAGAGAGAGAGAGAGAGAGAAAGAAAGAAAGAAGTGAAGAGGTTAAAAGGTAAGGCTTCTCCTCAACCCAACACACGCACAGTAACCGCCCCCCCCCCCCCCCCCCTACACCCATACCGCCACTGTTCATCGCCCATTTCCCATGCAAAGCTCCTCCTTAACCTCATTAGCACCTTAATCCCTAGGTCAGGGATTTAACAATCCACCCAACTTAAAAGGATTTCGTCCCAAAATCAAACAAGCAACTCACCGAAAAGCTCTGGATACTGCCTTCTGACTTCCTCCTCGATCTCCCAAGTGGCCTCGCGCTCACTGTGATGCTGCCATCGGACCTTCACCATCGGAATGGTCCGCCTCCTGAGCTGGTGATCCATACGATCAACTATCTGGACCGGTCTCTCCTCGAGTGATAAGTCCTTCTGTATCTCTGGTACTGCAATCTCAATCACGTGAGTTGGATCTGCAACGTACTTCCTCAACATCGATACATTGAAGATGTTGTGAAGACCCGAAAACTGTGGCGACAATGCAATCCTGTAGGCAACCTCCCCAACTCGGTCGAGGATCTCAAACGACCCCACATACCTCGGACTGAGCTTCCCCTTCCTCCAAAACCTCATCAATCCTCGGGCAGGGGAAATCTTCAGAAACACGTGGTCACCAACCTCAAAGCTCAACGCCCGTCTGCGTCTGTCAGCATAACTCTTCTGCCTGCTCTGTGCCGTGGCCAATCTCCTCCGGATCACATCCACCTTCTCTGCATACATCTGCACGAGCTCTGGCCCTACTAACTGCCTCTCGCCCACATCACTCCAGCGTATCGGTGATCTGCAAGGCCTCCCGTACAAAGCCTCGTACGGTGCCATCCCAATACTCGAATGGTAGCTGTTGTTGTAGGCGAACTCGATCAGCGGCAGGTACTCATCCCAGTGTCCTGACCAATCCAAGGTACATGCTCTCAGCATATCCTCCAGGGTCTGGATCATCATCTCTGACTGACCATCTGTCTGCGGGTGAAACGTTGTACTGAACCTCAGTCGTGTCCCCAAAGCCTGCTGCAGACTCCCCCAAAATCTGGATGTAAACCTGGGATCCCGATCAGAGATGATGCTCACTGGTACTCCGTGCAATCTGACTATCTCCTCCACGTACAACTTAGCTAGACCCTCCAAAGGCAATGTGGTCTTGATCGCTAAGAAGTGCACCGACTTGGTCAGTCGATCGACTATCACCCAAATCGCGTCGTGGAATCTCCTCGTCTTCGGCAGCCCTGTGACAAAATCCATCGTCACGTGCTCCCACTTCCACTCAGGAAGCTCAATACACTGCACCGGTCCCGCCGGTCGCTGATGCTCAATCTTCACCTGCTTACAGACTAAGCACCGGCCCACGAACTCTACAATGTCCCTCTTCATGCCCTTCCACCAGATGTTCCGCTGCAGGTCCTTATACATCTTTGTACTCCCCAGGTGGATGGTATATCTCGGTCGGTGTGCCTCCTCCATGATGTCATCTCTCAGCCCATCAACCTTCGGCACCCAGATCCGACTCCTGAACCTCAGACCACCATCAACCCCCACACTGAAGTCTGATCCATCTCTGGTAGCTAACTGTAACAGATCAGCTAGCTCCTCCTCACCCTGCTGAGCCTACACAACGCGTGAGACGGTCTGCGGCTCTACCCTCAGCCCAGCAATCACTGCTCCTCTGGAACCCTCTGTGAACGGCCTCCACTCTAACAGCGTCTCAAGTAGCCTCCACTCCGGGATGCACAAACTAGCAACTGACACCTCAACCTTCCTGCTCAGTGCATCTGCGACCGAATTCGCCTTCCCCGGATGATAGGAGATGGTGAAATCGTAGTCCTTAATAAACTCAAGCCATCTGCGCTGTCTCATATTCGGCTCCCGCTGAGAGAACAAATACTTCAGGCTCTGATGATCGGTGAAGACCTCGAACTGCTCGCCATAAAGATAATGTCGCCAGGTCTTCAACGCGTGAACCACCGCTGTTAACTCCAGATCATGAGTAAGGTAGTTCTTCTCGTGTACCTTCAGCTGCCTCGAAGCATACGCCACCACCTTCCCGTGCTGCATCAGAACACAGCTCAGGCCAACCCCTGACGCATCACTGTAAATCACGTAGCCTCCACTGCCACTCGGTAGCGTCAGAATCGGCGCTGTCGTCAGTCGCCTCTTCAGCTCCTGAAAACTGTCCTCGCACTTCTGGGACCAAACGAACTTGACGCCCTTCTGCGTCAATGTTGTCAACGGCGAAGCAAGCCTGGAGAAGTCCTGAATGAACCGCCTGTAATACCCAACAAGTCCCACGAAGCTCCTGATCTCAGTCACGCTCCTCGGGGCTCTCCACTGAGTCACAACCTCTACCTTCGCAGGATCCAATGAAATCCCATCTGCCGACACGATGTGCCCCAGAAACGCCACCTGATCCAACCAAAACTCGCACTTCGTGTACTTTGCATACAACTCCTAATCTCTCAAGATGCCAAGCACAATCCTCAGGTGCTCCCGGTGTTGCTCCCTGTCAGGCGAGTACACCAAGATATCATCCCCAAACACCACAACAAAACTGTCGAGGTACGGCTGAAAGGTCCTATTCATCAGGTCCATGAATGCTGCAGGTGCATTCGTCAGTCCAAATGGCATCACCAAGAACTCGTAGTGCCCGTATCGTGTCCTGAAGGCTGTGTTCTGAACATCGGCCTCTCTGATCCGCAACTGGTGGTAACCTGAGCGCAGATCAATCTTCGAGAACAATCTCGCTGTCTGCGACTGATCAAACAAATCATCAATCCTGGGCAAAGGGTACCAGTTCCTAACAGTAACCTTATTCAGCATCCTGTAGTCGATGCACATCCGCAACGACCCATCCTTCTTCTTCACGAACAATACATGCGCTCCCCACGGTGAGACACTCGGTCGGATAAACCCTGAGTCCATCAACTCCTGCAACTGCTTGTTCAGCTCTGTCAACTCAGCAGGTGCCATCCGATACGGTGCCTTCGACTGGGGTGTCGTGCCAGCCGTCAACTCAATGCCGAACTCGATCACTCGGTGCGGCAGTAAACGAGGAATCTCTGCAGGAACACATCTGGAAACTCCTGTACGACCTCTATATCCTCCAGCCTCCTCGTCTCAGGATCAGGAACAACCAAAGTGGCCACGAATGCTCTGCAACCCTGACACATCAGCCTCTGTGCCTTAACCGCACACACAATCAGACGACCTCCTCTACTCCTCGTCCCTCTGATCAACACATCAGGCGCGTCCTGCCTCGGTATAAGGATCTTCTTCTCATGGCAAAAGACTCGCACATCGTACTGTGATCGTCAGTCCATCCCCAGTATGACGTCGAAGTCCTCTATCGGCAGCAAGACCAGATCTGCCTGAAAGTCATGGTCTCCCGAAACAACTGTGGTGCCGGGGAGAAAGCTCCCCACAGTGCCCACCTCACCCATAGGCGTACTGACTTCCAACAAATCAGTCAGCAGCTCAGGGGTCTGATCCAACTCGCCAGCAAACTTCTCCGAAATGAAGGAGTGTGTGGCGCCACAATCAAATAAAACACGAGCAACCAAACCTGAAATGACAAGGGTACCTTCCACAACAGTGTTGGAGTCCTTCACCTCCTCAGCCCGGACGGTGAAGACTCGACCTGCTCTCCTGGTCTGGCTCTGCGGAACGACGGACCTGCTGCCTCCGCTCCTCCCTGAGACTGGTGGTCCTGGCCTCCTGCTCGTCTCGCCCTGCCTACTCGGGCAATCTCGGATGTAATGGCCCATCTGACCGCATCCTAAGCATGCACCTGTACGTCGGGGGCACTCCTGACCCGGATGAGATCTCCTGCAAGTACCACACGCTCCAGACTGGCGTGATCCTCCTCCATCGAACCGGGGCCTCTTGCCCGGGTTCCCAGTGGAACGTCCAACTGCACGTCCTCCCGTGCTCACTGGCGGCTTCCGCGCCTCCTTGTAATTCTCCTGGTAGTCCTGATCGATGAGCGTCGCATACTTCACCGCATCCGCCACCGTCTGCGGCATGCCGGTAATCACACGCGACCTGAGATGCTTCCTCAGCCCCTTGATGAACTTTCGTGCATGCTGCTCCGGCGTCACGTAGGTCTCAGAACAATAACGCTCAAGGGCGTTAAACCTGCTGACATAACTAGCCAAGGACATCTCCTTCTGCTCGAGGGCCAAGAACTCCTCCTTCTTCCTGTCTCTGACGTGCTGCGGAAAGAACTGCTGGTTGAAATCCTCAAGGAATTCCTCCCAGCTCACGTCAACTCGGTCAGCAAACACCACCGCAGATGTGGTCCTCCACCAGTTTGCTGCCTCACCATCCAGCACATAGGTGGCCAGACTCACAATCTGCTCTGGTACACAACTGATCGCCTGGAAAATCCTCTAGATCTTAAAGTCCCAGTCCTCTACAGCCTCAGGGTCACTCCTGCCGTCGAAACTAGGCGGGTGCTGCCTCATGAAGCGGTCATGTTCTGCACCGGTCCCTGTCTGCTCTGCCTTCGCTGCCTGACGCTCAAGGAACTCGCTCAACCTGTCCCAGGTAGCACCCTCAGTGGCATCACTGGCAACGCGCTCATTCGCGACAATCCTCACACGTCTCGGAGGCATCTGGCACAAGAAACAACTCAAGATCAGCCATGAATTCATGCTAAAGGAAAGTGCAACCTACACTACTATACTGGGGTGATTTCTTTGGGAGCCACACATAGGGACCAACCTCTCTGATACCAAGTTGTAACATCCCAAAACAGCGGAAAAATTTAAAGATTTAAACCATCAAGAGATCATCAGAATAAACTCAACATCGGGAATGTCACTCAATAAACCAACCGTCGGTGCACCAATATTACAACAGAGTTTGTCAAAAAGACGTGATTACAATAATACAATGGAAAGACAGAAAAAGTAATCACGACGACCTCGAAGAGTCCGATGAGGATCCTGGCCCCAAGATGTGTGCGCCCGCGGTCACCACCCGAAAGAACCTACTGCGGTCCTGAAACATGAATCAAACAACGATGCCTGAGTTTCCCATTAGGAAACCCCGTATGCCAAGCTCATCTATATGCATGCAATAGTACGGTAATTGAACCTATCATACTAGAAGCATGTCATGTCACATCTGCAATGCATCGAATCCCTCAACAGGGTAAACGGGACCTCAGTCCAACAACCACAACCCTCAACAGGGTCCACAAGGACATCAGTCCAGCAATAACCACAACGGGTCTCCCTCGGAAACCTACCGTAGGCACATACGGTCTTACAGACAGTAAGCGACGCGTCGCCCCACACGCGACTACACGAGCCTAAGGGATCGGTGAGGAGCGTCCGCACTTCCGTGCAGAGAACCACGTGGTCAACACCACCTTCGACGGAGCCGTAGCCCGGTCGGTCAACATCCCAGGATAGGTGACCAATCGGGGATCATCGCCGGCATAACATCAGCGGCATCGCCGGCACAACATCGGCGGTACAACATACGTCCGGCACAACATCAGACGGTACAACCACAAGTCGGAATCTCATCGGCACAATCATCGCCGGCAACAACCTTGGCGGCATCGCCTGCACAATATCGGCGGTACAACATACGTCCGGCACAATATCGGACGGGTCCAGACCGTCGTCTGCAGGGTCATCATGCTCCACGAGCCATGCGTCAGATGCATTGGGATCCACGATCCCTCAGGTCTGCTACTCATACAATGAGTCGAATCAATACATCAAATTGTCACGATACATACATGGAGGTGACGCGTTCCGGACACCCACACTCTTCCACACGGCGGTCCCTGGGCAGGCACGCATAATGCGCCCACCGTCACCTCCCGGCTCACGCCCAAGGCGAGGACACGGTTTTCCGTGGACAGAGTTGGCATCAAAAGGGGAACCAGGATTTCTGTCCTGTGCAAAACGGTCGACCGAAATAGACCACTCGGTCGATCGTTTTCCTCAAGGGAATCGGTCGTCCGGAAGTGACATCCGGTCGATCGCTTCCACAGGGGAAAACGGTCGACCGCATGTGACAGCTCGGTCGACCGCTTCCACAAGGGAATCGGTCGACCGAAGCGTCTGCAACGGTCGAACTATTTGCGCAACAAAAAATCCTAACGGTCTACCGAAGGTCTAAAACCAGTCGACCGAACGAGGTCAAAATCCGGGGTCTGGTCAACATCAAAATCGAATCTATCGGTCGACCGACTCAGGGGTCTCGGTCGACCGAAAACTTACAGGGTCATCCTATTATTTCTACGTCATACAACGGTCGACCGAACGAAAACCAACGTCCGAACATCATGCATAAAAAATCTAATAACTTAAGTTCCGGTCGATCGAACAAGGGACCCGGTCGTCCGAAACACAACAGACAGGCAATAATACTCTACTTCGGTCGACCGCCCGAAGGGTCTGGTCGACCGTTGGTCGTCTTCAACCACACGCCAGCCGAGGTTTTACGTCGCTCTCGACGCCGGGGAGGCCTCCGACCACCCCCGACCGACCAACCAGATCCCCCCAACGTGGGGAAACAATAAAATCAAACTAGAAGCCGACATACCTCGACGAGAAGAACGACGAAGAACACCGGAGTCGCTCGACATCCCCCGCAACTGCAACCTCCGATCTCACGCCTCACACTCGCGCCTCCGCTGCTCCCAGCACCACTCGACACGCCGGAGCAACTCCTTCGACCTCTGGACGTCCGAGAGAACAAACAAAATGAGAGAGAGAGAGAGAGAGAGAAATGAAGAAGTGAAGAGGTTAAAAGGTAAGGCTTCTCCTCAACCCAACACACGCACAGTAACCGCCCCCCCTACACCCATACCGCCACTGTTCATCGCCCATTTCCCATGAAAAGCTCCTCCTTAACCTCATTAGCACGTTAATCCCTAGGTTAGGGATTTAACAGAGGCTCTGGACCATCATCTTAAAACCCCTTTCGTGAATGCGGCATACCTTGGGAGGGTAGATGATGATCGGCTTGCTGGAGAAGTTAGCCTTGTTGTCGTCAGCTGGATTGGGTTCTTGGGGTTGCACCTCTCAGGTTTGGGACTGTGGATCGACTCATATTTGGAGATGTTGGTTCTAGATGGAGCGAGAGATAGAACTTATTATCGCTTTTATATAGCAACTCATGCAACGGTTGATAAAAATACAAAGAACGGGTTTTGTTGGACTATGTATTATCTAAAATATATTTTCTAACTCCATAAAAATATTTGGGAGGTTTTGCCACGGCTATGTCACTAAAGCATTCTTCATTGACAACTTCTACGTTTTTCTTTTTTGAATTCATGGAAATAACAAACAAAGGGAAGCAACGTTTAGTAACAAATGTCGATTTTAATTGAAAACCTTTAATTAAAATCTAATAATTATTTTCAGCAACCGTCTTCAGATTTTCAATAACTACCATCTATTTTCAGGGTCCAGTAAAACAATTTAGTAATTTTTCATCTAAAAAAGCCGAAATGGCAATAACATGCATGTCGCATGATAGGATGTATGATTAAGTTTTAGTTCGTAAACAAGTCACGTGAAAAAAAATATCCAAAGAAATAGGCGAGGTTATTCGTTTTTTTAAAAAAAATCGGGGAACTTTTCATAAACAAAATTGCATGACCTTTCCGTTAAATTGGTTACTTTTTTTTAATATAAAAACATTGCCCAATTGTTTCCTAAAATCAGGTGGGATTTTATTTTCTCAAAAAATACCTGTGATTCGTTTACCTAAAATAGTTGGGTGACTTTGTTCCCGCGAAAAGATTTGTCCCGTGGTTTTTTTTTTGTATATCTCAAAAACGATTTGTGTCTTTTCCCCTAGAAACTTATCAAAGTTATATTTAGAATAGTGTTTCAAGACTCGAGTGATTTTAGGTTATGAGTCAATTTCCATCGTCCATGGAAACCATGAATTGTGTACCCACCCAATTCACTCGTTTTGTGGGGGTAAATTACGGAAAGCCCCATGAATTCTGGACTCAATTGACTAAATATTCCTTTTGAATTTTAAGACGTTCGTTATCCCGAAAGTGTCATATTAAGTCACGTGGGGTCAGCTATCTCGGGGTTGCCGTGTGCCATGTCAAACAATTTACGAGTACTTTGGAAGAACAAGAACATGTAAACCGTTTAAAATACATCACATTCTAGGGTATTACAAAAGAGTAGATATGTGAGTCCGCTATCTATTGGACTCGAGTCATTTCATCAAAATTTGGAACCCAAAGAAAGGATGATCGAGAGTCACATTCGGTCTAAGCATGTAGTTTGATAATTAATCCATTTAATTGTTTAATAGTCACTAACACTAAGACAAAAAACTCAAACGGAACAAGTCTAATGATTTCATTGGTCATGGGAAATTTTAGGAAATTTAAAAATTTCCTAGAAATTAACCATTTGGTACCTAATAATCGGAAGACCGGGTCTATAACATTTGAAATCAGCAGCAGAGGCTATAACGTATTTACAAGTCTATATATACGCGTGCATCCGACCCTCTCCTTACTTTCGACTCGTGTTAGTATATCCTGCCCAATTACAATGTCTCGATTGCTTTTGCTCGCATCACCTCAGTCTCTTCTCAGCAACTTTGCTCCTTCAAGTTCCCCCACCACGTCCACACACCTTGATAGTAACTTAATCGTCTACATCTCGGCCATGTTTGCACTTTTACTGCTATTCTTTGTTACCTTCACTGGCTTCCGCAATTCATACGATGAGGGGCGACTACGCCGACCTACTCCTGTTAGTTTTTCAGATGTACCAGCCCCAACTTCACCCGCGCAAAGGCACTTGATATCAATCGTGGTGGCGGTGGAGTTACAACATCACTATTACGATGGTGATGTGGATGAAACTTGTTTGATTTGTCTTCAAAGGTTCACAACAGGAGAAGCAGTTCGAGCTCTACCTTGTGCGTGTAAGATGGTGTACCACACTCGTTGTGTAGAACAGTGGTTTTACTCAAACACTGTGTCGTGTCCCGTTTGCAGAAAACAAGTTCCACTGCCGTGCTTGGATGGCAAGATGGGTGTTGGGAAGGAATCGGAGGTCATCATTGACGTGGAATGGAGTTTAGGGTTTCAATGACATAAGTGACCCTCTCTACCAATACAAGTTGTGAAAGAAATATGTCTTGGTATAGTCTCGCGATTTCTTCAACTTATATTTGTGCTTCATGTAAATGCATAATCCTGATGTCGGAGCCTCTTATGAGATTTTGGAGCTATTGTGATGTTGAAGTTGTGTTAACAAACTATAGTCTTGATTTATAATATATTTTTTAATTGTTTTATGTTCATTAAATTTAATTAGTTAACAAAAATAAATTACATACTCCTACATAAAACTTGGGGTGGTTTGTGCACCTCAAATCCACAAAAATGTCTTTTAATTAATTGGACAAGTGTTTGTGACAGTTACGAAAGTGAAAAATTTTGATATTAATTTTCTGATGTTCCCACTTAGGAATGTAACACCCTAGAAGAAAAAAATTATAAGGTAGTAATAATAATAATAATAGCGTTACAATAAATCGGCAAATTAACATTTCTAATTCTCGGACGTGGGGAGAGCTACATATGCTTTAGAAACATAGGGAGACTTTTCCACTTTAATATAGTTATCTTGTTGCTCAAACGAAAGGACATCATGTATACATTAAGAATAATATACCAGGACTGCATTACCGGAGATTCAAGGTTAAAAAATGTAGGTCAATCAGGTTTAATAATTATTCAATAATTCGTTCGAACCAATTCTATAAATGTAAGAACTTTAACTCGATCTAATCTCTAAAGTGTAGATCTTGCACCAATGTTTTTAGGGTGATTTACTTGGGTATACCTCAAAAGGTGAACAATTGTCGAAATACTCTTGCGTTTTCACTATTTACTTGGGTACACTTCACTTCAAACTTTATTGCTTGCATACCCTCGGGTCGTTTATGGGTCACATTCCGTTAAATTTTCTGTTGGTTCATTTATAAAACACCCTCTAAAATTCAAATGTCCTTAATATTAAATATAAAAACACAAAACAAATATTTTCTTTACAAACACACCTTTCTTCTCCCTCTCTCTTATTTTCTCTCTTCTCTCTTTCTCTCTTCTCCCTCTCTCTCCCTCTCTTTCTCTATTCTCCCTCTCTCTCTTGTTCTCTCTCTCCTCTCTCTACATAAACTCTCGTTTGTTCTCTCTCTACTCTCATCCTCTCTCTTCTCCATATCTCTCCTATTCTCTCTCACTCATGTTCTCTCTTCTCCCTCTCTCCTCTCTCTCTCTTGTTCTCTCTTCTCCCCCCTTTCTCTCTCATGTTCTCTCTTTCCGATTCTCTCTTCTCCTTTTTTTTCTCTCTCTCTCCTCCCTCTCTTCGCCTTCTCTCTTTCTCTCTCCTCTCTCTCTCATGTTCTCTCTTCTCTATCTCTCATATTCTCTCTTCTCCCTCTCTCTTTCTCTCTCTCTCCCCTATTCTCTCTTTGCCCTCTCTCTTTCTCTCTATTCTCTCTCTCATGTTCTCTTTCTCTCTCTCCTGTCCTCTCTCTCTAATTCTCTCTCTTCTCCCTCTCGAATTCTCTCTCACTCTCTCTCAAATTCTCTCTCCTCTCTCTCTTTCTCTTCTCCCTCTCGAATTCTCCCTCTCTCGTTGGAGAGAATTGGAGAGGATAGAGAATTCGAGAGGGAGAAGAGAGAAGAGAGAGAATTGGAGAAGAGAGAGAATTCGAGAGGGAGAAGAGAGAGATTTCGAGACGGGGAGAGAGAGAGGAGAGAGAGAATTCGAAAGGAAGACGAGAATTCGAAATGAAGAAGAGAGAAAGAGGGAAAAGAGAGAGAGAGAAAGGGGGAAAAGAGAGAAAATGGGAAAAGGGAGAAAAGGGAATAGGAGGGGGAGAGAGAATTTGAGAGGGAGAGGGAGAAGAGAGAAAGACAGAGAGGAGAGAGATTTGGAGAGGGAGAAGAGAAAGAGGAGAGAGAATTTGAAAGGAAGAATCGAGAAAGAGAGAGAAAAGAGAATAGAAGAGGGAGAGGAGAGAATTCGAAAGGAAGAAGAGAGAAAGAGGGAGAAAAGCGAATAGGAGAGAGGGAGAGAGAAGAGAGAACATGAGAGGAGAGAGAACATGAGAGAGAGAGGAGAGAAAGAGAAAGAGAGAGGGAGAAGAGAGAACCGGAGAGAGAGAGAGGAGAGAGAACATGAGAGAGATGGGAGAAAGGGAAAGAGAGAGAGATAATATATAGGAGAGAGAGGGAGAAGAGAGAAGAAAGAGAGAGGAGAGAGAACAAAAGAGAGTATTTAGAGAGAGAGGAGAGAGAGGGAGAAGAGAGAAAGAGAGGGTAGAGAGAACAAGAGAGAGAGAACGAGAGAAAGAGAGAGGGAGAAGAGAGAAAGAGAGGAGAGAGAAAACAAGAGAGAGAGTAGAGAGAGAACAAGAGAGAGGAGTAGCGAGAGAGATGAGAGAGAGAGAGAACAAGAGAGAGAGGGAGAAGAAGGGTGTGTTTGTAAAGAAAATATTTGTTTTGTGTTTTTATATTTAATATTAAGGATATTTGAATTTTCAAGGGTGTGTTTTGTAAATGAACCAACAGAAAATTTAACGGAGTGGGCCCATAAACGGACTGAGGGTATGCAAGCAATAATTTTTGAAATGAGGTGCACCCAAGTGAATAGTAAAAACACCAGGATATTTCGGCAACTGTGCACCTTTTGAGGTCTACCCAAGCAAATCACCCATGTTTTTATTAAGAACTAAGATATTTATTTATATTTTGTGCAAAAATTATTGCATAATCTTGATGCATGATGGTTTAATTTATTAAAAAATTATAATTTGGAACCACAAATTAGTGGGTTTTAATACACAGATATAATGAATTTTAAAGAACAGTTATAGGAGTAGAAGAGCCAAAACTTAGTGGGGAGTGCAATTTTAGCCTTGATAAGATAGGATTTGTTTTTGTTTTTCCACCTAACTAAAATATTAATTTTTTGCATGTCACAATTATCAATGTCCTCAAATTCATTTTCTAAGTGAGATTTAAGTTCACAAGATGAGGATTGAGGAGCGATCCCTACCCTTGAACTAATTTTACATCAGTTTAGCCTTGATATTAAGTTGAACTTTAAACTTCGAATGAAAATCTAAACGTAGATCTTGATCCATGAATTATATTATATTTGTATCTCAAAATAATAATAATTGAGAAACATTTGATAGAAGATCAAGGGACCAGATTTTTTGATGAATGCAATACGTCCATTTTTACAACCTGTGAACTCATATGAAATGACAACCATTTATTTTTATTTTTAGTGTACAAAGTCAATATGATTCATATTTAAAGATTTACAATTCGGATTTTTCATTCCAAGTTTAAATATCAAGTTATTATTAAAGATGAAATGATGTTAAATTAGTTTAAGGGTATGGGAAACTATCCTCTTATAAGATTTATGTTCATTACTTAAATGGCAACTATGCACGATTTTTTTGGCTTTTCTAGTCGTTTTTCTCCAAGCATAATTTGAATCATCATTGTCTATGTCAATTGTAATTTGTAAATATGATATGTTGCATCAAGTTACTAGCTGAAACTAGAATATTGTCCTTGATAAAAATCAAAAAATGCATTTGAATTATTTTAATGCTATCAATATGAGTATTACATTTTTCCTAAGTCATAATATCAAAAACTTCATCTAAAATAGGTTGCACACCTACAAATTTAGATCCAGAACCCACTATTAAGGCTAAATAATACAACATTGGGGTGGTTTCCAATCTTTATTAAAATTTTGTTTCATAGGTCTAACTATTTCAAAAAAAATAAATCGGCATAACTTAGGAAAATTACTACCACTTAATTTTTTTTGTTGCAATACAAAAAAGCATAAGAAATTCCATAACAGTACGGCAATTTTCCTAATCAATATTACATATCAAATCTTCATCTCTAGAATATATACAAACATGTAATTAATTCAGCATAATCAATGAAATCCCTGATCATATCATACATGGAGTTTGATTGATTCAGTTATAATACCGCAAGTGCATGGCGTCGGTGAAGACACGGCAAGTACGGCTCGAGTCCACTGGGAGGTGTGTCGACTTCTAGTTCTTCGGAAATCAAGTGGAAAATTAAAGGGGAGAAAAAGTTGATTATACTAAACTACACTACACTAAACTGGGAAGCATCAAACAAGGCAAATGAAAGCGAGAGAAATCGAAAGAGAGAGGAATTGAAACTAAACTAAGTACGATCAAAGCAAGATGAGAATCAGGAAGAAAACCCCCTAGGGGTGGAGTGTTTGTACACATGAAAGAAAGTGGCGAAGATTGCATTCAATAAGGCACAAGTTAAGTTGTGTTTTCACGCTTAGGAAATACCTAATGGTTGTGGCAGAACCTATCATTCCAATCACTAACCTAGTTGATTAACATGAGCATAAACAAGTTGGTTATTAAGAACCTAAACAAGCCTGGGAAATACCTAATGATTATGACGAAACCCATCAAGTTAAGTATTCTCTTTTAAACAAACAAGCATACACCCACATTCATCCCATTCTTCATGACATGTTTAAACATCAACTCCACCCACAAAGGGGATGGAACTACTCACGACTCATTAAGAAAAGTAGACAAAACGAAATTAAGCTAATTAAGCTAAGAAAAAGGAAACATGCTAATTAATTATACTACGATTAAGACAAACAAAATTAATTAAGCATGCAAGAATTAAAAGAGAATATAAAACTAACAAAACTTTCTTTATTTACTCACTCACATTACAAGTAGCATCTCTCTACTAGAGTTTTGCTCCAAGGTTTTACTCCAACTAGAGAGAATGACCACCAAGAGAGGAGTACATTACAAGGGTGGAGGAAGAGTTCTATTTATAGTTATAGAAAAAGGTAATCCAAGACAATCCCCCAATCTAAGACTAATGACATACTATAAATGGACATAAAACACACTAAATACAACACCGACTAAATCTAATCGGGACTGGATCAGATCCAACCGCCAATTGGCGGTTTGGATTGATTGGATCCGGTCCTGCTTTGGATGAGGCTTTGGTGAGTTGATTTCTTCATGTGTGGTGAACCCGAGTTGGTTGTTTGAGTTTAGGCCCAGATCTAATTGCCAAAATACTCCTTATGATGGTGTGGAGTTTCCTGATTTGCTCATTGACCCTTTTTGGTTTACATCCGGGTCCTTCCCTCTTGCATTTCAGTCCATAAGTCTCACAACTCAGTCCTTTTTCTTACGTTCAGGTCCTTTTTGTGTCTCTTCTTGTCAATTCTGTTTATTCCAGAAACTTAAACATAAAACTCGTTACCTAGCATTGGTTAGGTTTAAAATAAGAATATAAGTCAAGAATATATGCGTAATATGATGTTAATCAAATACCCCTACACCTAGTTTTTGTTAGTCCCGAGCAAAACAAAGAAAGAGAAAAATGAAAGAAAGAGAAAAATGAAAGAAAGGAAAAACATACGAAAAACATGGAAATCCTCACTCACTTTCGTAGGAAACACGGTTGCACTTAGCACGTGAATTAAGTCGTTAAACCTCCTTGTCGCCAAGGAGGAGTGTTGTCTCTTGAGGGTTTTCTGTGGATGTATACCAGAAAATCTGAACATTGATGCATTATTCAACCTAGCAACCCGACTCGATGGACTAATTTCTGTCCATCAATGGATACGGTAATACTATGGGTAGACTCTATATAGGTATTTCGTCCACACACCTAGCCTAATGAACCATTCGTGTAAGTTAATTAAGGACTAAAGTGCAAGACATGGACAACCTTAACATCCTAAAATGATACAAAGTGTAAAGTCCATTAAGGTCTTATTTACATTATCATTTCTTTTTTCTTTTTTTAGTTCTTCTTTTTTTTAATTTTTTACTAGTTGGTGTCTAAATTCCCTTAGGGTTAGGTTTCGTGCATCATTGCCTATGAGGACTTAAACTATCATGTACACATTTCCCCACATCTCCACAAAGGGCGGTCCCTACCACCCGTGTAATGGGAGTTTGGTCAGTGCATCCGAAGTCAAATGACTCGAAAGCGCCAGACACTAAGTCCCCTCAGACCTAATTTCCCGTGTGATAGGAGCCGTGTGAGAAAAGAGAACACCTACTCACCTCTTTCTTATCTACACATGAGCCAAAACCTCTATACTTAAGGTTTCACAATAGGAATTTAAGGGTCCCTGACTACAAGAAACTTCCTTATATTAACAGACACGAATTATTCGACTCACTAGGTTTAGGGTGTACTTCTTTATTTGTTTGAGTATTAAAACCCTATGATCACTCTCCCCCCGAGGGAAAACCGGGGTGTATCCTAATGGTTATATAAGACCTAAAGCCAGTGTACTAGATATCCTAATGCATGATGTTTAAGTCAATTCTTGGAGCTTCCTTTTTTACTTTTCCTATGAACGATTTTGCACATGCTAAACTTACGTAAAACCCACAAAAAAATATTCTTTTGTAAATACATGAAGATTTTTAAAGAAATGTGAAAATTTAAAGCATTAGGCAAGCAAAACAAGTACAGTCACCCAAGGATCATGACAAGCAGATATATCGATATTAAATGCAGCACATTAACGTGACCCTAACAATGCACACAAAAGAAAACAAAAGAAAGTGAAAAAACTCGACTATGTACACATGTATAACACCCCCCACACTTACTTAATGCATTGTCCTCAATGAATGTGAGTATGATTCTACATGGATTTTTGCATTAAAAAAAGATCTCACCAACGTGAAGCGCAAAAAGATGTTCATCGTTATATGGATGAACATATACCCGAATTCCCAAAAACCTATGAGATACTTAAGAAGGGAGACAAATACGTCAAACAAATGGGGCCCAAATACTCAAGGGTTTGGGCCACAACAACCACTGCTCACTTGTGGAGTCTTTTGTGTTTTTTTTCTTTTTTCTTATAAACAAGATATATACATCAACAAAGATATTCTCATAATAATTTTGTCAAGGAATGTCAAATGAGAACATCGAGTCTTACGGACCAGAGATTTGCATCATGGGCTCGCTTCATTGGTACTCTGAGTTGTTATGAGGGGGTTGAAAGGTCAAACTGAAAGGCTCAAACCCTCATGATATTGGTTGGGTGTAGGCAACGTAAATGAGTGGAGTTGTGTTGCCTCACAAGGGTTTAGTTGCTCTTCAAACAAAACCCTCCAACCAATATACGGGTGCATCGAAATAAGTTCCTCAGGCTCATTCGTATGCTGTGACACACCTGTCGCACTAAGAATGAGGCTTCTCCCCAAGTCATCCAACAAGGACTACCCAACCTACTTTATGTTATCAAACATAAGCTCGGTCGCATGTGAGTCCTTGTTGGAGTCAAGATGAAGCTCAAAGGGCTCAACGATCATGAGGCATGGGTAAAGACACCTTCTGGTACGGGTATATGATGAGATGTGTCCCCATCACTAATAGTCTCAACTGAATCATCCAACAAACACCCCCTTTGTATATTCATGTTTGATGTCAGCTCACTCTATTGCATTGCAAAGACATGAAATGAGTTTTTGGTGGACACAAACATTCTCAACGGGTTGCATTGGTGTTGGGGGTGTTTGTTGATTTTGTGGTGCTTTCTCCAATTGGCGGATGAGGTTGAGATTTAAAGGTTGGTCTAAGGACTCATGTTGCCTTCCAGAGTTAAACACATGAAACTCGGCACTCATCTTACCAAATCAAAGCTTATAAGACCATTTCTACAATTACTTAAGGCTTTGGAGGTTGCCAGAAATGGTCTACCCAAAATCAAAGGAATTTGAGAGTGGGTGTTCGCAATAGGTTTGGTATCGAAGACGACAAAATTTACTAGAAATATACAATCTCCAACTTTGATGAGCACGTCCTCAATAATCCCTTTGGGACACGAATGGATCTATCTACCAATTGGAGGGTGATCTTAGTTGGTTTCAATTCTCCCAAGTTCAATTGTTGATAAACAGAAGATGGGAGGAGGTTGACCGGTGATCCTAAATCAAGAAATACATTACTCAAGCTATTGTCCCCTATCTTACACTGAATAGTAGGACAACGATGGTCCTTGTACTTTGTATATGTGGGATTGGACAAAAGTGAGCTCACACTCGCAGCTAACAATGCTTTCTTAGGAACATTGGTCTTCCTCTTTGTTGTGCAGAGATCCTTCAACACTTTGGCATATTGAGGTATTTGTTTTATGACATCCAACAAGTGTTAACCTTCACTTGTTTGAAGACCTCTAATATCTTATCCATTGTGTCACTCTGCTTTTTGGTTAACCTACTAGGATAGGGAGCTTTTGGTAGGTAGGTTTTCTATGGTGCATGAGAAGGAGGCGTTGGTGTATTACCCTCACCCACAGCCTCTTCCTCACCATCATTCCCACCGAGGGGCTGCACAAATGGTGGTGGTGGCAAGGAAATGTGATTGTCAACCTGCTTTCCATTCCTTAAGGTTACAATGATATTGACATGGTGAACAAGTTCCTCCACATGGTTAACTTGCTGCCCCTGACGTACCGAACTCTCATTTCGTAAGTGTGATTGTCGGTAAATGCAGGGATTAGCCTCAGGCTGGCTAGGCAGAGTCACTCGCTATCTCTCTTGGACAGATTGAGCCAATTGACTTATTTAAAGATCAAGAGATTTGATGGTCTGCTAATTCGAAGTAAGAACTTCACTTGTGGATGACATAACTTTTTTAATTGAGTTCTCTAGTCTATGAGTCAAGTTCTCAAGCGAATTGAACCGGGTTTCCATGATGTTTGAATTTGGGAAACCCAGTTGGTGGGTGATTTGAGTTTGGGGTGGCTGATAAGATTGCGAATGCGTGGGAGGTTGGTGTGGTTGGTTAGGAGGCAAAAGAAGTTTGAAGGACCACCCTGGACATTATTTTGGTTCCAGGAAAAGTTATGGTGGTTCCTCCAACCAGGGTTATATGATGATGAATATGAGTCATTCTTGGGCCTATCATAGATGACATTCACCCGATCATGGCTAAAGAATAACTCTTGGTAAGGATGTTTTAAGAGACTATACACAGACCCCTACTCCTACTTGTTTAATACTAATGCAAAAATTCTTTCTCTCATTAATCTCTCCCTAATCACCACGAAAATCTCTTAGTAAATTTAAGTTTAAGAGATAAGAATCTCAGGATCTTAAAGAGGGGTTAGCTAGATTTTAAACCTTGTTAGAGATTGATTGGCTAGCTCCTTTCTCTCTAATCTTGTTTAGAGTTTGGTGAACACTCCGGGGCAAATCCGTGGACGATTCAACGGGCAACGCGACTCCGAATCTTCAAAAAGGGTTTAGAGAACCTTTAGGTATGATTCTCTCTTTGTGGTTTATTTTAATAAATGTAGAGTTACATGATATTAGAATAAACACAAAGTTATGTACATAAAAATTGTTAAAAATATGAAATCGATATTGTATGTTATATTAAATTTTTTGAAATATATACATACATGGGGACACGAAATCCTACACGAGCTTCCTTGTCTTATATTCTGTCCCTTCGTCTTTCGGCATGGGGAAGATAAACCTATCCTGGAACCAAATAACACTCAAATAATTATCAACCACTATCTACAAACCCTCCAAAGGCCTCATGCAAAAAATTTAGAAGTGTCCCTAGTAACAAAGCACTCTATCTTCAGCCTCCTCTCCTCTTCTCACTCTCCGAACCATCTAACCGTCACACTAAGACATCCCACGTCCTTAACCACCAAACCTCTTTCCCTAACCGCCTGGGCAAATGGGGTGTAATTGGCTGCCACCGAGCTATAACTTAAGTTAACGGTCAAACAAAGGTCTATGGGCGGTCGACCGTTTAGAATGTCTCGGCCAGGATAAAAACTATACAATGAGGAACAATTGGACCAAAAGGGGAAAACGTCCAACCGAAAAGATCACGGACATGTCAAGTCCGGATCATTCTACATTTGGTCCACCGCCAACGAGCCACCGGTCGACCGATTATCGGGCTATGCCTGGGCTGCACCAGGCAATGCCTACGCGTTGCCTAGATGCGCCCGTCGGTGCCTGGGTGGCACCCAACCCTCTGGCCTCTGGCGGTGAGCCCAAAACCCCTCACACGCCTTGTGTGAGAAAAAGAATGAACTTGGGAAACCTTTCTCGCGCCCGTCGGACTCCCAACACCATCAGCAACCTCCCTCTTGCCTGAGCACCACCGGTATGTAGGATTTTGTGCCCCTATGTATGTATATATTTTAAAATTTGTATACATTCATATAAGATAGATTTCCATATTTTCGAAGATTTCATGTACATTATTTTATATTTATTCTAATATCATGTAATCTAGATATATATTAAAATAAATAGAAGATGGTCATACCCAAAGGTTCTCTAAACCCTTTATGAAGATCCGAGTTCTGTTGCTCGTTGAATCGTCTGCCGATTGGCCTCCAAGTGTTCAGCAAACTCTAAACGAGATTAGAGAGAAATGAGCTATCCAATCAATCTCTAAGTCAAGGTTAAAATCTAGCTAATAACCCCTCTAAAGCTCTTGAGAATTTAATCTCCAAAAACTTGAATAATTAAGATAATTTTCGGATGGATTAATAGGTTGGTTAGGGAGAGAGAGAAATTTTGCATTAGTATTAAAAAGAAAAGGAGGAGAGACCTATTTATAGGATTTCCCCTAACCCACATCATGTGTAAACCACTTACACATGATCCCTTGTTAATTTCTCCACTAAACCACATCATCAGCAAAACACTTACACATGATCTCTTGTTTATATATCCACTAAACCACTCATATGCAAGCAACTTTGCACATGATCTCTTGTTTATTTTGCCATATCATCATCCCATAACTACCTTTTACCAAGAAGGTGGATTAAATCCAACCATTAATCAGTGAAAATCCTCTTATTAATATATGCAAAAACGTGGTCAAACGGTTGGACCATTTTTCACTATTTTTGACTCCACCAAATTTTCGATTAATATCCAACAAAATTGGACTTTGGGGTTTTAGCAAATTCATATGTTATAATGTCGTAAATCACATTATATCATGTAATATATTATCATATATAATGTCAAAACATTATACCCCATAATATATATACATCTCATACAAATTTATTTATTATTCTAATCATGTCGGTTTTACGACATATTGATTTTATTATTTTACCACATGTATATTATTTCATAGAACATGAAACTTAATACATCATATGAAATATAAAATCATATTTCTTGTTTCCCAGTTTTGTGGTGTCACCTATATGAGGATCTAAGTTATGTTGGCAATGATATAAAACACATTATATCATAAACTATAAGCGGTATCTAGCTACAAATTATAGTTACCCAAATAACAAAAATATTTTGCTCACTCGAACTAAACACGATCCACTATGTGATATGTAAAAGATCACTTGTGTCTATCTCTTGCCTCATGATATTGAGAATATTATACAAAGTAGAAATGTGTCATCTTTGTATTATATATTCATTTCTTGATCACTCAAGCTAATTATAAATATCTAACTATACATAAGTTACATTGTACACATTATAATTTTGCTTTATCAAGGGGCCAACAATATCATAACTCAAGTCATGAGGGGCAATGATAATCTTTTTACATATCATCTTTTCCGGGACAAGTCATGTCTAACGAACTAATACCTTTATCACTATAATCATTGATAGCTTTTGATAATAATCAAATCATACATTACTTATGTGAAAAGATATATGTCTCATATCTTAGGATTCAAAGCCATAATGAAACATTATTGACACAAACACAATTCCATAATGTTTTATTTGTTAGGTCAATTCAATATATGAAAGAAACATTTTCCATTTCATATACTCATGTTGTTAAATATGTGTAGAGCTACAATATCTCTCTTAACCAACATTACAATCTTATCTCGGTGATTATTGTTCAATGTTATCACCATAAATGTGGATTACTTTTGATTTTTGTGAACCATTATCTTTTAGAGCTCTACGGTTAAGGACCGAGAGCCTCTTCCTTAACTATTCAAAAGACGAATACATTAATTGTTTAAACGTTTTAAAATAACCGCTAGTGCACGACCGCGTTGAAGCGGTGACAAATATGGGTCGATCCACTGGGAGGTGTGTCGACTTTGGTTAGTTCGAAGGCGAGAGGGAAACAAAGGAGAGAAAGTGTTTGGTTACACTACACTAAACTAGGAATGAACAATCAATAAAACTAAACCCCATAGGGGGTAGAGAAATAATGTGACTACAAAAATATGTGCATGTGTGTGTTCAATTGTGCTCATCACAACATGTAGAAGAAAATCATAAAACTAAATCCAACTTTGCCTCCACATGAATAAGATAACACAAATATCATTAAAACATACAAGACAATAATTGGAATTAAGCTAAACGAACTCATGCATAAAGACCAAACCCCACAATGTCTCCACATGAAATAAGATTTACACAATCATTAAAACGTACAAGACATTAATCAAGGTAAGGGAAACAAGAGTACATGCAACCACAAGTCATGTTTCCTTTGTCAATTCCATCCATATCCTCACCTCATCATTCCCCATAAAATAGGTCCACTAATCTAAGCATATATAAACTTCATTCAAGAGCATTAGCATATCAAAGACAAGAGTGAAGTCTCATTAGATGGTTATGGAAATCATGTAAGGTTCAAAGGATTAAGATAACACACACCTAATACATCACATAATCACATAACATATTTCTCCACCCCGCAAATGGGGATGGAACTGCTCACTAATCATTACACTAACTACATTAACAAAATGAAATATTCTAATGAAAGGAAATTAAACTAAGCAAACAAGAAATATTAAATAAGCTAAATGAAAGGAAATTAAACTAAAAAAGCATACAAGAATTAAAAGACAATATTAAAAGAAACTAAGAAAAAAATATTTTATTTACATGACTCACATTGGAGGTGACATTCTTCTCCACCTTGAGTTTTTGCTTCAAGGCTTTTACTCCAAGTAGAGAGAATGCCACCAAGCAATGAGTGAATACAAATGAGAAGGAAGAGTTCTATTTATAGCCATAGAAAAAGGTGATCCGGGACAATACCCCGATATGGGACTAAACGTATACCAAAAATAGACTAAATACAACCTAATACATGACCCGCCAAAGTCTTAGCGGATCTAGACCAAAACCGACCGCCAATTGGTGGTCTATATTGTCTCGATCCATCCTGGTTTTGGAGTGTAATTGTCTGGCTTCATGTCTTCATGTGTGATGCATATAGATAGGTTGTTGGAGCTCAGGACTGAATCAAATTGCCAAAATACTCATCATGATGGTGTGAAGTTTCTTGATTTTCTCATTGGTCCTTTGGGCATACATCCGGGTCCTTCCCTCTTGCATCTCAGTCCCTAGGTCTTGCAACTCAGTCATTTTCCTTGCTTTTAAGTTCTTTTTGTGCCTCTTCTCCTCAAACCTGCTTATTCCTGAAACTTAAACATTAAACTTGTTACGTAGCATTGTTTAGGTGAAAGATAACGGATATAAGACACAAATGTATGCATGATATGATGTCAATCAAATACCCCTACACCTAACTTTTTCTAGTCTCGAGCAAAACAAAGAAAGGGAAAAATGAAAGAAGGGAAAAATCATTCATAAAACAGGAAAATCCTAACTCACTTTCGTAGGAATCACAGTTGCACTTAGTACGTGCAACAAGCCATTAAACCTCTTTATCACCAAGGAGGAGGAGTGTTGTCTCCTAAGGATTTTCAGTGGATATACCCACAAAATCCGAACATAGATGCATTATTCAATCTAGAAACTCGACTCGTTGGACTCATTTTTATCGATCATTGGACGCGGTAATCCAACGAGCCGACTATAAATAGGTATTAGTACACAGGCCTAGAACCATTCGTACAAGTTAAATAAGGACTTAAGTGAAAGACATGGACAACCTCAACATCCTCAAGTGATACAAAGTGTAAAGTCAATTAAGGTTCTTATTTGCATTACCATTTATTTTTTTCTTTTTATTTTTTTTCTTACTTTTCATTTCTTTTCTTTTTCTTACTAGTTGGAGTTTCATTCCCCTAGGGTCAGGTTTTGTTCATCATTGCCTATGAGAACTTACACTATCACGTACACATTTCCCCAAATCTCCACATAGGGCGATCCCTACCACCCGTGTAACGGGAGTTCGGTCGGTGCATCCCAAGTCAGATGACTCGAAAGCACCAGGCACAAAGTCTCATCAGACCTAATGTCCCGAGTGATAGGAGCCGTATGAGAAGAGAGAACACCTACTCACTTATTTTTTATTTACACATGAACTAAAACCCCTACACCTAATGTCTTACAACAAGATTTAAAGGGTCCTTGACTAATACAAACTTCCTTATATTAACAGACACGAATTATTGACTCACTAGGTTCAGGGTGGACTTCTTTAGATGTTTGATTACTGAAACCCTATGATTACTCGCCCCCCCCCGGGAAAACCAAGGTGCATCCTTATGAATTCCAAGGCATGCAAAAGAAGACAAGTCACCCAAGGATCATGGCAAGCAGATATATCGATATTAAATGCAGCTCACTAACATGACCCTAACAATGCACACAAAAGAAAACAAAAGAACGCAAAAGAAAATGAGAAAGACTAGACTATGTACATACGTAAAACACCCCCCACACCTACTTCATGCATTGTCCTCAATGAATGTGAGCATAAAACTACATGGAGTTATGTATGAAAAAGAAAAGATCTCACCAACGTGAAGCACAAAGGGAAGTTCATGGTTATGTTCATGGACACAACCCCGAATTCCCCTCAAAACCTGATTAATACGAAGGAAGGATGAAAAATACGTGAAAGAAATAGGGCCCAAATACAGAAAGGTTGGGCCCCACAACAATCAATGCTCGCTCAAGGAGTCTTTTGTCTTTTTTATTCTTTTTTTTAATATAACTATATAGAAAAATAAGTTCCCATCTTCATTTGTCAAAGGACATCAAATGGGAACCTCAAAAGTGGGTCATTACACTCGGAATGGGAACATGACACCACGTGGGGCCATAATACACATTAGTGGACCCCCTCACAAAGAGCACAAGATGAAAAGAGAGGTTCATGAAGTAGACGCAAAGGCGTCTCATTCAAAGGATCAAACTAAAAGAGCTTGAACTTCTCAAGAGTTTGGGAAATAAGGGGCAACAGAAGAAGAGTTTCTCCTGTTGCGGAACTAAAGTTATGATCGTCAATCCAAACTCTCCAACCAACAGGATGGTGGGTCGGAACGAGGTCAAGAACCTCATTATGCATGTCCGACTCACCAGGCAAACAGATAGTGGGTCTCATACCCAAGGTATCCTCCAAGGAACTCCTAATACCTTCATTGGCGATGTAATTGTTTGATGTCCCATCATTTCCAAGATGATCAGGAACAATAGTGAGAGGCAAACACTCATCAGGTCGTTTCAAATTAAGGGTACTAGGGAGCTCATGCTCCACCAGAGGTGAGTCCTTAAGAGACACAACATGAAGATCATGTGGCTCAAGGCCACGAGACAAAAAGTTAAGGTACAATCATGTACCGACCGCCAATTGGCGGTCTATATTGTCTGGATCTAGCCTTGTTTTGGTGTGTAATTGGATGGCTTCATGTCCTCATGTGTGATGCATCTAGATAGGTTGTTGGAGATCAGGACCGAATGGAATTGCCAAAATACTAGTCATGATGGTGTGGAGTTTCTTGATTTGCGCGTTGGTCCTTTGGGCTTACATCCGGGTCCTTCCCTCTTGCATCTCAGTCCCTAGGTCATGCAACTCAGTAATTTTCCTTGCTTTTGAGTCCTTTTTGTGCCTCTTCTCCTCAAGCCTTCTTATTCCTGAAACTTAAACATTAAACTCGTTACGTAGAATTATTTAGGTGAAAGATAACGGATATAAGACACAAATGTATGCATGATATGATGTCAATCATTAATTGTTTGACATCATTTCATGCTCATATTTGTATCTTATATCCATTATATTACACCTAAGCAATGCTACGTGACGAGTTTTATGTTTAGTTTTCAGGAATAAAGAGGTTTGAAGAGAAGAGCCATGAAAGGATCCAAAAGCAGGAAAAAGGACTTAATTGTGAGACCTGGGGACTAAGATGCAAGGGAGAAGGACCTGATCGTAAGACCGAAGGACCTAAGAGCAAAACAGAATACTCCACGCCATCATGGGGAGTATTTTACCAATTCGAGTCGGGTCGGAGCTCCAACAAGTCAAGTAATCGCATCAAAGACCAACAATACCAGAAAGAAAAGCCCACAACAAATTCCAACACGATCCGAAGATTTTGGACCGCCAATTGGTGGTCTTGGACCGCTAATTGGCGGTCCATATTGCTCAGGATCCGTCAAAATTTCTCCTGGACTTGTATTAATGTTCGTTTATGTTATTTTAGGTATTGGTTTAGTCCCACATCGGGGGATTGTCCCCGATTAGCTTTTTCCATGCTTATAAATAGAACTCTTCACCTTCCATTGTAATTACCCATTGCTTGGTGGTATTCTCTCCACTAAGGAGTGAGCCTTGAAGCAAAAACTCAAGGTGGAGATGAATGCTACCTTCAATGTGAGTCATTTGTTAATAAAATAATTCTTCTAGTTTCTTTCAATCTTGTCTTTTAATTTGTGCATGTTTGTTAGTCTTTCCTTTCCTTTTATGTTTCTTTAATGTTTCTTGCCTTCTTAGTTAACTTTCATTTCAGTATTATGCTATCTTTTGCTAATATAGTTAGTGTAATGAGTAGTGAGTAGTTCCATCCCCATTTGGGGGGTGGAGAAATATGTGATATAATCATGTAGTGTATTAAGTGTGTGTTATCTTTATCCCTTGAGCTTTATATGATTTCCATAACCATCTAATGGGTTTTCACTCTTATCTTTGATATGCTAATGCTCTTGAATGAAGCTTAGCTTATGCTTTGATTAGTGGACCTATTTTATGGGGAATGATAAGGTTAGGATATTGATGAAGTTAATATTGGAAATACAATTTGTAGTGTATGTACTCTTGTTGCCTTTACCTTAGCTAATGTCTTGTATGTTTTAATGATGTAGTGAAATCTTAATTCATGTAGAGGCATAGTAGGGTATAGTCTTTATACTTGAGTTCATGTAGCTTCATTCCAATTATTGTCTTGTATGTTTTTATGATGTAGTCTTATCTTAATTCATGTAGAGGCAAAGTTGGATGTAGTTTTATGATTTCATGCACTACATGTTGTGAGGTGCTTAATGAACACACACACACTTCTTTATGTTTACATTATTTCTCTACCCCCTTTGGGGCTTAGTTTATAGCTTATCTCCATTTCCATTTGCATCTTAGTGTAGTTTAGTGTAACCAACCTTTCTTCCCTTTCTTTACCTCTCGCCTTCGCACAAACCAAGTGTCGACACACCTCCCAGTGGACGACCCGTATTTGCCACCGCTTCAACGCGGCCGTACCTTAGATAACGGATATAAGACACAAATGTATGCATGATATGATGTCAATCATTAATCAAGGAATAAAATGTTCAATACATTCAATTCATAATAAAAGACATATAACAGGAAAACTATTAGAACACATTCCTTTCAATCTCCCACTTGTTTTCAAAGTTTTCTTCCACGTACATTCTCATTGCATAAAACAATAATAACTAATGTAACTAATTGACATCATATTATGCATATATTTTGTTGTCTTTTTTAATGAGTAGTGAGTAGTTCCATCCCCCTGTGGGGGGTGGAGATGATGTTTATACATGCAATAAAGAATGGAAATGAATGCTTTATTTTGAAATGTGTTGATAAATGTGTATGTATGCTTGCTTGTTTAGAGTAGAACATTTCACTTGAAGAGTTTTGCCACAAATATTAGACAGCACCCATGCTTGTTTAGGTTCTGAAATATACAACTTGTGTATGTGAATGTTAATCAACTAGGTTAGTGATTGGACTGATAGGTTTGCCACAACCATTAGACACTTCCTATGCATGAAAACACAACCTACATTTGTGCCCATAGAATGCATTCTTCACCATCTTATTGCATGTGTACACACACTCCTCCCCTTAGGGGCTTCCATTCCTGATTTCCAAGCTTTCTTGTATTAGTCACTTAGTTTAATTTTATCTCGTCTCTTGTTTTCATCTTCTTTGTTTGTTTTGTGCAAGTTTAGTGTAGTCACAACTTCTTCCCCTCTTTTCCCACTTGCCTTCGAACAAACCAGAGTCGACACACCTCCCTATCGATCGACCCGTATTTTCCACGTCTTCACCAATGTCGTGCACTTGTGGTATTTTAAAAGGATTTAAACAAGTTTTTGGCACCGTTGCCGGGGAGGTGCTCAGTCCAGACTCTGGTTTGGACGATTCGAGTGGATTTAATTTTTGTTTTGTAGTTTGTCCCCATATCAATATTCAATCCCCTCTTAATCAACTTGGCCACTAAAACCCAAAGCAAAAGATTAGGCATTCTTGCTTGCTTAGGTCATGCATCATGTACTCGACTTACGCACGTAGTTTGTCTGTTATTTTGGCTTTAGTTTCAGTTGTTGAGCGCTAGCGTAAGGTACGCATTTCCTACTCTCATTCATGCAATGTGTATGATCATGCATTAGTTAGTAAGAATTGCATTGCAACAAGTGTTGAGCGTTTGTTTGGAGAGTTGCTTTCTAGATTAAGACTCCAAAATACTACTAAGGAGGGGCTGTCCCATGTAAGATAAGGTGGGGGATTTCATCACCCTTTCCTTGGCTCCAAATTCACACTAGTCAAGAGCCTAACATAAAAATCAAGTAGACATTGGCCCCTAAGGATCTCGGGCACATTAGGAGAGTGATGTCGTCACAACCGTCATGGCCTGATCGGCGTCGCCCACTTTGTCGATGGTAGGAGAGATGAGATCTCCGTATCTTGGCTCATTCGTTGGGGTTTGTGGTCTTCGTTGTAGGGAGGTGAGGCGTGTTGAAGCCGCGTGACCTCCCATTTAGGCGTCGTCTAGCTGTAAGGACCTATAGTGACCTTACGTTGTTTGTGCCTTGCTTTCTTGTGTACTTCTACCAGTACCTACCTGTCGTAGCATAAAGACTTCTTTCTTTCTCTCCTGAGTCATTCCCTCTCATCTGTGTCTTACCGTCTTCTCCTCTACGCACATTCTGCTTTAGTTGCTTAAAAAAAGTTTTCTTTATTTATCGTTTGACTCGTGTGGGTGCGCAGGTGTGCATCTTTGTGCGTGCCTGTGTAGTTACGAGTCATTTGACGAGATACGACATCGATTTGTCTTTGATTGTCGACATTACGAACACATCCCCGTCCCGTGTCCTACACAGTCCTGGGACCTTGGCGAGTCGTGGACCACACGAGATGACTCAGGTTTTGGACCTCCACCACCATCTGGTCCAAAAGGTGGGGTCCACAACCTCATCAATTGGTGCCCTAGGTTCCCATTCCCCTTCGCGATCGATGATACCCGAGTCGTACTACTCTACCTTCGTGCATCGTATTGCCAGAGGCGAATGAGAACCACTTTGAGGTTAAGCCTTAGTTTATCTCGATGGTCTCTCACTTCACTGGGAAGGGTGGCCCTATATCTTGCTCAGGGACTTTGAGGAGGTCTATGCTATGTTAGAGCTGCAACAACTTAGCATAGACTCCATCAATCTTTGGCTTGTCCCCTTTGCACTAAAGAATGATGCCAAGAAGTGGTTGTACAACAACCAGGCAAATGCCTTTAGGACTTGGGATGAATTTTTTTAATCTGCATTCCTCAGGAAGTACTTTCCAAATCATCGGACTCAAAAACTGAGGAATGAAATCAATTCATTCTATCAACATGAGACCGTATCATTCCATGCATACTTAGAGAGGTTCAAGGAGCTACTATCCTCATGGCCCCACCATGGCATCGAGTTGTGGTGCCTTTATCAGATTGTCTACAAGGGTCTTCACATCCCGTCTCGAACGCTCCTTGAGTCCATGTGTCATGGAGATTTCTTAGGAAAGGATGAAAGGGAGGCATGGCTTTCCTAGAAGACCTCAATGAGAAAACCATGCAGTGGGAGAGTGTGAGGGAACCACCAGTATCATCTAGCATAGAAGCGGGGATCACAAACGCAAACTCGACTAGATCAGGTGCCACATTTGCTATCGATACCACTACGGCCACCAAGGCACGCATGACGGCTTAATGCACCGTATGGATTCGATTGAGATCCAAAACCAGCAAGATGTGTCACATTTGTCTGCATCTGGTCCAGTTCCCTACCATTCATGCGGTAGGATAGGTCATGTGGGAGGCGAGTATGCATCCATTCCTCCTGAGATGGAACATGTCAATGCCATCTATGATAGGTCCAGGAATGACCCATACTCATCATTATATATTCCTGGATGGAGGAACCACCCTAAATTTTTGTGGAAACAAAATAATGTTCAGGGTGGTCCTTCAAGCTTCTCTAGACCTCCGAACATGCCACACAAACATCCCATGCTTCCATAGTCTTTTCAGCCACCCCAAGCCCAGATCACAAACCCACCAGGTTTCCTAAATTCTAACAACATGGAAACCCAATTCAATTCGCTTGAGAACTTGACTCGTGGACTTGAGAATTCAATGAAATTTTTTGTCATCCACAAGTCAAGTTCTCACTTCGAATCAGTAGACCATCAAATCTCTAGAGTTTCAGATGGGCCAATTGGCTCACTCTGTACATGAGAGAGAGAGAGGGTCTCTGCAAAGCCAGCTTGATGCTAACCCCCGTATGTACCAGCAACGACACATGCAAAATGAGACTTTGGTACCTTGGGGGGGGGCAAGTGAACCATGTGGAGGAACTTGTTCACCATGTTAATTCCGTTGTAACCTTAAGGAATGGAAAGCAGGTTGGCAATCACATTTCCTTGCCACAACCACCATCTGTGCGGCCCCTCGTTGGGAATGATGGTGAGAGAGAGGCTGAGGACGCCTCCTTCTCAGGCACCGTAGAAAAACTACCTGCCAAAAACTCCATATCCTAGTAGGTTAACCAAAAAGAAGAGTGACACAATGGATAAGATATTAGAGGTTTTCAGTCAAGTGAAGGTTAACATCCCCTTGTTGGAAGTCATCCAAAAAATACCTCAATATGCCAAAGTGTTGAAGGATCTCTACACAACAAATAAGAAGAGGAATGTTCCTCAGAAAGCATTCTTAGCTACGAGTGAGCTCATTTTTGTCCAATCCCACATTCACAAAGTACAAGGACCCTAGGTGTCCTACTATTCAGTGTACGATATGGGACACTAGCATGAGTAACGTATTGCTTGATTTAGGATCACCGGTCAACCTCCTCCCATCTTCTGTTTATCAACAATTGAACTTGGGAGAATTGAAACCAACTAAGATCACCCTCCAATTGGCAGATAGATCCATTCGTGTCCCAAAGGGGATTATTGAGGACGTGCTCATCAAAGTTGGAGATTTTATATTTCTATTAAATTTTGTCGTCTTCGATACCAACCCTATTGCGAACACCCACTCTCAAATTCCTTTGATTTTGGGTAGACCATTTCTGGCAACCTCCAAAGCCTTAATTAATTGTAGAAATGGTCTCATAAGCTTTGATTTGGTAAGATGAGTGCCGAGTTTCAAGTGTTCAACTTTGGTAGGCAACAAGAACATTTGGACCAACCTTTAAATCTCAACCTCATCTGCTAATTAGAGAAAGCACCATAAGGCATGACCCGACTAAACCGCATCGGAGTGTAACCAAAACAGGCCACCAATTAGCGGTTTCGGACCACCAATAGGCGGTCTATAAGGTCCAGATCGGGTCTGGTGTTGGGGTGTGGCTGTCTGGCTCGATTTCTTCAGGTTTGATGCACCCTATTCGGTTTTGTAGGCTGCGACCCGAATCCAATTGCCAAATTACTCCTCATATTGGTGTGGAGTTTCTTCATTTGCTCATTGGTCCTTTTGTTTTTCATTTGGATCCCTCTCCCTTGCATCTTAGTCCATAAGTTTTGTAACTTAGTCATTTTTCTTGCTTTTAAGTCCTTTTAGAGTCTCTCCTTCTCGAACCTATTTATTCTCGAAACTTAAACATAAAACTCATTATGTAGCATTGCTTAGGAAAAGAATAAATGATATAAGACATAAATATGTGCATGATATGATGTCAATCAAATACCCCCACACCTAACTTTTGCTAATCCCGAGCAAAACAAAGAAAGAGAAAAATGAAAGAAAGGGAAAAACATACGAAAAATAGGGAAATCCTAACTCACTTTGGTAGGAATCACGGTTGCACTTAGCACGTGCAACAAGCCATTAAACCTCCGTCTCACCAAGGATGAGGAGTGTTGTCTCCTGAGGGTTTTCAGCGGATATAACCACAAAATCCGAACCTTGATGCATTATTTAATCTAGCAACACGACTCGATGGGCTTATTTTTATCGATCGTTGGACGCAGTAATTCTATGGACCGACTCTATATATGTAATCAATCCACAAACTGAGCCTAATGAACCATTCGTGCAACTTAGTTAAGGACTTAAGTGACAGATATGGGCAACCTTAATATCCTCAAGTGACACAAAGTCTAAAGTCCATTAAGGTTCTTATTTGACTCTTTTTTCTTTTCTTCATTCATCATTTTCTTTTCTTTGGAGCATTACGTTAGTTGGTGTTTGATTCTCCCAAGGCCAGGTTTCGTGCATCATTGCCTGTGAGGACTTACACTATCACGTACACCTTCCCCTAAATCTCCACATAGGACAATCCCTACCACCCGTGTAACGGGAGTTTGATCGGTGCATCCGAAGTTAGATGACTCGAAAGCACCAGGCACAAAGTCCCCTCGGACCTAATTTCCCGAGTGATAGGAGCCGTGAGAGAATAGAGAACACCACTTACTTATGTATTAGGTACATGAGAACCAAAACACGTACACTTAAGGTCTCACAACAAGATGTTAAGGGTCCCTAACTACGACAAACTTCCTTATACTAACAAACACAAATTATTGATTCACTATGTTTAGGGTGGACTTCTTTAAATGTTTTGAGTATAGAAACCCTATGATTACTCACCCCCCGAGGGAAAACCGGGGTGCATCCTAACAACTAGATAAGTCCTAAAGCCACTGTACTAGATATCCTAATGCATCAAGTTCAAGACAATTTTGGGAGCTTTCTTTTTACTTTGCCTCTCAATGGTTTTACACCTTCGAAACACACGCAAAACCCACAAAACATTTTCTTTTGCAAACACATGAAGATTTTGAAAGAAATGTGATATTTTAAAGCATTAGGCAAGAAAAAGAAGACAAGTCACCCAAGGATCATGGCAAACAGATATATCGATATTAAATGCAGCACACTAACATGACCCTAACAATGCACACAAAAGAAAACAAAATCAAAGGAAAAAGACTTGACTATGTACACACGTAAAACACCCCCACACCATCTTCATGCATTGCCCTCAATGAATGTAAGCATGATACTACATGGATTTATGCATGAAAAAGAAGAGATCTCACCAACGTGAAGTAAAAAGGCAAGTTCATGGTTATGATGATGGACACAAACCCAAACTCCTTCAAAACATGTGAGATGATAAAGAAGGGATACAAATACGTGAAAGAAATGAGGCCCAAATACACAAGGGTTGGAGCACACAATAATCAATGCTTGCTCATGGAGTTTTTTTAAACTATGTACAACAATGGGCTCCCATATTCATATGTCAAGGCACATCAAATGGGAACCCACCATCTCTCGAGCCAGAAATGCACCCGCAAGGGCTCCCAACATACGAAACAAGAGGATTGTTGAGAGGTTTATGAACCATGACTGGTGGTTCATGCCTCTCAAAACTAGGGCCAGTGAATGGAAATGGAAACAAAAATGTTTCTACTCCACGACAATGTTGAAGGTTATTAATGTATACCCTCCAACCGATGTTTGGGTGTAACGTGATCATTTCATCAGCACAAGGTGACACCCTGGACTTATTACCCAGATGACAAAGTCAAAAAATAGAATTGCTTGACCACCTAACACCCTTATAATCATTGTGGTTGTTTGATGCCTCTTGAGAGTCAGAAAGATAGGAGGCATGAATGAGAGGTAAGTCTCTGTCACGTTGTTTGAAATGAAGGGTATCAAGCGGTTGATTTTTAACCCACAAGTGTTCCTCAACGGACACAAAGTGAAGAGCAGGTGGCCCAGAGGCCACAAAAATGGTATCGTGTGGCTCAAGAGCCATATGATTGAAAGGACGTGGCTCAAAGGCCACATGATCACAAGATAAGGCACCTTCCTTTGCTATACCAAGAGAAACATGTACACCACCATCTGGATCTCATCGAACAATTCCCTGAAATACTTGAACGTGCCTTCACCTTCAATCGCATCCATGCCTTGGATAAGGTTGACCCCAACATGGTCATCGAAGGCACCTGGCTTCTTGCCGATGGTGAAGATGTTGAAATCAGCGCATTGACTACCATAAGTCAAGCGCATCAGACCATTGCGACAATTTATGAAGGCATTGGAAGTCGCAAGAAATGGTCGCCCCAAAATAACCCGCGGGAGTAGCGACCTGAGCTACAGGAGCTTGGTCCAACTCTAAACTCTCAATCCTACACCTACGAACAACAAATTTTGGCTCAGATGCGATAGTTGACTCAACTTCATAAGATCCAGCTCGACCAGAAGACCTGGTGGCTGGTGGCTCTCTCGTGGTATCCCACTCAAAGGTTCATCCAACCATTAATTCAAAAGTGTCCCATGCCTCATCGATGGGTTTTGTTTGGAAAACACCCTGACACATTGACTCCAATTATGTGCGGGTGTTGTAGTTAAGGCCCTCATACACAATTTGGCATAAGTGTCAAAGCTCAATTCCATGATGAGGGCACTGCAAGAGAAGGTCCTTGATCCTCTCAAAGAAAGCATAAAATGATTCGGTCTCAGTGTGATACATTTGGTGTATCTGGTGCCGTATCTGTTGAGTCGTCCATTGAGGGAAGAATCTCTTCAGAAAGAGAGTCACGAAGTCATCCCAGGACCGAATCGAGCTCGCCGGGAGGCTGTACATCCATTTCTTCATGTTATCCTTCAACGCAAAATAAATCATCCTCAGCCAGAATGAATCCTCATCAAGCTGTTGAAAATTGAACATGGAGCATACCTCCTCGACTTCACGTATAAAAATATACGGACCCTCCTTATTGGCAGTGAAGGTAGGAAGCATGGTCACATATTGAGTTTTCAGCTCATAGTTGTTCCCGCGAGTCGGTGCGAGAACTATGTAAGAAGGTTGCACGACCCGAACAGAATGGGTCCGCTCCCACAAAGTCATCGGTCTATCCCATCGAGCTAAATGTGGTGGTGCACCAAGAACTCAATCCTGACCGAATCCTTCTTCCTCCCGATCAGAGGAGGAGGAGAAGGACGTCTACGTGGTGGTGGGAGCGGACCGAGGTAATCCACGTATGAAACCCGGTCTCCCCCATCCGCCCGAGATGACTCAGCCTCATGCTCCAAAGGAGCACGAGGCGGAGACGGCTGGTCACCTAGACCGTCCATCTCAGAAAAATACACTCTCTTAAGTCGAGCACTCTCACCAGAACGAGCCCAACCTCGCATAAACGCTCGATTCAACTCTAAAACAACACACAACAGAAGGTGTAATCAAAGGAAGAGACTAGCAAAGAATATAGAGGAGGAGAAGACTCAAATGAGAAAGGAAGAATCCTTAGATCTAGCAAGGGTAGTGGGTGAAGGTAGAAGTCTAATCTAGCAAGCACGGCTCAAACAATTTATGGCTATGGGTCCTTAGGCTAGAAGACGCCTAACTTCGAGATCACTAGTTTCGACACGCCTCACCTCCCTACAACAAAGACCACAATGCCCAGTAAGGGATACCAGATTCGGAGATCTAGTACCTCCTACTATCGACAAGGCAGATGACACCGATCAGGTTATGACGGTCTCAACTAGATCACTCTCCTAGAGCGTCCGAAATCCTTAGGGCCAATGTCTACTTGCTTTTAGAATTAAGGCTTTTATTAAGAGTGATTTTTGGAGCAAAGAAAAGGTGATGAAATCCCCCACCTTATCTTGTATGGGACAACCCCTTCTTAGTAGCAATTTGAGTCTTAATCTAGCAATCAACTCTCCAAACAAACACTCACCTCACTCTTATCCCGATGCACCTTACTAACTAATGCACGCTTAAACCATGCATGAATGATAGAATGGGTGCACATACCTCACGCCAGCAATCAACAACAAAAAAAATGTAAAGAAAAGAAAAAAACAAATGCGTGCAAGGTCTACAAATGATGCATGACCTAGATGACAATCAATCTAATCTTTTGCTTTGAGTTTTAAGGTCCAAGTTGTCTTAAAAGGGGAATTGATAAATCTGGGAGCTAACTACAGGTTAAAACGTGCAAAATTGAACTCCCAGAAAACTAAATTGAAGAAACAAACAACTACAACCAAAATTGGAGCAAAACAAACTGACTAGGCCTCCAGTTGGCGGTCCCAAACCGCTGATTGGCGGTCAGTTTAGCTTATATGGTCCTCCAACTTCCTCAGTAGCTTCCCCTTGATCCTTACAATCACTGAAATAAACCAAAATGGAAAACACAAAATTAAAACCACTCGAATCATCCAAACCAAATTCTGGACAGAGCACCTCCCCGGCAATGGCACCAAAAACTTGATTGAACATTTTAATTAACCGCAAGTGCACGACCGCGTTGAAGCGGTGGCAAATACGGGTCGATCAACTGGGAGGTGTGTCGACTATTGTTAGTTTAAATGCGAGTGGGAAAGAAAGGAGAGAAAAGAAGTATGATTGAAACTACACTAAAATGCGAAAGGAATTGAAAAATCAGCAATAAAACTAAACCCCATAGGGGGTAGAGAAGAATGTCAATACAAAAATATGTGTATGTGTGTGTTCAATTGTGCTCTTCAAAACATGTAGTGCATGAAAATCATAAAACTAAATCCAACTTTGCCTCCACATGAAATAAGATAACACATTATCATTAAAACATACAAGACAATAATTGGAATGAAGTTCAATGAACTCATGTATAAAGACCAAACCCCACTATGCCTCCACATGAAATAAGATTTACACAATCATTAAAACATACAAGACATTAACCAAGGTGAGGGCAACAAGAGTACATGCAACTACAAGTCATGTTTCCTTTATCAATTCTATCCATATCCTCACCTCATCATTCCCCAAAAAATAGGTCAACTAACCTATGCATATGCTAAGCTTCATTCAAGAGCATTAGCATATCAAAGACAAGAGTGAAATCCCATTAGATGGTTATGAAAATCATATAAGGCTACAAGGATTAGGATAACACACACACCCCATACATCACATAATCACATCACATTTTTCTCCACCCCCTAAATGGGGATGAAACTACTCAATAATCATTACACTGCAACCTACATTAACAAAATGAAATATTCTACTGAAAGGAAATTAAACTAAGCAAGCAAGAAATATTAAAGAAGCTAATTGAAAGGAAATAAAACTAAAGAAGCATGCAAGACATATGAAAGGAAATTAAATTAAAGGAAAGTAAACTAAAGGAAGAAGCAACATAACTAAAGAAAAACTTTATTAATTTCAAACGCATAATACAAGTAGCCTTTCCCTACTTGAGATTTTGCTCCAAGGCTCACTTCAAGTAGAGAGCATGGCCACCAAGTATGTGTACATTAGAAGGGAGGAGGAGTTCTATTTATAGTCATAGAAAAAGGTAATCGGGGACAATCCCCCAATATGGGACTAAAACACTGCTAAAAATAGAATAAAACACTCGAATACATGACCCGACTAAACCATATCAGATCCTAACCAAAATAGGCCACCACTAAACGGTCTTGGACCGCCAATTGGTGGTCTATAAGGTCCAGATCGGGTCAGGTGTTGGGGTGTGGGTGTCTGGCTTGATTTCTTCATGTTTGATGCACCCTAATCGGTTTTGTAGGCTGTGATCCGAATCCAATTGCCAAAATACTCCTCATGATGGTGTGGAGTTTCTTCTTTTGCTCATTGGTCCTTTGGTTTTGTATTCGTGTCCCTCTCTCTTGCATCGTAGTCCCTAAGTCTTGCAACTTAGTCCCTTTTCTTGCTTTTAAGTACTTTTATAGTCTCTCATTCTGAAACCTTTTTATTCCTGAAACATAAACATAAGACTGCAAATCAGGAAGAGAGACCCCTAAGGGGTTGAGTGAGTGTACACATGCAAGAAGATGGTGAAGAATGCAATCAATAGGCATAAATGTAGGTTGTGTTTTCATGTATAGGAAGTGTCTAATGATTATGGTAAAACCAATCAATCCAATAACTAACCTAGTTGACTAACATTAACACAAGTTGGTTATTTAAGAACTTAAACAAGCATGGGAGATGTCTAAGAGTTATGGCAAAACCCAACAAGTTACATGTTCTACCCTAAACAAGCAAGCATACATTCATGTTTATCCGCACATCTCATAACAAAGCATTCATTTCCATTCTTTATTGCATGTATAAAACATCAACTCCACCCCCCAAAAGGGACGGAACTACTCACTACTCATTAAACTAACTATTATCTTAAGAAAAGAAACCATATTAACTAAGTCTACTAAGATTATTGAAATGAAATTAAATTAAGCATGCAAGCAACATAAAAGAAGCAACATAACAAGGAATTTCTTTATTAATTTCAGACTTACAATACAAGTAGCATCTCCCTACTTGAGTATTTGCTCCAAGGCTTCACTTCAAGTACAGAGAATAGCCAATCATGTAGTGGATCACAAGGAAAGATGAGGAGTTCTTTTATAGTCATTGAAAAAGGTAATCAGGGACAATCCCCCGATATGGGACTAATAGAATACCAAATATAGACATAAAACACCGTAATACATGATCTTCCATAAGCTTGTCGGATCCAGAGCTGAGCCAACCACCAATCAGCGGTCCCAGACCGCCAATTGGCGGTCTACGGAGTCTATATTTGGTCTGGATTTCACGTGTTGTTGTCTGCCCTGATTTATCATTGTTTGATGCACCCAAGTTGGTTTTTGGAGTTTAGACCTGAATCAAATTGCCAAAAATACTCCTCATGATGGTATGGTGTTTCTTCATTTGCTCATTGGTCCTTTGGGCTTACATTCGGGTTATTCTCCCTTGCATCTCAGTCCCCAAGTCTCACAACTCAGTCCTTTTTCTTAGTTTTAGGTCCTTTTATGCTTCTTCTCCTCAAACGTGTTTATTTCTGAAACTCAAACATAACACTCATTACGTAGCATTACTTAGTCTAATAATAAAGGATATAAGACACAAATATATGCATGATATGATGTCAATCAGGGACACACCTCTGCATATACTCATACCAGAAGATGTCTCTACCCCTTGTCCCACGACCTTCTGAGCTTCATCTTGACTCCAACAAGGACCCACCTGCGATCGAGGTTATGCTTGATAATACAAAGGAGGTGAGGTGGTCCTTGTTGCAAGACATGGGGAGAAGCCCCATTCTTAGTGAAGCAGGTGCGCCACATCCCTCGAATGAGCCTGAGGAACTCATTCCGACGCACCCACCTATTGGTTGGAGAGTTTTGTTCGATGAGCAACTAAACCCTAGTGAGGCAACACAACTCCACTCATTCATGTTTCCTACACCCAACCAATATCATGAGGGGTTCGAGCCTTTCAGCTTTGACCTTTCACCCCCCATGACACCTCAGAGTACCAATGAAGTGGGTCCATCTTGACAATCTCTGGTCCGCATGACTCAATGTTCTCATTTGATGTTTCTTGACCAAATGATTATGAGAATATCCTTGGTGATGTATATATCTTGTTTAGAAAAGAAAAAAAGGGAAAAAAAGAAAAAAAGAAAAAGAAAAACACACACAAAAGACTCCACAAGTGAGCAATGGTTGTTGTGGCCCCAACCCTTGAGTATTTGGGCCACATTTGTTTGACGTATTTGTCTCCCTTCTTAAGTAACTCACATGTTTTTGGGACTTCGAGTTTATATCCATCAACATGACCATGAAACTTTCCTTGTACTTCACGTTGGTGCGATCTTTTCTTTTTCATGCAAAAATCTAAGTAGTATCATACTCACATTCATTGAGGACAATGCATGAAGTAAGAATGGGGAGGTGTTTTATGTGTGTACATAGTCGAGTCTTTCTCCTTTTGTTTGTTTGGTTTGTATTGTTAGGGTCATGTTAGTGTGCTGCATTTAATATCGATATATCTGTTTGCCATGAACCTTGGGTGACTTGTCTTCTTTTGCTTGCCTAGTGCTTTAAAATTTTCATTTCTTTCAAAAATATTTATGTGTTTGCGAAAGAAAATATTTTGTAGGTTTTGCGTGTGTCTAGCATGTGCAAAACCGTTTTGAGGCCATCAAAAGAGAAGCTCCAGGAATTGACTTGAACACGATGCATTAGGATATCTAGTATACTGGCTTTAGGTCGTCTTGTCGAAAGGATGCACCCTGGTATTCCCTCGGCGGGTGTGTAATCATAGGGTTTCAGTACTCAAACAAATAAAGAAGTCCACCTTGAACCCAGTGAGTCAAATAATTTGTGTCTGTTAGTATAAGGAAGTTTGTTGTAGTCTGGAACCCTTAAAATCTTGTTGTGAAACTTTAAGTGTAGGGGTTTTGGTTCACATGTAGATATGAAATAAATAGGGTGTTCTCTTTTCTCGCATGACTCCTATCACTCGGGAAATTAGGTCCGAGGGGACTTAGTGCCTGGTGCTTTCGAGTTATCTGACTGAGGATGCACCGACCGAATTCTGGTTACACGGGTGTTAGGGATCACCCGATATGGATATGTGGGGAAAGGTGAACGTGATAGTGTAAGTCATCATAGGCAATGATCCACAAAATCTGACCCTAGGAGAATTACACACCAACTAGAAAAAAAAACAAAAGAACAAAAGAAAAAAGAAAAAGGAAATGGTAATGCAAATAAGAACCTTAATGGACTTTACACTTTGTGTTACTTGAGGATGTTAAGGTTGCCATTGTCTTTCACTTAAGTCCTTAATTAACTTGCACGAATGATTCATTAGGCTAGGTGTGGACTGATTACATATATAGAGTCGGCCCGTAGAATTACCGTGTCCAATGATCGACGAAAATGAGTATAGTGAGTCGTGTTTCTAGGTTGAATAATGCATCTACGTTCAAATTTTGTGGATGTATCCGCTGAAAACCCCCAGGAGACAACACTCCTCCTCCTTGGAGATAGGATGGTTTAACAGCTTGTTGCACATGCGAAAGTGAGTTAGGATTTTCTTGTTTTACATATGCCTTTGTCTTTCTTTCATTTTTCCTTTCTTTGTTTTGCTCGGGACTAGCAAAAGTTAGGTGTGGGGATATTTGATTGACATCATATCATGCATATATTTGTGTCCTATATCCTTTATTTTTAGCCTAAGCAATTCTACGTAATGAGTTTTATGGTTATGTTTCATGGATAAACAAGTTTGGGAAGAAGAGACTCAAAAAAGACTCAAAAGCAAGGAAAAAGACTAAGTAGCAAAACTTATGGACCGAGATGAAAGAGAGAAGGACCCAGATGTATAACCAAAATGATTAATGAGCAAATCAAGAAGCTCTACACCATCATGAAGAGTATTTCGCAATTAGACATCAACAACCAAATCGGGTTAACCAAACATGAAGAAATCAAGCCAGAATCAAGCCACCCAAAACCAGACCCGATAAAGCCCATCCGGACCACCAATTGGCTGTCCCAAACTACCAATTGACGGTCCATTTGGCCCCCAATGACACATGCTTCAATCGGGTGTTAAATTAGGTTGTAATTTAGTCCATCTATGGTATGCATTTTGGTCCCATACCAGGGGATTGTCCCCGGTTACCTTTTTTCAGGCCTATGAATAAAACTCTTCATTCTCCTTTGTATTCACTGATTGCTTGGTGGCATTCTCTCTACTTGGAGTAAGACTTGGAGCAAAACTTAAGGTGGAGAAGAATGTTACTTGTATTGTGAGTCATGTTAATAAAATAATTCTTCATAGTTTGTTTTAATTTTGTCTTTGTTTTAATGCCTGCTTGTTGAGCTTGTTTTGTTTGCTTTAATCTTAGTTGAAGTAATTAGCATGTCTCCATTTCCTATCTTAATAACCTTAATTTCATTTTGTCTTTTTTAATGAGTAGTGAGTAGTTCCATCCCCCTTTGAGGGTGGAGATGATGTTCATACATGCATTAAAGAATGGAAATGAATACTTTATTTTTGAAATGTGTTGATAAATGTGAATGTATGCTTGTTTGTTTAGCGTAGAACACTTCACTTGATGGGTTTTTCCACAACTATTAGACACCTCCCATGCTTGTTTAGGTTCTAAAATAACCAACTTGTGTATGTGAATATTAATCAACTAGGTTAGTGATTGGATTGATAGGTTCTGCCATAACCATTAGAAACTTCCTATACATGAAAACACTACCAACATTTGTGCCTATTGAATGCATTATTCACCATCTTATTACATGTGTGCACCCACTCCACCCCTTAGCGGTCTCTCTTCTTGATTTGCAGCTTTGCATTAAGTTCTCTTAGTTTAGTTTGAATCACTCGTTAGTTGCTTTCTTTCTCATTTCTTCTTACTAGTTCAGTGTAGTTTAGATTAGCATACTCAAATCTCTTCTCCCTTTTTTCGCCACTTGATTTCGTACCAACCAGAAGCTACTCACCTCCTCGTGGACACTGTAGGATCGTGTGGGTTATGGGTCCACTAATCACTATTAATCTAATCCCTAACTAATCAAACAATAAACGCAGCGGAAACAAAATTTAAAAAACTAGTAGGGAAAATACATGCAAACCACAAAGAGACTCGGCGTTTTTATAGAGGTTCGGCACCCCACCCGAGTCCTAGTCCTCTCTTGTAAGTTCCGCTCGACTCTGCGAGCTCCGCCTACGTCTTCACTAACCACTCCCCGTTCCGGGCTGGGAGAGAACGCCTTTACACCACAAGCAACGCGAACAACCCTCGCTTGCTTGAATTCTTCCTCTCACAATCCGAGAGGGACACTTCGGGCTTTCACCGAAGTCCTTGCTTCTTTTGACAACACTTGTAACTGAGTGGGATTCACTCTCTAATTGAGCACACTTTGAGTAGGATGAGTAATTGATCAAGTGTGTGAAGTTTAGGCTTATAGAGTGTAGAAATTGGAGCTTTGAGGATTGAGGTTTCTCTCTAATGAGTTGGGACAATTGGAGTTGGAGAGTTGTGTTAACAACAAGTCTTGATCCTCTATTTATAAGCTCCTAAGGTATTCTAGCCGTTGGGGATTGATTTGATTGGGTTTTGTGCAAGATACACAAAGCAGAAAATCGGGCTGCAAATCTGTCCAGAACCGGTCGACCGAAACGTGGAACGGTGGACCGAACGCTTGGGTTCGATAAGAATACGGTCGACTGAAATATGAATAGATCGACCGAACACTTAAGTCTATTAAGAAAACGGTCGACCAAACAGGGTTACCGGTCGACCGAATAAGCGTTTCGGTAGAGGGAAAATTGGATCGGTCGAACGAAATCGTATCGACCGATAGCAGGGAATTTTTGACAAGGTTAAACGGTCGACCGAACTTGGCACATGGTTCGACCGTTTGGTTAAGTATATGGAGGTGTATATAGTTTTAATACGAATACGACTGTTGGGCATATATGACAAGAAAAACGGTCATATGAAAATCCGGAATCGGTCGACCGAAAATGTAGAACCGGTCGACCGGTAGAGTTCGGTAAAATCACTGTGGAGAGTCTGTTATAAACCGGTCGAACTGAGAACTGGTTCGGTCGACCGGTTCACACAGGAAATCTGGGTTTAGGTTTTAAGTGATTTCCGACTAAGGTTTGGGTGATCTAATGAAGTCCAAATTAGGTGAAATTTTGTGTGTGACTTCTCTAAGGAACCTAGTGTGTATGTGTTTGGTTTTTAACTCTTGTATGCTCAATTTACACATGTTCCTAAGACTCAAAATAAATCAAGATTACATGTCTTCGATTTAGCTTTAATTACATGTCTTGACTTCATTTCCTTCTTTCTTGAGTCTTGATCACCTGTAGAGGTTAGCACAATACAATATATATGCAATGCAATATGTGTGCTACTCTACATCATCAAAATTAAGATTAGGTTAATTAAATCATCAAAACATAGATTAAGGCCAAAAAGCCAACAGACACGACCGGTACTTGCCGCGTCTTCACCGATGACGTGCACTTGCGGTAAATATAAGAGATTAAACAATAACCCTCTCATATCACTCATCAAGCCACTCCACCTGGCTCCTCAAACCCATGGACTTGAAATGCATTTCTCGTTTGGCTTGGGATAAGGGTTTGGTGAATGGATCAGCTATGTTGATGTTTATGTCCACCTATAATAAATTTATTTTGCCTTCATCGATGAAGTCACATGTGACAAAATACTTGCGATCCAAGTATTTCACCTTGTGATGGGATGTAAGATCCTTGATTTGCAAGATAGACACACTATTATCGCAAAATAACTCTTGAGGTCTGTTGCTCGAAGGTACTACTCCAAGCTCTTCAAGGAACATCCTAATCCACACTCATTCCTTTCTCACTTCAGCAACAACGATCACTTCTGAAGAAGTGGTTCAGTCGGCTGTAGTGGTCTGCTTCCAACTACGCCAACTCACAACTCCACCATTCAGAGTAAAGACATATCCTAATTGAGACCTCCAAATAGCCCTCGACTACTAACTCCCTTTGTCCTCCATAAACAAGAAACTTATCTTTGGTCCGTTTAAGGTACCTCAGAATATTGTTGACCACAGTCCAATTATCAGGACCTGCGTTGGATTGGTGATGACTTGTCACGCTTAAAGCATATGAGACAACATATCTTGTGCAAGTCATCACGTACATGATTAGTCCCACATCAGGGGATTGTCCCGAGTTGCCTTTTTCTTGTCTATAAATAGAACTCTTCTTCGTCCATTGTAAAATACACCTTGCTTGCTGGCCATTCTCTCTACTTGGAGTAAAGCCTTGGAGCAAAACTCAAGTGGATAGATGCTACTTGTCATGTGAGTCATGAATAAAATAAATCTTTGTTAGTTTCATGTTGTCTCTTTTAATTCTTGAATGCTTAGCTTCATTGTGTTTCAATAATCTTAGTATAATTAGAATGTTTTCTCTTCTTAATATGAATGTTAGCATAATGAGTAGTGAGTAGCTCCATCCCCTTTAGGGGGTGGAGATGATGTACATTTATATTTTGAGGTTTTGTTGTTTAACGAATTTTGATTGTGTAGACTTGAATGTTTGTATATTCATCTCGTTTGTTTCAATTATCTACATGTTGGGAGGTTTTTGATGGGTTTTGCCATAAGATTTAGACACTTCCCATGCTTGGTTTCCTCATGTTTATTGGCTGAAATTTTTTGTTGGATATGATACATATTAGTCGTGTGTTTGTATTAGTGTTTACTCGCTTGATTGATTGAAGAAACTTTTTTATGGGTTTTGCCAAGAAATTCAGACACCTCCCATGCTAGCATTGTTCTTCACATGAGTTCCTGGTTTTTCATGAGTCCTGCCATAATTTTAGACACTTCTCATGCTGTGCGAATGGATTGATAGATCTTCCCAAATCTTTAGACACTTTCTCTGCAAAAAGACACACACATGACACAAATGTACATACATGCTTTCATGCGTCATTCATCCCTTCTCTGACCTCATATGTGCACACATTCCACCCCTCAGGGGTTCATCCATATTTCGTTCCATAGTAATATGTTCTTCATGTTTCGTGCGTAGTTCCATCCCCATTTGGAGGACGGAGATGATGTACATGTATGTTTTGAGGTTTTGATGCTTGACATATTTTGGTTTGTGTAGACTTGTATGTTTGTATGTTTATCAGGTTCATTTTGATCATCTACATGTTGGGGGATTTTTGCTGTGTTTTGGCACACATTTTAGACACTTCCAACGCTTGGTTTCCTCATGTTTATGGGCTGACATCTCTTGTTAGATATGTTACATGTTAGTTGTGTGTTTCTATTAGTGTTTGCTTGCCCGATTGATTTGTAAAACTTTGTTTTGATGGGCTTTTCCATAATATTCAGACACCTCCCATGCTTAGCTTCATTCTTCACATGAGTTCCTGATTTTTTACCACTCTTGCCATAATTTTAGGCACTTCTCGTGTTGAGCCTCATCTTGGGATAATCAAGTAATAATTGCTAATATATTGTGTGAATGAATTGATAGGTCTTCCCAAATCTTTAGACACTTCCTATGCATGAAGACACGCGCATACATGCTTTCATGTGTCATTCACCACTTCTCTCACTTCATATGTGCACACACTCCACCCCTCTGGGAATATTCATCCATATTTCGTTCCACTTAGTTTGCTGAATTGTTCTAGTTGTCATTTGCATCGTAATCTAGTTTGTTTTGCGTTCGTAGCATAATCATCTTTTAATAGTAGCGTAATAATATCTTCTTCCATTGTTATTTCCCACTTGATTTCGGTCACTCGAAGGTTGGAAACGCTCCCTGCAGATCAACCCGTACTTGCCCCGTCTTCACGGATGGCTGTACACTTGCGGTTATTTAGTAAAAAAATTAACAAGTTTTTGGCATTGTCACCCAAGGATCATGGTATGGAAGATATATCAATGTAAATTGCAGGACACTAACATGACCCTAACAATACAGCACAAAAAAACAAAAAACAATGTGAAAAAGACTTGACTCCACATATATACCAATGTAAAGCACCCCCCACACACACTTGCTTCGTACATTGTCCTCAATGTATGCCATCATGATATGACATGGATTTATGCATGAACAAGAAAAGATCTCACCAACGTGAAGTGCAAAGAAGTTCATGGTTTTGTTGGTGGACATATACCCGAATTCCCGAAAACCTGTGAGATACTTAAGAATGGAAACAAATGAGCACCAAATACACTAGTGTTGGGGCTAACAACAACCAATCCTCACTTGTGAAGTCTTTTGTTTTTTTGTCTTTCTTATTTTTCTTTTCTTCTTTTTTTCATTTTTTTAATTTTTTTTCTCTTTTTTGTTATAAACAAGATATGTACATCAACAAAGATATTCTCATTATCTTTTGTCAAGAAACAACGAATGAGAACATTGAGTCATGCGTACAGAGATCTGCCTTGATAGGCCCACTTCATTGGTACTCTGAGGTATCATGATGGGTGAAAGGTCAAAACTGAAAGATAGAATCTCTCATGATATTGGTTGGGTGTAGGCAACGTGAATGAGTGGAGTTGTGTTGCCTGACTAGGGTTTAAATCCTCCAACCAATAGGCGAGTGCATCGGAATGAGTTCCTCAGGCTCATTCATGTGATGTGACACACTTGTCGTACTAAGAATGGGGCTTCTCCCCAAGTCATCTAGCAAGGACCACCCAACCTCCTTTATATTATCAAGCGTAAGTACGGTCGCACATGAGTCCTTGTTTGAGTCAAGATGAAGTTCATGAGGCACAACGGCCACGGGACATGGGGTGAAGACAACTTTTGGTATGAGCATATGATGAGGTGTGTCCCCCTGACTAACAATCTCAACTGAATCATGCAATAAATATTCCCTTTGTGTATTCATGTTTGATGCCAACTCTCTCTGTTGCACTGCAAAGATAGGCAATGAGTTTTCGCTGGGCACACAAACATTCTCATTGGGTTGCGTTGGTGGTTGGGGTGTTTGTTGATTTTGCGGTGCTTTCTCTAATTGGCAGATGAGGTTGAGATTTAAAGGTTGGTCAAAAGGTTCATGTTGCCTACCAAAGTTAAACACATGAAACTCAACACATATGTTACCAAATGAGAGCTTCATGAGACCATTTCTACAATTAATTAAGCCATTCGAGGTTGCTAAAAATGCTCTACCCATAATCAAAGGTATTTGAGAGTGGGTATTCGCAAAAGGTTGGTATCGATGACGACAACATCTATTGGAAATATAAAATCTCCAACTTTGATGACCATGTCCTCAATAATCACCTTTGGGACACGAATGGATCTATCCGCCAATTAGAGGGTGATCTTAGTTGGTTTCAATTCTCCCAAGTTCTATTGTTGATAAACAGAAGATGGGAGGAGGTTGACTGCTAATCCTAAATCAAGCAATAAGTTGGTAGGAGGTTGCTAGTGTCCCCTATCATACACTGAATAGTAGGACACCCGGGGTCCTTGTACTTTGTGTATGTGGGATTTGATAAAAGTGCCCTTAGACTCACTGCTAAGAATGCTTTCTGTGGAACATTAATCTTCCTTTTAGTTTTCCAGAGATCTTTCAACACTTTGGCATATTGAGGTATTTGTTGTATGACATCCAACAAGGGGATGTTAACCTTCACTTGTTGGAAGACCTCCAATATCTTATCCATTATGTCACTCTGCTTTGTGGTTAATCTACTAGGATAAGGATGCATTGGTGTATTACCCTCACCCTCTTTCTCACAATCAATCCCAGCAAGGGGCTGCACAGGCTGCACAAATGGTGGCAGCGGCATGGCAATTTGGTTGTCAACCTGTTCCCACTCCTTAACGTCACAATGGCATTAACGGGGCTAACAAGTTCTCCCACAGAGTTTGTTTACCGTACACATGGTGACGAGCTTGGAACATAAGTGTTCGGGTGGTGGTACACACGTGGTTTAATCTCAGGCTGGCTAGGAAGCGTCCCTGGTTCTCTTACATGTATAGATTGGACCAAATGGCCAACCTGGAGCTCAAGAGATTTCAGGCATTGCTTAGTGGAAGCGAGATCTTGTTGAGTGGTCGTGTGGGCTTGACCGTGGATAGATATGAAATTTTTGATCAAATTCTCAAGCGACCTAAACCCAACTTCATTATTGTTTCCACTGGGAACCTTGGTGGGCCAACGGGTTGGAACCTGGGTAGGGTACGAATGAGATGGATGCATGGATGATGAATGCATGTTGTGTTTGTAAGGTGGTGGTTGGGGCAGGTGTGAATAGCTAGAAGGACCAGCTTGGCCATTATTTTGGCTGCAAAAGAAGTTTGGGTGGTTTCTCCAACCTAGGCTATAAGATGAAGAATATGGGTCATTTCTGGACGGTAGTTAATGGCATTGACCTGCTCCATTTTTGGAATAGTGTAGCCACACTCCTTGCTCACATGACCGACCATACCACTCCTATGACATGAAATAGAGCTACATGCAGATGCTTGGTTACTTTTTGTTTGGATCTAGAGCTCCATCGAGTCCATACGACGCATCATGGCTGCATAACGTGCCTCATTGGCCATATCGGAATCGACGGTAAAAATCAGACTTGCTTTAGCTTGGTTGGAATTTGCGATCCTCGCTCCTATGCTACTATGTGATGCAAGTGGTTCCCGAACACATTCCCATTCCATGGACAATTCAGCGATGTCTTCGAGAAAGGTTCATGCGTCTCTCTTCCTTTCCCAAGAAATCTCCTTTACACATGGATTCAAGAAACGTTCGGGATGAAGTGATAAGACCTTCATAAACAATTTGACAAAGGTGCCACACCTCGATGCCATAGTGAGGGTACAAGAAAAGTAGCTCCTTAAACTTCTCAAAGTATGCATGGAATGTTTCAGATTCGAGTTGATGGCAAGAATTGATTTCTTATCTGAACTTTTGAGTCCCATGACGAGGATTTTTATAAAAAATGCAGATTTAAATTGGTCCCAAGTTGTGAAGGCGCTTGCATGGTGGCTATACAACCACTTCTTGACGTCATCTTTAAGAGTGAACGGGACCAGTCGAAGATGGATGGAGTCTGTTGATTCACATGAGCATAAACAAGTTTGTTATTAAAAACCTAAACAAGCATGAAATTTACGTAATGATTATGGCAGAAACCATAAATAAGTTTTCTCTTTTATTCAAACAAGCATACCCACATTCATCACATAAAGCAAAAGATAGCATTCATTACATTCTTCATGACATGTATAAACATCAACTCCACCCCAAAGGGGGTTGAAACTACTCACAACTCATTAAGAAAAGGAGACAAAATGAAATTAAGCTAATTTAGCTAGGAAAAGAAAACATTCTAATTAATTCTACTATGATTAAGACAAAGAAAATTAACTAAGCATGCAAGAATTAAAAGAAACAACAAGAACTAAGAAAACATTTTTTTATTGCTCACTCACATTACAAGTGGCATCTCTCCACTAGAGTTTTGCTCCAAGGCGTTACTCCAAGTAGAGAGAATGACCACCAAGAGAGGAGTATATTACAAGGGAGGAGGAAGAGTTCTATTTATAGTAATATAAAAGGATAATCGGAGACAATCCCCGATGTGGGACTGATGACATACTATAAATGGACATAAAACACACAAATACAACACCCGACTAAATCTAATCGGGTCTGGATCAGATCCAACTTCCAATTAGAACTCTGGAACCGCCAATTGACGGTCTGGATTGATTGGATCCGGTCCTGCTTTGGATGAGGCTTTGGTGAGTTGATTTCTTCATATGTAGTGCACCCGAGTTGGTTGTTTGAGTTTCGGCCCGGATCTAATTGCCAAATACTCATCATGATGGTGTGGAGTTTCTTGATTTTCTCATTGGTCCCTTTTAGTTTACATCTGGGTCCTTCCCTTTTGCATCTCAGTCCATAAGTCTCACAATTTAGTCCTTTTTGTATCTCCTCTTCTCAATCCAGTTTATTCCTGAAACTTAAACAAAAACGTAGCATTGCTTAGGTTCAAAATAGAGGATATAAGACACAAATATATGCAGGATATGATGTCAATCAAATACGCCTACACCTAGTTTTTTCTAGTCCGGAGCAAAGCAAAGAATGAGAAAAATGAAAGAAATGAAAAAGAAACAAAAAACAGGAAAATCCTAACTCATTTTCATGGGAATCACAGTGGCACTTAGATCGTGCAACAAGCCGTTAAATCTCCTTGTCGACAAGGAGGAGGAGTGTTGTCTCTTGAGGGTTTTCAGTGGATATACCTACAACATCCAAATATTGATGCATTATTCGACCTAGCAACTCGACTCAGTGGACTCATTTTTGTCGATCATTTGATACGGTAATACGACGGGTCGACTCTATACAGGTATTTCGTCCACACACCGAACCTAGAGAACCATTCGTGCAAGTTAATTAAGGACTTAGGTGAAAGACATGGGCAACCTAAACATCCTAAAGTGATACAAAGTGTAAAGTCCATTAAGGTTCTTATATGCATTACCATTTATTTTTATGTTCTTCTTTTTTCTTATTTTTTGTACTAGTTGGTTTGTAATTCTATCTAGGTCAGGTTTCGTGCACCATTTCCTATGAGAACTAAAACTATCACGTACACCTTTACCTACATTTTCACATCAGGCGATCCCTACCACCCGTGTAACAGGAGTTCGGTCGGTGCATCCCAAGTCAGATGACTCGAAAGCACCAGGCACAAAGTCTCCTTGGACCTAATTTCCCAAGTAATAGGAGCCGTGCGAGAAGAGAAAACACCCTACTACGTATTTCTTTTCGACAGATGAACCAAAACCCCTACACTTAAGGTTTCACAATAGGGGTTTAAGGGTCCCAGACTACGACAAACTTCCTTATACTAACATACACGAATTATTCAACTCACTAGGTTCAGGGTGGACTTCTTTATTTGTTTGAGTACTCAAATCCTATGCTTACTCTCCCCTCGGGGGAAAACCAGGGTGCATCCTTACGACTACATAAGACCTAAAGCCAGTGTACTAGATATCCTAATGCATCATGTTCATGTCCATTTTGAGAGCTTTCTTTTTACTTTGCCTCTCAATAGTTTTGCACAGGCTAAACAAATGCAAATTCAAAAAACATTTTCTTTCGCAAAGACATGAAGATTTTGAAAGAAATTCAAAAATTAAAGCACTTTGCAAGCAGTAGAACGCAAGTCACCCAAGGATCATGGCAAGCAGATATATCGATATTAAATGTAGCACACTAACATGACCCTAACAATACAAACAAAAGATAACAAAACAAAAGATAACAAAACAAAAGAGGAAAGACTCGACTATGTACACACATAAAACACCCTCCTACACTTACTTCATGCATTGTCCTCCAACCTATGAGAAGGTTCCAACCTATGCATGAAAAATTAGAAGATCTCACCAAACTTTGAAGCACAAGGAAGGTTTCATGGTCATGTTGATGGATACAAACCCGAATTTCCCTCAAAACCTATGAGATACTAAAGAAGGGAGACAAATATGTTAAAGAAATGAGGCCCAAATACACATGGGTTGGAGCCCACAACAATCAATGATCACTTGTGGAGTCTTTCTTTTTCTTCTCTTTTTTTGTTATTGTTTTTTTTGTTTTTTTTGTTGTTGTTTTCTTTTATATATATGTACAAACATGAAATCTCAATCATTCATGTAAGAACATGAATGGTGGACTGTGAGAGAGGTTCGTGAAGGAACATGACCTCCTCGACTTAGCTGGTGCCCCCTCCAAGTAAGGTTTAAGGCGTTATCCATTAACTTTGAACACGTCCCCATTCCTAAGGTGCAAGATTTCAATCGCTCCATGAGGAACTACGGTTTGTACAATAAAAGGGATAGACCAGCGACTGCGGAGATTACCCGCAAAATGATGAAGCCGGGAATTGTAGAGGAACACCTTCTGCCCGGCCGTAAACACCTTTCGCATAGTCATGCGACCGTGAAACATCTTGGCTAGGGACTTATGAATTTTGGCATTTTCATAAACATTATTGCATAGATCTTCAAATTCCACAATGTCGAGTTTACGCTGCACCCCTGCTCGATGAAGATCCATATTTAGGTTCTTGATTGCCCAGAAAGCATGATGCTCGAGCTCGACGGGTAGGTTGCAAGCCTTGTCGTACACTAACCGATATGGGGACATACCCAAATTGGTCTTTTACGTGGTGCGGAAAGCCCACAACGCGTCACTCAATTTAGTCAACCAATCCTTCCTCGAGGAATTAATCGTCTTCTCAAGGATTTGCCTTTGTTGACGGTTAAAGACTTCAACCTCCCACTAGTTTGCGGATAGGATGGGGTTGCAAGCTTGTGGGTGATAGAATACTTCCTCATAAGCGCTTCAAAGGAGCGATTGCAGAAGTGGGTACCCATGTCGTTGATTATGGTACGATAAGTACCAAATTCGGTGACCACCTTGTTGTCATTGACCATTGTGGGGATAACCTCTACGCACTTAGACACATAGTCAACGACCATCAAAATGTAAATATTCCCGAACAAATTCGGGAAAGGACCCATAAAGTCAATGCCCAACACATCGAAGATGTCGACGGCAAGGATATTTTGCAAAGGCATCATATCACGTTGACTTATCCTGGGAAGGCGCTGACACCTATCACATTGCTTACAAAATTCATTGGCGGCAATTTTCTTTGCTCCAAAGTGTCCTCCACATGCTTGACAATTTTATTTCCTATCACATTGCTTACAAAATTACAAAATTCATCATATCACATTGCATCATATCACATTTTAAAAGCGAAGGCCAATAAAATCCAGATTGGAGCACCTTGGCGGCAATTTTCTTTGCTCCAAAGTGTCCTCCACATGCTCGACAATTTGGTCCAAGCAGTAATTGAATATATAGGGGTCGTCCCAGTGAATGAATCTGACATAAGATCTAAATTTAGTTTGGTCATATTTTAACCAACCCATAGGAAGTTGCTTGGTCATGAGGTAGTTCACGATGTCGGCAAAACCAAGGGTTATCTTCGATCGTGAACTATTGCTCGTCAGGAAATTTATCTTTAATAATTTAGTCATGTGGGTTGGTCGTCTCTAGACAAGAGAGGTTGTCCACTACAACATTTTCACACCTTATGTTGCCTGAATCTCGAGATCAAATTCTTGTAACAACAAGATCCATCTCAAGAGTCGAGATTTTGCATCTTTCTTCGCCATGAGGTGCTTGATGGTTGTGTGATCAGAATAGATAATCATGTGGGAGATGTTTAATCATTTTAAATTTAGACCGCAAGTGCACAGCCGTCGGTGAAGACGAGGCAAGTGCGGGTCATCCGCAGGGAGATGAGAAGCCTCTGGTTTGACCGAAATCAGATGGAGAAAATGGGGAGAAGAGTTGTGGATATGCTAATCTAAGTTACATTAAACTAGTAAGAAGAAATATGAAGGAAAACAACAACTAACGATGCAAACTAAATCAAAAGAGACTAAAGTGGAAGTGCAAATCAGGAAGAGGGACCCCTGAGGGGTGGAGTGAGTGTACACATGCAACAAGATGGTGAAGAATGCAAGCATTAAGAACAAATGTAGGCTGTATTTTCATGTATAGGAAGTGTCTAATGATTATGGCAAAACCTATCAATCCCATTACTAGCCTAATTGACTGACATTAACATACACAAGTTGGTTATTTAAGAACCTAAACAAGCATGGGCGATGTCTAAGAGTTATGGCAAAAACACATCAAGTTACAAGTTCTATCCTAAACAAGCAAGCATACATTCATGTTTATCAACACATTTCATACAAACCATTCCTTTCCATTGTCTATTGCATCTATAAAACATCAACTCCACCCACAAAGGGGATGGAACTATTAACTATTCATTAAACTAATTATTATCCTAAGAAAGGAAAACATATTAACTAAGTCTAGTAAGATTATTGAAATCAAATTAAACTAAGCAAGCAAGCAACATAACAAATAAACTTTTATTTATTCCAGACTCACAATACAAGTAGCATCTCCCCACTTGAGTATTTGCTCCAAGGCTCCACTTCAAGTAGAGGGAATAGCCACCAAGTATGTAGTAGATTACAAAGGAAGATGAGGAGTTCTATTTATAGTCATTGAAAAGGTAATCAGGCACAACCCCCCGATGTGGGATTAATACAACACCATAAATAGAAAAACCACCCTAATACATGCTCTGCTCGAAGCGTGTTGGATCCCGAGCCAACCCGACTGCCAATCAGCGGCCCCAGACCGCGAATTGGTGGTCTATAAAGTCCGGATCCGGTCTGGATTTTGGGTGTGCTTTACGGAAGTGATTTCTTCATTTGTGATGCACCCGAGTCGGTTGTTCGAGTTTAGGCCCTTATCGAATTGCCAAAATACACCTCATGATGGTGTGAAGTTTCTTCATTTGCTCATTGGTCCTTTGGGCATACATTCAGGTCCTTATCCCTTGCATCTCAGTCCCCAAGTCTCACAACTCAGTCATTTTTCTTGCTTTTAGGTCCTTTTATGCCTCTTCTCCTCAAACCTGCTTATTCATCAAACTCAAACATAAAACTTGTTACGTAGCATTGTTTAGGTTCAAGATAATGGATATAAGACACAAATGAATGCATGAAATAATGTTTATCAAATACCCCCCACACCTAATTTTTGCTAGTCCCGAGCAAAAAAAAGAAAGAGAAAAATGAAAGAAATGAAAAAGCATACGAAGAACTGGGAAATCCTAACTCACTTTCGTAGGAATCACGGTTGCACTTAGCACGTGCTACAAGCCGTTAAACCTCCTCGTCGCCTAGGAGGAGTGTTGTCTCCTGAGGGTTTTCAGCCGATATACCCACAAAATCCGAACATTGATGCATTAATCAACCTAGAAACACGACTCGATGAGCTTGTTTTCGTCGATCATCGGACACAGTAATTCTACGGGCCGACTCTATAAATGTAATTAGTCCACACACCTAGCCCAATGAATCATTCATGAAAGTTAATTAAGAACTTAAGTGAAAGACATGGGCAACCTTAACTTCTTAAAGTGATAAATTGTGTAAAGTCCCTTAAAGTTCTTATTTGAATCTTTTTTTTCTTTTGTTTTTTTTCTTTTTTTGTTCTTTGGAGCATTACATTGGTTTGTGTTTGATTATTCCATGGTCAGATTTCGTACATCATTACATGTGAGGATTTACACTATAACGTACACCTTCCCCCAAATATCCACATAGGGCGATCCCTACCACCCGTGTAACGGGAGTTCGGTTTGTGCATCCCAAGTCAGATGACTCGAAAGCACCAGGCACTAAGTCCAATCAGACCTAATTTCCCGAGTGGTAGGAGCCGTGCGAGAAGAGAGAACACCACTTATTTATTTATTTATTTATTTATTTATTTATTTATCTACATGGGAACCCAAATCCCTACACTTAAAATTTCACAAAAAGATTTTAAGGGTCCCTGACTACGATAAACTTCCTTATACTAATACACACGAATTATTTGACTCACTAGGTTCATGGTGGACTTCTTTAGTTGTTTGAGTACTAAAACCCTATGATTACTCGCCCCTCGAGGGAAGACCGGGGTGCATCCTAACGACTCGATAAGACCTAAAGCCAGTATACTAGATATCCTAATGCATCATGTTCAAGACAATTTTGAGAGATTTCTTTTTACTTTGCCTCTAAACGGTTTTGCACATGCTAAAAACTCGCAAAACCCACAAAACATTTTCTTTCGCAAACACATGAAGATTTTGAAAGAAATGTGAAAATTTTAAAGAACTAGGCAAGCAAAAGAAGACAAGTCACCCAAGTATGATGGCAAGCAGATATATAAATATTAAATGTAGCACACTAACATGACCATTGCAATACAAACAAAAGAAAACGAAATAATACAAGACACACAAAATATGTACAAACGTGACAACACACCCCCCAACACCAAACCCATGCATTGTCCTCAATGTATGGCAAAATGGCGCCAATGCATGGATAGGGTGTACCAGACAAATGACGACAGCCAGAGGTGCCCGAAGAGGTACCTCGCTCAAGAGCCGACAATTTCCTATAAATTTTCCAGTTTTGCTTGGCTAAAATGACATTTTGCTGCTTAACCACCATCTCAGAAATGTCGGTGACAGAAAACAACTAGCAATAGCCAAAGGAAGCTCCAGTGCAAACAGATTTTGAAATTGGCTCACCCAATCCACTACTAGCGGATGTTCTCGGGAATCGGGTCCCTAGACTTCACCCGCATGCTCCCACACTCCATTGTGTCCCCTTTCCAGTAACCAAAACAAAAATGAAACGTAAAACCCCCCCCATCGAAATGGCAAACTCGACTACGAAAACGACGCTCCCCGGCAACGACGCCAAAAACTTGATTGAATCAGTTAAAATACCGCAAGTGCACGACCACTTTAAAGCGGTGGCAAATACGGGTCGGTCCAAAGGGAGCGCGTGTGAGTCAGGTTCACGATACTCAAGTGGGGGAGAAGAAGAGAGAGATGTGATCGAAACTACACTACAATGCAAAAGAAATAGGAAAATAAGCAATAAAAGTAAAGCCCTCGGGGAGTAGAGAAAGAATGCGGAATGAAAATGTGTTTAGTGTGTGTGTTTATTTGTGCTCATCAAAATATGTCATACCTGAAATTCATAAAACTCAATTCCAACTATTCCCCCTCATGAAATAAGATAAGACATTATCATTAAAACATACAAGACAATAATTGAAATGAAGCTAATATGTTCACATGCATCATGTCTCAAATCCAACTATGTCTCCACTTGAAATAAGATTTATCACAATCATTAAAACATACAAGACAATAATTTGGATAAAGCCAACATGAGCACATGCCTTGCATCAAAGTAAAGACACTAAAGTAAAGAACAAGAAGAAAACTAAATTAAGAAACAAAAATACAATGTTTGCTCCTCTCCAGCCCCCTTATTACACTACTAAAACAGGAAACTAAAACCTACTCTAATGGGGGACACAGGAAGAAGGTGGAGAGGAGGGGTTACAATGGTATTTATAGAAGAAATAAGGGTTTGAATGGATCTGGGAATAATTAGACGGCTTTAAATTACATTTGATAGTCCAGAAATGCTCCAAACTGAATCACTTTGAGTTTAATTGTTGAAATATTGATCTGATTCAAGTCATGTGTCACCATGTTTTGCACTTCACAATCAGGTCCCTCCGGGTTTGCACTTCGGTCCTTGCTGATTTTCGCTCCAGTCCTTGTGCATTACAAATTGGTCAACAACCTTCCAGATTTGTCCATACTTTTTACATTTAGGTCCTTTTTGCTCCCTTCCTCTTTTTTATTACCTAACTCCTGAAAACTACAAATAACAACTCGAGTAGCACAATATTGGGGGTAAAATAAATGATATATAACATGAATATGATGCATGATATGCTACTAATCAATAGGTCTTGCCAAATCTTTAGACACTTCCTATGCATGAAGACACACACATGACACACACATACATGCTTTCATGTGTCATTCACCAATTCTCTCACTTCATATGTGCACATACTCCACCCCTTAGGGAATTAATCCATATTTCATTCCACATAGTTTGCTGAATTGCTCTAGTTGTCATTTACATCGTAATCTAGTTTGTTTTGCGTTCGTAGCATAATCGCCTTTTAATACTAGCGTAATAATCTCTTCTTCCATTGTTATTTCCCACTTGATTTTGCTCACTCGAAGGTTGGCAACGCTCCCTGCGGATCGGCCCGTACTTTCCCCGTTTTCACCGACGGTCGTGCACTTGCAGTTATTTAGTATAACATTTAACAAGTTTTTGGCGCCGTCACCTAAGGATCATGGATATCTATCGGAGTTGCGCAAACCGACGTAAGAAACACCGATGTATGCATATCTGTTGGTGTCGCTCTATATCGATGAAAGACGACGTACACCAACAGATAGTCACTGTCGGTGTATCCACGTTCATCAGTAGTGTTATTTGCCTAATCCTCAGCTTTTTAAAGGTCGTACCTATCACGAGGTGTAACTTCAACACCCTCTAATTCAGAATTGGATCCAGAATGATTCCCAGGTACACCAAAGTATGCAAATTTTCAATGTTTCCCCAATAGTTGTCATACTTTTCTTTTATTTTGCATGCCATTTCATTGAAATCCTCGTCCTCAGTCTCTATCCAACTCTTCAGCAAGGCCAAAACATTGGCAACATAGAAAAATGTGTTGTTACTTGTGACATATAAAATATCCGAGACGCTTTGTTATGTCTTTGAACTCTTTCAAGAAACCATTAACTTGTCCACTAACCTCCAATCCTTCTCAGTAGGTTGTCTAAAGATATCCTGATACTTTGTGGCAGCTTCTAACTAGTGTAGGTCTAATTCCATCTTGTAGGCATGTCTAAGGACAAACCTCGTGAAGTCTCCACCTTGAACTTTGAAGCATGTTTTTAAAACATTTGCAGCCTTGTAGTAGTATTTTTGATCCACTTCATAGCACTTCTGACATTACTCAAACATGCTACGGTTTTCAGAAGTTTTAACCCATATCAAACTATCAGATTAATAATGTGAGATACACATCTCACATGCATGAAATCACCATTACTCATACAACCTTTTTTTGGGAATTTTCCTCAGATGCTGCCACAAAGTGTTGGTGGAACTGGCGTTAGCTATGGTGATAGTGAAGAGCTTGCTCTCTAGACCCAGGCATTTAGACATTCCTCAATGCCCTTCTTGATAGCTTCTCCTTTGTGGCTAGTAATAGGACAAAAAATTAGAATTTTCTTTGTAGCTTCCATCCATTGTCAATGAAATGGGATGTGAGACACATATAGTTAACTTGTTGGTAACTAGTCCACGTGTGTAGTCACACTGACCCTCTAACAAGAATTTCTCAACATATCCTTTAATTTCAACCATTCAACTGAGTACAACTTATAACAATCCCGAGCAACCACAACACGAGATGGTAAATTAAATTTTGGGAAGCAACAAGCAACGTCTATTTTTGGGGGTATACACGTTGGTTATACCTTACGTTCGACGTCTAATACAGGTGGTATACGTGTTGGATTTTCCATACAACCAACGTCTATAGGTCATATTAAAGAAGACTAGGCGTCGCATTAACCTAGTAACTGACGTCTATAGGTCTATTTGAAGGGTATATGCGTCGAATATACCTAATAATCGACGTTGATATCCTTTTCAAATTAAAAATAAATAAATCCTAAATACAACGTGTATAATTAGCAAACACATTCATCCTGCATAACAAAGACGTTCATCCTTCACAACAAGCACATTCATCCACAATAATCAATCACAAAGAAATTTGATCATATTAAAGTAAAAATTGTGATCATATTAAAGTAATAACTTGTTGGTAATAAAAGAATGTGGTTAAATAAAATTGCATGTTTATTCACAAAGAATGTGTAACATGATATTAGAACATGTTAATTAGTTCATTAATATGTTGGTAACAAAGTAGGGAGCCCATCGCTCGCGAGTATCATCGAGATCCTCTTGCGATAACTATAATTATATCTATATTACCTCAAATAGCTCTACGTTTTCAGGTGCAATCCCGATGATTTCCTGCATGTCATAACGTACCCACATTCGGTATTTCCGGTTTGCTTGTGGTACTACGTACAAAGATATAAATTTGCTAAATATATCCACTCAAGTAATTTAAAAATTAACAAAAAGGGAAGAAACTTACTCCCATTGAATGCCAGGTTACGCCAATATTTTTGGTTGTCCTTCTTCCACCAATAACTTTGTAAACCTTAAATGTCCTGAGTAACACGAGTTATTCAATATGAAATCAATAATACTAATAAAAATACACGAATTACAAATACTATAATTAAAACAAACTTACATTGAAACAATTTTCTTTAAGGATGGCCTTGGAAGGGTTGACCCCAAAGGATTAAACCAATATGCCGAATTAGCTTCGGGGCATAGAACGACTAGCATCCAATGAGCGGTGATTGTATATATAATTAGAAGTTTATTGCAAAATCAAATTATAATTACTTTCAATTAACAAACTTACCTATCATGAAAAAGGACCATATAATATTTTCTGCCATGTTTTTTCATGATATTCGCAAGCCCACCTGAATTATCGTCACTCCCGTGTATAAAAATAGATGGTCACAGAAATACAAATACTTTATCATCCGGGAATGCTAACCTTCTGGAGTCACAAAGATGTCTACAAGAGTAAATCTCAGGGAGACTAGATGGGCAACGACATTCAAGTCATAACAGTCTGAAACAGTTTCCTCTCCTTAATGCGTCTGGAAATCCTAGAGGCCAACGTCTAAATTAATTTTATTAAAGATTTTTATTACGTGGTTTTTGGGCCAAGGAAAGGGTGATGAAATCAATAGCAAGATCAACTTCATTAACACATGCTTTCATTTTTTTGTTATGCATGTTCTTCCCAGACCATCATCAACTTGATATTCTTTATTAATCTCAATATTGAACTTAATAATAAAGTAGTACATGACGTTCATATTTTAATGTTTGAAGATCTACTCAATTGTTGGATTATGTGAAATACATGGTTTTGTATCTGTCATAAAATTTAAGCTGCACGTGAACATTAAATTATTAATCCATAATAATACAACTTTCGGAACACCTTAAAACAACTCTGAGAACAACTTTCAGAAAAAAATGTTGCAGTCCAGTTCCTCTTGTCACCTTAAAACATAATAATAAACACACAAATTTCTTAACAATCCTTTAAATCATGAACACGTTAAGCCTTAAAACCTAATAATACATGTTTTTGAGGAAAAAAATTACATGTTTATACCTTTTTTTACTGAGTCTTTTTAAAATAAATACATGTTTTTCCTGGAAAAAAACATGTTTATACATGTTTTTGTTGTGAATAGTACACATTTTTTTTTCTAAAAACACATTTATACATGTAATGAAAACCAAATTAAGCCTAATGAAAACATATTTATGCATTTATACATGTTTATACACGAAGGAAAACCAAATTAAGCACGAACCAGCAAAATCTTCTTCTGAACAGCAAGCAGGACGCGCACCCTCCTTCGTCTTCAACCAAATCACCATCAAACCAAGCTGAAACACAACCAAAATCCACCTCAAATCCACCTCAAACCAACCAAAACTAACTCAAAACCGTTAATTAAAACCAAACCTTGATGTTACTCGACCAAAACCAACAGCCTCCCTCAGGGGTCGTGGAGAGTCGGTGGTCGTCGCTGCTGTGGAGGAGGAGATCAGGGGTCTTGTGGAAGGGTGATCAAGGTCGGGGAGGTGGCTGCAGTGGCATAGGCGGTCGTGGAGTTGGCTAGGGTTTGGTGTGGAAAGGTTTAGGGTGTAGATTTGTCGGGATAAAAGTTAAAATGTAATTGTTCTCTAATTATATAAGACCAATAGACGTCGGCTATAGAATACATGCGATGTCTATTTGTAATTAGACATCGGCTATACAACAAATGCTACGTCCATAATATTACGTCTACACTTGGGTAATAAATGTCGGTTTAAAATGTTTTTACAAAACCCAACGTCTATATTACCGTAATAGACGTCGGGTATTATATTATCCGATGTCTATACATATAGACGTCGCACTTTCCTATATCTGACGTCTATTTGGCGATGGCTATTCACTATTCTGCACTAGTGGGGCCAGTTCCAATATAGTCCCTTCCCAAGTAGCACAAAGCCCCAAAAGATGCATCAGGTAGACTTAAGGGGTTGCACTTTAGTTCCAATGAGTCGGGCGATTAAGTACCTAAGCCTTTAGACCCATGAGCCATAGTTGGGATTGCTTGGCAACATGAGGCATTGAGAGGCAAAGGATGATGACAGCTGCTTTTTGTACATAGCCATATTATATAAAAAGTTGTCGTGGGTTCCACTCCTTGAGGATTTGGACCCCATTTGTTAACGTATTTGTATTCCCTTCTTAAGTATCTCATAGGTTCTAGGAAATTCAGGTTTATGTCTATCAACATCAACATGAACTTCAATTTGCAGTTCACGTTGGTGAGATCTTTTCTTTTTCATGGATAAATCCATGTAGTAGTATACTCACATTCATTGAGGACAATGCATGAAGTAAGTGTGAGGGTGGTTTACATGTGTAAATTGTCGAGTCTTTTTTCTTTTCTTTTATTTGTATTGTTAGGATTATGTTAGTGTGCTACAATTTAAATTGATATATCTGCTATACCATGATCCTTGGGTGACTTGCCTTCTTTTGCGTGTTGAGATCTTTAATTTTCCATTTCTTTCATAATCTTCATGTGTCTGCGAAAGAAAATGTTTTGTGGGTTTTGCGTGTGTTTAGCATTTGCAAAACTGTCGAGAGGCAAAGTAAAAAGGAAGCTCCCTGAATCGACTTGAACATGATGCATTAGGATATCTAGTACACTTGCTTTAGGACTTATCTAGTCGTAAGGATGCACCCCGGTTTTCCCCCGGGGGGAGAGTAATCATAGGGTTTCAGTACTCAAACAAATAAAGAAGTCCACCCCTAACCTTGTGAGTCGAATAATTCGTGCATGTTAGTATAAGGAAGTTTGTTGAAGTTAAGGACCCTTAAACTACTATTGTGAAACCTTAAGTGTAGGGATTTTGGTTCCCATGTTGATAAGAAATAATAATTAAGTATGGAGTTCTCCCTTCTTGCATGGTTCGTATCACTCTGGAAATTAGGTCCGAGGGGACTTAGTACCTAATGCTTTCGAGTCATCTAACTTGGGATGCAACTACCGAACTCCCGTTACACGGGTGGATGGGATCACCCTATGCGGAGATTTGGGGAAGGTGTACATGATAGTGTTTGTCCTCACATGCAATGATGAACGAAACTGGACCCTGAGAAAATTAAACACCAATAAGTTTTAACTGCTTGCTATACAAAACCAAAAAAGAAGAAAATAATAATAATAATACAAATAAGACCCTTAATGGACTTTACATGATGTGTCACCTGAGGATGTTAAGGTTGCCCATGTCTTCCACTTAAGTCCTTAATTAACCTGAAATGAATGGTTCCTTAGGCTAGGTGTGTGGACAAGATACAAATATAGAGTTGGCCTATAGGATTATCGTGTCCAATGATCGATAAAAGTAGGTCTGGTGAGTCAAGTGGCTAGATTGAATAATGCATAGATGTTCAGGTTTTGTGGGTATATCCGATGAAAATCCTCAAGAGACACGACTCCTCCTCCTTGGCCACAAAGGGGTTTAACGACTTGTTGCATGTGCTTAGTGCAACCGTGTTTCCTACATGATCCATGAATGGCGGATTAGAATCAGCACTGGTGGATCCGGTTGGTCAGTTTGACCCCAAATATCTCTGGTAGGTCAGGTTTTCGGGTCAGTGAATTATGCAAGATCCAGATCTGATTTACAGCCGCCCGATTGCACCCCGATTCATCGAGACCCTCTAATCTTCTATAAATACACTTGTAAACCCTCCTCCCTTTCTTCCTTCCTCTCCTCTTTAGGTTAGTTTTATTTCTTGTTTAGTAGGATAGGTTTTATTTCTTGGTTACTAGTGTAGTGTAGGAGAAGATAAACGTCTTTTGTTATCTTTCTTTCTTAATCAAGTTTTAGCTTCTTGTTCTTTATATTCTTATCCTTCAATTGATGCAATTTTTATTCCATTGTTTTGGTTAGAGCTTGTTTTCTTTACTTGTTCATGTTTTTTTATTTTGTTAATTTTTGTTTCATAATGATTAGTGAGTAATCCATCCTCATTGGGGGTGGAAATGATGTGAAGTGTAAATGTTGTGAGATTGGTGTCTGTTTTAATCTTAATCTGAGAGGTTCACATCATTTCCATAATAATTTTGTTGGGTTCCTCACTCTTGCCTTTGATGCTTAGCACATGCTTTAGCTAGTGGGCCCACTTTATGGGGAATGATGACGGGAGGATACAGTTGGAATGGGTAAAGAGATAAGGTGGGTAAAGAGATAAGGATGGCATGTGGGAGCATGTGCTCTTGTTGGTCTTATCTTAATTAATGTATTGTATGTTTTAATGTCAATGTTACATCTTAATTCATGTGGAAACATAGTTGGGTTTTGGTCATATGGATTCCATGTTCTTTATGTCCTTAAACGTGTAATCATGTGGTTGTCTTTGTCCTCATCTTAAGTAGTGTTTTGTATATTTTAATGATGGTGATAAAACTTAATCCATGCAGAGACACACTTGGGATTGTGGAAATATAGATTTACATGTTATGCATGTCATGAGCACTAAATGTTACACACACACGAATACACATTTACACTTTCGCATTCATTCTTCACCTCCTACGGGACTAGTTTTTTATTAGTTGTTATTTCGTGTTGTGTTTGTCAACGAGTTTAGATACCCTCATTCTCCTTTCTTTTCACACTTGAGTATGGTAGTCACAACAACACTCACAACTCCTTCAGGTTCGACCCATATTTTCCACGTCTTCACCGAAGCCGTGCTCTTGCAGTTATTTAAAACGATCAATCAACCTCCTATATACGAGCGGTCCCATCACCGAGTATTTGTTTAGGGTCTCACCCCAACAATTTTCCACAAACAATTCCTCCTAGGCAGGGCGTGTCTCGAACTCGAGACCTCGTTTTGATACCAAATGAAAGACTTATGGCATGTGACTTTTCCACTGCACTAAAAGTAATTGCTGTTAGTGAGGGGTCACTTCCAATATAGTCCATTCACAGGCAGCTCAGAGCCCCACACTAAGCATCGGGTGGACATGAGGGGTTGCACGTTATGTCAATGAGTCAGATGGTTAAGCACTCTGGCCATTAGTCCCCCGAGCCATAGTAGTGATTGCTTGGAAACAATTGCACTCTGTACGGGTGGTCCCACCGCTGAGGAATTGTCTAGGGTCCAACCCCAACAAAAAGTGTACCCTTTGCCACAACAAGCCCAACTTGCTCAAGTATCAACTAGGCTTGTTTCTCTCTCGTTTTGTTTTCCGTGTTAACTGGAAATATGTCCCACTGACCTTTCACATTTATGGTCCAATTTGTTGATGGATCGCAGGAAAAGGTTTTGTCTTCACAATAGCTGCAATTAGCTCTAGGTCTATGTTCCTCAAAGTATTGCCAAAAATGTCTCCAGTACAATGTGTTAGGATTGATGGCCAACTTAATATGCTAATCAAGTTAACTTAATCCCTACTTAATTAAACAAGTTGTGCAGCAGAAACAATTTAAATACAAGTAGGGGAAAACAAGCACAATGCAAACCACAATGAAGACGATGTAATTTTTATAGAGGTTCGGCCTCCCGCCTACTTCCACTCTTGGAAAATCCGTTCCAGTCTATGAGCTCCACCCACGTCTTCACTAACCACTCCCCGTTCCAGGCTGGGAGAGAACACCTTTACACTTCAAGCTTGCCAACACCCTCTCCATGTTTGGATCCTCCTCTCACAATCTGAGGGGGATTTTTCGGGCTTTCACCGAAACCTCTACAACATTTGAGAATGAAAGAGACTGAGTATTCAACACTCTCTAACTTGAGCACACTTTCAGTATGATTGGAATTGGATCAAAGTGGTGGAAGTTTAAGCTTCACTATGGGATTTAGGATTTCTTGATTGGGAGAAGTCTCTCTAGATATGTGGACTAATTGCAAGTGTGAGAGGTGTGTAAATAAGGTGTATGGACATCTATTTGTAAGCTCCAAGAGAGATATAGCCGTTGGGGATGAGTTGGTTATGTTTTGTGAGGAACACACACAATAGAATCAACAATTCTGTCCCTCTACGGTCGACCGAATCGTGCTAAATAGTTGATCGTCTCCTTAAGTATAATGAAATGTTCGAACCATATTATGCTTTGGTCGAACCTGTTTGGTTTATGACCTAAGTGATCGGTCAACCAAATATGGGGCGGTTGACCGAAATCAAGGTTTTGGCAAGGTTAAATGATATATCGGTCGACCAAAAAAGGGATCCGGACGATAAAAAATAATAGGTACTTTTGGTTCTCAAAATATTTATATTCGGTCGACCGTTTCTAGGTCCACGATCGATCGGTGATCAAATGTATTTTGGGGGTTAGATAAAAAATACGAATACGACCGTTGAAGAATATGACAAGGTTATTAGTGATTCAGAAAATATGGATAATCAGTCGACCGGAAGGTTAAAATTGGTCGACCGAACCAAGGCTAAATTTGTAGAGGACAACCGGTCGACTGGACAACTGTCGGTTGACCGTCTCGGTGCAGACAGTTCTATACAACTTGGTTATCTTATGGAATTCGGTTGCCTATTCAAGTCGAATTGATATGGAAATTTGTATGTGACTGCTATAGGTTCCCTAGAGTCAATTTTAATCGATCTTAACTCATGTATTCTCAAGTTCACATGAAATCCTAAGACTCAATATAAAGTCAAAATTACATGTCTTCAATAAGATTGATTACATGTCTTGACTTCAATTCCATTCTTCCTTGAGTCATCATCACCTGTAATAGATGTTAGCCTAATAGAATATATGTTCTATGGATTATGTGTTCTACACCACATTTGATTGTGATTAAGATTAGATTTATTAAATCATCGAAACATGGATTAAGGCCAAAAAACTAACACAAGGCCGTCATTTTTTGTTTTAGTATAAGTATTCACGTCCGGGCACCTCAGATCTAGCAGGGAGAAGAGACTGCATTTCATCAATGCAGTCCTTGTCCATTGGTTCAGGTGAGTATCCCATCCTTACAGAACCACTTGAAACCTTTTGTTGTTTAGAGCGGAGGCTTAACATCTACACGTAAAAAAACATGCGAAACATTAAAGTTTGAAAGCCAATTAGCATAACCACCACCTAAAATTAGTTGCAATCTAAAATTGTACATACATTGCTAGAATGTCAGGTTGTTGCCATCCTAGTAACCTTTACTATGTTGTTATTCACCTAATATCAAATTTCTCAAACAATAAGCACCTAAAACCAAACAAAAGAAATATAAATACAGAATAGGATACTATTTGATCTTTTAACCATTCAGGTTCAACAACACCAACTTCCAAGACAAAATTATAACAATATTTGCATTCAAAGAAATTAGAGAAGCAAAACATCTCAGTTAGACGATTCATGCAAGCAAAATAATTAATTAAAATTTCCATTAATAAGTAATCATAATGCATCACAAATAGAAAATCACAACAATTCATTACTTCAAATCACAATAATTACACTTTCAATTAATAAGTATTGCAACATGTAGGTTATCATCTTGTTGATAATAATATTACGCAAGAGCAGCCAACCACCATGTCATTCTCTGAAAATTGGAAACCCAAAATACAAGAGGGAAATACAACTTCGAAAACTAGTTGAAACAACAAAACTATCATCCTATCAACATAAACAACATCAAAAACTCTAACCACATTTCGACACAACAAACACCAATCCTTCCTAACCACCGTCACCACACCCCAACAAAAACATCACCATGACCATCATTTCCTAACAACAACACCATCTCAACTCTAATTTGCGACCTCTAAATTTACCTCCATCCCCCAAACTGTACACCCAGAGATTCTTTAATTCCTCGAACCACCGAAAGCACAAGCAATCATTAGACCCAAACAAACCCAATCCAAAACTAGAACCACAAGTCCACAACTGAACCACACCTTTCTAAGCTGGTGTTGACAACTCGGGTTAGGAGGGGCCAAGGGTGTTTGGTTGTTTGGGATTGGAGCCATCCGGTTGGGGGAGTTTGGGTTTGTAATTTGGACATAGGGTTTGGTCTTGGCCTCTTGCGTCAATTTGTTATTGGGTTGGGTTGATGTTCAGGAATTTGGAAAGAATCGATTTTCAGTTTTCATTCAGTTTTTTTCAAATTTCACACCAATGGTTAGGTTTTACTACACCGATGGATCGGTCCATCGGTGTAGTTGTTTTAGCACTAGACACCGATGATGTTTGTCCGTTGGAGAAGAGTTTGAAAGTAACGTTAAGCTTTTATTACAATAAACTACACCGACAAATATATCCATTAGAGCATTACTAAAGTCGACGTCGTATACGCTTGGATACACTGACGGAAACGATCCGTCAAAGTTGAGTTTGAAAAAGAAATGCTACTCATTTATTACATTTAGATACACCGACGGCTACGTTCTCGTACACTGACAAAAATATTTGTCGGACCATCAGTAAAGATTACACGGACGTATAGTCTTATATACACCGATGGATATATCTGTGGCACAATTAGTAAAGATTACACCGACGTATACGCTTATTTACACCGACGGATATGTACCATCAGTGTAGGGTATATATCAATAACCCCTTGATGAGCTCGATGCATTTCTCATGCAAAATTTTTGTGGTAACCCTCTCGTCCCCTACTTTAATCACCACCCAAATCACAACCCCGCTCCCGACTATCTCGCTTCCCAACCCTGCAGCCGACCTCCCAAACCACCGAACACTACCCTCCCTGCAGCTGTCCAACCCCCAAACCTAACCCTTCCCGCAACCGATTACCTGACCCCCGAACCCAACTGGACCCTTCCCACAGCCATCTACCCGACCTCGATAGCCACCTAATCGACCCTCCCTGTAGCCTCCCTTAACCCGACCGCTCCCTCCCGACCCTAGACTCGTACCAGACCCAAACACCTCCGTGAACCCCAAACCTGACCCCAACCTGACCCACCACCATGATCCTAGCCCCAAACCTAAACCCTAGCCATGAATAAGACCCCAAAACCAACACCCGCCACAAACCTGACCCCAAACTCGAACCCCATGCCCAAACCTGACCCCAAACTCGACCTCAGACACGTCTAGAATTATTTTTCCTATATTTTTGTTATGATTATTGGTTTTGATTAAATTAAAATATTTTTAGTTTGGATTATAGATTGATTGTTATAAATTTAGATTATTTTGAGCAATTTATACGTTAGGTTGTTGTTTAGTTTGAATGTGATTAATGGAATGTAGTTTGAATCTGTTTTATATAAAGTTTGATTAATATAATTTGAGTGGAATTTTTATCTATATCTTTAGATTATTTGTTTTATAAATTTTGAATACTTATTTTGGTTTGAATATAGTTTGAATTTGTTTAGTTTGAATGTGAAATGCAGTGAATATTGAAATTGTGGAATTATTTTTGTGTATACAAGAATTTAAAGAATTTTTCATTTTTCATATATAGGGGAGGTTCTATCGGAAAACAATTTGGCAGATATTGTAATCAATAACACGTTATCGATTCCCCTTTAAAATTAAATTGGATTTCAATTATAATCACTAACACTCTATTGGATTTCAATTGGATTAAGTGGACTTAGATGTTAGATTACATTTGGATATGTTAGTTCAATTTGTTAGTAATTTAAGATTTAGGATTTGACATAGTATTTGATATTAATTTAAGATTTAGAATTCAATTTTCGATTTGTTAGTACATTCGGATTTCGGATTTGATTTTTGATTTAGTCTGAGTGAATTGGTAATTTTTGAATTTTGTTATGGGGATTGTGTATTTTTTATTCATCAAAGTGGGTTGAAGTAAGTAGAGGGACTTGTATTACTTGGGGAGTTGAACTTTATTTTCTGAGTTATGGTCCATGTATTGGTCTTTATCTTGGTTTTTTAACGAAGTAGGTTAATATGGGGTGTTTGGTAACTTTTAGTTCGTTGTGGGGATTGGTAATTTCTTAACTTTGATAATTGAAGTAGGTTGAAGCTTTGTTGAGTATATGGGCATTGGGCGTCGTGTGTTGTGTTTGCTTTGGGGTTTGGGCCTTTCGTGAGTGCATTAAGATAATGCAGTTGGAACTGGAAATGAGATTGTTACAGATTTAGGATGAATTGTATGTTTAAAGAAAATTAGTATTTTGAGGTTTTAGGATTTGATTTTTGATTTAGGATTGGATTGTAAGATTTAAGATTGATGAATTAATGATATTGTGATACATGTCATTCAAAGGTGGCCACTTTTTCTTGTCAATATTGGTTTTCATAGTTTTTTGATATCGAAGGAGGTTCTGCCGAAATTTAGTTAAATTTTCAATTAAATTTAAATGTGTTTGTGGTTTAGTTATATTGAGTTGGATCATATATTGATTGTTAGATTGTAACTTGATTTCATTACATTGATTTGGATGAGGTTCATGTGTTAATTACATTTAGTTAGATTGATAGGAATTAACATGTTACGTTTGAAATGAAAAGAATCGTGGTGTCAAACATAAGTTGGATGTATGGCAAGAAAATTACTCTGACTTTAATGAATAATCTGAAGTCATTCTTAAACCAAGTCTTCAGTTGTTATAACCAATATATTCTTGATGGGAAAAAATTATGCCCACGCAAGAAGTGTTGTAACGACCAGAGGCGACGTCGTCGATGATATAGTCCTAACTGGCTTTGCTGGTGATTACGAGCAATGGGTTTTTTACGACAAAAGTATTGCAAGTTCAAGTGCTTAAGTTATAATGACAACGACAACACAACTGATTGACATCATTTCATGCTTATATTTGTATCTTATATCCATTATCTTTCACCTAAACAATGCTATGTTACGAGTTTTATGTTTGAATATCAGAAATAAATAGGTTTGAAGAGATGAAGCATAAAAGGACCCAAAAGCTGGAAAAAAGGACTGAATTGTGAGACCTGGGGCTAAGATGCAAGGGAGAAGGACCTGAACGTAAGACCAAAGGACCAAAGAGCAAAATAGAAAACTCCACACCATCTTGGGGAGTATTTTGGCAATTAGATTAGGGTCGGAGCTCCAATAAACAAAGTAGATGCATCAAAGACCGACAAAGGAATTTAGAAAAGCCCAGAATAAAATTTAGACGGCTCCAGATCTTATGGACCGCCAATTGGCGGTCTGGATCCTTCTGAATCCGCTCAAATTTCTCCAGCACATGTATTAGAGGATGTTTAGGCTATTTTTGGTAATTTTTTAGTCCCACATCGGGGGATTGTCCCGGATTGCCTTTTTCTTTGGCTATAAATAGAACTCTTCACCTTCTATTGTAATCACTCCATATTGTAAGTGGCTATTCTTCCTACTAGATGTGAGGTCTTGAAGCACACACTAAAGTAGGAGGATGCTAATTGAAATGTAAGTCACTTTAATAAAGTTTCTTTATTATGTTGTTTGTTTCATATTTCTTGCTTTACTTTGTTTAATTTCATTTCATTAGTTTTAGTAGCTTTGTTAATATGTTTTCCTTGCTTAGTTTAATAATTAGTGTAATGTGTAGTGAGTAGTTCCATCCACTTCGGGGGGTGGAGTAGATGTACATACATGCAAATGAGAATGGAATGAATGCTTTATTTCCAATTTGTTGATACAACATGAATGTATGCTTGCTTGTTTAGGATAGAATTTATAACTTGATGAGTCTTGTCAAAATGATTAGACACCTCTCATTCTTGTTTAGGTTCTGAAATAAACAACTTGTATATGTAAATGTTAATCAACTAGGTTGGTGAATAGATTGATAGGTTTTGCCATAACATTTAGACACTTCATATGGATGATAACACCACCTTTATTTGTGCTTAAAGAATTTGTTCAACACCCACCTCTTTGCATGTCTGCACTCACTCCACCCCTTAGGGGTTTTCCATTTCTGAATTCCAGCACTCTTCTTTCGTTCTTAGTTAAGTTTTAGTTAATCGTTTGTTGCTTTCTGATTGACATCATTTCATGCTTATATTTGTATCTTATATACACTATCTTACACCTAAGAAATGCTACGTGACGAGTTTTATGTTTGAATTTCAGAAATAAAGAGGTTTGAAGAGAAGAGACATGAAAGGACCCAAAAGCAGGGAAAATGACTTTATCGTGAGACATGGGGACTAAGATGCAAGAGAGAAGGACCTGAACGTAAGACCGAAGGACCTAAGAGCAAAATAGAAAACTCCACACCATCATGAGGGAGTATTTTGACAATTCGATTCGGGTCGGAGCTCCAATAAACAAAGTAGATGCATCAAAGACCAACAAACACATCAAGCAAAGCCCAACATCAAAACCTGACGGATCTGGATCCTGTAGACCGCCAATTGGCGGTCTGGAACTGCCAATTTGCGGTCCGGATCTTCCCGGATCCGATGAAACTTCTGGAGAGCGTGCATCAGATGATGTTTAGGCTATTTTTGGTATTTGTTTAGTCCCATATCGGGGGATTGTCCCGTATTAGCTTTTTCCATGCTTATAAATAGAACTCTGCATCTTCCATTGTAACTACCCATTGCTTGGTGACATTCTCTCTAATAAGGAGTAAGCCTTGAAGCAAAACCCAAGATGGAGAAGAATGCTACCTTCAATGTGAGTCATTGTTAATAAAATAATTGTTTTAGTTTCTTTTAATCTTGTCTTTTAATTCTTGCATGTTTCTTTAGTTTATGTTTCTTTCAATTAGCTTCTTTAATGTTCCTTTCTTGCTTAGTTGAATTTCTTTTCAGTAATATGTTTCATTTTGTTAATTTAGTTAGTGTAATGAGTAGTGAGTTGTTCCATCCCCATTTGGGGGTGGAGAAATATGTGATATGATAATGTAGTGTATTAGGTGTGTGTTATCTTAATCACTTGAGCTTTATATGATTTCCATAACCATCTAATGAGCTTTCACTCTTATCTTTGATATGCTAATGCTCTTGAATGAACCTTAGCTTATGCTTTGATTAGTGGTCCTATTTTATGGGGAATGATAAGGTTAGGATATGGATGGAATTAATAATGGAAACACAATTTGTAGTGTATGTACTCTTGTTGCCTTTACCTTAGTTAATGTCTTGTATGTTTTAATGATATTGGGTTATCTTAATTCACGTGGAGGCATAGTAGGGTCTAGTCTTTATACATGAGTTCATTTAGCTTCATTCCAATTATTGTCTTGTATGTTTTGATGTTGTAGTCTTATCTTAATTCTTGTGGAGGCAAAGTTGGATGTAGTTTTATGATTTCATGCACTACATGTTGTGAGGAGCTTAATTTAACACACACACACACACACATCTTTATATTCACATTATTTCTCTACCTCCTATGGGGTTTAGTTTTATTGCTTATCTTCATTTCCTTTTGCATCTTAGTGTAGTTTAGTGTAATCAACCTTTCTCTCCTTTTGTTACCACTCGCCTTCGTAGAAACCAAAGTCGACACACCTCCATGTGGATCGACCCGTATTTGCCACCGCTTCAACGTGGTTGTGCACTTGCGGTTTAATATAAAAGGAATCAATCACTTTCTTTCGCATTTCACACTTCGTAATGCAGTGTAGCGTAGCGTAGCATAATCAACTCTCTTCTCCATTTTTTTGCCACTTGATTTCTGATAAACAAGAGGTTGGTCACCTCCCTGAGGACGACCCGTATTTGCCACCGCTTCAACGCGGGCGTGCACTTGCGGTTTAAATTAAAATGTTCAACAACAACCAACAACGATTGAGTCAGAAGAGGATGAGGTTGCCGATAACATAGACGGGATGATAAACGATGTGGTTGAAGGTGGACGGACATAACATTTGGTAAGTGGTTAGCATATCAAGCAGTATTATTTCCAGAGGCAACTTGTTTGCCGAAGGATACATATAAGATGAAAAAGTTGATTGCAAACTTGGGTTTCATTATGAAAATATCCATGTTTGTCTGATCATTGCGCATTTTACTGGAAAGAAAATGAGAATGCTAATTCATGTTCTGTGTGTGGGGAATCTCGTTGGGTAACCGTGCAGCGGGGAGATGAATTAGAAACTAAAAAATCTCGAGTCCGAAAAAGCAAAGGAATTCTAGTGGCACTTGTGTGATACTTCTCGTTAAAGGCAAGACTCTGCGGGTTATATCTCACTACTGATATTACCAAGTTGATGTGATGGCATGCAGAGGAACCACAAAAAGATGGGAAATTGCGATATTTGGTTGATTCTGAATGTTGGACCGAGTTACACAACAAACATCCCTCTTTCGCTTTAGAAATAAGTAATGTGAGGCTAGATTTGGCATCAGATGGGTTTCAACTATTCAGTTAGACATAGCATAGTATTTGGCCTGTATTGCTCATGCCTCATAATCTCCCATCGTGGATCAGCATGAAACACCTGTTTTTCATGATGTCGCTAATCATTCCGTGTCATCCCGGCAACACGCTAGATGTTTGTTTTCAACCACTTATTGAAGAGCTGAAAGAACTTTGGGAAGAGGGTTTAGATACTTATGATGCTTATAGTAAGTCATGTTACATGCTCCGAGCTACCTAGTTCTGGACAATAAATGGCTTTCCTACCTATGCTAATCTGAGTGTTTGGATGACTAGAGGGTATATGGCATGTCCCTACTGTATGGAAGATACTCATTCCATTTATTTAAAGAATAGCGGAAAGAATGTTTATTTGGGTCACCGTCAGTGGCTATAAAAAGATTACCGTTGGAGGAGAAATAATAGAGCATTTGATGGCCAAGAGGAAAACATAGGTCCACCTGAATATGTTCCTAAATATTTGCAAAATTATTCTCTAGGTGTTGGCAATAATTAGAGCAAGAGAAGTATATTTTTCTAGTTACCGTACTGGAAATATCTTTTAGTTCGGCATAATATTGAAGTGATGCATACTGAGCGGAATGTGTGGGACAATTTGTTGAATACTATATGGACACCCAAAGAGAGCAAAGATAATCTCAATCAAGAGGTGACTTAGTGCAAATGGGTATCAGAAGAGACGACGATGATGTGAAATATGTTTTGTTCAAGTGCACGTGGTATGATCTTCTGGGTTGGGACTATACGAGTAGAAGTGACGAATACGGGTTCACGTTGGTGAATGCAAATAAATTCTAAAATCGGAAGAACCATTCGTATTTGCATCTCCAGTCAAGAAACTATTTTATGTTGCAGAGCCAAAAGAAAAAGAAAGCGACAACCAATGGTTGGTCGTTGTGTGAATGTTGCCAAGGGTTTTAGATAGCATGTAGGAAGAACCATCTGAAGTCCCCGCGTACAAGCGAGGAAATCTTGTAGAAGACAGAGTCGAACATGACAACATTAATTTGGTTGATTTTGTTAGAACAGATTTGGAACCAATGTTGGAGTAGTACATCATTAAGGAAACAAATGTAATGACAAAATGTAATATTATGCATAAATAGATTTGTAGTTTATAAATTTCATTTTGTGATTGATGATAAATTAAATTACTAAAACATTCAGCTATGACTAGACGTCAGCCTTCACCATCGCACTTTGAGGGAGACGGTGTTAGGCGGTGATATGACGACGTCAGTCGTAGGATATCCAAGAGATAGCTGATATTGCAGCCGATACTAGGAATGTTCCTAGCACTTCGGCATCTGCAACCGATACTAGGGATGTTCTTAGTACTTCGGCATCTACAGTCGATACTAGGGATCCACTCAACTTTTGGATGAGTGGAGCTCTACTATTTAGCATGAGATAGAGTTCACACCAGAAAGTGTACCCATAGGAAAGCACGTCGAACGCTTCCAGAATTTTATTGGAATGATAGCCAGGAGGACAAAGGTACTAAGTCCTCGTTATTTAGACTGGAGATCGGTGTCGAAGAAAGATAAGGATATCATATGACAAAAATTGACGGTAATATTACATACGCACTTAAGTCATATTAGTATTGATTTTAATTGAAAACTAAATTTTTTTTTTCACTATCAATCTGGACAATTCCAGAGAGTTTCAGAGCGAAAATTATGAAGTCTTTGAACACCAAATGGAAAGAAAATAAGTACTAGTTATACCTTGATGTGGTGGATCTGGAGTTTAGAGAGACACGACTGGCTGCTGGACCACAACATATTTCCTCAGAGGATTGCTCTACTCTGCCGGACTACTAGGCAACTAGACGTTTAAGATAAATTTATAGTAATTTTAGTTCAATTACAATCAATGACTGATAAAACTAAAAAATTGGTTATATTGGTAATACATAAGAATAGCGAGACTAATAAGAAAAATTGAGCGAATATAGTCATACCACACTAGTGTGGTACCAAATCGATGTTGCGACACTAGGAGAAGATGGTGAGATGCACTACTAGAAATATAGGTTTCACCGACGGAAATATATCTGTCGGTGTATAGTTACATACACCGACAGATGGCGGTAGCCATCTGTGTAAATATCCACCAACGGAATAGGTCGACAGCTCCAACAAAACAGTGCCTTTGGGTCAGAGTCATAGAAGAAACATACACTGACGGATATATTTCTGTTTTAACTTAATATGTCTACATACATCGAAGGATAATATAATAATCATCAACAGATATCGTTCGTCACTGTAGGGTTTTCTCAGGAGCCAAATCATGGCCTCGCCCTGCACTTTCCTTTTGCTAAAAAATGCAACCCTACTCCTCACCGCACACCACCCCTAGCAGCCAATAGCTTGCCTATGCTACCCCCTGGCCGTCGTTGCCGCACCTTTTCTCACTGTAAGTGTTTAATCGTTTAAACTACTGCAAGTGCATGACATCGGTGAAGACGTGACAAATACGGGTCGATACTCAGGGAGGTGAGTAGACTCTGGTTTTTCAGAAATCAAGTGGCAACAAAAAGGGGGAAGAGAAATGCAACTAAGAAGAAAAATACAAAATAAAGCAACTAACGATTACTTCGAATCAAAACTAAAAGAATGTAAAACTAAGCTGGAATTAGGAAGAGAAAGACCCCTAGGGGTGGAGTGTGTGCACACATGTAAAAAGATGGTGAAGAATGGATTCTATAGGCACAAATGTAGGTAGTGTTTTCATGCATAGGAGGTGTCTAAAGGTTATGGTAAAACCTATCAATCGATTCACTAACCTAGTTGATTAACATTCATATACACAAGCTGGTTATTTTAGAACCTAAACAAGCGTGGGAGGTGTCTAGGATGTGTGGCAAAACCCATCAAGTGTAGTATTCTACTCTAACAAGCAAGCATACATTCACATTTATCAACACAATCAAAATATAAAGTATTCACACCCATTCTTTAATGCATGTATAAACATCATCTCCACCCCCAAAGGGGATGGATCTACTCACTACACATTATTCTCACACTTAAAATAAAAAAGAAAGGAAATATTCTAACTACTTTATCCTACAATGAAAGAAATAAAACTAGGCTAAGCATGCATAAAGAAACAACATAAGAACAAAACAATGGAAAATTTATTTTATTAAATGACTCACATTACTAGCAGCATTCTTCTGCACCTTGAGATTTTTGCTACAAGGGTTACTCCAAGTAGAGAGAATGCCACCAAGTAATGGGTGATTACAATAGAAGGTGAAGAGTTCTATTTATAGCCATAGAAAAAGGTAATCCGGGACAATCCCCCGGTATGGGACTAAACAAATACCTGAAATAGACTAAATACACTAATACACGCTCCACATAAATCTTATCGGTTCCGGACCAAAAGTGACCGCCCATTAATGTTGTCGGACCGCCAATTGGCGATCTACAGTGTTCGGATCGCTCTGGATTTTATTGTGTGCTTTTCTGGAAGGCTTTGTTTGTCTTTGATGCATTTACTTCGCTTGTTGGAGCTCCGACCCGAATAGAATTGCCAAAATACTCTCCATGATGGTGTGAAGTATTATTGTTTGCTCATTGGTCCTTGGATCATACGTTCAGGTCCTTCGATCTTGCATCTTAGTCCTTGAGTCTCTCAACTCAGTCATTTTTCATGCTTTTAGGTCCTTTTATGCCTCTTCTCTTCAAACCTATTTATTTCTAAAATTCAAACATAAAACTCATCACGTAGCATTGTTTAGGTGAAAGATAATTGATATAAGATACAAATATAAGCATGAAATGATGTCAATCAGTAAGCATTTCTCTCCTCTTCCCCAAACCCAACACCTCCCTCTTCCCTTCCCCCACCACACGTCGTCGCTCGTGGTGCACGACCGCATTGAAGCGATGGAAAGTACGGGTTGACTCCACAAGGAGTTGTGTGTTGACTCTGGTTCTTCAGAAATCAAGTGGCATGTGAGGGGAGAAGAAGTTTGGTTACATTAAACTAGCCTAAACTAAAATATTAACTAACAAATGAGAAGATAACAACACAAGATTAACTAGAACTAAACTAAGCAACTAACAAAGCGATATGAAATTCAGTAAGAAAAACCCCTAAAGGGTGGAGTGTGTGTACACATGTAATATGGTGGTGAAGAATGCATTCGATATGAAACAAGCAAAGATTGCGTTTTCATGCATAGGAAGTGTCTAATGGTTGTTGCGAAACCTATCAATCCAATCACTAACCTATTTGATTAACATGAGCAGAAACAAGTTGGTTGTTAAGAACCTAAATAAGTTTGGGAAGTGTCTGAAAGTTGTGGCAAAACCCATCAAGCTAAGTATTGTAATTTAAACAAACAACCATACATTCACATTCATCACATATTGCATAAGATAGCATTCATTCCCATTATTAATACATGTATAACCATCATCTCCACTCCCAAAGGGGGATGGGACGTCTACTCACTACTCATTAAGCTAAGAAAAAAAGACATTTCGGTTATACTAAGAAAAAAAGACATTTTAATTATACTAAGATTCAGAAAACAAGACCAAGCTAAACATGCAAGTATTCAAAAGAGACAACATTAAAACAAAACTAGAAGAAATTATTTTATTGATGACTCACATTACAAGTAGCATTCCCTCCACTTGAATTTTGCAGCAAGGGCTAAATCCAAGTAGACAGAATGACCACCAAGCAATGGGTAGGTTACAAAGGAAGAAGATGGGTTCTATTTATAGACCTGAAAAAGGCAACTGGGGATAATCCCCCAGTGTGGGACTTCTGAAACATTCCTAAAATGGACATAAACAACATCATACATAATCACGGCCACTTGGCGGTTGGAACTGATCTTATTCGACCCAGTTTTGGATGTCTTGTTAAATTCTTCCATTATTCACGTGGGGTTCACCCTGATAGGTTGTTTGAGTCTGGGCCCAAATTTAATTTCCAAAATACGACTCATGATGATGTAGATTTTCTCAGTTTGCTATTTGGTCCTTCTGGCTTACATCCAGGTCCTTCCCTCTTGCAGATAGGTCCATAGGTCTCATAGATCAGTCCTTTTTCTTGTGTTTTAGTCATTTTTATTTCTTCTTTTTCTTAAACATATTTACTTTTTAAACAAAACATAACTCGTTACATAGCATTGCATGATACGCATGATATGATATTGTAATATCCTAAACCTTAATTAACTTGGTTAATTGTTTTTAGGTGCCTAATTGGTGGATTAAAATGGAGGACTGGGATTGTTTTGGTAGAGATGTGATGGATGGTGGAGATTGGATGAGATGAGTATAAGTTGGTGAGATTTATTCTCTCTCTCTCTCTCTCTCATATTCTCTCTCTCTGCCGCTCAAATCCTATCCCTCTCTTTGATATTATCCTCAATGTGTGGAGGCGCTCGAGGAGTGGTTTTCGGAAGGCGAGGTGAAGATCGGACATTCTCCGGAGAGGAGTAGATCGTTGCTGACCGGTAGTGCATATTAAGCGAGAGATGGAGTCTCTCGGTGTTTTCGGTCGAACGGGACCCCTTTTCCGGTCGACCGAAAGCACTATTGTAGGTCGGTTGGGGCGTTGACCATCCAAACTGTCGACCACCTAGTTGACTCGTTCGACCGACGATTTAAATAACTTAAAGTTTGTTCGACCGCATGATGTTTCGGTCGACCGAAGTATTATGTTTGATTTGGATTTTCTACTAGCCGTTTTCGGTCGACCGGTGATCGCGTGTGGTTTGACTGTTTGTGCTTTTTATTGTGGCATGGAGTTTTTACTGGTCGAATTCGGTCGAACGGGACCCCTTTGCTGTTCGACAGGTTGACAGGTTTTTCGGTTGGGCCAGTCCTATGGAGAGCATTTGGTCGACCGGTTTGGTGATTTTGTTCGACCGTTTGGTGCGGTTTTGTATGGATTGAGTGTTGTGGAGCCAGCCCAAGATGGCAATGGGTCTCCGGCCGTTTTGGGGCAACGATACAGACATTACCAGCCTGAGGGTGGTTCGTGTGTGTGGGGCTAGCTCAAGATGGAAACGTGTCTCCGGCCATAGAGGGGAAACAGTACAGACATTGCCGGCCTGAGAGTGGTCTTCTGGAGCAGCTCAAGATGGCATCGGGTCTCCGGCCCTAGAGGGGAGACGGTACAGACATTACCGACCTGAGAGTGATCTAGCGGGTGTTGTAGCCGAGGGTGTTTCCGGCTGTGGTGCATGGGGCACGTGTGAGGGTTGGGCTAGAGGACCCACGAGACCCGTCACTGTTTGGTGTCTACTGTGGTAGGGAGAGAGTTCTCAGGGGCCCAGTGAGACGTTGTTTGTTTATTGCATTTCATATCATACATGCTATTAGATGTCTAGTTCATTTATTTTGATAGAAGTTATGCATACGGGGTTTCCTTCTGGGAAACTCAAGAATAGATGTGTTCTATTTCAGGTCGTGAGCAGCATTAGGAGGTGGTGACTAAGGAGGAGCGCTTTTGGGGCCAGATCCTGCTTTTCTTATTTTGAGGTCCGAGTGATTACATGTATATTTTTCCTTATCTTTTGTTGTAATCACACTTTTAAAACTCTCAGATATATATATTGTATATATGTTGGTGCAACAGTTGTCTGTTTTCTTCGGTAATATTCTTGTGTTGTGTTTTATTAAAAATTTAAATTTCTTCCGCTTTCGAGGATGTTACAGATATTAATCAAATACCTGGATATATGCATGATATGATGTTAATCAAATACCCCTTAGTGTTTGATAGTCCGAGGAAAACAATGAAAAGAAAACTAAGAAAGGAAAAACAAACGGAAAACAAGATAAGGTCCAAACTCACTTTCATAGGAATCACGGTTGCACTTAGCACGTGCAACAAGTCGTTAAACCTTCTTGTCACCAAGGTGGAGGAGTGTTGTCTTCTGAGGGTTTTCAACGGATATACCCACAAAATCTAAACATTGATGCATTATTCAACCTAGCAACATGACTCGATGCACCGACCTTTCTTGATCATTGAACACGGTAATCCTATGGTCCGACTCTGTATATGTATCCAGTCCACACACCTAGCCTAAGGCAACATTCGTGCAAGTTAAGTAAGGACTTAAATGAAATACATGGGCAACCTTAACATTCTCAAGTGATATATGGGTAAAGTCCATTAAGGTTCTTATTTGTATTCATTAATTTTTTTTCTCTTTTTTAATTTTTTTTAAACTAGTTGGTGTTTAATTCTCCCAGGGTTGGGTTTCGTGCATCATTGCCTATGAGGACTTACGCTATCACGTATACCTTCCCCAAAGTCTAAACATAGAGTGATCACTACCACCTATGTAACGGGAGTTCAGTCGGTGCATACCAAGTCAAATAATTCGAGAGCACCAGGTACTAAATCCCCTCGGACCTAATTTCTCGAGTGATAGGAGCCGTGCGAGAAGAGAGAACAACATACTTAATTATTTGTTATCTACATATGAACCAAAACTCCTACACTTAAGATTTCACAACAGGAGTTTAAGGGTCCCTGACTACGACGAGCTTCCTTATACTAACAGACACAAATTATTCCACACACTAGGTCTAGGGTGGACTTCTTTATTTGTTTGAGTACTAAATCCTGTGATTACTCTCCCCTGAGCGAAAACTGGGGTGCATCCTTACGACTAAATAACACCTAAAGCCAGTGTACAAGATATCTTAATGCATCATGTTCAAGTCAATTTTGGGAGCTTCTGTTTTAATTGCCTCAAAATGGTTTTGCATATGCTAAACACATACACAAACTCCACAAAACATTTTTGTTTTGGAAACACATCAAGTTTGTGAAAGAAATATAAAATGAAAGCACTATGGAAATCAAAAGAAGACAAGTCACGCAAGGATCATGGCATAACAAATTTATCAATACTAAATGCAGCACACTAACATGAACCTAGCAAAGTAAGCAAAAGAAAGTGCAAACAAAAGTCAAACAAAACTATATACACGTAAAGAACCCCTACACCTACTTCATGCATTGCCCTCAATGAATGTGAATATGATACTACATGGATATGTGCATGAAAAAGAAAAGATCTCACCAACGTGAAGTGCAAATGGAAGTTCATGCTTATGTTGATGGACATGAACCCAAATTTCCCAAAGCCTGTGAGATACTTATGAAAGGATACAAATACATGAAACAAATGAGACCCAAATGTACTAAGGTTGGGGCCCACAACAACCAACGCTCACTTGCCGAGTCTTTTTCTGTTTTCTTTTTAAACAAAAACTATGTACATAATGTAATCCCGTTTACAAGGACAATGGACTTGAAATGGGAAAGAAACACCATTATAAAAATAGGAATGAGTGGGCCGTTCATACCAATATAAAAAGGAATGTGGAGAGATTCGTGAACCATATTCAAAGACATACGATCCAAATGATCAAATTCGAAGAGCTTGAACCTCTCCACGGATTGGTTGGAAATGGAATACGAAATTGTTGTTTCCCCATTGCAGCGTTAAAAACTTTGTCATCTATCCAAACTCTCCAACCAATTGGCTAATGTGTTGGGATAAGATGATTGGTCTCTTGTTGCCAACTGACACACTTAGCCTACAACAACTGTATCTTTCACCTATAATAACCTTGAAGGAGCACCCAACACCGACTCTATTCTCATGTAGAACCTGCTCAAGATCTGCCTCTTGAGTCTTATCAAAACAAGTAGTATCAAGCTCGGTAGTCTTCCCAAGTCCTATTGATGTGAGGGTATTAGGGAGCAAGTGCTCGACAAAAGGTGGGTCCTCATCAGGTACAACAATAAACTCATGTGGCTCAAGGTCCATGGGACAAGGGAAGACAAAATCATGTGTAAACTCGTACACAAGTGTGTTATGGTCCCTATCAAAGAAAATTGACTCCCCCACCAAGTGTTCGTGAATTGAAACTTCATGACCGTTAGATTGACTACAAGTTTGACTTTTGGATAACTCAAAATTGATGTCAACTACTTTAATCATGCATTGACTTTGTGCATATGGTGGGGGTTCAGTCGCACAAGTAGAACTTCCACGTAGATAGAAAAAATTACCCTCCTCATGTTCGCTCAATTCTTGTGTCAATTGACTCATTTGCATTCCTAATATTTGAAATGACTTCGTATTGGACACAAGCATTGTACTAGTAGTTTGCATAAATGTATGGAGGGTCTGTTCTAAAGTGTCCAGTTGTCTCTTGATTTGGATGTTCTCATTGTGACTATCAAAGTACGTGAGTGGGGTGTTTAATCACGGAGAGGTTGCCCAATTCGACATAGGTGGGGCTTGGTGAGCATTGATTAATTCAGTTATAATATTGCAAGTGCACGACCACGATGAATTGGTGGCAAGTACAGTTTGCGAGGGAAATGAAAAGAGAGAAATGAGATCGAAATTAAACTACGATGCGTATGAAATCCGAAAACAAACAATAAAAATAAAACCCTTAGGGATAGAGAAAGAATGAGGAAATGAGAATATGTGTACGTGTGTGTTCATTGGTGCTCATCACAACATGCAATACATGAAATCCATGAAAACCACATCCAATGTCTCCACATGAAATAAGATAAACCTTTATCATTAAAAGATACAAGACAATAATTGCCATGAGACTTACATGAATTGTATAATGACCAAACTCCACTATGTCTCCACATGAAATAAGATTTAACACAATCATTAAAATATACAAGACATTAATTAGGATGAGCCAACATGAGCACATGCATGCACATGTCATGTTTCCTCCTTTTGCACTACATCCTTATCCTCACCTCATCATTCCCCATAAAGTTGGCCCACTAATCTAAGCATGTGCTAAGCATAACTCAAGAGCAATTGAACATCAAACATAATTGTCAAAATCTCATTCAATGGTTATGGAACTCATGTGAGGTTGAAAGGTTACGATTAACACCACCACTTAATACATCACATAATCACTTCACCTTCTTCTCGACCGCCCAATGGTGATGGACTACTCCCTACTCATGTCTAAACTCAAGAAAACATAAAAAAACACAAAACCATAATTGAAATGTAGAAAACTAGATTAAGCAAGGAACAAACATCAAGGAAATTGAAACAAATGCAAGATATCGATGACAAGAACAAGGATTAAACTAAATTGAAATGAAAGATTAAAAGGTTACTCCTCTTCTCCTCCTCCATACTAATAATTCAGAAACTAAAACCTAGTCTAATAAACAATAAATAAAACCTACTCTACTAAACAAGAAAGGAAACTAGCCTAAGGAGGAGAGGGAGGAAGAAGCAGAAATGAGGCATTTCAAGTATATTTATAGAAGATTAGAGGGTTTGGATGCATCTGGGAGTAATCTGATGACTGTAACATAGATCTGGAAGTTGCATATTTCTCACCCGACAAACCAACTTGGTGTAGAGATCTGGCTGCCAAACTCTTAACCTGATCATTTTTTTCTGATCGTCTCCAAATTTTGAGCGCGGCTTTAGTTATCATAATAAACACGTAGGATGCGCCCGCTGTTGCTTTGAGCCAGTTTTGTTTTAATTGTTGATTTACTCCTCAGGTTATGGACTTTTGTGACAAAATATATTTCATTACACTTTGGTCCCTCCGGGTTTTCACTTGGGTCCCTCAGTGTTTTTAGTCAAGTCCTTGGGCACTACAAACATGTCCAAAAGCCTTCCAAATGAGTCCATTATTCTCGCATTTCGGTAATTTTCTCTTCATTTCTCTTCTTTATTGTCTAAACCTTGAAACACGTCAAACACACACTCGAGTAGCACAAATATGGGCTAAAAACGGATATATACCATGAATTCAATGTAGGATATGCTACTAATCAAGCATCATGATACAAGTGACTGCAATGGGGTGCATTCAAAGGATAGGAGTCAGATCTAGCACACTCTCCCCGTGTAGTCATCCTTATAGTTTGGTCTTCAACATATGATCCAACTTGACTAGATGATCGTCTAGCAATTGGTACACCTCTAATGTCATTTCACACTAAGGGATTATCAATCTAAAGATTAAAATTAAGCACACCCGCTTGAGTGCTTGTTTGAGGCACCCCGTAATACACAAGTTGTGTAGACCATGATGGGTAGATCTGATCCCTATTGGCTTTTCGGCCTTAATCTATGGTTTGATGATTTTATCAACCTAATCTTAATTATAATCAATGTAGTGTAGCACAAATATTGCATAACATATATATTTCTTTGTGCTAACATTTACAGGTGATCAAGACTTAAGGAATAATGGAACTCAAGTTAAGACATGTAATCAAGCTATTGAAGACATGTAATTTTACTTGTAATTGACTCTTAGGAATCTTTGTGTACTTGAGCATACTAGAGTTAAAAACTATTCACACACACACTAGGTTCTTTATAGAAGTCACACACAAAATCTCAGATCAATTCGACTTCAATATGTCACCCAAACTTAGACCGCAAATAACTAAACCAAAACCAGAATTGCCTGTGCAAATTCGGTCAATCGAACCAAATCCGTTTGACCGAATGATCAATTATCCAATAGTGATTTAAACGCTCAACCGGTCGACCGTTTTGAGCATTTTGTTCGACCGTCTACACGTGTCTTGTGATCGTTAGACTTGTTGTATTATACCAACGGTCGTATTCGTATAAACTTAACCAAACCCCAAAATACTTTCGCTATCAGTCGACCATTCCCTAGACTCGGTCGATCGACCCAACCTTTTGGTTCGACCGAACATTAAACCCCAAAGCGCTTGTTAGTTTTTGGTCGACCGTTCCAGTCTTTAGATCGACCGTTAACTTAAGTTATAGCCTTTTCGGTTCAACCATTCTTGATTCGGTTCGAACGTTTCCATAACTTTATGGAAACAGTCGACCACTGCACCCATTTCGGTCGACCAATTGTGTCGAGAAATGTGACCTGAACTTTTATGGAAATGGTCGACCAGTGCACGTCTTACCACACTTACCCTCAATGACTATGACCCGCTCTCCTGCTATAATAATAATAAGTCCACTCTCCGTAGTTATGCATAATTGACTTCTTGGAATGTCAAATTGTGTTATGGCATTCTTGTTTGAGTAGATTTGATCAGATTTCTCGTTGGTCGATCGGGTGCGACACATCGGACGTCCGAGCGCGCGGTTGTTTGACTTGATCGACTCAATTTTGGCCCAAGTGAGCGTTGGGTCGGTTTTGGACTAAAACCGTGTTGAAGTGGTATGGAATTGGAAGGGTTGCATTAGGGTTTGGATGTGTATTTTCGTGGCTTTTGGATGCCTTTGGAATGGTGCCCTTTTGTCATGCCTTAATGTGACTTGAATAGCCATGAAGCCTATGGAAGTTGGAGGGTTGTTTGCAAACAAAACCCCCTCAACCCAAGCCATCCCTACCCTCTGACTCCCTCACCCACGAAATTCAGACCCTCTCCATCTCCCTCTCCTGTGCGCTAGTGGTTGGAGCTCCGACGAGTCAAGTGGAGCAAGCTAGAGTGCATCTTCTGGGAGCAACTAGACGAAGATCTGGGTGGGCTGATCTCCGGTAATCTCGGTCAAAGTTTTTCATGAATTCAGGTATTCTCCTGACCCTTGAAGAGTTGTATGGGCGGGGGTGTTGCCTGGAGGGCCAGCCAGCACCATGTTGGTGGTTGGTGCAATCGGTTGCACCATCAACCGAGTTCCCTTCTAGCGTGCGCATGGAGCATGCGCTAGATGGGGCTGGCTGTGGGACAGCCAAAGGGACCAGGGCTCCGGCGAGCTCTGGTGAGGTCCGACCAGGAGTGATGAGGTTTCTTCTGGGCTGAGTTTTGGGGTGGACACGGATCTGGTTGGGTGTGGCTGGTGCTCACAAGATCCGATTGGGATTTGTCTTCAATCCTCTTGACTCTTTGTTTGTAGACAATGGAAAGGGTCAGGAAAAGGTGTGGAACAACCCTAGGGTGGATAGGGGTGAGGGGAATCTAGATGGGCTAGCTCGGTCTGAGCAGGGTGCGCGGGAATGTGCTAGGCATGCGGTTAGTGCACCATGTGCATCAGCTTGCTCGGTTGTTGGGCTGGGCTGCTTGACTGGATCTCTACTGACCCTCTCACACCACAGACCACCTGAGAGGGATACTCTAAGCACGTGGGTTGGAGTGGTCAGGGGTTCATGCATCTGGTTGTGAGTCGATTGAACTTGTTAGCTTGCCTATTGTAAGTTATCGTGTTCTATGTGTTGAATGTGTTTTGCTCTATATGACTTGTTGTGTTTCAATAGCAGATATAATGTGGTTATATGATTTGATGTGTGTGTATTCCTGACGTTGTAGTCAAGTATGCACTTATGAATGTAAACAGGCTCTTTCATATCATGTGTTGGTTGTGTCATATTCTAAAGCAACATATTAACCCGTTGCACGCATGTATGCTAGTTTAGAGATCTGTATTATCTACTGATATTTTATGCATGTTCCAGCATGATATCCTACTGATATACATGTAATCCATACGCATATCAACTCTGATCATGCTCTGACATTTCAGTTATCATTGCATATACACTCTGAAATTAAGGATGCATGCTATCGATTATTGTGGAGTTTGATTTTGATATATCTAGCTGTAATGCATGATCCCATTGTGTCTTTCATGTCAATATGTTACTAAAGTGAAGTGTTATGATATGGTTATGTATGACCCTTAGGATAGCAGACCTTATAACATCCTTATCATGACCCGTAGATGACTCGATTAGCTATTATCTTGATTTGCCGATCCGATTATTGCTTTCTGTTGTGAGTTTCGTTTGATTCCTGATTGGGATGTTCTGATTTTGATTTGTTTGGGGTCTGATAGGAGGGTATCCGGATACGTTTCCTTGAGCTCGTTTCATACACTATAGATGCATTAGATTTTAGATGCTTAAGTAGCTTGAATTGCATTTAATCTGAATAATAATACTGGGCACATTCTGTTTTCTGGGCCGACGGGCCACGAGTGGGTCCTCTAGCTCCGGAGGCCATTCGTATAAGACCGTCACGTTGGGAGGCCAGGTGTAAGATAAGTCCTGGGCAGGCGTGCTGCCATTCTGTCTCAGGGTAGGTATTCCCAAGTTCGCGATGACACCATGTAGGTCACTTGCCGCGAATTGGGATACTTATCCGGCGCACCGCTTTGTGCCAAGCGGTGGGTCACTGTCGAGTGACCGCCTTTGACCAGCAAGGCTGGTGTTCTGGTTCCTTTCGAGGAATGGTTCGGGTGCGCCCGTCCGGCACGACTTATGGAGTCGTAGCCTTCTATTGCATTATGTGTTTTTCTAGCTATTTCTGTTTCGGATGCTTTTGTCTTAGATAGATTGCATGCATTCTTCCATATAACTCCGATTGGGCCAGGGGCATACTGGGTTTTCTTTATAGAAAACTCACGCATATGTTGATGCGGTCCTTGCAGGTACTTAGATTCCTATAGGGTAGACCGGACGAGTAGTCGAAGATTCTGTACACGAGGTACACATCGACCAGATTCTTCAGTTTGTCTTTTGCTTCTGCATTATTTATGATGTATTTCCCCTGTGAACTCGATGTAATATATTTGACCTTGTTACCATATATGGATAATCTCTCACTTTTCAATTATGTTTTATGTTAATCTATCCATGTATGATCTCTCTACGTACAATCGAGTCGTTGTTTGGTCTGTCTTTTGTAACTCCTTCGGTCGTCACGGAGGTCTCTAACCGCGACACTTGTAGTCTTTCCCAGTGCGTGTACCCGCGAGATTGGGGGCGTTACAACTTGGTATCAGAGCAGGTCGGTCCCTAAAGTGTACAGAATCTGAAGACTCACCAGTGGGGCATCTTGCCCAAACTCTATCGGTACTATCCTATTGATTCACATCATTTCATGCTTATATTTGTATCTTATATCCATTATCTTTCACCTAAACAATGCTATGTCACGAGTTTTATGTTTAGTTTTCAGGAATAAATAGGTTTGAAGAGATGAAGCATAAAAGGACCCAAAAGCTGGGAAAAAGGACTGAATTGTGAGATCTGGGGACCAAGATGCAAGGAAGAAGGACCTGATTGCAAGACAGAAGGACCTAAGAGCAAAACAGAATACTCCACACCATCATGGGGAGTATTTTACCAATTCAATTCGGGTCGGAGTTCCAACAAGTCAAGTAACCGCATCAAAGACCAACAATACCAGACGGAAAAGCCCACAACAAAAATGAGCATGATCTGAACCATATAGACCGCCAATTGGCGGTCCAAGACCGCTAATTTGCGGTCCATTTGGGCCCAAATCCGCTCAAATTTCTCCAGCACATGTATTAGAGGATGTTTAGGCTATTTTTGGTATCTGTTTAGTCCCACATCGGGGGATTGTCCCGGTTTGCCTTTTTCCATGGCTATAAATAGAACTCTTCACCTTCCATTGTAATCACTCCATATTTTAAGTGGCTATTCTTCCTACTAGAAGTGAGGCCTTGAAGCACGCACTAAAGTAGGAGGATGCTACTTTTAATGTGAGTCATTTTATCAATAAAGTTTTATGTTTCTTTCATTGTTTGTTTTATGCTTCTTTTATTGTTGTGCATGTTTTAGTTTAATCGTCTTTTAATTCTAGCTTAGTTTTAATATGCTTGCTTTCCATAGTTTAATAATTAGTGTAATGTTTAGTGAGTAGTTCCATCCCCTTTGGGGGTGGAGTAGATGTACATACATGCATTAGAGAATGAGATGAATGCTTTAATTTCAATGTGTTGATTAAACATGAATGTATGCTTGCTTGTTTAGGATAGAATTTACAACTTGATGAGTTTTGCCAAAATGATTAGACACCTCCCATGCTTCTTTAAGTTCTGAAATAAACACCTTGCATATGTAAATGTTAATCAACTAAGTTGGTGAATAGATTGATAGGTTTTGCCATAACATTTAGACACTTCCTATGCTTGATAAACACCACCTTCATGTGCTTAAAGAATGTATTCTACACCCACCTCTTTGCTTGTGTGCACTCACTCCACCCCTTAGGGGTTTTCCATTCCTGAAATGCCAGCATTCTTGTTTTGTTCTTAGCTTAGTTCTTATTTCATTGTTTGTTTCTTCCTTCCGCATTTCCTACTTCTTAGTGTAGTATAGAGTACAGTAGCCCAAATTCCAATAATATGGAAACCCGATTCAATTCGCTTGAGAACTTGACTCGTGGACTTGAAAACTCAATGAAAATTTTTATGTCTACCACAAGTCAAGTTCTCACTTCAAATCAGCAGACCATGAAATCTCTAGAGCTTCAGATCGGCCAATTGGCTCAGTCTGTACATGAGAGAGAGAGAGGGTCTTTTCCTAGCCAGCCTGAGGCTAACCCCCGTGTGTACCAGCAACAACACATGCAAAATGAGAATGTGGTACCTCGGGGGAGGCAAGTGAACCATGTGGAGGAACCTGTTCACCATGTCAATTCCATTGTGACCTTAAGGAATGGAAAATAGGTTGACAATCACATTTCCTTGCCACACCCACCACCATCTATGCAGCCCCTCAGTGGGAATGGTGGTGAAGAAGAAGCTGAGGGTGAGGGTAATACACCAAAGCTTTCTTCTCAGGCACCGCAGAAAACCTACCTGCCAAAAGCTCCTTATCCAAGTAGGTTAACCAAAAAGCAGAGTGACAACATGGACAAGATATTAGAGGTATTTAAGCAAGTAAAGGTTAACATCCCCTTGTTGGATGTCATCCAACAAATACCTCAATATGCCAAAGTGTTGAAGGATCTCTGCACAACCAAGAGGAAGACCAATGTTCCTAAGAAAGCATTCATGGCTGCAAATATCAGCTCACTTTTGTCCAATCCCACCTACACAAAATACAAGGACCCTGGGTGTCCTACTATTCAGTGTACGATAGGGGACACTAGATTGAGCAATGTTTTGCTTGATTTAGGATCAGTGGTCAACCTCCTCCCATTCTCTGTTTATCAACAGTTGAACTTGGGAGAATTGAAACCAACTAAGATCACCCTCCAATTGGCGGATAGATCCATTCGTATTCCCATGGGGATTATCGAGGATGTGCTTATCAAAGTTGGAGATTTTATATTTCCAGTCGATTTTGTTGTCCTCGATACCAATCCTGTTGCGAACACCCACTCTCAAATACCTTTGATTTTGGGTAGACCATTTCTGGCAACCTCCAATGCTTTGATTAATTGTAGAAATGGTCTCATGAAGCTCTCATTCAGTAACATGAGTGCCGAGTTTCATGTGTTCAACTCTGGTAGGCAACAGGAACCCATGGATGAACCTTTAAATCTAAATCTCATCCGCCAATTGGAGAAAGCACCACAAAATCAACGAACACCCCTAACCCCAATGCAACCCATTGAGAATGTTCGTGGGCCCAGCGAAGACTCATTGCATGTCTTTGCAATGCAACAGAGTGAGCTGGCCTCGAACATGAATGTCCAAAGGGAGTGTTCGTTGCATGATTCAGTTGAGAGTTCTAGTGAGAGTGAGACACCTCACCATATGCCTATACCAGAAGGTGTCTCTACCTCATGTCCCATGGCCATTGAGCCATTTGAGCTTCATTTTGACTCCAACAAGGACCCACCTATGACCGAGCTTATGCTTGATGATCTAAATGATGGTGGGAGGTCCTTGTTGAATGACTTGGGGAGAAGCCCCATTCTTAGTGATGCATGTCTGCTGCATCCATCGAATGAGCCTGAGGAACTCATTCCGATGCACCCGCCTATTGGTTGGAGGGTTTTCTTCGATGAGCAATTAAACCCTAGTGAGGCAACACAACTTCATTCTTTGTTGCCCACACTCAACCAATATCATGAGGGGTTCGAGCCTTTCAGCTTTGACCTTTCACCCCTCATGACACCTCAGAGTACCAGTGGAGTTTGCCCATCTCGGCAAGTCTCTGGTCCTCATGACTTGATGTTCTCATTTGATGTTCCTTGACCAAATGATTATGAGAATATTTTGGTTGATGTATATATCTTGTAAAAACAAAAAAAAACAAAAAAAACCAAAAAAAACAAACAAAAAGTGTGTAATAAAATACTCCTTCAGTGAGGATCGATTGTTGTGGGCCCCAACCCTTGAGTACTTGGGCCCCAATTTCTTCACTTATTTATCTCCCGTCTTCAGCTTCTCACAGGTTTTGAGGGAATTTGGGTTTGTGTCCATCAACATGACCCCGAACGTCCCTTTGTACTTCATGTTGGTGAGATCTTTCCTTTTTCATGCATGTATCCATGTAGTATCTTGTTCACATTCATTGAGGACAATGCATGAAGTAGGTGTGGGGGGTGTTTTACGTGTGTACATATTCGAGTCTTTTTCCTTTGGTTTTCTTTTCTTTTTGTGTGTATGTTAGGGTCATGCTAGTGTGCCGCATTTAACATTGATATATCTACTTGCCATGATCCTTGGGTGACTTGTCTTCTTTTGCTTGCCGAGTGCTTTAAAATTTTCACATTTCTTTCAAAATCTTCATGTGTTTGCGAAAGAAAATGTTTTTGTAGGTTTTGCGTGTATTCAGCATGTGCAAAACCGTTGAGAGGCAAAGTAAAAAGAAAGCTCCCAAAAATGTCTTGAACTTGACGCATTAGGATTTCTAGTATACTGGCTTTAGGTCTTATCGAGTCGTTAGGATGCACCCCGGTTTTCCCTCGGGGGCGTGTAATCATAGGGTTTCAACATTGAAACATTTAAAGAAGTCCACCCTGAACCTAGTGAGTCAAATAATTCGTGTCTGTTAGTATAAGGAAGTTTGTCGTAGTCAAGGGCCATTAATCTATTTTTGTGAAACTTAAGTGTAGGGGTTTTGGTTCCCATGTAGATAAATAAATAAGTGGTGTTCTCTCTTCTCGCACGGCTCCTATCACTCGGGAAAGTAGGTCTGAGGGGACTTTGTGCCTGGTGCTTTCGAGTCATCTGACTTGGGATGCACCGACCGAACTCCCGTTACACGGGTGGTAGGGATCGCCCTATGTGGAGATTTGGGGGAAGGTGTACGTGATAGTGTAAGTCCTCATACGCAATGATGCACGAAACATGACCCTGGGAGAATCAAACACCAACCAATAAATGCTCCAAAGAAAAAGAAAAAAAAAAGAAAAAAGAAAAAAAGAGTCAAATAAGAACCAAAATGGACTTTACACGTTGTATCACATTCAGAAGTTAAGGTTGCCCATGTCTTTCACTTAATTCCTTAGTTAACTCTCACGAATAACTCATTAGGCTAGGTGTGTGGACTGATTACATATATAGAGTCGACCCGTAGTATTACCGCATCCCATGATCGACAAAATAAGTCCAACGAGTCGTGTAGCTAGATTGATTAATGCATCTTGTTCGGATTTTGTGGGTATATCCGCTGAAAACCCTCAGGAGACAACACTCCTCCTCCTTGGCGACAAGGAGGTTTAACGGCTTGTTGCACGTGCTAAGTGCAACCGTGATTCCTACGAAAGTGAGTTAGGATTTCTTGTTTTTTCGTATGCTTTTCTCTTTCTTTGTTTTGCTCAGGACTAGCAAAAGTTAGGTGTGGGGGTATTTGATTGACATCATTTCATGCTTATATTTGTATCTTATATCCATTATCTTTCACCTAAACAATGCTATGTCACGAGTTTTATGTTTAGTTTTCAGGAATAAATAGGTTTGAAGAGATGAAGCATAAAAGGACCCAAAAGCTGGGAAAAATGACTGAATTGTGAGATCTGGGGACCAAGATGCAAGGAAGAAGGACCTGATTGCAAGATAGAAGGACCTAAGAGCAAAACAGAATACTCCACACCATCATGGGGAGTATTTTACCAATTCAATTCGGGTCGGAGCTCCAACAAGTCAAGTAACCGCATCAAAGACCAACAATACCAGAAAGAAAAGCCCACAACAAAAATGAGCATGATCTGAACCATATAGACCGCCAATTGGCGGTCCAAGACCGCTAATTGGCGGTCCATTTGGGCCCAAATCCGCTCAAATTTCTCTAGCACATGTATTAGAGGATGTTTAGCCTATTTTTGGTATCTGTTTAGTCCCACATCGGGGGATTGTCCCGGTTTGCCATTTTCCATGGTTATAAATAGAACTCTTCACCTTCCATTGTAATCACTCCATATTTTAAGTGGCTATTCTTCCTACTAGAAGTGAGGCCTTGAAGCACGCACTAAAGTAGGAGGATGCTACTTTTAATGTGAGTCATTTTATCAATAAAGTTTTATGTTTCTTTCATTGTTTGTTTTATGCTTCTTTTATTGTTGTGCATGTTTTAGTTTAATCGTCTTTTAATTCTAGCTTAGTTTTAATATGCTTGCTTTCCATAGTTTAATAATTAGTGTAATGTTTAGTGAGTAGTTCCATCCCCTTTGGGGGGTGGAGTAGATGTACATACATGCATTAGAGAATGAGATGAATGCTTTAATTTCAATGTGTTGATTAAACATGAATGTATGCTTGCTTGTTTAGGATAGAATTTACAACTTGATGAGTTTTGCCAAAATGATTAGACACCTCCCATGCTTCTTTAAGTTCTGAAATAAACACCTTGCATATGTAAATGTTAATCAACTAAGTTGGTGAATAGATTGATAGGTTTTGCCATAACATTTAGACACTTCCTATGCTTGATAAACACCACCTTCATGTGCTTAAAGAATGTATTCTACACCCACCTCTTTGCTTGTGTGCACTCACTCCACCCCTTAGGGGTTTTCCATTCCTGAAATGCCACCATTCTTGTTTTGTTCTTAGCTTAGTTCTTATTTCATTGTTTGGTTCTTCCTTCCGCATTTCCTACTTCTTAGTGTAGTATAGAGTACAGTAGCGTAACCAACTCTCTTCTCCATTTTTTTTCACCACTTGATTTCGTGCAAACAAGAGGCTGCTCACCTCCCTGAGGACGACCCGTACTTGCCACCGCTTCATCGCGGCCGTGCACTTGCGGTTTAATTAAAATGTTCAACACCTATCTTTTAGAATTGCATGTGATAGTGATAGATCGTATTTGCATTGGTTAAATTGCTTCTTGTGAATTGCCTTGTGTGCTTGGAGACCAAAACTACCTAGCCCTATCTACCTTTATCAGTTCCCTTGCCTCCTCCCCTATTTTGGTGTCGAGATCACCAACAAGTCCACCCAGTCAAGCAAGCAAGAAGTGCAAGTGCAAGAGGCGACTACCTTGCAAGCATGGGAGGCAGTTCCAGTGGGATTCCAGCAAAATCTAAGGCTCCTCTCCACCAACTTCAGGTATGCTTCTGCTCCCTTAGCATAAGAGGATGTAGAGTTGGTGTTGGACGAAGTTTTGTCCAGCACCATTGGGTTAGCCGATCTTAGGTTTGGAGTGCACAAGTGGAGATCCACCCGATAGTGTGGACTGTGTAGCACCATCCGAATTTCAGAGGTTAGTTGGGCTTTTGTGCCACTAGCATGACCCTTGCTTCATGCTTCCTTGTTGGTTTGATAAAGAAACCAGAAGGGATGAGGCTAGGCTGTGGGGAGAAAGTTGGGGTTGTGTTTGCATGCATTTTGTGCGTGATTTGCCACCACCTGTTGTTGTTTGAAATTATGATTTCTTGGTTGATTTGTTAATGTATTTAACATGTTGTAACATGTGATTTTTCTAGGGTGTTACTGATTTTAGAACTCATGCTCCTACATTATTTCATGACCTTGTTTAGGTGATATTTGCATGAATCATTACTAATCACAGATCCTAGGTCTATGCGTGACTTAGCAATGAGTCCAGATTTCCTTGCATGAGGTGCTTGCTGATTTAGGTCTTATATTCATGTATGGATTTATAATTTCGTTCAGACATTAGTTACATGAATTGTTACTGTTTTAGGTCACCTGATCTTGCATGATTTCATGACTTGTTACGTCAGTAGTTCATAAGTCATCACTGATTTGAGACCTTATATCTATGCATGATCTAGCTAATATGTCTAAATAATATAGCATGACTCATTCTGATTTTAGTCGACTAACGACCGATACAAGTATACGCTCTGATCTGACGATTTCCTAAGATATATTCATGACATCTCATCTGAGAATAAGTTGCATATTTCCATATAGGTGATAATGCAATCGGTAGGGCTGATATGTGTCGATTGCTATGATTGCTAATCTAGTTTGATTTCGTTCCAGCAGTAGCCATATCACATATATAATCTAATTTTCGTATACCTCCTCTAAAATGTCTTGTTATGCTCTCACATGAAAATGAAATCAGAACTCATCCATGTTTTATGCAACTCATTCTATGGCTTATAAGTAGTAAGCAAATCTGAATGCATGCATGTAGATCAATTTATAAATCGGTTTGGACTATTGATATCAAAAGCATGTTTCATTACCTTATGTTATTGTTTTATACTTGTGCATGTTCATATCATCTCTGATCATGTTGGGTGTGGCTAGAACTAACGTGCATGTGGTCTGAAATTTAATGTTCTTGTCATATAATGCTTGTAGTATCTCTTTTGTGATACCTCTCTTTGTTATGGATGTGTTTCTCATACTGAATACATGCTATTGTGTGAGTTTCATTTTCTCTTAAATAGGTACATCGGATACTTGTATAATTATCCTTTGAGATCTGATTTTATTGTTTATTTTTATCCCATAATTTAACTGTTGTGAAGGTGCTACATGTTAATACATCTTTAGTTGCTAAATACATGTGATTCTTTCCTAACTAAGTAGTTGTTAAGAGGTTGCATGCCTATGTATTATTTAGCTACTAGAGTTATGGGAATATTCATGTTTAGATTATTGTTAGGGAGCTATACTTGTACGCATGACATCATTGCTGGAAACAGCAAATTGCACTACATGTAATGGCTAACCGAACATTTTAATTCAACTATGTGCATAATGCTATGCTCTAAAATGTTGGAATCAGAAGTGATTTGTCATCCATTCATGCGTGCATGCCTATCACCTGTATTATAATGATTGCATCGTGGGATCTTATATTATGCATATGGTCACATATATCCCCTACATATACCTAGATTCATCCAGGAATGAATTCTAAACCCACGATTGCGTTATAGTAGAGTGAAGTGTTGTGTAATCATCTCAACATGACCATAGCTCCCACAGGTTGCATGTTTAATTCTCATGATTTATGATTATCATGGTTGTGCTTTACCTAATTTCTTATAATTCTTGTTGCTTCTGTTATGTGCATCATGACGTGAGTGCATGTCGTTCATGCAAGTAAGTTCGTGTTGTGATATTATGACTATGATTTCATGATTTATTGGTTGTCTCGATAAATCATGACCATATATATTTAGCCATCGAGATATTATTATGATTACACCTCTTAATTGTTGTCCTCATACATCATGTGCATGTAGATATATAAACGCATGGAGATCTTGTTATTAGCACATGATTTAATTGCTGCCAAGATATATCTTGTGCATGAATATTGTCTATGGAGATCTTGTGATTAATTCCATGTTTTATTTGTTGTTCTCATACACCTTGTGCATATAGATATAAATATATTATATGTTCATGTATGTTCAGTGACTGTATTTTGTGTGACATTCCTAATTAGTTGTTGGCAATAGACATTATGATCATGCATTATTAGCTTGCTGTTGTTAGGTCATACGTATATAGATTGTTAGTTGTTGGATTGATGTGATTTGTTCATGATTAGTTCTCAGAATCTATGGCTATCATGACACTTGTATTTCATTGTCTTACGGCCATTGTTGGCAATGTTTTTACGGTGCCCCTTGTTTTTGTTGTTATTGCATGTTTTTTGTCGGGAGGATGATGTAAGGAGTTTGTATCCAGAGCACTTGTTAAGAGTTAGGGATAGCAAATTTCGAGGACGAAATTTATTTAAGGGGGTAGGTTGTAAGACCCGCTCTCCTACTATAATAATAAGTCCACTCTCCGCGGTTAGGCATAATTGACTTATCGGAATGTCAAATTGTATTATGGCATGCTTGTTTGAGTAGATTTAATCAGATTTCTCGTTGGTCGATCGGGTGCGACACATCGGACGAGCGCACGGTTGTTTGACTCGATCGACTCAATTTGGGCCCGAGTGAGTGTAGGGTCAGTTTTGGACTAAAACCATGTTGAAGTAGCATGGAATTGGAAGGGTTGCATTAGGGTTTGGATTTGCATTTTCGTGGCTTTTGGATGCCATTGGAATGGTGCCATTTGGTATGCTTTAATGTGACTTGAATAGCCATGAAGCCTATGGAAGTTAGAGGGTTGTTTGCAAACAAAACCCACTCAACCCAAGCCATCCCTACCCTCTGACTCCCTCACCCATGAAATTCAGACCCTCTCCATCTCCCTCTCCGGTGCGCTAGTGCTTGGAGCTCCGACGAGTCAAGTGGAGCAAGCTAGAGTGCAACTTCTGGGAGCAACTAGACGAAGATCTGGGTGGGCTGATCTCCGGTAATCTTTGGCAACGTTTTTCGTGAATTCAGGTACGCTCCTGACCCTTGAAGAGTTGTATGGGAGGGGGTGTTGGCTCGAGGGCCAGCCAGCACCATGTTGGTGGTTGGTGCAATCGGTTGCACCATCAACCGAGTTCCCTTCTAGCGTGCGCATGGAGCATGCGCTAGATCGGGCTGGCTGTGGGATAGCCAAAGGGACCAGGGCTCCAGCGAGCTCTGGTGAGGTCCGACAAGGAGTAATGAGGTTTCTTCTGGGCTGATTTTTGGGGTGGACACGGATCTGGTTGGGTGTGGCTGGTGCTCACAAGATCCGATTGGGATTTGTCTTCAATCCTCTTGACTCTTTGTTTGTATCGGCTGGCTGGTCCAGCCCTGCTAGACGGTGGCAAGGGTAAGGAAAAGGTGTGGAACAACCCTAGGGAGGATAGAGGTGAGGGGGATCTAGATGGGCTAGCTCGGTCTTAGCAGGGTGCGCGGGAATGGGCTAGCCATGCGGTTAGTGCACCATGTGCATCAGCTTGCTCGGTTGTTGGGCTGGGCTGCTTGATTGGATATCTACTGACCCTCTCCCACCACAGACTACCTGAGAGGGATACTCTAAGCACGTGGGTTGGAGTGGTCAGGGGCTCATGCATCTGGTTGTGAGTCGATTGAACTTGTTATCTTGCCTATTGTAAGTTATCGTGTTCTATGTGTTGAATGTGTTTTGCTCTATATGACTTGTTGTGTTTCAGTAGCAGATATAATGTGGTTATATGATCTGATGTGTGTGTATTCCTGACATTGTAGTCATGCATGCACTTATGAATGTAAACGGGCTCTTTCATATCATGTGTTGGTCGTGTCATATTCTAAAGAACATATTAACCCGTTGCACGCATGTATGCTAGTTTAGAGATCTATATTATCTACTGATATTTTATGCATGTTCCAGCATGATTATCCTACTGATATACATGTAATCCATACCCATATCAACTCTGATCATACTCTGAGATTTCATTTATCATTGCATATACACTCTGAAATTAAGGATGCATACTATAGATTATTGTGGAGTTTGATTTTGATATATCTAGGTGTAATGCGTGATCCCATTGTGTCTTTCATGTCAATATGTTACTAAAGTGAAGTGTTATGATATGGTTATGTATGACCCTTAGGATATCAGACCTTATAACATCCTTATCTTGACCCGTAGATGACTCGATTAGCTATTATCTTGATTTGCCGATCCGATTATTGTTTGCTGTTGTGAGTTTCGTTTGAATCCTGATTGGGATGTTCTGATTTTGATTTGTTTGGGGTCTATTAGGAGGGTATCCGGATATATTTCCTTGAGCTCGTTCCATACACTATAGATGCATTAGATTTTAGATGCTTAAGTAGCTTTCATTGCATTTAATCTGATTAATAATTTTGGGCACATTCTGTTTTCTGGGCCGACGGGCCACGAGTGGGTCATCTAGCTCCAGAGGCCATTCGCATAAGACTTTCACGTTGGGAGGCCAGGCGTATGATAATTCCTGGGCAGGCGTGCTGCCATTCTGTCTCAGGGTAGGTATTCCCAAGATTGCGATGGCACCATGTAGGTCACTTGCCGCGAATTGGGATACTTATCCGGTGCACCGCTTTGTGCCAAGCGGTGGGTCACTGTCGAGTGACCGCCTTTGACCAGCGAGGCTGGTGTTCTGGTTCCTTTCAAGGAATGGTTTGGGTGCGCCCAACCGACACGACTTATGGAGTCGTAGCCTTCTGTTGCATTATGTGTTTTTCTGTTTCTGTTTTAGATGCTTTTGTCTTAGATAGATTGCATGCATTATTCAATATAACTCCGGTTGGACCTGGGCATACTGGGTTTTCTTTATAGAAAACTCACGCATATGTTGATGCGGTGCTTGCAGGTACTTACATTCCTACAGGGTAGTCTGGACGAGTAGTCGCAGATTCTGTACACGAGGTACACGTCGACCAGATTCTTCAGTTTGTCTTTTGCTTCTGCATTATCTATGATGTATTTCCCTTGTGAACTCGATGTAATATATTTGACCTTGTTACCATATATGGATAATCTCTCACTTTTCAATTATGTTTTATGTTAATCTATCCATGTATGATCTCTCTACATACTATCGAGTCGTTGTTTGGTCTGTCTTTTGTAACTCCTTCGATCGTCGCGGAGGTCTCTGATCATGACACTTGTAGTCTTTTCCAGTGTGCGTACCCGTGAGATTGGGGGCGTCACATTAGGAGCTTATAAATAGAGGATTGAACACTTTCTTAAGACACCTCACACACACACAATTGTCCCATACATTAGAGAGAAGTCTCCCAATCCCAAAAGCTCCTACACTACACTCTAATCCTTAAACTTCAACACATTTGATCATATCCAAATCATACTCAAAGTGTGCTCAAGCTAGAGAGTGTTGTCCCACTCAACATTGTTGTTCAAGAAACAAGGATTTCGGTGAAAGCCCAAAGTGTTCCCTCTCGGGTTGTGAGAGGAAGAAATCAAGCTCGACGAGGATTGTTCGTGAGTTCGTGGTGCAAACGCTTAATCTCAACCCGGAATGAGATTGATAGTGAAGACGTAGGCGGAGATTGCGGAACTTGCAAGAGAGGAAGTTGGCGGGACGCTGAACCTCTAAAAAATTGCCTTGTTTACTTGCGTGCTTGTCTCTACATTGTTTAAATTCTTTCCACTTCCCATCTTGATTGTTTAAGTAGAGATTTAACGTAAAATTGATTAGATAATCAGACCCAAACACGATCCTACATTTGGTATCAGAGCTTAGGTGCTAGATTTCATATAATTAACTGTATTTTAGCATGACATCTACTTCATGTAATCATGTAGAATGATTGTACACAACTTGGCCTCCACTACTTAATGGATCAAACTATGATTATTGGAAGAATAGAATGAAAATTTTCTTAGTATCTAGTGACTTTAAGCTTTGGATATGAGATTTCGTATAGACTACAAATGCATCATGAGGGAGATAGTAAAACTAAAGAAACTCGCAATTGTCTCCTCATGCATAAATATGAAATTTTCACTATGCAAATCGGTGAGAACATAAGCCAAATGAACTTTCACTTCACCAATATCACTAATTCTATTTTGGTTCTTGGAAGAAAAATTAGTGAAGGAGAGATGACAAGGAAGTTCACCCAATCGCTAAGCAACGATTGGGAAGACAAGGTGGTTGCAATTGAGGAAGCACATGACCTATCCCAACTAAAAATGGAGGATCTAATTGGAGACCTCATGGCTTATGAGCTCCAAATAAGTCATTGGAAGGAGAAGGAACCTTCCAAGAAGAATCAAACCTTGGCATTACATGCCAAATCAATTGAGCCAAGGAGAAGAGAGGAGAATGAGGACATTGAAGTCCTTGCTCAAGACTACTTCAAATTACTCAAGAAGGATAAGGAAGAAATGAGAGAAAGAAGAGGAAGAAGAAGTGAGAAGAGAGAAAAAAGAAAAGGAGAAGGAAGTGAGTGAGTGAAAATGAGAGAAGAGAAAGAGAGGAGAAAAAGGAGAGAAGGGAGAAGAGAAGAGAAAAGGAGAAGAGCAAGAGAAGAGAAATGAAGGAGGAAGCTAACAAAGACACTTGGGATGACTCTTCATCACCATTATCATCATCATCGTCCTTGCAAAGTAGAACAGAAGTTGCTCACTCATGCTTCATGGCTATTGAGGATGAACAAAGTAAGGTAGATTCTAACTCTTGCTCTACTAGATTAATTTCTTGTTCAACTAAATCATACTCTAGTGATATCTCAAAATCAAAATATAATGATGATTTATATACACATGATGAGCTTCAAACTACATTTCATGATTTAGTTAAACAATATGAGATCATTTGTGTAAAGAAAAAGAATTCTAGAAAGCAAATAAATGATCTCAAATACCAATTTGAAATGATCATGAAAGAGGAAAATGAGGTGATTGCTAGACATGAATAACATGCATTAGAACTTGCTAGTCTAAAAGCAACACCTATACATGATGAACAACTAGATCTTAGAACTTGTAATGTGCAATTAAGAAAATATCTAGAAAGATTCACTAATGGAACAAAAATGCTTGACATGCTTCTTGGTAGTCAAAGACAATCACTAGATAAACATGGTATATGATATAATGCCAAATTTAAAAACCATGTATTTCGTACTACTTTAAATGGCAAGCACTTGTTTGTTAATCAAAGTTCCTCAAGTGTGTGGGGTCCCAAAACAATAATGGTTTTGGTTCCAAAGCTAATGTTCAAGGACCCAAAGTTGTTTGGGTACCTTGATCTACACTTGTACGTACTTGAAGAAGGATGAGAGATCGGTAGTGATCGGGCAAGCTTGGAAAGTCGAATTCAAAGCTGGTTGCACTATCGAAAGGAGAATTGGAATCACTTTTGAGGAATACAAATTGGGTAACATTCGTTTATCCTCCTAAGATTGATAGACTTGGTTCCAAATATGAAATTTGAATGCTAATATTGTATATCTTATATATTTGGGTGTAGAACATCACATGCTTATAAGCTCATATTTGTTTGATGTCAAAATGGGAGAAAATCGAGCTTAATAATAGATTCAACCATATTGATAGGGGCATATTTATGAAAATCTTTATCTAGAAAGGATAATGAAGTGCAAAATTAAGGGGGATCAACTTCATTACACGAACTTTGGGGGAGAGAATGAATTCATTGATTTTGTTGGCATAAATATGAAATTTATGCATAAATATGAAATTTTCATTATGCATAAATATGAAATTGTCACTATGCAAATATGCATAAATGGGAGAAGAGAAAGGGAGGCGAAAAAGAAGAGAAGGGAGAGGAGAAGAGAAAATGAGAAGAGCAAGAGAAGAGAAAGCTCACAAAGCCACTTGGGATGACTATTCATCACCATCATCATCATCCTCCTCCTTGCAAAGTAGAACACAAGTTGTTCACTCATACTTCATGGCTATTGTGGATGAACAAAGTGAGGTAGATTCTAACTCTTGCTCTACTAGATCAATTTCATGCTCAACTAAGTCATATTGTGGTGATAGCTCAATCTCAAATGCAAATGATGGATCATACACATATGAGGAGCTTCAAAATGTATTTCATGATTTAGTTAAACAATATGAAATCATTTGTGATAAAAATAAGAATGATTGAAAAACTATCAATGACCTCCAAAGCCAAATTGAAATAATCATGAATGAAAAGAATGAGGTGATTGCTAGACATGAACATGCATTGAATCTTGCTAGTCTAAAAGTAACACCTATACATGATGAACAACTAGATCTTAAAACTTGTAAGGTGCAATTAAGATCTAGAAAGATTCACAAATGGAACTAAAAAGCTTGACATGCTTCTAGGTAGCCAAAGACAAACATTAGATAAACATGGTATATGATATAATGCTAAATTGAAAAACCATGTATCTCATACTACTTTAAATGGCAAGCATTTGTTTGTTAATAAAAGTTCCTCAAATGTGTGGGCTCCCAAAACCAAAATGGTTTCGGTTCCCAAAGCTAATGTTCAAGGACCGAAAGTGATTTGGGTACCTAAATCAACACTTGTAGGTGCTTAGAGATTGGAGATCGGTAGTGACCGGCCAACCCTTGAAGAGTCAAATTCGAAGCCGGTTACACTATCGAAAGGAAGATGGAACCACATTTGAGGAATGCAAATTGGGTAACATTCGTTTATCCTCCTAAGCTTAAAACATTTGGTTCCAACGATTTTGTATGCTTAATTTTCATATCTTTTATATTATTCATTGGTCCATTTGGATGAGCCCAAATGTACATCATTAAGGAGGAGAAAAATGATTTATATGCCTTGTTGAATGATTGACATTATTTCATGCATTCATTTGTGTCTTATATCCTTTATTTTTAGCCTAAACAATGCTACGTAATGAGTTTTATGTTTAAGTTTCAGGAATAAATAGGGTTGAGAAGAAGAGACTAAAAAAGAACTTAAAAGCAAGAAAAATGACTAAGTTGCAAGACTCACGGACTGAGGTGCAAGAGAGAAGACCAGGATGTAAAACCAAAAGGACTAATGAGGAAATCAAGAAGCTCCACACCATTATGAGGAGTATTTTGGCAATTAGATCCGGGTCAAAACATCAACAACCCAATCGGGTTCATAAAACATCAAGAAATCAAGCCAAAAACCAACCACTGAAATCCAGACTCCATTAAATCTATCTAGACCACCAATTGGCGGTCCAACTTGGTTCAAAGGTTTCATGGTTGAGTTGGGTCATGTTTTATGTAGTTTTATGTCCATTTATAGTATGCGTTTAGTCCCATACCGGGGGATTATCCCCGGTTACCTTTTTACATGCCTATAAATAGAACTTTTCCTCTCCTTTTGTATTGACCCATTGCTTGGTGGCATTCTCTCGACTTGGAGTAAGCCTTGGAGCAAAAACTCAAGGTGGAGAAGAATGTTACTAGTAATGTGAGTCATTTAATAAAATAAATTTTCATTGTTTTCTTCTCATGTTGTCTCCTTTTTATGCATGCTTAGCTTAATCTTGCTTCTTTGATCTTAGGCTAAACTAGTTAGAATGTCTCGTTTCTTCTTTAGTTTAATTGCTAGCATAATGTGTAGTGACTAGATCAATCCCCTTTGGGGGGTGGTGGAGATGATGTTCATATATATTGTGAAGTTTGGATGTTTGATGAATTTTTTATTGTGTAGACTTGCATGTTTTGTATGTTCGTTGGGGGTATTTTAATCATCTACATGTTGGGGAATTTTTATGGGTTTTGCCATTAGATTTAGACACTTCCCATGCTTAGTTTTCTCATCTTTATTGACTGAAATTTCCTATTGAATATGCTAAATGTTTGTTATGTGTTTGTATTTGTGTTTGCCATTAGATTTAGACACTTCCCATGTATTTGTGTTTCCGAACTTGTGAAGTTAGTAATATTTTTGGTCGGACGGGCTTTCCCATATGTTCGACCGATTTTCTAATTTTTGTGCTTTGACCCTAGTCTAGACCATCTAAACGGTCGACCGCCCTTGATCTCTTGTTCGACCATTGTGACTGAAGTTGTGTGCCCAGAGTTCAACTGGTTTAGGCAATTGTTCGAACGTCTCCTTATCTATGGGGAGCAGTCGAATGGTTTGCCTCTTTTGGTTTGACCGATTGTGCCAAGATCTGAGTCCTTGCCCTTGTGTAGTGTCAATTTTGTACACGAAAGCCCGTGTCCTCGCTTTCTGCCTGAGCGGACCGCCGAATGGAAGAGTACGGATACTTGGGCATGAGCCACCTCTATATTATGGATAGTGGTGTAGCATAGAGCATTCCATTGGCTTTTACTAGGGTAGTATACTTGAGGGATTGTGGATCCCAATGCATGAAATTACACAGCTCCACGGAGCAAGATGACCCCGCGGAGTTCGGTCCGTATGGGTCGATTGGTCAGCTTTATGGGTGATGGATACAATCGACCGACCACGATGGCAATGATGTGACCATACGACTTTGATGGTGGAAGGAAGGACCACAGGACCGAGTGGTGGCAGTGATAACTGTCCGATGATGTATTCTAGCAGGTAGCCCGGTTGTGGCACAACCAGGTGAGTGACTGCCCCGAGCGACGACTCTGGCGGGTGTGGCGTTGTCCACGAGATATGATTCTATGTCACGTAAGTGCGTGCACCCCTCACCGAACCCCATGTTTAGTGTAGCTACGTGTGGGGTGTGTTGCGTAAGGTCACGTAAGTGCGTCCACGGTTCATTTTTGTAAGACCCGCTTTCCTACTACTTTAATAAACTCATATTTCATCTTCATGTTTGTTTATGTGTTATTTGCTTGTACGTTGCTATTTTGTATGTTTATATTTCATTTTGGGAAACTTTCCTTTCAGGGAAAGGTTTCCTTTTTGGGCGAGCGAATGCGACTCGTAAGCGGGTGCGACTCACCAGATCAGTTTGCAATCGATTTACTCATCAGGTCAGTCGGGTGCATCTTGCTTTTGAAATTCGGCCTTTGCTTGCTGTATGGGACGTGTAGGGCTTAGTGGGATGGGGAGGATGACGTGGAATCCTTGTCATCTAAGGAGAGATCTGATTTAGATTGCAAACTTTTGAATTGCATGGTTTTTGGCAAGTCATTATAGAGAATTATTGCATTCAGTTGTTGCCTTTTCTTTTTGTTGGTTGAAACAAAACCAGACCTACCCTAGCGTCCCCTCACCCAACTCTCTTTCCTTCTCTCCCACGAAACCACCTCTGACGACTCTCTTCTCCTCTCTGGCGTGTTGGGGCTGAGCTCCGGCGAGGCTACCATCTCTGGCGACCTAGATACCAAGGAGGAGGCATACACTAGGAAGAAGAAGGTTGCAGCTTGCTCCGGCAATCTTCCAGTGGCCCCAATGTCTTCCTTAGGTATGCCTTAGGCTCATTAGTAGAGTAGAGAGTGGGGGTATTGGCTGGAGGGACGGCCAACACCATTTGGGTTGGTGGTGCAATCGGTTATCCCACCTAACCAAGCCTTGCACCTATCACGCGGATGGTTGGCGCATTGGGAGGGCTGGCGCTAGAGATCTGACGAGCTCTAGCGAGGTCTAACCAGGCTTAGGGGCTGGCACTTGAGGGCTGAGGGAGAGTTGGTCCCAGCTAGGGCTGGTGCAGCTGGTGCGCGCATGCCGCCTGGGGTTTTCTCCTATCTACTTGGCACGTAGCTCCTGGATGGCTGGCTGGCGCAGCTGTTCTCCGGTGGTGGCTGGGGTAAGGTGGTGCGGGGGGGGGGAGAACTTTGAGGAGGCAGGGGATGCATGGGGGTTGGGTGGGCGTGACTAGTTTGTGCATGGAAGGCGCAAGAGAGGGCTGACCACTGGCTGGGTTAGTGCTACTCGCGCATCTATTTGCTAGGATTCAAACACTCAGCCTCACCTCTTCGTTTCCTTCCTCACCCCCAAGACGTCCTCCAGGAGTAGCCTGAGCTTGTGTCTGGATGGACCAGGGTCGTTCATGCGCATGTTTGTGATTTAATTGTTGTACCTAATGCAATCTATATTGGTGGTGTGTGTTGACTGTTATGATGTGTTTAGTATTCTAATTTTGTTCCAACAATATTTGTTTCGTGTACATTATCTGATATATTGAAATTATTCTGATATATATATATGCACCTTGTGTGAGAATGAAATCAAAATATATTGACTATGCTACTCGCTACATGCCATGTTTGTTGTAGATTAATTCGTTACCTCATGCATTTATAGAATATATATGGATGTACTTGGATTATGAATTTCACAAGTATGGCTGATTTGATTGAGTTACTGAAACATATATACTATTGCAAGAATCTGAATATGTTAAAATAAATGTGACTAGACTCATCAACTAGACCTTTATGACATGTAACTCTCGTAATAGTGTACTATTGATGTCAAGTTGATTGTAGTACATGTATTGCAAATCTTATCATATTACTTGCTGCCGATCAGAGTGTGCTTGTATGGATGTGTGAATATGACCTAGGAACTTGACCTCATGACCATTACTCATGTCCCGTAGCCAACCCTAATTTGTTGTGGTTATTGGTGATGTTGTGGTGATGATTGGATGGTTGTTAGTTGCTGTTATTGCATTGTTATTTCTGATAAGATTGGAGTTGTGATGGGTGTATTGGTATACTTATCACATTGGGCTCATTCTGGATTTTGTAGCAATAGAGATATATAGATCTGTAGATAGTTTGCATTGGATTCAAATAATAAATGAATTCTAGGCATGTTTGATTTGGGGCCGATGAGCCACGAGTAGGACCTCTATGTAGAGAGGCCTATTCGCAAAGAGCTCTATGTAGAGAGGTCAGTCATAAGATAAGACCTGGACAATCACGCCTTCATTTTGTCTCATGTTAGGTGATTGACATCATTTCAAGCTCATATTTGTATCTTATATCCATTATCTTACACCTAAGCAATGCTACGTGACGAGTTTTATGTTTAGTTTTCAGGAATAAAGAGGTTTGAAGAGAAGAGCCATGAAAGGACCCAAAAGCTGGGAAAAAGGACTGAATGGTGAGATCTAGGGACCAAGATGCAAGGGAGAAGGACCTAAATGTAAGACAGAAGGACCTAAGAGCAAAACAGAATACTCCACACCATCATGGGGAGTATTTTACCAATTCTATTGGGGTCGGAGCTCCAACAAGTCGAGTAACCGCATCAAAGACCAACAATACCAGAAAGCAAAGCCCACAACAAATTCCAACACGATCCGACAATTTTGGACCGCTAATTGGCGGTCCATATTGCTCAGGATCCGTCGAAATTTCTTCTGGACTTGTATTAATGTTCGTTTAGGCTATTTTTGGTATTGGTTTAGTCCCACATCGGGGGATTGTCCCCGATTAGCTTTTCCCATGCTTATAAATAGAACTCTTCACCTTCCATTGTAATTACCCATTGCTTGGTGGCATTCTCTCTACTAAGGAGTGAGCCTTGAAGCAAAAACTCAAGGTGGGGAAGAATGCTACCTTCAATGTGAGTCATTTGTTAATAAAATAATTCTTCTAGTTTCTTTTAATCTTGTCTTTTAATTTGTGCATGTTTGTTTAGTCTTTCCTTTCCTTTTATGTTTCTTTAATGCTTCTTGCCTTCTTAGTTAACTTTCATTTCAGTATTATGCTTTCTTTTGCTAATATAGTTAGTATAATGAGTAGTGAGTAGTTCCATCCCCATTTGAGGGGTGGAGAAATATGTGATATAATCATGTAGTGTATTAAGTATGTGTTATTTTTATCCCTTGAGCTTTATATGATTTCCATAACCATCTAATGGGTCTCCACTCTTATCTTTGATATGCTAATGCTCTTGAATGAAGCTTAGCTTATGCTTTGATTAGTGGACCTATTTTATGGGGAATGATAAGGTTAGGATATGGATGAAGTTAATATTGGAAACACAATTTGTAGTGTATGTACTCTTGTTGCCTTTACCTTAGCTAATGTCTTGTATGTTTTAATGATGTAGTGAAATCTTAATTCATGTAGAGGCATAGTAGGGTATAGTCTTTATACTTGAGTTCATGTAGCTTCATTCCAATTATTGTCTTGTATGTTTTAATGATGTAGTCTTATCTTAATTCATGTAGAGGCAAAGTTGGATGTAGTTTTATGATTTCATGTACTACATGTTGTGAGGAGCTTAATGAACACACACACACTTCTTTATGTTCACATTATTTCTCTACCCCCTTTGGGGTTTAGTTTTCTTGCTTATCTTCATTTCCTATTTGCATCTTAGTGTAGTTTAGTGTAACCGACCCTTCTCTTCCCTTTCTTTACCTCTCGCCTTCGCACAAACCAAGTGTCGACACACCTCCCAGTGGACGACCCGTATTTGCCACCGCTTCAACGCGGCCGTGCACTTGCGGTTAAATATAAAACGAGATCAATCATTAGGCGTTCCAATGTCGCGATCGAATCATATAGGTCATTTGCCACGAATTGGGGTGTCTATCTGGCGTACCGCTTTGTGCCAAGCGGTGGGTCACTGTTGAGTGACCCGCATGCGGATTTGACCACGAAGTTTGGTGGGTTGATTCCTATGTAGAGAGATGACTTCAGGTGTAACCCGAGCAGTGGAGTTATGCAGAGTTGTCACCTAACATAGCTATGTAGACTTTGCCTAGCAGATGCCACTGTAAACCAAGTTCCTTAAGGATCTATGCACCATTAAGAGGAGAACAAATGTTCCCAAAATTGGCATTTTTTGCCGCCAATGTGAGTTCGATATTGACACAACCCATGCAAATCAAATACAAGGACCATGGTTGTCCAATTGTTTCTTGTATGATCGGTAACGTGGCAATCCCTCAAGCTCTATTGGATCTGGTAGCACCTGTGAACCACTTGCCATACTCCGTCTATGTCAACATCGGAATAGGCAATCTTAAGCCAATGGGGACTACCCTCCTGTTGGCTAACAGATGTGTCGAGATTCCATGTGCAAGTGTAGAGGATCTCCTTATTAATGTGGGTGAGTTCGTATTACCAGTTGATTTCATCATCTTGGATACTGAACCTGGGTCCAACCCATAAGGACAATTTCCAATGATCCTTGGGAAGCCCTTTCTCAAGACATCTAATGCTTTGATCAATTATCGCAATGGCTTGATGAGGTTATCTTTCGGAAAGCTCACGACGGATTTCAACATCTTTAATCTTGGCAAGAAACCTAGGCTCTTTGACGATCCAGTCGTAGCCAATATTAATAAGGATGTGGCTGAGCTTGAGTCTGTGGGCATGTTCGAATCACATCAACATATTATTGAGGTGCCCAATGACCATGTTGCGATTGAAGATGATTTTGAGGAAGCCGTTTGTGAACTTCTGGAGGAGGCACATCTGGGTGCGTGCTTTTCTCATCCTGTGGCCCTTGAGCTACTTGAAATTAACTCTGAATACAACAAGGACTCACCTCTAGTCGAGCTTAAACATGTGACTTATAACCTTAAATACATCTTTTTAGGGGTTAATGAGACATTGTCACTCATTATTGCTTTCGATCTTGATAAAGAACAACACGCTACCCTTAAGTCAGTTATTTTGGAGAATGAAGAGGCTATGGTGTAACATCCTCAAAACAGCGGAAAATTTAAAATTTTAAACACTCAATCAACAGAGGATATTACGCAATTAAAGAACACAGGTGCACCGACATATATCATATATATATATGTGAACATCAGAGTATGCAAAAGTTGTGATTACATCAAAAGCATATACAAGGAAACAGTAATCACACGACCTCAACTGAGAGAAAGCTGGATCCGGTAGCGGTGCTCCTCTCCTCGGTCACCACCCCCTAATGCCGATCACGGCCTGAAAGTAAACATGCAACAAGGCCTGAGTTTCCAGAAGGAAACCCCGTATGCCAAACTCTAAATGTACGAAATAAAAGCATCCTAGCATGCAATTCTACTCAACAAGAAAAGCATCACAACACGCCCTGCACCAGGGCTCTCAACTCCAATACAGGACACACCACCGGTACGGGACTCCAGGTCTATTCTCAACCAACCGCCGCACCCACACAGTCACGGGGCTCCAGGTCGAATCTCAACCAACCGCCGCGACTCACACACGTCGCCAAGCTGGGCTCCAGGTCTAATCTCAACCAACCACAGCTACCACGACACGACCAAGGGCTCCAGGTCTATTTTCAACCAACCCAAACGTATAAGGGCTCCAGGTTTATTTTCAACCAACCCCTACACGCGGTCCCTGCTCAGGCTCCAGGTCTATTTTCAACCAACCCGAACGCACTACGGAGCTCCAGGTCTATTTTCAACCAACTCCGAAAAAGACTAGCTGGGCTCCAGGTCTATTTTCAACCAACCACAGCTCTCACACGGTTACGGGGCTCTAGGTCTATTTTCAACCAACCACCGCAACCCTCGTGCAGCTCGCACACTTGCCGGAAGAACATCGGCACCACGACTCGTCCCACACGGACAACCACGACCACAACACCACCATAGTGCAAAACAGGACACAAACGGTCGACCGAACCAAAAGTCCCGGTCGACCGAATCAAGCAAATACAGGGCAATCCGCTTCGACCGGCACTCCATCGGTCGACCGATTCCCAACACCACACTCGTTCGGTCGAACCCAAATCAAGGGACGGTCGACCGTTTAGATGGTCAACTCCCGGTCCAACGACCAAAATGACCAATCGGTCGACCGACAATAGGGGTCCCGGTCGACCGAAAGTCACCAGGGAACAAATCCCACAACTCCACAACGAATTCGGTCGAACGCCGAGCACACCTCGGTCGACCGAATCTGTCCAGGGAATAATCCCTCACTCGCGTCCTGAAACCGGTCGAACGCCGAGACCTCCTCGGTCGACCGATTTCAGCCAGAGCGTTTCCCACGCTGATTGATCTCCTTTTATATTTCTACCGCAAGTGCACGGCCGCGTTGAAGCGGTGGCAAATACGGGTCGTCCACTGGGAGGTGTGTCGACACTTGGTTCGTGCGAAGGCAAGGGGTAAAGAAAGGAGAAAAGGATTGGTTACACTAAACTACACTACAATGCTAAACTAGAATGCAAAAGGAAATGAAGATAAGCAATAAAACTAAACCCCAAAGGGGGTAGAGAAATAATGTGAACATAAAGGAGTGTGTGTGTGTTCATTAAGCTCCTCACAACATGTAGTGCATGAAATCATAAAACTACATCCAACTTTGCCTCTACATGAATTAAGATAAGACTACATCATTAAAACATACAAGACAATAATTGGAATGAAGCTACATGAACTCAAGTATAAAGACTATACCCTACTATGCCTCTACATGAATTAAGATTTCACTACATCATTAAAACATACAAGACATTAGCTAAGGTAAAGGCAACAAGAGCACATACATTACAAATTGTGTTTCCAATATTAACTTCATCCATATCCTAACCTTATCATTCCCCATAAAATAGGTCCACTAATCAAAGCATAAGCTAAGCTTCATTCAAGAGCATTAGCATATCAAAGATAAGAGTGGAGACCCATTAGATGGTTATGGAAATCATATAAAGCTCAAGGGATAAAAATAACACACACTTAATACACTACATGATTATATCACATATTTCTCCACCCCCCAAATGGGGATGGAACTACTCACTACTCATTACACTACTGATTAGACTAAGTAAAGAAAACATTTAACTAAGATACTAAAATTACTAAACAAGAAATTAAACAAAGTAAAACAACCCACACAAAACAAACAACATAACAAAACAAGATTAAAAGAAACAAATAAACTTTTATTACAAATGACTCACATTGAAGGTAGCATCCTTCTCCACCTTGAGTTATTGCTTCAAGGCTCACTCCTTAGTAGAGAGAATGCCACCAAACAATGGGTAATTACAATGGAAGGTGAAGAGTTCTATTTATAAGCATGGAAAAAGCTAATCGGGGACAATCCCCCGATGTGGGACTAAACCAATACCAAAAATAGCCTAAACGAACATTAATACAAGTCCAGGAGAAATTTAGACGGATCCTGAGCAATATGGACCGCCAATTAGCGGTCCAAGACCGCCAATTGGCGGTCCAAAATTGTCGGATCGTGTTGGAATTTGTTGTGGGCTTTGCTTTCTGGTATTGTTGGTCTTTGATGCGGTTACTCGACTTGTTGGAGCTCCGACCCGAATAGAATTGGTAAAATACTCCCCATGATGGTGTGGAGTATTCTGTTTTGCTCTTAGGTCCTTCTGTCTTACATTCAGGTCCTTCTCCCTTGCATCTTGGTCCCTAGATCTCACCATTCAGTCCTTTTTCCCAGCTTTTGGGTCCTTTCATGGCTCTTCTCTTCAAACCTCTTTATTCCTGAAAACTAAACATAAAACTCGTCACGTAGCATTGCTTAGGTGTAAGATAATGGATATAAGATACAAATATGAGCATGAAATGATGTCAATCACACGCTCAGCGCACAAGTCCGGTCGACCGAACCCTCATTCGGTCGAACCGACCATAAGGTCCACTTAAGTCACGGTCGGACAAGATCAAAGGGCGGTCAACCGTTTATATAGTCTACGCCCCCCAACCGACTTAAGACAGTGCACACGGTCGACCGGCAAAGGGGACCCGGTCGACCGAATCTCTCCAGACTCGCTTCCTATGCACAATCGGTCGACCGCCCCACAGGCATCGTTCGACCGATTTGAGGCAGAGCCCAAATTCTCTTCACGAACGGTCGACCGTTTGCACAAACCGGTCGACCGATCAGGCAGTGAAATCTGCTGCAAGTTTACTCGCGACGAGCCGAACGGCCTACCGTCGACTTCCAAATACTCACGGTAATTAAGTGAGCGAGCTTGACATACGTAAAGGTCTGAAGAGACCTTTGAAGAACCACGACGACGCCTCCACGAGCACGTCTCCCCAAAAAGCGATCCGTCGACGAATCTCGCGTCCAAACGACGATCAATCGCCTCCTCGACGATCCACAGCAACCACACTATCTCCAGCAACCTCTACCGAACCACCACGACCCAGAACACGAGTTAGGTGGAGGGACGGAACCAAACGTGCGGGAAAACTAAAGAACTCACCACTCACCTCAAGCCACCAACCGACCGGAGCAAAACTTCACTTCGCCGGAGAACCTTCTTCCTCGCCGGAACTTGCTGCTGGAGAGAGGGAGAGAGATCAGAGAGAGAGAGAGAGAGAGAGAGAGAGAGAGAGAGAGAGAGACGTGAGGGAGAGAGAGAGAAATCTCCCCCCAAATACCTCTTCCACACCAAATCCTCACCATCCATTCCACCTCTCCATCTCAACCACACATCCACCCCTCTTCAATCCAAGCCCTCCATCCATCTCCTCTCAATCTCAGCCATCCATCCCTAATCACCACCTAAACAAGTTTAAGGCACAATTAGGATTAGGATTAGGCTAAAATCCTACATATGGGGTGGCCATGAAGGAGAGCAAGGAAATAAGCCCTTTCATTGTCCAGCATCGGATCCACATGAAAGAGAACTCTAGGCCCCACCAGCACCAACAATGATGATTGAATCTTGTGTTGAAATAAGTTGTCCGAAAGGAGGTTCTTGAGAGCTTGCATCGTAAGTGAGTCTTGTCCATGTGGTTCCCAAGAAGTCATGCGTGATTGGTGTTGGGAATGAGCATAATGAGCTTATACCAACACGCCTGCAAACTGGCTGGTGAGTTTGCGTTGATTATCGCAAGCGCAATGTGGTAAAGCAGAAAGATCATTTCACATTGCCATTCATTGATCAAATGTTGGAAAGGTTAGCCGGATGATTAAACGTTTTAAAATAAGCGCAAGTGCACGGCCACGTTGAAGCGGTGGTAAATACGGGTCGATCCACAGGGAGGTGTGTCGACAATGGTTTTCTAAGGCGAGTGAGAAACAAGGTGGAGAAAGGATTGATTAACTAAACTACACTAAACTAGTAAACAACAAAGAAGGAAATGAAAGCACGAAACGAACTAAAACTAAGCTAAACAACTACTAAGAAGAAAGATAAAAATCAGAAATGGGAAAAACCCCAAAGGGGTGGAGTGTGTGTACACATGAAATAAGTGTGCTGAATGCAAACAATAAGCTCAAGTGTAGTTAGTGTTTGTTATGCATAAGAAGTCCCTAATGGCTCGCTCATGCAGTCTTTTATTGTAATTTTTTTAAATATAACTATGTACAAAAAAAAGGTCCCATCTTCATTTGTCATAAGACATCAAATGGGAACCTCAAAAATGGGTCAATGCACTTGGAAAGGGAACATGAAACCACACGGGGCCAGCATACTCATGCTTGGGCCCCCCTGACAAAGAGCACAAGATGAAAGGAGAGGTTCATGAATTTGATGCAAAGGCGTCTCATTCAAAGAATCAAACTGAAAGAGCTTGAACCTCAAAATAGTTTGGGAAATATGGAGCAACGAAAGAAGAGTTTCTACCATTGCGGTACTGAAGTTATGTTCGTCAATCCAAACTCTCCAACGAACAGACTGGTGGGTCGGAACGAGGTCAATGTTGAACGTTTTATTTAAACCGCAAGTGCATGGCCGCGATGAAGCGGTGGCAAGTACGGGTCGTCCTCAGGGAGGTGAGTAGCCTCTTGCTTGTACGAAATCAAGTGGCAAAAATAGGTGGAAGAAAGTTGTTTATGCTAATCTAGACTACGCTACACTAAGAAGTATGAAATGCGAACGAAACAAACAAACGATGGAATAACAACTAAACTAAGAACAAAGGAAGAATGCTGGAATACAGAAATGGGAAAACCCCTAAGGGGTGGAGTGAGTGCACACATGCAAATAGGTGGGTGTAGAATACATTCTTTAAGCACATGAAGGTGGTGTTTATCAAGCATAGGAAGTGTCTAAATGTTATGGCAAAACCTATCAATCTATTCACCAACTTAGTTGATTAACATTTACATATGCAAGTTGTTTATTTCAGAACCTAAACAAGGATGAGAGGTGTCTAATCATTTTGGCAAAACTCATCAAGTTATAAATTCTATCCTAAACAAGCAAGCATACATTCATGTTTTATCAACACATCAAAAATAAAGCATTCATCCCATTCTCTAATGGATGTATGTACATCTACTCCACCCCCCAAAGGGGATGAAACTACTCACTAAACATTACACTAATTATTAAACTAAGCAAAGAAAGCATATTAAAACTAAGCTAGAAATAAAAGAAGATTAAACTAAAACATGCACAAACAATAAAAGAAGCATAAACAAACAATGAAAGAAACACAAAACTTTATTGATAAAATGACTCACATTAAAAGTAGCATCCTCCTACTTTAGTGTGTGCTTCAAGGCCTCACTTCTAGTAGGAAGAATAGCCACTTCAAATATGGAGTGATTACAAAAGGAGGTGAAGAGTTCTATTTATAGCCATGGAAAAAGCTAATCCGGGACAATCCCCCGATGCAGGACTAAACAGATGCCACAAATAGCCTAAACATCCTCTAATACATGTGCTGGAGAAATTTGAGCGCATTTGGGCCAAAAGTGACCGCCAATTAGCTGTCTTGGACCGCTAATTAGCGGTCTACAGTGTCCGGATCGCTCTGGAATTTCTTGTGGGCTTTTCTGGAAGGCTTTGTTGGTATTTGATGCATCTATTTTGCATGTTGGAGCTCCGACCCGAATAGAATTGCCAAAATACTCCCCGTGATGGTGAGGAGTATTCTGTTTTGCTCTTAGGTCCTTCGGTCTTGCATTCAGGTCCTTCTTCCTTGCATCTTGGTCCACAGATCTCACAATTCAGTCCTTTTTCCCAGCTTTTGGGTCCTTTTATGCTTCATCTCTTCAAACCTATTTATTCCTGAAAACTAAACGTAAAACTCGTAACATAGCATTATTTAGGTGAAAGATAATGGATATAAGATACAAATATGAGCATGAAATGATGTCAATCAAATACCCCCACACCTAACTTTTGCTAGTCCCGAGCAAAACAAAGAAAGAAAAAAGCATGCGAAAAAAACAAGAAATCCTAACTCACTTTCGTAGGAATCACGGTTGCACTTAGCACGTGCAACAAGCTGTTAAACCTCCTTGTCGCCAAGGAGGAGGAGTGTTGTCTCCTGAGGGTTTTCAGCGGATATACCCACAAAATCCGAACAAGATGCATTAATAAATCTAGCTACATGACTCGTTGGACTTATTTTGTCGATCATGGGACGCGGTAATACTACGGGTCGACTCTATATATGTAATCGGTCCACACACCTAGCCTAATGAGTTATTCGTGAGAGTTAGTCAAGGACTTAAGTGAAAGACATGGGCAACCTTAACTTCTGAATGTGTTACAATGTGTAAAGTCCATTTTGGTTCTTATTTGACTTTTTTTTTCTTCTTTTTTTTCCTTTTTCTTTTTTCTTTTTCTTTTTCTTTGGAGCATTTTATTGGTTGGTGTTTGATTCTCCCCAGGGTCAGGTTTCGTGCATCATTGCCTATGAGGACTTACACTATCACGTACACCTTCCCCCAAATCTCCTCATAGGGCGATGCCTACCACCCGTGTAACGGGAGTTCGGTCGGTGCATCCCAAGTCAGATGACTCGAAAGCACCAGGCACAAAGTCCCCTCAGACCTACTTTCCCGAGTGATAGGAGCCGTGCGAGAAGAGAGAACACCACTTATTTATTTATTTACGTGGGAACCAAAACCCCTACACTTAAGTTTCACAAAAAGAGATTAAGGGCCCTTGACTACGACAAACTTCCTTATACTAAAAGACACGAATTATTTGACTCACTAGGTTCAGGGTGGACTTCTTTAAATGTTTGAGTACTGAAACCCTATGATTACACGCCCCCCGAGGGAAAACCGGGGTGCATCCTAACGACTCGATAAGACCTAAAGCCAGTAAACCAGAAATCCTAATGCATCAAGTTCAAGACAATTTTGGGAGCTTTCTTTTTACTTTGCCTCTCAACGGTTTTGCACATGCTAAACACACGCAAAACCTACAAAAACATTTTCTTTCGCAAACACCTGAAGAATTTGAAAGAAATGTGAAAATTTTAAAGCACTCGGCAAGCAAAAGAAGACAAGTCACCCAAGGATCATGGCAAGCAGATATATCGATATTAAATGCGGCACACTAACATGACCCTAACAATGCAAACAAAAGAAAATAAAACCAAAGGAAAAATACTCGACTATGTACACACGTAAAACACCCCCCACACCTACTTCATGCATTGTCCTCAATGAATGTGAACAAGATACTACATGGATACATGCATGAAAAAGGAACGATCTCACCAACATGAAGTACAAAGGGACGTTCGGGGTCATGTTGATGGACACAAACCCAAATTCCCTCAAAACCTGTGAGAAGCTGAAGAAGGGAGATAAATACGTGAAGAGATTGGGCCCAAGTACACAAGGGTTGGGGCCCACAACAATCGATGCTCACTGAAGGAGTCTTTTATTACACACTTCTTCTTCTTTTTTGCTTTATTTGTTGTTTTTTGTTTTTTTTCTTTTTTTTAAAGATATATACATCAACTAAGATATTCTCATAATCATTTGGTCAAGGAACATCAAATGAGAACATCAAGTCAGGAGGACCAGAGACTTGCCGAGATGGGCAAACTCCACTGGTACTCTGAGGTGTCATGAGGGGTGAAAGGTCAAAGCTGAAAGGCTCGAACCCCTCATGATATTGGTCAGGTGTGGGCAACAAAGAATGAAGTTGTGTTGCCTCACTAGGGTTTAATTGCTCATCGAAGAAAACCCTCCAACCAATAGGCGGGTGCATCGGAATGAGTTCCTCAAGCTCATTCGATGGATGCAGCAGACCTGCGTCACTAAGAATGGGGCTTCTCCCCAAGTCATCCAACAAGGACCTCCCACCATCACTTAGATCATCAAGCATAAGCTCGGTCATAGGTGGGTCCTTGTTGGAGTCAATATGAAGCTCAAATGGCTCAATGGCCATGGGACATGAGGTAGAGACACCTTCTGGTCTAGGCATATGGTGAGGTGTCTCACTCTCACTAGTACTCTCAACTGAATCATGCAACGAACACTCCCTTTGGACATTCATGTTCGAGGCCAGCTCACTCTGTTGCATTGCAAAGACACGCAATGAGTCTTCGCTGAGCCTACAAACATTCTCAACGGCCTGCATTGGTGTTAGAGGTGTTCGTTGGTTTTGTGGTGCTTTCTCCAATTGGCGGATGAGATTTAGATTTAATGGTTCATCCATGGGTTCTTGTTGCCTACCAGAGTTGAACACATGAAACTCGGCACTCATGTTACCAAAGGAGAGCTTCATGAGACCATTTCTACAATTAATCAAGGCATTGGAGGTTGCCAGAAATGGTCTACCCAAAATCAAAGGTATTTGAGAGTGGGTGTTCGCAATAGGATTGGTATCGAGGACAACAAAATCGACTGGATATATAAAATCTCCAACTTTGATAAGCACGTCCTCGATAATCCCCATGGGAATACGAATGGATCTATCCGCTAATTGGAGGGTGATCTTAGTTGGTTTCAATTCTCCCAAGTTCAACTGTTGATAAACAGAGAATGGTAGGAGGTTGACCGCTTATCCTAAATCAAGCAAAACATTGCTCAATCTAGTGTCCCCTATCGTACACTGAATAGTAGGACACCCAGGGTCCTTGTATTTTGTGTAGGTAGGATTGGACAAAAGTGAGCTGATATTTGCAGCCAAGAATGCTTTCTTAGGAACATTGGTCTTCCTCTTAGTTGTGCAGAGATCCTTTAACACTTTGGCATATTGAGGTATTTGTTGGATGACATCCAACAAGGGGATGTTAACCTTTACTTGCTTAAACACCTCTACTATCTTGTCCATGTTGTCACTCTGCTTTTTGTTTAACCTACTTGGATAGGGAGCTTTTGGCAGGTAGGTTTTCTGCTGTGCCTGAGAAGAAAGCTTTGGTGTATTACCCTCACCCTCAGCTTCTTCTTCTCCACCATTCCCACTGGGGGGCTGCATAGATGGTGGTGGGTGTGGCAAGGAAATGTGATTGTCAACCTGTTTTCCATTCCTTAAGGTCACAATGGAATTGACATGGTGAACAGGTTCCTCTAAATGGTTCACTTGCCTCCCCCGAGGTACCACATTCTCATTTTGCATTTGTTGTTGTTGGTACATGCGGGGGTTAGCCTCAGGCTGGCTCGAAAAAGACCCTCTCTCTCTCATGTACAGACTTAGCCAATTGGCCCATCTGAAGCTCTAGAGATTTCATGGTCTGTTGATTTGAAGTGAGAACTTGACTAGTGGTTGACATAAAAATTTTCATTGAGTTTTCAATCCACAAGTCAAGGTCTCAAGCGAATTGAATCGGGTTTCCATATTATTGGAATTTAGGAAACCCGATTGATTGGTGGTTTGTGCTTGGGGTGGCTGATATGAATGTGCATGCATGGGAGGTTGGTGTGATTGGTAAGGTGGTCTAGAGGAGTTTGGAGGACCACCCGGGGCATTATTTTGGTTCCATGAAAAATTGGGGTGGTTCCTCCATCCAGGGTTATAAGATGATGAGTATGGGTCATTCCGAGCTCTGTCATAGATGGCGTTGACACGCTCCATCTCAGGAGGAATGGACTCACACTCGCTCTCTACATGACCTATCCTACCACATGAATGACAAGGAACTGGACCAGATGTGGACATGTGAGGTGCAATTTGTTGGTTTTGGAGCTCAATCAAATCCATACGGCGCATTAAGGCCGCCATGCGTGCCTCGGTGGCCGTAGTGGTATCGATAGCAAATGCGGCACCCGATCTAGTCGAGTTTGCATTCGCGATCCTCGCTCCTATACTAAATGATGCAGGTGGTTGCCTCACACACTCCCACTGCATGGTTTTCTCAGCGAGGTCTTCTAGGAAGGCCCATGCCTCCCTTTCGTCCTTTCCCAAGAACTCTCCTTGACACATGGACTTAAGGAGTGTTCTGGACGGGATGTGAAGACCCTCATACACAATCTGACAAAGACGCCACAACTCAATGCCATGGTGAGGGCACGAGGATAGTAGCTCTTCGAACCTCTCAAGATATGCATGAAATGGTTCGGTCTCATGTTGATAGAACGAATTGATTTCGTTCCTTAATTTTTGAGTCCGATGATTAGGAAAGTACTTCTTGAGGAATGCAGATTGAAACTCATCCCAAGTCCTAAAGGAATTCGCCTGGTTGCTGTACAACCACTTCTTGGCGTCATCCTTTAGTGCAAAAGGAACGAGCCTAAGATGGATGGAGTCTGTGCTAAGTTGTTGTAGCTTGAACATAGCACAGACCTCCTCAAATTCCCTGAGAAAGATATAGTGGTCACCTTTCCCAGTGAAATGAGGGAGCATGGAGATAAACTGAGGCTTAACCTCAAAATGGTTCCCATTAGCCTCTGGCAATATGATGCATGAGGGTAGAGCTGTACGGCTCGGGTAGCATCGATCACGTAGAGGTATGGGAACGACAACGGGAAGCACTGGTCGAACAGGTGGGTCCAGCAACTGCTCCTCCTCACGGAAATTAGCAGCCATTGAACCCGGACTGCGTGCGACACGAGAGGAGGAAGGTGTCGAGAAATCGATGACCGAAGCCGGATTGACAACGCTCCTCGTTAAACGACCACTCTCGTCTCGTGTCCACGAAAGCATGCACAAAGGTGCACACACAAACCACAACTCTCTTTTTTCTTTTCAAATGAAGAATATACGTAGAAGAGAAGACGAGGGAACACAGGAGAGAAAGAATGACTCAGGAGAGAAGGGAAGAAGTCCTTAAGCTACGGCGGATGGCTACAGCTAGAAGCACACAAGCAAACAAGGCTCAAACAATCCTAAGGTCGCTATAGGTCCTTACAGCTAGACGACGCCTAACTGCGAGGTTACACGGCCTCAACACGCCTCACCTCCCTACAACGAGGACCACAAAGCCCAGCAAGTGAGCCAAGATCCGGGGATCTCGTCTCTCCTACTATCGACAAAGTGGGCAACGCCGATCAGGTCATGACGGTCGGGACCGGATCACTCTCCTAATGCGTCCAAGATCCTTAGGGCCAATGTCTACTTGATTTTAAAATTAGGCTCTTGATTAGTGTGGTTTTTGGGGCAAAGGAAAGGGTGATGAAATCCCCCACCTTATCTTTTACGGGACAGCCCCTCCTTAGTAGCGTTTTGGAGTCCTAAATCTAGCAATCAACACTCCAAACAACGCTCAACTCACACTTGTTGCAATGCACTTCCTACTAACTAATGCATGTTCATACGAAATGCATGAATGAGAGTAGAAGGTGCGTACCTCACGCCAGCTCTCAGCAACAGAAAATAAAACTAAGATAAAAGACAATCTAAGTGCCTAAGTCACATACATGATGCATGACCTCAACAAAACGAATGCCTAATCTTTTGCTTTGAGTTTTAGGGTCCAGGTTGCTTAAATGAGGTTTGATTATTGATCTGGGAACAATCTAAGAGTCATAACATGCAAAATTGAGTCCCAGACCACTATATAAGATAAAATAAACAAACCAAAGAAATACGAGAGCGAGCTGAGCATACCAGACCGCCAATTGGCGGTCTCAGGCCGCTGATTGGCGGTCTATAGTGCCCAGCTTGCTTCAAAACTTCTCCAAATATTCCTCCTGCCGACTCCAAGTCTCCTGAAACAAAGCAAAACTACAAAACACAAATTAAATCCACTCGAATCGTCCAAACAAGAGTCCGGACTGGCACCTCCCCGGCAACGGCGCAAAAAACTTGTTGAACGTTTTATTTAAACCGCAAGTGCACGGCCGCGATGAAGTGGTGGCAAGTACGGGTCGTCCTCAGGGAGGTGAGTAGCCTCTTGCTTGTACGAAATCAAGTGGCAAAAATAGGGGGAAGAAAGTTGTTTATGCTAATCTAGACTCGCTACACTAAGAAGTATGAAATGCGAACGAAACAAACAAACGATGGAATAACAACTAAACTAAGAACAAAGGAAGAATGCTGGAATACAGAAATGGGAAAACCCCTAAGGGGTGGAGTGAGTGCACACATGCAAAGAGGTGGGTGTAGAATACATTCTTTAAACACATGAAGGTGGTGTTTATCAAGCATAGGAAGTGTCTAAATGTTATGGCAAAACCTATCAATCTATTCACCAACTTAGTTGATTAACATTTACATATGCAAGTTGTTTATTTCAGAACCTAAACAAGCATGAGAGGTGTCTAATCATTTTGGCAAAACTCATCAAGTTATAAATTCTATCCTAAACAAGCAAGCATACATTCATGTTATATCAACACATCAAAAATAAAGCATTCATCCCATTCTCTAATGCATGTATGTACATCTACTCCACCCCCCAAAGGGGATGAAACTACTCACTAAACATTACACTAATTATTAAACTAAGCAAAGAAAGCATATTAAAACTAAGAAATAAAAGAAGATTAAACTAAAACATGCACAAACAATAAAAGAAGCATAAACAAACAATGAAAGAAACACAAAACTTTATTGATAAAATGACTCACATTAAAAGTAGCATCCTCCTACTTTAGTGTGTGCTTCAAGGCCTCACTTCTAGTAGGAAGAATAGCCACTTCAAATATGGAGTGATTACAAAAGGAGGTGAAGAGTTCTATTTATAGCCATGGAAAAAGCTAATCCGGGACAATCCCCCGATGTAGGACTAAACAGATGCCACAAATAGCCTAAACATCCTCTAATACATGTGCTGGAGAAATTTGAGCGCATTTGGGCCAAAAGTGACCGCCAATTAGCTGTCTTGGACCGCTAATTAGCGGTCTACAGTGTCCGGATCGCTCTGGAATTTCTTGTGGGCTTTTCTGGAAGGCTTTGTTGGTATTTGATGCATCTATTTTGCATGTTGGAGCTCTGACCCGAATAGAATTGCCAAAATACTCCCCGTGATGGTGAGGAGTATTCTGTTTTGCTCTTAGGTCCTTCGGTCTTGCATTCAGGTCCTTCTTCCTTGCATCTTGGTCCACAGATCTCACAATTCAGTCCTTTTTCCCAGCTTTTGGGTCCTTTTATGCTTCATCTCTTCAAACCTATTTATTCCTGAAAACTAAACGTAAAACTCGTAACATAGCATTATTTAGGTGAAAGATAATGGATATAAGATACAAATATGAGCATGAAATGATGTCAATCAGTCAAGAACCTCGTTATGCATGTCCGACTGACCAGGCGAACACAAAGTGAGTCTCTTACCCAAGGTATCCTCTAAGGCACTCCCAATACCCTCGTTGGTGATGTAATTGTTTGATGTCCCATCATTTCCAAAAAGATCAGGAACAATAGTAAGAGGCAAACTCTCATCAGGTCGTTTGAAATTAAGGGTACTAGGGAGCTCTTGCTCCACCAGAGGTGAGTCCTTAAGAGGCACAACATGAAGATCATGTCGCTCAAGGGCCATAGGACAAAAAGATAAGGCACAATCGTGTGCCAACTCATAATGAAGTTGATCCATGTTATTCTCAATTTGGATCGAATCCCCCACCATGTGATTGTGAATTGAAACCTCAAGTCCGTCAGACTGACTAGGAGTATTACTTTGAAAGATTGTTCTTTAAATTTGTGGATGTGGTGGTGGTTCGATATCAGAACATAAATCCTCATGTTGACAAGAAAATTTACCCTCCTCACATTCATGTAATTGTTGCGTCATTTGACTCACTTGCAGTGCCATATTTTGTATGGACTGTTGAGTGGTTTCCATGAATGTAAGGAAATTTTATTTCAAGGAATCAGGTATGTGGTCAACTATGAGGTCAAAGTTAGAGTTCGAGAATTTTTGGGGTTGGGTTTTGATGGTCTGAGAATGAGTCTAATGATTCGAGTGGGGTGTTGGTAGAATTCTGGATATTCGGGAGGAGGAGATTGAGGAGAAAATGATGTATAAAAATTTGAATAAGAGTTGTCTCCCTACAATCCATCCTTCTCGGGTTGTACGTGGATGCGTAATGGTCAGATTGAGCATTTTGGGAAAAGGTATGCTCATACTCAGGCTCTGGGGGAACATAAGGACATTGCCCGATAACATGACCACTCAACCCACAACAGTCGCACGGTACGGCTACTGGAGCCACCTGTGCACTCATGTCGTCTACCGCACGCATGAAAGAGGCCAAAGTTTGTTGTAATGTCTCAGTTTGTTGACTAGCATATGATCCGACATAACTAGATGGTACCTAATGGCAAGACCAATCATTCAAAGCACTAACTTAGGTGATTAGCATTCATTCCATTTACATAACATGTATAGACATCTACTCCACCCCAAAGGGGGACGGAACTACTCACACATATTTAAACTAACATTCATACTAAGGAAAGAAAACATGCTTAAACTAATTCTAAGAAGACTAAAACAAACAAGTTAACAAAGTATGCAATAATTGAAAAGAGGCAATATGAAGAAAACTTAACAAAACATCTATTATTACTCACTCAATTACAAGTAGCCTCTCTCCACCAGAGTTTTGCTCCAAGGCTTTTACTCCTAGTAGAGAGGATGGTCATCAAGAGAGAGATAGGATAGAACGGAGGAGGAAGAGTTCTATTTATAGCCGTAGAAAAGGTAATTCGGGACAATTCCCTGATATAGGACTGATACAATACCCAAAATAGATATAACACACAATTATACATGATCCACCCGAAGCCTGTCGGATCCGGACCCAACCCGACCTCCAATTAGCGGTCTACAGAGTTCGGATCCGGTCTGGTTTTGTGTGGGTCTTCCTGGATTGCTTTCTTCATGTGTGATGCACCCCAGTCAGGTTTCGGAGTTTAGGCCCGTATCGAATTCCCAAAATACTCCTCAAGATGGTGTGGAGTTTCTAGATTTACTCCTTCGTCCTTTGGGCTTACATCTGGGTCCTTCCCTCTTGTATCTCAGTCCCCAAGTCTTGCAACTCAGTCCTTTTCTCCTAAAACCTGCTTATTTCTGAAATTTAAACATTAAACTCATTACGTAGCATTGTTTTGGTGAAAGATAACGGATATAAGACAGAAATGTATGCATGATATGATGTCAATCAAATGTATTCAAAGTGGCTGGTGAGTTTGCGTTTATTATCGCAAGCTCAATGTGGCAAAGCGGAAAGATCATTTCCCATTGCCATTCGTTGATCAAATGTTGGAAAGGATAGTCGGACATGAGTTCTATTGTTTTCTTGATGGATACTTTGGCTACAACCAAATTCCCATCACCCCTGAGGACCAAGAGAAAACCATATTACATGTCCCTTTGTCACATTTGCCTACCGTCACATGCCCATTGGGTTATGTGACACACCGGAAATGTTTCAAAGGTGTATGATTAGTATCTTCTTCGATATAGTGGAGTGTTTCCTTGAGTTATTCATGGACGATTTGTCTATATTTGGCACTTCTGTTGATTAGTGCCTTAATCACTTGGGCCTTGTCCTCAAGTGATGCGGTGAGAAGAAGCTCACTCTTAATTGGGATAAATGTCACTTCATGGTTAAGGGAGGGATTGTACTTGGACATGTCGTCTCAAGTAGGGGAATTGAGGGCGATCCTGCTAAAGTGAGGATTATTGCTAATCTCCCACCACCACATAATTTGAAGGATATCTGCACCTTTCTAAGGGCATACTGGATTCTATCGGCGGTTCATTCGGGATATTAGTAAAATTGCTCGACCTCTCTCCGCTTGGTTGGCTAAGGATACCAATTTTGAGTTCACACCGGATTGTCACCATGCATTTTTGACCTTGACGAAAGAGTTGACTTCGGCTCCCACAAGTAAGACAACGGTGTAGATTGAACCCTTCGAGTTGATGTGTGATGTATCTGACTTTGTTGTGAGAGCGGTGGCTGGGCAACGATTGGATAAATTGCGTCATGTGATCTTCTATGCCAGTATAACACTTAATGATGCCCAATTGAACTACACTGTAACCGAGAAAGAATTCATAGCGATCATAATGGCTTTGGAGAAATTCCAGTTGTACTTGATTGACTCCTACGTGATTACAAGAATTCGATCTCGAGATTCAGTAAAAAAAGGTGTGAACACATTGTAGAGAACCACCTACCTTTTCTTGAGATGATTAACCCACATGACCAAATTATTAATGACAAATTTCCTGACGAGCAATTGTTCACGATCAAAGATAACCCATGGTTTGCCGACATCGTCAACTACCTCGTGACTGAGCAACTTCCCGTGGGTTGGTTAAAATCTGAGCAACCCAGATTTAATAGTATGTCAGATTCCTTTAGTGGGATGACCCCTATCTATTCAAATACTACTCGGACCAAATTTTCAGGCGGTGCATCCCAAATAATGGGTTCCAAAGCATGCTCCAATTTTGCTACTCTGAGGCATGTGGAGGACCCTTTGGAGCAAAGAAAACGGCCACCATGGTGCTCTAATCTGGATTTTACTGGCCCTTACTTTTCAAAGATGCTTATGAATTTTGTAAGCAATGTGATAGGTACGTATGCTTGGCAAAATAAGTCAGCGAGATATGATGCCTTTGCAAAATATCTTCATCGTCGACATCTTCGATGTGTGGGGCATCGACTTTATGGGCGCTTTTCCGAATTTGGTCAGGAATGTTTACATTCTGGTGGCCGTTAACTATGTGTCAAAGTGGGTAGAGGCTATCCCCACAAAGACCAATGACAACAAGGTGGTCACCAAATTCTTAAATGACATTTTTGCACGATTTGGTATGCCTCGTACCATAAGCTTGTGACCGCTCTTTTGAAGCACTTATGAGGAAGTATTCGAATACCCACAAGGTTGTGACCCCATATCATCCGCAAACTAGTTGGCAGGTTGAAGTCTTTAACTATCAATTAAAGCAAATCCTTGAGAAGACTATTAATTCCTCGAGGAAGGATTGGTCGACTAAGATGAATTACGCGTTGTGGGCTTTCCGTACAGCGCATATGACCAATTTGGGTATGTCGTCTTATCGGGTAGTGTGTGGCAATGCTTTCCACCAACTCGTTGAGCTCGAGCATCGTGCTTTCAGGGTGATCAAAAACCTGAACATGGATCTTGATGAACCAGGGTGCGGCGTAAACTCGACATTATGGAATTGGAAGAGCTACGCAATGATGCGTATGAAAATGCCCAAATTCATAAATCCCTAGCCAAAATGTTTCACAATTGCATGATTATGCGAAAAGTATTTATGGTGTCGCTCTTCAACTTCCGACTTCATCTGTTTGCGGGTAAGCTCTGCAATCGCTGGTCTAGCCTGTTTATTGTGCAAACCGTATTTGATCATGGACCAGTTGAAATCCTGAACCCAAGGAATGGGGATGTGTTCAAAGATAATGGAGACGCACCAACTGGAGTGGAGGAAGTCATGTTCTTTTATGAACCTCCTTCTTACTCAACCATTTGAATGGTTGAGATTTCATATTTGTACATAGTTATATTTTAAAAAAAAGGCACCCTAATATGCAATTGTCGAAGTCGAGTGTGAGTGCACTATGGGAGACAGACGCTTCATGGGAGTTTGAGAAATGGCCATCTATTTTAGAATGTGCATGTGGCTGCTCGATGGGTAAGTAAAAACATCCTGGGGTTAAGGCACCATTCCACATTCTCTGCTGCCTGTCTAGATTTGGTCTATGTCCTAATGACCAGAGATCAACACTGTATTGCAACGAGCTCTTTAGCACGACGCAAAATGGTGCATCAGAGGTAGACAACCTTTACCCATTCTTGTCACTCATTTTTGCAGTCATTTCGACCCGTGGTACACTCACAATTTCATCGAGTCAGAAGGGTCTCCATTGACATCGAGCATATCACACATGCATACAACCGAGCGCTTCCCGTCTTCTGGAAGGACCAAGACAATGACGAGGATGTTCGTGCTCATTCTTCCGATGGATCGGTGGACATAGAGACATTTTTTCGGTACAACTTTGACACATTGTCACTATCTGAGCAAAATGCAGTGCTATCGAAGAAAAACTTTAAGATTTACAAGTTGTTGAAGAATCAAGAACCAAGGGGTTCTTCCTCGCAAAGGGCACCCTCCTCTCGGCGTCGACGGAGGTGACAAGTATTGGTTAGGTTGTGCATTTTATTCTTTGCATACATTGTGCACAATGCATGACCTAATTGTGGGGGGGGGGGAGTCTTATCATTTGTGTATAGTGAATTTTTTTCTTCTTCCTTTGCTTGCTATTATCGCTTTTGTTTGCATTGTTAGGGTCATGATAGTGTGCTGAAACATACATTGATATGTATGTTATATCATGATCCTTGGGTGACTTGTCTTCTTTTGCTTGCCTAGTGCTTTAATTTCTCTATTTTTTTCAAAATCTTCATGTGTTTCTGAAAGAAACTATTTTGTGGGTTTTGCGTGTGTTTAGCATGTGTAAAATAGTTGAGAGGCAAAATAAAAAGGAAATTCCCAAAATTGAATTGAACATGATGCAATAGAATATCTACTACACCGACTTAAGTCTTGTCTTGTCGTTAGGATGCACTCCGGTTTTCCTTCGTGCGGAGAGTGATCATAAGATTTGAGTACTAAAAAAAATAAAGATGCCCACCTTGAACCTAGTGAGTCAAATAATTAGTGTCAGTTAGTATAAGGAAGTTTGTCATAGTCAGGGACACTTAAACTCTTGTTGTGAAACCTTAAGTGTAGGAGTTTTGGTTCATGTGTTGATAAGAAATAAGTGAGTAGGGTGTTCTCTCTCTCGCACGGCTCTTATCACTCGGGAAATTAGGCCCAAAGAGACTTAGTACCTGGTGCTTTCGCGTCAACTGACATGGGATGCACCGAGCGAACTCCCGTTACACGGGTGGTAGGGATCCCCCTATGTTGAGATTTGGGGAAAGGTGTACGTGATAGTGTAAGTCCTCATAGGCAATGATGCACAAAACCTGACCAAGGGAGAATTAAAAACCAACTAGTAAAAAAAATGAAATGAAAAAAAAAAGTAATACAAATAAGAACCTTAATGGACTTTACACTTTGTATCATTTGAGGATTTTAAGGTTGCCCATGTCTTTCACTTAAGTCCTTAATTAACTTGCGCAAATGATTCCTTTGGCTAGGTACGTGGACTGGATACATATATTGGGTCGGCCCGTAAGATTACCATGTCCAATGATCGACAAAAATAGGTCCGGCAAGTCGTGTTGCTAGGTTGAATAATGCATCGATGTTTGGATTTTCTGGGTATATCCGTTGAAAACCCTCAAGAGACACCACTCCTCCTCCTGGCGACAAAGGGGTTTAACGGCTTGTCGCACGTGTTAAGTGCGACCGTGATTCCTACGAAAGTGTGTTAGGATATCCCCATTTTTTCTATCATTTTCCCTTCTTTCATTTTTCTATTTCTTTGTTTTGCTAGGGACTAGCAAAAGGTAAGTGAGGGGGTATTTGATTAGTAGCATATCATACATCGTATTCATGCTATATATCGTTTATTTTATCCCAAAATTGTGCTACTTGAGTGTTTGTTTGTAGTGTTTAAGGTGTTAGGTAATAGAGAAGAGAAATGGGAGCAAGAAGGACCTGAATGCAACAAGAATGGACTGAATTGAAGACTTATAGACCTATTTGTAATGCATAAGGACTAGGTCAAAAATTAGGAAGGACCTAACCAAAAACCCAGAGGGAGCTGATGGTGAAATACAAAATATGGTGCCACATGACTTCAACCAGATCAATATTTCACCAATTAAAAGCAAATCGGTACGAGACAGTGGACCAGGGCTTCACTCCACGTGCCAAACAAAGAAACTTAACAGTCAGACAAAATAGAACATTTGGATCCCCCAATGCGGATTTTTATCTGCTACTAGAGGATCACTCTGCTCTAGTGGTTCGTGGATGTTGGCAGCGGTCGGGTTAACAGGTCAGAGTATTCCAAAACGATCAGATTCAATTTAGATTCGTCCGATTACATCCAGATTAATCCTAACCATGTATTATTCTATAAATAGCAATGTAATCCCTCCTCTCCTTCTTCTTCTTCTTGCTTCCTTTGCTCATTAGTGTAAAAGGAGGAGAAGAGAAAGCTTTGTAATCTTTCCTTTCAATCTAGTTTAATTCTTGTTTTTTACATTGATGTCTTCCATTTGATGCAATTTTCTTTATGTTTGTTTCTTGCATAGTCTAGTTTTCTACATTTCCATTATGGTTTTATGTTGTTTTATGTTTTATTGAGTTTAAAGATGGGTAGGGAGTAGTCCATCCCCATTGGAGGGTGGAGAAAAAGGTGATGTGATTAGGTGTTGTATTAAGTGTGTGTTAATCCTAACCTTTGAACCTCACATAAGTTCCATAACCATCTAATTGGATTTTCACTCTTATATTTGATGTGCTAATGCTCTCAAGTGATGCTTTGCACATGCTTAGATTAGTGGTCAAATTTTATGTGGAATAGTGAGGTAAGGATAGGGATGGAGTGGATAAAGAGGAAACATGACATGCGCATGCATGTGCTCATGTTGGCCTCATACTAATTAATGTCTTGTATGTTTTAATGATTATGTTAATTCTTATTTCATGTGGAGATACAGTGGGGCTTTGTCATATGGCATTTCATGTTACCCTCATCTCAATTATTGTCTTGTATTTTTAATGATAATGTTTTGTCTTATTTCATGTGGAAACAAAGTTGAGTTTGGTTTTGATGGATTTCATATCTTACATGTTGTGATGAGCACCAATGAACACACACACGTACACATATTCTCATGTCCACATTCTTTCTTTACCCCTTAAGGGGTTTTTTTTATCATATGTTTTCTGATTTAGTATGCAACATAGTGTAATTCCAATCCCATATCTCCATTTTTCTTTCCCACTCGAATATTGTGGAATCCAACCCGTAGGCGCTCCTCGTGGACACGACTCATACTTGCCACGTCTTCACCGATGTCGTGCACTTGCAGTCACTATAACTAAATCAATCAAGTTTTTGATGATGAGAGCACTGCAGGACAACAATCATTGATCATTGTATCCTGTGGGTTGGGTACCTCAAGATGAGACAGGTGGTTAGCCACCACATTTACGCACCCCTGTAGCAATAGGATCCATCTTAATAACCAGGATTTAGAATCTTTCTTTGCCATGTGGTGCTTTATAGTTGATTGAATCAGTTTAATTACCACAAGTGCACGACCGTGTTGAAGCAGTGGCATGCACGGGTCAATCCACAATGACTGTGTGCGAGTCGGATTCACTATACTCGAGTGGGGAAAGAAAAGGAGATTAAGGTCGAAACTTTCTTGGAGAGAAATTGGGAAAATTGTAAGCAAATAACGATTCTACAGGTTCAGGAGTACCTTTCTTGGAGAGAACCTGTGGCAGCGGAAGGAAGATCGGAGGTCACCTTAAGGAATCCTTCTCACTGGTCGGTCTCCTACCCTCTTGGAGAAGGAGCACGAGTCCACAACCCAAGATTCCACGGAATGAGCTTGCTGGAGGTAGAGGGACGAAATGGGAGAGAATAGGAGGTGGCGGCTAGGTTAGGGTGGAGGCTAGGGTTTTGCACATGAGATCAATCTATTCAAAGGGAGGCTCCCCTCCTTATATAGACGGCTCCACCCTAAACCCTAAATGAGTTGTCCAATAGGGACGCGCCATGTGTCAGTGCTTTGGGCAAATTGCTTATTAATCCCTGATTAATCCAATATCTCCCACTTGCACAACAACACGATAAGAACATGTCATCTGCTTTTGTGTCCCCGACACATATGCATATATCCCTGATACATACAATCACACAATGGCAATATGTCACCTCTCTATGTGTCCCCGACACACACGTATACATCCCTGATATATACAACTATTCCTCTCTCCAAGAATGCATCCACAATACGCAAGTCTCCGATCATGTATCCCCGATACAAGATCATCTATGTCCCTGACACATGCACTCTTCCGATCATACGGACAAATGGGTCGTGCGACCGGTGATGTACCTGCAATTTAGAGTCTCAAACTAGAAACCTTACTAGAAGGCCAGAATGACAACATCCTCAAAAACCAATAAATAAGCAGTCAAATGCACATCACAGTTCCCCAGGTTTACTTAGAAACTCACTTGACACGAACGGTATCTCGATCCCTCGGAGAGAATACCTTCTTGTCCTCAAGGTACTTGCTACTGTATCCAATACAGTTGGGCCCAACAAATACTTTTAGTGCAGTCGAGTCAAACCTTTCCCTTCGCCCCAGACCACCATTACACTCAGAGTTGACTCCTTTCCCGAAGATGCCTCTTTAGACCGAATCTCTCATGGTCATAGATAACATCCCAAAGTAGCCACATCAACTCTTTGCTTCATGGTGTCGTCGAAGGTCACTGAGGGCAACTAAATGACAATCAAATCTTGGACTCACACAGTGAAGGAGCAGGGATCCATCCTTTCACTTCCAAATGGTCGCTCACCACATGTTGTATGACAAACATGCTATGGTGGATCATACTGCACACAACTGTATGTTTGTCTCTCAACACCATACAAGTCTTAGTCCAGTCGCACCCCCTCTGCGCCGTACCCGAGCTTCATCATTGTCGCCTTAACAGCATACAGGTGTTACCTGGCGCCACAAGTGATGCTCGCACTTGGCTTCTATAGGTCACATGAATCGTGCGAACATTCATGTCAATCCTCACCAACATAGAGGATCTCATCTTGATTCCTAATCAAGGCGACTGTCCTATCATGAACTACTTTGGATCTATCATACAAAATCTCTTCATGATCAGTCTCATCTCTGCTCGCTATCAAAAGCGCCAGAGGCGAATGCTCGTGTGAGTAAGCATTCTTCAGCCTATTGACAGAATAATATTTTATGCTAGAACAACTACATCAATCAAACAGATATAGTCGAAAGAACAATCACTCATAAAAGGAAGTTAGACATGCCAATACATCAAAGTCTGCGTAAGCCTAAGGACTTCACATGAGACACAAACGAGTCCTTAGCTATAGCCTTGGTAAGAGGGTCAGCTACCATAAGACTAGTAGATACATGTCTTAACACAACTTCCTTTCTCGCTATGATGTCCTTCACAAAATGCTCCATGCTTGGGTTGGACTGGTATCGACTCACCACGCCCACAACATAACAACTGGCCTAGTACACATTATAGAGTACATGAGGCTTCCCACAGCATTGGAGTATGGAACCTTGTCCATTTTGGCCTTCTCTTCAGGAGTCTCAGGATGCTTATCAAGGCTTAAGTGTAAACCCTTCTCAACCGGAGTGTCGATTGGTTTGCATTTGTCCATGTGGTATTTCTTCAAGACGTTGTTAATGTAAGTCTCTTGAGACAATCCCAGAAGTATCTTGGACCTATCTCTAACTATCTTGACACGAAAGACGTAGCTAGCTTCACCCATGTCCTTCATATCAAATGTGGAGGACAACCACTCTTTAGTGGATTTCAGCAACTCTTTGCTATTGCCAGCCATGAGTATGTCATCAACATACAAGGTCAGAATGACAAATTTACCATTGGATCTCTTAACGTACACACAATGATCTTCCTCAAGCATAGAAAACACATTCTCTGATATAGCTTGATGGAAGCGAATGTTCCACTGTCTAGACGCTTGTTTTAAGCCATACAAGGACTTGTTGAGCTTGCACACTTTGCGCTCTTGTCCTTTGACTTCAAAACCTTGAGGTTGATCCATATAGATCTCCTCCTCAAGTTCTCCATTGACAAAAGCAGTCTTTACATCCATTTGGTAAAGCTCTAAGTCCATCTGAGCTACAATGGCTAGTAGAAGGCGGATGGAGGCAAACCTAACCACGGGTGAAATGGTTCCCTCCAAATCCACGCCTTCTCTTTGGGTGTAGCCTTTAGCTACCAGTCTAGCCTTGAATCTATCAATAGATCCATCCGCCTTCCTCTTAATCATGAGGATCCACTTGGCCCCAATGGCCTTTCGGTTTGGCGGTAAGTCGACCAAGTCCCAGACTCGATTAACTTTCATCGACTCCAACTCTTCCTTTATAGCTTCTAACAACTCTTTAGCATTTGGACTTTCCAAATCCTCTTTCAAGGTCTCCGGTTCTTGCTCATCGATTACTGTCATCCCGGATGATTCATAATCAATCTCTTCTTGAGCTATCATGAGTGCCTCTTCCTCTAAGCGAAACCGCCTACGAGGAATGAGCCCGCGTTTGCTTCGACGGAGATGGATATCTGATGGCTCATGCTCCGTGAGAGCTATCGGATCCTCAGCATTGCTGCTCCCACTAGGATCTACTGGTGGAACCTCATGTTCAACTTCCAGATCCTGATCCCGTGGAGTGGGAATGTCCTCATCTTGTTGTTCAAAGAAGTCCACTGACTCTTTGATAGCTCCGGCAAGGGTTGGAAAATCATTTTCCAAGAATGTGGCATCCCTAGACTCCAGTTCCGTCCTTCTTTCATTCTCGTCTACCCCGATAAAAACATAACCTTTGGAGAAATCATTGTATTTTACAAAGATACACTTTTTCCCTCTAGGTCCTAGTTTTCCATATCGGTGACTAGTAGAATGAATGTATGCCGCACATTCCCAAGGACGCAGTAGACTAAAATCAGGCTTCCGTCCTGTCCATAACTCATATGGAGTTGAGGGAACCGATTTTGTTGGAACTCTATTGAGGATATAGGCAGCAGTCATTAGAGCATCTCCCCAAAACGAAATTGGTAAGCTCGCATGCGCCATCATGGATCTAACCATGTCTAGCAACGTTCTATTCCTTCTCTCGGCAACACCATTTTGCTGAGGATATAAGGCATAGTGAGTTGTCTAGATATCCCCTTTTCATCACATAACTCCTTGAACATTATGGAGAGATACTCACCACCTCTATCCGTTCTAAGAGTTTTTATCTTATTATCCAATTGATTCTCAACTAAGCTCATGAATTTCTTAAAACATTCTAGAGCTTATGACTTGTGAGAAATAAGATAAATATGACCATATCTAGTGAAGTCATTAATGAATGTGATGAAGTAACTTTGTCCATGTCTAGTAGGCACATTCTAAAGGAGAAGTAGCCCTAATGGCTTTTCCGAACAGTTTTCTAGTTGCCTTTCCAGCTAGACAAGATTCACAGGTCGGCAATTCAAATTTGCAGCATTCTCCTAATACCCCCTCCTTTGCCAACCTGTTCATCCGGTCAACACCAATGTGACCTAGTCTAGCATGCCACATAACTGAATCTTTATTCATGGAGCTTTGGCTCATAAAGGCACTAGCGTTATGATTGAAATCATAAATTGCGTCCAACACAATAAAACCGTCAGAAATAAAAAGCATGTCCATAATAAATGTTAGAAAGGTATAAACCCATATCATTGTTCTCAAAACCAACTTTAAAACCATGTCTCATCAAGACAACAACAGAACTAATATTTCGCCGTATAGCTGGTGCATACAACACGTCGTGAAGTAATAGGATCCGACCACTTCGCAAAGCCACTTTGCATATGCCAACTCCAAGAACTTCAATGCTAGTGTTGTTTGCCATGTTTATTCGCCTCCCACTTGGAGCACGGCGATATTCCACGAAGACAGAGCGATCCTTTGTTACGTGGTCCGTGGCACCTGAATCCACAATCCACATAGGAGAGTGATCAGTGAGCATCACAGAACTAGTCACGTTACAATTCGAGGGATTACACACAGTAATTTCCTTTTGCTCAGTGCACTCACGAGCAAAATGTCCAGTATTTCGGTAGTTAAAACAAGTCACATTAGACTTATCTTTCCCACCTCTGGATCCTCAAGGTTGTTTCTTTCCAGCTTTGTTTTCTATTTTGTTTGCATTTGCACCCTTCTTGCCTTTAAAACCCTGAGCTCTATCTCTTTTGCGCTTAAAACCTGCACTCCTCCGAGGGCGCCAGCCTCAGCAGCAAATACTTCAGTGAGAGGGGCTTCCACAAGCATGCGGTCCTCCTCCAGCTCTAGGTGTTTTGCGGCCTGGTCAAATGTCCTGATGTCTTCAGCATGAGTCAGATGGACCTTCATATGCTCCCAATTCTTTGATGGCAACGATCTGATGAGAGCAGATACTTGCTCCTCATCGCTCTTAGCACGACCGGCAGCGCTCAGCTCGCTTATCAGGTTTGACATTGTGGTAATATGTTGCCTCATCGTGTGACCTTGGCGCATTTTATACCCATCAAACTTAAGCCCAAGCTGACGGGCCCTTGTGACAGAAGTCACTCCGTACTGAAACTTCACAGCTTCCCACAAGGCCTTTGCAGTTCGAAACTTTTCGAACCGCAGTAACAGATCGTCCCTCATTGACCTTAGAATTGTGATTCGAGCAATTCAGTCTTTCTTTTTCCATGCATTATAAACATCCAAGTTTCTGCGATGTTGCGCAGTATTCCCCTCCTCGGGGGGAGACATAGATTGGTTTATGTTTTCTAACATGTCCTAATCCTCTAAGAGATACTCAATTTTACGATGCCACAGATCGTAATTTCTTTCATTGAGTTTATCTCCTCGAGTCAGATCAGCGACAATGCTTTTGGAAGCAGCCATAAAGAATCTAGGACAATCAAAATACATAGCGATACATGAGTTCTAGCATAAAATATAACGAGCTACAATAATCATAAAGAATAAACTGACTTAATAGCTATAGCATTCAGACCAAAAGAAAACATAAAGCATTCGATCAAATCCTCATGCAATAGTTAATAAAGCCATTTTACTAATCTAGATATTGAGCTCCATCATGATTTAATGACCCAAAAAAAACGTTTCAAATCATGGTAAATCAGCAAATAAAAAATTATTTGCCGCCGGTTGCAAGGTGGTTTACACAAAACACTTCAACCTTGCAACTCCCACTAGGCATGCGAGTTCCCTAAAAAACGGTTTTCAAAAAAACAATCAACATCACACAGATATGATTACTACATTACTTCCATATCGAGCTAATGATTCCCATTAGGGATTTAGCCTCGTCGACGGGAACCTGCATGAGTCTTATAGCAATAATATCGCAATAATAAAAATAAAGGAGCCCCTCGTCTCCTTAGGGCAATAAACAGTCCACAATCCATAAATATTACAGTCCATTGCGATAACTATTGCAAATGGAAATAAATGAATGAAATTACGCTCATCTCTCAATAAGGCAGTAAATAAAATCAGGAATCATTCATTCCACATAGCCACAATCTTTCCATACGTTAGCACAATCCGACGTATGAAAAAAATACCATAAAGTGTGCACCTCATTCAAACAATAAGGAAGTAATGCATATGGAAACAATGCATGAATGGGGCACGAAAATAGGCAAAAAAAACGTGTTAGGTAATGACAACCAATCTCCACAATAATCATTCTCAAAACAGATTTTTTTTTCTTCTTTCCATAATCAATATAATTATGCAATCAATAATAATTATGCTACTTGTAATGGAAAGGAAAAATTCGAAATTATATGGTGGAGAACAACACATATTTTTTGCATCAAAGGAAAGCATCCAAACATATTTTTAAGGCAATAAAATTCCAGCCCATAATATGTTTCCAAAATTTTCAGAATTAGCCAATCTTTCCATAATCAATATAAGCATGCAATGAACAATAATTATGCTACTTGTAATGGAAAGAAAAATTCGAAATTCTTTGGTGGATGTCATCACATATATGCACATTTGATGAAAAGGAAATATTTCAAATGAAATGCATGCAATCATCCCAAAAGAAATCCAAAATATTCTTAATGAGATTAACATATATGTGCATTCAATCATAAAGGAAATATTTCAAATGAAATGCATACTCTCATTCCAAAAAAAACGAAATATAGAATATGGTAACTCAATATTCATGTATACATGCTCAAAGATTAGAATAAATAATATCTAACCCTAATTCGTAAAAATCAGGAAAAATAGACATCTTATTTCATGTATACATGTGCATGATTTAGAAGAATCAACATGGAAAATAACTTCTGATTTTATCTAATACATGCACAAAGAATAGAGGTAACAACACAGAAAAAACAGAATTCTGGTCACATCTATGTATGTGCAATGATAGGAGAGCAACATATCATATTGGCTCGAAATAAAATCAGGAAAAATCCATCTTAAACCATGCACATATGCGCAAGAATGGAGGAGCAAAATCTATCCCTAGTTGCATGCTCTAATGAACCATAACATGCGCAACATGTAGAAACTAGTCTAAACCCTAATTGCATGTTAGAAAGAAATCTGCAAACATGCACCACTTATATCTCTAAATGAATAATCATATTATTTCATTTAAAGATCAAAAACCTCTGAGTTTTTCATTTCCAGAATATGAAAAACGAATTTGAAAGAAAAAATCATGAACAATCAACATATATAACATGCGCATCATGTAAATAAGCAATGCTGATTTTCTGTTTTCTTTCTTTCTCCAAAAACATAACCACCGAATATTTTGTTTTTATCTCAAATCAGATTATCATGAAACAAAAATTCGTCAAGCATGGTGAGGATTCGAAGGTAACCGAGATGGCTCTGGTACCAATGTAAGCAAATAACGATTCTACAGGTTCAGGAGTACCTTTCTTGGAGAGAACCTGTGGCAGCGGAAGGAAGATCGAAGGTCACCTTACGGAATCCTTCTCACCGGTCAGTCTCCTACTCTCTTGGAGAAGGAGCACGAGTCCACAACCCAAGAGTCCACGGAATGAGCTTGGTGGAGGTGGAGGGACGAAATGGGAGAGAATAGGAGGTGGCAGCTATGTTAGGGTGGAGGCTAGGGTTTTGCACATGAGATCAATCTATTCAAAGGGAGGCTCCCCTCCTTATATAGACGGCTCCACCCTAAACCCTAAATGAGTTGTCCAATAGGTACGCGCCATGTGTCAGTGCTTTGGGCAAATTGCTTATTAATCCCTGATTAATCCAATAAAAATAAGCAATAAAAGACCTCTTTGGGGTAGAGAAAGAACATGGAAATCAAAATGTGTGGTGTAGTGTTCGTTCAAATGTGCTCCTCAAAACATGGCATACATGAAATCACGAAAAATCAACTCACACTTTGCCTCCACATGAAATAAGATAAAACCTTATCATTAAAACATACAAGACAATAATTGAAGTGAAGCTAATATGTTCACAGGCATCATGAGACCAATCCAACTATGTCTCCACATGAAATAAGATTTATCATAATCATAAAAGCATACAAGACATTAATTAAGATAAAGCCAACATGAGCACATGCATGCACATGTCTTGTTCTCTTCTTCCACTACATCCTTATCCTCACCTCATCATTCCCCATAAAATAGGCTCACTAATCTAAGTATATGCTAAGCTTCACTCAAGAGCATTAGTACATCAAAGATAAGAGTGAAATCCCATAAGATGGTAATGGAAATCATGTAAAGCTCAAACGACTAAGATTAACACACACTAATCCATCACATGATCAAATCACCTTCTTCTCCACCCCCCAATGGGGATGGACTACTCTCTACTCATCTCTACACTAAAGAAAACATAAAAATAACATGAAGCCATAATGGAAATGACTAAAAACAAGATTAAACAAACAACAAAATCAAAAGAAATTGCATCAAAGGAAAGACATGTATTTAAAGAACAAAAGTCACACTTGATTGAAATGAAAAGATTACTATTGGAGAAGTACGAAGAAGTGGGAGAGGAGGATTAATCTGGGAATAATCGGACGGCTCTAAATCACATCTGATAGTCGAAGAATGCTCTGACCCGACAACCTCAACCACGACCAAAATTTGAGCCCCTTTGGACTATGTTGATCCGCCAGTGGCGGATTAAATGGATCTGATCGGGTTGAATATTTTGTCTCCGGCTTTGTTTCTTCATTTGGCATGTGGGGTGAAGTTTTGGTCACTGACACAAATCACTTTGATTTTAATTGGAGAAGTTCTGATTTTGGTCAAGTCATGTGGCACAACATTTTGTTCTATACCATCAGGTCCTCCTGGTTTTCACTCGGGTCCATCCTGATTTGTGATCTAGTCCTTTTACATTACAAACCGGTCCAGAATCTTCCAAATCAGTCCATACTTGTTACATTTTGGTCCTTTTCGCTCGCTTCCTCTTCTTTATTACCTAACTACCGAAACACTACAAACAAAACTCGTGTAGAATAATATTAGGGTAAAGTAAAGGTTATATAGCATGAATATGATGCATGATATGCTACTAATCAATATTTGTGTGATTGGAATAAATTATCACACGAGAGCCTATCAAGTATGATCGAAATTTCTCCCAAGCGAATACGATTGCCAAGAATTCCTTCTTAGTCACGGTATAATTTGCTTGAGTGTCATTGAGTGTTTTACTGGCATAGTAGATCACACGAGGTAAGTTTTTTATTCTTTGCCCAAGCATCGCTCCTACAGCAATGTGTGATGCATCACACATCAGTTGAAAGGGTATGGTCCACACCAGTGCGTTAATTATGGGAACTGATGTCAACTTTTGCTTTAAAGTCAAGAAGGCATGAAGACATTCTGGTGTGAACTTGAAATTGACCTCTTTCCACAATATAGCTCAATAAGAGGTTGAGCTATCTTGCTGAAATCCATAATGGACCGCCTTTAAAAATCCTGCATGCCCTTGAAAAATGTTGATGTCCTTAACATTATGTGGCGTTGGAAGATTTTGAAATAGCCTTATTTTTGCAGGGTTTACATTTATACCCTTACTTGAAACCACAAGCCCAAGTACAATCTCTAGCTTAACCGCAAAGTGACATTTTTCCCAATTCACAGCGAGGTTCTACCCTCTATAGCGTTTGAGGACAAGGCTCAGGTGAGCGAGACTTTCCTCGAAGGAGGAGCCAAATATAGAGAAGTCTTCCATAAAGATTTCAAGGAAACGCTCTACCATATCTGAGAAGATGCTGATTATACACCTTTGAAAAGTTGTTGCAGCGTTACAAAGCCCAAAAGGCATGCGACGGTAAGCAAATGTTCCAAATTTACAAGTAAATGTGGTCTTTTTTATCTTTTGGGGAAATGGGGTTTTCCTTCCAAATTTATGCTCATTTTCGACGATCAAAATGCCTGACTTCTTTATTTACCCACGATTGATCGAAATACCATTATCCAAGCATTTGAGTACTTCCTTTCTGACGGTCTTTAAAGCACAATATTTAGTCTTCCTTGAGGGTCTTGGTGAGGCCAAGAGTCTCCTTCCATGTGGATCCGGTGTTGCACTATACCTGGACTTATTCTCTTAATATTCTTCAAGGACCACCCGATAGCCTCTTTATTCTCCAAGAGAACTGACTTAAGGGTAGCTTCTTGCTCTTGCAATTATGAGAGGTAAGGTCATATGTATTCCAGGTTATCGGGGAGTGGCTTAAGCTCGACCAGCGGTGGGTTCTTTTCAGATTCAGTGTTGATGTCAAGTGGTTGAAGAAGCACGAGATAAGAAGAGTAGGCACCCGATGTGCCTCCTCATCAAGGAATTCAGATGCGGATTCCTCAAGACCATCGTCTCTCACAACTTTGTCATTGGGCAACTAAATGAAATGTCATTGACATTCGAATATCATCAGTGTCTTGAATGAGACTGGCTCCGACAGAATTGTCGAAAGCACCAAGTTTCTTACCCATAGTGAAGATGTTGAAATCCACAGCTAGATTGTCAAAAGACAACCTCAACAATATATTGTGACAATCGATTAAAGCAATAGACGTTGCCAGAAATGGCCACCCACGAATCATCGGGATTTGTGCTTGCGGGTTAGACAATGGTTTTGTATCCAGAATAATTGTTGACACAAAAAAATTGTACTTTTAATTTTTTGTAGAATTTGAGTTATCGAATTGACAAATGATGACTTGTTGACTTGGGTTGGTATAACTTAGAAGTGATAGACTCATAATTAGAAGTGATGGTCACGTTCCTTTTAAATATACATGTAAAAGTTGTTCATACCTAAGTTGTGGCCTCATAATTGGATAGGAATGACTTGAGGGGGAATAATGAAATTTAACCAACAAACAAAAGAAATAAAAAATTCATTGTACACGGGTGGCTATGTCCCTTAAGGAACCTTAGCCGTCCGTGTACCAACCACGATCATCTGGCCACTTTCCTCTTTTAAAGGATTTGTTTCAAGTTGGTTGCCCGATTTGCCAAACGACCACCTCCTTTGAAGGACTCGTGGACTTTTAAAACATGTCATTCGTCCAGTGTCCTTTTTAAATAATTTGTATCTAGTTTGATCTTTATATTTTAATAAATAAACAGAGACGTAGGAAGGCTGCGAAAATTTAGCCAGAAAATTACAATACTCAAACTGAATAAACACAATGGTACCATGTTTGGTACAGAATTAATAAACCAAAACCACACAAAAGCCATCTCAGGAAACAAATTCTGCACATTTAAAATTTTAAATAGAAAAATGTCCATAGTATATTTTGACAATAAAGTCTCCTAGACACTGGGAAAAAAAATTAATCCAAGCCTTAAAATCATACATGAACACCCAAAATTAATTCTTTCCGTGTTCATGTACTGTCCAAACATAATATCTAGCATATTTTCGTGACAACTAATTCACACATACTGAATTTGGAAGTTCCAAATTGAAACATAGAGTTCCAATTAAATCTGTTAGATCCTAATCCACCTTAGTGGTGCTAAGTGTGGTTTGTGGGTTTGCTTTGCAGTAATTGAGGTTTGACTTTGGCTAGGAATGGGTAGGGATGGTGGAGGTATGGGTATGCATGGGTGAGGTATGGTGGACCTTGTGGGGGTTGGGGTGGTTTGTTGGAAGTAAACACTCAACTTTCATTTGTCCTCCCATTCCAACTCTTTTCTCTCCTCCCAACTCCACTCGGCTCTCTCCCTCTCATTTCCATGATTCCAGTGACTAGGCATGCTGGTGCTCTGGCCTTTAGCAACGACAGCAACCGATGGCATCAGCGTGGGTGTAGCCGGTGGTGGTGGTTGTGTGTAGAAGTGAGGCCGACATGGTGTATGGCGGACGTGCGATTTCGGGTGAGCGCAAAAGGTATGCCAAGTTCTATTAGATTGCTCACACAAGGCATGTCAGGGGTCTTACTCGTCGCCGAAGGCCAGATGCCTTGTCAGTGACGAGAGGCAGTCAGGTGTCTGCTAAGAAACAGTCGACCGATGTCGTGGGTGGTCGACCAGTGGTAGTTTATTTTTCTAGAACTTGCCCCGCACCGGTCGAACGATGTCTGTCGGCGACCGACCGGTTGTTAATAATTGTTGGGCATGAGAGGGTTTCTTATTTTCGGTCGAATGGCACCCCTTTCGCCATTCGACCGTTGCATTGTTGTTTATTTATGTTTTGGGCCTAGACCATTTAAGCGGTCGATCGCCAATGGACCCTTGTTCGACCTGTAGGAGAGTGTTTTGAACTTTCATGTTACAGATATTTCCTTTCGGACGGTTTTCCCTTTTCGTTTGATCGATTTCCTAATAGTTGCTTTTTGACCCTGGCCTAGACATTCTATATGGTTAACCGCCTTTACCATGGGTCCGACCATTAACTTAAGTTTAGGCTCCAGTGTTTGATCAAAGTGTGTTGTTGTTCGAACATTTCCATATTAATAAGGAAACGGTCGAAGAGTGTGCCACTTCTGGTCGACCGTTTGGGCCCTATTCTGGTTGCTTGCCTTTTGTCTTGGGTCATGCTATTTTCCTCAGAAACCCGTGTCCACACCTCGTGCGTGAGCCGGGAGGTGACGGTGGGTGCAGTGAGCATGCCTACCTAGGGACCGCCGGGCAAAGGAGTGTAGACACTTCATACACATGTCATTTTATGTTATGAGCTTTGTATGACATGTGCATTCATGGAGTCACACTAGGTAGAAGACCTAAGCGATCGTGGATCCCAATGCATTGCATTGGTATGCAGCTCCGTGGGACAATGTTACTATGGACTTGTGTGGTGATGGAGGTGATCGCCATGCCTTAATGGCAACGGAGATGACTGTGCGTTGTTTTTTCCGGCAGGTAGCCTGGCCGTGGTACAGCTAGGTGAGTTGACCGACTGGCATGTGTTGCGATGGAGATGAACGTAAGACCTAGATAGGGATGGGGATTTGACTGATCGACGATTATTCCAGCAGGTAGCTTGGTTGGGGCACAACCTCTCGAGTTGACCGTATAGCGAGTGACGGCTCTATTGGGTGTGGCATTGTCCATGAGATCATATATGTATCTATGACATGGGAGTGCATGCGACCCTCTCTGAACTCTCATGATTAGTATACTCACGAGTGGAGTGCGCAACATACTCTCCATAAGACCGCATGTGCCTGCGGTAGGTCCCTTGGGGGACCCGATTTTGTTATGGGATTGTTGTCTTTTATTGGGCTATATAGGGATGGTATCACTTGTTGTATTTTTTGCCATGATATACGAGCATGAAAGGGTCATTGGACGTTGTTCATGAATGTTTAGGGGAGCTTGCTATATGGGGTTTTCGTTATGAAAACTCAGGCATTGTATCATGTTTGCATTTCAGGGTCTCGTTAGGTATTGAGGGGGTGGCGACCGAGGACGATTGCACTCCAGGACCGGATCCTCCAGTCTATCTTTTAGGTTGTTATGATTACTTGTATTTATACCGCCTTGTACCTATTGTAATTTTGGCCTTAATCTATGTTTTAATGATTTAATACCTATTATTGATTACAATCAATGTAGAACAGCACATGATTGACATCATATCATGCATATAGTTTTATCTTATATTCTTTATCTTTAGCCTAACCAATGCTATGTAAGGAGTTTTATGTTTAAGTTTCAGGAATAAACATGTTTGAGAAGAAGAGACGAAAAAGGACTTAAAAGCAAGAAAAATGACTAAGTTGCAAGACTTATGGACTGAGGTGCAAGAAAGAACGACCCGGATGTAAAACCAAAACGAATTATGAGGAAATCAAGAGGCTCCACGCCATTATGAGGAGTATTTTGGAAATTAGATCCGGGCCCAAGCATCAACAACCAAATCAGGTTCATAAAACATCAAGATATTAAGCCAGCAATGAACCACCGAAATCCAGACTCAATCAAAGATATCTGGACCTCCAATTAGCGGTCCAAATTGGTCCAAAAGTTTCATGGTTGAGTCATGTCATGTATTATGTTTTTTATGTCCATTTATAGTATGCATTTAGTCCCATACCGGGGGATTGTCCCCGGTTACCTTTTTTATGGCTATAAATAGAATTCTTCATCTCCTTTTGTATTCACTCATTGCTTGGTGGCATTCTCTCTACTTGGAGTAAAGCCTTGAAGCAAAACTCAAGTGGAGAAGAATGCTACTTGTAATGTGAGTCATGTTAATAAAATAATTTTTTTAGTTAGTTTCTTATTGTCACTTTCAATTCTTGTATGCTTAGTTTAATTTCGTTTTGTTTTCTTTTCTTAATGATTAGTGAGTAGTTTCATCACTCTTTGGGGTGGAGATATGTGTTGGCTTTTTGGCTAATAATCGTTAATCCATTTTGATGATTAATCAACATCTCAATAAAAACATGTATCAATTGAAATATCATTGCTTGCATATATGTGTGTTATCTAACATTTCAGGATTCAAGTATGAGTTGAATTAAAGATGAAGATTGAAGAGTAGCTAGGTTTAAATTCCATGTATTTAGGCCTCAAATGTAACTTGGCACTTGAAATCCATGATTCATTGCATTACACATCACATAGGATACCTACAGAAGTCTCACATTATTTCCAAAATATCCTAGACTTCATTAGAAATTCAACCAAACTCATTAGAACCGTAGAATAGGAAATCTGCAACAAATCGGTCGACCGGTAGAACCTTTTGGTTCGACCGTTTTTCACCAGTCCTTCCCAGGCAACGAAATTTGTCCCACACGGTCGACCAATTTTCTTCAATCGTTCGATCTGGCATTCCATTTTGTTTGCCTGTCTTAAATTGGTCGACCGACATATACATTTTGTTCGACCGTTTCCTAATATCTTGTTTTACTGTTAGATATAGGTGGACTGAAACTTCATATCTGTTCGACCGTCTCACATTGTCGAGTGATAAAAATTAGTTTACCCAATACAAATCTTTCAGCCTATCATTTGTCGACACCTGTCCAGTTAGTGAGACTTTCGGTCGATCGAAACTTGATATCTATTCGACCGAATGTTTTCCGTATTTGTATTTAATACGACCGTTATACTTGTCGTATACTCCAACGGTCGTATACACATTTTCCTAACTAACTTTATTTTGGATTTAGTCTTTCGGTCTACCGGAATTCCCTTTATGGTCGACTGAATCTTGATTCTTCCCTGTCTCATTCTTACTGGGCATTTTCGGTCGAACTTTGCACTCACCTCGTTCGACCGATTACACTTGTTGTTGTCGGGTCTCAAAATCGAACATGTCAACCGGTCGACCGAAACTCTACTCACAGTCGACCGATAAGTCTTTTCCAGACCCAATCCTATTGTCTCTTTTCGGTCGAACTAGTATTCCAAACCGTTCGATCGATCACTTAAGTTCTAGCCAAATTGGATCGACCGTTAGCGTCTTCGCTCGACCGAACCGAGCACTACTTCGTTTCGGTCGACCGTGTAACACGGTCCGGTGGACCGTTTGTCGCCAGAAACGTGTCCGGACATTTCTGAATTGTTTTTTCTTGCACATCTTTTTGACCACTTCAATCCCAACGGCTAGAACTTGTTTAGAACAAATAAATAGAGCTTAGAACACTCATACAAGGTTACCAATCTTTCTCTAAGCTCAACATCTCATTTCTACTATCAAATTGCTCTAATCCCTTGTGCTCTTATCTTCTCACTTGAAATCACCATCACTAGATTGCATCATTCATTTCAAGTTCCCAAGATTAGTTGCTGAAGTATTATTCATCAAGAGTTGTACAAGCTTCCGGAGTGAAGCTCTTCTTGGGTTGTGAGAAGGTGGTCCAAGCTCGGAGAGGGTGTTCGCAAAGCTTGTGGTGTAAAGGCGTGATCTCGGCCCGCAACGGAGATCGGATTAGTGGAGGACGCGAAGTTGCTCAAGTAAGCGCAATTCGTAAGAGAGGACTAGGATTCGGTGGTTGGATCCAAACCTCTATACATCCGGAGAAGTGGTTTGTTTATTCTCTCTTTAATATTATTGTCTTATGTTTGAATTTGGCATAGTTATTTTAAAAACCGTAATTAGTCTATTCACCCCCCTTTAGACTAAGTTTAGGGGCTAGTAGATCCTACATTTGGTATCAGAGCCTTGTTAATTGCATTTAGACAAATTCAAATTTGTAGCAATGACCCAACAAAGAGAGGGATTTCACACTGGAAGACCTCCTTTGTTTGATGGAACAAACTATGCCTATTGGAGGAAACATATGACCACGTTCATACAATCTTATGATGTTAAATTATGGGTGTTCTTTCAAATACCATATACTCAAAACAAACCATTAGAACGTACGGATGATGATGAGTTAGCCATGATTCAAATGAATGCTAAACTCATGAACATAGTTATGTGTGGATTTACCGAAGAACAATATCGTAGAATTAATGCATGTGATTCCGCATTTGAAGCTTGGCATATGTTAGAAAGTCACTTTGAAGGTTGATCATCGGTTAAGGAAACTAGAATAGATTCATTTATGCAAAAGTATGAAATGTTTGCTATGAAACCGAATCATTACATTAGCGAGATGCATACTCTCTTTACTCTTATTACTAACTTTTTGAAGAACCTTGGTAAGGTTGTGATTGAAAGTCATAGGGTATGAATGTTTCTTAGGTCCTTGACTTTGGATTGGGAGAAAAAGACTACGGCTATTGAAGAAGCCAAAGATCTCTCAAAGATGAAGATGGAGGATCTCATTGGAAGCCTCATGGCGTATGAGATCCAAATGGAAGAAAGAAGAGAGAAGGAGAAGGAACGGGAAGGATATAAACGGAAAGAAAAACAAATTGCGTTAAAAGAAACCTCGGATTCGGACGCAATCGAAGATGAGGACACCGATGAATATGTTTCTTTCCTAACCCGCAACTTCAAGAAGTTCCCCTCCAAGAGAAAATTTGCAAAAGGAAGAGGACAATCCTCTCGGACATTCACTTGCTATGAGTGCAACAATACCAGCCACATGAAGAAGGTATTGGATTAATCTAAGGATTAAGATGATGTTTGCCAAAAGCACTGACACGTGGCGCACTCTCATTGGTTGCGCATTAGGGTTTTGGGTGGGGCCATCTATATAAGGAGGGGAGCCTCCCATTGGATGGACTAATTCTTGTGTGCAAACCCTAGCCCCACCAAACCCTAGCCGCCACCTCTCCCTCTCTCTCCCATTCGTCCCTCCACATCCACCAAGCTAATCCGTAGACTCTTGGGTTGTGGACACATGCTTCTTCTCTAAGAGAGTAGGAGACTGACCGGTGAGAAGGATTCCGCAAGGTGACCTCCGATCTTCCTTCCGCTGCCACAGGTTCTCTCCAAGAAAGGTACTCTTGAATCTGTAGAATCGTTATTTGCTTACATTGGTACAAGAGCCATCTCGGTTACCTTCGAATCCTCACCATGCTTGACGAATTTTTGTTTTATGATAATCTGATTTGAGATAAAAACAAAATATTCGGTGGTTATGTTTTTGGAGAAAGAAAGAAAACAGAAAATCAGCATTGCTTATTTACATGATGCGCATGTTATATATGTTGATTGTTCATGATTTTTTTTCTTTCAAATTCGTTTTCATATTCTGGAAATGAAAACTCAGAGGTTTTTGATCTTTAAATGAACTAATATGATCATTCATTTAGAGATATAAGTGGTGCATGTTTGCTGATTTCTTTCTAACATGCAATTAGGGTTTAGACTAGTTTCTACATGTTGCGCATGTTATGGTTCATTAGAGCATGCATCTAGGGTTAGATTTTGCTCCTCCATTCTTGCGCATATGTGCATGGTTTAAGATGGATTTTTCCTGATTTTATTTCGAGCCAATATGATATGTTGCTCTCCTATCATTGCACATACATAGATGTGACCAGAATTCCGTTTTTTCTGTGTTGTTACCTCTATTCTTTGTCCATGTATTAGATAAAATCAGAAGTTATTTTCCATGTTGATTCTTCTAAATCATGCACATGTATACATGAAATAAGATGTCTATTTTTCCTGATTTTTACGAATTAGGGTTAGATATTATTTATTCTAATCTTTGAGCATGTATACATGAATATTGAGTTACCATATTCTATATTTCGTTTTTTTTGGAATGAGAGTATGCATTTCATTTGAAATATTTCTTTTATGATTGAATGCACATATATGTTAATCTCATTTAGGATATTTCGGATTTCTTTTGGAATAATTGCATGCATTTCATTTGAAATATTTCCTTTATGATTGAATGCACATATATGTTAATCTCATTAAGGATATTTCGGATTTCTTTTGGGATGATTGCATGCATTTCATTTGAAATATTTCCTTTTCATCAAATGTGCATATATGTGATGCCATACACCAAAGAATTTCGAATTTTCCTTTCCATTACAAGTAGCATAATTATTGTTGATTGCATGTTTATATTGATTATGGAAAGATTGGCTAATTCTGAAATTTTTGGAAAGATATTATCGGCTGGAATTTTATTGCCTTAAAAATATGTTTGGATGCTTTCCTTTGATGCAAAAATATGTGTTGCTCTCCACGAAAGAATTTCGAATTTTTCTTTCCGTTAGAAGTAGCATAATTATTATTGATTGCATGCCTATATTGATTATGGAAAGATTGGCTAATTCTGAAATTTTTGGAAAGATATTATGGGCTGGAATTTTATTGCCTTAAAAATATGTTTGGATGCTTTCCTTTGATGCAAAAATATGTGTTGCTCTCCACCAAAGAATTTCAAATTTTCTTTCCATTAGAAGTAGCATAATTATTATTGATTGCATGCCTATATTGATTATGGAAAGATGGGCTAATTCTGAAATTTTTGGAAAGATATTACGGGCTGGAATTGTATTGCCTTAAAATATGTTTGGATGCTTTCCTTTGATGCAAAAAATATGTGTTGTTCTCCACCATATAATTTTGAATTTTTTCTTTCCATTAGAAGTAGCATAATTATTATTGATTGCATGAATATATTGATTATGGAAAGAAAAAAAAAATCTGTTTTGAGAATGATTATTGTGGAGATTAGTTATCATTACCTAACACGTTTTTTGCCTATTTTCGTGCCCCATTCATGCATTGTTTCCTTATGGATTACTTCCTTATTGTTTGAATGAGGTGCACACTTTATGGTATTTTTTCATACGTCGGACTGTGCTAACGTATGGAAAGATTGTGGCTATGTGGAATGAATGATTCCTGATTTTATTTACTGCCTTATTGAGAGATGAGCGTTATTTCATTCATTTATTTCCATTTGCAATAGTTATCGCAATGGACTGTAATATTTATGGAGTGTAATATTTATGGACTGTAATAATTATGGACTGTGGACTGTTTATTGCCCTAAGGAGACGAGTGGCTCCTTTATTTTTATTATTGCGATATTGTTGCTATAAGACTCATGCAGGTTCCCGTCGACGAGGCTAAATCCCTAATGGGGATCATTAGCTCGATATGGAAGTAATGTAGTAATCATATCTGTGTGATGTTGATTGTTTTTTTTGAAAACCATTTTTGGGAACTCGCATGCCTTGTGGGAGTTGCAAGGTTGAAGTGCTTTGTGTAAACCACCTTGCAACCGGTGGCAAATATTTTTTTATTTGCTGATTTACCATGATTTGAAACGTTTTTTTGGGTCATTAAATCATGATGGAGCTCAATATCTAGATTAGTAAAATGGCTTTATTAACTATTGCATGAGGATTTGATCGAATGCTTTATGTGTTCTTTTGGTCTGAATGCTATAGCTATTAAGTCAGTTTATTCTTTATGATTATTGTAGCTCGTTATATTTTATGCTAGAACTCATGTATCGCTATGTATTTTGATTGTCCTAGATTGTTTATGGCTGCTTCCAAAAGCATTGTCGCTGATTTGACTTGAGGAGATAAACTCAATGAAAAAATTTACGATCTGTGGCATCGTAAAATTGAGTATCTCTTAGAGGATCAGGACATGTTAGAAAACATAAACCAATCTATGTCTCCCCCCGAGGAGGGGAGTACTGCGCAACATCGCAGAAACTTGGATGTTTATAATGCATGGAAAAAGAAAGACCGAATTTCTCGAATCACAATTCTAAGTTCAATGAGGGATGATCTGTTACTGCGGTTCAAAAAGTTTCGAACTGCAAAGGCCTTGTGGGAAGCTGTGAAGTTTCAGTACGGAGTGACCTCCGTCACAAGGGCCCGCCAGCTTGGGCTCATGTTTGATGGGTATAAAATGCGCCAAGGTCACACGATGAGGCAGCATATTACCGCAATGTCAAACATGATAAGCGAGCTGAGCGCTGCCGGTCGTGCTAAGACCGATGAGGAGCAAGTATCTGCTCTCATCAGATCGTTGCCTTCAAAGAATTGGGAGCATATGAAGGTCCATCTGACTCATGCTGATGACATCAGGACATTTGACCAGGCCGCAAAACACCTAGAGCTGGAGGAGGACCGCATGCTTGCGGAAGCCCCTCTAACTGAAGTATTTGCTGCTGAGGCTGGCGCTCCTCGGAGGAGTGCAGGTTTTAAGCGCAAAAGAGATTGAGCTCAGGGTTTTAAAGGCAAGAAGGGTGCAAATGCAAACAAAACAAAAAACAAAGCTGGAAAGAAACGACCTCGAGGATCCAGAGGTGGGAAAGATAAGTCTAATGTGACTTGTTTTAACTACCGAAAGACTGGACATTTTGCTCGTGAGTGCACTGAGCAAAAGGAAATTACTGTGTGTAATCCCTCGAATTGTAACGTGACTAGTTCTGTGATGCTCACTGATCACTCTCCTGTGTGGATTGTGGATTCAGGTGCCACGGACCACGTAACAAAGGATCTCTCTGCCTTCGTGGAATATCGCCGTGTTCCATGTGGGAGGCGAATAAACATGGCAAACAACACTAGCATTGAAGTTCTTGGAGTTGGCACATGCAAAGTGGCTTTGCGAAGTGGCCGGATCCTATTACTTCACGACGTGTTGTATGCACCAGCTATACGGCGAAGTATTAGTTTTGTTGTTGTCTTGATGAGACATGGTTTTAAAGTTGTTTTTGAGAACAATGATATGGGTTTATACCTTTCTAACATTTATTATGGACATGCTTTTCTTTCTGACGGTTTTATTTTGTTGGACGCAATTTATGATTTCAATCATAACGCTAGTGCCTTTATGAGCCAAAGTTCCATGAATAATGATTCAGTTATGTGGCATGCTAGATTAGGTCACATTGGTGTTGACCGGATGAACAGGTTGGCAAAGGAGGGGGTATTAGAATGCTCCAAATTTGAATTGCCGACCTGTGAACCTTGTCTAGCTGGAAAGGCAACTAGAAAACCGTTCGGAAAAGGCATTAGGGCTACTTCTCCTTTAGAACTAATTCACTCAGATATTTGTAGACCTTTGAATGTGCGTACTAGACATGGACAAAGTTACTTCATCACATTCATTGATGACTACACTAGATATTGTCATATTTATCTTATTTCTCACAAGTCAGAAGCTGTAGAATGTTTTAAGAAATTCATGAGCTTAGTTGAGAATCAGTTGGATAATAAGATAAAAACTCTTACAACAGATAGAGGTGGTGAGTATCTCTCCATAATGTTCAAGGAGTTATGTGATGAAAAGGGGATATCTAGACAACTCACTATGCCTTATACTCCTCAGCAAAATGGTGTTGCCGAGAGAAGGAATAGAATGTTGCTAGACATGGTTAGATCCATGATGGCGCATGCGAGCTTACCAATTTCGTTTTGGGGAGATGCTCTAATGACTGCTGCCTATATCCTCAATAGAGTTACAACAAAATCGGTTCCCTCAACTCCATATGAGTTATGGACAGGACGGAAGCCTGATTTTAGTCTGTTGCGTCCTTGGGGATGCGCGACATACATTCATTCTACTAGTCACCGATATGGAAAACTAGGACCTAGAGGGAAAAAGTGTATCTTTGTAAAATACAGTGATTTCTCCAAGGTTATGTTTTTATCGGGGTAGACGAGAATGAAAGAAGGACGGAACTGGAGTCTAGGGATGTCACATTCTTGGAAAATGATTTCCAACCCTTGCTGGAGCTATCAAAGAGTCAGTGGACTTCTTTGAACAACAAGATGAGGACATTGCCACTCCATGGGATCATGATCTGGAAGTTGAACATGAGGTTCCACCAGTCGATCCTAGTGGGAGCAGCAATGCGGAGGATCCGATAGCTCTCACGGAGGATGAGCCATCAGATATCCATCTGCGTCGAAGCAAACGCGGGCTCATTCCTCGTGGCGGTTTCTCTTAGAGGAAGAGGCCCTCATGATAGCTCAAGAAGAAATTGATTATGAATCATCCGGGATGACAGTAATCGATGAGCAAGAACCAAAGACCTTGAAAGAGGCTTTGGAAGGTCCAAATGCTAAAAAGTGGTTAGAAGCTATAAAGGAAGAGTTGGAGTCGATGAAAGTTAATCGAGTCTGGGACTTGGTCGACTTACCACCGAACCGAAAGCCCATTGGGTTCAAGTTGATCCTCAAGATTAAGAGGAAGGCGGATGGATCTATTGATAGATTCAAGGCTAGACTGGTAGCTAAAGGCTACACCCAAAGAGAAGGCGTGGATTTTGAGGAAACTTTTTCACCTGTGGTTAGGTTTGCCTCCATCCGCCTTCTACTAGCTATTGTAGCTCAGATGGACTTAGAGCTTTACCAAATTGATGTAAAGACTGCTTTTCTCAATGGAGAACTTGAGGAGGAGATCTATATGGATCAACCTCAAGGTTTTGAAGTCAAAGGACAAGAGCGCAAATTGTGCAAGCTCAACAAGTCCTTGTATGGCTTAAAACAAGCGTCTAGACAGTGGAACATTCGCTTCCATCAAGCTATATCAGAGAATGCGTTCTCTATGCTTGAGGAAGATCACTGTGTGTACGTTAAGAGATCCATTGGTAAATTTGTCATTCTGACCTTGTATGTTGTTGACATACTCATGGCTGGCAATAGCAAAGAGTTGCTGAAATCCACTAAAGAGTGGTTGTCCTCCACATTTGATATGAAGGACATGGTGAAGCTAGCTACGTCCTTGGTGTCAAGATAGTTAGAGATAGGTCCAAGAGACTTCTGGGATTGTCTCAAGAGACTTACATTAACAACGTCTTGAAGAAATACCACATGGACAAATGCAAACCAATCGACACTCCTGTTGAGAAGGGTTTACACATAAGCCTTGATAAGCATCCTGAGACTCCTGAAGAGAAGGCCAAAATGGACAAGGTTCCATACTCCAATGCTGTGGGAAGCCTCATGTACTCTATAATGTATACTAGGCCAGACATTTGTTATGTTGTGGGCGTGGTGAGTCGATACAAGTCCAACCCAAGCATGGAGCATTTTGTGAAGGACATCATAGCGAGAAAGGAAGTTGTGTTAAGACATGTGTCTACTAGTCTTATGGTAGCTGACCCTCTTACCAAAGCCATAGCTAAGGACTCATTTGTGTCTCATGTGAAGTCCTTAGGCTTACACATACTTTGATGTATTGGCATGTCTAACTTCCTTTTATGAGTGATTGTGTTTTTCCTTTCGACTATATCTGTTTGGTTGATGTAGTTGTTCTAGCATAAAATATTATTCTATCAATAGGCTGAAGAATGGTTACTCACACGAGCATTCGCCTCTGGCGCTTTTGATAGCGAGCAGAGATGAGACTGATCATGAAGAGATCTTGTATGATAGATCCAGAGTAGTTAATGATAGGATAGTCGCCTTGATTAGGAATCAAGATGAGATCCTCTATGTTGGTGAGGATTGACATGAATGTTCCCACGATTCATGTGACCTATAGAAGCCAAGTGCGAGCATCACATGTGGCGCCAGGTAACACCTGTATGGTGTTAAGGCGACAATGATGAAGCTCGGGTCTGGCGCAGAGGGGGTGCGACTGGACTAAGACTTGTATGGTGTTGAGAGACAGATATACTGTTGTGAGCAGTATGATCCACCATAGCATGTTTGTCATACAACATGTGCTGAGCGACCATTTGGAAGTGAAAGGATGGATCCCTGCTCCTTCACTGTGCGAGTCCAAGACTTGATTGTCATTTAGTTGCCCTCAGTGACCTTTGACGACACCATGAAGCAAAGACTTTATGTGGCTACTTTGGGATGTTATCTATGACCATGAGAGATTCAGTCTAAAGAGGCATCTTCGGGAAAGGAGTCAACTCTGAGTGTAATGGTGGTCTGGGGCGAAGGGAAAGGTTTGACTTGACTGCACTAAAAGTATTTGCTGGGCCCAACTGTATTGGATACAGTAGCAAGTACCTTGAGGACAAGAAGGTATTCTCTCCGAGGGATGGAGATACCGTTCATGTCAGGTGAGTTTCTGAGCAAACCTGGGGAATAGTGATGTGCATTTGACTGCTTAATTGTTATTTTTGTGAGGATGTTGTCATTCTGGCCTTCTAGTATGGTTTCTAGTTTGAGACTCCTAAATTGCAGGTGCATCACCGGTCGCACTACCCATTTGTCCGTATGATCGGAAGAGTACATGTGTCGGGGACACATATGGTCTTGTATCAGGGATACATGATCAGAGACTTGCGTATTGTGGATGCATTCTTGGAAGAGAGAAATAGTTGTATATATCAGGGATGTATACATATGCGTCGGGGACACATGAAGAGGTGACACATTGCCATCTTATGATTGTATGTATCAGGGATATATACGTATGTGTCAGGGACACAAAAGAAGATGACGTGTTGTTGACGTGCTATTGTGCAAGTGGGAGATATTGGATTAATCTAAGGATTAAGATGATGTTTGACCAAAGCACTGACACGTGGCGCACTCTCATTGGTTGCGCATTAGGGTTTTGGGTGGGGCCATCTATATAAGGAGGGGAGCCTCCCATTGGATGGACTAATTGTTGTGTGCAAACCCTAGCCCCACCAAACCCTAGCCGCCACCTCTCCCTCTCTCTCCCATTCGTCCCTCCACATCCACCAAGCTAATCCGTAGACTCTTGGGTTGTGGACACGTGCTTCTTCTCCAAGAGAGTAGGAGACCGACCGGTGAGAAGGATTCCTAAGGTGACCTCCGATCTTCCTTCCGCTGCCACAGGTTCTCTCCAAGAAAGGTATTCTTGAACCTGTAGAATCATTATTTGCTTACAGAAGGATTGCCCCTTGCTTAGGCCGAGGGATCGTGAACGAAGAGAAGAAAGGAAATATCCTCCTAGAAGAGAAATGGATGAGAGACCAAGAAGAGATAGAGATGAAAGGCCACCCCGAAAAGAGAAGGAAGAGAGGCCTAAAAGACATGACGATTACAAGAGAAGGGATCGTCGCGAAAAGGATGGGAAAAAGGCTCTCAAAGCTACTTGGGATGACTCAAGTTCATCAAAGGACTCTGACTCCGAATACTCCCAAGAAGAATAAGCACACATGTGTTTCATGGCATCTAATGTTGATTCTGACTCGAGACCTCCTCCATCACCAAAGACGAGTAATCAACCTCACGTGGTGGAGATCGACGACGATGAGGTATCCCTAAACGAAACACCTCTTTATGATGATTTGTTAGATGCGTTTCATGAACTTGCCGAGTGTTATGAAATGATTTGTCATAAAATAAATTATCTAGAAAAGTGAACCTAGATCAATCTATTAAATGTGATATGCTAACCAAAGAAATCGAGACTCTAAATGATGAGATTACAATTCTGAAATCTACAAAAGATAATCATCTAAATGAAGATCTCATTGCCAAGAATACGCAACTCACGAAAGACTTAGAGAAATTCGCATTAGGTAGAAAGATGCTTGACATGCTTCTTGGAACACAAACTCAATCTCTAACAAAACATGGTCTAGGCTATAAGGGAGGTAAACAAAAGAAACCCACTTCCTACTTTGTTAAAATGAATAACTTTTTGTTAAGAAAACCAATTATTCAAATGTTTGGGTACCTAAGACTACTCATGTTTGGGTACCAAAAGCTAACCCTCAATGACACAAACAAATTTGGGTACCAAAGTCTTCACTTGTTTCTTTGATTGTAGATAAAAGCAAGGAGAAAGGGGAAGTGGATTCTCGATAGCGGGTGCTCGAGGCATATGACGGGAGACTCCCAAGTTCTATTCAACTTAAAGCCTAAGAAGGGAGGAACCGTCACATTTGGAGATAATGCTAAAGGACACATTGTCGGCATCGGCAATGTTGGTAATTCTACTACTCCTAACATTGAAAAAGGTTTATTAGTAGATGGGTTAAAACTTAGCTTGCTTAGTGTTAGTCAATTAACCGATAAGAATTTGCTAGTTGTATTTGACAAACGCACTTGCCATATCATCTCTAAAAATGACATGAAAATTGTTTTTAATGGATATAGATCAAATAACAACTACATTGTACATGTTGATAATCTTAGAAGCGTAAGTGTTGAAACATGTTTAGTTGCCTGACATGACGAAGCTTGGTTATGGCACAACCGCTTGGGACATATTAGTATGTCACAATTGCACAAATTATCCAAACTTGAATTGGTTAGAGGACTACCAAAAATTGATTTCAAAAAGGACAAACTTTGTGATGCATGCCAATTTGGAAAACAATTAAAATCTTCTTTTAAATCTCCAAATGTGGTGTCAACTTCAAAACCCTCGAGCTTTTACACTTAGATCTTTTTGGACCCTCAAGGACCGTAAATCTAGGAGGGAAAAGATATGCATTTGTGATTGTTGACGACTTTTCGAGATTCACTTGGGTTTTGTTTTTAGCTAACAAGTATGACGCTTTTGAAAGATTTAAAAGTTTTTGCAAACGTGTTCAAAGAGAAAAAGATTCTAACATAATCAGTATTTGTAGTGATCATGGAGGAGAATTTGAAAATGAATCATTTTAAAAGTTTTGTGAAAAGTATGGAATTGTGCACAACTTTTCGTTTCCTCGCACTCCTCAATAAAATGGGGTAGTTGAGAGGAAAAATAGAACTCTTCAAGAAATGGCAAGAACAATGCTTGTGGAAAAAGGGCTTCCAAAATATTTTTGGTGCGAAGCCGTTAATACATCTTGCTATGTGTTGAATCGTGTTCTCATTAGACCTATTTTAAAGAAAACTCCGTTTGAACTTTGGCATGACCGCCCTCCTAAAATTTCATATTTTAAAGCTTTTGGCTCAAAATATTTTGTCCTCAATACTAAAGACAACTTGGATAAATTTGATGCAAAATCTGATGAGGCTATCTTTTTAGGGTATTCCGATAGGAGTAAAGCTTATAGAATCTATAATAAACGGACAAGTTGTGTTTAGGAATCTCTACACGTTAACTTTGACGAGTTAGCTTGTGTAGATAACTCCTCTCTTGATGATGATTACATGGATATAATTAGACATGTATCATCACAAGATGCTCCTCTTGAGTCTCATCAAGAGCCTCCAAGTTTTCCACAAGAGGACGTGGAGGATCTTCCTAAGGATTGGACCTATAGAAAGGATCATCCAAAGGACTTTGTGATTGGAGATGTTTCTCAAGGTGTGACGAAACGATCTAAAGCACATGTAGTTTGTGATTATTATGCATTTATCTCTTCGTTCGAACCTAAGAAAGTTGAACAAGCATGTAATGACGAATTTTGGCTAATGGCTATGCATGAAGAGCTAAATCAATTTGTTCGAAATAATGTATGGGAACTTGTTTAGAAACCTTCTAACCAAACGGTTATTGGAACTAAATGGATATTCTGAAATAAACTTAACGAAGATGGGAATGTAATTAGAAACAAAGCTAGACTCGTTGCTTAAGGTTATCGCCAAGAGGAGGGTATAGACTTTGATGAAACTTATGCCCTCGTAGCTCGAATGGAAGCCATTCGCATGTTATTAGCTTATCCATCTTACATGGACATAAAATTATTTCAAATGGATGTTAAAAGTTCTTTCCTAAATGGCTTTATAAATGAAGAAGTGTATGTGGCACAACCCCCCGGATTTGTAAATGAAACTTACCCAAACCATGTGTTTAAACTTAAGAAGGCTCTTTATGGCCTCAAACAAGATCCAAGAGCTTGGTATGAGCGGTTGAAGAACTTCTTATTCGACAAAGGTTTTTGTGTGGGTAAAGTGGATACCACTCTTTTTGTTAAAACATATGATCAGGATTTACTAGTTAGTTGTACAAATCTATGTTGATGATTTAATATTTGGTGCAAGTAACCCTCGTCTTTGCAAAGAATTTTCCAAGTCTTTGCAGGGGGAGTTCGAGATGAGCTTAATTGGTGAACTAAACTTTTTCCACGGACTTCAAATTAAGCAAACTAAATATGGGAACTTCATACACCAAGCAGAGTACACAAGAGAGCTCTTAAAACGCTTTGGTCTTGAAGATAGCAAGCCTCACAACACTCCCATGAGCACTAGCACTAAGTTAGACAAAGATGAAAATGGCAAGGGGTGGATATCAAGAAATATCGAGGTATGATCGGATCTTTGCTTTATCTTACCACAAGTCGTCCGGATATTATGTTTTCCGTGTGTTAGTGTGCACGTTTTCAAGCTTGTCCTAAAGAACCTCATTTTAATGCTTTAAAACGTATTTTTCGCTATCTCAAATGATCTCAAGTATTTGGTTTGTTTTACCCCAAGACTAGAGCTTTTGATCTTGTTGCCTATAGTGACGCTGACTATGCCGGTTGCATTTTAGATCGTAAAAGTAGTAGTGGCACTTGCCAATTCTTGGTTTAGTAAGAAACAAAATAGTGTTGCATTGTCGACAACCGAGGCCGAATACATTGCCGCCGTTTGTGCATCTGCACAAGTCTTGTGGATGAGGCAAACCCTTAAAGACTTGAAACTTGAGTTTCACACTACTTCTATATTATGTGATAATACTAGTGCAATAAATCTTTCAAAAAATCCCATATTGCATTCTCGAACTAAACACATTGAGGTTAGACATCATTTTCTTAGAGATCATGCAACAAAGGAAGACATTAAGCTTATATTTGTTCCCACTAATGATCAACTTGCGGATATCATCACAAAACCTTTAAATGTTGATCAATTCATTCATATATGGGTAAATCTAGGCATGTGTAACTTAAATGACGTATAACTTGAACATTTCATGTGACTTTGTCGTATTTTGATACTTGGTTGTGGTTTCCTTCCAAATGTTTACGGATTTATTGGGCGTTTTTCAAAATTGGGCATTTCAAACGGTATTCGGTCGAATCGAAATGAAGTTCTGTTCGACCGGATTACTGTTTCTCAAAGCAATTTTCAAAGTTTTCTCTCCTTCGGTCGACCGCATTATTGTGTTAGGTCGACCGGTCGCTTGCTGTGTCATTTTTGAGTTTCCCTGGTGTGTCTCGGTCGACCACTTATTCTACTTCGTTCGACTGTTTCTCACTTGGTGGACCTGACTTAAGTTCACTTAAGTGTCCGGTCGAACCATTGTTGAGTTTCGAACGACCGTAGAGGTTTTGCGGTCGACCGTGTGTGTGTTTTTGTCCAACCGAAAATCACCCAGCAACTTTCACGCATCGTTCGGTCGACCGACGACAACTTTTCCGTCCGACCGAAAATCATCTATACTTCCACCTTCTTTGAATATTCTTGTTTCAGTCGACCGTGTACCTCTTTTACGTCCGACCGAATCACGCCAGTAGGTTCCCTGGTCTTCCATTTTTTGCTCTCGGTCGACCGTTTTGTAATGTTCATCCGACCGATTTTGACCAGTAGTTGTGCGGTCGTGGGTTTTTCAATTTGTTTTACCCACCGATCGACCGGGACATGCGAGCGGTCGATCGTTCGTGTTATTTCAGCACATATTAGGGCTTCTGCGAGGCTTTCTTCCTCATTTCTCCCCTCCCAGTCTTCAAACCCAAAGTGCCGCCCCTCCCTTTCCGGTCGACCGCCAACCCTCTCTAGTCGTCCTCCTCCACTCGTCCGTCCATTTTTCGACTCCCCTCTTCCTTCTAGACCATCCTCATCCAAAATGGTGCGCTCAAAGATCTCCATCTCGAAGAAACAACCCACTCAAGATGGGGCTACCGAGCGTCGCTCAAAGAAGAAACAAGACGCACAACCCTCCTCTTCTCGTGCTCCGGCTTCTCCGGTACCACACTTGCTTCACTTCTTCCCCATTGATGATGTCGCTCAAAAAGCTTGGGACAAAAATTTCTCTGTTGCCAAAGTCATACCTTGTCGGAAGGTTGAGGTAGCAGATTTCACTTTATTTTCGTTAAAACCTCTTTTAGATGCAAATCGATTAACCTATCTACTCACAAAAATTGCATCTAAACCATACTATCCATTCCTTGTCCAACAATTTTATTGCAACCTTCGTAAAGTCCAAAATCATCAATTTCTAACCACTATGATTAACGGAAAGCAATATAGTGTTACCCCCGCCCTTTTATCCGACGCACTTCATTTAGATTCGGGGGTCACCCACATTTACACTGAATTTGCTAAAATTGTCACCGATTTATATGCCATTCCACCTTCTTTAGTGAACGGTCGTTACAAACATAATGCCTCACTTTTACATCCCGTTCCTCGTATCCTTTCCCAAATTGTCTCATACAATCTTCTTCCTAAATTTGGTCATGGTAATGAGATATCTAACATGACACTCATGTGCATTTATTGTCTCTACAAAGCAATCTTGGTGGATTGGCCAACCTTTATAATCTTGCATATGACCCATCGTAGTGGCTCCTACCTTCCCTATCCTATGTGGCTCACTGCCGTGTTTGAACATTGGCAAATCGAGGTGACACAATATCCTTCCTTGGTCTACAAATTTCCTATTAGTAAGCACTCTCTCTAAAATGAAGTACATTGCTCCTTCCTCTCCACCTCTTTCCTCTGCTGAGGATTCAGAGGATAATTCCGAAGAAGAAGGCGAAGAAGAAGAAGAAGAGGTCTCCGAAGATCCGAGGTGGATGCCTCGTAATGTCCCTAACGATTCTAGCTCCTGGTGGGGTGAGGGAGACTCTGTTGCTTGGGCTCAAGGGCAGTGGTCATCTTCATCTTCCATTGATCAATATCGTTTTCAACATCTTTCGGATCACGTTCAATCTTTTGAGGCCTCCACTTCTGCTCTATTTGATGCGCTTGAGGCATCCACTTCTGCTCGCTTTGATGCATTTGAGGCGTCCACATCCGCTCAACTCGGCCGGATTGAAGCTTCTCTTGACTCTATCTCCTCACTGCTGCGTGATCAGAGGCTTGGGTGATTGGACGTTGTTTTTGTGTGGAGCGTGTGTCTCGTGTTGTCATTGTATTTCGGTTTATGATGGTGTTGGTTCAAACCTTCGCTTATTTTTGTATTTTGTTTTGAACCTTGAGTAGTTTATGCTTTTGACGTTGTCCTTGATGTATGTCTTCAATTCTATGTTTAATGCATGGTTTATTGTTGTCTCTCATGTTGTTTGGCTTAATAATATTGCTTCCGTTACTATATCTCATATGATTAAATCGCTTATCATATTTTTGTTTATGCCAAAGGGGGAGAAATAAATACATGCTTATAGATAGGGGAGATATAAGATAGGGGGGGCTTTAGATATTGATTGTAAATGATAAAAATCAAATTTAAACATGTATTTAGATTGATAAGTTGTCATCACCAAAAAGGGGGAGATTGTTGGCTTTTGGCTAATAATCGTTAATCCGTTTTGATGATTAATCAACATCTCAATAAAAACATGTATCAATTGAAATATCATTGCTTGCATATATGTGTGTTATCTAACATTTCAGGATTCAAGTTTGAGTTAAATTAAAGATGAAGATTGAAGAGTAGCTAGGTTTAAATTCCATGTATTTAGGCCTCAAATGTAACTTGGCACTTGAAATCCATGATTCATGGCATTACACATCACTTAGGATACCTATAGAAGTCTCACATTATTTCCCAAACATCCTAGACTTCATTAGAAATTCAACCAAACTCATTAGAACCATAGAACAGGAAATGTGCACTAAATCGGTCGACCGGTAGAACCTTTTGGTTCGACCGATTTTCACCAGTCCTTCCTAGGCAACGAAATTTGTCCCACATGGTCGACCAATTTTCTTCAACCATTCGACCGTGCATTCCATTTGGTTTGCCTGTCTTAAATCGGTCTACCGGCATATACATTTTGTTCGACCGTTTCCTCATATCCTATTTGACTGTTAGATATCGGTCGACTGAAACTTCATATATGTTCGACCGTCTCACCTTGTTGACTGATAAAAATTAGTTTACCCAATACAAATCTTTCAGCCTATCATTTGTGGACATGTGTCCAGTTCGTGAGACTTTCGGTCGACGGAAACTTGATATTTGTTCGACCGAATGTTTTCCGTATTTGTATTTAGTATGAGCATTATACTTGTCGTATACACATTTTCCTAACTAACCTTATTTTGGATTTAGTCTTCCGGTCGACCGGAATTCCCTTTACGGTCGACCGAATCTTGATTCTTCCCTGTCTCATTCTTACTGGGCATTTTCGGTCGAACTTTGCACTCACCTCGTTCGTCCGATTACAGTTGTTGTCAGGTCTCAAAATCAAACATGTCAACCGGTCGACCGAAACTCTACTCACGGTCGACCCATACTTAAGTCTTTTCCAGACCCAGTCCTAGTGTCTCTTTTCGATCGAACTGGTATTCCAAACCGTTCGACCGATCACTTAAGTTCTAGCCAAATAGGATCGACCGTTAGCGTCTTCGCTCGACCGAACCGAGCACTGCTTCGTTTCGGTCGACCGTGTAACACGATCCGGTCGACCGTTAGTCCTGAGTAGTGGTTTGTTTGTTCTCTCTTTAATATTATTGTCTTATCTTTGAATTTGGCATAGTTATCTTAAAAACCGTAATTAGTCTATTCACCCCCCCTTTAGACTAAGTTGAGGGGCTAGAAGATCCTGCAATATGTACATATATGTCATGAAGTTTGGATGTTCGATGAATTTTTGATTGTGTAGACTTGCATGTTTGTATGTTCATTGGGTATTTTAATCATCTACATGTTAGGGGATTTTGATGGGATTTTCCATAAGATTTAGACACTTCCCATGCTTAGTTTCCTCATGTTTATTGACTGAATTTTCCTGTTAAATATGCTACATGTTAGTTAAGTGTTTGTATTTGTGGTTGCTTGATTGATTGATTGAACAAACTTTGTTTTGATGGGTTTCGCCATAAGATTTAGACACCTCCAATGCTTAGCTTTGTTCTTCACATGAGTTTATTATTTTTGTTGAATCTTTCCATATGTTTAGACACTTCTCATGCTGATCCTAATCCTTCCATATGTTTAGAGTACTAATTGTCGATACATTATGTGAATCGATTGATAGGTTTTGCCACATCTTTAGACACTTCCTATGCATGATAACGCACACACGACACACACACATACATGCTTACATGCATCATTCATCACTAATTTCACTTCATATGTGCACACACTCCACCCATTAGGGGTTTGTCTTCTTGATTTCCAATCTTTCGTTGCTTTGTTTTGCATTTCTTACTTTCTAGTTTAGTGTAGTTTAGCCTAGCATAACCAAATATTTTTTCCCTTTTTTTCAATTGATTTCTGACAAACCAGAGGCTACTTAGCTCCCCGTGGATCGACCAGTACTTTCCACTGCTTCATCGCGGTCGTGCATTTGCAGTATTTTAAACGATTTAAACAACACACATTATGCATGGCATATATATTGTATTGGGCTAACTTGTACATCTGATCAAGACTCAAGGAAGAAAGGAATTCAAGTCAAGACATGTAATCAAGCAATTGAAGACATGGAATTTATATTTCTTTTGAGTCTTAGGAATCTATGAAATCTTGAGCATACAAGAGTTAAAATCTAGTCACATAGACACTAGGTTCCTTATAGAAGTAACAAAACAAAATCTCAGATCATTTGGACTTCAATAGGTCACTCAAACTTAGACTGCAAAACACTTAAACCGAAACCTAAACAATCTGAGCAAAATCGGTCGACTGAACGAGTTCTATGTTCGATTGATTGGATCAGTTAATATGTTAGCCTATAGTGTGTACCGGTCGACCGTTTTGAGCTTTTTGTTCGACCGTCTAAATGTGTCATTTGACCGTTAGACTTCTCGTATTATCCCAATGGTCGTATTCTCATTTTTACCCATATCCTAAAAATACACGTGACCACCGCTCGACCATGGACCTTGTTTCGGTCGACCGAACTTAAATATCTCTTGAACTCCGTAAAGCCTGGAAATTCCAGTCGACCTTTTCCTTGTCTCTGGTTGACCGTCGTCCCTGGGCATTCCTGGACAACAATTCTGGACTGCCTAATCGGTCGACCGTCCCACTCTTGGTTCGATTGATCACTTAAGTTATAGCTCTATTTATTTGACTGCCCCTTGTTCAGTCGACCGTTTGTTTTTGGTATTGTCTGGACTCCATTTCTGGACAGCATCCGGTCGACCGTTAGTCCTGTTCGGTCGACCGAACTTACCAAGAAAATTGTGTTGTAGTTTTCTATTTTGTGTTTCTTGCACGTCCTTTACGACACTTAACCCCAACACCTATAACTGTCTTAGAGCTTATGAATAGAGGTTCCCCAGCCTTATTTACACATCTCTCCCACTACTATTTGCCTCTTACATAAGAGAGAACATTCCAAACACTAAAAGCCTCCACTTCCACACTTTAGTCTCAATTCCAATCATACTCATGTGTGCTCAAGTTATAGAATGTTTGAATCATTCAAGTTTGGTGTTGTCAAGAAGTTGTTAAGGTTTCGATGAAAGCCCGAAACATCCCTCCCAGATTGTGAGAGGAAGAGCCAAGATCGGCGAGGGTTGTTCGCGAGCTTGAAGATTGTAAGGGCGTTCTCTCCTGGCCAGGAACGGGGAGTGGATACTGAAGTCGTGAGAGGACCTCGGTGATCCGAATGGAGCTTGCAAGAGAAGAAGTAGGTGGGAGGCCAACCTCTATAAAAATCCCCAAGCCCATTTGTGATTTGCATATTTCCTCCTTTAATTGCTTGCTTATTCCGCTGTGCGTTCTTGTTTGCTTAAGCAAGTAGGTAATTAACCTTAAAAGTGATTACATTATCGAACCATAATGATCCTACAGTACCTTGATGCAATCATACCTTTGAAAGTCCTGTGATGGAGCACCTTTTGGATCTTATATGATTAATGTTCTCATGTTTCTCTGGTTTTAATTCTTTGATTATCGCTTAGATTTTACACTATTTTCGGGGACGTTACAGCTTGCTATCAGAGTAGATCAGTTCCAGTATACTCATTCAAAGAAACCACTCGTAGGAGTAGCTAGATAGAATGTTAAATTCCTTTAGTAGATCATGGCTGCATAGTTGAATTCATCCCGTTGTCTTGGTTGTTGGGCTGGTGATGCGATTGGGGTGCAACATGGAGGACGAGCGGTGGGAGCTCTATGGAACAGTAGAGTGACTAACCGAGTTTCTGGAGCGTCAGACGGCCAGTACTATGCAAGTAGGGGTGGGCGCGATGTACAACAGATTCATGGAACAGTATCCACCTACCTTTGATGGCGGAGTGGACCCAGAGGCGGTTGACGCTTGGTCTTCAAGATCCATATGATATTCTGGGTTATCCAATGCTTCTTGGATTTGAAGGTGTATCTTGCCACGTATATTTCGGGCGGTTCAGTATCTAAGAGGTGGAGGACATGAGCTGGGAGGACTTCCTAGAGGAGTTCAACATGAAGTATTTCCACAACAAGTCGGAGACGCAAAGTGCGTGGAATTCCTGGCCCTAGAGCAGAAAGAGTTGACACTAGAGAGCTACGTCAACAAGTTCAACACTTTGGAGCGCTACTATCCAGAGATATGTTTCACTTAAGAGCAGAGGAGGCTGAATCATTGTTTCTACAGTGAAGGCACAAAAGATGGTACACTAGGGCAGCAAAGGGTTCTTGGCTACTCTGGTAGTTCCAGATCCGAAGACGAGGAGATTAGAGGACATCGAAGGTTTGCATGACTTTCCGGAGGTGTTCCCATCTGATATCACTGGTCTGCCGCCATACTGAGAGATTGAGTTTGCCATCGAGTTAGTAGTGGGTACTACTCTGAAGTCAAATGCTCATTATCGGATGGCACCTACAAAGCTGGCTGAGTTGAAGTAGTTGTAGAAGTTGTTAGATTCTGGATTCATCCGACCGAGTGTCTCACCTTGCAGAGTGCCAGTGTTTTTCGTGAAGAAGAAGGATGGGTCATTACGGATGTGCATCGACTACAGAATGCTGAATAAGGTTTCCGTTAGGAACTGATATCCATTATCTAGGATCGAGGACCTCTTTGACCAGTTGCAATCAACGAAGGTCTTTTCAAAAATCGATCGGCGATCAACCTATCACCAATTGAGGATCAAGGAGGCAGATGTCTAGAAGATAGCTTTCAGGACTCGGTACGAGCACTATGCGTTTCTAGTGAAGCTGTTTGGAATGATGAATGCACATGTAGCATTCATGGACCTGATGAACAGAACATTCAAGCCATACTACGACTATTTCATAATCATCTCTGTGGATGACATCTTGGTCTACTCTTCATATAGAGAGCTGCATACAGAGCATTTGAGTATAGTACTAGGGATCAGAAGTTGTATACCAAGTACTCAAAGTGCGAGTTGTATTCCGAGTGGCAGCAGCGGTATGTGATCTACAGTGATACCTCAAATATTGGCTTGGGTTGCGTGCTCATGCAGCACGAGAAGGTGGTTGTGTACGCTTCGAGGTAGTGGATGGCACATGAGAAGAACCACCCTACACACGACATCGAGCTAGCAACAGTATTTGATGAGTTGAAGACTTGGAGGGATTACGGAGAGCAGTTTGAGGTCTTCACTGACCACCAGAGTCTGAAGTATCTGTTTTCACAGAATGAGTTGAATATAAGGCAGCGCGGATGACTCGAGTTCAGCAAGAACTACGACTTCACCATTTCATATAACCTGGGAAAGGCAAATTCAGTAGCAGATGCCCTTAGGATGAAGGTGGAGGTTTATGTAGCCAATCTGTGCATTCAGGAGTGGAGATTGATCGAGACCTTGGCAGAGTGGAAACCATTTGTGGGGGAATCAGAGAGGGTAGTGATTGCTGGACTAAGAGTGGAGCCTGAGATAGTGTCGAGGATCGTGCAGGGCCAGTGTGGAGATGAAGATTTGACTAATCTTATGCAGTTAGCCGCGAAAGAAGGATCGGACTTTAGTACAAGGGTAGATGGAGGTCTGAGGTTGAAGAACCATATCTGGGTGCCACAAATGGAAGATTTGAAGAAGGAAATCACGGAGGAGGCACACAGATCCCGATACTTTATCCACCCGGGGAGCACGAAGATGTTCAAGGACCTACAGTGGAATTTCTGGTGGAAGTGAATGATGCGGGACATAACAGAATTTGTATCCAGATGCTTGGTGTGTCAGCAGGTGACAATTGAGCACTAGAGATCAGCAGGGCCGAAGTAGAGGATCGAGCTGCCAGAATGGAAATGGGAACATGTGACGATGGACTTTCTCAAAGGTTTGCCAAAGTTGAAGAGATTTCATGATGCAATGTGGGTCATCGTGGACCACTTCTTAGCGATGAAGACCACGTTGCATGTAGAGGGTCTAGCTAAGTTGTACATTGAGAAGATAATCAAACTGCCTAGAGTACCAGTGAGCTCATCTCTGATAGAGATCCAAGGTACACATCCTGATTTTGAGGGAGTTTCCAGAAAGCCTTAAGGACGCGATTGAAGTTCAGCACAACCTTTCACCCACAGACAGAAAGGCAATCGGAGAGGACGATGCAGACTTTGGAGGATATGCTGAGAGCTTTTACTCTTGATTGGACAAGACACTAGGATGATCATTTGCCATTGATAGAGTTCACCTAGAACAACAGCTTCCACACAAGTATTGGGATAGCACCATATGATGCGTTGTACGAGAGGCCTTGCAGATCACCAGTTTGCTGGAGCGATGTAGGCGAGAGGAAGTTAGTTGGGCCTGAGTTCGCGCAGATGTAAGCAGAAAAGGTAGATGTGATTAGGAAGAGAATAGAATCAGCACAGAGCAGGCAGAAGAGCGACGTAGATTAGCATAGACGGGAGTTGAGTTTTGAGATCGGCGGCCATGTGCTTCTAAAGATCTCCCCATCCTAGGGAGTAATGAGGTTCGGGAAGAAGGGGAAGCTCAGTTCGAGGTATGTCAGACTCTTCGAGATTCTAGACCACGTTGGAGAGGTTGCCTTCCAGATTGCATTACCACCGTAGTTTTCGGGTCTCCACAACATTTTCCATCTATCTATGCTAAGGAAGTATGTGGTGGACCCATCCCATGTCATTGAGATAGAGGTTGCGGAGATTCAGCAGGACTTGTCTCTAGAGGAAAGACCCTTAGAGATCGTGTATCGCATGGAACATTAGCTCAGGAGGAGGACCATTCCGATAGTGAAGATGCGATGACAGCGTCACAATGTTCGCGAGGCCACCTGGGAGATCGAGGATGAGGTTCAAATGCAGAACTCGGAACTTTTCGGTGACTTGTTTTTTAATATTTTGAGGACGAAATTTCTTCAATGTTGGTGAATTGTTAGATACTAATCCACCTTAGTGGGGCTAAGTGTTGTTTGTGGGTTTACTTTGCACTAATTGAGGTTTGACTTTTGCTAGGAATGGGTAGGGATGGTGGAGGTATGGGTATGCATGGGTGACGTATGGTGGAGGTGTTTGGACATTGTGGGGGTTGGGGTGCTTGGTTGGGAGAAAACACCCAACTCTCATTTCTCCTCCCACTCCAACCCTTTTCTATCCTCTAACACCACTAAGCTCTCTCCCTCTCTCACTCTCATTTCTAGGATTTTGGCGACCTAGCCTGCCGGAGCTCCGGCCTTCAGCAACGACGGCAAGTGAAGGCGTCAGCGTGGGTGTAGCATACAAGTGATGGCCTCATAATTAGAAGTGATGGTCACCTTCCTTTTAAATATACATGCAAAAGTTCTTCATACCTAACTCGTGGCCATATAATTGGATAGGAATGACTTGAGGGGGCATAATAAAATTTAACCAACAAAATAAATACAAAATAAATGAATCAAGGAAACCTTCATATGAATGCATGTATACATGATGGGTGTTTTCCTCACAACTTAACCACTCATCCACAAACCCATCTCAATTTCGCAGCCCACGACCTCCACATGCATGGAACCCCTCACCTCACATTCCATGATCCCACCACATCCCCACGATCATGCCAATGATCTTATCCACCATCAGACATTTGTCTTCTCTTTTCCTCTCTCCAAATCACAATTCCACGCACATCTTGATAGAGTTATCTAATAAATTATGACCCTAATTGTTTATAATAATGGATCAAAGCTCACATCTCAAGATTGTTATAATAAACAAATGATATTATATGCACACTAATGGGGTGTTTGTACATAAGAAACAAATGGAAAGTTGATTTTGGAAGTGAAATGAAAAGCAATGAAAAATAGGATCCAGTGAAAATAAAATTTCGTTTAACCAAATTCTGTTGTTTTTTCCTATAACTAGAATCTCATGTAATTTAATTATGTTGTTTATGCATGTTAGCTAAGTTTAGGGATGCGTTTATCCCTCACAGGGACGGGATCATCCCGCGACAACTTTTCTGGCCCCCTTCGACGACCCCTTTTCCGGCAACACCCCCTCTGGACATCATCCCCTCTGGCGACCCATTTTCCTACCACCTATGGTGACACCCTCCAGTGTTTGTGCACAAAAAGCAAGTGGTCGGAGGGGGTGTCGCCGGAGGTGGCCAGAAAAGGGGTCGTCGAAGGTGGTCAGGAAAGTGGTGAGAGAGGGTGACGGGCGTTGTGGAGATGTGGAAATGAGCTAGAGTTAGAAGATTGTGATTCTCCCTCACTTTCACAAAGGGGGTGGTGGGAAAATAGAGAGGTAAAAATCATTTATACTTGGGCATCTAAGCAAAAATATTTTCTTTTCCCATGCATGGCACAAACACTACGAAAAGTGGAAGTCAAAGGGAATATGCTTTATTTTTCCTTGGAATCATGGTGCACAAACCACCCCTAAATATCATGAGGTTAAGCATGAATCAACTTCATAACGTAAAATAATTGACTGAGATGACTAATACTAAGTGGGGTGGGTGCGTGGTAGGTTTCCAAGCATTAATATTGGAAAGGTTAAATTCCTCAATTAACTCTCCATTGCCTTTTACATATATATGGAATGATAATGTTAAGACCTACACCCTAATTAGGGAGCCAAACTTGATTAGAGGGGTTTGACTTTGGGGAGGTATGGGCAAGTATGGTGGAGGCATGGTAGGGGTGTTGGAGGAGTTGTTGAAGTATGGGTGCACATGCTTGGTTGTGTTTGTGCGTGTGTGTTTAAAAAGAAGACACACATTCACTTCTTTCTTCTTCTTCTTCTTTCTCGCTTTCATTCCTCTCAACTCCATCTCCACTTCCATCCTTCACCTTCTTTTCTCCCTTGAAGGTGCGGACCGGAGGTATATGTTGGAGCTCCGACGAGTGGCGGTGAGTAGTGAGCGTGAAGGCCTAGCTAGGTAGAGCTAGGCGTAAGGAGGAGGAGCGGGCGGTTGCTGACCGTAGGGAATTCCGACAAGCATTTTGAGGTATGCCAAGTTCTTTTAGATGTTTCACACAAGGTCTTTGACTAGTTTTGCTCATTGTCGGAGGCATTGTCGGTGACGAGGGCAGTTATGTATCTTCCCTTGAATGATCGACCAATGCTAAAGGACGGTCGACCGGTTGAAGTTTATTTTCTGGATTTTCCCCTACACCAATCGAAGGATGCCTATCAGCGGTCGACCGATTGTGAATAATTATTGGGCAGAAAAAAGTTTGTTATTTTCGGTCGGACGAGACCCCTTCACGTTCTACTGTTACATTGTAGAGTAGTTGATTTGTGGTGCCAAGACCATCTAAACAGTCGACTGCCCAGTGACCATTATTCAACCGTTTGTAGTGAAATTCGATCTTGTGAAGTCCCTAGTTTTTTGGTGTGACGGGACCCCTTTGCCATTCGATCGTTGCTTTGATTATTTAATGTTTTCCTGGCTTAGACCTCACAAACGATCAATCGGTGAATTACCCTTGTACGATCGTTTTGCTTGTGTTTGTTTGACCACTGGTGTGCTTGTTCGAACGCATTGAGGGGGAACGGTCGACCACTTGGCCTTTTTCAGTCGATCGTTGGTGCCAGAAGTGGGTCTTTGAATGTTACTCTGTGTTGTCTTGTTTCGTCAGAAACTTGTGTCCTCACCCCGTGCGTGAGCCGGGAGGTGACGGTAGTGCATGGATTGTACTTGCCTAAGGACCGCCGAGTGTACATATTTTGTAAGCACATGGTTAAATGTTTTACTAAATAACCGCAAGTGCACGGCCGTCGGTGAGGATGGGGCAACTACGGGTCGATCCACAGGGAGCATTGCCATCCTTTGAGTCAACAAAATCAAGTGGGAAATAACAATGGAAGAAGAGATTATTACGCTATTATTAAAAGACGATTATACTACGAACGCAAAGCAAACTATATTACGATGCAAGTGAAAACTAGAGAAATTCAGCAAATGATACGGAACGAAATGTGGATGAACCCCTAGGGATGGAGTATGTGCAGATATGAGGTGAGAGAAGTGATGAATGACGCATGTAAGTGACTGACATCATATCATGCATACATTTTGTCTTATATCCGTTATCTTTCACCTAAACAATGTTAGGTAATGAGTTTTATGTTTGAGTTTCAGGAATAAACATGATTGAGGCGAAGAGGCATAAAAGGACCTAAAAGTAGGAAAAAGACTGAGTTGTGAAACTTAGGGACTAAGATGCAAGGAGCCTGAATGTAAGCCCAAAGGACCAATGAGAAAATCAAGAAGCTCCACACCATCATGGGAAGTATTTTGGCAATTCGATTCGGGTCGGAGCTCCAACAAACGACTTGGATACATCACACATGAAGAAACTCATTCAGGAAAGCCCACACAAAATCCAGACTAGATCCAAACCCTGTAGACCGCCAATTGGTGGTCCGGGTTCCGTATCTGATGTGGTTTAGTCGGGTTATGTATAATTGTGTGTTATGTCTATTTTTTGTATTGTATTAGTCCCATACCGGGGGATCGTCCCGGATTACCTTTTTCTATGGCTATACATAGAACTATTCCTCCTTTGTATCCCATCTCTCTCTTGGTGGCCTTCCTCTCTACTAGGTGTAAAAGCTTTGGAGAAAAAACTCTTGGTGGAGAGGGGCTACTTGTAATTTAGTGAGTAATAATAGATGTTTTGTTAAATTTTCTTCATATTGCCTCTTTTAATTCTTGCATACTTAGTTAACTTGTTTATTTTAGTCTTCTTAGAATTAGTTTAAGCATGTTTTCTTTCCTTAGTATAAATGTTAGTTTAAATATGGGTGAGTAGTTCCATCCCCCTTTGGGGGTGGAGTAGATGTCTATACATGTTATGTAGATGGTATGAAGCTAAATATTGTTGTATGTGAGAAATGTTAGTATGCTCGTTTGAATTAATAAGAACTCTTACTTGATGGTTTCTGCTATAATGTTTTGGTACATTCCATGCTTGTTTATGTTCTAAATAACAAACGTTTCATGCTCATATAACTCACCTAGGTTAGTGCTTTGAATGATAGGTCTTGCCATTATGTATTTCTTATCCATTAACAAACACTAACTACACTTGAGCTTACTGTATGCATTCACCACACTTATTTCATGTGTACACACACTCCACTCCTTAGGGATTTTCCATTCCTGATTTCTATCTTCTTTTATTAGTCGCTTAGTTTTAGTTCGTTTTGTGCTTTCATTTCCTTCCTTGTTGCTACTAGTTTAGTGTAGTGCAGTTTAGTTTAATAAATCTTTCTCTCCTTTGTTTCCCACTCACCTTCAAATAAACCAAAGTCGACACACCTCCCTGTGGATTGACCTGTATTTTCGACCGCTGCAATGCAGCCCTGCACTTGTGGTTAATTAAAACATTCAATCATGTTTTTTGCACCGTTGTCGGGGAGGTGTTATGTCCAGACTTTGGTTTGGACAATTCGAGTGGTTTTAATATTTTTTATAGTTTTGGTTTATTTCAGGGATCCTCAAGATCAATGCGAAGCTACTGGAGGAATTGGAGGACAAAAAGTATTAAACTGACAGCCAATCAGTGGTCTGGGACAGCCAATTGGCGGCCTAGTGAGCCTTGTTTGCTCCAATTTTTGTTGTGGTAGTTTATGTCGTCAATTTAGTTGTCTGGGACTTCAATTTTTCATGTTCCAACATGTAGTTAGCTCCCAAATTAACAATGAATTCCCCTTCTAACACAACTTGGACCTTAAAACTCAAAGCAAAAGAGTAGATTGATTGCCATCTAGGTCATGCATCATTTGTAGACCTTGCACGTATTTTTCTTTTCTTTGCTTTACATTTTTGCTGTTGATTGCTGGCGTGAGGTACGTGCACCAAATTCTCTCATTCATGCATGTTTAGATCATGCATTAGTTAGTAAGGTGTATCGGGACAAGAGTGACTTGAGTGTTTGATTGGAGAGTTGATTGGTAGATTCAGGATCAAAACTCTACTAAGGAGGGGCTGTCCTATACAAGATAAGGTGGGGTATTTCATCACCATTTCCTTTGCCCCACAAATCACTCTTAATAAAGCTTTAATTCTAAAAGCAAGTAGACATTGGCCCTAAGGATTTCGGACGAACTAGGAGAGTGATCTAGTTGAGACCGTCATGGCCTGATCGGCGTTGCCTACCTTGTCAATAGTCGGAGGTACTGGATCGCCGGATCTGGTATCACTTGGTGGGCATTGTGGTCTTCGTTATAGGGAGGTGAGGTATGTCGAGACTAGGGATCTCGAAGTTAGGCATCGTCTAGCCAAAGGACCCATAGCCATACATTGTTTGAGCCGTGCTTGGTAGATTAGGCTTCTACCTTCACCCACTACCAACACTAGCTCTAGGGATTCTTCCCTCCTCATCTGAGTCCTCTTCTCATCTATATTCTATGAGTAGTCTCCTCCTCTGAGTATGTAAGACCCGCTCTCCTTCTTTAATAATAATAAGTCTACTCTCCGCAGTTATGCATAATTGACTTCTTAGAATGTCAAATTATGTTATGGCATGTTTGTTTGAGTAGATTTGATCGGATTTCTTGTTGGTCGAGCGGGTGCGACACATCGGGAGGGCGCGCGGTTGTTGACTTGATCGAGTCAATTTGGGTCCGAGTTAGTGTACGGTCAGTTTTGGGCTAAACCTGTGTTGAAGTGGCATGGAATTGGAAGGGTTGCATTAGGGTTTGGATGTGAATTTTCATGGCTTTTGGGATATCTTTGGTGGTGCCATTTTGGCATGTGTTGAGGTGGCTTGATTAGCCATGAAGGCTTGGAAATTGAAGAGTCCTAGCAAGCTAACAAAAAAGCATCTCCCACCAACCAACCCTTGCACACCTCTTCACCTCCCACACGTCTCCTCCACCTCTTCCACTCCTCAGCCACGTGGTCAGGTCATTCAGGTGGTGCTCCAGCAAACTTCAAATCTAGAGAGGCTAGAAGCGACGTCTAGTGCAACCTGGGGTGCGGATAGAAGTTTGGTGGGCAGAATCTCCGGCTAATTTCAGGTGACTTCGTTGCTAATCAGGTATGCTCCTATGCCTTGAGGAGTTTTATGGGAGGGGAGTTGGCTGGAGGGGCCAGCCTACATCAGGTGGTGGCTGATGCAACGGTTGCACCACATATTGATTCCCTTCTCGCGTGCACAAGGAGCATGCGCTAGATGGGGCTGGTTGTGGGGCAGCCAAAGGGCCCAGACCTCCAGCAAGCTCCAGTGAGGTCCAACCAGAGGTTAAGATGTTCCTTCTGGGCTGAGCTTGAGGGTGGCCACGGATCTGGTTGGGTGTGGTTGGTGAACACAAGATCCAACTAAGGTTTGCCTTCAACCCTTTTGACTCCTTGTTTGGGACGGCTGACTGGTGCAGCCAACATCAGATGGTGGTTGGGGTCTGGAGGGGGGTGGGTACGGACCTTAGGGAGGCTAGGGGTGAGAGGAGTCAGATTGGCTTATTTGGTCTGAGCATGGTACGCTAGAGTGATGTTAACCATGAAGTTGGTGCATTTTGCGAGCTTCTTCCTCGGTTTCTGGACCAAACAGCTTGGATAGACTTCCTCTGAGCTTCTCCCACCTCAGACCACCTAGGAAGGATGCTCTGAGCACGTGGTTTGGATGGGTCAGGGATCCATATGCATGGCTGTGAGGTTTGTATTTTCTGTGATTTATCTGATGGTATCGGTTGCATTGTGTGCAATGGTTGCTGGGATTCGTGGTTTGAGTCATTTCTGATCCAGCAGCACATATCATACATTCATGATCTGATTTTGGTTATATTCTCTGATATTTTTGATGCACATGCACTCAGGAACTAAATTGGACTCCTTGTTATATGTTATTCATATTATATCTTAGTGCAACCCATGCTTTCGAATGTACGCATAGCTAATAATATTGGATAGATTAAGCCTTGTGATATTATGTGCATGTTTCACCATGTTGTATTACTGATATATAAGCTATTTCATGCCCACATATTATCTGATCATATTCTAAGATTTTAATTCGATTCCATGTATGCTCTGAAATTGATAATTCATATCGTCGATTGTAGTGTGATGCAATTTTGATATCTTCTACTATTTTCATTGTTAAGTTACTCTGTTCATGGTGATCTATGTCTGATGTAATGTGTTATGTTGTGCTCATGTATGACCCATAAGATTTTAGACCTCATAACATCCCTATCATGACCCGTAGATGACTAAATTAGTTGTTATATCGATTTACCGAATCGGTAATGTTTGTTTGCTGTTGTGAGTTTCGTGTGTTCCTGATTGGTATGTTTGATTTCCGAGTTGGTTCGGGGCTACTAGGAGGGTATCCGGATAATCCTCCTTCAGCTTGTTGCATACACTGTAGATGCATTAGATTTTAGATGCTTAAGTAGCTTGCATTGCATTTTATCTGATTAATAATTCTGGGCACGTTCTGTTTTTTGGGCCGACGGGCCATGAGTGGGTCCTCTAGCTCCAAAGGCCATTCGCATAAGACCTTCACGTTGGGAGGCCAAGCATAAGATAAGTACTGGGCAGGCGTTCTGCCATTTTGTCTCAGGGTAGGTGTTCCCAAGTTAATAATGGCACCATGTAGGTCACTTGCCGCGAATTGGGATACTTATCCGGCGCACCGCTTTGTGCCTAGCGGTGGGTCACTGTCGGGTGACCGCCTTTGACCAGCGAGGCTGGTGTTCTGGTTCCTTTCGAAGAATGGTTCGGGTGCACCCATTTGGCATAGCTTGTGGAGTTGTAGCCTTCTGTTCTGAGCAACATGGTTGGTATTTTGGTTCCTTTGGAGCGATTTCTGCGGGTGTTACCCGATTGACACCACCGATGGAGTTGTAGCCTTTTGATGCATTTTGTGCTTTTCTATTTTTGTTTCTGATGTTTTTGTCTTAGATAGATTGCATGCATTCTTCCATATAACTCTGATTAGGCCAGGGGCATACTGGGTTTTCTTTATGGAAAACTCACGCATATGTTGATGCGGTGCTTGTAGGTACTTAGACTCCTAGAGGGCAGACTGGACGACTGGTCTTAGATTTTGTACGGGAGGGACACGTCGACCATATATTGGATTAATCTAGGATTAATAAGATAATGGCCCAAAGCACTGACACATGGTGCGTCCCTATTGGATTACACATTTAAGGGTTTAGGGTGGAGCCATCTATATAAGGAGGGGATCCTCCCATTGGATAAAAGAACAAGTGTGCAAACCCTTGCCTCCACCCACCCTAGCCGCCACCTTCTCTCTCTCCCTTTTCGTCCCTCCACCTCCACCAAGCTCATTCCGTGGACTCTAGGGTCGTGGACTCGCGCTCCGTCTTCGAGAGAGTAGGAGACCGACCGGTGAAAAGGATTCCGTAAGGTGACGTCCGATCTTCCTTCCGCTGCCACAGGTTCTCTCCAAGAAAGGTACTCCTGAACCTGTAGAATCGTTGTTTGCTAACATTGGTACCAGAGCCATCTCGGTTACCTTGGAATCCTCACCATGCTTGACGAATTTTTGTTTCATGATAATCTGATTTGAGATAAAAATTCGGTGGTTATGTTTTTTGGAGAAAGAAAGATAACAGAAAAATCAGCATTGCTTATTTACATGATGCCATGTTATATATATTGATTGTTCATGTTTTTTCTTTCAAATTCGTTTTTGATATTCTGGAAATGAAAACTCAGAGGTTTTTTTTATCTTTAAATGAAATAATATGATCGTTCATTTAGAGATATAAGTGGTGCACGTTTGCTGAGTTCTTTCTAACATGCGATTAGGGTTTAGACTAGACTCTACTTGTTGCGCATGTTTTGGTTCATTAGAGCATGCATCTAGGGTTAGATTTTGCTCCTCCATTCTTGCGCATGTATGCATGGTTTAAGATGGAATTTTCCTGATTTTATTTCGAGCCAATATGATATGTTACTCTCCTAACATTGCACATACATAGATGTCACCAGAATTCTGTTTTTTCTGTGTTGTTACCTCTATTCTTTGCGCATGTATTAGATAAAATCAGAAGTTATTTTCGATGTTGATTCTTCTAAATCATGCACATGTATACATGAAATCAGATGTCTATTTTTCCTGATTTTTCCGAATTAGGGTTAGATATTATTTATTCTAATCTTTGAGCATGTATACATGAAATCTGTGTTAACCCTATCATGATGATGTTCTGTTTTTGCGCATGTTTTATATGATAATCAATAGTTTAATTCTCTGATATTTTTTCATGCTTGGATTAGATTATAATGTTTGTATGTCATTTGTATATCATCATGCATGTCGGATTGCATGGATGGATCAAATGTTGTTATCTCTGATTCGTGTACATGCATGACTAGATCTCATGTTTGCGGGAATTTTGTGTATATGTTTGTTTATTTAGAATTTTTCAATATGGGCATGCATCTAGAGTAGATGTTTATTGCCATATGCATATGCATGATATGGTTGTTTTTGGAGCATTAACATGCATGTGATTGATTAGTTTCCTTACTGAAAAATGCACATATATGCTTGTTGTTCTCTTGAAAATTTCGAATTTTTTCTTTCCAATACAAGTATCATAATTATTGTTGATTGCATGTTTATATTGATTAGGGAAGGATTGGCAAATTCTGAAATTTCTTAGAGCATATTATGGGCTGGAGTTTTGTTGCGTTAAAAGTATTTTTTGAATGCTTTCCTTTGATGCACATATATGTGTTGATCTCATTTAAGGAATTTCAGATTTTTTGGAATGATACCATGCATTTCATTTGAAATATTTCCTTTATGATTAAATCCACATACATGTGTTGATGTCATTGAGTTTTTTTCCAGATTTTTCTTTCCTATTGCGAGTAGGATAATTTTTACACTCTCATGATTATGTTGATTGGGGAAAGAAAAGAAAATTTCTGTTTTGAGATACTATTATGGAGATTGATTGGTATTTCCATATACGTTTTTGTTATGCTCTATATATGCGTTGTTTTCTTTATATATTAGTTCCTTCTTATTTGGAAGTGGTGTACACTTTATTCATGCGTGTGATTGTGCTAACGTATGACAAGATTGCGCTTGTATGGTATGAATGGTGTGAATGGATGCTGATTTATTTTTGCTGCCTTATTGAGAGTTGAGCGTAATTTGATTCATTCATTTCCATTTGCAATAGATATCGCAATGGGCTGTAATATTTATAGACTGTAATAATTATGGACTGTGGACTGTTTATTGCCCTAGGGAGACGAGGGGCTTATTTATTTTTATTATTGCGATATTATTGCTATAAGGCTTATGCAGGTTCCCATCTACAGTGCTAAATCCCTATGGGGGATCCTTAGCTTGATATGGAAGTAATGTAGCAATTAATTTCTGTGTGATCTTCATTGGAATGTTCTGAAAGGAACTTTTTTTTGGAACTTGCATGCCTAGTGGGCGTTGCAAGGTAGAAGTGTTTTGTGTAAATCACCTTGTAACCGGCGGATAATTATTTATTTGCTGCTGATTTGCCATGATTTATACGTTTTTAGGGTTATTAAATCATGATGGAGCGTAATATATGAATTGGTAAAATAGCTTTATTAACTATTGCATGAGGATTTGATCGAACGCTTTATGTTTTCCTTTGGTCTGAATTCTATAGTTATTAAGTTAGTTTATTTTTTTATGACTATTGCGGCTCGTTGTATTTTATGCTAGAACTCATGTATCGCTATGTGGTTTTTTGTCCTAGATTTTTATGGCTTCTTCCAACAGCATTGTTGCTGATCTGACTCGAGGAGATAAACTCAATGAAAGAAATTACGATCTGTGGCATCGTAAAATTGAGTATCTCTTCGAGGATCAGGACATGTTAGAAAATAGAACCCAAACTATGTCTCCCCCCGAGGAGGGGAACACTGCGCAGCATCGCAGAAATATGGATGTCTATAATGCATGGAAAAAGAAAGACTGTATTGCTCGCATTACAATTCTGAGTTCGATGCGAGATGATCTGTTACTGTGGTACGAAAAATGGCGAACTGCAAAGGCCTTGTGGGAAGATGTGAAGTTTCAGTATGGAGTGACCTCTGTCACAAGGGCCCGCCAGCTTGGAGTCATGTTTGATGGGTATAGAAGGTGCCAACGTCACACAATGAGGCAGCATATTACCGCAATGTCAAACATGATAAGCAAGTTGAGCGTTGTCGGTCATGCTAAGACCGATGAGGAGCAAGTGTCTGATCTCATCAGATCATTGCCTTTGAAGAGTTGGGAGCATATGAACGTCCATCTGACTCATGCTGATGACATCAGGACATTTGACCAGGCCGCAAAACACCTAGAGCTGGAGGAGGACCGCATGCTTGCGGAAGCCTCTCTAACTGAAGTGTTTGCTGCTGAAGCTGGCTCTCCTCGGAGGAGTGCAGGTTTTAAGCGCTAAAGAGATAGAGCTCAGGGTTTTAAAGGCAAGAAGGGTGCAAATAAAAACAAAACAGAAAAAAGCTGGAAAGAAGCGACCTCGAGGATCCAGAGGTGGGAAAGATAAGTCTAATGTGTCTTGTTTTAACTGCCGAAAGACAGGACATTTTGCTCGTGAGTGCACTGAGCAAAAGGTAATTACTGTGTGTAATCCCTTGAATTGTAATTTGACTAGTTCTGTGATGCTCACTGATCACTCTCCTGTGTGGATTGTGGATTCAGGTGCCACGGACCACGTAACAAAGGATCGTTCTGCCTTCGTGGAATATCACCATGTTCCAAGTGGGAGGCGAATAAACATGGCAAACAACACTAGCATTGAAGTTCTTGGAGTTGGCACAAGCAAAGTGACTTTGCGAAGTGGCCGGATCCTATTACTTCACGTCGTTTTGTATGCACCAGCTATACGGCGAAATATTATTTCTGTTGTTGTTTTGATGAGACATGGTTGTAAAGTTGTTTTTGAGAACAATGATATGGGTTTATACCTTGCTAACATTTATTATGGACGTGCCTTTCTTTCAGACGATTTTATTGTGTTGGACGCAATTTATGATTTCAATCATAACAGTAGTGCCCTTATGAGTCAAAGTTCCCTGAATAATGATTCGGTTATGTGGCATGCTAGACTAGGTCACATTGGTGTTGACCGGAAGAACAAGTTGGCAAAGGAGGGGGTATTAGGAGAATGCTTCAAATTTGAATTGCCGACCTGTGAATCTTGTCTAGCTGGAAAGGCAACTAGAAATTCGTTCGGAAAAGCCATTAGGGCTACTTCTCCTTTAGAACTAATTCACTCGGATATTTGTGGACCATGGAATGTGCGTACTAGACATGGACAAAGTTACTTCAACACATTTATTGAAGACTACACTAGATATGGTCATATTTATCTTATTTCTCACAAGTCATATGCTCTAGAACGCTTTAAGAAATTCATGAGCTTGGTAGAGAATCAATTGGATAATAAGATAAAAACTCTCAGAACGGATAGAGGTGGGGAGTATCTCTCCATAATGTTCAAGGAGTTATGTGATGAAAAGGGGATATCTAGAAAACTCACTATGCCTTATACTCCTCAGCAAAATGGTGTTGCCAAGAGAAGGAATAGAACGTTACTAGACATGGTTAGATCCATGATGGCGCATGCAAGCTTGCCAATTTCATTTTGGGGAGATGCTCTAATGACTACTGCCTATGTCCTCAATAGAGTTCCAACAAAATCGGTTCCCTCAACTCCATATGAGTTATGGACAGGACGGAAGCCTGATTTTAGTCTGCTGCATCCTTGGGGATGCGCGACATACATTCATTCTACTAGTCACCGATATGGAAAATTAGGACCTAGAGGGAAAAAGTGTATCTTTGTAAAATACAGTAATCTCTCCAAAGGTTATGTTTTATCGGGTTAGACGAGAATGAAAGAAGGACGGAACTGGAGTCTAGGGATGCCATATTCTTAGAAAATGCTTTTCCAACTCTTGCTGGAGCTATAAAAGAGTTAGTGGACTTCTTTGAACAACAAGATGAGGACATTGCCACTTCACGGAAGTTGAACATGAGGTTCCACCAGTCAATCCTAGTTGGAGCAGCAATGTTGAGGATCCAATAGCTCTCACGGAGGATGAGCCATCAGATACCCATCTGCGTCGAAGTAAACGCGGGCTCATTCCTCGTAGGCGATTTCGCTTAAAGGAAGAGGCCCTCATGATAGCTCAAGAAGAAATTGATTATGAATCATCTGCGATGACAATAATTGATGAGAAAGAACCGGAGACCTTGAAAGAGGCTTTGGAAGGTCCAAATGCGAAAGAGTGGTTAGACGCTATAAAGGAAGAGTTGGAGTCGAGGAAAGTTAATCGAGTCTGGGACTTGTTCGACTTACCGCCGAACCAAAAGGCCTTTGGGGTCAAGTGGATCCTCAAGATTAAGAGGAAGGCGGATGGATCTATTGATAGATTCAAGGCTAGACTGGTAGATAAAGGCTACACCCAAAGAGAAGGCGTGGATTTTGAGGAAACCTTTTCACCCGTGGTTAGGTTTGCCTCCATCCGCCTTCTACTAGCTATTGTAGCTCAGATTGACTTAGAGCTTTACCAAATGGATGTAAAGACTGCTTTTCTCAATGGAGAACTTGAGGAGGAGATCTATATGGATCAACGTCAAGGTTTTGAAGTCAAACGACAAGAGCGCAAAGTGTGCAAGCTCAATAAGTCCTTGTATGGCTTAAAACAAGCGTCTAGACAGTGGAACATTTGGTACCATCAAGCCATATCAAAGAATGCGTTATCTATGCTTGAGGAAGATCACTGTGTGTACGTTAAGAGATCCAATGGTAAATTTGTCATTCTGACCTTGTATGTTGATGACATACTCATGGCTGGCAATAGCAAAGAGTTGCTGAAATCCACTAAAGAGTGGTTGTCCTCCACGTTTGATATGACATGGGTGAAGCTAACTACGTCCTTGGTGTCAAGATAGTTATAAATAGGTCCAAGAGACTTCTGGGATTGTCTAAAGAGACTTATATTAAGAACATCTTGAAGAAATACCATATAGACAAATGCAAACCAATCGACACTCTTGTTGAGAAGGGTTTGCACTTGAGCCTTGATAAGCATCCTGAGACTCCTGAAGAGAAGGCCAAAATCAGCAAGGTTCCATACTCCAATGCTGTGGGAAGCCTTACGTATGCTATGATGTGTACTAGGCCAGACATTTGTTATGCTGTGGGCATGGTGAGTCGATGTCAGTCTAGCCCAAGCATGGAGCACTGTAAGGCAGTCAAGAGAATAATGAGATACGTCAGAGGAACGAGTAACAACATGCTGTGTTACCAAGCATCAGATCTCCGCCTGATTGACTATAGTGATGCCGATTGGGCTGGAGACATTGATGAAAGGAAGTCTACCTCTGGTTATGCTTTCTTGCTGGCTAAAGGGGCCATCTCATGGTCGAGCAAGAAGCAAACTTGTATAGCCCTGTCGACTACGGAAGCAGAGTATGTTGCATGCTCTGGCGCAGTACAGGAGGCAGTTTGGTTGAGGAGGTTCTTACAACATACTGGGCTAGTAGAGACATCGGATGAGCCTGTTGTTGTCTATTGTGACAACATGGCTGCCCTTTGTTATGTGAAAGACCCCAAATATCATGGAAAGACCAAATATATACAGGTTAGGTATCATTTTGTGAAGGACATCATAGCGAGAAAGGAAGTTGCGTTAAGACATGTGTCTACTAGTCTTATGGTAGCTGACCCTCTTACCAAGGCTATAGCTAAGGACTCGTTTGTGTCCCATGTGAAGTCCTTAGACTTACGTAGACTTTCATGCATTGACATGTCTAACTTCCTTTTATGAGTAATTGTGTTTTCCTTTCCACTATATCTGTTTGGTTTATGTAGTTGTTCTAGCATAAAATATTATTCTGTCAATAGGCTGAAGAATGCTCACTCACACGAGCATTCGCGTCTGCCTCTTTTGATAGCGAGCAGAGATGAGACTGATCATGAGGAGATCTTGTATGATAGATCCAGAGCAGTTCATGATAGGACAGTCACCTTGATTAGGAATCAAGATGAGATCCTCTATGTTGGTGAGGATTGACATGAATGTTCCCACGATTCATGTGACCTATAGAAGCCAAGTGCGAGCATCACATGTGGCGCTAGGTGGCACCTGTATGGTGTTAAGGCAACAATGATGAAGCTCGGGTCAGGCGCAGAGGGGGTGCGACTAGACTAAGACTTCTATGGTGTTGAGAGACAGACATACTGTTGTGTACAGTATGATCCACCATAATATGTTTGTCATACAACATGTGCTGAGCGACCATTTGGAAGTGAAAGGATGGATCCCTGCTCCTTCACTGTGTGAGTCCAAGACTTGATTGTCATTAGTTGCCCTCAGTGACCTTCGACGACACCATGAAGCAAAGAGTTGATGTGACTACTTTGGGATGTTATCTATGACCATGAGAGATTCGGTCTAAAGAGGCATCTTCGGGAAAGGAGTCAACTCTGAGTCTAATGGTGGTGTGGGGCGAAGGGAAAGGTTTGACTCGACTGCACCAAAAGTATTTGTTTTCCCAACTGTATTGCATACAGTAGCAAGTACCTTGAGGACAAGAAGGTATTCTCTCCGAGGGATCGAGATACCGTTCATGTTAAGTGAGTTTCTAAGTAAACCTGGGGAACTGTGATGTGCATTTTGACTGCTTATTTGTTGTTTTATGAGGATGTTGTCATTCTGGCCTTCTAGTAAGGTTTGTAGTTTGAGACTCCTAAATTGCAGGTGCATCACCGGTCGCACGACCCATTTGTCCGTATGATCGGAAGAGTACATGTGTCGGGGACACAGATGGTCGTGTATCGAGGATACATGATCAGAGACTTGCGTATTGTGGATGTGTACTTGGAGAGAGGAGTAGTTGTATGTATCAGGGATATATACATATGTGTGGGGGACACATAAAGAGGTGACATATTGCCATTGGGTGATTGTATGTATCAGGGATATATGCATATGTGTCGAGGACATAAAAGCAGATGACATGTTGTTATCGTGTTGTTGTGCAAGTGGGAGATATTGGATTAATCTAGGATTAATAAGATATTTGCCCAAAGCACTGACACATGGCGTGTCCCTTTTGGACTACACATTTAAGGGTTTAGGGTGGAGCCATGTATATAACGAGGGGAGCCTCCCATTGGATAAAAGAAGAAGTGTGCAAACCCTAGCCTCCACCCACCCTAGCCTCCACCCACCCTAGCCGCCACCTTCTCTCTCTCCCATTTCGTCCCTCCACCTCCACCAAGCTCATTCCGTGGACTCTTGGGTTGTGGACTCGCGCTCCTTCTCCAAGAGAGTAGGAGACCGACCGGTGAAAATGATTCCGTAAGGTGACCTCCGATCTTCCTTCCGCTGCCACAGGTTCTCTCCAAGAAAGGTACTCCTGAACCTGTAGAATCCTTGTTTGCTAACACCATATTCTTCAGTTTGTCTTTTGCTTCCGCATTATTTATGATGTATTTCCCTTTTGAACTCGATGTATGGTATTTGACCTTGTTACCATATATGGATAATCTCTCACTTTTGAGTTATGTTTTATGTTAGTCTATCCATGTATGATGTCTCTACGTATTGTCGAGTCGTTGTTTGGTCTGTCTTTTGTAACTCCTTTGATCGTCGCGGAGGTCTCTGATCGCGACACTTGTAGTGTTTTGCAGTGTGCGTACCCACGAGATCAGGGGCGTTACAGAGTACACCTTCTCTTGTGTGTTATTTTAGAGTCGAGTCGAGCATTTTATGCGAGGTTGGGCTCGTTCTGGTGAGAGCGCTTGACTTGAGAGAGTGCATTTTTCTGAGATGGATGGTCAAGGTTATCGGCAATCTCTGCCTCGTGCTCCTTTGGAGCATAAGGCCGAGTCGTCTCGTGGGGATGGAAGAGATGGGGTTCCATATATGGATTACGTCGGTCCACTCCCGCCACCACGTAGACCTTCTCCTCCTCCTCTGACTCGAGGAGAAGAGGGATTCAGTCAAGATCGAGTTCTTGGTGCACCACCTCCTTTAGCTCGACAGGATACGCCGATGACATCGTGGGAGCAGACCATCCTGTTCGGGTCGCGTAGCCTTCTTGCATAGTTCTTCCCCCAGCTTGCGGGAACAACTATGAGTGGAAACCTCAATATGTTAGTATGCTTCCAACCTTCACTTCCAATAAGGAGGATCTGTATATTTTTATAAATGAATTCGAGGAAGTATGCTCCACGTTCAAGCTTCAATAACTTGATGAGGATTCAATCCGGTTGAGGATGATTTCTTTCGCGTTGAAGGATAACGCGAATAAATGGATGTACAGCCTCATGGGGAGCTCTATTCGGTCTTGAGATGACTTTGTGACCGTCTTTCTGAAGAGATTTTTCCCTCAAAGGAAAACTCAACAGGTACGGCACAAGATACATCAAATGTATCAGACTGAGACCGAATCTTTTCAAGCTTTCTTTTAGAGGCTCAAGGACCTTCTCCAGCAGTGCCCTCAACATGGACTTGAGCTATGGCAGTTGTGCCAGATTGTTTATGAGGGAGTCAACTACAACACCCGTACATTATCGGAGTCGATGTGTCAATGTGATTTCCAAATGAAACCCATCAATGAGGCATGGGACACTTTTGAGTTAATGGATAAACGTACCTTTGAGTGGGAAACCATCAGAGAGCCACCAACCGCCAGGTCTTCTGGTCGAAATGGATCATATCAAGTTGAGTCAACTATCGCATCTGAGGCGAAATTAGGTGCTCTCATGCGTAGGATTTAGAGTTTAGAGTTGGACCGAGCTCCTGTAGCTCTGGTCGCTACTCCCGGGTGTTGTAGGTGTGGACTTATGGGACATGATGACATGGAATACGCTTACGCTCCAAGGGATACTGAGCATCGAAATGCGATGTATGAATAGAGTCCCAGTAATGACCTGTACAGTCACTCCTACAACCCGGGATGGCGTAACCATCCTAACTTCTCTTGGGGTCCTAGTGGGGGTCACGGTCAGAACTCGCACGCTCAACCTCAACCTCCACACCCATCGGCGGCCTACCAACCCCCACATCAAAGGTCTCAACACCATAATTACCAACATGCTCAGGCCTTATCGTCGGGTTATTCGAACCAAACTCCACTACCCCAGCGGGTTGACCCCAAGGACCCTTCTAGTGATCCGACCGTTCAAGCGTTCATGCAGAGCATGCAAAGTACAGTCAAACCTTTGGAAATGCAAGTTAGCAAGTTGGATCATCAGTTCCATGAACGTGAGAAAGGTCAGTTACCAAGTCAACCTGTGGTATATCCCAGGGGTCAACCTGCTCAAACTACGCAGAATGTGCACAATGTTGAAAGTGACCCTTCCCAACATGCAAATGTTGTCCATACCTTAAGATTGGGAAGGGTTGTTAACACCAATGTGGAAATGCCTGAAACCAACCCTGTTGGTGACTCTTCTGAGGAGGGTCGTGAGTCTTTCAAGGAACCTAATTCTAAGACTCCTCCTCATGATAGTTATGTCCCCAAGGCACCAATCCCTCATAGGTTGACTAAAAACGTGATAAGCATTGGGACAAAATCTTTGAGGTACTTAGGCAAGTCAAGGTGAACATTACGTTGTTGGACGTTGTTCAGCAAATGCCACTGTATGCCAAGTTCCTTAAGGACTTTTGTACCGTTAAGAGAAGAGCAAATGTTCCCAAGAAGTCATTTTTGGCCGCCAATATGAGCTTGATACTGACACAACCCATGCAAGTCAAATACATGGACCCCAGTTGTCCTGCTATCTCTTGAATGATCGGTAATGTGACAATTCCTCAAGCTCTATTGGATTTCGGAGCATATGTGAACCTCCTGCCCTACTCTGTCTATGTCCACCTTGGAATAGGAGATCTTAAACCAACGAGGACAATCCTTCAGTTGGCTGACAGATCCGTCAAGATTCCACGAGGGAGTGTCTAGAATGTCCTTATTAAAGTGGGTGACTTCGTATTTCTAGTTGACTTTATTATCTTGGATACTGAACCTGTGTCCAACCCACAAGGAGAAATTCCAACGATCCTTGGGAGGCCATTTATTGCGACATCTAATGTTTTGATCAATTGTCGCAATGGCTTGATGAGGTTGTCTTTTGGAAACCTCACGACGGATTTCAACATCTTTACTCTTGGTAAGCAACCCGGGCTCTTCGACGATGTTGTCGGAGCCAATTTCTTTCAGGACACGGATGAGCCCGAGTCATTAGGCATGTTCAACTCACATGGACATATTATTGAGGTGCCTAATGACCAGGTTGCGAGTGAAAACGATCATGAGGAATCTGCCTGTGAACCTTTGGATGAGGAGGCACATCTGGGTGCTTGCTCCTCTTACCCTGTGGTCCTTGAGCCACGTGAAATTAACTCTGAATCCAACAAGGACCCACCTCTGGTCGAGCTCAAATCGCTCTCCAATAACCTTAAATACATCTTTTTAGGGGATAATGAGACTTTGCCACTCATTATTGCTTCTGATCTCGCAAAACATCAAGAGGTTGCCCTTAAAAAGTGCTCCTTGAAAACAAAGAGGCTATCGGGTGGTCCTTGAAGGATATCAAGGGAATTAGCCCTGGTATTGTTCAGCATCGGATCCACGTGGAAGAGGATTCTAGGCCCCACCAGGACCCACAACAAAGATTGAATCTTGTACTGAAAGAAGCCATCCGAAAGGAGGTTCTTAAGTGCTTGGATCATGGTATAATCTATCCTATCTCTGATAGTTCATGGGTGAGTTTTGTCCATGTGGTTCCCAAGAAGTCATGCGTGACGGTTGTTGAGAATGAGCATAATGAGCTCATCCCGACACGCCTACAAACTAGCGGGCGAGTTTGCGTTGATTATCGCAAGCTCAATGCGGGAATGCGGAAATATCATTTCCCGTTGCCCTTCATTGATCAGATGTTGGAAAGGTTGTCCAGACATGAGTATTATTGTTTTCTTGATGGATACTCCGATTACAACCAAATTCCCATCACCCCCGAGGATCAGGAGAAAACCACCTTTATTTGTCCCTTTGGCACGTTTGCCTACCGTCGCATGCCATTTGGGTTGTGTAATGCGTCGGCAACTTTTCAATGGTGTATGATAAGCATCTTCTCCGATATGGTAAAGTGTTTCCTTGAGATATTCATGGACGACTTTTCCATATTTGGCGTTTCCTTTGATGAGTGCCTTCGTCACTTGAGCCTTGTCCTCAAGCGATGTCGTGAGAAGAACCTCACTCTCAATTGGGAGAAATGTCACTTCATGGTAAAGCGAGGGATTGTACTTGGACATATGGTCTCAAGTAGGGGAATTGAGGTCGATCCCACCAAAGTGGGTCTTATTGCTAATCTCCCACCACCATGTAATGTGAAGGATATCCGTGCCTTTTTTGGGCATCCTGGATTCTATCAGCGTTTCATTCGGGATTTTAGAAAAAATGCTCGACCTCTCACCACTTTGTTGGCTAAGGATGTCATTTTGGAGTTCACACAGGATTGCCATCATGCCTTTTTGACCTTGAAGAAATAGTTGACTTCAGCTCCCATAATTAAGGCACCATAGTGGACTGAACCCTTTGAGTTAATGTTTGATGCATCTGACTTTGTTATGGGAGCAGTGTTTGGGCCACGATTGGACAAATTGCCTCATATGATCTACTATGGTAGTAGAACACTCAATGATGCCCAATTGAACTACACTGTGACCGAGAGGAATTCTTAGCGATCTTATTCACTTTGGAAAAATTCCGGTCATAATAGATTGACTCCCACGTGATTATCTATTCTGATCACACAGCCATCAAGCACCTCATGGCGAAGAAAGATGAACAATCCCGAGTCTTGAGATTGATCTTGTTGTTCAAGAATTCGATCTCAAGATTCGGGACAAAAAAGGGTGTGAAAATGTTGTAGCAGACCACCTGTCTCGTCTTGAGACGACCAACCCACATGACCAAATTATTAACGACAAATTTCCTGACAAGTAGTTGTTCACGATCGAAGATAACCCTTGGTTTGCCGACATCGTGAACTACCTCGTGACCGAGCAACTTCCTGTTGGTTGGTCAAAATCTGACCAAACCAAATTTAGATCTTATGTCAGATTCTTTCACTGGGACGCCCCCTACCTATTCAAATACGTCTCTGACCAAATTTTCAGGCGGTGCGTCCCCGATAACGAGTTCCAAAGTGTGCTCCATTTTTGCCACTTTGGGCATGTGGAGGTCACTTTGGCGCAAAGAAAACTACCGCCAAGGTGCTCCGATCTGGATTCTACTGGCCTTCTCTTTTAAAGATGCTTACGAATTTTGTAAGCATTGTGATAGGTTCCAGCACCTTGGCAGGATTAGTCGACGTGACATGATGACTTTGCAAAATGTCCTTGTCGTCAACATCTTCGATGTGTGGGGCATCGACTTTATGGGTCCTTTCCTGAATTTGTTCAGGAATGTTTACATTCTGGTGGCCGTTGACTATGTGTTTAAGTGGGTTGAGGCTATCCCCACAAAGACCAATGACAACAAGGTGGTCACCAAATTCTTAAAGGACATTTTTGCGCGATTTGGCACTACTCGTACCATAATCAGCGATAGGGGTACCCACTTCTGCAATTGCTCATTTGAAGCTATTATGAGGAAATATTCAATCACCCACAAGCTTGCGACCCCATATCATCCGTAAACTAGTGGGCAGGTCGAAGTCTCTAACCGTCAATTAAAGCAAATCCTTGAGAAGACGGTTAATTCCTCGAGGAAGGATTGGTAAACTAAGTTGAATAACGCGTTCTGGGCCTTCCGCACCGCGTATAACACCAATTTGGGTATGTCCTCATATTGGGTAGTGTACGGTAAGGATTGTCACCCACCCGTCGAGCTTGAGCATCGTGCTTTCTGGGCGATCAAGAACCTGAATAGGGATCTTGATCAAGCAGGGGTACAACGTAAACTCGACATTGTAGAGTTGGAAGAGGTATGCAATGATGCGTATGAAAATGCCAAAATTCATAAGTCCCGAGCCAAGTTGTTTCACGATCGCATGATTATGCGAAAGGTGTTTACGGCCGGGTAGAAGGTGTTGCTCTACAATTCTCGGCTTCATCTGCTTGCGGGTAATCTCCGCAGTCGCTGGTCTGGCCCTTTTATTGTCCAAACCGTATTTCCTCATGGAGCGGTTGACATCCTGAACCCAGGGAATGGGGACGTGTTCCAAGTTAATGGACAACACCTCAAACATTACTTGGACGGGGCACCAGCTGAAGTCGAGGAGGTCATGTTCCTTCATGAACCTCTCTCGCACACAACCATTCATGTTCCTGCATGAATGGTTGAGCTTTCATGTTTGTATAAAGTTAAATTTGACAACAAGAAAAAAAAAATTATACTCCATGAGTGAGCATTGATTGTTGTGGGCTCCAACCCTTGAGTATTTGGGCCCTATTTCTTTCACTTATTTGTATCCCTTCTTAAGCATCTCACAGGTTTTGAGGGAATTCGGGTTATGTCCATGAACATGACCATAACACTTTCCTTGTGCTTTACGTTGGTGAGATGTTTCCTTTTTCATGCATAAATCTATGTAGTATCATTCTCACATTCATTGTGGAAATGCATGAAGTTGGTGTGGGGGGGTATTTTACGTGTGTACATAGTCGAGTCTTTTTCCATTGATTTTGTTTTCTTTTGTGTGTATTGATAGGGTCATGTTAGTGTGCTGCATTTAATAACGATATATCTGCTTGTCATGATCTTTGGGTGACTTGTCTTCTTTCAAAATCTTCATGTGTTTGCGAAAGGAATGTTTTGTGGGTTTTGCGTGTGTTAGCATGTGTCAAACCGTTGGAAGTCAAAGTAAAAGGAAACTCCCAAAATTGTCTTGAACTTGATGCATTAGGATATCTAGTACAATGGCTTTAGGACTTATCAAGTCGTTAGGATGCACCCTGGTCATCCCTCGGGGGGCGAGTATTCATAGGGTTTCAGTACTCAAACAATTAAAGAAGTTCATCCTGAACCTAGTGAGTCAATAATTCGTGTCTATTTATTTAAGGAAGTTTGTTGTAGTAAATAACCCTTTAAATCTTGTTGTGAGACAATAAGTATAGGGGTTTTGGTTCATGTGTAGATAAGAAATAAGTGAGTAGATGTTCTCTATTCTCGCACGGCTCCTATCACTCGGGAAAGTAGGTCTGAGGGGACTTATTGCTTGGTTATTTCGAGTCATCTGACTTGGGATGCACCGGCCGAACTCCCATTACACGGGTGGTAGGGATTGCCCTATGTGGAGATTTGGGGAAAGGTGTATGTGATAGTGTAAGTCCTCATAGGCAATGATGCACGAAACCTGACCGTTTGAGAATGAAACTCCAACTAGTAAGAGAAAGAAAAAAAGTTAGAAAAGAAACAAGAAGAAGAAAAAAAGGTAATGCAAATAAGAACCTTACTGAACTTGACACTTTGTATCACTTGAGGAAGTTGAGGTTGTCCATGTCTTTCACTTAAGTCCTTATTTAACTTGCACGAATGGTTCATTAGGCTAGGTGTGTAGACTAATACCAATATAAACTCTGCCCGTAGGATTTCTGCGTCCAATGATCGATAAAAATGAGTCCATGAGTTGAGTTTGTAGATTGAATAATGCATTTCTGTTCGGATTTTGTGGGTATATCCGCTGAAAACCCTCAGGAGACAACACTCCTCCTCCTTGGCGACAAGGAGGTTTAACGGCTTGTTGTACGTGCGATGTGCAACCGTGATTCCTACGAAAGTGAGTTAGGATTTCCGTTTTTTCGTAAGCTTTTTCCTTTCTTTTATTTTTCTCTTTCTTTGTTTTCCTCGGGACTAGGAAAAGTTAGGTGTAGGGGTATATGATGGACATCATATCATGCATACATTTGTGTCTTATATCCGTTATCTTTCACCTAAACAATGCTGCGTAACGAGTTTTATGTTTGAGTTTCAGGAATAAACAGGATTGAGAAGAAGCGGCATAAAAGGACCTAAAAGTAGGAAAAAAGACTGAGTTGAAAGACTTAGGGACTAAGATGCAAGGACCCTGAATGTATGCCCAGAGGACCAATGAGCGAATCAAGAAGCTCCACACCATCATGGGGAGTATTTTGGCAATTCGATTCGGGTCGGAGCTTCAACAACCGACTTGGATACATCACACATGAAAACGCCATCCAAGAAAGCCCACACAAAATCCAGACCAGATCCAAACCCTGTAGACCTCCAATTGGCGGGTTGCCCCAGATCCGATGTCGTTTAGTCGGGTTATGTATAATTGTGTGTTATGTCTATTTTTGGTATTGTATTAGTCCCATACTAGGGTATTGTCCTGAATTACCTTTTTCTATGGCTATGAATAGAACACTTCCTCCTTCTTTAGTGTAAGCATGGAATGTACCTAAACCTGGAACTCATGTGAAGAACAAAGATAAGCAAGGGAGGTGTCTGAAAATCATGCCAAACCAATCAAAACAAAGTTTCTTCAATAAATCAAGCGAGCAAACACTATTACAATTGATTGACACCATTTCATGCTTATATTTGTATCTTATATCCATTATCTTTCACCTAAATAATGCTATGTTACGAGTTGAAACATAAAAGAACCCAAAAGCAATAGGTTTGAAGAGATGAAACATAAAAGGACCCAAAAGCTAGGAAAAAGGACTCGATTGTGAGATCTAGGGACCAAGATGCAAGGGAGAAGGACCTGAATGCATGACAGAGGGACCTAAGAGCAAAATAGAATACTTCATACCATCGTGGGGTGTATTTTAGCAATTGGATTTGGGTCGGAGCTCCAATAAACGAAGTAGATGCATCCAAGACCACCAAATACACAAAGAAAAGCCTAGAACAAGATTCAACTGGATCCGGATTTTTTGGACCGCCAATTAACAGTCTGGGACCGCCAATTGGCGGTCTGGATCAGCCCAGATCTGCTACGTTTTCTCCTGGACTTGTATTAATGTTTGTTTTGGCTATTTTTGGTATTTGTTTAGTCCCACATCGGGGGATTGTCCCGGATTAGCTTTTTCAATGCCTATAAATAGAACTCTTCACCTTCCTTTGTAATTACTCCATGCTTGTGGCCATTCTCCCTAATTGAAGTGAAAGCCTTGAAGCAAGGAACTCAATGCCGGAGATGCTACTGGTATTGTGAGTCTTCAATCAATAAAATTTTCTTTGTTTTGTGCCTCTTTTATGGTTTGTGCATGTTTTAGTTTAATCATCTTCTATTAAATCTAGCTTAGTTAATATGTTTTCTTTGCTTAGCATAATAACTAGTGTAATGTTTAGTGAGTAGTTCCATCCCCTTTGGGGGGTGGAGCAGATGTATAGACATGCATTAGAGAATGGGATGAGTGCTTTATTTTTAATGTGTTGATAAAACATGAATGTATGCTTGCTTGTTTAGGATAATTTATAACTTGATGAGTTTTGCCAAAATGATTAGACACCTCTCATGCTTGTTTAGGTTCTGAAATAAACAACTTGCATATGCAAATGTTAATCAACTATGTTGGTGAATAGATTGATAGGTTTTTCCATAACATTTAGACACTTCCTATGCATGATAAACACCACCTTAATTTGTGCTTAAAGAATGTATTCTACACCCACCTTTTTGCATGTGTACACTCACTCCACCCCTTAGGGGTTTTTCCCATTCCTGAAATTCCAGCATTCTCGTTTTGTTCTTAGCTTAGTTCTTATCTCATCGTTTGTTTCTTTCGTTCGCATTTCATCCTTCTTAGCGTAATTTAGTGTATAGTAGCATAATCAATCTTTCTCCCCCAATTTTTGCCACTTGATTTCTGATAAACAAGAGGCTGCTCACCTCCCTGAGGATGACCCGTACTTGCCACCGCTACATCACGGCCGTGCACTTGCGGTTTTAAATTAAAACGTTCAACAAGTTTTTTGGCGCCGTTGCCGGGGAGGTGCCAGTCCAGACTCTTGTTTGGACGATTCGAGTGGATTTAATTTTTGTTTTGTAGTTTTTCTTTCTTTCAGGAGACTTGGAGTCGAAAGGAGAGGCATCTGGAAACGGCCTGAGACCGCCAATTGGCGGTCTGGTGAGCTGCTTTTGCCTTCTTATTTCTCTGTCGTGTTGCCATAATTGATCTAGTAATCTGGGACTCAATTTTGCATGTTCTGACTCTTAGATTGTTCCCAGATTAATAATCAACTTCCCTTAAGCAACTTGGACCCTAAAACTCAAAGCAAAAGATTAGGCATTCTTTTTGTTTAGCTCATGCATCATGTATCTGACTTAGGCATTTAGATTGTCTTTTATCTTAGCTTTATTTTTTGTTGCTGAGAACTGACGTGAGGTATGCACCTTCTACTCTCATTCATGCATTTCGTATGAACATGCATTAGTTAGTAGGAAGTGCATTGCAACAAGTGTGAGTTAAGCGTTTGTTTGGAGAGTTGATTGCTAGATTAGGACTCCAAAACGCTACTAAGGAGGGGCTGTCCCATAAAAGATAAGGTGGGGGATTTCATTACCCTTTCCTTCGCCCCAAAAACCACACTAATCAAGAGCCTAATTTTTAAAATCAAGTAGACATTGGCCCTAAGGATTTCGGGCGTATTAGGAGAGTGATCCGGTCCCGACCGTCATGACCTGATCGGCGTTGCCCACTTTGTCAATAGTAGGAGAGACGAGATCCCCGGTTCTTGGCTCACTTGCTTGGCTTTGCGGTCCTCGTTTTAGGGAGGTGAGACATGTTGAGACCGTGTGACCTTGCAGTTAAGCGTCGTCTAGTTGTAAGGACCTATAGCGACCTTAGGATTGCTTGACCCTTGTTTGCTTGTGTGCTTCTACCTGTACCCATCCGCCATAGCATAAGGACTTCTTCCCTTCTCTCCTTAGTCATTCTTTCTCTAATGTGTTCCTCCGTCTTCTCCTCTACGCACATTCGTTGTAAAAAAAATAAAAAAATTGGTATGTGTGCACCTTTGTGCATGCTTTCGTGGACACGAGACGAGAGTGGTCGTTTGACGATGAGCTTTGTCAATCCGGCTTCCGTAGTCAATTTCTTGACGCCTTCCTCCTCTCATGTCGCACACTGTTCGGGTTCATTGGCTAATAATTTCCGTGAGGAGCAGTTGCTGGACCCACCTGTTCGACCTGTTCTTCCAGTTGTCGTTCCCATACCTCTCCGTCATCGATGCTACCCAAGCCGTAAAGCTCTACCCTCATGCATCATATTGCCAGAGGCAAATGGGAACCATTTTGAGGTTAAGCCTCAGTTTATTTCCATGCTCCCTCACTTCACTGGGAAAGGTGACCCCTATATCTTTCTCAGGGAATTTGAGGAGGTCTGTGTTATGTTCAAGCTGCAACAACTTACCACAGACTCCATCCATCTTAGGCTTGTCACCTTTGCGCTGAAGGATGACGCCAAGAAGTTGTTGTACAACAACCAAATCATCGGACTCAAAAATTGAGGAACGAAATCCTCATGCCCTCACCATGGCATTGAGTTGTGGTGTCTTTGTCAGATTATTTACGAGTATCTTCACATCCCATCCTGAACGCTCCTTGAGTCCATGTGTCAAGGAGAGTTCTTGGGAAAGGATGAAAGGGAGGCATGGGCTTTCCTAGAAGACCTTGCTGAGAAAATAATGCAATGGGAGAGTGTAAGGGAACCACCTGCATCATCTAATATAGGAGCGAGGATCGCGAATGCAAACTCGACTAGATCAGGTGCCGCATTTGCTATCGATGCCAGTACGGCCACCGAGGCACGCATGGCGGCCTTAATGCGCCGTATGGATTCGATTGAGCTCCAAAACCAACAAAGTGCACCTCGCATGTCCACATCTGGTCGAGTTCCCTGTCATTCATGTGGTATGATAGGTCTTGTAGAAAGCGAGTGTGCGTCCATTACTCCTGAGATGGAACATGACAACGCCATCTGTGACAGAGCTAGGAATGACCCATACTCATTATCTTATAATCCTGGATGGAGGAACCACCACAATTTTTTCATGGAACCAAAATAATGTCCAGGGTGGTCCTTTAAACTCCTCTCGACCACCTAACCAATCATACCAACCTCCCATGCATGCACAATCTTATCAGCCACCCCAAGCTCCAATCACCAATCAATCGGGTTTCCCAAATTCCAGTAATATGGAAACCCGTCTCAATTCGCTTGAGACCTTGACTCGTGGATTTGAAAACTCAATGAAATTTTTTATGTCAACCACAAGTCAAGTTCTCACTTCAAATCAGCAGACCATCAAATCTCTAGATCTTCAGATGGGTCAATTGGCTCAGTCTGTACATGAAAGAGAGAGTGGCTCTTTGCCTAGCCAGCCTGAGGCTAACCCCCGCATGTACCAGCAACAACCCATGCAAAATGAAAATGTGGTACCTCGGGGGAGGCAAGTGAACCATGTGGAGGAACCTGTTCACCATGTCAATTCCATTTTGACCTTCAGGAATTGAAAGCAGGTTGACAATCACATTTCTTTGCCACACCCACCACCACTATGCAGCCCCTTAGTGGGAATGGTGGTGAACAAGAGGCTGAGGGTGAGGGTAATACACAAAGGCTTTCTTCTCAGGCACCGCAGAAAACCTACCCGCCAAAAGTTCCTTATCCGAGTAGGTTAACCAAAAATTAGAGTGACATGATGGATAAAATATTAGAGGTGTTCAAGCAAGTGAAGGTTAACGTCCCCTTGTTGGATGTCATCCAACAAATACCTCAATATGCCAAAGTGTTGAAGGATCTTTGCACAACAAAGAGGAAGACCAATGTTCCTAAGAAAGCATTCTTGGCTGCAAATGTAAGCTCACTGATTGACATCATTTCATGCTCATATTTGCATCTTATATCCATTATCTTTCACCTAAACAATGCTATGTAACGAGTTTTATGTTTAATTTTCAGGAATAAATAGGTTTGAAGAGATGAAGCATAAAGGACCCAAAAGCTGGGAAAAAGGACTGAATTGTGAGATCAATGGACTAAGATGCAAGGGAGAAGGACCTGAACGTAAGACCAAAGAGCAAAACAGAAAACCCCACACCATCATGGGGAGTATTTTGGTAATTCTATTCGGGTCGGAGCTCCAAAAAGTCAAGTAACCGCATCAAAGACAAACAATACCAGCAGGAAAAGCCCACAACAAATTCCAACCCGATCCAAAGTTTATGGACCGCTAAATGGCAGTCCAGATCATTCTTGATCCGTCCCAATTTCTCCAGCACATGTATTTGAGGATGTTTAGGCTATTTTTGGTATTTGTTTAGTCCCACATGGGGAATTGTCCCGGAGTGCCTTTTTCTATGGCTATAAATAGTACTCTTCACCTTCTAATGTAACCACTCCATATTTTAAGTCGCTATTCTTCCTACTAAAAGTGAGGTCTTGAAGCACACACTAAAGTAGGAGGATGCTGCTTGAAATGTGAGTCATTTATTAATAAAAGTTTCTTTGTTATGTTATTAGTTTCATTTTGCTTGCTTTACTTTGTTTAATTTCATTTCATTAGTTTTAGTAGATTAGTTAATATGCTTTCTTTGCTTAGTTTAATAATTAGTGTAATGGGTAGTGAGTAGTTTCATCCCCTTTGGGGGGTGGAGTTGATGTTCATACATGCATTAGAGAATGGAATAAATGCTTTATTTACAATGTGTTGATAAAACATGAGTGGATGCTTGCTTGTTTAGGATATAATTTATAACTTGATGAGTTTTGCAAAATGTTTAGACACCTCTCATGCTTGTTTAGGTTTTGAAATAAACAACTTGTATATGTAAATGTTATCAACTAGGTTGGTGAATAGATTGATAGGTTTTGCCATAACATTTAGACACTTCCAATGCATGATAACACCACCTTCATTTGTGCTTAAAGAATGTGCTCAACACCCACCTCTTTGCATGTGTGCACTCATTCCACCCCTTAGGGGTTTTCCATTTCTGAATTCCAACACTCTTCTTTTGTTCTTAGTTAAGTTTTAGTTAATCGTTTGTTGCTTTCTTTCGCATTTCGTATTTCGTAGTGTAGTGTAGTGTAGAGTAGCATAAACAACTCTCTTCTCCATATTTTTGCCACTTGATTTCGTGCAAACGAGAGACTGCTCACCTCCCTGAGGACGACCTGTATTTGCGACCGCTTCAACGTGGTCGTGCACTTGCGGTTTAAATTAAAACGTTCAACAAGTTTTTGGCGCCGTTGCCGGGGAGGTGTCATTCCAAACTCTTGTTTGGACGATTCGAGTGGATTTAATTTGTATTTTGTAGTTTTCTTTATTTTAGGAGACATGGAGTCACAAGGGAGGCAACAGGAGAAATTGGAGGCCAACCTGGGCACTTTACACCGCCAATTGGCAGTCTGGTGAGCCTTGTTTTCCTTCTATTTTCTTCGCCTTGTCATAATTGATGTAGTGACCTGGGACTTGATTTAGCATGTTTTTACTTATAGTTTGTTCCCAGATCAATAATCAAACCTCCTTTAAGCAACTTGGACCCTAAAACCCAAAGCAAAAGATTAGGCATTCCTTTTGTTTAGGTCTTGCATCGTGTATGTGACTTAGGCATGTAGATTGTCTTTTATTTTAGCTTTATTTTCATTTGCTGAGTGCTGGCGTGAGGCACGCACCATCTACTCACATTCATGCATTTCGTATGAACATGCATTAGTTAGTAGGAAGTACATTGAAACAAGTGTTAGTTGAGCGTTTCTTGGAGAGTTGATTGCTAGATGAGGACTCCAAAACGCTACTAAGGAGGGGCTGTCCCATAAAAGATAAGGTGGGGGATTTCATCACCCTTTCCTTCTCCCAAAAAACCACACTAATAAAGAGCCTAATTTTAAAATCAAGTAGACATTGACCCTAAGGACTTCGGGCGCATTAGGAGAGTGATCCGGTCCCAACCGTCATGACCTGATCGGCGTTGCCCACTTTGTCGATAGTAGGAGAGACGAGATCTCCGGATCTTGGCTCCCTTGCTGGGCTTTGTGGTCCTCATCGTAAGGATGTCTGACCTCGCAGTTAGGCGTCATCTAGCTGTAAGGACCTATAGCGACCTTAGGATTGCTTTAACCTTGTTTGCTTGTGTGCTTCTACCTGTACCCATCCGCCGTAGCATAAGGACTTCTTCCCTTCTCTCCTGAGTCATTCTTTCTCTCCTGTGTTCCCCCGTATCCTCCTCTACGCACATTCTTTGTAAAATAAAAAATTTGGTCTGTGTGCACCTTTGCGCATGCTTTATGGACACGAGACGAGAGTGGTCGTTTGACGAGGAGCATTGTCAATCCGGCTTCAGTAGTCGATTTCTCGACACCTTCCTCCTCTCGTGTCGCACACTGTCCGGGTTCAATGGCTACTAATTTCCATGAGGAGGAGCAGTTGCTGGACCCACCTGTTCGACCTGTTCTTCCAGTTGTCATTCCCATACATCTCCGTGATCGATGCTACCCAAGCCGTACAGCCCTACCCTCATGCATCGTATTGCCAGACGCAAATGGGAACAATTTTGAGGTTAAGCCTCAGTTTATTTCCATGCTCCCACATTTCACTGGGAAAGGTTACCCCTATATCTTTCTCAGGGAATTTGAGGAGGTCTGTGCTATGTTCAAACTACAACAACTTAGCACAGACTCCATTCATCTTAGGCTTGTCCCCTTTGCGCTGAAGGATAATGCCAAGAAGTGGTCGTACAGCAACCAGGCGAATGCCTTTAGGACTTGGGATGAGTTTCAGTCTGCATTCCTCAAAAAATATTTTCCAAATCATCAGACTCAAAAATTGGAACGAAATCAATTCGTTCTATCAACATGAGACCAAATCATTCCATGCATACTTAGAGAGGTTCAAGGAGCTACTATCCTCATGCCCGCACCATGACATCGAGTTGTGGCGCCTGTGTCAGATTGTTTACGAGGGTCTTCACATCTCGTCCCGAACGCTCCTTAAGTCCATGTGTCAAGGAGAGTTCTTAGGAAAGGATGAAAGGAAGGCATGGGCTTTCCTAGAAGACCTCGCTAAGAAAACCATGCAATGGGAGAGTGTAAAGGAATCACCTGCATCATCTAGCGTGGGAGCAAGGATCGCAAATGCAAACTCGACTAGATCGGGTGCTGCATTTGCCGTCGTTACCACTACGGCCACCGAGGCACGCATGGTGGCCCTAATGCGCCGTATGGATTCGATTGATCTCCAAAGCCAGCACGATCTATCTAATGTGTCTGCATGTGGTTCAGTTCCATGTCATTTATGTGGTAGTGATTGACATCATTTCATGCTCATATTTGTATCTTATATCCATTATCTTTCACCTAAACAATGCTATGTTACGAGTTTTATGTTTAGTTTTCAGGAATAATTAGGTTTGAAGAGATGAAGCATAAAAGGACCCAAAAGCTGGGAAAAAGGACTGGATTGTGAGATCTGGGGACCAAGATGCAAGGGAGAAGGACCTGATTGCAAGACAGAGGGACCTAAGAGTAAAACAAAATACTTCACACCATTATGGGGAGTATTTTAGCAATTGGATTCGGGTCGGAGCTGCAACAAACGAAGTAGATGCATAAAAGACCACCAAAAGCACACAGAAAAGCCCAGAATAAAACTCAACTGGATCCGGACATTTTGGACTGCCAATTGGCGGTCTGGAACCGCCAATTGGCGGTCTGGATTAGTCCAGATCCGCCAAGATTTCTCCTGGACTTGTATTAATGTTCGTTTAGGCTATTTTTGGTGTTTGTTTAGTCCCACATCGGGGGATTGTCCCGGATTAGCTTTTTCCATGGCTATAAATAGAACTCTTCACCTCCTATTGTAATCACTCCATATTTTAAGTGTCTATTCTTCCTACTAGAATTGAGGCCTTGAAGCACACACTAAAGTAGGAGGATGCTACTTTTAATGTGAGTCATTTTATCAATAAAGTTTTGTGTTTCTTTCATTGTTTGTTTTATGCTCCTTTTATTGTTTGTGCATGCTTTAGTTTAATCGTCTTTTAATTCTAGCTTAGTTTTAATATGCTTTCTTTCCATAGTTTAATAATTAGTGTAATGTTTAGTGAGTAGTTCCATCCCCTTTGGGGGGTGGAGTAGATGTACATACATGCATTAGAGAATGGGTGAATGCTTTAATTTCAATGTGTTGATTAAACATGAATGTATGCTTGCTTGTTTAGGATAGAATTTATAACTTGATGAGTTTTGCCAAAATGATTAGATACCTCTCATGTTTGTTTAGGTTCTGAAATAGACAACTTGCATATGTAAATGTTAATCAACCAAGTTGGTGAATAGATTGATAGGTTTTGCCATAACATTTAGACACTTCCTATGCTTGATAAACACCACCTTCATGTGCTTAAAGAATGTATTCTACACCCACCTCTTTGCTTGTGTGCACTCACTCCACCCCTTAGGGGTTTTCCATTCCTGAAATTCCAGCACTTCTATTTTGTTCTTAGCTTAGTTTTTATTTGATCGTTTATTTCTTTGTTTCGCATTTCCTACTTCTTAGCGTAGTATAGAGTAGAGTAGCATAAACATCTTTCTCTCCCAATTTTTGCCACTTGATTTCTGATAAACAAGAGGCTGCTCACCTCCCTGAGGACGACCCGTACTTGCCACCGCTTCATCGCGGCCGTGCACCTGCGGTTTTAATTAAAACGTTCAACAAGTTTTTGGCGCCGCTGCCGGGGAGGTGCCAGTCCAGACTCTTGTTTGGACGATTCGAGTGGATTTAATTTTTGTCTTGTAGTTTTCTTTGTTTCAGGAGACTCACATTGAGAAGGGGAAGCATTTGGTGAAGTTTGGAGGCGGTTTGAGAGAAGAAGACCGCCAATCAGCGGTCTACAACCGCCAACTGGCGGTCTGGTTGTTTCATTTCACCTAGAAATTTCTTTGGAGTATTTTTTTTAATGATATAGTGGTCTGGGACTTAATTTGGCATGTTTTGACGTATAGTTTGTTCCCAGATCAATAATCAAACCTCCCTTAAGCAACTTGGACCCTAAAACTCAAAGCAAAAGATTAGGCATTTTTTTTGTTTAGGTCATGCATCATGTATGTGACTTAGGCATTTAGATTGTCTTTTATCTTAGCTTTATTTTCTGTTGCTGAGAGCTGGTGTGAGGTACGCACCTTCTAATCTCATTCATGCATTTCGTATGAACATGCATTAGTTAGTAGGAAGTGCATTGCAACAAGTGTGAGTTGAGAGTTGTTTGGAGTGTTGATTGCTAGATTTAGGACTCCAAAACGCTACTAAGGAGGGGTTGTCCCGTAAAAGATAAGGTGGGGGATTTCATCACCCTTTCCTTCGCCCCAAAAACCACACTAATCAAGAGCCTAATTTTAAAATCAAGTAGACATTGGCCTTAAGGAATTCGGACGCATTAGGAGAGTGATCAGGTCCCGACCGTCATGACCTGATCGGCGTTGCCCACTTTGTCGATAGTAGGAGAGACGAGATCCCCGGATCTTGGCTCACTTGCTGGGCTTTGTGGTCCTCGTTGTAGGGAGGTGAGGCGTGTTGAGGCCGTGTAACCTCGCAGTTAGGCGTCGTCTAGCTGTAAGGACCTATAGCGACCTTAGGATTGTTTGAGCCTTGTTTGCTTGTGTGCTTCTACCTGTACCCATCCGCCGCAGCTTAAGGACTTCTTCCCTTCTCTCTTGAGTCATTCTTTCTCTCCTGTGTTCCCTCGTCTTCTCTTCTACGTACATTCTTTATTTGAAAAGAAAAAAAAAGAGAGTTGTGGTTTGTGTGTGCACCTTTGTGCATGCTTTCGTGGACACGAGACGAGAGTGGTCGTTTGACGAGGAGCGTTGTTAATCCGGCTTCGGTCATCGATTTCTCGACACCTTCCTCCTCTCGTGTCACACATAGTTCGGGTCCAATGGCTGCTAATTTCCGTGAGGAGGAGCAGTTGCTGGACCCACCTGTTCCACCTGTGCTTCCAGTTTTCGTTCCCATGCCTCTTCGTGATCGATGCTACCCGAGCCGTACAGCTCTGCCCTCATGCATCGTATTGGCAGAGGCAAATGGGAACCATTTTGAGGTCAAGCCTCAGTTTATTTCCATGTTCCCTCATTTCACTGGGAAAGGTGACCCCTATATCTTTCTCAGGGAATTTGAGGAGGTCTGTGCTATGTTCAAGCTGCAACAACTTAGCACAGACTCCATCCATCTTAGGCTCGTTCCTTTTGCACTAAAGGATGACGCCAAGAAGTGGTTGTACAGCAACCAGGTGAATTCCTTTAGGACTTGGGATGAATTTCAATCTGCATTCCTCAAGAAGTACTTTCCAAATCATCGGACTCAAAAATTAAGGAACGAAATCAATTCGTTCTATCAACATGAGACCGAACCATTTCATGCATATCTTGAGAGGTTCAAAGAGCTACTATCCTCGTGCCCTCACCATGGCATTGAGTTGTGGCGTCTTTGTCAGATTGTGTATGAGGGTCTTCACATCCCGTCCAGAACGCTCCTTGAGTCCATGTGTCAAGGAGAGTTCTTGGGAAAGGATGAAAGGAAGGCATGGGCCTTCCTAGAAGACCTCGCTGAGAAAACCATGCAATGGGAGAGTGTGAGGGAACCACCTGCATCATCTAGTATAGGAGCGAGGATCGCGAATGCAAACTCAACTAGATCGGGTTCCGCATTTGCTATCGATACCACTACGGCCACCGAGGCACGCATGGCGGCCTTAATGCGCCGTATGGATTCGATTGAGCTCCAAAACCAACAAAGTGCACCTCACATGTCCACATCTGGTCCAGTTCCCTGTCATTCATGTGGTAGGATAGGTCATGTAGAGAGCGAGTGTGAGTCCATTCCTCCTGAGATGGAGCGTGTCAACGCCATCTATGATAGATCTAGGAATGACCCATACTCATCATCTTATAACCCTGGATGGAGGAACCACCCCAATTTTTCATGGAACCAAAATAATGCCCCGGGTGGTCCTTCAAACTCCTCTAGACCACCTTACCAATCACACCAACCTCCCATGCATGCACATTCCTATCAGCCATCCCAAGCACAAACCACCAATCAATCGGGTTTCCTAAATTCCAATAATATGGAAACACGATTCAATTCGCTTGAGACCTTGACTCGTGGACTTGAAAACTCAATGAAAAATTTTATGTCTACCACAAGTCAAGTTCTCACTTCAGATCAGCAGACCATCAAATCTCTAGAGCTTCAGATGGGCCAATTGACTCAGTCTGTACATGAAAGAGAGAGAGGGTCTTTTCCTAGCCAGCCTGAGGCTAACCCCCGCATGTACAAACAACAACAAATGCAAAATGAGAATGTGGTACCTCGGGGGAGGCAAGTGAACCATGTGGAGGAACCTGTTCACCATGTCAATTCCATTGTTACCTTAAGGAATGGAAAACAGGTTGATAATCACATTTCCTTGCCACACCCACCACCATCTATGCAGCCCCTCCGTGGGAATGGTGGTGAAGAAGAAGCTGAGGGTGAGGGTAATACACCAAAGCTTTCTTCTCAGGCACATCAGAAAACCTACCTGCCAAAATCTCCCTATCCAAGTAGGTTAAATAAAAAGCAGAGTGACAACATGGACAAGATAGTAGAGGTATTTAAGCAAGTGAAGGTTAACATCCCCTTGTTGGATGTCATCCAACAAATACCTCAATTTGCCAATGTGTTGAAGGATCTCTGCACAACCAAGAGGAAGACCAATGTTCCTAAGAAAGCATTCTTGGCTTCAAATATCAGCTCACTTTTTTCCAATCCTACCTACACAAAATACAAGGACCCGGGGTGTCCTACTATTCAGTGTACGATAGGGGACACTAGACTGAGCAATGTTTTGCTTGATTTAGGATCAGCGGTCAACCTCCTCCCATTCTCTGTTTATCAACAGTTGAACTTGGGAGAATTGAAACCAACTAAGATCACCCTCCAACTGGCGGATAGATCCATTCGTATTCCCATGGGGATTATCGAGGACGTGCTTATCAAAGTTGGAGATTTTATATTTCCAGTCGATTTTGTTGTCCTCGATACCAATCCTGTTGCGAACACCCACTCTCAAATACCTTTGATTTTGGGTAGACCATTTCTGGCAACCTCCAATGCCTTGATTAATTGTAGAAATGGTCTCATGAAGCTCTCATTCGGTAACATGAGTGCCGAGTTTCATGTGTTCAACTCTGGTAGGCAACAGGAACCCATGGATGAACCTTTAAATCTAAATCTCATCCGCCAATTGGAGAAAGCACCACAAAATCAACGAACACCTCTAACACCAATGCAACCCGTTGAGAATGTTATTAGGCTCAGCGAAGACTCATTGCCTGTCTTTGCAATGCAACATAGTGAGCTGGCCTCGAACATGAATGTCCAAAGGGAGTGTTCGTTGCATGATTCAGTTGAGAGTACTAGTGAGAGTGAGACACCTCATCATATGCCTACACCAGAAGGTGTCTCTACCTCATGTCTCATGGCCATTGAGCCATTTGAGCTTTATATTGACTCCAACAAGGACCCACCTATGACCGAGCTTATGCTTGATGATCTAAATGATGGTGGGAGGTCCTTGTTGGATGACTTGGGGAGAAGCCCCATTCTTAGTGATGCAGGTCTGCTGCATCCATCGAATGAGCTTGAGGAACTCATTCCGATGCACCCACCTATTGGTTGGATGGTTTTCTTCGATGAGCAATTAAACCCTAGTGAGGCAACACAACTTCATTCTTTGTTGCCCACACCCGACCAATATCATGAGGGGTTCGAGCCTTTCAGCTTTGACCTTTCACCCCTCATGACACCTCAGAGTACCAGTGGAGTTTGCCCATCTCGGCAAGTCTCTGGTCCTCATGACTTGATGTTCTCATTTGATGTTCCTTGACCAAATGATTATGAGAATATCTTGGTTGATGTATATATCTTGAAAAAAAACAAAAAAAAATAAAAAAAGAAAAAAAAGGAAAAAAAAGTGTGTAATAAAAGACTCCTTCAATGAGCATCGATTGTTGTGGGCCCCAACCCTTGTGTACTTGGGCCCAATCTCTTCACGTATTTATCTCCCTTCTTCAGCTTCTCACAGGTTTTGAGGGAATTTGGGTTTGTGTCCATCAACATGACCCTGAACGTCCCTTTGTACTTCATGTTGGTGAGATCTTTCCTTTTTCATGCATGTATCCATGTAGTATCTTATTCACATTCATTGAGGACAATGCATGAAGTAGGTGTGGGGGGTGTTTTACGTGTGTACATAGTCGAGTCTTTTTCCTTTGGTTTTATTTTCTTTTGTTTGTACTGCTAGGGTCATGTTAGTGTGCCGCATTTAACATTGATATATCTGCTTGCCATGATCCTTGGGTGACTTGTCTTCTTTTGCTTGCCGAGTGCTTTAAAATGTTCACATTTCTTTCAAAATCTTCATGTGTTTGCGAAAGAAAATGTTTTTGTGGGTTTTGCGTGTGTTTAGCATGTGCAAAACCGTTGAAAGGCAAAGTAAAAGGAAAGCTCCCAAAATTGTCTTGAACTTGATGCATTAGGATTTCTAGTTTATTGGCTTTAGGTCTTGTCGAGTCGTTAGGATGCACCCTGGTTTTCCCTCAGGGGGCGTGTAATCATAGGGTTTCAGTACTCAAACATTTAAAGAAGTCCACCTTGAACCTAGTGAGTCAAATAATTCGTGTTTGTGAGTATAAGGAAGTTTGTCGTAGTCGAGGGCCCTTAATCTCTTTTTGTGAAACTTAAGTGTAGGGGTTTTGGTTCCCATATAGATAAATAAGTGGTGTTCTCTCTTCTCGCACGGCTCCTATCACTCGGGAAAGTAGGTCTGAGGGGACTTTGTGCCTGGTGCTTTCAAGTCATCTGACTTGGGATGCACCGACCGAACTCCCGTTACACGGGTGGTAGGGATCGCCCTATGTGGAGATTTGGGGGAAGGTGTACGTGATAGTGTAAGTCCTCATCGGCAATGATGCACCAAACCTGACCCTGGGAGAATCAAACACCAACCAATAAAATGCTCCAAAGAAAAAAAATGATGAAAGAAAAAAAATGATGAAAGAAAAAAAAACGAAAAAAAAGCGAATAAGAACCAAAATGGACTCTACACATTGTATCACATTCAGAAGTTAAGGTTGCCCATGTCTTTCACTTAAGTCCTTAACTAACTCTCACGAATAACTCATTAGGCTAGGTGTGTGGACCGATTACATATATAGAGTTGACCCGTAGTATTACCGCGTCCCATGGTCGACAATATAAGTCCAACGAGTCGTGTAGCTAGATTGATTAATGCATCTTGTTCGGATTTTGTGGGTATATCCGCTGAAAACCCTCAGGAGACAACACTCCTCCTCCTTGGCGACAAGGAGGTTTAATGGCTTGTTGCACGTGCTAAGTGCAACCGTGATTCCTACGAAAGTGAGTTAAGATTTCTTGTTTTTCGCATGCTTTTCACTTTCTTTGTTTTGCTCGGGACTAGCAAAAGCTAGGTGTGGGGGTATTTGATTGACATCATTTCATGCTCATATTTGTATCTTATATCCATTATCTTTCACCTAAACAATGCTATGTTACGAGTTTTATGTTTAGTTTTCAGGAATAATTTGGTTTGAAGAGATGAAGCATAAAAGGACCCAAAAGCTGGGAAAAAGGACTGGATTGTGAGATCTGGGGACCAAGATGCAAGGGAGAAGGACCTGATTGCAAGACAGAGGGACCTAAGAGTAAAACAGAATACTTCACACCATTATGGGGAGTATTTTAGCAATTGGATTCGGGTCGGAGCTGCAACAAACGAAGTAGATGCATAAAAGACCACCAAAAGCACACAGAAAAGCCCAGAATAAAACTCAACTGGATCTGGACATTTTGGACCGCCAATTGGCGGTCTGGATTAGTCCAGATCCGCCAAGATTTCTCCTGGACTTGTATTAATGTTCGTTTAGGCTATTTTTGGTGTTTGTTTAGTCCCACATCGGGGGATTGTCCCGGATTAACTTTTTCCATGGCTATAAATAGAACTCTTCACCTCCTATTGTAATCACTCCATATTTTAAGTGGCTATTCTTGCTACTAGAAGTGAGGCCTTGAAGCACACACTAAAGTAGGAGGATGCTACTTTTAATGTGAGTCATTTTATCAATAAAGTTTTGTGTTTCTTTCATTGTTTGTTTTATGCTCCTTTTATTGTTTGTGCATGCTTTAGTTTAATCGTCTTTTAATTCTAGCTTAGTTTTAATATGCTTTCTTTCCATACTTTAATAATTAGTGTAATGTTTAGTGAGTAGTTCCATCCCCTTTGGGGGGTGGAGTAGATGTACATACATGCATTAGAGAATGGGATGAATGCTTTAATTTCAATGTGTTGATTAAACATGAATGTATGCTTGCTTGTTTAGGATAGAATTTATAACTTGATGAGTTTTGCCAAAATGATTAGACACCTCTGATGCTTGTTTAGGTTCTGAAATAAACAACTTGCATATGTAAATGTTAATCAACCAAGTTGGTGAATAGATTGATAGGTTTTGCCATAACATTTAGACACTTCCTATGCTTGATAAACACCACCTTCATGTGCTTAAAGAATGTATTCTACACCCACCTCTTTGCTTGTGTGCACTCACTCCACCCCTTAGGGGTTTTCCATTCCTGAAATTCCAGCACTTCTATTTTGTTCTTAGCTTAGTTTTTATTTGATCGTTTATTTCTTTGTTTCGCATTTCCTACTTCTTAGCGTAGTATAGAGTAGAGTAGCATAAACATCTTTCTCTCCCAATTTTTGCCACTTGATTTCTGATAAACAAGAGGCTGCTCACCTCCCTGACGACGACCCGTACTTGCCACCGCTTCATCGCGGCCGTGCACTTGCGGTTTTAATTAAAACGTTCCACAGGTAGGATAGGTCAAATATGGGTTGACTTTGCATCCATTCCTCCTGAGATGGAACATGTAAATGCCATCTATGATAGATCCAGGAATGACCCATATTCATCATCATATAACCCTGGATGGAGGAACCACCCTAATTTTTCATGGAACCATAACAATGTCTCAGGTGGTCCTTCAAACGTTTCTCGACCACCTAACCGACCACACTACCCTCTCATGCATTCACAGTCTCATCAGCCACCCCAAAGTCAGAACACCAACGAACCAGGTTTCCCAAATTCAAACAACTTTGAAACACAGTTTAATTCGCTTGAGAAACCTGACTCATGGACTTGAGAACTCTATGAAAAAAATTATGTCACCCACAAGTCAAGTTCTCACTTCAAATCAGCAGACCATCAAATCTCTAGAGCTTCAGATAGGCCAATTGGCTCAGTCTGTACATGAAAAATAGAGAGGTTTTTTTCCTAGCCAGCCTAAGGCAAACCCCCGCATGTACCAGCAACAACACATGCAAAATGAGAATGTGGTACCTCGGGGGAGGCAAGTGAACCATGTGGAGGAACCTGTTCACCATGTCAATTTCATTTTGACCTTCAGGAATGGAAAGCAGGTTGGCAATCACATTTCCTTGCCACACCAACCACCATTTATGCAGCCCCTTAGTGGGAATGGTGGTGAACAAGAGGCTGAGGGTGAGGGTAATACACCAAAGCTTCCTTCTCAGGCACCGCAGAAAACCTACCCGCCAAAAGCTCCCTATCCGAGTAGGTTAACCAAAAATCAGAGTGACACGATGGACAAGATATTAGAGGTGTTTAAGGAAGTTAAGGTTAACATCCCTTTGTTGGATGTCATCCAACAAATACCTCAATATGCCAAAGTGTTGAAGGATCTCTACACAACCGAAAGGAAGATTAATGTTCTTAAGAAAGCTTTCTTGGCTGCAAATGTAAGCTCACTTTTTTCCAATTCCGTCTACACAAAATACAAGGACCCTGGGTGTCCTACTATTCAGTGTACGATATGGGACACTAGCATGAGTAATGTTTTGCTTGATTTAGGATCAGCGGTCAACCTCCTCCCATTTTCTGTTTAGCAACAGTTAAATTTGGGAGAATTGAAACCAACTAAGATCACCCTCCAATTGGCGGATAGATCCATTCGTATTCCAAAGGGGATTATCGAGGACGTGCTTATCAAAGTTGGAGATTTTATATTTCCAGTCGATTTTATTGTCCTCGTTACCAATCCTTTTGCGAACACCCACTCTCAAATACCTTTGATTTTGGGTAGACCATTTCTGGCAACTTCCAACGCCTTAATTAATTGTAGAAGTGGTCTCATGAAGCTCTCATTCGGTAACATGAGTACCGAATTTCATGTGTTCAGCTCTGGTAGGCAACAGGAGCCCATGGATCAACCTTTAAATCTAAATCTCATCCGCCAATTGGAAAAAGCACCACAAAATCAACGAACACCGCTAACACCAATGCAACCCATTGAGAATGTTTGTGCGCCCAACGAAATCTCATTCCCTGTCTTGGCAATGCAACAGAGTGAGCTGGCCTCGAACATGAATGTCCAAATGGAGTGTTCGTTGCATGATTCAATTGAGAGTACTAGTGAGAGTGAGACACCTCATCATATGCCTATACCAGAAGGTGTCTGTATCTCATGTCCCATGGCCATTGAGCCATTTGAGCTTCATATTGACTCCAACAAGGACCCACCTATGACCGAGCTTATGCTTGATGATCTAAATGAAGGTGGGAGGTCCTAGTTGGATGACTTGGGGAGAAGCCCCATTCTTAGTGATGCAGGTCCGCTGCATCCATCGAATGAGCTTGAGGAACTCATTCCGATGCACCCACCTATTGGTTCGAGGTTTTTGTTCGATGAGCAACTAAACCCTAGTGAGGCAACACAACTTCACTCATTCATGTTGCCTACACCCAACCAATATCATGAGGGGTTCGAGCCTTTCAGCTTTGACCTTTCACCCCTCATGACACCTCAGAGTACCGGTGAAGTTTGCCCATCTCGGCAAGTCTCTGGTCCTCATGACTTGATGTTCTCATTTGATGTTCCTTGACCAAATGATTATGAGAATATCGTTGTTGCTGTCTATATCATGTAAAAAAGTCGGAAAAAAAGAGAGACAAAAAAAGTGTGCAATAAAAGACTCCATGAGCGAGCATTGATTGTTGCGGGCCCCAACCCTTGTGTACTTGGGCCCCATTTGATTACGTATTTGTCTCCCCACTTCAGTATCTCACAGGTTTTGAGGGAATTCGGGTTTGTGTCCATCACTATAACCATGAACTTCCTGTTGCGCTTAATGTTGGTGAGATCTTCCCTTTTCATGCATAAATCCATGTAGTATCTTGCTCACATTCATTGAGGACAATGCGTGAAGTAGGTGTGGGGGGTGTTTTACGTGTGTACATAGTTGAGTATTTTTCCTTTGATTTTGGTTTCTTTTGTGTGTATTGATAAGGTCATGTTAGTGTGCTGCATTTAATATCGATATATCTGCTTGTCATGATCCTTGGTTGACTTGTCTTCTTTTGCTTGCCTAGTGCTTTAAAATTTTCACATTTCTTTCAAAATCTTCATGCGTTTGTGAAAGAAAATGTTTTTGTAGGTTTTGCGTGTGTTTAGCATGTGCAAAACCGTTGGAAGGCAAAGTAAAAAGAAAGCTCCCAAAATTGTCTTGAACTTGATGCATTACGATATCTAATTTACTGGCTTTAGGTCCTATAGAGTCGTTAGGATGCACCCCGGTTTTCCCTCGGGGGGCGTGTAATCATAGGGTTTCAGCACTCAGACATTTAAAGAAGTCCACCCTGAACCTTGTGAGTCAAATTATTCGCGTCTTAGTATAAGGAAGTTTGTCGTAGTCAAGGGCCTTAATCTTTTTTTTGTCAAACTTAAGTGTAGGGGTTTTGGTTCCCATGCAGAGAAATAAATAAGTGGTGTTCTCTCTTCTCGCACGGCTCCTATCACTCCGGAAAGTAGGTCTGAGGGGACTTTGTGCCTGGTGCTTTCGAGTCATCTAACTTGGGATGCACCGACCGAACTCCCGTTACACGGATGGTAGGGATCGCCATATGTGGAGATTTGGGGGAAGGTGTACGTGATAGTGTAAGTCCTCATAGGCAATGATGCACGAAACCTGATCCTGGGAGAATCAAACACCAACCAATAAAATGCTCCAAAGAAAAAGAAAAAAAACTAAAAAAAAGAGTCAAATTAGAACCAAAATTGACTTTACACATTGTATCACATTCAGAAGTTAAGGTTGCCCATGTCTTTCACTTAAGTCCTTAACTAACTTTCACGAATAATTCATTAGGCTAGGTGTGTGGACCGATTACGTATATAGAGTCGACTGGTAGTATTACCCGTCCCGTGATCGACAAAATGAGTCCAACGAGTCGGGTAGCTAGATTGATTAATGCATCTTGTTCGGATTTTGTGGGTATATCCATTGAAAACCCTAAGGAGACAACACTCCTCCTACTTGGCGACAAGGAGGTTTAACGGCTTGTTACACGTGCTAAGTGCAACCGTGATTCCTACGAAAGTGAGTAAGGATTTCTTGTTTTTCGTATGCTTTTCTCTTTCTTTGTTTTGCTCGGGACTAGCAAAAGTTAGGTGTGGGGGTATTTGATTGACATTATTTCATGCTTATATTTCTATCTTATATCCATTATCTTTCACCTAAACAATGCTATGTAACGAGTTTTATGTTTAGTTTTCCGGAATAAATAGGTTTGAAGAGATGAAGCATAAAAGGACCCAAAAGCTGGGAAAAAAGGACTGAATTGTGAAATCTGGGGACTAAGATGCAAGGGGAAGGACCTCAACGTAAGACCAAAGGACCAAAGAGCAAAACAGAAAACTCCACACCATCATGGGGAGTATTTTGGCAATTCTATTCGGGTCGAAGCTCCAACAAGTCAAGTAGTCGCATCAAAGACAAACAATACCAGCAAGAAAAGCCCACAACAAATTCCAACCCGATGCAAAGTTTATGGACCGCCAATTGGCGGTCTGGGACCGCGAATTGGTGGTCCAGATCACTCTGGATCCGCTCAACTTTCTGCAGCACATGTATTAGAGGATGTTTAGGCTATTTTTGGTATTTGTTTAGTCCCACATCGGGGGATTGTCCCGGATTGCCTTTTTCTTTGGCTATAAATAAAACTCTTCACCTTCTATTGTAATGACTTCATATTTTGAGTGGCTATTCTTCCTACTGAAGTGAGGCCTTGAAGCACACACTAAAGTGGGAGGATGCTACTTGAAATGTGAGTCACTTTAGTAAAAGTTCCTTCTTTATGTTGTTTGTTTCATGTTGTTTGTTTTCCTTTGCTTAATTTCATTTCATTGGTTTTAATAGCTTAGTTAATATGCTTTTTTGCTTAGTTTAATAATTAGTCTAATATTTAGTGAGTACTTACATCCCCTTTGGGGTGGTGGAGTAGATGTACATACATGCAAATGAGAATGGAATGAATGCTTTATTTCCAGTGTGTTTATAAAACAGAAATGTATGCTTGCTTGTTTAGGATAGAATTTATAACTTGATGAGTTTTGCCAAAATGATTAGACACCTCTCATACTTGTTTAAGTTTTCAAATAAACAACTTGTATATGTAAATGTTAAATCAACTAGGTTGGTGAATGGATTGATAGGTTTTGCAATAACACTTAGACACTTCCTATGCATGATAACACCACCTTCATTTGTGCTTAAAGAATGTGTTCAATACCCACCTCTTTGCATGTGTGCACTCACTCCACTCCTTAGGGGTTTTCCCATTCTTGAATTGCAGCATTTCGTTCTTAGCTTAGTTGGTATTTCATCGTTTGTTTCTTTCTTTTGCATTTCGTACTTCTTAGTGTAGTGTAGCGTAGAGTAGCATAATCAACTCTCTTCTCCATTGTTTCGCCACTTGATTTCGTACGAACGAGAGGCTGCTCACCTCCCTGAGGACGACCCGTATTTGCCACCGCTTCAACGCGACTGTGCACTTGTGGTTTAAATAAAATGTTCAACAGGTGGTTCCTCCAACTGGGGTTTTATGATGAAGAATATGGGTCATTTCTGGGGCGAGAGTTAATGGTATTGACCTCCTTCATTTCTGGAATAGTGTAGCCACACTCCTCACTCACATGACCAACCATACCACACCTATGACATGAACGGAGCTACATGCAGATGCTTGGGAACTTTTCGTTTGGTTCTAGAGGTCCATTCAGTCCATACGACGCATCAAGGCTACATAGCGTGCCTCATTGGCCATATCGGAATCAACGATTAAAACTAGACCTACGTTCGCTTGGTTGGAATTCACGATACTCGCTCCTATGCTACAATGTGATGAAGTTGGTTCCCTAATACATTCCCATTGCATGGACTTTTCAACAAGGTTTTCGAGAAAAGCCCATGCATCTCTCTCTTCCTTTCCCAAGAAATCTCCATGACACATGAATTCAAGAAATGTTCGGGATGAAGTGCTAAGACCATCGTAAACAATTTGACAAAGGTGCCACAACTCGATGTCATGGTGAGGGCATGAGGAAGTAGCTCCTTAAACTTCTCAAAGTGTGCATGGAATGTTTTAGACTCGAGTAGATAGCAAGAATTGATTTCTTGTCACAAATTTTGAGTTCGATGATGAGGAAAATACTTTTTGAGAATTGTATATTGAAATTGGTCCCAAGTTGCGAAGGCGCTCGCGAGGTGGCTATACAACCACTTCTTGGCGTCATCTTTCAGGATGAAAGGGACCAGTCAAAGATGGATGGAGTCTATGCTCAGCTGCTGCAGCTTGAACATAGCACATACCTCCTCAACTTCTCGGAGGAAGAGATACGGATCACCCTTACTCGAGAAATGACGAATCATAGAGATATACTGAGGTTTAACCTCAAAGTGGTTCCATGTTGCTTGGGGCAACGTGATGCAGTACGAGAGAGCAATCTGTGCCGGAAGACATCAATCTCGCAGAGAAACGGGAGCAGGTAGCGGAATAGGTGGGTTTAGCAACTGCTCCTCCTCATGGTACTGATTAAGCATGGAACCAAGACTGTGTGGGACACGAGAAGGGGAAAGTGTCGAGAAATTGACTACTGGGCCAGGATTGATGACGCACCTCGTCAAATGACCACTCTCATCTCGTGCCCACACAAACATGCACACATACAAACCAAACGTAAAAAAAAATTTAACTAACAAAAAACTGAGAAGGGTGCGTAGGTGAGAAAACCAGAGGACACACAGGAGAGGGGAGAAGTGCTTAAGTTGCGAGGTATGGGTGAGGGTAGAAGACAAGGAATCAAACACTGCTCAAACAACTTACGGCTATAGGTCCTTAGGCTAGACAACACGTAACTTTGAGATTTCTAGTCTCAAGACGCCTCACCACTCTACAACGAAGACCACAATGCCCAGCAAGTGATACCATATCCGAAGATCTAGTATCTACTACTATCGACAAGGAAGGCGACACCAATCAGGTCATGACGGTCTCAACTAGGTCACTCTGCTAGTGCGTCCGAAATCCTGATGGGCCAATGTCTAATTGCTCTTAGAATTAAGGCTTTAGAGGTGGTTTTGGGGGCTAAGGAAGGGGTGATGAAATCCACCACCTTATTTTTATAGGTGGTGCCCCTTAATTTTATTTGATTCTTAAACTAGCAAGCAACTCACCAAACAAACACTAACCTCACTCTTGTTTCAATGCAAACCTTACTCACTGATGAATGTACTATTGCGTGAATGAGTGTTAAGGAATGTGTATCTCGCTCCAGCAATCAAAGATAGAAATGAAAACTAAGAGAAGACAAATAACATGCTCAAGTCATCACTAGATGATGCATGACCTAAACATAGCAAATGCCTAATCTTTTGCTTTGGGTTTTAGTGTCCTAGTTGATTAAACAGCCTTTTTGGGTTAAGAGGTAAACTAGGAGTGGTAAAAAACTAAAACAAATCAAGAAACATGCTCCCAGACACCAAACAAGATGTATGATCTATAGGAGAAACTACGGGACTAGCAGAGATTACCAGACCGTCAATTGGCGGTCTACTTAGCTCCAAACGCTTCTCCCAACCACCCACCGAAATATGGAGCTTACCTGACCACCTGGACAACACCACAACTACAACAAAAAATAAAAACACTAGAATCACCCTAGCAAAGGTTGGGACAAGGCGCTCCCGGCAACGGTGCCAAAAACTTGTTAAACGTTTTACTAAATAACCGCAAGTGCATGGTCGTCAGTGAAAATGGAGCAAGTACGTGTCGATCCACAGGGAGTGTTTGCGACCTTTGAGTGATCAAATTCAAGTAGGAAATAACAATGGAAGAAGAAATTATTACACTACGATTAAAAGACAAAATACAAACTAGATGCAATTGCAAACTAGAGAAATTCAACAAACAATACAGAACGAAATATGGATGAACCCCTGAGGAGTGGAGTGTGTTCACAGATGAGGTGAGAGAAGTGATGAATGACGCATGTAAGCATGTATGTGTGTGTCATGTGAGTGTCTTCATGCATAAAAAGTGTCTAAAGATTTGGCAAGATCTATCAATCCATTCGCACACCATATTAGCAATAACTACTTGATTATCATGAGACGAGACTCAGCATGAGAAGTGTCTAAAATTATTGCAAAAGTCTTCAAAAACCAGGAACTCATGTGAAGAACAAAGCTAAGCGTGGGAGGTGTCTGCAAATCATGGCAAAATCCATCAAAACAAAGTTTCTTTTTAATCAATCAAGCGAGCAAACACTAATACAAACACACGGCTAACATGTAGCATATCCAACAGGAAATTTCAGCCAATAAACATAAAGAAACCACGCACGGGAAGTGTCTAAATCTTATGGTAAAACCCATCAAAAATACCCCAATACGTAGATGATTAAAACAAACCCGATGAACATACAAACATTCAAGTCTACACAATCAAAATTCGTCAAACATCGAAACGTCAAAAACATAAATGTACATCATCCCCAACCCCAAATGGGTATGCAACTACTCAATACTCATTATGCTAACATTCATATTAAGACGAGAAAATATTGTACTTATACTAGGATTACTAAAACATAATTAAGATAAGCATGCAAGAATTAAAAGTGAAAACATAAAACTAACAAAGACTTATTTTATTCGTGACTCACATGACAAGTAGCATCTCTCCACTTGAGTTTTTGCTCCAAGCTTTTACTCCAAGTACAGAGAATGGCCACCAAGCAAGGAGTTGATTACAAAGGAGGAAGAAGAGTTCTATTTATAAGCATGAAAAAAGAAAACTGGGGACAATCCCCCGAAGTGGGACTAATGAAACATTCCCATAATAGATATAAACATATAACCCATATCCACGAGAAACTCAGTCGGATCTGGGCCCAAATCAAATTGCCAAAATACTCCACATGATGATGTGGAGTTTCTCGGTTTGCTATTTGGTCCCTTTGGGCTTACGTCCAGGTCCTTTCCTATTGCAGATGGGTTCTTGTGTATGACCGAGAGGTCCATTTTGCTTCATTTAAGTCATTTCTTCTTACGTCTCAGTCCTTTTTCTATTCCCTTGTCTTATTTATTACCTAATACCTGAAATATAACAACAAACACTCGAGTAGCACAATATTGGGGTAAAATTAAGGATATATAGCATGAATATGATGCATGATATGCTACTAATCACATGTTGGCGTTTGGTCTACTATTATGATTGTTATGATTGTGTAGCAAATTCATTGTGACCCTATGTAGTGGACCTGAGGGACCATAGTTCCCATTGCATTGTTAGATGTACAGCTCTACGGAGCAAGATGACTGTCCGGCTTGTGTGCCAGCGGAGATGAGTGGCCGACGCTTATTCTGGCAGATATGATCGTCCGGTTGTGGCACAGCTCGACGAGTATGACCGACCAGGGCGACGACTCTAGAGGATGTGGAATTGTGGACCACGTGATTAGATTTGTATCGATGACTCGAAAGTGTGACCCTTACCCAAACCTCATACTAGTGTAGCTGTGAGTGCAGGTCTGTCGTGTACTTTTCGTAAGACCACTTGTCCTTACGGTACCCGTCTTCGGATACCCGATGATGTTGAGGTTGATGATCTTATGACCCCCGAGTGGGGTAGTGCCCGTTACACTTTTACATGTTGCAATAATGCTAGTACGATAGGTCATGTATTGTACATTCACATGCTTGTGGATGGTCTTGGTATATGCAGTTTCCTTATGGAAACTCGGGCATTGTTATCTCATTTGCATTTTCGGACCTCAGTAGGTGCTGGTTCGGGTGGAGACCGAGGACAAGTGCCCACCAGGACTGGATCCTCTCGTCTTACTTCATAGGTTATTATGATTATAGTATTGTACTTCCTTGTATTTTTGTAGTCATACTTTGGGCAAACTCTTGTATAATGGTGCACCTTTTGGATTTTATTTGAGTAATGTCCTCGTGTTTCCCTGGTTTTAATTCTTTGAATATTGTTTAAATTTTCCATTGTTTCGGGGATGTTACAACTTTGTATCAGAGCAGGTTGGCTCTGGTGTACTCATCCAAAGAAACTACCCTTAGAAGTATTGTAGAAGAATTTTGCATTTCTTTTAGTAGATCATGCATGCATAGTCGAATTATTCTGTTTTCTTGATCTTGGTTCTAGATGCCTCCAAGACGTGTAGGACTAAACTGCGCACGCGTAGCTCTTGTGAGGTAACTGGAGGCACAACGTGGGAGGAAGAGCAATGGACGCTCGTATTGAGCAGGCAGGACTGGACGTAATGCACTCGAGATTTATGCACAATCATTTGCCTACCTTTGAGGGCGGAGTTGATCCGGAGGCAGCAAAGGATTGGATTTTAATGATTCAGAGGATTTCAGGATGATCGGGTGCCTTCCGAAGATGAAGGTAGATCTGCCTACCTGTGTGCTGGGTGGTCAGAAGTCCAACTGCTGGAGTACCACTTCGGCGGTGGTGTTTGGCTACAAGGAGTATATCAACTAGGACGATCCTCTATAAGGATTTCCAGGAGAACTATCAGGAACCCCGGAGGTCGTAGGGCAATCTTTGTGAAATGTAGGCAAGTGGCCCCGGATTGAGGGGAGCAGCTCTCACAGATCATAGGTGTGTAGGAATTGTCGTAGAATTCACCCTAGACGACCTTGCTTTTTTAATTTTGGGGCTTGCTTGGGTTACGGACAAGTCGAACACTACATCCGGGATTTCCTAGCAAGAGGCCCGAACTGCAGAGCCAACCGACCTAGTGTCTGACCTGATCAGGGGAGAGGTATTGGATGTGTCTTCACTATCCAGGTTGAGGAGATGAGGGACGCCAACACCGTGTTGGAAGGTACACTTTCTGTTGAGAGTCATGTTGGTAGAGTACTCTTTGATTGTGTCTCTACGCACTCCTATATCTCGAACAAGTTTGTGGGTGTGTTGGGTCATACCCCTGTGCAACTGACTATCTGTTTGGAAGTCAGTGCACCCATGGGTGAGTTTGGCACTGTGGGGAGTTTTTCCCTCGACACCATAGTTATTTCTGGAGACCAAGATTTTCTGGCAGATCTGGTCTTGCTACCGATGGAAGACTTCGACGTCATACTCAAGATGGACTGGCTGTCACAGTACGATCTTCGGGTGTTTTTCCGTGAGAAGAAGATTCTTATCCAAAGGAAAGACCACCGTGATGTGCTGATCAAGGGAACGAATCATAGTATCCAGAGTAAAGGTTTATGGTGTTCTTGGCTACTCTAGTAGTTACAAATCCTGAGGTGAGGAGCATGTAGTTCCAGATCCCGAGATATTGAAGTCGTGTGGGAATTTTCAGAGGTGTTTCCAGATGATATTACCGGCTTACCGCCACACATAGAGATCGAGTTTGGCATCGATTTGGTAACTGGAACCACTCCACAATCGAAGACTCGGTATCGGATTGCACCTGCAGAGTTGACAGAGTTAAAGCAGCAAGTGCTGAAGTTGATGGATTGTGCGTTCATCTAACTTAATGTCTCAGCTTTGGGAGCGCTAGTGCTTTTTGTGAAGAAGAATGACGGGTCTTTGCGAATGTTCATCGACTACAAAATACTGAATTAGGTTATAGTTAGGAACTGATACCCGTTACCCAAGATCGAGGACCTCTTTGATAAGTTGCAGACAACGAAGGTCTTCTCCAACATCGATCTACGCTCTGGTTACCATCAGTTGAGGATCAAGGAGGAAGACGTCCAGAAGACTGTGTTCAGGACTCGATATGGGCATTATGAGTTTCTAGTGATGTCGTTTGGATTGACTTATGCACCTCCAACATTCATGGACCTGATGAATAGAATGTTCAAGCTGCACCTTGGCAGCTTCGTCATCATTTTCGTGGATGACATTTTGGTCTACTCCCTGGATAAAGATCAGCATATGGAGCATCTGAGGACTGTGCTTGGCATTTTGAGGGATCAGTAGTTATATGCCAAGTACTCGAAGTGCAAGTTTTGGCTGTACATAGTCACTTTTCTAGAGCACATTGTGTCCATGGACGGGATCTCAGTGGACCCAGTGAAGATTGAGGTTGTGATGTAGTGGAAGGCTAAGACGAGTGTGACTGAGATCAGGAGTTTTGTGGGACTTGCAGGCTACTAGCGTCGGTTCATGAAACACTTCTCCAAACTTGCTTCACCACTGACGGTGCTGACACAGAAGGGAGTTAAGTTTGTTTGGTCACAGAAGTGCGAGGACAGTTTTCAGGAGTCGAAGAGATGGCTGACGACAGCACCGATTCTGACTATTCCGAATGGTAGTGGTGGTTACGTAATCTACAACGATGCAACAAGTATTGGCTTAGGTTGCGTGCTCATGCAACACGAGAAGGGGGTGGAGTACACTTCGCAATAATTGAAGGCGCACGACAAGAACTACCTGACACATGACATGGAGTTCGCAGCGATAATACATGCATTGAAGACCTGGATGCATTATCTGTGTGGTGAGTGGTTTGTGGCCTTCACCGAACACCAAAGTCTGAAGTATCTATTTCCACAGAAGGAGTTGAATATAAGGCAGCGCAGATGACTATAGTTTATCAAGGACTATGACTTCACCATTTCATATCACCTAAGGAAGGCTAATTCAGTAGCAGATGCTCTTAGCAGGAAGGTGGAGCCTTCAGTGGCTAGTGTGTGCATTCAGGAATGGAGGCTGATTGGGACTTTGGCAGAGTGGAATTCATTCATTGAGAGAACAGTGCGGGTTGTGATCGCTAGACTGAGAGTGGAACCCCAGATAGTCTTGAGAATTATGCAAGCCCAGAGTGGAAAGGCAGAGTTGATTGACCTGATGCAGTTAGCTGCGAAGGAAGGATCAAACTTTAGTATAGGGAAAGATGGGGGTCTAAGGTTCAAATGTCTTACACTGGATTACTATGCTGGATCTGATAAGTTGTGGACTTTTGAGAAAGTCAAAAATAAACTATGAAGGAGGATGAGGTTGTAAGCCTATTATAGCTTATGTAGGTCCCAAAATGTTGGTTCAAATGTTGATGCGTTTTTCACAGGAGAACTTATGTATAATAATTTTGCAGTTTTACTCGTTTCACTCATCCCTGTGGTAGAAGTGTTGATAAAGTTGTTACAGTTAGTGACGAGCTGTCTTTATGCTCTGAAAATACCACAACTTATATCATAAACTACAAAGGATAATTAGGGGTCGAGTCCACAAGGTAGAAGTTAAGAACTAAATCTTAATGCGCGGAAACTATATCGAAAGAAAAATGTAATTGATGTTTTTGAGTTTACCTATACTAACACAAAACATAAACAAAACTTATCTAGATGAAATTCTATATACAACGAGTTCTAGGGTTCAGAATCCACAAATAATTTGTGTTGATAAGTTACTCACTACCAATGACCATGCAATTACCTTAGTAAATTAGGAAGTTGTGTTTCGACTAGATAGTGAGGGTGCAAGCAACTAACACTATCCTCAATGTATCATACGGGCGCAAGCAACTTATACGAGACAAATAACCTAGATGGTTAATTCATGCATTCACATCTATTAATTTAATAACAAGCAATACACAAGTTATAAATCCATACACTTAACAAATCTCACAACAACATTTCTGACTTGTTAAATGAATTCATCTATTATGCTAATTGTATGCAGCGGGCAACCGTCAACATACAACCACAAACTCAAGTTCATGATTCTTAACATGCAATAAATCAAGCAAATGAAAAAGTTGCTAGAATAATTGCAATTAACATTGAGGTAGCAAATTACATCAACACATCGAACATGCTTCATCTTCACCCTAGAAAATTACTTAGCTACTCATTGTACGAAACAAATAATAACAAAATCTTTTATAAAAGGAACATCCTTTGCAAGCAAATCAGTCATGGGCCTAGCAATTTTTGAGAAATCTTTTATAAATCTTCGATAAAAACCTGCATGTCCCAAAAAAGCTCTTACATCTTGTAAATTCAACGGATAAGGTAATTTTTCGATTAATTCAACCTTAGCCTTGTCAACTTCTATGCCATGACATGAAACTTTATGTCCCAAAACGATCCCCTCATGCACCATAAAATGACATTTTTCCGAGTTAATCACAAAATTGTTTTGTTCACATCTTAAAAGTACATCATTCAAGTTTTTCAAACATTTAGAAAATATGGACCCAAAAATAGAAAAATCATCCATGAAAACCTCCATGCAGTTATCAATAAAATCAGAGAAAAGAAATAACATACAACGTTGAAAAGTAGCAGGTGCATTACAAATTCCACAAGGCATGCATCTAAAAGCAAAAGTTCCATAAGGACAAGTGAATGTTGTTTTTTCTTGATCCTTAGGGGCAATGGGTATTTAATGGTACCCACTATAGCCATTTAGAAAGCAATAATAATCGTATCCCGCAAGATTTACTAGCATTTGATCAATAAAAGGCAAGGGGAAATGATCATTTGTAGTTGCATCATTAAAGTTTCTAAGGTCTACAACCACCCTCTAGCCAGTCACAGTTCTGGGAATCAGTTCACTTTTTGCCTTTTTTATTACTGTAGTACCTCCCGTTTTAGGAACACAATGCAAAGGACTAACCCACTTAGAATCAGAAATAGAAAATATTATACCTGCATCCAGCCATTTGATAATTTCCTTACGCATTATCTCTAGCATATGTGGATTTAGTCTTCATTGAGGTTGCGCAATTTCCTTCTTACCATCTTCCATTAAATTTTTGTGCATACAAAGTGTGGGGTTTACTCCTTTATTATCATCAATACTCCACCCAATCGCCTTTTTGTGCTCTCTTAAAACCCGGAAAAGCTTGTCTTCCTCACTATCGTGCAAAAGTGATGAAATAATCACAGGCATGGTGTTACCCTCACCCAGAAAAACATATTTCAAGTGGGGGGTAATGGTTTTAGTTCAGGGTTGACAAAATTTTCAGCCTTGGTTGCATGAGCAGAATTTGACTCAAATAATGGTAAAATTTTTGAATCAAATGCCCAAGATTTCCTTTCCATAGAATTTAGCATGCTTACTACAAGGATTTCTTCTTCAAACAAGTCTTGTTGATCAATTTTAGATGAATTTGTTATGCATTTATCAATTAAAGAGAGATCATTTGCAAGATCTAAATATGATGCAGTTTCAGTTTCAATGCAATCCACCCTAAACACTTCATCACCAACATTAATATGCAGTTTCATTGTTTGGAAAACATTAAAGACAATATTTTCATCATTATGTCTGAATGTTAATTCCCCCATCTCAACATCAATTAACGCCCTACTAGTGCGTAAGAAGGGTCTTCCTAAAACGATAGGTACATCCTCATCTTCTTCCATATCTAGGACCACGAAATCAACCGTAAAAATAACTTACCCACCTTAACCAAAACATCCTCAACAATACCTCTAAGGAATTTAACAGAGCGATCAGCAAGTACTAAGGTAACAATAGTGGGTGTGGGTTCCTGTAAACCAAGTCTATGAAATAGGGATAAATGCATTCAATTCACACTAGACCCAAAATCACACAATGCCTTTTTAAATTCACAACCACCAATTTCACAAGGTACAGAAAAGCTCCCAGCATCCCTCAACTTAGGCGGTAGCTTACGTTGAACAATTGCAGAGCACTCTTCATTCAAACAAATTGACTCACACTCTTCTAATTTTTTTTGTTGGTGATTATGTCCTTAAAAAGATTAGCATATGTAGCCATTTGGGTTATGGCTTCTAAAAGAGGTATGTGAATATGCAATCTCTTAAACACCTCTATAAATTTAGCAAACTTACAATCATCCTTAAAGTTCACTTGCCTACCTAGAAAAGGAAGTTTCGAAATATCAGAAAAATTAGTAGGTTGAGAAAGAGTACTTCCCTTTTGAGTGGATATCTCCTTGTTGACCTTTTGTTGCTTTTCTCTTTCCTTGTTCTTGACCTCGTCCTCAGACTTTTATGGTTCAAATCCTCCTTGATCGGTTTCAATAAGGTGTTCAACTCCTTTCTTTGTCGTTCCTTTCCTTGCGTAAGTGTGCAATGCAATTGCCTTGGTCTCCTCTCTTTGATTGTTAACTGTATTGCTCGGCAAACCTCCTTGTGGTATGGATTGTTGAGTCTGAATTTGGATTAATTGGCTCATCATAGTCACCAAAGACTCTTGGGTTTGGATCAATTTATCAAGCTTCTCGTCAAATAATAATTCCCTCTTGTGTGGCGGTTGATATGGAACTTGATTTTGAGTTGGGTAGGGAGCTCTTGGTTGCTAGAATTGGTTGTTTTGATTTACACCCCACGAGAAATTTGGGTGATGCTTCCAATATTTGTTGTACGTGTTTGAGAGAGCACCTTGAGGAACATTCTTATACCCTTGAGCATAAGATACTTCTTGTTGTGACCTATCTTGACAATCTGAATTTCTAGGACAAACTTCTACAACATGACTTCCATCACAACAAACAGAACAAACTTGTTTTTGAGGGTTAGCATTAGAAATCATAGTTTGTTGCATAACATCTTTAACAGAGCATATTTCATGCAAGAGTTTGTTGTTAGTAGAACACATGGTATTTTTCAATTCATGGATATCATTAACTTCAAACACTTCCTTTGAGTGCCTACTAGATGATGCTCTACTCCTCTATGATGCAACTTTATGCAAGGAATTTTTAGCAAGATTATCGAACAATTCCCATAGATCCTCTTCATCTTTTTTCATAAATTGAACCCCACATGCAAAGTCAACAATATTCACATCCTTTTCAGTTAAACCATTGTAAAAAAAATTGAATTAAATGCCATTTAGGAAACTGATGATGTGGTCACTTCCTTAGCAAATCCTTCAACCTTTCCCAGGCCTCATGAAAAGTCTCATGTTGAACGTTTTAATTTAAACCGCAAGTGCACGGCCGCGATGAAGCGGTGGCAAGTACGGGTCGTCCTCAGGGAGGTGAGTAGTCTCTTGCTTGTACGAAATCAAGTGGCAAAGATTGGGGGAGAAAGATTTATTAAGCTACTCTACACTAAACTACTCTAAGAAGTATGAAATGTGAAAGAAGCAAACAAACGATGAAATAAGAACTAAGCTTAGAACGAAACAAGAATGCTGGAATTTCAGGAATGGAAAACCCCTAAGGGGTGGAGTGAGTGCACACATGCAAAGAGGTGGGTGTAGAATACATTCTTTAAGCACATGAAGGTGGTGTTTATCAAGCATAGGAAGTGTCTAAATGTTATGGCAAAACCTATCAATCTATTCACCAACGTAGTTGATTAACATTTACATATGCAAGGTGTTTATTTCAGAACCTAAACAAGCATGAGAGGTGTCTAATCATTTTGGCAAAACTCATCAAGTTATAAATTCTATCCTAAACAAGCAAGCATACATTCATGTTTAATCAATACATTGAAATTAAAGCATTCATCTCATTCTCTAATGCATGTATGTACATCTACTCCACCCCCCAAAGGGGATGGAACTACTCACTAAACATTACACTAATTATTAAACTATGGAAAGAAAGCATATTAAAACTAAGCTAGAATTAAAAGACGATTAAACTAAAACATGCATAAACAATAAAAGAAGCATAAACAAACTATGAAAGAAACACAAAACTTTATTGATAAAATGACTCACATTAAAAGTAGCATCCTCCTACTTTAGTGTGTGCTTCAAGGCCTCACTTCTAGTAGGAAGAATAGCCACTTAAAATATGGAGTGATTACAATGGAAGGTGAAGAGTTCTATTTATAGCCATGGAAAAAGGCAAACCAGGACAATCCCCCGATGTGGGACTAAACAAACACCAAAAATAGCCTAAACGAACATTAATACAAGTCCAGGAGAAATTTGAGCGCATTTCGGCCAAAAGTGACCGCCAATTAGCGGTCTTGGACCGCTAAATAGCGGTCTACAGTGTCCGGATCGCTCTGGAATTTCTTGTGGGCTTTTCTGGAAGGCTTTGTTGGTATTTGATGCATCTATTTGTCATGTTGGAGCTCCGACCCGAATAGAATTGCCAAAATACTCCCCATGATGGTGAGTATTCTGTTTTGCTCTTAGGTCCTTCGGTCTTGCATTCAGGTCCTTCTTCCTTGCATCTTGGTCCACAGATCTCACAATTCAGTCCTTTTTCCCAGCTTTTGGGTCCTTTTATGCTTCATCTCTTCAAACCTATTTATTCCTGAAAACTAAACATAAAACTCGTAACATAGCATTATTTAGGTGAAAGATAATGGATATAAGATACAAATATGAGCATGAAATGATGTCAATCAAATACCCCCACACCTAACTTTTGCTAGTCCCGAGCAAAACAAGGAAAGAGAAAAGCATGCGAAAAAAAGCAAGAAATCCTAACTCACTTTCGTAGGAATCACGGTTGCACTTAGCACGTGCAACAAGCCGTTAAACCTCCTTGTCGCCAAGGAGGAGGAGTGTTGTCTCCTGAGGGTTTTCAGCGGATATACCCACAAAATCCGAACAAGATGCATTAATCAATCTAGCTACACGACTCGTTGGACTTATTTTGTCGATCATGGGACGCGGTAATACTATGGGTCGACTCTATATATGTAATCGGTCCACACACCTAGCCTAATGAGTTATTCGTGAGAGTTAGTCAAGGACTTAAGTGAAAGACATGGGCAACCTTAACTTCTGAATGTGATACAATGTGTAAAGTCCATTTTGGTTCTTATTTGACTCTTTTTTTTCTTTTTTTCCTTTTTTTTCTTTTTTTTTCTTTTTCTTTGGAGCATTTTATTGGTTGGTGTTTGATTCTCCCCAGGGTCAGGTGTCGTGCATCATTGCCTATGAGGACTTACACTATCACGTACACCTTCCCCCAAATCTCCACATAGGGCGATCCCTACCACCCGTGTAACGGGAGTTCGGTCGGCGCATCCCAAGTCAGATGACTCGAAAGCACCAGGCACAAAGTCCCCTCAGACCTACTTTCCCGAGTGATAGGAGCCGTGCGAGAAGAGAGAACACCACTTATTTATCTATATGGGAACCAAAACCCCTACACTTAAGTTTCACAAAAAGAGATTAAGGGCCCTTGCCTACGACAAACTTCCTTATACTAACAGACACAAATTATTTGACTCACTAGGTTCAGGGTGGACTTCTTTAAATGTTTGAGTATTGAAACCCTATGATTACACGCCCCCCGAGGGAAAACCGGGGTGCACCCTAACGACTCCATAAGACCTAAAGCCAGTAAACTAGAAATCCTAATGCATCAAGTTCAAGACAATTTTGGGAGCTTTCTTTTTACTTTGCCTCTCAACGGTTTTGCACATGCTAAACACACGCAAAACCCACAAAAACATTTTCTTTCGCAAACACATGAAGATTTTGAAAGAAATGTGAAAATTTTAAAGCACTAGGAAAGCAAAAGAAGACAAGTCACCCAAGGATCATGGCAAGCAGATATATCAATGTTAAATGCGGCACACTAACATGACCCTAACAATGCACACAAAAGAAAACAAAAAATCAAAAGAAAAGACTCGACTATGTACACACGTAAACACACGCCCCCACACCTACTTCATGCATTGTCCTCAATGAATGTGAACAAGATACTACATGTAGATATGCATGAAAAAGGAAAGATCTCACCAACATGAAGTACAAAGGGACGTTCAGGGTCATGTTGATGAACACAAACCCAAATTCCTTCAAAACCTGTGAGAAGCTGAAGAAGGGAGACAAATACGTGAAGAGATTGTGCCCAAGTACACAAGGGTTGGGGCCCACAACAATCGATGCTCACTGAAGGAGTCTTTTATTACACACTTTTTTTCTTTTTTTTCTTTTTTTTCTTTTTTTCTCTTTTTTTTACAAGATATACACATCAACCAAGATATTCTCATAATCATTTGGTCAAGGAACATCAAATGAGAACATCATGTTTTGAGGACCAGAGACTTGCCGAGATGGGCAAACTCCACTGGTACTCTGAGGTGTCATGCGGGGTGAAAGGTCAAAGCTGAAAGGCTCGAACCCCTCATGATATTGGTTGGTTGTGGGCAACAAAGAATGAAGTTGTGTTGCCTCACTAGGGTTTAATTGCTCATCGAAGAAAACCCTCCAACCAATAGGCGGGTACATCGGAATGAGTTCCTCAAGCTCATTCGATGGATGCAGCAGACCTGCATCACTAAGAATGGGGCTTCTCCCCAAGTCATCCAACAAGGACCTCCCACCATCATTTACATCATCAAGCATAAGCTCGGTCATAGGTGGGTCCTTGTTGGAGTCAAAATGAAGCTCAAATGACTCAATGGCCATGGGACATGAGGTAGCGGCACCTTCTGGAATAGGCATATGATGAGGTGTCTGACCCCCACTAGTACTCTCAACTGAATCATGCAACGAACACTCCCTTTGGACATTCATGTTCGAGGCCAGCTCACTCTGTTGCATTGCAAAGACAGGCAATGAGTCTTCGTTGGGCCCACGAACATTCTCAATGGGTTGCATTGGGGTTAGGGGTGTTCGTTGATTTTGTGGTGCTTTCTCCAATTGGCGGATGAGATTTAGATTTAAAGGTTCATCCATGGGTTCCTGTTGCCTACCAGAGTTGAACACATGAAACTCGGCACTCATGTTACCGAATGAGAGCTTCATGAGACCATTTCTACAATTAATCAAGGCATTGGAGGTTGCCAGAAATGGTCTACCCAAAATCAAAGGTATTTGAGAGTGGGTGTTCGCAACAGGATTGGTATCGAGGACAACAAAATCGACTGGAAATATAAAATCTCCAACTTTGATAAGCACGTCCTCGATAATCCCCATGGGAATACGAATGGATCTATCCGCCAGTTGGAGGGTCATCTTAGTTGGTTTCAATTCTCCCAAGTTCAACTGTTGATAAACAGAGAATGGGAGGAGGTTGACCGCTGATCCTAAATCAAGCAAAACATTGCTCAATCTAGTGTCCCCTATCGTACACTGAATAGTAGGACACCCAGGGTCCTGTTATTTTTGTAGGTAGGATTGGACAAAAGTGAGCTGATATTTGCAGCCAAGAATGCTTTCTTAGGAACATTGGTCTTCCTCTTGGTTGTGCAGAGATCCTTCAACACTTTGGCATATTGAGGTATTTGTTGGATGACATCTAACAAGGGGATGTTAACCTTTACTTGCTTAAACACCTCTACTATCTTGTCCATGTTGTCAATCTGCTTTTTGTTTAACCTACTTGGATAAGGAGCTTTTGGCAGGTAGGTTTTCTGCTGTGCCTGAGAAGAAAGCTTTGGTGTATTACCCTCACCCTCAGCTTCTTCTTCACCACCATTCCCACTGAGGGGCTGCATAGATGGTGGTGGGTGTGGCAAGGAAATGTGATTGTCAACCTGTTTTCCATTCCTTAAGGTCACAATGGAATTGACATGGTGAACATGTTCCTCCACATGGTTCACTTGCCTCCCCCGAGGTACCACATTCTCATTTTGCATTTGTTGTTGTTGGTACATGCGGGGGTTAGCCTCAGGCTGACTAGGAAAAGACCCTCTCTCTCTTTCATGTACAGACTGAGCCAATTGGCCCATCTGAAGCTCTAGAGATTTGATGGTCTGCTAATTTGAAGTGAGAACTTGACTCGTGGTTGACATAAAATTTTTCATTGAGTTTGCAAGTCCACGACTCAAGGTCTCAAGCGAATTGAATCGGGTTTCCATATTATTGGAATTTGGCAAAACCCGATTGATTGGTGGTTTGCGCTTGGGGTGGCTGATAGGAATGCGCATGCATGGGAGGTTGCTGTGATTGGTAATGTGGTCTAGAGGAGTTGGAAGGACCACCCGGGGCATTAGTTTAGTTCCATGAAAAATTGGGGTGGTTCCTCCATCCAGGATTATAAGATGATGAGTATGGGTCATTCCTGGCTCTATCATAGACGGCGTTGACACGCTCCATCTCAGGAGGAATGGACTCACACTCGCTTTCTACATGACCTATCCTACCACATGAATGACAGGGAACTGGACCAGATGTGGACATGTGAGGTGCACTTTGTTGGTTTTGGAGCTCAATCGAATCCATACGGCGCATTAAGGCCGCCATGCGTGCCTCGGTGGCCGTAGTGGTATCGATAGCAAATGCGGCACCCGATCTAGTCGAGTTTGCATTCACGATCCTCGCTCCTATACTAGATGATGCAGGTGGTTCCCTCACACTCTCCCATTGCATGGTTTTCTCAGCGAGGTCTTCTAGGAAGGCCTATGCCTCCCTTTCATCCTTTCCCAAGAACTCTCCTTGACACATGGACTCAAGAGCGTTCTTGACGGGATGTGAAGACCCTCATACACAATCTGACAAAGACGCCACAACTCAATGCCATGGTGAGGGCACGAGGATAGTAGCTCTTTGAACCTCTCAAGATATGCATGAAATGGTTCGGTCTCGTGTTGATAGAACGAATTGATTTCGTTCCTCAATTTTTGAGTCCAATGATTAGGAAAGTACTTCTTGAGGAATGCAGATTGAAACTCATCCCAAGTCCTAAAGGAATTCGCCTGGTTGCTGTACAACCACTTCTTGGCGTCATCCTTTAGTGCAAAAGGAACGAGCCTAAGATGGATGGAGTCTGTGCTAAGTTGTTGCAGCTTGAACATAGCACAGACCTCCTCAAATTCCCTTAGAAAGATGTAGGGGTCACCTTTCCCAGTGAAATGAGGGAGCATGGAAATGAATTGAGGTTTAACCTCAAAATGGTTCCCATTAGCCTCTGGTAATACGATGCATGAGGGTAGAGCTGTACGGCTCGGGTAGCATCGATCACGAAGAGGTATGGGAACGACAACTGGAAGCACAGGTGGAACAGGCGGGTCCAGCAACTGCTCCTCCTCACGGAAATTAGCAGCCATTGGACCCGAACTACGTGCGACACGAGAGGAGGAAGGTGTCGAGAAATCGATGACCGAAGCCGGATTGACAACGCTCCTCGTCAAACGACCACTCTCGTCTCGTGTCCACGAAAGCATGCACAACGGTGCACACACACAACCACAACTCTTTTTTTTCTATTTTTTCTTTTTTTGAAAAACAAAGAATGTACGTAGAAGAGAAGACGAGGGAACACAGGAGAGAAAGAATGACTCAGGAGAGAAGGGAAGAAGTCCTTAAGCTACGGCAGATGGGTACAGGTAGAAGCACACAAGCAAACAAGGCTCAAGCAATCCTAAGGTCGCTATAGGTCCTTACAGCTAGACGACGCCTAACTGCGAGGTCACACGGCCTCAACACGCCTCACCTCCCTACAACGAGGACCACAAAGCCCAGCAAGTGAGCCAAGATCCGGGGATCTCGTCTCTCCTACTATCGACAAAGTGGGCAACGCCGATCAGGTCATGACGGTCGGGACCGGATCACTCTCCTAATGCGCCCGAAATCCTTAAGGCCAATGTCTACTTGATTTTAAAAATTAGGCTCTTTATTAGTGTGGTTTGTGGGGCGAAGGAAAGGGTGATGAAATCCCCCACCTTATCTTTTACGGGACAGCCCCTCCTTAGTAGCGTTTTGGAGTCCTAAATCTAGCAATCAACTCTCCAAACAACGCTCAACTCACACTTGTTGCAATGCACTTCCTACTAACTAATGCATGTTCATACGAAATGCATGAATGAGAGTAAAAGGTGCGTACCTCACGCCAGCTATCAGCAACAGAAAATAAAGCTAAGATAAAAGACAATCTAAATGCCTAAGTCACATACATGATGCATGACCTAAACAAGAATGAATGCCTATTCTTTTGCTTTGAGTTTTAGGGTCCAAGTTGCTTAAAGGAGGTTTGATTATTGATCTGGGAACGAACTATAAGTCAAAACATGCCAAATTGAGACCCAGATAACGAGATCATTTAGAGCAACAACAGCAAGAAATTAAAAGATGAACAGAGCTCACCAGACCGCTGATTGGCGGTCTTAAGTGCTCAGGTCGTCTGGAAATTTCTCCAGTAGCCTCCACTTGCTATTCCCAGTCTCCTGAAACAAAGAAAAACTACAAAACAAAAATTAAATCCACTCGAATCGTCCAAACAAGAGTCTGGACTGGCACCTCCCCGGCAACGGCGCCAAAAACTTGTTGAACGTTTTAATTTAAACCGCAAGTGCACGGCCGCGACGAAGCGGTGGCAAGTACGGGTCGTCCTCAGGGAGGTGAGTAGTCTCTTGCTTGTACGAAATCAAGTGGCAAAGATTGGGGGAGAAAGATTTATTAAGCTACTCTACACTAAACTACTCTAAGAAGTATGAAATGTGAAAGAAGCAAACAAACGATGAAATAAGAACTAAGCTTAGAACCAAACAAGAATGCTGGAATTTCAGGAATGGAAAACCCCTAAGGGGTGGAGTGAGTGCACACATGCAAAGAGGTGGGTGTAGAATACATTCTTTAAGCACATGAAGGTGGTGTTTATCAAGCATAGGAAGTGTCTAAATGTTATGGCAAAACCTATCAATCTATTCACCAACTTAGTTGATTAACATTTACATATGCAAGGTGTTTATTTCAGAACCTAAACAAGCATGAGAGGTGTCTAATCATTTTGGTAAAACTCATCAAGTTATAAATTCTATCCTAAACAAGCAAGCATACATTCATGTTTAATCAATACATTGAAATTAAAGCATTCATCTCATTCTCTAATGCATGTATGTACATCTACTCCACCCCCCAAAGGGGATGGAACTACTCACTAAACATTACACTAATTATTAAACTATGGAAAGAAAGCATATTAAAACTAAGCTAGAATTAAAAGACGATTAAACTAAAACATGCATAAACAATAAAAGAAGCATAAACAAACAATGAAAGAAACACAAAACTTTATTGATAAAATGACTCACATTAAAAGTAGCATCCTCCTACTTTAGTGTGTGCTTCAAGGCCTCACTTCTAGTAGGAAGAATAGCCACTTAAAATATGGAGTGATTACAATGGAAGGTGAAGAGTTCTATTTATAGCCATGGAAAAAGGCAAACCGGGACAATCCCCCGATGTGGGACTAAACAAACACCAAAAATAGCCTAAACGAACATTAATACAAGTCCAGGAGAAATTTGAGCGCATTTCGGCCAAAAGTGACCGCCAATTAGCGGTCTTGGACCGCTAAATAGCGGTCTACAGTGTCCGGATCGCTCTGGAATTTCTTGTGGGCTTTTCTGGAAGGCTTTGTTGGTATTTGATGCATCTATTTTGCATGTTGGAGCTCCGACCCGAATAGAATTGCCAAAATACTCCCCATGATGGTGAGGAGTATTCTGTTTTGCTCTTAGGTCCTTCGGTCTTGCATTCAGGTCCTTCTTCCTTGCATCTTGGTCCACAGATCTCACAATTCAGTCCTTTTTCCCAGCTTTTGGGTCCTTTTATGCTTCATCTCTTCAAACCTATTTATTCCTGAAAACTAAACATAAAACTCGTAACATAGCATTATTTAGGTGAAAGATAATGGATATAAGATACAAATATGAGCATGAAATGATGTCAATCATCTCACTATCATGTTGGGTGAAACTCATGATTGATTTCCTATATTCATTTGTTTTACCAATTGGAAAAAAATTCTTTAAAAACAAATTTTGCAATTCATCCAAAGAAGATATCTCGACATTATCAAGAGTTTTAAACCAATTTTTGGCTTTATCCTTTAATGAGAATGGAAATAGTTTCATGCGGATAGCATCAATAAGAGTTTCATGAGTTCTTTATGTGGAACAAATTTCAAGAAATTCGTCAATATGATGATGAGGTTCTTCATTTGGTAAACCATAAAATAGAGGAAGCATTTGTATGACACTATGCTTAATCTCATAACGTGGTGCATTCATAGGAGCATTTGTCATACAATTAACTAGAGTATAAGCGGTAGGGATGAAATACTCACAAATTGGCGGCCTCCGCTGAGGTTGCCCATTGGTTGCTATCTCCTCCTCCCGAATATCACTATCTGAACCATGTTGGTATTCTTGATCAGCCATCACTTCAGTTCGTCCTTCCCACTCAAGTCGAACTAGGTATGGATGTTGTGATCTCCTACCTTGCATGAAACACTAATTGTCCACGAATTCCTAAAAACACACTAAATAGCAGAATTTTTAGTTCTACTCAGATCAGATTTTGATTTTTATTTTAGCGAATTAAAATTTTCTTGATTTTTCTTCCTCGACAACGACACCAATTTTGATGAGCTGTTGTTAAACTCTCGAAATACCACAACTTATATCCTAACTAGCAAGGATAAGTAGGGGTCGAGTCCACAAGGAAGAAGTTAAGAAGTAAATCTTAATGCGCGGAAACTATATCGAAAGAAAAACGTAATTGATGTTTTTGAGTTTAACTATACTAACACAAAACAGAAACAAAACTTGTGTAGATGAAATTCTATATAAAACGAGTTCTAGGGTTCGGATCCACAAGTAATTTGTGTTGATGATTTATTCACTACCAATGACCATGCAATTACCTTAGTAAATTACGAAGATGTATTTGGACTAGATAGTGAGGGTGCAAGCAACTTACACTATCCTAATTGTATCATACGGACGCAAGCAACTTATACGAGACAAATAACCTAGATGGTTAATTCATGCATTCACATCTATTAAATTAATAACAAGCAATACACAAGTTATAAATCCCTACAGTTAACAAATCTCACAACAACGATTTTCACTTGTTAAATGAATTCATATATTATGTCAAATTGTATGCAGTGGGAAACCGTCAACATACAACCACAAAGTCAAGTTCATGATTCTTAACATGCAATAAATCAAACAAATGAAGACATTGCTAGAATAATTGCAATTAACATTGAGGTAGCAAATTACATCAACACATCAAACATGCTTCATCTTCACCCTAGAAAATTACTTAGCTACTCATTGTACGAAAGAAATAACAAGAAAATACTGAAATTTGATTCATATATGAGAAACTAAGATTTAAAAGAGTAGAAAGGTGCTTAGGAATTGGAAGAGATGACGGAGAAGCACGGACAATAGCTCCTTCCCGTTCCAACAGTCCCAACAACAATTTCTCCCCTTCCGGACAGCCAAAATAACACTCCAACTTGCTCCTTTTGATTATGGTTAGGTTGGGGAAGAATTTGGGAGACTAGGGTTAGCTTTTTCTCATTTTTTGATGGGTTTTATCTTGGGGCTTTATAAAGTGACGATTTGTTTTGGGATTATTCTCCCTTTTTGTTTCAATATGGAAGGTTGAAATAATCTTGGAAGATTTTGTGGTGTCATGGGAATCCTAATTGTTAAGTTTTCCTTTCTTTTCCTTCAATCAAAATCTTTCTTGTCTTTGTGGTAAGGATTTGCAGTCATCTACAAAAAAGACAATAGAGTAATATTTTGGGTAGATGATATCCAAAAAATTTCCTAATTCATGATTATTTCCATAAATATGCTTATCATTGTAGTAATAATTATGCACTAAATGTAATATTATTAGTTAGGAAGAGTTTTACGCTCTCAATGAGTTTAAGGCCCATGTTAGCATATGTACATATGTCCAAGCAGTGCACCCTCTGAGAATTCTACTATGTGAGTGTATTCTTGTGCCGTTCCGTGGAGCATAATTCATGAGACAAGGTAAGCACATGACAGTATCACTGTAAGGAAATAACGATTCTACAGGTTCAGGAGTACCTTTCTTGGAGAGAACCTGTGGCAGCGGAAGGAAGATCGGAGGTCACCTTACGGAATCCTTCTCACCGGTCGGTCTCCTACTCTCTTGGAGAAGGAGCGCGAGTCCACAACCCAAGAGTCCACGGAATGAGCTTGGTGGAGGTGGAGGGACGAAATGGGAGAGAATACGAGGTGGCGGCTAGGTTAGGGTGGAGGCTAGGGTTTTGCACATGAGATCAATCTATTCAAAGGGAGGTTCCCCTCCTTATATAGACGGCTCCACCCTAAACCCTAAATGAGTTGTCCAATACGGACGCACCATGTGTCAGTGCTTTGGGCAAATTGCTTATTAATCCCTGATTAATCCAATATCTCCCACTTGCACAACAGCACGATAACAACATGTCATCTGCTTTTGTGTCCCCGACACATATGCATATATCCCTGATACATACAATCACACAATGGCAATATGTCACCTCTCTATGTGTCCCCGACACACACGTATACATCCCTGATATATACAACTATTCCTCTCTCCAAGAACGCATCCACAATACGCAAGTCTCCGATCATGTATCCCCGATACAAGATCATCTATGTCCCTGACACATGCACTCTTCCGATCATACGGACAAATGGGTCATGCGACCGGTGATGTACCTGCAATTTGGAGTCTCAAACTAGAAACCTTACCAGAAGGCCAGAATGACAACATCCTCAAAAACCAATAAATAAGCAGTCAAATGCACATCACAGATCCCCAGGTTTACTCAGAAACTCACTTGACACGAACGGTATCTCGATCCCTCGGAGAGAATACCTTCTTGTTCTAAAGGTACTTCCTACTGTATCCAATACAGTTGGGCCCAGCAAATACTTTTAGTGCAGTCGAGTCAAACCTTTCCCTTCGCCCCAGATCACCATTACACTCAGAGTTGACTCCTTCCCGAAGATGCCTCTTTAGACCGAATCTCTCATGGTCATAGATAACATCCCAAAGTAGCCACATCAACTCTTTGCTTCATGGTGTCGTCGAAGGTCACTGAGGGCAACTAAATGACAATCAAGTCTTGGACTCACACAGTGAAGGAGCAGGGATCCATCCTTTCACTTCCAAATGGTCGCTCAGCACATGTTGTATGATAAACATGCTATGGTGGATCATACTGCACACAACAGTATGTCTGTCTCTCAACACCATACAAGTCTTAGTCCAGTCGCACCCCCTCTGCGCCTGACCCGTACTTCATCATTGTCGCCTTAACACCATACAGGTGTCACCTGGTGCCACATGTGATGCTCGCACTTGGCTTCTGTAGGTCACATGAATCGTGGGAACATTCATGTCAATCCTCACCAACATAGAGGATCTCATCTTGATTCCTAATCAAGGCGACTGTCTTATCATGAACTACTCTGGATCTATCATACAAGATCTCTTCATGATCAGTCTCATCTCTGCTCGCTATCAAAAGCGCCAGAGGCGAATGCTCGTGTGAGTAAGCATTCTTCAGCCTATTGACAGAATAATATTTTATGCTAGAACGACTATATCAAGCAAACAAATACAGTCGAAAGGAAACAACACAATCACTCATAAAAGGAAGTTAGACATGCCAATACATAAAAGTCTGCGTAAGCCTAAGGACTTCACATGACACACAAATGAGTCCTTAGCTATAGCCTTGGTTAGAGGGTCAGCTACCATAAGACTACTAGACACATGTCTCAACTCAACTTCCTTTCTCGCTATAATGTCCTTCACAAAGTGGAACCTTGTCCATTTTGGTATTCTCTTCAGGAGTCTCAGGATGCTTATCAAGGCTTAAGTGCAAGCCCTTCTCAATAGGAGTGTCGATTGGTTTGCATTTGTCCATGTGACATTTCTTCAAGATGTTGTTAATGTAAGTCTCTTGAGACAATCCCAGAAGTCTCTTGGACCTATTTCTAACTATCTTGACACCAAGGACGTAGCTACCTTCACCCATGTCCTTCATATCAAATGTGGAGGACAACCACTCCTTAGTGGATTTCAGCAGCTCTTTGCTATTGCCAGCCATGCGTATGTGATCAACATACAAGGTCAGAATGACAAATTTACCATTGGATCTCTTAACGTACACACAGTGATCTTCCTCAAGCATAGAGAATGCATTCTCTGTTATAGCTTGATGGAAGCGAATGTTCCACTGTCTAGACGCTTGTTTTAAGCCATACAAGGACTTGTTGAGCATGCACACTTTGCGCTCTTGTCCTTTGACTTCAAAACCATGAGGTTGATCCATATAGATCTCCTCCTCAAGTTCTCCATTGAGAAAAGCAGTCTTTACATCCATTTGGTAAAGCTCTAAGTCAATCTGAGCTACAATAGCTAGTAGAAGGCGGATGGAGGCAAACCTAACCACGGGTGAAATGGTTTCCTCAAAATCCACGCCTTCTCTTTGGGTGTAGCCTTTAGCTACCAATCTAGCCTTGAATCTATCAATAGATCCATCCACCTTCCTCTTAATCTTGAGGATCCACTTGGCCCCAATGGCCTTTCGGTTCGGCGGTAAGTCGACCAAGTCCCAGACTCGATTAACTTTCATCGACTCCAACTCTTCCATTATAGCTTCTAACCACTCTTTAACATTTGGACCTTCCAAAGACTCTTTCAAGGTCTCCGGTTCTTGCTCATCGATTACTGTCATCCCGGATGATTCATAATCAATTTCTTCTTGAGCTATCATGAGGGCCTCTTCCTCTAAGCGAAATCGCCAACTAGGAATGAGCCCGCGTTTACTTCGACGCAGATGGGTATCTGATGGCTCATCCTCCGTGAGAGCTATCGGATCCTCAGCATTGCTGCTCCCACTAGGATCGACTGGTGGAACCTCATGTTCAACTTCCAGATCATGATCCCGTGGAGTGGCAATGTCCTCATCTTGTTGTTCAACGAAGTCCACTGACTCTTTGATAGCTCCAGCAAGGGTTGGAAAATCATTTTCCAAGAATGTGGCATCCCTAGACTCCAGTTCCGTCCTTCTTTCATTCTCGTCTACCCGATAAAAACATAACCTTTGGAGAACTCACTGTATTTTACAAAGATACACTTTTTCCCTCTAGGTCCTAGTTTTCCAGATCGGTGACTAGTAGAATGAATGTATGCCGCGCATCCCCAAGGACGCAGTAGACTAAAATCAGGCTTCCGTCCTGTCCATAACTCATATGGAGTTGAGGGAACCGATTTTGTTGGAACTCTATTGAGGATATAGGCAGCAGTCATTAGAGCATCTCCCCCAAACAAAATTGGTAAGCTCGCATGCGCCATCATGGATCTAACCATGTCTAGCAACGTTCTATTCCTTCTATCGGCAACACCATTTTGCTGAGGAGTATAAGGGATAGTGAGTTGTCTAGATATCCCCTTTTCATCACGTAACTCCTTGAACATTATGGAGAGATACTCACCACCTCTATCCGTTTTAAGAGTTTTTATGTTATTATCCAACTGATTCTCAACTAAGCTCATGAATTTCTTAAAACATTCTAGAGCTTCTGACTTGTGAGAAATAAGATAAATATGACCATATCTCGTGAAGTCATCAATGAATGTGATGAAGTAACTTTGTCCATGTCTAGTACGCACATTCAAAGGTCCACAAATATCTGAGTGAATTAGTTCTAAAGGAGAAGTAGCGCTAATGGCTTTTCCGAACGGTTTTCTAGTTGCCTTTCCAGCTAGACAAGGTTCACAGGTCGGCAATTCAAATTTGGAGCATTCTCCTAATACCCACTCCTTTGCCAACCTGTTCATCCGGTCAACACCAATGTGACCTAGTCTAGCATGCCACATAACTGAATCATTATTCATGGAACTTTGGCTCATAAAGGCACTAGCGTCATGATTGAATTCATAAATTGCGTCCAACACAATAAAACTGTCAGAAAGAAAAGCACGTCCATAATAAATGTTAGAAAGGTATAAACCCATATCATTGTTCTCAAAAACAACTTTAAAACCATGTCTCATCAAGACAACAACAGAACTAATATTTCGCCGTATAGCTGGTGCATACAACACGTCGTGAAGTAATAGGATCCGGCCACTTCTCAAAGCCACTTTGCATGTGCCAACTCCAAGAACTTCAATGCTAGTGTTGTTTGCCATGTTTATTCGCGTCCCACTTGGAACACGGCGATATTCGATGAAGGCAGAGCGATCCTTTGTTACGTGGTCCGTGGCACCTGAATCCACAATCCTCACAGGAGAGTGATCAGTGAGCATCACAGAACTAGTCACGTTACAATTCGAGGGATTACATACAATAATTTCCTTTTGCTCAGTGAACTCACGAGCAAAATGTCCAGTCTTTCGGTAGTTAAGACAAGTCACATTAGACTTATCTTTCCCACCTCTGGATCCTCGAGGTCGTTTCTTTCCAGCTTTGTTTTCTGTTTTGTTTGCATTTGCGCCCTTCTTGCCTTTAAAACCCTGAGCTCTATCTCTTTTGCGCTTAAAACTTGCACTCCTCCGAGGAGCGCCAGCCTCAGCAGCAAATACATCAGTTAGAGGGGCTTCCGCAAGCATGCGGTCCTCCTCCAGCTCTAGGTGTTTTGCGGCCTGGTCAAAATGTCCTGATGTCATCAGCATGACTCAGATGGACCTTTATATGCTCCCAATTCATTGAAGACAATGATCTGATGAGAGCAGACACTTGCTCCTCATCGGTCTTAGCACGACCGGCAGCGCTCTGCTCGCTAATCATGTTTGACATTGCGGTAATATGCTGCCTCATTGTGTGACCTTGGTGCATTTTATACCCATCAAACATAAGCCCAAGCTGACGGGCCCTTGTGACGGAGGTCACTCCGTACTGAAAATTCACAGCTTCCCACAAGGCCTTTGCAGTTCGAAACATTTCGAACCGCAGTAAGAGATCGTCCCTCATTGAACTTAGAATTGTGATTCGAGCAATTCGGTCTTTCTTTTTCCATGCATTATAAACATCCAAGTTTCTGCGATGTTGCGCAGTATTCCCCTCCTCGGGGGGAGACATAGATTGGTTTATGTTTTCTAAGATGTCCTGATCCTCTAAGAGATACTCAATTTTACGATGCCACATATCGTAATTTCTTTCATTGAGTTTATCTCCTCGAGTCAGATCAGCGACGATGCTTTTGGAAGCAGCAATAAAGAATCTAGGACAATCAAAATACATAGCGATACATGAGTTCTAGCATAAAATATAATGAGCTACAATAATCATAAAGAATAAACTGACTTAATAGCTATAGCATTCAGACCTAAAGAAAACATAAAGCATTCGATCAAATCCTCATGCAATAGTTAATAAAGCCATTTTACTAATCTAGATATTGAGCTCCATCATGATTTAATGACCAAAAAAAACGTTTCAAATCATGGTAAATCAGAAAATAAAAAAATATTTGCCGCCGGTTGCAAGGTGGTTTACACAAAACACTTCAACCTCGCAACTCCCGCTAGGCATGCTAGTTCCCAAAAAAACGGTTTTCAAAAAAACAATAATCATCACACAGATATGATTACTACATTACTTCCATATCGAGCTAATAATCCCCATTAGGGATTTAGACTCATCGACGGGAACCTGCATGAGTCTTATAGCAATAATATCGCAATAATTAAAATAAAGGAGCCCCTCGTCTCCTTAGGGCAATAAACAGTCCACAGTGCATAATTATTACAGTCCATAAATATTACAGTCCATTGCGATAACTATTGCAAATGGAAATAAATGAATGAAATTACGCTCATCTCTCAATAAGGTAGTAAATAAAATCAGGAATCATTCATTCCACATAGCCACAATCTTTCCATACGTTAGCACAATCCGACGTATGAAAATAAAAATACCATAAAGTGTGCACCTCATTCAAACAATACGGAAGTAATGCATAAAGAAACAATGCATGAATGGGGCACGAAAATAGGCAAAAAAACGTGTTAGGTAATGACAACCAATCTCCACAATAATCATTCTCAAAACAGAATTTTTTTTCTTCTTTCCATAATCAATATAATCATGCAATCAATAATAATTATGCTACTTCTAATGGAAAGAAAAAAATCGAAATTATATGGTGGAGAACAACACAATTTTTTTGCATCAAAGGAAAGCATGCAAACATATTTTAAGGCAATAAAATTCCAGCCCATAATATCTTTCCAAAAATTTCAGAATTAGCCAATCTTTCCATAATCAATATAGGCATGCAATCAATAATAATTATGCTACTTCTAATGGAAAGAAAAATTCGAAATGCTATGGTGGAGAGCAACACATATTTTTGCATCAAAGGAAAGCATCCAAACATATTTTTAAGGCAATAAAATTCCAGCCCATAATATCTTTCCAAAAATTTCAGAATTAGCCAATCTTTCCATAATCAATATAAGCATGCAATCAACAATAATTATGCTACTTGTAATGGAAAAGAAAATTCGAAATTCTTTGGTGGATGGCATCACATATATGCACATTTGATGAAAAGGAAATATTTCAAATGAAATGCATGCAATCATCCCAAAAGAAATCCGAAATATCCTTAATGAGATTAACATATATGTGCATTCAATCATAAAGAAAATATTTCAAATGAAATGCATGCAATTATTCCAAAAGAAATCCGAAATATCCTTAATGAGATTAACATATATGTGCATTCAATCATAAAGGAAATATTTCAAATGAAATGGATGCTCTCATTCCAAAAAAAACGAAATATAGAATATGGTAACTCAATATTCATGTATACATGCTCAAAGATTAGAATAAATAATATCTAACCCTAATTCGTAAAAATCAGGAAAACTAGACATCTTATTTCATGTATACATGTGCATGATTTAGAAGAATCAACATGGAAAATAACTTCTGATTTATCTAATACATGCACAAAGAATAGAGGTAACAACACAGAAAAAACAGAATTCTAGTCACATCTATGTATGTGCAATGATAGGAAAGAAACATATCATATTGGCTCGAAATAAAATCAGGGAAATAAAATCAGGAAAAATCCATCTTAAACCATGCACATATGCGCAAGAATGGTGGAGCAAAATATAACCCTAGATGCATGCTCTAATTAACCATAACATGCGCAACATGTAGAAACTAGTCTAAACCCTAATTGCATGTTAGAAAGAAATCAGCAAACATGCACCACTTATATCTCTAAATGAATGATCATATTATTTCATTTAAAGATCAAAAACCTCTGAGTTTTCATTTCCAGAATATGAAAACGAACTTGAAAGAAAAAAAAATCATGAACAATCAACATATATAACATGCGCATCATGTAAATAAGCAATGCTGATTTTCTATTTTCTTTCTTTCTCCAAAAACATAACCACCGAATATTTTGTTTTTATCTCAAATCAGATTATCATGAAACAAAAATTCGTCAAGCATGGTGAGGATTCGAAGGTAACCGAGATGGCTCTGGTACCAATGTAAGGAAATAACGATTCTACAGGTTCAGGAGTACCTTTCTTGTAGAGAACCTGTGGCAGCGGAAGGAAGATCGGAGGTCACCTTACGGAATCCTTCTCACCGGTCGGTCACCTACTCTCTTGGAGAAGGAGCGCGAGTCCAAAACCCAAGAGTCCACGGAATGAGCTTGATGGAGGTGGAGGGACGAAATGGGAGAGAATAGGAGGTGGCAGCTAGGTTAGGGTGGAGGCTAGGGTTTTGCACATGAGATCAATCTATTCAAAGGGAGGCTCCCCTCCTTATATAGACGGCTCCACCCTAAACCCTAAATGAGTTGTCCAATAGGGACGCGCCATGTGTCAGTGCTTTGGGCAAATTGCTTATTAATCCCTGATTAATCCAATAATCACGCACACCAACTACCCGTGTTTGCAATGTGTTGTGTGGATCTTTGAAATCTAGCTAACGAGGTTTAGCTGAAGACATTACTATGTTCCTTCTGATGGATAGAGTCTATACAATGGTCGGATTCAAAGCCGCAAGCTCCTCATCACTTGAATACATGATGTTTAGTCACTTAATTACTTCTACTTTTCAAAAGTATTTTTAGATTTATTTTTAATCATGTGAGAGAATGTTGGAATTTCTAGTGATTAAAAAAGAATTGAAAAAATCACTTTCTATTGAACGGTTGCAAAAGCAACGGTTCAATAGTATCATTTCTCTTAAAAAATCAATTTTCAATTTTTCACTCCATGCTTTTCAAAGATCAAATTGATTTTTGTTTTACAAAAGTGTTGAGCGAGTAGCCATTAGAGTGAACATTGTGTGCGTGAAGGGGAAAATTTTGTTTTGAGGACAAAGGCATTTTTTTACGTATGTGCTTCCATCCCAAGCTATCTCCTTCCTAAATATATTTTATTTTTATTTATTGTTGATTTTCTTAAATATAAAGTTAACACAAAACCATAATTTCCCTACCAATTCTTATTTGCGTCAATCAATAAACAAACAGAAATTGATAAATCTCTAATTTTTATCGGTATATATGTAAAGACCTTAACTTTGGTAAGGGATTAATTGTGTTTAGGTTGGTTTAATAGAGGGTTTGCATGGGGAGTTAAGGAGGGAATAGGAGGTGTGTTGTTGGTGATGTGTGGGGAGGCGTGGGTGAACAATGGTTGCGGGGTGTAGGCTGCGGCTGAGGTGATGGCTTGGCTTGGTTAAGAGGAAACTAACGTCTCCCTCTCCTCTTCCTTTTCTTATTCTTCTTCTTCTTCAAACCTTTCTCCTCTCCACCCATTTCTTCCTCTCCGTGATGCTCGGGCTCCGGAGGTGATCGTGTGTGCGTTGAGTGTGACGATGGGGAACTGGGTGAGTGGTGGTAATCGTCGGAGGCAAGCATGACGGTGAGCTCCGGTGTTCTTCGTCGTTCTTCAAAGAGAGGTATCCCAAGTTCTTGCATTAGAGGCCTTTAGTGATCACCCACGTTGGGGTGATGTTGTGGTCGGTCGCGGGAGGTCGGAGACCTCGCCGGCGACGAGGAATCGGCATAAAACCTTGGCTGGCGCGAGATTGAAGACGACTGACGGTCGACCGGGTCCCTCGGACGGTCTACCGAACGTAGCATATTTTGACTGTCTGTTGTGTTTCGGCCAACCGGGTCCTTGTGTTCGGTCGACCGGAACTTAAGTGTACTGGACCTTTTATTGCTGTGTGCGGTCGACCGTTTTATGACTTAGAAATATTAGGATGCCCTGGTAGGTTATGGTCGACCGAGACCCCTGAGTCGGTCAACCGATAGATTCGATTTTGATGTCGACCAGACTCTGGATTTTGACCTCGTTTGGTCAACCGGTTTTAGACCTTCGGTAGACCGTTGGGACTTATGTTTTGCACAAATAGTTCGACCGTTTCAGACTTTTGGTCGACCGATTCCCTTGAGGAAATGGTCGACCGAGTTGACTCTTTCGGTTGACCGTTTTGCACAGGACAGAATTCCTGGTTCCTCTTAGGACGCCAACTTTGTCCACGGAAACCCGTGTCCTCGCCTTGTGAGTGAGCCGGGAGGTCACGGTGGGCGCGTTATGTGTACCAGCCCAGGGACCGCCGTGTGGAAGAGTGTGGGTGTGTCCGCGACGCGTCACCTCCATGCATGGATCATGACTAATATGATGGATTGATAGGACTCATTGTAAAGTAACAGCCTGAGGGATTGTGGATCCCATTGCTTCAGCGGACACGCAGCTGTCGTTGGGTGAAGTGACTACCGGCCTGGATGGCTACGGAGGCCGCTGCCCTGCTTTTATAATGGCGGAGTTGGTGTCTGCACGTGGAGCTCGTTGACCCTGCGGACTTCGGTTAGGATCTATCGATTGTTTGGCCCTGTGTGTGGCGGATATGTTCGACTGGCCTTGATAGACAGTTATTGCATGAGCCCGTGCAGCCTGTGTGGCGGCGGGAGGGCCCCTGTGCGGCCTGTGTGGCGGCAGGGAGGATCACGCGTAGCCTGTGTGGTGGCGGTGATGGACTGCCGATGTTGTTCCCGGCAGGTAGCTCGATTGGGCACCTATCGAGTGAGATACCGTGCGGTCTGTGTGGCACCGGTGATGGACCGACCTGAGCGACGACTCCGTTGGTGTGGTGGTGGACCAGGATGTTTTCAGATCTGATTCTACCTGCGCGGAAGTGCGAACGCCTCCTCACCGATCCCTTGGCTTGTGTAGTCGCGTGTGGGGATGTGTTGCGTATTGTCCGCTAGACCGTATGTGGCTACGGTAGGTCTCTATGGAGACCCGATGTTTGGACCGTGCGGCCTGTACGGCGCCGGAGATGTTGTGGATCGTGTGTCCTGTGTGGTACCGGTGGTTGTGGACCGTACGGCCTGTGTGGCGACGGCGATGTTGCGGGCCGTTGGGCCTGTGTGGCAGTGGTGGCGATTGCAGACCGCGGGGCCTGTGTAGCAGCGGGAACGTTTGCAGGACGGATATCCAGTTTTGCCATTTGTGGGAATGTTGTTTCATTGCTTGTATTCATGCCATGCTATACTAGTATGTTAGGGTATATCAGTGAGCTTGTCATACGGGGTTTCCTTCTGGAAACTCAGGCATTGTTATGTTTATTTTCAGGACCGCGTTAGGTTCCGGCGGGTGGTGACTGAGGGAGATTGCACTTTGGGACTGGTTCCTGTTGTCTGCCTATTTTTAGGTTGTCGTGATTACGTGTTTTATGTATTACGTATTCTGATGTAATCACTCTTTTGACAAACTCTTATGTAATATGGTGCACCAGATGTATTTGGGTATTCCTTTCAGTAATGTCCCACTCTTGATGGTTTTATCCTCGTGTTTCCCTTTATTTTAAAAGTTTAAATTTTCCACTGTTCGGGGATGTTACAATATAATTATTCATAACAAGTTTGTAAACCCCTTGAAAACTTTCTATCCATAAAGAAAGCTCTATTGCTATCGAACAAGACAATTGTGCGTCATAGTTTGGACATTCACATTAACTTAGTTTTAATTTGATTACTCTAATATTTTGTACTATCATTCTGCTTGTTCTTATTTCCCCCATAACGTACATATAGTGGCCAAGTTTTGATGCATATTAGAAGCTTCATCTTTTTATCTGCTTCAATACCCTTTTGAAAGGTTTTGATATATAATAGGATAGCATTACCCTAAAGCTAACAAAATTTACATTTGATTTTTAATAAGGAGACTAATATAGGGGGTTGTATTATAAATAGAAAATTTAAGAGTTTTTTGATATAGTCAAAGTTTGTCGAGAAATATATAAGAAGACTATACATGTATACAGTAGAGGTAGGGTTGTGCATGGGGTTGGTTTTACCAGCCAACCAGCCATGTCCCGCTCCGCTTGGTGTGGGTGGTAGTTAAAATTTCACAATCTGCTAACCCACCACCAGCCAACTCACTTATATAAACGGAACGAGTTGCAATGGTCTCTCAACCAGCCGTGCCAACCCACTATTCCGTCAAACATTTATTTGTTATTTGATCATATATATTATAAATATAATATTTAAAGATTTAATAATAATATATATATAATTATGTTTAAGTTTAACAAATCAAAGTTAGAAAACATTAAGAATTAGACATTGAAAGTAGGGATAGTTTGCTTTATAAACTCAGCAACTAGCGTATGAAACCCGTCAATCCGCGAATCAAATCCACAAACCCAATTGGAAAATATTAAATAATTCAACCCATTTAACCCGCCTTGCACCGTTTAACCCTCTCTTAAGTGGGGTGGGTAACGGTAAAAAATATCCAACCCACCTTGCCCCACTTACATGCAAAACTTCGGTAACGCGGATAGCGGTCGATGAGAACCCTGTCTCGCCCCACCATGTTTGTAGCCTTAAGTGGAGGACAATGAGAAGTAACTAACCAAGGATGTCCATTGATTCAGGCTTCCATTGTTGGTTTGTAATCCGCCCTAAAAAACGCTACCAAAACCCTACCCCAACCCCAACTCATCTAGTTTTGGGCCCAAATTGGGTTCGAAATCTATTCCATTTAAGATAACGGATCGGGTGTGGACTAAAGTAACGTTGTTTATAAGCCCATGAGCCAGCCCATTACATTTTCAATTTTCTATTGTTTTCACCAATCTTTTCTACCTGAAATCCTTTCGTTTATATTTTTTTAATATGACAACATCTTGTTGTTATCATAATACATGTCAATTTCTATATTTTTCTTATTTATACAATTTTTTAGTTAGTACACATGAAGTGTATCACTGTATAAATTATTTATTCAAAATATAAATATTTAATAAGAGAACTCAAACAATACATGTTTTCAGAAATATCAACAACGTAATTAATTTTGACCGATCTGAACCCAAACTAGGCACAATGAAATTGGCTGGGTATGGGTTTTAACTTACATTTTAAAAAAAATTGGGCGTCAGCCCGACCAAAACCCAAAAATCATAGTGGGCCTCAGTTTCCTCAGTTTGGAGAAGAACAATGTAACATCCTCAACACAGCGGAAAATTTAACATTTTAATAACACACAGTCAACAGAGGATATCACGCAAATACTAAACACAGGTGCACCAACATATATAACATATATATATGAACATTAGAGTATTTTAAAAGTTGTGATTACATCAAAAGACTATACAAATGGAAGCAGTAATCACTCGACCTCAACTGAGAGAAAGCTGGATCCGGTAGCGGTGCTCCTCTCCTCGGTCACCACCCCCTATCGCCGATCACGGCCAGAAAGTAAACATGCAACAATGCCTGAGTCTCCAGAAGGAAACCCCGTATGCCAAACTCTAAATATATGAACTGAAAGACACCCTAGCATGCAATTCTACTAAACAAGAAAAGCATCTCAACGGGCTGGGCTCCAGGGCTCTTCCACCCAACCACATGACACACCACAGTCACGGGCTCCAGGTCTAATCTCAACCAACCACCGCAACACACACTCGTCGCCAAGCTGGGCTCCTGGTCTTTTCAACCAACCGCAGCTACCACGACACGACCAAGGCTCCATGTTGAACGTTTTAATTAAACCGCAAGTGCACGGCCGCGATGAAGCGGTGGCAAGTACGGGTCGTCCTCAGGGAGGTGAGCAGTCTCTTGTTTGCACGAAATCAAGTGGCGAAAATAATGGAGAAGAGAGTTGGTTACGCTACTCTACACTAACCTACGCTAAGAAGTATGAAATGCGAACGAAACAAACAAACGATGGAATAAGAACTAGGCTAAGAACAAAACAAGAATGCTGGAATTTCAGGAATGGAAAACCCCTAAGGGGTGGAGTGAGTGCACACATGCAAAGAGGTGGGTGTAGAATACATTCTTTAAGCACATGAAGGTGGTGTTTATCATGCATAGGAAGTGTCTAAATGTTATGGCAAAACCTATCAATCTATTCACCAACTTAGTTGATTAACATTTACATATGCAAGTTATTTATTTCAGAACCTAAACAAGCATGAGAGGTGTCTAATCATTTTGGCAAAACTCATCAAGTTATAAATTCTATCCTAAACAAGCAAGCATACATTCATGTTTAATCAACACATTAAAATTAAAGCATTCATCCCATTCTCTAATGCATGTATGTACATCTACTCCACCCCCCAAAGGGGATGGAACTACTCACTAAACATTACACTAATTATTAAACTATGGAAAGAAAGCATATTAAAACTAAGCTAGAATTAAAAGACGATTAAACTAAAACATGCATAAACAATAAAAGAAGCATAAAACAAACAATGAAAGAAACACAAAACTTTATTGATAAAATGACTCACATTAAAAGTAGCATCCTCCTACTTTAGTGTGTGCTTCAAGGCCTCACTTCTAGTAGGAAGAATAGCCACTTAAAATATGGAGTGATTACAAAAGGAGGTGAAGAGTTCTATTTATAGCCATGGAAAAAGCTAATCCGGGACAATCTCCCGATGTGGGACTAAACCAATACCAAAAATAGCCTAAACAAACATTAATACACGTCCAGGAGAAAACTTGGTGGATTTGGGCCCAAAGTGACCGCCAATTGGCGGTCCAAATTTTCCAGATCGAGTTGAATCTTGTTCTGGGATTTGCTTGGTGTATTTGGTGGTCTTGGATGCATCTACTTTGTTTATTGGAGCTCCGACCCGAATCCAATTGCTAAAATACTCCCCATGATGGTGTGGAGTATTCTGTTTTGCTCTTAGGTCCTTCTGTCTTGCGTTCAGGTCCTTCTCCCTTGCATCTTGGTCCCCAGATCTCACAATCCAAAAGCTGGGAAAAAGGACTGGATTGTGAGATCTGGGGACCAAGATGCAAGGGAGAAGGACCTGAACGCAAGACAGAAGGACCTAAGAGCAAAACAGAATACTCCACACCATCATGGGGAGTATTTTAGCAATTGGATTCGGGTCGGAGCTCCAATAAACAAAGTAGATGCATCCAAGACCACCAAATACACCAAGCAAATCCCAGAACAAGATTCAACTCGATCCGGAAAATTTGGACCGCCAATTAGCGGTCCAAGACCGCCAATTGGCGGTCACTTTGGGCCCAAATCCACCAAGTTTTATCCTGGACGTGTATTAATGTTTGTTTAGGCTATTTTTGGTATTGGTTTAGTCCCACATCGGGAGATTGTCCCGGATTAGCTTTTTCCATGGCTATAAATAGAACTCTTCACCTCCTTTTGTAATCACTCCATATTTTAAGTGGCTATTCTTCCTACTAGAAGTGAGGCCTTGAAGCACACACTAAAGTAGGAGGATGCTACTTTTAATGTGAGTCATTTTATCAATAAAGTTTTATGTTTCTTTCATTGTTTGTTTTATGCTTCTTTTATTGTTGTGCATGTTTTAGTTTAATCATCTTTTAATTCTAGCTTAGTTTTAATATGCTTTCTTTCCATAGTTTAATAATTAGTGTAATGTTTAGTGAGTAGTTCCATCCCCTTTGGGGGGTGGGGTAGATGTACATACATGCATTAGAGAATGGGATGAATGCTTTAATTTCAATGTGTTGATTAAACATGAATGTATGCTTGCTTGTTTAGGATAGAATTTACAACTTGATGAGTTTTGCCAAAATGATTAGACACCTCTCATGCTTGTTTAGGTTCTGAAATAAACACCTTGCATATGTAAATGTTAATCAACTAAGTTGGTGAATAGATTGATAGGTTTTGCCATAACATTTAGACACTTCCTATGCTTGATAAACACCACCTTCATGTGCTTAAAGAATGTATTCTACACCCACCTCTTTGCTTGTGTGCACTCACTCCACCCCTTAGGGGTTTTTTTCCATTCCTGAAATTCCAGCATTCTTGTTTTGTTCTTAGCTTAGCTTTTATTTGATCGTTTATTTCTTTGTTTCGCATTTCATACTTCTTAGCATGGTTTAGTGTAGAGTAGCGTAACCAACTCTCTTCTCCATTATTTTCGCCACTTGATTTCGTGCAAACAAGAGGCTGCTCACCTCCCTGAGGACGACCCATACTTGCCACCGCTTCATCGCGGCCGTGCACTTGCGGTTTAATTAAAACGTTCAACAAGTTTTTGGCGCCGTTGCCGGGGAGGTGCCAGTCCAGACTCTTGTTTGGACGATTCGAGTGGATTTAACTTTTGTCTTGTAGTTTTCGTTGTCACAGGTGACTCACATTGAGAAGGGGAAGCATCTGGTCAAGTTTGGAGGTGATCTGAGAGAAGAAGACCGCCAATCAGCGGTCTTCAACCGCCAACTGGCGGTCTGGTAGCTTCATTTCGCCTCTAAATTTTGTGGAGTATTTCTTTATCTGTTATAGTGATCTGGGACTCGATTTAGCATGTCTTGACCTATAGTTTGTTCCCAGATCAAGAATCAAATCTCCTTTAAGCAACTTGGACCCTAAAACTCAAAGCAAAAGATTAGGCATTCATTCTTGTTTAGGTCATGCATCATGTATGTGACTTAGGCATTTAGATTGTCTTTTATCTTAGCTTTATTTTCTGTTGCTGAGAGCTGGCGTGAGGTACGCACCTTCTACTCTCATTCATGCATTTCGTATGAACATGCATTAGTTAGTAGGAAGTGCATTGAAACAAGTGTGAGTTGAGCGTTTTGTTTGGAGAGTTGATTGCTAGATTAGGACTCCAAAACGCTACTAAGGAGGGGTTGTCCCATAAAAGATAAGGTGGGGGATTTCATCACCCTTTCCTTCGCCCCAAAAACCACACTAATCAAGAGCCTAATTTTAAAATCAAGTAGACATTGTCCCTAAGGATTTCGGGCGCATTAGGAGAGTGATCCGGTCCCGACCGTCATGACCTGATCGGCGTTGCCCACTTTGTCGATAGTAGGAGAGACGAGATCCCCGGATCTTGGCTCACTTGCTGGGCTTTGTGGTCCTCGTTGTAGGGAGGTGAGGCGTGTTGAGGCCGTGTGACCTCGCAGTTAGGCGTCGTCTAGCTGTAAGGACCTATAGCGACCTTAGGATTGCTTGAGCCTTGTTTGCTTGTGTACTTCTACCTGTACCCATCCGCCGTAGCTTAAGGACTTCTTCCCTTCTCTCCTGAGTTATTCTTTCTCTCTTGTGTTCCCCCGTCTTCTCCTCTACGCACATTCTTTGTTAGAAAAAAAAGAAAAAAAAAGTTTTGTTTTGTGTGTGCGCACCTTTGTGCATGCTTTCCTGGACACGAGACGAGAGTGGTCGTTTGACGAGGAGCGTTGTCAATCCGGCTTCGGTCATCGATTTCTCGACACCTCCCTCCTCTCGTGTCGCACGCAGTCCGGGTTCAATGGCTGCTAATTTCCGTGAGGAGGAGCAGTTGCTGGACCCACCTGTTCGACCAGTGCTTCCAGTTGTCGTTCCCATACCTCTTCGTGATCGATGCTACCCGAGCCGTACAGCTCTACCCTCATGCATCGTATTACCAGAGGCTAATGGGAACCATTTTGAGGTTAAGCCTCAATTCATTTCCATGCTCCCTCATTTCACTGGGAAAGGTGACCCCTATATCTTTCTCAGGGAATTTGAGGAGGTCTGTGCTATGTTCAAGCTGCAACAACTTAGCACAGACTCCATCCATCTTAGGCTTGTCCCCTTTGCGCTGAAGGATGATGCCAAGAAGTGGTTGTACAGCAACCAGGCGAATTCCTTTAGGACTTGGGATGAGTTTCAATCTGCATTCCTCAAGAAGTACTTTCCTAATCATCGGACTCAAAAATTGAGGAACGAAATCAATTCGTTCTATCAACATGAGACCGAACCATTTCATGCATATCTTGAGAGGTTCAAAGAGCTACTATCCTCGTGCCCTCACCATGGCATTGAGTTGTGGCGTCTTTGTCAGATTGTGTATGAGGGTCTTCACATCCCGTCCAGAACGCTCCTTGAGTCCATGTGTCAAGGAGAGTTCTTGGGAAAGGATGAAAGGGAGGCATGGGCCTTCCTAGAAGACCTCGCTGAGAAAACCATGCAGTGGGAGAGTGTGAGGGAACCACCTGCATCATCTAGTATAGGAGCGAGGATCGCGAATGCAAACTCGACTAGATCGGGTACCGCATTTGCTATCGATACCACTACGGCCACCGAGGCACGCATGGCGGCCTTAATGCGCCGTATGGACTCGATTGAGCTCCAAAACCAACAAAGTGCACCTCATATGTCTACATCTGGTCCAGTTCCCTGTCATTCATGTGGTAGGATAGGTCATGTAGAAAGCGAGTGTGAGTCCATTCCTCCTGAGATGGAGCGTGTCAACGCCGTCTATGATAGAGCCAGGAATGACCCATACTCATCATCTTATAATCCTGGATGGAGGAACCACCCCAATTTTTCATGGAACCAAACTAATGCCCCGGGTGGTCCTCCAAACTCCTCGAGACCACCTTACCAATCACACCAACCTCCCATGCATGCGCATTCCTATCAGCCACCCCAAGCGCAAACCACCAATCAATCGGGTTTCCCAAATTCCAATAATATGGAAACCCGATTCAATTCGCTTGAGACCTTGACTCGTGGACTTGAAAACTCAATGAAAATTTTTATGTCAACCACGAGTCAAGTTCTCACTTCAAATCAGCAGACCATCAAATCTCTAGAGCTTCAGATGGGCCAATTGGCTCAGTCTGTACATGAAAGAGAGAGAGGGTCTTTTCCTAGCCAGCCTGAGGCTAACCCCCGCATGTACCAACAACAACAAATGCAAAATGAGAATGTGGTACCTCGGGGGAGGCAAGTGAACCATGTGGAGGAACCTGTTCACCATGTCAATTCCATTGTGACCTTAAGGAATGGAAAACAGGTTGACAATCACATTTCCTTGCCACACCCACCACCATCTATGCAGCCCCTTAGTGGAATGGTGGTGAAGAAGAAGCTGAGGGTGAGGGTAATACACCAAAGCTTTCTTCTCAGGCACAGCAGAAAACCTACCTGCCAAAAGCTCCCTATCCAAGTAGGTTAAACAAAAAGCAGAGTGACAACATGGACAAGATATTAGAGGTGTTTAAGCAAGTAAAGGTTAACATCCCCTTGTTGGATGTCATCCAACAAATACCTCAATATGCCAAAGTGTTGAAGGATCTTTGCACAACCAAGAGGAAGACCAATGTTCCTAAGAAAGCATTCTTGGCTGCAAATATCAGCTCACTTTTGTCCAATCCTACCTACACAAAATACAAGGACCCAGGGTGTCCTACTATTCAGTGTACGATAGGGGACACTAGATTGAGCAATGTTTTGCTTGATTTAGGATCAGCGGTCAACCTCCTCCCATTCTCTGTTTATCAACAGTTGAACTTGGGAGAATTGAAACCAACTAAGATCACCCTCCAATTGGCGGATAGATCCATTCGTATTCCCATGGGGATTATCGAGGATGTGCTTATCAAAGTTGGAGATTTTATATTTCCAGTTGATTTTGTTGTCCTCGATACCAATCCTGTTGCGAACACCCACTCTCAAATACCTTTGATTTTGGGTAGACCATTTCTGGCAACCTCCAATGCTTTGATTAATTGTAGAAATGGTCTCATGAAGCTCTCATTCGGTAACATGAGTGCCGAGTTTCATGTGTTCAACTCTGGTAGGCAACAGGAACCCATGGATGAACCTTTAAATCTAAATCTCATCCGCCAATTGGAGAAAGCACCACAAAATCAACGAACACCCCTAACCCCAATGCAACCCATTGAGAATGTTCGTGGGCCCAGCGAAGACTCGTTGCCTGTCTTTGCAATGCAACAGAGTGAGCTGGCCTCGAACATAAATGTCCAAAGGGAGTGTTCGTTGCATGATTCAGTTGAGAGTACTAGTGAGAGTGAGACGCCTCATCATATGCCTATACCAGAAGGTGTCTCTACCTCATGTCCCATGGCCATTGAGCCATTTGAGCTTCATTTTGACTCCAACAAGGACCCACCTATGACCGAGCTTATGCTTGATGATCTAAACGATGGTGGGAGGTCCTTGTTGGATGACTTGGGGAGAAGCCCCATTCTTAGTGATGCAAGTCTGTTGCATCCATCGAATGAGCCTGAGGAACTCATTCCGATGCACCCGCCTATTGGTTGGAGGGTTTTCTTCGATGAGCAATTAAACCCTAGTGAGGCAACACAACTTCATTCTTTGTTGCCCACACCCAACCAATATCATGAGGGGTTCGAGCCTTTCAGCTTTGACTTTTCACCCTTCATGACACCTCAGAGTACCAGTGGAGTTTGCCCATCTCGGCAAGTCTCTGGTCCTCCTGACTTGATGTTCTCATTTGATGTTCCTTGACCAAATGATTATGAGAATATCTTGGTTGATGTATATATCTTTAAAAAAAAAACAACAAAAAAAAACAACAAAAAAAAACAAAAAAAAAAAGAAAAAAAGTGTGTAATAAAAGACTCCTTCAGTGAGCATCGATTGTTGTGGGCCCCAACTCTTGTGTACTTGGGCCCAATCTCTTCACGTATTTATCTCCCTTCTTCAGCTTCTCACAGGTTTTGAAGGAATTTGGGTTTGTGCTCATCAACATGACCCTGAACGTCCCTTTGTACTTCATGTTGGTGAGATCTTTCCTTTTTCATGCATGTATTCATGTAGTATCTTGTTCACATTCATTGAGGACAATGCATGAAGTAGGTGTGGGGGGGGTGTTTTACGTGTGTACATAGTCGAGTCTTTTTCCTTTGGTTTTATTTTCTTTTGTTTGCATTGTCAGGGTCATGATAGTGTGCCGCATTTAATATCGATATATCTGCTTGCCATGATCCTTGGGTGACTTGTCTTCTTTTGCTTGCCGAGTGCTTTAAAATTTTCACATTTCTTTCAAAATCTTCATATGTTTGCGAAAGAAAATGTTTTGTGGGTTTTGCGTGTGTTTAGCATGTGCAAAACCGTTGAGAGGCAAAGTAAAAAGAAAGCTCCCAAAATTGTCTTGAACTTGATGCATTAGGATTTCTAGTTTACTGGCTTTAGGTCTTATCGAGTCGTTAGGATGCACCGCGGTTTTCCCTCGGGGGGCGTGTAATCATAGGGTTTCAGTACTCAAACATTTAAAGAAGTCCACCCTGAACCTAGTGAGTCAAAATAATTCGTGTCTGTTAGTATAAGGAAGTTTGTCGTAGTCAAGGGCCCTTAATCTCTTTTTGTGAAACTTAAGTGTAGGGGTTTTGGTTCCCATGTAGATAAATAAATAAGTGGGGTTCTCTCTTCTCGCACGGCTCCTATCACTCGGGAAAGTAGGTCTGAGGGGACTTTGTGCCTGGTGCTTTCGAGTCATCTGACTTGGGATGCACCGACCGAACTCCCGTTACACGGGTGGTAGGGATCGCCCTATGTGGAGATTTGGGGGAAGGTGTACGTGATAGTGTAAGTCCTCATAGGCAATGATGCACGAAACCTGACCCTGGGAGAATCAAACACCAACCAATAAATGCTCCAAAGAAAAAGAAAAAAAAAGAAAAAAAAAGAAAAAAAAAGTCAAATAAGAACCAAAATGGACTTTACACGTTGTATCACATTCAGAAGTTAAGGTTGCCCATGTCTTTCACTTAATTCCTTAGTTAACTCTCACGAATAACTCATTAGTCTAGGTGTGTGGACCGATTACATATATAGAGTCGACCCGTAGTATTACCGCATCCCATGATCGACAAAATAAGTCCAACGAGTCGTGTAGCTAGATTGATTAATGCATCTTGTTCGGATTTTGTGGGTATATCCGCTGAAAACCCTCAGGAGACAACACTCCTCCTCCTTGTCGCCAAGGAGGTTTAACAGCTTGTTGCACGTGCTAAGTGCAACCGTGATTCCTACGAAAGTGAGTTAGGATTTCTTGTTTTTCGTTTGCTTTTCTCTTTCTTTGTTTTGCTCGGGACTAGCAAAAGTTAGGTGTGGGGGTATTTGATTGACATCATTTCATGCTCATATTTGTATCTTATATCCATTATCTTTCACCTAAACAATGCTATGTCACGAGTTTTATGTTTAGTTTTCAGGAATAAATAGGTTTGAAGAGATGAAACATAAAAGGACCCAAAAGCTGGGAAAAAGGACTGGATTGTGAGATCTGGGGACCAAGATGCAAGGGAGAAGGACATGAACGCAAGACAGAAGGACCTAAGAGCAAAACAGAATACTCCACACCATCATGGGGAGTATTTTAGCAATTGGATTCGGGTCGTAGCTCCAATAAACAAAGTAGATGCATCCAAGACCACCAAATACACCAAGCAAATCCCAGAACAAGATTCAACTCGATCCGGAAAATTTGGACCGCCAATTAGCGGTCCAAGACCGCCAATTGGCGGTCACTTTGGGCCCAAATCCACCAAGTTTTCTCCTGGACGTGTATTAATGTTTGTTTAGGCTATTTTGGTATTGGTTTAGTCCCACATCGGGAGATTGTCCCGGATTAGCTTTTTCCATGGCTATAAATAGAACTCTTCACCTCCTTTTGTAATCACTCCATATTTTAAGTGGCTATTCTTCCTACTAGAAGTGAGGCCTTGAAGCACACACTAAAGTAGGAGGATGCTACTTTTAATGTGAGTCATTTTATCAATAAAGTTTTATGTTTCTTTCATTGTTTGTTTTATGCTTCTTTTATTGTTGTGCATGTTTTAGTTTAATCATCTTTTAATTCTAGCTTAGTTTTAATATGCTTTCTTTCCATAGTTTAATAATTAGTGTAATGTTTAGTGAGTAGTTCCATCCCCTTTGGGGGGTGGGGTAGATGTACATACATGCATTAGAGAATGGGATGAATGCTTTAATTTCAATGTGTTGATTAAACATGAATGTATGCTTGCTTGTTTAGGATAGAATTTACAACTTGATGAGTTTTGCCAAAATGATTAGACACCTCTCATGCTTGTTTAGGTTCTGAAATAAACACCTTGCATATGTAAATGTTAATCAACTAAGTTGGTGAATAGATTGATAGGTTTTGCCATAACATTTAGACACTTCCTATGCTTGATAAACACCACCTTCATGTGCTTAAAGAATGTATTCTACACCCACCTCTTTGCTTGTGTGCACTCACTCCACCCCTTAGGGGTTTTTTTTCCATTCCTGAAATTCCAGCATTCTTGTTTTGTTCTTAGCTTAGCTTTTATTTGATCGTTTATTTCTTTGTTTCGCATTTCATACTTCTTAGCATGGTTTAGTGTAGAGTAGCGTAACCAACTCTCTTCTCCATTATTTTCGCCACTTGATTTCGTGCAAACAAGAGGCTGCTCACCTCCCTGAGGACGACCCGTACTTGCCACCGCTTCATCGCGGCCGTGCACTTGCAGTTTAATTAAAACGTTCAACACGGTCCCTACTCAGGCTCCAGGCCTTTTTCAGTCAACGTGAATGCACTACGGAGCTCCAGGTCTTTTTCAACAAACCCCGCACAGACTAGCTGGGCTCCTGGTCTTTTTCAACCAACTGCAGCTCTCACACGGTTACGGAGCTCCAGGTCTTTTTCAACCAACCGCCGTAACACCACGATTCTATGCTGGGCCTCAGGCATTTTTCAGACAATCCCAAGCTCTCACACCGTTACGGGGTCCAGGTCTTTTTCAACCAACCACCACAACACTCGTGCACCTAGCACACTCGCCGGAAGAACATCGGCACCACAACTCGCCCCACACGGACGACCACGACAACAGCACCTTCATAGTGAAAAACAGGACACAAACGGTCGACCGAACCAAAAGTCCCGGTCGACCGAATCAAGCAAATACAGGGCAATCCACCTCGACTGGCACTCCCTCGGTCGACCGATTCCCAGAACCACACTCGTTCGGTCGAACCCAAATCAAGGGACGGTCGACCGTTTAGATGGTCAACTCCCGGTTCAACAAACAAAATGACCAATCGGTCGACCGGCAAAGGGGTCCCGGTCGAACAAAAGTCACCAGGGGAAAAATCCCTCAAACTCACCACGAGTCCAGTCGAACGCCGAGCTCACCTCGGTCGACTGAATTCCACCAGAGCGTTCCCCCCGCTCAGCACCTGGGTCCGGTCGACCGAAACCATCTTCGGTCGAACCGACCACCAATCTCAGTTAAGTCACGGTCGGACGAAGTCAATGAGCCGTCGACCGTATAGATGGTCTACGCCCCCAACCGACTTAAGACAGTGCACACGGTCGACCGGCAAAGGGGCCCACCTCCTATGCACAGTCGGTCGACCGCCCCAAGGGCATCGTTCGACCGATTTGAGGCAAAACCCGTATTTTCTTCAGGAACGGTCGACCGTTTGCACCAACCGGTCGACCGATCAGACAGTGAAATCTGCTGCACATTTACTTGCGACGAGCCGAAGGCCTACTGTCGACTTCCAAATACTCACGGTAATTAAGTGAGTGAGCTTGACATACCGGAAGGCTTCAAGAAGCCTTTGAAGAACCGCGACGACGCCTCCACGAGCACGTCTCCCCAAATCACGATCCGTCGACGAACCTCGTGTCCAAACGACGATCAACACCTCTTCTCGACACACACGAGCACTCCAACACCTCCACCAACCTCTACCACCACAATCACAGAACACGTGAGGTCGAGAGAGAGAAAGGGAAACGCGAGGGATGGGTTAGCAAAACCACAACTCACCTCCGACCACCACAACAACTCCAATCACCCCAACTCCCCGGAGGACACCACCACGCCGGAGCTCTACTACAGGAGGGGGAGAGAATCGTGAGGACTGAGAGAGGGAAACGTGAGAGAAGAGAGGGAGAGAACTCACCTACCATAAATATCTCCCCAACCTTCAATCTCCACCACTCATCTCATCTCCACTCCATCTCAACCCCTCATCAAACCATCTTCAATCCCAGCCGTCCATCATCATCTCCCTCTAATCACCACCTAAACATCAACAAAATGCAATTACGATAGGATTAGGATCAGAATCCCACAAATAATCCGGTCCAAACTCCGCTTATGCTTGTCACTGTAACTAATTCAATTTTTTTTTGCATGGAACATACAAAAATAAAAGAGTTACCATTCCCTTTCGATTGTTCTCTCCTCCCCAGTGTTTAATTCTATCTCCAACAATGGAAGCCTTTGGGATTGAAATTGTGAATGATAAGAATGCGAGAAAATGCAGTATTTTACTTCATATAATGAATTTTTGGATTTGGCTGTTTAAAAAATTGTATATTGGGGTGGGATTTTAAAATGTATCATTTTTTGATACTCATCATTTCAAGGTGTCGCTTCCGAATATTAAATACAATTAGAAGAAAAAAATATATTTCAAAAAGAAGATTTTCAGTCCAGAATCAAAACACAAATGGGTCATGTTGTAATGGAACCTATAATTTCAAATATTGTTTTCTGTAATAAATTCACGTGTACATGACTTATATTCTTTGACATTGAAATCAATTTTGATAATATTTTTTAAAATTTTATGTCTTCAACGTAAAGTTCTCAAGGTAAAGTTAAGTAATGAGATTTCATGGCTTTGAAATGAAATAGGAAATATGCTAACAAATATGATCTTCAGAAGCCTTTTCGCATTGAGAAGCTCATAGGAATAGTCATGAAGGTTTTTATAAGAAAATTAAAAATCCAATTATTTGCTTGGTCTTATTGCATACCTCTTTCTCCCAGTTGGTTCTATAAGTCATCCAAAATAAAATTCAAGTTTGTACCACAGTACCAATCAACATTCCGGACCATATACCCTGCAAAAATTATAGCACAAATTTCTACATAAGATATTTTCTTCACATGTATGAAACCAATTTTTTGTAGAGCTTTTGTTTATGATTGATTATTCTCGAAATCCTAAGCATGTTGAGAGTGTGGCTAGATTGGAGGACATATGAGTATTTTGAGTTTTTATCTTGATGTGTAATTGAAGGTACCTTTTCTGCAGTAGTGAGTTATGACGTTAGCTACATAGTATGGTAACATATGTATAGAAGTCGTATATCCGATGTATATAAGTCGTAAATCCTACGTATATTTTCTTTTCAGCACTAGTGGGTTATGATGCTAGCTACATAATATGTTAACATATGTATTCGTTTCGTTTTCTCGAGTGATTGCACAAATAATCGCTCGATCATTGTATGTGTTCAGAAACATATGTATGTATGTATATACGTGTGTGCATTTATGTTTTTGGAAATGAAGAGAGTCACCGTGATGCCCATGTTTAGCGCATATCCGAGGGTGAGGCCTAGCGGAACTCCCAAAATATAGTAGCACGCAATATTTACATATGCAACAATTGCTTGCCATCCTGCTCCAATGGCAACACCTAAGCATCGTCAAAAACTGAAACCTGGTTTTAGGTACACTGGAATCAATTCAACTTGGAGTTGAACTAAAACATGAAAAAGCAATTCATCTTAGCACATTCATTATAAATCCTAGTGTAGAGCTTAAACTATGGAAAATCAATTCCATCTTTGATAAACATAAGAACTAGTTGCTGACTTACCTGAAAGAACTGGCTGGACGTTGTTTGCGGAGACAGAAAATGCCAACAACGGTGTGAGTTGGTAGACAAGACTCTTGACTTCTTCACTCTTGGTGAATGCATTTGGACACTGCTTTCTGGTGATGAGAAGGATGGTTGAGAGACAAAGCCCTATAAGGAATGATGTGATCACCACAACCACTACTGGAAATTTTACTATTCTTGGAATACCAGCTCCCAACTCATTGGACACTCGCACACTAAACACACAAAAAACCTAGTTAGTTCATCTTGAGATATTACTGTTAGATCCTAACTCTTTTAATGCTTAATTGGGTTTAGGTGGTGGATTAGTGTTGAACGTTTTATATTTCTACCGCAAGTGCACAGCCGCGATGAAGCAGTGGCAAGTACGGGTCGTCCTCAGGGAGGTGAGCTTGCTCTTGCTTATCAGAAATCAAGTGGCAAAGAAAGATGGAAGAAAGTTGTTTATGCTAACCTAAACTATGCTAACACGTAGAAGCAAATGCGAAGGAAACAAAACAAACGAATACTTCAACTAAGCTAGAGAAACTTGACACTATGGAGAAATCAGTAAGAGAGAGAGACCCCTTAGGGGGTGGAGTGCCTACACATACACAATAAGGAGACAAAAATATCTTCCTATAGGCACAAGTGTAGGTAGTGTTTGCATGTATGGGAGGTGTCTACTTATCATGGCAAAACCCATCAATTAAATCACTAACCTATTTTGATTAACATTCATAAACACAAGCTGGTTATTTAAGAAACTAAACAAGTATGGGAGGTGTCTACTTATCATGGCAAAACCCATCTAGTGAAGTGTTCTTATTCTAACAAGCAAGTATGCATTCATATTAATCAACACATTTTAACATAAACATCCTTCCTTCCTTAATTGCATATATGATAATCATCTCCACCCCCCAAAAGGGGAGTGGTTTTACTCACTACACATTACCCTAACTATTACACTAAAATAAGAAGGCATATTAACTAAGCTAGATTTAATAAAAGACAATTAAACTAAAACATGCATCAACAATAAAAGTAGCACAAAACAAAGAAATTTTTATTAATTGAAGACTCACAAGACCAGTAGCATCTCCCTATTGAGTTTCTTGCTTCAAGGCTTTCACTTCAATTAGGGAGAATGGCCACAAGCATGGAGTGATTCCAATGGAAGGTGAAGAGTTCTATTTATAGCCATGGAAAAAGCTAATCCGGGACAATCCCCCGATGTGGGACTAAACAAATACCATAAATAGCATAAGAACGCTCTAATACACACACCAGAAAAGATAAACGGATTCGGATCCACCTGGACCGCCAATTAGCTGTTCCAGACCGCCAATTGGCAGTGTACAGGGTCCGGATTCGTCTGGGCTTTCTTGGAGGCTTTCCTGGATGGTATTATTGGTCTTTGATGCGGTTACTTGACTTGTTGGAGCTCCGACCCGAATCGAATTGGTAAAATACTCCCCATGATGGTGTGGAGTATTCTGTTTTGCTCTTAGGTCCTTCTGTCTTGCAATCAGGTCCTTCTTCCTTGCATCTTGGTACCTATATCTCACAATTCAGTCCTTTTTCCCAGCTTTTGGGTCCTTTTATGCTTCATCTCTTCAAACCTATTTATTCCTGAAAACTAAACATAAAACTCGTGACATAGCATTGTTTAGGTGAAAGATAATGGATATAAGATACAAATATGAGCATGAAATGATGTCAATCAAATACCCCCACACCAAACTTTTGCTAGTCCCGAGCAAAACAAAGAAAGAGAAAAGCATACGAAAAACTAGAAATCCTAACTCACTTTCGTAGGAATCACGGTTGCACTTAGCACGTGCAACAAGCCGTTAAACGTCCTTGTCGCCAAGGAGGAGGAGTGTTGTCTCCTGAGGGTTTTCAGCGGATATACCCACAAAATCCGAACAAGATGCATTAATCAATCTAGCTACACGACTCGTTGGATTTATTTTGTCGATCATGGGATGCGGTAATACTACGGGTCGACTCTATATATGTAATCAGTCCACACACCAAGCCTAATGAGTTATTCGTGAGAGTTAACTAAGGAATTAAGTGAAAGATATGGGCAACCTTAACTTCTGAATGTGATACAACGTGTAAAGTCCATTTTGGTTCTTATTTGACTCTCTTTTTTCTCTTTTTTTTTCTTCTTCTTTCTTTTTTTTTCTTTGGAGCATTTTATTGGTTGGTGTTTGATTCTCCCAGGGTCAGGTTTCGTGCATCATTGCCTATGAGGACTTACACTATCACGTACACCTTCCCCCAAATCTCCACATAGGGCGATCCCTACCACCCGTGTAACGGGAGTTCGGTCGGTGCATCCCAAGTCAGATGACTCGAAAGCACCAGGCACAAAGTCCCCTCAGACCTACTTTCCCGAGTGATAGGAGCCGTGCGAGAAGAGAGAACACCACTTATTTATCTACATGGGAACCAAAACCCCTACACTTAAGTTTCACAAAAAGAGATTAAGGGCCCTTGCCTACGACAAACTTCCTTATACTAACAGACACGAATTATTTGACTCACTAGGTTCACGGTGGACTTCTTTAAATGTTTGAGTACTGAAACCCTATGATTACACGCCCCCCGAGGGAAAACCGGGGTGCATCCTAACGACTCGATAAGACCTAAAGCCAGTAAACTAGAAATCTTAATGCATCAAGTTCAAGACAATTTTGGGAGCTTTCTTTTTACTTTGCCTCTCAACGGTTTTGCACATGCTAAACACACGCAAAACCTACAAAAACATTTTCTTTCGCAAACACATGAAGATTTTGAAAGAAATGTGAAAATTGTAAAGCAGTAGGCAAGCAAAAGAAGACAAGTCACCCAAGGATCATGGCAAGCAGATATATCGATATTAAATGCGGCACACTAACATGACCCTAACAATGCACACAAAAGAAAAAAAAAAAAACACAAACTATGTACAAACGTGAAAACACCCCCCCACACCTAATCCATGCATTGTCCTCAATGTATGGCAAAATGGTGCCAATGCATGGATAGGGTGTACCGGACTAAGGACGACGGCCAGAAGTGCCTGAAGAGGCACCTCTCTCAAGAGCCGACAACTTCCTATAGATCTTCCGGTTTTGCTTGGCTAAGATGACGTTCTGCTGCTCGACCGCCATCTCAGAAATGTTGGTGTTAAAGAGTGTTCCTGAGCTCACAGACGAGCTTGAGGAACTGGCTCTAACATCCTCCTCCATATAGTCAGGCACCCATGCCTCAGGAAGGCAATGGAGAAATGACGGGGTCATCTTCGCTACCTCGAGGTCGGTGCCTTGGCACCTCAGCATGCGCTCAAATCGTGGGGTGTCCAACATGCCACACAATTTGGTAACCAGAGTCGGCAAACAGTGTATATCTTTCAGCCTGGCGTTCACTAAAACGTCAAACAATGTTCGACAAATGCAGTGTGGTGAACCGTCCATCAGACTATACATGATTCGCAAACTAGGTGTGAAAAATGTGGAGGTCCGCTCCTGGCCCAACACATTTCTACATACCCACCTGGCTACAATGTGCACATTGGAGTAAATGTGCGCATTAGGTACTCCCCCATGTGATGAAATAGGCTGCCCACGCCCAAGCATAGATCGATAAAAATTGATATCGTGGGTGGGTGCGAACTCATCAACCAAGGGGATCCCAGTCGCGTCGGAGATTAGTTGGGGTGTCACGGTGTGTTTCACCCCCCTGAGAGTGATACTGAACTCGAGTGGACTGGTCTGGTCACGCTCGAGTTTAGCAAAGAATTCATGTACGAGAGGCTCTACGTACATGGATTCATCGCCCTCATACAATAAATGGTACCACCCTTTAGCTACGATTCGATCGTAGAAGGGTTCTCCGAATTCGCGAATCAGGGAGGCAAAATTGAGTTCTGGAATTAAATGATGGCTGGCCATACCTGAACCTACCTTGGCGAGCTTTAGCGGCGAGGCACACGACGGCGAGGACGAACACGGCGTGAGAGGAGAACAGACCACCGCACGCCGTTTCCCGCAGCACCACAGACTCCCAACCACGAAACCAACAGAGAATACCAAATCCAACACCCCAACGAAGAAAATCCGGAAACTCAGAACAAGCGACCGCTGCTTGGCGGTCCTATACCGCTAATTAGCGGTCGGTTCAGGGGATTGGGTAAATGAATTTGGGTGGAGGCGCTATCTGAAGGAGAAACGCGTTTTGCTCTGCTGTAATAATGCGTAGGGAGGAGAAAACGCGTTTTTAATCAAGGGAAAGGGCAAATATCACATAGGTCTTCCAATTTTTGGTTTTTTTTAGCACAAAACAAAGATATGTACAAACTAATGGAGGGATGAGCCACATCAAGTGACCACATCCGTGGGGAGTTCGTGCAAAGGCACGACTTCCACCTCGACCTCTGTCGTGGTCCCTTCCAAGTATGGTTTGAGGCATTGTCCATTAACTTTGAACACGTCCCCATTCCTAGGATTTTGAATCTCAACCGCCCCATGAGGGGAGACGGTTAAAACAATGAAGGGACCTGACCAACGGCTCCGCAGTTTCCCCGGAAACAAGTGGAGGCGAGAATTATACAACAAGACCTTTTGTCCCACCTCGAAGGTTTTGATTCGCACCAAGCGATCGTGGAAAATTTTAGTGCGGGACTTGCAGATCTTGGCATTCTCATAAGCTTCATTTCTCAACTCCTCCAACTCGTTGAGGTCTAACTTGCGATTGGCACCGGAAACATCAAGACTCATGTTAAGATGTTTGATTGCCCATAATGCCCGGTGCTCAAGTTCTACCGGAAGATGGCAAGCTTTGCCATAAACTAGCCGGTAGGGGGACATGCCAAGGTCGGTTTTAAATGCAGTGCGGAAAGCCCACAATGCATTATTAAGCTTGACCGACCAATCTTTCCTTGAAGCATTAACCGTTTTCTCAAGAATTTGCTTGAGTTGACGGTTGGAAATTTCCACCTGGCCACAGGTTTGAGGATGATAAGGTGTGGCCAACTTGTGCGTGATGGAATATTTCCTCAGCACTGCCTCAAGGGATCGGTTCACAAAGTGTGTCCCCCGATCACTTATGATACAACGAGGTGTCCCATACCTCACGAAGATGTGTTCTTTAAGAAATTTGATCACAACCTTGCGATCGTTAGTGCAAGTGGGGATTGCTTCAACCCACTTTGACACATAATCGACCGCCACCAGGATGTAAGTGTGACCATGGGACACGGGGAAAGGACCCATGAAGTCAATTCCCCAAACATCAAAGATGTTAACCACTAAGATGGGATTGAGTGGCATCATATCTCATCTACCAATGCGGCCCACACGTTGGCACCTATCACATGCTTTGCAAAATGCAAAAGCGTCTTGGAACAACGTGGGCCAGTAAAAACCGCATTGGAGTACTTTGGCAGCGGTTTTCTTGGCACCGAAGTGCCCACAACAAGCCTCCTTATGGCAAAAGGACAAGACACTCTGAATCTCGTCGTCAGGAATGCACCTCCTTATGATTTGATCAGCACAATACTTAAATAAGTATGGATCATCCCAATAGAAGTGCTTGACTAACGACTTGAACTTCGCTGTCTCACTGTGTCTCTAATGAGCCGGCACCTCCCCGGTTGCTAAATAGTTCACAATGTCAGCGAACCAGGGAGGTGAGGCTATTGCCATAAGGTTCTCATCAGGAAAAAACTCGTTCACCGGTGGATCCGGTGAAAGATCGATGGGGATGCGAGATAGGTGATCAGCCACGACATTCTCGCATCCCTTCTTGTCCCGTATTTCAAGGTCGAATTCTTGTAACAAAAAGATCCAACGCAGGAGACGGGGTTTGGCATCCTTTTTAGACAAAAGGTACCGAAGAGCTGAGTGATCAGTGTAGATGATGACATGCGACCCTATGAGGTAATGACGAAAATTTTCCAACGCAAATATGATCGCGAGGAACTCTTTCTCAGTAACGGAGTAGTTGAGTTGGGCGTCATTGAGAGTACGACTAGCATAATAGATCACATGAGACAATTTGTCGACTTTCTGACCCAAAACCGCTCCTATCTCGTAATCAGAAGCATCACACATCAGCTCGAACGGTAGAGTCAACACCGGTGCCTTAATAATAGGAGTGGAGGTCAACCCACGCTTCAGAAACTCAAAAGCAGTCAGGCACTCGGGTGTGAACTCAAAGGAGGTTCCTTTAGCAAGCAAGCTCGTCAAAGGACGAGCTATCTTGCTGAAATCCTTAATGAATCGCCGGTAAAAACCGGCGTGTCCAAGGAATGAACGGATTTCTTTTACCAAGGTGGGTGGCAGAAGCTTAGAAATAAGCTCAATCTTTGCCCTATCCACCTCGATACCATCACAAGATACCACGTGACCCAACACGATGCCTTTTGTGACCATGAAATGACACTTTTCCCAATTAAGGGCTAAGTTCGTTTCCGAACACCTTTTGAGAACAAGGCTGAAGTGGTGCAAGCACTCATCAAAGGAGGTGCCATGAACCGAGAAATCATCCATGAAGATCTCAAGGAAGTTCTCAACCATATCGGAAAAGATACTTAACATGCAACGTTGGAATGTTGCAGGTGCATTGCAAAGCCCAAAAGGCATCCGTCTATAGGCAAACGTCCCAAAAGGACAAGTGAACGTGGTTTTCTCCTGGTCTTCGGGGGCGACTGGGATTTGATTGTACCCCGAATAAGCATCAAGGAAATAGTAATAGGCGTGCCCGGCGAGTCTCTCCAATATCTGGTCGATGAAAGGTAGAGGGAAGTGGTCCTTACGCGTGACCGCGTTCAACTTCCTATAGTCAATACACACTTGCCACCCAGTTTGAAGTCGTGTGGGTACAAGCTCATTGTTGTCATTCTGGACAACGGTGATACCCGACTTCTTGGGCACAACCTGGACAGGAGTTACCCAGGTACTGTCCGAAATGGGAAAAATGATGCCATGATCTAAACACTTGATGATCTCTTTCTTAACTACATCTGTCATGGCTGGATTTAAACGCCTCTGTGGGTCGCGACGTGGTCGTGCCTCATCCTCCATAAAGATGTGGTGCTGCACGACGTCGGGACTTATCCCTTTGATGTCCCTCAAGGACCACCCAATGGCTGATTTGTGCTCCTTTAGGACTTGAATCAACCGTTCTTCCTGATCACCAGTCAACGTCGATGAAATAATCACCGGAAATGACCTATCAGGACCAAGAAAAACGTGTTTCAATTCCTTGGGGAGTTCTTTGAGCTCAGGTGTGGGTGGCTCCTCCAGGCGAGGCGTGATATCTAGCTCGAGATGTAAGATAGGAGGAGCTCGCATGTACTGAACAACATGCACATCATTGCTCAACTCACCCTCATCCTCTTCATGATCAGACTCATCCATGAAGTAATCATTTAAATTCTCATGAATCAGGGGGTACTCTTCTTCCAATTCTTCTTCCAAGTCCCGGATAAGATTGACTTCCATGGGGTCCTCGGAAGATGCCGGCTGCCTAGCCATATTGAACACATGGAATGTCGCGGTCAAGTTCCCGAACGACAATTTCATGAGTCCAGTACGACAATTGATCAAGGCATTTGACGTCGCCAAAAAAGGTCTACCCAAAATCAATGGAATCTGAGAGTGGGTAGTCTTAATTGGTTCGGTCTCAAGGACGACGAAATCAACAGGAAATATGAAATCACCGACCTTGATTAGGACATCTTCAATGACCCCCAACGGGACTTTGATCGAACGATCAGCCAACTGCAAAGTTGTTTTCGTAGGCTTGAGAGTGCCTAGGCTTAATCGTTGATACACAGAAGCAGGTAAGAGGTTAACCGCCGACCCTAGATCTAGCAAAACATTGTTAATGCGAGAGTCCCCAATGATACATGAAATTGTTGGATTGCCCGGGTCCTTCAATTTTATGTATGTTGGGTTCGAGATGATCGAACTCACATTAGCCGCCAAAAAGGCTTTGCTAGGGACATTGGTTTTCCTCTTAGTTGTACAGAGATCCTTTAGGAATTTTGCATATGGAGGTATTTGTTGAATCATGTCTAACAAAGGAATGTTGACATTCACTTTCTTAAATATCTCCATCATCTTATCCACACTGTCACTCTGTTTCTTAGACAACCTACTAGGATAAGGAGCTCTTGGTAGGTATGTCTTGGGCGGAGCCGGAGAAGGAGGCTTTGGTGTATTACTCTCACCCTCGGCCTCTTCCTCACCATCATTCCCACAAAGGGATGGCACAGATGGATTTTCTGGCAATGATACGTGGTTGTTGACCTGCTTCCCATTTCTCAGGGTCACAATGGCATTAACATGGTCCACAGGTTCTTCCACGTAGTTCACTTGCCCCCCCTATGGTCTTGAGCTTGCATTTTGCATGTTCGAGTGTTGTTGAGCACGGGGGTTAGCCACAGGTTGGCTAGGCAGGCTCCCTCTCTCTCTCTCATGTACAGACTGAGCCAACTGACCCATCTGAAGCTCGAGAGATTTGATGGTCTGCTGATTCGAAGTGAGAACTTGACTCGTGGATGACATAAAGTTTTTTACAGAGTTCTCAAGTCCACGAGTTAAGTTCTCAAGCGAATTAAACCGGGTTTCCAAGTTGTTAGAATTTTGGAAACCTGGTTGGTTGGTATTCTGACTTTGGGGTGGCTGATGAGACTGTGAATGCATGGGAGGGTAGTGTGGTCGGTTAGGTGGTCGAGAAAAGTTTGAAGGACCACCTGGGGCATTGTTATGGTTCCATGAAAAATTAGGGTGGCTCCTCCATCCAGGGTTATATGATGATGAATATGGGTCATTCCTGGATCTATCATAGATGGCATTTACATGTTCCATCTCAGGAGGAATGGATGCACACTCACCCCCTATATGACCTGTCCTACCACATAAATGACAAGGAACTGAACCAGATGCAGACACATGAGATACATCGTGCTGGTTTTGGAGCTCAATCGAATCCATACGGCGTATTAAGGCTGCCATGCGCGCCTCGGTGGCCGTAGTGGAATCGACAGCAAATGCGGAACCCGATCTAGTCGAGTTTGCATTCGCGATCCTCGCTCCTATACTAGATGATGAAGGTGGTTCCCTCACACTCTCCCATTGCATTGTTTTCTCGGCAAGGTCTTCTAGGAAAGCCCATGCCTCCCTTTCATCCTTTCCCAAGAACTCTCCTTGACACATGGACTCAAGGAGCGTTCGGGATGGAATGTGAAGACCCTCGTAGATAATCTGACACAGGCGCCACAACTCAATGCCATGGTGAGGGCATGAGGATAGTAGCTCCTTGAACCTCTCTAAGTATGCATGAAATGATTCGGTCTCATGTTGATAGAACGAATTGATTTCGTTCCTCAATTTTTGAGTCCGATGATTTGGAAAATACTTTTTGAGGAATGCAGACTGAAACTCATCCCAAGTCCTGAAGGCCTTCGCTTGGTTGCTGTACAACCACTTCTTGGCGTCATCCTTAAGCGCAAAGGGGACAAGCCTAAGATGAATGGAGTCTGTGCTAAGTTGTTGCAGTTTGAACATAGCACAGACCTCCTCAAATTCCCTGAGAAAGATATAGGGGTCACCTTTCCCAGTGAAATGAGGGAGCATGGAAATAAACTGAGGCTTGACCTCAAAATGGTTCCCATTTGCCTCTGGCAATACGATGCATGAGGGCAGAGCTGTACGGCTCGGGTAGCATCGATCGCGTAGTGGTATGGGAACGACAACTGGAAGCACAGGTGGAACAGGTGGGTCCAGCAACTGCTCCTCCTCACGGAAATTAGCAGCCATTGGACCCGAACTACGTGCGACACGAGAGGAGGAAGGTGTCGAGAAATCGATGACCGAAGCCGGATTGACAACGCTCCTCGTCAAACGACCACTCTCGTCTCGTGTCCACGAAAGCATGCACAAAGGTGCACACACAAACCACAACTCTCTTCTTCTTTTTTTTAAAAAAAGAAGAATGTACGTAGAAGAGAAGACGAGGGAACACAGGAGAGAAAGAATGACTCAGGAGAGAAGGGAAGAAGTCCTTATGCTACGGCGGATGGGTACAGGTAGAAGCACACAAGCAAACAAGGCTCAAGCAATCCTAAGGTCGCTATAGGTCCTTACAGCTAGACGACGCCTAACTGCGAGGTCACACGGCCTCAACACGCCTCACCTCCCTACAACGAGGACCACAAAGCCCAGCAAGTGAGCCAAGATCCGGGGATCTCGTCTCTCCTACTATCGACAAAGTGGGCAACGCCGATCAGGTCATGACGGTCGGGACCGGATCACTCTCCTAATGCGTCCAAGATCCTTAGGGCCAATGTCTACTTGATTTTAAAATTAGGCTCTTGATTAGTGTGGTTTTTGGGGGGAAGGAAAGGGTGATGAAATCCCCCACCTTATCTTTTACGGGACAACCCCTCCTTAGTAGCGTTTTGGAGTCCTAAATCTAGCAATCAACTCTCCAAACAACGCTCAACTCACACTTGTTGCAATGCACTTCCTACTAACTAATGCATGTTCATACGAAATGCATGAATGAGAGTAGAAGGTGCGTACCTCACGCCAGCACTCAACAACAGAAAATAAAGCTAAGATAAAAGACAATCTAAATGCCTAAGTCACATACATGATGCATGACCTAAACAAGAATGAATGCCTACTCTTTTGCTTTGAGTTTTAGGGTCCAAGTTGCTTAAAGGAGGTTTGATTATTGATCTGGGAACGAACTATAAGTCAAAACATGCCAAATTGAGTCCCAGATAACTAGATCATTTAGAGCAACAACAGCAAGAAATTAAAAGATGAACAGAGCTCACCAGACCGCTGATTAGCGGTCTCAAACTGATGATTGGCGGTCTGAAGTGCTCAGGTCGTCTGGAAATTTCTCCAGTAGCCTCCACTTGCTATTCCCAGTCTCCTGAAACAAAGAAAAACTACAACACACAAATTAAATCCACTCGAATCGTCCAAACAAGAGTCTGGACTGGCACCTCCCCGGCAACGACGCCAAAAACTTGTTGAACGTTTTATATTTCAACGTAAGTGCACGGCCGCGATGAAGCGGTGGCAAGTACGGGTCGTCCTCAGGGAGGTGAGCTTGCTCTTGCTTATCAGAAATCAAGTGGCAAAGAAAGATGGAAGAAAGTTGTTTATGCTAACCTAAACTATGCTAACACGTAGAAGCAAATGCGAAGGAAACAAAACAAACGAATACTTCAACTAAGCTAGAGAAACTTGACACTATGGAGAAATCAGTAAGAGAGAGAGACCCCTTAGGGGGTGGAGTGACTACACATACACAATAAGGAGGCAAAAATATCTTCCTATAGGCACAAGTGTAGGTAGTGTTTGCATGTATGGGAGGTGTCTACTTATCATGGCAAAACCCATCAATTAAATCACTAACCTATTTTGATTAACATTCATAAACACAAGCTGGTTATTTAAGAAACTAAACAAGTATGGGAGGTGTCTACTTATCATGTCAAAACCCATCTAGTGAAGTGTTCTTATTCTAACAAGCAAGTATGCATTCATATTAATCAACACATTTTAACATAAACATCCTTCCTTCCTTAATTGCATATATGATAATCATCTCCACCCCCCAAAAGGGGAGTGGTTTTACTCACTACACATTACCCTAACTATTACACTAAAATAAGAAGGCATATTAACTAAGCTAGTTTTAATAAAAGACAATTAAACTAAAACATGCATCAACAATAAAAGTAGCACAAAACAAAGAAAATTTTATTAATTAAAGACTCACAAGACCAGTAGCATCTCCCTATTGAGTTTCTTGCTTCAAGGCTTTCACTTCAATTAGGGAGAATGGCCACAAGCATGGAGTGATTCCAATGGAAGGTGAAGAGTTATATTTATAGCCATGGAAAAAGCTAATCCGGGACAATCCCCCGATGTGGGACTAAACAAATACCATAAATAGAATAAGAACGCTCAAATACACACACCAGAAAAAGATAAACGGATTCGGATCCACCTGGACCGCCAATTAGCGGTTCGAGACCGCCAATTGGCGGTCTACAGGGTCCGGATTCGTCTCGGCTTTCATGGAGGCTTTCATGGATGGTATTCTTGGTCTTTGATGCGGTTACTTGACTTGTTGGAGCTCCGACCCGAATCGAATTGGTAAAATACTCCTCATGATGGTGTGGAGTATTCTGTTTTGCTCTTAGGTCCTTCTGTCTTGCAATCAGGTCCTTCTTCCTTGCATCTTGGTCCCTAGATCTCACAATTCAGTACTTTTTCCCAGCTTTTGGGTCCTTTTATGCTTCATCTCTTCAAACCTATTTATTCCTGAAAACTAAACATAAAACTCGTGACATAGCATTGTTTAGGTGAAAGATAATGAAATGATGTCAATCAATTAGAGAAGGATTGAGATGGACGACTGAGATCGGTTGTGGGAAGAGCATATAAAGGTTTGGATTTATCTCTCTCTCTCTCTCATTCCTTTCTCATCCAGCAGGGGAAGTCGTGGAGGCGAGATCGACGACTCTTGGAGGAGCTCCGGAGTTTGCCGGAGTCGAGCAGATCGTTTTCATGGAGTTCACCGAAGAAGGAGTGCGGGGAGAAGCTTGCTATGATTCTTCAAAGGTTTCTTCAAGCCTTAAGGTATGTCAAGCTTCCTTTTACGCTCACCTATGTTTAGTGTGCGGGGTGGGTGCGGTCGACGGTAGGCCGAATGGCTCATCTGCCAGCACAACAGTTTTCTTCACTATAACGGTCGACCGACGGTTTGGGTTCGGTCGACCGCTTATAGTGTATTTTGGGCAATATCCCTAGAACCGGTCGAACGATACCCTTGGGTGGTCGACCGATTGTGCATTTTGAGCGAGAGATGGAGGCTATGGGTACTTTCGGTCGAACGGGACCCCTTTGCCGGTCGACCGAAAGTAATGTCGTATGTCGGTTTGGGCGTTGACCATCTAAACAGTCGACCATATGTTTAACTCGTCTGACCGACGACTTAAGTTAACTTAAAGGCCGTTCGACCGGAAGTTTTGTTTTGGTCGACCATCTAGTATGGATTGATGGTGAGTTTTACTGGTGGATTTCAGTCGACCGGATTTGTTGGGTCGTTCGACCGCTTGATCTTTGTGTGCAAGTGGTTTCTTTGCTGGTGCCTTTCGGTCGAACGGGTCCCCTTTGCCGTTCTACCGACTGATGGGTTTTTCAGTTGGGCTAGTCATTTGGGTGAGGAATTGGTCGACCGGTGAGGTGTTTTTCGTTTGACCATTTTTACACAGTTTTGGTGCTTTCCTTATTGTTGTTGATCAGCTAGAAGGCAACGGGTTCACCGGCCCTTTTGAGCGGGTGGTGGGTTATATTGTCGTGGCTCCGGCGAATGAGGTAAAGTCGTGGCTCCGGCAAATGATGCAGAACCGTGGCTCCAGTAACATTGAGGCAAAGTCGTGGCTCCAGTGAATGAGGCAAAGTCGTGGCTCCAGCGAATGATGCAAAATCGTGGCTCCAGTAACATTGAGGCAAAACCTTGGCTCCGGTGAATGAGGCAATTGTTGGTGGTTTTTCAGTTGTTAGGCTTGTGTCCTTTTAGAGTTTTTCGTATTCAGTGTTTCGTTCATGTGTTAGGGTTGGCTTACGGGGTGTCGTTATGGAAACTCAGGAATAGTTCATGTTACTTTTCAGGCCGAGAGCGGCGTTAGGAGGGTGGTGACCGCGGAGGAGGTGCTCAGGACTAGATCCTGCTTTCCTTCTTTTGAGGTGGTTGTGATTACATATGTATATTTCCCGTTATGAACTTTTGATGTAATCACATTCTTTTGTAAACTCGGTCACATATATATATTATATGTTGGTGCACCTGTGTGCGTATGTATTTTCCGTAATGTGCTCAATTTGATTGTATGTTTAAATTTTAATTTTTCTTCTGTTCTGAGGACGTTACAACTTGGTATCAGAGCGGTCAGTTCTGGTGTCTTCGTCCAAAGGAACCACCCTTAGAGTTGTGTAGAACATGCATGCATTTTTTTATTCATGTTTTGTATCTCTTGTGTAGATGTCACCGAGACGCGTGACACCACCTCCCCGAGACCGTAGCACCAGTGATGAGGTGGGTGAGGGGGACAGGAAGGAGGAGTGGAGGACGCTCCAGGGCACACTGGGTAGATTGGGCGAGTTTCTAGAGTGCCAATCAACTCAGGCTGAGCAGGGAGGAGCAGGTGCGGTACTGGATCGGTTCATGCGTCGGTATCCCCCATACTTTGATGGTCGTGGCGACCCTGAGGCAGCAGAGGAATGGGTCTTTAAGATCCAGAAGATTTTCTAGGCGATAGGATGTCCTCCTGAGAGGAAGTTGGATCTGGCCACCTACGTGTTGGACGACGGCGCAACCCGCTGGTGGAGGTCTACTTCTGCTGTGGTTTTCGAGAACAGTGAGGAGTTGAGCTGGGTGGATTTCCTTGCGGAGTTGAACCAGCAATACTTGCCACAGCACGCCCGTGACAGGAAAAGAGAGGAGTTCTTAGCTTTAGAGCAGAGGGACATGACTCTGGCGGCCTACATCAGCAGATTCCACACTTTAGAGTGCTATTTTCCAGAGATCTAGGTGACACAAGAGCAGAGGGCTCAGAAGTTTGTGCGGGGTCTGAGGCCGCAGTTTAGGGCACGTGTTACCACGAGCATGCCGCGGACGTTAGAAGATGCTGTGAAGTTTGCAACCATTATGGACCAGGATAGCTAGGAGATTATGGAGGAGGCTAGAAGATCGCAAGTGAAGGCCGGAGTGCGTCCAGGGGCTCAGTTGTCAGGTAATCCGGGCAAGAGGCCCCGAATTGACGGAGGTGGAGCACCACAGGCTGGGCAGCGCAAGCAGTGTGGTGGAGTTCACCTGGTACGCGGTTGTGGGCCCCGTTCTGGTGCTTGTTATGGATGTGGACACCTGGGTCACTTTATCCGATCACACCCGAGTAGGCCGGGTGGGCCTATTATTCGACCGAGATCATCCGCAGCTGTTAGAGCTCGACCGAGTAGACTAGCAGCACCACCCCAACAGCGGAAGAGAGCAGGACGTGTGTTCACCATCCAGGCAGAGGAGGCTAGAGATGCCAGCATGGTGGTGGAAGGTACGCTGCTCGTCTATGATTTGGTAAATAGGGTGTTGCTTAACTCTGGGCCACACACTCGTTTATCTCTGAGCAGTTTCCGAGCGTGTTGGGTCATACCCCTACGATGTTGACTGCCACTTTGGGAGTCAGCACACCCCTGGGTTGGTGGGTACTATGGGGAGATTTCATCCTGGCGCCACGATTGCTTCAGGAGACCAGGAATTTCCGGCATACCTGGTCTTGCTACCGATGGTAGACTTTGAAGTCATACTTGGGATGGATTGGCTGTCCCAGTACGATGTTCGAGTCTTATGCCGGGATAAGAAGATTCTGATTCCGAGGTGGGGTCCACCTGATCTGCTGATTAAGGGGACGAAGTACAGAGGAGGTCGGTTGGTGGTTTCTATAATGAGAGCTCAGAAGTTGATTCAGCTGGGTTGTAGAGTTTTTGTGGCCACTTTAGTAGTTCCAGTGCTGGAGAGGAGAAATTTGGAGAACATCGAGGTAGCTTGGGATTTTCCAGAGGTCTTTTTAGAGATCACTGCCTTGCCGCCTGACAGGGAGATAGAGTTCGGTATAGATTTGGTAGTCAGGACCACACCGCAGTCGAAGGCTCCGTACCGGATGACGCCTGTAGAGTTGGCTGAGCTGAAGAAGCAGTTGCAGGATATGATGGATACTGGGTTTATCTGACCTAGTATCTCACCTTGGGGAGCGCCGATACTCTTCGTAAAGAAGAAGGATGGCTTATTGTGGATGTGTATAGATTACAGGATGCTGAATTAGGTTACCGTGATGAAACAGTATCCTTTGGCCAGGATTGAGGACCTGTTTTACCAGTTGCAGTCAGCGAAGGTGTTCTCGATGATTAATCTGTGATCCGGTTACCATCAAATGAAGATCAGAGAGGCAGATGTTCAGAAGACAGCTTTCCGGACGACGTACGGGCACTTTGAGTTTCTGGTGATGTCGTTCGGGTTGACGAACGCACCTGTAGCTTTCATGGATCTGATGAATAGGACATTTAGTCAGTACCTCCACCGTTTTGTAATTGTCTTCGTGGACGACATCTTGGTCTACTCACCAAATATAGAGCAACACCGGGAGCATCTGAGGTTTGTACTTGGCATTCTGAGACATCAGTAGTTGTACGCAAGGTTTTCGAAGTGCGAGTTCTGGCTTCACCGTGTGGCATTCTTGGGACACATAGTATTGGAAGCTGGGATATCAGTGGATCCAGCGAAGGTCGAGGCAGTGACACAGTGGAGAGCCCCAACGAGTGTGACTGAGATTAGGAGTTTTGTTGGATTGGCGGGTTATTACCTTCGGTTCATCAAAGACTTCTCGAGACTTGCTTCACCTCTGACAGCACGGACGTAAAAAGGAGTGAAGTTTGTCTGGTTCTAGAAGTGCGAGGATAGTTTCCAGGAACTGAAGAGTCTGTAGACGACTGCTCTAGTTCCGACTCTTCCCAGTGCTAGCTGAGGTTTTTTGATTTACAACGACGCTTCAGGCATTTGTTTGGGATGTGTACTGATGCAGCACGGGGAGGTAGTGGCGTATGCTTCGAGGTAGCTGAAGCTGCACGAGAAGAATTAACCCACTCACGATTAAAGTTAGCAGCGGTGGTTCATGCTCTGAAGATCTAGCATCACTATTTGTATGGTGAGCAGTTTTAAGTCTTCACTGATCATTAGAGTCTGAAGTACATGTTTTCACAGAAGAAGCTGAATATGAGACAACGTAGATGGCTCGAGCTGATTAAGGATTTTGAATTTACCATCTCCTATCATCCGAGGAGGGCGAATTCAGTTGCAGACGTACTGAGCAGGAAAGTGGAGGTGTCAGCTATGAGTTTGTGCATTCAGGAGTGGAGGCTACTCGAGACATTGTCAGAGTGGAGGCCGTTTGCAGAGGGCTCGGAGGGGGGCAGTGATTGCGGGGCTTCGAGTGGAGCCGAAGACCGTCAGTCGAGTTGTTCAGCCAGAGCGTGGTGATGAAGAGTTAGCTAGTCTGCTACAGTTAGCTGTCAGGGATGGATCAGACTTCACTATAGGAGTAGATGGAGGTCTGAGGTTCAGGAGTCGGATCTAGGTGCCAAAGATCGATGAGCTGAGAGATGACATCATGGAGGAGGCACACTGAGCGAGATATACAATTCACCCGGGGAGTACGAAGATGTATAAGGACCTGCATCGGAACTTCTGGTGGAGAGGGATGAAGAGTGCATAGGATCGTGAGCGTCTCTAATTCGAATCACTATTAAGCTAATTACCTACTTGTTTAATCAATCAAGATATGCACAATGAAATTTAAAATAAACAAGCAAGTAAGGAAGGAGATAAGCAAACCACAAGGAGTCAGGGGATTTTTATAGAGGTTCGGCACCCCACCCGGGTCCTAGTCCTCTCTTTCAAGCTCCGCTCGGATCATCGAGCTCTGCTCACGACTTCACTAACCACTCCCTGTTCCGGGCCGGGAGGGAACGCCTTTACAATCTTCAAGCTCGCGAACAACCCTCGTCGAGCTTGGCTCCTCCTCTTACAATCCGAGAGGGATGCTTCGGGCTTTCACCAAAACCTTTACTTGACTTTGAAAGCAACAAACTTGAGTGGTACAATCACTCTCTAAACTTGAGCACATTGGAGAAAGACTAGAATTGATCTTAAGTGTGGAAATTGAGGCTTGGAGTGTTTGGAATGATCTCTTTAATGTTGGTGGCAAATATGTGTGGGAGCGTTGTGTTAAAATGTATTTTACAACTCTATATATAAGCATTAGAGAGAATATAGCCGTTGGGGTTAATTGGGTAAGAGTTGGTGTAAGATACACAAAACAGAAACAAGTAGGACCCAATTCTGAGTGAATTTGGTTGACCAGACGGGCTGTTCGGTCGATTGTTTGGCAGTTTTGAACTCAGTTCGGTCAACCGCCCAACGCTACGTCTGGGGTACACTAAAGTGATCGGTCGACCACCGAATAGGGTTCGGTCGACCGATTTACACCAGACACTTAGGGTTTGACCAACAAGGTTATATTCGATCGACCGAACCAAGGTCCACGGTCGACCTAATTCCAACAAGAGGTTTAGGCTTGTCAATAAACATAAGTTCGGTCGACCGAACAAGGTCCTCGGTCGACTGATACATAAATGTATTTGGGGTATATTTTCGATAATACGAATACGACCGTTGGGTATATATGACAAAACTAACGGTCGGAAAAATGTTGAGACTCGGTCGACCGAAAAGGTCTGGACGGTCGACCGAACTTAGGCAGTTAAACACTAACAGGATATATGATCACTTGGTCGACCGAGCGGTCTATTTTCGTCGACCGAATGTGGGCAGACAATTCAGGTTAATTGTTTGGTGTTTTCCGGTCTATGTTTGGGTGATCTATTGAAGTCCAAATTATATGAAATTTCTTGTGTGACTTCTCTAAGGAACCTAGTGTGTGTTTAAGTTAGTTTTATCTCAAGTATGCTCAACTTACACTAGTTCCTAAGACTCAAAGAAATACAAAACACATGTCTTCAATTGAGCATGATTACATGTCTTGACATGATTTCCTTTCTTCCTTGAGTCTTGATCACCTGTAGAGGTTAGCACAAAGCAATATATATGCAATGCAACACGTGTGCTAGTCTGCATGATCACAATTAAGATTAGGTTGATTAAATCAAAACATAGATTAAGGCCAAAAAGCCAATAGAGTGATGTGGCTGATTTTGTGACTAGGTGCTTGGTTTGTCAACAGGTTAAGATCGAGCACCAGAGACCAGCAGAACCGATGCAGAGTATAGAGCTACCTGAGTGGAAATGGGATCACGTGACGATGGATTTTGTCACCAGGTTGCCGAAGACGAAGAGCTTCCATGACACGATTTGGGTTATAGTCGATCGACTGACCACGGCACATTTTTTGGCTATCCGGACTACTCTACCTTTGGAGGGTCTAGTGAGGTCTTATGTTGAGGAGATTGTCAGACTGCATGGGGTGCCAGTGAGTATCATTTTGGACCGAGAACCGAGGTTCACCTCCAGATTTTGGGGAAGTTTGCAGCAGGCTATGGGAACTCGGCTGAAGTTCAGTACCACATTTCATCCACAGACAGACGGTCAGTTCGAAAGGACTATTTATACGTTAGAGGATATGCTGAGAGCTTGCACTCTGGATTGGGCAGGGCATTGGGATGAGCACTTGCCGTGGATCGAGTTTGCCTACAAAAACAACTACCATGCGAGTATTGGGATGTACGGGAGACCTTGCACAACAGGCTTTGTACGGGAGACCTTGCAGATCACCGGTATGCTGGAGTGAGGTAGGCGAGAGATAGTTAGTCGGGCCTGAGATTGTGCAAATGTTTGCTGAGAAAGTTGACGTGATCAGGAAGAGACTAGCGACAGCTCAGAGTAGACAGAAGAGCTACGCAGATCGACATAGGTGTGTGCTGATTTTTTAGGTTGGCGATCATGTTTTTCTGAAGATCTCACCATCGCGTGGGGGGATGAGATTTAGGAAGAATGGGAAACTCAGTCTGAGGTATATCGAGCCGTTTGAGATTTTAGACCGAGTTGGAGAGGTCGCCTACCGGATTGCGCTGTCGCCACAGTTTTCTTGTCTTTACAACGTCTTCCATGTTTCGAAGCTGAGGAAGTATGTAGCAGATCCTTCTCATGTGATCCAGATTGAGGTTCCAGAGATCCAGCAAGATTTGTCTCTTGAGGAGAGACCTGTAGAGATTGTGGATCGGATGGAGCACCAGCTTAGGAGGAGGACCATTCTGATGGTCAAGGTCAGGTGGCAGCATCACACTGAGCGAGAGGCTACTTAGGAGATTGAGAGGGAAGTGCAGAAGTTGTATCCGGAGTTGTTTGGTAAGTTCTGGATTTAATTTCGGGGACGAATTTTTTTAAGGAGAGTGGATTGTAAGATCCTAACTCTTTTTAATGCTTAATTGGGTTTAGGTGGTGGATTGGAGAAGGAATGAGATGGACGACCGAGATCGGTTGTGGGAAGAGTATATAAAGGTTTGGATTTATCTCTCTCTCACTTTTCCTACTCTCGCTCTCTCATTCCTTTGTCATCCAGCCAGGGAAGTCGTGGAGGCGAGATCGACGACGCTTGGAGGAGATCAGTTGTTTGCCGGAGTCGAGGAGATCGTGTTCGTAGAGTTCACCGAAGAAGGAGTTCGTGGAGAAGCTCGCCGTGATTCTTCAAAGGTTTCTTCAAGCTTTAAGGTATGTGAAGCTTCCTTTTACGCTCACCTATGTTTAGTGTGGGGGTGGGAGCGGTCGACGGTAGGCCGAATGGCTCGTATAACCTGCACAACAGTTTTCTGCACTATAACGGTCGACCAGTGGTTTAGGTTCGGTCGACTGCTTATCGTGTATTTCGGGCAATATCCCTCGCACCGGTCGAACAATACCCTTGGGTGGTCGACCGGCTGTGCATTTTTGAGCGAAGAGATAGAGGCTCTGGGTTCTTTCGGTCAAACGGGATCCCTTTGCCTGTCGACCGAAAGTACTGTCGTAGGTCGGTTTGGGCGTTGACCATCTAAACAGTTGACCGCCTGTTTTACTCGTCCGACTGACGACTTAAGTTCACTTAAAGGTCGTTCGACTGGAAGTGTTGTTTCGTTCGACCATGTAGTATGGATTGATGGTGAGTTTTACTGGTGGATTTCAGTGGACCGGATGTGTTGGGTCGTTCGACCGCTTGATCTTTGTGTGCAAGAGGTTTCTTTACTGGTGCTTTTCGGTCGAACGGGTCCCCTTTTCAATTCGACCGATTGGCGGGTTTTTCGGTTGGGCCAGTCCTCTGGGTGAGGAATCGGTCAGCTGATGAGGTATTTCTCGTTCTACCAGTTTTACACAGTTTTGGTGTTTTCCTTGTGGTTGATCTGCTAGAAGGCAACAGGTTCACCGGCCCTTTTAGGGCAATGGACGGATAGGCCGGCCTAATAGCGATCAGTGGTGGCTCTTTGAGCGGGTGGTGGTTGATATTGCCGTGACTCTGGCGAATGAGGCAAAGTCGTGGCTCCGGCGAATGATGCAAAACCGTGGCTCCGGTAACATTGAGGCAAAGTCGTGGCTCCGGTGAATGAGGTTAACCCGTTGCTCCGGTAACATTGAGTCAAAACCGTGGCTCCGGTGAATGAGGCAATTGTTGGTGGTTTTCAGTTGTTAGGCTTGTGTCCTTTTATGGTTTTTCGTATTCAGTGTTTCATTCATGTGTTAGGGTTTTGCTTACGGGGTTTCCTTATGGAAACTCAGACATAGTTCATCTTGCCTTTCAGGCCGAGAGCGGCGTTAGGAGGGTGGTGACCGCAGAGGAGGTGCTCGGGACCAGATCCTGCTTTCCTTCTTTTTGAGGTGGTTGTGATTACATATGTATATTTCCCGTTATGAGCTTTTGATGTAATCACATTCTTTTGTAAACTCGGTCACATATATATATATTATATGTTGGTGCACCTGTGTGCGTATGTATTTTCCGTAATGTCCTCAATTTGATTGTATGTTTAAATTTTAATTTTTCCGCTGTTCTGCTGACGTTACAATTACCATATAATATTTTGTAATACATAGATGTAAAAAAGACATTTACATGAAAGAAATTAGCATTTAACCTTGTTGCTGCATTGGATCCAATAGCTACCATGGCTGCCCATCCCATGATATTTGTGCTACAAAGAGATGAGAAGATTAGAAATATATTAGTTTGGGTTCCAACAATTTATTTTATTTCAAGCGCAATTTAGGATAGAAAAATAATATATATAATTTACCTAGTGTAAGTGTAAATCATAGGAAAGGACATGCCATATTGATAATGCATCAACAGAGACTTCTGGATTCTTGAGGTATCCAGCAAAAAGGATCAATGCCATGAAATACCACACTTCTAAGCTGCCAGAAATAATTATAATGTAGCCGTCAATTTGATTTGCATTTTGTTTCATATGTGAAACGACATCTATGTTTTCTTCTACGAAGAACGCAGACATTAATACCAAATTGGTTGGCAAATTAAAAAACAAATGAACTTTACACATCCAGATCACGACAAAACTACAAGACCTATCACCTAAAAAACTAAAAAAGGATGCACTTCTCACATCAGATAAAAAAATAAGTACAAACACATCCAAAATATTAATTGATAACTTGGAAAAGGTATCATGCCTAAGAAATTTAACGGTTAAATGCGGCTAAAATTTTACTTCCTATGTAGATGAGAAGGAGGTTCTTACAAGTATGTAAGGTGGTCATGTGTTGTAAATTTCGCACAATGTAAAGCAACAAAATCTAGTAGAATCTCTAAAAGCTGACAGAACTACGATCAAATGTTCACGTTAACATTTAATCAGTTATATTGCAGTAGTGGTCTGCTATGTATGTCCCACACCAAGAAACCAACCAGTCATATTAATTGACAATGGTTTTGAAACATCAACGTTCTACTCGTAGCACACCAAGAGATAATCCATTCTCACTCGTACCTTGAAAATCGAATAATTCATCGTGTAACTTTCCGTCCCCGAGCCCGCACCGAGCCCTGGTCCTGGTCCGTCACCCACGAGTCCACTGGCCCACAACACTCACTCATTGCCATAAAACTTAAGTTGGTAATGTTGACTTTTTGGTTAATAATAATTAATCCGTTTTGATGATTAATTAACATATCAATAAACACATGTATCTTTACTATTAATCACATGCATATGTACACAAATACTTGTTACTAACATTTCAGATGACAAGTAGTACACAATGACAAGAAATCAAGTTGAAGAATAGATAGGTTTTTCATATCTTGTTCGTAGAACCAAAATGTAACTTGACACTTGAAAATATTGTTGTTTTGCATTGCATTGGTCCATAGAAAACCTATAGAACTCATATGCAAAAATTCATATCAAACTGACTCTTTTAGTCGACCGGTTGACCATCTGGTTCGACCATTTTCAACAAACTTTGAACTCTTTTCCCAGAATAGTTGATCGACAAATTACCTGGTTCGACCAATTTTTAACAGGCTCTTACCCTGTCTAAAACGATCGACCGAATCTTTATCCACGTTCGACCGTTTGTTATGTGTCAACCAAGATGTCCAAGTTCGACCATTTTAATCTTCTTCATTAGTTATATCTTGACATGTGTCCCATAAAAGGTCGACAAAAACTTGACTTTTGTTCGAACGTTTGACACTTTGTATTTCATTTGAATAGGACCGTTATATTTATCATATTATACAACAGTCGTATACACATACTTCAACTAACCCAATTCGCATTTTTGGCCACCGGTTGAACAATGCCACGACGACGGTCGATCGGATCAGACACAATTCAAATTTGCAAACTTCATGTTATTTTCGGTCGAACAAGATTCTTATTTGGTTCAACCGTTACCTCAATTGTTTAATATTATTTTGGCCAAAACCCACTTAATGGTCGACTGATCCTATATCTGGTTCGACCGTTCACTTAAGTTATTGTCGTAGTGGATCGACGGGTATGCACTTCATCTGGACCGTTTTCTTATTTAGAAGAAACTGGTCAACCGCTTAGCCCGATCCGGTCGACCATTTGTGTCCTTATAAGAGTTCTGAACTTCATTGTTTTATGTCTCTTGCTCAAATCACTAGCACTTCAATCCCGACGGCTAGATTATGTGTGGAGCTTATATATAGAACTTAGAACACACTTTTCAAGTCACCAATCCTCTCTCTAAGCTCACACTCTCATAATACTCTCAATTGCTCTAAACTACTCTTTGTGCTCAATCTTTCCACTTGAATCACTCCTTGCATTCGTCAATCATTCAACTGCTCAAGATTAGAAGTTGTTACTCAATTCTCCAGCAAAGTATTGTACTAGCTTCCGGAGTGAAGCTCTTCTCGGATTGTGAGAATGCGGTCCAAGCTTGGCGAGGGTGTTCGCAAGGTTAAAGTGTAAATGCTTGATCTCAGCCCAGAATGGAGATTGGAATAGTGGAGTATGCAAAGTTGCTCGAGGAAGAGCAATTCGTAAGAGAGCACTAGGATCTGGTGGTTGGATTTAAACCTCTATACATCCGTGTCGTGGTTTGCCCCTCTTTTTCCTTTACTTTACTTGTTCTTCATTTAAATTGCTTAAACTTTTAAAGAACTTAATTAGTCTATCCACTCCCCTTTAGACTAATCCTAAGGCATTTTAGATCCTACAGCTAAGTGTTGTGGTAGTGGACCCATGCTATTATAGTTCACACTAACATTTTCATATTAGGCAACGTGGGACTAAACTTTTAGGGTGTTACAACCTACCCCACTTGAACACCTGACGTCATCGTCAGGGTCAAGGCAATCAGTCATCAGACATTGTGGGATTCTAGAGGTGGCTCCCACTCTTTTGGTGTACCACTTAGTTCACTACTAGAAATATGGGAATCACCAACGAATATATATCTTTCAGTGTCTTATCCGTCGGTGCAGGGTACGTAACACTGACGGATATAATATTCCGCTGGACTTTAGTACCACCGATGGACATCAATAAGAACACCGACGGATAAGTTCGATCGGATCAAAATTTTCCATTTGAGTGTCCTACACCAACAGATATAAACCGTCGGTGTAGGTTTTCGCATAAGAAACACACGGGCGTCGAAAACTTTTCGTGCAAGAACATACTACGGCGAAGGAGTTCGTTGCCACGTACAAAGTAGTTCGTTGACATCGACAGAGGAGTTGGTTGACACCGATGGATAATGGGCGTTAGTGTACTTGTTTTTCAAAGTACCGACGGATCGTATCCATCGGAGATAACTTTGAAAATTGACCGTTTGAAACCAAAATGTCAACCATTTCACCGACAGAAATTAATAATAACACCGACGGATAACTTCAGTCGGATCAAAATGTTCCATTCGAGGGTCCTACACCGACAGATATAAGTCGTCGGTGTCGGTTTTTGCCTAAGAAACACATCGGTGTACTTTATGCACAAGAAGTACTCCGACGGAAGAGTTCGTTAACACCGACGGATAATAGGCGTCGGTGTACTTGTTCTTCAAATCACCGACAGATCATATCCGTCGGAGATAACTTCAAAAATCGACTGTTTCTTGGGATACTACACCGACGAACAACGATGAATAACGTCCATTGGTGTAGTGTTTTATCAGGATCTGATTTGTGACTTTCTTTTCATTTCATTTCTCTCCCAAAAACCCTAACTCGTCCCGACCCATGCTCGCCGCGCGCACCTCTGCTCGTCGGTTGCCGCTCCTCCACGCTCACTTCCTCTCTTGTAATGCCTCCCTCCACGACCGACCCTCCTCCTCCCCACCACCACCCCGACCTCCTCCTCCTCCAAATCACCCCGATCCAATCACCACTCCGATGGCAACCATCACGATCGCCACCATCACCAATCGCCCCGACCCGACTTGATCACCACGTCCCAAATGCCCAACCCGAGCCCTCATTCCCAGCCATACCCCCCACTACTATTCGGACGACACTTGTCCGCCAGTGCATCCGTTGGTGTACTTATTGTAGGATCCTAACGGTCTCTAATTCTAATCACTTTTAAACTAACTACCTACTTGTTTAAGCAATCAAGAATATGCAGCGGAATTAAAACGAAACGAACAAGTAAAGAGGAAATAAGCAAACTACAATGAGACGGGGGATTTTTATAGAGGTTCGACACCCCACCTGGGTCCTAGTCCTCTCTTGCAAGATCCGCTCGAATCACCGAGCTCCGTGCAAAATTTCACTAACCACTCCACATTTCGAGCCGGGAGAGAATGCCTTTACAATCTTCAAACTCGCAAACAACCCTCGCCGAGCTTGACTCCTTTCACAATCCGAGAGGGACGCTTTGGGCTTTCATCGAAACCCTTTACTCGACTTTGATAGCAACAAACTTGAGTGGGACAATCACTCTCTAAACTTGAGCACACTTGAGAAAGATAAGAATTGATCTGAAGTGTGGAAATTGAGGCTTGGAGTGTTTGGAATGATCTCTATAATGTAGGAGGCAAATATGTGTGGGAGAGTTGTGTAATATTGTGTTGGGAACACCTATTTATAAGCTCCTAAGGTGTTATAGTCATTGGGGTTAATTGGGTTAGACTTTCTGTAAGAAACACAAAACGGAAACCTCCAGGTTGCATTTCAGCATAAGTTCGGTCGACCGGATCGTGCGTCAATTTTGAACACGGTTTGTCGACCAGTTAAGGAACGATCGACCGCTAAAGGCTATAACTTAGGTACATTTAAGTTAACGGTCGAACACCAAGATAGGTTTGGTCGACCGTAAAGTAACAGGCTCTACTAGGTTGGCGAAAGAGATCAAGTTCGGTCGACCGAGCCAAAGTCTTCAGTCGACCGGAAACTTGCAAGCAGTTGCACGAAATAATACGAATACAACCATTTGCAGGTTTTATTTTTTAGTGTATAGAGAACTCGGCATCACCAGTGTCGAGTTCAATTTGGTTTTTATTGCCCAACACTTCATATTTCGCTCGGCGTGAGTTGCCAGGAGAACAGTAGTTCAAATAGAACAGTAGTCCCTTCTTTTAACAAAGAATTTGTTCAAACAGAGAAATCTCATCAAAATCATGGTCGTAATTGGCATACCACGTGCCCCTCGTAAGACATTGTTGAAGCTTTTTGACATGTTTGTTGTCATACATCCGAAACGTTGACCCCTGTCGTGACAACAAGTCCATCTTTCCAAAGGACCTTATGCTGAAGTAACTCATATACCGGTTTATGTTCCTCTGCAATAGCCTTCATTAGGTCTTCAAATTTCATAAAGGAATGAGTTTTACCTGCTTCGTAAAACTTGATTTCTCCCATTCTTTCCTTGCAATTTTGTTGTTTAGCAAGATTTGCTTTCATGTGTCGAAGACATAATCGATGTACATGCCCCTCTTAAGGTGGAAATGTGGCTCGCACACAAGCATTTATTCCCGAAAATCTGTCGGTGATAATACATAAATCGGGTCGCCTAGTCACTCTACCTGCCAGCAATTGAACGAACCACGTCCACGACTCTATCTTCTTGCTCTCTACAACAGCAAATGCCAAAGAAAAAATTCCATTGTCTGCATCCGTGCCCACAACAATTAGCAATAAACCTCTATATTTGCTATAGAGGTGGGTTCCATCCACGCTGACATTGGGTCTGCAATATTGAAACCCACTAATTGATGACCCAAACGCCCAAAACACACGCTTAAACATCTCCTCGTCTGGATTTACCTGTACGATCTCTATTTCGACAACAGATCCTTCATTGTTTTGACAGAAAACTGTGAGGAACCTTCGGAGATCCCTAAAACTATCTTCTCGACACCATAAATTCGGTTCAACATTTTTTGCCACGCCTTAGCGTAACCGATTTCATGTGAGTATTTGGTCTTCACCCTTGCCATTATCTCAGCAGGAGTAATTGTGAACTTAGTTCTAACAAATGACATTATCAAGTCGCAAACAAAATTAGCACTGCATTGTTTGTTGTCATTTAGCAACATCGGATTCGAACAAGTGTGCTCGGCGTCGTACGTTTCACTTGAAAATATCTGCAGCCTTTTGGGACAGACGTATGTAGATGCCATTTGCAGTTATCCTCATCACAACGAAGACAATGAACAATATACCATTTTGTTGAAGAAACCACAACTGAATACTGAACAAACTTTTTAATGTGCCACAACTGCAGAGCGTGAACCAAATCTTTTTTCGTTGGGAAATTTTGTTTATCCCAGAAAGAACGACCATCTTCCGTATGCTAATCACCCCGTTCCAAATTGTGCACAATATCGAAGAATGAGTGTTCAGTTACAGAATTCTTTATCCAGTTGTCATCCTCAAAGATATCCGGAAATTAATTAACAGTTGGAATCATATCGTTGTTAGCAACTGCATCATCAACAACGTTGTCGTCTTCACGATTTATGGATTGGCCCATCGCATATATGACATCCTGTGTGTCCGGAACGACTTCATCAGCAGAAACACGTTCAGGTTAATCTTCTACAGCAGAAACGACTTCATCCCCTAATTCCTCAGTGTCATCATCTCCAATACTATGCATCTCTTGCATGCATTCTGGTCAACTAAATGAATTGGGTCAACAAGTGACAAACCAAGCCCAAGGGAGGGATATGAGGTAGACGGTCCAGCCCTACCAGAAAACTCATTATGACTGTAATGCATGTGTTCAAATTGCGACACACTAGGATAAGGATTTGCACTGCTAGACGGAATGTCACATGCATTTTCTGGCCATTCATTGCCTGTTTGCTGGTAGTTATGTGATTGGAAAAATGGAATTTGCTGGTATGCCGGAACTTCGGTCGTAGGATTTAGACTTATATTCAAATCTATTCCGCAATCCTAATCGGTCGACCTTTCTGTACCATACTCTGGCGAATGAGTGTTGGTTTGTCAGGGTAGGGTCGGGCACTTTAGGTTCAGCTTCCACGTACACTCCAACCACAGACATCTTTTTATACAAACACATGATTCCATAAACCGACCTATCATTGCCCAATGGAGCGTATGTCCAATCATTGTTTAATGACAATTTTGCCGTCAACTTCACATTAAACATACTGTGTGGATAACAACATTCGGATCTTATGACATTCATTAAATTCCCATATATTATTTTCAAACGAACAACTACCGATTTGCGGTCAGATCCTGTATACTCTGTCACATCTCCATTACATTCAAATTTCCCATTATACATGACCAACAAAGATCCTTCATCATCTTTATCCATTCCTAACATATATTAATTAAATTTGAGAATGTGTTCAAGTGAGATGGTTGTTCTTCTATTACTAATTAATTAAAAAATTGAAAGTACTAATTTTTTTAAAAAATTACCTCAATCGAGTGTAGTAGCAAACGACTGTAAACGTCGAGCAATGAGTCTAGTAGCAAAATCAACAACAACAAACAACGCTAGGATTAATGTTAGAAATTTTTAAAATTTTTGACAGAACCTCCCCTATATTTTCAAATTTGTAAAATTTAAATCTGCACTGTAAAAGGAACTAACGATACTGCAAATAACATTCTCAACATCCAAACATCTAAATAACGACATATTTCACAAATTCAAACAACATACATCCAAACAACATTCAAATCACGACATATTTCTCAACTTCAACACATTTTTTCCATTAAAACACACATACATTCACTACTCTATTTTTAAGATTACAAAAATCAAATTTCAATTCCAACATACAATCAAAGACATACATTCAAACCCAAATAAATCATTTTTAAGTTTACATTCAATAAAACTAACACACATTCAAAAAAAATAACAACAAAAGATGTAATTTCAATCACAATAATCAAACTTAAATTCAACTATTTTTAAGATTACTACCGTAGACCTACAATCAACAAAAATGAATAATCAACTAAGAAACAAGAAATAAATAGTTTGACCTAAAAACCCAAAATCCAAATCCAAATCTAACCAAAACGGGTTCCTAAATCAACAAAAATATATATAATCATACCTAAAACAACAATGTATATCATCCTAATACATAAAAAATGCAAGAAAACGGTAGAAAACGAAAAAAATAGAAATCCTAACCTTAAAATCGCGAGAACTCGGTGGAGGGGAGAGGGGGGGCGTCGTGCTGCTTTTATAGCCTGACGGAACTCAACGTCTGTAACGCCGAGTTCTTCCTTTAGACTAGGCATCCAAGATGCTGAGTTCTATTTCAGACATTATTGTCCTGGCGCGCCAACCGTCTCATACAAGATTTGTCAGGATAAGAGTTCAAATAGAACATGGCATCACAAGTGCCGAGTTCTCCTAACTCACGTCGAGCGAAATATGACAAGTGTTGGGCAATACAAACCAAACTGAACTTGACACTGAGCCCATTTTGGGATCGGATCATCTCGTTCGGACCACTTAGGTCGACATGATTACTTGTACTTCCTTTTGTTATATCTGATGTAATCATGTAGCTTTTTGACAAACTCTGATGTAATATGGTGCACCGCTTGGATGTTTTATTAGAAGTAACAGTGCCGTCTTTTGATCATTGGTCTCTGGTATCTTGATAATAAATTTTAAATTTTCCGCTGTTTGGGGATGTTACAATGCAGCAGTAGAAAACATAGTAAGAATGAAGAAAAGATGAGAGAAAAACAGACCGTGCATGGTTATGTAAGTCATTTTGCAAAATGGAAGATAAATACGACTTGGATGTGCTCCAAATTCACTTATGTTTTCGTGCTTGACGCAGCCACGGTATCAACTCCTGTAGAAGTTTGGCTTGTGCTGATTTGAGCATGTGTTGGTACTTTGAGTAATAGTTCTATTACAATTTCAGCTGGGGAACAAATTTTGTATGGCAATATCATTTTACCTTGTTCTTTAGGGATGATATCTTGATTTCCTACCGTAAGCCAACATCATTGACACCCATTGACATTGTAGACATATCGTGAGTATTGCTCTTGTCGCTAAGTATGTTTCTTGGAGAAGACTTTGTACCTGGTAACCCTTCAATGCACGTGATACCAAATTTATTCATTGCGCTGTTGATGGAGAATTCGTGTTACCAACGTTATGAGTTGCTGGACAAACCAAATGGAGTACCTTTTGTGATATTTGTGATTCGGTATGCTTGGATGTGACCTATCGTTGCCCATTGGTGTAGTTGCTCGAGTGCCCTTTGTGTCTGGAAAATTAAAAAGAAAAACGAATCAACCATTAATTAGAGCACCAACAACGACAAAGAAAAATAATCATGACCAAGATCGTTGCATAATTTATTTATTTTCATTCACATCACCCACGATCTCACGTAAGATCGTGCGTGCAAACGCTACAAATGCAACTTGGAGCATGGATTGTGGGGGTGGGGGAGACATACGTGTCTACCCGATATTGTTCTTATGATTTTTTTATTTAATTATTGACGTGAGGTTCATTTTGATAATTCAAAATTCAATTTATCTTGTCAAATAAAATTTATTAAATTTAAAAAAATCATCAAAAATTTAGGAAGAATAAATTAAATGGTAAAAGTAGGGAAGTCAAATGTTATATAAGGTCAATCGTTATACGAATTCTTTAGAAGACCAAAAATTTAATATATTTTCAATTTTATCTCTAAAATACCCTCCCCTCGTCCCCACAATCTCACATCCAAAACAAAATCACCAAATCTTTCACATTCCCACACCAAGTCCCAAACATTCCAACCCGCCGATGACCCCACCCCCACCCTCGGACTACTGTTCCCGCTCGTTTTGACCGAACGACTCAACTCGTTTGGCGAAAATAAGACAACCCATTAGGTGAAAACAAGACAACTCGTTTAGTTGAAATGACCAAGCTTGTTTGGTTAAAACAATGCAGTTCATTTGGTTAACACGACCTAGCTCGTCGGTGCGTCTCACACAGGATTGGAGCATCCCGTGCAGGATTGGTGAATCCCAGCTTGTTTGGGGGAAAAATGACCAGCTCGTTCGGTGGAAAAACTACCCAACTCGTTTTCAGTTCCCTTAATTCAGTCGCCGTCCAAGTCTTTTATGAACCTGATAGGTTCATAATTTGAACATATGTTCAATATAAAATTTTTGCGTCTTAAAATTGTCTTTGTAATGAGTCTTGAGGTACCTTATTTGGATATCGGAGAGAGTTATACATAAATTATTTAATATATGTTGATTGTCTAGTTTCCAAATAGAATCTATCTTGAGACAAAAAAATTACCTTCGTATCATCAGAATTTGGAAAATCATAAAATAAACAAATGTGCTCTTTTGAATTTTCTTTCGAACTGATCTAGAATCATTAAATTCCATATTTGGATGTGGTTGTTATGAATAAAACAAGTGGTAAGTCGCGCAGGACTGTTGCATCGCAGCTTGTTTGGTAGAAAAAATGACTCAGCTCGTTTGTTGGAAAAATCAGCTTGTTTGCTAGAATGACCTGACTTTTTTATTGAAAATGACTACGCTTGTTTGGTTAAAACGACCCAGGTCGTTCGGCTAGTTTGTTGAAAAAAACCAGCCTCATTTTCTATTCTGTCAAAGTAGCAGTCTTCTCTCATTAGGTTTCTAATATGGACATATATAAATATTAAAGTACTTCTTCACGAAATGGTGTTTGTAATCAATCTTGAATCCTACCTTATTTGGATATCGGAGGATAAAGTTATGCAAAATTTATTGAAGATCTATCGATTGTCCAGTTTCCAAATACGATATGTCTTGCGACACATTTTTCACCCTCGTATCATTGGAATTTGGAAAGTCATAAGAGAAATAAATATGTGCTCTTTTCAATTGTCTTTCGAACGGATCTAGAATCATCAAATTCCGAATTTGTATGTGGTTGTTATGAATAAAACAAGTGGTACATCGTGTAGGACTGTTGCGTCCCAGCTTGTTTGGTGGAAAAACGACTCAACTCGTTTGGTGGAAAAAAATCGCTTGTTTGCTAGAACGACCAGAATTTTTTGTTGAAAATGACCCAACTTGTTTGGTGAAAATGACCCAGGTCATTCAGCTAGTTTGTTGAAAACAACCGACCTCATTTTTGGTTTTCTGAAATTAGCAGTCTTCTCTCATTAGGTTCCTAATATAAAAATATAAAAATATTAAAGTTTTATAGTTTTTCCTAATATAGAAATATTTCTCGAAATCGTTTTTCTAACGAATCTTGAATTGCACCTTATTTGTGAAAGGAATATGTTCTAAATTTTTTTACTTTTATATGTTAATTATTATGATTTGAATGTGCAAACATTTTGTTCCTTGATTAATGTATTTGTCTTTTGGAAGTGTTAAGGAAGATGTTCTTGGTCCTTAACCATTGATCTCTAAAGGATAATGGTTTACAAAAATCAAAAGTAATTCACAATCATGGTGGTTAACATGGAACATTATTGACCGAGATAAGATTGTCATGTTGGTTAAGAGAGATATTGTAGCTGTACAAATATTTAACAGCAAGAGTATTTGAAATGAAAAATGTTTCTTTCATATATTGAATTGACCTAACAAATAAAACATTATGGAATTGTGTTTGTGCTATTAATGTTTCATTGTGTGTTTGAATCCTAAGATATGAGATCTATATATTTTCACATAAGGAGTGTATGATTTGATTATTGTCAAAAGCTATCAATGAGTATAGTGATAAATGTATTAGTTGGTTATACGTGACTTGTGCAAGAAAACATAATATGTAAAAAGATTATCATTGACCCTCTTGACATGAGTTATGATATTGCTGGGCCCCTTGATAAAGCCAAATTATAATATGCACAATGTAACTTGTGCATAGTTACATATTTATAATTAGTTTGAGAGATCTACAAATGAATATCTAATACAAAGATGATTTTTACTTTGTATTATATTCTCAATATCATGAGGCAAATGATAGACACAAGTGATATTTTACATATCACTAAGTGGATCATGTTTAGTTCGAGTGAGCAAAACATATTTGTTATTTGGGTAACTATAATGTGTAACTAGATACCGCTTATAGTTTATGATATAATGTGTTTTATATCATTGCCAACATAACTTAGATCGTCATATAGGTCACACCACAAAACAGGGAAATAAGAAATATGATTTTATATTTTATATGATGTATTAAGTTTCATGTGTTATGAAATAATATACATGTAGTAAAATAATAAAATAAATATGTCGTAAACACGACATGGTTAGAATAATAAATAAATTCGTATGAGATGTATATATATTATGGGGTATAATTTTTTGACATTATATATGATAATATATTACATGATATAATGTGGTCTACAACATTATAACATATGAATTTGCTAAAACCCCAAAGTCCAAATTTTGTTGGATATTAATCCAAAATTTGGTTGAGTCAAAAACAATGAAAAATGGTCCAACCATTTGATCACATTTTTGCATATATTAATAATAGAATTTTAACTGATCAATAGCTGGATTTAATCCACCTAGGTCAAAGGTAGTTATGAGATGATGATGTGGCAAAATAAACAAGAGATCATGTGCAAAGTGGTTTGCACATAATGTGGTTTAGTGGAGATGTAAACAAGATATCATGTGTAAGTGGTTTGCACATGATATTGTTTAGTGGAGATGTAAACAAGGGATCATGTGTAAGTGCTTTGCACATGATGTGGGCTAGAGGAAATCCTATAAATAGGTCTCTCCTCCCTTCCTTGTTAATACTAATGCAAAATTCTTCTCTCTCCAATTTTTATATCACTCCATCCAAAATTCTCTTAGTTTTAATTATGTGCGAGGGATTAATTTCTTAGGAGCATAGAATGAGTTATTAACTAGATTCTAACCATGATTTAGAGATAGATTGACTAGCTCATTTCTCTCTAATCTTGTTTAGAGTTAGGTGAACACTTGGAGGCTAATCAACGGGCAACACAACTCCGGATCCTCATAAAGGTTTTCGTGAACCTTTATGTATGATCTCCTTCTATTTATTTTAATATATATGTAGATTACATGATATTAGAATAAATATAAAATAATGTACAAGAAATCGTCAAAAATATGGAAATCGATCTTGTATGCATGTATAGTTTTTTAAAAATATATACATCCATAGCGGCACGAAATCCTACAATTTGGATATCGGAGGATAAAGTTATGCACAAATTATTGAAGATCTCTCGATTGTCTAGTTTCCAAATACGATATGTCTTGAGACACATTTTTCACCCTCGTTTTATTGGAATTTGAAAGTCATAAGAGAAATGAATATGTGCTATTTTCAATTTTCTTTCCAACTGATTTGGAATTTTCAAATTCCATTTTTAGATAATAAAACAAGTGGTACATCGCAGTGAAGTATTGTGTAACGAGCAGGGCACTTGCGTGTCGAGTGGGAGACACTTGCGTCCTGAGTGGGAGACACTTGAATGTATATATTTTTTAAGGATGTAATGAATTGCAAAATTAAGGGGGAGCAAATTATTACATTAGAGATTCTATGATTATATTATTTAACATTTGATTGATGTCAAATGGGGACAAGAAACCTTGAAATTGAATTAATTGAACAAAAACTATGCATATTCATAGGGCTGGAGCATTATGTATGCAGATTTACGTATAGAAAGGTGAAAATCAAAATCAAAATTTCAAGTATTAAGAATAGGTTTGCCATCATCAAAAAAAGGGAGATTGCTGGTGTTTCGGCCTTAATCTTTGCTTTGATTATTTAACTGACCTAATCTTAATCACAATCAAATGTAGTGTAGCACATTATGCATAGAATATATTTTTTATTGTGATAACATCTACAAGTAATCAAGACTCAAGGAAGAATGGAATGAAGTCACGACATGTAATCAAGATAATTGAAGACATGTAATTTGACTTTTAATTAAGTCGACTTTTAATTGAGTCGTAGGAATCTATGTGAACTTTAGCATACAAGAGTTAGAAGCCATTCACATACACACTAGGTTCCTTGTAGAAGTCATACCAAATTTCACACCATTAGGACTTCAATAGATCACCCAAACTTAAGTCGGAAAATAACACAAACTATACCTCAACTTGTCTATGCAGAATGGTCGATCGAAATGAAGTTTTCCGTTCGACCGTTTCTACCAGTTCACCGGTACACCAAAAGTGATTTTACCCAGATCCACCGGTCGACCTATTTTATCTGTCGGTCGACTTTAAACGGTATTTTCATACGACTGTCACTACTTGGGGAGATCATCAGTCTCCCAAGCACCGAAGACGCTACGACTTGGCTTGGGAGGAGGTACATGGCTCTATCGATCAATTCTTCAATGTTACTAAACCAATGGTGGTACCATAACAAAAGTTGTACATCACTCAGCTACCAAGCATTGGTAATGTCCTTTGCCGATTCATCTCCTACAATATTTTTATCCGCAAAGGTCATCAAGATGAACTCAATCATCAAATGATGAAATACTTATTCAATTTTTGCACCGAGACTCGCACAAGTCGACCTCTCTACATCATAAATCACATGTACTATGTCTCTCGCCGCAAGCTTAATTTTCTTCCTTTTCCGATGATCATCTCCCTCATTGGAGAAAACTTAAAAGTAGGCTCCGACTCCGATTTGTTCAAATCATCCTGAAACGTCATCGACAAAAACACGTTATAATCGATTAAAGTTGAGAAGCAAAAAGCCATTGGTGAAGCACCTCCGGAAATGAAGAAGACGACTCCACCAATGATGGCCAATCCCCGAACGATGAAGAAATGATTGACGCTCAATCTTTGTGTCCCACCATAACCGAAGCCGCGATTGACCCAAGATGGAGTCCAAAATCGGCTCGTGGTCCTCGACGCTACACTCTCCCTGAATGTCCATACGGCTCGGATGCTCAGTGGAATCAAGCCTCGTGGACTTATAAGCTCGAAAGGACTATGGACTGGAATTGCCATGATATCCAAGAAGTTTGTGGGCTAGGTTCGCAACTACAATGGAATAGAAGAGCTAACCGATGATTTCCATGCTTTCCAATTGGCGATATCAAATTCAGTCAACGAAATCAAGAACCAAATTTGTGTTGTTGGAGATTATCGCCCAGCGTTGATCGATTCCCAAAATGAGATCATGGATTTCCTTCGCAATATGAACAAGCCAGACAAGTAGCACTGTAGCACATTTGTTCATTTGGTCAATCGATATCTATTCGGTCATCTATTTTGCACATGAGTTTCATTGCTTCCCCACGGTTCCACCTCAAATGCTGAGAAAGGAAAAGGCATTGTGGGTATGGATTCCCAGGAGTGCACAAACAACCCTAATATCCCTTGTAGAGAGTCAAATTGAATCTATAAGTCAATAGAGACTCCCTCAAAATAACTAGCCATATGTTAAGATAACTACATGAATATACTGTTCACAAATGCACAAATGAAATATCTTACCAAATGAAATGTGCTACATGGACGAGTTTAGGACGACCGAACAAATCTCGGCCTTCGAAATCCCTCATTAAGAAATAGATCATGCTTTAAAGGGCAGAACTTGAGGTTTATATAACAAACTTGAGGTTTAAAGGTGAGCATCGTCTTTAAAGGACATAAGAGTCCTTTTGAGGGCAGACTAGTTGTTTAGCCTTAGGACCCATTCCACTTTTAACTTTTAAGTACAGACTCGTGCTTTAAAGGACACATCAGTCCTGTAAGGGATATGCCCCTTTATTGTTTAATGGACAAACATCACTTTAAAGGACAGATTGGTGCTTTAAATCCAATGAAATGAGACGTTGTAAAAAATCCAAGAAATAGAAATCGACACCAAAGACAAATAAAACCTACATATCACTTGAGCACATCTTAATGTGATTGGACGCTACCTTTCTGGACAGCCACATGGCCCATTTTGGGGTCTATGAATTCCACCCACATTCACTACCATTTCAGTTACTTTCCATCACGACAAATAGCCTTCTAACACTACAATGATCATTACTCCAGTGATGACGAGGATTACATAATCGGAGCACCCTAGGTAGAAATAATCCGCCCAACGCTTGGAGAAGATGACAGATTATGGATCTTAATCGTATTATCTGGTGCACTTACAGGCGACTAGTGACATATCATTGGATCACTCACTTCCAATGGAATTGGCGTTAGTTTGGTTTGCTAGAAAACCATTTTGAAGTTAGATTGGGATGCTAGAAAACCCTTTAGACATTTGATAGGTTTGATAGTTCTACCAAATACCAAACCAATTTGTGTTCATTAGATTTGCTTGCTTGAACATGTTCAAACTTCAAAACCGTCTTTCGGAACTCTACCATGAAAGCAAATCTACCGACCCCCTTTTAACGAAAATAAAAAAATGGTATCAAATTTTAGTAATAATTCATACATACAATTATATGAATGACGATATATAAATTTACGACCAAGATCTAGCGAGCCCAGGGTCATCTTTAAACCCCTACAATCTCACCATTAGATCTAATTTACGATTAATCTCCACAATCAGCATATCACGCATAACCTTAATCTACCAAAACAATTTCAAATGAGTGGTGTATATGGTGGGGCTTAAAATAGAGAAATTAAGCCCTATGCTCACTAGAGAATTATTGTATTAGAAATTTATTTAGTTTTTGGTAAAATGTAACAAATGAGTTGGAGGAAATAGATTAGTTATTTTGACGGCAAGATCTTTTTAAAGATCAGAGTTGGGATGATGAAACAGAATGCGGGATACTCCATTACTATGGCATATCCTTATTGGGATTCTCTATGATAGGACATAACACAACCTTTCATTACATTTTACATAATCTGTACTCTGTAGTGTTTGCATTCTTCATAGTTCTTCTCATGTGATGAGAATTTAATTTATACCGCAAGTGCACGGCGTCAATGAAGACGTGGCAAGTACGGGTCGAACACAAGGAGGGAGAGATATTGTTGTTTTTGTGATTTTCGATTAAGGAAAGAAAGAGAGAGAAATAAGTTTGGTTTGAGATTTTTGGTTTTTAATTTTCTGAAGCAAGAACAACAAAAGAAAAACAAAAAGAAAACAAATATGGATGAGAGTCCAGCGGGTGGAGGTTTAGATATCGGGTTTTGTTTAGAGAATTCTGAAACTTATAATAAATCACATTAGTTATAAAGCATTACATGATAAATGATTCAACATAAATTCACGTAATCAAAATATACTAACACGAAATTAAAATAATAACATCATTCTTCTTCTCATCACCCTAAATCCGTCACCCCCACCCTTTGGAGAGAGTTAGAAACTCATGGATGGAGGGAAGGAGAAGGGGTCCTAGAGAAACTACAAAAGAAAACTAAAAAACACAAAATAAAAGAACAGAACTTTATTGCTAAAGAGAAGAACCCTTTACAACATCGTTTCGGGGCTATTTATAGCCGATACAAGGGACCCAAGTATAAAATAGGAAAGTACACGCGTCCAGACACGACAGGACAAAATCCGGGGCCACGGATCGCAAGGGGTGCGGCGTTTCCGCTGCATTTTGTATGTAAGGTGAGGCGATTTCGCCGCAATTTGTGCTCTGATTGGATCCGGATTTTTCCTGTGTGTTTATGGTATGATTTAAATGTCCTTTGCGCATCCAAATTGATTTTTCTTTAGAACTTCTCCAAAATAATATTTTTGTACTTTAATTTGCAGTCGGGTCCTCGACTTTTTGCAATTATGTCCCTGGCTACTTTTGTGCTTAAGTCCTTGGCCTTTTTGTAATTAGGTCTTTGAATGTTTTTATGCTTGGATGGACTTCAATTTGAATCCCGATAATCTTGACTTGGTCTTTATGATAGAAATGAGTCTTTTGCACGCGTTTATGCTCGGGATATGGGTAATTTGCATTCAGGACCCTGTATTATGTAAATAAGGCTAAACACATACCTTAGTAGCATTTATTGATATAGAATTAATCTAAATGAAATACATATGATGCAATGTATGCAATGCATCATTATGCATTGAGGTAATGATGGTTGTGTACATGATAAAGGAAGTATCCTTTACAAGAATGAGTTTCTTATTTGAGGATTCTTTCGAGTTTAAAGGACACATCCTACGAAGTTGAAGGACAAACTTGAGTTTCCAAGATAGACTTTAATGACAGAATGCATTTTGGTCATCCGAACTTGTGATTCTATTTAGGAAAGTCAATGCACCAAATGCAGGTTGGTCGACCGCATACCTGAAAGGTTTCCTTTGCATTAAGTTGGATTTTAATGTCCTTTGAAGTATATAAGTATCATTTAAAAGATTGGGATTTCGGTGCAAGAGGAAAATTGGAATCCATTATCCATGCACACTTGTCATTTTCTTTCTCAGCATTTGGAATCAGTATTCTGAAAACAATTTAAACCTTATAGTCTCATAGGTAAGTGGTCGACCGAATCCAATTTGGTCCATTGAAACGTGCTACATGGACGTCTGAACAAATCTCAACCTCTGAAATCCCTCATTAAGCAATATACTCATGTTAAAGCGCAGACTTGAGGTCTAAAAGTGAGCATCGTGTTTTAAAGGAAATCTCATGTTGGTAATTATCATAATACGACATGGTATGAGTCATATTCATTAAATGGGGCTCATCCCATGAATCCAGGATCGTGATGTTGTGGGATTAAAATATGATTTTTGTGGGAGAGTTAAAGACGATCCGCGTGATGGAACGTGCGTATAGTGTATTTTTATAATTTTTTGTTTATTTTTGATGGGACCCACTCATATTTTCAATTGAATAAAATAAATAGAGATTATCATGTTGTTTTAAAATAGAGATATCTAAGAAAATAAAAGTCATAAATTTTTAAAATGGAGATATCTAAAGGTTGGGGTTTTTATCTTGAGATGTCATTTTTATTAGAATTTATTATGACGTTGGCCCTGTTTGAATGTCACGTTTTGTGAGGGGGATTAATGGAAACGTGAGTTTCCATAATGAAACTTTATTAACCATTTTTGAAGTGGGTTGATTAGTTGTTTGGGTGGAACGACACATTCCTACTTGGGAAACGTCTTTCAAATGAAAATGCCAATTTCACCCCTCTTCTCTCCCCTTACCCCCATCAAATTCCCACCAATGCACCAAACCGATCATGTTCGTCGAACTCTCCTCCGAAAGTTCTATTGAAGTGAACGTTGCGGTCGTCATACTGCTCCAGACTCGTCCATGTGACCTTCCACACTAGTGCCCTAAATGCTTCTGCGGTTTCAATGCGAGTATGTATTGATGTGGCGGGGGGGGGGGGGGGGGGGGGCTCTGGTGTACTTTGAGTGCGTGATGAAGTCGAATGTATCTGTTTGCGTTTTTTAGTTAGGTCTAGTTTTTCTTTCTGTTATTTGTTGTCCAAATATTGAACATTGTGGTATGTTCGTAGGGGGCCATCGCGTGTCCATTTGTACTTTGGGAACAACCTCCGGTCACCCAGGTGGTTATGGGGGAGTACACACACAAGCTAGATCAACTCGCTAGACTTGTCAATGCACTTGGCCGTCGTATAGCAGCTGTCTAAGACATGTTGGCAGACGTCACCATAGATCTTCGTATGTTTTTTTAGGCAGTTGCACATTGTGTTATTATATTCTTAGGAAATCCTTTAAAATTGGTAGAAATAAATATAATGAAATGAAGGCAATTGTAATGCATTTGCATGTTTTCGGTACCAATGTTTTTGTTAAAAATATGATATGGAGAAACTAATATTCGATTATTTTATTGCGTAGTTTCATCCCCGAAGATCCTGCCAGCACAACGAGCGTTCATCGAGAATAACTACCCCAACTATAGTATGACTTCCTTCGCGGAGACACCCATTACTATCAAGCAGATCACCCAGTGCCTGACGTCCCTCCAGGCTTTGAAGACCATTCTGGGTGGACCAAAAAATGGCCGAAGGTGGGGTTCTGAAGTTGGTGCAAAGCTTTTTGTGGGTGGCATACATTTTGGGTTTAGGAAGTTTGTAGGATCAGATTTAACAATCTGTTTTTGGTTGAAACTTTATGTTAGAAACTGTTAACTTTATGTCCTAAACCTTTACCTTGATGTTTGTAAACAAAACATTTGGCCCAAGATGGTTTACTCAATAATAAATAAATTGTGTCTTCCTCATAAAATATTTACTGTAACAAATTAGGAACGTAATAATTCATCATTGAAGGTATCAATAAATTGACTATTAGTGAAGAAAATATTTCATTTGGCTTAAGTTATGACTGGGAATACTAAAATAAGTTTCAAACTTTGAAAGTGGCACTCAGATAGCCATAAATCATAGGATTCTCATCTGCAAACTTCATATAAATTAAAAAAAAACAATTATTTGAGATAAGGATTAAAAATTAAGACAAAAATGACAGGACTGCAATAAATGCAATTCTCTTATGACTTACATCTTTTTATCATGAGTTCATGTTTTCATCACGACTGCAAATAAATTGCCTATAACTATGTTTTAAAAATTGGCCATTCCACGTCAACCTTACATTTCATTATGGCTACGTTTTGTTCGTTAAATATGATGATACATGTTTTGGTGGCTTATTGTATGGGGAGTCGTTACGAAGGAACAAAACCATTCAGTTCACATGGTATGAATAGAGACTCAACGTTACATTCCTTCTTTAAAATCATCACCTGTAGTGTATTCTGTTCATACATCCTAAACCCTTGGTGTAATCTATCCTTCCTCCCCCTGAAAGCCCACTTCTTGAAATGGCCTCCATCATCATTTAGGAAGACCACACTCTCTCCCACCGCACACCAACTTTCTTTCATGGTTTGTTGGCAGAGGTCCTTGGTATTTTTTTTACCCCACTCTTCAAAATCAGGTGGCATTTTTTGTGCCTTCTTCATCATATGTTTTATATTTTGGTAGGTCCTAATGTTTATTTTTATTTATTTTTTGTACGGCGGTGCCCGTTGTGTTTATTTTTTTTGTTTACGAAGCCAAGTGATTTGCCCCGCTTAATTTTCTAATGGTTGGACAACATGCAACTCCGCATGCATGACCTGGACCGACTTCAGGGGAGGTTGGTAAACTAGGGGAGGAGGTCACCCATCTTTCTGGCTCTCGACACCCCCTCCAATCGATGATTCTCTAGAGGTTCATGATTGATCGTTTATATTACTGCAAGTGCACGGTGTCGGTGAAGACGTGACAAATATGGGTCGTGTCCACGAAGAGGTGTGTCAACTTTGGTTCTTCATAAATGGAGTGGAAAAAGAGGGGAGAAGGAATTGATTACACTAAACTATGCTACGCTACACTAGTATGAAACAAACAAAGAAGACGAAAACACGAGAATAAATAAAACTAAACTAAGTAACTAATAGAAGCAAGCTGTAAATCAGGAATGGAAAACCCCTAAGGGGTGGAGTGTGTGTACACAAAAAATAAGTGGTGATGAATGCATTCAATAGAGCACAACTGTATGGAGTGCTGTTATGCATAAGAAGTACCTCATGACAAGACCTATCATCCAAATCACTACCCTAAGTGATTAATATTAGTATGAAAAAGTTTGTTATTAAGAACCTAAATTAGCATGGAATGTAGCTAAAGATTATGGCACAAACCATCAAGTTAAGTATTCTCTTTAGTTCAAACAAGCATACTCACATTTCTAACATACAACAAAATTTAGCATTCATTCCATTCTGCATGACATGTATAAACATCAACTCCACCCCAAAGGGGGATGGAACCACTCACACATTATTAATCTAACATTCATATTAAAGAAAGAAAACATGCTAATTAATTCTACGAAGATTAAAACAAACAACGTTAACTAAGCATGCAAAAATTAAAAGGAACAAAAAAGAAATTAGCAAAACATTTTTTATTGCCCACTCACCTTACAAGTAGCCTCTCTCCACTAGAGTTTTGCTCCAAGGCTTTACTCCTAGTAGAGAGAATGGCCACCCAGAGGGGAGATGTATTACAAAGGAGGAGGAAGAGTTCTATTTATAGCCATAGAAAAAGGTAACCCAAGAAAATCCCCCAATATAGGACTAAACACATACCAAATATAGCATAAAACACCTTAATACACATCCGATAGAAGATGGGTTGGATCCGGAGCCAAATGGACCGCTAATTGGCGGTCTGGATCTCTTGGATCCAATTTCTTATGACTTCTTAGTAGCTTCATTTCTTCTACTAGAGTGCATCCTAATCGGTTGTGTGAGTTGCGACCCGAATCCAATTGCCAAAATACTCCTCATGATGGTGTGGAGTGCTTGATTTTGCTAATTAGTCCTTTTGGATTTGCATCTGGGTCCTTCTGTCTTGCATCTCAGTCCATAAGTCTAGCATCTTAGTCCTTTTCCTTGATTTAAGTCAGTTTTGAGTATCTTCTTCTCAAACATGTTTATTCCTGAAACTTAAACATAAAACTCGTTAGGTAGCATTGCTTAGGGTAAAAATAAAGGATTTAAGACACAAATATATGCATGATATGATGTCAATCAGTTCACCACTATAACTTTGTGGTTGTGTGAATGCACTAGAAACCGACTGGAGGCGTCTGCAGTCCTTGCCGCACCTTTGCCACCAGAGTCCAGCGTACCAGTGCATCTTCCGAACTTGGTGGTCATCTTGTAGAGGTAGTCCCTGAGAGTACCAACTTCCCAACTGGACGTCATCACGGAGGAGTCGGCGGGAACTCCTGCCCATCAATTGGAGCTCATCTTACAGAAGGAGTTGGCAAGAGCTCAAGCTCTCAAGTTGGTCGTTAGCGGATCCTGATGCACCTTCCAACAACTATAGTGCTCCCTTGGTGGTCAGCTAATCCTGATGCACCTTCCAACAACTCCAGCCTCCCAAGTTTGTGGTTAACTGATCATGATGCACCTTCCAATTGCATTATTATAGAGAAATGATAGGAAGCATTAAATTGAGCACTAGGCATGCTTGAACTCTACGTAACTCACCCAATCAACAATTCACAACAAGAGAGATGTGAGGTGGTCAGTGTATCCTAGTGCAGATAATGATCACTTGATGCATTCAGTGTGAATGCTACGTAGAGTTGCCTAACATCTTTGCAATGCCAATAAAAAGATTTGTGGAAACTCTACGTAACATTCAAACTGAATGCATCAACTGATCATTATCTACACTAGGATACATTGACCACCTCACATGTCTCTTGTAAGAATCCACATTTTTAATGAGATAAATAATATTTTTCTTTAGCTATTTTGATGTGCGAATGGGGTGGATAGAGAGACCAGTGGAGATTTTAGACCGCTCGTAGTATAAACTTCGTCGGAAAGTAATTTTTTTTGTGAAGGTTCAATGGAAACACCATAGCATGCAAGAGGAAACATGGGAGGTGAAAGAGGATGTTAGGAAGTCCTTTCCAGATTTTATTTATTATTAGCGTCATTTAGTTTCAAGGACGAAACTCCTTTTAAATAGGAGAGGATGTAAGAACCCTCATTTTTTGTACGAAAAAATATAATCTCCTTTAGCTATTTTGATGTGCAAATGGGGTGGATTCCTGTAAGATTGTGCTAAGTGTGATGTGCCCTAATGAGGGAAAGTAGAGGGCTTTATTAGGTGTGTAAAATCAGACCTTAAAAGTCTAGAAAACACCACATTTGGTGCGGTCAAAGGCGAGTCAAGAAAGCTTGACCTTGATTTTACCATGGTGACATGGCGCCCTTGCTGATGTGGAACGGAGGTGGCATGTCATGCTAAGGTGTGAAGACAATATTGATTTCAAGGATTGAGAGGGCATGTCAGATGGTAGCCATCAAGATGCACATGTGTACGGCTCACGTTTTATCAGATCTAGTTTTAATTTATCCAAGGGTCTACAGTGATTCTCGTATGAGAATAGGTTTGAACGAATGGAAGGGGAGAATCAGTATTAGATGGGAAATTTTAAGGAGTTTCTCTAGGGTTTTTTGTAGACTGAAAGAGAGAGAGAGAAAAGCAAATTCTAGGTGAACAAATTACGCAAGAAGAGAAAACGTGAGAGGTTCTTAATATAGACAAGGGGAACTGGTCAATAGTTTGGAGAACTTAACCAGCATCCAATCCACCCTCATCTCTGAAGTTGCGTCAATCAGAGGAGGAGAGCACCAAGGTAGCATGGAGGAGGCTACATCGCGGGTGATAAACCGAGCAACCGAGCAACCGGCAGTGCCACGTGGCGTGCACGAGTTTGGGAGGGCTACCACTGAGAAACCTTCTTCCTGAGGTATGCCACCGATAGATTGAGTATAATTTTTTTAATGGTTGTAAGTTAGCTTCGATGATTGAATTAGATAATTCAGTTGTTGGACGTAGAGAATTTGGTGGTTTTTCCATTTTTCGTGGTGGCTTTGGCCATCGGAGGGTCGCCGGAGTCCAGCCATGGGTTGGTATCAGAGTAGGTCGGTCCTAACGTGTACATTACGAGCAAGCAGTAGTTTATCTTCAAAGATCTTGTGTCTTTTAGAGTTACATTTTATGGTTTATGTAACTCTCGTGGTTAACCTTGTTCGTTGTTTTGTGATGTAAGAAGTTATGGTTTGCTAGACATTTAGAACATGTCCCAGAAAGTTAAGCCTTTAAGTTGGAAGCCAACACACCTATTGGGGAGGTTTTGTCAGTCAGAGAGTTTTTCTCCAGGCTGTTCGTAATTGTAGGTGACCAAACTTCCTAGTAGACATTGTGTTATTTCCTATGGTGGATTTGACGTAATATTGGGAATGGACTGGTTATCCCATTATGATGTCTTAGTCCACTATCATAGGAAGAAAATTGTAATACCTAGATGTGGTAAGCGTGGAATAATTGTACATAGAATTCGAATAGGAGACCAACAGGTTATTATCTCGGCAATGAAGGCCCAACGACTCATGTGTCAAGGATGTTGAACATATCTGGCGGTAAGCGTAGTCCTGGCCGAATCTTCGAGAGAAGGATTTGGACAATGTAAGGGTGGTCAAAGAGTTTCCTGATGTGCTTTCAGACAACATAGATGGGTTACCACCCCATCAAGAGCTAAAATTCTCTATTGAATTGCTTCGAGGCACAACCCCCATGTCTAAAGCCCCATACCGAATGACACGAGCAGAGTTGTCAGAATTGAAGAGACAACTGCAAGAACTGCTTGACAAAAGATTGATTCGTCTGAGTGTTTCCCCTTGGGGCGCACGAGTCTTATTTGTGAAGAATGAAGATGGATTGATAAGGATGTGCATTAAGTATCGTACGTTGAATACGACAATGGTACAAAATTGGGTATTCAAACCTTTCCTGGATAACTTCGTGATGGTACTCCTGGATGACATTTTAATACATTCACCGGACCCGAGCAACATGAGGAGCATTTGAGAATCATCTTGGAGATCCTAAGGTGGGAATGGTTGTATGCCAAGTACTCCAAATGTGAGTTTTGGCTGGATTAAGTAATGTTCCTTGTATATATTTTGTCAAAGGATGGGATTGTCGTCGATCCGGTGAAAGTGGAAGCTGTTACGCAATGGAGGACTCCAACATCGGTGTCAGATATCAGGAGTTTCCATGGATTGGCAGGTTATTACTATCGTTTCACCGATGACTTCTCAAAAATTACTGCCCCGCTTACAGTTTCCATGGATTGGCAGGTTATTACGTTAAATTCGTGTAGACGCACGACTGAGAATAGTTTCCCAGAGCTCAAGTTGAGGTTGCACCAATCCTGTACCTTCCATCTGAAAGTGGAGGTATTGTGGTGTATAGCGATGCGTCAGGTACCAGTTTAGGTTGCATGTTGATGCAACACGATAAGGTGATCGCCTACGCATCCAACAGTTAAAGGTGCATGAACGGAAATATGCCACCCACGACTTGGAGCTGACAGCGGTAGTGTTTGCTCTAATGATTTGGACACACTATCTTTATGGAGAGACTTTCAAGGTTTTTATGGATCATCGGAGTCTTAAGTACCTTTTCATGCAAAGGGATTTAAACATGCGGCAATGGAGATGGTTGGAATTTATGAAGGATTATGAGATCACCATCTCATACCATCCTGGTAAGGCAAACTCTATGGCCGACGTGTTAAGTAGGAAGTGGGAAGGCTTGTTGTCGTGCTTGGTTGCCAGATAATGGAAGATGATTGAGGGTTTCGCACTGTGGAAGCCCTTCATGGATGACAATTGAGGAGTGATGATTGCAAGTCTCCAAGTTAAACTTGGGATTCTAGATAGAATTGTGCAAAGACAAGGTGAGGATCCGGAGTTGGATACTTTGCTTAGAGTTGTGGCAAAGCAAGGATCAGATTTAAGAATGGCCATAGATGGAGGATTATAGTTTAGGAATCATCTATGGGTACCCAGCGTCAAAGGACTTGAGGAAGGAGATTATGGAAGAAACGCATTACACTGTGCATCTGGGTAGCACGAATATGTTTAAGGATCTTCAAAGGCATTTTTTGTGGAAGGGCATGAAACATAATATCACCCAGTTCGTCGCTCATTGCTTAGTTAGCCAACAAGATAAAATAGAACACAAAAGTCCGAAGACGAATTGCAACAAATAGAATTGGCTGAATGGAAGTGGGAGCATGTGACCATGAATTTTGTCACAACCAAAAACTCACATGATACGATATGGGCAGTGTAATATCCCCAAAACATATCCAACAACGGAAAATTTAAAACATAATATCAATGAAACATGGAGAATGTAATTTGGGAAATGACTGAAAGATGATCAAACACATGTGCATCATTACAAACAAGTTTCAACATTTACTACATCAAAAAAGGAAATGACAAAATAAACACTAAACTGGAGGATCTAGCTCAGTGTACTCTCATCCTCCGTCACCACCCGAACAATACCTATCGAAGTCCTGAAAAGAAACATGATAAAATGCCTGATTTTCATAACGAAAACACTATATGCCATGCCCCTACATATACATGAAAATACGATGCATGGCCTAACAAACTAGTATCATTTCCCAATTATAAGCCATGCAAACATTCCCTCGATCTGGGGTCATAAGGTCATGAATCTCAACACACCATATCTGATACCCGAGGATACCCACTGCCAACACACACGATGTCAGGGAGAGTACGCGACACACCCCCACTCCCAACTACACTAGCAATAGGGTTTGGTGAAGGTCACACGTACTTTTGAGTCATCAATACAGATCTGATAATGTGGTCACAATGCCACACCCACCAGAGCCATCACTCTGGTCGGCCATACTCGCCGAGCCATGCCACAACCCGAACGATCATACCCGTCGGAAGAACATTGGTCAATCATACCCACCAAAACAACATCGGTTGTCATACCCATCGAACCCGAGTCCAGGTGGTCATCTTGCTCCGTGGAGCAGTGCATCTACTAATGCAATGGGAACTAAGATCCCTCAGGTCTACTACATAAGGTGACTTAATGCAATATGATAAAACATGTCACACAACAATCATAAAGACATAAGGCTAACTTATGCGTCAAAACTGTTCATACAAAACCACTCGGCGATCCCGAGGCAAGTGAACCCTATGCACCCGCCATCACCTCCCGGCTCAGGAACAAAGTGAGGACACGGGTTAGTGAGGAAATACTTGACACAAGACTCGCAAAACAGCTTCGACATCTTGCCTGTAGCTCGTGCTGCGACCATAGACCCCACAACTCTCACACAATTGTGAGAGTTAAAACTATAACTTGGCAAACCTTTAGCATGTTTTTCGGAGTTCGCCGGAGTTCGACACCCTCAGCAATCGTGAGTCCAGCCACCACCAAGTCCTCTTCTTCAGCAGCCCCACAAGAGCAGTCCTCCACCGCCGGCCAACTCACCACTTGGCTCCTTGCGTCGACGTTGCACCACCACCGTCAACACCTTAGCTACCATCTCCGATCAGTAGCCCCTAGCTCCAGCAACCACTTCCTCCTCTAATAGAAAAGAGTGAGTGAGGGAGGAAGGTGTTGGAAGAAGAAGAAGAAAGAAAGAAGTGAAGTGGAGAGAATAAGTTGATTTCTTCCAATCTCCTTGGCAACTTCCCTAAACAAGCCCATTAAGCCACTAACCAAGGTTTAGCCCCTGAACCTAGATTAGTGTCACACAACCTAGTCACTAATCCAACCAAAATATCTTCTTCCTCATTACCCTCTAAACATGATTAACCAAGGTTTAAGCTTAATTAAATCCAATTAGGCACTAAACAAGATTAAGCCTACTAATCCACAAATATCTTCTCCAAAATATCTTCTAACAAATATCTTCTCCAACCAAAATATCTTCTTCAAAAATATCTTCTTACAAATATTTTCTCCAACCAAAATATCTCCTCCAAAAATATCTTTTAACAAATATCTTATCCAACCAAAATATCACCCAAAATATCTTCTCTAAACCGTATTAGTCACTAAACATGCTTAGCTCCTACTAAACAAATCCGAAAATATTTCATTTCATAAAAGCCATCACAACAAGATTAGCTACCAAAATAACCAAGGTATATGTTAATAAACTTGATTAGTCACTAATCCATGTTTTAGGTCTTAACAATCCACACTCCTTACAGAAATTTTGTCTGCAAAATTTGAGAAACAAAAGACTTATGCAAAATTTGAGAAACAGAAGACTTACCAAAAAACTCCGGGTACTTCTTCCGAACATCCTCTTAATGTTCCAAGTGGCCCCGCGAGCATTGTGGTGTTGCCACCACACCTTCACCATCGTAATGGTCCTCCTCTTGAGCTGGTGCTCTATGTGATCTAAAATCGGGACTGGCCTCTCCTCCAATGACAGGTCCTACTCGATCTCTGGGACCTCTAACTCGATTACATGGGGTGGGTCTGCCATATACTTCCTCAACATTGACACATGGAGAACGTCGTGAAGATCCAAATATCTCGGCGGCAAGGCAATCCGGTAGGCAACCTCTGCAACGCGGTCCAGAATCTCAAGTTGGCCGACATACATCTGACTGGGCGTCCCTTTCTTTCTGAACCTCATAACCCCATGGCCGGGGAGATCTATAGAAATACATGACGCACACTTCAAAGCTCAACTCCCGTCTATGCTTCTCTGCATAACTCTTCTTCTTGCTCTGTGGTGATGCTAGCCTCCTCCTCATCACATCAACTTTGTCGGCGTACATCTGCACTATCTCAGGCACAACCAACTGTCTCTCGCCTACATTACTCCATCAAACTGGTGATTTGCAAGGGCTCTCGTACAATGTTTTGTACGGTGTCATTGCAATACTTGCGTGGAAAGTGTTGTTGTAGGCAAACTCTATTAGTGGCAAGTGGTTGTCCCAATGCCCTACCCAATCCAATATACAAGCTCTCAGCATGTCCTCTAAGGTCTGGATGGTCCTCTCTGACTAACCATCCGTCTATGGGTGGAACACAGTATTGAACTTCAGCAGCGTCCCTAAGGCCTTTTGCAGACTCCCCCAAAATCTAGAGGTAAATCTAGGGTCTCGATCAGAGATGATGCTCACTGGCACCCAATGTAGTCTATCTCCTCGATGTACAACTTAGCTAGACCCTTTAAAGGCAAAGTGGTCCATATAGCTAAGAAGTGTGCCAACTTCATCACTTGATCGACGATCACCCAAATGGCATGGTATCTCTTCGACTTTGGCATGCACGTGAGAAAATTTATCGTCACGTACTCCCACTTCCACTTTGGTAACTAATCTTCTGCATCAGCCTTGCTGGTATCTGATACTCGATCTTTACTTTCTAACACACCAAGCATCTAGACACGAATTCTGCTCTATCTTTCTTCATATCCCTCCACCAAAAGTTTCACTACAAGTCTTTGAATATCTTTGTGCTCCCTAGATGAATAGAGTATCAGACTCGATGAGCTTCCTCCAAGATTTCCTTCCTTACATATACCATCCTCGGTACCCAAATATGTTTCTTGAACCTCAGACCTCCGTCCACTCCTACGATGAACACAAATCCTTCCTTTGCTGCTAACTGCATCAGATTGGTCAGTTTGTCATCTACCTTCTGAGCTTGTACAATCCTCTCGACAATGTCAGACCCCACTCTCAGCCCGGCAATCACAGCTCCTTCTGGCTCACTAGAAAAAGGCTTCCACTCTTCCAAAGCTTCAACCAGCTTCCACTGCCGAATGCACAGTGTGAAACCCCTTACCAATTCTCCATCCTCTCCATCATCTCCTTCACCCAAATCCCTAAACCCCTCACCCTCACCTTCCTCCCTCTTTCTTCTCCATCCGACCTAAACCTTTAATCCCCAATCTCCACCTAACCCGACATCCTCCACAGCTCCGACGACGGCTCCAACGGCCGTGACGACTAGGACTTCGACGAGCATCTTCGGTGGGGTCATCCGCACGTAGGTGCAGAGGGGAGGGCGTCCCCTTCTCCGGTCTTTCTTCCTCCCGTCGATTTGGGATTGAGGTACGCTACCACAAATGAAGATTTAGATTCGATAATTTGGTTTAGGTTTTTTTCGTATGTTGCTTAGTTCAGATGGTTTTGGATGGTTTGATGAGCGGAGGTTGGGCTGAGTGTTGGTCAGATGAGGGGTGAATTGAACGCTACCCACCACATATTTGATGAAATGTCCCTTAGAGCTTAAATGTTAGAGTATCTTTTGCTTTACTTCCAATAAATGTTAATGACTATGTTTTATTGATTTACTACTCAAACTAAGCTATACTTTATCTATATGTTGATGCCATCGTGGGTGTGGACCAAGGAGTTCATGTAGTAGTTGCTTACTAATTGTTGGTTGATCATGTTTCATACATATCTTTAGTTGCACTTATGTCATGCCTAGGGATGATACAAATTTGGTTAATTGAGTATGAGGTTGATATTCGATTTCGATATTTGGATGCACGTGAGGTGTTTGTTAATATGCTTTGGTATGTTCTTAATATTATGGATTAATAAATGATACGTTTGTGTTGCCACGATATCGATGTTGACAATATAATGAATTATTGGAATATTTCTGCGAAAAACCCTAAGCGTATTAGAAGATGTGGGAATTAGTTTAATTTGGGGAAAACTGCTTTGCCCCTGGACTTTCTATATATTTGTAGTTAATTACATTTGTCGGGTAAATTACTGTTTTCCCCCTTTGAGTTTTGTATATTGCTCTAAGATTTGTTATTGCCTTGGTAAGGTTTATGATATGAATTGTTAGGGTTGCATGACCCGTACTTTTGGGGTAAATTGTGTTTACGACTTGTCTTATGAGAGGGGTTCGTGGAAGCGGTTGTCCACCCATGTTCTGGCGAGTGACCGTTTGGGAGCGTTGCTCACAGGATCGGGCATGTGGTCAGGCGGTGAGGATGGCATGTGAGGCACGTATGAGTAGATGTTAGGGTGTTTCCCTGTCGGGGCGGTCTGAAAGGTTTACCAGCGTTGTGACGAGTGACCGCTGAAGGTGGGCTCGCGGGCTCGGGGATTGTGGTTGGATTCCTGGTGCCGTGTTTTTCCCCGTCTGTTATTACGGTTCGGAAGGGTCAATCCACATTGTTGCGAGTGGCCGCCAGGGAGCGTTGCTCTCGACATCGGGTTCTTAGTCGGCTTCTGAAGCGAGATGAAGAAATGGTCAGCTCACCAGCATTGTGATGGGTGACCGTTAGAGATCGTCCAATAATGTGTAGAGAAAGTGGATGTCATCCGGTAGAAATTGACCACAGCGCAGAGTAGGCAGAAGAGTTATGGAAACCAGAGCCGACGAGAGTTGGCTTTTACAGTGGGGGGATCACTTCTTCTTGAGGATCTTCCCCGTTTAAGGAGTGATGCAGTTTCGTTACAAAGAAAGGTTGAGTCCCAAATATGTGGGGTTGTTTGAGACTTTAGACAGAGGTTGTTTCATGGCGTATTAGATTGCGTTGTGTACCCTTAGTATGTGTTTGAGGTAGATATGCCAGGAGTGCGGCCTGATTTGCCATTCGAAGAGCGACCAATGGTGTTAGTTGATCGGATGGAGTATCATTTCCATAAGAGGATTATCCTAATGGTTACGGTCCGGTGGCAGTACCACACCCCGTGAGAGGATACATTGGAGATCGAGGTAGATGTGCGAGAGAGGTAACCAGAGTTTTTCAGTGCATCACTTGGTTTTATTTCGCGGACGAAATTCCTTTTTGGTGGGGTGATTGGGAAACCCCCATACCCATTCTCCTTCCTCTCCATCATCTCCTACACCCAAATCCCTAAACCCCTCACCCTTACCTTCCTCCCTCTTTCTTCTCCATCCGACCTAAACCTTTAATCCCCAATCTCCACCTAACCCGACCTCCTCCACAGCTCCGACGACGACTCCAGCGGCGGTGACGACTAGGACTTCGACGAGCATCTTCGGTGGGGTCATCCGCATGTAGGAGTGGAGAGGAGGGCGTCCCCTTCTCCGGTCTTTCTTCCTCCCGTCGATTTGGGATTGAGGTACGCTACCACAAGTGAAGATTTAGATCCGATAATTTGGTTTGGGGTTTTTCCGGATGTTGCTTTGTTCGGATGGTTTTGGATGGTTTGATGAGCGGTGGTTGGGCTGAGTGTTGGTCAGATGAGGGGCGAATGGAACGGTGCCCACCACATGTTTGATGAAATGTACCTTAGAGCTTAAATGTTAGAGTATCTTTTGCTTTCCTTCCAATACATGTTAATGACTATGTTTTGTTTATTTAGTATTCAAACTATGCTATATTTGATCCGTATGTTGATGCCATCGTGGCTGTGGACGAAGGAGTTAATGTCGTGGTTGCTTACAAATTGTTGGTTGATCATGTTTCATGCATATCTTTGGTTGCACTTATGTCATGCTTAGGGATGATACGAATTTGGTTAATAGAGTATGAGGTTGATATTCGATTTCGATATTTGGATGCCCGTGAGGTGTTTGTTAATATGCCTTGGTATGTTGTTAATATTATGGATTAATAAATGATACATTTGTGTTGCCATGATATCGATGTGGACAATATAATTAATTATTGGAATAATTGTGGGAAAAACCCCGAGCGTATTATAAAATGTGGGAATTAGTTTAATTTGGGGAAAACTGCTTTTTCCCTGGACTTTCGATATATTTGTAGCTAATTACATTAGTCGGGTAAATTACTGTCCCCCCCCCCCTTGAGTTTTCTGTATTGCTCTAAGATTTATTATTGCCTTGGTAAGGTTATGATATGCATTTTTGGGTCGCATGACCCGTACTTTTGGGGTAAATTGTGTTTACCCTTGCCTTATGAGAGGTGTTCGTGGAACCGGTTGTCCACCCACGTTGTGGCGAGTGACTGTCTGGGAGCGTTGCTCACGGGCTCGAGCGTATGGTCAGGTGGTGAGGATGGCATGTGAGGCACGTATGAGTAGATGTTAGGGTGTTTCCCTGTTGGGGCGGTCCGAAAGGTTTACCAGCGTTGTGACGAGTGACCGCTGAAGATGGGCTCGCGGGCTCGGGCATTGTGGTTGGATTCCCGGTGCCGTGTTTTTCCCCGTTTGTTATTACGGTTCGGAAGGGTCAACCCACATTGTTGCGAGTGGCTGTTAGGGAGCGTTGCTCTCGACATCGGGTGTGTAGTCGGCTTCTGAAGCGAGATGAGGAAATGGTCAGCTCACCAGCATTGTGACGGGTGACCGTTAGGGAGCGTTGCTCACAGGCTCGGGCGCGTGGTTGTAGTAGGGCATTGCCTTGTGGGCCGGACGCGTGGTCTTGTCGAGGGTGCACGCTCGGCCTGATTGGGCAGGTGGTTGCCTTGGCATGCGTGACAGTTCTTTCGGGAGAGCAGGTTGAATGTTGCATTGTGGATCAGATGATGGTGGGGTCGAGGTGCATGCTCGACTTCACTCGGCGCGTGGTTCCCTTGGGACACGAGACCAGTTTGAGCTGTCATGGATGGCTACACCTTTTGTGGCGTCGGGTTGGGGTGGTGTAGTGGGTCTTGATTTAGGACTCAAGTGTGCATGTTCGTGTGCAGGTGGGACGCGGTAGTTGATCGGAGGCGACTTGGGCTTGGGACGCGTGGACTGGGTCTGCTGAGCTCAGTTGGCATGTATTGTTCCCACTCATCTCAGTAGATATGTAGTAGGATTCAGAGTTCTTGTTTTTCCCTTCCGCATTGTACTTTGACTTTGACCTTATTATATATTTTAATTGGGGTCTCAAGTTGGTTATTTCGGTTAATGTCCCTTTTTTGCTTCCTTTTTGTGTTGTGATTATTGCTGTGTTCCGAGTGCGGATTAGGAGAGTTAGACACACACTCGCCCCTAAGCTCTCCACCTTCTTGCTGAAGGCATCTGCAAGCGAATTCACCTTCCCCGGGTGATAGAAAATCGTGAAGTCCTAATCCTTGATGAACTTTAGTCATCTGTGCTGCATCATCTTCAGATCCTTCTGAGACAACAGGTACTTCAAACTCAGGTGATCGGTGAAGACTTCAAATTGCTCTCCCTACAAATAATGTCTCATGGTCTTCAAGGCATGAACCACCACCTCCTGCTCCAAGTCACGTATTGGGTAGTTTTTCTCATGCGCCTTCAGCTGCCTCAAAGCATATGCCACAACCTTCTTCCGTTGCATGAGCACGCAACCCAAGCCAATCCCTGATGCATCGTTGTAGATCACGTAACTGTTGACTCTTTGGTTAATAATAGTTAATCCATTTTCATGATTAATTAACATATCAATAAACACGTATATTTATCCTTCATCACATTCATATGTACACAAATACTTGCTGTTACTAACATTTCAGGTGACAAGTAATACACAATGACAAGAAATCAAGTTGAAGAATAGATAGGATTTTCATTTCTTGTTCTTCGGACCAAAATGTACTTGGCACTTGAAATATTGTTGTTTCACATTGCAGTGATTCATAGAAAACCTATAGAAGTCATATGCAAAATTCCATATCCAATCGGCTCTTTTAGGTGACCCACTACAATTAAGAATTCCTCTAGATTTAGAATTCCTGCTTAAAACGGTTGACTGGTTGACCATCTCGTTCGACCGTTTTCTACTAACTTTGAACTCTTTCCCATAACGTTCGATAGGAAAATTATCTAGTTTGGCTGATTTTAACTGGCTCACCCTTTCTCAAATGGTCGACCGTTTCTTCATCCCCGTTCGACCATTTTCATGTGTCAACCGAGATATCCAAGTTTGATCATTTCAATCTTCTTCATCAGTTATATCTTGACACGTGTCCCATAACCTGTTTACTGAAGCTTGACTTTTGTTCGACCGTTTCACACTTCGTATATCATTTTTATGACTGTTATACTTGTCATATTATACAACGGCTGTATACACATACATCAACTAACCCAATTCGTATTTTGAGCCACCGGTCGCACAATGCCACGACGGTGGTCGACCGGATCAGGCAAAATTTGATTTCGTAAACTTCCTGTCATATTTGGTCGAACTGGATTCTTGTTTGGTTCGACCGTTACCTCAATTGTTTAATATTATTATGGCAAAAACCCACTTAATGGTTGACCGGTCCTATATTTGGTTCGACCGTTCACAAAAGTTATTGCGATGGTGGATCGACCGGTATGCACTTCAACTTTACTGTTTTCTAATTTGGAAGAAACCGGTATGCACTTAGCTCGATCCGGTCGACCATTTGTGTCCTAATTTGAGTTCTAAACATCCTTGTTTTATGTGTCTTGCTCAAATCACTACCACTTCAATCCTTTCTCTAAGCTCATATTGTCATACTACACTCAATTGTTCTAAAATACTCTTTTTTCTCAATCTTTCCACTTGAATCACTCATTGCATTCATCAATCATTCAAGTGCTCAAGATTAGAAGGTGTTACTCCATTCTCCAGCAAAGTATTGTATTAGCTTCCAGAGTGAAGCTCTTCTCCGATTGTGAGAAGGTGGTCCAAGCTTGAAGTGTAATAGCTTGATCTCGCCTGGAATGGAGATCGGAATACTGGAGTACACGAAGTTGCTTGAGGAAGCACAATTCGTAAGAGAGGACTAGGATCCGGTGGTTGGATCCAAACCCCTATACATCCGTGTTGTGGTTTTCTTCTCTTTCTCCTTTACTTTACTTGTTCTTGCTTTAAATTTTTTTAACTTTTGAAGAACTCAATTAGTCTATTAACCCCCCTTTTGACTAATCCTAGTTGTAGGACCGTGTATGGTCGGATTTATCTAATCACTTTTAGTGTTAATGAAACTCTACTTGCTTAATAAAAGACGCAACTGAAATAATCAAACAAAAGCAAGTAAAGACAACAAATTCAGAAAACCATAAAAGGACACCGGAAGATTTTATAAAGGTTCGGCCTACCGCCTACTTCCTCTCTTGCAAGCTCAGCTCGATCTCCTTCCAGACCGAGATTAAGCCTTTTACACCACAAGTTCCGTGAACAACATCGCTTTTGTTATTTCTTCCTCTCACAATCTGAGAGGGAACACTTTGGGCTTTCATCGAAATCCTTGCTCCTTTGACAACAAACAATTGAGTAGAACAACATTCTCTAAACTTGAGTACACTTGAGTGAATAAGGAATTGTTGACTAAAGTGTGGAAGGTTTGAGCTTTTGAGTGTGTGGAGCTTTCTCTCTAATGTAGGAGACAAATTGTAGTGGGAGAGCTGTCTAAACAATGTTTGGGCAACTCTATTTATAAGCTGTAGGAAGGTTATAATCGTTGTGACTAAATAGGTAAGTGGTTGTGTAAGAAACACAAAACAGTGAAGTGCAGGTCATAGTTTAGAACAAATTCGGTCGACCGAATCGGGCATAGCGGTCGATTGGTTGATAAAATATGGCTCTAACTTAAGTTCACTTAAGTGAACGGTCAAACTAAATTGGGGATCGGTCGACTGTTCTGGTGGTTTCGTCTGGTAAAAGATGGATCGGTTGAACTAAGCGAATGGTCGGTTCGTCTGGAAATTTCCAGGCACTTCTGGGTTCAAGGAGAAGTGTGTTTCGGTCGACCAAGATATAGGAGACGTTCGATCGGAAACTTCTCGAGTGTTCAGGGTGACCAAAGATTATGTAATCCGTCAGCCGCTCGGTATAAATTGGTCGACCGGAAGTCAGGAAATTTTGGGTTTTAGGAAATTCGATCGTTGTAGAAAAATGAAAAATCAAACGGTCGAGTGACACGAGTAGACGGTCGGACAAAAAAGTTCAAACGGACAACTGGTAAAACACTTAGGCTAACAGTATTAACATTCCCAATCGGTCGAACGAGGAACTCATTCCGGTTGGCCGATTTGGCACTGGCAGATCGGGTTTGTATTAAGTGTTTTCCGGTCCATGTTTGAGTGATCTATTGAAGTCCAATTGTTGTGAAATTTTGTGTGTGGCTTCTACAAGGAACCTAGTGTGTATGTGAGTGGTTACTCTTGTATACTCAAGTATACATAGTTCCTAAGACTCAACAGAAATAAAAATTACATGTCCTCAATTGAGCTTGATTACATGTCTTGACTTGAATCCTTTCTTCCTTGAGTCTTGATCACCTATAGAAATTAACCCAATACAATATATATGTTATGCATAGTGTGTTGCTCGACATTGATTATAATTAAGATTAGTTGATTAAATCATCAAAACATAAATTAAGGCAAAAAAGGCAACATTATGACCCTTTAGATGCTACAGTAACCACTACTGCCACTCGGAAGGGTCAGAATTGGTATCGTCGTCAATCGTCTCTTCCACTCCTAGAAGCTATTGTCACACTTCTGGGACCAAATGAACTAGACGTCCTTCTGTGTCAATGTTGTCAGTGGTGATGCAAGCCTTGTGGAATCCTTGATGAAACGATGGTAGTAGCTAGCAAGTCCCACAAAGCTACTGATCTTCGTCGTGCTCGTCGGTGCCTTCCATTGTGTCATAGCCTCAACCTTTGCTGCGTCACCGAGATCCCATCCTTTGATACAATGTGACCCATAAATCCTACCTGGTCCAGCCAAAAATTGCACTTCGAGTACTTGGCAAAAAGCTTGCTATCCCTCAAAATTCCTAGTACTGTCCTTAAGTGTTCCCTGTGCTGCTCCCTATCTGGAGAGTAAACCAAATGTCATCCATGAAGATGATGACAAAACGGTTTAGGTAAGGCTTGACCATTATGTTCATTACGTTCATGAGTGCTTCATGTGAATTCGTCAGTCCGAATGGCATCACTAGGAACTCATAGTGTTCGTACTGTGTCCTGAAAGCTATCTTATGGACGTCCTCCTCTTTTATTCTCATCTAGTGATAACTTGAGCGCAGATCAATCTTCAAGAAAAACTTTGCTGACTTCAACTTGTCAAACAGGTCCTCGATACTATGTAAAGGGTACTGGTTTCTAATGGTAACCTTGTTCAACATCCTGTAGTCGATGCACATCCGCAACGACCCATCCTTCTTCTTCACAAAGAACACGGACGCTCCCCATGGTGAGACACTCAGCCTATTGAAACCGGAATCCAAGAACTCCTGCAACTGCTTCTTAAGCTCAGCTAGCTCCACTGGTGCCATCCTATATGGTTCCTTCGACTACGGAGTGGTCCCAGGTACTAATTCGATGCAAAACTCGATCTATCGGTGTGGCGACAATCCTGGTAGGTCTGTAGAGAACACCTCCAGAAAGTGCTACACAACCTCTACGTACTCAAATCTCCTCACCTTTGGATCTGGAACGAACAATGTATCCAAGAAATCCCTACAACCCTGGTGCATCCACTTCTGAGCCTTCATAGCTGATACATTGATTTTGCCTCCTCGGTTCCTCATCCCCTTGAGCAACATATCTGCCTCACCCTTCCATGGAACTAAGATCTTCTTCTCGCAGCACAGTACCCGATCATCGTACTGTCATAACTAGTCCATCTTCAGTATGATATCAAAGTCCACCATCGGTAGCAGGACCAGATGTACCAACTTGGTCCCCTGAAATAACAATGGTACCGGGGAGGAAGCTTCCACTGTAAACACCTCCCCCATGGGCATGCTGACCTCTAAACTAGTGGCCAACTGCATAGGGGTACGATCCAAATTACCCGCAAACTTTTCCAAAATGAAAGAATGCATAGCGCCACAATTAAAAAGTACTTTAGCAATAAACCCATCATCTAAAAGTGTACTTTCACCACAGTGTTGGTGTCCCTGGCCTCCTCGGCCTAGATAGTGAAAACTCGTCCAATGCCCCTCCCTTGATTAGGTCGTACACCAGGTGTGCTACTTCCACCTCTCCCTATAGTTGGTGGTTCGGGTCTCTCGTTGAGTTCATCCTGCTTATTCGGGCATTCCCGAATGTAGTGACCATGTTGACCGCAACCCAAACAAGCTCCAAAATGGTACAAGAAATTCTATCTAGGTTGAACTTTGCTGCAAGTCTTGCACATATCCGACCTCTATGTGTTGCTCCCCTTAATCCGAGTCTACTTGGTTAGATTGCCTCTGAATCGACCCACTGCATGACCACCACGAATCTCCTACAGGTTTTGGGTCTCTTGATAGTTCTCCTGCTAGTCTTGGTCGAGTAACGTGGCACACTTCACAACATCTGCTAGGGTCTGTTGCATGCTAGTAAGCATACGGGTCCGGAGATGCTTCTGAAGCCCTCATATGAACTTCATTGCCCTCTGCTCCTGGGTGACATAAATCTTGGGGCAGTAGTGCTCCAGGATATTAAACTTGTTGATGGAGCGCTCCAACATGAACTCCTTCTGTTCCCAGGTCAGGAACTCCTTCCGCTTAGCGTCCGTGACGTGTTGCGGAAAGTAGTTGTAGTTGAACTCCTTCAAAAACTCCTCCAAACTGACATCTTCCTTGTCGCTCAAAACCATGCTAGATGTGACCCTCCACTAGTTGGACGTCTGGAGGCCTAGACCTTCATCTCCGGGAAGCATCCAATCACCTGGAATATATACTGGATCTTGAAAATCCAGTCCTCAACAGCTTCTGGGTTAACTCCGCCATTTAAGGTAGGTGAGTGCTGGCACATGAGTCTCTCCTCAAGAAACTCACGAAGTCTTTCAAGAATCCCATAAAGCGTTTGCCGCTCCTCCTCCCATGCTGTGGAGCCAGCATCCCACATCTCGGAGTCATCTGGAACATCAATCTGAAAGACAAAATGATTAACTCTGCCACGCATGCACAATATACTAAAAGAAAATGCAGAAAACTATTTACTACTACTGCTACAGGTGGCTTCTTTGGATGACTACACCAGAACTGACCTGCTCTGATACCAATCTGTAATGTCCCCTAACCAAGTACAACAACGCAAAATTGAAAACATAATATCAAAGAAACATGGAACATGTAACTGGGGAAATTACTGAAAGATGATCAAATATGCACCATTACAATCCAAGTGCACATATATCTAATAATTATAGATGTATTTAGTCTTCTGATATTACGTGCAGGTTCCACCATGTTGTACTACTGATATACATGTGTTATTTCATTCTCATATAATCTCCGATCATGTTTTGAGATGCTAGGTCATGTCTGATATATGCTCTCAAATTGATGAGGCATGTTATCGATTGTTTGTGTGGTGCGATTATGATATCTCTTACTGTTGTGTATGATTCTGTTACTTGACTCACATCCATATTTTACTGATACGAAGTATTATGTTGTGTTTTTATGATGCTTAGGACACCAGACCTTATAACATCCGTATCATGACCCGTAGATGACTTGATTAGTTGTTATATCTATTACCAATTCGGTTATGATTGCTTGCTGGTTTGAGTGCATTTTGATCCCGGATTGGGATGTTTTGATTCTTATTTTGTTTGGGGCTGTGATGAGGGTAGTCGTATACCCTTCCTTGAGCTCATTCTAGACCATGTTGCTACAATAGATTGTAGATGCTTAAGTAGCTTGCATTGCATATAATCTGATAAAATAATTCTGGGCACATTCTATTTCTGGGCCGACGGGCCATGAGTGGGTCCTCTAGCTTCAGAGGCCATTCCCTCAAGACCTCTATGTGGAGGTCAGGCGTAAGATAAGCCGTGGATAGGCGCACTGTTATTCTGTCTCAAGTTAGATGTTCCAAAGTTCGCGATGACACCGTGTAGGTTTATTTCCACAATTTGGGGTGTCTATCCAGCGTACCGTCTTGTGCAACCGGTGGGTCACTATCGAGTGATCCACTTTTTATTCTGACCGGCGTGGCTAGTGTTCTACTACCTTTTAGGGGAGTGTACTCGGGTGTTACCCGACTGGCGCGGTTGTTGGAGTCGTAGCCCTCTGTTGCACCATGTGGCTTCTGTTGTTTCTGATGCTTTTGTCTTAGTTTAGACTTCAAGCATTTTCTGTAAAGCTTTGATTGGGGTCGGGGTAATACTAGGTTTTCTTTATTGAAAATACACGCATATGTTAATGTTGTGCTTTAGGTACTTAGGTAACTACAGGGATGACTGGACGAGTTGTTTAAGATTCTTGACACGAGGGACACGTCGTCCAGTGTCTTCAATTATCTTTACTTCTGCTTATTGTTATTGTATTTCCTTTCGAAAATCAAGTATTGTATTGAATCTTTTCATATATGGATATTCACTTGTTTCAGTTATTTTATATTTCAGCTATCCACGTGTGTCCTTTTATATATTGTCAATTATAGTATGTCTGTCTAGCACTTGTAACTCTCGTCGTCGTAGAGGTCTCTGATCGTGACACTTGTGTATTTTTCCAGTGTGCATACCCGTGAGATCGGGGGTGTTACAACTTAGTACCAGAGAAGGTCGATCTCTAAACTGTATAGAATTTGAAGATTCTTTGGTGGGGCATCTTGCCTATACCCTGTTAGTAAATTCTTATCTCTTAGAATTTACATTTTTGATAGTAATAGATTATATTTCCATTGGTAGATTATGGCACCTAGACAGAGACCTGAGTCCTCTGGGACTACTGACGACTGGGAGGCAGGTCGTCGCTTTTTATTCGACATTGTCGGGCACTTGGGCACTCTCATGAAGGGGCAGGCACAGGCACCTCGAGTTGTAGGAGCCGCTGCGGTGCACGATCGGTTCATGAGGTAGAATTCGCCGATATTATGAGGTGGAATGAGTCCTGATGCTGTGGAGAAGTGGTCTACAAGATCCAATGAATCATTGGGGTCATAGATTTTCCCCTAGAGAGGAAGGTTGACCTGGCAACCTATGTCTTCCTGGAGCATGCGATGACCTAGTGGAGGGTGACTGCTGGGGTCATATTCAGAGACTGGACTGATGTCAGCTGGGATGAGTTTCTTGTGGAGTTCAACAAGAAGTTCTTCACTCAGCACGTGCATGATCGTAAGCGCGAGGAATTCCTGGGACTTGAGAAGCGGTACTTGGGGCTGGAGGTCTACACCAACAAGTTCCACTCACTGGAGAAGTACTGCCCGGGGATTAATGTCAACTATGAGAAGTGTGCCTTGAAGTTTGTTTGTGGACTACAGCGAGGTTTGAGATCAAAGGTTCTGATCAGGATGGCACAGATATTGGAGGAGGTTGTGAAGTGTGCCACCTTGCTGGAGGCTAATTATCTGGAGACATAGCCAGATGGGAAACAACCGTTCGATGCTTGTGGTGGCCGTCAGGACAAGGGGAAGTAGAATGGCAGATTGTCACAACGGCCTCACGGAGACTAGAAAAAGAGTCAGATGTCTGAAGGTGGTCGGTGCGAACACTGTGGCGGAGCACACGCCACGAAGGACTGTTACAGGAGATCTGGGGCATGTCTAAGATGCGGCCAGATGGGGCTTCTCATCTGAGAGTGTCCGCAGAAGGTTGCGGGAGGTTGAGGTGCATGCACTAGCTGGCCAGGCACTTGTGCGGGTCAGGGTAAGACCTCTGGTGGGCAGGGCCACAGTGCAGAGCAGGGCAGGAGAGCTGGACGTGTGTTCTCTATCCAAGATGAGGACGCGGATATGTCCGGCGACATCATAGAAGGTAAAATGGTTATATCGGGTCGTGTAGCGAAGACACTATTTGATTGTGGGGCGACATGATTGACATCATTTCATGCTCATATTTGTATCTTATATCCATTATATTACACCTAAGCAATGCTACGTGACGAGTTTTATGTTTAGTTTTCAGGAATAAAGAGGTTTGAAGAGAAGAGCCATGAAAGGATCCAAAAGCAGGAAAAAAGACTTAATTGTGAGACCTGGGGACCAAGATGCAAGGGAGAAGGACCTGATCGTAAGACCGAAGGACCTAAGAGCAAAACAGAATACTCCACACCATCATGGGGAGTATTTTACCAATTCGAGTCGGGTCGGAGCTCCAACAAGTCAAGTAACCGCATCAAAGACCAACAATACCAGAAAGAAAAGCCCACAACAAATTCCAACACGATCCGAAGATTTTGGACCGTCAATTGGCGGTCTTGGACCGCTAATTGGCGGTCCATATTGCTCAGGATCCGTCGAAATTTCTCCTGGACTTGTATTAATGTTCGTTTAGGATATTTTTGGTATTGGTTTAGTCCCACATCGGGGGATTGTCCCCGATTAGCTTTTTCCATGCTTATAAATAGAACTCTTCACCTTCCATTGTAATTACCCATTGTTTGGTGGCATTCTCTCTACTAAGGAGTGAGCCTTGAAGCAATAACTCAAGGTGGAGAAGGATGCTACCTTCAATATGAGTCATTGTTAATAAAAGTTTATTTGTTTCTTTTAATCTTGTTTTGTTATGTTGTTTGTTTTGTGTGGGTTGCTTTACTTTGTTTAATTTCTTGTTTAGTAATTTTAGTATCTTAGTTAAATGTTTTCTTTACTTAGTCTAATCAGTAGTGTAATGAGTAGTGAGTAGTTCCATCCCCATTTGGGGGGTGGAGAAATATGTGATATAATTATGTAGTGTATTAAGTGTGTGTTATTTTTATCCATTGAGCTTTATATGATTTCCATAACCATCTAATGGGTCTCCACTCTTATCTTTGATATGCTAATGCTCTTGAATGAAGCTTAGCTTATGCTTTGATTAGTGGACCTATTTTATGGGGAATGATAAGGTTAGGATATGGATGAAGTTAATATTGGAAACACAATTTGTAATGTATGTGCTCTTGTTGCCTTTACCTTAGCTAATGTCTTGTATGTTTTAATGATGTAGTGAAATCTTAATTCATGTAGAGGCATAGTAGGGTATAGTCTCTATACTTGAGTTCATGTAGCTTCATTCCAATTATTGTTGTAAGACCCGCTCTCCTGCCACTCTGTTTGAGGTTTTATTTGTCCTTTTATGTGTTTTCTTGTCTTTGTTTTGAGTTAAGTTGGTTTTGCAAAAGTTTCCTTTTTGGGCGAATTTAACCGCCGGGCGCGGTTGCATTCGTTAGACTTAACCGGGTTTATCGGGTGCCTAAAACCTGGTGTGCGGATTTATTTGTTGCTTGATGAGGCGTGTTGGTTAGATTGGGAGGTTGGGCTGGCCTTACCATATCCGAAATTAATGAGAGAAAAGCTTGCTAGCATGTGCTTTGATTTGGATTTAGGAAAGTGCTGATTTTGCCATCAAAGCAAATTAACTCCCACTTATCTCTTGCCTTTTTCCTAGTTTCTTCTTTCCAACTTGCACCCTTATAAGTATAGCACCCTAGCCAACTTTCCCTAGACCTTTTCTCCACCCTCACCACCGAAATTAACATTGGAGCTCCAGCAGCTTGGAAGGAGAAACCCGGCGGTGCTCTTGGTGCGCAGCTAGGAGGAGAAGTTTCTTGTCGGTCTTCGGTGTAGCTCAGCCTCTCCTCTCTTCAGGTATGCCTCTCTCCGTTAGCTTTAGGTTGCATGGTGGGTAGAGAAGGCTGCTGGGGACGGATTTTATGTTGGGGTTGGGACGTGTTGATAGTTGCACGAATGGAAGGTTGCGGTGCAACACTAGTTCCGGCGGGTGGCTGGAATACTCTTCCGGTCGTGGCACCTTTCTTGCGACTTTCCTTGTGGTTTTGCTGGACCAATCAGGGGGGAAGAAGGAGGATTTCGGGAGCATATCATGTAGGTTTTCTGAAATAAGTTCATGCAATTCCCAACCTAACTTATCTAGGGTTTCATGCGGTTGATTTATGTTGTTACCGGATTTCCTAGATGTGATTCTGAATTTGATTTCATATTCTTGGATGGTTCATGTTATTACATGTTGCGCATCTTTATTGTTAGTTACGTGATTAATTCTCCACAAAGATTGATATTAGATGCCATAGGTCATGCATCATTAGGTTGCTGAAATTAGGAAAGTTCCATGACCCGGTTTGCTTCTAAGTTTTCGCATAATCACAACCATCTATTCCGGATATCTAGACATCTTAGGTTGCTGGACACATGATTTATCTCCTGATTTTAGTGTTGGGTATAAGCCGAAAAATTCATTCCTTAATGGGTACTGAAATCAATAGACCACATGGCTGGATTGTTACCAAAAACCTTGCTTGATCAATGTTCGGATTACTGCTGGATTCAGACCTAGAAGATCCGGATTTGCTGGCTGGATACAAGGTTTACTTCCGGATTTGTTTCTGATTTTAAGCCCCATATTTCATGCACTAATAGGTTGTTGAATATAGGAAAGTTTCATGGCTGGTTGATACAAGTCATTGCATATTCATTCACCATGTCATTGTTGGAAATAGGAAACTTCCATGACCGGACTTGTTGCTAGACCTTACATGCCCGTGTATTAGGCATTGTGTTTCCTAAATCTTATGCTAATAAGTTGACGTTTAACCATATATTAGTTAGCTACTGGTTACATAATTATTTCCTAAATCATGTACTATAAGGTTGACGAATAATATTGCTTACCTTGTGGCTGGTTACATGGCCTATTTTCCTGATTTGTCTATTTCAAGGATGTATCATGATGTCATGTTAAATATTTGCTGGATTCAAACTTGTATGCTTTCTTTTGTTGGCCGTATATATTATGGATGCTTATGACATGCCTTTATTTCCGGAATTGTGTGCTGGTTGAATTTAGGAAACAACCATGAGTCTTGTTGTTGATCTTGGTGTGATTTTTCTGAATTAATATTCTGTTTTGCATAGAGCTTGAGGGAGATATTGCATGTTCTCCTTTGGACTCATTTCTGAATAATTTAGTTGCACTAGACTATAGAGTAGTTGCATTGCATCTAATCTGATGGAGTAATTCTGGGCACGTTCTGTTTTCTGGGCCGACGGGCCACGGGTGGGTCCTCTAGCTTCAGAGGCCACTCGGCTAAGACCCCTGTAGGGGGCCAGGCCTAAGATAAGTCCTGGGCATGTGCACTGCCATTCTGTCTCAGGGTAGGTGTTCCTCAGTTTGCGATGACACCATGTAGGTTTATTTTCTGCGGATTGGGACACTTATCCGGCGCACCGCTTTGTGCCGAGCGGTGTGTCACTGACGAGTGACCACCTCTGACCAGCGAGGCTGGTGTTCTGGTTCCTATGGAGGAACGATTCGGGTGAGCTTGACTGGCACGACTGGTGTAGTCGTAGCCTTCTGTTGCATTTGATGCTTTCTGTTCTGTTCTGTTCTGTTTCTGAAACCTGCCATTTTTGCATTTCATGCTACCTTTCATTTATTGCATTGGCGGGGGCATACTGGGTTTTCTTAATTGAAAACTCACGCATTGTTAAATGCGGTGCTTGCAGGTACTTAGGTTCCACAGGGCAGACTGGACGAGTTCCGAAGATTCTGTACACGAGGGACGCGTCGACCAGATTCCCAGTTATCTTTGCTTCCGCATATTTCCCTATGTATTTCCTTTTTGATACTCGATGTGTTGTAATAAGACTTTTATTGTTATGATTATTCTATTATTCCTATTATGTTTTATGTCAGTCCATTTGTGTATGATTTCTTTCAGTTTGTCGAGTCTATTCGGTCTGTCTTTTGTAACCCCTTCGGTCGTCGCGGAGGTCTCTGATCGCGACACTAGTTTCCTTTCCCAGTGTGCGTACCCGCGAGATCAGGGGCGTTACAACTTGGTATCAGAGCAGGTCGGTCTCTAAAGTGTACAGAATCTAAAGACTCTCCAGTGGGGCATCTTGCCCAAACCCTGTCGGTAAATTTCATACCTCTTGAATTGTTTTGATAGTAATAGAATGTGTTGGCATGAGCAGATTATGGCACCTAGGCGGAGACCTGAGTCCTCTGGGACGACCGACGATTGGGAGGCAGATCGGCGCCTGTTGTTTGAGGCGGTCGGGCGTTTGGGTGCACTGGTGGAGGGTCAGGCTCAAGGACCCCGAGCTGTGGGAGGCGCGGTGGTGCATGAGCGGTTCATGAGGCAGAATCCGCCAGTCTTCAAGGGTGGAGTGAACCCAGATGCTGCTGAGGAGTGGGTCTACAAGATCCAGCGAATCTTTGGGGTCATTGACTGTCCACCTGAGAGGAAGGTGGACCTAGCGACTTATGTCTTCCAAGAGCATGCAGTGACCTGGTGGAGGGCAACTGCTGGGGTCGTGTTGAGGGACAGGACTGATGTTGGCTGGGACGAATTTCTCGTCGAGTTCAACAGGAAGTTCTTTCCCCAGCATGTGCAGGACCGGAAGCGCGAGGAATTCCTGGCGCTAGAGCAACGCGACCTAGGGTTGGAGGCGTACATCAACAAGTTTCACGCGCTGGAGAAGTATAGCCGAGGAATTTATGTCACTGAGGAGCAGCGCGCCATGAAGTTTGTTCGCGGGTTGCAACGTGCCCTGAGATCGAAGGTGCTGATTAGGATGCCACAGACTCTGGAGGAGGCTGTGAAGTGTGCCACCTTGCTGGAGGATGATTATCGGGAGGCACAGGTGGAAGGAAAGCGACCGTTTGAGGCTTCTCGTGGTCGTCATGACAAAGGGAGGCAGGGCAGTGGCTCGTCGAAGCGGCCTCGCAGAGATGAGAAGAAGGGCCAGAAGGCTGGAGGTGGTAAATGCGAGCACTGTGGTGGAGCACACGCCACGAGAGACTGTTTTAGGAAGTCTGGAGCTTGTCTGAGGTGCGGCCAGATGGGGCATTTCGTCCGGGAGTGTCCACAGAAGCTTCCAGGAGGTCAGGTTGGGAGCACTAGCAGAGCGGGTGCCAGTACGAGTCTGGACAGGACCTCTGGTAGGCAGGGCCGTAGCGCAGACCAGGGCAGGCCAGCTGGGCGTGTCTTCTCCATCCGTGCAGAAGATGCAGAGAAATCCACTGACATCATCGAAGGTAAAATTGTTATTTGTGGTTGTGTCGCGAAGACACTATTTGATTGTGGGGCGACGCACTCCTTCATTTCGGAGGGGTTCACAGCCGTAGTGAATAGGACGCCTGAGGAGCTAACTTTCTGCCTGGAGATTAGTACCCCAGTCGGCGATGTCCTTGCGGTAAGGACATATCTCCCGAGGGTGTCGGTGGTACTGGGTGATCGGGACCTTCCGACTGACCTAGTCATTCTTCCAATGTCTGATTTCGATGTGATCCTCGGAATGGATTGGCTTTCTGACCACGATGCGTGCGTTCTTTGCCGGGAAAGGAGAGTTGTGATTCCCAGACCGGAGGGACCCCCGCTGGTGGTCAAGGGCGTTCAGGGCAAGGATGGTCGGGTGGTGATCTCTGCCCTGAAGGCACGGCAACTTTTGGAGAAAGGGTGTTGCGCGTTTCTGGCACGTTTGGTGTCAGTTGAAGAGGTGGTCAAGCCTCTGGAGGAGATCGCCGTGGTCCAGGAGTTCCCAGATGTGTTTCCGGACGATATCCAAGGACTGCCCCCACCTCGAGAGATTGAGTTCTCCATCGACCTGCTGCCAGGAACAACCCCCATCTCTAAGGCACCGTACCGCATGGCTCTGGCGGAGTTAGCGGAATTGAAGGACCAGCTACAAGAGCTTCTGGATAAAGGTTTCATTAGGCCAAGTGTTTCCCCTTGGGGTGCTCCAGTGTTGTTGGTCAAGAAGAAGGACGGATCAATGCGAATGTGTATCGACTATCGGATGCTGAACAAGGTGACGATCAAGAATCGGTATCCCCTACCGAGGATTGATGACTTGTTCGACCAGCTGCAGACGGCTAGTGTTTTCTCAAAAATCGATTTGAGGTCCGGATATCATCAACTGAGGATTAAGGGCGAGGATGTTTCAAAGACTGCATTCAGAACACGTTATGGTCATTATGAGTTTCTGGTGATGCCATTTGGACTGACTAATGCACCGGTGGCTTTTATGGATCTGATGAACCGAGCATTCAAGCCTTTTCTAGATCAGTTCGTGATAGTGTTCGTGGATGACATTCTGATCTACTCCCCAGACGTGAAGCAGCATGAGGAGCATTTGAGGACAGTGCTTGAGATCTTGAGGAGGGAGCGGCTATTTGCCAAGTTCTCGAAATGCGATTTTTGGTTGGAGCAGGTAGCATTCCTTGGGCACGTAGTGTCGAAGGATGGTATTAAGGTGGACCCAGGGAAAGTTGAGGTGGTTCTGAACTGGAAGGCACCAACCAATGTGTCGGAGATTCGAAGTTTTGTTGGGCTCGCAGGTTATTACCGGCGGTTCATCCAGGACTTCTCCAAAATTGCGGCACCATTGACGACCTTGACCCGGAAGGGAGTGAAGTTTGTTTGGTCTCAAAAGTGCGAGCAAGCATTCTAGGAGCTGAAGAGGAGGTTGACTTCAGCACCGGTGCTGACGCTTCCGAGTGGATCAGGCGGATTCGTAATCTATAGCGATGCATCGGGGACTGGTTTGGGATGTGTACTCATGCAGCATGAGAAGGTTGTAGCATATGCATCGAGACAACTTAAGGTGCATGAGAAGAATTATCCCACGCATGACTTGGAGCTTGCAGCCGTGGTTTTTGCTCTAAAGATCTGGAGGCACTATCTGTACGGGGAACAGTTTGAGGTATTCACTGATCATCAGAGTCTGAAATACCTGTTCTCGCAGAAGGAGCTGAATATGAGGCAGCGTCGGTGGTTGGAGTTCATCAAGGACTATGATTTCTCGATCTCGTATCACCCGGGAAAGGCTAATTCCGTTGCCGACGCACTGAGCCGGAAGTGGGAAGGATCTGTGGCTCACTTGAGGGTCCAAAAGTGGAGGCTCTTGGAGGATCTGATTAATTGGCATCCGTTCGTGGAAAAGACTGGTCGGTTGGGGTTGGCGAGTTTGCACGTTGAACCGTCTATCGTCCAGAAAGTAGTGCAGAAGCAATGCGAAGATCCGGAGTTGAATTCCCTACTCCAGGCAGCTGAGGTTGAGGGAGCCGAGCTTCGGGTCGCAGCTGATGGGGGACTACGATTTCGGGATCGTTTGTGGGTTCCAAATGTAGATGGTTTGAGACAAGAGATTTTGGATGAAGCTCACGGCTCGAAGTACACGGTGCATCCAGGTAGTACTAAGATGTATAAGGACCTGCAAAGGAATTTCTGGTGGAAGGGAATGAAACGAGACGTGGCTGAGTTCGTATCAAGGTGCTTGGTCTATCAGCAGGTTAAGATCGAACACCAACGTCCAGCAGGTGTGATGCAGAGGATAGAGCTTCCGGAGTGGAAGTGGGAGCATGTTACTATGGACTTCGTCACTGGGTTACCAAGGACTAGTCGTTCGCACGATGCTATTTGGGTGATCGTGGACCGTCTGACGAAGACTGCTCATTTCCTGGCGACTCGGGTGACAGCATCCCTGGAGGCTCTGACGAAACTTTACATCTCGGAGATAGTTAGGCTTCATGGAGTACCGGTGTCCATCATCTCAGATCGGGACCCTCGTTTCACTTCTAGATTCTGGGATAGCTTGCATAAGGCGTTGGGAACGAAGCTGAAGTTTAGCACAACATTTCATCCTCAAACCGATGGACAGTCAGAGCGGACGATTCAGACCCTAGAGGACATGCTTAGGGCTTGTGCATTGGACCTCGCGGGGAGTTGGGACGATCATTTGCCGTTGGTCGAATTCGCCTACAACAACAGTTTTCATGCGAGCATTGGCATGGCACCGTACGAAGCTCTGTACGGTCGACCTTGTCGTTCACCTCTTTGTTGGAGCGAGGTGGGAGAAAGACAGCTGCTGGGACCGGAGATAGTGCAGTTATATTCTGATCGGGTGGACTTGATTCGGCACAGATTAGTTGCAGCCCAGGATCGGCAGAAGAGTTATGCGGATAAGAAGCGCCGGGAGCTGCAATTCGAGGTTGGAGATCACGTCTTTCTAAAGGTCTCTCCTGCGAAGGGCGTGGTGAGATTCGGGAAGAAGGGGAAGCTAAGTCCAAGGTATGTGGGGCCGTTCGAAATCCTGGATCGCATTGGTGCGGTGGCATATCGTGTGGCCTTACCACCACAATTCACCAGCTTGCACGATGTGTTCCATATCTCGATGTTGAGGAGGTACGTTGGCGACCCGTCGCACGTGATTTCGCACGAGCTACCCGAGATTCAGAGTGATATGACCTTGGAGGAGCGACCAGTGGAGATTCTGGAGCGCGCAGAGCGACAGCTGAGGCGTCGAACAATTCCGATGGTTAAGGTCCGTTGGCAGAACCACAGTGTGGAGGAGGCCACTTGGGAGTGCGAGGAGGATGTGAGGAGTCTATACCCAGAGCTCTTCGCTGAGAGTTAGGGCTGGCAAATTTCGAGGACGAAATTTCTTTAAGGGGGGTAGGTTGTAAGACCCGCTCTCCTGCCACTCTGTTTTAGGTTTTATTTGTCCTTTTATGTGTTTTATTGTCTTTGTTTTGAGTTAAGTTGGTTTTGCAAAAGTTTCCTTTTTGGGCGAATTTAACTGCCGGGCGCGGTTGCATTCGTTAGACTTAACCGGGTTTATCGGGTGCCTAAAACCTGGTGTGCGGATTTATTTCTTGCTTGATGAGGCGTGTTGGTTAGATTGGGAGGTTGGGCTGGCCTTACCATATCCGAAATTAATGAGAGAAAAGCTTGCTAGCATGTGCTTTGATTTGGATTTAGGAAAGTGCTGATTTTGCCATCAAAGCAAATTAACTCCCAATTATCTCTTGCCTTTTTCCTAGTTTCTTCTTTCCAACTTGCACCCTTATAAATATAGCACCCTAGCCAACTTTCCCTAGACCTTTTCTCCACCCTCACCACCGGAATTAACATTGGAGCTCCAGCAGCTTGGAAGGAGAAACCCGGCGGTGCTCTTGGTGCGCAGCTAGGAGGAGAAGTTTCTTGTCGGTCTTCGGTGTAGCTCAGCCTCTCCTCTCTTCAGGTATGCCTCTCTCCGTTAGCTTTAGGTTTCATGGTGGGTAGAGAAGGCTGCTGGGGACGGATTTTATGTTGGGGTTGGGACGTGTTGATAGTTGCACGAATGGAAGGTTGCGGTGCAACACTAGTTCCGGCGGGTGGCTGGAATACTCTTCCGGTCGTGGCACCTTTCTTGCGACTTTCCTTGTGGTTTTGCTGGACCAATCAGGGGGGAAGAAGGAGGATTTCGGGAGCATATCATGTAGGTTTTCTGAAATAAGTTCATGCAATTCCCAACCTAACTTATCTAGGGTTTCATGCGGTTGATTTATGTTGTTACCGGATTTCCTAGATGTGATTCTGAATTTGATTTCATATTCTTGGATGGTTCATGTTATTACATGTTGCGCATCTTTATTGTTAGTTACGTGATTAATTCTCCACAAAGATTGATATTAGATGCCATAGGTCATGCATCATTAGGTTGCTGAAATTAGGAAAGTTCCATGACCCGGTTTGCTTCTAAGTTTTCGCATAATCACAACCATCTATTCCGGATATCTAGACATCTTAGGTTGCTGGACACATGATTTATCTCCTGATTTTAGTGTTGGGTATAAGCCGAAAAATTCATTCCTTAATGGGTACTGAAATCAATAGACCACATGGCTGGATTGTTACCAAAAACCTTGCTTGATCAATGTTCGGATTACTGCTGGATTCAGACCTAGAAGATCCGGATTTGCTGGCTGGATACAAGGTTTACTTCCGGATTTGTTTCTGATTTTAAGCCCCATATTTCATGTACTAATAGGTTGTTGAATATAGGAAAGTTTCATGGCTGGTTGATACAAGTCATTGCATATTCATTCACCATGTCATTGTTGGAAATAGGAAACTTCCATGACCGGACTTGTTGCTAGACCTTACATGCCCGTGTATTAGGCATTGTGTTTCCTAAATCTTATGCTAATAAGTTGACGTTTAACCATATATTAGTTAGCTACTGGTTACATAATTATTTCCTAAATCATGTACTATAAGGTTGACGAATAATATTGCTTACCTTGTGGCTGGTTACATGGCCTATTTTCCTGATTTGTCTATTTCAAGGATGTATCATGATGTCATGTTAAATAATTGCTGGATTCAAACTTGTATGCTTTATTTTGTTGGCTGTATATATTATGGATGCTTATGACATGCCTTTATTTCCGGAATTGTGTGCTGGTTGAATTTAGGAAACAACCATGAGTCTTGTTGTTGATCTTGGTGTGATTTTGCTGAATTAATATTCTATTTTGCATAGAGCTTGAGGGAGATATTGCATGTTCTCCTTTGGACTCATTTCTGAATAATTTAGTTGCACTAGACTATAGAGTAGTTGCATTGCATCTAATCTGATGGAGTAATTCTGGGCACGTTCTGTTTTCTGGGCCGACGGGCCACGGGTGGGTCCTCTAGCTTCAGAGGCCACTCGGCTAAGACCCCTGTAGGGGGCCAGGCCTAAGATAAGTCCTGGGCATGTGCACTGCCATTCTGTCTCAGGGTAGGTGTTCCTCAGTTCGCGATGACACCATGTAGGTTTATTTTCCGCGGATTGGGACACTTATCCGGCGCACCGCTTTGTGCCGAGCGGTGTGTCACTGATGAGTGACCACCTCTGACCAGCGAGGCTGGTGTTCTGGTTCCTATGGAGGAACGATTCGGGTGAGCTTGACTGGCACGACTGGTGTAGTCGTAGCCTTCTGTTGCATTTGATGTTTTCTGTTCTGTTCTGTTCTGTTTCTGAAACCTGCCATTTTTGCATTTCATGCTACCTTTCATTTATTGCATTGGCGGGGGCATACTGGGTTTTCTTAATTGAAAACTCACGCATTGTTAAATGCGTTGCTTGCAGGTACTTAGGTTCCACAGGGCAGACTGGACGAGTTCCGAAGATTTTGTACACGAGGGACGCGTCGACCAGATTAGTTATCTTTGCTTCCGCATATTTCCCTATGTATTTCCTTTTTGATACTCGATGTGTTGTAATAAGACTTTTATTGTTATGATTATTCTATTATTCCTATTATGTTTTATGTCAGTCCATTTGTGTATGATTTCTTTCAGTTTGTCGAGTCTATTCGGTCTGTCTTTTGTAACCCCTTCGGTCGTCGCGGAGGTCTCTGATCGCGACACTAGTTTCCTTTCCCTGTGTGCGTACCCGCGAGATCAGGGGCGTTACAATTGTCTTGTATGTTTTAATGATGTAGTCTTATCTTAATTCATGTAGAGGCAAAGTTGGATGTAGTTTTATGATTTCATGCACTACATGTTGTGAGGAGCTTAATGAACACACACACACTTCTTTATGTTCACATTATTTCTCTACCCCCTTTGGGGCTTAGTTTATTGCTTATCTCCATTTCCATTTGCATCTTAGTGTAGTTTAGTGTAACCAACCTTTCTTCCCTTTCTTTACCTCTCGCCTTCGCACAAACCAAGTGTCGACACACCTCCCAGTCGACGACCCGTATTTGCCACCGCTTCAACGCAGCCGTGCACTTGCGGTTAAATATAAAACAAAAAATTAAAAACCCCTCGAATCGTCCAAACTAAGTTTTTGGCGCCGTTGCCGGGGAGGTGCTCTGTCCAGACCTTCGTTTTGACGATTCGAGGGGTTTTTAATTTTTTTTTCAGTTTTTCTTAGTTTCAGGGAACCACAAGGTCAAGGGGAGGCTACTGGAGAAGTTTGAGGAAGCGACGACCTAAACAGACCGCCAATCAGCGGTGGAAGACCGCCAATTGGCGGCCTGGTGAGCGTCGATTTCCTTGAAATTTTTGTTAGTAGTTAGGCTTGAAATTTGTGTTATCTGGGAGCCCAATTTTGCATGCTTTGACTTCTGGTTTGCTCCCAGATCATTAATCACTCCCCCATTAATCAACTTGGCCCTAAAATCCAAAGCAAAAGACTAGACGTTCTTATTTGTTTAGGTCACGCATCATGTATTGACTTGAGCATATAGTTGTCTTTTCTTTTAGCTTTAATTTCAGTTGTTGAGTGCTAGCGTAAGGTACGCATTTCCTACACTCATTCACGCATCTCGTATGCCCATGCATTAGTTAGTAGGATTTGCATCAGGACAAGAGTGAGAGAGCGTTTGATTGGAGCGATTGATTGCTAGATCTAGGATCAAATCGCTACTAAGGAGGGGCTGTCCCATAAAAGATAAGGTGGGGGATTTCATCACCCTTTCCTTGGCCCCAAAAACCACTCTTAATAAAGCCTTAACTAAAAGCAAGTAGACATTGGCCCTAAGGAATTCGGACGCACTAGGAGAGTAATCTAGTCGAGACCGTCATGACCTGATCGGCGTTGCCTACCTTGTCGATAGTAGGAGGTACTGGATCTCCGGATCTGGTATCACTTGCTGGGCATTGTGGTCCTCATTGTAGGGAGGTGAGGTGTGTCGAGGCTAGTGACCTCGAAGTTAGGCGTCGTCTAGCTTAAGGACCCATTGCCTTACATTGTTTGAGCCGTGCTTGCTAGTTAGGCTTCTACCTTCACCCTGTACCTTCGCTAGCTCTAGGGATTCTTCCCTTCTCCTCTGAGTCATCTTCTTCTCACCTTCTTCTACGTTATAGTCTCCTCCCCTTTACACTCTCTGGTAGCGTTTTAGGGTCGAGTCGAGCACTTTTTGCGAGCTTAGTCTCGTGGTGGTGAGAGTGGTCGACTCGAGAGTTGTTTGTTGAGATGGATGGTTACATGGGCGACCATTCATATCATTGTTGGGACCAGGATGATTCTCCCTGGTATTCCGGACCCATGCAACCTGGGGTGGCTCAGACGAACACCCCGTACGGTTGGGATGATCTTCATTATGTGACTGAGCAATCTTCATATATGGGTGATATGAGAGAGGCACCGACGGCTAGATCTCCATCTAGTTATGTTGGATCATACTCTGGGCAACAAACTTTGGCCTCTTTCATGCATGCGGTAGACGACATGAGTGCACCAGTGGCTCCAGTAGCCATACCGTGCGATTGTTGTGGGTTGAGTGGTCATAATATCGGGGAATGTCCTTATGTTCCCCCAGAGCCTGAGTATGAGCATACATTTTCCCAAAATGCTCAATATGACCATTACGCATCCGCGTACATCCCGAGAGTGATGGATTCATGGGGAAACAATTCTTATTCAAATTCTTATACTTCATATTCACCCAAGTATCCTCCTCCCGAATACCCAGAATTCTACCAGCACCCCACTCCAAATCATTGGACTCATTCTCAGCCCATCAACACCCAACCCCAAAATTTCCCAAGCTCTGACTTGGACCCCATCGTTGACCGCATACCTGATTCCTTGAAACAAACTCTCCAAACATTCATGGAAACCACACAAAACTTACTGAAGTCCAACTTGAATTCCTTGCAAACCATGGAAATGCACGTGAGCCAGATGACACAACAATTCCATGAACGTGAGGAGGGTAACTTTTCTTGTCAACATGAGGATTCATCTTTTGATATCGAACCACCACCACATCCACAAATTCAAAGCACAATCTTTCAAAGTCAAATTCCTAGTGAGTCTGAGGGACTTGGGGTTTCAATTCACGATCACTTAGTGGAGGATTCGATTCAAATTGAGAATAACTTGGACCAGTTCTATTATGAGTCGGCACAGGATTGTGCCTTACCTTTTTGTCCCGTGGCCCTTGAGCCACATGATCTTATTGTTGTACCTCCTAAGGACTCACCTCTGGTGGAGCAAGAGCTCCCTAGTACCCTCAACTTCAAACAACCTGATGAGAGTTTGCCTCTCACTATTGTTCCTGATCATCTTGGAAATGATGGAACATCAAATAACCACATTGCTCATGAGGGTATTAGGAGTTCCTTGGAGGTTACCTTGGGTATGAGACCCACTTCCTGTTCTCCTGGTGAGTTGGACATGCATAACGAGGTACTTGACCTCGTTCCGACCCACCAGCCTGTTGGTTGGAGAGTTTGGATTGATGATCATAACTTCAGTTCCGCAACGGGAGAGATTCTTCTTCCGTTGCCCCTTGTTTCCCAAACTCTCGAGAGGTTCAAGCTCTTTCAGTTTGATCCTTTGAATGAGACGCCTTTGCATCCAATTCATGAACCTCTCATTTCGTCTGGTGCTCTTTGTGAAGGGGGCCCACACATGCGTATTCTGGCCCCGCGTGGTGTCATGTTCCCTTTCCAAGTGCATTGACCCACTCTTGAGGTTCCCATTTGATGTCTTTTGACAAATGAAGATGGGAACTTATGTTTGTACATAGTTATATAAAAAAAAGAAAAAAAAGTACAATAAAAGACTCCTTCAGTGAGCATCGATTGTTGTGAGCCCCAACCCTTGTGTATTTGGGCTCCATTTCTTTCACGTATTTATATCCTTTCTTTAGCATCTCACAGGTTTTGAGGGAATTCGGGTTTGTGTCCATCAACGTGACCTTGAACTTCCCTTTGTACTTCATGTTGGTGAGATCTCTCCTTTTTCATGCATAAATCCATGTAGTATCTTGCTCACATTCATTGAGGACAATGCATGAAGTAGGTGTGGGGGGGGGTGTTTTACGTGTGTACATAGTCGAGTCTTGTCTTTTGATTTTGTTTTCTTTTGTTTGCATTTTTAGGGTCATGTTAGTGTGTTGCATTTAATATCGATATATCTGCTTGCCATGATCCTTGGGTGACTTGTCTTCTTTTGCTTGCCTAGTACTTCAAAATTTTCACATTTCTTTCAAAATCTTCATGTGTTTTTGAAAGAAAATGTTTTGTGGGTTTTGCGTGTGTTTAGCATGTGCAAAACCGTTGAGAGGCAAAGTAAAAAGAAAGCTCCCAAAATTGTCTTGAACTTGATGCATTAGGATATCTAGTATGTGGCTTTAGGATTTATCGAGTCGTTAGGATGCACCCCAGTTTTCCTTTGGGGGTGAGTAATCATAGGGTTTCAGTGCTCAAACATTCAAAGAAGTCCACCCTGAACCTAGTGAGTCAATAATTCGTGTCTGTTAACTTAAGGAAGTTTGTTGTAGTCAAGGACCCTCTAAATCTTGTTGTGAGACAGTAGTGTAGGGGTTTTGGTTCATGTGTAGATAAGAAATAAGTGAGTAGGTATTCTCTCTTCTCGCACGGCTCCTATCACTCGGGAAAGTAGGTCTGAGGGGACTTTGTGCCTGGTGCTTTCGAGTCATCTGACTTGGGATGCGCCGACCGAACTCCCGTTACACGGGTGGTAGGGATTGCCCTATGTGGAGATTTGGGGAAAGGTGTACGTGCTAGTGTAAGTCCTCATGGGCAATGATGCACGAAACCTGACCCTGGGAGAATGAAGCTCCAACTAATAAAAAGAAAAAAAAATTGTGTGAAAATAAACAAAAAGAAAAAAAAATATGGTAATGCAAATAAGAACCTTAATGGACCTTACACTTTGTATCACTTGAGGATCTTGAGGTTGTCCATGTCTTTCACTTAATTCCTTATTTAACTTGCACGAATGGTTCATTAGGCTAGGTGTGGACTGATTACCTATATAGAGTCGGCCCGTAGGATTACCGCGTCCATTGATCGACAAAATATTTCCAACGAGTCGAGGTCTAGATTGAAAAATGCATCTTGTTCGGATTTTGTGGGTATATCCGCTGAAAACCCTCAGGAGACAACACTCCTCCTCCTTGGCAACAAAGAGGTTTAACGGCTTGTTGCACGTGCTAAGTGCAACCGTGATTCCTACGAAAGTGAGTTAGGATTTCTTGTTTCTCGTTTGCTTTTCTCTTTCTTTGTTTTGCTCGGGACTAGCAAAAACTTAGGTGTGGGGGTATTTGATTGACATCATTTCATGCTCATATTTGTATCTTATATCCATTATATTACACCTAAGCAATGCTACGTGACGAGTTTTATGTTTAGTTTTCAGGAATAAAGAGGTTTGAAGAGAAGAGCCATGAAAGGATCCAAAAGCAGGAAAAAGGACTTAATTGTGAGACCTGGGGACCAAGATGCAAGGGAGAAGGACCTGATCGTAAGACCGAAGGACCTAAGAGCAAAACAGAATACTCCACACCATCATGTGGAGTATTTTACCAATTCGAGTAGGGTCGGAGCTCTAACAAGTCAAATAACCACATCAAAGACCAACAATACCAGAAAGAAAAGCCCACAACAAATTCCAACACAATCCGAAGATTTTGGACCGCCAATTGGCGGTCTTGGACCGCTAACTGGCGGTCCATATTGCTCAGGATCCGTCGAAATTTCTCCTGGACTTGTATTAATGTTCGTTTAGGCTATTTTTGGTATTGGTTTAGTCCCACATCGGGGGATTGTCCCCGATTAGCTTTTTCCATGCTTATAAATAGAACTCTTCACCTTCCATTGTAATTACCCATTGTTTGGTGGCATTCTCTCTACTAAGGAGTGAGCCTTGAAGCAATAACTCAAGGTGGAGAAGGATGCTACCTTCAATGTGAGTCATTGTTAATAAAAGTTTATTTGTTTCTTTTAATCTTGTTTTGTTATGTTGTTTGTTTTGTGTGGGTTGCTTTACTTTGTTTAATTTCTTGTTTAGTAATTTTAGTATCTTAGTTAAATGTTTTCTTTACTTAGTCTAATCAGTAGTGTAATGAGTAGTGAGTAGTTCCATCCCCATTTGGGGTGGTGGAGAAATATGTGATATAATTATGTAGTGTATTAAGTGTGTGTTATTTTTATCCATTGAGCTTTATATGATTTCCATAACCATCTAATGGGTCTCCACTCTTATCTTTGATATGCTAATGCTCTTGAATGAAGCTTAGCTTATGCTTTGATTAGTGGACCTATTTTATGTGGAATGATAAGGTTAGGATATGGATGAAGTTAATATTGGAAACACAATTTGTAATGTATGTGCTCTTGTTGCCTTTACCTTAGCTAATGTCTTGTATGTTTTAATGATGTAGTGAAATCTTAATTCATGTAGAGGCATAGTAGGGTATAGTCTTTATACTTGAGTTCATGTAGCTTCATTCCAATTATTGTCTTGTATGTTTTAATGATGTAGTCTTATCTTAATTCATGTAGAGGCAAAGTTGGATGTAGTTTTATGATTACATGCACTACATGTTGTGAGGAGCTTAATGAACACACACACTTCTTTATGTTCACATTATTTCTCTACCCCCTTTGGGGTTTAGTTTTATTGCTTATCTTCATTTCCTTTTTGCATCTTAGTGTAGTCTAGTGTAACCAATCCTTTTCTCCTTTCTTTACCTCTTGCCTTCGCACAAACCAAGTGTCGACACACCTCCCAGTGGACGACCCGTATTTGCCACCGCTTCAACGCGGCCGTGCACTTGCGGTTAAATATAAAACGATCAATCACGACACATTCCTTCATTTCGGATGGTTCGCGGGCGTAGTTGATAGGGAACCAGTGGAGCTAACATTCAGCTTAGAGGTCAATATTCTACTCGGCAGCGTTCTTGCTTTGACGACGTATCTTCCGAGGGTGTTGGTGGTGCTATGAGACTAGGATCTTCTAAGGGTGTCGGTGGTGCAAGGAGATTAGGACCTTCCGGCTGACCTTGTTGTTCTGCCTATGTCCAATGTCGATGTAATCATCGGAATGGATTGGCTTTCTGACCACGATGCGTGTGTTTTTTGTTGGGAAAGGAGAGTTATGATCTCCTGGCCGGAGGGACATCCATTGGTGGTGAAAGGTGTTTGGAGTAGGATGGTCGTGTGGTGATCTCGGCTCTGAAGGCTCGGCGGCTATTGGAGAATGGTTGTTGCGTATTTCTGGTGAGTGTTGTGTCTACCGAGAAAGCGGTCAAGTCTCTGGAGGAGATTGCTATGCTTTGGGAGTTTCCAGATGTGTTTCTGGACGATATCCAACGTTTGACTTTGCCTTGGGAGATTGAATTCTCCATCGACCGGTTGTTAGGGACAACCCCAATCTCTGAGGCGCCGTACTGCATGGCTCTGCCAGAGTTATTGAAACTGAAGGAGCAATTGCAGAAGCTTCTGGATAAAGGGTCCTTCAGACCAAGTGTTTCACTATAAGGAGCTCCAATGTTGTTGGTGAAGAAGGACAGGTCAATGCGGATGTGTATCGACTACACGATGCTGAACAAGGTAACGATCGAGAATTCGTATCCCCTGTCGAGGTTTGATGACTTGTTCGACCAGCTGCAAATGGTGAAGGTGTTCTCTAAGATGGGTCTGAGATCTGGATATCGTCACGTGAGGATTAAGGGCGAGGATGTTTCGAAGACGGCATTCAGGACGCGCTCTGGTCACTTCGAGTTTTTGGTGATGCCTTTTGGAATGACCAATGCATCGATGGCTTTTATGGATCTGATGTATCGAGCATTTAAGTCTTTTTTTGATCCGTTTGTGATTGTGTTCGTGGACGACATTCTGATCTACTTGCCAGAGTTGGAGCTGTATGAGGAGCACCTGAGGACCATGCTTGAGATTCCGAGGAAGGAGTACCTATTCGCGAAGTTCTCAAAGTGCGGATTTTGGTTGGAATAGGTGGTGTTCCTTGGGCACGTAGTGCCAAAGGATGGTATTATGGTGGACCCTGGGAAGATTGAGGTTTTCCATGACTGGAAGGTGCCAACAAATGTGTCGGAGATTCGGAGTTTTGTTGGACTTGCAGGTTATTACCTGAAATTCATCCAGGATTTCTCAAAAATTACGGCACCGTTGCCGGCGTTGACCAGGAAGGGAGTGAAGTTCGATTGGTCGTCGAAGTGCGAGCAGGCTTTGCAGGAGCTGAAGCAGAGGTTGACTTCGGCACCAGTGTTGACACTTCCGAGTGGACCAGTCGGGTTCGTGATGTACAACGACACAAGATGGAGTTGTTTAAGGTGTGTATTCATGCAACATGAGAAGGTCGTACGGTATGCATCGAGGCAACTGAAGGTGCATGAGAGGAATTATCCTACACACGACCTGGAACTCACAGCGGTTGTTTTTTCTCTGAAGATTTGGAGTCACTACCTCTACGGAGAGCAATTTGAGGTGTTCACTGATCACCAGAATCCAAAGTACATGTTCTCGCAGAAGGAGCTGAATATGAGGCAGTGACGGTGGTTGGAGTTCATCAAGGACTAATATGTGTTCATTTTAAATACCACAAGTGCACAACGTCGATGAAGACTTGGCAAATACGGGTAGATCCACACGGAGGTGTGTCAACTCTGGTTCGTTTGAGGGTAAGTGGGAAAAGATGGGAGAAGAAGTTGATTACGCTAAACTAGACTAAACAAAATTAGTAAACACAAACAAGGAAATGAAAGCACGCAACAATAAAACTAAACTAACTAAGACAACAAGATGGAATTCAGGAATGGAAACCCCTAAGGGATGGAGTGTGTGCACATATGAAGTGAAATAAGTGATGAATGACGCATGTAATCATGTATGTGTGTGTGTCATGTGTGTGTCTTCATGCATAGGAAGTATCTAAAGATATGGCAAAACCTATCAATCCATTTACACAATGTATCATCAATTACTACATGATTAACATAAGACTATGCTCAACATGAGAAGTGTCTAAAGATATGACAAGACTCATCAAAAACCACGAACTCATGTAAAGAACAAAGCTAAGCGTCGGTGGTGTGTCAATCTTGTGGCACAACCCATCAAAACAAAGCTTCTTCAATCAATCAAGCAAGAAAACACAAATACAAACACATAACATATAGCATATACAACAAGAATTTTCAGTCAATAAACCTAAGGAAACTAAGCATGTGAAGTGTCTAAATCTTATGACAAAACCCATCGAAAATCCCCCAACGTGTAGATGATTGAAACACCCCGACCAACATATAGACATGCAAGTCTACACAATCAAAAATTCATCAAACATCCGAACTTCACAATGTATATGTACATCATCTCCACCCTTAGAGGGGGATGGAATAACTCACTTCTCATTAAGAAAAGGGAAAACATTAAAACAAACTAAGAAAAAGTATTTTATTTACATGACTCACGTTACAAGTATCATTCTTCTCCACTTGAGTTTTGCTCCAAGGCTTACTCTAAGTGGAGAGAATGCCACCAAGCAATGGCTAAATACAAAGGAGGACGAAAAGTTCTATTTATAGTCATAGAAAAAGGTAACCGGGGACAATCTCGAGGTATGAGACTAAACACATACTATAAATTGACATAAAATAACATAATCGAACACCTGACTAAACCATGAAATATTTGGAGTCATTTGGACCGTTAATTGGTGGTCTGAGACAACCAATTGGTGGTCTAGATGCCTATTTTTGAGTCTGGATTTTGGTTACTCGGTTCTGGCTTGATTTCTTGATGTTTGATGAACCCAATTAGGTTGTGGATGGTTAGGCCTAGATATAATTGCTAAAATACTCCTCATGATGGCGTGGAGCTTCTTGATTTGCTCGTTGGTCCTTTTGGTTTTACATCCGGGTCCTTCTCTCTTTTATCTCAGTCCATAAGTCTTCAACTTAGTCCTTTTCCTTGCTTTTAAGTCCTTTTGAGTCTTTTCTTTTCAAACTTGTTTATTCCTGAAACTTAAACATAAAACTCGTTACATAGCAGTACTTAGGCTAAAAATAAACGATATAAGACAAATATATATGCATGATATGATGTCAGTTAAATACCCCCACACCTAACTTTTGCTAGTCCCGGCAAAATAAAGAAATAAAATTAATGAAAGAAAGGAAAAATCATACGTAAAACAAGGAAATCCTGACTCACTTTCGTAGGAATCACAGTTGCACTTAACATGTGCAACAAACTGTTAAACCTCCTTGTATTCAAGGAGGATGAGTGTTGTCTCCTGTGGGTTTTCAGCGGATATACCCAAAAAATCCGAACATAGATGTATTACTCAACCTAGCAACACAACTTGATGGGCTTATCTTTGTCGATCATAGGATGTAGTAATACTACGGGCCGTCTCTATATATGTATTCAGTCCACACACCTAGCCTATTGAATCATTCGTGCAAGTTAGTTAAGGACCTAAGTGAAAGACATGGGCAACCTTAACATCCTCAAGTGATACAAAGTGTAAAGTCCATTAAGGTTCTTATTTGTCTTTTTTGTTTCTTTTATATCATTTTTATTTCTTTTTGGAGCATTATGAATTACACTAGTTGGTGTTTGATTCTCATAGGGTCAGGTTTCGTGCATCATGGCCAATGACGACTTACACTTTCACGTACACATTCCCCCAAATCTACCATCAGTGTAACGGGAGTTCGGTCGGTGCATCCCAATGACTCGAAACCACCAGGCACTAAGTCCTCTCGGACCTAATTTCCCGAATGGTAGGATCCATGTGAGAAAAGAGAACACCTACTCACTTATTTCTTATCTACACATGAACGAAAATCACTACACCTACGGTTTCACAGAAGGAAATTAAGGGTCCCTGACTACGACAAACTTCCTTATATTAACAGACACGAATTATTTGACTCACTAGGTTCGGGGTGGACTTCTTTGTTTATTCGAGTACTGAAACCCTATGATTACTCTTCCCCTAGTTAAAACCGGGGTGCATCCTTACGACATCATAAGACCTAAAGCCACTGTACTAGATATCCTAATGCATCAAGTTCAAGATAATTTTTGGAGCTTCCTTTTATTTTGCCTCTCAATGTTTTTGCACATGCTAAACACACGTAAAACCCACAAAACATTTTCTTTCACAAACACATGATGTTTTTTCAAAGAAATGAAATTTTTTAAGCACTAGGCAAGGAAAAGAAGACAAGCCACCCAATAATCATGGCAAACAGATATATCGATATTAAATGCAACACACTAACATGACCCTATCATTACAAACAAAACAAAAGGAGAAAGACTCGACTATGTACGCACGTAAAACACCCCCCAGACACACACTTACTTCATGCATTGTCCTCAATGAATGTGAGCATGATAGTACATGGATTTATGCATGAGAAAGAAAAGATCTCACCAACGTGAAGCACAAAGGGAAGTTCATAGTTATGTTGATGGACAGAAATCCAAATTCCCCTCAAAACCTGTGAAATACTAAAGAAGGGATACAAATACGTGAAAGAAATGGACCCCAAATACACAGGGGTTGGAGCCCACAACAAACTGTGCTCACATTTGGAGTCTTCTTGTTTTTTCCTTTTTTACATTTTTTTGAAATATAACTCTGTAAAAATATAAGTTCCCATCTTCATTTGTCAAAGGACATCAAATGAGAACCTCAAAAGTGGGTCAATGCACTTGGAAAGGGAACATGATACCACGCGCGGCCAAAATACTCATACGTGCCCCCTCATAAGGAGCACAAGATGTAACGAGAGGTTCATGAATTAAACGCAAAGACATCTCATTCAAAGGATCAAACCGAAAGATTTCGAACCTCTCAGCAGTGTAGGACATATTGTGCAACCGAAAAAGAGATTCTCCCAACGCAGAAATGAAGTTATGATCGTCAATCCAAACTGTCCAACCAACATGTTGGTTGGTCGGAACGAGGTGAAGAACCTCGTTAGGCATGTTTGACTCACCAGGTGAATAGAAAGTGGGTCTCTTACCCAAGGTATCCTCCAAGGAACTCCCAATACCCTCATTTGCAATGTAGTTATTTGATGTCCCATCATTTCCAAGATGATCAGGCACAATCTTGTACCGACTCATAATGAAGTTGGTCAATGTTATTCTCAATTTGGATCGAAACTCCCATCATGTGATCGGGAATTTAAACCCCAAGTCCCTCAGACTGACTAGGAGTTTGACATTGAAAGATTGTGCTTTGAATTTGTGGATGTTTTGGTGGTTCGATATCAGAAGATAAATCCTCATGTTGACAAGAAAAGTTACCCTTCTCACATTCACATAATTGTTGCGTGATTTGACTCACTTGCATTGCCATATTTTACATGAACTGTTGAGTGGTTTCCATTAATGTAAGGAGAGTTTGTTTCAAGGAATCAGGTATGTGCTCAATTGTGAGGCTCAAGTCAGAGCTTGGGAAATTTTGGGGTTGGGTGTTGATGGGCTGAGAATGACTACAATCATTGGGAGTAGGGTGTTTGTAGAATTCTGGGTATTCGGGAGGAGGATACTGGGGTGTGAATGATGTATAAGAATTGGAATAAGAATTGTCTACCCACAAATTCATCCCTCTCAGGTTGTATGCGGATGCATAAAGGTCACATTGAGCATTTTAGGAAAAGGTATGCTCATACACAGGATCTGGGGGAACAGAAAGACATTCCCTGAAAACATGACCACTCAACCCGCAATAGTCACACGGTACAACTATTGGAGCTACCGGTGCACTCATGTCATCTACCACATTCATGAATGAGGCCAAACATTCTTGTAATGTCTTAATTTGTTGACCAACATATGATCTGGCATAACTAGATCATGGTCTAGGAGTTGGTATCTCTCATATTACCTCAATATGAAGATTGCTCAGCCACATAATTAAGATTGTCGCAACAATACAGGTTGTTTATCTGAGCCACCACAGGCTGCATAGGTCCGGAATACCAGGGAGAATTGTCCTAGTCCCAACAATGATATGGATGGTCGCCTATGTAGGCATCCATCTCGCCAAAGTACTCTCGAGTCGACCAATTTCACCACCACGAGGACAAGCTCGCAAAAAGTGCTCGACTCGACCCTAAAATGTTAACAAAGAGTGAAAATGGGAGGAGACTAGAATGTAGAAGTAGGTGAGAATAAGATGACTCAGAGGAGAAGGGAAGAATCCCTAAAACTAGCGTGGGTAGAGGGTGAGGGTAGAAGCCTAGTCTAACAAACATGACTCATACAACGTACGATCACTAAAGGTACCTACGGCTAGACGACCCCTAATTGCGAGGTCACACGGCCTCAACACGCCTCACCTCATTACGACGAAGACCACAGAGCCCAGCAAGTGAGCCAAGATCCAGAGATCTCATCTCTCCAATCGACAAAGTGGGCGACGTTGATCAAGCCATGACGGTCGTGACCAGATCCCTCTCCTAATGCTCCTGAGTCCCTGAGTCAATGTCTATTTGCTTATAGATAAGGCTTAACTTGAGTGCTTTTTGGGGCTAAGGGAGGGGTGATGAAATCCCCCACCTTATCTTTGAACACTATAGGTGATGCCCCTTAAAGATTTTGAAATCGTAGGCTAGCAAGCAAATCACCAAACAAGCACTCACCTCACTCTTGTTACAATGCAACTTACTAACTAATGCATGCTTTAACCATGCATGAATGAGAGAACGGGTGCACGTACCTCACGCCAGCAATCGAGAATAGGAATTTAAAGAAAATGAAATACATTATGCATGCAAGGTCTACAAGTGATGCATGACCAAGATGACAATTAGTCTAATCTTTAGCTTTGAATTTTATGGTCCAAGTTGTCTTAAAAAGGGGAATTGATTGATCTGGGAGCAAACTACAGGTCACAACATGCTGAGCTCCTGGACCACTAGATTGAAATAACAAACAACCAGAACAAAATTAAGCACAAAAGAAGCTCACTAGGCCGCAAGTTGGCGGTCCCAGACCGCTGATTGGAGGTCCAAATAGCTTTCCACTTCTCCGAATTTCTCCAGGTACCTTCCCTGGATGCTGAGATTGTAGGATTTCGTGTCCCTTTGTATGTGTATACTTTAAAAAATTTAATACAAACATACATGATCGATTTCATATTTTCATTGATTTTACGTACATGTATATGTTTATGCTAATATCATGCATTCCTACACATATTAAAATAAAAAGAGAGAGGATACATAAAGGTTCTCTAAAACCTTTTAGAAGATCCGATGTTCCGTTGCTCGTCGAATCGCCTGCCGATTTGCCTCCAAGTGTTCACCAAACTCTAAACAAGATTAGAGAGAAAGGAGCTAGCCAATCAATCTCTAATTAAGCTTAGAATCTAGCTAATAACCCCTCTTTAAGCTCCTGAGATTTCTATCTCCAAAACATAAAACTATTAAGAGATTTTTGTGGTAGGGATTAGAGAGAGAATTATATTGCATGTCATAAAACAAGTAGGATGAGGGGTCCTTTTATAGGCTCCCAAAACGTCCATATCAAGAACTATTCTCTAGTCATGATCTCTTATTTTTTCTCTCGTAAAATTAATCCCAAATTGACACATAAGCATCCTAAAAAATGTTTGCTCAAATCTAGAATTAATCCAATAATTGTTTGCTCAAAAAATGTTTGCTCAAATTATTCTCCTAATAATTCAGGCAAAAATTGCATTGTTGGGTTAGCCGAGAATTCTTCTCGGTCAACCGAACCATTCAGCTTTAACACATGTTCGGATGACCGTGAGCTTGACGGTCGATCGATTATACATGAGAAACATTCCCTGGAAAAATTTGGATGATCCGCGTCCCCTTCGATCGACCATTGACTCACCAAAATTTCTCCTGGCGAATCTCATCGAACCACCGTGTCACTTTCGGTCTACCAAAAATATCCCAAGATAGCTCCGGGATATTTTCTCTCGGTTGACTGTTCAAGCCCGGTTGACTGAATCCAATTGTCTAGGTACTCCAGACAATTTCGGTCAATCACTTGCATTCATCCGACCCTTATTCGGTTGACCGTTCCTAAGACATCTCGGTCGACCGAACACAAAATGGTTTGCCATTTTGATCCCGATTTTGCCTTTGTCAAATTTTGGATGCATTTCCAACAAAATTTGATCTTTTGGATTGTTTAGAAAATTCACATCTTATGTAATATATTATCCTTTGTAATATTAAATTATTACACCCCATAATATATACACCTCATATGAATTTATCCATGATTCTAATTATGTCAATTCTCATGACATATTGATTTTATTGATTCACCACATGTGTCCCTTTCACATGAAACCCGACACATGTTATAAACTCAAAATCAAGCTTCTTGTTTCCCAGTTTTGCGGTGTGACCTATAGGAAGATCTAAGCTAAATTCACAGTGATATTAAACACTTAATATCGCAAACTATAAGTGGTATCTAGCTACATATTATAGTTACCCAATTAGCATAGATGTCTTTGTTCCACTCGAACTAAACACGATCCATTTATTGATGTAATTGCACCACTTGTGTCTGTCCCTTGCCTCATGATATTGAGAATATATACAAAGTAGAAATGTGTCACCTTTGTATTATATTCATTTCTTGATCTCTTTTAGCTAATCATAACTATGTAACTTAACTCAAGTTACATTGTGCACATTATAATATTGCTTTATCAAGGGACCCACTAATATCATCACTCAATTAAGAGAGGCAATGATACTTGCTATCTTTTCCAACACAAGTCATGTTCAACAAACTATTGCCTTATCACTATACTCATTGATGGCTTTTGACAATAATCAAATTAAGCCTTCTTGAGTTAAAAGATATAAGTCTCATATCTTAGGATCCAAGACACAGTAAAACATTAATGACACGAAACACAATTCCATGATGTTTTACTTGTTAGGTCTATTCAATATATAAAAGTAATCATTTTCCTCTTTCATATACTCGTGTCGTCAATGATTTGTAGAACTACAACAATCGGTGACCAACACCACAATCTTATCTTGGTAATTATGTTCCATGTTAATTATCATGATTTTGAATAGCTTTTGATATATGTAAACCATTATCTTTCACAGCTCTACGGTTAAGGACCAAGCGCCTCTTCCTTAACGCTTCCAAAAGACGAATACCATAATCAAGGAACAAAATGTTTGCACATCCTATTCATAATATTGACATATAAAAGTTAAACTTTTAGAACACATTCCTTTCAGAGATGTCCCTGAAATTCACAAAACTAAACAGAAAAGATTAAACCCACTCTTATCATCCAAAGTAGAGTTTGGAAAGAGCACCTCCCCGGCAATGGTGCCAAAAACTTTATGTGTTCGTTTTAAATATCGCAAGTGCACGACGTTGGTGAAAACGTGGCAAATACGGGTCGATCCAAAGGGAGGTGTGTTGGCTCTTGTTCGTTCGAACGCAAGTAGGAAAAGAGGGGAGAATAAGTTGAGTACGATAAACTAGACTAAACTAATCTAGTAAGCACAAAAAAGGAAATGAAACACGCAACAATAAAACTAAACTAACTAAGACAACAAGCTGGAATTCAAGAATGAAAACCCCTAAGGGGGGGAGTGTGTGCACATATAGAGTGAAATAAGTGATGAATGAGGCATGTATGTGTGTATGTGTGTCATGTGTGTGTCTTGATGCATAGAAAATGGCTAAAGATGTGGCAAAACCTATCAATCCATTCACACAATGTATCAACAATTACCACTTGATTAGAATTAGACTAGGCTCAGCATGAGAAATGTCTAACGTTATGGTAAAACTCATCAAAAACCATGAACTCATGTGAAGAACAAAGCTAAGTATGGGCGGTGTCTAAATTTTATGGCACAACCCATCAAAACAAAGTTTCTTCAATCAATCAAGCAAACAAACGCAAATACAAACACATAACTAACATATAGCATTTATTAAGGAGTAGAACAAGAACAAAACTAAAAAAGATGAGAGGAGAGAGAGAGTGGCGACCAGCATGGGAAACCTAGGTTTCTCTAGGGTTCCGACCTCTTTCACCATAAAGAACTTTAGATATCCACAGCAAAATGGACCCCAAGCCTTGCCTTACTCGTGGGCAGCAAGAAGATGGAGAGTGTGGCAGCAAAATGGCTCTCCATACACCTCCATTGCATGATTCATCCCCAGTCTTAGGGGGTGAAATGCACGCACCACCGCTAGGGAGTGCTGAAACTCCCCCAAGGAAGTGGAGCGAGTTGTTTGTGGCCGGCCCAAAGGCATCCACAACCCTTGAGTTCATCCAGTGGGTCATAAAGGGAGGAGGAAAGGTGGCAAAGTGTTCCAAGCAAGAAGTGGTTGAAGCCTTGAAGAGGTGGGATAAGGTCTTAGTTGGTTATTTCATTGCTTTCAAACCACACTTGCCGACTTTAGAGAAGCACCTCCACAAGATGTGGAGTTTTGTTTGAGGTGTGGAGGTCATCAAAAGAAGTCAAGGGTTTCTCCTCTTCCGATTCACTCTTAGAGAGGATAGGAAACATGTGCTAAAGGGGGGACCATGGTTCATTCGTGGTTCTCCACTTGTTGTTTAGGAGTGGGCACCGGATGTGGTCTTGACAAGGGCAAACATCACCACCGTTCCCATTGGGATTCGTCTTCCGGAGCTTGACCTCCGATTCTGGTCACAAAGAGCTTTGAGCAACATTACTAGTGTCCTTGGGAGACCTCTATACATGGATGAGCACACGATTTTGGGGAGAAGGCTAGCCTATGCAAGGATGTGCGTGGAAGTGGCCCATGATTTCACCTATCCGAGTTGGGTGGAGGTCCAAGTGGAAGGTATTGGCACACATCGAGTATTAGTGGAGTATGAATGGAGGCTCGGGTATTGTAAGGACTGCATGGAGTTCGGCCATGGTGAGGAGAAATGTCTTAAGAAGAGGATAATCAACAAACAAGGAGGGGAGCAAAAAGGACAAGCTGAGAAGTGGATTGTTGTGTCTCAGAAGAGTGCTGGAAATGGGCTTGAAAGGAGAGTGAACAAGGGTGTTGAGGGAGTGAACCTTGGAAGTGGGGAGGAAGCTAGCACCATGGGTACCCGGAGATGGGAGGGGTTTGTCAATTAGGAGGGGAGAGAGAGGCTGGTGGAAGAGATGATGACTTGGACACTAGAGGTTCTGATGTGGACGGGGGGGGGGGGGGGGGGGGGGCATGTGAGGAGGTGACATGTGGAGAGCAAGGTAAGAGAAATGTTAAGCCAAAAAATAGCATGGCTAGGGCACTCTCTTGCTCTCCCAATTCTTTGGAGGCAACCAATGAGGGGATGCCATGTCACATGAGAGGGAGTAGTTTAGGAGACAAAGTGGGAGGCTCCCAAGTGGTCCTAACGAATTCTGCAATGGGTGCAATTGGGAGTGAACCTATTGGTGTCCAAGAAGGGAAACGTGGAGTGGAGCAGGAAAGTGAGATTTCCACTTTGGGACAAGCCAATGGGATGGGCTTTGAGTGCTCTAGGTGTGAAGAGGCTGCTGAGGAAAGACCAAGTCAGCATGGCAAGGACAAAATAGAAGCTCACATGACTCCAATCAAGGGACACAACTTAGAGGGCTCTTCTCATGAAGTGGGGGAGGGAGGTGCATTAAGCAAAAGGCCCATGCATGGGGATAGGGCACGTATGTGCATGAGGAGGAGGAGCTTCATGAGGGAGAAGTTCCATGTGACATATTCCAGCAAGACCAAGAGGCAATACGTGTAAGACTTGAGAAGGAAAATGGCACCTCTAAAGGGGATCAAGAGAAGCTATGTGGACTAGCCTCTTTGGTGCATGAGGACGGGGGATGGGCTTCACCCACTAATGTGGCGTGCACGAAGGAGAACACAAAGAATCTTGGTCACCCAAGTGAGGGAATGTTTGATGTACTTAGAAAATCAGAGGACCAAGGCACGGAGAGAGTTGAAGAAAGGCAGCAAGAAGAGTGGGAGGGCTCGCGCACTAAGAAGGTATACTCGCCGCCGCCACCACTTAGGAGATCCAGGAGGAAAAGTAGTTGGAGTAAAAATATGCGTACGAAGGGAAGGGGGCTCACCCCGCACCTTCAACCCATGAATGTCTTCATTTAGAATGTGCGTGGTGGAAACGAGCCGGGCCGCGCACTCATGATCAGGGATCGAATAAGGGAGGTAAATCCGGATGTGGTTTGCCTTGTGGAGCACAAGGTTAAGTATAAAAAACTTGAGCGATTCAAGCGAGCAATATGGTCTCATGCTTGGACGTCAAATAGCATGGTTGTGGACTTGGGGCAAATTCTAGTGTTATGGAATGACCAGCTGGTAGACTTGAGAGTTATGTTCGAATCAACTCAATTACTCCATTTCCTTGGGAGCTTAAGGAAGGACGAGGTGTAAATCTCGACCCAACGTTCCCAGGGACGTTAAGGTTTCATACTTCAACACAGAAGGGTTGTGGAACCTCCCTCCCCCACGATCCAGCACGATGGAAGAAGTTTGCTCAAGGATAAACCAAGTGCGCATACATGGAGGAACAGATAGACCGTTTCGACCCAATGGAACGGGTGCAACACTTGGGATGAAGGAAGTGTGGAATTGGGTGAGGCAACCAGGCAGGAAAGCCCCTTGGGCGGGAATGGTATGGTACAAATTTGATGTCCCGAAGCACACACTCATAGCTTCGAGAGCATTGAAGGGGCGTTTGCTCACAAAGCGGTGAATAATAAAGCGAGGCATAAATCTCGACCCAACGTGCATGCTATGTGAAGACCAAGAGGAAGACATGGAGCACCTTTTCTGGAAATGTCAATACACAAAGGTGGTGTGGAGGTGCCTCCTCAACCTCATGCAGCTCAACCAAAGTGTCACAAGCAATCTAGAGAGTGAGGCAATGCGACTATCACATGCGGGTGGAAGCCGACTCGACAGAGTGGTCCGAAGGTGGGTGTTAAGTGCTACGATACACGAATGCTGGCATGAGCAGAACCGTAGGATTTTCGAGGGCAAGAGGCAGCAACCGAAAGCTACCATTGCTGTAGTCAAAGACATAATCCGGTGCATGGGAGATCAAGCGACCAAACTCGCGAAAGATGAAGGAGAAGCGCCACATTTTCAGGACACTTGGAACTAACTCCAACTTCTGATGTTTGATGAGATGTAATGGTTCCTTAAACTACTTATGCTTAAAGTGATTTCAATAGGTGGTAGGGAGAAGCTGGTTATGCATGTGGCATATACCCACGAAATCAACAAAAATTTTGTAGATCTAAACAGTTCTTTAGTAATAAAATCTTAGAGGCTAAGCCTCCCTTTTGTTTGCAAAAAAAACATATAGCATATTTAACAGGAAATTTCAGTCAATACACATGAGGAAACTAAGCATGGGAAGTGTCTAAATCTTTTGGCAGAACCCATTAAAATCCTCCAACATTTAGATGATTAAAACACCCCCGACGAACATATAAACATGCAAGTCTACACTATCAACAATTCATCAAACATCCAAATTTCACAACATATATGTACATCATCTCCACCCCCACAGGGGGATGGATCTACTCACTACTCATTAAGAAAAGAGAAAACATTAAAACAAACTAAGAAAAAATATTTTATTTGCATGACACATTACAAGTAGCATTCTTCTCTACTTCAGTTTTGCTCCAAGGCTTACTCTAACTAGAGAGAATGCCACAAAGAAATGGGTAAATACAAAGGAGGAGGAAGCGTTCTATTTATAGTCATAGAAAAAGGTAACCGGGAACAATCCCCTAGTATGGGACTAAATGCATACTATATATGTACATAAAACAACATAATTGAACACCTGACTAAATCCTGAACTTTTTGCAGTCATTTGGACTGTCAATTGGCGGTCTGTGACAACCAATTGGCGGTTTGAATGCCTTTGATCGAGTCTGGATTTCAGTGGCTCGGTTTTGGATTGATTTCTTGATGTTTGATGAATCCGATTTGGTTGTTTATGGTTAGGCCCAGATCTAATTTCCAAAATACTCCTCATGATGGTGTGGAGCTTCTTGATTTGCTCGTTGGTCCTTTCGGTTTTACATCCGGGTCCTTCTCTCTTTCATCTCAGTCCATAAGTCTTGCAACTTAGTCACTTTCCTTGCTTTTAAGTCCTTTTTGAGTCTCTTCTTCTCAAACATGTTTATTCCTGAAACTTAAACATAAAACTCATTATGTAGTATTGCTTAGTCTAAAAATAAAGGATATAAGACACAAATATATGCATGATATGATGTCAATAAGACTACGACTTCACCATTTTCAACCATCCGAGGAAGGTTGTTTCTTTTGCTGATGCGTTGAGGAGGAGGTGGGAAGGATCTGTTTCTCACATGAGTGTCCAGAAGTGTAAGCTTTTGTAGGATCTGGCAGATTGGCATCCGTTTGTGGTGGAGGCTGGCCGAGTGGGGTTGGCGAGTCTGCCAGTCAAGCCGACTATCATCCGGAGTCAGGTTTCTTACTTCCGCTGGCTGAGGTTGAAGGTTCTGAGTTACGGGTCGCCATGGGTGGAGGTCTGCATTTTTGGGACCATCTGTGGGTTCGGAACGTAGGTGGACTGAGGCAAAAGATTTTGGATGAGGCTCATTGCTCTAGGTACACCATGCATCCCGGTAGCACTAAGATGTATAAAGATCTTGTTTAATCGATTAAGTTTAGACTGCAAGTGTACAATCGTCGGTGAAGACGGGGCAACTACAGGTCGATCTACGGGGATGTGAGTAGTTTCTGGTTTGTCCAGAATCAAATGGAAAATAAAGGGAGAAGAGATTTGATCATGCTAAGCTAAACTACACTAAACTAGTAACTAACAAATGCAAAGAAGGCAACTAGCGATGGATTGAAAATAAACTAAGAGAGCTTAGTAACTAGGCTGGATATCAGGAAGAGAAACCCCTTAGGGGTGTAGTGAGTGTACACATACAATAAGATGGTGAAGAATGTATTCAATAGGCACAAATGTAGGTTGTGTTTTCATGCATAGGAAGTGTCTAATGGATATGGAAAAACCTATCAATCCAATAACCAACCTAGTTGATTAACATTCACATACACAAGTTGGTTATTTCAGAACCTAAACAAGCATCGGAGGTGTCTAATAGTTATGGAAAAACCGATCAAGTGAAGTGTTCTAATCTAAACAAGCAAGCATATATTCACATTTATCAACACATTTCAAAATAAAGCATTTACTTGCATTCTTTATTGCACGTATAAACAACATCTCCACCCCATAGGGGGATGAAACTACTCACTAATCATTAAGCTAACTATTATGTTTAAGAGAAGAAAAAAACATGTTAACTAAATCTACTAAGATCAATGAAAGGAAATCAAGCTAAGCGTGCATGAAACATAAAGAGACAACATAAACTACGAAAATTTTATTTAATTTTAGACTCACAATACAAGTAACAAGTAGTTTTTGCTCCAAGGCTTGACTCTAAGTAGAGGGATTAATCACAAAAGATGTAGTAGATTACAAGGGAAGAGGAAGAGTTCTATTTATAGTGATAGAAAATGGTAATCGGGGACAATCCCCCGATGTGGGACTAATTGCATACTATAAATGGATATAAAACAACTTAATCCATGAGCCGACTAAGACATGAATTCTTTAAAGGCATCTGGACCGCTGATTGAAGGTCTCGAGCCACCAATTGGCGGTCAAGGTGTCTTTCATCGAGTCTGGATATTGGTGGCTCGTTTCTAACTTGATTTCTTGATGTTTGATGAACCCGATTTGGTTGCTAATGCTTAGGCACAGATCTAATGGCCAATATACTCCTCATGTTGGTGTGGAGCTTCTTGATTTGTTCATTGGTGCTTTTGGTTTACAGTCGGGGCCTTCTCTCTTGCATCGCAGTTCATAAGTCTTGCAATTCAATCATTTTTCTTGCTTTTATGTTCTTTTTGAGTACCACCGTGAAGGTTATATAACAAGACCTTTTGTCCCACTGTGAAGGTTTTGATCCGGACCAAGCGACTGTGGAAAACTTTTGTACGCAACTTGCAAATCTTTGCATTCTCATAAGTTTTGTTTCTCAACTACTCCAACTCGTTGAGGTCCAGATTGCGATTGGCACCGAAAACATCAAGACACATGTTAAGTTGTTTTATTGCCCATAATGTTCGATGCTCTAGCTCTACCGGAAGATGGCAAGCTTTTCCATAAACTAGCTAGTTGGGGGACATGCCAAGGTCGGTTTTAAACGCAGTACGGAAGGTCCACAATGCATCATTAAGCTTAACCGACCAATATTTTTTTGGGCATTAACCATTCTTTCCACAATTTCCATGAGTTGACAGTTGGAAATTTCAACCTGGCCAACTGGTTTGAGGATGATAAGGTGTGGCCAACTTGTGTGTGATGGAATATTTCCTCAACACTGCTTCGAGGGATCGGTTCACAAAGTGTGTCCCCCGATCTCTTGTGATACAACGATGTGTCCCAAACCTTGCAAATATGTGTTCTTTAAGAAATTTGTTCACGACATTGCGATCGTTAGTGCGAGTGGGGATTGCTTCAACCCACTTTGACACATAATCAACCACCACAAGAATGTAGGTGTGACCATAAGAAACGGGGACACCAGGATATGATTGAGTGGCATCATATCACGTCTTCCACTGTGGACCACACGTTGATACCTATCGCATGCTTTGCAAAATGCAAAATCGTCATGGAACAACGTGGGCCAGTAAAAGCCACATTGGAGCACTTTGGCAATGGTTTTCTTGGTACCGAAGTGCCCACCACATGCCTCCTTATGGCAAAAGGACAAGACACTCTGAATCTCGTCGTTAGGAATGCACCTTCTTATGACTTGATCGGCACAATACTTAAATAAGTAGGGATCATCCCAATAGAAGTGCATGACTAACGACTTGAACTTGGCTTTCTCATTTTGTGTCCAATGAGCCCGCACCTCCCCAGTTGCAAAATAGTTCATAATGTCAGCGAACCAGGGGGTGAGGTAATTGCCATAATGTTCTCATCCGGAAAGAACTCATTCACCGGTGGATCCGATGAAAGCTCAACTGGAATGCGAGAGAGGTGATCTTCCACGACATTTTCGCATCCCTTCTTATCCCGTATCTAAAGGTCGAACTCTTGCAACAACAAGATCCAATTAAGGAGATGGGGTTTCACATCCTTTTTAGAGAAAAGGTAGCGAAGAGCTCAGTGATCAGTGTAGATGATGATGTGCGACCCAATGAGGTACTGACAAAAATTTTCCAACACAAATATTATCGCGAGGAACTCTTTCTCAGTAACAGAGTAGTTGAGTTGGGCATCATTGAGAGTTCGACTTGCATAATAGATGCCATGAGGCAATTTGTCGACCTTCTGATCCAGAACTGCTCCTATCGCATAATCAGATGCATCACACATCAGCTCGAAAGGTAGAGTCCACACTTGTGCCTTAATAATAGGAGCGAAGGTCAACTCACGGTTCAGAAACTAAAAATAAAGTCATGTACTCAGGTGTGAACTCAAAAGAGGTACCATTAGCAAGCAAGCTCATCCAGGGGTGAGCTATCTTGCTGAAATATTGAATAAAATGCCTGTAAAAACAAGATTGTCAAAGAAATGACCGGATTTCTTTAACCGAGGTGGGCTGCGGAAGCTTAGAAATAAGCTCAATCTTTTCCCTATCCACCTCGATCCCCTCACGCGATACCACATGACCCAGTATGATGCCTTTCGTAACCATGAAATGACACTTTTCCCAATTAAGGGCTAAGTTTGTGTTTCCGAACACCTTTTGAGAACAAGGCTCAAGTGGTGCAAGAACTCATCGAAGGAGGTGGCATTAATTGAGCAATCGTCCATGAAAATCTCAAGGAAGTTCTCGACCATGTCCGAAAAGATACTCAACATGCAACGTTGGAATGTTGCTGGTGCATTACAAAGTCCGAAAGGCATGCGTCTATATGCAAACTTCCCAAAAGGACATGTGAATGTGGTTTTCTCTTGGTCTTCAGGGGCAACTAAGATTTGATTGTACCCTGAATAACCATCGAAGAAACAGTAATAGGCGTGCCCGGCGACTCTCTAACATCTGGTTGCTGAAAGATAGAGGGAAGTCAATGCAGACTGGCCACCCAGTTTGAAGTCATGTAGGAACAAGTTCATTGTTGTCATTCTAGACAACAGTCATACCCGACTTCCTGGGCACAACCTGGATAGGACTTACCCAAGCACTGTCCGAAATGGGGAAAATGATGTCATGATCTAAACATTTGATGATCTCTTTCTTAACTACTTCTGTCATGGCTGGATTTAAACGCCTTTCTGGGTCAAGACGTGGTTGTGCCTCATCCTCCAAAAAGATGTGGTGTTGCACGACGTCTGGTCTTATCCCTTTAATGTCCTTCAAGGACTACCCAATGGCTGATTTCTGCTCCTTTAGGACTGGAATCGAGCATTCTTCCTAATCACCAGTCAACGTCGATGAAATAATCAACGGAAATGACCTATCGGGACCAAGAAAAACGTGTTTCAGTTCCTTAGGGAGTTTTTTAGGCTCAATTGTGGGTGGCTCCTTAAGGCAAGACGTGATATCTAGCTCGAGATGTAAGATAGGAGGAGCTCGCATATACTGAATAACATGTACATCATTGCTCAACTCGCCCCCGTCCTCTTCCTAATCGAAATCATCCATGGTGTAAGCATTTAGATTTTCATGAATGAGGGGGTAGTTGATTAACATCATTTCATGCGTATATTTGTATCTTATATCCATTATCTTACACCTAAGCAGTGCTACGTGACAAGTTTTATGTTTGAATTTCAGAAATAAATAGGTTTGAAGAGATGAAGCATAAAAGGACCCAAAAGCAGGGAAAAAGACTGAATTGTGAGACCTGGGGACTAATACGCAAGGGAGAAGGACGTGAACGTAAGACCGAATGACCAAAGGGCAAAACAGAAAAATGCACACCATCATGGGGAGTATTTTGGCAATTCGATTCGGGTCGGAGCTCCAATAAACAAAGCGTATGCATCAAAGACCAACAAAGATAACCAGAAAAGCTCACAACAAATTCCAGACCGATCCAGAACCAATACACCGCCAATTGGCGGTCTGGGACCGCTAATTGGCAGTCTGTGTTGCCCCGAATCCCTAATATTTCTCTGGGTTATGTATTAAAGTCTGTTTAGTCTATTTCTGGTATTTATTTAGTCCCACATTGGGGGATTGTCCCGAATTACTTTTTCTAGGGCTATAAATATAACTCTTCACCTTCCATTGTAATTACCCATTGGTTGGTGGCATTCTCTCTATTTGGAGCAAAAGCCTTGAAGCAAAACTCCAGGTGGAGAAGAATGCTACCTTCAATGTGAGTCATTGTTAATAAAATAATTATTCTTAGTTTCTTTAAATCTTGTCTTTTAATTCTTGCATGTTTCTTTAGTTTTCTGTTCATTTCAATTAGTTTCTTTAATATTCCTTTCTTGCTTAGTTGAATTTCCTTTCAGTATAATGTTTCCTTTTGTTAATGTAGTTAGTGTAATGAGTAGTGAGTAGTTCCATTCCCATTTGAGGGTGGAGAAATATGTGATATGATCATGTAGTGTATTAGGTGTGTGTTATCTTAATCCCTTGAGCCTTATATGATTTCCATAACCATGTAATGGGATTTCACTCTTATCTTTGATATGCTAATGCTCTTGAATAAAGCTTAGCTTATGCTTGGATTAGTGGACCTATTTTATGGGGAATGATAAGGTGAGGATATGGATGAAATTAATATTGGAAACATAATTTGTAGTGCATGTACTCTTGTTGCCTTTACCTTGGTTAATGTCTTGTATGTTTTAATGATATCCGGTTATCTTATTTCATGTGGAGGCATAGTAGGGTCTACTCTATATAGAAGAGTTCATTTAGCTTCATTCCAATTATTGTCTTGTATGTTTTAATGATATGATCTTATCTTATTTCATGTGGAGGCAAAGTTGGATTTAGTTTTATGATTTCATGCACTACTTATTGTCAGGAGCATAATTGAACACACACACACACACACACATCTTTATACTCACATTATTTCTCTACCCCCTATGGGGTTTAGTTTTATTGCTTCTCTTCCATTTCCTTTTTGCATTTTAGTGTAGTTTAGTGTAACTAACCTTTCTCTCCTTTCTTTCCCACTCACCTTCGCACAAACCTAAAGTGGACACACCTCCCTGTGGATCAACTCGTATTTGCCACCGCTTGAACGCGGCCGTGCACTTGCGGTTTAATATAAAACGAATCAATCAAGTTTTTGGCGCCGTTGCCGGGGAGGTGCTCTGTCCAAACTTTAAATTGGACGATTCGAGTGGTTTTAATTTTTTGTTTTTAGTTTTTGTGTGTTTCAGGCACTGTGAGGATCAAGGGGAAGAGACTAGAGGAATTTGAGAGCGAAAGCCCCAACTGTGACCTCCAATCAGCCGTCTGGGACCGCCAATTGGCGGCCTAGTGAGCCTCAATCGCTCTCAGTTTTGTTCCGGTTGTTGTTTTGTTCATTGTAGTTATCTGGGAGCACTATTTTGCATGCTGTGACTTCTAGTTTGCTCCCAGATCATTAAGTCAATCCCCATTAATCAACTTGGCCTAAAAATCCAAAGCAAAAGATTAGGCATCTGCTATGTCTAGGTCATGCATCATCTAGTAATGACTTGAGCATGTTAATTATCTTCTCTTAGTTTTAATATTTTTCATTGATTGCTGGAGCGAGGTATGCATTCCTTAACACTCATTCACACATTAGGACATTCATTAGTGAGTAAGGTTTTCATCGAAACAAGAGTGAGGTGAGTGATTGTTTGGTGAGTTAATTTCTAGCCTAAGATTTCAAAACATCTTTAAGGGGCATCACCTATAGTCTTCAAAGATAAGGTGGGGGATTTCATCACCCCTCCCTTAGCCCCAAAAAGTCCACTCAAGTAAAGCTTTAGCCTCGTGGTGGTGAGAGTGGGCGACTCGAGAGTTTTTTGTTTGTTGAGATGGATGGTTACATGGGCGACCATCCATATCATTGTTGGGACCAAGACAATTCTCCTTGGATTTCCAGACCCATGCAACCTGGGGTCGCTCAGACTAACACCCCTTATGGTTGGGACAATATTAATTGTGTGACTGAGCAATCTTCATATTGGGGTAGTATGAGAGAGGCACTGACTGCTAGATCTCCATCTAGTTACGTCAGATCATATGTTGGTCATCAAACAGAGGTATTGAGAGAAACTTTGGCCTCTTTCATGCGTGCGGTAGACGACATGAGTGCACCGGTGGCTCCAGTAGTCGTACCGTGCGACTGTTGTGGGTTGAGTGGTCATGTTATCGGGGAATGTCCTTATGTTCCCCCAGAGCCTGAGTATGACCATACATTTTCCCAAAATGCTCAATATGACCATTACGCATCCGCGTACAACCCGAGAGTGATGGATTCGTGGGGAAACAATTCTTATTCAAATTCTTATACTTCATTTTCACCCCAGTATCCTCCTCCCGAATACCCAGAAATCTACCAATACCCCACCTCAAATCATTGGACTCATTCTCAGCCCATCAACATCCAACCCCAAAATTTCCCAAATTCTAACATGAACCTCACTGTTGACCCCAAACTTGATTCCTTAAAACAAACCCTCCAAACCTTCATGGAAACCACTCAAACTTTATTAAGTCCAACTTGAATTCCTTGCAAACTATGGAAATGCAAGCGAGTCAAATGACACAACAATTCCGTGAACGTGGGGAGAGTAACCTTTCTTGTCAACATGAGGATTCATCTTTTGATGTCGAACCACCACCACATCCAAAAATTCAAAGCACAATCTTTCAAAGTCAAACTCCTACTCAGTCTGAGGGACTTGGAGTTTCAATTCACGATCACTTAGTGGAGGATTCGATTCAAATTGAGAATAACATGGACCAACTTCATTATGAGTCGGCACAGGATTGTGCCTTATCTTTTTGTCCCGTGGCCCTTGAGCCACATGATCTTCATGTTGTGCCTCTTAAGGACTCACCTCTGGTGGAGCAAGAGCTCCCTAGTACCCTCAATTTCGAACTACCTGATGAGAGTTTGTGTTGAACGTTTTAATTAAACCGCAAGTGCACGACCGCGATGAAGCGGTGGCAAGTACGGGTCGTCCTCAGGGAGGTGAGCAGCCTCTTGTTTATCAGAAATCAAGTGGCAAAAATTGGGGGAGAAAGATTGATTATGCTACTCTACACTAAACTACGCTAAGAAGTATGAAATGCGAACGAAAGAAGCAAACAATGAAATGACACCTAACCTAAGAACAAAAGAAGAATGCTGGAATACAGAAATGGGAATACCCCTACGGGGTGGAGTGAGTGCACACAATCAAAGAGGTGGGTGTTGAACACATTCTTTAAGAACAAATAAAGGTGGTGTTATCATGCATAGGAAGTGTCTAAATGTTGTGGCAAAACCTATCAATCTATTCACCAACTTAGTTGATTAACATTTACATATGCAAGATGTTTATTTCAGAACCTAAACAAGCATGAGAGGTGTCTAATCATTTTGGCAAAACTCATCAAGTTATAAATTCTATCCTAAACAAGCAAGCATACATTCATGTTTTATCAACACATTGGAAATAAAGCATTCAATTCATTCTCATTTGCATGTATGTACTTCTACTCCACCCCCCAAAGGGGATGGAACTACTCACTAAACATTACACTAATTATTAAACTAAACAAAGAAAGCATATTAACTAAGCTAATAAAACTAATGAAATGAGATTAAGCAAAGCAAAATAAGAAACATAAAACAAACAACATAATAAAGAAAACTTGTATTAAAATGACTCACATTAAAAGTAGCATCCTCCTACTTTAGTGTGTGCTTCTAGGCCTCACTTCTAGTAGGAGGAATAGCCACTTAAAATATGGAGTGATTACAATGGAAGGTGAAGAGTTCTATTTATAGCCATAGAAGAAGGCAAACAGGCACAATCTCCCGATGTGGGACTAAACAGATACCAAAAATAGCCTACACATCCTCTAATACATGTGCTGGAGAAATTTTAGCGGCTTTGGGCCAAAATAGACCGCCAATTGGCGGTCTATATGGTTCAGATCCTGCTCATTTTTTTGTGGGCTTTTCTTGGTATATTTTCTGGTCTTGGATGCATTTAATTGGTTTGTTAGAGCTCCGACCCGAATCGAATTGCTAAAATACTCCCCATGATGGTGTGGAGTATTCTATTTTACTCTTAGGTCCTTCTGTCTTACGTTAAGGTCCTTTTCCCTTGCATCTCATTCCCCAGATCTCACAATTCAGTCCTTTTTCCCAGCTTTTGGGCCCTTTTATGCTTCATCTCTTCAAACCTATTTATTCCTGAAAACTAAACATAAAACTCGTAAAATAGCATTGTTTAGGTGAAAGATAATGGATATATGATACAAATATAAGCATGAAATGATGTCAATCAAATACTCCCACACCTAACTTTTGCTAGTCCCGAGCAAAACAAAGAAAGAGAAAAGCATACGAAAAACAAGAAATCCTAACTCACTTTCATAGGAATCACGGTTGCACTTAGCACGTGAAACAAGCCGTTAAACCTCCTTGTTGCCAAGGAGGAGGAGTGTTGTCACCTGAGGGTTTTCAACGGATATACCCACAAAATCTAAACAAGATGCATTAATCAATCTAGCTACACGACTCGTCGGACTCATATTGTCGATCATGGGATGCGGTAATACTACGGGTCGACTCTATATATGTAATCGGTCCACACACCTAGCCTAATGAGTTATTCGTGAAAGTTAGTTAAGGACTTAAGTGAAAGACATGGGCAACCTTAACTTCTGAATGTGATACAATTTGTAAAGTCCATTTTGGTTCTTATTTGACAATTTTTTTTTCTTTTTTTTCCATTAAAGCATTTTATTGTTTGGTGTTTGATTATCCCAGGGTCGGGTTTCATGCATTATTGCCTATGAGGACTTACACTATCACGTACACCCGTGTAACATTCTCCCAAATCTCCACATAGGGCGATCCCTACCACCCGTGTAACGGGAGTACGGTCGGTGCATCCCAAGTCAGATGACTCGAAAGCAGCAGGCACAAAGTCCCCTCAGACCTACTTTCCCGAGTGATAGGATCCGTGCGAGAAAAGAGCACGCCCCTTATTTATTTATCTACATGGGAACCAAAACCCCTACACTTAAGTTTCACAAAAAGAGATTAAGGGCCCTTGACTACGACAAACTTCCTTATACTAACAGACATGAATTATTTGACTCACTAGGTTCAGGGTGGACTTCTATAAATGTTTGAGTGCTGAAACCCTATGATTACACGCCCCCCGAGGGAAAACCAGGGTGCATCCTAACGACTCGATAATACCTAAAGCCAGTAAACTAGATATCCTAATGCATCAAGTTCAAAAATTTTTTGGGAGCTTTCTTTTTAATTTGCCTCTCAACGGTTTTAAACATGCTAAACACACGCAAAGCCTACAAAAAATTTTCTTTCGCAAACACATGAAGATTTTGAAAGAAATGTGAAAATTTTAAAGCACTAGGCAAGCAAAAGAAGACAAGTCACCCAAGGATCATGGCAAGCAGATATATCGATGTTAAATGCCGCACACTAACATGACCGTATCAGTACACACAAAAGAAAACAAAATCAAAGGAAAAAGACTCGACTACGTACACACGTAAAACACCCCCCCACACCTACTTCATGCATTGTCCTCAATGAATGTGAGCATGATACTACATGGATTTATGCATGAAAAAAGGACGATCTCACCAACATGAAGCACAACAGGAAGTTCATGGTTATAGTGATGGACACAAACCTGAATTTCCTCAAAACCTATGAGATAGTGAAGAAGGGAGACAAATACGTGAAGAAATGGGGCCCAAGTACACAAGGGTTGGGGCCCACAACAATCAATGCTCGCTCATGGAGTCTTTTATTACACACACTCTCTCTTTTTCTTTTTCTTTTTTTCTTTTTTTAACATGATCAACAACGATATTCTCATAATCATTTGGTCAAGGAACATCAAATGAGAACATCAAGTCATGAGGACCAGAGACTTGCCGAGATGGGCAAACTTCACCGGTACTCTGAAGTGTCATGAGGGGTGAAAGGTCAAAGTTGAACGACTCGAACCCCTCATGATATTGGTTGGGTGTGGGCAACAAAAAATGAAGTTGTGTTGCCTCACTAGGGTTTAGTTGCTCATCAAACAAAACCCTCCAACCAATAGGTGGGTGCATCGGAATGAGTTCCTCAAGCTCATTCGATGGATGCAGCAGACCTGCATCACTAAGAATGAGGCTTCTCCCCAAGTTATCCAACAAGGACCTCCCACCATCATTTAGATCATCAAGCGTAAGCTGGGTCATAGGTGGGTCCTTGTTGGAGTCAATATGAAGCTCAAATGGCTCAATGGCCATGGGACATGTGGTAGAGACACCTTCTGGTATAGGCATATGATGAGGTGTCTCACTCTCACTAGTACTCTCAACTGAATCATGCAACGAACACTCCTTTTGGACATTTATGTTTGATGTCAGCTCACTCTGTTGCTTTGCAAAGACAGGCAATGAGTTTTCGTTGGGCCCACAAACATTCTCAATGGTTTGCATTGGGGTTAGGGGTGTTCATTGATTTTGTGGTGTTTTCTCCAATTAGCGGATGGGATTTAGATTTAAAGGTTGATCCATGGGCTCCTGTTGCCTACCATAGTTGAACACATGAAACTCGGCACTCATGTTACCGAATGAGAGCTTCATGAGACCATTTCTTCAATTAATTAAGGCGTTGGAAGTTGCCAGAAATGGTCTACCCAAAAACAAAGGTATTGGAGAGTGGGTGTTCGCAACAAGATTGGTATCGAGGACAACAAAATCGACTGGAAATATAAAATCTCCAACTTTGATAAGCACGTCCTCGATAATCCCCTTTGGAATACGAATGGATCTATCCGCCAGTTGGAGGGTGATCTTAGTTGGTTTTAATTATGCCAAGTTCAACTGTTGATAAACAAAAAATGGGAGGAGGTTGACCGCTGATCCTAAATCAAGCAAAACATTACTCATGCTAGTGTCCCCTATTGTACACTGAATAGTGGGACACACAGGGTCCTTGTATTTTGTGTATGCGGGATTGGACAAAAGTGAGATTACATTTGCAGCCATGAATGCTTTCTTAGGAACATTGATCTTCATCTTGGTTGTGCAGAGATCTTTCAATACTTTGGCATATTGAGGTATTTGTTGGATGACATCCAACAAGGGATGTTAACCTTCACTTGCTTGAACACCTCTAATATTTTATCCATCGTGTCACTCTGCTTTTGGGTTAACCTACTGGGATAGGGAGCTTTTGGCAGGTAGGTTTTCTGCAGTGCCTGAGAAGGAAGCCTTGGTGTATTACCCTCACCCTCAACCTCTTCTGCACCACCATTCCCACTAAGAGGCTGCATAGATGGTGGTGGGTGTGGCAAGGAAATGTGATTGTCAACCTGCTTTCCATTCCTTAAGGTCACAATGGAATTGACATGGTGAACAGGTTCCTCCACATAGTTCACTTGCCTCCCCCGCCGTACCACATTTTCATTTTGCATGTGTTGTTGCTGGTACATGCGGGTGTTAGCCTCAGGCTGGCTAGGCAAAGACCCTCTCTCTCTTTCATGTACAGACTGAGCCAATTGGCCCATCTGAAGCTCTAGAGATTTGATGGTCTGCTGATTTGAAGTGAGAACTTGACTTGTGGAGGACATAAAAATTTTCACAGAGTTCTCAAGTCCACGAGTCAGGTTCTCAAGCGAATTAAACCGGGTTTCAAAGTTGTTAGAATTTGGAAAACCTGGTGGATTGGTGCTTGGAGTGGCTGATAGGAATGAGCATGCATGGGAGGTTGGTGTGGTTGATTAGGTGGTCGAGAGGAGTTTGAAGGACCACCTGGGGCATTAGTTTCGTTCCATGAAAATTTGGGGTGGTTCCTCCATCCAGGATTATAAGATGATGAGTATGGGTAATTCCTAGCTCTGTCATTGATGGATTTGACACGCTCCATCTCAGGAGGAATAGACACACAGTCGCTTTCTACACGACCTACCCTACCACATTAATGACAGGGAACTGGACCAGATGTGGACATGTGAGGTGGACCTTGTTGGTTTTGGAGCTCAATCGAATCCATATGGCACATTAAGGCCGCCATGGGCGCCTCGGTAGCCGTAGTGGTATCGACAACAAATGCGGCACCCGATGTAGTTGAGTTTGCATTCGCGATCCTCGCTCCTATGCTAGATGATGCAGGTGGTTCCCTCACACTCTCGCATTGCATCGTTTTCTCAGCAATGTCTTCTAGGAAAGCCCATGCCTCCCTTTCATCCTTTCCCAAGAACTCTCCTTGACACATGGACTCAAGGAGCGTTCGTGACGGGATGTGAAGACCTTCGTAAACAATCTGCCAAAGGTGCCACAACTCGATACCATGGTGAGGGCATGAGGATAGTAGCTCCTTGAACCTCTCCAAGTATGCATGGAATGGTTCCGTCTCATGTTGATAGAACGAATTGATTTCGTTCCTCAATTTTTGAGTCCGATGATTTGGGAAGTACTTCTTGAGGAATGCAGATTGAAACTCGTTCCAAGTCTTAGAGGCATTCTCCTGGTTGCTGTACAACCACTTCTTGTCGTCATCCTTTAGTGCAAAAGGAACGAGCCTAAGATGGATGGAGTCTGTGCTAAGTTGTTGCAAATTGTACATAGCACAGACCTCCTCAAATTCCCTGAGAAAGATATAGGGGTCACCCTTCCCAGTGAAGCGAGGGAGCATGGAAATAAACTGAGGCTTAACCTCAAAATGGTTCCCATTAGCCTCTGCTAATACGATGTATGAGGGTAGAGTTGTACGACTTGGGTATCATCGATCACGTAGAGGTATGGGAACGACAACTGGAAGCACTGGGGTAGCAGGTGGGTCCAGCAACTGCTCCTCCTCACAGAAATTAGCGGGCATTGAACCTGGACTGCGTGCGACACGAGAGGAGGAAGGTGTCGAGAAATCGATGACCGAAGCCGGATTGACAACGCTCCTCGTCAAACGAGGACTCTCGTCTCGTGTCCACGAAAGCATGCACAAAGGTGCACACAGTCCTACTAACTAATGCATCTCGTCTCGTCTCGTCTCAACTCACACTTGTTTCAATGCACTTCCTACTAACTAATGCATGTTCATACGAAATGCATGAATGAGAGTAGAAGGTGCGTACCTCACGCCCGCACTCTGCAACTGAAAATAAAGCTAATATGAAAGACAATCTATATGCCTAAGTCACATACATGATGCATGACCTAAACAAAAAGAATGCCTAATCTTTTGCTTTGGGTTTTAGGGTCCAAGTTGTTTAAAGGAGGTTTGATTATTGATCTGGGAACAAACTATAAGTCAAAACATGCCAAATCGAGTCCCAGATCACTATATCAGAAAAGGAATTACTCCACAGAAATTTAGAGGTGAAATGAAACAACCAGACCGCTGATTGGCAGTCTTCGTCTCTCAGACCGCCTCCAAACTTCACCAGATGCTTCCCCTTCTCAATGTGAGACTCCTGAAACATAGAAAACTACAAGACAAAAATTAAATCCACTCGAATCGTCCAAACAAGAGTCTGGACTGGCACCTCCCCGTCAACGGCGCCAAAAACTTGTTGAATGTATTAATGATACCGCATGTGCACAGCCGCGATGAAGCGGTGGCAAGTACTGGTCATCCTCAGGGAGGTGAGCAACCTCTTGTTTATCAGAAATCAAGTGGAAAAAATTGGGGGAGAAAGATTGATTATGCTACTCTACACTAAACTACGCTAAGAAGTATGAAATGCGAACGAAAGAAACAAACAATGAAATGACAACTAAGCTAAGAACAAAAGAAGAATGCTGGAATACAGAAATGGGAGAACCCCTAAGGGTGGAGTGAGTGCACACAAGCAAAGAGGTGGGTGTTGAACACATTCTTTAAGCACAAATAAAGGTGGTGTTATCATGCATAGGAAGTGTCTAAATGTTGTGGCAAAACCTATCAATCTATGCACCAACTTAGTTGATTAACATTTACATAAGCAAGATGTTTATTTCAGAACCTAAACAAGCATGAGAGGTGTCTAATCATTTTGGCAAGACTCATCAAGTTATAAATTCTATCCTAAACAGGCAAGCATACATTCATGTTTTATCAACACATTGGAAATAAAGCATTCAATTCATTCTCATTTGCATGTATGTACTTCTACTCCACCCCCCAAAGGGGATGGAACTACTCACTAAACATTACACTAATTATTAAACTAAACAAAGAAAGCATATTAACTAAGCTAATAAAACTAATGAAATGAGATTAAGCAAAGCAAAATAAGAGACATAAAACAAACAACATAATAAAGAAAACTTGTATTAAAATGACTCACATTAAAAGTAGCATCCTCCTACTTTAGTATGTTCTTCTAGGCCTCACTTCTAGTAGGAAGAATAGCCACTTAAAATATGGAGTGATTACAATGGAAGGTGAAGAGTTCTATTTGTAGCCATGGAAAAAGGCAAACCGGGACAATCCCCCGATGTGGGACTAAACAGATACCAAAAATAGCCTCAACATCCTCTAATTCATGTGCGGGAGAAATGTTAGCGGATTTGGGCCAAAATGGACCGCCAATTAGCGGTCTTGGATGGCCAATTGGCGGTCTATATGGTTCAGATCCTGCTCATTTTTTTTTTGGGCTTTTCTTGGTATATTTTCTGGTCTTGGATGTATTTAATTGGTTTGTTTGAGCTCCGACCAGAATCAAATTGCTAAAATACTCCCCATGATGGTGTGGAGTATTCTGTTTTGCTCTTAGGTCCTTCTATCTTATGTTCAGGTCCTTCTCCCTTGCATCTCAGTCCCCAGATCTCACAATTCAGTCATTTTTCCCAGCTTTTGGGTCATTTTATGCTTCATCTCTTCAAACCTATTTATTCTTGAAAACTAAACATAAAACTCGTAAAATAGCATTGTTTAGGTGAAAGATAATGGATATAACATACAAATATAAGCATGAAATGATGTCAATCAGTTTGCCTCTCACTATTGTTCCTGATCATCTTGGACAAGATTGAACATCAAACAACTAAATTGCTAATGAGGGTATTAGGAGTTCCTTGGAGGATACCTTGGGTAAGGGACCCACTTTTTGTTCGTCTGGTAAGTCGGACATGCATAACGAGGGTCTTGACCTCATTCCGACCCACCAACCTGCTGGTTGGAGAGTTTGGATTGACGATCATAACTTCAGCACCACAACGGGAGAAACTCTTCTTTCGTTGCACCTTATTTCCCAAACTCTCGAGAGGTTCAAGCTTTTTCAGTTTGATCCTTTGAATGAGACGGCTTTGCGTCCAATTCATGAACCTCTCATTTCATCTTGTGCTCTTTGTGAAGGGGGCCCATGCTTGAGTGTTCTGGCCCCGCCTGGTGTCATGTTTCCTTTCCAAGTGTATTGACCCACTTTTGAGGTTCCCATTTGATGTCCTTTAACAAATGAAGATGGGAACTTATGTTTGTACATAGTTATATTCAAAAAAAGAAAAAAAAGATAAGAAAAGTATAATAAAAAGACTCCATGAGCGAGCATTGATTGTTGTGGGCCCCAACACTTGTGTATTTGGGCCCCATTTCATTCATGTATTTGTATCCCTTCTTTAGCATCTCACAGGTTTTGAGGGAATTCGGGGAGTGTCCATCACTATAACCATGAACTTCCTGATGCGCTTCATGTTGGTGAGATCTTCCCTTTTTCATGCATAAATCCATGTAGTATCATGCTCACATTCATTGAGGACAATGCATGAAGTAGGTTTGGGGGGGTGTTTTACGTGTGTACATAGTCGAGACTTTTCCTTTTATTTTGTTTTCTTTTGTGTGTATTGAAAGGGTCATGTTAGTGTGCTGCATTTAATATCGATATATCTGTTTGCCATGATCCTTGAGTGACTTGTCTTCTTTTGCTTGCCTAGTGCTTTAAAATTTCCACATTTCTTTCAAAATCTTCGTGTGTTTGCGAAAGAAAATGTTTTGTGGGTTTTGCGTGTGTTTAGCATCTGCAAAACCGTTGAGAGGCAAAATAAAAAGAAAGCTCCCAAAATTGTCTTGAACTTGATGCATTAGGATATTTAGTACAGTGACTTTAGGACTTATCTAGTCGTTAGGATGCACCACAGTTTTCCCTTGGGGTGAGTAATCATAGGGTTTCAGAGCTCTAAAATTTAAAGAAGTCCGCCCTGAACCTAGTGAGTCAATAATTGGTGTATGTTAATTTAAGGAAGTTTGTTGTAGTCAAGGACACTTTAAATCTTGTGGTGAGACAATAAGTGTAGGGGTTTTGTTTCATGTTAGATAAGAAAGAAGTGAGTAGGTGTTGTCTCTTCTCGCACGGCTCCTATCACTCGGGAAAGTAGGTCTGAGGGTACTTTGTGCATGGTGCTTTCGAGTCATCTGACTTGCGATGCGCCGACCGAACTTCCGTGACACGGGTGGTAGGGATTGCCCTATGTGCAGATTTGGGGAAATGTGTACGTGATAGTGTAAGTCCTCATGGGCAATGATGCACGAAACCTAACCCTGGGAGAATGAAGCTCCAACTAATAAAAAGAAAAGAAGAAAAAAAAAGAGAAAAGAAAAAAAAAAGAATAGGTAATGCAAATAAGAACCTTAATGGACCTTACACTTTGTATCACTTGAGGATGTTGAGGTTGTCCTTGTCTTTCACTTAATTCCTTATTTAACTTGCACGAATGGTTCATTAGGCTAGGTGTGTAGACTGATTACCTATATAGTCGGCCCATCGGATTACTGCGTCCAATGATCGATAATTTTTTTTTTCCATCGAGTCGAGTGCCTAGATTGAATAATGCATATTGTTCGGATTTTGTGGGTATATTCGCTGAAAACCCTCAGGAGACAACACTCCTCCTCCTTGGCGACAGGGATGTTTAACGGCTTGTTGCACGTGCTAAGTGCAACCGTGATTCCAACGAAAGTGAGTTAGGATTTCTTGTTTTTCGTCCTTTTTTCCTTTCTTTGTTTTTGCTCGGGACTAGCAAAACTTAGGTGTGGGGGGTATTTGAGTAACATCATTTTATGCTTATATTTGTATCTTATATACATTATCTTACAACTAAGCAATGCTACGTGACGAGTTTTATGATTGAATTTCAGAAATAAATAGGTTTGAAGAGATGAAGCATAAACGGACCCAAAAGCAGGGAAAAATGACTGAATTGTGAGACCTGGGGACTAAGATGCAAGGGAGAACGACCTGAACGTAAGACCGAAGGACCAAAGAGCAAAACAAAAAACTCCACACTATCATGGGGAGTATTTTGGCAATTTGATTCGGGTCGGAGCTCCAATAAACAAAGTATATGCATCAAAGACCAACAAAGATATCCACAAAAGCCCACAACAAATTGCAGACCGATCCCGAACCAATAGACCGCCAATTGGCGGTCTGGGTTGCCCCTAATCCGCTAATATTTCTTTGGGTTATGTATTAGAGCGTGTTTAGTCTATTTCTGGTATTTGTTTAGTCCCACATCGGGGGATTGTCCCGGATTACCATTTTCTATGGTATAAATAGAACTCTTCACCTTCCATTTTAATTACCCAATGCTTGGTGGCATTCTCTCTACTTGGAGCAAAAGCCTTGAAGTAAAACTCCAGGTGGAGAAGAATGCTACATTCAATGTGAGTCATTGTTAATAAAATTATTGCTCTTAGTTTCTTTGAATCATGTCTTTTAATTCTTGCATGTTTCTTTAGTTTTATGTTCATTTCAATTAGTTTCTTTAATATTCCTCTCATGCTTAGTGGAATTTCCTTTCAGTATAATGTTTCGTTTTGTTAATGTAGTTAGTGTAATGAGTAGTGAGTAGTTCCATCCCCATTTGGGGGGTGGAGAAATATGTGATATGATCATGTAGTGTATTAGGTGTGTGTTATCTTAATCCCTTGAGCCTTATATGATTTCCATAACCATCTATTAGGATTTCACTCTTATCTTTGATATGCTAATGCTCTTGAATGAAGCCTAGCTTATGCTTAGATTAGTGGACCTATTTTATGGGAACGATAAAGTGAGGATATGGATGGAATTAATATTGGAAACACAATTTGTTGTGGATGTACTCTTGTTACAATTACCTTGGTTAATGCCTTGTATGTTTTAATGATATTGTGTTATCTTATTTCATTTGGAGGCATAGTTGGGTCTAGTCTTTATACATGAGTTCATTTAGCTTCATTCCAACTATTGTCTTGTATGTTTTAATGATATGAACTTATCTTCTTTTATGTGGAGGCAAAGTTGGATTTTGTTTTATGATTTCATACACTACATATTGTGAGGAGCATAATTGAACACACACACACACACACATCTTTATACTCACATTATTTCTCTACCCCCAATAGGGTTTAGTTTTATTGCTTCTCTTCCATTCCCTTTTTGCATTTTCGTGTAGTTTAGTGTAACCAACCTTTCTCTCCTTTCTTTCCCACTTGCCTTCGCACAAACCAAAAGTGGACACACCTCCTTGTGGATCGACCCGTATTTTCCACCGCTTCAACGTAGGCGTGCACTTAGGGTTTAATATAAAACGAATCAATATGTACTCTTCTTCTATTTCTTCTTCCATGTCCCAGATAAGATAAATTTCCATAGGGTACTCGAAAGATGTCGGCTGCCTAGCCATATTGAACCCATGGAATTTCGCGGTCAAGTTCTCGAATGACAATTTCATGAGTCCAGTTCGACAATTGATTAAGGCATTTGACGTCGCCAGAAAAGGTCTACCCAAAATAAATGGAATCTTAGAGTGGGTAGTCTTGATTGGTTCAGTCTCAAGGACGACGAAGTCAACAAAAATATGAAATCGCCGACCTTGATTAGGACATATTCAACGACCCCCATAGGGACTTTGATCGAACGATCAGGCAACTATAAAGTTGTTTTCGTAGGCTTTAGCTCACTTAGGCTTAATCTTTGATACCCAGAAGCTAGTAAGAGGTTAACCGCCGACCCAAGATCTAGCAAGACATTATTAATGCGAGAGTCCCCAATGACACATGAAATTGTTGAACTTCCAAGGTCACTCAAATTTACATATGTTGGATTCGAAATGATGGAACTCACATTAGCCTCCAAAAAGGCTTTGTGAGGGACATTAGTTTTCCTCTTGGTCATACAATCCTTAAGGAATTTTGCATAGGAAGTTATTTGTTGAATCATGTGTAACAAAGGAATGTTGAGATTTACTTTCTTGAATATCTCCAGTACTTTGTCAACACTGTCACTCTGTTTCTTCGTTAACCTACTAGGATATGGAGCTTTTGGCGGGTAGGTTTTTGCAGTGCCTGAGAAAGAGGCATTGGTGTATTACCCTAACCATCGGCCTCTTTCTCACCATCATTCCCACAAAGGGGTTGCATAGGCTGCGCATATGGATTTAGTTGTCGGGAAACGTTGTTCTGGACCTGCTTCCCATTTCTCAGGGTCACAATGGCATTGACATGGTCCACAGGTTCTTCCACACAGGTCACTTGCCTCCCGTGCAGTCTCAAACACGCAACTTGCATGTTCGGTTGATGCTGAGCAAGGGGGTTAGCCACAGGTTGGCTTGGCAGAGTCCCTCCCTCTCTCTCGCTCATGTACAGACTGAGACAATTGGCCCATCTAAAGCTCTAGAGATTTGATGGTCTGCTGATTTGAAGTGAGAACTTAACTTGTGGATGACATAATTTTTTTACTAAGTTCTCAAATCCATGAGTCATGTTCTTAAGCGAATTAAAATGGGTTTCCATGTTGTTAGAATTTGGGAAACTCGGTGGGTTGGTGATCTGGGCTTGGGGTGGCTGAAAAGATTGTGATAGCATGGGCGGTTGGTGTGGTCTTTTAGGTGGTCTAGAGAAGTTTGAAAGACTACCCTAGACATTGTTTTGGTTCCACGAAAAGTTAGGGTGGTTCCTCCATCCAGGATTATATGATGATGACTATGGGTCATTCTTGGATCTATCATAGACGACATTGACATGTTCCATCTCAGGAGGAATGGATGCATACTCGCCTCCTACATGACATATCCTACCACACAAATAACAAGGAACCGGACTAGATGCAGACACATGAGACACACTTTGTTTTCGAGCTCAAGCAAATCCATATGACGCATTAAGGCCACCACGCGTGCCTCTATGGCCGTAGTGGTATCGACAGCAAATGCACCACCTGATCTAGTTGAGTTTGCGTTTGAGATCCTTGCTCCTATGCTAGATAATGGTGGTGGTTTCCTCACATTTTCCCACTGCATGGTTTTCTCACCGAGGTCTTCTACTAAAGCTCATGCCTCCCTTTCATCCTTTCCTAAGAACTCTCATTGACACATGGACTCAAGCAGTGTTCGGGATGGGATGTGAAGACCCTCGTAGACAATATGGCAAAGGCGCCACAACTCGATGCCATGGTGAGGGCATGAGGATAGTAGCTCCTTGAACCTCTCTAAGTATGCATGGAATGATTCAGTGTCATGTTGATAGAACGAATTGATTTTGTTCCTCAGTTTTTGAGTCCGTTGATTTGGGGAGTACTTTTTGAGGAATGTAGATTGAAATTCATCCCAAGTTGCTGTACAACCACTTCTTGGCATAATCCTTTAGTGCAAAGGGAACAAGCCTAAGGTGGATGGAGTCTGTGCTAAGTTGTTGCAGCTTGAACATAGCACAGACCTGCTCAAATTCCCTGAGAAAGATATAGGGGTCACCCTTCCCAGTGAAGTGAGGGAACATGGAGATAAACTGAGGCATAACCTCAAAGTTGTTCCCATTCGCCTCGAGCAATACGATGGAAGAAGGTAGAGCAGCACGACATGGGTAGTATCGATCGCGGAGGGGAATGGGAACCTGGGGCACCAATTGATGAGTTTTTGGACCCCCACCTTCTGGATCAGAGGGTGGTGGAGGTCCAAAACCTGAGTCGTCCTCGTGTGGTCCATGACTCATCATTGTCTTGGGACTGTGTAGGACATGGGACGGGGATGTGTTCAAAATGTTGACAATCAAGGACAGATCGATGTTGTGTCTCGTCCAACAACCCACAACGTCTTGTGACCACACTGGCATGCACAAAGCTGTGCACCCACACGAGTCAGACGAAAAAGAAAGAAAACTTCTTATTTTTTAAAACAATTAAAGTAGAATGTGCGTAGAGGAGAAGATGGGAAGACACAGATCAGAGGGAATGACTCAGGAGAAAAGGGAAGAAGTCCTTATGCTACGGAGGGGAGGTAGTGGTAGAAGTGCACAAGAAAGCAAGACTCAAACAACCTAAGGTTGCTATAGGTCCTTACAGCTACACGACGCCTAACTACGAGGTCATGCGGCCTCAACATGCCTCACCTCACTACGATGAAGACCACAAAGCCCAGCAAGTGAGCTGCCTATCATACCATCGACAGAGTGGGCGACACTGATATGTTCGTTTTAAATACCGTAAGTGCACGACGTCAGCGAAGATGTGGAAAATACGGGTCAATCCAAAGGGAGGTGTGACGACTCTGGTTCTTCCGAAGGCAAGTGGGAAAAGAGGAGAAGAAGTTGTTGATTATGCTAACTACACTAAACTACGAATGAACTAACAATTAAACTAAACCCTAATGGAGCGGAGGTGTGTAGGTATGTGTGTGTGAGTGGGTTTTCATTTCAATTAGGAAAAAGTGTACTTTATGTGGCATACAAGTAGAAGCTAGTGTCGAATCTAAGTGTAGGATACACAACACTACATGGCAAACCATGAACATGCATATGTCACATGAAGTTGAGGTTGATTTTAGATTAACAAGCATGCAAAAAGTACCTAGTGTGACCATTAGAGCATCAATCAATCCTACATACAACCTTAATCATTCATGTGAATGTGCACCAAACAAGGATCCATACATAACAAGTCATTCCCATCAAACCATTATAAGCAACAAGATAAACTCTAAAGCTAGCATGAGATAAGTACCTAGTGTGGACATTATCCCATCTAATACAAGTTTAAGCATGCCACAATTATTGAACAACGTTAAGCATATAAAATGGAACAAATAAAAGAACTCATCACTTGCACATAATCTACTCACCTCCACCCCCAACGGGAGATGGAACTATTCACTACCCATTAAGAAAAATGAAATGAAACTAAGCATGCAAGAATTCAAAATAGACAATATAAAACTAACAAAATATTCTTTATTGCTCACTCACTTACAAGTAGCATCTCTCCACCAGAGTTTTGCTACAATGCTTTACTCCTAGTAGAGAGAATGACCACAACCAGAGGACATGTTTACAACGGAGGAGGAAGAGTTCTATTTATAGTCATAGAAAAAGATAATCGGGGACAATCCCCCGATGTGGGACTAATGAAACATTCCCAGAATAGACATAAACACATAACCCATATCCGGGCAAAACCGGGTCAGATTTTGAGACAAAACGTACCGCAAATTGGAAGGCTTGGACCGCCAATTGGCTGTCACTTTTTCCCAGATCCGACCCATTTTTGGATATTTTCTTTAGTTCTTCAATTCTTCACATGGGGTGCACTCGGATCGGTTATTGGAGTTTCGGCCTGGATCTAATTGGCAAAACACTCCTCATGATGGTGTGAAGTTTCTTGATTTGCTTATTGGTCCTTTTGGTTTACATTCGGGTCCGTCTCTCTTGCATCTCAGTGCATTAGTCTTGTAACTTAGTCATTTTCCTTGCTGTTAAGTAATTTTTGAGTCTATTCTTCTCAAACTATTTATTCTTGAAACTTAAACATAAAACTCGTTACGTAACATGCCTTCTGCTAAAAATAAAGGATATAAGCTACACATATATGCATGATATGATTTCAATCAAATACCCCCACACCTAACTTTTGCTAGTGTCAAGCAAAATGAAGAAATAGAAAAATGAAAGAAGAAAAAATCATTCGTAAAACAGGGAAATCCTAACTCACTTTCGTAGGAATCACGGTTGCACTTAGCACGTGCAACAAGCCGTTAAACCTCATTGTCGCCAAGGTGGAGGCGTGTTGTCTCCTGAGTGTTTTCAGCGGATACACCCATAATTCGAACATTGATGCATTATTCAATCTAGCAACACGACTTGTTAGACCTTTTTTTGTTGATCATTGGACACAGTAATCCTACGGGCCAACTCTCTATATGTATCTAGTCCACACACCTAGCCGAATGAATAATTCGTGCAAATTAATTAAGGAATTAAGTGATAGACATGGGCAACTTTAACATCCTCAAGTGTTACAAAGTGTAATGTTCATTAAGGTTCTTATTTGCATTACCATTTCTCTTTTTATTTCTTTTTTTTAATTGTTTTTGTTTTATATTAACCGCAAGTCCACGGCCGCGTTGAAGCGGTGGCAAATACGGGTCGTCCACTGGGAGGTGTGTCGACGCTTGGTTTGTTTGAAGGCGAGAGGTAAAAGAAGGAGAGAAAGATGTATTACACTACAATAAGGTGCAAATGGAAATGGAAGAAAAGCAAGAAAACTAAACCCCAAAGGGGGTAGCGAAATAATGTGAACATAAAGAAGTGTGTGTGTGTGTGTTCATTAAGCTCTTCACAACATGTAGTGCATGAAATCATAAAACTACATCCAACTTTGCCTCCACATGAATTAAGATAAGACTACATCATTAAAACATACAAGACAATAATTGGAATGAAGCTACATGAACTCAAGTATAAAGACTAGACCCTACTATGCCTCCACATGAATTAAGATAAGACTATATCATTAAAACATACAGGACATTAGCTAAGGTAAAGGGAACAAGAGCACATACAGTACAAATTGTGTTTCCAATATTAACTTCATCCATATCCTAGCCTTATCATTCTCCATAAAATAGGTCCACTAATCAAAGCATAAGCTAAGCTTCATTCAAGAGCATTAGCATATCAAAGATAAGAGTGAAAACCCATTAGATGGTTATGGAAATTATATAAAGCTCAAGGGATAAAGATAACACACACTTAATACACTACATGATTATATCACATATTTCTCCACCCCCCCAAATGGGGATGGAACTACTCACACATATTTAAACTAACTACTCTAATAAAATGAAGCATTATACTGAAATGAAACTATACTAATCAAGCAAGAAATATTAAAGAAGCATAAAACTAAACATGCACCAAAGAAAACACATTAAAGGAAATTAACTAAGCAAGAATTAACAAGCTAATGAAAACATCTATTATTAACCCACTCAAATTACAAGCAGCTCTTCCTCCACCAAAGTTTTGCTTCAAGGCTTCACTCTTAGTAGGGAAGATGCCACCAAAGAGAGAGATATATACAATGGGAGGTGAAGAGTTCTATTTATAAGCATGGAAAAAGCTAATCCGGGACAATCCCTCGATGTGGGACTAAACCAATACCAAAAATAGCCTAAACAAACATTAATACAAGTCCAGGATAAAACTTAGCGGATCTGGGATGATCCAGACCGCCAATTGGCGGCCTATGAGGCCCAGATCCGTCTGGGTTTTGTGTTGGGCTTTGCTGGAAGTATTTCTTGGTCTTTGATGCATCTACTTGGTCTGTTTGGGCTCCGACCCGAATCGAATTGCCAAAATACTCCCCATGATGGTGTGGAGTTTCCTGTTTGCTCTTAGGTCCTTCGGTCTTACGATCAGGTCCTTCTCCCTTGCATCTTAGTCCCCAGGTCTCACAATTAAGTCATTTTTCCTGCTTTTGGGTCTTTTCATGGTTCTTCTCTTCAAACCTCTTTATTCCGGAAAACTAAACATAAAACTCGTCACGTAGCATTGCTTAGATGTAAGATAATGGATATAAGATACAAATATGAGCATGAAATGATGTCAATCAAATACCTCAAACAAACAAAAACCACTCTTCAATTGGCTGATAGGTCTATGAAGAAACAAAGGGGTGTGGTGGAAGATGTGCTGATCAAAGTGGGAGAGTTCATTTATCCAGTCGAATTCTTTGTTTTGGATACTGAACCTGTGCCAAACCCAATTGGACAAATTCCAGTTATTCTGGGGCGACCATTTCTAGCGACTTCCAATTCCTTGATCAATTGTCGCAATGGTCTGATGCGCTTGACTTATGTTAGTCAATGTGCTGATTTCAACATCTTCACCATCGGCAAGAAGCCAGATGTCTTCAATGACCCTGTTGGGGTCAACCTTATCCAGGGCTTGGATGAGATTGAAGTTGAGGGTACCTTCAAGTACTTCAGAGAACTGTTCGATGGAGATCCTGAAGGTGGTGAAGATGTTTCACCTGGGCTGGCACAAGAAGGTGCCTTATCTTCTGATCACGTGGCCTTAGAGCCACATCCTTTTGATTACGTGGCCTTAGAGACACATCCTTTTGATCTCGTGGCCATTGAGCCACATCCTTTTGTTCCCGTGGCCGTTGAGACACATCCTTTTGATCATGTGGCCGTTGAGCCACAAGATACCATTTTTATGGCCTCTGGGCCACATGCTCTTCATTTTGTATCTGTTGAGGACCCCATGTGGGTTAAGAATCAACCACCTGATACCCTACATTTCAAACAACCAGATAGAGTTTCACCTCTCGTTCATGTCTGCTATCTTGCTCACTCTCAAGAGACATCAAACGACCACAACGCTTATAAAGGTATTAGGTGGTCTAGCAATTCTGCTTTGTATGTTGCGAGCTCATGCATGTTCATTTTTGGCTCGAGAGATGGTGGGTTCCCATTTGATGTCCCTTGACATATGAAGATGGGAGTCCATTTTTGTACATAGCTATATATATATATATATATATATATATATATATATATATATAAAAGAAGAAGAAGAAGAAGAAGAAGAAGAAAACTCCATGAGCGAGCACTGATTGTTGTGGGCTCCAACCCTTGAGTATTTGGGCCCCTTTTCTTTCATGTATTTTGTCTCCCTTTTTAAGTATCTCACAGGTTTTGAGGAGAATTTGGGTTGTGTCCATCAACATAACCACGAACTTCCTTTTGCGCTCCATGTTGGTGAGATCTTTCCTTCTTCATGCATAAATCCATGCAGTATCTTGCTCGCATTCATTGAGGACAATGCATGAAGTAGGTGTGGGGGTGTTTTATGTGTGTACATAATCGAGTCTTTTTCCTTTGATTTTGTTTTCTTTTGTGTGTATTGATAGGGTCATGTTAGTGTGCTGCATTTAATAATGATATATCTGTTTGCCATGATCCTTGCATGACTTGTCTTCTTTTGCTTGCCTAGTGCTTTACAATTTCCACATTTCTTTCAAAATCTTCATGTGTTGCGAAAGAAAATGTTTTGTGAGTTTTGCGTGTGTTTAGCATGTGCAAAACCGTTGAGAGGCAAAGTAAAAAGAAAGCTCCCAAAATTGTCTTGATCTTGATGCATTAGGATATCCAGTACGGTGGCTTTAGGATGTAACTAGTCGTTAGGATGCACCCCAGTTTTCCTTCGGGGGGCGAGTAATCATAGGTTTTCAGTGCTCAAACATTTAAAGAAGTCCACCCTAAACCTAGTGAGTCTATAATTCGTGTCTCTGTTAATTTAAGGGAGTTTGTTGTAGTCAAGGACCCTTTAAATCTTGTTGTGAGACATTAAGTGTAGGGGTTGTGGTTCATGTGTAGATAAGAAATAAGCAAGTAGGTGTTCTCTCTTTTCGCACGGCTCCTATCACTCGGGAAACTAGGTCTGAGGGGACTATGTGCCTGGTGCTTTCGAGTCATCTGACTTGGGATGTGCCGACCGAACTCTCGTTACACGGGTGGTAGGGATTGCCCTATGTAGAGATTTGGGGAAAGATGTACGTGATAGTGTAAGTCCTCATGGGCAATAATGCACGAAACCTTACCCTGGGAGAATGAAGCTCCAACTAATAAAAAGAAAAAAAGAAAAAAAAATTGAGGGAAGAAACAAAAAAAATAAAAAATGGTAATGCAAATAAGAACCTTAAGGGACCGTATCACTTGAGGATGATGAGGTTGTCCATGTCTTTCACTTAATTCCTTATTTAGCTTGCATGAATGGTTCATTAGGCTAGGTGTGTGGACTGATTACCTATATAGAGTCGGCCCGTAAGATTACCACGTCCAATGATCGACAAAATATGTCCAACGAGTCGAGTGTCTAGATTGAATAATGCATCTTGTTTGGATTTTGTGGGTATATCCGCTGAAAACCCTCAGGAGACAACACTTCTCCTCCTTGACAAAAAGGAGGTTTAACGGCTTGTTGCACGTGCTAAGTGCAACCGTGATTCCTACGAAAGTGAGTTAGGATTTCTTGTTTCTCGTTGCTTTTCTCGGGACTAGAAAAAACATAGGTGTGGGGGCATTTGATTGAAATCATTTCATTCTTATATTTGTATCTTATATCCATTATCTTACACCTAAGCAATGCTACATGACGAGTTTTATGTTTGAATTTCAGAAATAAATAGGTTTGAAGAGATGAAGCATAAAAGGACACAAAAGCAGGGGAAAAGACTAAATTGTGAGACCTGGGGACTAAGATGCAAGGGAGAAGGACCTGAACGTATGACTGAAGGACCAAAGGGCAAAACAGAAAACTGCACACCATCATGGGGAGTATTTTGGCAATTTGACTTGGGTCGGAGCTCCAATAAACGAAGTATATGCATCAAAGACAAACAAAGACATCCAGAAAAGCCCACAACAAATTAGAGATGGGACCGCTAATTGGCGGTCTGTTTGGCTCCGAATCTGCTAAGCTTTGGCCGGCATGTGTATTAGAGTGTGTTTATTCTATTTCTGGTATATGTTTAGTACCATACCGGGGCATTGTCCCGGATTACATTTTTCTATGGCTACAAATAAAACTCTCCCTCCTCTCTTGTAACCCATCTCTCTCTTGGTGGCCATCTTCCCTACTAAGAGTGAAGCCTTGAAGCAAAACTCTGGTGGAGGAAGGGCTGCTTGTAATTTGGAGTGAGTAATAAAATAAGTTTTGTAGTTATTTGTTGTTTGCTTTAGTTTTTGCATTGCTTAGTTAATTTCGTTTCTTATGTCTTGCATGTTTCTTTAGTTTTATGTTCTTTTAGTTTCTTTAATAATTCTTGCTTGCTTAGTCTAGTTTAATTTCAGTAGAATGTTTCATTTTAATGTAGGTTGTAGTGTAATCGTAAGTGAGTAGTTCAATCCCCATTTGGGGGGTGGAGAAATATGTGATGTGATCATGTGGTGTATTTGGTGTGTGTTATTTTAATCCCTTGAGCCTTATATGATTTCCATAACCATCTAATGGGATTTCACTCTTATCTTTGATATGCTAATGCTCTTGAATGAAGCTTAGCTTATGCTTAGACTAGTGGACCTATTTTATGGGGAATGATAAGGTGAGGATATGGATGGAATTAATATTGGAAACACAATTTGTAGTGTATGTACTCTTGTTGCCTTTACCTTGGTTAATGTCTTGTATGTTTTAATGATAATGTGTTATCTTAATTCATGTGGAGGCATAGTTGGGTCAAGTCTTTATACATGATTTCATTTAGCTTCATTCCAATTATTGTCTTGTATGTTTTAATGATATGATCTTATCTTATTTCATGTGGAGGCAAAGTTGGATTTAGTTTTATGATTTCATGCACTACATGTTGTGAGGAGCATAATTGAACAAACACACAAACACATCTTTATATTCACATTATTTCTCTACCCGCTTTGGGGTTTTGTTTTATTGCTTATCTTCTATTTACTTTCGCATTGTAGTGTAGTTTGATACTCAATCCTTTCTCTCCTTTCTTTCCCACTCACCTTCGCACAAACCAAAAGTCGACACACCTCCTTGTGGATCGACCCGTATGTGCCACCGCTTCAATGCGGTCGTGCACTTGCGGTTTAATATAAAACAAATCAATCAATTACATATATAGAGTTGATTGACATCATTTCATGCTTATATTTGTATGTTATATCCATTATCTTACACCTAAGCAATGCTACGTGACGAGTTTTATGTTAGAATTTCAGAAATAAAAAAGGTTTGAAGAGAAGAGCCATGAAAGGACCCAAAAGCAGGAAAAACGACTTAATTGTGAGACCTGGGGACTAAGATGCAAGGTAGAAGGACCTGAAGGTAAGACCGAAGGACCTAAGAGCAAAACAGAAAACTCCACACCATCATGAGGGAGTATTTTGACAATTCGATTCGGGTCGGAGCTCCAATAAACAACGTAGATGCATCCAAGACCAAGCAATACTTCAAGCAAAGCCCAGCACAAAAACCAAATGGATCTGGAGCTTATAGACCGCTAATTGGCGGTCCAGACAGCTCTAGATCCGCTAAGATTTGTGGAGCACGTGTATTAGTGTATTCTTATTCTATTTGCCGTATTGGTTTAGTCCCACATCGGGGGATTGTCCCGGATTAGCTTTTTCCATGCCTATATATAGAACTCTTCACCTTCCATTGTAACTACCCATTGCTTGGTGGCATTCTCTCTACTAAGGAGTAAGCCTTGAAGCAAAACTCAAGGTGGAGAAGAATGCTACCTTCAATGTGAGTCATTGTTAATAAAATAATTGTTCTAGTTTCTTTTAATCTTGTGTTATAATTTATGCATGCTTGTTTAGTCTTTTCTTTCCTTTTAAGCTTCTTTAATACACCTTTCTTGCTTAGTTAAATTTCCTTTCAGTATGTTTCATTTTGTTAATGTAGGTAGTGTGATGATTAGTGAGTAGTTCCATCCCCATTTGGGGGGTGGAGAAATATGTGATAGGATTATGTAATGTAGTACTGTGTGTTATCTTAATCCTTTGAGCATTATATGATTTCCATAACCATCTAATGGGATTTCACTCTTGTCTTTGATATGCTAATGCTCTTGAATGAAGCTTAGCATATGCTTAGATTAGTGGACCTATTTTATGGGGAATGATGAGGTAAGGATAAGGATGGAATTAATATAGGAAACATGACTTGTAGTGTATGTGCTCTTGTTGCCTTGGCCTTGGTTAATGCCTCGTATGTTTTAATGATATAGTCTTATCTTAATTCATGTGAAGGCATAGTAAGGTCTACTCTTTATAAATGGGTTCATTTAGCTTCATTCCAATTATTGTCTTGTATGTCTTAATGATGTAGTCTTATCTTATTTCATGTGGAGGCAAAGTTGGATTTAGTTTTATGATTTCATGCACTACATGTTGTGAGGAGCATAATTGAACACACACACACACACATCTTTATATTCACATTATTTCTCTACCCCCTATGGGGTTTAGTTTTATTTCATATCTTCATTTCCTTTTGCATCTTAGTGTACTTTAGTGTAAGCAACCTTTCTCTCCTTTCTTTACCACTCGCCTTAGAACAAACCAAAAGTCGACACACCTCCCTGTGGATCGACCCGTATTTGCCACCGCTTCAACGTAGTCGTGCACTTGTGGTTTAAATAAAACGAATCAATCAAGAGTCAGCCAGTAGAATTACCGTGTCCGATGATCGACGAAAATAAGCTCATCGAGTTGTGTTTCTAGGTTGATTAATGCATCAATGTTCGGATTTTGTGGGTATATCGACTGAAAACCCTCAGGAGACAACACTCCTCCTCCTAGGAGACGAGGAGGTTTAACGGCTCGTTGCACGTGCTAAGTGCAACCGTGATTCCTACGAAAGTGAGTTAGGATTTCCCAGTTCTTCGTATACTTTTTCATTTCTTTCATTTTTCTCTTTCTTTGTTTTGCTCGGGACTAGTAAAAATTAGGTGTGGGGGGTATTTGATAAACATTACTTCATGCATTCATTTGTGTCTTATATCCATTATCTTGAACCTAAACAATGCTACGTAACAATTTTTATGTTTGAGTTTGAGGAATAAGCAGGTTTGAGGAGAAGAAGCAAAAAAGGACCTAAAAGAAGGAAAAAGGACTGAGTTGTGAGACTTGGGGACTGAGATGCATGGGAGAAGGACATGAATGTAATACCAAAGGACCAATGAGCAACTAAGAAAAGTCCACACCATCATGAGGAGTATTTTAGCAATTCGATTCAGGCCTAAACTCCAAAAACCGACTTGGGTGCATCACACATGAAGAAATCACTCCAGCAAAGCCCACCCAAAATCCAGACCGGATCCGGACTTTATAGACCGCCACTTAGTGGTTTGGGACTGTTGATTGGTGGTCGGGTTGGCTCCGGATCCGACACGCCTCGGGCAGATCATGTATTAGGGAGGTTTATATCTATTTATGGTGTTGTATTAGTCCCACATCGGGGGATTGTCCCTGATTAGCTTTTTCAATGACTATAAATAGAACTCATCATCTTCCCTTGTAAACTACTACATACTTGGTGGCTATTCTCTCTGCTCGAAGTGGTGCCTTGGAATAAATACTCAAGTCGGGAGATGCTACTTGTATTGTGAGTCTGAAGTAAATAAAAGTTTCTTTGTATGTTGTTTCTTTTATGTTGCTTGCATGCTTAGTTTAATTTCATTTCAATTATCTTAGTAGACTTCGTTAATATGGTTTCCTTTCTTAAGATTATAATTAGTTTAATGTGTAGGGAGTAGTTACATCCCCTTTGGGGGGTGGAGTTGATGTTTTATACATGCAATAGAGAATGAAAATTAATGTTTTGTTTTGAAATGTGTTGATAAACATGAATGTATGCTTGCTTGTTTAAAATAGAACACTTTACTTGATGGGTCTTGCCACAACTCTTAAACACCTCTCATGCTTGTTTAGGTTTTGAAATAACCAAACTTGTGTATGTGAATGTTTATCAAATAGGTTAGTGATTGGATTGATAGGTTTTGCAATGACCATTAGACACCTCCTATGCATGAGAGCAATATCTACATTTGTGCCTATTGAAATGCATTATTCACAATCTCTTTGCATGTGTGAACTCACTCCACCCCTTAGGAGTTTTTTCATCTCTGATTTCCAGCTTACTTATCAAGTTTCATAATTTAGTTTTAGTCCATCGTTTGTTGTTATCTTTTGCATGTGTTACTTACTAGTCTAGAGTAGCGTGGCTTAGCGTAATCTACAACTCTTCTCCCCTTTTTTGCCATCTGATTTCGGTTAAACCAGAGGCTGCTCACCTCCCTGCAGATGACCCGTACTTGCCCCGTCTTCACCGACGGTTGGACACTTGCGGTCCAAATTTAAAACGATTAAACAGTCTGCAAATCTCAAGAGATTTGCTCTTCCTGATGTGGCAGCCATGTCACCCCACCTACACACCTCATCCCTACATGCCTACTCAAGGTCCAAGCCAACCCACACACGTGACTTGCACCTAATTGTCCCGATTAAGTCAATCGATTGCAAAACCACCAAACGGGTCGCACCCGCTTACGAATCAATTTAACTCGCCCAAAAGAAAACATTTTCCCGAAGGGAAACTTTTTCCGAACCCAAGCATAAAATCACAAAAATACATCAAGCATAAAGATACACACATAAATAAGTATAAGGATGAAATAAGACTTAATAGTGTAGTAGGAGAGCGGGTCGTACAACCTACCCCCCTCAACAAAATTTTGTCCTCAAAATTTGCTATCCCTAACTATCAACAAAAGCTAGGGATACAAATTCCTCACATCATCCTCACGCTCAAACCACAACAACAAAAGCTATAAGACGATGAAATACAAGTGCAATGACAACCAATGATTCTTAGAACAAATCATGAACCAATCACAAGAATCTAACAACTACTAATAAGTGAAAATATGATTTGTGGACAGAAATTTAACTATGAAAATCACCTAAAGTCCAGCAAGTAGTATTGTATAATCGTATGACACATTGACAACAACTAATCAGGAAGGTCACATGAAATCCATCAAGTAATAATGTATGAACCTATGATACATTGACAATCATAAAATTTCCAGCAACTAATATGTACATATATATGCGACATCTTGACAGTAATTATCATGAGGATCATATAATTTCCAGCAACCAATTAATACAAGCATATGTGACGTCTTAGCAGCAACTAAACATACATAACATATTGTATTTAACAGCAAGCTAATCATGAGATCATATAGTTCCAGCAACTAAAATATACATAACATACATGAAATGTGTCAAGACAATAATTAAATGAAGAAGGAATTACAAGCTCTCTATAGATAAACATACATGCACATCGTATATTTAGGCAGCAAATAAATCATGGAATGAAAACAAGATCTCAATGGATATATATCTACATGCACATGACGTGTATAGAAAGCAATAAAGCATGTAATAATACTAGATCTCGATATATCATACATATGCACAAGATGCATCTACTCAACAATTAAATCATACAATGATAACAAGATCTCCGTAGATTTATATACCTCTACATGCAGATGAGGGTATGAGGACAGCAAATCAGTTATGGAATGAGGACATGATCGCAATGGGAATATGTCTTCATGCGCATGATGTATGAGGATAGAAAATAAAACATGGAAATAATTACAAGATCTTGATAGACAATACTCATGCCCAAGATATATCTAGGTACCAATTAAATCATGTTATAATAACAAGATCTCCATGGATTTCTATATTTACATGTACATGATTTATGAGGACAACAAATTAAATATGTGATTATAATAAGATTTTGATGGTTAAATATACATGTGCATGATGTATCTAGACAACAACTAAATCATGAAATCATAGTCATAAGATCACAACATAAACTTACTCGCATGCACCTACATCAGCATACCCATAACAACAACAACAACAATTATAATAAATTTGGTAAAGCACATGCTATTGTAATCATGGATCATGGAAATCGAACATGCAACCAACAGGAGCAATGGGTCATGATGAGATAATTATACAACATTTACTTCAATCTATAGTAACACATACATGGGTTTTGAATTTATTCAAGCACGAATCTAAATATAATTAGGAAAAATATGATACTATAACGTGGCTGATTTCAGGCCTCATCAGGCACGACATCGTGGCTGCAAACTCAACCTATAATCGTATGTAAGCACTTGAAATTTACATTACTTGCACTAAATATTAAACATATTAAGATTGAGACTATATTAATAATATAAGATCCCACAATGCAATTGATTGATCTCGTTTTATATTTAACCGCAAGTGCACGGCCGCGTTGAAGCGGTGGCAAATACAGGTCGTCCACTGGGAGGTGTGTCGACACTTGGTTTGTGCAAAGGCGAGAGGTAAACAAAGGGAAGAAAGGTTGGTTACACTAAACTACACTAAGGTGCAAATGGAAATGGAAGAAAAGCAAGAAAACTAAACCCCAAAGGAGGTAGAGAAATAATGTGAACATAAAGAAGTGTGTGTGTGTTCATTAAGCTCCTCACAACATGTAGTGCATGAAATCATAAAACTACATCCAACTTTGCCTCTACATGAATTAAGATAAGACTACATCATTAAAACATACAAGACAATAATTGGAATGAAGCTACATGAACTCAAGTATAAAGACTATACCCTACTATGCCTCTACATGAATTAAGATTTCACTACATCATTAAAACATACAAGACATTAGCTAAGGTAAAGGCAACAAGAGCACATACACTACAAATTGTGTTTCCAATATTAACTTCATCCATATCCTAACCTTATCATTCCCCATAAAATAGGTCCACTAATCAAAGCATAAGCTAAGCTTCATTCAAGAGCATTAGCATATCAAAGATAAGAGTGAAAACCCATTACATGGTTATGGAAATCATATAAAGCTCAAGGGATAAAGATAACACACACTTAATACACTACATGATTATATCACATATTTCTCCACCACCCAAAATGGGGATGAAACTACTCAGTACTCATTACACTACTGATTAGACTAAGTAAAGAAAACATTTAACTAAGATACTAAAATTACTAAACAAGAGATTAAACAAAGTAAAGCAACCCACACAAAACAAGCAACATAACAAAACAAGATTAAAAGAAACAAATAAACTTTTATTAACAATGACTCACATTGAAGGCAGCACTCTTCTCCACCTTGAGTTATTGCTTCAAGGCTCACTTCTTAGTAGAGAGAATGCCACCAAACAATGGGTAATTACAATGGAAGGTGAAGAGTTCTATTTATAAGCATGGAAAAAGCTAATCGGGGACAATCCCCTGATGTGGGACTAAACCAATACAGAACATAGCCTAAACGAACATTAATACAAGTCCAGGAGAAATTTCGACGGATCCTGAGCAATATGGACTGCCAATTAGCGGTCCAAAATCTTCGGATCGTGTTGGAATTTGTTGTGGGCTTTTCTTTCTGGTATTGTTTGTCTTTGATGCGGTTACTTGACTTGTTGGAGCTCCGACCCGACTCGAATTGGTAAAATACTCCCCATGATGGTGTGGAGTATTATGTTTTGCTCTTAGGTCCTTCGGTCTTACGATCAGGTCCTTCTCCCTTGCATCTTAGTCCCCAGGTCTCACAATTAAGTCCTTTTTCCTGCTTTTGGATCCTTTCATGGCTCTTCTCTTCAAACCTCTTTATTCCTGAAAACTAAACATAAAACTCGTCACGTAGCATTGCTTAGGTGTAATATAATGGATATAAGATAGAAATATGAGCATGAAATGATGTCAATCAAATACCCGCACACCTAAGTTTTTGCTAGTCCCGAGCAAAACAAAGAAAGAGAAAAGCAAACGAGAAACAAGAAATCCTAACTCACTTTCGTAGGAATCACAGTTGCACTTAGCACGTGCAACAAGCCGTTAAACCTCTTTGTTGCCAAGGAGGAGGAGTGTTGTCTCCTGAGGGTTTTCAGCGGATATACCCACAAAATCCGAACAAGATGCATTATTCAATCTAGACCTCGACTCGTTGGAAATATTTTGTCGATCAATGGACGCGGTAATCCTACGGGCCGACTCTATATAGGTAATCAGTCCACACCTAGCCTAATAAACCATTCGTGCAAGTTAAATAAGGAATTAAGTAAAAGACATGGACAACCTCAAGATCCTCAAGTGATACAAAGTGTAAGGTCCATTAAGGTTCTTATTTGCAATACCATTTTTTTTCTTTTTGTTTCTTTTCACATAATTTTTTTTTCTTTTTATTAGTTGGAGCTTCATTCTCCCAGGGTCAGGTTTCGTGCATCATTGCCCATGAAGACTTACACTATCACGTACACCTTTCCCCAAATCTCCACATAGGGCAATCCCTACCACCCGTGTAACGGGAGTTCGGTCGGCGCATCCCAAGTCAGATGACTCGAAAGCACCAGGCACAAAGTCCCCTCAGACCTACTTTCCCGAGTGATAGGAGCCGTGCGAGAAGAGAGAACATCTACTCACTTATTTCTTATCTACACATGAACCAAAACCTTTACACTAATGTCTCACAACAAGATTAAGAGGGTCCTTGACTACAACAAACTTCCTAAATTAACAAACACGAATTATTGACTCACTAGGTTCAGGGTGGACTTCTTTGAATGTTTGAGCACTGAAACCCTATGATTACTCACCCCCAAAGGAAAACTGGGGTGCATCCTAACGACTCGATAAATCCTAAAGCCACGTACTAGATATCCTAATGCATCAAGTTCAAGACAATTTTGGGAGCTTTCTTTTTACTTTGCCTCTCAACGGTTTTGCACATGCTAAACACACGCAAAACCCACAAAACATTTTCTTTCGAAAACACATGAAGATTTTGAATGAAATGTGAAAATTTTGAAGCACTAGGCAAGCAAAAGAAGACAAGTCACCCAAGGATCATGGCAAGCAGATATATCGATATTAAATGCAGCACACTATCATGACCCTAACAATGCAAACAAAAGAAAACAAAATCAAAGGAAAAAGACTCAACTATGTACACACGTAAAACACCCCCCCACACCTACTTCATGCATTGTCCTCAATGAATGCAAGCAAGATACTACATGGATTTATGCATGAAAAAGGAGAGATCTCACCAACGTGAAGTACAAAGGGAAGTGTATGGCTATGTTGATGGACACAACCCAAATTCCCTCAAAACCTGTGAGATGCTAAAGAAAGGGTACAAATACATGAAAGAAATGGAGCCCAAATACACAAGGGTTGGGGCTCACAACAATCGATGATCACTGAAGGAGACTTTTATTGAACTTTTTTTTTATATATAACTATGTACAAACATAAGTTCCCATCTTCATTTGTCAAAAGACATCAAATGGGAACCTCAAGAGTGGGTCAATGCACTTGGAAAGGGAACATGACACCACGCGGGGCCAAAATACTCATGCGTGGGCCCCCTTCACAAAGAGCACCAGATGAAATGAGAGGTTCGTGAATTGGACGCAAAGGCGTCTCATTCAAAGGATCAAACTGAAAGAGCTTGAACCTCTCGAGAGTTTGGGAAGTAAGGGGCAACGGAAGAAGAATCTCTCCCGTTGCGGAACTGAAGTTATGATCATCAATCCAAACTCTCCAACCAACAGGCTGGTGGGTTGGAACGAGGTCAAGCACCTCGTTATGCATGTCCAACTCACCACGAGAACAGGAAGTGGGTCTCATACCCAAGGTATCCTCCAAGGAACTCCTAATACCCTCATGAGCAATGTAGTTGTTTGATGTTCCATCATTTCCAAGATGATCAGGAACAATAGTGAGAGGCAAACTCTCATCAGGTTGTTTGAAATTGAGGGTACTAGGGAGCTCTTGCTCCACCAGAGGTGGGTCCTTAAGAGGATCAAAATGAAGATCATGTGGCTCAAGGGCCACGGGACAAAAAGATAAGGCACAATCCTGTGCCGACTCATAATGAAGCTGGTCCAAGTTATTCTCAATTTGAATCGAATCCTCCACTAAGTGATCGTGAATTGAAACCCCAAGTCCCTCAGACTGACAAGGAGTTTGACTTTGAAAGGTTGTGCTTTGAATTTGTGGATGTGGTGGTGGTTCGATATCAAAACAAGAATCCTCATGTTGACAAGAAAGGTTACTCTCCTCACATTCACGTAATTTCTGCGACATTTGACTCACTTGCAGTGTCATATTTTGTATGGACTGTTGAGTGGTTTCCATGAACGTAAGGAAAGTTTGTTTCAAGGAATCAGGTATGCGGTCAACGATGAGGTCCAAGTCAGAGCTTGGGAAATTTTGAGGTTTGGTGTTGATTGGCTGAGAATGAGTCCAATGATTTGGAGTGGGGTGTTGGTAGAATTCTGGGTATTCGGGAGGAGGATACTGGGTGAACATGAAGTATAAGAATTTGAATAAGAATTGTCTCCCCATGAATCCATCACTCTTGGGTTGTACGCGGATGCGTAATGGTCACATTGAGCATTTTGGGAAAAGGTATGCTCATACTCAGGCTCAGAGGGAACATAAGGACATTCCCTGATAACATGACCACTCAACCCACAACAGTCGCACGGTACGGCTACTGGAGCCGCCGGTGCACTCATGTCGTCTGCCATACGCATGAAAGAGGCCAAAGTTTGCTGTAATGTCTCAGTTTGTTGACCAGCATATGATCCGACATAACTAGATTGTGATCTAGCAGTCGGTGCCTCTCTCATGTTACCCCAATATGAAGACTGCTCAGTCACAAAATTGCGATCGTCCCAACCATACAGGGTGTTAGTCTGAGCCCCCCCAGGTTGCATGGGTCCGGAGTACCAGGGAGAATCGTCCTGGTCCCAACAATCATATGGATGGTCGCCCATGTAACCATCCATCTCAACAAAGAACTCTCGAGTCGATCACTCTCACCACCACGAGGCCAAGCTCGCAAAAAGTGCTCGACTCGACCCTAAAACGCTACTAGAGAGTGTAAAGGGGAGGAGACTAAAACGTAGAAGTAGGTGAGAAGAAGATGACTCAGAGGAGAAGGGAAGAATCCCTAAAGCTAGCGTGGGTAGAGGGATCAGGAAGAAGCCTAACTAGCAAGCACGGCTCAAACAATGAAAGGCAATGGGTCCTTAGGCTAGACGACGCCTAACTTCGAGGTCACTAGCCTCGACACGTCTCACCTCCCTACAACGAGGACCACAATGCCCAGCAAGTGATACCAGATCTGGAGATCCAGTACCTCCTACTATCGACAAGGTAGGAAACGCCGATCAGGTCATGACGGTTTCAACTAGATTACTCTCCTAGTGCACCCGCAATCCTAGGGCCAATGTCTACTTGCTTATAGTTAAGGCTTTATTAAGAGTGATTTTTGGGGCCAAGGAAAGGGTGATGAAATCCCCCACCTTATCTTTTATGGGACAACCCCTCCTTAGTAGCGATTTAATCCTCGATCTAGCAATCAATCGCTCCAATCAAACGCTCTCTCACTCTTGTCCCGATGCACCTTACTAACTAATGCATGAACGAAACATGCATGAATGAGGGATGTGGGTGCACGTACCTCACGCCAGCAATCAACGACAAAATGTAAAGCAAAGAAAAGACAAATGCATGCAAGGTCTACCAATGGTGCATCACCTAGATGGCAAGAAGTCTAATCTTTTGCTTTGAGTTTTATGGTCCAAGTTGATTAAAGGGGATTGAAATTAAATCTGGGAGCAAACTAAAGATCACAGCATGCAAAATTGGGGTCCCAGATAACTAAAGTAAAGTAATAAACCACCAGAAGAAATTTGAGAGCAGGAAGCCCTTACCAGGCCGCCAATTGGCAGTCTCCAACCGCTGATTGGCGGTCTCTTTGTGGCTTCTGTTGCTCAAATTTTCCCAGTAGCCTCCCCTTTATGTTCTGGTTCCCTGAAACTAAACAAAACTGGAAACAAAAAATCAAAAACCCCTCGAATCGTCCAAACCAAGGTCTGGACAGAGCACCTCCCCGGCAACGGCGCCAAAAACTTGATTGATCTCGTTTTATATTTAACCGCAAGTGCACGGCCGCGTTGAAGCGGTGGCAAATACAGGTCGTCCACTGGGAGGTGTGTCGACACTTGGTTTGTGCGAAGGCGAGAGGTAAAGAAAGGGAAGAAAGGTTGGTTACACTAAACTACACTAAGGTGCAAATGGAAATGGAAGAAAAGCAAGAAAACTAAACCCCAAAGGAGGTAGAGAAATAATGTGAACATAAAGAAGTGTGTGTGTGTTCATTAAGCTCCTCACAACATGTAGTGCATGAAATCATAAAACTACATCCAACTTTGCCTCTACATGAATTAAGATAAGACTACATCATTGAAACATACAAGACAATAATTGGAATGAAGCTACATGAACTCATGTATAAAGACTATACCCTACTATGCCTCTACATGAATTAAGATTTCACTACATCATTAAAACATACAAGACATTAGCTAAGGTAAAGGCAACAAGAGCACATACACTACAAATTGTGTTTCCAATATTAACTTCATCCATATCCTAACCTTATCATTCCCCATAAAATAGGTCCACTAATCAAAGCATAAGCTAAGCTTCATTCAAGAGCATTAGCATATCAAAGATAAGAGTGAAAACCCATTACATGGTTATGGAAATCATATAAAGCTCAAGGGATAAAGATAACACACACTTAATACACTACATGATTATATCACATATTTCTCCACCCCCCAAAATGGGGATGAAACTACTCAGTACTCATTACACTACTGATTAGACTAAGTAAAGAAAACATTTAACTAAGATACTAAAATTACTAAACAAGAGATTAAACAAAGTAAAGCAACCCACACAAAACAAGCAACATAACAAAACAAGATTAAAAGAAACAAATAAATTTTATTAACAATGACTCACATTGAAGGCAGCACTCTTCTCCACCTTGAGTTATTGCTTCAAGGCTCACTCCTTAGTAGAGAGAATGCCACCAAACAATGGGTAATTACAATGGAAGGTGAAGAGTTCTATTTATAAGCATGGAAAAAGCTAATCGGGGACAATCCCCCGATGTGGGACTAAACCAATACCAAACATAGCCTAAACGAACATTAATACAAGTCCAGGAGAAATTTCGACGGATCCTGAGCAATATGGACCGCCAATTAGCGGTCCAAGACCGCCAATTGGCGGTCCAAAATCTTCAGATCGTGTTGGAATTTGTTGTGGGCTTTTCTTTCTGGTATTGTTGGTCTTTGATGCGGTTACTTGACTTGTTGGAGCTCCGACCCGACTCGAATTGGTAAAATACTCCTCATGATGGTGTGGAGTATTCTGTTTTGCTCTTAGGTCCTTCGGTCTTACGATCAGGTCCTTCTCCCTTGCATCTTAGTCCCCAGGTCTCACAATTAAGTCCTTTTTCCTGCTTTTGGATCCTTTCATGGCTCTTCTCTTCAAACCTCTTTATTCCTGAAAACTAAACATAAAACTCGTCACGTAGCATTGCTTAGGTGTAATATAATGGATATAAGATACAAATATGAGCATGAAATGATGTGAATCAACAATCATGATAATACAAGTGATAGGCATTCATACATGGATGGATGGCAAGTTACTTCTGATTTCCACTTTTCAGGGCATAGTATCATGCAGATAGCAAAATCAAAATTGTCCGATTAGCCTTTTCATGTAGTGCAATTTCTTGTTTTCAACAACTATGTCATGCGTACCCGTCTAACTTCCTAACAACAATCTAAACATAAAATGAGTAATAGAATGTGTACAATAGTAAAAGATATCATAGTAAAATACTACAAGCATTCGATAGCATGAGTCATAAATTCAAGGACATAAATGTGTTTGAATCTTGCAACTCAGGACATGATTAGAGATTAAAATGGACATGAAACAATGTACGTATCAGTAACACAACATGGTGAAACATGCATATGAGATCAGGAGTCTACATATATCCCAAAATAATATACATGCATGCGTTCGGATTCACACAATAGAATAAGTCATGGAATGACTTACATAAGTCATGGATGAGTACATATTTAATTTCTAAAAGAAAGCATAATGATAATATCAGAGAAGGTATACAAAATCAGATCATGAGTGTGTTTTTGTCACTGCTGGAAGGAAATCAACTCAAACAACAAGTCACCACAACAACACATATAATCCAACCGATTGCACACATCATAATTTCAGAACGTACATGCATTAGAAGCTTGTGATTCAGAATGTGGTCCGAGATTATATGAACAGGAATTAATAGATGAATATATCAATAATATAACATGGAAAGCATACATCTGGAAGTCAGGAGTCTGAGCATATTCATAACCCATGTAAATCTACTTGCCTAAGGATTTGTGCAAAACTAGACGTCATAGGATAAGTAGCATAGCTCTTATACGAATTCTGATATAGTTTCATGTAAGACATAACAAGTCATGTCAAAGAAGGTTTATGGAAATCAGATCATACCCATAACTAAACATTGTTGGGATAAAATCAGACTAAAGAAACTCATAGCAACATTTGAGTTGTTACATGCATCTATACCCAATTGCATCAACGTTTAAATTAAACTATATAACTTATGCTCAAATTCTGTAAAGAATATATCTTAGAGAAATTACAAATCCAAGTATATATATTGATTAGTCATGACAAGGATAAAATCAGACATGATAAATTCCTCTTAACATTCCAAACGATACATGCAACATTCCTTGAACATAAAATCAGATCACAAAGAAGCTAGATTTGAAATTAGTAACATGTCATATGAATGATGCCTGATCGAAATCATGAAATAACACGTGATTATGAGATCTAATATCAGTAAGCATATCTCACAAAAAAATTGAGACTTGATCATTATATCATGCATAAACATAACATCACAAAAGATTACAAAATTCAACACCACAAGGTGATTAACACATCACTCAACATGCAAGCAAAACACCTCCCCAACTAGCTCTCCATGTTCTAGCCCATCTCCTCTGGTTTCTCCAGCAAACAACCAAGGAAAGCATGAGGCCCAAGTCCTGGTAGACAGGGAGGTTTTCAGCCACCTCTGGAACTCGGATGGTGCACCACAGTCCACACAATCGGTGGATCTCCACTAGTGCATACCAAACTTCAGATCACCAAACACAATGGTCATGCACTAAACTTCATCCAACACCCACTCTACATCCTCTTATGTTGAAGGGGTAGGAGCATACCTGAAACTGATGGAGAAGGGCCCCGGAGTTTGCTGGAATCCAGCTGCAGCCGCCTCCCATGCTTGCTAGCTAGTCACCTCTTGCAGTTGCACTTCTTGCTTGTTTAACCAGCTCGACTTATTGGAGATCTCGACACCAAAACGTGGGAGGACGTGAGGGAAATGATAGACACAGATAGGGTTGGGTGGTTTGGTCTCCAAGTACACAAGGCAATCCACCAGAAAGTAATTTAACCAGTGCAAATATGATCTAGCACTATCAAAATGCAATTCTAAAAGATAAGAAATTACCGATAGGGTTTGGGCAAGATGCCCCACTGGAGAGTCTTCAGATTTTGTACACTTTAGAGACCGACCTGCTATGATACCAAGTTGTAACACCCCCTATAACATCCCGAAACAGTGGAAATTTTTTAAAAATTAAACAACCAAGAGATCACCAGATAAAACTCATCAATGGGAATGTTACTCAAACAAATCAATATTCGGTGCACCAAAATACAACAGAGTTTGTCAAAATACATGATTCCAATAATACAACGAAAGATAGGTACAAGTAATCATGACCTCCTCGAAGAGTCCGGAGAGGATCCTGGCCCCAAAATGTGTGTGGTCGCTGTCACCACCCGACAAAACCTACTGCAGTCCTGAAACATGAATCAATCAACGATACCTGAGTTTCCCATTAGGAAGCCCCGTATGCCAAGCTCGCCTAAATGAATGAAACAATACGGTAAATGAACCTATCATACTAGTACCATGTCATGTCAACATCTGCAATGCATTAAATCCCTCCAAGGGTAAACAGGACCTCAGTTCGACAACACAAGTACCCTCAAAGGGTCACCAAGGACATCAGTCCAGTAACAATAACGGGTCTCCCTCGGAAACCTACCATAGGCACATACGGTCATACGGACAGTACACGACGTACCCCACACGCCACTACTCGAGCGAAAGGGATCAGTGATGAGCATCTGCACTTCCACGCAAAGTAACCACGTGGTCTACACCACCCCAACGGAGCCGTAGCCCGGTCGGCCAATCATCCCAAGATAGGTGCTCAATCGGGGATCATCGCCAGAACAACATCGGTGGCATCGCCGACACAACATCGGTGGTACAACATACGTCCGGCACAACATCAGACGACACAACCAAAGTTGGAACATCGTCGACACCATCATCGCCGGCAAAAACCTCGGCGGAATCGCCGGCACATCCTCGGCGGTACAACATACGTCCGGCATAACGTCGGACGGTCCAGACCGTAGTCTGTCGGGCCATCATGCTCCACGAGCCATGCATCAACATGCATTGGGATCCGTGATCCCTCAGGTCTGCTACTCTATAGAGAGTCAGGCGACAACACGTCACACCACTGTCCATCAACGGAGGTGGCGCGACCCATGTCTCCACACTCTTGCACACGGCGGTCCCTCGGCAGGCATGAGCAACGTACCCACCGTCACCTACCGGCTCACGCTCAAAGCAAGGATACGGGTTTCTGTGGACAGAGTTGACACAACACAAGGACCACGAATTCAGTTCTGCGCACAAACGGTCGACCGAAAAAGCCTAACCGGTCGATCGTTCCCAATAGGTTCGGTCGAACGGAGGTATGCAACAGTCGAACTCTCTGCGCATCACTTAAGTCCAAAAGGTCGGACAACAATCTAAAACCGGTCGACCGAATACGATGTCCATATCCGGAGTTGGTCAAAATCACACAAGAATATTCGGTCGACCGACTCAGTGGTCCTGCTGACCGAAAACTACCAGGGTCATCCGAATAGTCTACGTCATATAACGGTCGAACAATATAACAAAAACGGTCGAACATCATGCATATTAATCAAGTACACTTAAGTTCCAGTCGAACCAAAAGCTAGGGACGGTTGACCAAAATCCAACAGAAAGTCTCCCACCCACAAGCACACATGTAACCGGTGGACCGCCACACGGCATCGTTCGACCGGTGTTGGTTAAAGTTGGGCAAAATAGTAAAATTAGTAGACCGCTCGAAGGCATCGGTCGACCGTTGATCGACAGCAACCCCGCGCCTGCCAAGGATTTTACGTCATTTCACGTCGCCAACGAGGTCTCCGACCCCCCACGAGCGACCACAACAGCACCCCAACGTGGGTGAGTAACAACAACAAATAATGAACCGGCATACCTCAACGGAAGAAGGAGCACACCAGAGTTTGCTCAACGATGACGCCCGATCGCAACCTTCGCACACACGTGCTTCACGTCCACGCCTCCTCGACTCGAAGCTCGCCTCTACACGCCGGAGTGATCTCCACCACCTATGGATCGCCGGAAAAAGGAAGAGAAGGTGAGAGAGTGGTTGAGTGAAGGAAAGGAGAAGAAAGGAAGAATGATGGTTTTCTCCTAAAAACCAACCCAACCAACAGTAAGCGGCCCCTACACCCATCACCCATCACTATTCCTCCTTCCATTTCCCATGCAAAACCTCCACTAATCAAGGGATTAGTGGTAAGCAAGGGTTAGGGTCTAACACCCCCGGTCTCGTGGGTACGCACACTCAGACGAAAACTTGATTGAATGTTTTAAAATACGGATCGATCCACAGGGAGGTGTGTCGACTATGGTTAATTAGAAGGCGAGTGGGAAAGAACTGTGAGCTAAAACCTCAATATGGGATCATGATTCCTACCTTCACTATCAATAAGGGGGATTTGTATATTTTTATATGTCAATTCGAGGAGGTATGCTCCATGTTCAAGCTTCAACAGCTTGATGAGGATTCAGTCTGGTTGAGGATGATTTCTTTCACGTTGAAGGATAACGCAAAGAAATGGATGTACAGCCTCCCGACGAACTCGATTCGTTCCTGGGATGACTTCGCGACTGACTTTCTGAAGAGATTCTTCCCTCATTGGAAGACTCAACAGATACGGCACGAGATACACAAAATGTATCAGACTGAGACTGAATCGTTTCATACTTTCTTTGAGAGGTTCAAGGACCTTCTCTTGCAGTCCTCATCATGGAATTGAGTTGTGGTAGCTATGGCAAATTGTTAATGAGGGCCTCAACTAGAACACCCGCACATTGTTAGAGTCAATGTGTCAAGGTGATTTCCAAATGAAATCCATCGATGAGGCATGAGACACTTTTGAATTAATGGCTGAACGTACCTTTGAGTGGGACACCATGAGAGAGCTACCACCATTAGAGAACCAATGCAAATATGATCTATCACTATCAGAATGAAATACTAAAACATAAGAAATTCCTGACAGGGTTTGGGCGAGATGCCCCACTGGAGAGTCTTCAGATTCTGTACACATAATAGACCGACCTGCTATGATACCAAGTTGTAACGCCCCTGGTCTCGTGGGTACGCACACTCAGAAGAAACACTAGTGTCGTGATCAGAGGCCTCCGCGATAACCAAAGGAGTTACAAAGAAACTGACAACAACTGACTCAACTACATACAAATATAAACACATACATGCATAACTGACATATAAAGAACAGAAACGAGTGAATATCCATATATGAAAAGAGTCAATACAATACTTGAGTTTCAAAGGAAATACAATAACATAAGCGGAAACAAACGATAACTGAAGACTATGGCCGACATGTCCCTCGTGTACATAATCTTCAACACTCGTCCAGTCTGCTTTGTGGGAACCAAAGTACCTGCAAGCACCGCATTAACGTATGCATGAGTTTTAAATTAAGAAAACCCAGTATGCCACAGCCAAGGAAGAACAGAAATATATCATGAAGTCTAACCAGACATGCATTAGAAACAGAACAGAAAAGCTTCAAATGCAACAGAAGGCTACGACTCCATAAGTCGTGCCAGTCAGGCGAACCCAAACACATTCCTCGAAAGGAACCAGAACACCAGCCATGTTGGTCAGAAGCGGGTCACTCGACAGTGACCCACCGCTTGGCACCAAGCGGTACGCCGGATAAATTTCCCAATTCACGGAAATAAACCTACATGGTGTCATTGCGAACTTGGGAACACCTAAACTGAGACAGTACGTTTGCCCAGGACTTATCTTACGCCTGGCATGTGAAGCTAGAGGACCCAACCGTGGCTCGTCGGCCCAGAAAATAGAACACGCCTAGAAATATTTTATCGGATTATATGCAACGCAAGCTACCTAAGGATCTTTAAATCTACTGTAGCTATAAATTCCAGAACAAGCTTAAGGAAGGGTATACGAATACCTCCATGAAGCTCCAAACAAATTCAGACGCCATAACATTAAGATCAGAATGCAAAAGCACTCTCTAAAGCAATCAATCATAAACGAGATCGATATATCAACACGACAACTAAACAATTGATCTACCGCATGATATAGATGTTATAAGGTCTGAAATCCTATGCGTCATACATATCCACAACAACATACTTCATATCAGTAACATAACATGTAAAAGAAGTAATGGAACATGTACAATAGTGGGAAGTATCATAAACATCACAAGAAATCTATATCATGCATCATAAATTTCAGAACATATGTATATGATAGGAACTTGGTGTTTCAGACTAGATCAGAGATTATGTGAATCAAATCATGAGATAATGCATGAACAATGGTCTGAAATCAGCAAATAATTTATAGGAGATTATGTGAAGATAATCACTATGCAATGCTAGCAGTTATGATATAAAATCGGCAAACTCATTATGGCATATGGTCTGAACATAGACCTCAACTAATCCATGATTATGTGACTTATGGTCAGCAAACAATTCGTGGAATATTATCTGAATGAAACAAAGAAGTAATGCAAGTATACGTGACCTAATAATAAGCAAACAAGGCATGGGATATTGTCTGAATATAGTTAGTAATTATTGCGTGGATATGTGATCTATATCAGCCACTATGTAATGAAAGCTTATTTGACTATAGTCACTAAATAATGCATGAATATATGTCATATAACCCACAACATATCGGGAGAATCATCAAATTATGGTCACAAAATAATGCAAGACATATGATAAAAAATCAGAACAAATCAAGCAATATTCTTGGGACAATATATTTGGATCACGCATAGATATAAGATCTGAAATCAGAGGTCATTCACGAGACTATAAACATAACAAGTCATAAAATCATACTAGGAAGAGAACTCACAAATCAGTAATACATACAGGAGAGTGAGTATGCTACAACAAGTTAAACATGATAACAGACCACCAAAAGATCTCAAGATCAAACCACACGAGTAGGGTTGCAACTCACGCAAGATGCATGCAACAACCCTACCCAACATTGTCCCCACGGTCCAGCCTCCTACCTACTAACTTCTCCATCAAACGACCAAGGAACACATGGAGTAGGGGACGTGCTAGGGGGAAGAATGCACGGTCTGCCATCCGAGTTGCACCACAGCCCACACAATCGATAGAACTCTAGTTGTGCAAACCCTAACCCTCATGACCGACCAGCCACTAGTGTTGTGCGGAACTCCACCCAATACCCACCACCACATCCTATTCTAACGGCTAGAGGCATACCTGATCAGCAAGGAAAAGACTGAGCTTTGCCGGAGATCACCACTCCTCTTCTAGCCGCACAAATGATGCCCACTTGCTTGCTCTACCAATCTTCTCGGGGACCAGTCCAGTAGTTCGCCGGAGTGGGTGGTGGTGGTGGTCTGGGGTGGATGGCATGGAGAAGGGAAGGGTAGAGAGGTATGGGATGGCTGGTTAGGGTTGTATTTGTCTCAAGGAAACCAACACAAAGGGCAAGGAGTGATTGCAATTGAAGGCCAATCAAAACTTACCTAAAAGCTCTCACTTCAAAAGTTTGCAAATCTCAAGAGATTTGCTCTTGCTGATGTGGCAGCCACGTCACCCCACCTACACACCTCAGCCCTACATGCGTACTCATGGTCCAAGACAATTCACACACGTGACTTGCACCCAATTGACCCGATTAAGTCAATCGATTGCAAAACTACCCGACGGGTCGCACCCACCTACTAGTCAATTTAACACGCCCAAAAGGAAACCTTTCCCAGAAAGGAAACTTTTTCTGAACCCAAGCATAAAATCACTAAAATATATCAAGCATAAAGATAGCACACAAATAGGTATAAGGATGAAATAAGACTTAACAGTGTAGTAGGAGAGCGGGTCTTACATCGCATTTGCATGCTCAGTATCACTTAGAGCGTAAGCACATTCCAAGTCATTTTGTCTCATAATACTTGTAACGTCCCGTCCCCGATCCCGCATCGAACCTGGGTCCCGGTCCATCACACGATGCACCCTAACAACACCCACCAATTGCCACAAAACTTAAGTTGGTAAGTGATTGACATCATTTCATGCTCATATTCGTATCTTATATCCATTATCTTACATCTAAGCAATGCTATGTGATGAGTTTTATGTTATAATTTCAGAAATAAAGAGGTTTGAAGAGAAGAGCCATGAAAGGACCCAAAAGCAAGAAAAAGGACTTAATCGTGAGACCTGGGGACTAAGATGCAAGGGAGAAGGACATGATCGTAAGACCGAAGGACCTAAGAGCAAAACAGGAAACTCCACACCATCATGGGGAGTATTTTGGCAATTCGATTCGGGTCGGAGCTCTAACAGACCAAGTAGATGCATCCAAGACCAAACAATACTTCAAGCAAAGCCCACAAAGAAAACCAGACGGATCTAAAGCTTATCGACCGCCAATTGGCGGTCCATATAGCCCAGGATCCGTTTAGTTTTCTGTAGCACGTGTATTAGTGTATGCTTAGTCTATTTTTGGTATTGGTTTAGTCCCACATCGGGGGATTGTCCCCGATTAGCTTTTTCCATGCTTATAAATAGAACTCTTCACTTTCCATTGTAATTACCCATTGTTTGGTGGCATTCTCTCTACTAAGGAGTTAGCCTTCAAGCAAAAACTCAAGGTGGAGAAGAATGCTACCTTCAATGTGAGTCATTTGTTAATAAAATAATTCTTCTAGTTTCTTTTAATCTTGTCTTTTAATTTGTGCATGTTTGTTTAGTCTTTCCTTTCCTTTTAAGCTTCTTTAATACTTCTTGCTTTCTTAGTTAACTTTCATTTCAGTATTATGCTTTCTTTTGTTAATATAGTTAGTGTAATGAGTAGTGAGTAGTTCCATCCCCTTTGGGGGTGGAGTAGATGTATGTACATGTTATGTAGGTGGTATGAATGCTTAATATGAATGTTTTGTGACAAATATTAGTATGCTTGCTTGAATTATTAAGAACCTTACTTGATGGTTTCTGCCATAGCTTAAGTACATTCCATGCTTGTCTAAGTGTCTTAATAACAACCTTGCATTGCTCATATTAATCACCTTGCATTGCCCATGTTGTTGTTTCTTTATGAGTCGGCACATGATTGTGCCTTATCTTCTTGTCCCGTGGCCCTTGAGCCACATGATCTTATTGTTGTACCTCCTCAGGACTCACCTCTGGTCGAGTAAGAGCTCCCTATTCCCCTCAATTTCAAACAACCTTGTGAGAGTTTGCCTCTCACTATTGTTCCTGATCATCTTGGAAATGATGGAACATCAAACAACTACATTGCCCATGAGGGTATTAGGAGTTTCATGGATGATACCTTGGGTATGAGACCCACTTTTTGTTCTCCTGGTGTGTCGGACATGCCTAACGAGGTTCTTGACCTCGTTCTGATGCACCAGCCTGTTGGTTGGAGAGTTTGGATTGACGATCATAACTTCAGCATCGCAACGGGAGAAACTCTTCTTCCGTTGCCCCTCATTTCCCAAACTCTTGAGAGGTTCAAGCTCTTTCAGTTTGATCCTTTGAATGAGATGCCTTTGCGTCCAATTCATGAACCTCTCCTTTCATCTGGTGCTCTTTGTGAAGGAGGCCCACACATGCGTTTTCTAGCCCCACGTGGTGTCATGTTCCCTTTCCAAGTGCATTGACCCACTCTTGTGGTTCCCATTTGATGTCTTTTGACAAATGAAGATGGGAACTTATGTTTGTACATAGTTATATATAAAAAAGTACAATAAAAGACTCCTTCAGTGAGCATCGATTGTTGTGAGCCCCAACCCTTGTGTATTTGGGCTCCATTTCTTTCACGTATTTGTATACTTTCTTTAGCATCTCACAGGTTTTGAGGGAATTCGGGTTTGTGTCCATCAACATGACCTTGAACTTCCCTTTGTACTTCATGTAGGTGAGATCTCTCCTTTTTCATGCATAAATCCATGTAGTATCTTGCTCACATTCATTGAGGACAATGCATGAAGTAGGTGTGGGGGGTGTTTTACGTATGTACATAGTCGAGTCTTTTCTTTTGATTTTGTTTTCTTTTGTTTGCATTTTTAGGGTCATGTTAGTGTGCTGCATTTAATATCGATATATACGCTTGTCATGATCCTTGGGTGACTTGTCTTCTTTTGCTTGCCTAGTGCTTTAAAATTTCCACATTTCTTTCAAAATATTCATGTGTTTGCGAAAGAAAATATTTTATGGGTTTTGCGTGTGTTTAGCATATGCAAAACCGTTGAGAGACAAAGTAAAAAGAAAGTTCCCAAAATTGTCTTGAACTTGATGCATTAGGATATTTAGTACAGTGGCTTTAGGATTTATCGAGTTGTTAGGATGCAACCCAGTTTTCCTTTGGGGGTGAGTAATCATAGGGTTTCAGTGCTCAAACATTTAAAGAAGTCTACCCCAAACCTAGTGAGTAAATAATTCGTGTCTGTTAACTTAAGGAAGTTTGTTGTAGTCAAGGACCCTTTAAATCTTGTTGTGAGACATTAACTGTAGGGGTTTTGGTTCATGTGTAGATAAGAAATAAGTGAGTAAGTGTTATGGTAGTGGGCTCATGTCATTATATCTCACCCCAACATTCTTATGTTAGTCAATGTGGGACTATTGTTTGCGGTGTTACAACCTACCCCACTTGAATACCTCATGTCCTCGTCAGGGTCAAGCCACTCAATCACCAGGCGTTGTGGGATTCTAGAGGTGGCTCCCACCATTTAGGTGTAGCACTTAGATCCCACAATTCCAGCTGGTTCAGGCTTTGATACCATCTGTAACGTCCCGTCCCAGAGCCCACATCAAACCTAGGTCCCGGTCCGTCACCCATGCACCCACCGGCCCACAACACCCACCAATTGCCACAAAACTGAAGTTGGTAAATCTTATGGTAGTGGGCTCATGTCATTTTATCTCACCCCAACATTCTTATGTTAGTCAATGTGGGACTATTGTTTGGGGTGTTACAAGTCCACACCTACTACACGCAGGAGTAGCGACATGAGCTACATTAGCTCGGTCGAACTCTAAACTTTCAATCCTACACATGAGAGCAACCATTTTTGCCTCAGACGCGATAGTTGACTGAACTTGACACGATCCAGCTCGACTAGAAGACATGACGACTAATGTCTCTCTCATGGTGTCCCACTCAAAGGTACATTCAGCCACTAATTCAAAGATGTCTCATGCCTCATCGATTGGTTTCATTTGGAAATCACCCTAACACATCGACTCAAACAATGTACGGGTGTTGTAGTTGATGCCCTCATAAACAATTTGCCATATCTGTCGCAACTCAATTCCATGATTAGTCCACTGCAAGACAAGGTCTTTGAACCTCTCAAAGAAAGCATGAAAAGATTCGGTCTAAGTCTGATACATTTGATGTATCTGGGGTCGTATCTGTTGAGATTTCCTTTGAGGGAAAAATCTGTTCAGAAAGACGGTCACAAAGTCATCCCAATATCGAATAGAGCTCGCCGGGAAGCTGTACATCTATTTTTTCGCCTTATCCTTCAACGCAAACAAAAAATCATCCTCAACTGGACTGAATCCTCGTCAAGTTGTTGAAGCTTGAACATGGAGCATACCTCCTCGAATTCACGTATAAAAATATACGGATCCTCCTTATTGGCAGTGAAGGTAGGAAGCATGCTCACATATGGAGGTTTCAAGTCATAGTTGTTCCCACGAGCAGGTGGAAAAACTATGCAAGAAGGTTGCGCGGACCGAATAGGATGGGTCAACTCCACATAGTCATCAGTCTATCCCGTCGAGGTACATGTGGTGGTGCACCAAGAACTCAATCCTGACCGAATATCTCTTCGTCCCGAGTTGGAGGAGGAGAAGGAGGTCTACGTTGGGGTGGGAGTTGACCGAGGTAATCCATGTTTGGAACCCAGTCTCCCCCAACGCCACGAGACAACTCGGCGTCATGCTCCAAAGGATCTCAAGGTGGAGATGAGCGATCACCTAGACCATCCATCTCAGACCAATGCACTCTCTCAAGTCGAGCTCTCTCACCAGAACGAGCCCAACTTCGCATAAAACGATCAACTCGACTCTAAAACAACATACAACAGAAGGTGTAATCAGAGGAGGAGACTATAACAAAGAATATAGAGCAGGAGAAGCCTCAGATGAGAAAGGAAGAATCCCTAGAGCTAGCACGGGTAATGGGAGAAGGTTGAAGCTGACAAGCAAACAATGCTCAAACAACTTATGGCTATAGGTTCTTAGGCAAGACAACGCCTAACTTCGAGATCACTAGTCTAAACACGCCTCACTTGCCTACAACGAAGACCACAATGCCCAGCAAGTGATACCAGATCTGGAGATCTAGTACCTCCAACTATCGGCAAGGCAGGCGACGCCGATTAGCTCATAATGGTCTCAACTCAATCACTCTCATAGTGCGTCCGAAATCCTTAGGGCCAATGTCTACATGCTTTTAGAAATTAGGCTTTGATTAGTGTGATATTTGGGGCTAAGAAAAGGGTGATGGAATCTCCCCCCTTATCTTGTATGGGACAACCCCTCCTTAGTAGCATTTTTGAGTCTTAATCTAGAAATAAACTCTCCAAAGAAATGCTTAACTCACACTTGTTGCAATGCAATTCCTACTAACTAATGCATGGTCATACAAAATACATGAATGAGAGTAGGAAGAGCGTACCTCACGCCACCACTCAACAACTAAAAGTAAAGCTAAAACAAAACACAAACTACGTGCCTAAGTCAAGTATATGACGCGTGACCTAAACAAGCAAGAATGCCTAGTCTTTTGCTTTGGACTATAGTGGCCAAGTTGATTAAAGGGGATTAATTATTTATCCGGGGACAAACTACAAGTCAAAACATGCCAAATTGAGCCCTAGATAACTATTCTGTGCCAAAAAGTTGATGTGTTCGTTTTAAATACCGCAAGTGCATGATGTCGGTTAAGACATGGCAAATACGGGTCAATCCACAAGGAGGTATGTCGACTCTGGTTCTTCCGAAGGCAAGTGGGAAAAGAGGAGATGTTCTTGCTATGTTAACTACACTAAACTACGAATGAACTAACAATTAAACTAACCCCCATTGAGTGGAGGTGTGGAGGTGTAGAGGTGTGTAGGTATGGGTGTGTGAGTGGGTCTATATTTCAATTAGGAACAAGTGTAGTTTGTGTGGCATACAAGTAGAAGCTAGTGTAGGATACACAACACTACATGACGAACCATGAACATGCATCTCACATGAAGTTGAGGTTGATTTTAGATTATGAAGCATGCAACAAGTACCTAGTGTGGCCATTACAACATCAATCAATCCTGTATACAACCTAAATCATTCATGTGAATGTGCACCAAACATGGATCCATACATAACAAATCATTCCCATCAAACCATTACAAGCAACAAGATAAACTCTAAAGCTAGCATGAGATAAGGACCTAGTGTGGACATTATCCCATCTAATACAAGTTTAAGCATGCTACAAGTATAGATCTACGTTAAGCATATAAAATGACACAAATAAAAGAACCCATTATTAGCACATAATCTACTCACCTCCACCCCTAACAGGCGATGGAACTACTCACTACTCATTAAGAAAAATGAAATTGAACTAAGCATGCAAGAAATGAAAAGAGACAATATAAAACTAACAAAACATTCTTTATTGCTCACTCACATACAAGTAGCATCTCTCCACCAGAGTTTTGCTCGAATGCTTTACTCCTAGTAGAGAGAATGACCACCAAGAGAGGAGATGTTTACAATGGAGGAGGAAGAGTTCTATTTATAGTCATAGAAAAAGGTAATCGGGGACAATCCCCCGATGTGGGACTAATGAAACATTCCCAGAATAGACATAAACACATAACCCATATCCGGGTTAAACTGGGTCTGATTCTGAGAAACACGGACTGCTAATTGGCTGTCTTGGACCGCCGATTGGCGGTCATGTTTTTCTGGATCTGACCCATTTTTGGATAACGTCTTTAGTTCTTCAATTCTTCACATGGGGTGCACGCAGATCGGTTATTGGAGTTTAGGCCCAGTTCTAATTGCCAAAAAACCTCTCATGATGGTGTGGAGTTTCTTGATTTTCTTATTGATCCTTTTGGTTTACATCCGGGTCATTCTCTCTTGCATCTCAGTCCATAAGTCTTGAAACTTAGTCCTTTTCAGTGCTTTTAAGTCTTTTTTAGTGTCTTCTTCTCAAACTTGTTTATTCCTGAAACTTAAACAGAAAACGCGTTACGTAGCATTTTTTAGGCTATGCATGATATGTTGTCAATCATATCAGGCCATGATGGTCGCGACCGGATCACACCCGTATTGCGCCCGAGATCCTTAGGGTCCAATGTCTACTTGATTTTAAAATTAGGCATTTTGAGAGTTGTTTTGTGGGGCCAAAGGAAGGGGTGATGAAATATCTTGAAAACAATAGGTGGTGCCCCTTAAAGATGTTTTCATTCCTTAATCTATTAAGCAACTCACCAATCAAACACTAATCTCACAATTGTTCCAATGCAATTCTTACTAGTTAATGCATGAATGAGAGTAGGAAATGTGATCCTCACGCCAGCGCTCAACAACTGAAACTAAAGCAAAATAAAAGACAAACAACGTGCCTAAGTCAAGTATATAATGTATTACCTAAACAAGCAAGAATGCCTAATCTTTTGCTTTGGGTTTAGTGGCCAAGTTGACCAAAAGGGGATTGATTGTTGATATGGGGGCAAACTACATATTAAAACATGCCAAATTGAGCCCCAGAACACTATATTGAGTATAGCAACCAACCAAAGAAAGAAGGAGGGAAACAGAGCTTACCAGACTACCAGTTTGCGGTCTTGGGCCGTTAATGGCAGTCCGTTTAGCTCTGTTTTCCTGCACACTTCTCCTGTTGACTTCCCTTGATCTTCAAAGCCTCTTGAAACAAAAAACACTACAAACAAAAGATTAAATCCACTCGAATCATTCAAACCAGAGTCTGGACTTAGCACCTCCCCGACAACGGTGCCAAAAACTTGTTTAATCGATTAGGTTTAGACCGTAGGTGCACAGCCGTCGGTGAAGACGGGTCGATCCACGGGGAGGTAACTACCTTGTGGTTTGTCCAAAATGAAATGGCGAATGAAGGGAGAAGAGATTTGATCATGCTAAGCTAAATTACACTAAACTAGTAAGTAACAAATGCAAAGAATGCAACTAGCGATAGATTAAAACTAAACTAAGAGAGCTTAATAACAAGGCTAGAAATCAGGAAGAGAAACCCCTGAGGGGTGCAGTGAGTGTACACATGCAATAAGATGGTGAAGAATGAATTCAATGGGCACAAATGTAGGTTGTGTTTTCATGCATAGGAAGTGTCTAATGGATATGGCAAATCCTATCAATCCAATCACTCACCTAGTTGATTAACATTCACATACACAAATTGATTGATTGACATCATTTCATGCTTATATTTGTATCTTATATCCATTATCTTTCACCTAAACAATGCTATGTAACGAGTTTTATGTTTAGTTTTCAGGAATAAATAGGTTTGAAGCGAAGAAGCATAAAATGACCCAAAAGCAGGGAAAAAAGACTGAATTGTGAGATCTGAGGACTCAGATGCAAGGGAGAAGGACCTGAACGTAAGACCAAAGGACCTAAGAGCGAAACAGAATACTCCACACCATCATGGGCGTATTTTAGCAATTTGATTCGGGTCGGAGCTCCAACAAGGCAAGTAAATGCATCTAAGACCAGCCAATATACCAAGAAAAGCCCACAACAAATCTGAACGCGATCCGGATCCTGTAGACCGCCTATTGGCGGTCCGGATCTTCCCGGATCCACTGAGTTTTCTGGAGCATATGTAATAGCGTGTGTTTAGGCTATTTTTGGTATCTGTTTAGTCCCACATCGGGGGATTGTCCTGGAGTGGCTTTTTGTATGGCTATAAATAGAACTCTTCACCTTCTAATGTAATCACTCCATATTTTGAGTGGCTATTTTTCCTACTAGAAGTGAGGCCTTGAAGCACACAATAAAGTAGGAGGATGCTACTTGAAATGTGAGTCACTTTAATAAAAGTTTCTTTATTATGTTGTTTGTTTCATATTTCTTGCTTTACTTTGTTTAATTTCTTTTCATTAATTTTAGTAGCTTAGTTAATATGCTTTCCTTGCTTTGTTTAATAATTAGTGTAATGTGTAGTGAGTAGTTTCATACCCTTTTGGGGGTGGAGTAGATGTTCATACATGCATTAGAGAATGGAATGAATGCTTTATTTCCAATGTGTTGATAAAACATGAATGTATGCTTGCTTGTTTACGATAGAATTTATAACTTGATGAGTTTTGCCAAAATGATTAGACACCTCTCATACTTGTTTAGGTTCTAAAATAAACAACTTGCATATGTAAATGTGAATCAACTAGGATGGTGAATGGATTGATAGGTTTTGCCATAACACTTAGACACTTCCTATGCATGATAACACCACCTTGATTTGTGCTTAAAGAATCTGTTCAACACCCACCTCTTTGCATGTGTGCACTCACTCCACCCCTTAGGGGTTTTTCCATTCCTAAATTCCAGCATTTCGTTCTTAGCTTAGTTGGTATTTCACCGTTTGTGTCTTTATTTCGCATTTCGTACTTCTTAGTGTAGTGTAGCGTACAGTAGCATAATCACTCTCTTCTCCATTTTTTTCGCCACTTGAGTTCTTGCAAACGAGAGGTTTCTCACCTCCCTGAGGACGTCCCGTATTTTCCACCGCTTCAACACGGCCGTGCACTTGCGGTTTAATTAAAACGTTCAACAAGTTTTTGGCGCCGTTGCCGGGGAGGTGCCAGTCCAGAATCTTGTTTGGACGATTCGAGTGGATTTAAGTTGTGTTGTGTAGTTTTTCCTTGATTCAGGAGACTTGGAGTGGCCAGGAGAAGCAGCAGGAGAAGTTGGAGGCCAACCTGGGCACTTTGGACCGCCAATCAACGGACTGGTGAGCTGTGTTTACCTTCTAATTTCTTTGTGTTGTTACCATAATTCGTTTAGTGATCTGGGACTTGATTTGGCATGTTTTTACTTATAGTTTGTTCCCAGATCGATATTCAAACCTCCTTTAAGCAACTTGGACCCTAAAACCCAAAGCAAAAGATTACGCATTCTTTTTGTTTAGGTCATGCATCATGTATGTGACTTAGGCATGTTGATTGTCTTTTATCTTAGCTTTATTTTCAGTTGCTGAGAGCTGGCGTGAGGTACGCACCTTCTACTCTCATTCATGCATTTTGTATGAACAAGCATTAGTTAGTAGGAAGTGCATTGAAACAAGTGTGAATTGAGCATTGTTTGGAGAGTTGATTGTTAGATTAAGACTCCAAAAAGCGACTAAGGAGGGGTCGTCCCATAAAAGATAAGGTTGGGGATTTCATCACCGTTTCCTTCGCCCCACACACCACACTAATCAAGAGCCTAACTTTTAAAATCAAGTAGACATTGGCCATAAGGATTTCGGGCGCGTTAGGAGAGTGATCCGGTCCCGACCGTCATGACCTGATCGGCGTTGCCCACTTTGTCGATAGTAGGAGAGACGAGATCTCCGGATCTTGGCTCACTTGCTGGGGTTTGTGATCCTCGTCGTAGGGAGGTGAGGCGTGTTGAGGCCGTGTGACCTCGTAGTTAGGTGTCGTCTAGCTGTAAGGACCTATAGCGACCTTAGGATTGCTTGAGCCTTGTTTGCTTGTGTGCTTCTACAGGTATCCATCCGCCGTAGCATAAGGACTTCTTCCCTTCTCTCCTGAGTCATTCTTTCTCTCCCGTGTTACCCCATCTTCTCCTCTACGCACATTCTTTGAAAAAAAAGAAAAAAAGAAAGAACAAAAGGTTTGGTTTGTGTGTGTGCACCTTTGTGCGTGCTTTCGTGGGCACGAGACGAGAGTGTCCGTTTGACGAGACGTGTCATCAACCCTACTTCGGTAGTCGATTTCTCGATGCCTCCCTCTTCTCGTGTTGCACATAGTCCGGGTTCAATGGCTGCTCATTTCCGTGAGGAGGAGCAGTTGCTGGACCCACCTGTTCCACCCAGTGCTTCCAGTTGTTGCTCCCATACCTCTACGTGATCGATGCTACCCGAGCCTTACTTCTCTACCCTTATGCATCGTATTGCCAGAGGCAAATGGGAACCATTTTGAAGTTAAGCCCCAATTTATTTCCATGCTCCCTCACTTCACTGGGAAAGGTGACCCCTATATCTTTCTCTGGGAATTTTGGAGGTTTGTGCTATGTTCAAGCTGCAACAACTTAGCACAGACTCCATCCATCTTAGGCTTGTCCCTTTTACGTTGAAGGATGACGCCAAGAAGTGGTTGTACAGCAACCAGGCGAATGCCTTTAGGACTTGGGATGAGTTTCAATCTGCATTCCTCAAGAAATACTTTCCAAATCATCGGACTCAAAAATTGAGGAACGAAATCAACTCATTCTATCAACTTGAGACCGAGACATTTCATGCATATCTAGAGAGGTTCAAGGAGCTACTATCCTCATGCCCTCACCATGGCATTGAGTTGTGGTGTCTTTTTTAGATTTTTTACGAGGGTCTTCACATCCCGTCCTGGACGCTCCTTGAGTCCATGTGTTAAGGAGAGTTCTTAGGATGGTATATAAGGGAGGCATGGGCTTTCCTAGAAGACCTCGCTGAGAAAACCATGCAATGGGAGAGTGTGACGGAACCACCTGCATCATCCAGCATAGGATCAAGGATTGCGAATGCAAACTCGACTAGATCGGGTGTCGCATTTGCTATCGATACCACTACGTCCACCAAGGCACGCATGGCGGCCTTAATGCGCCGTATGGATTCGATTGAGCTCCAAAACCAACAAAGTGCACCTCACATGTCCACATGTGGTCGAGTTCCCTGTCATTCCTGTGGTAGGATAGGTCATGTAGAAAGCGAGTGTGAGTCCATTACTCCTGAGATGGAACATGTCAATGCCATCTATGACAGAGCTAGGAATGACACATACTCATCATCTTATAATCCTGGATGGAGGAACCATCCCAAGTTTTCATGGAAAAAAATAATGCCCCGGGTGGTCCTTCAACCTCCTCTCGACCATCTAACCAATCATACCAACCTCCCACCCATGCACAATCTTATCAGCCACCCCAAGCACCAATCACCAATCAATCGGGTTTCCCAAATTCCAATATAATGGAAACTCGATTCAATTCGCTTGTGACCTTGACTCGTGGACTTGAAAACTCACTGAAAAATTTTAGGTCAACCACAAGTCAAGTTCTCACTTCAAATCAGCAGACCAACAAATCTCTAGAGCTTCAGATGAGCCAATTGGCTTAGTCTGTACATGAAAGAGAGAAATGGTCTTGGCCTAGCCAACCTGAGGCTAACCCCCGCATGTACCAACAACAAGACATGCAAAATGAGAATGTGGTAACTCGGGGGAGGCAAGTGAACCATGTGGAGGAACCTGTTCACCATGTCAATTCCATTGTGACCTTAAGGAATGGAAAGCAGGTTGACAATCACATTTCCTTGCCACACCCACCACCATCTATGGGTGAGGGTAATACACCAACGCCTCCTTCTCAGGCACTGCAGAAAACCTACCTGCCAAAAGCTCCTTATCCAAGTAGGTTAACCAAAACGCAGAGTGACACAATGGACAAGATATTAGAGGTGTTTAAGCAAGTTAAGGTTACATCCCCTTGTTGGATGTCATCCAACAAATACCTCAATATGCCAAAGTGTTGAAGGATCTCTGCACAACCAAGAGGAAGACCAATGTTCCTATGAAAGCATTCTTGGCTGCAAATGTAAGCTCACTTTTGTCCAATCCCGCCTACAAAAAATACAAGGACCCTGCGTGTCCTACTATTCAGTGTACGATAGGGGACACTAGTATGAGTAATGTTTTGCTTGATTTAGGATCAGCGGTCAACCTCCTCCCATTTTCTGTTTATCAACAGTTAAATTTGGGAGAATTGAAACCAACTAAGATCACCCTCCAATTGGCGAATAGATCCATTCATATTCCAAAGGGGATTATCGATGGGGTGCTTATCAAAGTTGGAGATTTATATTTCCAGTCGATTTTGTTGTCCTCGATACCAATCCTTATGCGAACACCCACTCACAAATACCTTTGATTTTGGGTAGACCATTTCTGGCAACGTCCAACGCCTTAATTAATTGTAGAAATGGTCTTCTGAAGCTCTCAGTCGGTAACATGAGTGCCAAGTTTCATGTGTTCAACTCTGGTAGGCAATAGGAGCCCATGGATCAACCTTTAAATCTAAATCTCATCCGCCAATTGGAGAAAGCACCACCAAATCAACGAACACCCCTAACACCATTGCAACCCATTGAGAATGTTTGTCAGCTCAGTAAAAACTCATTGCCTGTCTTTGGAATGAAACAGAGTGAGCTGGCATCAAACATAAATGTCCAAAATGAGTGTTCGTTGCATGATTCAGTTGAGAGTACTAGTGAGAGTGGGACACCTCATCATATGCCTATACCAGAAGGTGTCTCGGCCTCATGTCCCATGGCCATTGAGCCATTTGAGCTTCATCTTGACTCCAACAAGGACCCACCTACGACCGATCTTATGCTTGATGATATAAATGATGCTGGGAGGTCCTTGTTGGATGACTTGGGGAGAAGCCCCATTCTTAGTGATGCAGGTTTGCTGCATCCATCGAATGAGCTTGGGGAACTCATTCCGATTCACCCACCTATTGGTCGTAGGGTTTTGTTCGATGAGCAACTAAACCCTAGTGAGGCAACACAACTTCATTCATTCTTGTTGCCCACACCCAACCAATATCACGACGGGTTCGAGCATTTCGGCTTTGACCTTTCACCCCTCATGACACCTCAGAGTACTGGTGAAGTTTGCCCATCTCGGCAAGTCTCTGGTCCTCATGACATGATGTTCTCATTTGATGTTCCTTGACCAAATGATTATGAGAATATCGTTGTTGCTGTACAAATCATGTTTATTAAAAAAACAAAAAAAACCAAAAATAAACTCCATGAGCGAGCATTGATTGTTGTGGGCCCCAACCCTTGTGTACTTGGGCCTGATTTCTTCACGTATTTGTCTCCCCTCTTCAGTATCTAACAGGTTTTGAGGGAATTCGGGTTTGTGTCCATCACTATAACCATGAACTTCGTGTTGCGGTTAATGTTGGTGAGATCTTCCCTTTTTCATGCATAAATCCATGTAGTATCTTTCTCACATTAATTGAGGACAATGCATGAAGTTGGTGTGGGGGGGTGTTTTACGTGTGTACATAGTTGAGTCTTTTCTTTTTCTTTTTTCTTATTTTGTGTGCATTGATAGGGTCATGTTAGTGTGTTCCATTTAATATTGATATATCTGCTTGCCATGATCCTTGGGTGACTTGTCTTCTTTTGCTTGCCTAGTGCTTTAAAATTTTCAAATTTCTTTCAAAATCTTCATGTGTTTGCAAAAGAAAATGTTTATGGGTTTTGCGTGTGTTTAGCATGTGCAAAACCGTTGAGAGGCAAAGTAAAAATAAAGCTCCCAAAATTGTCTTGAACTTGATGCATTAGGATATCTAGTACAGTGGCTTTAGGACTTATCTAGTCATTAGGATGCACCCCAGTTTTCCCTTGGGGGTGAGTAATCATAGGGTTTCAGTGCTCAAACATTTAAAGAAGTCCACCCTGAACCTAGTGAGTCAATAATTCGTGTCTGTTAATTTAAGGAAGTTTGTTGTAGTCAAGGACCCTTTAAATCTTGTTGTGAGACATTAAGTGTAGGGATTTTGGTTAATATGTAGATAAGAAATAAGTGAGTAGGTGTTCTCTCTTCTCGTATGGCTCCTATCACTCGGGAAAGTAGGTCTGAAGGGACTTTGTGCCTGGTGCTTTCGAGTCATCTGACTTGGGATGCGCCGACCGAACTCCCGTTACACGGGTGGTAGGGAATGCCCTACGTGGAGATTTGGAGAAAGGTGTACGTGATAGTGTAAGTCCTCATGGGCAATGATACACGAAACCTGACCCTGGGAGAATGAAGCTCCAACTAATAAAAATAAAATAAAAATAAAAATAAATGGTAATGCAAATAAGAACCTTAATGGACCTTACACTTTGTATCACTTGAGGATGTTGAGGTTGTCCATGTCTTTCACTTAATTTCTTATTTAACTTGCACTAATGGTTCATTAGGCTAGGTGTGTGCACTGATTACCTATATAGAGTCGGACCGTAGGATTATCGCGTCCAATGATTGACAAAATTTGTCCATCGAGTCGAGTGTCTAGATTGATTAATGCATTTTGTTCGGATTTTGTGGGTATATCCGCTGAAAACCCTCAGGAGACAACACTCCTCCTCCTTGGCAACAAGGAGGTTTAACGGCTTGTTGCACGTGCTAAGTGCAACCGTGATTCCTACGAAAGTGGGTTAGGATTTCTTGTTTCTCATTTGTTTTTCTCTTTCTTTGTTTTGCTCGGGACTAGCAAAAACTTAGGTGTGGGGGTACTTGATTGACATCATTTCATGCTCATATTTATCTTATATCCATTATCTTACACCTAAGCAATGCTACGTGACGAGTTTTATGTTTCAATTTCAGAAAGATAGAGGTTTGAAGAAAAGAGCCATGATAGTACTCAAAAGCAAAAAAAATGACTTAATTGTGAGACCTGGGGACTAAGATGGAAGGGAGAAGGACCTTAACGTAAGACCGAAGGACCAAAGAGCAAAACAGAAAACTCTACACCATCATGGGGAGTATTTTGACATTTCTATTCGGGTTGGAGCTCCAACAAGCGAAGTAGATGCATCCAAGACCAACAAATACATCAAGACAAGCGCACAACAAAAATGAGCCCGATCCAGAACCGATAGACCGCCAATTGGCGGTCTATTTAGCTCCGGATCCGCTAATCTTTGGCAGGCATGTGTATTAGAGTGCGTTTATTCTATTTCTGGTATTTATTTAGTCCCACATTGGGGGATTGTCCCAGATTACCTTTTCTTATGGCTATAAATAGAACTCTCCCTCCTCTCATGTACCCCATATCTCTGTCTTTTGTGACCATCTTTCCTCATAAGAGTGAAGCCTTGAAGCAAAACTCTGGTGGAGGAAGGGCTACTTGTAATTGAGTGAGTTAATAATAGATGTTTTCCTTTAATTGTGTTGATTCTCTCTTAGTTTAATTTCCTTTCATATGCATGCTTGTTTGTTTTGTTTTTTGTCATTTTAGTCTTTAATAATTCTTGCTTGCTTAGTTTAATTTCATTTCAGTAGAATGATTCTTGTTAATGTAGGTTGTAGTGTAATGATTAGTGAGTAGTTCCATCCCCATTTGCGGGGTGGAGAAATATGTGATATGATCATGTAGTGTATTAGGTGTGTGTTATCTTAATCCATTGAGCCTTATATGATATCCATAACCATCTAATGAGTTTCACTCTTGTCTTTGATAAGCTAATGCTCTTGAATGAAGATTAGCTTATGCTTAGATTAGTGGACCTATTTTATGGGGAATGACAAGGTTAGGATATGGATGAAGTTAATATTGGAAACACAAGTTGTAGTGTATGTACTCTTATTGCCTTTACCTTGGTTAATGCCTTGTATGTTTTAATGATAATATGGTATCTTATTTCAGGTGGAGGCATAATAGGGTTTAGTCTTTGTACATGAGTTCATTTAGCTTCATTCCATTTATTGTCTTGTATGCTTTAATGATATAGTGTTATCTTAATTCGTGTGGAGGCAAAGTTGGATGTAGTTTTATGATTTCACACACCACTTGTTGTCAGGAGCTTAATTGAACACACACACACATCTTTATATTCACATTATTTCTCTACCCCCTTTGGGGTTTAGTTTTATTGCTTATCTTTCATTTCCTTTTGCATTCTAGTGTAGTTTAGTGTAATCAATCTTTCTCTCCTTTCTTTACCACTCGCCTTCGCACAAACCAAACGTCGACACACCTCCCAGTGGACGACCCATATTTGCCACCACTTCAACGCGGCCGTGGAGTTGCGGTTTAAAATAAAACAATCAATCGCATGGTAAATGTAAAGTGCAACATACACTACTATACTAGGGTGATTTCTTTGGGAGCCACACCTCTGATACCAAATTGTAACATCCCGAAACAACGGAAACTTAAAAACTTAAATAATCAAGAGATTTTCAGAATAAACCCATCAACTGGAATGTTACTCATATAAATCAACAGTCGGTGCACCAATAATACAACAGAGTTTGTGAAAAGACGTGATTACAACAATACAATGAAAAGACAGGTAAAGCAATTACGACGACCTCGAAAAGTCCGATGAGGATCCTGGCCCCAAAATGTGTGTGCCCGCTGTCACCACCCGACAGAACATACTGCGGTCCTGAAACATGAATCAAACAACGGTGCCTGAGTTTCCCATTAGGAAACCCCGTATGCCAAGCTCACCTATATGCATGCAATAGTACGGTAACTGAACCTATCATACTAGTAGCATGTCATATCACATCTGCAATGCATGAAATCCCTCAAAGGGTAAACGGGACCCCAGTCAAACGACAACGACCCTCAACAGGGTCCACAAGGATGTCAGTCCAGCAACAACAACGGGTCTCCCTCAGAAACCTACCGTAGGCACATACGGCCTTACGGATAGTACGCGACGCGTCCCCCCACACGCAACTACTCGAACCAAAGGGATCGGTGAGGAGCGTCCACACTTCCGCGCAAAGAACCACGTGGTCTACACCACCTTCGACGGAGCCGTAGCCCGGTCGGTCAACATCCCAGGATAGGTGCCCAATCAGGGATCATCACCGGAACAACATCGACGGCATCGCCGGCACATCATCGGAGGTACAACATACGTCCGGTACAACATCGAACGGCACAACCACAAGCCGGAACATCATCGGCACCATCATGGCCGGAAAAAAACCTCGGCGGCACCGCTGGCACAACATCGACGGTACAGCATACGCCCGGCACAACATCGGACGGGTCCAGACCGTAGTCTACAGGGTCATCATACTCCACGAGCCAAGCGTCAACACGCATTGGGATCCGCGATCCCTCAGGTCTGCTACTGAACAGAGAGTAGGGCAACAACACGTCACACCACAGCCCATCATGGAGGGGGCGCGACCCAAGTGTCCACACTCTTCCACACGACGGTCCCTAGGTAGGCACGAGCACGTACCCGCCGTCACCTCCCGGTTCACGCTCTAAGCGAGGACACAGGTTTCCGTGGACAGAGTTGACACAACACAAGGACCAGGAATTCAGTTCGGCACACAAACGGTCGACCGAAAAAGCATAACCGGTAGACCGTCCCCAATAGGTTTGATCGACCGAAAGTCTACAACGGTCGAACTATTCTGCGCATCACTTAAGTCCAAACAGTCGGACAACAATCTAAAACCGGGCGACCGAATACGAGGTCAAAATCCGGAGTTGGTCAAAATCAACAAGACTATTCGGTCAACCGACTCAAGGGTCACGGTCGACCGAAAACTACCAGGGTCATCGTAATAGTCTACATTATACAACGGTCGAACAATATATATAAATCGGTCGAACAACATGCATAATCATTAAGTACACTTAAGTTCCGGTCGACCCAAAAATAGGGAACGGTCGACCGAAAACCTTCAGTAGGCCTCCAACTCACCATCACATAAGCAACCGGTCGACCGCCAAATCGGCATCGTTCGACCGGTGATGGTTAAAGTCGGGCAAAAAGGTAAAACTGGTCGACCATTGGTCGACAGTAACCTTGCGCCAGCCAAGGATTTTACGTCGTTTCTCGTCGCCGACGAGGTCTCCAACCTCCCGCGACCGGCCACAACTTCCCACCAATTTGGGGAACAACAAAATCATTCTAGAAAGCCAGCATACCTCAAGATGAAGACTGAGCACGCCAGAGATCTGCTCAACGTCGACGCTCGACCGCAACCTCCACACTCACGTCCGCCTCCTCGACTCCACGCTCGACACCTCTCGCTGGAGTCACCGCCAAACCCTCTGGTCGCCGGAAAAGAAGAGAGAAAGGGTGAGAAATGAGTGAGCAAGTGAGAGAGAGAGAGAGGGTGGTAGATTGATGGTTTTGTTTCAAAACCCAACACAACCCACTCCTCGCTACAGTAATCGGCCCTTACCCATCACCCATCATTATTCTCCCTCCCATTTCTCATGCAAAGCACCCCACTAATCAAGGGATTAGCCTAAGCAAGTTTAGGATCTAACACATGTAGAGATGATATATTTGGATTGTGTGGCGTGGCTGCCATGTCAGCAAGAGGAGATCTCTTCTGATTGCAAATATTTGAATTTTTGTATGTCATGATTAGGATTTATTTTGCAATCATTCCCTTCCTTTTGTATTTGTTTCCTTGAGACAAAAACATAGACTACAACCCTACAACCATCTCCTCCCCTACCCCACCTTTTCTCCACACAAACCACCAACTTCATACCACTGCTACCTCCCTCTCTGGCATGCTAGTGGTGGGAGGTCCGACTAGTTTTATTAGGCTAGCAAGAGTGCATCTCTTTGTGCGGCTATAAGGAGGTTTTGGTGGCTGATCTCCGGCGAACTCAGGGAATCATCCGACAATTCAGGTATGCTCCTAACCCCAGAAGAGTTTTATGGAGGGGGTGTTGGCTGGAGGGGACGGCCAGCACCATGTGGTGGTTGGTGTAATCGATTGCACCACTAACTGGATCCTCTCTAGCGTGCGCATAGAGCATGCGCTAGATAGGGCTGGCTATGGGGCAGCCAGGTATGCTGGAGCTCTGGCGAGCTCCGGTGAGGTTTGACTAGAGGTAAAGGTGTTCCTTCTAGGCTGAGTTTTGAAGGTGGTCACGGATCTGGTTGGGTGTGGCTGGTGCACACAAGATCCAACTAGGGTTTGCCTTCAACACTTTTGACTCCTAGCTTTGGGCGGTTGGCTGGTGTAGCCATCTCGGACGGTGGTTGGGGTCAGGAGGGGGTGGGGATGCACCATTGGGAGGCTAGGGTTAGAGGAGTTGGGCTGGCTTGTTTGGTCTGGGTATGGTGCATTGGGGTGAGCTAACCACGCGGTTGGTCCAACTTGTGTGTCTCTTGCTCAGTTGCTAGGCTGAACAACCTGAACTAACTCCCTCTGACCTTGTCCCACCTCAGACTGACTTGGAGGGATGCTATGAGCACGTGGTTTGGATGGGTCAGGGGCTCATAGGCATGGCTGAGTGTCAGTTGCGTTGTTAGCTTGTTTGATGCAAACCATCGTGTTCTATGTGCTGTATGTTGTGACATGATATATGAGTTGTTTCGCTCCTACGGTAGATATAATATATACATGATCTGATGTGTGTATGTTTTCTGATTTTTATATCATGCATGCACTTAGTAACGAAATTGGACTCAGTCACGTTATATGCTATTCACGTTATATCTTAATACCACATGCGAATCTGAATGCACGTATATATAATAATTATAGATGTATTTAGTCTTCTGATATTTTGTGCAGGTTAGACCATGTTGTACTACTAATATACATATGTTATTTCATGCTCATATAAGCTCTGATCACGTTCTGAGATTCTAGTTCCTATCGCATATACGCTCTGAAATTGATGAGGCATGTTATCAATTGTTTGTGTGGTGAGATTATGATATCTCTTACTGTTGTGCATGATTCTGTTACCTCTTTCACGTCCATATTTTACTTAGATGAAGTATTATGTTGTGGTTATGTATGATGCTTTGGACATCAGACCTTATAACATCCTTATCAAGACTCATAGGTGACTTGATTAGTTGTTATATCTATTACCGATCTGGTTATGATTGCTTGATGTTGTTAGTGCATTTTGATCCCGAATAGGGATGTTCTAATTCTGATTTTGTTTGAGGTTGTAAGGAGGGTATTTGTATACCCTTCTCTGAGCTCGTTTTGGACCATGTAGCTACACTAGATTGTAGATGCTTAAGTAGCTTGCATTGTTTATAATCTGATAAAATAATTCTAGGCACATTTTGTTTCTGGTCCGACGGGCCACGGGTGGGTCCTCTAGCTTCATAGGCCATTCGCTCAAGACCTCTATGTGGAGGCCAGGTATAAGATAAGTCCTGGATAGATGCGCTGTCATTGTTTCTCAAGTTAGATGTTCCTAAGTTCGCGATGACACTATGTAGGTTTATTTTCACAATTTGGGGCGTCAATTTGGCGTACTTCCTTGTGCCAAGCGGTGGGTCACTGTAGTGACCCGATTCTGATTCTGACCAGCGTGGCGGGTGTTCTGCTTCCTTTTAGAGGGATGTGGTTGGGTGTTACCAACTGGCGCGGTTGATGGAGTTGTTGCCTTTTGTTGCACTATGTGCGTTATGTTGTTTCTGATGCTTTTGTCTTCGTTTAGACTTCATGCATTTTCTATAAAACTTGGATTGGGGCCGGGGGCATATTGGGTTTTCTTTATTGAAAACTCACGCATATGTTAATGTTGTGCTTCAGTTACTTAGGTAACTACAGGGATGACTGGACTAGTTGTTGAAGATTCAGTACACGAGGCACACGTTGACCAGAATCTTCAGTTATCTTTACTTCCACTTATTGTTATTATATTTCCTTTTGAAACTCAAGTATTGTATTGAATCTTTCATATATGGGTATTCAGTTGTTTCAGTTATTTTTATACTTCAGCTATTGATGTTTGTCCTTTTATATATTGTCAAGTATAGTATGTTTTTATGTCATTTGTAACTCCTTCGGTCATTGTGGAGGTCTCTAATCGCGACACTTGTGTGTTTTCCCAATGTGTGTACCCGCGAGATCGGGGGTGTTACACTTTGACGGTATGCATCCCACACCCCTTCTAGTCTGTCCAACATGCTACACAAGCTTCTTGATATCCTCCCTAACCTTGCTTATCTCCTTGGTAACTTCCCTAAACATGCTCATTAAGCCACTAACCAAGGTTTAGCACCTTAACTAGTGTCACACAACCTAATCATGGTTTATGCTTAATAAACTGGATTAGTTCCTCACTAATCCAACCGAAAATATGTTCTTCCTGATTACCCTCTTAACATGATTAACCAAGGTTTAAGCTTAATTAAATCTAATTAGGCACTAAACAAGATTAACCTACTAATCCACAAATATCTTCTGCAACCAAAATATCTTCTCCAACAAAATATCTTCTCGAAAATATCTTCGAACAAATATCTTCTCACTAATAAAGGTTTATGTTAAAAAACAGATTAGTCACTGAACATGCTTAGCTTCTTTTAAACAAATCCGAAAAATATTTTATTTCATAAAAGTCATCACAACAAGATTAACTACCAAAATAACCAAGGTTTATTTTAATAAACCTAATTAGTCACTAATCCAAGTTTTAGCTCTTAACAGGTAGTGGTGGATCGAATGACCAATTTGGCACACTTCCTGCCTATTCGCACAACATTGCCCTAAGAAAGCTTAGCAAGGTTGTATGTCGAGGAGATTGTGAGCTTACATGGAGTCCCAGTGTACATTATTTCAGATCGAGATCCTAGATTTACTTCCCATTTTTTGGGAAAGTTTGCAGGAGGTGTTGGGGACCAGATTGAAGTTTAGTACCATGTTCCATCCACAAACAGATGGGCAGTCAGAAAGGACAATTCAAACGTTGGAAGATATGTTGAGATCTTGTGCGTTAGATTCCACCGACAATTGGGATGGCCACTTACCATTAGTGGAGTTTGCCTACAACAATAGTTTCACCTCGAGCATCGGTATGGCTCCTTTTGAGTCATTATATGGGAGACCATGTCGATCACCACTCTACTAGAGCGATGTGGGGGAACGTAAATTGTGTGGACCTGAGACTTGCAACGGCACAAAGTCGATGCCATTTGGAGTTTATGGTTGGAGACCATGTATTCCTGAGAATATCACCAACCAAGGGCGTGTTGAGGTTTAGGTGGAAAGGGAGGCTGAGTCTAAGGTTCATTGGTCCATTTGGGTGGAAATGACAACGTCTTCTTATTTTGGAGAACTTATCCAACAACCAATCCACCGTCATCTCTGAAGTTGCACCGGTCAGAGGAGGAGAGCAACAAGGGACCACAGAGGAGGCTAAATCGCGGGTGAAAAACCAAGATACCAATGGTGCAAGGAGGTTCACACAAGTTTTAGGAGGGCTATATTTGGGCATATGAATTGAATTTTGGAAGGTAGATATGGAAAAGGAATACGTAAGTAACACTATTTAGAACACCTGATTTAGATTCTTGTAGAGACGCTATTAGTTTGGGTACTGATTATTTGGAGACGTGGCTAGGCGGGATAGATGTCTCAAAGTGAACGCCATCATCTATACATGGGCATTCCGTGTGAATTTTATAATACATATGAAGGGATGAATTGTTTACCTAATGCTAGTTAGAACGCTTGATTAGTTTTTATGTTTGAAGTGCGGACAATTTAGTCTAGGATTGTAGGCTAGTGACAGAGTGATCCTTCACCAGCCTAGTGCGCAGCATATGACCAACGTTATACTTAGTTTCTAAGTAGTTGTTATGCAATCAAACCTTAGGCCTTTATTATGAAATTGGAAACCTAGGTAGGCTTCTAAGTAATTTTCGAGGTGCACCTGACCTAGAGTGATTTGGAGGATCAATGATGGAGGCACGCCTAGTTAAGTAGAGTTAGTGTGTAGCACTGCACTAGGGTTTATTATGCAGCGTTGGGTACACTTTTATTCACATCAACACGTTACCTCAGAAACTAAGATAAACACATGCCCTCAGCAACTAACAATATACATACACGTGCGGTATAAGGACAACAATTAGATCATGAAGGCATACCAAGATCTCTATAGATAACATATGTACACATGATGTATTTAGGCAGCAAATAAATCATGGAATGGCAACAAGATCTCAACGGATATATATATACATGCACACGATGTATGTGGACAACAATTAAGGCACGAAATAATACTAGATCTCGATAGATCATATGCATGTGCAAGAAGCATCTAGTCAGCAATTAAATCATGCGATGATAACAAGATCTCAACAAATTTATATACATACATGCACATGATGTTAGATACGGGAGAAAGACGGGGAGCACCACACCAAGCCACCCCAGAAAGCACGCCTCCACCAGACACACATGGACCGCCAACCATCGGTCCCAAACCACCAATTGGCGGTTCACAAGTTGCGCCTGGTCGGCTGCTTCGGCTCGCCTTGTTCTCCATGCTGAGGGCCTTCTATTGCCATCACTGGATCCATACTTTGATCTATGCAATTGGTGGATACGAATGAAAGAAGAAAACAAACTACTTAACACTCACAAGCAAAACGAGATTTGCACCAAACACTCATCTTTTCTTTCTTCTTTCTCACTTGACTTGATTTTGTTTTTGTCTTGTATTACAAATGGAGAACTCTTGTGCTTATATAGGCACTTACAAAGACTCTTCAACCTACCCTATAGCACAAACATAACATAAACTATATAAAGATGATCATTCAAGATCATTACAACCTCTACTTAAATTGCATCATAAAATAGGACGAAAATCATAGAAAAAATGAAGAGTCCCTTGTCTCTTCCTTTCCTACAACCTTTTGCCTTCCTTCTTGTTGAGTCAACAACATCTAGATGACTCACCCTCCATAGGTGATGTGGCAAGTGACTAGGATGCAACCTAGGGTTAAGTTCAATTCCCAATACTCCTCCTTGAACTTAATCCTCTTCCATCCACCATCCCAAGTAGGTTGCGCAACTTCATATACAAACGGATTGGAAGGACTTTTGGTTTGTGTGAGGAGACACACCATGTGCAACTCATTTGTCGTCTCGTAGATCTCACGAAGTGTCTTGAACCTCCTTGGTCTTATCTCGTCTTGTTTGTCGGATGGAATTGTTTCATGTTCAGTGGGGTTTGCAATCTCCTCTTCTTGTTCTTCATTTGGCACTCCTGAAATCTCCTCTTTGGAGTCCCATGTTATCTCCTCGTTAACCTGCATATCACGGCTAATGACAATTTTGTTGTTAGTGGGATCGAGAAGCCTATAAGCTTTCGATTGTTCATCATAGCCAACGAACACAAGCTTTGTGCTCCTATCATGAAGTTTTATTCCTTTCTCCTTTGGTACATGTGCATAGGCGACGCTCCCAAACGCTTTCAGATGTGCTACAGTTGGCTTGTACCCACTCCAAGATTCTTGTGGAGTTACTTCCTCCAAGCTTGAGGTTTTGCAACGATTCAACGTGTACACCGCACAAGCCACCGCCTTGGCCCATAGTTCTTTTGACACGTTCTTGCTTTTTAACATACTTCGAACTATGTCCATGATGGTTCTTGTTGAACGTTTTATTTAAACCACAAGTGCATGGCCGCGTTGAAGCGGTGGCAAATACGGGTCGTCCTCAGGGAGGTGAGCAGCCTCTCGTTTGCACGAAATCAAGTGGCGAAAAAATGGAGAAGAGGGTTGATTATGCTACTCTACGCCACACTACACTAAGAAGCGCGAAATGCGAAAGAAAGAAACAAATGATGAAGTACCAACTAAGCTAAGAACGAAATGCTGGAATTCAGGAATGGGAAAACCCCCCAAGGGGTGGAGTGAGTGCACACATACAAAGAGGTGGGTGTTGAACTCATTCTTTAAGCACAAATGAAGGTGGTGTTATCATGCATAGGAAGTGTCTAAGTGTTATGGCAAAACCTATCAATCCATTCACCATCCTAGTTGATTCACATTTACATATGCAAGTTGTTTATTTCAGAACTTAAACAAGTATGAGAGGTGTCTAATCATTTTGGCAAAACTCATCAAGTTATACATTCTATCCTAAACATTTTGGAAATAAAGCATTCAATACATTCTCATTTGTATGTATGTACATCTCTCCACCCCCAAAGGGGATGGAACTACTCACTAAACATTAGACTAATTATTAAACTAAACAAAGAAAGCATATTAATTAAGCTATTAAAACTAATGAAATGAAATTAAGCAAAGTAAAACAAACAACATGAAACAAACAACATAAAGAAGAAACTTTTATTTAAAATGACTCACATTTCAAGTAGCATCCTCCTACTTTAGTGTGTGCTTCAAGGCCTCACTTCTAGTAGGAAGAATAGCCACTCAAAATACGGAGTGATTACATTAGAAGGTGAAGAGTTCTATTTATAGCCATAGAAAAAGGCACTCCGGGACAATCCCCCGATGTGGGACTAAATAGAAACCAAAAATAGCCTAAACATCCTCTAATACATGTGCTGGAGAAAGTTGTGAGGATCCAGAGTGATCTGGACCACCAATTAGCGGTCCCAGACCGTCAATTGGCGGTCCATAATGTTTTGATCGGGTTGGAATTTGTTGTGGCCTTTTCTTGCTAGTATTGTTTGTCTTGGATGCGGTTACTTGACTTGTAGGAGCTCCGACCTGAATAGAATTGCCAAAATACTCCCCATAATGGTGTGGAGTTTTCTGTTTTGCTCTTTAGTCCTTTGGTCATACGTTCAGGTCCTTCTCCATTGCATCTTAGTCCCCAGATCTCACAATTCAGTCATTTTTCCCAGCTTTTCGGTCCTTTTATGCTTCATCTCTTCAAACCTATTTATTCCTGAAAACTAAACATGAAACTCGTTACATAGCATTGTTTAGTGGAAAGATAATGGATATAAGATACAAATATAAGCATGAAATGATGTTAATCAGATACCCCCACACCTAACTTTTGCTAGTCCCGAGCAAAACAAAGAAAGAGAAAAGCACACAAAAAACAAGAAATCCTAACTCTCTTTCGTAGGAATCGCGGTTGCACTTAGCACGTGCAACAAGCCATTAAACCTCCTTGTCACCAAGGAGGAGGAGTGTCGTCTCCTCAGGGTTTTCAGCGGATATACCCACAAAATCCGCTACATGACTCGTTGGACTTATTTTGTCGATCATGGGACAGGGTAATACCACGGGTCGACTCTATATATGTAATCGGTCCACACACCTAGCCTAATGAGTTAGTCGTGAGAGTTAGTTAAGTACTTAAGTGAAAGACATGGGCAACCATAACTTCTTAATGTGATACAATGTGTAAAGTCCAATTTGGTTCTTATTTGACACTTTTTTTTCTTTTTTTTCTTTTTTTTCTTTTTCATTGGAGCAGTTTATTGGTTGGTTTTTGATTCTCCCAGGGTCAGGTTTCGTGCATCATTGCCTTTGAGGACTTACACTATCACGTACACCTTCCCTGAAATCTACACATAGGGCGTTCCCTACCACCTGTGTAACGGGCGTTCGGTCGGTGCATCCCAAGTCAGATGACTCGAGAGCACCAGGCACAAAGTCCCTCATACCTACTTTCCCGAGTGATAGGAGCCGTGCGAGAAGAGAGAACACCACTTATTTATTTATCTACATGGGAACCAAAACCCCTACACTTAAGTTTCACAAAAAGAGATTAAGGGCCCTTGACTACGACAAACTTCCTTATACTAACAGACACGAATTATTTGACTCACTAGGTTCAGGGTGGACTTCTTTAAATGTTTGAGTGCTGAAACCCTATGATTACACGTCCCCGAGGGAAAACCAGGGTGCATCCTAACGACTCGATAAGACCTAGAGCCAGTAAGCTAGATATCATGATGCATCAAGTTCAAGACAATTTTGATAGCTTTCTTTTTACTTTGCCTCTCAACGGTTTTGCAAATGCTAAACACATGCAAAACCTACAAAAACATTTTCTTTCGCAAACACATGAAGATTTTGAAAGAAATGTGAAAATTTTAAAGTACTAGGCAAGCAAAGGAAGACAAGTCACCCAAGGATCATGGCAAGCAGATATATCAATGTTAAATGCGGCAAACTAACATGACCCTAGCAGTACAACCAAAAGAAAACAAAAAAACCAAAAAAAACACACAAACTATGTACAAACGTGAAAACACCCCCCCTCCCCCCCCGGCCCGACACACCTAATCCATGCATTGTCCTCAATGTATGGAAAAATGGTGCCAATGCATGGATAGGGTGTACTGGACTAATGACGGCGGCCAGAAGTGCCCGAAGAGGCACCTCTCTCAAGAGCCGACAACTTCCTATAGATCTTCCGGTTTTGCTTGGCTAAGATGACGTTCTGCTGCTCGACCGCCATCTCAGAAATGTCATTGTTAAAGAGCGTTCCTGAGCTCACAGACGAGCTTGAGGAACTGGCTCTAATATCCTCCTCCATATAGTCAGGCACCCATGCCTCAGGAAGGCAATGGCAAAATGACGGGGTCATCTTCGCTACCTCGAGGTCGGTGCCTTGGCGCCTCAACATGCGCTCAAATCGTGGGATGTGCAACATGCCACACAATTTGGTAACCAGAGTCGGCAAACAGTGTATATCTTTTAGCTTGGCGTTCATCAAAACGTCAAACAATGTTCGACAAATGCAGTGTGGTGAACCGTCCATCAGATTATACACGATTCGAAAACTAGGTGTGAAAAATGTGGAGGTCCGCTCTTGGCCCAACACATTTCTACATACCCACCTGGCTACAATGTGCACGTTGGAGTAAATGTGCGCATAAGGTAGTCCCCCATGTGATGAAATAGGCTGCCCATGCCCAAGCATAGATTGATAAAAATTGATATCGTGGGTAGGCGCTAGCTCATCAACCAAGGGGATCCCAGTCGCGTCGGAGATTAGTTGGGGTGTCACGGTGTGCTTCACCCCTCTGTGAGTGATACTGAACTCGAGTGGACCGGTCTGGTCACACTCGAGTTTAGTAAAGAATTCATGTAGGAGAGGCTCTACGTACATGGATTCATCGCCCTCATATAATAAATGGTACCACCCTTTAGCTACGATTTGATCGTAGAAGGGTTCTCCGAATTCACGAATCAGAGAGGCAAAATTGAGTTCTGGAATGAAATGATGGCTGGCAATACCTGAACCTACCTTGGCGAGCTTTAACGGCGAAGCACACGACGGCGAAGACGAACACGGAACAAGCGGAGAGGAGACCACCGCACGCCGACTCCAGCAGCAAAACAGACCCCCATCCACGCAACCAACAGAGCACCCAAAATTAAACACCCAGACGAAGAAACAAAGGAAACGGAGAACAACCGACCACTGATTGGCGGTTCCAAACCGCTAATTAGCGGTCTGTTCTTTCGATCTAAGGCCGAAATTTGGGTGGAGGCTAGAGCACAAAGAGCCACGCGTTTTCGTCTTCTGGAAAAACACGTAGGGCAATGGAATCATGCGTTATTAACAAGGGAAAGGGAAAATATCACATAAGCCTTCCAATTTTTTGCTTTTTATCATTTTGTTCTTTTTTCTGTTTTTTTCTTTTCAACAAAACACTGTTATGTACAAACAAATGGAGGGATGGATCACATCAAGTGACCACATCCGTGGGGAGTTCGTGCAAAGGCACGACTTCCACCTCGACCTCTGCCGTGGTCCCTTCCAGGTATGGTTTGAGGCGTTGTCCATTAACTTTGAACACGACCCCATTCCTAGGATTTTGAATCTCAACCGCCCCATGAGGAGAGATGGTTAAAACAATGAAGGGCCCTGACCAACGGCTCCGAAGTTTCCCTGGAAACAAGTGGAGGCGAGAATTACACAACAAGACCTTTTGTCCCACCTCGAAGGTTTTGACTCGCACCAAGCGATCGTGGAAAATTTTAGTGCGGGACTTGCAAATCTTGGCATTCTCATAAGCTTCATTCCTCAACTCCTCCAACTCGTTGAGGTCTAACTTCCGATTAGCACCGGAAACATCAAGACTCATGTTAAGATGTTTGATTGCCCATAATGCCTGGTGCTCAAGTTCTACTGGAAGATGGCAAGCTTTGCCATAAACTAGCCGGTAGGGGGACATGCCAAGGTCAGTTTTAAATGCAGTGTGGAACGCCCAAAATGCATCATTAAGCTTGACCGACCAATCTTTCCTTGAAGCATTAACCGTTTTCTCAAGAATTTGCTTGAGTTGACGGTTGGAAATTTCCACCTGGCCATAGGTTTGAGAATGATAAGGTGTGGCCAACTTGTGCGTGATGGAGTATTTCCTCAGAACTACCTCAAGGGATCGGTTCACAAAGTGTGTCCCCCGATCACTTATGATACAACGAGGTGTCCCAAACCTCGCGAAGATGTGTTCTTTAAGAAATTTGATCACAACCTTGCGATCGTTAGTGCGAGTGGGGATTGCTTCAACCCACTTTGACACATAATCGACCGCCACCATGATGTAAGTGTGACCATGGGACACAGGGAAATGACCCATGAAGTCAATTCCCCAAACATCAAAGATGTTAACCACTAAGATAGGATTGAGTTGCATTGTATCTCGTCTGCCAATGTGGCCCACACGTTGGCACCTATCGTATGCTTTGCAAAATGCAAAAGCATCTTGGAACAACGTGGGCCAGTAAAAACCGCATTGGAGTACTTTGGCAGCGGTTTTCTTGGCACCGAAGTGCCCACCACATGCCTCCTTATGGCAAACAGACAAGACACTCTGAATCTCGTCATCAGGAATGCACCTCCTTATGATCTGATCAGCACAATACTTAAATAAGTATGGATCATCCCAATAGAAGTGCTTGACTAACGACTTGAATTTCGCTATCTCACTGTGTCTCTAATGAGCCGGCACCTCCCCGATTGCTAAATAGTTCACAATGTCACCGAACCAGGGGTAGAGGTTATTGCCATAAGGTTCTCATCAGGAAAAAACTCTTTCACGGGTGGATCCGGTGAAAGATCAATGGGGCTGCGAGATAGGTGATCAGCCACGACATTCTCGCATCCTTCTTGTCCCGTATTTCAAGGTTGAATTCTTGTAACAACAAGATCCAACGCAGGAGACAGGGTTTCGCATCCTTTTTAGACAAAAGGTAGCGAAGAGCAGAGTGATCAGTGTAGATGATGACATGCGACCTTATGAGCTACTGGCGAAATTTTTCCAACGCAAATATAATCGCGAGGAACTCTTTCTCAGTAACGGAGTAGTTGAGCTGGGCGTCATTGACAGTACGACTTGCATAATAGATCACATGAGGCAATTTGTCGACTTTGTGACCTAGGACCGCTGCTCTCGCATAATCAGAAGCATCACACATCTACTCAAACGGTAGCGTCCACACCGGTGCCTTAATAACAGAAGTGGAAGTCAACTCACGCTTCAAAAACTCAAATGCAGTCAAGCACTCGGGTGTGAACTCAAAGGAGATTCCTTTAGCAAGCAAGCTCGTCAAAGGACGAGCTATCTTGCTGAAATCCTTAATAAATCGCCGGTAAAAACTGGCGTGTCCAAGGAATGAACAAATTTCTATTATTCCTTAGAAATAAGTTCAATCTTTGCCCTATCCACCTCGATACCATCACGAGATACCACGTGACCCAACATGATGCCTTTTGTAACCCTGAAATTACACTTTTCCCAATTAAGGGCTAAGTTCGTGTCCGAACATCTTTTGAGAACAAGGCTCAGGTGGTGCAAGCACTCATCAAAGGAGGTGCCATGCACCGAGAAGTCATCCATGAAGATCTCAAGGAAGTTCTCGATCAAATCGGAAAAGATACTTAACATGCAATGTTGGAATGTTGCAGGTGCATTGCATAGTCCAAAAGGCATCCGTCTATAAGAAAACATCCCAAAAGGACAAGTGAACGTGGTTTTCTCCTGGTCTTCTTGGGCGACTGGGATTTGATTGTACCCCGAATAACCATCAAGGAAATAGTAATAGGCGTGCCCGGCGAGTCTCTCCAACATCTGGTCGATGAAAGGTAGAGGGAAGTGGTCCTTACGCGTGATCACGTTCAACTTCCTATAATCAATACAAACTTGCCACCCAGTTTGAAGTCGTGTGGGTACAAGCTCATTGTTGTCATTCTGGACAACAGTGATACCCAACTTTTTGGGCGCAACCTGGACAGGACTTACCCAAGTACTGTCCGAAATGGCGAAAATGATGCCATGATCTAAAGACTTGATGATCTCTTTCTTAACTACTTCTGTCATGGCTGGATTTAAACGCCTCTGTAGGTCGCGACGTGGTCGTGCCTCATCCTCCATAAAGATGTGGTGTTGCACGACGTCGGGACTTATCCCTTTGATGTCCCTCAAGGACCACCCAATGGCTGATTTGTGCTCCTTTAGGACTTGAATCAGACGTTCTTCCTGATCACCAGTCAATGTCGATGAAATAATCACCGTAAATGACCTATTGGGACCAAGAAAAACGTGTTTCAATTCCTTGGGGAGTTCTTTGAGCTCAGGCGTGGGTGGCTCCTCAACGCCAGGCGTGATATCTAGCTCGAGATATAAGATAGGAGGAGCTCGCATGTACTGAATAGCATGCACATCATTGCTCAACTCACCCCGTCCTCTTCATGATCGGAGTCATCCATGAAGTAATCATTTAAATTCTCATGAATCAGGGGGTACTCTTCTTCCAATTCTTCTTCCAATTCCGGATAAGATTGACTTCCATGGGGTCCTCGCAAGATGTCGACTGCCTAGCCATATTGAACACATGGAATGTCGCGGTCATGTTCCCGAACGACAATTTCATGAGTCCAGTACGACAATTGATCAAGGCATTTGACGTCGCCAAAAAAGGTCTACCCAAAATCAATGGAATCTGAGAGTAGGTAGTCTTAATTGGTTCGGTCTCAAGGACGACGAAGTCAACAGGAAATATGAAATCACCGACCTTGATTAGGACATCTTCAATGACCCCCAACGGGACTTTGATCGAACGATCAGCCAACTGCAAAATTGTTTTCGTAGGCTTGAGAGTGCCTAGGCGTAATCGTTGATACATAGAAGCAGGTAAGAGGTTAACCGCCGACCCTAGATCTAGCAAAACATTGTTAATGCGAGAATCCCCAATGATACATGAAATTGTTGGACTGCCCGGGTCCTTCAATTTCACGTACGCTGGGTTCGAGATGATAGAGCTCACAGTAGCCGCTAAAAAGGCTTTGGTAGGAACGTTGGTTTTCCTCTTAGTTGTACAGGGATCCTTCAGGAATTTTACACAGGGAGGTATTTGTTGAATCATATCTCACAAAGGAATGTTGACATTCACTTTCTTAAATATCTCCAACATTTATCCACACTGTCACTCTGTTTCTTAGACAACCTACTCGGATAAGGAGCTTTTGGTAGGTATGTCTTTGGCGGAGCCGGAGAAGTAGGCTTTAGTGTATTACTCTCACCCTCGGCCTTTTTCTCACCATCATTCCCAAAAGGGGGCGTGATTGATTCGTTTTATATTAAACCGCAAGTGCATGGCCGCGTTGAAGCGGTGGACAATACGGGTCCATCCACAGGGAGGTGTGTTGACTTTTGGTTTGTTCGAAGGCAAGTGGTAAAGAAATCAAAGAAAGGTTGGTTCCACTAAACTACACTACAATTCAAAAAGGAAATGGAAGAGAGGCAATAAAACTAAACCCCGTAGGGGGTAGAGAAATAATGTGAATATAAAGATGTGTGTGTGTGTGTTCAATTGAGATCCTCACAACATGTAGTGCATGAAATAAGTGTGGTGTTGAATGCATACTATAAGCTCAAGTGTGGTTAGTGTTTGTTCATGCATAAGAAGGACTTCATGGCAAGACCTATCATTTACAACACTAACCTAGGTGATTAATATGAGCAATCCAAGGTCGTTATTAAGACACTTCGAGAAGCATTGAGTGTACTTAAGCTATGGCAGAAACCATCAAGTAAGGTTCTTAATAATTCAAGGAAGCATACTAATATTTCTCACAAAACATTCATATTAAGCATTCATACCACCTACATAACATGGACATACATCTACTCCACCCCCAAAGGGGATGGAACTATTCACACATATTTAAACTAACTACTCTAACAAAATGAAGCATTATACTGAAATGAAACTACACTAATCAAGAAAGAAATATTAAAGAAGCTTAAAAGGAAAAGAAAGAATAAACAAGCATGCACAAATTAAAAGGCAAGATTAAAAGAAAACTAGAACAATTATTTTCTTAACAATGACTCACATTGAAGGTAGCATTCTTCTCCACCTTGAGTTTTTACTTCAAGGCTCACTCCTTAGTAGAGAGAATGCCACCAAGAAATGGGTAGTTACAATGGAAGGTGAAGAGTTCTATTTATAGCCATAGAAAAAGGCAATCCGGGACAATCCCCCGATGTGGGACTAAACAAATACCAGAAATGGACTAAATACACACTAATACGTAACCCAGAGAAATCTTAGAGGATTCGAGCCAAAAGTGACCGCCAATTAGCGGTCTACAGTGTTTTGATCGGTCTGGATTTTCTTGTGGGCTTTTCTGGAAGGCTTTGTTTGTCTTTGATGCATCTACTTCGCTTGGTGGAGCTCCGACCTGAATAGAATTGCCAAAATACTCCCAATGATGGTGTGAAGTATTCTTGTTTTCTCATTGGTCCTTTGATCTTACGTTCAGGTCCTTCGATCTTGCATCTTAGTCCTTGAGTCTCTCAACTCAGTCATTTTTCCCTGCTTTTGGGTCCTTTTATGCTTCATCTCTTCAAACCTATTTATTTCTGAAATTGAAACATAAAACTCGTCACGTAGCATTGCTTAGGTGTACGATAATGGATATAAGATACAAATATAAGCATGAAACGATGTCAATCAGGGCGGCATAGATGAATTGTTCTGGCCAGGATACGTGGTTGTTGACCTGCTTCCCATTTCTCATGGTCACAATGGCATTAACATGGTCCAACAGGTTCTTCCACATAGTTCACTTGCCCCCCCTGTGGTCTTGAACTTGCATTTTCCATGTTCGAGTGTTGTTGAGCACGGGGGTTAGCCACAAGTTGGCTAGGCAGGCTCCCTCTCTCTCTCTCTCTCTCTCATGTACAGACTGAGCCAACTGACTCATCTGAAGCTCAAGAGATTTGATGGTCTGCTGATTCGAAGTGAGAACTTGACTCGTGGACGACATAAAGTTTTTTACAGAGTTCTCAAGTCTATTAGTTAGGTTCTCTAGCAAATTAAATCGGGTTTCCAAGTTGTTTGAATTTGGGAAACCGGGTTGGTTGATGTTCTGACTTTGGGGTGGCTGGTGAGACTGTGAATGCATGGGAGGGTAGTGTGGTCGGTTAGGTGGTTGAGAAAAGTTTGAAGGACCACCTGAGGCATTGTTATGGTTCCATGAAAAATTAGGGTGGTTCCTCCATCCAGGGTTATATGATGATGAATATGGGTCAGTCCTGGATCTATCATAGATGGCATTTACATATTCCATCTCAGGAGGAATGGATGCACACTCACCCCCTATATGACCTATCCTACCACATAAATGACATGGAACTGAACCAAATGCAGACACATGAGATACATCGTGCTGGTTTTGGAGCTCAATCGAATCCATACGGCGCATTAAGGCCGCCATGCGTGCCTCGGTGGCCGTAGTGGTATCGACGGCAAATGCGGCACCCGATCTAGTCGAGTTTGCATTTACGATCCTCGCTCCTATGCTAGATGATGCAGGTGGTTCCCTTACACTCTCCCATTGCATGGTTTTCTCTGCGAGGTCTTCTAGGAAAGCCCATGCCTCCCTTTCATCATTTCCTAAGAACTCTCCTTGACACATGGACTCAAGGAGCGTTCGGGACGGGATGTGAAGACCCTCGTAAACAATCTGACACAGGCGCCACAACTCGATGCCATGGTGAGAGCATGAGGATAGCAGCTCCTTGAACCTCTCTAAGTATGCATGGAATGATTCGGTCTCATGTTGATAGAACGAATTGATTTCGTTCCTTAATTTTTGAGTCCGATAATTTGGAAAATACTTTTTGAGGAATGCAGACTGAAACTCATCCCAAGTCCTAAAGGCATTCACCTGGTTGCTGTACAACCACTTCTTGGCATCATCCTTCAGCTCAAAGGGGACAAGCCTAAGATGAATGAAGTCTGTGCTAAGTTGTTGCAATTTGAACATAACACAGACCTCCTCAAATTCCCTGAGAAAGATATAGATGTCACCTTTCCCAGTGAAATGAGGGAGCATGGAAATAAACTGAGGCTTAACCTCAAAATGGTTCCCATTTGCCTCTGGCAATACGATGCATGAGGGTAGAGTTGTACGGGTCGGGTAGCATCGATCACGAAGAGGTATGGGAACGACAACTGGAAGAACAGGTTGAACAGGTGGGTCCAGCAACTGCTCCTCCTCATGGAAATTAGCAGCCATTGAACCCGGACTGTGTGCGACACGAGAGGAGGAAGGTGTCAAGAAATCGACGACCGAAGCCGGATTGACAACGCTCCTCGTCAAATGACCACTCTCGTCTCGTGTCCACGAAAGCATGCACAAAGGTGCACACACAAACTTTTTTTTAAAGAAGAATGTGCGTAGAGGAGAAGACGGGGGGACACAGGAGAGGAAGAATGACTCAGGAGAGAAGGGAAGAAGTCCTTATGCTACGGCGGATGGGTACAGGTGGAAGCACACAAGCAAACGAGGCTCAAGCAATCCCAAGGTCGCTATAGGTCCTTACAGCTAGACGACGCCTAACTGCGAGGTCACACGGCCTCAACACGCCTCACCTCCCTACGACGAGGACCACAAAGCCCAGCAAATGAGCCAAGATCCGGGGATCTCGTCTCTCCTACTATCGACATAGTGGTCAACGCCGATCAGTTCATGACGGTCATGACTTGATTTTAAAAATTAGGCACTTTATTAGTGTGGTTTGTGGGGCAAAGGAAAGGGTGATGAAATCCCCCACCTTATCTTTTATGGGACAACCCCTCCTTAGTAGCGTTTTGGAGTCCTAATCTAGCAATCAACTCTCCAAACAAACGCTCAACTCACACTTGTTTAAATGCACTTCCTATTAACTAATGCATGTTCATACGAAATGCATGAATGAGAGTTGAAGGTACGTACCTCGAGCCAGCACTTAGCAATTGAAAATAAAGCTAAAATTAAAGACAATCTATATGCCTAAGTCACATACATGATGCATGACCTAAACAAAAAGAATGCCTAATCTTTTGCTTTGGGTTTTAGGGTCCAAGTTGCTTAAAGGAGGTTTGAATATCGATCTGGGAACAAACTATAAGTCAAAACAAGCCAAATCGACTCCCAGATCACTATATCAGATAAATGAAATACCCTACAGAAATTTAGAGGTGAACCAAAATTACCAGACCGCGAGTTGGCGGTCTCAGACCGCTAAGTGGCGGTCTTCTCCACTCAGATCGCCTCCAAACTTCACCAGATGCTTCCTCTTCTCAATTTGAGTCTGCTGAGACAAATAAAACTACAAGACAAAAATTAAATCCACTCAAATCGTCCAAACAAGAGTCTGGACTGGCACCTCCCCGGCAACGGCGCCAAAAACTTGATGAAAGTTTTATTTAAACCGCAAGTGCACGGCCGCGTTGAAGCGGTGGCAAATACGTGTCGTCCTCCGGGAGGTGAGCAGCCTCTCGTTTGCACGAAATCAAGTGGCGAAAAAATGGAGAAGAGGGTTTATTATGCTACTCTACGCCACACTACACTAAGAAGTACGAAATGCTCGAAATCAGGAATGGGAAAAACCCCTAAGGGGTGGAGTGAGTGCACACATACAAAGAGGTGGGTGTTGAACACATTCTTTAGGCACAAATGAATGTGGTGTTATCATGCATAGGAAGTGTCTAAGTGTTATGGAAAAACCAATCAATCAATTCACCATCCTAGTTGATTAACATTTACATATGCAAGTTGTTTATTTCAGAACTTAAACAAGTATGAGAGGTGTCTAATCATTTTGGCAAAACTCATCAAGTTATACATTCTATCCTAAACAAGCAAGCATACATTCATGTTTTATCAACACATTGGAAATAAAGCATTCAATCAATTCTCATTTGTATGTATGTACATCTACTCCACCCCCAAAGGGGATGGAACTGCTCACTAAACATTAGACAAATTATTGAACTAAACAAAGAAAGTATTTTAACTGAGCTATTAAAACTAATGAAATGAAATTAAGCAAAGTAAAACAAACAACATGAAACAAACAACATAAAGAAGAAACTTTTATTAAAGTGACTCACATTTCAAGTAGCATCCTCCTACTTTAGCGTGTGCTTCAAGGCCTCACTTCTAGTAGGAAGAATAGCCACTCAAAATATGGAGTGATTACATTAGAATGTGAAGATTTCTATTTATAGCCATAGAAAAAGGCACTCCAGGACAATCCCCCGTTGTGGGACTAAACATATACCAAAAATAGCCTAAACATCCTCTAATACATGTGCTGGAGAAAGTTGAGCGGATCCAGAGTGATCTGGACCACCAATTAGCGGTCCATAAAGTTTGGATCGGGTTGGAATTTGTTGTGGGCTGTTCTTGCTGGTATTGTTTGTTTTGGATGCGGTTACTTGACTTGTGGGAGCTCCGACCCGAATAGAACTTCCAAAATACTCCCTATGATGGTGTGGAGTTTTATGTTTTGCTCTTTGGTCCTTTGGTCTTACGCTTAGGTCCTTCTCCATTGCATCTTAGTCCCCAGATCTCACAATTCAGTCATTTTTCCCAGCTTTTGGGTCTTTTTATGCTTCATCTCTTCAAACCTATTTATTCTTGAAAACTAAACATAAAACTCGTTACATAGCATTGTTTAGGTGAAAGATAATGGATATAATATACAAATATAAGCATGAAATGATGTCAATCAGTTCTATTCTTTCTATCGGCTACACCATTTTGTTGTGGTGAGTATGGAGCGGTTAAATGGTGTTTTATGCCATGTTCCACACAAAAGTTGTTGAACTTGGTTGATGTGAACTCTCCTCCCCGATCAGACCTCATTCTCTTGATGCTATTTCCACTTTGTTTCTCCATATATGCCTTGAACCTCTTGAATATGTGAAATGCCTCGGATTTCTCCTTCAGGAAGTACACCCACGTCTTGCGTGAAAAATCATCAATAAAGGTTAAGAAATAACGATTCTTACTAATCGAATGTGGAGTGATCGGTCCACAAATGTCGGTATGTACCAACTGTAGCACCTTCTTTGCTCTATATTCAGCTTGTTTTGGAAAACTCTTCCTTGGTTTTTTTCCAACCATGCAACCTTCACAAAATCCTTCTTTAGTTTCGATCATCGGCAAGCCATGAACCATTCCCTTTTGCGCCATTTTTTGGATCCCACCAAAGTTCAAGTGTCCAAGTCGCATATGGCACAACCAATCTCCCTTGATGCATGCATTCAAACATCTAGCACGAGCACATGTTAGATTCAATTTAAACATTCGATTTTTGGACATCTCTACCTTTGCAATCAAGCGCCCATCTTGTCCTCGCACGATCATGTGTCGATCCTTCATCAAGATCGTGAACCCTTTCTCTAAGAGTTGTCCCATGCTTAGTAAGTTTGTCTTCATATCGGGCACAAAGTAGATGTTGGAGATAAGCTTTTGTGATCCATCCTTCACTTGAATCATGATGTGCCCTTTCCCCTCCACACGCACCTTTGATGCATCCCCAAACGAGACGTGCCCATGCACTCCCTCTTCCAAGTGTGCGAACATGTGTCTATTCCCACACATGTGATTGCATGCTCCCGTATCGAGATACCAAATACCTTCTTGTTCGGTTTCGGCTCCTTGGTCGGCAAGCAAAACCACTCCATCATCACAAGCATTCTCCTCGACGGCAACAAGGTTGGAGTTTTCTTCCACCCTTTTCTTTGACCAACACTTGCTTGCATAGTGTCCATGCTTCCCACAATTGAAGCACTCGATCTCCTTCTTCGATCCACGATCACCACGGCCACGGCTGGAGCTCTCCTCTACCTTCTTTTGCGACCAACATTCTTTCGCAAAATGGCCACGCTTCCCACACATGAAGCACTTGACCTCCTTCTTCTTTGGACGGCCTCCATAGTCCCGATCGCTTCCACGATCTACGTTGCGAGGTTTCTCCTCCTTAAGCGACATCTTCGCTTGCAACGCCTCCTCCAAGACATCTTGTCTGTTCTTCTTTATTTGCTCGTGTGCCTCCAACGAGCTTGCTAGGTCGTCGATGGTCATCTTCTCGAGGTCCTTTGATTCCTCGATAGCACACACAACATTTTCAAAGTCTTCGGTGAGAGAATGTAGAACATTCTCCATCACTCTTCCTTCAGTCAACGCCTCCCCATTTCTCTTCAATTTGTTCGCCACCATGCGAACCCTCGTCATGAAATCAGCAACACATTCCGATTCCTTCATTTTCAATGTCTCGAACTCACCTCGAAGCATTTGGAGGCACACTTGCCTCACTCGATCAGCACCCTTGTAGCTTTTCTCAAGGGTGTCTGATTGATCGTTTTATTTAAACCGCAAGTGCACGACCGCGTTGAAGCAGTGGAAAATACGGGTCGTCCACTGGGTGGTGTGTCGACTTTTGGTTTGTGCGAAGGTGAGTGGGAAAGAAAGGAGAGAAAGGTTGGTTACACTAAACTACACTACAATGCAAAAAGGAAATCGAAGATAAGCAATAAAACTAAACCCCATAGGGGGTAGAGAAATAATGTGAATATAAAGATGTGTGTGTGTGTGTGTTCAATTAAGCTCCTCACAACATGTAGTGCATGAAATCATAAAATTACATCCAACTTTGCCTCCACATGAATTAAGATAAGACTACATCATTAAAACATACAAGACAATAATTGGAATGAACCTAAATGACCTCATGTATAAAGACTAGACCCTACTATGCCTCCACAAAAATTAAGATAAGACTACATCATTAAAACATACAAGACATTAACTAAGGTAAAGGCAACAAGAGTACATACACTACATGTCATGTTTCCTATATTAATTCCATCCATATCCTAACCTTATCATTCCTCATAAAATAGGTCCAATAATCAAAGCATAAGCTAAGCTTCATTCAAGAGCATTAGCATATCAAAGATAAGAGTGAAAACCCATTAGATGGTTATGGAAATCATATAAAGATCAAGGGATTAAGATAACACACACTTAATACACTACATGATCATATCATATATTTCTCCACCCCCCAAGTGGGGATGGAACTACTCACTACTCATTACACTAACTATATTAACAAAATGAAGCATAATACTGAAATGAAACTACACTAAGCAAGCAAGAAATATTAAAGAAGCATAAAACAAAACAAACAAGCAAGCATGCCTATGAAAGGAAATGAAACTAAGAGAGAAACAACTCAATTAAAGGAAAAATATCTATTATTAACTCACTCAATACAAGCAACCCTTCCTCCACCAGAGTTTTGCTTCAAGGCTTCACTCTTAGTAGGGAAGATGACCACCAAAGAGGGAAATTTTTTACATGAGAGAAGGGTGAGTTCTATTTATAGCAATATAAAAAGGTAATCCGGAACAATCCCCCGATGTGGGACTAAACAAATACCAAAAATAGCCTAAACATCATCTAATACACGCTCTCCAGAAGTTTCATCGGATCCGGGAAGATCCGGACCGCCAATTGGCGGTCTACAGGATCCAGATCCGTCTGGTTTTGATGTTGGGCTTTGCTTGATGTGTTTGTTGGTCTTTGATGCATCTACTTTGTTTATTGGAGCTCCGACCCGAATTGAATTGTCAAAATACTCCCCATGATGGTGTGGAGTTTCTTGTTTTGCTCTTAGGTCCTTCGGTCCTACGTTCAGGTCCTTCTCCATTGCATCTCAGTCCCCAGGTCTCACAATTAAGTCTTTTTTCCTGCTTTTCGGTCCTTTCATGGCTCTTCTCTTCAAACCTCTTTATTTCTAAAATTCAAACATAAAACTCATCACGTAGCATTGCTTAGGTGTAAGATAATGGATATAAGATACAAATATAAGCATGAAATGATGTCAATCAAATTCCCACGCCTCCTTCGACGTCTTCGCTTCAGCGATCTTCTCAAAGCCACTCTCATCCACCGCTTGGAAGAGAAGGAAGAGAGCACTCTTTTCTTTGGCTCTTCTCTCCTTTTGTGTTTTGATTTGTGCGACGATTGCCACCCCCGTCACGGCCTCCTCCTCGAAGCCACTCTCCACAAGATCCCAAGCATCATGCGCACCGAGAAGGGCACGCATCTGGATACTCCAATTGTCGTTGTTTCCCTTCGAAAGGCGAGGCAACGATACATGACCAAACAAGGTCATCCCTGAGCTCTCCATCAGACAAGGCTCTGATACCAGATGTTAGATGCGGGAGAAAGACGGGGAGCACCAAACCAAGCCACCACAGAGAGCACGCCTCCACCAGACACATGGACCGCCAACCATCGGTCCCAAACCGCCAATTGGCTGTTCAAAAGTTGCGCCTGGTGGGCTGCTTCGGCTTGCCTTGTTCTCCATGCTGAGGGCCTTCTATTGCCATCACTAGATCCATACTTTGATCTACGCAATTGGTGAGGTGTGGAACCTTTACCCCCATGCTGCTTCGGCTCGCCTTGTTCTCCATGCTGAGGGCCTTCTATTGCCATCACTAGATCCATCCTTTAAACCCCCATGTTTCCTTAGAGGACGAGTTTTGTCTCGTGAGGGTTTTCAGTTGACACACCCACAAAGTCTTAATTCAACATTTCATTAATAACTCTAAATATCTCCACCTCAACCTTATACGTCTCACTTAGAATTCTTGCATGCTCATTATATAAATCTAACTCATAAAAATTCTGACTTCGTCTTTGTTCCTCCAACATTCACACCACTAACCCTTCTACACATGTTATCACTTAAATTATTTTGCACGCCTCCTCTGGTGGTGAAGTATCATTCGGATCAACCATGGCATGGATCATTCTTTTAGCTTTGGGCCTTGAGTATCTTAAAGTTTTTTTTCTTTTTCCGTGATTCAACACATTTGCTTTTTCTGACACTTTTACCCTTTTTGCATTCGTGTAGCGAGTTTGGTCGATAATCCCGAGCTGGTAGACTCAAGTTACTGGGTTTTAAGATACCCCTACGGACAAGTGTCTCGAACGCTTGGGCTTTTGTAATCATTTTGCAAAATGTGCTTTCCTCACTTTATTCCTTTTTTTTCTTTTATTTTCCTCAAGGCTTAATTGCTATTAGAAGTCCGCACTTCCTGGTATATTTTCCTCAACCTCTGCTTTTTATCAACCACTTCAAAGATTTAATTCATCCAATTCAAGTGCATACATGTCTTAAAGGGTAATGAGTTATTTCTTTGGGACTTAGATTTATGTCATAGTTTCAACAAGCAGAACTATATAATAAGGAACAAAAACTCAATACAATTTGTACACGGGTTTTGGCAGTTCAATCTTAAGCTATGTCATGAAACATTTTTTTTTGAATAACAACAAAACTAATAGAATATATAGATATATAGATAAACACCCCCCCACACCTACATCATGCAGTGTCCTCAATGTATGCAAATATAAAGCAAATGCACTTATTACCTGGGTGAACTGCGGTGGAGGGATGGAATTTGTTCAGAGTCAACCATAATCAGAACTGGATTGAATGTCACCATGTTGGTGCATGTATCCAGTTGAATTGTTCCCCATGTTGCCCTGAGGTAAAGGTTCCACACCTCTCACATGCATTGATTCTCTTGTTTGTTCGAGTGATGGTGGTTGGGTAGATGAGTTACTCCCCTTTTTCACACTTTCTTTTTTATTTTGTGATGATTTATTTGATTCAGAAATCTTATAGATACGTGCTCTCATCACAACATCACTTTGATTGCATATTATTTCTGGCTCACTATCCACATGAAAGATATTAAATTCAGCTTTTAAGTTCCCAAAAGATAATTTCATGAGCCATTTCGACAGTTTATCAATGCTTCAGAAGTGGCTAAAAAGGGTCTGCCTAGTATTAAGGGATTTGTCTATTAGGATTTACAACAGGTGCAGTATCTAGTACGACAAAATCCACTGGGTAAATGAAGTCACCCACCTTGATCAAAACGTCCTCGACTACACCTCTTGGTTTATTAATAGAGCAGTCAGCAAATTGAAGAGTTGTCTTAGAGGGTTTTAGTGGACCATGGTTGAGTTGCTCGTAGACAGAGAACGGGAGTAGGTTAACACTAGTACCATTGTCTAGAAGGGCTTTGTTGATAAAAGTATCTCCTATTGCACATGAAATTGTGGGACACCCAGGGTCCTTATATTTTATAGGAGATGAGTTGGACAGAATAGAGCTTATGTTTGCAGTTAAGAAAGTCTTCTTTGGTACGTTTGTTTTTCTCTTTTTAGTGCACAGATCTTTTAATAATTTAGCATAAGCAGGTATTTGTTGAATCATATCCAGGAGTGGAATATTCACCTTAACTTGCTTAAATACTTCCAGGATTTTCTCCATTTTTGCACTTGAGTTCTTCTTAAGTCTATTGGGGAATGAAGCATTAGGAACATAGACTCGCTTAGGTTGAGCTATGGGTTCATGTTGAGTAGGTGGGTTGGGCGTTTCAGATTGGACGTCAGGTTCAATGGTTAGGTCATATGTGGTTGCTTGATGGCTAGATTGATTAGACGTTCTAGGATTTACCACATTGTTATCAACTTGTCTTCCAGACCTAATGATACTACTGCATTTATTTGTTGGAACGGTCCTTCCTCATTAACCATTTGAATTGGTCTCGAGTTGTTACTTCCTAGAGGTGGTTCATAGGGCTGATATTGATTATTAGATCTAGGATTCACCTCAGGTTGACTTGGAAACTGACCCTTTTCTCTTGCACCTACAATTTGTGTGAGTTGGCTGACTTGTGTCTCTAGCCTTTGGAAGGACTGGTTGGTTGTTTGTATAAAAGTCTTCATCAAATTTTCCAATCTTGTCAACCTAACATCATAATCTCCATTGTTACTACACCCAGATGATGTATTATTTTGGTTATACGGGGTTGGTTGTTGTCTAGGAGGTTGACCTTGTGGGCTTGATGAGAAATTGAAATTATTACACCAACCCGAGTTATAGGTTGATGCGTATGGGTCATTTCTAGCATGGTTAAACGTGGCATTAACTTGTTCCCAGTCCGCACAATCCTCCATTAAATGACCAGTCTGACCACATCTAGAGCAAGGGATAGACGAGGCTTGATTCACTCGGGGTCGGGTTTGTAGCTCTAGACTTTCCATTCTGCGCATAAGGGTAGCTAGTTTTGCTTCAGCCGCTACATTGGCATCTACTGCTAAGACACCTGGTTTGGGTTGACTTGCTATTCTAGATCCAATACTCGGGTTAAGTGGTGCTCTAGCATTGTCCCATTGCATACTGTTTCAGCTAAATCCTCAAGAAAAGTCCAGGCATCATTTTCTTTTTTTGACATGAAGTTCCCTTGGCTTACAGATTCTACCATAACCCTAGATGTGGGTGTCAATCCCTCATAAATAATTTGGCACAGTTGTCATCTTGGAATTCCGTGATGAGGGCATTGGGTCAGCACACTTTTAAATCTTTCTAGATAGGAATAGAACGACTCGCTCTCAGATTGAACGAATGCACCAATTTCATTCCTAATCCTCATAGTCTTTTGCATGGGGAAATATTTTTTTAAGAATACTTGAACAAACTCAACCCAACTTGTAATGGATTTTTCGGCTAGACTATATAGTCATTTCTTAGCGTCGTCCTTCATTGCTAGAGGCACGAATTTCAGACGCACTGCCTCCTTAGAGATATGCTGGTATTGCCTAAGAGAGCAGATTTCCTCAAATTCTCTAAGGAAGAGATATGGGTCTTCCCTAGAGGTGAACTTAGGCAACATACTCATGTATTGTTCCTTGAGTTCGAAGTCGCGACCCGGTATGACGGGCATAACGATGCACGATGGCTGAGCAGCCATCGCTGGGTAGCATCGATCCCTCAGAGTTATGAGTGGGTTCACAACATTCTCACCCATTGGATCCGGGTGAGGTGGTGCAGCAGATGGATTGGGGCTAAGCTCTAGACTGGAATCTAGATGAACTCATGAGAGTCGATTGCTCAAGTCCCGAACCCAAATATGAGTGCACCGGTTTGAAGTTTTTTTTTTGAATTCAAATTTGAAATTTAAATTCCAAATTCAATTTCAAGAATAAATTACAAAAACAAATTTCGTTTTTTATTTTTTATTTTTATATATATATTTCTTTTTTCAAAAGGGAAACAATCAATAGAAAGAAGAAAGATGAGAAAGGAAACTTAACTCTAAAAGATAGGTTCTAGGGTTGGTCCGAAGTTTCCTTAACAAGCACGGTTCAAACAATCCTAGACCTAGTGTCGCTTAAATCTAGACGACTCCTAACTGGTTGAGTCGAATTGATTTGCTTGATTCACCTCCCTCACTAATCAAACCAACTTGGCCAGGCAGTGTATAGCTAGTGGGGGCGCTTCCGACAGAGTCGATGCCAATTAGACAACCGCTTTGCTTGAAAGACTTACGTCAACACAAAAACACTTTCTAGACACTAAATTAAATTCGATCAGCGTCAAGTCATAGCAAGTCAAACCAATCTCCTCCTTAATTGAGTCTGAGTCCTCAGGGGCCAATGTCTAATTGATTTTAATTTTAAAGCTTGGGTGACACTTTAGGATTGTGATTTGTGGGCCATGGAAAGGTGATGAAATCCCCACCGTATCTTTTCCTACGAAGTGGCCCTTAAGATAGTTTAACTTAATTCTAGCAAAGATAGTACAACAATGGCCGAGTGGGGGCAATTGCAAGTTTGTATGCAAATTAGATTATATGCTTAAATGCAATCGATAAAAACCGCGATATGTACCTTGCCTCCAGCACTCTTCAACAAGAATTAATTTACAAGAATTTAGCAAGAATAATGCAAACAAAACATTATATGATGCATGCACTAAGTTCTTCTAGTTTTGCCAATTTTTAGGTCAGAGTTGAATTATTGCCAATTATGGAATTTAAGCTTAACACGTGCAGTTCAACAAAAGGAAATTTTCCGAAACTAGAAATTACGAGGAAAGAGGTAACAAAGGTTACCTATGCAATGCTCAGTTGGGTTCACCGCCCGCTCTCGAAATTTCAGTAGCTCCACGCGTCCACCCAGAGATGGTGCTAACCCTAGAAAAATTTGAACCCCAGAAGCCGCTGTTGTGCGGCGGATCCGCCGCAGCTTGGGCTTGATATGCGGCGATTTCGCCGCCCTACTTGCTCAAGTTGCGTTCAGATTTCACCGCACACTCTGTTGTCTCCTGAAACACAAATCGAAATACTTAGATCGCACACAAGATAAACAGAATAGAATCGAGAACACAACAATAAACAAAATCTGCGTCACCTCCCCGGCAACGACACCAAAAACTTGATGAGAATTTTATTTATACCGCAAGTGCACGGCGTCAATGAAAACGTGGCAAGTACGGGTCGAACACAAGGAGGGAGAGATCTTGTTATTTTTGTGATTTTCGATTAAGGAAGAAAGAGAGAAAAATAAGGTTGGTTAGAGATTTTTGGTTTTTAATTATCTAAAGCGAGAACAACAAAAACAAATTAAAAATAAAGTAAAGATGGATGGGAGGCCAGTGGGTGGAGGTTTAGATATCGGGTTTAGATTAGAGAATTCTAAACTTATAATAAATCACAATAGTTATAAAGCATTACATGATAAATGAGTCAACATAAACTCAAGTAATCAAAATATACTAACACGAAATTAAAATAATAACTTTATTCTTCTTCTCATCACCCTAAATCCGTCACCCCCACCCTTTGGAGAGAGTTAGAAACTCATGGGTAGAGGGAAGGAGAAGGGGTCCTAGAGATACTACAAAAGAAAACTAAAAATAAGAAATAAAAGAACAGAATTTTATTTCTAAAGTATGGAACAAAAACTAAGACTCTTTACAACATCGTTTCGGGGCTATTTATAGCCGATACAAGGGACCTAAGTATAAAATAGGAAAGTACACGCGTCAATACACGACTGGACAAAATCCGGGGCCACGGATCGCAAGGAGTGCGGCGTTTCCGCCGCACAATACATGTAAGATGCGGCGATTTCGCCACAATATATGCTCTGATTTAATCCGGATTTTTCTTGAATGCTTATGGTATTATTTAACTATCCTTTGCGCATCTGGATAGATTTCTTTCCTTTCTTTTGAGCTCCGAATTAATTCCTTCATATATTAGGAGATCCAAATTGATTGTTCTTTAGAACTTCTCCAAAATAATATTTTGGTACTTTTATTTGCATTCGGTTCCTCGGCTTTTTTCAATTAAGTCCCTGGCTACTTTTGTGCTTAGGTCCTTGGTCTTGTTTGTAATTAGGTCTTTGAATGCTTTTATGCTTGGATGGACTTCCATTTCAATCCCGATAATCTTGACTTGGTCTTTATGATAGAAATGAGTCTTTTGCATGCGTTTATGCTCGGGATATGGGTAATTTGCATTCAGGTCCCTGTATTCTGTAAATAAGACTAAACACATACCTTAGTAGCATTTATTGATATAAAATTAATCTAAATGAAAGACATATGATGCAATGTATGGAATGCATCAGTTGTCAACATTATTAGCTTATTTTTTTGTATCCCTAATACGTTACAACTATATTGTGTTCCTAAACTTCTTGATCGGCCTACTACTTTGATGTAAATGATCTCTCATGCGTTCGCAACCAAATGGGATAGAAGAACACCCATCGAGTCATAGGTAAATGATTGTCCCAGCTGAGTAGAGGCCTTCAATTTGGTCCAAATATGATATCAATTTAATAAAGTTAAATGAGGGCATCCATAGCATATGGTTAGTTTAAAAAAATTATTTTACATGACATCTTGTTGTCATGATCCTATTGGGTTTGACCCCCACACACGTTTTGTATGAACCTTTAATTAGGGGTATAAAAACAAGAAATAGAAATGAGAAAGCAACAAGAACTTTCCAGTACCACTCTCTCTCGTTCTGGGCTAGTGGATTTCCACAAGCTCCTGGGTGGATTCCTGGGGCATGGTCATATCGGTAGTTAGTTCTACCGATCCGATTTGTATCAAGTGGTACCAAAGCCAGACAACTTCGACATGGCCGATGGTGGGGATATTCCCAAGATCTAGGAGGCGTTGGAGGAGCAACGACACACCACCGAGGGGGACTTCCTGGACATCCCTAATTCCATCGCAGTGCTGCCACTGTCTCCTCCTAGCCAGACTGGCGCTCTAGAAGAACGCCCAACCTCTGCACAGTGTCGTAGAGCATCTGTCACTCCTCAGCCCAATCCGCGGCTCCAGTCTCCTCACTGGTACTCTGGCCATGTGGGGGAGGTCTCACGCGTCTCGGAGGCATCTACACACGAGACATCAGAACAGAAAATAAGATGATTATGCATGCATGCTTTACAATCCAACTATCTAAAAGACATCTAAGGTGGCTTCTTTGGACAAGTGCGTCGAAACTGACCGCTCTGATACCAATTTGTAACATCCTCAAACGCGGAAGAAATTTAAATTTTAATAAAACACAACACGAGGATATTACCAAAGAAAACAGGTAACTGGTGCACCAACATATATACAATATATAAATCTGAGAGCTTCAAAAGTGTGATTACAACAAAAGATAAGGATAATATACATGTAATCACTCGGACGTCAAATTAAGAAAAACAGGATCTGGCCTCGAACGTGCTCCTCCTCAGTCACAACCTCCTAGTGCCACTCACGGCCTGAAATAAAACATGTCTACTCCAGAGTTTCCCATAAGGAGACCCCGAATGCCAAACTTCTATCACAATAAATGAACTAGACATATAAAGCATGTATGATATGAAATGCAATAAACAAACATCGTCTCACTGCCCCCCCCGGGAACTCTCTCCCTACCACAGTAGACACCAAGCAGGGAAGGGTCTCGTGGGTCCTCTAGCCCAACCCTCACACGTGCCCCAGGCACCACAACTGGAAACACCCTCGGCCACAACACAACGATGGATCACTCTCAGGTTGGTAATGTCTGTACCGTTGCCCCTCTAGGGCCGGAGACCCGATGCCATTTTGAGCTGCTCTGGTAAACCACTCTCAGGCCGGCAATGTTTGTACCGTTGCCCTTCTATGGCCGAAGACCCGTTGCCCCTCTAGGGCCGGAGACCCGATGCCATTTTGAGCTGCTCTGGTAAACCACTCTCAGGCCGGCAATGTCTGTACCGTTGCCCCTCTAGGGCCGGAGACCCATTGCCATCTTGAGCTGACACCACACACACGGACCACCCTCAGGCCGGCAATGTCTGTACCGTTGCCCCAAAAGGGCCGGAGACCCGTTGCCATCTTTAGCTGGCTCCACAACACTAGAACCACACAACCGCACCAAACGGTCGAACAAAACCACCAAACCGGTCAAACGAATCCTCCCATAGGACTGGCCCAACCGAAAAACCTGTGAACCGGTTAAACAAAAAAGAGGACCCGTTCGACCAGTAAAAACTCCATGTCGCAATATAAACCACAAACGATCGAACCACACGTGATCACCGGTCGACCGACAATGGGCAGTAGAAAATACAATTCGAACATAGTACTACGGTCGACCGAACCATCACGCGGTCGGACAAACTTTAAGTTATTTTAAATCGTCGGTCGAACGAGTTAACTAGGCGGTCGATCGTTTGGATGGTCAACGCTCCAACCGACCTAAAACAGTGCTTTCGGTCGACCGGCAAAGGGGTCTCGTTCAGCATGCACTACCGGTCGACCACCCTAAGTTATCGTTCGACCGGTGTGATAGATTTCGCCAATTTACCGAACCATGCCACCGACGACCGTTACAATGCAGAAAACTGCTGCACAGGTCCGACGAGCCATCCAGCCTACCGTCAACCACTCCGACACTCACGAAAGCATAAGTGAGAATCAAAGTAAAGCTTGACATACCTTGAAGACTTGAAGAAGCCTTTGAAGACCCAACGGCAAGCTTTTCCTCACGAACCCAACCTCCGGCGATACCCAACCGAGTCACGATCTACTCCACTTCGGAGAACGTCCGAGTTTCACCTCTCCTTGCCAAAACCACTTCCTTCGGCTACTCCGAGAGTTGCGGATCAGATTAGAGAGAGAGAGTGTGTGAGAGAGTTGAGAGACGAGTGAGAGCATTAGAGGGAGAGAGAAATCAACCTTTATATACCAAATTCTCCATTCAATCTCAGCCGTCCATCTAACCAACTCTTAAACCTCCCTAAACAGCCCCTAATCAAGTCCAAAACATGATTAGTGCAAAGAAAATATTTAGGATATTACAAGCCACCCTCCTTAAAAGAATTGTCTACGAAGTTAGAACCGAAACTCACCAAATAGTTCCGGGAACTTCTTCCGGACCTCTTCCTCAATTTCCCAAGTGGACTCTCACTCACTATGGTGCTGCCACCTGACCTTCACCATTGCAATGGTCCTCCTCCTAAGCTGGTGTTCCATCTGATCCACGATCTCCACAGGTCTCTCCTCGAGAGACAAATCTTGTCCGATCTCCGGAACCTCTAACTGAATCGCGTTAGAAGGATGTGCTACGTACTTCCTCAGCATAGAAATGTGGAAGACGTAGTGAAGACCCAAAAACTGCGGTGGCAACGCAATCCTGAAGGCAACTCTCCGATCCGATCGAGAATCTCAAACGGCCCGACGTACCTCGAACTGAGCTTCCCCCTCTTCCCGAACTTCATCACCCCTCGAGATGGTGAAATCTTCCGGAAAACGTGATCGCCTACCTCAAACATTAGTGCACGCCTACGCCTAACCGCGTAGCTCTTCTGCCTACTCTAAGTTGTCGCTTATCTCTGCCTGATCACATAAACTTTTTTGGCATACATCTGCACAATCTCAGGCCCGATCAACTGTCTCTCACCTACATCGCTCCAACACACTAGTGATCTGCAAGATCTCCCGTACAAGGCCTCATACGGTGCCATTCCGATACTCGAATGGTAGCTGTTGTTGTAGGCGAACTCTATTAGCTGTAAGTGCTTATCCTAGTGCCCTGCTCAATACAGAGCACATGCTCTCAGCATATCCTCAAGAGTCTGGATCATCCTCTTAGATTGGCCATCTGTTTGTGGGTGGAATGTTGTAATGAACTTCAACCGAGTCCTCAGAGCCTGCAGCAGACTTCCCCAAAATCTAGAAGTAAACCTGGCGTCTCGATCATATATAACACTCACTGGCACACCATGCAATTGGACTATCTCCTCAACGTACAGCCCAGCCAGGTCTTCCAAGGGTAATGTGGTCTGGATTGCCAGAAAATGTGATGACTTGGTCAGTCGATCAACTATCACCCAAATCACGTCGTGAGATCTCCTCGTCCTCGGAAACCCGGTGACCAAATCTATCGTCACATGCTCCCACTTCCATTCTGGCAAATCTATCCTCTGCATCAGTCCCGTGTGTCTTTGGTGCTCAATCCTCACCTGCTGACAAACCAGACATCTATCAACAAACTCTGCTATCTCAGTCTTCATCCCCTTCCACCAGGAATTCCTCTGAAGATCCTTATACATCTTCGTGCTACCCGGGTGGATGGATTAACGGGACCTGTGTGCCTCATCCAAGATTTCCTTCTTCAGATCTCCCCCATTTGGTACCCAGACACGACCCCTGAATCTCAGACCTCCGTCAACTCCTATACTGAAATCTAATCCATCTCTAGCAACCAACTGCAACAACCCAGCTAACTCCTCGTCATCCCTCTGAGTGTGGACATTACTCGTGACCATCAGAGGCTCCACTCTCAGTCCAGCTATCACCGCGCTCTCCGAGTCGGTGGTGAATGGCTTCCACTCTGACAACGTCTCAAGCAACCTCCACTCCTGAATACACAAACTAGCAGCTGCAATTTCCACCTTCCTACTCAAGGCATCTGCGACTATATTCGCCTTCCCCGGATGGTAAGAGATAGTGAAATCATAGTCCTTGATCAGCTCAAGCCACCTGTGCTGTCTCATATTCAGCTCATTCTGCGAAAACAGGTACTTCAGACTCTGTTGATCAGTGAAACCTTCGAACTTCTCACCATACAGATAATGACGCCAAGTCTTCAGTGCGTGAACCACTGCTGCCAATTCCAAATCAAGAGTGGGGTATTTCCTTTCGTGCACTTTCAACTGCCTCGAAGTATAAGCAACCACCTGACCGTGCTGCATCAGTACACAACCAATCTTACACCAGAAGCATCACTATAAATCACAAAACCTCCACTGCCACTAGGAAGAGTCAGAACTGGAGAAGTCGTCAACCGACTCTTCAGTTCCTGAAAACTGTCCTCGCACTTTTGGGACCAAACAAACTTCACTCCCATTGTGTCAGTGCCGTCAGAGGTGAAGCAAGCCTCGAGAAGTCCTTGATGAACCGACGATAATAACTCTCCAATCCAACAAAGCTCCTGATCTCTGTCACACTCGTCAGGGCTCTCCACTTAGTCACTGCCTCCACCATCGCTGGATCCACTGACATCCCAGCCCCTGATACTATGTGACCACGAAAAGCGACACTGTCTAACTAGAACTCACACTTCGAAAACTTGGCGTACAACTGATGATCTGTCAAAATGCCAAGTACGATCCGCAAGTGCTCCCTGTGCTGCACTAGGTCTGGTGAATATACCAAGACGTCATCTACGAAGACTACCACGAATCGGTCGAGGTACTGGCTGAACGTCCTGTTCATCAGATCCATGAAAGCTGCAGGCACGTTTGCCAATCCAAACAGCATCACCAGAAACTCATAGTGACCGTATCTAGTCCTCAAAGCGGTCTTCTGAACATCTGCCTCTCCAATCCTCAACTGATGATAACCAGATCGCATATCAATCTTTGAAAATATTTTTGCCGACTGCAACTGGTCAAACAGGTCCTCAATCCTGGGTAAAGGATACTAATTCCTCATGGTAAACTTGTTCAACATCTTGTAGTCGATGCACATCCGCAATGAGCCATCTTTCTTCTTTACAAACAGTACCGGAGCTCCCCAAGGCGAGACCCTTGGGCGGATAAACCCAGTATCCAACAAATCCTGCAACTGCTTCTTCAGCTCAACTAACTCAGTAGGTGCCACCCTATAAGGAGCCTTCGAATGTGGAGTGGTCCCAACCACCAAATCAATACTGAATTCCAACTCCCAATGAGGTGGCAGACCAGAGCATCCGAAAATACATCAGCAAACTCCCGGACAATCTCTATGTCCTCCAATGACCTCATCTCTGGATCTGGGACGACTAAGGTAGCCACGAAAGCTCTGCATCCCTGCTCAAGCAACTTCCGTGTCCTCACTGCTGACACCACAACCCGACCACCTCTGTCCTTCTTTCCCCTGATCAGGAAATCAGGTAGTCCCTTCCTCGGAATCAGAATCTTCTTTTCCCAGCACAAGACTCGCACATCATACTGGGATATCCAATCCATCCCCAGTATAATGTCGAAATCCTCCATCGGCAATAAGATCAGGTGAGCCGAAAACTCCTGATCTTCCGAAACAATCGTGGCGCCGGGGAGGAAGCTCCCCACAATGCCCACCAGACCCAAGGGTGTGCTGACTTCCAACGTGGCAGTCAACATCACAGGGGTACGGCACAACACACTCACAAATCTCTCAGAAATGAACGAATGCGTGGCCCCACAATCAAACATCACTCTGGCCACTAGACCAACAATAACAAGCGTACCTTCCACCACAGTGTTGGCGTCCCTCGCCTCCTCTGTCTGAATGGTGAATACTCACCCGGTCCTCTGTGCCTTCTGAGGTGGTGCAAAAGGACGACAGCCTCCGCCTCAATCTGCGAGTGGAGGTCTTGCTCGAGCACTAGACTCGCCTGGTCCATTCCTGCAATCTTTGGCATAATGGCCTGGCTGACCACAACTGAAACAAACTCCAGTGTGACCCCCACACTCTCGACCTGGGTGGACTCTGCCACTCTTCCTGCATGGCTCAGGCTGGCGTGCATTGCTCCCCTGCTAGTGGATCTCCCGGACGTCCACTGATCTTCCCCTAAGGCCTCCTGGACTCTACATAGTTTTCCTGATAGTCTTGGTCTATGAGAGTTCTGAACTTCATGACATCTGCTAAGGTCTGAGGCATGTTGTAAGCCACGCATGTACGGAACTGCTTCCGAAGCCCCCGAATAAACTTTCCCGCTCTCTGAATTGGGGTCACACAGATCTCTGGACAATAACACTCCAAAGCGTTGAACTTCCGGACGTAGTCTGCCAGTGCCATCTCGCCATGCTCGAGGCTCATGAATTCCTCTCTCTTCCCGTCCCTGACATGCTCTGGAAAGTACTACTCATTGAATTCCCCGAGTAACTCATCCCAACTGACATCATTCCTGCCCGGGAACACCACTGTAACCGTGGTCCTCCACCAGTTTGACGCCTCTTCGCCCAACACATACGTGTCCAAACCCACCATCCTCTCTGGAGGACTCCCAATCGCCTGGAAGATCTCCTGGATCTTATAGACCCAGTCCTCGGCAGCCTCAGAATCTCCTCTGCCATCAAATGTAGGCGGGTGTTGGCGCATAAAACGATCGTGAACCACTTCTCTTTATTACGTTGTTAAGGAGCAAACAAGAGGAAAGGAACCAATAATATCAGAACTGTATTATAGTAATTTCAAGTTTTTGGAAATTTTTCTAAGCAAAATACATATTACTTAGGTGCAAACTTCCAATATCTATCACATTTTCTTAAGTTCACCTGAGCAAGAAAACCCCCTTAAAATAGATCATTCAACAAGAAGGGGTTGTCAACATTATTACCTTATTTTTTGTATCCCTAATTTGTTGTCACAACTATATTGTGTTCCTAAACTTCTTGATCAGCCTACTACTTTGATGTAAATGATCTCTCATGCGTTCGCAACCAAATAGGATAGAAGAACACTCATCAAGTCACAGGGAAATGATTGTCCCAACTGAGTAGAGGCCTTCAATTTGGTCCAAATATGATATCAATTTAATAAAGTTAAATGAGGGCATCCATAGCATATGGTTAGTTTAAAAAAATTATTTTACCTCACATCTTGTTGTCATGATCCTATTGGGTTTGACCCCCACACACGTTTTGTATGAACCTTTAATCAGGGGTATAAAACACAAGAAATCGAAATGAGAAAGCAACAAGAACTTTCCAGTACCACTCTCTCTCGTTCTGGGCTAGTGGATTTCGACAAGCTCCTGGGTGGATTCCCGGGGCATGGTCATATCGGTAGTTAGTTCTACCGATCCGATTTGTATCAAGTGGTACCAAATCCAGAGAACTTCGACATGGCCAATGGTGGGGATATTCCCAAGATCTAGGAGGCGTTGGAGGAGCAACGACACACCACCGAGGGGGGCTTCCTGGACATCCCTAATTCAATCGCGGTGCTGCCACCGTCTCCTCTTAGCCAGACTGACGCTCTAGAAGAACGCCAACCTCTGCACAGTGTCGTAGGGCATCCGTCACTCCTCAGCCCAATCCGCGTCTCCAGTCTCCTCACTGGTACTCTGGCCACGTGGGGGAGGTCTCGCGCGTCTCGGAAGTATCTACACAAGAGATATCAGAACAGAAAATCAGATGATTATGCCTGCATTCTTTACAATGCAAGTATCTAAAAGACATCTAAGGTCGCTTCTTTGGACAAGTTCGTCGGAACTGACCACTCTGATACCAATTTGTAACATCCTTAAAAGCGGAAGAAATTTAAATTTTAATAAAAACAACACGAGGATATTACCAAAGAAAACTGGAAACTGGTGCACCAACATATATATAATATATATATCTGAGAGTTTCAAAAGTGATTACAACAAAAGATAAGGAAAATATACATGTAATCACTCGGACCTCAAAAATAAGAAAAGCAGGATCTGGCCCTGAACGTGTTCCTCCTCAGTCACCACCTCCTAGTACCGCTCACCGTCTGAAAAAAAAACATGTCTATTCCAGAGTTTCCCATAAGGAAACCCCGTATGCCAAACTTCTATCACAATAAATGAACTAGACATCTAAAGCATGTATGATATGAAATGCATTAAACAAACATCGTCTCACTGGGCCCCCGGGAACTCTCTCCCTACCACAGTAGACACCAAGCAGTAACGGGTCTCGTGGGTCGTCTAGCCCAACACTCACACGTACCCCAGGCACCACAGTCTGAAACACCCTCGGCTACAACACAACGCTGGATCACTCTCAGGTCGGTAATGTCTGTACCGTTGCCCCTCTAGGGCCGGATACTCGATGCACTCTTGAGCTGCTCCGGTAAACCACTCTCAGGCCAGCAATGTCTGTACTGTTGCCCTTCGAGGGCCGGAGACCCATTGCCATCTTGAACTGACAGCACACACACGAACCACCCTCAGGCTGGCAATGTCTGTACAGTTGCCTCAAAAAGGCCGGACACCCGTTGCCATCTTGAGCTGGCTCCACAACAATAGAACCACACAAAACCGCACCAAACGGTCGAACAAAACCCCCAAACCGGTCAACCGAATCCTCTCCATAGGACTGGCCCAACTGAAAAAACTATCAACAGGTCAAACGGAAAGGGGGACCCGTTCCACCAGTAAAAACTCCATGTCGCAATAAAGACCACAAACGATCGAACCACACACGATCACCGATCGACCGACAACAGGCAGTAGAAAATCCAATTCAAATATAATACTCTGGTCGACTGAACCATCACGCGGTCGGACAAACTTTAAGTTATTTTAAATCGTCGGTCGAACGAGTGAACTAGGCAGTCGGCCGTTTGGATGGTCAATGCCCCAACCGACCTACAACAGTGCTTTTGGTCGACCGGCAAAGGGGTCCCGTTCGACCGAAAACACCCAGAGTCTCCCTCTCTCTCTCAACATGCACTACCGGTCGACCATCCTAAGTCATCGTTCGACCGGTGCGAGAGATTTTGCCCAATTTACACTACGACCGGTTGACCGAACCATGCCACTGGTCAACTGTTACATTGCAGAAAACTGCTGCACAGGTCCAACGAGCCATCCGGCCTACCGTCGACCACTCCGACACTCACGAAAGGATAAGTGAGCATCAAAGTAAAGCTTGACATACCTTGAAGACTTGAAGAAGCCTTTGAAGACCCAATGACGAGCTTTTCCTCACGAACCCAACCTCCGGCAATACCCAACCGAGTCACGATCTACTCCACTCCGGAGAACGTCCGAGCTTCACCTCGCCTTCCCAAAACCACTTCCTCCGGCTCCTCCGAGAGATGCAGATCAGATTAGAGAGGGAGTGCGTGAGAGTTGAGAGACGAGTTAGAGAGAATGAGAGGGAGAGAGAAATCAACCTTTATATACCAAATTCTTCATTCAATCTCAGTCGTCCATCTCACCAACTCTTAGACCTCCCTAAACAGCCCCTAATCAAGTCCAAAACATGATTAGTGAAAAGCAAAGATTTAGGATATTACAGGTTGAGACGTGGAGTCTTGACTTGGTGGGAAGAAATGCAAGTCTACAATTGGCACCTCAACAAGCAACCTGTTAGATGGTACAAGATGAAGAAGTTACTCCAAGGCACCTAAACTACCACCATCTCCTCTTCCAACAGTATCAAAACTACTCCAAAGACGATTCCTCCATCCAAGGAGCAAGATCGGTAGCGACATATGTTGACTTTAGATTGCCGTCAAGATGTGATCTATCAAAGACAGAAGAGCAAAAGGTTGTTAAGTACGTGAACAACCTCAAATATTCCCTCAAAGACAAGTTTGGTTTGCAACGAATGTGTACCTTTGAGGAGGCGTATGTAAGACCTGTCCTGATTTTATAATAATGTCCATTCTCATTTTTCATGCTTGTGTGTTTATATGTTTATTGTATGCCTGTTGTATTATATGCTTCTGGCCCACTAATAGGACAAGAGGTGGGGATGATGGCTGGTGGGCTGGCTAGAACCGTAGTGGATGGTGGTGCAAGTGTTTGCACCACCAAACAAAATGCCAACTAGGCACGTGCTAGGTTGGTGTTGGCTAGTGGCTGGCTGCTGGGGGTCAGCCAAGCAGTACCGGAGCTTTGGTGGGGTCCGATCAAGCTCCGGCAATGTCACCCAAAGGAGGAGGTTGGGCAGCCCATGTCTTGGGGCCATGCGTGGCTGGCACGCGCATGGTCACCAAGGGTGTCTACCACGTACGTTGGTGTGTAGCTCCCAGACATCTGGCTGGTGTGGCTGGATTCTAGTGGTTTCTAGCCTCTGACGGTGTGGGGTGGGACCTGGTGTCGTAGAGGACGGGCATGAGGGGTGGGGCGAGATCTTGTCATCACGCGAAGGGTGTGCGTGGTGCTGACCCATTGGCTCGGTTGGTGCTACGCGTCTGTTTCATGCGCTGTGGGCTAGCTAGCGCACCTCGCCTTGCTGCATTCACATTCTCCCTACCCTGAGTTGGTTGTGGAGGCGAGGTTTGGACATGCTGCTGGTGGTTAGAGGTTTGGTGCATGCGTGTGTGTCATTCATTGGTTGATGTCACGCGATCTAGTGAATGTATGGATGTTATTATTTGTCATTTGATTCTTGTATATTGCTTGGTGGCCATCTTCCCTACTAAGAGTGAAGCCTTGAAGCAAAACTCTAGTGGAGGAAGAGCTACTTGTAATTGAGTGAGTTAATAATATAAGTTTTCTCTTAATGATGTTGTTTCTCTCTTAGTTTAATTTCCTTTCATTTGCATGCATGTTTGTTTGTTTAGTTTTATGCTTCTTTAATATTTCTTGCTTAAGTAGTATAAATTTCATTTCAGTATTATGCTTTCCTTTGCTAAATTAGTTAGTGTAATGAGTAGTGAGTAGTTCCATCCCCATTTGGGGGGTGGAGAAATATGTGATATAATAATGTAGTGTATTAAGTGTGTGTTATTTTTATCCCTTGAGCTTTATATGATTTCCATAACCATCTAATGGGTCTCCACTCTTATCTTTGATATGCTAATGCTCTTGAATGAAGCTTAGCTTATGCTTTGATTAGTGGACCTATTTTATGGGGAATGATAAAGTTAGGATATGGATGAAGTTAATGTTGGAAACACAATTTGTAGTGTATGTACTCTTGTTGCCTTTTCCTTAGCTAATGTCTTGTATGTTTTAATGATGTAGTCATCTTAATTCATGTAGAGGCATAGTAGGGTCTAGTCTTTATACTTGAGTTCATGTAGCTTCATTCCAATCATTGTCTTGTATGTTTTAATGATGTAGTCTTATCTTAATTCATGTAGAGGCAAGATTGGATGTAGTTTTATGATTTCATGCACTACATGTTGTGAGGAGCTTAATTGAACACACACACACACACATCTTTATGTTCACATCAGTTCTCTACCCCTTTGGGGTTTAGTTTTATTGCTTATCTTCATTTCCTTTGCATTTCATTTCAGCTTTGTAGTTTAGATTAGTGTAATACATCTTTCTCCCTTCTTTTTACCTCTCGCCTTCGAATAAACCAAGTGTCGACACACCTCCCAGTGGACGACCCGTATTTGCCACCGCTTCAACGCGGCCGTGCACTTGCGGTAGAAATATAAAACGAACAATCAAGTTTTTGGCGCCGTTGCCGGGGAGGTGGTCTGTCCAGACCTTGGTTTGGACGATTCGAGGGGTTTTTAATTTTTTGTTTTTAGGTTTTCTTAGTTTCAGGGAACCACAAGGTCAAGGGGAGGCTACTGGAGAAGTTTGAGGAAGTGAAGACCTAAACAGACCGCCAATTGGCGGCCTGGTGAGCGTTGCTTTCCTTGCAATTTTTGTTGGTAGTTAGTCTTGAAATTTGTGTTATCTAGGAGCCCAATTTTGCATGCTTTGACCTCTGGTTTGCTCCCAGATCATTAATCACTCCCCCATTAATCAACTTGGACCATAAAACTCAAAGCAAAAGATTAAACTTCTTGCCATCTAGGTCATGCACCATTGGTAGACCTTGCATGCATTTGTCTTTTCTTTGCTTTACATTTTGTCGTTGATTGCTGGCGTGAGGTACGTGCACCCACATCCCTCATTCATGCATGTTTCTTTCATGCATTAGTTAGTAAGGTGCATCGGGACAAGAGTGAGAGAGCGTTTGATTGGAGCGATTGATTGCTAGATCTAGGATCAAATCGCTACTAAGGAGCGGCTGTCCCATAAAAGATAAGGTGGGGGATTTCATCACCCTTTCCTTGGCCCCAAAAACCACTCTTAATAAAGCCTTAACTAAAAGCAAGTAGACATTGGCCCTAAGGAATTCGGACGCACTAGGAGAGTAATCTAGTCGAAACCGTCATGACCTGATCGGCGTTGCCTACCTTGTCGATAGTAGGAGGTACTGGATCTCCGGATCTGGTATCACTTGCTGGGCATTGCGGTCCTCGTTGTAGGGAGGTGAGGCGTGTCGAGGCTAGTGACCTCGAAGTTAGGCGTCGTCTAGCTTAAGGACCCATTGCCTTACTTTGTTTGAGCCGTGCTTGCTAGTTAGGCTTCTTCCTGATCCCACTACCCACGCTAGCTCTAGGGATTCTTCTCTCCTCACCTGAGTCATCTCCTCATCTATTCTCTACGTTTAGTCTCCTCCTCTAGTACACCTTCTGTTGTGTGTTTGGTAGAGTCGAGTCGAGCATTTTTATGTGAGGTTGGGCTCGTTCTGGTGAGAGCGCTCGACTCGGGAGAGTGCTTATTTCTGAGATGGAAGATCTTGGTGATCGACCATCTCCGCCTCGTGCTCCTTTGGAGCAAGAAGGCGAGTCGTCTCGTGGTGGCGAGGGAGACCGGGTTCCATACATGGACTACCTCGGTCCATTCCCACCACCACGTAGACCTCCTTCTCCTCCTCCTCTGACTCGAGAGGAAGGGAGATTCGGTCAGGATCGAGTTCTAGGTGCACCACCACCTTTAGCTCGACAGGATAGGCCGATGACGTTGTGGGAGCGGACCCATCCTGTTCGGGCCACGCAACCTTCTTGCATAGTTGTTCCCCCTGCTCGCGGGAACAACTATGAGCTAAAACCTCAGTATGTGAGCATGCTTCCGACCTTCACTACCAATAAGGAGGATCCGTATATCTTTATACGCGAATTCGAGGAAGTGTGCTCCATGTTCAAGCTTCAACAGCTTGACGAGGATTCTGTCCGGTTGAGGATGATTTCTTTCGCATTGAAGGATAATGCGAAGAAATGGATGTATAGCCTCCCGGCGAGCTCGATTCGGTCTTGGGATGATTTTGTGACCGTCTTTCTGAAGAGATTTTTCCCTCAAAGGAAAACTCAACAGATACGGCACCAGATACATCAAATGTATCAGACCGAGACCGAATCTTTTCATGGTTTCTTTGAGAGGTTCAAGGACCTTCTCCAGCAATGCCCTCATCATGGACTTGAGCTATGGCAGCTGTGCCAGATTGTTTATGAGGGCATCAACTACAACACCCGCACATTGTTGGAGTCGATGTGTCAGGGTGACTTCCAAATGAAACCCATCGAGGAGGCATGGGACACTTTTGAATCCATGGCTGAGCGCACCTTCGAGTGGGACACCAGGAGAGAGCCACCAGCCGCCAGGTCTTCTGGTCGAGTTGGATCATATCATGTTGAGTCGACTATCGCGTCTGAGGCGAAAATGGCTGCTCTCATGCGTAGGATAGAGAGTTTGGAGATGGACCGAGCTCCTGTAGCTCAGGTCGCTACTCCCGGGTGTACTAGGTGTGGAATGTCGGGACATGATGACTTGGAGTGCGCTTACGCTCCAAGAGATACGGAGCATGCAAATGCGATGTATCATCAAAGGCCCCGAAACGACCCGTACAGTCATTCCTATAACCCGGGATGGCGTAACCATCCTAACTTCTCTTGGGGGTCTAGTGGAGGACACGGTCAGAGCTCGCACGCTCAACCTCAACCTCCACCTTATCAACCTCCACGCCCATCGGCGACCTACCAACCCCCACATCAAAGGTCTCAGCACCAAAATTACCAACCTGGTCAGGCCTCTTCGTCGGGTTACTCTAACCAGACTCCACCACCTCAGCGGGTTGACCCCAAGGACCCTTCTAGTGATCCGACCCTTCAAGCATTCATGCAGAGCATGCAAAGTACAGTCAAGGCTTTGGAAATGCAAGTTAGCCAATTGGCTCATCAATTCCATGAACGCGAGAAGGGTCAGTTCCCGAGTCAACCTGTGGTAAATCCCAGGGGTCAGCCTGCTAATACCAGGCAGAATGTACACAATGTTGAAAGTGACCCTTCCCAACATGCTAATGTTATTCATACCTTGAGATCTGGAAGGGTCGTTGACAACAATGTGAACATGCCGGAAGCCAATCCTGTTGGCAAGTCTTCCGAGGAGAGTCTTGAGCCTGTCAAGGAACCTAATTCTGAGACTCCTCCTCGTGATTCCTATGTCCCCAAGGCACCATTCCCTCATCGGTTGACTAAAAAACGTGATGAGCATTGGGATAAGATCGTTGAGGTACTTAGGCAAGTAAAGGTGAACATCCCGTTGTTGGACGTTGTTCAACAAATGCCACCGTATGCCAAGTTCCTCAAAGACCTTTGCACCACCAAGAGAAAAACAAATGTGCCCAAGAAGGCCTTCTTGGCCGCCAATGTGAGCTCCATATTGACACAACCCATGACTGTCAAGTACAAGGACCCTGGTTGTCCAACTGTCTCTTGCATGATTGGGAATGTGACCATATCTCAAGCTCTATTGGATTTGGGGGCATCTGTGAATCCCCTGCCTTACTCAGTCTACGTCAACCTTGGGATAGGCGATCTTAAACCAACGAGGACAACCCTCCAGTTGGCTGATAGATCTGTCAAAATCCCACGAGGGAGTGTGGAGGATGTCCTTATCAAAGTGGGGGAGTTCGTATTTCCAGTTGATTTCATCATCTTGGATACCGAACCCGTGTCCAACCCACAAGGACAAATTCCTGTAATCCTTGGGAGGCCATTTCTTGCGACATCTAATGCTTTGATCAATTGTCGCAATGGCTTGATGAGGTTGTCTTTTGGAAACCTCACGGCGGATTTCAACATCTTCACTCTTGGTAAGCAACCTGGGCTCTTCGACGACTCAGTCGGAGCCAATTTCATCCAGGACACGGATGAGCCCGATTCATTAGGCATGTTCGACTCACATCGACATATTATTGAGGTGCCTAATGATCAGGTTGCGAGTGAAGAGGATCTTGAGGAATCCGCCAGCATATCTCTGGACGAGGAGGCACATCTGGGTGCTTGCTCCTCTTACCCCGTGGCCCTTGAGCCACTTGAAATTAACTCTGAATCCGACAAGGACCCACCTCTGGTCGAGCTTAAACCGCTCCCCGATAACCTAAAGTACATCTTTTTAGGGGATAATGAGACCTTGCCACTCATTATTGCTTCTGATCTTGAAAAAGATCAAGAGGTTGTCCTCAAAAGAGTACTCTTTGAAAACAAAGAGGCGATCGGGTGGTCCTTGAAGGATATCAAGGGAATTAGCCCTGGTATTGTTCAGCATCGGATCCACATGGAAGAGGATTCTAGGCCCCGCAGGGACCCACAACGGAGATTGAATCCTGTACTGAAAGAAGCCGTCCGAAAGGAGGTTCTTAAGTGCTTGGATCATGGCATAATCTATCCTATCTCTGATAGTTCGTGGGTGAGTCCCGTCCATGTGGTTCCCAAGAAGTCAGGCGTGACGGTTGTGGAGAATGAGCATAATGAGCTTATCCCGACACGCCTGCAAACTGGCTGGCGAGTTTGCGTTGATTATCGCAAGCTCAATGCGGCAACGCGGAAAGATCATTTCCCGTTGCCATTCATTGATCAGATGTTGGAAAGGTTGGCCGGACATGAGTACTATTGTTTTCTTGATGGATACTCCGGTTACAACCAAATTCCCATCGCCCCCGAGGACCAAGAGAAAACCACATTCACTTGTCCCTTTGGCACGTTTGCCTACCGTCGCATGCCCTTTGGGTTATGCAATGCGTCGGCAACGTTTCAGAGGTGTATGATCAGCATCTTCTCCGATATGGTTGAGCGTTTCCTTGAGATCTTCATGGACGACTTTTCCATATTTGGCGCTTCCTTTGATGAGTGCCTTCATCACTTGAGCCTTGTCCTCAAGCGATGCCGTGAGAAGAACCTCGCTCTCAATTGGGAGAAATGTCACTTCATGGTGAAGCGAGGGATTGTACTTGGACATGTGGTCTCAAGTAGGGGAATTGAGGTCGATCCCGCCAAAGTGGGTATCATTGCTAATCTCCCACCGCCACGTAATGTGAAGGATATCCGCGCCTTTTTGGGGCATGCTGGATTCTATCGGCGGTTCATTCGGGATTTTAGCAAAATCGCTCGACCTCTCACCGCCTTGTTGGCTAAGGATGCCATTTTTGAGTTCACACCGGATTGCCACCATGCCTTTTTGACCTTGAAGAAAGAATTGACTTCAGCTCCCATTATTAAGGCACCGGTGTGGACTGAACCCTTTGAGTTAATGTGTGATGCATCTGACTTCGCTGTGGGAGCAGTGCTTGGGCAACGATTGGACAAATTGCCTCATGTGATCTACTATGCCAGTAGAACACTCAATGATGCCCAATTGAACTACACTGTGACCGAGAAGGAATTCTTAGCGATCATATTTGCTTTGGAGAAATTCCGGTCGTACTTGATTGGCTCCCACGTGATTATCTATTCTGATCACACAGCCATCAAGCACCTCATGGCGAAGAAAGATGCAAAATCCCGACTCTTGAGATGGATCTTGTTGTTACAAGAATTCGATCTCGAGATTCGGGACAAAAAAGGGTGTGAAAACGTTGTAGCTGACCACTTGTCTCGTCTAGAGACGACCAACCCACAGGACCAAATCATTGACGACAAATTTCTTGACGAGCAGTTGTTCATGATCGAAGATAACCCTTGGTTTGCCGACATCGTGAACTACCTCGTGACCGAGCAATTTCCTGTGGGTTGGTCAAAATCTGACCAATCCAAATTAAGATCGTATGTCAGATTCTTTCACTGGGACGACCCCTACCTATTCAAATACTGCTCTGACCAAATTTTCAGGCGGTGCGTCCCAGATACCGAGTTCCAAAGTGTGCTCCATTTCTGCCATTCCAAGGCATGTGGAGGACACTTTGGAGCAAAGAAAACTGCTGCCAAGGTTCTCCAATCTGGATTCTACTGGCCCTCTCTTTTCAAGGATGCTTACGACTTTTGTAAGCAATGTGATAGGTGCCAGCGCCTTGGCAGGATTGGTCGACGTGACATGATGCCTTTGCAAAATGTCCTTGTTGTCGACATCTTCGATGTGTGGGGCATCGATTTCATGGGTCCCTTCCCGAACTCTTTCGGGAATGTTTACATTCTGGTGGCCGTTGACTATGTGTCTAAGTGGGTTGAGGCTATACCCACAAAGACCAATGACAACAAGGTGGTCACCAAATTCTTGAGGGACATTTTTGCGCGATTTGGTACTCCTCGTACCATAATCAGCGATAGGGGTACCCACTTCTGTAATCGCTCCTTTGAAGTGCTTATGAGGAAGTATTCGATCACCCACAAGCTTGCGACCCCATACCATCCGCAAACTAGTGGGCAGGTCGAAATCTCTAACCGTCAATTAAAGCAAATTCTTGAGAAGACGGTTAGTTCCTCGAGGAAGGATTGGTCTACCAAATTGAATGACGCATTGTGGGCTTTCCGCACCGCGTACAAGACCAATTTGGGTATGTCCCCTTATCGGGTAGTGTACGGCAAGGCTTGCCACCTACCCGTCGAGCTTGAGCATCGTGCTTTCTGGGCGATCAAGAACCTGAATATGGATCTTGATCAAGCAGGAGTACAACGTAAGTTTGACATTGTGGAATTAGAAGAGTTACGCAATGATGCGTACGAGAATGCCAAAATTCATAAGTCCCGAGCCAAGATGTTTCACGATCGCATGATTATGCGAAAGGTGTTTACGGCCGGGCAGAAGGTGTTGCTCTACAATTCCCGGCTTCATCTGTTTGCGGGTAAGCTCCGCAGTCGCTGGTCTGGCCCGTTTATTGTCCAAACCGTTTATCCTCATGGAGCGGTTGAAATCTTGAACCCAGGGAATGGGGACGTGTTCAAAGTTAATGGACAACGCCTCAAACCCTACTTGGAGGGGGCACCAGCCGAAGTCGAGGAGGTCATGTTCCTTCATGAACCTCCCTCGCACTCAACCATTCATGCTCCTACATGAGTGGTTGAGCTTTCATGTTTGTACATAGTTATAAAAAAAAAAAAAAGACTCCTTCAGTGAGCATCGATTGTTGTGGGCCCCAACACTTGAGTATTTGGGCCCCATTTCTTTCACGTATTTGTCTCCCTTCTTCAGCTTCTCACAGGTTTTGAGGGAATTTGGGTTTGTGTCCATCAACATGACCCCGAACGTCCCTTTGTACTTCATGTTGGTGAGATCGTTCCTTTTTCATGCATGTATCCATGTAGTATTTTGCTCACATTCATTGAGGACAATGCATGAAGTAGGTGTGGGGGGGTGTTTTACGTGTGTACATAGTCGAGTCTTTTTCCTTTGATTTTGTTTTGTTTGCATTGTTAGGGTCATGATAGTGTGCTGCATTTAATATCGATATATCTGCTTGCCATGATCCTTGGGTGACTTGTCTTCTTTTGCTTGCCTAGTGCTTCAAAATTTTCACATTTCTTTCAAAATCTTCATGTGTTTTCGAAAGAAAATGTTTTGTGGGTTTTGCGTGTGTTTAGCATGTGCAAAACCGTTGAGAGGCAAAGTAAAAAGAAAGCTCCCAAAATTGTCTTGAACTTGATGCATTAGGATATCTAGTACGTGGCTTTAGGATTTATCGAGTCGTTAGGATGCACCCCAGTTTTCCATTGGGGGTGAGTAATCATAGGGTTTCAGTGCTCAAACATTCAAAGAAGTCCACCCTGAACCTAGTGAGTCAAATAATTCGTGTTTGTTAATTTAGGAAGTTTGTTGTAGTCAAGGGCCCTTAATATATTTTTGTGAAACTTAAGTGTAGGGGTTTTGGTTCCCATGTAGATAAATGAATAAATAAGTGGTGTTCTCTCTTCTCGCACGGCTCCTATCACTCGGGAAAGTAGGTCTGAGGGGACTTTGTGCCTGGTGCTTTCGAGTCATCTGACTTGGGATGCACCGACCGAACTCCCGTTACACGGGTGGTAGGGATCGCCCTATGTGGAGATTTGGGGGAACGTGTATGTGATAGTGTAAGTCCTCATAGGCAATGATGCACGAAACCTGACCTTGGGAGAATCAAACACCAACCAATGTATGCTCCAAAGAAAAAAGAAAAAAAAAAGAAGAAAAGAAAAAGAAAAAGAAAAAAAGAAAAAAGAAAAGAAGAGTCAAATAAGAACCAAAATGGACTTTACACTTTGTTTCACATTCAGAAGTTAAGGTTGCCCATGTCTTTCACTTAATTCCTTAGTTAACTCTCACGAATAACTCATTAGGCTAGGTGTGTGGACTGATTACATATATAGAGTCGACCCGTAGTATTACCGCATTCCATGATCGACAAAATAAGTCCAACGAGTCGTGTAGCTAGATTGATTAATGCATCTTGTTCGGATTTTGTGGGTATATCCGCTGAAAACCCTCAGGAGACACCACTCCTCCTCCTTGGCAACAAGGAGGTTTAACGGCTTGTTGCACATGCTAAGTGCAACCGTGATTCCTACGAAAGTGAGTTAGGATTTCTTGTTTTTCGTACGCTTTTTCCTTTCTTTGATTTGCTCGAGACTAGCAAAAACTTAGGTGTGGGGGTATTTGATTGACATCATTTCATGCTTATATTTGTACCTTATATCCATTATCTTACACCTAAGCAATGCTATGTGACGAGTTTTATGTTTAGTTTTCAGAAATAAAGAGGTTTGAAGAGAAGAGCCATGAAAGGACCCAAAAGCAGGAAAAAAGGACCTAATTGTGAGACCTGGGGACCAAGATGCAAGGGGGAAGGACCTGATCGTAAGACAGAAGGACCTAAGAGCAAAACAGGAAACTCCACACCGTCATGAGGAGTATTTTGTCAATTCGATTCGGGTCGGAGCTCCACTAAACCAGCTAGATGCATCGAAGACCAAGAAACACACCAAGGCAAGCCCACCAGAAGACCCAGCCGGATCTGGGCTTTATAGGCCGCCAATTGGCGGTCTGGAACCGCCAATTGGCGGTCTGGTTAAGCCCAAATCAGCCAAGATTCTTTCTGGACTTGTATTATCATGTGTTTAGGCTATTTTTGGTATTGGTTTAGTCCCACATCGGGGGATTGTCCCGGATTAGCTTTTTCCATGCTTATAAATAGAACTCTTCACCTCCCATTGTATCCATCTCCCTCTTGGTGGCCATCTTCCCTACTAAGAGTGAAGCCTTGAAGCAAAACTCTAGTGGAGGAAGAGCTACTTGTAATTGAGTGAGTTAATAATATAAGTTTTCTCTTAATGATGTTGTTTCTCTCTTAGTTTAATTTCCTTTCATTTGCATGCTTGTTTGTTTGTTTAGTTTTATGCTTCTTTAATATTTCTTGCTTAAGTAGTATAAATTTCATTTCAGTATTATGCTTTCCTTTGCTAAATTAGTTAGTGTAATGAGTAGTGAGTAGTTCCATCCCCATTTGGGGGGTGGAGAAATATGTGATATAATAATGTAGTGTATTAAGTGTGTGTTATTTTTATCCCTTGAGCTTTATATGATTTCCATAACCATCTAATGGGTCTCCACTCTTATCTTTGATATGCTAATGCTCTTGAATGAAGCTTAGCTTATGCTTTGATTAGTGGACCTATTTTATGGGGAATGATAAAGTTAGGATATGGATGAAGTTAATGTTGGAAACACAATTTGTAGTGTATGTACTCTTGTTGCCTTTTCCTTAGCTAATGTCTTGTATGTTTTAATGATGTAGTCATCTTAATTCATGTAGAGGCATAGTAGGGTCTAGTCTTTATACTTGAGTTCATGTAGCTTCATTCCAATCATTGTCTTGTATGTTTTAATGATGTAGTCTTATCTTAATTCATGTAGAGGCAAGATTGGATATAGTTTTATGATTTCATGCACTACATGTTGTGAGGAGCTTAATTGAACACACACACACACACATCTTTATGTTCACATCAGTTCTCTACCCCCTTTGGGGTTTAGTTTTATTGCTTATCTTCATTTCCTTTGCATTTCATTTCAGCTTTGTAGTTTAGATTAGTGTAATACATCTTTCTCCCTTCTTTTTACCTCTCGCCTTCGAATAAACCAAGTGTCGACACACCTCCCAGTGGACGACCCGTATTTGCCACCGCTTCAACGCGGTCGTGCACTTGCGGTAGAAATATAAAACGAACAATCACATGTCAGTAGAGAAATATTGATATTTACTTCATCAATTAGATTAATGTCAATCGTCTTTATGATTCTCCCAAATGAAATATAATGAAATTGAAGGTATTATAAAATAAAATGAGCTACTTACTTCTCCAAATATGGTAGTAGAAAATAGTAAGTCTTCCTTAAAGGTTGCAACACCTCCACAAACTTTGTATATCCGTTGTCTTTACTTGGTTGTTTGATCAATAGAGTGAGACACACATAACCATACTTGTCTCCAGTCGGCATTTTGTACAGATTCCTAATATAAACAAACTAATGATTAATAGCATATCAGTCCAACATGATCCGCCAATGGCAGATGAAAATCCACCACTGGTGGATCTTCTTGGTCCAAACATGCCCAAATTTCTCTCGGGGCTCAGACTTGGTTATTGGGGTGCAGCAGACCATAGAGAAATGGATTACAATTGTCGGATTGCTCCTAGATTCATCTACACCATTCTTATTCTATATATAGCAATGTTTCTCCTACCTTTCTTCTCCTTCTCCACTTCCACCATTAGAGTAGGTTAGGTTTTACCCAATTTGGCTACAAGTAGCGGAAGGTGGATGAAGGTTGTAATCTCACATTTTCTTTAATCTAAGGTTGGATTCATGTTCCTCTTATCATTAGCTTTATTTCTATCCATTTAGTTTTTGATTTTGTTGAATACTTTTCCAGTTAGAGTGTTGTTCCATGTTTAGTCTTAATATCTTCATTTCCATGTTTGTAGTGATGATTACTGAGTAGATCCACCTTATTTGTGGTGGAGACAATGTAGTTGGTGGTGAAGTGTATGATGGAGTCCAATGTTTGTGTCATTTCCATGTGCTTAATGCTAGATCTAAAACTTGTAGCATGTTAACCTTGTTTGAGATGAGATAATGGCAACACTAGGTACTTGTTTCATGCTAGATCTATGTTTGACAACTTACTGGTGATGAGTTCTATTTGATGATGGAATTGACTTGAAATGAATGGTCACTCTATTTGATTTATCTTTCCTGAATGAACAATGGTTATGCTTAGGATTGATTCATGCTTTGATGGCCACCCTAGGTGCTTATTGCATACTTTAGAATCCATCAAAATGATACTTCAGTATCCTAGTTTCGTATACCACATATAATTTGTGTGTTTCACACTTAGATTCGACACTAGCTTCTACTTGTAAACATACACTCTTATACATATGCTTAATGGTTGGACACCTCATGCACACACACATTACTATTGCACCTCAACTACAAGGGGTTTACTTAGATTGTTTTCTTCTATCTTAGTTTAGTTTAGTTAGCTTAGCTTAAATCTTCCATCTATTTCTCTTCCCATTCAAGTACGGTGATAACAATAACGTTCAGAAATCCTTGTGGTACGACCCATACTTGTCGCGTCTTTATCGATGTCGTGCAGTTGCGGTAAATTAAAATGATCAATCTAATTTTTGGCACATGCCGGGGAGTTGATTGTCGTTGTTGTTGTTACCACCATTTCAGTGGGGTTTTCTCACATTTTCCTTTTAATTTGTTAGTGGACATGGGACTTTGTGGGAAGGGGAGCTTAACTGAGGGAACCAAGGATCCAAGAGTAGTTTGGGGACCATAATCCCCAAACAATCGTCCGGTGGTGGATTTGGTGAGCCTATTTCATTTTTTGTTTCACCTGTAACTAAGTATTGCTATTTTTGTTGATATATGACATTGTACACTTCATATATGCTTTGTTTTGATGCCAGAAATTAATTTGAGATATATATTCCTTTCTTTAAGATAAGTTGGACATTAAAACTCAAACAAAAGAGTAGATGAATGCCATCTAGGTCATGCACCATACATAGGACTTGCACTCATATTGTCTTTCTTTGGCTTTACGTTCTTGTTGTCGATTGCTGGTGTGAGCTATGACACCTTCTTCACTTATTCATGCATTAGCTTGCATGCATTAGTTGCATTGGAACATGAGTGCAGTAGGTGTTTGATTGAAGGGCTTGATTGCTAGTTTAGGGATGAAAATACCCTAAGGGGGTTGTCTCATACAAGATAAGGTAGGGGATTTCATAACCCTTTCCCTGGCCACAATAATCACACTTAATCGAAAGCCTTAATCTAAAATTAAGTACACATTGACCCCTACGATTTGGGCACACTTAGGAGACTGAACATCGTCGTTTGCTTAGTTGCATTGAGACTTTTGGGACCTCTGCGTATTGACTTTCTCATTCGGCTTTGTGTCCTTTGGCCGAGGGAGGTGAGGCATTTGGAACTGTGGAGAGTCACAGTTAGGCGTCGTGTAAGACCCGCTCTCTTGATTCTATAATAAAGTCCATCCTCATATTCATGCTTATGTGATTTGTGTTTATAGTGTGCTTGATGTGTTTCTTGTGTATATTTTGTTTCGTGGAAGTTTCCTTTTTTGGGAAAGTTTCCTTTGTGGTCAAGTGGGTGCGACTCTCCAGGCGGGTGCGCATTGAACTTAATCAATTTAACCTTAGGAGTGTGTGGCTTGAGATTTTGTCTTGTCCACTTGGCCTTGTGCGTGGGAGTTCTTGTGGGGCCAGCTTGGTGAGGTGGCATCTAGTCATCAAGTGCAAATATTTGAGTTTGCATGGAATTGGCAAGAGGAGATCATGGGAGATAGTCTGCGATTTGGTGTGCAGTTTTGGGAAGTCTTGGGCATGCACACTTAAGCACAAACCCTAGCGGTTTTTGGTCCTTGAATACTCTCTCCCCTCCCACATGAAATATCTCTCTCCCCTCCACTCTCCAACGTTCGGTGGCTGAGAACTCCAGCAAGTCCGCAGGTCAAGCAAGTGAAGGTGTTGGTGCAAGAGGCGTCTAGTTGGCTTGCTTGGGAGGCGGCTGCATTGGTTCCAGAAACTCTGGGCACCTTCTCCATCAGTTTCAGGTTTCGTTCGGGCCTGATAATAGGATAATAAGTGGGGGTGTTGGATGAAGGTTCATCCAGCACCAAGGGGCTATCCAGTCACACGTTTGCTGGTGGTGATCAACCAGTTGGGGGTTGGTGGTGATGTCATCCTTGGGCTGTTGTGGTTAGTTGAGATGTTCTTCCCCTCTAGCACGACATAGGCAGACAATACCAGGTGGAGAAATCAGGGGTGTGTGGCTGAGTCGTGAGGGAAGCTCTCCGGGTGCATGGCATGCGTGTTCTTTTGTTATCGGGTTGCATCTTGTTGCTGCTGGATTCTTGATCGGATCCCTCATGTTTGGAAGTGTTTGTCATGCTGAATACATGATATTATTTATGATTTATGTGCTGTAGAGAAGCATCATGTACATGTATAACTTTGCTGCTGAGATCATGTTATTTTCTCATGGATTATTGCTGCTTGATGCGTCATGCAAATGCAAATCTACCTTTTGAGATCTTGTTATCATTCCTGATTTATGTACTATTTAGTGGTATCAAGTACATATATACTTTGCTGCTGAGATCATGTCATTATTTGGTGGATTATTGCAGTCAAGATACATGCGCATGCACATATATGTATATAATGAGAACTTGTTATTATGGCATGATTTGATTTCGATCTAGATACATCTTGTGCATGTATATTATCCATCGCGATCTTGTATTATTCCAGGATTTGTTTGCCGTCCACAAACATCATGTACATGTACGTATATAAATTTGTTGAGATCTTGTTATCATCGCATGATTTAATTGCTGACTAGATGCTTCTTGCACATGCATATGATCTATCGAGATCTAGTATTATTTCGTGCCTTAATTGTTGTCCATATACATCGTGTGCATGTATATATATATCTGTTCATATCTTGTTGTCATTCCATGATTTATTTGCTGCCTAAATACATCATGTGTATGTATGTTATCTATAAAGACCTTGTTATGCGTTCATGATCTAATTGTTGTCCTTATACCACACGTGTATGTATATCTTGTTAGTTGCTGACGGCATGTGTTTATCTTAGTTTCTGAGGTAATGTGTTGATGCGAATAAGAGTGTACCCAACCCTGCATAATAAATCCTAGTGCAGTGCTACATGCTAACTCTACTTAACAAGGCGTCCCTCCATCATCCATCCTCCAAATCACTCTAGGTCAGGTGCACCTCGAAAATTACTTAGAAGCCTACCTAGGTTTCCAATTTCATAATAAACGCCTAAGGTTTGATTGCATAACAACTACTTAGAAACTAAGTATAACGTTCGCCATATGCCGCGCACTGAGCTGGTCAAGGATCACTCTGTCACCAGCCTACAGTCCTAGACTAAATCGTCCGCACTTCAAACATAACAACTCCTAATCTAGCGTTCTAACTCTTATTAGGTAAACAATTCATCCCTTCATCTGCAGTATAAAATTCACAAGGAATGCCCATGTATATATGATGGCACTCAGTTTGAGACATCTATCCCACCTAGCCACATCTCCAAATTATCAGTACACCACCTAATAGCGTCTCTACAAGAATCTAAAATAGGTGTTCTAAATAGTGTTACTTACCTATTCCTTTGCCCTATCTACCTTCCAAAATTCAATTCAAATGCCCAAATATAGCCTAACCCAGCGTTACCAATTCTTTTACGCCTTGAGCATCAGTACTCCAAATCAAGCTCTCTAAGCTGATAACTGTAGGTAGGTTTATCTAGCATTCTCTAAAATCTCATTCAGATTGCCTAAGTGTAGACCTATCTACGCCTCAGTCAAAACTCTAGTTGACTTGTCGAAGACTAAATCCAGACTTGCACGAGGTTTACTACCAAGTAGTCCACAACCTTTGACCCCTACTTGACCTTACCTAAAGTCAACTTTGGTCAATACAACTCCTACCTAACTCCTACCATTTCCAACGCTTGGTCAAACCACTTGCCCATGAAAATAGCTAACTGCCCCCTTGACCTCAAACTACCCCAGAAAATTGCAACTACCCAAGGACCAGGTCAGGGGGGCCTACCATGGCAGTGCCACCCTTGATTTTGGTTGGAGTCACCAGGCACCTCCGACACCCACCATTCAGATCTCCTCTAACTAGGCCCCACATCCAGCCAAGTCCGACCAACCCATGGCTGGACCCCGACGAGCCTCCAATGGCCAAAGCCACCATGAAAAACACGGAAAATCCACCAAATTCTCTACGTATGATGACTAAATTATCGAATTCGGTCATCAAAGAAAGCATACGACCATTAAACAATCTATACTCAATCTACTGGTGGCATACCTCAGGAAGAAGGTTTCTCTGGTGGTAGCCCTCCTAAAACTTGTGCTCACCTCCTTGCACTGCTGGTGGCTTGGTTTTTCACCCACGATGTAGCCTCCTCTGTGGTCCCTTGTTGCTCTCCTCCTCTGACCGGTGCAACTTCAGAGATGATGGTGGATTGGTTGCTGTATAAGTTCTCCAAAATATGAAGAGGTTGCAATTTCCACCCAAATGGACCAATGAACCTCGGACTCAGCTTCCCTTTCCACCCAAACCTCAACATGCCCTTGGTTGGTGATATTCTTAGGAATACATGGTCTCCAACCATAAACTCCAAATGGTGTCTTTGCTGATCCGTGCAACTCTTTTGACGACTTTGTGCCGTTGCGAGCCTCCTCTCGATGATGCCCACCTTGTCGGCCATTAGTTGCACTAACTCGGGTCCACACAATTTACGTTCCCCCACATCGCTCCAGTAGAGTGGTGATCGACATGGTCTGCCATACAATGACTCAAAAGGATCCATACCGATGCTCGAGTGGAAACTATTGTTGTAGGCAAACTCCACTAATGGTAAGTGGCCATCCCAATTGTCGGTGGAATCTAATGCACAAGATCTCAACATATCCTCCAATGTTTGAATTGTCCATTATGACTGTCCATCTGTTTGTGGATGGAAAACGGTACTAAACTTCAATATGGTCCCCAACGCCTACTGCAAACTTTGCCAAAAAATGGGAAGTAAATCTAAGATCTCGATCTGAAATAATGTACACTGGGACTCCATGTAAGCTCACAATCTCCTCGACATACAACCTTGCTAAGCTTTCTTTGGGCAATGTTGTGCGAATAGGCAGGAAGTGTGCCAAATTGGTCATTCGATCCATCACTACCTGTTAAGAGTTAAAACTTGGATTAGTGACTAATTAGGTTTATTAAAATAAACCTTGGTTATTTTGGTAGTTAATCTTGTTGTGATGACTTTTATGAAATAAAATATTTTTCGGATTTGTTTAATAGGAGCTAAGCATGTTTACTGACTAATCTGTTTTTTTAACATAAACCTTGATTAGTGAGAAGATATTTGTTCGAAGATATTTTGGAGAAGATATTTTGGTTGGAGAAGATATTTGTGGATTAGTAGGTTAATCTTGTTTAGTGCCTAATCAGATTTAATTAAGCTTAAACCTTGGCTAGTCATGTTAAGAGGGTAACCAGGAAGAAGATATTTTCGGTTGGATTAGTGAGGAACTAATCCAGTTTATTAAGCATAAACCATGATTAGGTTGTGTGACACTAGTTAAGGTGCTAAACCTTGGTTAGTGGCTTAATGAGCTTGTTTAGGGAAGTTGCCAAGGAGATAAGCAAGGTTAGGGAGGATATCGAGTAGCTGGTGTAGCATGTGGGACAGGCTAGAAGGGGTGTGGGGATGCATACCTTCAAAGTGTAACGCCCCCGATCTCGCGGGTACACACATTGGGAAAACACACCACTGTCGCGATCAAAGACCTCTACAATGACCGAAGGAGTTACAAATGACAGAAAAATATACTATACTTCAAAATATATAAAAAGGGGGCAAACATCGATAGCTGAAATATAAAAATAACTGAAACAATTGAATACCCATATATGAAAGATTCAATACAATACTTGAGTTTCAAAAGGAAATACAATAACAATAAGCGGAAGTAAAGATAACTGAAGATTCTGGTCGACGTGTCCCTCGTGTACTGAATTTTCAACAACTAGTCCAGTCATCCCTGTAGTTACGTAAGTACCTGAAGCACAACATTAACATATGCGTGAGTTTTCAATAAAGAAAACCCAATATGCCCCCGGCCCCAATCCAAGATTTATAGAAAATGCATGAAGTCGAAACTAAGACAAAAGCATCAGAAACAACGTAAGGCACATAGTGCAACAGAAGGCTACGACTCCAACAACCTCGCCAGTTTGTAACACCCAACCACATTCCTCTAAAAGGAAGCAGAACACCCGCCACGCTGGTCAGAATCAGGTCACTCTACAGTGACCCACCGCTTGGCACAAGGCGGTACGCCAGATTGACGCCCCAAATCGTGAAAATAAAACTACATAGTGTCATCGCGAACTTGGGAACATCTAACTTGAGAAAGAATGACAGTGCATCTATCCAGGACTTATCTTATACCTGGCCTCCACATAGAGGTCTTGAGTGAATGGCCTCTCAAGCTAGAGGACCGACCCGTGGCCCGTCGGCCCAGAAACAGAATGTGCCCAGAATTATTTTATCAGATTATATACAATGCAAGCTACTTAAGAATCTACAATCTAGTGTAGCTACAGGATCCAAAATGAGCTCAGAGAAGGGTATACAAATACCCTCCTTACAACCTCAAACAAAATCCGAATTAGAACATCCCAATTCGGGATCAAAATGAACTAACAACAACAAGCAATCATAACCGGTTATAGATATAACAAATAATCAAGTCATCTATGGGTCATGATAAGGATGTTATACGGTCTGATGTCCTAAGCATCATACATAACCACAACATAATACTTCATATAAGTAAAATATGGATGTGAAAGAAGTAACAGACTAATGCACAACAGTAAGAGATATCATAACCTCACCACACAAACACTTGATAACATGCCTCATCAATTTCAGAGCGTATATGCGATAGGAACTCGAATCTCAGAACGTGATCAGAGCTTATATGAGCATGAAATAACATATGTATAGCAGTAGTACAACATGGTGTAACATGCACATAATATCAGAAGACTAAATACATTTATAATTATTATATATACGTGCATTCAAATTCGCATGTGATATTAAGATATAACGTGAATGGCATATAACACGAATGAGTCCAATCCTAAGTGCATGCATGATATAAAAATCAGAAAACATACACACATCAGATCATGTATATATTATATCTACCGTAGGAGAGAAACAACTCATATATCATGTCACAACATACAACACATAGAACATGATGGTTTGCATCAAACAAGCTAACAAAGCAACCGACACTCAACCATGCCTATGAGCCCCTGACCCATCCAAACCACGTGCTCAGAGCATCCCTCCAAGTCAGTCTGAGGTGGGACAAGGTCAGAGGGAGTTAGTTCAGGCTCTTCAGCCTAACAACCGAGCAAGAGACGCACAAGTTGGACCAACCGCGTGGTTAGCTCACCCCAGTGCGCCATTCCCAGACCAAACAAGCCAGCCCAACTCCTCTCACCCCTAGCCTCCCAATGGTCCATCCCCACCCCCTCCTGACCCCAACCACCATCCGGGATGGCTACACCAGCCAACCGCCCAAAGCTAGGAGTCAAAAGTGTTGAAGGCAAACCCTAGTTGGATCTTGTGTGCACCAGCCACACCCAACCAGATCCGTGACCACCTTCAAAACTCAGCCCAGAAGGAACACCTTTACCTCTGGTCAGACCTCACCAGAGCTCGCCAGAGCTCCAGCATACCTGATTGCCCCATAGCCAACCCTATCTAGCGCATGCTCCATGCGCACGCTAGAGAGGATCTGGTTAGTGGTGCAATCGATTACACCAACCACCACATGGTGCTGGCCGGCCCCTCCAGCCAACACCCCCTCCCATAAAACTCTTCTGGGGTTAGGAGCATACCTGAATTGTAGGATGATTTCCTGAGTTCGCCGGAGATCAGTCACCAAAACCTCCTTATAGCCGCACAAGGAGATGCACTCTTGCTAGCCTCACAAAACTAGTCAGACCTCCCACCACTAGCATGCCAGAGAGGGAGGTAGCAGTGGTATGAAGTGGGTGGTTTACGTGGAGAAAAGGTGGGGTAGGGGGGAGATGGTTGTAGGGTTGTAGTTTATGTTTTTGTCTCAAGGACACAAACACAAAAGGAAGAGAATGATTGCAAAATAACTCCTAATCATGACATACCAAAATTCAAATATTTTCAATCACAAGAGAACTCCTCTTGGTCACATGGTAGACACGCCACCCAATCCTAATATGTCATCTCTACATGCCTCCTCAAGCCAAAACCAACCCACACACACGAATTGCACCCAATCGACTCAAATAAGTCAACCGATTGCAAAACTCCAGACAGGTCGCACCCGCCCACGAGTTGCTTTCACTAGCACAAAAAGGAAACTTTTCTGAACAAAGCATAAAATCACAAAACATACAACAAAAATGACATGCGATGGATCACAACCATATCTCCCTAGCATTGAGATGTGGAACACATTGTGCAAGCTAGCGAACTGTGGTGGTAAGGCCATGCGATACGCCACCGCACCAACGCGCTCCAAAATCTCGAACGGACCAACAAATCTCGGACTCAACATCTTCTTCTGTCCGAATCTCAACACACCCTTTGCAGGTGAGACCTTCAGAAAGATGTGATCACCAACCTCAAATTGCAGCTCCCGACGCCTCCTATAAGCATAATGCTTCTGTCGGTCCTGTGCTGCAACCAATCTGCGCCGAATCAGATCCACATGATTATAGTACAATTACACAATGTCTGGCCCCAGTAGGTGTCTCTCTCCTACCTCACTCCAACAGAGGGGTGAATGGCAAGGTCGACCATACAGAGCCTCGTACGATGCCATGCCAATGCTCGCGTGAGAACTGTTGTAGTTGGCAAACTACACTAGCCACAGATGCTCGTGCCATCTCCCAAAAAGATCCAAAGGACAAGCCCTGAGCATGTCTTCCAGAGCCTGAATCGTCCTCTCTAACCGTCTGTCGATCTGAGGATGAAACGTCATGCTGAACTTTAGCTTCGTCCCCAACGCCTTATGCAAGCTCTCCCAGAATCTCCAAGTGAAATGAGGGTCCCGATCCAAGATGATAGACACCGGAACTTCATGCATTCTGACTATCTCTGAGATGTAAAGCTTCGTCAGAGACTCCAAAGTTGCTGTCACCCGAGTCGTCAGGAAATGACGGCCTTCGTCAGACAACCTACCATCCCCCAGATAGCATCGTATGAATGTCGGGTCCTCAGCAATCCAGTACGGAGTCCATAGTCACGTGCTCCCACTTCCACTCCGGAAGTTCGATCCTCTACATCATGCCTGTTGGGCGCTGGTGGATGATCTTAACCTGCAGACATACCAAGCACTTCAATAAGAATTCAGCAATATCCTGCTTCATTCCTCTCCACCAGAAACTCCCCTACAGGTCTGATTGAAATCATATCATGCATCTATTTGTGTCTTATATCCTTTATTTTTAGCCTAAGAAATGCTACACAATGAGTCTTATGTTTAAGTTTCAGGAATAAACATGTTTGAGAAGAAGAGACTCAAAAAGGACTTAAAAGCAACTTAAATTACTGAATTGCAAGACTTATGGACTGAGATGCAAGAGAAGGACCCAGATGTAAACCAAAAGGACCAATAAGGAAATAAAGATGCTTTACACCATCATCAGGAGTTTTTTCACAATTAGATCCATGGCTAAGCATGAGCAACCAAATCAGGTTCATAATACATCAAGAAATCAAGTTAGAAACGAGCCACCAAAATCCAGACTCGATCAAAGACATCCAGACCACCAATTGGCGGCTTCAAACCGCCAATCAGTGGTCCAGATGGTTTCAAAGATTTCATGTCTTAGTCGGGTCATGGATTATGTTGTTTTATGTCCATTTATAGTATGCAACTAGTCCCACATCGGGGGATTGTCCCTGATGACCTTTTTCTATCATTATAAATATAACTCTTCCTCTTCCTCTTCCCTTGTAATCTACTACATGCTTGGTGGCTAATACCTCTACTTAGAGCAAGCCTTGGAGCAAAACTTCAAGTGGAGAGATGCTACTTGTATTGTGAGCCTGAAATTAAATAAATTTTTCGTAGTTTATGTTGTCTCTTTTATGTTTCTTGCATGCTTAGCTTAATTTGCTTTTATTAATCTTAGTAGATTTAGTTAACATGTTTTCTACTCTTAACATAATAGTTAGATTAATTATTAGTGAGTAGTTCCATCCCCATTTGGGGGTGGAGATGATGTTTATACATGCAATAAAGAATGGAAGTGAATGCTTTATTTTGAAATTTGTTGATAAATGTGAATGTATGCTTGTTTGTTTAAAGTAGAACACTTCACTTGATGGGGTTTGCCACAACTATTAGACACCTCTCATGCTTGTTTAGATTCTCAAATAACCAACTTGTGTATGTAAATGTTAATCAACTATGTTAGTGATTGGATTGATAGGTTTTGCCATATCCATTAGACACTTCCTATGCATGAAAACACAACCTACATTTGTGCCAATTGAATTCATTCGTCACCATCTTATTGCATGAGTACACTCACTGCACCCCTCAGGGGTTTCTCTTCTTGATTTCTAGCCTAGTTATTATGCTCTCTTAGTTTAGTTTTAATCTATCGCTAGTTGCATTCTTTGCATTTGTTACTTACTAGTTTAGTGTAATTTAGCTTAGCATGATCAAATCTCTTCTCCCTTTATTCGGCAATTGATTTTGGACAAACTAGAAGCTCGTTACCTCCCCGTGGATCGACCCGTACTTGACTCGTCTTCACCGACGGCTGTGCGCTTATGGTCTAAACCTAATCGATTAAACAAGTTTTTGGCACCGTTGTCGGGAAGGTGCTAAGTTCAGACTCCGATTTTGATGATTTGAGTGGATTTAATCTTTTTTTTGTAGTTTTTTTGTTTCAGGAGGCTCTGAAGATCAAGGGAAGTCAGCAGGAAAAGTGTGGAGGAAAACAGAGCTAAACAGACTGCCATTAGCGGCCCAAGACCGCAAACTGGTGGTTTGGTAAGCTCTGTTTCCCTCTTTCTTTCTTTGGTTGGTTGCTATACTCAATATAGTGTTCTGGGGCTCAATTTGGCATGTTTAATTTGTAGTTTGCCCCCAGATCAACAATCAATCCCCATTTAGTCAACTTGGCCAATAAAACCCAAAGCAAAAGATTAGGCATTCTTGCTTGTTTAGGTCATCCATTATATACTTGACTTAGGCACGTTGTTTGTCTTTTATTTTGCTTTACTTGTAGTTGTTGAGCGCTGGCGTGAGGTACGCATTTCCTACTCTCATTCATGCATTAGCTAGTAGGAATTGCATTGGAACAATGTGAGATTAGTGTTTGATTGGTGAGTTGCTTGATAGATTAACAAATCAAAACATCTTTAAGGGGCACCACCTATTGTTTTCAAGATATTTCATCATCCCTTCCTTTAGCCCCACAAAACACCTATCAAAATGCCTAGTTTTAAAATCAAGTAGACATTGGACCCTAAGGATCTCGGGCGCATTACGGGTGTGATCTGGTCGCGACCGTCATGGCCTGATATGATTGACGTCATATCATGCATAACCTAAACAATGCTACGTAACGAGTTTTATGTTTAAGTTTCAGGAAGAAACAGGTTTGAGAAGAAGAGACTAAAAAAGGACTTAAAAACACTGAAAATGGCTAAGTTTCAAGACTTATGGACTGAGATGCAAGAGAGAATGACCCGGATGTAAACCAAAAGGATCAATAAGAAAATCAAGAAACTCCACACCATCATGAGAAGTTTTTTTGCAAATTAGGACCGGGCCTAAACTCCAATAACCGATCTGCGTGCACCCCATGTAAAGAATTGAAGAACTAAAGAAGTTATCCAAAAATGGGTCAGATCCAGAAAAACATGACCATCAATTGGCGGTCCAAGACAGCCAATTAGCGGTTTGTGTTTCTTAGAATCAGACCCAGTTTCGTTCGAATATGGGTTATGTGTTCATATCTATTTTGGGAATGTTTCATTAGTCCAACATCGGGGGATTGTCCCCGATTACCTTTTTCTATGACTATAAATAGAACTCTTCCTCCTCCATTGTAAACATCTCCTCTCTTGGTGGTCATTCTCTCTACTAGGAGTAAAGCATCGGAGCAAAACTATGGTGGAGAGATGCTACTTGTAAGTGAGTGAGCAATAAACAATGTTTTGTTAGTTTTATATTGTCTCTTTTCAATTCTTGCATGCTTAGTTTAATTTCATTTTTCTTAATGAGTAGTGAGTAGTTCCATCGCCCGTTAGGGGTGGAGGTGAGTAGATTATGTGCTAATGGTGGGTTCTTTTATTTGTGCCATTTTATATGCTTAACGTAGATCTATACTTGTAGCATGCTTAAACTTGTATTAGATGGGACAATGTCCACACTAGGTACTTATCTCATGCTAGCTTTAGAGTTTATCTTGTTGCTTGTAATGGTTTGATGGGAATGGCTTGTTTTGTATGGATCCATATTTGGTGCACATTCACATGAATGATTTAGGTTGTTTGTAGGATTGATTGATGTTGTAATGGCCACACTAGGTACTTGTTGCATGCTTGAAAATCTAAAATCAACATCAACTTCATGTGAGATGTATGTTCATGGTTTGCCATGTAGTGTTGTGTATCCTACACTTAGATTCTACACTAGCTTCTACTTGTATGCCACACAAACTACATTGGTTCCTAATTGAAATAAAGACCCACTCACACACACATACCTACACACCTCCACTCAATCGGGGTTTAGTTTAATTGTTAGTTTATTCGTAGTTTAGTGTAGTTAGCATAATCAACAACATCTCCTCCTTTCCCACTTGCCTTTGGAAGAACCAGAGTCGAGACACCTCCTTGTGGATCGACCAGTATTTGCCATGTCTTCACCGACGTTGTGCACTTAAAGTATTTAAAATGAACACATCAAGTTTTTGGCATCGTCGCCAGGGAGGTGCTCTGTCCAGACTCTAGTTTGGACGATTCGAGCGAGTTTAATATTTTCTATTTAGTTTGCTTCAGGGACATCTCAGCACTAAGGAGAGGTACCAGGAGAAGTTAGAGGGCATAAAACATTTTTAGGACCACCAATCAGCGATCTGGGACCACCAATTGGCGACCTGGTGAGCGATTCTTGCCTTGTTCCTTCTTATGGTTATTTGTTTTTGTAGAATAGCTATCTAGGGCTCAATTTGGCATGTTTTGACTTGTATTTTTCCCCTAGATAAATAATTAATCCCCTTTAATCAACTTGGTCACTAAAGTCCAAAACAAAAGACTAGGCATTCTTGCTTGTTTAGGTCACACATCATATACTTGACTTAGGCACGTAGTTTGTTTTTGTTTTAGCTTTACTTTTAGTTGTTGAGTGCTGGCGTGAAGTTCGCACTTCCTACTCTCATTCATGTATTTTGTATGACCATGCATTAGTTAGTAGGAATTGCATTGCAACAAGTGTGAGCTGAGCGTTTGTTTGGAGAGTTGATTTCTAGATTAAGACTCCGAAATGCTACTAAGGAGGGTTTGTCCCATACAAGATAAGGGGGAGATTCATCACCCTTTTCTTAGCCCCAGAAATCACACTAATGAAAGCCTAATTTCTAAAAGCATGTAGACATTGGCCCTAAGGATTTCAGACACACTATAAGAGTGATTGAGTTGAGACCGTTATGACCTGATCGGCGTCGCCTGCCTTGCCGATAGTTGGAGGTACTAGTTCTCCAGATCTGGTATCACTTGTTGGGCATTGTGGTGTTCGTTGTAGGCAGGTGAGGCGTGTTGAGACTAGTGATCTCGAAGTTAGGCATTGTCTAGCCTAAGGACCTATAGCCATAAGTTGTTTGAGCATTGTTTGCTTGTCTGCTTCTACCTTCTCCCATTACCCGTGCTAGCTCTAGGGATTCTTCCTTTCTCATCTAAGTCTTCTCATCCTCTATATTCTTTGTTATGGTCTCCTCCTCTGATTACACCTTCTGTTGTATGTTGTTTTAGAGTCGAGTTGAACGTTTTATGCGAGGTTGGGCTCATTCTGGTGAGAGAGCTCGACTTGAGAGAGTGCATTTCTCTGAGATGGACGGTCTAGGTGATCGCTCATCTGCACCTCGAGATCCTTTGGAGCATGATGCCGAGTTGTCTCGTGGCGTTCGGGGGACTGGGTTCCAAACATGGATTACCTCGGTCAACTCCCACCGCTACGTAGACCTCCTTCTCCTCCTCCTCCAACTCAGGACAAAGAGAGATTCGGTCAGGATTGAGTTCTTGGTGCACCACCACATGTAGCTCGATGGGATAGACTGATGACACTGTCGAGTTGACCCATCCTATTCGGGCCGCGCAACCTTCTTGCATAGTTCTTCCACCAGCTCGTGGGAACAACTATGAGTTGAAACCTCTATATGTGAGCATGCTTCCTACCTTCACTGCCAATAAAGAGGATCCGTATTTTTTTATACGTGAATTCGAGGAGGTATGCTCCATGTTCAAGCTTCAACAACTTGACGAGGATTCAGTCCAGTTGAGGATGATTTTTTGTTTGCGTTGAAGGATAACGCGAAAAAAATGGATGTACAGCCTCCCGGCGAGCTCTATTTGGTCTTGGGATGACTTTCTGATCGTCTTTCTGAAGAGATTTTTCCCTCAAAGGAAAACTCAACAGATACGGCACCAAATACATCAAATGTATCAGACTTAGACCGAATCTTTTCATGCTTTCTTTGAGAGGTTCAAAGACCTTGTCTTGCAGTGGGCTCATCATGGAATTGATCTGCGACAATTATGGCAAATTGTTTATGAGGGCATCAACTACAACACCCGTACATTGTTTGAGTCGATGTGTTAGGGTGATTTCCAAATGAAACCCTTCAATGAGGCATGAGACACCTTTGAATTAGTGATTGAACGTACCTTTGAGTGGGACACCATGAGAGAGACACTAGCAGTCATGTCTTCTAGTCGAGCTGGATCCTATCAAGTTGAGTCAACTATCGCGTCTGAGGCAAAAATGGTTGCTCTCATGTGTAGGATTGAGAGTTTAGAGTTGGACCTTGCTCATGTAGCTCAAGTCGCTACTACTGCGTGTAGTAGGTGTGGACTTGTAACACCCCAAACAATAGTCCCACATTGACTAACATAAGAATGTTGGGGTGAGATATAATGACATGAGCTCACTACCATAACACTTACTAACTTAAGTTTTGTGGCAATTGGTGGGTGTTGTGGGCCAGTGAGTGCATGGGTGACGGACCGGGACCCTGGTTTGATGTGGGCACGGGACGGGACGTTACAGATGGTATCAGAGCCTGAACCTGCCAGAATTGTGGGAACTAAGTGCTACACCTAAATGGTGGGAGCCACCTCTAGAATCCCACAATACCTGGTGACTGAGTGGCTTGACCCTGACGAGGACGTCAGGTGTTCAAGTGGGGTAGGATGTAACATCCCAAACAATAGCCCCACATTGACTAACATAAGAATGTTGGGGTGATATATAATGACATGCGCCCACTACCATAATACTTACCAACTTAAGTTTTGTGGCAATTGGTGGGTGTTGTGAGCCAGTGGGTGCATGGGTGACGGACAGGGACCCAGGTTCGATGCGAGCTCGGAGACAGGACGTTACAGGACTTATGAGACAAAATGACTTGGAATGTGCTTACGCTCTAAGTGATATTGAACATGCAAATGCGATGTAAGACCCACTCTCCTACTACACTATTAAGTCTTATTTCATCCTTATACTTATTTATCAGCGGTCTGGGACCGCCAACTGGCATCATGAGCTTCATTGCTCCAAAATTTCTTCTAGTTGTTTTCTATTTAAATCTACTTGTCTGGGAACTCAATTTAACATGTTGTGTGATTAGTAGCTTATCATGCATCAAATTGATGTTATATATCCTTAATTTTATCCCAATATTGTGCTACTCAAGTGTTTATTGTTATATTTTAGGTATTAGGTAATAAAGAAGATAAGGGAAGAGAAAGAGGACTGAAATGTAAGAAGAAAATACTTAAATGAGGCAAAATGGACCTCTCGGTCATTACACAAGGACCCATCTGCAAAGGGAAGGACCTGGACGTAAGCCCGAAATGACTAAATAGCAAACCGAGAAACTCCGCACCATTTTGAGGATTATTTTGCCAATTAGATTCGGACCTAGACTTCAATAACCGATCCGGGTGAACTCCACATGACTAATGGAAGCAATAAAGAAGATATGCAAAAATAAGTCCGGTCCGAGAAAAAATGACCGCCAATTGGCGGTCCCTTTTTCTCAGAGTTGGACCCAATTTCACATGGATATGGGTTGTATGTTTATGTCTATTCCGAGAATCTTTCATTAGTCCCACATCCGGGGATTGTCCCCGGTTACCTTTTTCTATGACTATAAATAGAACTCTTCCTCCTCCTTTGTATTTAACCATTGCTTGGTGGCATTCTCTCTAGTTGGAGTAAGCCTTGGAGTAAAACTCAAGGTGGAGAAGAATGCATACATCTTCACTGATGTCGTGCACTTGTGGTATTTAAAACAAACACATCACATGTTAGTAGTGATATATCGATACATATATGTACTCATAACATGGATGTATTGTAGCCTGTATTCGATTATTATTCCTGGAAGCTAATGACTCGTGATATGTAACTTATGACCAATTTTTGCATGATCCATTGCTCCATGTTGCATGTCTGAGTTCTATGCTCAATAAACTGACGTTGCATGAGTTTGATATGATTGTATTTTTGTTAATTACTGCTGTTATGAGAGTGTTGTCGTGGATGCATATACGTAGGGTGAGGCTTCGTCCTTATGACCATTGTTGCATGACCCGTAGACGACAAAATTAGTATGTTGTGTTTATTTATGCTGATCTTGTTACGACTGTGTGATCGCATCCTTGTTGTTTCTTAGCTCTTATTATTTATGATATCCTAATATCTTAAGAGCCTTGGGGAATATTCAATCATGCCCCTGCGTTTGGCATGAGTCGACTAGCCTAACTATAGATCGGATATCCAACTTGTAGCTTGCATTTGCATATTGGTTAAATTTATTAATCTTGGGCACTATTGTTGAGGGGCCGACGGGCCTGGTTGTAAGACCTCTATGTAGAGAGTTCAACCGTAAGATAAGACCTGGACATTTGCACCGCCATTTTCTATAGGACGGGCATTCGCAACCTCATGATGGAATCTTGTAGGTCACTTGCTGCAAGTTGGGGTGTCAATCCGAAAGACCGTTGTGTGCCGAGCGGTGGGTCACACTTTTGGGAGTCCCGCTTGTTGATTAGACCAGCATGGCTGGTGGTTGGTTCCTATGTAGAGGAACCACTTCGGGTGGAATCTGAGAGACGCAACTATGTAGAGTTGTCGCCTGATGCAGCTATGTAGAGTTGTTGCCCTTTTGCCTTGCATGTGTGGTAGATAGATTTCATTCATAACCTCTTATCCTATTTTTGGACCCGGAGCATTCAATATTTTATTATTGAAAACTCACGCATATTTGTGAATTGTTTTGCCTTGGATAGCTAAGTTTTCCGAGATGGGTCAGATTGGAGAAACTCGGAGGATTCTGTACACGTGGGATTCATTGACCGTCTTTATAGTCATCTTTGCATCCACTTATTATATGATGTATTTCCTTTTTGAACTTGATGTAATATATTTGATATTATTTCCTTATATGATTATTTCCGCTTTGGTTTCATGTCTTTCTTTTGAGTATCCATGTCTGTTTTATTGTATGAGTCTTGTATCGCATCACTTTTCCGTTTATCGTAGCTCTCTTGGTCGTCGCGGATCTCTTTGATCGCGATACTCATGACATCGGGGGTGTTACATCAATATATATAATCCAATATATCCAAAACGGATGTTCTCTTTCAGAAACAACATGTATTGTTTCTATTCTTCACTAGTGAATAGAGATTGTAATATTAGAAATGAAGAGTATGAAAAAGCTAAAAAGAAACCTTACCTTGAATGATCGGACCAGCGTGGTAGTGGTAGGGTTGCCAAGGGGGTGACTGTCAACAACGTGGTTGTGGCAGTAGGCTTGGTTTGCATGGTCGAGTAGGGTAGCAAAAGGGGTTGGTTGGTGCTCCAAGGGGGCTGGTCGAGGGCGACATTGCTCGGGTAGGATTGAAATGGGGGTAGGGTTGAAATGGGGATGGTCGAGCAGGGTTGCAAGGGGGCTGGTCAGCAAAGGAGGTAGGGTTGCAAATGGCTAGATTTGTGTGTTTTGATTTTAGGTTCAAATGTAATACAATTTATTAATATATTTTATAGTTTACCACGTCATAATCTTAAAACCACGTCGGTATTTGAATATCAACATGACAATTGACGTGGTAACTCAAACAATCACGTCAGAGGTTCTACGGTTGACGTGGTAACGTGAACATTCACGTCGGACGTTTTACGAACGACGTGGTATGTCTAATATCACATCAGGCATTTTTTGACCGACATGGTACGCCTAATACCACGTCACATATTCTTGTACTGATGTGGTATGCATAATACCACGTCGGATTTTGAAGATCCGACCTAATCAGCGTGACGTGGTACACGTCTTTTCTAGTAGTGGTTCTACGATGTTGGTTGCTTAGGTGGTTTCCCACACTCTAAGACAACCATGACTCTAGTTGTGTCGTGACAAACACGAGCCTTTATCTTTAAATTAGGACATTGTAAATTGAAAACATGATCTTCACGATATGGTTGATCACATAGCTGCTTATGTTTCTCATCTTTATAAAACGTGGTTGATCACGATGTTATTTATATTTATCAACTTTTCATTGTGGTTGACTGATTGACATCATTTCGTGCTTATATTTGTATCTTATATCCATTATCTTTCACCTAAACAATGCTATGTAACGAGTTTTATGTTTAGTTTTCAGGAATAAATAGGTTTGAAGAGAGAAGCATAAAAGGACTCAAAAGCTGGGAAAAAGGACTGAACTGTGAGATCTGGGGACCAAGATGCAAGGGAGAAGGACCTGAACGCAAGACAGAAGGACCTAAGAGCAAAACAAAAAAACTCCACACCATCATGGGGAGTATTTTGGCAATTCTATTCGGGTTGGAGCTCCAATAAACAAAGTAGATGCATCTAAGACCACCAAATACACTAAGCAAAGCCCAGCACAAATTCCAAATGGATCCGGACTTTTTAGACCGCCAATTGGCGGTCACGTTTGGCCCAAATCCGCTAAGATTTCTCTGGGTTATGTATTAGTGTATATTTAGTCCATTTCTGGTATTTGTTTAGTCCCACATCGGGGGATTGTCCCGGATTAGCTTTTTCCATGCCTATAAATAGAACTGTTCACCTCCTATTGTAATCACTCCATATTTTAAGTGGCTATTCTTCCTACTAGAAGTGAGGCCTTGAAGCACACACTAAAGTAGGAGGATGCTACTTGAAATGTGAGTCATTTTATCAATAAAGTTTTGTGTTTCTTTCATTGTTTGTTTTATGCTTCTTTTATTGTTTGTGCATGTTTTAGTTTAATTGTCTTTTATTTCTAGCTTAGTTTTAATATGCTTTCTTTGCTTAGTTTAATAATTAGTGTAATGTTTAGTGAGTAGTTCCATCCCCTTTGGGGGTGGAGTAGATGTACATACATGCATTAGAGAATGGGATGAATGCTTTATTTTTTTGATGTGTTGATAAAACTTGAATGTATGCTTGCTTGTTTAGGATAGAATTTATAACTTGATGAGTTTTGCCAAAATGATTAGACACCTCTCATGCTTGTTTAGGTTCTGAAATAAACAACTTGCATATGTAAATGTTAATCAACTAAGTTGGTGAATAGATTGATAGGTTTTGCCATAACATTTAGACACTTCCTATGCTTGATAAACACCACCTTCATGTGCTGAAAGAATGTATTCTACACCCACCTCATTGCATGTGTGCACTCACTCCACCCCTTAGGGGTTTTCCCATTTCTGTATTCCAGCATTCTTCCTTTGTTCTTAGCTTAGTTATTATTTCATTGTTTGGTTCTGCCTTTCGCATTTCCTACTTCTTAGTGTAGTATAGAGTAGAGTAGCATAAACATCTTTCTCCCCCTATTTTTGCCACTTGATTTCGTACAAGCAAGAGGCTACTCACCTCCCTGAGGATGACCCGTACTTGCCACCCCTTCATCGCGGCCGTGCACTTGCGGTTTAATATAAAACGTTCAACATTGACCATCATGTTGTTTATGTTTATCAACTTTTCAATGAAGTTCTTCAGATTATTGATTTTGTTTCTTACCTATGTGAAAATTCGAATCAGCAAAGGGATTAACCACATTGAAAAAGTTCAAAAGTAAATGACAAGAGGATTAATTATAAAAGAAAATGTGATGATCAAAACGTATAAGGTCATCAATCACATCAAGAAGGTCATAAGCATAAACCACAAAGTCATAGTCCCCTTATCGATTTGGGTTCACTAATAACATACTGAAAATACCTAATGAATATAGTGTTCAAACAAACACTCTTTCCGAAAGTAACTGAAATCTAGGTCTATATTTCTCAAAAAATGTCTTATAGTTCTCTAATTGCGAGACTAAAAAAAATTAGTTCGGACATGATTAGTAACTGGACAGAAATAGAATAGCTGAGCTCCAAATATCGCAAAACCATTAAAAAAAATTTAGGTTGCAATCCTCTTGTCAGCATAATGCGAACCTACGTTCTATTTAAGTGTTCCCTTCCATTTTTCAATAAAACAATCAAGCCGTTGAATAGTTGTGATTTTTATGTATATGTATTTTGTTCTTATTTTATGAATAATCCAATTTATTACTTCATTCCTTTGCAGAACTATGGATATAAAAAATTGAAATTTCTAATCTGCCAATTCTAAAGTAACTTTAGTTCTTTATGCATATTTGTTTATGAAATACAAATTAAAATAGGTTTTTTTGCCTTAATACACTTCAGAAAAATGATATTTGTAGCCCCCCATTTGAAGCTCTTGTTCTGTTTTTGCATTTACTGTTAGTGGGAATGTATCGTCAGGAGAACTTATAACATGATACCATATTTACTTACGTTAGACCCTATTGTGTTGTGAACTCTGAACTAGAGTATGAGGTGTTTGAGGGTACAAAGTGGTGTTGTGGAACAATGAGGGAATTTCACTCGAAAATGTGGTTTGTTGATGGCTTGAGGCGAGGGGATATTAGTGGAACCACTTCTCTTTATTACGTTTTTAAGGATCAAACAAGAGGAAATGTGTAATATCCTTAATCTAAACACCCTAATTAACCTAAACTAAACCTAATTAACCTTAATTAATCAGGCTACAGTAGAGAGTGAGGTGGAGTTGAGGATAAGAATTAGATTTTCCTATAAATAAAGGTGTTAGGTCAAAAAAATAACGTTTTCTCTTTGCTTGGGTTGATTAGAGAGTAAGAGAGGCGATCTTGGAGGAGAAGAAGAAGGAGAGAAGGAGAAGAAGAGGAGGAGAATGAGAAGAAGTTGGGTTGGGCTTGCCAAAGCTTGGGAGGCTTCCACGAACTTCAAAAAGGTATGCCAAGTCTTTATTATAACTCACATAAGCCTTGTGGGTGTTGGGGATCGACGTTGGTGTCGAATTCCCCATCGGATTGCAACCTAGTCAGAGGTTGAAGACGACAATCGGTCGACTGGTGCCTGTGGGCAGTCGACCGATTCTATTATTATATTGTTTTGCACCCGCAAATGGTCGAACGATGTCTGAAGACGGTCGACCGTTATGCCTGATCTGTGCGGGAAAAAGGGTTAGATGCTGTTATCGGTCGAACAGATCCACTTCGCCGGTCGACCGAAACAATGAGAATAGGTCGGTTGGGGGTTTTGACTTATTAAACGGTCAAACACCCTTAACCTGGTTTGACAATTCCATTCGATGCTAAGTCGGTTGGGAGTTTTGACCATCAAAACGGTCGACCGCTCTTTAACTTTCGGTCGACCGACTGAGCATTTTAAATAAGCAGTAGAGTGCCTGTGATGTTTCGGTCGAACTGTATCTCAGTTCCGGTTGACCGAATATTACTTGGGCAAAATGCTGAGATCCCTGTTATCGGTTGAATGGACCATTGGTTCGACCGGTCGGATATATATATATATTATAAATATTGTATAGCGTAGACGATCCAAACGGTCGACCGCTAGATGCCTTTTGTTCGACCGATTGGTCGGTAATTCGGTTGGCGTGGTTCGACCGATACACTTGTTTGTACAGTACCGAGTACTGTGTGGAAGACTGGTCGACCGGTGTGCTTGTAGCGGTCGACCGATCTGCCGCAGGTTGGTGGATTTATCCACACGCGAGCCGTCGAGTATAGGTCGACTACCAGCTCTGAGGCGACAGTCGATTACCGGCCTTCGGAGCGACGGATTTCACCTTCGACGAGGGCGTATTATTGTTGAGCCTCTTATATCGTACGGGATGTGAGAGATGATTGTCGTAAACCTTGGGCTGTTTGCTGGGGTTTGTCGTTAGGCCAAAGATGTTCCGGTAGGGTGCACGTCTGGCGGCTCTTGGGGGAGCAGCGGTTGTCGTCTGACCCGAGTTGGGCATTCGGCGGGCTGAGTCGCTACTGGGGTGGCGGCGTAGTACCGGGGTTCCTTTCTGCGGCTCTTGGAGAGCAGTGGTGCCAACTGACCCTTATGAGGCAGCGGTGGACTGACTTGACCCTCGTGGTGGCAGGAGTGGTTCAGTACCGCGGAGGCGGAGAGGGGTATTATTGTGGACCCGAGGTGGATGATCATGGGCATTGCATTGCATTGTCTTTTATTCCTTTTGGTATTTTAGGAGGTTTGGCATACGGGGTTCCAGTAGGGAACTCAGGCATGTTTGTTTGTTTTCATTTCAGGTAGCGAGCAACATTAGAGTCGAGGTGGTGACCAAGGAGGGTGCCCCCGGGATCTGATCATGTATTTGTCTATCTCTTCTTTTGAGGTGATTACATGTTGTATAACTTTTTGTTTGTAATCACAGTCAGTCTGTATGTTTGACTTCCACGTGGATCTTATATATATATATATATATATATATATATATATATATGTTTATATATTTCATCTTGTTGTCTCGTGACGTGCCCGATGTTGACTGTTGACGGTCTTTTATATTGTTGAAATTTTCCGCTGTTTTCGGGGACGTTACTAAAGGAACCAATAATATTAGAACTATATTATAGTAATTTCAAGTTTTTGGAAATTTATCTAAGCAAAATACAAATTACTTAGGTGCAAACCTCCAATATCTATCGCGTTTTCTTAAGTTCACCTCAGCAAGAAAACCCCTTAAAATAGATCCATTCAACAAGAAGGGGTTGTCAACGTTATTACCTTATTTTTTGTATCCCTAATCTGTTGTCACAACTATATTGCGTTCCTAAACTTCTTGATCGGCCTACTACTTTGATGTAAATGATCTCTCATGCGTTCGCAACCAAATGGGATAGAAGAACACCCATCAAGTCACAAGGAAATGATTGTCCGAGCTGAGTAGAGGCCTTAAATTGGGTCCAAATATGATATCAATTTAATAAAGTTAAATGAGGGCATCCATAGCATAATGTTAGTTAAAAAAAGTTATTTTACATCACATCTTGTTGTCATGATCCTATTGGGTTTGACCCGACACAAGTTTTGTATGAACCTTTAATCAGGGGTATAAAAACAAGAAATAGAAATGAGAAAGCAACAAAACCTTTCCGGTACCACTCTGTCTCATTCTGGGCTAGTGGATTTCGACAAGCTCCGGGGTGGATTCCCGGGGCATGCTCATATCGGTAATTAATTCTACCGATCCGATTTGTATCAAGTGGAACCAAAGCCAGACAACTTCGACATGGCCGATGGTGGGGATATTCCCAAGATCTAGGAGGCACTGGAGGAGCAACGACACACCGCCGAGGGGGCTTCCTGGAGATCCATAATTCCATCGCGGTGCTTCATGCAGAATAGAGGAGGCGTGCGGGTGCAGAAAGATCTTCCTGCCTCGCCAGCGCGCTAGGAGGAGGACTATTGGTGGAATCAAGCGACTTCAATGTCAATGGTTTGGTCGGGGCACAAAGTGAACTAAGGGGTCGAGAACAGTGACTAGACACGGATGAGTATGGCCTCAAAGCGGACATATCTTGCTTCAATGGCAATCTGGACATCGACGGATTCCTTGATTGGTTGTACGAAATTGAGAAATTTTTGGAAATGATGGAAAGTTCCAGACCACAAACAAGTGAAGATCATGGCATATAGGTTGAGACGTGGAGTCTTGACATGGTGGGAAGAAACGCAAGTCTACTAGCGGCACCTCAACAAGCAACCCGTTAGATGGTACATGATGAAGAAGTTGCTCCAAGGCACCTAAACTACCACCAACTCCTCTTCCAACAGTATCAAAACTGCTCCAACGACGATTCCTCCATCCAAGGAGCAAGATCGGTAGCGACATATGTTGTAACATCCTCAAAGCAGCGGAAAATTTAAAATTTATAAACACTCAATCAACAGAGGATATTACGCAAATAAAGGAACACAGGTGCACCAACATATATATATATATATATATATATATATATCCGAACATCAAAATTTACAAAAGTTGTGATTACATCAAAAGCATAAACGAAGGAAACAGTAATCACACTACCTCAACCAAGAGAAAGCTGGATCCGGTAGCAGCGCTCGTCTCCTCGGTCACCACCCCCTAACGCCGATCACGGCCTGAAAGTAAACATGCAACAATGCCTGAGTTTCCAGAAGGAAACCCCGTATGCCAAACTCTAAATACAAGAACTGAAAGACGCCCTAGCATGCAATTCTACTAAACAGGAAAAGCATCTCAACTAAACGGCTGGGCTCCAGGGCTCTTTCACCCAACCACAGCACACACCACGGTCACGGGGCTCCAGGTCCAATCTCAACCAACCACCATACCACACACTCATCGCCAAGCTGGGCTCCAGGTCTTTTTCAACCAACCGCAGCTACCTAGACACGACCAAGGGCTCTAGGTCTATTTTCAACCAACCCAAACGTCTAAGGGCTCCAGGTCTTTTTCAACCAACCCCTACACGCGGTCCCTGCTCAGGCTCCAGGCCTTTTTCAGCCAACATGAACGCACTACGGAGCTCCAGGTCTTTTTCAACCAACCCCGCACAGACTATCTGGGCTCCAGGTCTTTTTCAACCAACCACAGCTCTCACACAGTCACGGGGCTCCAGGTCTTTTTCAACCAACCGCCGCAACACCACAATTCTAAGCTGGGCCTCAGGCCTATTTCAGCCAATCCCAACCTCACACACAGTTACGGGGCTCCAGGTCTAATCTCAACCAACCACCGCAACCCTCGTGCACCTAGCACACTTGCCAGAAGAACATCGGCACCACAACTCGCCCCACACGGACGACCACGACAACAGCACCTCCATAGTGCAAAACAGGACACAAACGGTCGACCGAACCAAAAGTCTCGGTCGACCGAATCAAGCAAATACAGGGCAATCCACCTCGACCGGCACTCCATCAGTCGACCGATTCCCAAAACCACACTCGTTCGGTCGAACCAAAATCACGGGATGGTCGACCGTTTAGATGGTCAACTCCCAGGTTCAACGAACAAAACGTTCAATCGGTCAAACTCCGAGCATCCTTCGGTCGACCGATCCCACAGCGAATAATCCCTCTCTCGCGTCCTGAAACCGGTCGAACGCCAAGACCTCCTCGGTCGACCGATTTCATCCAGAGCATTCCTCACGCTCAACACGCAGATCCGATAGACCGAACCCACATTCGGTCGAACCGACCCCCAAACTCACTTAAGTCACGGTCGAACAAAGTCAAAGAGCGGTCGACCGTTTAGATGGTCAACGCTCCAAACCGACTTAAGACAGTGCACACGATCGACCGGCAAAGGGGACCCGGTCGACCGAAACTCACCACGTTTGCCTTTTATGCACAATCGGTCGACCGCCACATGGCATCGTTCGACCGATTTCAGGAAGAACCCGTATTTTCTTCACGAACGGTCGACCGTTTGCACCAACCGGTCGACCGATCAGGCAGGGAAATTTGCTGCACATTTACTTGCGACGAGCCGAACGGCCTACCGTCGACTTCCAAATACTCACGGTAATTAAGTGAGTGAGCTTGACATACCGGAAGGTCTGAAGAGACCTTTGAAGAACCGCGACGACGCCTCCACGAGCACGTCTCCCCAAACATGATCCGTCGACGACTCTCGCGTCCAAACGACGATCCACACTCACGAATCCAACTCCGGCAACCTCCACCAATCACCCACGACCACAAAAAATGAGTGAGGTAGAGAGAGAGAGAACCAAATGTGCGGAAAGGTTAAAGAACCACTCACTCACCTCAAGCCACCGACAAACGACCACCACCACCGCTTGCCCGAACACAACTCCACGCCGGAGCACCAACTCGCCGGAGCTCACTGCAGGAGGGAGAGAGGGAATCGTGACAGAGAGCAACTGAGAGAGAGAGAGAGAGGGAACCCAATAATATCTCCTCCCAATCCAATCCTCACCATCCATTCCAATCCACTCCATCTCCACCACTCATCTAATCTCCACTCCATCACAACCCTCCATCCAACCATCTTCAATCCAAGCCATCCATCTTCATCTCCCTCTAATCACCACCTAAAACATGATTAAGGCACAATTAGGATTAAGATCCTACAATCCACCCTCCTAAAAGACTTTCGTCCTCGAAATGAAGATTGAAGCTCACCAAACAACTCCGGGAACTCCTTCCGGACCTCCTCCTCAATCTCCCAAGTGGCCTCTCGCTCACTGTGGTGCTGCCACCTGACCTTCACCATCGGAATGGTCCTCCTCCTCAATTGATGCTCCATCCGATCCACAATCTCAACCGGTCTCTCCTCAAGAGACAAATCTTAACGGATCTCTAGAACCTCCAACTGAATCACATGAGAAGGATCCGCTACGTACTTCCTCAACATTGAAACGTGGAAGACGTTGTGAAGACCCGAAAACTACGGCGGCAGCGCTACCCTGTAGGCAACCTCTCTAATCCGCTCGAGAATCTCAAACGGTCCGACATACCTCGGACTGAGCTTCCCCTTCTTCCCAAACCTCATCACTCGTCGAGATGGTGAAATCCTCAGGAAGACATGGTCACCTGCCTCAAATCTCAGCTCTCGCCTATGCCTATCCGCGTAGCTCTTCTGCCTGCTCTGCGCAGTAGCTAGTCTCTGCCTGATCACATCAACCTTTTCAGCATACATCTGCACAATCTCAGGACCAACTAGCTGTCTCTCGCCTACATCACTCCAGCATACCGGTGATCTACACGGTCTCCCGTACAGGGCCTCGTACGGTGTCATCCCAATGCTCGAATGGTAGCTGTTGTTGTAGGCGAACTCGATCAATGGCAGATGCTCATCCCAATGACCTGCCCAATCCAGAGTACACGCTCGCAACATATCCTCTAGCGTCTGGATGGTCCTCTCAGACTGACCGTCTGTCTGCGGATGGAATGTCGTATTGAACTTCAACCGAGTCCCCAAAGCCTGCTGCAAACTCCCCCAGAATATGGAAGTGAACCTCGGATCTCGATCTGAAATAATACTCACGGGCACTCCATGAAGCCTCACAATCTCCTCAATATACAACTTAGCTAAACCCTCCAGAGGTAACGTGGTCCGAATAGCTAAGAAATGCGCCGACTTGGTCAGTCGATCGACTATAACCCAAATCGCGTCGTGGAATCCTCTCGTCTTCGGCAGCCCGGTGACAAAATCCATCGTCACGTGCTCCCACTTCCACTCTGGAAGCTCGATCCTCTGCATCGGCCCTGTAGGTCTCTAGTGCTCAATCTTCACCTGCTGACAAATCAGACATCTACCAACAAATTCTGTGATCTCCGTCTTCATCCTCTTCCACCAGAAATTCCTCTGAAGATCTCTAAACAACTTCGTGCTGCCCGGGTGGATCGAATAACGAGATCTATGCGCCTCCTCCAGAATGTCCTTCCTCAGATCTCCTCGTTTCGGCACCCAGACACGACCTCTGAACCTCAGCCCACCATCAACTCCAATACTGAAGTCTGACCCATCTCTGGCAGCCAACTGTAACAACCCAGGTAACTCATCATCAACACTCTGAGCCTGAACAATACTCGAGACCAACTGAGGCTCCACTCTCAGCCCGGCGATCACTGCACCTCGCGACTCATCGGTGAACGCTCTCCACTCGGTCAACGCCTCAAGCAGCTTCCACTCCTCGATACAAAGACCTGCTGCGGTGACCTCCACCTTCCTGCTCAAAGCATTAGCAACCGAATTCGCCTTCCCCAGATGGTACGAGATGGTGAAATCATAATCCTTAATCAGCTCGAGCCGTCTGCGCTGCCTCATATTCAGCTCCTTCTGCGAAAACAGATACTTCAGGCTCTGATGATCTGTGAACACCTCGAATCGCTTGCCATACAAGTAATGCCTCCAGGTCTTCAAAGCGTGCACCACTGCCGCCAACTCAAAATCATGAGTGGGGTAGTTCCTCTCGGTCACCTTCAGCTGCCTCAATGCGTATGCAACCACCTGCCCGTGCTGCATAAGTACACATCCCAGTCAAACTCCTGACGCGTCACTGTAAATCACGAACCCACCACTGCCACTGGGAAGTGTCAGAACTGGAGCAGTCGTCAGCCGACTCTTCAGTTCCTGAAAACTGTCCTCGCACTTCTGGGACCACACGAACTCGACGCCCTTCCGCGTCAGAGCCGTCAACGGCGAAGCCAACCTCGAGAAATCCTGAATAAAGCGGCGATAATAGCCCGCTAGACCCACAAAACTCCCGACCTCTACCACACTCGTAGGGGCTCTCCACTGTGTAACGGCCTCGACCTTCGCTGGATCTACGAAAATCCCGTCACCTGACACGATTTGTCCCTAGAAGGCGACACTGCTCAGCCAGAACTCGCACTTCGATAGCTTGGCATACAACTGATGATCCCGCAAAATGCCAAGTACAACTCTCAAGTGCTCTCGATGCTGCTCCACATCTGGCGAGTAAACCAAAATATCGTCCATGAAGACGATCACAAACCGGTTGAGGTACTGACTGAACGTCCTATTCATCAAATCCATAAACGCTGCAGGCGCGTTCGTCAACCCAAACGGCATCACCAGAAACTCGTAATGCCCGCACCTCGTCCTGAATGTTGTCTTCTGCACATCTGCCTCTCTGATCCTCAGCTGATGATAACTGGATCGCAGATCAATCTTCGAGAACACCTGCGCTGACTGCAACTGGTCAAACAGGTCCTCGATCCTGGGCAAGGGATACCGATCTCACGGTAACCTTGTTCAACATCCTGTAATCAATACACATCCGTAGTGATCCGTCCTTCTTCTTCACGAAGAGTACTGGCGCTCCCCAAGGTGAGACACACTGGAGTGGATAAATCCTGAATCCATCAGGTCCTGCAACTGCTTCTTCAGCTCTGCCCGCTCAGCAGGTGCCATCCGATACGGCGCCTTCGACTGCGGCGTAGTCCCAGCTACCAAATCGATCCCAAACTCAATCTCTCTGTGAGGCGGCAACCCAGTGACATCATCTGCAAATACATCTGGGAACTCCCGAACAATCTCAATGTCCTCTAATCTCCTCGCCTCTGGATCTGGAACTACCAAAGTGGCCACGAAAGCTCTACAACCCTGCTGCAACAACTTCTGTGCCCTCACTGCTGATACGATCACTCTGCCTCCTCTATCTTTCGTCCCCCTGATCAGCACATCAGGTAGACCCTTCCTCAGGATCAGGATCTTCTTCTCTCGGCACAAAACTCGCACATCGTACTGGGACAGCCAATCCATTCCCAGTATGACGTCGAAGTCCTCCATCGTCAACAAGATCAGGTCAGCCGGAAACTCCTGATCTCCCGAAACAATCATGGCGCTGGGGAGGAAACTCCCCACAATGCCCACCAGACCCAAGGGTATGCTGACCTCCAACGTGGCAGTCAACTTCGCAGGGGTACGGCCCAGCACGCTCGCAAATCGCTCCGAGATGAACGAGTGAGTGGCCCCACAATCAAACAGCACTCTCGCACTCAACCCAGCAACAAAAAGCGGGGTACCTTCCACCACCGTGCTGGCATCTCTCGCCTCATCCGCCTGGATGGTAAAGACCCATCCAGTCCTCCGACCCTGCTGCTACGACGGTGCAAAAGTTCGACGACCTCCACCTCTGCCTCCTGTTGGCTACCCTGAATGCCTGCTGGACCCGCCTCGCCCACTCGGACAATCTCGCACATAGTGGCCTGGTTTGCGACACCCGTGACAAACCCCACGACCCCAACACTCACCAGAGTGAACTCTGCCACAACCTCTGCACGCCTCAGGCTGGCGTGGCCCACCTCCTCCGATCCGGGGCCTCTTGCCTGGGTTCCCTGCTAGCGGAGCACCCAGACGTCCACTGACCTTCCCCGGTGCTCTCCTGGCCTCAACATAATTCTGCTGGTAATCCTGATCGATGATCGTCGCAAACCGCACGGCATCGGCCAGCGTCTGTGGCATACTGTATGTCACCTGAGTACGGAGGTGCTTCCTCAGCCCCCGTATGAACTTCCTCGCCCTCTGCAGCGGCGTCACGCAAATCTCCGGACAGTAATGCTCCAGCGCGTTGAACCTCCGGGTATACTCAGCCAGGGTCGCCTCTCCCTGCTCGAGAGTGATAAACTCCTCTCGCCTCCCATCTCTGACATGCTCTGGGAAATACTGCTCGTTGAACTCCCGCAGGACTTCCTCCCAGCTGATCTCAGTCCTGCCCTCAAACACCACTGCAGATGTGATCCTCCAGCAGTTGGACTCGTCTCCGCCCAACACATATGCTGCCAATCCTGTCTGCCTCTAAGGCGGGCACTGAATCGCCCGAAGGATCTCCTGAATCTTCAGGACCCAGTCCTCCGCAGCCTCAGACTCTCCTTTACCATCAAAGGTAGGTGGGTGCTGTCTCATAAAGCGGTCGAGCATCGCTCCTGCCGCTGCTGGCTCTCCTCTGCCTGAGTGGCGATCCAACATCGCTCCCAGTCGCCCCACCGTGTCATAGAGCATCCGCCGCTCCTCAGCCCAGTCCGTACTCCCAGTATCCCCACTAGTGTCATGGTCCCGTGGGGGAGGTCTCACGCGTCTCGGAGCCATCTACACATAAAGAACAGCACACATCAAAACCATGAATGCATGAATTAATGCAGACTCTAAACCTCTAAGGGTGGTTTCCTTGGATAAGGACACTGGAACCGACCGCTCTGATACCAAGTTGTAACATCCTCAAAGCAGCGGAAAATTTAAAATTTATAAACACTCAATCAACAGAGGATATTACGCAAATAAAGGAACACAGGTGCACCAACATATATATATATATATATATATATATATATATATATATATATATATATCCGAACATTAAAGTTTACAAAAGTTGTGATTACATCAAAAGCATAAACGAAGGAAACAGTAATCACACGACCTCAACCAAGAGAAAACTGGATCCGGTAGCAGCGCTCGTCTCCTCGGTCACCACCCCCTAACGCCGATCACGGCCTGAAAGTAAACATGCAACAATGCCTGAGTTTCCAGAAGGAAACCCCGTATGCCAAACTCTAAATACAAGAACTGAAAGACGCCCTAGCATGCAATTCTACTAAACAGGAAAAGCATCTCAACTAAACAGCTAGGCTCCAGGGCTCTTTCACCCAACCACAGCACACACCACGGTCACGGGGCTCCAGGTCCAATCTCAACCAACCACCGTACCACACACTCATCGCCAAGCTGGGCTCCAGGTCTTTTTCAACCAACCGCAGCTACCACGACACGACCAAGGGCTCCAGGTCTATTTTCAACCAACCCAAACGTCTAAGGGCTCCAGGTCTTTTTCAACCAACCCCTACACGCGGTCCCTGCTCAGGCTCCAGGCCTTTTTCAGCCAACATGAACGCACTACGGAGCTCCAGGTCTTTTTCAACCAACCCCGCACAGACTATCTGGGCTCCAGGTCTTTTTCAACCAACCGCAGCTCTCACACAGTCACGGGGCTCCAGGTCTTTTTCAACCAACCCCCGCAACACCACAATTCTAAGCTGGGCCTCAGGCCTATTTCAGCCAATCCCAACCTCACACACGGTTACGGGGCTCCAGGTGTAATCTCAACCAACCACCGCAACCCTCGTGCACCTAGCACACTTGCGAGAAGAACATCGGCACCACAACTCGCCCCACACGGACGACCACGACAACAGCACCTCCATAGTGCAAAACAGGACACAAACGGTCGACCAAACCAAAAGTCTCGGTCGACCGAATCAAGCAAATACAAGGCAATCCACCTCGACCGGCACTCCATCAGTCGACCGATTCCCAAAACCACACTCGTTCGGTCGAACCAAAATCACGGGATGGTCGACCGTTTAGATGGTCAACTCCCAGGTTCAACGAACAAAACGTCCGGTCGGTCGAACTCCGAGCATCCTTCGGTCGACCGATCCCACAGCGAATAATCCCTCTCTCGCGTCCTGAAACCGGTCGAACGCCAAGACCTCCTCGGTCGACCGATTTCATCCAGAGCATTCCTAACGCTCAACACGCAGGTCCGATAGACCGAACCCACATTCGGTCGAACCGACCCCCAAACTCACTTAAGTCACGGTCGAACAAAGTCAAAGAGCGGTCGACCGTTTAGATGGTCAACGCTCCAAACCGACTTAAGACAGTGGACACGGTCGACCGGCAAAGGGGACCCGGTCGACCGAAACTCACCACGTTTGCCTTTTATGCACAATCGGTCGACCGCCACATGGCATCGTTCGACCGATTTCAGGAAGAACCCGTATTTTCTTCACGAACGGTCGACCGTTTGCACCAACCGGTCGACCGATCAGGCAGTGAAATCTGCTGCACATTTACTTGTGACGAGCCGAACGACCTACCGTCCACTTCCAATTACTCACGGTAATTAAGTGAGTGAGCTTGACATACCGGAAGGTCTGAAGAGACCTTTGAAGAACCGCGACGACGCCTCCACGAGCACGTCTCCCCAAACACGATCCATCGATGACTCTCGCGTCCAAACGACGATCAACTCCTCCTCGACGATCCACACTCACGAATCCAACTCCGGCAACCTCCACCAATCACCCACAACCACAGAAAATGAGTGAGGTAGAGAGAGAGAACCAAATGTGCGGAAAGGTTAAAGAACCACCCACTCACCTCAAGCCACCGACAAACGACCACCACCACCGCTTGCCCGAACACAACTCCACGCCGGAGCACCAACTCGCCGGAGCTCACTGCAGGAGGGAGAGAGGGAATCGTGTGAGAGAGCAACTGAGAGAGAGAGAGAGAACCCAATAATATCTCCTCCCAATCCAATCCTCACCATCCATTCCAATCCACTCCATCTCCACCACTCATCTCATCTCCACTCCATCACAACCCTCCATCCAACCATCTTCAATCCAAGCCATCCATCTTCATCTTCCTCTAATCACCACCTAAAACATGATTAAGGCACAATTAGGATTAGGATCCTACATATGTTGAGTTTACATTGTCGTCAAGATGTGATCTATCAAAGATAGAAGACCAAAAGGTTGATAAGTACGTGAACAACCTCAAATATTCCCTCAAAGACAAGTTTTGTTTGCAGCAAATGTGTACCTTTGTGGAGGCATATGTAAGACCTGTCGTGATTTTGTAGTAATGTTCATTCTCATTTTTCATGCTTGTGTGTTTATATGTTTATTGTATGCATGTTGTATTATATGCTTCTGGCCCACTAATAGGACAAGAGGTGGGGATGATGGCTGGTGGGCTGGCTAGAACCGGAGTGGATGGTGGTGCAAGTTTTTGCACCACCAAGCAAAACACCAACCAGGCACGTGCTAGGTTTGTGTGTGGCTAGTGGCTGGCTACTGGGGGCAGCCAAGCAGTACCGGAGCGCTGGTGGGGTCCGATCAAGCTCTGGCAATGTCACCCAAAGGAGGAGGCTGGGCAGCCCCTGTCTTGGGGCCATGCGTGGCTGGCACGCGCATGGTCACCAAGGGTATCTCCCGCATACGTTGGCGTGTAGCTCCCAGACAACTGGCTGGTGTGGCTGGATTCTAGTGGTGGCTAGCCTCTGACGGCGTGGGGTGGGAACTGGTGTCGTAGAGGACAGGCATGGTGGGGTGGGGAGAGATCTTGTCAGCGCGCGGAGGGTGTGCGTGGTTCTGACCCATTGTCTCGGTTGGTGCTACGCGTCTGTTTCATGCGCTATGGGCTAGCGAGCTCACCTTGCCTTGCTGCGTTCACATTCTCCCTACCCAGAGTTGGTTGTGGAGACGAGGTTTGGACGTGCTACTAGCGGTTAGAGGTTTGGTGCATGCGTGTGTGTCATTCATTGGTTGATGTCACACGATCTAGTGCACGTATGGATGTTATTATTTGCCGTTTGATTCTTGTATATTGCTTGGTGAATGTATGATATCTTCTGAATGCATGTCAGTAGAGAAATATTGATATTTAGTTCATCAATTAGATTAATGTTAATCATCTTTATGATTCTCCCAAATGAAATATATTGAAATTGAAGGTATTATAAAATATAATCAGCTACTTACTTCTCCAAATATGGTACTAGAAAATAGTAAGTCTTCCTTAAAGCTTGCAACACCTCCACAAACTTTGTAGATCCGTTGTCTTTACTTGGAGGTCATCGTTTGATAAATAGAGTGAGACACACATAACCATACTTGTCTCCAGTCGGCATTTGGTACAAATTCCTAATATAAAAAAACTAATGATTAATAGCATATAAGTCCAACATGATCCGCCAATGGCGGATGAAAATCCACCACTGGCGGATCTTGTTGGTCCAAACATGCCCAAATTTTTCTCGTGGCTCAGACTTGGTTATTGGGGTGCACCAGACCATAGAGAAATGAATTACAACTGTCAGATTGCTCCTAGATTCATCTACACCATTCTTATTCTATATATAGCAATGTTTCTCCTACCTTTCTTCTCCTTCTCCACTTCCACCATTAGAGTAGGTTAGGTTTTACCCAATTTGGCTACAAGTAGCGGAAGGTGGATGAAGGTTGTAATCTCACATTTTCTTTAATCTAAGGTTGGATTCATGTTCCTCTTATCATTAGCTTTATTTCTATCCATTTAGTTTTTGATTTTGTTGAATACTTTTCCAGTTAGAGTGTTGTTCCATGTTTAGTCTTAATATCTTCATTTCCTTGTTTGTAGTGATGATTACTGAGTAGATCCACCTTATTTGTGGTGGAGACAATGTAGTTGGTGGTGAAGTGTATGATAGGGCCCAATGTTTGTATCATTTCCATGTGCTTAATGTTAGATCTAAAAATTGTAGCATGTTAACCTTGTTTTAGATGAGATAATGGCAACACTAGGTACTTGTTTCATGCTACATCTATGTTTGACAACTTACTGGTGATGAGTTCTATTTGATGATGGAATTGACTTCAAATGAATGGTCGCTCTATTTGATTTATCTTTCCTTAATGAACAATGGTTATGCTTAGGATTGATTGATGCTTTGATGGCCACCCTAGGTGCTTATTGCATACTTTAGAATCCATCAAAATGATACTTCAGTATCCTAGTTTCGTATACCACATATAATGTGTGTGTTTCACACTTAGATTCGACACTAGCTTCTACTTGTAAACATACACTCTTATACATATGCTTAATGGTTGGACACCTCATGCACACACACATTACTATTGCACCTCAACTACAAGGGGTTTACTTAGATTGTTTTCTTCTATCTTAGTTTAGTTTAGTTAGCTTAGCTTAAATCTTCCATCTATTTCTCTTCCCATTCAAGTATGGTGATAACAATAACGTGCAGAAATCCTTGTGGTACGACCCATACTTGCCGCGTCTTCACTGATGTCGTGCAGTTGCGGTAAATTAAAACGATCAATCTAATTTTTGGCACCTGCCGGGGAGTTGGTCGTCGTCGTTGTTGTTACCACCATTTTAGTGGGTTTTTCTAACATTTTCCTTTTAATTTTGTTAGTGGATGATTGACATCATTTCATGCTTATATTTGTACCTTATATCCATTATCTTACACCTAAGCAATGCTATGTGACGAGTTTTATGTTTAGTTTTCAGAAATAAAGAGGTTTGAAGAGAAGAGCCATGAAAGGACCCAAAAGCAGGAAAAAAGGACCTAATTGTGAGACCTGGGGACCAAGATGCAAGGGAGAAGGACCTGATCGTAAGACAGAAGGACCTAAGAGCAAAACAGGAAACTCCACACCATCATGAGGAGTATTTTGTCAATTCGATTCGGGTCGGAGCTCCACTAAACAAGTTAGATGCATCCAGGACCAAGAAACACACCAAGGCAAGCCCACCAGAAGACCCAGACGGATCTGGGCTTTATAGGCCGCCAATTGGCGGTCTGGAACCGCCAATTGGCGGTCTGGATCATGCAGGATCCGCCCCAACTTCTCCTGGACTTGTATTAGTGTTCGTTTAGGCTATTTTTGGTATTGGTTTAGTCCCACATCGGGGGATTGTCCCTGATTAGCTTTTTCCATGCTTATAAATAGAACTCTTCACCTCCCATTGTATCCATCTCTCTCTTGGTGGCCATCTTCCCTACTAAGAGTGAAGCCTTGAAGCAAAACTCTAGTGGAGGAAGAGCTACTTGTAATTGAGTGAGTTAATAATAGAAGTTTTCTTTTAATGATGTTGTTTCTCTCTTAGTTTAATTTCCTTTCATTTGCATGCTTGTTTGTTTAGTTTTATGCTTCTTTAATATTTCTTGCTTAAGTAGTATAAATTTCATTCAGTATTATGCTTTCCTTTGCTAAATTAGTTAGTGTAATGAGTAGTGAGTAGTTCCATCCCCATTTGGGGGGTGGAGAAATATGTGATATAATAATGTAGTGTATTAAGTGTGTGTTATTTTTATCCCTTGAGCTTTATATGATTTCCATAACCATCTAATGGGTCTCCACTCTTATCTTTGATATGCTAATGCTCTTGAATGAAGCTTAGCTTATGCTTTGATTAGTGGACCTATTTTATGGGCAATGATAAGGTTAGGATATTGATGAAGTTAATGTTGGAAACACAATGTGTAGTGTATGTACTCTTGTTGCCTTTTCCTTAGCTAATGTCTTGTATGTTTTAATGATGTAGTCATCTTAATTCATGTGGAGGCATAGTAGGGTCTAGTCTTTATACTTGAGTTCATGTAGCTTCATTCCAATCATTGTCTTGTATGTTTTAATGATGTAGTCTTATCTTAATTCATGTAGAGGCAAGATTGGATGTAGTTTTATGATTTCATGCACTACATGTTGTGAGGAGCTTAATTGAACACACACGCACACACATCTTTATGTTAACATCAGTTCTCTACCCCCTTTGGGGTTTAGTTTTATTGCTTATCTTCATTTCCTTTTGCATTCTAGTTTAGCATTGTAGTGTAGTTTAGTGTAACCAATCCTTTTCTCCTTTCTTTACCCCTTGCCTTCGCACGAACCAAGTGTCGACACACCTCCCAGTGGACGACCCGTATTTGCCACCGCTTCAACGCGGCCGTGCACTTGCGGTAGAAATTTAAAACGATCAATCAGTGGACATGGGACTCTGTGGGAAGGGGAGATTAACTGAGGGAACCAAGGATCCAGGAGTAGTATGGGGACCAGAATCCCCAAGCAATCTGCCAGTGGCAGATTTGGTGAGCCTGTTTCATTTTTTGTTTCACCTGTAACTCAGTATTGCTATTTTTTGTTGATATATGCCATTGTACACTTCATATATGCTTTGTTTTGATGCCAGAAATTAATTTGAGATACATAATCCTTTCTTTAAGATACATTGGACATTAAAACTCAAAACAAAAGAGTAGATGAATGCCATCTAGGTCTTGCACCATACATAGGCCTAGCACTCATATTGTATTTCCTTTGCTTTACCTTCTTGTTGTCGATTGCTGGCGTAAGGTATGACACCTTCTTCACTTATTCATGCATTAGCTTACATGCATTAGTTGCATTGGAACGTGAGTGTAGTGAGTGTTTCATTGAAGGGCTTGATTGCTAGTTTAGGGATGAAAATACCCTAAGGAGGGTTTCATCACCCTTTCCATGGCCACAAAAATCACATTTAATCGAAAGCCTTAATCTAAAATTAAGTACACATTGACCCGTAGGATTCGGGCACACTTAGGAAACTGAACATTGTCGTTTGCTTAGTTGCATTGAGACTTTTGGGACCTCTGCGTATTGACTTTCTCATTTGGCTTTGTGTACTTTGGCCGAGGGAGGTGAGGCATTTGGGACCGTGGAGAGTCACAGTTACGCGTCGTGTAAGACCCGCTCTCTTGATTCTATAATAAAGTCCATCCTCATATTCATGCTTATGTGATTTGTGTTTATAGTGTGCTTGTTGTGTTTCTTGTGTATATTTTGTTTCGTGGAAGTTTTCTTTTTTGGGAAAGTTTCCTTTGTGGTCAAGTGGGTGCGACTCGCCAGGTGGGTGCGCATTGAACTTGATCAATTTAACCTTAGGTGTGTGTGGCTTGAGATTTTGTCTTGGCCACTTGGGCTTGTGTGTGGGAGTTCTTGTGGGGCCAGCTTGGTGAGGTGGAGTCTAGTCATCAAGTGCAAATATTTGAATTTGCATGGATTTGGCAAGAGGAGATCATGGGAGATTTTCTGCGATTTGGTGTGTGTAGTTTTGGGAAGTCTTGAGCATGCATACTTAAGCACGAACCCTAGCAGTTTTTGGTCCTTGCATACTCTCTCCCCTCCCACATGAAATCTTTCTCCCCCCTCCACTCTCCAACATTTGGTGGCTGAGAACTCCAGCAAGTCCGCAGGTTAAGCAAGTGAAGGTGTTGGTGCAAGAGGCATCTAGCTGACTTGCTTGGGAGGCGGCTGCAGTTAGTTCCAGAAAACTCTGGGCACCTTCTCCATCAGTTTCAGGTTTGCTTCTGGCCTTATAATAGGATAATAAGTTGGGGTGTTGGATGAAGGTTCATCCAGCACCAAGGGGCTATCCAGTCACACATTTGGGACACGTTTGCTGGTGGTGATCAACCAGTTGGGGGTTGGTGGTGATGTAATCCTTGGGCTGTTGTGGTTAGTTGACATGTTCTTCCCCTCTAGCATGACTTAGGCACACAATACCAGGTGGAGAAATCAGTGGTGTGTGGCTGAGTCGTGAGGGAAGCTCTCCGGGTGCATGGCATGCGTGTTCTTTTGTTATCGGGTGTTGCATCTTGTTGCTGCTGGATTTTTGATCGGATCCCTCATGTTTGGATGTGTTTGTCATGCTGAATACATGATATTATTTATGATTTATGTGCTGTAGAGAAGCATCGTGTACACGTATAACTTTGCTGCTGAGATCATGTTATTTTCTCATGGATTATTGCTGCTTGATGCCTCATGCACATGCATATCTACCTTTTGAGATCTTGTTATCATTCCTGATTTTTGTGCTATTTAGAGGTATCAAGTACATATATACTTTGCTGCTGAGATCATGTCATTGTTTGGTGGATTACTGCTGTCTAGATACATGCGCATGCACATATATGTATATAATGAGAACTTGTTATTATCGCATGATTTGATTTCGATCTAGATACATCTTGTGCATGTATATTATCCATCGCGATCTTGTATTATTCATCATACATCATGTATTGGGAATTGAACTTAATCCTAGGTGGTATCCTAGTCACTTGCGACATCACCTATGGAGGGTGAGTCATCTAGGAGTTGATGACTCAACAAGAAGTGTAAAGACCTCAAGAGAGAGAGAGAGAGAGGTATGGGTGGATGTGATGGAGGTGTGGTGAGGGTGTGGAGGGAGGTATGGTTGGGGTGTAGGGTTGGTGTGGGGTTTTGGTTTAAAAACTACCCAACTAATCTCTTTCTTCTTCTTTTCTCCATTTTCTTCCCCACTCATCACTCCCTCACTTTCTTCCCTTGTTCCGGCGACCAGAAGGAGGAGAGGATCTCCGACGGCGTGGTGGAGGTGAGCACGAGGAAGGAGCGTGCGGAGGTGCGGAGGTTGGCTCGTGAGGAGGTCTTCGGAGACGGCGGTGCGCGAGCGAGGCTCCGGCGGGTCTTCGTAGTCTTGAGAGGTATGCCAAGTCTTCATAGTAACTCCCCAAGAGGTGTGGGAGTGTAGGGGGCGGCGTTGGTGCCATTTCCCCGGCGAAACCCGACTGGACAGAGGTTGAAGACGCTCTGTTCGGTCGACCGATTGAGAGTTCGGTCGACCGAACAACGTCTAGATGATGGTTATCTAGAGGGGAAATGTATGTTTCGGTCGACCGGTGGTTGGGTCCGTCGACCGAGTTTAGTGAATATTAACTTACTGCCCGAAAACGGTCGAACGACGTCTGTGTGACGGTTGACCGTTTATGCCAAATTTCGCCGGAAAATTAAGGGTTACATAAGCCTGGTCGACCGGTGTTTGTTTCGGTCGACCGAATCCCTTTAGCTAGGTTAGACAGACCTTCGGCCGACCGAGTGTGTGTCTCGGTCGACCGAGCTGCGCAAAGTCGGTCAAGAGCGTTGACCATCTAAACGGTCGACCGACCGCGTAGAGTTTTCCTGTAGTGAAGTGCTTGTTGATCCGGTCGACCGGAAGAGTTTCGGTCGACAGAATGCAGTGGGCAGGATTCATGCAGTTTTCTTGTCGGTTGAACGGACCCTGGTTCGACCGACGGGATATATATGTATATAAAATGTATAGCGTATACCTTCCAAACGGTCGACCGCTAGATTGATCTTGTTCAACCGGTGGGTCGAATTATCATTGATGGATTTCACATTCGACGAGGGCGATTTCAGTTGGACCCCTTGTGCCTGTGCGGCCGAGGGATGCCTTCCATGCATTTGTGGGTGGGAGATGCCTTCTTCCTTGTGTAGGGAGGGGATGCACTTTCCGTGTGTCGGAGTGCGAGGTCCCTTGTGCCTGTGCGGCAGAGGGACGCCTTCTTCCTTGTGTAGGGAGGGGATGCACTTTCCGTGTGTCGGAGAGCGAGGTCCATTGTGCCTGTGCGGCAGAGGGACGCCTTCTTCCTTGTGTAGGGAGGGGATGCACTTTCCTTATGTAGGAGAGCGATGGGCAGTCTGTGGGCCCGAGGCGGTTTTGCATTGCATGTGCATTCTTGGCATTTTCGTCTATATTTCTGTTGATGATAGGAGATGTTGGCATACAGGGTTCCTTTCGGGAACTCAGGCGGATTTCGTGTTTCATTTTCAGGGAGCAGGCAGTCGTAGGTTGGTGGTGACTGAGGGGAGTACCTTCGGGATCGGGTCCTGTCATCTGATCGTTTTTGTAGAGGTAGTGATTACAGTAGTTATGTATTAGTATGTAATCACTCTTTTGCCACTCTATATTATGGCTTCCACGTGGAGATATTTTATATATATATTCGATTGACTTTTCTGGTAACATGCCCTTGTTGACCGTTGATGGTCCTATGTTTATGTTTGAAATTTGAAAAATTTCTTCCGTTGTTTCAGGACGTTACAACTTGGTATAAGAGCATTGATTTCGGCGTACTTTCCCAAAGAACCCACCATCGAGTTAGGATTAGAGTCTAGAGGTCCATGGCATGCATTCACGATCATTCTGACGTGAGCTCTTTGTTTTGTAGAGTGATGCCTCCGAGACGGGTCGTGCGTGTGGTTGAGACTCGCAGTTCGAGTGAGACTATGAGGGAGGAGGCCCGAGAGGCAGAGCGCATGGTCCTGTTTGATACCGCGGAGCGGTTGAGCAGGATCTTGGAGCGCCAGGCAGCGCAGAGTGCGCAGGCGGGGGCCGGTGCGATAAACGACCGGTTCATGAGGCAGCACCCTCCGAGTTTTACTGGGCAGATGGATGCTGAGGCCGCTGAGGAGTGGATCTTCACTATGCAGACGATATTCAGGGCCATCAACTGTACTCCGGAGAAGAAGGTGGACCTGGCCACCTACGTGCTGAGAGGAGCTGCGGCAAACTGGTGGAGGTCGACTTCAGCAGTTTTGTTCGCCGGTCGTGAGGATGTGTTGTGGGAGGAGTTCAACGAGCAGTACTTTCCGGAGCACGTGCGAGACAGGAAGAGGGAGGAGTTCCAGGCCCTGGAGCAGGGGAGCATGACACTAGAGGAGTACATTGGGAAGTTTAACGCCCTTGAGCGTTACTGTCCGGAGATCTTCGTCACCCAGGCGCAGAGGTCGATGAAGTTTGTCAGGGGACTCCGGAACCAGCTGAGGACCCGAGTACTGTCGAGCATGCCGCACACCTTGGCGGAAGCTGTGAGGAGTGCCACAATTATGGAGAGGGACTACCAGGAGAATTACTAGGATGAGAGGAGACCAGTCGGGAGATCCTCAGGAAGCCAGGAGGGCAGAGTCCGAGGAATCCGGGCAAGAGGCCCCGGATCGAGGCGGCACGGGCGCCGCAGCCAGAGGCGTGCAGGAGTTGTGGCAGAGTGCACACTGGGCACTGTTTTGGGCCGGCTACTTGTCATGGTTGTGGTCAGCTGGGCCACTTCGTCAGGAATTGCCCTAGCAAGGGCGCTGGACCGAGCAGACCTCCGGGACCTCCGATTGCCAGTGGAGGCGGAGCTAGGAGACCTGCAGCTCCTCAGCAGGGTCAGCGCACTGGACGAGTCTTCACTATCCAGGCGGAGGAGGCGAGGGACGCCAGCACTGTCGTGGAAGGTACACTTCTTGTGACAGGTTTAGAAGCTAGGGTGCTTTTTGATTGTGGCGCGATACACTCGTTTATCTCGGAGCGATTTGCGGGAGTGTTGGGTTGTACCCTTGCGATGCTGACTGCCACTTTGGAGGTCAGCACACCCCTGGGTCTGGTGGGTACTGTGGGGAGCTTCGTCTCCGGTGCCACGATTGTTTCGGGAGACCAAGATTTTCCGGCAGATCTGGTCTTGCTACCGATGGAGGACTTCGACGTTATTCTTGGGATGGACTGGCTATCCCAGCACGATGTGTGTGTCCTTTGCCGTGAGAGGAAGGTTTTGATTCCGAGGAAGGGGTTGCCTGATATCATGATTAGAGGAGTCAGGAGCAGAGGGGGCTGCATTGTGGTGTCAGCTTTGAGGGCTCAGAAGTTGATGCAGTAGGGTTGCAGAGCATTCCTAACGATGCTGGTTGTTCCAGAGGCTGAGTCACTGAGGTTGGACGAGATAGATGTGGTGCGGGAGTTTATAGAGGTGTTTCCAGATGACATCCCAGGATTGCCGACTCCGCGAGAGATGGAGTTTTGCATTGAGCTGGCAGCAGGCACCTCACCACAGTCGAAAGCCCCGTACAGGATGGCGCCGGCAGAGTTGGCAGAGTTGAAGAAGCAGCTACAGGAGCTGATGGAGGCTGGTTTCATCAGACCGAGTGTCTCACCTTGGGGCGTGCCAGTGTTGTTTGTGAAGAAGAAGGACGGGTCATTGCGGATGTGCATTGACTATAGGATGCTGAACAATGTCACCATCAAGAATAGGTATCCCCTACCTAGGATTGAGGAGATGTTCGATCAGTTGCAGTGAGCGGAGGTCTTCTCTAAGATAGACCTACGTTCAGGATACCATCAGCTGAGGATCCGAGAGGAGGATGTCTAGAAGACAACATTCAGGACCAGATATGGGCACTATGAGTTCTTGGTGATGCCTTTTGGGTTGACGAACGCTCCGGCGGCTTTCATGGATCTGATGAACCGGACGTTCAGGTAGTACTTGGACAGATGTGTCGTTGTCTTTGTGGATGATGTCCTGATCTACTCACCTGACGTGGAGCAGCACAGAGAGCACCTGCAGATTGTACTTAGCATTCTGAGAGACCAGAGGTTGTATGCTAAGTTCTCGAAGTGCGAATTCTGGTTGGACAGAGTCGCATTTCTTGGTCACATTGTTTCTACAGAGGGCATTTCGGTGGATCCGGCAAAGGTAGAGGCAGTGACTGAGTGGAGAGCCCCTACGAGCGTGACGGAGATCAGAAGCCTTGTTGGGTGGGCGGGTTACTACCGTCCTTTCATCAAAGACTTCTCGAGGTTAGATGCACCTCTGACTGCCCTGACGCAGAAGGGAGTCACTTTTGTTTGGTCCCAGAAGTGCGAGGACAGCTTTGAGGAGTTGAAGAGACGACTGACGACAACTCCAGTTTTGACTCTGCCGAGCGGCATAGGAGATTATGTGGTCTACAGTGACACTTCAGGCGTTGGTTTGGCTTGCGTGTTGATGCAGCATGGGAGGGTGATTGCATACGCGTCGAGGCAGCCGAAGACTCATGAAAAGAATTACCCGACGCATGACTAGGAGTTGGCAACCGTTGTGCACGCATTGAAGACATGGAGACACTACCTGTATGGTGAGCAGTTCGAGGTATTCACCGATCATCAGAGTCTGAAGTACCTCTTCTCCCAAAAGGAGTTGAATATGAGACATCGCCGTTGGTTGGAGTTCATTAAGGACTATGACTTCACTATCTCCTACCACCCGGGGAAGGCGAATTCAGTTGCAGACGCCTTGAGTAGGAGAGTGGAGGTTTCAGTTTCAGGCTTGTACCTTCAGGAGTGGAGACTGCTTGAGTCATTGGCATAGTGGAGGCCGTTCGCGGGAGATTCTGAGGGAGCAGTGTTAGCTGGGTTGCGGGTGGAGCCACAGACAGTCTCACAGGTAGTACAGGCGCAGCGTGAGGATGATGAGTTGGCAAGTTTGCTGGAGTTGACTGCCAGAGGGTCATATTTCAGTGTTCGGTCGATGGATTTCTGAGATTCAGAGGGCGGATTTGGGTGCCGAGGGTGGATGGGATGAGAGATGACATCATGGAGGAGGCACACCGAGCGAAGTACACCATCCATCCAGGGAGCACGAAGATGTATAAAGACCTGCAGCGGAACTTCTGGTGGAGAGGCATGAAGAGGGACATTGCAGAGTTCGTGAGTCGGTGCTTGGTCTATCAGCAGGTGAAGATAGAGCACCAGAGGCCAGCAGGACCTATGCAGAGTATCGAGCTTCCGGAGTGGAAGTGGGAGCACGTGACGATGGACTTCGTGACGGGGCTACCGAAGACGAGGCGGTTCCATGACGCGATTTGGGTGATAGTCGATAGACTGACCAAGTCGGCGCACTTTCTGGCACCTTGCCTTTGGAGAGTCTGGCGAAGCTGTATGTAGAGCATCATCTCTGACAGAGATCTGAGGTTCACATCCAGATTTTGGGGGAGTCTGCAGCAGGCACTGGGGACACGTTTGAGGTTCAGTACAACTTTTCACCCTCAGACAGACGACCAGTCATAGAGGACTATCCAGACTTTGGAGGATATGCTGAGGGCTTGCACGCTGGACTGGGCAGGACACTGGGATGAGCATCTACCTTTGATCGAGTTCGCCTACAACAACAACTACCATGCTAGTATTGGGATGACACCGTATGAGGCATTGTACGGGAGGCCATGCAGATCACCGGTATGCTGGAGTGACGTAGGTGAGAGGCTGTTAGTTGGTCCGGAGCTTGACCTGATCAGGAGGAGGTTGGCTACAACATAGAGCAGACAGAAGAGTTATGCTGACCGATGCAGACAGACTTTGAGCTTCGAGGTTGGAGATCACGTCTTCGTGAAGATTTCACCAGCTCAAGGAGTGATGAGGTTCGGGAAGAAGGGGAAGCTCAGTCCAAGGTATGTCGGACCTTTTGATATCTTGGACCGTGTCGGGGAGGTCGCCTACAGAGTTGCTTAGCCACCACAGTTCTCTGGCCTTCACAACGTCTTCCATGTTTCTATGTTGAGGAAGTACGTTGCAGACCCGACACATGTGATAGAGATTGCAGTACCAGAGATCCGGCAGGACTTGTCACTTGAGGAGAGGCCAGTTGAGATCATCGATCGGATGGACCATCAGCTCAGGAGGAGGACCATTCCGTTGGTTAAGGTCAGATGGCAGCATCACAGTGAGCGCGAGGCCACTTGGGAGATCGAGGAGGAAGTTCGGAAGCAGTATCCAGAGCTTTTCGGTAAGTTACCTTTCTGATTTCGGGGCGAAATCCTTTTAAGGAGGGTGGATTGTAAAGACCTGAAGAGAGAGAGAGAGAGAGAGAGAGGTATGGGGTGGATGTGATGGAGGTGTGGTGAGGGTGTGGAGGGAGGTATGGTTGGGGTGTAGGGTTGGTGTGGGGTTTTGGTTTAAAAACCACCCAACTCATCTCTTTCTTCTTCTTTTCTCCATTTTCTTCCCCACTCATCACTCCCTCACTTTCTTGCCTTGTTCCGGCGACCAGAAGGAGGAGAGGATCTCCGGCGGCGTGATGCAGGCGAGCATGAGGAAGGAGCGTGTGGAGGTGCGGAGGTTGGCACGTGAGGAGGTCTTCGGAGACGGCGGTGCGCGAGCGAGGCTCCGGCGGGTCTTCGTCGTCTTGAAAGGTATGCCAAGTCTTCATAGTAACTCCCCAAGAGGTGTGAGAGTGTAGGGGCGACGTTGGTGTCGTTTCCCGACTAGACAGAGGTTGAAAACACTCTGTTCGGTCAAACGATTGAGAGTTCAGTCGACCGAACAGCGTCTAGATGATGCCTGTCCAGAGGTAAATGTGTTTCGGTCGACCGGTGGTTGGGTCGGTCGACCGAGTTTAGTGAATATTAACTTACTTCCCGAAAACGGTCGAACGACGTATGTGTGACAGTCGACCGTTTATGCCAAATTTCGTGGGAAAATTAAGGTTACATGAGCCCGGTCGACCGGTGTTTGTTTCGGTCGACCGAACCCCTTTAGCTAGGTTAGACAGACCTTCGGCCGACCGAGTGTGTCTCTCGGTCGACCGAGCTGCGCAAAGTCGGTCAAGAGCGTTGCCATCTAAACGGTCGACCGCTCTGGATCCGGTCGACCGACCGCGTGCAGTTTTCTTGTAGTGAAGTGCTTGTTGATCCGGTCGACCGGAAGAGTTTCGGTCGACCGAATGCACTGGGCAGGATTCATGCAATTTTCTTGTCGGTTGAACGGACCCTGGTTCGACCGACGGGATATATATGTATATAAAATTTATAGCGTAGACCTTCCAAACGGTCGACCGCTAGATTGATCTTGTTCGACCGGTGGGTCGAATTATCATTGGTGGATTTCACATTCGACGAGGGCGATTTCAGTTGGACCCCTTGTGCATGTGCGGCTGAGGGATGCCTTCCATGCCTGTGTGGGTGGGAGACGCCTTCTTCCTTGTGTAGGGAGGGGATGCACTTTCCGTGTGTCGGAGAGCGAGGTCCCTTGTGCCTGTGCGGCAGAGGGACGCCTTCTTCCTTGTGTATGGAGGGGATGCACTTTCCTTGTGTAGGAGAGCGATGGGCAGTCTGTGGGCCCGAGGCGGTTTTGCATTGCATGTGCATTCTTGGCATTTTCGTCTATATTTCTGTTGATGATAGGAGATGTTGGCATACGGGGTTCCTTTCGGGAACTCAGGCGGATTTTGTGTTTCATTTTCAGGGAGCAGGCAGTCGTAGGTTGGTGGTGACCGAGGGGAGTACCTCCGGGATCGGGTCCTGTCATCTGATCGTTTTTGTAAAGGTAGAGATTACAGTAGTTATGTATTAGTATGTAATCACTCTTTTGACACTCTGTATTATGGCTTCCACGTGGAGATATTTTATATATATATTCGATTGACTTTTCTGGTAACGTGCCCTTGTTGACCGTTGACGGTTGTAGGTTTATGTTTTAAATTTGAAAAATTTCTTCCGCTGTTTCGGGACGTTACAAGAAGGAAGGCAAAAGGTTGTAGGAAAGGAAGAGACAAGGGACTCTTCATTTTTTCTATGATTTTCGTCCTATTTTATGATGCAATTTAAGTAGAGGTTGTAATGATCTTGAATGATCATCTTTATATAGTTTATGTTATGTTTGTGTTATAGGGTAAGTTGAAGAGTCTTTGTAAGTGCCTATATAAGCACAAGAGTTCTCCATTTGTAATACAAGCCAAAAACAAAATCAAGTCAAGTGAGAAAGAAGAAAGAAAAAATGAGTGTTTGGTGCAAATCACGTTTTGCTTGTGAGTGTTCAGTAGTTTGTTTTCTTCTTTCATTCGTATCCACATGCTAAGTGCAACCGTGATTCCTACGAAAGTGAGTTAGGATTTCCTTGTTTTCATTTTTCTTATATTTTGTTTTGCTAGGGACTAGCAAAATCTAGGTGTGGGGGTATTTGATGCATTGCATACATTGCATCATATGTCTTTCATTTAGATTAATTTTATATCAATAAATGCTACTAAGGTATGTGTTTAGTCTTATTTACATAATACAGGGACCTGAATGCAAATTTCCCATATCCCGAGCATAAACGCATGCAAAAGACTCATTTCTATCATAAAGACCAAGTCAAGATTATCGGGATTCAAATAAAAGTCCATCCAAGCATAAAAGCATTCAAAGACCTAATTACAAACAAGACTAAGGACCTAAGCACAAAAGTAGCCAGTGACTTAATTGCAAAAAGCCGAGGACCCGAATGAAATTAAAGTACAAAAATATTACTTTGGAGAAGTTCTATAGAAAAATCAATTTGGATATCCAAATATATGAAGGAATTAATTCGGAGCTCAAAAGAAAGGAAAGAAATCAATCCAAACGCGCAAAGGATAGTTAAATCATACCATAAACATACAGGAAAAATCCGGATTTAATCAGAGTAGATATTGCGGCGAAATCTCCGCATCTTACATGTATTTTTGTCCAGTCGTGTATTGACGCGTGTACTTTCCTATTTTATACATAGGTCCCTTGTATCGGCTATAAATAGCCTCGAAACGATGTTGTAAAGAGTAGGGTTGTGCATCCGGACCGGATCGGATCGGACCGGACCGGATTTTTATCCGGGGTCCGGACCGGACCGGATGTCCACGGACCGAAGACCGGACCGGACCGAATCGGTTCGGTCTGGTCCGGTCAAAAACCGAATTTTTACATTAAAAAAAATTGGACCGGTCCGGACCGGACCGGACCGGAAATTTTAAAATTTACCGGACCGAAACCCGGACCGGACTGAATTTTTTCGAAATTTTCCGGACCGAACCCGGACCGACCGGTCCGGTCCGGTCCGGTTGACCGAGTCAACCCGGGTTTTGCTCTCCCCTAGTAAAGAGTCTTAGTTTTTGTTCTATACTTTAGTAATAAAATTCTGTTCTTTTATTTCTTGTTTTTAGTTTTCTTTTTTAGTTTCTCTAGGACCCCTTCTCCTTCCCTCCATCCATGAGTTTCTAACTCTCTCCAAAGGGTGGGGTGACGGATTTAGGGTGATGAGAAGAAGAATAAAGTTATTATTTTAATTTCGTGTTAGTATATTTTGATTACTTGAGTTTATATTGAGTCATTTATCATGTAATGCTTTATAACTAATGTGATTTATTATAAATTTCAGAATTCTCTAATCTAAACCTGATATCTAAACCTCCACCCACTGGACTCCCTTCCATCTTTACTTTATTTTTAATTTGTTTTTGTTTTTCTCGCTTTAGATAATTAAAAACCAAAAATCTCAAACCAACCTTATTTTTCTCTCTTTCTTCCTTAATCGAAAATCAAAAAAATAACAACATCTCTCCCTCCTTGTGTTCGACCCGTACTTGCCACGTCTTCAATGACGCCGTGCACTTGCGGTATAAATAAAATTCTCATCAACAACCCCTTCTTGTTGAATGATCTATTTTAAGGGGGTTTTCTTGCTGAGGTGAACTTAAGAAAACGCGATATATATTGGAGGTTTGCACCTAAGTAATTTGTATTTTGCTTAGATAAATTTCCAAAAACTTGAAATTACTATAATACAGTTCTGATATTATTGGTTCCTTTCCTCTTGTTTGCTCCTTAACAATGTAATAAAGAGAAGTGGTTCCATTAATATCCCCTCGCCTCAAGCCATCAACAAACCACATTTTCGAGTGAAATTCGCTCATTGTTCCACAACACCACTTTGTACCCTCAAACACCTCATACTCTTGTTCAGAGTTCACAACACAATAGGGTCTAACGTAAGTAAATATGGTATCATGTTATAAGCTCTCCTGACGATACATTCCCACTAACAGTAAACGCAAAAACAGAACAAGATCTTCAAATGGGGGGCTACAAATATCATTTTTTCTGAAGTGTATTAAGGCAAAAAAACCTATTTTAATTTGTATTTCAAATACAAATATGCATAAAGAACTAAAGTTACTTTAGAATTGGCAGATTAGAAATTTCAATTTTTATATCCATAGTTCTGCAAAGGAATGAAGTAATAAATTGGATTATTCATTAAATAAGAACCAAATACATATACTTAAAAATCACAACTATTCAACTGCTTGATTGTTTTATTGAAAAAATGGCAGGGAACACTTAAATAGAACGTAGGTTCACATTATGCTGACAAGAGGATTGCAACCTAATTTTTTTAATGGTTTTGCGATATTTGGAGCTCAACTATTCTATTTCTGTTCAGTAACTAATCATATCTTCCAACTAATTTTTTTAGTCTCGCAATTAGAGAACTATAAGACATTTTTTGAGAAATATAGACCTAGATTTCAGTTACTTTCGGCAAGAGTGTTCGTTTGAACACTATATTCATTAGGTATTTTCAGTATGTTATTAGTGAACCAAAATCGATAAGGGTACCATGACTTTGTGGTTTATGCTTATGACCTTCTTGATGTGATTGATGACCTTATACGTTTTGATTATCACATTTACTTTTATAATTAATCATCTTGTCATTTACTTTTGAACTTTTTCAATGTGGTTAATCCCTTTGCTGTTTTGAATTTTCACATAGGTAAGAAACAAAATCAATAATGTGAAGAACTTCATTCAAAACTTGATAAACATAAACAACATGATGGTCAACCACAATGAAAAGTTGATAAATATAAATAACATCGTGATCAACCACGTTTATAAAGATGAGAAACATAAGCAGCTATGTGATCAACCATATCGTGAAGATCATGTTTTCGATTTACAATGTCCTAATTTAAAGATAAAGGCTCGTGTTTGTCACGACACAACTAGAGTCATGGTCATCTTAGAGTGTGGGAAACCGCCTAAGCAACCAAGATCGTAGAACCACTACTAGAAAAGACGGGTACCACGTCGCACTAATTACGTCAGATCTTCAAAATCCGACCTGGTATTATGTATACCACATCAGTACGAGAATATCTGACGTGGTATTAGGCGTACCATGTCGGTCAAAAAATGTCTGATGTGATATTAGACATACCACGTCGTTCGTAAAACATCTGACGTGAATATTCACGTTACCACGTCAACCGTAGAACCTCTAACGTGATTTTTTGAGTTACCACGTCAATTGTCATGTCGATATTCAAATACCGACGTGGTTTTAAGATTATCACGTGGTAAACTATAAAATATATTAATAAATTGTATTACGTTTGAACCCAAAATCAAAACACACAATTCTAGCCATTTGCAACCCTACCTCCTTTGCCGACCAACCCCCTTTGCAACCCTGCCCGACCATCCCCATTTCAACCCTACCCCCATTTCAATCCTACCCGACCAATGTCGCCCTCGACCACCCCCCTTGGAGACCGACCAACCCCTTTTGCTGCCCTACTCGACCACGCCAAGCAAGCCTACTGCCACAACCACGTTGTTGACAGTCACCCCCTTGGCAACCCTACCACTACCACGCTGGTCTGATCATTCAAGGTAAGGTTTCTCTTTAGCTTTTTCATACTCTTCATTTCTAATTATCTTGGAATGAATGTAACCAATTATTTTGCTCGTTTCCTTCAGTAACAAGTTATTACTCATCTTTGCACATAAGTTGGTATGATTAAAATAAATTAGTATTTAATGAGAGATTACAATCTCTATTCACTAGTAAAGAATAGAAACAATACATGTTGTTTCTGAAAGAGAACATCTATTTTGGATAAATTGGATTATATATATTGATGTAATGCCCCCGATGTCACGGATATCGCGATCAAAGATATCTGTGACGACCAAGGGAGCTACAATAAACGGAAAAGTGATACGATACAAGACTCATACGATAAAACAAACATAGATACTCAAAAGAAAGACATGAAACCAAAGCGGAAATATTCATATAAGGAAATAATATCAAATACATTACATCGAGTTCAAAAAGGAAATACATCATATAATAAGTGGATGCAAAGATGACTATAAAGACGGTCAACGAATCCCACGTGTAAAGAATCCTCCGAGTTTCTCCAATCTGACCCATGTCGGAAAACTTAGCTATCCAAGGCAAAACAATTCACAAATATGCGTGAGTTTTCAATAATAAAATATTGAATGCTCCGGGTCCAAAAATAGGATAAGAGGTTATGCATGAATTCTATCTACCACACATGCAAGGCAAAAGGGCAACAACTCTACATAGCTGTATCAGGCGACAACTCTACATAGTTGCGTCTCTCGGATTCCACCCGAAGTGGTTCCTCTACATAGGAACCAACCACCAGCCATGCTGGTCTAATCCACAAGCGGGACTCCCAAAAGTGTGACCCACCGCTCGGCACACAACGGTCTTCCGGATTTACACCCCAACTTGCAGCAAGTGACCTACATGATTCCATCATGAGGTTGCGAATGCCCGTCCTATAGAAAATGACGGTGCAAATGTCCTTATCTTACGGTTGAACTCTCTACATAGAGGTCTTACAACCAGGCTCGTCGGCCCCTCAACAATAGTGCCCAAGATTAATAAATTTAACCAATATGCAAATACAAGCTACAAGTTGGATATCCGATCTATAGTTAGGCTAGTCGACTCATGCCAAATGCAGGGGCATGATTGAATATTCCCCAAGGCTCTTAAGATATTAGGATATCATAAATAATAAGTGCTAAGAAACAGCAAGGATGCGATCACACAGTCGTAACAAGATCAGCGTAAATAAACACAACATACTAATATTGTCGTCTACGGGTCATGCAACAATGGTCATAAGGATGAAGCCTCACCCTACGTATATGCATCCACGACAACACTCTCACAACAGCAGTAATTAACAGAAATACAATCATATCAAACTCATGCAACGTCAGTTTATTGAACATAGAACTCAGAAATGCAACATGGAGCAATGGATCATGCAAAAATTGGTCATAAGTTACATATCACGAGTCATTAGCTTCCAGGAATAATAATCGAATACAGGCTACAATACATCCATGTTATGAGTACAAATATGTATCGATATATCACTACTGACATGTGATGTGTTTGTTTTAAATACCGCAAGTGCACGACGTCGGTGAAGATGGGGCAAATACGGCTCAATCCATAGGGAGGTGTGTCAACTCCGGTTCTTTCGAAGGCAAATGGGAAGAGAAGATAGAAGAAGGTTATTACACTAAACTAAACTACGAATGAACTAACAAGTGGACTAAACCCCCATGGAGTGGAGGTGTGTAGTTATGTGTGTGAGTGGGTCCTCATTTCAAATAGGAACAAGTGTAGTTTGTGTGGCATACAAGTAGAAGCTAGTGTAGAATCTAAGTGTAGGATACACAACGCTACATGGTAAACCACGAACATGCATATCTCGCATGAAGTTGAGGTTGATTTTAGATTATCAAGCATAAAACAAGTACCTAGTGTGGCCATTAGAGCATCAATCAATCCTACATACAACCTAAATCATTCATGTGAATGTGCACCAAACATGGATTCATAGATAACAAGTCATTCCCATCAAACCATTACAAGCCACAAGATAAACCGTAAAGCTAGCAGTAGATAAGTACATGGTGTGGACATTATCCCATCTAAAACAAGTTTAAGCATGCTATAGGTATAGATCTATATTAAGCACATGAAATGTCCCAAATGAAAAAAACCCATCACTATCACATATTCTACATTACATCCACCCCAAATGGGAAAGGAACTACTCACTAGTCATTAATAAAAGAAGACAAAACGAATTTTAACTAAGCATGCAAGAATTAAAAGAGAAGACAACATTAAAACAAACTAAGACAAATTATTTTTATTTACATGACTCACATTAAGGGTAGCATTCAAGAATTGAAAAGAGACAATATAAAACTAACAAAACATTGTTTATTGCTCACTCACTTACAAGTAGCATCTCTCCACCTTGAGTTTTGCTCCAAGGCTTACTCCAAGTAGAGAGAATTCCACCAAGGAATGGGTAAATACAAAGGAGGAGGAAGAGTTCTATTTATAGTCATAGAAAAATATAACCAGGGACAATCCCCCGATGTGGGACTAATGAAAGATTCTCAGAATAGACATAAACATACAACCCATATCCCCGCGAAATCGGGTCGGACTCTGAGAAAAAGGGATCGCCAATTGGCGGTCATTTTTTCTCGGATCGTACTTATTTTTGCATATCTTCTTTATTTCTTCCATTAGTCACATGGAGTTCACCCGGATCGGTTATTTGAGTCTAGGCCCTAATCTAATTGCCAAAATACTCCTCATGGTGGTGCGGAGTTTCTCGGTTTGCTATTGAGTCATTTCGGGCTTTCGTCCAAGTCCTTCTCTTTTGCAGATGCGTCATTGTGTAATGACCGAGAGGTCCATTTTGCCTTATTTAAGTTTTTTCTTCTTACATTTCAATCCTCTTTCTCTTCCCTTATCTTGTTTTTTACCTAATACCTGAAATATAACAATAAACACTAGAGTAGCACAATATTGGGGAAAAATTAAAGATATATAGCATGAATTTGATGCATGATAAGATACTAATCACAAAACATGTTAAGTTGAGTACCCAGACAACTAGATTGAAATAGAAAACAACTAGAAGAAATTTTGGAGCAATGAAGCTTATGATGCCAGTTGGCGGTCCCAGACCGCGGATTGGCGGTCCAAATAGCTTTCGTCTTCTCTGAATTTGTCCGGGTTCCTCCCCTGGATGCTAAGATGTCCCTGAAATAATCAAAAACTAAAAACGAAATATTAAACCCATTCAAATCGTTAACACCAGAGTCTGGACAAAGCACCTCCCCGGCAATGGCGCCAAAACTTGATGTGTTCATTTTAAATACCACAAGTGCATGGCGTCGGTGAAGACGTGACAAATACGGGTCGATCCACAAGGAGGTGTGTGAACTCTGGTTCTTTCGAAGGCAAGAGGGAAGAGATGTGAGAAGAAGTTTATTACACTAAACTAAACTACGAATGAACAAACAAGTGGACTAAACCCCCATCCAGGGGAGGTGTGTAGGAATGTGTCTGTGAGTGGGTCTTCATTTCAATTAGGAACAAGTGTAGTTTGTGTGGCATACAAGTAGAAGGTAGTATAGAATCTAAGTGTAGGATACACAACACTAAATGGCAAACCAAGAACATGCATAGCACACATGAAGTTGAGGTTGATTTTAGATTATCAAGCATTCAAGAAGTACCTAGTGTGACCATTATAGCATCAATCAGCCCTACATACAACCTAAATCATTCATGTGAATGTGCACCAAAGATGGATCCACATATAACAAGCCATTCCCATCAAACCATTACAAGTAACAAGATAAACTCTAAAGCTAGCATGAGATAAGTACATAGTGTGGACATTATTCCATCTAATACAAGTTCAAGAATGCTCCAGGTATAGATCTATATTAAGCAGATGAATGGCTCAAATGAAAGAACTCATCACTATCACATATTCTGTATTACATCCACCCCAAATGGGGGTGGAACTATTCACTACTCATTAAGAAAAGAAGACAAAATGAAATTAAACTAAACATTCAAGAATTAAAAGAGAAGTCAACATTAAAACAAACTAATAAAAATTATTTTATTTACATGACCCAGACTACAAGTAGCATTCTTCTCCACCTTGAGTTTTGCTCCAAGGCTTACTCCAAGTAGAGAGAATTCCACCAAGCAATGGGTAAATACAAAGGAGGAGGAAGAGTTCTATTTATAGTCATAGAAAAAGGTAACCAGGGACAATCCCCCGATGTGGGACTAATGAAAGATTCTCAGAATAGACATAAACATACAACCCATATCCACGCGAAATCGGGTCGGACTCTGAGAAAAAGGGATCGCTAATTGGCGGTCATTTTTTCTCGGATCGTACTTATTTTTGCATATCTTCTTTATTGCTTCAATTAGTCACGTGGAGTGCACTTGTATCAATTATTGGAGTCTAAGGCCGAATCTAATTGCCAAAATACTCCTCATGATGGTGTAGAGTTTCTCGGTTAGCTATTTAATCATTTCGGGCTTACGTCCAGGTCCTTCCCTCTTGCAGATGGGTCATTGTGTATGACCGAGAGGTCCATTTTGCCTCATTTATGTCCTTTATTCTTACGTTTCAATCCTTTTTCTGTTCCCTTCACTTCTTTATTACCTAATACCTGAAATATAACAACAAACACTCGAGTAGCACAATATTGGGGTAAAATTAAATATATATAGCATAATATGATGCATCATATGCTACTAAGCAACATGCTATCATAATAAATCACACATTCACCAAGCAATATACATAAGTCAAGCAACAAACAATCCATTCAAACATGCACAGGAACAAATGATAATCCTATAAGTATTACATACACATGCAAGCACCAGTCCATGGTCCGACCAGCGGTACATCAAGACCACTCCTCCATGGCCATCTCAGGTTAAGGTGGATGCGAATGTAGCTAGGCACGACGCTCAGGCCAGCCCACAGCGCAAAAGGGACACACATGGCAACAACCGTGCCAAAGGTCAGCGCTACATGTGCCCTCCACGCGCTAGCCAGAACATGCCCCACCCTAGCGACGCCCATCCTCCAAGTCCCCTTCCCACTCCATGCCACATGAGGCCAGCCAGCACTGGAATCTAGCCGCACCAGCCAGCAATCCGGGAGCTACGTGTCTGTGCACGTAAGGAAGGAAACCTTAGGTGGCATGTGCGCGCCAACTGCAAATGGCCCAAGCTGAGGCACCCCAGCCTCCGCCCTGAGGTGTCCTGACCAGATCTTGGTCGGACCTTAATGGATCTCGTCGGAGCTCCGACACCGCCTGGCTGGCCCAACAGCCCATCACCAAGAGCAAGCACGCCTAGCGCGCGCTCTTGGAGTTGCACTCAGCTAAGTGGCACTGCTCAACCCTCCACTCGCCTTGCTGGAGATGGTCGGCCCTCCGAACACCTCCCACACCCCTTATCCTACTCTGGGGCTTAAGGTATACCTAATTTCGATGAAGAGGATGAGCGAAGATCGCGAGATAAGCAACTACAACTCGTCTCCTACACGTGCCTCTCTTGGTTGTCGAAGCCTTCTCTTGAAGCCTCGCCAGAGTTTCTGGCCACCAGGACGTCAGACGAAAGAGGAGGGATATGGGGAGTGTGGTTGATGAGTGGAAGGGAGAATCGAGAGGTGACGGCTACGGTTTTTGTTTTCCTTCAATGCAATCTCCATAATAGGATAGTATCAAGTGCAATATTCTCCCATCAAGACATACCATGCATAGAGGAATTCAAATCCACACCACCTCAGCACGCCTCCACATCATTCCACCAATCCCCTTCTCCAAAGTGGCCACCTCCAATGCCACGTAGCCTGCCTAGCCACGTCCCTATCCACGTCACTTACCGTAATTGGCAAAATGAGTGATACAAGTTGTGCCACCCAACAAGAAATATAACAAAGGAAATAAGAAAAATATACATTCACACAAGTAAACTATAAGACAATAAAATCATTTAAGCTTGTAAGAGGAGGATGGACTTTATTATAAAGTCAGGAGAGCGGGTCTTACAATTGATATTTTCATATATAAGCAGTACAATTTACCAATGGTTTCTTTTTCTGGCTGTAGGATTGGGTCAGTTTGGCTGGTTGGTTCATTGCTATAGGAAGTTTTGATTTTGTTGCCTGGGTTTTAGAGGAATGTGCATATGTGATTGTTTGTTTATTTGTTTGGTTTATGATTGTTTGTTTACTGATGAGAACTTTAGTTTGATGTCACAAGCTATAACTCTATTTCTAAGTTATTACTTTACAACTAAGTTATTACTCTATTTCTAAATTACGAATGCATTTACTAAATGAATGAATGTAATCAATCATTTTGCCCTATGGCTTCAATAACAAGTTATTACTCATGTTTGTTCATATTTTTCTCATAAATTGGTATGATGAAAATAAAGTTATAGTAGCATCTAATGAGAATTTTCAAACTTTTCTTACTTGTCAAGAACAAAAGCGTTACATGGTGCTTCTAAAACTGTTGGAAATTATATATTGACATTTTCAGATATGGACATGGTGTGAGTATGGCTAAGTACGTATTCTACTGCTAAGTTATACTCCATTTCTAAATTACTAATGCATGTTCTAAAATAATGAATGCAACCAATCATATTGTTGTTACATTGCTTCAGGGCAATGACTCTCAACAAGAAGTTCAATGGATCCAAATCGAACAACAAACAAATTGTCGACACTATAAGTGACAATGACATGATAATTCTCAGGCCCGTGAAGCTACTATGATGTTAAAGCTTCAGAAAAATTAAGCGGGAAGGTCCATTGCCTTTGGAGTTTGATTCTTACTTTAAGTCAACTGGTGAAAGCCAACTTTATTAATGGACAAGTTATTGGGTACTCTCGCGAGAAGCAAAGTAGATATTTGCATTGACAAGTGATTACCGTGGATGAATCTCTAAAAGATCGAATTTGGAAAGATGCAATAGTTAGTTCATGATTTTCAATTTTCCCTTTTAAGTTAACATTTTTTCTTAACAGTTTATTATCTAATCGATACTACTTTCATTATTTTCGTATTGTAGGAAAAATTCAATTTTCAATAAACTAAAGATTTGAAAAAAGTGGATGTCATACGTGGGTAGTAGATGGATAGATTTGAAAACCAAGTCAACATCCAATTACATATTTGGGAGGTCTAAGGATAGAGATCCATATGCAATTTACAATTTCTTTTCTCAAACGACATGGGTAGATTTCAAAAGATCAAGGCAAACTACAAATTTTTGGGTATAATATGGATTCATACTTCGTTTATACATTGAAAAGTTTATTATCATAACTAATCTCTTATTTATGTTTGTAGGAACTATGAGGGCTCAATAAAGAATGATAATTGGAGAACAAGTTTAAACACCAATTGTCACAAGGGGGATATCGTAAAGTGGAGGAGACAGTGATGACCAAAAAGGTTGTCAAGAAAAATAGGAAGCTTTAGAGGCTATGTTGAGTGAAGAACAAGTCAGTAATTTGTCTCCCCTACTAGGGAAAATAAGTGGGATAGAGCGTGTGTTACTCTGGACGGGAGTGACATTAATATTGAGTATGTAGCGGTTGCATCAAAGATTGTAAGTGGTTACATTGCAAGCCTCCCAAGGCGAGTTTGTTTCAGAGGGCAAAAAAGTATTTTGTTTGAAGCCTTGGGAAGTGAGGAGCATGTTGGACGAGTATGTGGTGTCGATGGTCGAATAAGACTACGACAATACTTTGGGTCATCATCCTCAAACCGTAGTAGGAAAGAAATGCACATGAATTGCAGAGCGGAGATCCAGGAGCTGCGCAAACAAATCGATGTGGTACTTAGGAAATTAAGTGTGATCACCAATATGCCTACACCTACTCAGACACCATGAACTATTGCTGGAAGTGTGAATCATGAAGTACAACGCGAAATTCCAATACATGAGGAAAAACATTAGAAATAATAACGAAAGAGAAGGTATTAACTTTGAATTTAATAATTCCATAATTTTTTATATGTTACTCATGTAGGTATGTTCTAATAATATTTATTTATTTTTCATGTTGAAGCTCCCTCGTCAAAGCCCTCTAAAATTCAGGACTTGATTGACGAGGATGTGTTATCTATCAGTTGCAAGATTTGCACACTTTGATAAATGATAAAGACGAAGATTCTACCATGAAAAGTGTTATAAACATAGCAATCGTAGGCCCATCAAAAATAGACGGCACAAAAGTAAAGCTCTATGTCACAATGACTGATTTGATCCAATTCCCTAAGATGGAAAGATTGTGTATAACAATCATGTAAGTCCACTTAAAGTAAGTTATGTTCATCTTTTTCATACATGTTTATGTTACATTTTAATTAAAATCTTGTTAATTTGATTTTAATATGTATCTCTACTAAATGAATATTGGTCCAAGATTGATTATTTTTGTACCACTATAGTATGCAACACACAAAATCAAGCGGATGATGCAAGACCATCAATAATTGCAAATGTGATGCAAGCACAAAAGAAGTCGTAAGTATCTCATTATATTCAATAATATAAGCAATTTCATTATATTACAATGGAAAAAATGGGGTTGTAGGAGGCCTACATCCATGTTGGTTGTTAGTGAGTGAAATGGACCATTGGATTTTAATCCAATGGTCCATAATGGTTGACAGTAAGTATAGTACAAAGGTAATTGTGCATGTAACTTTAACATTTAAAAATTTAAAATTTAATTCTACCCCTACCTTTTCTTTTTTTGCACCGATTGTACAAATTTCAAACAATATCATGCCTATTGAACGCATATCGAGTATACCGAGAACAACAATCGAGTTCCTATCGAACGCATATCGAGTCCATCGAGCTTCGTTGAAAACACAGAAAATCGATTTGACATCCATCGATTCAACCCACTCCACAAGACATTCAATCTAATCCTATCGATCACATATCGAGCCTATCGAGTTTCATTAGACTAATAGAAAATTTGTTTGGCATACATCGATTCAACCTACTCTTCAAACACTCAGTCTAATCCTATCAAGCTCACATGCAAAAGGAATCGAGCCTATCGAGCATAACAATCGCGTTTCTATCGAACTCGTATTGAGCCCATCGAGCTTCGTTGGAATAAGTGTACAGAACTGGACCAACGTCTAGACAAACCTAGACCCAGGTAGTGGACAAAGTGTGTCCAGATTGAATGTCCAAAATGAGTGTCCAAAATGTATCCATCGAGCATCTATCGAGCTCATCGAGCTTCGTTGGAAACTAGTTTGACCGACCTATCGGAGTAGGCATAAGGAGTATGAACTTATCCCGACATTATTATTTACAAAAGCTTAAGTATTAAATTTCAAAGTTTTCAATAAAATAATAGCCAAACATGTCACTCACAGCTAGCAGGTTGTATAATCTCCTACATGCCAATTGATCTCTATTTCAATTGATGAAGTAATTTAATTAGAATGGTTTTCAGTGACATTGGATGTTAGCTGTGTTTTGTCCTGATATGTATACTGCCTTCTGGTTTCATGATTTGGCATCGAGAAAAAAACCCAGAAATGATTTCAAGAATAATATTCAATTGTAAGTTATTTTGAATAACTACCTTCATATTCTAAGTAAATTTGCCGTTATTGAGTGTTCGAATCTGTTTTTGATCATTTACTTATCTTGGTAGGCCCATGAATATTTATAACTTGAAGGGTAACAGAAGGCGTGGTCAAAAGAAGATGATCACTTGGTATGCCATGAATGTAAGATCATTCAATTATGTTTGTATATATAAGAGCACAGTGCGGGAAAAAAGAACGTGGGATGGATTGTAAATAAAAAATTATATTTTGTGTGGAGGAAGCCCACGATCCGCAAATTATATTTTTTTGTTTTTAATTTGTTGTGCGGTCCATTTCTATTTTTGTTCCATTTTAATTTAGAAAGGATTGTATTGTTTTAAAATGGAAATATCCTAGAAAATAAAAGTAATAATTTTTTTATAAAATTACCATAATTCTACGGATAGACACTCATATTCTATATAAATATTGTATTTTCGAAATACTAGATTTTCAGTGGTTAACTCGAAAGATACAATTACCAAAATTCAAACGGTTATATTCTCGTATTAGACCTTTCAAGTAGGTATATCTTAAAAAAATTATTCTCAAACTTCATTTTTTGGGAGGATGGTGGTCAACAACTGGACCACCAAGATGAGAACGACGAGCCGTTGGTTCGAGTCCTTGGTTGGACAAAATAGCATGATGCGACTCGTACGTGCGCACCAGGGTAGCGACTTCTGCTTCAAGGGCAACTAGGTGTTGGGCAAAGTCGTTGTGGACATAAATCCCATCAAACTTGCCCCCCTCTGTCGCTCCACGGAACGGGATTTTGTCGACCCAACGACAGTAACCCCACATAATCGAGGTCTACATAGAAGCCCAAATCAAAATCAGGCACCCAACCAAATATTTCTTCAAAATTGTGCGGAAACACAAAAAATTAGGAATACGTACGACAGGTGAACCACAACAATAGAACTAACTGTTTGGGTTCCTAGAGGTGTGAGATTCACCCTTGTACGTCGGGTAGCCACCTAGAAAAGTCGGTCACTGAAAACGAACAGATTCAACCGAGGAGCAGGAGGCCATCGTGAAAGGGGGAGGAAATGAGGTCAGAGAAAACAAGAAGAGAATGGGGTGACTGGTAGGGAGCAAGGGCAGGTGGTTATTATAGGTGGGAACAAGAGGGGTCGAAGGGAAATCGGTGTTAGCAAACTACAATTTAGTCTACAGGTTCAGATTTACCTTTGGTGGAGAGAACCTGTGGCAGCGGAAGAAGAATCGACGATCACCTCACGGAGTCTTCTTGAACACCGGCCGGTCTTCTACTCTCTTGGAGAAGAAGAACAAATCCACAACCCAAGAGTCCTACTTGGTGGAAGGAACGGATTTGAGGGAGAGGGAGGTGGCGGCTAGGTTAGGGTGGAAGCTAGGGTTTTGCACATGAGATCAATCTCTCCAATGGGAGGCTCCCCTCCTTATATAGATGGATCCACCCTAAACCCTAAATGTGTAGTCCAATAGTGACGTGCCATGTGTCAGTGCTTTGGGCAAATATCTTATTAATCCTAGATTAATCCAATATCTCCCACTTGCACAATAGCACGATAACAACATGTCATTTTGTTTTGTGTCCCCGACACATATGCATATATCCCTGATACATACAATCACACAATGGCAATATGTCACCTCTCTATGTGTCCCCGACACACATGTATACATCCCTGATATATACAACTATTCCTCTCTCCAAGAACGCATCCACAACACGCAAGTCTCTGATCATGTATCCCTGATACAAGATCATCTGTGTCCCCGACACATGCACTCTTCCAATCATACGGACAAATGGGTTTTGCGACCGGTGATGCACCTGCAATTTAGGAGTCTCAAACTAGAAACCTTACTAGAAGGCCAGAATGAAAACATCCTCAAAAACCAATAAATAAGCAGTCAAATGCACATCACAGTTCCCAAAGTTTACTCAGAAACTCACTTAACATGAACGGTATCTCGATCCCTCGGAGAGAATACCTTCTTGTCCTCAAGGTACTTGCTACTGTATCCAATACAGTTGGGCCCAGCAAATACTTTTAGTGCAGTCGAGTCAAACCTCTCCCTTCGCCCCAGACCACCATTACACTCAGAGTTGACTCCTTTCCCGAAGATGCCTATTTAGACCGAATCTCTCATGGTCATAGATAACATCCCAAAGTAGCCACTGAGGGTAACTAATGACAATCAAGTCTTGGACTCACACAATGAAGGAGCAGGGATCCATCCTTTCACTTCCCAATGGTCGCTCAGCACATGTTGTATGACAAACATGTTATGGTGGATCATACTGTACACAACAGTATGTCTGTCTCTCAACACCATACAAGTCTTAGTCCAGTCGCACCCCCTCTGCGCCTGACCCGAGCTTCATCATTGTCGCCTTAACACCATACAGGTGCCACCTGGCGCCACATGTGATGCTCGCACTTGGCTTCTATAGGTCACATGAATCGTGGAGACAACACTCCTCCTCCTTGGCGACAACACTCCTCCTCCTTGGCGACAAGGAGGTTTAACGGCTTGTTGCACGTGCTAAGTGCAACCGTGATTCCTACGAAAGTGAGTTAGGATTTCTTGTTTTTTCGTATGCTTTTCTCTTTCTTTGTTTTGCTCGGGACTAGCAAAAGTTAGGTGTGGGGGTATTTGATTGACATCATTTCATGCTTATATTTGTATCTTATATCCATTATCTTTCACCTAAACAATGCTATGTCACGAGTTTTATGTTTAGTTTTCAGGAATAAATAGGTTTGAAGAGATGAAGGATAAAAGGACCCAAAAGCTGGGAAAAAGGACTAAATTGTGAGATCTGGGGACCAAGATGCAAGGAAGAAGGACCTGATTGCAAGACAGAAGGACCTAAGAGCAAAACAGAATACTCCTCACCATCATGGGGAGTATTTTGGCAATTCTATTCGGGTCGGAGCTCCAACATGCAAACTAGATGCATCAAATACCAACAAAGCCTTTCCGAAAAGCCCACAAGAAATTCCAGAGCGATCCGGACACTGTAGACCGCTAATTAGCAGTCCAAGACCGCTAATTGGCGGTCACTTTTGGCCCAAATGCGCTCAAATATCTCCAGCACATGTATTAGAGGATGTTTAGGCTATGTGTGGTATCTGTTTAGTCCCACATCGGGGGATTGTCCCGGATTAGCTTTTTCCATGCCTATAAATAGAACTCTTCACCTCCTTTTGTAATCACTCCATATTTTAAGTGTCTATTCTTCCTACTAGAAGTGAGGCCTTGAAGCACACACTAAAGTAGGAGGATGCTACTTTTAATGTGAGTCATTTTATCAATAAAGTTTTGTGTTTCTTTCATTGTTTGTTTTATGCTCCTTTTATTGTTTGTGCATGTTTTAGTTTAATCGTCTTTTAATTCTAGCTTAGTTTTAATATGCTTTCTTTCCATAGTTTAATAATTAGTGTAATGTTTAGTGAGTAGTTCCATCCCTTTTGGGGGGTGGAGTAGATGTACATACATGCATTAGAGAATGGGATGAATGCTTTAATTTCAATGTGTTGATTAAACATGAATGTATGCTTGCTTGTTTAGGATAGAATTTATAACTTGATGAGTTTTGCCAAAATGATTAGACACCTCTCATGCTTGTTTAGGTTCTGAAATAAACAACTTGCATATGTAAATGTTAATCAACCAAGTTGGTGAATAGATTGATAGGTTTTGCCATAACATTTAGACACTTCCTATGCTTGATAAACACCACCTTCATGTGCTTAAAGAATGTATTCTACACCCACCTCTTTGCTTGTGTGCACTCACTCCACCCCTTAGGGGTTTTCCATTCCTGAAATTCCAGCACTTCTATTTTGTTCTTAGCTTAGTTTTTATTTGATCGTTTATTTCTTTGTTTCGCATTTCGTACTTCTTAGCGTAGTTTAGTGTAGAGTAGCGTAACCAACTCTCTTCTCCATTATTTTCGCCACTTGATTTTGTGCAAACAAGAGGCTGCTCACCTCCCTGAGGACGACCCATACTTGCCACCGCTTCATCGCGGCCGTGCACTTGCGGTTTAAATTAAAACGTTCAACAAGTTTTTGGCGCCGTTGCCGGGGAGGTGCCTGTCCAGACTCTTGTTTGGACGATTCGAGTGGATTTAATTTGTGTTTTGTAGTTGTTCTTTGTTTCAGGAGACTGGGAATAGCAAGGGAAGGCTTCTGGAAAAATTGCAAGGTTACCTGGGCACTTCAGACCGCCAATCAACGGTCTGAGACCACTAATCAGCGGTTGGGTGAGCTCAGTTCACCTTCTAGTTTTTTGTTGTTGTTAGCCTAATTGATATAGTAATCTGGGACTCAATTTGTGCATGTTCTGACTCTTAGATTGCTCCCAGATTAATAATCAACTTCCCTTGAGCAACTTGGACCCTAAAACTCAAAGCAAAAATTAGGCATTCTTTTTGTTTAGGCCATGCATCGTGTATGTGACTTAGGCACTTAGATTGTCTTTTATCTTAGCTTTATTTTCTGTTGCTGAGAGCTGGCGTGAGGTACGCACCTTCTACTCTCATTCATGCATTTCGTATGAACATGCATTAGTTAGTAGGAAGTGCCTTGAAACAAGTGTGTGTTGAGCGTTTTGTTTGGAGAGTTGATTGCTAGATTAGGACTCCAAAACGCTACTAAGGAGGGGCTGTCCCATAAAAGATAAGGTGGGGGATTTCATCACCCTTTCCTTTGCCCCAAAAACCACACTAATCAAGAGCCTAATTTTAAAATCAAGTAGACATTGGCCCTAAGGATCTTGGACGCATTAGGAGAGTGATCCGGTCCCGACCGTCATGACCTGATCGGCGTTGTCCACTTTGTCGATAGTAGGAGAGACGAGATCCCCGGATCTTGGCTCACTTGCTGGGCTTTGTGGTCCTCGTTGTAGGGAGGTGAGGCGTGTTGAGGCCGTGTGACCTCGCAGTTAGGCGTCGTCTAGCTGTAAGGACCTATAGCGACCTTAGGATTGCTTGAGCCTTGTTTGCTTGTGTGCTTCTACCTGTACCCATCCGCTGTAGCATAAGGACTTCTTCCTTTCTCTCCTGAGTCATTCTTTCTCTCCTGTGTTCCCCCTGTCTTGTCCCTTACGTACATTCTTTGAAAAAAAGAGTTGTGGTTTGTGTGTGCACCTTTGTGCATGCTTTCGTGGACACGAGACGAGAGTGGTCGTTTGACGAGAAGCGTTGTCAATCCGGCTTCGGTCATCGATTTCTCGACACCTTCCTCCTCTCGTGTCGCACGTAGTTCGGGTCCAATGGTTGCTAATTTCCGTGAGGAGGAGCAATTGCTGGACCCGCCTGTACCACCTGTGCTTCCAGTTGTCGTTCCCATACCTCTTCGTGATCGATGCTACCCGAGTCGTACCGCTCTACCCTCATGCATCGTATTACCAGAGGCTAATGAGAACCATTTTGAGGTTAAGCCTCAATTCATTTCCATGCTCCCTCATTTCACTGGGAAAGGTGACCCCTATATCTTTCTCAGGGAATTTGAGGAGGTCTGTGCTATGTTCAAGCTGCAACAACTTACCACAGACTCTATCCATCTTAGGCTCGTTCCTTTTGCACTAAAGGATGACGCCAAGAAGTGGTTGTACAGCAACCATGCGAATTCCTTTAGGACATGGGATGAGTTTAATCTGCATTGCTCAAGAAGTACTTTCCTAATCATCAGACTCAAAAATTGAGGAACGAAATCAATTCGTTCTATCAACATGAGACCGAACCATTTCATGCATATCTTGAGAGGTTCAAAGAGCTACTATCCTCGTGCCCTCACCATGGCATTGAGTTGTGGCGTCTTTGTCAGATTGTGTATGAGGGTCTTCACATCCCGTCCAGAACGCTCCTTGAGTCCATGTGTCAAGGAGAGTTTTTGGGAAAGGATGAAAGGGAGGCATGGGCCTTCCTAGAAGACCTCGCTGAGAAAACCATGCAGTGGGAGAGTGTGAGAGAACCACCTGCATCATCTAGTATAGGAGCGAGGATCGCGAGTGCAAACTCGACTAGATCGGGTGCCGCATTTGCTATCGATACCACTACGGCCACCGAGGCACGCATGGCGTCCTTAATGCGCCGTATGGATTCGATTGAGCTCCAAAACTGAAAAAGTGCACCTCACATGTCCACATCTGGTCCAGTTCCTTGTCATTCATGTGGTAGGATAGGTCATGTAGAGAGCGAGTGTGAGTCCATTCCTCCTGAGATGGAGCGTGTCAACGCCATCTATGACAGAGCTAGGAATGACCCATACTCATCATCTTATAACCCTGGATGGAGGAACCACCCCAATTTTTCATGGAACCAAAATAATGCCCCGGGTGGTCCTTCAAACTCCTCTAGACCACCTTCCCAATCACACAAACCTCCCATGCATGCACATTCCTATCAGCCACCCGAAGCACAAACGACCAATCAATCGGGTTTCCCAAATTCCAATAATATGGAAACCCGATTCAATTCACTTGAGACCTTGACTCGTGGACTTGAAAACTTAATGAAAAATTTTATGTCTACAACAAGTCAAGTTCTCACTTCAAATCAGCAGACCATGAAATCTCTAGAGCTTCAGATGGGCCAATTGGCTCAGTCTGTACATGAGAGAGAGAGAGGGTCTTTTCCTAGCCAACCTGAGGCTAACCCCCGCATGTACCAACAACAACAAATGCAAAATGAGAATGTGGTACCTCGGGGGAGGCAAGTGAACCATGTGGAGGAACATGTTCACCATGTCAATTCCATTGTGACCTTAAGGAATGGAAAACAGGTTGACAATCACATTTCCTTGCCACACCCACCACCATCTATGCAGCCCCTCAGTGGGAATGGTGGTGAAGAAGAAGATGAGGGTGAGGATAATACACCAAAGCTTTCTTCTCAGGCACCGCAAAAAACCTACCTGCCAAAAGCTCCTTATCCAAGTAGGTTAACCAAAAAGCAGAGTGACAACATGGACAAGATATTAGAGGTATTTAAGCAAGTGAAGGTTAACATCCCCTTGTTGGATGTCATCCAACAAATACCTCAATATGCCAAAGTGTTGAAGGATCTCTAAACAACAAAGAGGAAGACCAATGTGCCTAAGAAAGCATTCTTGGCTGCAAATATCAGCTCACTTTTGTCCAATCCCACCTACACAAAATACAAGGACCCTGGGTGTCCTACTATTCAGTGTACGATAGGGGACACTAGACTGAGCAATGTTTTGCTTGATTTAGGATCGACGGTCAACCTCCTCCCATTCTCTGTTTATCAACAGTTGAACTTGGGAGAATTGAAACCAACTAAGATCACCCTCCAATTGGCTGATAGATCCATTCGTATTCCCATGGGGATTATCGAGGATGTGCTTATCAAAGTTGGAGATTTTATATTTCCAGTCAATTTTGTTGTCCTCGATACCAATCCAGTTGCGAACACCCACTCTCAAATACCTATGATTTTGGGTAGACCATTTCTGGCAACCTCCAATGCTTTGATTAATTGTAGAAATGGTCTCATGAAGCTCTCATTCGGTAACATGAGTGCCGAGTTTCATGTGTTCAACTCTGGTAGGCAACAGGAACCCATGGATGAACCTTTAAATCTCAATCTCATCCGCCAATTGGAGAAAGCACCACAAAATCAACGAACACCCCTAACCCCAATGCAACCCGTTGAGAATGTTCGAGGGCCCAGCGAAAACTCATTGCCTGTCTTCGCAATGCAACCGAGTGAGCTTGCCTCGAACATGAATGTCCAAAGGGAGTGTTCGTTGCATGATTCAGTTGAGAGTACTAGTGTGAGTGAGACACCTCATCATATGCCTATACCAGAAGGTGTCTCTACCTCATGTCTCATGGCCATTGAGCCATTTGAGCTTCATATTGACTCCAACAAGGACCCACCTATGACCGAGCTTATGCTTGATGATCTAAACGATGGTGGGAGGTCCTTGTTGGATGACTTGGGGAGAAGCCCCATTCTTAGTGATGCAAGTCTGCTGCATCCATCGAATGAGCCTGAGGAACTCATTCCGATGCACCCGCCTATCGGTTGGAGGGTTTTCTTCGATGAGCAATTAAACCCTAGTGAGGCAACACAACTTCATTCTTTGTTGCCCACACCCAACCAATATCATGAGGGGTTCGAGCCTTTCAGCTTTAACCTTTCACCCCGCATGACACCTTAGAGTACCAGTGGAGTTTGCCCATCTCGGCAAGTCTCTGGTCCTCAAAACATGATGTTCTCATTTGATGTTCCTTGACCAAATGATTATGAGAATATCTTGGTTGATGTGTATATCTTGTAAAAAGAAAAAAAAAGAAGAAAAAAAGAAAAAGAAAAAAAATGTGTAATAAGACTCCTTCAGTGAGCATCGATTGTTGTGGGCCCCAACCCTTGTGTATTGGGGCCCAATCTCTTCACGTATTTATCTCCCTTCTTCAGCTTCTCACAGGTTTTGAAGGAATTTGGGTTTGTGTTCATCAACATGACCCTGAACGTCCCTTTGTACTTCATGTTGGTGAGATCTTTCCTTTTTCATGCATATCTACATGTAGTATCTTGTTCACATTCATTGAGGACAATGCATGAAGTAGGTGTGGGGGGGTGTTTTACGTGTGTACATAGTCGAGTCTTTTCTTTTGATTTTTTGTTTTCTTTTGTGTGCATTGTTAGGGTCATGTTAGTGTGCCGCATTTAACATTGATATATCTGCTTGCCATGATCCTTGGGTGACTTGTCTTCTTTTGCTTGCCTAGTGCTTTAAAATTTTCACATTTCTTTCAAAATCTTGATGTGTTTGCGAAAGAAAATGTTTTTGTAGGTTTTGCGTGTGTTTAGCATGTGCAAAACCGTTGAGAGGCAAAGTAAAAAGAAAGCTCCCAAAATTGTCTTGAACTTGATGCATTAGGATTTCTAGTTTACTGGCTTTAGGTCATATCGAGTCGTTAGGATGCACCACGGTTTTCCCTCGGGGGGCGTGTAATCATAGGGTTTCAGTACTCAAACATTTAAAGAAGTCCACCCTGAACCTAGTGAGTCAAATAATTCGTGTCTGTTAGTATAAGGAAGTTTGTCGTAGGCAAGGACCCTTAATCTCTTTTTGTGAAACTTAAGTATAGGGGTTTTGGTTCCCATGTAGATAAATAAGTGGTGTTCTCTCTTCTCGCACGGCTCCTATCACTCGGGAAAGTAGGTCTGAGGGGACTTTGTGCCTGGTGCTTTCGAGTCATCTGACTTGGGATGCACCGACCGAACTCCCGTTACACGGGTGGTAGGGATCGCCCTATGTGGAGATTTGGGGGAAGGTGTACGTGATAGTGTAAGTCCTCATAGGCAATGATGCACGAAACCTGACCCTGGGAGAATCAAACACCAACCAATAAAATGCTCCAATGAAAAAAAATGAAAAAAAAGAAGAAAAAAAAGAGAGTCAAATAACATCCCAAAGTAGCCACTGAGGGTAACTAATGACAATCAAGTCTTGGACTCACACAATGAAGGAGCAGGGATCCATCCTTTCACTTCCCAATGGTCGCTCAGCACATGTTGTATGACAAACATGTTATGGTGGATCATACTGTACACAACAGTATGTCTGTCTCTCAACACCATACAAGTCTTAGTCCAGTCGCACCCCCTCTGCGCCTGACCCGAGCTTCATCATTGTCGCCTTAACACCATACAGGTGCCACCTGGCGCCACATGTGATGCTCACACTTGGCTTCTATAGGTCACATGAATCGTGGAGACAACACTCCTCCTCCTTGGCGACAACACTCCTCCTCCTTGGCGACAAGGAGGTTTAACGGGTTGTTGCACGTGCTAAGTGCAACCGTGATTCCTACGAAAGTGAGTTAGGATTTCTTGTTTTTTCGTATGCTTTTCTCTTTCTTTGTTTTGCTCGGGACTAGCAAAAGTTAGGTGTGGGGGTATTTGATTGACATCATTTCATGCTTATATTTGTATCTTATATCCATTATCTTTCACCTAAACAATGCTATGTCACGAGTTTTATGTTTATTTTTCAGGAATAAATAGGTTTGAAGAGATGAAGGATAAAAGGACCCAAAAGCTGGGAAAAAGGACTAAATTGTGAGATCTGGGGACCAAGATGCAAGGAAGAAGGACCTGATTGCAAGACGGAAGGACCTAAGAGCAAAACAGAATACTCCTCACCATCATGGGGAGTATTTTGGCAATTCTATTCGGGTCGGAGCTCCAACATGCAAACTAGATGCATCAAATACCAACAAAGCCTTCCCGAAAAGCCCACAAGAATTTCCAGAGCGATCCGGACACTGTAGACCGCTAATTAGCGGTCCAATACCGCTAATTGGCGGTCACTTTTGGCCCAAATGCGCTCAAATGTCTACAGCACATGTATTAGAAGATGTTTAGGCTATGTGTGGTATCTGTTTAGTCCCACATCGGGGGATTGTCCCGGATTAGCTTTTTCCATGCCTATAAATAGAACTCTTCACCTCCTTTTGTAATCACTCCATATTTTAAGTGGCTATTCTTCCTACTAGAAGTGAGGCCTTGAAGCACACACTAAAGTAGGAGGATGCTACTTTTAATGTGAGTCATTTTATCAATAAAGTTTTGTGTTTCTTTCATTGGTTGTTTTATGCTTCTTTTATTGTTTGTGCATGTTTTAGTTTAATCGTCTTTTAATTCTAGCTTAGTTTTAATATGCTTTCTTTCCATAGTTTAATAATTAGTGTAATGTTTAGTGATTAGTTCCATCCCCTCTGGGGGGTGGAGTAGATGTACATACATGCATTAGAGAATGGGATGAATGCTTTAATTTCAATGTGTTGATTAAACATGAATGTATGCTTGCTTGTTTAGGATAGAATTTATAACTTGTTGAGTTTTGCCAAAATGATTAGACACCTCTCATGCTTGTTTAGGTTCTGAAATAAACAACTTGCATATGTAAATGTTAATCAACCAAGTTGGTGAATAGATTGATAGGTTTTGCCATAACATTTAGACACTTCCTATGCTTGATAAACACCACCTTCATGTGCTTAAAGAATGTATTCTACACCCACCTCTTTGCTTGTGTGCACTCATTCCACCCCTTAGGGGTTTTCCATTCCTGAAATTCCAGCACTTCTATTTTGTTCTTAGCTTAGTTTTTATTTGATCGTTTATTTCTTTGTTTCGCATTTCGTACTTCTTAGCGTAGTTTAGTGTAGAGTAGCGTAACCAACTCTCTTCTCCATTATTTTCGCCACTTGATTTCGTGCAAACAAGAGGCTGCTCACCTCCCTGAGGACGAACCGTACTTGCCACCGCTTCATCGTGGCCGTGCACTTGCGGTTTAAATTAAAACGTTCAACAGTGGATTTGAGCAACTCTTTCCTATTGCCAGCCATGAGTATGTCATCAACATACAAGGTCAGAATGACAAATTTACCATTCGATCTCTTAATGTACAAACAGTGATCTTCCTCAAGCATAGAGAACGCATTCTCTGATATAGCTTGATGGAAGCGAATGTTCCACTGTCTAGACGCTTGTTTTAAGCCATATAAGGACTTCTTGAGCTTGCAGACTTTGCACTCTTGTCCTTTGACTTCAAAACCTTGAGGTTGATCCATATAGATCTCCTCCTCAAGTTCTCCATTGAGAAAAACAGTCTTTACATCCATTTGGTAAAGCTCTAAGTCTATCTGAGCTACAATCGCTAGTAGAAGGCAGATGGAGGCAAACCTAACCACGGGTGAAAATATTTCCTCAAAATCCACGCCTTCTCTTTGGGTGTAGCCTTTAGCTACCAGTCTAGCCTTGAATCTATCAATAGATCCATCCGCCTTCCTCTTAATCTTGAGGATCCACTTGGCCCCAATGGACTTTCGGTTCGGCGGTAAGTCGACCAAGTCCCAGACTCGATTAACTTTCATCGACTCCAACTCTTCGTTTATAGCTTCTAACCACTCTTTCGAATTTGGACCTTCCAAAGCCTCTTTCAAGGTCTCCGGTTCTTGCTCATCGATTACTGTCATCCCAGATGATTCATAATCAATTTCTTCTTGAGCTATCAGATGGGTATCTGATTGCTCATCCTCCGTGAGAGCTATCAGATTCTCAGCATTGCTGCTCCCACTAGGATTGACTGGTGGAACCTCATGTTCAACTTCCAGATCCCATGGAGTGGCAATGTCCTCATCTTGTTGTTCAAAGAAGTCCACTGACTCTTTGATAGCTCCAGCAAGAGTTGAAAAATCATTTTCCAAGAATATGGCATCCCTAGACTCCAGTTCCGTCCTTCTTTCATTCTCGTCTAACCTGATAAAAACATAACCTTTGGAGAGATCACTGTATTTTACAAAGATACCATTTTTCCCTCTAGGTCCTAGTTTTCCATATCGGTGACTAGTAGAATGAATGTATGCCGCGCATCCCCAAGGACGCAGCAGACTAAAATCAGGCTTCCGTCCTGTCCATAACTCATATGGAGTTGAGGGAACCAATTTTGTTGGAACTCTATTAAGGATATAGGAAGCAGTCATTAGAGCATCTCCCCAAAACGAAATTGGCAAGCTCGCATGCGGCATCATGGATCTAATCATGTCTAGCAACGTTCTATTCCTTCTCTCGGCAACACCATTTTGCTGAGGAGTATAAGGCATAGTGAGTTGTCTAGATATCTCCTTTTCATCATATAACTCCTTGAACATTATGGAGACATACTCCCCACCTCTGTCCGTTCTGAGAGTTTTTATCTTACTATCCAATTGATTCTCTACCAAGCTATCTAGTGTAGTCATCAATAAATGTGATGAAGTAACGTTGTCCATGTCTAGTACGCACATTCAAAGGTCCACAAATATCCGAGTGAATTAGTTCTAAAGGAGAAGTAGCCCTAATGGCTCTTCCGAACGGTTTTCTAGTTGCCTTTCCAGCTAGACAAGATTCACATATCGACAATTCAAAGTTGGAGCATTCTCCTAATACCCCCTCCTTTGCCAACATGTTCATTCGGTCAACACCAATGTGACCTAGTCTAGCATGCCACATAACTGAATCATTATTCATGGAACTTTGACTCACAAAGGCACTAGTGTTATGATTGAAATCAGAAATTGCGTCCAACACAATAAAACCGTCTGAAAGAAAGGCACGTCCATAATAAATGTTAGCAAGGTATAAACCCATATCTTTGTTCTCAAAAACAACTTTAAAACCATGTCTCATCAAAACAACAACAGAAATAATATTTCGCCGTATAGCTGGTGCATACAACACGTCGTGAAGTAATAGGATCAGGCCACTTTGCAAAGCCACTTTGCATGTACCAACTCCAAGAACTTCAATGCTAGTGTTGTTCGCCATGTTTATTCGCCTCACACTTGGAACACGGTGATATTCAACGAAGGCAGAACGATCCTTTGTCACATGGTCCGTGGCACCTGAATCCACAATCCACACAGGAGAATGATCACTGAGCATCACAGAACTAGTCACGTTACAATTCGAGGGATTACACACAGTAATTACCTTTTGCTCAGTGCACTCACGAGCAAAATGTCCAGTCTTTCGGCAGTTAAAACAAGTCACATTAGACTTATCTTTCCCACCTCTGATCCTCGAGGTCGTTTTATTTCCAGCTTTGTTTTCTGTTTTATTTTTATTTGCACCCTTCTTGCCTTTAAAACCCTGAGCTCTATCTCTTTTGCGCTTAAAACCTGCACTCCTCCGAGGAGCGCCAACTTCAGCGGCAAACCCTTTAGTTAGATGGGCTTGCGCAAGCATGCGGTCCTCCTCCAGCTCTAGGTGTTTTGCGGCCTGGTCAAATGTCCTGATGTCATCAGCATGAGTCAGATGGACCTTCATATGCTCCCAACTCTTCGAAGGCAATGATCTGATGAGAGCAGACACTTGGTCCTCATCGGTCCTAGCACGACCGGCAACACTCAGCTCGCTAATCATGTTTGACATTGCGGTAATATGCTGCCTCATTGTGTGACCTTGGTGCATTTTATACCCATCAAACATGAGCCCAAGCTGGCGGGCCCTTGTGACGGAGGTCACTCCGTACTGAAACTTCACAGCTTCCGACAAGGCCTTTGCAGTTCGCAATTTTTTGAACCGTAGTAATAGATCATCTCGCATCGAACTCAGAATTGTAATGCGAGCAATACGGTCTTTCTTTTTCCATGCATTATAGACATCCATATTTCTGCGATGTTGCGCACTGTTCCCCTCCTCGGGGGGAGACATAGTTTGGGGTATATTTTCTAACATGTCCTGATCCTCTAACAGATACTCAATTTTACGATGCCACAGATCGTAATTTCTTTCATTGAGTTTATCTCCTCGAGTCAGATCAGTGACAATGCTTTTGGAAGCAGCCATAAAAATCTAGGACAAAAAACACATAGCGATACATGAGTTCTAGCATAAAATACAATGAGCTACAATAGTCATAAAAAACAGACTTAATAGCTATGGCATTCAGACCAAAGGAAAACATAAAGCATTCGATCAAATCTTCATGAAATGGTTAATAAAGCCATTTTACTAATCTAGATATTGAGCTCCATCATGATTTAATGACCCCTAAAAAAACATTTAAATCATCGCAAATCAGCAAATAAAGAAAGTATTGCCTCCGGTTGCAAGGTGGTTTACACAAAACACTTCTACCTTGCAACTCCCACTAGGCATGTAGATTCCAAAAAAACGTTTCCTTTCAAAAAAAATCAATCAAGATCACACCGAAATCAATTGCTACATTACTTTCATATCAAGCTAAGGATCCCCCATAGGGATTTAGCCTCTTAGACGGGAACCTGCATGAGCCTTATAGCAATAATATCGCAATAAAAAATAAAGGTGCCCCTCATCTCCTTAGGCCAGTAAACAGTCCACAATCCATAATTTTTACAGTCCATAAATATTACAGCCCATTGCGATATCTATTGCAAATGGAAATGAATGAATGAAATTACGCTCAACTCTCAATAAGGCAGTAAATAAAATCAGCAACCATTCATCCATACAAGCACAATCTTTCCATACGTTAGCACAATCCGACGTATGAAAAAAATACCATAAAGTGTGCACCTCTTTCACACAAGAAGGAAGTAATGCATAAGGAAACAATGCATGTATGGTGCACGAATATTGGCAAAAAATGTGTTAGGTAATAACAACCAATCTCCACATCTTCTTTCCCTAATCAATATAATCATGATAACATAAAAAATTATCCTACTTTTATTAGGAAAGAAAAAATTCCAAATTCTTTGGTGGAGAGCAACACATATTTGTGCATCAAAGGAACGCATTCAAAAAATACTTTTAAGGCAATAAAACTCCAGCCCATAATATCCTCTCAAAAATTTCAGAATTTGCCAATCTTTCCTTAATCAATATAAGCATGCAATCAACAATAATTATGCTACTTGTCTTGGAAAGAAAAATTCGAAATTCTTTGGTGGAGGGCAATACATATATGCACATTTGATGAAAAGGAAATATTTCAAATGAAATGCATGCAATCATTCCAAAAGAAACACATAGCCGAATGTTAGCAACAAACATGTACATAATTCGGTAATCATCATCTAATTCGGCAATCATCTAGATGCATGCATATATGATCAAAAATTGCACACACATGAATAAGGCAACAACCTTCTATCCTTAGATGCATAAACAAGAGTTTTGAAAGACAAAAATGATACATAATCCGAAATATATGATCACATCATGAGATATATGCAATATCCAACTCTTGTAACAAAAATCATCATCTTTCTCTTTAACATACATGCGCATAAAATCAGAGAAAAATAAAATCTAGCTGCATGCTTGAAGGATGGAATACACATTATGCGCAATAATCATAGATGAACATGTAACCCTAGGCACATGCATATCAAGAAAACTACATTATGCGCAAGAATGAAGCATCCATATTCAACTCTAGATGCATGATGAGGAAAATATGCCATCAAACCGTAGCCGCATAGTCAAGTAATCCAAAAAAACATGTACTCGGGTGAGGAGCAAAAAAACGACCATCAAACACTAGGTACATCAAAAACAATTCGAAAAATGATACATGCACAAGGTGAGGAAATCAACCATCAAACCGTAGGTGCAAGATCAACATAGAATTCAAAAAAAAACATGCGCATGGGTGAGGAGATTTGCCATCAAACCCTAGGTGCATGAATGGAGAGAAAGAAAAATAGCAACAACATATGTATCCAATTTTTCTTTCTAAGAATCACCGAAACTATCTCAACTCAAATGAAATAAAGAAAGGTGCCCCAAAACCAAAAACTCGGAGATGCCCAAGATGGCTCTGATACCAATGTTATCAAACTACGATTTAGTCTACAGGTTCGGATTTACCTTTGGTGGAGAGAACATGTGGCAGTGGAAGAAGAATCGACGATCACCTCACGGAGTCTTCTTGGGCACCGGCCGGTCTTCTACTCTCTTGGAGAAGAAGAACAAATCCACAACCCAAGAGTCCTACTTGGTGGAAGGGACGGATTTGAGGGAGAGGGAGGTGGCGGCTAGGTTAGGGTGGAGGCTAGGGTTTTGCACATGAGATCAATCTCTCCAATGGGAGGCTCCTCTCCTTATATAGATGGCTCCACCCTAAACCCTAAATGTGTAGTCCAATAGGGACGTGCCATGTGTCAGTGCTTTGGGCAAATATCTTATTAATCCTAGATTAATCCAATAGGAGCAAGAGGGGTCGAAGGGAAATCGGTGACCGCATAAGCTCCCAACAGTGGATGGCAGCCCCAAACGGTGGGAGCTCCTCTACAATTTGATTTGCGCAATGATAGGAGCTGAAGTAGCGGTAAATCGGGAAAAAATCACATATCAGTCAATGAAAAGTGTTAAGCATCTAGCCTATTGGTACAGTGTGGGGGAACCAAACACACCCTAAATATATCAGTTTAATAATTTAACTTTTATGTATTAGTAGAGACATTCTTAGATAAAATCTGAATCGTGCGTTACGTAAAAATAATATTTAAGTTGAATATAAAAGTAAATCTAAATTTCTAAAGGGATAAAATGAGCTGAAAGAAGTGGAACAAATGGGTATTAGTACGTGGTATTTCTTGGATTGTTCAAGTCGAAAGTCCAACAGTTAACACGCACTTTGATTTTTTTTCTTTCACTATTTAATGTTGAAACATTCGCATGTCATGTGTTTGTTCAAAACAAACAATTTCGTAATTCTTTAATTTAAACAATGATTTCGTGAAAGGCAAATTACATGCATTGCATATAGCAGTGTAAACTCCGAAATACAGTTTTTACTATTGTGAAATGAAAAGACATGGAGATTTGGGGGAGAATAATGAAGATTTTTCATTGTTGACTCATAAACAATATAATGAGTCTCTATATATAAACAAGAGACATAGATGTTACAATGCAATAACAAGCTAATGAATAAGATATATAATATGCATCAATGAGGGAATTATATTGTATTTAAATGTGGAGGTTACAAGAAGTTGTAATACCAAGAGACAAGGTGACTCATCCATATAATATATTTGTTATTTGATAACACTCTCCCTTGGATGATCACCGTTTGTTATACGTATTTTCACTCTGCCTCGTTAAAAACCTTGCCAAGTAAAACTCTGTGGGACAAAAACTTGGTGAAGGAAAAAAGAGTGCAGAGCGTATAATTCTCCCCCTCAATTAATATACATTTAAAAATTCTTTTAAATAATATGACGTTATGTTCATATCTCGTTAAAAACATTGCTATAAAAACACAGTGGGAAAATAGCTAAGGGAAAAAGAGTACGTGACATAAGTTAACACAATTGCGCAAGTTGTCTCATTAAAAACTTTGTCAAGTAAAACTCTTTGTGACAAAAACTTGGGACAGGGAAAAAGAGTAGAGCTACAAGCCATCTGGGCTTTGTCCTTAAGGAATAATCGTAGTTCAGGGATGATAATTAGAAATCTACTCCCCTGATACGTAGTTCACCAACTTGCATAAAGATTGCAACGACTCCAAAATAACACAAAATAATTTATGATTTTTTGTTATTTTGGATTAGACATGTAGGAATCATCACTGAAGAAAAGCTTCATCTCATAAATATAGTAAGTAGATATTGATAATTCTATGTGAACTTTCCTTGTATAATATCTCACTACTACAGAAAAGGGAATATACGTCGGATGTACGAGGGTATATACGTCGTATATAAGCACTCCCAGATCCGACGTCTATGTGTGCATTGTCTATACATAGACGTCGGTCGTGATAAATCCGACATCTATACTTAAAGAATAGACGTCCGTGCAATAACAGACGACGTCTATTGGTAAAGAATAGACGTCGGCTGCTACATACAACCGACATCTATTCCTTTCTTCAGATGAATAAACGTCGGCTAATACAAACAGCCGACGTCTATTCTTAAACCTGGACAAAAAAAATAGTCAGTAAATAGTTGAATCATTGTAACAATTCTCTTCTGAAGAATGTTCGAACTGCATATCGAAAATAGTTGACTATTCTCCATGTATGATCACTCTCGATCGCTAAATCTAATCAATTTTAAGCTTTAATCTCTACGTAAACAATCAAAGATGCGGCGGAATAAACAAACAAACAAGTAGAGAAAATGCAAAGCAAACCACATATAAGTCGGGTGTTTTTATAGAGGTTCAACCTCCCACCTACTTCCTCTCTTGCTAGCTCCGCCTACGTCTTCATTATCAATCTCGTTCTGGGCCGAGATTAAACTTTTACACCACAAGTCTCGCGAACAATCCTCGCCGAGCTTGATTTCTTCCTCTCACAACCAGAGAGGGAACACTTCGGGCTTTCACCAAACTCCTTGCTTCTTGACAGACAATTGTTGAGTGGAACAGTCACTCTCTAACTTGAGCACACTTAGAGTATGATTAGATTTTATCTAAAGTGTGGAAAGTTTGGCTTGGATAGTAGGATTGGGGATTCAAGGTTTGGGAGCTTTCTCTTAGATGTATATGATAATATGGAGTGTAAGAGCTGACGAATTTTATCTTGGTAACATCTATTTATAAGCTCCTAAGGGGTTATAGCCGTTGGAATTAATAAGGTAATGGTTTGTGTAAGTACCACAAAATAGAAAAGTACAAGGAACAGTTTTGGGCATGTTCGGTCGACTGAAACGGTTTGTCCAGACAAGGAGTCCAGAACGGTCCAGAAATAAATGGTCGACCAAACAAGGGGTGGTCGAACGAACATGGCTATAACTTAAGTGAATGGTCGAACCAAAAGTGGGACGGTCGACTGATTAGGCAAGCCAGAATTATTGTCCAGGAAATTCCAGGGACAAACGATCAAACAAAATGGTTGATTCGGTCGACCGATAAAAACTGGCACTAAGGGGTTCAAGAGATGTCTATGTTTGGTCGACCGAACTAGGTCCACGGTGGACTTGTGGCCACTTGTATTTTTGGGGTATGGATAAAAATGTGAATACGACTGTTGGTATAATATGACAAGTCTAACGGTCAAATGACACGTGTAGACGGTCGAACAAAAAACTCAAAACGGTCAACCAATTTAACACTATTGGCTAACAGATTAACTTATCCAATCAGTCAACCAATTTAACACTATTGGCTAACAGATTAACTCAGACAGTTCAAGTTTAGGTTTAAGTGTTTTCCGGTCTAAGTTTGGGTGACCTATTGAAGTCCAAATGATCTGATATTTTGTGTGTGGCTTCTACAAGGAACCTAGTGTGGATGTGATTAGTTATTTACTCTAGTATGCTCAAGTATACACAAGTTCGTAAGACTCAAAAGAAATACATAATTAGAAGTCGTCAAAAAGCTTGATTACATGTCTTGACTTGGATTCCTTTCTTCCTTGAGTCTTGTTATCTTGTAGATGTTAGCACAAAGCAATATATATGATATGCAATATGTGTGCTATACTACATTGATTATTATTATTAGGTTGATTAAATCAACAAAACATGGATTAAGGCCAAAAAGGCAACAATCTCCCCCTTTTTGATGATGGCAACCTATATCTTAATTACTTGAAATTTAGAGATGTAAACAATGCATAAAAATGCTCCCCTTATGAGTGTGCATAGTTTTTGTTCAATTTTCAAGTAAATTTCAAGTTAACCCCTAATATTCTCTCCCCCTTTGACATCTATCAAAAATAAGATTTTTCAATGAATTCATTCTTTCCCCCAAAGTTCTTGTAATGAAGTTGCCCCCCCCCCCTTAATTTTTCACTTCATTATCCTTTCAAGATAAAGATTTTCATTAAGCTCCCCCTGTCAATATGGTTGATTCTATTATTAAGCTCAATTTTCTCCCTTTTTTGACATCAAACAAATATGAGCATATAAGCATGTGATGTTGTACACCCAAATATATAAGCTATGCAATATTAGCATTGAAATTTCATATTTGGAACCAAGTCTATTAAGCTTAGGAGGATAAATGAATGTTTCCCAAATTATATTCCTCAAAAGTGGTTCCAATTCTCCTTTCGATAGTGCAACCAGCTTTGAATCGACTTTCCAAGCTTGCCTGATCACTACCGATCTCCCATCCTTCTTCAAATACCTACAAGTGTAGATCGAGGTACCCAAACAACTTTGGGTCCTTGAACTTTAGCTTTAGGAGTCCAAACCATTTTGGTTTTGGGAACCCACACACATGAGGAACTTTGATTAACAAACAAATGATTGCCATTTAAAGTAGTATGAGATACATGGTTTTTCAATTTGGCATTATATCCTATATAATTTTTATCTAGTGATTGTGTTTGACTACCTAGAAGCATGTCAAGCATTATTGTTCCATTAGTGAACCTTTCTAGATCTTTTCTTAATTGCACATTACAAGTTCTAAGATCTAGTTGTTCATCATGTATAGGTGTTGCTTTTAGACTGGCAAGTTCTAATGCATGTTTTTCATGTCTAACATTAACCTAATTTTTCTCATTCATGATCATTTCAATTTGGTATTGGAGATCATTTATTTTCTTTCTAGCATTCTTTTTCTTTACACAAATGATCTCATATTGTTTAACTAAATCATGAAATGCATTTTGAAACTCATCATGTGTATATGAATCATCATTAGAATTAGATTTGGAGTTATCACTAGATTATGATATAGTTGAACAAGAAATTAATCTAGTAGAGCAAGAGTTAGAATCTACCTCACTTTGTTTGGTCTCACTTTTATAGAGGTTCGGCCTCCCACCTACTTCCTCTCTTGTAAGCTTCGCTCGACTTCGCGAGCTCCTCCTACGTCTTCATTATCAATCTCGTTCCGGGCCGAGACTAAACCTTTACACCACAAGTCTAGCTAACAATCCTCGCCGAGCTTGATTTCTTCCTCACACAAGCCGAGAGGGAACACTTGCTGTTTTCACCGAACAGCTTGCTTCTTGACAAACATTTGTTGAGTGGAACAATCACTCTCTAAGTTGAGCACACTTAGAGTACGATTGGAATTGATCTAAAGTGTTGAAAGTTTGGCTTCGGGTGTAGGATTGCGGATTCAAGGTTTGGGAGCTTTCTCTTAGATGTATATGACAATATGGAGTGTAAGAGCTGACGAATTGTGTCTTGGTAACATCTATTTATAAGATGTTAAGGGGTTATAGTCTTTGGGATTAATAAGGTAAAGGTTTGTGTATGTACCACAAAATAGAAAAGTACAGGGAACAATTTTGGGCATGTTCAGTCAACTGAAACAGGTCAAACGGTTGACTGGAGTCTGTCCAGACAAGGAGTCCAAAATAGTCCAGAAATAAACAGTCGACCAAAAAAGGGGCAGTCAAACGAACAGGGTTATAACTTAAATGAACGGTTGATTGATCATTTTATATTAACCGCAAGTGCACGGCCGCGTTGAAGCAGTGGCAAATACGGGTTGTCCACTAGGAGGTGTGTCGACACTTGGTTTGTGCGAAGGCGAGAGGTAAAAGGAGGGAAAGATGTATTACACTACACTACACTAAGGTGCAAATGGAAATGAAAGAAAAGCAAGAAAACTAAACCCCAAAGGGGGTAGAGAAATAATGTGAACATAAAGAAGTGTGTGTGTGTTCATTAAGCTTCTCACAACATGTAGTGCATGAAATCATAAAACTACATCCAACTTTGCCTCCACATGAATTAAGATAAGACTACATCATTAAAACATACAAGACAATAATTGAAATGAAGCTACATGAAGTCAAGTATAAAGACTGGACCCTACTATGCCTCATGATGAATTAAGATAAGACTATATAATTAAAACATACAAGACATTAGCTAAGGTAAAGGAAACAAGAGCACATACACTACAAATTGTGTTTCCAATATTAACTTCATCCATATCCTAACCTTATTATTCCCCATAAAATAGGTCCACTAATCAAAGCATAAGCTAAGCTTCATTCAAGAGCATTAGCATATCAAAGATAAGAGTGAAAACCCATTAGATGGTTTTGGAAATCATATAAATATAACACACACTTAATACACTACATGATTATATCACATATTTCTCCACCTCCCAAATGGGGATGGAACTACTCACACATATTTAAACTAACTACTCTAATAAAATGAAGCATTATACTGAAATGAAACTATACTAATCAAGCAAGAAATATTAAAGAAGCATCAAACTAAACAAGCACCAAAGCAAACACATTAAAGGAAATTAACTAAGCAAGAATTAACAAGCTAATGAAAACATCTATTATTAACTCACTCAAATTACAAGCAGCTCTTCCTCCCCCAGAGTTTCGCTTCAAGGCTTCACTCTTAGTAGGGAAGATGCCACCAAAGAGAGAGATAGATACAATGGAAGGTGAAGAGTTTTATTTATAAGCATGTAAAAAGCTAATCCGGGACAATCCCCCGATGTGGGACTAAACCAATACCAAAAATAGCCTAAACACACATTAATACAAGTCCAGGAGAAAGCTTAACGGATCTGGGCTGATCCAGACCGCCAATTGGCGGCCTATAATATTCAGATCTGATTGGTTTTGGTTGTGGGCTTTTCTTGGAGTGTTTCTTGGTCTTGGATGCATCTACTTGGTTTGTTGGAGCTCCAACCCGAATCGAATTGACAAAATACTCCCAATGATGGTGTGGAGTTTCCTGTTTTGCTCTTAGGTCCTTCTGTCTTATGTTCAGGTCCTTCTCCCTTGCATCTTAGTCCCCAGGTCTCACAATTAAGTCTTTTTTCCAGCTTTTGGGTCCTTTAATGGCTCTTCTCTTCAAACCTCTTTGTTCCTAAAAAACTAAACAAACAACTCGTCACGTAGCATTGCTTAGGTGTAAGATTACGGATATAAGATACAAATATGAGCATGAAATGATGTCAATCAAATACCCCCACACCTAAGTTTTTGCTAGTCCCGAACAAAACAAAGAAAGAGAAAAGCAAACGAGAAATAAGGAATCCTAACTCACTTTCGTAGGAATCACGGTTGCACTTAGCACGTGCAACAAGCCCTTAAACCTCCTTGTTGCCAAGAAGGAGCAGTGTTGTCTCCTAGGGGTAATCAGTCCACACCTAGTCTAATAAATCATTCGTGCAAGTTAAATAAGGAATTAAGTGAAAGACATGGACAACCTCAACATCCTCAAGTGATACAAAGTGTAAGGTCCATTAAGGTTCTTATTTGCATTACCATTTTTTTTCATTTTGTTTCTTTTCACTTTTTTTTTCTTTTTTCTTTTTATTAGTTGGAGCTTCATTCTCCCAGGGTCAGGTTTCGTGCATCATTGCCCATGAGGACTTACACTATCACGTACACCTTTCCCCAAATCTCCACATAGGGCAATCCCTACCACCCGTGTAATGGGAGTTCGGTCGGCGCATCCCAAGTCAGATGACTCGAAAGCACCAGGCACAAAGTCCCCTCAGACCTACTTTCCTGAGTGATAGGAGCCGTGCGAGAAGAGAGAACACCTACTCACTTATTTCTTATCTACACATGAACCAAAACCCCTACACTTAATGTCTCACAACAAGATTTAAAGGGTCCTTCACTACAACAAACTTCCTAAATTAACAAACACGAATTATTGACTCGCTAGGTTCAGGGTGGACTTCTTTGAATGTTGGAGCACTGAAACCCTATGATTACTCACCCCCAAGGGAATACTGGGGTGCATCCTAACGACTGGATAAATCCTAAAGCCACAGTACTAGATGTCCTAATGCATCAAGTTCAAGAAAATTTTGGGAGCTTTCTTTTTACTTTGCCTCTCAACGGTTTTGCACATGCTAAACACATGCAAAACCCACAAAACATTTTCTTTCGAAAACACATGAAGATTTTGAAAGAAATGTGAAAATTTTGAAGCACTAGGCAAGCAAAAGAAGACAAGTCACCCAAGGATCATGACAAGCAGATATATCGATATTAAATGCAACACACTAACATGACCCTAATAATGCACCCAAAAGATAAGAAAATCAAAGTAAAAAGACTCAACTATGTACACACGTAAAACACCCCCCACACCTACTTCAAGCATTGTCCTCAATGAATGTGAGCAAGATACTACATGGATTTATGCATGAAAAAGGAGAGATCCCACCAACATAAAGTACAAAGGGAAGTTCAAGGTCATGTTGATGGACACAAACCCGAATTCCCTCAAAACCTGTGAGATGCTAAAGAAAGGATGCAAATACGTGAAAGAAATGGAGCCCAAATACACAAAGGTTGGGGCTCACAACAATCGATGCTAACTGAAGGAGTCCTTTTTTTTAACAATGTACAAAAAATGGGCTCCCATCTTCATATGTCAAGGGGACATCAAATGGGAACCCGCCATCTCTCGAGCCAAAAATGCACATGCATGGGCTCGCGACATACAAATCAGAATTGCTTGACCACCTGATACCCTTATAAGTGTTGTGGTTGTTTGATGCCTCTTGAGAGTGAGCAAGATAGGAGGAATGAATGAGAGGTGAACCTCTATCAGGTTGAAGGGTATCAGGTGGTTGATTCTTAGCCCACATGGGGTCCTCAGCAGATACAGAATGAAGATCATGTGGCCCAGAGGCCATAAAAATGGTATCTTGTGGCTCAAAAGCCACATGATCGAAAGGATGTGGCTCAAGGGCCACATGATACAAAAGAAGTGGCTCACGGGCCACATGATCAGAAGAATGTGGATCAAGGGCCACGAGATCAAAAGGATGTGGCTCAAGGGCCACAAGATCAAAAGGATGTGGCATTGAGGCCACATGATCAGAACATAAGGCACCTTCTTGTGCCAGCCCAGGTGAAACATCTTCACCACCTTCAGGATCTTCATCGAACAATTCCCTAAAGTACTTGAAGGTGCCCTCAACTTCAATTTCATCCTAACCCTGGATAAGGTTGAGCCCAACAGGGTCATTGAAGGCACCTGGCTTCTTGCCGATGGTGAAGATGTTGAAATCAGCGCATTGACTACCATAAGTCAAGTGCATCAGACCATTGCGACAATTGATCAATGCATTGGAAGTCGCAAGGAATGGTCGCCCCAGAATGACAGGAATTTGCCCAAGTGGGTTTGGCACAGGTTCAGTATCCAAGACAAAGAAGTCGACTGGATAAATGAACTCTCCCACTTCTATCAGCACATCTTCCACCACACCCCTCAGTTTCTTCATAGACCTATCAGCCAATTCAAGAGTGGTTTTTGTTTGTTTGAGGTCTCCAAGACCAAGGTGGACATAGACAGAATATGGAAGAAGATTAACAGATGCACCAAGGTCTAATAAGGCTCCATGTATGGGCACATCACCAATCACACAAGAGATAGTAGGACAGCCAGGGTCCTTGTACTTGACTTGCATGGGTTGTGCCAACAATGAACTCACGTTAGCCGTAAGAAAAGCATTCTTTGGAACATGAGTTTTTCTCTTCTTGGTGCATTAGTCCTTGAGAACCTTGGTATAAGGTGGCATTTGCTGAATCACCTCCAACAGAGGGATGTTCACCTTAACTTGCCTAAACATCTCAAGCATCTTGTCATGCTGATCAGAGGTTTTCTTTTTAAGGTGCTCAGGGAATGATGCCTTCGGGGCATAAGGATGCGAAGGAACCCCAGAATTCTGGTCCAAAGAAACATGAGTGGGGACCTCAGAATCTGGTTCCTTCGACACAAGAGGAGACAAGGGGACCTCAGGGTTTGGCCCCTTTGTCGAAGGAAATGTAGAAAGAACCTCAGGATCTGGCTCCTTCCTGAAAGTATTTATGGAGGGAGCCTAAGGATCCGGCTCCCTCAAAGATGGTGATGACAAAGAAGGCACCCCAATGTGGTTATCCACCTCCTTACCAGACCTCAAAGTATGAATCACATTAATATGATGGGTCGGTTCAGAAGTAGCATGAGGTAAAGGTGTCCTTCCTTGAGAATGGGCACCCCGAAAATTCTCCTCAGGTTGACTCGGGAACTGACCCTTCTCGCGTTCATGGAGTTGATGAGCCAACTTGCTAACTTGCATTTCGAAAGCCTTGACTGTACTTTGCAACGCTTGAAGGGTCGGATCACAAGAAGGGTCCTTGGGGTCAACCCGCTGGGGGGGTGGAGTCTGGTTGGAATAACCCGACGATGACGCATGAGCAGGTTGGTAATTATGGTGCTGAGACCTTTGATGTGGGGGTTGGTAGGTCGCCGATGGGCGTGGGGGTTGATAAGGTGGAGGTTGAGGTTGAGCGTGCGAGCTCTGACCTTGACCCCCACTAGGCCCCCAAGAGAAGTTAGGATGGTTACGCCATCCCGGGTTGTAGGAGTGACTGTACGGGTCATTACAGGGCCTCTGTTGATACATCGCATTTGCATGCTCAGTATCCCTTGGAGCGTAAGCACATTCCAAGTCAGCATGGCCCGTAAGTCCACACCTACCACACCCGGGAGTAGCAACCTGGGCTACAGGAGCTCGGTCCAACTCTAAACTCTCAATCCTACGCATGAGAGCAGCCATTTTCTCCTCAGACGCGATCGATGACTCAACTTGATAAGATCCAGCTCGACCAGAAGACCTGGCGGTTGGTGGCTCTCTCATGGTATCCCACTCGAAGGTACGTTCAGCCATAGACTTAAAAGTATCCCATGCCTCCTCGATGGGTTTCATTTGGAAGTCACCCTGACACATCGACTCCAACAATGTGCGGATGTTGTAGTTGATGCCCTCATAAACAATTTGGCACAGCTGCCATAACTCAAATCCATGATGAGGGCACTGCTGGAGAAGGTCCTTGAACCTCTCAAAGAAACCATGAAACGATTCAGTCTCGGTCTGATACATTTGATGTATTTGGTGTCGTATCTGTTGAGTTTTCCTTTGAGGGAAAAATCTCTTCAGAAAGATGGTCACAAAGTCATCCCATGACCGAATCGAGCTCGCCGGGATGCTATACATCCATTTCTTCGCATTATCCTTCAATGTGAAAGAAATCATCCTCAACCGGACTGAATCCTCGTCAAGTTGTTGAAGCTTGAACATGGAGCATACTTCCTCGAATTCGCGTATAAAGATATACGGATCCTCCTTATTGGCAGTAAAGGTTGGAAGCATGCTCACATATTGAGGTTTCAGCTCATAGTTGTTCCCGCGAGCAGGGGGAACAACTATGCAAGAGGGCTACACGGCCCGAACAGGATGGGTCCGCTCCCACAAAGTCATCGGTCTATCATGTCGAGCTAAAGGTGGTGGTGCACCAAGAACTCGATCCTGACCGAATCTCCCTTCCTCTCGAGTCAGAGGAGGAGGACAAGGAGGTCTATGTGGTGGCGGAAGCGGACCGAGGTATTCCATGTATGGAACCCGGTCTCCCTCACCACCACGAGACGACTCGGCCTCTTGCTCCAAAGGAGCACAAGGCGGAGATGGTCGATCACCAAGACTGTCCATCTCAAAAATATGCACTCTCTCGAGTCGAGCGCTCTCAGCAGAACGAGCCCAACCTCGCATAAAAATGCTCGACTCGACTCTAAACAACACACGACAGAAGGTGTACTAGAGGAGGAGACTATACGTATAGAATAGATGAGGAGAGGACTCAGGTGAGGAGGGAAGAATCCCTAGAGCTAGCGTGGGTAGTGGGATCAGGAACAAGCCTAACTAGCAAGCACGACTCAAACAATGTAAGGCAATGGGTCCTTAGGCTAGACGACGCCTAACTTCTAGGTCACTAGCCTCGACACGCCTCACCTCCCTACAATGAGGACCACAATGCCCAACAAGTGATACCAGATCCGAAGATCCAGTACCTCCTACTATCAACAAGGTAGGCAACGCCGATCAGGTCATGATGGTCTCAACTAGATTACTCTCCTAGTGCACCCGCAATCCTAGGGCCAATGTCTACTTGCTTTTAGTTAAGGCTTTATTAAGAGCGATTCTTGGGGCCAAGGAAAGGGTGATGAAATCCCCCACCTTATCTTTTATGGGACAACCCCTCCTTAATAGTGTTTTGATCCTAAATCTAGCAATCAATCGCTCCAATCAAACGCTTGCTCACTCTTGTCCTGATGTAATTCCTACTAACTTATGCATGGGCATACGAGATGAATGAATGAGTGTAGGAAATTGCATACCTCACGCCAGCGCTCAACAACTAAATATAATGCTAAAAGAAAAGACAACTATATGCCTAAGTCAATACATGATGCGTGACTTAAACAAGTAAGAACGTCTAGTCTTTTGCTTTGGATTTTAGGGCCAAGTTGATTAATGGGGAAGTGATTAATGATCTGGGAGCAAGCGAGTAGTCATAGCATGCAAAATAGGGCTCCCAAATAACACAAATTACAGAACTAACTACCAACAAAAATTTGAGAGCACGAAACCCTCACGAGGACGCCAATTGGCGGTCTCCAACCGCTGATTGGCGGTCCTTTTAGAGCTTCTGTTCCTCAAAAATTTTCAGTAGCCTCCCCTTGATCTGATGGTTCCCTGAAACTAAGAAAAACTGGAAACAAAAAATTAAAAACCCCTCGAATCGTCCAAACCAACGTCTGAACAGCGCACCTCCCCGGCAACGGCGCCAAAAACTTGATTGATCGTTTTATATTAACCGCAAGTGCACGGCTGCATTGAAGCGGTGGCAAATACGGGTCGTCCACTGGGAGGTGTGTCAACGCTTGGTTTGTGCGAAGGCGAGAGATAAAAGAAGGAGAGAAAGATGTATTACACTACACTAAGGTGCAAATGGAAATGGAAGAAAAGCAAGAAAACTAAACCCCAAAGGGGGTAGAGAAATAATGTGAACATAAAGAAGTGTGTGTGTGTGTGTGTGTTCACTAAGCTCCTCACAACATGTAGTGCATAAAATCATAAAACTACATCCAACTTTGCCTCCACATGAATTAAGATAAGACTACATCATTAAAACATACAAGACAATAATTGGAATGAAGCAACATGAACTCAAGTATAAAGACTAGACCCTACTATGCCTCCACATGAATTAAGATAAGACTATATCATTAAAACATACAAGACATTAGCTAAGGTAAAGGCAACAAGAGAAAATACACTCCAAATTTTGTTTCCAATATTAACTTCATCCATATCCTAACATTATCATTCCCCATAAAATAGGTCCACTAATCAAAGCATAAGCTAAGCTTCATTCAAGAGCATTAGCATATCAAAGATAAGAGTGAAAACCCATTAGATGGTTATGGAAATCATATAAAGCTCAAGGGATAAAGATAATACACACTTAATACACTACATGATTATATCACATATTTCTCCACCCCCCCCCCCAAATGGGGATGGAACTACTCACACATATTTAAACTAACTACTCTAATAAAATAAAGCATTATACTGAAATGAAACTATACTAATCAAGCAAGAAATATTAAAGAAGCATAAAACTAAACAAGCACCAAAGCAAACACATTAAAGGAAATTAACTAAGCAAGAGTTAACAAGCTAATGAAAACATCTATTATTAACTCACTCAAATTACAAGCAGCTCTTCCTCCACCAGAGTTTTGCTTCAAGGCTTCACTCTTAGTAGGGAAGATGCCACCAAAGAGAGAGATGGATACAATGGAAGGTGAAGAGTTCTATTTATAAGCATTGAAAAAGCTAATCCGGGACAATCCCCTGATGTGGGACTAAACCAATACCAAAAATAGCCTAAACACACATTAATACAAGTCCAAGAGAAAGGTTAGCGGATCTGGGCTGATCCAGACTGCCAATTGGCGGCCTATAATATTCAGATCCGATTGGTTTTGGTTGTGGGCTTTTCTTGGAGTGTTTCTTGGTCTTGGATGCATCTACTTGGTTAATTGGAGCTCCGACCCGAATCGAATTGACAAAATACTCCCAATGATGGTGTGGAGTTTCCTGTTTTGCTCTTAGGTCCTTCTGTCTTGCGTTCAGGTCCTTCTCACTTGCATCTTAGTCCCCAGGTCTCACAATTAAGTCCTTTTTCCAGCTTTTGAGTCCTTTCATGGCTCTTCTCTTCAAACCTCTTTATTCCTGAAAACTAAAAATAAAACTCGTCACGTAGCATTGCTTAGTTGTAAGATAATGGATGTAAGATACAAATGTGAGCATGAAATGATGTCAATCAACGGTCGAACCAAAAGTGGGACGGTCGACTGATCCTACAATCTAGAATTATTGTCCGGGAAAGTCCAGGGACAAACGGTCGAACAAAATGGTTGATTCAGTCGACCGATAAAAACCGGCACTACGGGGTTCAAGAGATGTCTATGTTCGGTCGACCGAACTAGGTCCACGGTCGACCGGTTGTCATGATTTCGGATTGAATAATGCATCTTGTTCGGATTTTGTGGGTATATCCGCTGAAAACCCTCAGGAGACAACACTCCTCCTCCTTGGCAACAAAGAGGTTTAACGGCTTGTTGCACGTGCTAAGTGCAACCGTGATTCCTACGAAAGTGAGTTAGGATTTCTTGTTTCTCGTTTGCTTTTCTCTTTCTTCGTTTTGCTCGAGACTAGCAAAAACTTAGGTGTGGGGGTATTTGATTGACATCATTTCATGCTTATATTTGTACCTTATATCCATTATCTTACACCTAAGCAATGCTACGTGACGAGTTTTATGTTTAGTTTTCAGAAATAAAGAGGTTTGAAGAGAAGAGCCATGAAAGGACCCAAAAGCAGGAAAAAGGACCTAATTGTGAGACCTGGGGACCAAGATGCAAGGGAGAAGGACCTGATCGTAAGACAGAAGGACCTAAGAGCAAAACAGGAAACTCCACACCATCATGAGGAGTATTTTGTCAATTCGATTCGGGTCGGAGCTCCACTAAACAAGTTAGATGCATCCAAGACCAAGAAACACACCAAGGAAAGCCCACCAGAAGACCCAGACGGATCTGGGCTTTATAGGCCGCCAATTGGCGGTCTGGATCATGCAAGATCCGCCCCAACTTCTCCTGGACTTGTATTAGTGTTCGTTTAGGCTATTTTTGGTATTGGTTTAGTCCCACATCGGGGGATTGTCCCCGATTAGCTTTTTCCATGCTTATAAATAGAACTCTTCACCTTCCATTGTAATGACCCATTGCTTGGTGGCATTCTCTCTACTAAGGAGTGAGCCTTGAAGCAAAAACTCAAGGTGGAGATGAATGCTACCTTCAATGTGAGTCATTTGTTAATAAAATAATTCTTCTACTTTCTTTCAATCTTGTCTTTTAATTTGTGCATGTTTGTTTAGTCTTTCCTTTCCTTTTATGTATCTTTAATGCTTCTTGCCTTCTTAGTTAACTTTCATTTCAGTATTATGCTTTCTTTTGCTAATATAGTTAGTGTAATGAGTAGTGAGTAGTTCCATCCCCATTTGGGGGTGGTGAAATATGTGATATAATAATGTAGTGTATTAAGTGTGTGTTATCTTTATCCCTTGAGCTTTATATGATTTCCATAACCATCTAATGGGTTTTCACTCTTATCTTTGATATGCTAATGCTCTTGAATGAAGCTTAGCTTATGCTTTGATTAGTGGACCTATTCTATGGGGAATGATAAGGTTAGGATATGGATGAAGTTAATATTGGAAACACAATTTGTAGTGTATGTGCTCTTGTTGCCTTTACCTTAGCTAATGTCTTGTATGTTTTAATGATGTAGTGAAATCTTAATTCATGTAGAGGCATAGTAGGGTATAGTCTTTATACTTGAGTTCATGTAGCTTCATTCCAATTATTGTCTTGTATGTTTTAATGATGTAGTCTTATCTTAATTCATGTAGAGGCAAAGTTGGATGTAGTTTTATGATTTCATGCACTACATGTTGTGAGGAGCTTAATGAACACACACACACTTCTTTATGTTCACATTATTTCTCTACCCCCTTTGGGGCTTAGTTTATTGCTTATTTTCATTTCCTTTTTGCATCTTAGTGTAGTTTAGTGTAACCAACCCTTCTCTTCCCTTTCTTTACCTCTCGCCTTCGCACAAACCATGTGTCGACACACCTCCCAGTGGACGACCCGTATTTGCCACCGCTTCAACGCGGCCGTGCACTTGCGGTTAAATATAAAACGATCAATCAATCGCTCTTCAAGGACTTCAAGTATTTTAATATTATCAGGAATATGAATCATGCTGAAATGTCCAATTTAATTTGAGACCACTAAATTTTGGAGGTGGTAATCTATTAATCGTAAATGGGAAACATTTCATTCAATATCGTACAAGTAAAAAAGGGAACATTCATAACATGATGTACATAACATAAAAAAATTATGAATAATATCAACAGGTATGCACATTAATGTATCATGTATAAATTTTAAGATCTCATAATGATCCATATTCAGAGATATTTTATAAATCGATGCTTTGTAACGTGTGCTTCGAGCACATGATCCAAAATACGATGACACATATTGTGATTTTGCAATAATTTATTCTTATGACTTTCAATCACAAGTAATGCATAACACAAGTTATCTCATCTTACGAAAAGATAGAGCTCGTAGATACCTACTTAGGTGAAGAATCTTTTCATTCTTAAGTGGATGGTCGTATGAAATTTCAGCAACATTTGCCATCATATATGTCCTCATTGACCCAATCGGTCATACCATATGTTATTAGAATAAAAATTCATTTGATTCACCAGTGCAACTCTCTTGACCAAGTCACTACGTGTGCAATGACACATCGTTCAAAAGTCATGTAATTTTTATAATAGTATTTTTCCTGCATGACATGATTGTTGTAATATAAAAATATTATTCTTTACTTCAATTGTAGTCTCAATACAAGTCATTTTGGCGATTTGAAACTTAATAAGTTTCTTGAGACACAATATATAAAATGCATCATTTAAAGCTATGTAACAGTAGATATGACTCTTCTGGAGCTTTCTACTAAATTCGTACGACCTTGTACAGTACTTGTTTCAGCTTTTCTCATTATCAAATTAGAGAAATACTTATCTCTTAATATAATGTGCATGACAACACTATACATGATGCATAAATCATCTGTCATGGTCTTAAATCAAATATGAGACTGAAGAATATTCATACTATTCATTTCAAGCCAAATAAAATATTTATTGCAGATAAATTATTTATGCATCTATTACAAAATAAATGATAAGGTTCTTCCAATGACAAAATATAATCAAAATAAGAACCATGCATTAAATCATATCAAGGTCAATTAATTTCAACGTAACTTGGTATAAGTCTTTTAAATAGAGATTTTGCATACCAACTTATTACCATATGCATGTGTACTTTGCCAATTTAAGACGATAATGCAAATACTATCTTTGTTATTAATCCTTATAAGACATATTATTATAATATACATAAATAGTCATGACAAACATAAAAATTCTAAATATTGATATGCTAGCAACATATGCATGTGTGTTATTAATATCTAGAAGAATCTCATCGTAAGTGAATAACAATCACAAGTAGGGAAATATATTGGACTAATGAGATCACTAACCAATATAAAATAGTTTCAACAGAAAATTGCTAGCTCACGAGTCTAGCATTTATCGAGGATCATAAACAAGTATAATGTGCAGATTTAAAACAAAAAATATCATAAACATGACCATGTCATACATGTATCAATAGAGCTTCAATTATTATATGCACATGATGGAATTAGGCTAGTATTTACATATGTATCATCTCCAAAAATCAATAAATCACATTTCATTGATACATTAATTAGTTATCCCAAAAGAAATGTTGCATGCTTAATTTGATGACATATATACTAGTGAATCACAATTCACGAGATAACTACAATTCAACCAGAATAGATAATCTTTAAAATTAACAGAGATCAAACCAAACGTATAAAACACAATTTGTGTTTCTATAAAACACACATAACTAGAATATATTTAATTCGTGGAGAGTTACTTTGACAATCTATTTTGATTGTCGAATTTATATACGAAAAGGACATCAATTATTTTGTTGTTTATCTCATCCACATTCACGTCCACATTCATGGTCACAAAATGATTATACTAGACTTTTGTAAGACTTTTCACACACTCATACATTCACTCAGGCACGAGACTAGATCATGATATTTCTGAAATCATTTTAATGATTGTGAAGCCAAAACACAACATTCAGCTTCTCTTGATTTGATGCTTATTTCTTTTTTTTCCTATCTCATTTGTATTTCCAAGAGCATCAAGATGTATTTCAACATCCAAAATACGACAAGTAAAATTCTTGTCCATTTTATCAAAAGTCGTATATTTAACTTTTGTCAACAATCAAGATGATCAATATCATATAAAAGATTACACAAAATAAAACATATAAAAAGAAACATTTATAGTTTCTAACAAAACAACATGTATTCGGTATGACATATGCACAAATAAATTATGTCATTATCATTGGAATGTCAAGTCGTCTAGTGATCTTCCAAATATATGATCAACTTTTGCAAAACAAAATGATTATAAACATGTATTAATGCATATTTATCAAATAACATACTCATATGAATCTATATTTGTCATGTGCATGATTTAAATTTTACTATCATACGAAAACAAAAGTTAATAGTCCATCATCTAAGATAAACATATAAACATGTAGAACATGATATTTCAAACCAAGATTTTGCAACAACAATTTCTAGACATATATCATCACATTTAATAATATAGTATGAGTATATTCAACAAGTAAACAGATTAATGATATTATAAATTGTAAAAGACTACCTCGAGATGAATACAACCTTATGGACTACCTTAATCAAACAAGGAACAACACGTGTTCATCAAAATGGATATTTGTAATACTTGCAGATGTGATACATCAAAATATCAAAGAAAATTTTGTTTTTGTGGTAATCAAATTTGGTATAATACTCAAGCAATTTTGATTCTTCTCTTAACCATAAACTTACAGGTAATAATCACATGTATGTATCAAACTAGAAATGCACTTTTATTTAACATGGATGTATTACAATTTGTATAAAGATATTAAGCGAGTAAATCTTAACTACAATCGCATGAGATATAAAACATTCCTTGTTTTGCATTCAATTTTTTTCACAAGTGAATATCTCAAATCCGTTCAAAATATTTTCTATAATATGATGGTACATGATGTCAACTCCATAACAATAAATATATGTATACATTTGAAGATATGTTAATGTATTCTTTTATTCTCAAGACAAGAAGAATAGGAAGAAAGAGCATCATATCTTGCTTTAGTACAAGAAACTAACCTCATAATGAAATAGTTCATACATCAAGGCATCATGGATAATGTGTTGTGAAATGAAAAGACATGGAGATTTGGGGGAGAATGATGAAGGGTGATGTATTTCAAGTTATGACTTTCAACTCTATACTTGACATCATGGATAAGAATGACGTCTTATCATGGATTATGGATGTTGAACCCAACCAATTGCCTTTTAAAATATCAATGATTAGAGACAGAAGCATCAAATCACGATAAAGTGGAGGTTGTGATTTTCTTTTGCTGTCAGATTTGTTAAAATGATTTTAAAAGTATTATGATTTAATCTCATGTCTATTTTTGTGGTTGGACAAAACATCGAGTTACTGATCAAAATTTCATGATTTCTCAATCCAATGAAACATGGAAAGAAATAGGTATATATTTAGTAGTGCTTCTAAAATTAAATGATATATCTCATGCAATTTTGCATTGATTCACTTGCTTAGTATAAGTTATATGAATTCTTAGTGTCATGTTGATTAAAAGAGTATTTGTAAAGTGGTTCAACCAAGTGATTATTACTTGTTAATTTTGATGCATCACATGATCATTCACAACTATTACGAGCATTCATCTCGTGAGCACATAATATCCATTTTCATAGATGTATATATATAATACAATGTGCTACATTATAGTACTGGAATTTAAATTATCATGTTACAAAGGATCATTGTTATTGAAAATGAAATGCTTAGATTTTTAGAGCGAATCCAAGGAGATATTTGTGGACCCATTATCCTTCGTGTAGACCATTTCGTTATTTTATGGTATTGATAGATGCATCAACCATATGGTCACACGTTTGCCTTTTATCAATTCGAAATGTGGCATTTGCTAGACTTCTAGCAGAATTAATCAAATTGAGAGCACATTTCCCAGATTATCCTATTAAGAAAATCCGACTTGATAATGTTACAGAATTTACATTCCAAACGTTTAACGATTATTGCATGTCTGTTGGGATCACAATTGAGCATCCTAGGGCTCATGTCCATACAAAAAATGGTCTAGCTGAATCCTTGATTAAGAGATTACAATTAATTGCTAGACTGTTGCTAATGAGATCTAAATTACCATCATCTGCCTGGGGACATGCCATTTTACATGTTGCACTTATAAGAATAAGACCAACTGCTTATCATAAATACTCCCCTTTACAATTGTAATCTCATAGAGAACCAAATCGGTCTCATCTAAAGGTTTTTGGTTGTGGCGTTTATGTGCCAATTGCACCACCACAACGTACAAAGATGGGACCTCAAAGAAGATTAGGAATATATATTGGTTTTGAATCTCCATCAATCATAAAATATTTAGAGTCGTTAACCGGTGATATTTTCACAGCATGATTTACTGATTATCAATTTAATGAGAATGAATTCCCAATCTAAGGGGGAGAAAAACAAAAATTAGAAAACAAAGAAGTGACTTGGAATGCATCATCAATTCTAGACCCTCGAACAGGTCAATGTGAACTTGAATTTCAAACAATTATACATTTACAAAGAATTGCAAATGAGTTGCTTGATGCATTCACTGATACTAAAAGAGCCACTAAGTTGAATATACCTGCTCCAAATGCACCTATTCGGATTGATATTCCTAATGTTACAAATGAATATATTATACGTCAAAAACGTTAAAGATCAATCCATTCCAACTATGCAAATCCACGGAAAAAGAAAGAGCAACATAACGCAGTTGGTGATATTAAAATTATTGAAACCCCTATAGAGGTGATAAGGCAACAACAAATGGACAAGGACAAATTTCCAAAAGAGGTACATGTACCCGACAATGAAAATGATGATGAGATCTCCATCAATTATGTGCACAATGGAAAAAGATGGAACCGAAATAGAACCATTATTGATGAAGATTTCATATATGCTATAGAAAATGATGTGATGAATGTTGAATATTGTGAGTCAAAATCAATTGAAGAGTGTCGACACAGAAAAGATTGGCCACAATGGAAAAATGCAATTCAAGAAGAATTGAAGTCACTTGAGAAACATCATGTGTTTGGACTTGTAGTTCTGACACCAAATAATGTAAAACTTGTAGAATAAAAGTGGGTATTTGTAATTAAAAGAAATGAGAAAAATGAAATTGTAAGATACAGGGCAAGACTTGTAGCAAGGTTTTACACAAATACCAGGAGTTGACTATGAAGAAATGTATTCATCGGTAGTGAATGCAACAAGTCTTAGATTTTTTGTTAGCCTTGTAATTGGAGAAAAACTTGAAATGCGACTTATGGATGTCGTTACATCTTATTTATATGAATCACTAGATAATGACATTTTCATGAAAATCCCTGAAGGATTAAAACTACCAAGCACATGTGATACAAAACCTCGAGAGAGATATTCTATAAAACTGAAAAGGTCTTTATATGGATTAAAACAATCCGGACGAATGTGGTACAACCGTCTTAGTGAAAGTCTTCTTAAAGAAAGGTTTAAAAATAATTTCATAAGTCCATGTATTTTTATTAGAAAATCAACATCTGGCTTTGTAATTATTGTTGTATATGTTGTTGACATGAATATCATTGGAAACCCTGAAGAGATTGAAAGAACTGCTAAATATTCGAAGAAATGAATTTGAAATGAAACACCTTGGCGTAACTAAATTTTGTCTCGACCTGCAGATCGAGCACTTACCAAATGGAATTTTTATTCATCAATCAAATTATATAGAGAGGACATTAAAATGTTTTTATATGGATAACGCTCATCCATTAAGTTCTCCAATGGTTGTTCATTCCCTTAGTGCTGAAAAGGATCATTTCTGACCTCAAGAGAATGATGAAGACATTCTTGGTGCAGAAGCACCATATCTAAGTGTTTTGGGGCTCTAATGTATCTGGCTAATAATACAAGACCTAATATTGCATTTTTAGTGAATGTATTGGCTAGATATAGTTCTGAACCAACACGTAGACATTGGAACAGAATTAAGCATGTATTCTGTTACCTTTGTGGAACACGTGATATGGGGTTATTTTATCAAAAAGGATTAGAATCCAAATAAATTGAATATGGGGATGCTGGATATTTGTCAGATCCACATAAAGCTAAATCACAAATAAGATATGTGTTTACCTATGATGAAATACAACAATTGTTCGCCCTTAAATCTTCATCTTCTTTTTTCCATGTCTATTTATTTTATAACACATTTTTTGTGATATATCATACCTTGCACATGTTTATGTTGATTAGTACGAAAATACTTACAGTTATGTGTTAAATTACTATGTTAATATGGACTTAGTTATCACTATTTTATCTTCATATACATATATATATATATATAATATATTGCTTGTCCTAGTATTTGATTCTATTGAGATCTTTACCTGTTTGTGATGTCAATTATTGTTATTAGTCATTCAAATACATAAAACCTTCATCCCCGTGTGAGTGACCTTCTCTTGGGCGTATATGTTGTTATTAGTCATTCAAATTCATAGAACCTTCATCCACGTGTGAGTGACCTTCTCTTGGGCGTATATGTTCAAAAATAACTAAGAGCGATTTAAATGGCAAAAGAATTGGAAATTTTGTTTGTTGTTTCAAAACTCAGATATTACTTGATTATCTATTTCTACCGGCCTCTGTTTTACATGTCACAACCTTGAGTTGATTTCCAAGATCATGTGCATATAATAAGTAAAGCTTTTTTGATACATGTAATGCATGGTCATGATTATGATTATTTTTTGTTTGAAATTTGCACAATTTATTCTCAACATTGATATATGATTGAGTATATTCGTGTTGATAACGTGTTGTAAAATAAATAGACATGGAACAAAGAAGATGAAGATTTAGGAGAGAACAATTATTGTATTTCGTCCTTTTTTGCATTTCTCCCATCATTATTTGTTTTGAAATCACGACCACTACGATGCCAAACATTTCCGCGGGCCACGACCTTTTTTGTGGCCACATCCACGCCCACGTCCACGATTATGATTGAATGATGCAACATTCGCTTCATGGAATGGCTCACCTTGACATTTACGATCAAGTGATGTCACATTCACTTCAGGGAATGCAAAAGAACCAGTGGGGCGTGATTGGTGATTTTTCATCAAAAGCTCATTATTTTGTTCAGCAACAAGAAGACAAGATATTAGTTCAGAATATTTCTTAAAATCACGCTCTCGATATTGTTGCAGGAGCATATTTGAAGCATGGAATGTGGAAAATGTCTTTTCCAACATGTCATTATCAATAATCTTTTCTCCGCATAATTTAATCCAGATATGATGCGGAACATTGCATAATTATACTCGCATACAGTTTTAAAGTGTTGCAACCTTAAATGAATCCATTGATAACGAGCTTTTGGAAGAATTACTTGTGTCTTGGTGGTCATACCTTTCTTTCAAAATTTTCCATAATTCTAACGGATGTTTCACCGTTAAATATTCCGCTTTAAGGTCCTCATGAAGGTGATGGTGAAGAGATATCATTGCTTTGGCGTGCTCCTGCGGGGAGGCGGTCTTTCCATCTTGAATTGTTGCTCCAAGGTTATTTGCGGTAAGATGAATTTCCGCATCAAGAGTCCATGAGAGGTAATATTTACCCGATATATCAAGGGCGGTGAACTCAAGTTTGGTGAGATTTGTCATGCTAATAGCTTCAATAAAACAAAGATAGTAAATAACAATACTTGATCAAAGATTATTACCCAAAACAATACCTTAAATGATTCAAACATTGGGTGTTGGCAAATTACCTTTGGATGATTTCTACAATACCAATCGAAGAAACTCGTGCTTTTGAAGAAGATTATGCAAGAGCCGATTCGTGCTGATAACGTGTTTTAAAATAAAACTTTGTCAAATATAAAAAGACATGGAGATTTGGGGAGAAAGATGAATCTTTTTATTACCTAAAGTACAATACAATAAGCCTATATATATAGGAAAAAGACATATTTGTTACAAGTATGATTGAACCTGAAGTTCATAAAAAAATACATACGTAAAAGTATGATTGAACCTGATGTTCATAAAATAATTATCTTACAATATTTAGCAAGTAATTGTCATACATGTTTATTGATCACAAATGAGTGACTAAGTTGTGTATTACTTGACATAATACACATAACATAAAGTACTAGAGATCTCCACGGGATAAAATATATTTGAGTTCATCCCACGCCAGAAACATGGACCAGAACATATATTATTTGTGGAAATGAAATAAAAGTTAGTCACTCATTGCACCTCCTGAAGAGATTATTCCTGAAGAATATATACTCGGTATAATAAATGCAGTTGCTAAACAAAAGAAATTCCGAGGATACAGAACGGTCAAATCCTAAAGTTTTGGGAAACGACGAGGATTTGATTATTATTGACGTAAAACTTACGATCAACTATATATGTTGATACGAGAGATATGAAATAATTATTAAAATTATTGTCGACAATTCATTCGCCTTCTTAATAGCATGCTATCTCAAGAGAAAAATTGAATCCAAAACCTATGATATTATAAGAATGTCAGAAGCATTCTTATTTGATATAATTAAAAGAATGCAAACAATATAGAATAAACTCGCTGAATAAATATATTATTTGGACTTGTAGTCGTGATTTCTGAAACTATATCCCTGAAGGATACAAATAGAAATCACAATAACAATGTGACACATTTTAAAGAGAGAAGTAATATAAGAGTATTTGTAGGACCCAACATCCATCGTGATGTTACTTATTCTCTCGTAATATTGATAATACGTTATGTTACATGATCAGCATGATATGCATATAAGATATGTTGTGACTTTAAAATTTTATAAGTCACTTAATATTGATACTTATATGAGAGTCTCTGAAGGACAAAGATGACAAAGTATATTATATAATGACAAGAATCAAAAGATACACTATACAAATTTACGAAGAAACAAGTAAAAATGTGCATATAACCTCTTCAATCAAAGTCATCCCGAAGAATGAGACGAATGTGATCTTAGTTGTCCATATGTTTCACCCAATAACAAAATTTATTATTATTTATTATATTTATTACATGCTTATGACTTAGTGTCATAAGACCTCCAGCAGAGTTTTTGAAGACATGTGAATATTTAAAGGACAGAATTTTAAAACAAATGATTAGAGAAAAACCAATTATTCTTCGACCTCAAGTTCGAACATTCTCCAGAAGAGAATTGGTACAATGATTCAATTGTAGAAAGAGAATATTGAAGAAAAATATTCTACCAAATGCTCACCTTGAAAGCACACTAACAAAGGGCATCTATTGTATATCGACAAAGAACCAATTGTAAAAGGACCTGAAGTTCCTTATCAGAACGTCATAAAAAAATTCTTTTAACTTGAAACCGAATAAGGTTTACAGTGAATGTTTTATCTAAAGCATTATGTTCCTCTGAAAATATTTAGATGACGTTTAAGGATCTACTAATTTCTAGTCATGGGATAAAGATTTACATTAGTGATGTTTGCTACATATCAGATCCACATCAGTTATTATCACAAACTATTTGGTGTCATTATGTGGAGTCATTACAACTTTATGCAAGTTGGTGAATCAGTTATTGATTCTTACATTCTTATATCGCTATGACAAACAATATAAATATGAGACATCTTTAAATTGTCCATAAGTAACATCTTTTGATGTAAGATATTCATATTTTGCAAAAGTTATCACAGTTTGTGTTACTCCCATTATACTATTCGAGAAAAATTTCGCAAACATTTTTCACAATTTTTATTATCTAAGTGAAATATAGTAAATATCCATTAAATCCTTTAAACTATGATGTATTGATTTATTGAATCTCTATGCACTTTTGTGCTTAGGAACTTTGTAAAATATATTCGTAAGTTTGGTAAACTACGAATCAGGAGAAACATATTTGTATTTATCGTTCCTGAAGGACGGATATCCCTGAAAGATAAAGCCCGGAAGGCTTGTAGTTACACTTTTTTCCTTTTACTAAGTTTATATCCCAATATGTTTTTCTTAGTACGGTTTTAACGAGAAAATCATATAAGTCAAGATCCAAGGGGAGTGTTGTAAATGTAAGCAAATAACGATTCTACAGGTTCAGGAGTACCTTTCTTGGAGAACACATGTGGCAGCGGAAGGAAGATCGGAGGTCACCTTACGGAATCCTTCTCACCGGTCGGTCTCCTACTCTCTTGGAGAAGGAGCGCGAGTCCACAACCCAAGAGTCCACGGAATGAGCTTGGTGGAGGTGGAGGGACGAAATGGGAGAGAATAGGAGGTGGCGGCTAGGTTAGGGTGGAGGCTAGGGTTTTGCACATGAGATCAATCTATTCAAAGGGAGGCTCCCCTCCTTATATAGGCGGCTCCACCTTAAACCCTAAATGAGTTGTCCAATAGGGACGCGCCATGTGTCAGTGCTTTGGGCAAATTGCTTATTAATCCCTGATTAATCCAATATCTCCCACTTGCACAACAGCACGATAACAACATGTCATCTGCTTTTGTGTCCCCGACACATATGCATATATACCTGATACATACAATCACACAATGGCAATATGTCACCTCTCTATGTGTCCCCGACACACACGTATACATCCCTGATATATACAACTATTCCTCTCTCCAAGAACGCATCCACAATACGCAAGTCTCCGATCATGTATCCCTGATACAAGATCATCTATGTCCCTGACACATGCACTCTTCCGATCATACGGACAAATGGGTCGTGCGACCAGTGATGTACCTGCAATTTGGAGTCTCAAACTAGAAACCTTACTAGAAGGCCAGAATGACAACATCCTCAAAACCAATAAATAAGCAGTCAAATGCACATCACAGTTCCCCAGGTTTACTCAGAAACTCACTTGACTCGAATGGTATCTCAATCCCTCGGAGAGAATACCTTCTTGTCCTCAAGGTACTTGCTACTGTATCCAATACAGTTGGGCCCAGCAAATACTTTTAGTGCAGTCGAGTCAAACATTTCCCTTCGCCCCAGATCACCATTACACTCAGAGTTGACTCCTTTCCCGAAGATGCCTCTTTAGACCGAATCTCTCATGGTCATAGATAACATCCCAAAGTAGCCACATCAACTCTTTGCTTCATGGTGTCGTCGAAGGTGACTGAGGGAAACTAAATGACAATCAAGTCTTGGACTCGCACAGTGAAGGAGCAGGGATCCATCCTTTCACTTCCAAATGGTCGCTCAGCACATGTTGTATGACAAACATGCTATGGTGGATCATACTACACACAACAGTATGTCTGTCTCTCAACACCATACAAGTCTTAGTCCAGTCGCACCCCCTCTGCGCCTGACCCGAGCTTCATCATTGTCGCCTTAACACCATACAGGTGTCACCTGGCGCCACATGTGATGCTCGCACTTGGCTTCTATAGGTCACATGAATCGTGGGAACATTCATGTCAATCCTCACCAACATAGAGGATCTCATCTTGATTCCTAATCAAGGCGACTGTCCTGTCATGAACTACTCTGGATCTATCATACAAGATCTCTTCATGATCAGTCTCATCTCTGCTCGCTATCAAAAGCGCCAGAGGCGAATGCTCGTGTGAGTAAGCATTCTTCAGCCTATTGACAGAATAATATTTTATGCTAGAACGACTATATCAAGCAAACAGATACAGTCGAAAGGAAACAACACAATCACTCATAAAAGGAAGTTAGACATGCCAATACATCAAAGTCCGCGTAAGCCTAAGGACTTCACATGACACACAAACGAGCCCTTAGCTATAGCCTTGGTTAGAGGGTCAGCTACCATAAGACTAGTAGACACATGTCTCAACTCAACTTCCTTTCTCGCTATAATGTCCTTCACAAAGTGGAACCTTGTCCATTTTGGTCTTCTCTTCAGGAGTCTCAGGATGCTTATCAAGGCTTAAGTGCAAGCCCTTCTCAACAGGAGTGTCGATTGGTTTGCATTTGTCCATATGGCATTTCTTCAAGATGTTGTTAATGTAAGTCTCTTGAGACAATCCCAGAAGTCTCTTGGACCTATTTCTAACTATCTTGACACCAAGGACGTAGCTAGCTTCACCCATATCCTTTATATCAAACGTGGAGGACAACCACTCCTTAGTGGATTTCAGCAGCTCTTTGCTATTGCCAGTCATGAGTATGTCACCAACATACAAGGTCAGAATGACAAATTTACCATTGGATCTCTTAACGTACACACAGTGATCTTCCTCAAGCATAGAGAATGCATTCTCTATTAAAGCTTGATGGAAGCAAATGTTCCACTGTCTAGACGCTTGTTTTAAGTCATACAAGGACCTCTTGAGCTTGCACACTTTGCGCTGTTGTCCTTTGACTTCAAAACCTTGAGGTTGATCCATGTAGATCTCTTCCTCAAGTTCTCCATTAAGAAGAGAAGTCTTTACATCCATTTGGTAAAGCTCTAAGTCCATCTGAGCTACAATAGCTAGTAGAAGGCGGATGGAGGCAAACCTAACCACGGGTGAAAAAGGTTTCCTCAAAATCCACGCCTTCTCTTTGGGTGTAGCTTTTAGCTACCAGTCTAGCCTTGAATCTATCAATAGATCCATCTGCCTTCCTCTTTATCTTGAGGATCCACTTGGCTCCAATGGCCTTTCGGTTCGGCGGTAAGTCAACCAAGTCCCAGACTCGATTAACTCTCATTGACTCCAACTCTTCCCTTATTGCTTCTAACCACTCTTTCGCATTTGGACCCTCCAAAGCCTCTTTCCAGGTCTCTGGTTCTTGCTTATCGATTACTGTCATCCTGGATGATTCATAATCAATTTCTTCTTGAGCTTTCATAAGGGCCTCTTCCTCTAAGCGAAACCGCCTACGAGGAATGAGCCCGCGTTTGCTTCGACGCAGATGGATATCTGATGGCTCATCCTCCGTGAGAGCTATCGGATCCTCAGCATTGCTGCTCCCACTAGGATCGACTGGTGGAACCTCATGTTCAACTTCCAGATCATGATCCCGTGGAGTGGCAATGTCCTCATCTTGTTGTTTCAAAGAAGTCCACTGACTCTTTGATAGCTCCAGCAAGGGTTGGAAAATAATTTTCCAAGAATGTGGCATCCCTAGACTCCAGTTCCGTCCTTCTTTCATTCTCGTCTACCCCGATAAAAACATAACCTTTGGAGAAATCACTGTATTTTACAAAGATACACTTTTTCCCTCTAGGTCCTAGTTTTCCATATCGGTGACTAGTAGAATGAATGGAAGCCGCGCATCCCCAAGGACGCAGCAGACTAAAATCAGGCTTCCGTCCTGTCCATAACTCATATGGAGTTGAGGGAACCGATTTTGTTGGAACTCTATTGAGGATATAGGCAGCAGTCATTAGAGCATCTCCCCAAAACGAAATTGGTAAGCTCGCATGCGCCATCATGGATCTAACCATGTCTAGCAACGTTCTATTCCTTCTCTCGGCAACACCATTTTGCTGAGGAGTATAAGGCATAGTGAGTTGTCTAGATATCCCCTTTTCATCGCATAACTCTTTGAACATTATGGAGAGATACTCACCACCTCTATCCGTTCTAAGAGTTTTTATCTTATTATCCAACTGATTCTCAACTAAGCTCATGAATTTCTTAAAATATTCTAGAGCTTCTGACTTGTGAGAAATAAGATAAATATGACCATATCTAGTGAAGTCATCAATGAATGTGATGAAGTAACTTTGTCCATGTCTAGTACGCACATTCAAAGGTCCACAAATATTTGAGTGCATTAGTTCTAAAGGAGAAGTAGCCCTAATGGCTTTTCCGAACGGTTTTCTAGTTGCCTTTCCAGCTAGACAAGGTTCACAGGTCGGCAATTCAAATTTGGAGCATTCTCCTAATACCCCCTCATTTGCCAACCTGTTCATCCGGTCAACACCAATGTGACCTAGTCTAGCATGCCACATAACTGAATCATTATTCATGGAACTTTGGCTCATAAAGGCACTAGCGTTATGATTGAAATCATAAATTGCGTCCAACACAATAAAATCGTCAGAAAGAAAAGCATGTCCATAATAAATGTTAGAAATGTATAAACCCATATCATTGTTCTCAAAAACAACTTTAAAACCATGTCTCATCAAGACAACACCAGAAATAATATTTCGCCGTATAGCTGGTGCATACAACACGTCGTAAAGTAATAGATCCGGCCACTTTGCAAAGCCACTTTGCATGTGCCAACTCCAAGAACTTCAATGCTAGTGTTATTTGCCATGTTTATTCGCCTCCCACTTGGAACACGGCGATATTCCACGAAGGCAGAGCGATCCTTTGTTACGTGGTCCGTGGCACCTGAATCCACAATCCACACAGGAGAATGATCAGTGAGCATCACAAAACTAGTCACGTTACAATTCGAGGGATTACACACAGTAATTACCTTTTGCTCAGTGCACTCACGAGCAAAATGTCCAGTCTTTCGGCAGTTAAAACAAGTCACATTAGACTTATCTTTCCCGCCTCTGGATCCTCGAGGTCGTTTCTTTCCAGCTTTGTTTTCTGTTTTGTTTGCATTTGCACCCTTCTTGCCTTTAAAAGCCTGAGCTCTATCTCTTTTGCGCTTAAAACCTGCACTCCTCCGAGGAGCGACAGCCTCAGCAGCAAATACTTCAGTTAGAGGGGCTTCCGCAAGCATGCGGTCCTCCTCCAGCTCTAGGTGTTTTGCGGCCTGGTCAAATGTCCTGATGTTATCAGCATGAGTCAGATGGACCTTCATATGCTCCCAATTCTTTGAAGGCAACGATCTGATGAGAGCAGATACTTGCTCCTCATCGGTCTTAGCACGATCGGCAGCGCTCAGCTCGCTTATCATGTTTGACATTGTGGTAATATGCTGCCTCATCGTGTGACCTTGGCGTATTTTATACCCATCAAACATGAGCCCAAGCTGGCGCCAAGCTGGCGGGCCCTTGTGACGGAGGTCACTCCGTACTGAAACTTCACAGCTTCCCACAAGGCCTTTGCAGTTCGAAACTTTTCGAACCGCAGTAACAGATCGTCCCTCATTGAACTTAAAATTGTGATTCGAGCAATTCGGTCTTTGTTTTTCCATGCATTATAAACATCCAAGTTTCTGTGATGTTGCGCAGTATTCCCCTCCTCGGGGGGAGACATAGATTGGTTTATGTTTTCTAACATGTCCTGATCCTTTAAGAGATACTCAATTTTACGATGTCACACATCGTAATTTCTTTCATTGAGTTTATCTCCTCGAGTCAGATCAGCGACAATGCTTTTGGAAGCAGCAATAAAGAATCTAGGACAATCAAAATACATAGCGATACATGAGTTCTAGCATAAAATATAACGAGCTACAATAATCATAAAGAATAAACTGACTTAATAGCTATAGCATTCAGACCAAAAGAAAACATAAAGCATTCGATCAAATCCTCATGCAATAGTTAATAAAGCCATTTTACTAATCTAGATATTGAGCTCCATCATGATTTAATGACCCAAAAAACGTTTTAAAACATGGTAAATCAGCAAATAAAAAAAATTGCCGGCGGTTGCAAGGTTGTTTACACAAGACACTTCAACCTTGCAACTCCCACTAGGCATGCGAGTTCCCAAAAACGGTTTTCAAAAAAAATCCAATCAACATCACACAGATATGATTACTACATTACTTCCATATCGAGCTAATGATCCCCATTAGGGATTTAGCCTCGTCGACGGGAACCTGCATGAGTCTCATAGCAATAATATCGCAATAATAAAAATAAAGGAGCCACTCGTCTCCTTAGGGCAATAAACAGTCCACGGTCCATAATTATTACAGTCCATAAATATTACAGTCCATTGCGATAACTATTGCAAATGGAAATAAATGAATGAAATTACGCTCACCTCTCAATAAGGCAGTAAATAAAATCAGGAATCATTCATTCCACATAGCCACAATCTTTCCATACGTTTGCACAATCCGACGTATGAAAAAAATAGCATAAAGTGTGCACCTCATTCAAACAATAAGGAAGTAATGCATAAGGAAACAATGCATGAATGGGGCACGAAAATAGGCAAAAAAAACGTGTTAGATAATGACAACCAATCTCCACAATAATCATTCTCAAAACAGAATTTTTTTTCTTCTTTCCATAATCAATATAATCATGCAATCAATAATAATTATGTTACTTCTAATGGAAAGAAAAAATTCGAAATTATATGGTGGAGAACAACACATATTTTTTGCATCAAAGGAAAGCATCCAAACATATTTTAAGGCAATAAAATTCCAGCCCATAATATCTTTCCAAAAATTTCAGAATTAGTCAATCTTTCCATAATCAATATAAGCATGCAATCAACAATAATTATCCTACTTGTAATGGAAAGGAAATTTCGAAATTCTTTGGTGGATGGCATCACATATATGCACATTTGATGAAAAGGAAATATTTCAAATGAAATGCATGCAATCATCCCAAAAGAAATCCGAAATATACTTAATGAGATTAACATATATGTGCATTCAATCATAAAGGAAATATTTCAAATGAAATGCATGCAAATATTCCAAAAGAAATCCGAAATATCCTTAATGAGATTAACATATATGTGCATTCAATCATAAAGGAAATATTTCAAATGAAATGGATGCTCTCGTTCCAAAAAAACGAAATATAGAATATGGTAACTCAATATTCATGTATACATGCTCAAAGATTAGAATAAATAATATCTAACCCTAATTCGTAAAAATCAGGAAAAATAGACATCTTATTTCATGTATACATGTGCATGATTTAGAAGAATCAACATGGAAAATAACTTCTGATTTTATCTAATACATGCACAAAGAATAGAGGTAACAGCACAGAAAAAAAACAGAATTCTGGTCACATCTATGTATGTGCAATGATAGGAGAGCAACATATCATATTGGCTCGAAATAAAATCAGGAAAAATCCATTTTAAACCATGCACATATGCACAAGAATGGAGGAGCAAAATCTAACCCTAGATGCATGCTCTAATGAACCATAACATGCGCAACATGTAGAAACTAGTCTAAACTCTAATTGCATGTTAGAAAGAAATCAGCAAACATGCACCACTTATATCTCTAAATGAATGATCATATTATTTCATTTAAAGATCAAAAACCTCTGAGTTTTCATTTCCAGAATATGAAAACGAATTTGAAAGAAAAAAATCATGAACAATCAACATATATAACATGCGCATCATGTATAAGCAATGCTGATTTTCTGTTTTCTTTCTTTCTCCAAAAACATAACCACCGAATATTTTGTTTTTATCTCAAATCAGATTATCATGAAACAAAAATTCGTCAAGCATGGTGAGGATTCGAAGGTAACCGAGATGGCTCTGGTACCAATGTAAGCAAATAACGATTCTACAGGTTCAGGAGTACCTTTCTTGGAGAGAACATGTGGCAGCGGAAGGAAGATCGGAGGTCACCTTACGGAATCCTTCTCACCGGTCGGTCTCCTACTCTCTTGGAGAAGGAGTGCGAGTCCACAGCCCAAGAGTCCACGGAATGAGCTTGGTGGAGGTGGAGGGACGAAATGGGAGAGAATAGGAGGTGGCGGCTAGGTTAGGGTGGAGGCTAGGGTTTTGCACATGAGATCAATCTATTCAAAGGGAGGCTCCCCTCCTTATATAGACGGCTCCACCCTAAACCCTAAATGAGTTGTCCAATAGGGACGCGCCATGTGTCAGTGCTTTGGGCAAATTGCTTATTAATACCTGATTAATCCAATAGTAAAATATTATGGATGTTTCACCATCTTCTCCCATAACATTATCAACCTCTCACATTCTCATTTGTAACTCAAATAACATACACTATTTCATTTACTTATTTTAACCTATAAATAGAAAACTATTGTAATACTTTTGTGATGATGAAATACAACAATTATTCCCTCCTAAATCTTCATCTTTGTTTCATGTCTATTTATTTTATAACACGTTATTAACACGATAATAGAGTGAATTGACTTAGCTTTTTATCAATTTAGGTGCTTGCAGAAGAACTGAACCAGAAATTATCGCTGCGAGGAAAAAAGGTGTAAGGCATTTTTATTAGCACAAGCCCTCAGGTTTACACGGTATTTCGGAGAATATATGTTCAAATGATGCATCTAACATTCAATATGCACGAACATTTAATATCTACAAATACTCAAGTTCCATTCATTAAAAAACCCAATATAGAATGCAGAATCAATACTGAAGTCGTGATAATAACAATTGAACTTTCTTACGTTACAAAGCCACTGCTGTTTGATTTCCAAAACTACTCTAGTTTCCGGTCTGCGATCATTAATGCTTCACGACAAACATATACAATGATAATAATGATTGTACTACTGTGTTTTAAGGAGAAATAGCACAAATCAAGTAATCTACAACAAAGAATACGAAAAGCACAGATATTTGACAGCGGTGAATTTAAACGTTCCCAGAAGAAGACACAAGTGATAGCACCATGTACTATTGGATCTGCCCTCCAGAAGTTCTGTTCCATGACAAATACGAAGGGTCACCAAGCTTCCTGAGATGTTAAAAAGTACATGTAAAAAATCACAGTGAAGATATACCGTTACCATATCACTAATGAAGATATACCATATTACCATATCACTAATGAAGATATACCATATTACCATATCACTAATGAGGATATACCAAAATTGTTAGCCAAAAAAAAAATAAACCTCCAATTCAACATTCAGCTAATATCAGTACAAAAGGGTCAACTCACTTTGGGTTTGTTTGTGTTCAAGAACAGGTTAATATATAGTGAGTCCAAATTTTCATTTAACATCTGACTAGGGTGAACCACACCACTAACTGAAGCAGTAGCACTGATTATAGAAAATAGTGTGTGCAACTATAAAACAATTCAACCCCAAATTTACCTCGGCTTTACAAGGTAAACCACAGTGAAAGCTATAGCAAGGAAGAAGCACAAGCCACCGATTGTAAGATATGCAACGCCAAGAAAGTCATTTTTCCCTCCAAGCCAGCTTGTAGTTGAAAGAACCAACTTCTTTTTGCCACTAAAACTGTAAGTATTATAATTGTTTCGTAGTGTAACAGTTATGGTCTCATTTGCTTCAAGATCCTGCTCTATCTTCCCATACAGTTTTCTGAAAGTAGGAAGAGCAGCAGTACGCATCCAAACTATGAGATCCTCCTGCTCGCTTAACTGCAGGATGGAAACAAGGTCATACAGCTCACACAGAAACCAAGGAATCTTTACGAAGATAACTACAAAAAAATTGTCACCCATTTGTACTTGGGCTTTCCATTTGGATCCACCTTTTCGAGAATGCTTTAAGATTTGCAATTCAGTTTGCAAAATGGATACCTAAGGTAGTGGGGATGTATATACGTCTACTAAAACATAAGAACTGTCAAGTCAAAATTACTGCCGCTAAAATTTATACAAGAAGTCTTCAACATAACCAATCAAAGGAAAAATAATACGCTAAAGCAAAAGCAATGTTCACTGGATAAGAGGTAACACCAAACAAAAGCAATTCAGAAAAGCTATGGGGTGCAGATGGGAAAAGGTGGCAACCTTCCACACTGAAAACTAAATACTGGTGGTTAAATTGTAGCTTAAAATTGTAATTGTAGCATTTCAGAATTTAAAACTAGAAAAAAAAAATCAAACTAACAATTTCACAAAAAATTAACACTTAAAACGTAACCACTTACTGGTATGCTTTCGTTGAGTTTAGCACCACCTATCAAAACTCCTTTCTGGAAATTCTTTGGAAAGACATCAGAACCAAACTTATGATCTCGATCACTCTTCCAAGAAATACCCTTCTTATTAATTGCCAAAGGTTTGTTGTTGTGAGTAAGTGAGTATGTGTCATTGAACAAACTCCAAGCTATAAGCCCACATGGAACTATCTGGCCATTACCATTTTTGTCTTCTGGTTCACAGGAACTTGTATCCTTTGCCTTACTAGGATCCCTCAGCTGCACATCACTTCGGCTCTTCACATACCTAGTTAAGTTAAAAAGAAGTTACCAATGATTTAGTTAAATTTTTATTGTAAAAAACGAAATATAAATACAAGAAACAGTTCCAAAATAAAGAAAAATAAAATAATTACTGAAAATATAAATAAAAGTTCAAATACGTTGCAACTCTCACCAGAGAAGTCAACGCAAAATATCACATATATTGTGAAATTAATTAGAAGCTACAAACAATATATTTGTTTACTAAATTTCTTTAACATGGATTTAAGGCTTTATTGTTGTTGTTGTCATGTTTAATGCGCATAAAATGTACTATTACAGTGAAGCTTTTTAGCTCTTAGGAAACTTCTCAGGTTACTATATTTGTAAAAATGGTATAAATTTATATTTATAAGTAAGAATAAACAAATTTAAATCAAAACAACACATATTACTGACAAAACATTTTGAATGTTTATTCTGCTATTAGGGACATTGAGCTTGTGAACAGGCAAAAGACTTTATGTGCACATGGAGAAAAACACAAAATAAGCAACTTCAAAGTTGGAACCTCATTCTTGAGAAGATGGACTACTCCCACTGCCAAAGAAATGAACTACTTACCGCTACAACAAGAAGAGGCTACTAGCTTTAAAAAACAATAATCTAGAAGTCAAAGTGGATTGCATTCTTAGGAGTGCAATATTTTAATTGCTGTTTTCCAAGTTCAATCACCTCTTACAGAAATCTATCTAAGAAGCACGGAGACGGACACGGGACACGGACACGGGGATACGACATTTTTCTAAAAAGTAGGACACGGACACAGCATTAAAATTATAATTAAAAATTATAATATATATAAATAAAAAATAATATACTTGTTAAAAAATAATTACTCATAAATGTTAAATGTTCATAATAAAATAATATATGTTGTTTCAGGTTGCTTCCTCATTGTCCATGACAAAAGTAGTCATTAGGCTTATTCTTAAAGGGCAACAAATTGATTACTACCCAATAAAATAATATATTTCAAGGGTTGTATTGAAAATTCCTTGACCCAATGGTTTATCTTCTTCTCCTCTATATAAACATTCTGGTACTGAAAAGGAGGAAGAAAAAAAAAAGTCAAAAGCCAAAATCGAGACCAAGGAGTGTCCTAGCCGTGTCCGAGGAGTGTCCTAGCCGTGTCCACCACTGCGAAATGTCAAAACTACCCCGGACACGCCACCTGGCGTGTCAGGTGGCGTGTCCGACACGTGTCCGAGGAGTGTCGGTGTCCGACATGGCCACGACTCGGACACGACGACCATTCAGAAGTGTCCGTGCTTCCTAGTCTATCATGCACTGAAGAATTCTGGATGACATACCTGCGATGGTTCTGGTAAAAGTTATCAAGCTGATAATAAACATAAATTGGCTGCTTCATACGTTTTGGAACCTACAACAAACCCAGAAAATTATTTTCCACGAAGAATCACTTGAATTTTGGGTAACAGACTCATTAGTTGGTTATCACCACAGATTAATAAATTGAGATGCATAATGCATTGATACAAAGGACTGAAAACTGATTTTTACCTTCCAAATGAGAAACTTCCAGCTAACAAAGTACGAACCAAATGTTAAAAATTTAGAAAAAGTTGCGGAAACCACCAATAAGAATAATGAGACTCACTTTGAGTGTCCTGGTGCAGGTTTTGTCCAGTCTGGAATCCTTTATGAAGGCTTCCTTATTATCTCGCAGGTTTGCTGGTATGCAATCGATATCGTAACGATCTACGATCTCAACAACCTATTAGATAAGTGGAAACAATTTTTAACATTCTCAAGATGTAAACGATTAAAAATATATGCTGTAAAGCCAGATATGAACAATCAACTTCAGGTAGCAAACTAGAAACCAACGCACACTACGAGAAGCAAGGAGCGAGGCAACCCCAATAGGAATGAAGATAGCACTTATAAGAACAAATACTGAGATCACCTGCAAAAAAGATGTAATGTGAGATGAATTGCCTTCCACATAATTCAATAATCAAACATTGATGTTTTTAATAGATGAGATTAGCAATGGGCAGCCTAGGCTCCTCAACTTCGAATAAAAAAGTCAACATAATTCAATCTTCAAATGTTAAAGGTTTATTTTTTAACTGGATGATGAGCAAGAAGAAACATCAATTTATAACATAGACCTCCAGTAATAGTAATACATAGATAATACATATACATGTGTGTGTGTGTGTATTTACAGCCAGGCCATGGTCAGCTCAGGGCTCATTTAGTTTTTGGTGAGTCTCTTGTGCAGAATGTATAATAAAATTTTAAATCTCCATGTAATTCAAGGAACCACAATATGATGCATGTTGTCGTAATATTATATTATTTGTCGAAACGAACATGGATTTAAATCAACATTTAGTAATTTTCATTAAGGTCATGTATTTCAGTACACACATACAATTATATGCATACATATAAGGAAAACAACTATAAAACATTGATACTTTAGACAAAAATTTAGTAGTAAGTCCTCAAGCAATATTAAAGCCGTTTACAAATGAATAACATTGTCTTAAAGGCTGATAAATTAACACATAACGCTAATGTTTTTTAGAACTCTCACCGATCAATAAAAAATGTTTTCTAGAACTCTTCAGTTTAGTTATCATTATCATCTCCACGGTCATCCATGTAATTCAATTATGAAGTTGAGGAAGAAGTTAAGGAGGCATGAGCATTGATAGCCAAAGATAACTAAAGTATACCAACTATATATTTTCCGATCATTATAAAACATAACAAGTTTGAACATAAAAGGTTATCTACTATTCAAAATAAATAAGTTCAAGAAAATAGCATTTTATTAATTCCAAGAAGAAATTATAGGAGAAAAGAGGACGACCTTGAAATAGATTTACAATCCTACTACTATAGTTTGTTTTTCTTAGGAAAGAATCAAGTCAGAAAGGTGAATCAAGCATGACAAGGACATGATATCAAAGTTAACCCACGACTTATAAACTCGCAACAACATCAAAACATGCATATGCCCATTGAGGCGCTAGCCTCAGTAATACACTGCGAGGTGCGTTCATCGTTTCGTCGGGAAAAAAAAACTTCTGCCTTACATATAAGGGTACCCAGCATAAGATCACTTTGAAGGAACTCTCCTTCCAAAGCTAGAAAAGTGACCAACTCTTGCGAAGTGGGTTGTCACCAACAATCATAGATGTATCAAATACCCTACCGATGATTTAAGATAAACAAAGATACAAAAAAGAACCTGGCTTGCAAGTAGATGTTTCTTACCCATTGTGGTGTCAGAATTGGTTTGCATGCAGGAAGCTCCTGTTGAGTAAACTTGGAATCTGGAAAAGGAATCAAAACCAATGGCTCTCAACCTTAACTCAAACAACGAAACCAAACCGGAAAAAAAATACACTCCAAATCCAACCACAAAATCATAATTAACCCAAACTGAAAATACAAGACGAGCCGACGAAAAACCTACAATAAAAGAGCAGAAAACACTGAAAAATTGGGAATCCATTGAATTATGTGTTCAAAACACTAATTCCCAAACCGAAAATCAAGAACCCCCAGAACCGAGATATGGAAAAGAAACCTACACTTGGGTCTCTTGGAATTCCTCGTGGGAGCCGCCGCGGCAGGGTCGGCCTGTCCGTTCATCGCCGAGAAGGGATCGGTTGGTTCGGGTCAAAATCGCCGAAATCGTTTCGAAGGCGACAGTTATGTAGTGGTGAGGAAGGAAGCAAGGAAGGAAAGGGAGAAAACGTGTTGGCGAAGCCGACAATGTAAGCGCCTTCGGCAGAGGGGAAATGTGGACTTTTCCTCGCCCAGAGAGATTGTGGAGATTCTTCTTCGGACTTTTGTAGCAATCGGATTATTTTTTGCCTCTTAGCCCTGGTTCAATAGTTCACTTCTCACAATCAAACCCCTTTTTTTCCGAGTGGGACATATGTCATACTGTAAATTCAAGAATACGTAAATAAAAGTAGAATTGTCTTTTGATACCATGCTTGCTTAAGTACCTACAATTGGGTTTTAAACACATAATTAGCATAGCATGCTTTCCAAATTGGGTTTTAAACACATAATTAGCATATCATGTTTTCTGCACAAGGAAAATGGAGGGGAAAAAAAGATTTTCCCAGAGGTTTCAAATAGACCTCGGTGTTGTGCCGTACCGTGCCGGCCTGGCCCATCGGCACTGCAGATCGGTGGGTCGTACCAGGCTGGAAATTCGGTCTGGCGTACCGGCCCGACCCGACTCCCAGGTCTAGTTTCAGATGTTTGTGTTCGTTGTGGAATATAATAAGATATTTTATTTGTTTTCATTCTAAATGTATATGAATTTTTCATTTTATTTGTTCTTTTGTCCTTTACGAAGAAACAAATGGAAAATGCAGGAAAACGAAAATAATATATAAACATGTCACTTAACTTAATAATTACATATATATCACATAGTATTAACAACAAAAAATATTAAAACTCTTTTTAAAAACTAAAAACGCAAATTACATTATTATTATTAAAATATTCATAATAATATAGAAAAATACTATACTAATACACCAGAAATAACTCATTATAATTTATCTTAAACTTAGCATTACCTTGTTAATAAATCTTACTCAAAAAATATTTTTAAATTTCCCAATAGTTTCCAGTAACATACAAAAACAAAAAGAGAGCTAAAGAAAGAGGAAATAAATTTGATAGTTGGCCTTGAGAATCTCTTTTGTGGCATTTTCTTTGCACCAGAATCCTAATAAAAAAGTTGGTGGATACGGATCCTCTCCCATTCTCCAAAAATTCAAGTGGTCCAATGTAAAGACCCTAACCTTGCTTATGGTTTGATGGGTGATTAGGGGTGCTAATTGGAAGGGTTTGCATGGGAAGTGGGGCTGCTGTCACTGTTGATGTTGCTGTTGATGTTGTTGTGTGTTGTTGGTGAGGTGTGGGAGACGTGGGAGGGGGGTGGAAGTGATGGGCTAGGGAGAATAGGTGCATGGTGGGGAGTAATGGGTTGTTGCTTGGAGAAAACCATATCTCTCTCTTTCTTCACTCTCTCACGTTTCTTCTTCTTCCATTCTTTTTCTTCTCTTCACACCTTTCTCCTCTTCCACCCATCTCTTCCTCTCCCTCGGTGGCTCGTGTGTGGTGGTAAAGGTGCGCGAGGCAAGGGCGTGCTGGGCTTGGTGCGGCGCGAGAAGGAGAGTGGGCATGAGGTGCAGTCCGGGGGCGTCGTTGGAGCTTCGGTGTTCTTCGTCGTTCGTCGCAAAGAGGTATGCCAAGTTCTTGCATTAGAGGCCTTAGTGATCACCCACGTTGGGGTGATCTTTTGGTGGGTCGCGGGAGGTCGGAGACCTCGCCGGCGACAAGTTTCAGCGTCAAAACCTCGGCTGGCGCGAAGTTGAAGACGTCTGTCGGTCGACCGGGTCCCTTGGACGGTCGACCGAACGTAGTGGTTTTAGACTGCCTGGCGTGTTTCGGTCGACCGGGTCCTTGTGTTCGGGCGACCGGAACTTAAGTGTACCGGACCCTTGGTGTGGTTGCGGTCGACCATTGATGACGTAGAAAATATTAGGTTGACCCTGTAAGGTTTCGGTCGACCGAGACCCCTCAGTCAGTCGACCGATAGATTGTATTTTGATGTTGACCAGACTCCGGATTTTTGACCTCGTTCGGTCGACCGGCTTTAGACCTTCGGTAGACCGTTAGGAAATATTGTGTTGCGCAAATAGTTCGACCGTTGCAGACGCTTCGGTCGACCGATTCCCTTGTGGAAGCGGTCGACCGAGTTGTCACTTTCGGTCGACCGATTTCCCTTGTGGAAGCGGTCTACCGGATGTCACTTTCAGTCGACCGATTCCCTTGAGGAAAACGATCGACCGAGTGTCTCTTTCGGTCGACCGTTTTGCACAGGACAGAATTCCTGGTTCCGCTTAGGATGCCAACTCTGTCCACGGAAACTCGTGTCCTCGCCTTGTGCGTGAGCTGGGAGGTGACGGTGGGCGCGTTACGCGTGCCTCCCCAGGGACCGCCGTGTGGAAGAGTGTGGGTGTCCGGAACGCGTCACCTCCATGTATGGATCGTGACTATTTCTGGTGGATCGTTTGACTCGCGTTGGAGTAGCAGCCTGAGGGATTGCGGATCCCATTGCTTCAGCGGGCACGCAACTGTCATTGGGTGAAGTGACTACCGGCCTGAGGGGCTACGGAGGCCGCTGCCCTGATTTTATAGCGGAGGAGTTGGTGTCTGCACATGGAGCTCGTTGACCTTGCGGACTTCGGTTCGGATTTGTCGATTGTCTGGACCTTTGTGTGGCGGATATGTTCGACTGGCCTTGATGGCAGTGATTGCACGTGTCGTGTGGCCTGTGTGGCGGCGGTAGGGCCCCTGTACAGCCTGTGTGGCGGCAGGGAGGATCGTGCGTAGCCTGTGTGGTTGCGGCGATGGACTGCCGATGATGTGTTCTGGCAGGTAGCTCGACTAGGCACCTACCGAGTGATATCTCGTGCGGTCTGTGTGGCGCTGGTTGATGGACCGACCTGAGCGACGGCTTCGTTGGTGTGGTGGTGGACCACGATGTTTTCAGATCTGATTCTACCTGCGCGGAAGTGCGAACGCCTCCTCACCGATCCCTTGGCTTGTGTAGTCGCGTGTGGGGATGTGTTGCGTACTGTCTGTTAGACCGTATGTGCCTACGGTAGGTCTCTACGGGGACCCGATGTTGGACCGTGCGGCCTGTGTGGCGGCGGTGTTGTTTGACCGTGTGGCCTGTGTGGTACCGATGGTTGTTGGACCGTGCGGCCTGTGTGGCGGCGGTGTTGTTTGACCGTGTGGCCTGTGTGGTACCGGTGGTTGTTGGCTGTGCGGCCTGTGTGGCGACGACGATGTTGTAGACCGTGGGGCCTGTGTGGCAGCGGTGGCGATTGTAGACCGCGGGGCATGTGTGGCAGCGGGAACGATTGCAGGACGGATGTCCGGTTTTGCCCTTGTGGGAGTGTTTACTGCTTTGTATTCCATGCCATGCTATACTAGTATGTTAGGGCATATAGGTGAGCTTGTCATACGGGGTTTCCTTATGGAAACTCAGGCATTGTTGTTGCATCTTTTTCAGGACCACGTTAGGTTCCGGCGGGTGGTGACCGAGAGAGATTGCACTTTGGGACTGGATCCTGTCGTCTACCTATTTAGGTTGTCGTGATGACGTGTTTTATGTATTTTGTATTCCGATGTTATCACTCTTTTGACAAACTCTTATGTAACATGGTGCACCTTATGTATTTGGGTATTTCTTTCAGTAATGTCCCACTCTTGATGGTTTTATCCACGTGTTTCCACTTGATTTAAAAGTTTAAATTTTCCGCTGTTCGGGGATGTTACATCCAATTTAGTTAATATTGACCATTGTTTTTTTAATGGATGGTGGATTATGACTTTCACCAAAAAGTGTCTCATTTATTGCGGTGTAAATTGTGATTTCACAATCTGGAAGACTTGTTTTGTAAAATTTTCATCCTAATGTTTTCACTTTCATGACTATTCACGTAACATGGTATGAAACATATATTTGTTTTGTTGTTACCAAATCATGTTTACGATCTGCTTTATTTAGCGAAATAGTTTTTTTATACAACAGTTTTTGTTAAATCCTAAACCTTTAATTAGGATGGTAATTGTGTTTGGTTGGGGATTAGAGATAAGTGGATCTGACTTTGGAAGGGGTATGGTTGGAGTGATGGAGTGTATGGTGGGTATGGTGGTGCATGTCGTGGTGGGTTGGTTGGGGGTAGAAAAGCACATTTCTTCTTCCCTCTCTCACTCCACTCTCAACTTCAACTCTTCTCATCACCTCTCCCTCTCTCTCCGTCCGGCACCTTGGTCTTTTGGAGCTCCGATTGGCGACGAGTGGCAGTGATGTGATGAGAAGCGAGTGGGTTGAAGAAGGCGCATGAGGGTGGAGCTCCGACGAACTCCGGAGATCGCAAGAAGGTATCCAAGTTCCATTAGAATGTTCACACAAGGTGTGTGAGGGGTTGTGATCGTCACTGGAGGCCGGAGGTGTCGCTGGCGACGAGGGACAGGCAAACGTTTGTTATGGGAACGGTCGACCGATGCCTTTGACGTTCGACCAGTCATAGTGTAAATGCAAGGTTTTGCCCAGCACCGGTCGAACGATGTGTTTTGGCGGTCGACTGGTTGTATCGAATTGTTGGTCATGGGAAGACCCAATTATTTTCGGTCGAACGAGTATTTCGTGCGTTCGACCATTACATTGTAGTTTTGACATTTCCCGAGCATTGACCTTCTAAACGGTCGACCACCCAGAGACTCTTGTCCAACCAGTAAATTAAGTGTACCTTGTATAGTGTTAGACCAACTTATGTTTGGTTTGACCAATTGTAGTTTTGTCGAATGTAGAAGGCCCCTGTTATTTTCGGTCGAATGGTACCCAGTTGCCGTTCGATCGTTGCCCCATTGTTTTGCCTACATTCTAGCCTAGACCTTATAAACAGTCGATTGCCTATGATATCTTGTTCAACAGTTGTGACTTAGGTTGTACTCTTAGAATTCGATCGGTTTAGGTGATTGCTCGAACGTCTCCCTATCCATTGGGAGTGGTCGACCGGATTGCCTTTTTCGGTCGACCGTTTGTGCCCAGATCTGAGTCTTTGTCGTTGTGTAGTGTCAACTCTGTTCGAAAGCTCGTGTCCTCACTTCGTACGTGAGTCGGGAGGTGATGGTGGGTGCGATGATCGCACCTATCCAGGGACCGTCGAGTGGAAGAGTGTGGATACTTGGGGCACGAGCCACCTCTGTATTATGGACAATGGCATAGCTAGAGCATTCCTTTAGCTTGTACTAAGGTAGCATAAGTATCTCGGTGCATGATGTTGCACAACTCCACAGAGAAAGATGACCCCGTGGACTTCGGTCCGGATGAGTCGATCGATCGGTCTTATGGGCGACGGATACGATCGACCGACCTTGATGGCGATGATGTGACCGCACGACCGAGTGATGGCGAGAAGGACCGTGCGATCGAGTGGCAGTGGTGTTGACTATCTGACGATGTATTCCGGCAGGTAGCCAGGTTGTGGCACAACCAGGCGAGTGACCGCCCTGAGCGACGACTCCGACGGGTGTGGCGTTGTCTACGAGATCAGATTTGTTTCTATGTCGTGGAAGTGCATACGCTTCTCACCGAACTCCATGTTTAGTGTAGATGCGTGTAGGGTACGTTGCGTACTCTCCGTAAGACTGCTTGTCCCTGCGATAGGTCTCCTTGGGGGACCCGATGATGCTTGTGGGGTTGTTGTCCCTTATTACCCACGGATGGGGAAGAATTTACTTGTTGCATTCTATTATGCCATGTTACACTAGTAGGATAAGTTCATTGTACTGTACTTTCATATCCATGTATGTGAACTTGGTATACGGGATTTTCTTTTGAAAATTCAGGCATTCTTATTACATTTGCATTTCAGGACCATAGTAGGTGCTCGGTGGGTGGCAACTGAGGACGATCGTACTCTGAGATTGGATCCTCCAGTCTTACTTTCCTAGGTTGTATGATTACTTGTATTTATACTTTTGTGTACTCTGATGTAGTCATACCTTTTGAAAACTCCTATGTAACGGTGCACCTTTTGAGTATTTTATGAGTAATTTTCCCACTCTTTCTTATCTTATTCCTCGTGATATTTTGTTTAAATTTTCAGTTGTTTCCGAGATGTTACAGTTTTATTGGCATCTCGTTTTGGCATACTTCTTTACTTTTTACATCCTCAAAGGTGCTTCAGCATGTAAAAGATTAGATATTTTAATTCTTAATTCATAAAGAACCTAGGATTGTATGCATGAGGCGGTCGTGCGATTTCAGATATTAAGGAGAAGTGAGATTATTTTCTATAATGTTACGACTTAGGACAGTATAACAAAAAAATGCAATGCTTTGAAAACATGTAAACAAGGAAGGGAGGAGAGACTTATCTATAAGGTCTAACCCACATCATGTGAAAACTACTTACACATGATCCTTTGTTAATCTCTCCACTAAACCACATCATGTGCAAACCACTTCACACATGATCTCTTGTTTATTTCTTCTCTCATCATCTCATAACTACCTTTGACCAAGTTGGAACAATTCAACCAATGATCAGAAAAATTCTCTTATTAATTAAGGCAAAATTTTAGGCAAACGGTCGACCATTTTTCCTCTGTTTTTGCCTCTCACAAATTTTGGATTAACATCCAACAAAATTTGAGCTTTGAGGTTTTAGCAAATTTATATGTTATAATGTTGTGGATTACATTATGTCATGTAATATATTATCATATATAATGTCAAAATATTATACCCGGCCCATAATATATACATCTCATACGAATTTATTTGTTATTGTAATCATGTCGTTATTACGATATATTGATTTTATTATTTGACCACATGTAGATTATTTCATAACACATGAAACTTAATGCATCATATAAAATATAAAATCACATATCTTGTTTTCCAGTTTTGTGGTGTGACCTGTAGGAGGATCTAAGTTATATTGACAATGATATTAAACATTTAATATCATAAACTATAGGCGGTATCGAGCTACACATTATAGTTACCCAAATAACAAAGATCTTTGTTCACTTGAACTAAAGCCGATCAACTTAGTGATATAAGTAATATCACTTGTGTCCATCCCTTGTGATCATCATTTCCGGCACAAGTCATGTATAGCCAACTATTATCTTTACCACTATACTCAATGACAGTTTATGATAATAATCTAATTATACACTTCTCATGTGAAAAGATATAGGTCTAATATCTTAGGATTCAAAGACACAATCAAATATTAATGACACAAACACAATTCCATAATATTTCATTTGTAAGGTCAATTCAATATATGAAAGAAACATTTTCTATTTCATATACTCATGTTGTTAAATACTTGTAGAGATACAATATTCTTTAACCAACATGACAATCTTAACTCGGCAATTAATGTCCCATGCTAATCACCATGACTGTGAATTACTTTTTGATTATGTAAATAATTATCTTTTAGAGCTCTACAATTAAGGATCAAGAGCATCTTCCTTAACACTTTTAAAAGATGAATACATTAATCAAGAAACAAAATGTCTGTACATTTTAGAACACATTTCTTTCAAAAACCTTGTATACCAAGTCCCCCAAAACATCCTAGAACAAAACTTACAATGAACCTATCATTCTAGTATATCATGGCACTAAGCATGAAATATGTACAACCATCCCCCTCTTGGGGTGAAAAGGGACAATGGTCCCACCAACCACATCGGGTCACCCAAAGGGACCTACCGTAGGCACATGTGGCCCTACGGAGAGACGCGACGAATCCCCACTTGTGGCTAGACTAATCATGAGGTGGAGCTGGTAACAATGCAATGCATTGGGATCCGTGATCCCTCAAGTCTACTACATAAGGTGTGGAATGCAACAAGGTGCAATAAAAGCATAAGACATAAGGGTACACGTGTGCCATCATCCCCTTTCCATCGCTCGACGGTCCCTGGGAAGGCGCGATCATCGCACCTACTGTCACCTCCTGGCTCACACTCGAAGTGAGGACACGAGTTTCTGAGGAAACAAAACAACACATGGCAAAAATGTAAGGACTCAATTTTGGGCACCAACGGTCGACCGGAATCGGCACACGGGTCAACAAGTGGGAGATTGAAATGAATGTCTTCTAAAAGTTTTACTTTTATATGTCAATTATTATGAATTGGATGTGAAAACATTTTGTACCTTGATTAATGTATTCGTCTTTTGGAAGTGTTGAGGAAGAGACTCTTGGTCCTTAACTGTAGAGCTCTAAAAGATAATGGTTTGCACAAATCAAAAGTTATTCACAATCATGGTAATTGACATGGAACATTAATTACCGAGATAAGATTTTCGTGTTGGTCATCGATTATTGTAGCACTACAAATATTTGACGACACGAGTATATAAAAGAGTAAAATAGTTACTTTTATATATTGAATAGACCTAGCAAGTGAAACATTATAGATTTGTGTTATGTGTCATTAATGTTTTCACTGTGTCTTGAATCCTAAGATATGAGACTTATGTATTTTCACATAAGAAGTGTTCAATTTGATAATTGTCAAAAGCTATCAATGAGCATAGTGATAAAAGCAATAGTTGGTTGAGCTCGACTTGTGCTGGAAAAGATAGCTAGTCAAAAGATTATCATTGCCCCTCCTAATTTGAGTGATGATATTAGTGCCCCTTGATAAAGCAAAATGATAATGTACACAATGTGACTTCAGTTAAGTTACATATTTATAATTAGCTTAAGAGATCAAGAAATGAATATATAATACAAATGTGACACATTTCTACTTTGTATATATTGTTAATATCATGTGGCAAGGGATAGATACAAGTGACGTCTCCACATCATTAAATTAATCGTGTTTAGTTCGAGTGAACAAGACATCTTTGCTAATTGGGTAACTATAATGTGTAACTAGATACGGCTTATAGTTTGTGATATTAAGTGTTTAATATCATTGTCAATATAGCTTAGATCCTCCTATATGTAACACCACAAAACTGGGAAACAAGAAGCTTGATTTTGTATTCGTATGGTGTATCGGGTTTCATGTGAAATGGGATACACGTGGTGAATCGATAAAATCAATGTCATGAAAAATGACATGATTAGAATCATGAATAAATTCATATGAGATGTATGTACTATGGGGTGTAATATTTTCATATTGCATAAGATAATATGTTACGTGATATATGAATTTGCTAAAAATCCCAAAGATTGAATTTTGTTGGACATAAATCCAAAATTTGATAAAGACAAAAATCGGACAAAATGGTCGAACGTTTTCGAAGACCGGTCGACCAAAAATTCACAGTAGTTGTTGCGTATGTGAACGGTCAACCGGAAGGACACATGGGTCGACCAAAAAATTCCAGTAACTGTTTTGGGATTGATCGGTCGATCGGTAAAAGTCGTGGTTTGACCGAAAACTTTCAGGAGCTTCCGCAAATTCTTCTTAGTAGTAATCGATCGACAAACTTGTAGCTTAGTTTGACCAAAAACTTCCAGTAGTCGTTTCTCGTGTTGAATCGGTCAACCGTTTATACGTAAGGTTTGACTAAAAAATCAAAGTAGCTTTGGAAGCGTGTGATGGGTCCAACCAAAACCGCAATTAACTGCCTACCGGTCGATCGATAAGCAAGCTTTGGTCGACTAGTGAGCACGATTTTGTTAGAATTATTAAGAGATTATTGTTGATCATGGGTTGGATTTATTCCAATTATGGTTAAATGTTTAGAGTTTGGTGAACAATTGGAGGTGAATCAACTGGTGATTCGACGTGCGAGGCAACTCCGGATCTTCATAAAGGTTTTAGAGAACCTTTGGGTATGATCTCTTATGTTTGTTTTAATATATATGTGATTGAAATCATTTCATGCTTACATTTGTATCTTATATCCATTATCTTTTACCTAAACAATGCTACGTAACGAGTTTTATGTTTGAATTTCAGAAATAAATTGGTTTGAAGAGAAGAGGCATAAAAGGACCTAAAAGCAGGAAAAAGGACTGAGTTGAGAGACTCGAGGACTAAGATGCAAGATCGAAAGACATGTATGTAAGATCGAAGGACCAATGAGCAAACAAGAATACTCCACACCGGGGAGTATTTTGGCTATTCTATTCGGGTCGGAGCTCCAGCAAGCAAGTAGATGCATAAAAGACAAACAAAGACATCTAGAAAAGCCCACACGAAATAACAGCCCGATCCAAACCCTGTTGACCGCTGATTGGCGGTCCGGGTTGCTCTGGATCCGCTAAGATTTCGTTGGGTCGCGTATTAGACTGTATTTAGTCTATTTCTGGTATATGTTTAGTCCCATACCGGGGGATTGTCCCGGATTACCTTTTTCTATGGCTATAAATAGAACTCTCCCTCCTCTCTTGTATCCCATCACTCTCTTGGTGGTCATCCTCTCTACTAGGAGTAAAAGCCTTGAAGCAAAAACCCCTGGTGGAGAGAGACTACTTGTAATTGAGTGAGTAATAATAGACGTTTTCCTTTAGTTATGTTGTTTCTTTCTTAGTTTAATTTCCTTTCATATGTCTTGCATGCTTCTTTAGTTTTATGTCTTTTTTGCTTCTTTAATATTTCTTGTTTGCTTAGTTTAATTTCCTTTCAGTAGAATGTCTCATTTTAATGTAGGTTGTAGTTTAAATATGAGTGAGTAGTTCCATCCCCATTTAGGGGGTGGAGAAATGTGTGATAGGATTATGTGATGTATTAGGTGTGTGTTATCTTAATCCTTTGAACCTTACATGATTTCCATAACCATCTAATGATATTTCACTCTGGTCTTTGATATGCTAATGCTCTTGAATAAAGCTTAGCATATGCTTAGATTAGTGAACCTATTTTATGGGGAATGATAAGGTGAGGATATGGATGGAATTGATGAAGGAAACATGATTTGTAGTTGCATGTACTATTGTTGCCTTTACCTTGGTTAATGTCTTGTATGGTTTAATGATTGTGTAAATCTTAATTCATGTGGAGGCATAATGAGGGTTGGTCTTTATACATCAGCTCATTTAGCTTCAATCGAATTATTTCTCTTATATGTTTTAATGATATTGTGTTATCTTAATTCATGTGGAGGCAAAGTTGGATTTAGTTTTATGATTTTCATGAACTACTTGTTGTGATGAGCTTAATTGAACACACACACATACACATATTTGTATTCACATTCTTTCTCTACCCCCTATGGGGTTTAGTTTTATCGCGTATTTCTCATTCCTTTTGCATGGTAGTGTAGTTTAGATCATAACTCCTTTCTCTCCTTGCTTTCCCACTCGCCTTCGAACAAACTAAAGTCGACACACCGCCCTGTGGATTGACCCGTATTTGCCACCGCTTCAACGCGGCCGTGCGCTTGCGGTTATAATTAAAACGTTCAATCAATATGTAGATTATATGATATTATAATAAATATAAAACAATGTACATGCAATTATTGAAAATATGGAAATCGATCATAGATGCATGTATACTTTTTAAAAAATATATACATACACAGGGGCACGAAATCCTACAATTACTCCCTGAGATGAGGAGATCTTCATAAACACATGGTCGCTGACCTCAAAGCTCCACTCCTGTCTATGCTTATCTGCGTAGCTCTTTTGCATGCTCTGTGCTGATGCTAACCTCTTTCTGATCACCCCGACCTTTTTTGTGTACATCTATACCATCTCAGCCCCCACCAACTGCCTCTTTTCCTACATCATTCCAGCAAACTGGTGATTTGCAAGGCCTCCTGTACAATGCTTCATACGGTGCCATCCCAATACTCGCGTGGATACTGTTGTTGTAAGTGAATTCGATGAGCGACAAGTGATCATCCAAATGTCTTGCCCAATCCATAGTGCAAGCTCTTAGCATATCCTTTAACGTCTGGATTGTCCTCTCAGACTAACCGTCTATCTGCGGTTGAAAAACTGTACTGAACTTCAATCGCGTCCCCAAGGCCTTCTGCATACTCCCCCCAAATCGGGTTGTAAACTTGGGGTCTCGATAAGAGATGATGCTCACAGGCATTCCATGCAGTTTGACTATCTCCTCGATGTACAACTTAGCTAGACCCTCCAGAGGCAACGTGGTCTTGATCTGCCTCCTCCATGATTTCCTTCCTCTGATCCTTCGACTTCAGCACCCAGATACGGTTCTTGAACCGCAAATCCCCATCTATTCCCATACTGAAATCCGATCCCTCCTTGGCCGCCAACTGTATCAAGTTGGGCAGCTCATCATCTCCACTATGGGTTTGCACGATCCTCGAAACTATCTGAGGCTCCACTCTTAGCCCCGCAATCACTACCCCCTCAGATCCATCTATGAACGGCCTCCACTCTACCAAGGTCTCAATCAACCTCTACTCCTTACTGAATAGGTTGGCCACTGAAACCCCTACCTTCCTGTCTAAGACATCTGGAACTGAATTCCCCTTTCCCTGGTGACAAGAAATAGTGAAGTCACAGTCCTTGATGAACACGAGTCATCTGCGCTGCCTCATATTCAGCTCCTTCTGTGAAAATAGATACTTCAGACTTTGGTGGTCGGTGAAGACCTCAAACCGCTCACCGTACAGATAGTGCCTTCAGGTCTTTAGTGCATGAACTACCGCCGCCAACTCCAAGTCACGCGTAGGGTAGTTCCTCTTGTGTGCCTTCAGCTGCCTCGAAACAAACACCACCACTTTCTCATGCTGCATGAGCACGCAAGCCAAGCTGATCCCTGATGCATCGCCGTAGATCACATAACCACCACTGCACGCTACTCGGAAGAGTCGGAATCGGTGCAGTAATCAGTTGTCTCTTCAACTCTTGAAAACTGTCCTTGCATTTCTGGGACCAAACAAACTTGACGCCCTTCTGCGTCAGCGCCGTCAATGGTGAAGCAAGCTTCGAGAAGTCCTTGATGAAACGACGGTAATGGCCTGCAAGTTCCACAAAGCTCCTGATTTCTAACACGCTCGTCGAGGCCTTTCACTGCGTTACTACCTCCACCTTCACCGGATCTACCGAGATCCTGTCCTTTGACACAATATGCCCCTGAAAAGCTACGTGGTCCAGCGACAACTCACACTTCGAGTACATGGCATAAAGCTTATGATCCCTCAAGACTCCAAGTATTGTCCTCAGATGCTCCCTGTGTTGCTCTCTATCCGGGGAGCATACCAAAATGTCATTGATTGATTCGTTTTATATTAAACCGCAAGTGCACGGCCGTGTTGAAGCAGTGGCAAATACGGGTCGATCCACAGGGATGTGTGTCGACTTTTGGTTTGTTCGAAGGCGAGTGGTAAAGAAAGGAGAGAAATGGTGGTTACACTAAACTACACTACAATGCAAAAAGGAAATGGAAGATAAGCAATAAAACTAAACCCCATAGGGGGTAGAGAAATAATGTGAATATAAAGATGTGTGTGTGTGTGTGTTCAATTATGCTCCTCACAACATGTAGTGCATGAAATCATAAAACTAAATCCAACTTGCCTCCACATGAAATAAGATAAGACTATATCGTTAAAACATACAAGACAATAATTGGAATGAAACCAAATGAACTGATGTATAAAGACTAGACCCTACTATGCCTCCACATGAAATAAGATAACCCAATATCATTAAAACATACAAGGCATTAACCAAGGTAAAGGCAACAAGAGTACATGCACTAGAATTGTGTTTCCAATATTAATTTCATCCATGTTCTCACCTTATTATTCCCCATAAAATAGGTCCACTAATCTAAGCATAAGCTAAGATTCATTCAAGAGCATTAGCATATCAAAGATAAGAGTGAAATCCCATTAGATGGTTATGGAAATCATATAAGGCTCAAGAGATTAAGATAACACACACCTAATACACTACATGATCATATCACATATTTCTCCACCCCCCAAATGGGGATGGAACTACTCACTAATCATTACACTACAACCTACATTAAAATGAAATATTCTACTGAAATGAAATTAGACTAAGCAAGCAAGGAATATTAAAGAAACTAAAAGGAAAGGAAAGTAAAACTAAAGAAGCATGCAAAAACTAAAAGACAAGATTAAAAGAAACTAAGAACAATTATTTTATTAACAACGACTCATATTGAAGGTAGCATTCTTCTCCACCTTGAGTTTTGCTTCAAGGCTTACTCCAAGTAGAGAGAATGCCACCAAGAAATGGGTAGTTTACAATAGAAGGTGAAGAGTTCTATTTATAGTCATAGAAAAAGGTAATCCGGGGCAATCCCCCGGTACGAGACTAAACAAATACCAGAAATAGAATAAACACACTCTAATACACATGCCCACCAAAGCTTAGCAGATTCGGAGCCAAACAAACCGCCAATTGGCGGTTTTTATGGTCCAGATGACGCTGGATTTTATTCTGGACTTTTCTGGATGTCTTAGTTGGTCTTTGATGCATCTACTTCACTTGTTGGAGCTCCGACCCGAATAGAATTGCCAAAATACTCCCCATGATGGTGTGGAGTTTTCTGTTTTGCTCTTTGGTCATTCGGTCTTACGTTCAGGTCCTTCTCCCTTGCATCTTAGTCCCCAGGTCTCACAATTAAGTCATTTTCCCTGCTTTTGAGTCCTTTCATGCTTTATCTCTTCAAACCTATTTATTTCTGAAATTCCAACATAAAACTCGTCACATAGCATTGGTTAGGTGTAAGATAATGGATATAAGATACAAATATAAGCATGAAATGATGTCAATCAGTCATCCATGAAGACGATGACAAATCTTTTGAGGTATGGCTTGAACTTTCTGTTCATCAAGTCCATGAATACTGTAGGCACATTCGTCAATCCAAATGGCATCACAAGAAACTATAGTGCCCATAGCGAGTCTTGAATGTTGTCTTCTAGACATCTTCCTCCTTTATCCTCAACAGATGGTAGCCTGAGCGTAGATCAATCTTGGAGAAAACCTTCACGATATGCAACTAATCAAAGAAGTCTTTGATCCTGGTAAAGGGTACAAGTTTCAGATGGTAACCTTATTCAACATTCTGTAGTCGATGCACATCCACAACGACTGATGCATTGCATACATTGCATCATATGTCTTTCATTTAGAGTGTTTTTATATAAATAAATGCTACTAAGGTATTGTTTTGAGCAATTGTGCAGAATTCAGGAGTTACAATGCAATTTACCATTATTCGAGCTAAAACGCGTGCAATGGACTTAGATGGATCACAAAGACCAATTAGATAGAGATTCAAGCTCAAGTTGAAGTCCAATTGATTGCATAAGAAGTCAGGGACTTGATCGCAAATTAGAAGGACTAAAAAGTTATTTTGGAGGAGTATTCAAGAAGAAATCAAATTCGGATCTCCAAAGATATGCAATAATTGATTTATCCACGTGGAGGCCACCTACAACATACCAAAAACACACCCACAAAAGCACGAAGTCATCTGGACCATCCATGCGGCGGAATCGCCGCATCTAACGGTCAATATGCGGCGGAATCGCCGCATGGGTTGCGATCCGTACCTCCTATTTTCGTCCAATTGTGTAGTAACACGTGTCCTTCCTGATGCATACTTAGGGTTTCTTGTATCGGCTATAAATAGCCCCGAAATATTGTGTAAGAGGAGTTTTTTGTATTACATTTTAAAGCAATAAAATTCTGCCCTTTTATTTCTCCATTATCTTTGTCTTTTGTAAGCTTAGTTTTAGATTAATGTTTCATGTTCTTAATTCCAGTAGAATAATCTAGTTGTTCTTTACTCTTCTCTTAGAATAATTTGTTGCATGCTTAGAATAATTGTATTTGTTTTCGTAGATCGTAGTTTAGTATAATATTTCTTTCTTTTTGTTTTCATAGGCTCTCGATGATCTCCATGAACCCTTCTCAACTTCTCCCCATGGGTTTCTAAAACCCTCCAAAGGTGGGGGTGATGGATTTAGGGTTAGAGAAGAGAGATCGTTTTTATTTTAATTTCTTGTTAGTGTTTTGATCATATGAGTTTTTGTTAAATCAATTATCATATGATGCTTAATATCTCACTTGATTTATAATAATTTTCGTAATCTCTAATCTAACTCGAAGATTCATAACTCCCACCCACTGGACTCTCATCCATAGTTATTTCTTCTTAGTTTTTGTTCTTGTTGTTCTTGCTTTAGAAAAATAAAAAAATAATCCAAAAATCTCAAACCAACACTATTTCTCTTTTGCTTTCCTTAATCAAAGAAAATCACAAAAATATAAGAATCTCTCCCTCCTTGTGTTCGACCCGTACTTGCCACCGCTTCAACGCGGCTGTGCACTTGTGGTATAAATAAAAATCTCAACAAGTTTTTGGCGCCGTTGCCGGGGAGGCGACGAGAATTTTAAGTTTTTTTTGTGATTTCGTTTTTTTTGTTTTGTTTGGATTTTGGTTTTTCGCGATCTAACGTTTTCTCTGTGCTTTTCAGGAAGTCGTAGAGAGGACACAAAAATCCGGAGACCATCCGAATTGAACAGGCAGCGAAAACGCCGCATCTCCAGTAGAGTTTGCGGCGGAAACGCCACACGGGTTGAATATCTGAGCCTGAAAATTCTCCTGAACGCGACTCATCTCTGGGTGGACGCGTAGAGCACTGGAAATTATCGAGAGCGGGCGGCGAACCCGACTGAGTGTGCGTAGGTAACATTTGTTGCATTTTCCTCGTAATTTCCATTTTCGGAAAATTTCTTGTTTGGTAGAATTGCATGTGTAGGGCAAACTTCCATAATTGACACTAATTCAACTTGTGACCTAAAATTTTGCAAAATTAGAAAGGCCTTAGTGCATGCATCATTTAAAGATTTTCTCGCATTATGTATGCTAAATTTTGCAAATCAATTCATTGTTGAAGAGTGCTGGAGGCAAGGTACGTGCACGGTTTTTATTGATTGCATTTAAGCATATAATTTAGTTTGCATACAACTTTGCAATTGTCCCCCACTAAAGACCAATGTTTGACTATCTCTGCTAGATTTAGGTTAAACTATCTTAAGGGCAACTCCGTAGGAAAAGATACGGTGGGGATTTCATCACCCTTCCGTGGCCCACAAATAACAATCCCAAAGTGTCACCCAAGCCTTAATTAAAATCAATTAGACATTGGCCCCTAAGGATTCAGACTCAATTAAGGAGAAGATTGGTTTGACTTGCTATGACTTGAAGCTGATCGAATTTAATTTGGTGTCTAGAAAGTGTTTTTGTGTTGACGTAAGTCTTCCAAGCGAAGTGGTTGTCTAATTGGCACCGACTCTGTCGGAAGTGCCCCCACTAGCTATACACGGCCCGGCCAAGTTGGTTTGATTAGTGAGGGAGGTGAATCAAGCGAATCAATTCGACATAACCAGTTAGGAGTCGTCTAGACTTAAGCTACACTAGGTCTAGGATTGTTTGAACCGTGCTTGTTTAGGAAACTTCTGACCAACCCTCTCATCTATCTTTTAGAGTTAAGTTTCCCTTCTCATCTGAGTCTTCTTTCTCTTCTCACCTCAATTCTCTAGATTAGGATTCATTTCTCATCTTTCCCCATTCTATTGTTTGTTTCCTTTGTTTTCTTTTTCTTTTTTTTGAAAAAAAAATAAAATAAAAAAAAATCAAAAAGTAATTGATTCTTGAATTTGAATTTGGAATTTAAATTTCAAATTTGAATTCAAAAATTAATTCAAACCAGTGCACTCAGATTTGGGTTCGGGACTTGAGCAATCGACTCTCACGAGTTCATTTAGATTCCAGTCTAGAGCTTAGCCGCAATCCACCTGTTGCACCACCTCACCCGAATCCAATGGGTGAGAATGTAGTGGACCCACCTGTTGCACCACCTATCACTCTGAGGGATCGGTGCTACCCAACGATGGCTGCTCAGCCATCGTGCATCGTTATGCCCACCATACCGGGTCGCGACTTCGAACTCAAGGCACAATACCTGAGTATGTTGCCCAAGTTCACCTCTAAGGAAGATCCATATCTCTTCCTTAGAGAATTTGAGGAAATCTGCTCCTTTATGCATTACCAGCATATCCCTGAGGAGGCAGTGCGTCTTAAATTCGTGCCTCTAGCACTGAAGGACGACGCTAAAAAATGGCTATATAGTCTAGCCGAAAGATCTATTAGGAGTTGGGCTGAGTTTGTTCAAGTGTTTTTAAAGAAATATTTCCCCAACCATAAGACTATTAGGATTAGGAATGAAATTTGTGCATTCGTTCAATCTGAGAGCGAGCCGTTCTATTCATATTTGGAGAGATTTAAGCACCTTCTGACCCAATGCCCTCATCATGGAATTCCAAGATGGCAATTGTGCCAAATTATCTATGAGGGATTAACACCTACATCTAGAGTTATGCTAGAATCTGTAAGTCAAGGAAGCTTTATGTCCAAAAATGAGAATGATGCTTGGACTTTTCTTGAAGACTTGGCTGATAATAGTATGCAATGGGACACTGCTAGGGCACCAACCAACCCGTGTATTGGATCTAGAATAGCAAATCAATCCAGATCAGGTGTCTTAGCTGTAGATGCTTCTATAGCTGCTGAAGCGAAATTAGCCACCCTTATGCGTAGGATGGAAACTCTAGAGCTTCAAACCCGACCCCTAGTAAATCAAATCTCTTCTGTTTCTTGCTCTATGTGTGGTCAACCTGGTCATGTTTTGGAGGAGTGTGCACACATTTCTTCGGACATGGAACACGTTAATGCTGCATTTAATCGTCCTAGGAATGACCCTTATTCGTCAACCTATAATCCAGGTTGGCGCAACCATCCCAATTTTTCATGGAGCTAAGGGAATTCAAATCCTGCACCCATGCCTCAGCAAGGCCAACCACCTAGACAACAAATGTATTCAAACAACAACAATAATAGTGATGGCCGATTAACTGATTTGGAAAACTTAATGAAAACATTTGTTCAAACAACTACTCACTCTTTTCAAAAGCTAGAGACTCAAGTAAGTCAATTAGCACAAGTTGTAGGTGAAAGAGAAAGAGGAAGATTCCCAAGCCAACCCGAGGTGAACCCAAGAATTAACAATCCACATAATCAACATATGGCATATCAACCACATCAACATATGCCATATCAACCACCTCAACCATTTAATCCTCAATCATTCAATCCTCAACACATTAGGGCTCCACCTAATGTACCACATAATGCACCACCTCCTAATGTGAACAATAACAATAGACCAGTTCATATGGTTCAAGAAGAAGAGCAAAATCAACACATTAATACTATACTTACATTAAGATCTGGAAAATTTGTTAATAACAATGTCACTCACCCCTTGGCTAATGAGCCTAATAATTCTGTCACACCTGAGCCATCCAATGAGCCACCAATTCAATCTGAGGAACCAATTGAAATTGAATCCATTGAACCTGAAAGAGTATTCATTCCTAAAGCACCATTCCCTAATAGACTTAATAAGAATCATACAAATCAAATGGAGAAAATGTTGGAAGTCTTTAAGCAAGTAAAGGTAAACATCCCTTTATTAGAAGCTATTCAACAAATTCCACCTTATGCAAGATTCTTAAAAGACTTATGCACCAAAAAAAGGAAAACACAAGTACCAAAAAGAGCCTTCTTAACTGCAAATATAAGCTCTGTGTTAACCCAACCCACACAAATCAAATATAAAGACCCTGGTTGTCCGACTATTTCATGTGTAATTGGTAACACCTTAATCAATAGGGCCTTGCTGGATTTGGGTGCTAGTGTTAATCTGCTTCCCTACTCTGTATATAAAGAATTGGATATAGGAGACCTTAAACAGACTAGGACCACACTCCAATTGGCTGATAGATCTGTTAAGATTCCTAGAGGTGTGGTTGATGATGTTCTGATCAAAGTGGGTGAATTCATATTTCCTGTGGACTTTGTTGTCTTAGACACGGAGCCTGTTGCTAACCCTAGCAATCAAATTCCTGTGATCTTAGGAAGACCTTTTTTAGCCACTTCCAATGCCCTAATCAATTGTAGGAATGGATTGATGAAATTGTCATTTGGGAATTTGACAGCTGAGCTAAATATTTTTAACTTAGGGAAGCAACCTGGAATTTTCTCTGATGAATCGAGTGAATTGAATTACATTCAGGATTGTAGTGAAGATGAGTTGATTTCGGATTACTTAAATTTCACCCAATTGGATGAAGTTGATTTTCAAAAGAACCTGAGTGGTGAGGCCACAATTTGTGACCAAATCAATTATATAGGTTCGAATCGATCTTCACCCAATTGGTCAGCCTTAGGTGGACTTTTAGCCGAACCAAGACCTCAATCCAAACCCTCACCACAAGAACCACCATCACTAGAGTTGAAGCCTCTCCCTACTACATTGAAGTATGCATTTTTAGGACCCTCATCCACCCTCCCAGTTATCATAGCATCGGATTTGACTCCCAATCAAGAGAATGAATTGTTGAGAGTCCTCAGTAGGAATAAAGAAGCTATTGGATAGACCATGGCCGATATCAAGGGGATTAGCCCATCTATAGTCCAACATAGGATCCATTTGGAAGATAATACTCAACCCCGTAGGGATCCGCAAAGGCGGCTTAACCCGGTCCTAACTGAGGCGGTCAAAAAGGAAATACTTAAGTGGTTGGACAATGGAATTATATACCCTATATCCGATAGTGCGTGGGTTAGTCCTGTTCAGGTTGTCCCTAAGAAATCTGGAGTTGCTGTAGTTGAGAATGAGCTTAATGAGTTAGTCCCGACCCGTATCCAAACCGGTTGGAGGATTTGCATTGACTATAGAAAACTGAATTCTGCAACCCGTAAGGACCACTTCCCTCTTCCTTTCATAGATCAAATGTTAGAACGGTTGGCCGGATATGAGTATTATTGTTTTCTAGATGGATATTCCGGCTATAACCAAATTCCTATCGCTCCTGAGGATCAGGAGAAAACTACCTTCACGTGCCCATTCGGCACGTTTGCTTTCCGTCGCATGCCATTTGGCTTGTGCAATGCTCCTGCCACATTTCAAAGATGTATGGTTAGCATCTTCTCTGATATGGTGGATAACTTCATGGAAATTTTCATGGATGATTTCTCTGTCTTTGGTCTCACTTTTGCCAATTGTTTGAACCATTTGGAATTAGTACTAGTAAGGTGCAAGGAGAAGAACTTGACCTTAAATTGGGAAAAATGTCATTTCATGGTTAAGAATGGAATAGTACTTGGTCACATTGTGTCTAAGGATGGCATTCAAGTGGATAAAGCCAAGGTGGATTTGATTAAGCATCTCCCTCCACCAACAAATGTCAAAGAGATTCGTTCATTTTTAGGGCATGCCGGATTCTATCGAAGGTTTATCAAGGACTTTAGTAAGGTGGTTAGACCATTGACTGAATTATTAGCGAAGGACTCTAAGTTTGAATTTTCTGATAAATGTTTGGAGTCCTTTAACCACCTTACGAGAGAATTGACGTCGGCACCCATTATTCATTCACCCGATTGGACCCAACCCTTTGAGATAATGTGTGATGCATCGGATTACGCCATAGGAGCGGTGTTGGGTCAGAAAATTGAAAAGAAACCTCACGTGATATATTATGCTAGTAAAACATTGAATGATGCCCAATTAAACTACACGGTAACTGAGAAAGAATTTCTAGCAGTCATTTTTGCCTTGGAAAAATTTCGACAATATTTGATAGGCACACATGTGATTATTTACACGGATCATGCGGCAATAAGACATTTAGTGAACAAAAAGGATGCCAAGCCGCGTTTATTGCGTTGGATCTTACTACTGCAAGAATTTGATGTCGAAATCCGTGATAAAAAGGGTTGTGAAAATGTAGTCGCCGATCACTTGTCTAGAATTCCTCTTATCCCAGTGAATAACACACCAGTGAATGAGAACTTTCCGGATGAACAGATTATGGCTGTGTCGGGCGAACCATGGTTCGCCGATATAGTCAATTTCTTAGTAACTGGTGTGACCCCGACTGAATTGTCTAAGAACGATCAAGCCAAATTTAGGTCCCTAGTAAAGATTTTTTATTGGGATGACCCATATCTTTTCAAGTATTGTTCGGATCAAATCATTAGAAGATGTGTTCCTGAGGAGGAATTTGCAAGTATTCTATCTTTTTGTCATGACCAAGCATGTGGAGGACATTTTGGAGCTAAGAAAACTGCGGCCAAAGTTTTACAGTGTGGATTTTATTGGCCCACCCTATTTAAGGATGCATTTGCATTTTGTAATTCTTACTCTAGATGTCAAATGCTAGGAAAACTCTCTCGTAGAGACATGATGCCTCTGCACCCTATTCTCATAGTTGATATCTTCTATGTTTGGGGTATCGATTTTATGGGCCCGTTTCCAATGTCTTTTGGGAAGGAGTATATCTTGCTAGCTGTGGACTATGTGTCCAAGTGGGTTGAGGCTATCCCCACAAAATCCAATGACAACAAAGTTGTTGTCAAATTTCTGAAGGAGAATATTTTCTCCCGATTCGGTACTCGACGTACCATTATCAGTGACCGGGGTACTCATTTTTGTAATCGATCATTTGAAGCTTTGATGAGAAAATATTCCATAACTCATAAGTTAGCTACCCCGTATCACCCTCAAACAAGTGGACAAGTTGACGTCTCCAATAGACAAATCAAGCAAATTCTGGAAAAACGGTTAATGCCTCACGTAAGGATTGGTCTGTAAAAATTAATGATGCGTTGTGGGCCTATCAGACCGCTTTCAAGACCAATTTAGGAATGTCCCCTTACCGGTTAGTCTTTGGAAAAGCGTGCCACTTACCGGTCGAATTGGAGCATAGAGCCCTTTGGGCTATTAAGCAACTGAATATGGATTTAGAGGCAGCTGGTAATGCTCGAAAATTGGATTTAGTTGAGCTTGAGGAAATAAGAAATGAGGCTTATGAGAATGCTAAAATTTATAAGGAAAAGACCAAGGTTTTTCATGATAAATCCATCGTTAGGAAATCTTTTTCTCCTGGACAGTTGGTCCTTCTCTGTAACTCTCGCCTTCATCTCTTTTCCGGCAAACTCAAGAGTCGTTGGACCGGCCCTTTCATGATCAAAACTGTTTTCCCTCACGGAGCGGTCGAGATCAGTAATCCGGAGAACGGTGAAAACTTTAAAGTTAACGGGCATCAATTGAAGCCCTACTTAAATCGTCCCTCCAATGTTGCAAAGGAAGTTGTGTTTTTACACGCAATTCCTCATTCTGATTAAGTTTTAGTTTATTTCTCAAAAAAAAGGAAAAAAAAACGAAAAAAAAACGTGAAAATAATAATAATGGGTACTTGACTTATTTTGGAAAACGGTGGAAGTACATGTCTTTTTTCTAAATCTAACGTATACCACTTTAGCAGTATTCTATCACCATGGTGTTTCCTGAGAAGAACTTTGATTGACATCATTTCATGCTCATATTTGTATCTTATATCCATTATCTTTCGCCTAAATAATGCTATGTTACGAGTTTTATGTTTAGTTTTCAGGAATAAATAGGTTTGAAGAGATGAAGCATAAAAGGACCCAAAAGCTGGGAAAAAGGACTGAATTGTGAGATCTGTGGACCAAGATGCAAGGAAGAAGGACCTGAATGCAAAACCGAAGGACCTAAGAGCAAAACAGAATACTCCTCACCATCATGGGGAGTATTTTGGCAATTCTATTCGGGTCGGAGCTCCAACATTCAAAATAGATGCATCAAATACCAACAAAGCCTTCCAGAAAAGCCCACAAGAAATTCCAGAGCGATCCGGACACTGTAGACCGCTAATTAGCGGTCCAAGACCGCTAATTGGCGGTCACTTTTTGCCCAAATGCGCTCAAATTTCTCCAGCACATGTATTAGAGGATGTGTAGGCTATGTGTGGTATCTGTTTAGTCCCACATCGGGGGATTGTCCCGGATTAGCTTTTTCTATGCCTATAAATAGAACTCTTCACCTCCTTTTGTAATCACTCCATATTTTAAGTGGTTATTCTTCCTACTAGAATTGAGGCCTTGAAGCACACACTAAAGTAGGAGGATGCTACTTTTAATGTGAGTCATTTTATCAATAAAGTTTTGTGTTTCTTTCATTGTTTGTTTTATGCTTCTTTTATTGTTTGTGCATGTTTTAGTTTAATCGTCTTTTAATTGTAGCTTAGTTTTAATATGCTTTCTTTGCTTAGTTTAATAATTAGTGTAATGTTTAGTGATTAGTTCCATCCCCTTTGGGGGGTGGAGTAGATGTACATACATGCATTAGAGAATGGATGAATGCTTTATTTTTGATGTGTTGATAAAACATGAATGTATCCTTGCTTGTTTAGGATAGAATTTATAACTTGATGAGTTTTGCCAAAATGATTAGACACCTCTCATGCTTGTTTAGGTTCTGAAATAAACACCTTGCATATGTAAATGTTAATCAACCAAGTTGGTGAATAGATTGATAGGTTTTGCCATAACATTTAGACACTTCCTATGCTTGATAAACACCACCTTCATGTGCTTAAAGAATGTATTCTACACCCACCTCTTTGCTTGTGTGCACTCACTCCACCCCTTAGGGGTTTTCCCTTCCTGAAATTCCAGCATTCTTGTTTTGTTCTTAGCTTAGTTCTTATTTCATCGTTTGTTTGCTTCTTTCACCTTTCATACTTCTTAGAGTAGTTTAGTGTAGAGTAGTGTAACCAACTCTCTTCTCCATTATTTTCGCCACTTGATTTCGTGCAAACAAGAGGCTGCTCACCACCCTGAGGACGACCCGTACTTGCCACCGCTTTATCGCGGCCGTGCACTTGCGGTTTAAATAAAACGTTCAACAAGTTTTTGGCGCCGTTGTCGGGGAGGTGCCAGTCCAGACTCTTGTTTGGACGATTCGAGTGGATTTAATTTGTGTGTTGTAGTTTTTCTTTGTTTCAGGAGACTGGGAATAGCAAGTCGAGGCTACTGGAGAAATTTCCAGACGACCTGAGCACTTCAGACCGCCAATCAGCGGTGTGGTGAGCTCTATTCATCTTTTAGTTTCTTGCTGTTGTTGCTCTAAATGATCTAGTTATCTGGGACTCAATTTGGCATGTTTTGACTTATAGTTCATTCCCAGATCAATAATCAAACCTCCTTTAAGCAACTTGGACCCTAAAACTCAAAGCAAAAGACTAGGCATTCATTCTTGTTTAGGTCATGCACCATGTATGTGACTTAAGCATTTAGATTGTCTTTTATCTTAGCTTTATTTTCTGTTGCTGAGAGCTGGCGTGAGGTACGCACCTTCTACTCTCATTCATGCATTTCGTATGAACATGCATTAGTTAGTAGGAAGTGCATTGCAACAAGTGTGAGTTGAGCGTTTGTTTGGAGTGTTGATTGCTAGATTAGGACTCCAAAACGCTACTAAGGAGGGGCTGTCCCATAAAACATAAGGTGGGGGATTTCATCACCCTTTCCTTCGCCCCACAAACCACACTAATAAAGAGCCTAATTTTTAAAATCAAGTAGACATTGGCCTTAAGGATTTCGGGCGCATTAGGAGAGTGATCCGGTCCCGACCGTCATGACCTGATCGGCGTTTCCCACTTTGTCGATAGCAGGAGAGACGAGATCCCCGGATCTTGGCTCACTTGCTGGGCTTTGTGGTCCTCGTTGTAGGGAGGTGAGGCGTGTTGAGGCCGTGTGACCTCGCAGTTAGGCGTCGTGTAGCTGTAAGGACGTATAGCGACCTTAGGATTGCTTGAGCCTTGTTTGCTTGTGTGCTTCTACCTGTACCCATCCGCCGTAGCATAAGGACTTCTTCCCTTCTCTCCTGAGTCATTCTTTCTCTCCTGTGTTCCCCAGTCTTCTCTTCTACGTACATTCTTTGTTTGAAAAAAAAAAAGGTTTTGGTTTGTGTGTGTGCACCTTTGTGCATGCTTTCGTGGACACGAGACGAGAGTAGTCGTTTGACGAGGAGCGTTGTCAATCCGGCTTCGGTCATCAATTTCTCGACACCTTCCTCCTCTCGTGTCGCACGTAGTTCGGGTCCAATGGCTGCTAATTTCCGTGAGGAGGAGCAGTTGCTGGACCCACCTATTCCACCTGTGCTTCCAGTTGTCGTTCCCATACCTCTTCGTGATCGATGCTACCCGAGCCGTACCGCTCTACCCTCATGCATCGTATTACCAGAGGCTAATGGGAACCATTTTGAGGTTAAGCCTCAATTCATTTCCATGCTCCCTCATTTCACTGGGAAAGGTGACCCCTATATCTTTCTCAGGGAATTTGAGGAGGTTTGTGCTATGTTCAAGCTGCAACAACTTAGCACAGACTCCATCCATCTTAGGCTTGTCCCCTTTGCGCTGAAGGATGATGCCAAGAAGTGGTTGTATAGCAACCAGGCGAATTCCTTTAGGACTTGGGATGAGTTTCAATCTGCATTCGTCAAGAAGTACTTTCCTAATCATCAGACTCAAAAATTGAGGAACGAAATCAATTCGTTCTATCAACATGAGACCGAACCATTTCATGCATATCTTGAGAGGTTTAAAGAGCTACTATCCTCGTGCCCTCACCATGGCATTGAGTTGTGGCGTCTTTGTCAGATTGTGTATGAGGGTCTTCACGTCCCGTCCAGAACGCTCCTTGAGTCCATGTGTCAAGGAGAGTTCTTGGGAAAGGATGAAAGGGAGGCATGGGCCTTCCTAGAAGACCTCGCTGAGAAAACCATGCAGTGGGAGAGTGTGAGGGAACCACCTGCATCATCTAGTATAGGAGCGAGGATCGCGAATGCAAACTCGACTAGATCGGGTGCCGCATTTGCTATCGATACCACTACGGCCACCGAGGCGCGCATGGCGGCCTTAATGCGCCGTATGGATTCGATTGAGCTCCAAAACCAACAAAGTGCACCTCACATGTCCACATCTGGTCCAGTTCCTTGTCATTCATGTGGTAGGATAGGTCATGTAGAGAGCGAGTGTGAGTCCATTCCTCCTGAGATGGACCGTGTCAACGCCATCTATGACAGAGCTAGGAATGACCCATACTCATCATCTTATAATCCTGGATGGAGGAACCACCCCAATTTTTCATGGAACCAAACTAATGCCCCGGGTGGTCCTCCAAACTCCTCTAGACCACCTTACCAATCACACCAACCTCCCATGCATGCACATTCATATCAGCCACCCCAAGCACAAACCACCAACCAATCGGGTTTCCTAAATTCCACTAATATGGAAACCCGATTCAATTCTCTTGAGACCTTGACTCGTGGACTTGAAAACTCAATGAAAAATTTTATGTCTACCACAAGTCAAGTTCTCACTTCAAATCAGCAGACCATGAAATCTCTAGAGCTTCAGATGGGCCAATTGGCTCAGTCTGTACATGAAAGAGAGAGAGGGTCTTTTCCTAGCCAGCCTGAGGCTAACCCCCGTGTGTACCAGCAACAACACATGCAAAATGAGAATGTGGTCCCTCGGGGGAGGCAAGTGAACCATGTGGAGGAACCTGTTTACCATGTCAATTCCATTGTGACCTTAAGGAATGGAAAACAGGTTGACAATCACATTTCCTTGCTACACCCACCACCATCTATGCAGCCCCTCAGTGGGAATGGTGGTGAAGAAGAAGCTGAGGGTGAGGGTAATACACCAAAGCTTTCTTCTCAGGCACAACAGAAAACCTACCTGCCAAAAGCTCCCTATCCAAGTAGGTTAAACAAAAAGCAGAGTGACAACATGGACAAGATATTAGAGGTATTTAAGCAAGTAAAGGTTAACATCCCCTTGTTGGATGTCATCCAACAAATACCTCAATATGCCAAAGTTTTGAAGGATCTCTGCACAACCAAGAGGAAGACCAATGTTCCTAAGAAAGCATTCTTGGCTGCAAATATCAGCTCACTTTTGTCCAATCCTACCTACACAAAATACAAGGACCCTGGGTGTCCTACTATTCAGTGTACGATAGGGGACACTAGATTGAGCAATGTTTTGCTTGATTTAGGATCAGCGGTCAACCTCCTCCCATTCTCTGTTTATCAACAGTTGAACTTGGGAGAATTGAAACCAACTAAGATCACCCTCCAACTGGCGGATAGATCCATTCGTATTCCCATGGGGATTATCGAGGACGTGCTTATCAAAGTTGGAGATTTTATATTTCCAGTCGATTTTGTTGTCCTCGATACCAATCCTGTTGTGAACACCCACTCTCAAATACCTTTGATTTTGGGTAGACCATTTCTGGCAACCTCCAATGCCTTGATTAATTGTAGAAATGGTCTCATGAAGCTCTCAATCGGTAACATGAGTGCCGAGTTTCATGTGTTCAACTCTGGTAGGCAACAGGAACCCATGGATGAACCTTTAAGTCTCAATCTCATCCGCCAATTGGAGAAAGCACCACAAAATCAACGAACACCCCTAACCCCAATGCAACCCGTTGAGAATGTTCGAGGGCCCAGCGAAAACTCATTGCCTGTCTTCGCAATGCAACAGAGTGAGCTGGCCTCGAACATGAATGACCAAAGGGAGTGTTCATTGCATGATTTAGTTGAGAGTACTAGTGAGAGTGAGACACCTCATCATATGCCTATACCAGAAGGTGTCTCTACCTCATGTCTCATGGCCATTGAGCCATTTGAGCTTCATATTGACTCCAACAAGGACCCACCTATGACCGAGCTTATGCTTGATGATCTAAACGATGGTGGGAGGTCCTTGTTGGATGACTTGGGGAGAAGCCCCATTCTTAGTGATGCAAGTCTGCTGCATCCATCGAATGAGCCTGAGGAACTCATTCCGATGCACCCGCCTATTGGTTGGAGGGTTTTCTTCGATGAGCAATTAAACCCTAGTGAGGCAACACAACTTCATTCTTTGTTGCCCACACCCAACCAATATCATGAGGGGTTCGAGCCTTTCAGCTTTGACCTTTCACCCCGCATGACACCTCAGAGTACCAGTGGAGTTTGCCCATCTCGGCAAGTCTCTGGTCCTCAAAACATGATGTTCTCATTTGATGTTCCTTGACCAAATGATTATGAGAATATCTTGGTTGATGTGTATATCTTGTAAAAAAACATAAAAAAAGAAAAAAAATGTGTAATAAAAGACTCCTTCAGTGAGCATCGATTGTTGTGGGCCCCAACCCTTGTGTACTTGGGCCCAATCTCTTCACGTATTTATCTCCCTTCTTCAGCTTCTCACAGGTTTTGAAGGAATTTGGGTTAGTGTTCATCAACATGACCCTGAACGTCCCTTTGTACTTCATGTTGGTGAGATCTTTCCTTTTTCATGCATATCTACATGTAGTATCTTGTTCACATTGATTGAGGACAATGCATGAAGTAGGTGTGGGGGGTGTTTTACGTGTGTACATAGTCGAGTCTTTTCTTTTGATTTTTTTGTTTTCTTTTGTGTGCATTATTAGGGTCATGTTAGTGTGCCGCATTTAAAATTGATATATCTGCTTGCCATGATCCTTGGGTGACTTGTCTTCTTTTGCTTGCCTAGTGCTTTAAAATTTTCACATTTCTTTCAAAATCTTCATGTGTTTGCGAAAGAAAATGTTTTTGTAGGTTTTGCGTGTGTTTAGCATGTGCAAAACCGTTGAGAGGCAAAGTAAAAAGAAAGCTCCCAAAATTGTCTTGAACTTGATGCATTAGGACTTCTAGTTTACTGGCTTTAGGTCATATGGAGTCGTTAGGATGCACCCCGGTTTTCCATCGGGGGGCGTGTAATCATAGGGTTTCAGTACTCAAACATTTAAAGAAGTCCACCCTGAACCTAGTGAGTCAAATAATTCGTGTCTGTTAGTATAAGGAAGTTTGTCGTAGGCAAGGGCCCTTAATCTTTTTTTGTGAAACTTAAGTGTAGGGGTTTTGGTTCCCATGTAGATAAATAAGTGGTGTTCTCTCTTCTCGCACGGCTCCTATCACTCGAGAAAGTAGGTCTGAGGGGACTTTGTGCCTGGTGCTTTCGAGTCATCTGACTTGGGATGCACCGACCGAACTCCCGTTACATGGGTGGTAGGGATGGCCCTATGTGGAGATTTGGGGGAAGGTGTACGTGATAGTGTAAGTCCTCATAGGCAATGATGCACGAAACCTGACCCTGGGGAGAATCAAACACCAACCAATAAAATGCTCCAAAGAAAAAAAAAGAAAAAAGGAAAAAAAAGAAGAAAAAAAAAGAGTCAAATAAGAACCAAAATGGATTTTACACATTGTATCACATTCAGAAGTTAAGGTTGCCCATGTCTTTCACTTAAGTCCTTGACTAACTCTCACGAATAACTCATTAGGCTAGGTGTGTGGACCGATTACATATATAGAGTCGACCCGTAGTATTACCGCGTCCCATGATCGACAAAATAAGTCCAACGAGTCGTGTAGCTAGATTGATTAATGCATCTTGTTCGGATTTTGTGGGTATATCCGCTGAAAACCCTCAGGAGACAACACTCCTCCTTGTTGGCGACAAGGAGGTTTAACGGCTTGTTGCACGTGCTAAGTGCAACCGTGATTCCTACGAAAGTGAGTTAGGATTTCTTGTTTTTTTCGCATGTTTTTCTCTTTCTTTGTTTTACTCGGGACTAGCAAAAGTTAGGTGTGGGGGTATTTGATTGACATCATTTCATGCTCATATTTGTATCTTATATCCATTATCTTTCACCTACATAATGCTATGTTACGAGTTTTATGTTTAGTTTTCAGGAATAAATAGGTTTGAAGAGATGAAGCATAAAAGGACCCAAAAGCTGGGAAAAAGGACTGAATTGTGAGATCTGTGGACCAAGATGCAAGGAAGAAGGGCCTGAATGCAAGACCGAAGGACCTAAGAGCAAAACAGAATACTCCTCACCATCATGGGGAGTATTTTGGCAATTCTATTCGGGTCGGAGCTCCAACATGGAAAATAGATGCATCAAATACCAACAAAGCCTTCCAGAAAAGCCCACAAGAAATTCCAGAGCGATCCGGACACTGTAGACCGCTAATTAGCGGTCCAAGACCGCTAATTGGCGGTCACTTTTTGCCCAAATGCGCTCAAATATCTCCAGCACATGTATTAGAGGATGTGTAGGCTATGTGTGGTATCTGTTTAGTCCCACATCGGGGGATTGTCCCGGATTAGCTTTTTCCATGCCTATAAATAGAACTCTTCACCTCCTTTTGTAATCACTCCATATTTTAAGTGGCTATTCTTCCTACAAGAAGTGAGGCCTTGAATCACACATTAAAGTAGGAGGATGCTACTTTTAATGTGAGTCATTTTATCAATAAAGTTTTGTGTTTCTTTCATTGTTTGTTTTATGCTTCTTTTATTGTTTGTGCATGTTTTAGTTTAATCGTCTTTTAATTCTAGCTTAGTTTTAATATGCTTTCTTTGCTTAGTTTAATAATTAGTGTAATGTTTAGTGAGTAGTTCCATCCCCTTTGGGGGGGTGGAGTAGATGTACATACATGCATTAGAGAATGGAGGAATGCTTTATTTTTGATGTGTTGATAAAACATGAATGTATGCTTGCTTGTTTAGGATAGAATTTATAACTTGATGAGTTTTGCCAAAATGATTAGACACCTCTCATGCTTGTTTAGGTTCTGAAATAAACACCTTGCATATGTAAATGTTAATCAACCAAGTTGGTGAATAGATTGATAGGTTTTGCCATAACATTTAGACACTTCCTATGCTTGATAAACACCACCTTCATGTGCTTAAAGAATGTATTCTACACCCACCTCTTTGCTTGTGTGCACTCACTCCACCCCTTAGGGGTTTTCCCTTCCTGAAATTCCAGCATTCTTGTTTTGTTCTTAGCTTAGTTCTTATTTCATCGTTTGTTTGCTTCTTTCACCTTTCATACTTCTTAGAGTAGTTTAGTGTAGAGTAGTGTAACCAACTCTCTTCTCCATTATTTTCGCCACTTGATTTCGTGCAAACAAGAGGCTGCTCACCTCCCTGAGGATGACCCGTACTTGCCACCGCTTCATCGCGGCCATGCACTTGCGGTTTAAATAAAACGTTCAACAAACTTCCACCCGTTGCTTGTTAGTGATCAAAATGGCACCCACTTTTACGACGAAATCATAGCACGGAGTTGGAGCTACTTGGTCCATAATAACAATGATGTGTACTGCCCTAGCTTACTGGAGGAGTTCTATAGCAGTATCACTAACATAGACCTGGACAGTGGGTACATTTTACTGAATTGGAGAAACAAAGTATGGGCGATTGACCTCAACATCATCTCCAACTTGACTGACATACCACAAGGGGCCTCCACTTTGCCATCCGAGGAACTCAGTTTCTATCGGTCACTCATGGGACCAGATTGTGTGCTTAGCCGTGATCGGGGTATCAAGGGCACATCCATGTACCGGAATGTCTTTACAGCATGTAGGTGGGCATGCCAAAATGTCACGAGTAATACCCACAACACCTCTTTTCGCACCGTTGAGATGGGCATCGTTCACTCCCTGATGACCCGTGGTCGCACTTACTGTATGTGCCGACGGCTTCTGACCACCATTGCAGAAGGCCACCAACGCAACTCCCAATCTCTGCCATGCCTCGTCACCACTATCTGCAAGCACTATATGGCCTATGAGTCTTTCTGGGTGTACGAAGCCGACATGCTCCCTTGTACGGTGGAACGAGAGACATCCTCCTACCGTGGCACTATAGCGGACCTGTGGACACCTCCAGAAATGGAGGATGCTATGCAATCAAGTGAGTCGTCTGAAGACTCCGCAACATTATGGGCTCAGTCAACCCCAGAAAACTCTGACGAGCATAGGTCCCGAATGTGGGGCGGGATGAAGCGCCTCAATAGCAAAGTGAACAAAGCACTCTCCGACCGTGGAGAGTCGTCATCCCGAAGGCGGTAACTTTATTATTTCTTGCATTTCCTATATTATTCAATTTTGCATACATTGAGGACAATGCATAAAATAGGTGTAGGGGGGTGACTAGTTATCTACCTATCTGTTTTGTTTTTATTTCCCATTAAAAAAAATCATTGTTTCATGACATAGCTTAAGATTGAACCACCAAAACCCGAGTACAAATTGCATTGAGTCTTTGTTCCTTATTATATAGTTCTGCTTGTAGAAACTATGACATAAATCTAAGTTCCAAAGAAATAACACATTACCCTTAAGACATGTATGCACTTAAATTGGATGAATCAAATCTTTGAAGTGGTTGATAAAAAGCAGAGGTTGAGGAAAATATACCGGGAAGTGTGGACTTCTAATAGCAATTAAGCCTTGAGGAAAATAAAAGTAAAAATAAAGGAATAAAGTGAGGAAAGCACATTTTGCAAAATGATTACAAAAGCCCAAGCCTTTGAGTCACTGGTCCGTAGGGGTATCTTAAAACCCGGTAACTTGAGTCTGCCAGCTCGGGATTATCGACCAAACTCGCTACACGAATGCAAAAAGGGTAAAAGTGTCAGAAAAAGCAAATGTGTTGAATCGCGGAAGAAAAGAAAAAAATATATACTCAAGGCCCAAAGCTAAAAGAATGATCCATGCCATGGTTGATCTGAATGATACTTCACCACCAGAGGAGGCGTGCAAAATAATTTAAGTGATAACATGTGTAGAAGGGTTAGTGGTGTGAATGTTGGAGGAACAAAGACCAAGTCAAACTTTTTATAAGTTAGATTTGTATAATGAGCATGCAAGAATTCTAAGTGAGATGTATAAGGTTGAGGTGGAGATATCGAGAGCTATTAATGGAATATTGAATTAAGACTTTGTGGGTGTGTCAACTGAAAACCCTCACGAGACAAAACTCGTCCTCTAAGGAAACTTGGAGGTTTAAAGGCTTGTTGCACATGCTAAGTGCAACCGTGATTCCTACGAAAATGAGTTAGGATTTCTGTGCTTTCATACTTATATTTCTCATGTTTTGTTTTGCTCGAGACTAGCAAAATCTAGGTGTAGGGGTATTTGATGCATTGCATACATTGCATCATATGTCTTTCATTTAGAGTGTTTTTATATAAATAAATGCTACTAAGGTATTGTTTTGAGAAATTGTGCGGAATTCAGGAGTTACAATGCAATTTACCAATATTCGAGCTAAAACGCGTGCAATGGACTTAGATGGATCACAAAGACCAATTAGATAGAGATTCAAGCTCAAGTTGAAGTCCAATTGATTGCATAAGAAGTCAGGGACTTGATCGCAAATTAGAAGGACTAAAAAGTTATTTTGGAGGAGTATTCAAGAAGAAATCAAATTCGGATCTCCAAAGATATGCAATAATTGATTTATACACGTGGAGACAACCTACAACATACCAAAAACACACCCACAAAAGCACGAAGTCATCTGGACCATCCATGCGGCGGAATCGCCGCATCTAACGGTCAATATGCGGCGGAATCGCCGCATGGGTTGCGATCCGTGCCTCCTATTTTCGTCCAATTGTGTAGTAACACGTGTCCTTCCTGATGCATACTTAGGGTTTCTTGTATCGCCTATAAATAGCCCCGAAATATTGTGTAAGAGGAGTTTTTTGTATTACATTTTAAAGCAATAAAATTCTGCCCTTTTATTTCTCCATTATCTTTGTCTTTTGTAAGCTTAGTTTTAGATTAATGTTTCATGTTCTTAATTCCAGTAGAATAATCTAGTTGTTCTTTACTCTTCTCTTAGAATAATTTGTTGCATGCTTAGAATAATTGTATTTGTTTTCGTAGATCGTAGTTTAGTATAATATTTCTTTCTTTTTGTTTTCATAGGCTCTCGATGATCTCCATGAACCCTTCTCAACTTCTCCCCATGGGTTTCTAAAACCCTCCAAAGGTGGGGGTGACGGATTTAGGGTTAGAGAAGAGTGTTCGTTTTTATTTTAATTTCTTGTTAGTGTTTTGATCATATGAGTTTTTGTTAAATCAATTATCATAAGATGCTTAATATCTCACTTGATTTATAATAATTTTCGTAATCTCTAATCTAACTCGAAGATTGATAACTCCCACCCACTGGACTCTCATCCATAGTTATTTCTTCTTAGTTTTTGTTCTTGTTGTTCTTGCTTTAGAAAAATAAAAAAATAAATCCAAAAATCTCAAACCAACACTATTTCTCTTTTGCTTTCCTTAATCAAAGAAAATCACAAAAATATAAGAATCTCTCCCTCCTTGTGTTCAACCCGTACTTGCCACCGCTTCAACGCGGCCATGCACTTGCGGTATAAATAAAAATCTCAACAACGACCCATCCTTCATCTTCATGAAAAGCATTGGCCCTCCCTAATGTTAGACACTCGGTCGGATGAACTCAGTATATATCAAATCTTGCAGATGCTTCTTCAGCTCGACCAACTCTGCATGTGCCATCCGACACGGAGCCTTCGACTGTAGAGGTGTACCTGCTACAAACTTGATGCCAAACTCGATCTCTCAGTGTGGTGGTAGGCCAGTGATATCATCTGAAAACACATCTGGAAAATCCTACAAGACTGCAATGTCCTCCCATGTCTTCATCTCGGGATTTGGAACTACTAGAGTAACCAAGAATGCCCTACAACCCTGGTGCATCAACTTCTGAGCCTTCACTACTGACACAATGATTCAGCCTCCTCTGCTCTTCGTTCCGTTGATCGGCACATTAGGTTGGTCATTCCTCGGGATCAGGATCTTCTTCTTATGGAAAAAGACCCGAACACCATACTGTGACAGCTAGTCCATCCCCAATATGACATCAAAGTCCTCTATCGGTAACAAGACCGGATTTGCCAGAAAATCTTGGTCTCTCAAAACAACTATGGTGTCGGGGAGGACGCTCCCACAATGCCACCTCTCCCATGGGCGTACTGACTTCCAAACTGGCAGTCAACTACACAAGGACCCGTTCAACTATCCTTCCATAGTTTGGTGGTGCAACAGGTTGGCTGACTCCGACTCTCCCTACCACCGGTGGTCCTGGTCTCGTACTGGGCTCGCCATGTCTGTTAGGGTACTCTCGGAAATAGTGCCCATACTGACCGCAATCCAAACACACCCCAGGAATATAAAAGCACTCTCGTCTGGGGTGAACTCTACCACAAGCCTTGCACACCTCAGGTCTGCGTGGACCACCTCCTTCAATCTGGATCCTCTTGCCCGGATTCCCTATGAAACGTCCAGCTGCACGTCCACTGACATTCCCCTACGGCCTTCTTGCCTCTTGATAGTGTTGGCTTTTTAGCCTTAATCTTTATTTAGTTTTGATGAGTAAGTAATCTAATCTTAATCTATATTTAATCAATCAACCTAGACAATCAAAGTAAGCAAACATGAGTACATGCATTGCATATATATTCGTGTACTTGCAATATTCTTAATAGGTTGATGAAGAATCAAGCTAAGGAGCTTTGGGACAAGAAGATAAAGACTCAAGACATATAATCAAGCTTTGGACCAATATGTAATTTAGTATAATTTGAGTCCTTAGGATTAATGTAAACTTGAGCACATTAGGATTCTGTCCCATATCCCCACGGTTAACCGAACGCCTCTCGGTAAACCGAATCGTGTAGAGTTCGGTCCACCGAACACCTTGCGGTCAACCGTGTAGAATCCTTTAGGTGTTCCCTGGAATAACCACCTCGGTTTACCGAACCACCTTCGGTAGACCGAATTAGCCTGGACCGGTTTTGGACTTTGCTCCAACGGTCGTATTTAAATCTTGACCTAAAGCCCAATTAACTTATCCATATTTGGTACACCGAACTTCATTCGGTCGACCGAATCATATTGCTTTAGGAGCCCAACGGCTATTTAACTTGACCGTTATTGGTAAAACAATTTCCCACGCATTGTCAGCGCAAAACCCGCGCTAACTTCGGTATACCGAAGTATAGACGGTCAACCGAACCTAGCATTAACAGAACCCTACCAATCTTACTGTCCAGTTTGGAACGGTTAACAGAATAGGTTTCGGTAAACCGAATTGTATTAGGGTTGCTAGTTAGAGAGCTACTGGAGTTGAGTGAGCGGTTAATCGAATAGGATTCGGTAAACCGAAATGACCATCTTCGGTAATCCGTTCGGTTAACGGTCTACCGAGGAGTATGCAAATTCTGCCCGAACTTCTGTCATTTCATCACTTTTCATGGGTCAACTTTCGCACCTACTCCCCAACGGCTCTAAGAGCTTTGAAGCCTATATAAGGACCTCATTAGAAGCACAACACAAGCACTACACTCTCCAAACATCAAGTACCCTTGTGCTATCTTTCCCAAACCTTCAAAGCTCAAATCCTATACACTCAAGCCAAAACTTCACCACTTGTATTCCTAGATCCATATCATAATCCAAGTGTGCTCAAAGTTAGAGTGTCATTAGCAAGAAGTGTGATTCATTCTTTCATCCCAATCACAAGAGTTGTAATAGCTTCGAGGAAGCTCCCTCTCAGGTTGTGAGAGGAGACACGGGCGAGGCGAGGATGTTCGCGAGGCTCGTTGTTCGTAAAGGCGTTGATCTCGGCCCGGTAACAGAGATCGGATAGTGGAAATCACAAGCGAGGCTCGAGGGACGAGCGGGGATTGTGAGTGAGGACTAGGACCCGTGGAGGGTGCCGAACCTCGTTACATCGGGCGTCGACTACAACGTGGTTTGCAATTTCTCTAACTCTCATCTAACCCTTGCATGATTAGTTGTTAGTTTCGTAATTAAGTTTTAATTCCGCACTTTAGTTAATTATGATCAATAGAGGGCCCCATACGATCCCCACAGATAGTTCTCCTGGGAATCCTTGTCTACAATAGTCACGCAATTCATGGCATCCACCTGGGTCTGCGACATGCTGGTGAGCACACGAGACCTGATCTGCTTCCGAAGTCCCGTGTGAACTTCATCACCCTCTGCTCCTGGTGACGTAGATCGCTAGACAGTAATGTTTTAGGGTGTTAACTTGCTGACGTAGGTCTCCAACGTCAACTCCTTATGCTCTCGGGCAAGGAACTTCTCGTGTTTCGCGTCCCCGTGGTACGGTAATTACTCCATATTGAACTCCTCTAGTAACTCCTCCTAGCTCACGTCCTCTCTATCGCTGAACACCACAACGGATGTGGTCCCAACCAGTTGGATGCAGAACCACCCAACACGTAGGTGGCCAGATCCACCTTCATCTCTAGGAAGCATCCAGTCACCCTGAAAATCCTCTAGAGCTGGAAGACTCAGTCCTCACCTGCCTCTAGATCAACTCTGCCCTCGAAGGTAGGTGGATGCTAGCACATAAATCTCTCGTGCATTGGGAGCACTCCAACATGCTCATTCCACGCAGTCTGGCACTCTAGGAACTCTCCGAGCCTCTCAATAGTCCCATAGAGCGTCCATCATCTTCCTCCCACGTTGGGCCCCCAGTTGCGTCACTGGCGCTACACTCGTGCGGTGGGGTCTCACTCATCTCGGAGTCATCTAGCACAATAACCAAGAAAACAGAATCAATTTACGTATGCATGCATCATCTACTGAAAGAAATGCAACACTATATTCATCTACTCCTAATGGTGGTTTCTTTGGATGAGTACACCAAAACTGACCTGCTATAATACCAAGCTGTAAGGTTCCCAAAAAGTGGAAAAGTTTAAAACCAATTATCAAAGATAAGACCAGAGTGAATGGGGAAATTACTCATAATATACTGAACAATGTAGTGCACCATCGCATGAGAGTTCAAAGTACGAATACATCGAAGTCAAAGGGAAAAACTTAATAGAGGTAGTAACTGTAGGATTTCATGTCCCTATGTATGTGTATATTTTAAATTTTTTAATACAAACATACAAGATCGATTTCATATTTTCATTGATTTTACGTACATGTATATGTTTATTCTAGTATCATGCATCCTACACATATTAAAAAAAAAAGAGGATCATACCCAAAGGCTCTCTAAAAACTTTCAGAAGATCCGGTGTTCCGTTGCTCGTCAAATCTCCCACCTATTAAACTCCAAGTGTTCACCAATCTGTAAACAAGATTAGAGAGAAAGAGCTAGCCAATCAATCTCTAATTAAGCATAGAATCTAGCTAATAACCCCTCTTTAAGCTCCTGAGATTTCTATTTCCAAAACTTAAAACTATTAAGAGATTTTCGTGATGATTAAGGGAGAGATTAAAGAGAGCGAGAATTTATGCATTCACATAAACAAGTAGGATGAGGGGTCCTTTCATAGGCTCCCAAAACATCCTTATCATGAACTATTCTCTAGCCATGATCTCTTCCTTATTATCTCCAAAAATTAATCCCAAATTGCCACATAAGCATCTTAAAAAACGTTTGATCAAATCTGGAATTAATCCAACCCATCATCTAGTTATTCTCTTAATAATTCAGGCAAAAATCGTGTTGTTCGGTTCACCGAGAATTCTTCTCAGTCAACCGAAGTATTCGGTTTTAACACATGTTCGGATGACCGTGAGCTAGAAGGTCAACTGAATATACACGAGAAAAATTCCCTTGAAAAATTCGGACGATCCGCGTGTCGGTCTGGTCGACCGTTGACTCACCAAAATTTCTCCTAGCGAATTTCTTTGGACGACCGTGTCACGTTCGGTCTACCAAAAATATCCCAAGATAGCTCCTGGATATTTTCTCTCAGTTGACCGTTCAAGCCCGGTTGACCAATCCTAATTGTCCAGGCACTACAGACAATTTTGGTCAACCAATTGTGTTATCCGTTCCCCGTTCCAAAGACACCTCGGCCGACCGAATCCTAAACGGTTTACCGTGCTGACCCCGACTTTGCCTTTGTCAAATTTTGGATTTATATCCAACAAAATTTGATCTTTTGGGGTTTTAGCAAATTCATATCTTATGTAATATATTATCCAATGTCATATTAAATTATTACACCTCATATGAATTTATCCATGATTCTAATTATGTCAATTTTCATGACATATTGATTTTATTGATTCATTAGATGTGTCCCTTTTCACATGAAACCCGACACATCTTATGAACTCAAAATTAAGCTTCTTGTTTTTCAGTTTTGTGGTGTGACCTACAGGAGGATCTAAGCTAAATTGGCAGCGATATTAAACACTTAATATCTCAAACTATAAGCGGTATCCAGCGACACATTATATTTACCCAATTAGCATAGATGTCTTTGTTCCACTCGAACTAAACACGATACATTTAGTGATGTAAATGCACCACTGGTGTCCGTCCCTTGCCTCATGATATTAAGAATAGATACAAAGTAGAAATGTGTCACCTTTGTATTATATTCATTTCTTGATCTCTTTAAGCTAATTATAACTATGTAACTTAACTCAAGTTACATTGTGCACATTAAAATTTTGCTTTATCAAGGGGCCCACTAATATCATCACTCAATTAAGAGGGGCAACGATAATCGTTTGACTAGCTATCTTTTCTAGTACGAGTCAGTTTCAACCAACTATTGCCTTTATCACTATACTCATTGATACCTTTTGACAATAATCAAATTAAGCACTTCTTGAGTGAAAATATATAAGTCTCTTATCTTAGGATCCAAGACACTGTAAAACATTAATGACACGAAACACAATTCCATAATGTTTTACTTGTTAGGTCTAATCAATATATAATAGTAATCATTTTCCTCTTTCATATACTCGTGTCGTCAATTATTTGTAAAGCTACAACAATCGATGACCAACACGACAATCTTATAACGGTAATTAATGTTCCATGTCAATTACCATGATTGTGAATAGCTTTTGATTTATTTAAACCATTATCTTTTAGAGCTCTATGGTTAAGGACCAAATGCCTCTTCCTTAACACTTCCAAAAGACGAATACCATAATCAAGGAACAAAATGTTTGCACATCCAATTCATAATAATTGACATTTAAAAGTAAAAATTTTAGAAGACATTCCTTTCAGTAACAACCTAAGAGATAGAACTGGTGGATCTGGTCCCGGAGTGAACTCGTCCTAGGTCGCCACCCACTCAGTGCCTAAAGAGGTACTAAAATGCAACATGATAAAATGCCTGAATTTTCATAACGAAAACCCTGTATACCAAGTCCCCCTAATCATGCATGAACAAAACTTACAATGACCATATCATTCTAGTATATTATGGCACTAAGCATGTAATTTATACAATCGTCCCCCTTTTGGGGTAAAAAAGGACAATGGTCCCACCAACCACATCGAGCCCCCCAAATGGACCTACTGCAGGCACATGCGGCCATACGAAGGTACGCGAGTAATCCCCACTCGCGTCTAGACGAATCATGAGGGTTCGATGAAGGTCGCACGCACATCTGTGTCATAGATATAGATATGATCTCGTGTCCACCGCGACACCGCCGGAGTCGTCACTCTCTTGATGGTCAACTCGTGTAGTTGTGCCAAACCGGGGCTACCTGTCAGAATAAACATCGAGCAGTCATCCTCGTCGCCACACAAGCTGGTCAGTCATCTCCGTCGTCACCCAGGTCGGTCGATCATCTCCGTCGCCGTACACGCTGGACGGTCATCTCACTCCATGGACCTGGTAACAATGCAATGCATTGGGATCCAAGATCCCTCAGGTCTACTACATAGGGTGTGGAATGCAACATGGTGCAATTAAAGCATAAGACACAAGGGTCGCACGTGTGCCATCATCCCCTCTCTATCGCTCGACGGTCCCTAGGCAGGCACGATCATCGCACCTACTGTCACTTCGTGGCTCACGCTCGCAGCGAGGACACGGGTTTTCGAGGAAACAAAACAATACATGCGAAAAAGGCAATTGGCACACTAGTCGACCGTTTCCTTATGAAAAGGAAACGTTTGAATAGAGGCTCAATCCGGTCGATTACTGGGGCCTAACTTAAGTTATCGGTCAAACTGAGGTCCATGGGCGGTCGACTGTTTAGAAGGTCTGGGCCAGGGTAAAAATGCAAATATGAGGCAATCAGTAGAACGTAACTAGGATACCATTCGACCAGAAATAACAGGAACTATGCAAGTCGGAAATCCTCTACAACCGGTCGAACAAAGGTCTCTAGGAGGTTGATTGTATAGATGGTCTTGGCCTAAAATAGACTAAATGACAATGAACGGTCAAACGACATAGGGGTCCCGTTCGACCAAAAATAACCGACCCTCTAATGCCCAACAATTATTCACAACTAGTCGACAACCGACATGTATCGTTCGACCGGTGCGAGGCAAAGTCTAGCAAACAAACTACAACCGGTCGACCACCAACGACATCGATCACCGTTTCTCGGCAGATACCTAATTGCCCCTCATCACCGGTGAGGCCTCCGGCGACGAGCAAAACCCCTAACACGCCTTGTGTGAACAACCTAAATAGATCTTGGCATACCTTCACACGCTCGTCGAAGCTCCGAATGTCCTGATAAGCACCTTCCGTGTAGCTTAGTTCCTCCAACAACTACCATCTCCAGTTCATCTTGCGTCGCCTCCAAACTAGCAATCGTAACGCCAGCCCCACCTCCGACCGCTGTCCGTCGTGAAGAGGAGAGGGGAGGAGAGATGGATGAGTGGGAGAGGAAGGTAGAGTTGAGAGAGAGGAGAAAAGGAGGAGTGGGTGCTTTCCTCTTCTTTTAAACCCAACACCATCACTACCACCATACTTACCACCATACCTCCCATTCCTCCACCATTCCTCTACCATGCTAGCCCACTCCAACCAAGTCAAATCCACCATTAGCCTAAAACAACACCTTAAACATGATTAATTTCTTGACCAAGGATTAGGATGGAACATTGACAACTTAACCCTTTACATTTAGCTCAACGCATTGAAAATGAAGCAAAGGAACATTCCATAAGAAACAATTAATGTTATATGGTGTTTCGTGTGGTTCTTTATGAAAGGAGACCAATCTCACAATAATCTTTGCAACGACCAAGTTTGGGATCTACTTTTTCAGAGATAATGTAAGCCAAGACTTTGCAAGAGATCTTGATTTCATTTTGAAGATCCTATATGATGTTCGGGTTTCTTGAGACAAATTTTAAGGACGTTCTATGGTTACTAATTTTTAGTTACTAATTCTTGAGACAAATCTATGGTTACTTCTAGGTCATTGTAGCTTTGTAACTAGGGGAGAAACTTTGTTTTCCAATCCAGTAGTTAGACCACTTTTGTATCCGAAATCAAAGATTGTAGGTTAGGGAAAATGCATAAATTTATTCATTTTTGAATCTGAACATTCGCAAGAAGCTGAAGCAAATATGGATATTGGTACACCAAATTTGAATAATATATGCTCCATAAATGAAAGTTCTTATTATATATTACAGTATCATTCGTACTAATTTTTTGTCCCTCAAATCGATCTCAGACATTCGTTGATTGATTTTTTTGGTACTTCAAATTAATCTTGGTCGTCAACTAATGTTTGGTCCTCCAAATTAGTCGAACGTTGATTAATTTTTTGGTCCCTCAAATCGATCTTGACCGTTTATTTTTTTCTCCTTCAAATTTATTTCAACCGTTTATAAATTACTTTTTTGTTTCCATGAAATCGATCTTGGCCGTCTATTGAGATTCCACTGAATACACTAAATTTTTACCTAGAAAAATCAACCAATTTTTATAAAGAAATTCCAATATTTTGAAGCAATCTCATGCTTCCACACATAAGTTCATACGATCACAATCAATCGTATTTGCAATTTTTCCCTTAAACACAGTCAATCATCTCTTCCACGCATCCACTAACCGCACTAATATTTTAATTTTTCAATAATTGTGTTTTTGTTTTTCTAAATTACTATTAAATCAAAATAAAAATTACCATGAAATACTACCACCAAACGATCCCACTATTACCGCAACTAACTTACTATTAAAATTTCTATCACAATATTTTGGCTTTTTGACTCCATATTGTAGGATGGAATTCCATCACAATCGTAGCTTTAACTTCATAACCATTATTCAACCTCTTCTTAAAGAAAATTCCAACATCCAAATTCTTTTTTTCCAACGTCCAAGTCGTTTATTTAAAAATCCAATGAGGTACGGTTGTTTATAACACTTTACGCTACGTTCTGTTTTTTCTGACTTTATTACTTTCTTGGTGTTTATCTTCGATGTATTTATTTTGTGATTTTCATTTTAAACGTAACATTTCCTACATCACCTTTACTAATGATTTTTTTATCATTAACTTGTAATAAAATTATTTACTTTACGCAAGTTTTGTAAGAAGGAAAACTATTTTTTGAATTAATCAATGTTAATGCACCGTGGTATGAACTAAAATTAATCTTGACTATTAAAACCTTAAATCAATTCTGCAAAAAAACTCATTTGAACTCTCACTTATTAATAAAAATGATTTTTTTATCGTCACACTATTTAGTAAAAATCCTTTAATTAGCAACAAAAAATTAAAAGAAAACATCATGCAACTTTATAGGTATGTAGGGATGAAATTGTTGACTTCATCAAGTTAAATTTGATGATCTAATCAACATAATCTTAACACAAACAAATTGGGTTAAACACATTCCATGCATTGCACATACACTTGTATTATGCATACTCTTATTCTAATAGGTGATCAAGACTCAAGAAGAAAATGATTGAAGTCAAGACATATAATAAAGCTATTTGAAGACATGTAATTTTATTTTTATTTGAGTCTTTAGGAACCTTTGTAAACTTGAGCAAACATGGTTGGATATCCATCTACATTCACTCTAGGTTCTATATAGAAGTCACACACAAATTCTCAGATTTTTTGGACTTCAATAGATCACCCAAACCTAATTCGGAAAACCACCAAACCAAACCTTAGGCAGTCTATGAGCAACAATCACTCCTGGAAAAACGTGCTACTACGTCGACAAGTCACGTCTGATACTTAGAAACCAACGTGAAACTAGCTTGTCACATCGGTTTTACAAAAACCTTCATGGTTTGAAAAATATGTCACGTCGGTTTTAGGGAGACCGACGTGACACATTATTTTCACGTTGGTTTTAATATAACTGACGTGTTTTATAGGACGTTTCACGTCGGTTGATTGACATCATTTCATGCTTATATTTGTATCCTATATCCATTATCTTACACCTAAGCAATGCTACGTGACGAGTTTTATGATTAGTTTTCAGAAATAAAGAGGTTTGAAGAGAAGAGCCATGAAAGGACCCAAAAGCAGGAAAAAAGACTTAATTGTGAGACCTGTGGACCAAGATGCAAGGGAGAAGGACCTGATCGTAAGACAGAAGGACCTAAGAGCAAAACAGGAAACTCCACACCATCATGGGGAGTATTTTGTCAATTCGATTCGGGTCGGAGCTCCACTAAACAAGTTAGATGCATCCAAGACCAAGAAACACGCCAAGGAAAGCCCACCCAAAGATCTAATGGGATCTGAAGCTTATAGGCTGCCAATTGGCGGTCTGGTTAAGCCCAGATCTACTAAATTTTCTCCTGGACTTGTATTAATGTGTGTTTAGGCTATTTTTGGTATTGGTTTAGTCCCACATCGAGGGATTGTCCCCGATTAGCTTTTTCCATGCTTATAAATAGAACCCTTCACCTTCCATTGTAATCACCCATTGCTTGGTGGCATTCTCTCTACTAAGGAGTGAGCCTTGAAGCAAAAACTCAATGTGGGGAAGAATGCTACCTTCAATGTGAGTCATTTGTTAATAAAATAATTCTTCTAGTTTCTTTTAATCTTGTCTTTTAATTTGTGCATGTTTGTTTAGTCTTTCCTTTCCTTTTATGTTTCTTTAATGCTTCTTGCCTTCTTAGTTAACTTCCATTTCAGTATTATGCTTTCTTTTGCTAATATAGTTAGTGTAATGAGTAGTGAGTAGTTCCATCCCCATTTGGGGGGTGGAGAAATATGTGATATAATGATGTAGTGTATTAAGTGTGTGTTATTTTTATCCTTTGAGCTTTATATGATTTCCATAACCATCTAATGGGTTTTCACTCTTATCTTTGATATGCTAATGCTCTTGAATGAAGCTTAGCTTATGCTTTGATTAGTGGACCTATTTTATGGGGAATGATAAGGTTAGGATATGGATGAAGTTAATATTGGAAACACAATTTGTAGTGTATGTGCTCTTGTTGCCTTTACCTTAGCTAATGTCTTGTATGTTTTAATGATGTAGTGAAATCTTAATTCATGTGGAGGCATAGTAGGGTATAGTCTTTATACTTGAGTTCATGTAGCTTCATTCCAATTATTGTCTTGTATGTTTTAATGATGTAGTCTTATCTTAATTCATGTGGAGGCAAAGTTGGATGTAGTTTTATGATTTCATGCACTACATGTTGTGAGGAGCTTAATGAACACACACACTTCTTTATGTTCACATTATTTCTCTACCCCCTTTGGGGTTTAGTTTTTCTTGCTTCTTTTCCATTTCCATTTGCATCTTAGTGTAGTTTAGTGTAACCAACATTTCTTCCCTTTCTTTACCTCTCGCCTTCGCACAAACCAAGTGTCGACACACCTCCCAGTGGACGACCCGTATTTGCCACCGCTTCAACGCGGCCGTGCACTTGCGGTTAATTTAAAACGAGATCAATCAAGTTTTTGGCGCCGTTGTCGGGGAGGTGCTCTGTCCAGACGTTGGTTTGGACGATTCGAGGGGTTTTTAAATTTTTGTTTCCAGTTTTTCTTAGTTTCAGGGAACCACTGGATCAAGGGGAGGCTGCTGGACAAATTTGAGGAACAGAAGACCTAAAAGGACCGCCAATCCGCGGTTGGAGACCGCCTATGGGCGGCCTGGTGAGGGCTTCATACTTTCAAATTTTTTCTGGTAGTTAGTTTTGTAATTTGTGTTATCTGGGAGCCCTATTTTGCATGATTTGACTTCTGGTTTGCTCCCGGATCATTAATCACTCCCCCATTAATCAACTTGGCCCTAAAATCCAAAGCAAAAGACTAGACGTTCTTATTTGTTTAGGTCACGCATCATGTATTGACTTAGGCATATAGTTGTCTTTTCTTTTAGCTTTATTTTCAGTTGTTGAGTGCTGGCGTGAGGTACGCATTTCCTACACTCATTCATGCATCTCGTATGCCCATGCATTAGTTAGTAGGAATTGCATCAGGACAAGAGTGAGAGAGCGTTTGATTGGATCGATTGATTGCTAGATCTAGGATCAAATCGCTACTAAGAAGGGGTTGTCCCATAAAAGATAAGGTGGGGGATTTCATCACCCTTTCCTTGGCCCCAAAAATCACTCGTAATAAAGCCTTAACTAAAAGCAAGTAGACATTGGGCCTAAGGAATTCGGACGCACTAGGAGAGTAATCTAGTCGAGACCGTCATGACATGATCGGCGTTGCCTACCTTGTCGATAGTAGGAGGTACTGGATCTCCGTATCTGGTATCACTTGCTGGGCATTGTGGTCCTCGTTGTAGGGAGGTGAGGCGTGTCGAGGCTAGTGACCTCGAAGTTAGGCGTCGTCTAGCTTAAGGACCCATTGCCTTACATTGTTTGAGCCGTGCTTGCAGTTAGGCTTCTTCCTGATCCCGTTACCTGCGCTAGCTTTAGGGTTTCTTCCCTTCTCCTTTGAGTCATTTTCTTCTCACCTTCTTCTACGTTATAGTCTCCTCCCCTTTACACTCTCTGGCAGCATTTTAGGGTCGAGTCGAGCACTTTTTGCGAGCTTAGTCTCGTGGTGGTGAGAGTGGTCGACTCGAGAGTTTTTCTTGAGATGGATGGTTACATGGGCGACCATCCATATCATTGTTGGGACCAGGACGATTCTCCCTGGTACTCCGGACCCATGCAACCTGGGGTGGCTCAGATGAACACCCCGTATGGTTGGGATAATCCTCATTGTGTGACTGAGCAATCTTCATATTGGGGTAACATGAGAGAGGCACCGACTGCTAGACCACCATCTAGTTACGTCGGATCATATGTTGGTCATCAAACTGAGACATTACAAGAACCTTTGGCCTCTTTCATGCATGTGGTAGATGACATGGGTGCACCGGTGGCTCCAGTAGCCGTACCGTGTCACTATTGTGGGTTGAGTGGTCATGATTTCGGGGAATGTCCTTATGTTCCCCCAGAGCCTGAGTATGAGCATACATTTTCCCAAAATGCTCATTATGACCATTACGCATCCGCGTACAATCCGACAGTGATGGATTCATGGAGAGACAATTCGTATTCAAATTCTTATACTTCATTTCCACCACAGTATCCTCCTCCCGAATACCCAGAATTCTACCAACACCCCACTCCAAATCATTGGACTCATTCTCAGCCAATCAACACCCAACCTCAAAATTTCCCAAGCTCTGACTAGGACCTCATCGTTGACTGCATACCTGATTCCTTGAAACAAACTTTCCTTACGTTCATGGAAACCACTCAACAGTCCATACAAAATATGGCACTGCAAGTGAGTCAAATGTCGCAGCAATTACGTGAACGTGAGGAGAGTGACATTTCATGTCAACATGAGGATTCTTCTTTTGATATCGAACCACCACCACATCCACAAATTCAAAGCACAACCTTTCAAAGTCAAACTCCTAGTCAGTCTGAGGGACTTGGGGTTTCAATTCACGATCACTTAGTGGAGGATTCGATTCAAATTGAGAATAACTTGGACCAGCTTCATTATGAGTTGGCACAGGATTGTGCCTTATCTTTTTGTCCCGTGGCCCTTGAGCCACATGATCTTCATGTTATGACTCTTAAGGACTCACCTCTGGTGGAGCAAGAGCTCCCTAGTACCCTCAATTTCAAACAACCTGATGAGAGTTTGCCTCTCACTACTGTTCCTGATCATCTTGGAAATGATGGAACATCAAACAACTACATTGCTCATGAGGGTATTAGGAGTTCCTTGGAGGATACTTTGGGTATGAGACCCACTTCCTGTTCTCCTGGTGAGTTGGATGATGAGAATTAAATTTATACCGCAAGTGCACGAGGTCAATGGAGACGTGGCAAATACGGGTCGAACACAAGGAGGGAGAGATTTTGTTATTAGTGTGATTTCGATTGGGGGAAAGAAGGAGAGAAGAAATAATTGGGTTTTGAGAATTTTGGATTTTAATTATCTAAAGCAAGAAACAAGAACAATTAAAACTAAAACAAGAACAAAGAAGTGAATTCCGTTGGGTGGAGGTTTAGATTTAAGGTTTAGATTAGAGAATTCAGAAACTTATAATAAATCATATTAGTTATAAAGCATTACATGATAAATGATTTTACATAAACTCAAGTAATCAAAATATACTAACACGAACTTAAAATAATAACATTTATTCGTCTTCTCTTCACCCTAAATTCGTCACCTCCACCATTTGGAAGGAGTTAGAAACTCATAGAGGGAGGAAGAAGGGGTCCTTGAGACATTACAAAAGAAAACTAAAACTAAGAAATAAAAGACAGAATTTTATTAATGAAAAGGAAGAATACAAAACTAAGATTAAAAATAAAAACTACCACCAAAGACTAAGGACTAAGGACCCTTCTAACATCGTTCTCGGGTCTATTTATAGTTGTTACAAGAGACCTAAGTATAGAATTGGAGAGTACACGTGTCCAGACACGACTGGACAAAATTGGAGCACACAGATCGCTGAGGGGGCGGCGTTTCCGCCGCACAATGTATGTGATATGCGGCGATTTCGCCGCACAATCTTCTCTGATTTAATCCGGATTTTTGCTGGTAGTTTATGGTATGATTTGATCCTTCTTTGCGCGTCTGGATTGATTCTTTCCATTCTTTTGAGCTCCGGATTAATTCATTCACATATTTCGAGATATACATTGATTTTTCTATATATTTTCTCCAAGAGAATAAAAGCTACTCGTGATTTGCAATTAGGTCCTTGGCTACTGTTTGTGCTTAAGTCCTTGTTCTTTTTGCAATTAGGACTTGAATGCTTTTATGCTTGGATATATTTCCATTCGTAACCCGATAATCTTGAACTTGGTCTTTATGATAGAAATGAGTCTTTTGCATGCGTTTATGCTCGGGATGTGGGTAAATTGCATTCAGGTCCCTGTATTCTGTAAATAAGACTAAACACATACCTTAGTTGCATTTATTGATGTAAAAGTAATCTAAATGAAAGACATATGATGCAATGTATGCAATGCATCATTGGACATGCATAACGAGGTGCTTGACCTCGTTCCGACCCACCAGCCTGTTGATTGGAGAGTTTGGATTGACGATCATAACTTCAGCAGCGCAACGGGAGAAACTCTTCTTCCGTTGCCCCTCATTTCCCAAACTCTTGAGAGGTTCAAGCTCTTTCAGTTTGATCCTTTGAATGAGATGCCTTTGCGTCCAATTCACGAACCTCTCATTTCATCTGGTGCTCTTTCTGAAGGGGGGCCACGCATGAGTATTCTGGCCCCGCGTGGTGTCATGTTCCCTTTCCAAGTGCATTGACCCACTCTTGAGGTTCTCATTTGATGTCTTTTGACAAATGAAGATGGGAACTTATGTTTGTACATAGTTATATAAAAAAAAGAAGAAAAAAAGAAGAAAAAAAGAAAAAAAAGTACAATAAAAGACTCCTTCAATGAGCATCGATTGTTGTGAGCCCCAACCCTTGTGTATTTGGGCTCCATTTCTTTCACGTATTTGTACCCTTTCTTTAGTATCTCACAGGTTTTGAGGGAATTTGGTTTGTGTCCATCAACATAGCCATACACTTCCATTTGTACTTCACGTTGGTGAGATCTCTCCTTTTTCATGCATAAATCCATGTAGTCTTTTGCTCACATTCATTGAGGACAATGCATGAAGTAGGTGTGGGGAGGTGTTTTACGTGTGTACATAGTCGAGTCTTTTCTTTGATTTTGCTTTCTTTTGTTTGCATTGTCAGGGTCATGTTAGTGTGCTGCATTTAATATCGATATATCTGTTTGCCATGATCCTTGGGTGACTTGTCTTCTTTTGCTTACCTAGTGCTTCAAAATTTTCACATTTCTTTCAAAATCTTCATGTGTTTTCGAAAGAAAATGTTTTGTGGGTTTTGCGTGTGTTTAGCATGTGCAAAACCGTTGAGAGGCAAAGTAAAAAGAAAGCTCCCAAAATTGTCTTGAACTTGATGCATTAGGATATCTAGTACGTGGCTTTAGGATTTATCGAGTCGTTAGGATGCACCCCAGTTTTCCTTTGGGGGTGAGTAATCATAGGGTTTCAGTGTTCAAACATTCAAAGAAGTCCACCCTGAACCTAGTGAGTCAATAATTCGTGTTTGTTAATTTAGGAAGTTTGTTGTAGTCAAGGACCCTCTTAATCTTGTTGTGAGACATTACTGTAGGGGTTTTGGTTCATGTGTAGATAAGAAATAAGTGAGTAGATGTTCTCTCTTCTCGCATGGCTCCTATCACTCGGGAAAGTAGGTCTGAGGGGACTTTGTGCCTGGTGCTTTCGAGTCATCTGACTTGGGATGCACCGACCGAACTCCCGTTACACGGGTGGTAGGGATTGCCCTATGTGGAGATTTGGGGAAAGGTGTACGTGATAGTGTTAGTCCTCATGGGCAATGATGCACGAAACCTGACCCTGGGAGAACGAAGCTCCAACTAATAAAAAGAAAAAAAAAGAAAAAAAAATTGTGAAAAGAAATAAAAAGAAAAAAAATATTGTAATGCAAATAAGAACCTTAATGGACCTTACACTTTGTATCACTTGAGGATCTTGAGGTTGTCCATGTCTTTCACTTAATTTCTTATTTAACTTGCACGAATGGTTTATTAGGCTAGGTGTGGATTGATTACCTATATAGAGTCGGCCCGTAGGATTACCGCGTCCATTGATCGACAAAATATTTCCAACGAGTCGAGGTCTAGATTGAATAATGCATCTTGTTCGGATTTTGTGGGTATATCCGCTGAAAACCCTCAGGAGACAACACTCCTCCTCCTTGGCAACAAAGAGGTTTAACGGCTTGTTGCACATGCTAAGTGCAACCGTGATTCCTACGAAAGTGAGTTAGGATTTCTTTTTTTTGTTTGCTTTTCTCTTTCTTTGTTTTGCTCGGGACTAGCAAAAACTTAGGTGTGGGGGTATTTGATTGACATCATTTCATGCTTATATTTGTATCTTATATCCATTATCTTACACCTAAGCAATGCTACGTGACGAGTTTTATGTTTAGTTTTCAGAAATAAAGAGGTTTGAAGAGAAGAGCCATGAACGGACCCAAAAGTAGGAAAAAGGACTTAATTGTGAGACCTGGGGACCAAGATGCAAGGGAGAAGGACCTGATCGTAAGACAGAAGGACCTAAGAGCAAAACAGGAAACTCCACACCATCATGGGGAGTATTTTGTCAATTCGATTCGGGTCGGAGCTCCACTAAACAAGTTAGATGCATCCAAGTCCAAGAAACACGCCAAGGAAAGCCCACCCAAAGATCCAATGGGATCGGAAGCTTATAGGCTGCCAATTGGCGGTTTGGTTAACCCCAGATCTACTAAATTTTCTCCTGGACTTGTATTAATGTGTGTTTAGGCTATTTTTGGTATTGGTTTAGTCCCACATCGGGGGATTGTCCCCGATTAGCTTTTTCCATGCTTATAAATAGAACCCTTCACCTTCCATTGTAATCACCCATTGCTTGGTGGCATTCTCTCTACTAAGGAGTGAGGCTTGAAGCAAAAACTCAAGGTGGGGAAGAATGCTACCTTCAATGTGAGTCATTTGTTAATAAAATAATTCTTCTAGTTTCTTTTAATCTTGTCTTTTAATTTGTGCATGTTTGTTTAGTCTTTCCTTTCCTTTTATGTTTCTTTAATGCCCTTGCCTTCTTAGTTAACTTTCATTTCAGTATTATGCTTTCTTTTGCTAATATAGTTAGTGTAATGAGTAGTGAGTCGTTCCATCCCCATTTGGGGGGTGGAGAAATAAGTGATATAATCATGTAGTGTATTAAGTGTGTGTTATTTTTATCCCTTGAGCTTTATATGATTTCCATAACCATCTAATGGGTTTTCACTCTTATCTTTGATATGCTAATGCTCTTGAATGAAGCTTAGCTTATGCTTTGATTAGTGGACCTATTTTATGGGGAATGATAAGGTTAGGATATGGATGAAGTTAATATTGGAAACACAATTTGTAGTGTATGTGCTCTTGTTGCCTTTACCTTAGCTAATGTCTTGTATGTTTTAATGATGTAGTGAAATCTTAATTCATGTGGAGGCATAGTAGGGTATAGTCTTTATACTTGAGTTCATGTAGCTTCATTCCAATTATTGTCGTGTATGTCTTAATGATGTAGTCTTATCTTAATTCATGTGGAGGCAAAGTTGGATGTAGTTTTATGATTTCAAGCACTACATGTTGTGAGGAGCTTAATGAACACACACACACTTCTTTATGTTCACATTATTTCTCTACCCCCTTTGGGGTTTAGTTTTTCTTGCTTCTTTTCCATTTTCATTTGCATCTTAGTGTAGTTTAGTGTAACCAACCTTTCTTCCCTTTCTTTACCTCTCGCCTTCGCACAAACCAAGTGTCGACACACCTCCCAGTGGAGGACCCGTATTTGCCACCGCTTCAACGCGGCCGTGCACTTGCGGTTAATATAAAACGAGATCAATCATTGGTTTTATTAAAAATCAACGTGTTTTGTCAATTTTTTAGGAAAGCGATTATTCAACGCACGCGTCACGCACGCCTCTGATGTGGAGGCCGATGTGTAGCATCCTTTCCACGTCAATATTTTTAATCAGGAAGGTTTGGCTCTACGTTCCAGGCGTCGTTTAATTTCCACATGCATGCTGCTGTTCACTTTCCAAATCCATGTGTTCCTACTACCCATTTCCAAAAGCAAACGTTTTTGTCTTCCCTCTCATCTCTTACCCTATTTTGTCTTCCCACCCTATCACACTTGCAACGATGGAGATTGTTGCATATGTGGACAAACATGAACACCAGGATGCGCGCAAACACTCGGCCCCTTACGTGGGGATGCCTTTCAAAACCTTTGCAGTGGCCCGAGAGTTTTACACCACCTTCGCGGATGTTAATGGATTCAACATGAATATACGACATTCTCATTACAAGGATGGAGTCATCGAGAGAGTTACTTTGACGTGTTCCATAGAGGGTGTTGAACGTTTTATTTAAAACCACAAGTGCACGGCCGCGATGAAGCGGTGGCAAGTACGGGTCGTCCTCAGGGAGGTGAGTAGCCTCTTGCTTGTACGAAATCAAGTGGCAAAAATAGGGGGAAGAAAGTTGTTTATGCTAATCTAGACTACGCTACACTAAAAAGTATGAAATGCGAACGAAACAAACAAATGATGGAATAACAACTAAACTAAGAACAAAGGAAGAATGCTGGAATACAGAAATGGGAAAACCCCTAAGGGGTGGAGTGAGTGCACACATGCAAAGAGGTGGGTGTAGAATACATTCTTTAAGCACATGAAGGTGGTGTTTATCAAGCATAGGAAGTGTCTAAATGTTATGGCAAAACCTATCAATCTATTCACCAACTTAGTTGATTAACATTTAGATATGCAAGTTGTTTATTTCAGAACCTAAACAAGCATGAGAGGTGTCTAATCATTTTGGCAAAACTCATCAAGTTATAAATTCTATCCTAAACAAGCAAGCATACATTCATGTTTTATCAACACATCAAAAATAAAGCATTCATCCCATTCTCTAATGCATGTATGTACATCTACTCCACCCCCAAAGGAGATGGAACTACTCACTAAACATTACACTAATTATTAAACTAAGCAAAGAAAGCATATTAAATCTAAGCTAGAAATAAAAGACGATTAAACTAAAACATGCACAAACAATAAAAGAAGCATAAAACAAACAATGAAATAAACACAAAACTTTATTGATAAAATGACTCACATTAAAAGTAGCATCCTCCTACTTTAGTGTGTGCTTCAAGGCCTCACTTCTAGTAGGAAGAATAGCCACTTAAAATATGGAGTGATTACAATAGGAGGTGAAGAGTTCTATTTATAGCCACGGAAAAAGCTAATCCGGGACAATCCCCCGATGTGGGACTAAACAGATACCACAAATAGCCTAAACATCCTCTAAGACATGTGCTGGAGAAATTTGAGCGCATTTGGGCCAAAAGTGACCGCCAATTAGCGGTGTACAGTGTCCGGATCGCTCTGGAATTTCTTGTGGGCTTTTCTGGAAGGCTTTGTTGGTATTTGATGCATCTATTTTGCATGTTGGAGCTCCGACCCGAATAGAATTGCCAAAATACTCCCCATGATGGTGAGGAGTATTCTGTTTTGCTCTGAGGTCCTTCGGTCTTGCATTCAGGTCCTTCTTCCTTGCATCTTGGTCCACAGATCTCACAATTCAGTCCTTTTTCCCAGCTTTTGGGTCCTTTTATGCTTCATCTCTTCAAACCTATTTATTCCTGAAAACTAAACATAAAACTCGTGACATACATTGTTTAGGTGAAAGATAATGGATATAAGATACAAATATGAGCATGAAATGATGTCAATCAAATACCCCCACACCTAACTTTTGCTAGTCCCGAGCAAAACAAAGAAAGAGAAAAGCATGCGAAAAACAAGAAATCCTAACTCACTTTCCTAGGAATCACGGTTGCACTTAGCATGTGCAACAAGCCGTTAAACCTCCTTGTCACCAAGGAGGAGGAGTGTTGTCTCCTGAGGGTTTTCAGCGGATATACCAACAAAATCCGAACAAGATGCATTAATCAATCTAGCTACACGACTCATTGGACTTATTTTGTCGATCATGGGATGCGGTAATACTACGGGTCGACTCTATATATGTAATCGGTCCACACACCTAGACTAATGAGTTATTCGTGAGAGTTAACTAAGGAATTAAGTGAAAGACATGGGCAACCTTAACTTCTGAATGTGATACAACGTGTAAAGTCCATTTTGGTTCTTATTTGACTCTTTTTTTTCTTTTTTTTTCTTTTTTTTTCTTTTTCTTTGGAGCATTTATTGGTTGGTGTTTGATTCTCCCAGGGTCAGGTTTCGTGCATCATTGCCTATGAGGACTTACACTATCACGTACACCTTCCCCCAAATCTCCACATAGGGCGATCCCTACCACCTGTGTAACGGGAGTTCGGTCGGTGCATCCCAAGTCAGATGACTCGAAAGCACCAGGCACATGGTCCCCTCAGACCTACTTTCCCGAGTGATAGGAGCCGTGCGAGAAGAGAGAACACCACTTATTTATCTACATGGGAACCAAAACCCCTACACTTAAGTTTCACAAAAAGAGATTAAGGGCCCTTGCCTACGACAAACTTCCTTATACTAACAGACACGAATTATTTGACTCACTAGGTTCAGGGTGGACTTCTTTAAATGTTTGAGTACTGAAACCCTATGATTACACGCCCCCCGAGGGAAAACTGGGGTGCATCCTAACGACTCGATAAGACCTAAAGCCAGTAAACTAGAAATCCTAATGCATCAAGTTCAAGACAATTTTGGGAGCTTTCTTTTTACTTTGCCTCTCAACGGTTTTGCACATGCTAAACACACGCAAAACCCACAAAAACATTTTCTTTCACAAACACATGAAGATTTTGAAAGAAATGTGAAAATTTTAAAGCACTAGGCAAGCAAAAGAAGACAAGTCACCCAAGGATCATGGCAAGCAGATATATCAATGTTAAATGCGGCACACTAACATGACCCTAGCAGTACAAACAAAAGAAAATAAAACCAAAGGAAAAAGACTCGACTATGTACACACGTAAAACACTCCCCACACCTACTTCATGCATTGTCCTCAATGAATGTGAACAAGATACTACATGAATACGTGCATGAAAAAGGAAAGATCTCACCAACATGAAGTACAAAGGGACGTTCGGGGTCATGTTGATGGACACAAACCCAAATTCCCTCAAAACCTGTGAGAAGCTGAAGAAGGTAGATAAATACGTGAAGAAATTGGGGCAACGGCGCCAAAAACTTGTTGAACGTTTTATTTAAAACCGCAAGTGCACGGCCGCGATGAACCGGTGGCAAGTATGGGTCGTCCTCAGGGAGGTGAGTAGCCTCTTGCTTGTACGAAATCAAGTGGCAAAAATAGGGGGAAGAAAGTTGTTTATGCTAATCTAGACTACGCTACACTAAAAAGTATGAAATGCGAACGAAACAAACAAATGATGGAATAACAACTAAACTAAGAACAAAGGAAGAATGCTGGAATACAGAAATGGGAAAACCCCTAAGGGGTGGAGTGAGTGCACACATGCAAAGAGGTGGGTGTAGAATACATTCTTTAAGCACATGAAGGTGGTGTTTATCAAGCATAGGAAGTGTCTAAATGTTATGGCAAAACCTATCAATCTATTCACCAACTTAGTTGATTAACATTTAGATATGCAAGTTGTTTATTTCAGAACCTAAACAAGCATGAGAGGTGTCTAATCATTTTGGCAAAACTCATCAAGTTATAAATTCTATCCTAAACAAGCAAGCATACATTCATGTTTTATCAACACATCAAAAATAAAGCATTCATCCCATTCTCTAATGCATGTATGTACATCTACTCCACCCCCAAAGGGGATGGAACTACTCACTAAACATTACACTAATTATTAAACTAAGCAAAGAAAGCATATTAAAACTAAGCTAGAAATAAAAGACGATTAAACTAAAACATGCACAAACAATAAAAGAAGCATAAAACAAACAATGAAATAAACACAAAACTTTATTGATAAAATGACTCACATTAAAAGTAGCATCCTCCTACTTTAGTGTGTGCTTCAAGGCCTCACTTCTAGTAGGAAGAATAGCCACTTAAAATATGGAGTGATTACAATAGGAGGTGAAGAGTTCTATTTATAGCCATGGAAAAAGCTAATCCGGGACAATCCCCCGATGTGGGACTAAACAGATACCACAAATAGCCTAAACATCCTCTAAGACATGTGCTGGAGAAATTTGAGCGCATTTGGGCCAAAAGTGACCGCCAATTAGCGGTCTACAGTGTCCGGATCGCTCTGGAATTTCTTGTGGGCTTTTCTGGAAGGCTTTGTTGGTATTTGATGCATCTATTTTGCATGTTGGAGCTCCGACCCGAATAGAATTGCCAAAATACTCCCCATGATGGTGAGGAGTATTCTGTTTTGCTCTTAGGTCCTTCGGTCTTGCATTCAGGTCCTTCTTCCTTGCATCTTGGTCCACAGATCTCACAATTCAGTCCTTTTTCCCAGCTTTTGGGTCCTTTTATGCTTCATCTCTTCAAACCTATTTATTCCTGAAAACTAAACATAAAACTCGTGACATAGCATTGTTTAGGTGAAAGATAATGGATATAAGATACAAATATGAGCATGAAATGATGTCAATCAGAGGGTTGTCCACTCACTAACCCAGGTTAGGGTGCAGTCCATCCTTGGTTGTCTACGCGCATCAACTGTCCTGTGCGTGTTATGGTTGCCAGAAATTAGGTTAAGGGTTATGTTCTTATGGATGTTTGCTTAGAGAAAAGGAGAGATATCTGAAGCCATGAAACTTTGAATTGCCACAAACGATGTGGCATGTATTTGAGCTTCCAAAACCATGCAAGCTTTTGTTGCTGAACCCGGCGGGCACGAGAACCTCACATTCCTAGACTTAATGTGGACAATTGTGGACATTTGTCGATGGTACTAGATCAGTCCAAAAAATCACTAGTATGTGTGCAAAATTAGACTTCTTATATATGGACACATTACCCGACGGGTTGTCCACAACTGGAGTGTTCTGGACTCAATCTCGTTATGTCGAGAGTTTAATTTTATTTTTTCCGTTCATCCTTGTAATAGTTTTTTAAATTTTTGGGCAGGCTTGTTTCTATCTAATTAGATTTTGTAGTTCAGATGGTTGTTGTTCGTAGCAGAATTATGATCTATGGACACAATATTGTTATTTGTATTCATTGTATCGCCACTTGTTCATAATACTGACATGGACATGAATAGAGGACCGAACATGGTCCAGATTTGGTAGGAATGTGTACCCATTCTGGACATGTGTGGACACTCTCTGGAATGTGTGTGGACAAGTTCTGGACTAAATCTAGTCACATATATAATGGATGATGGCATTCAAGCAGATGTCCAGTATTGCGTCCCGAATTGGGACAAAATCTAGACAACCACTGTATTGATTACGGACACGATTATGGATACGATCTTGGGTTAACAGATTTGAACCAACGGCTCCGGGTGCACCCCACGTGCTAAAATGGTAAACTTAAGCTGCGGAAGAAATTTTGGACAGACTATGGACACATTTCTGGACACGTTTTTGGACTAAATGTGGTCTGACTCTGGACTGACTATGGACACGTTTCTGGACTGACCATCTATTGATTCTGGACTGCCTCTGGACTAATTATGGACACATTACGGTCTGACTTTGAACACGATTTTGGACTGGCTCTGGACTGATTTTGGACAAGATTTGGACTAATCCTGGACTGACTATGGACACGATTCTGGACAAGATTTTGGACACGATTTTGGGCTAACTTTGGATTGACTTTGGACTGATTGTGGACTGACTCTGGACAAAATTGTGGACATGATTTTGGACTAACGTTAGACTGATTCTGGACTACCTCTCGACACGATTATGAACATGATTTTGGACTAACTTTAGACTGACTCTGGACTTGATTCTGGTCACGATTTTGGACTAACTCTGGAATCACTCTGGACACAATTTTGGATTAACTCTAGACTGACTCTGGACACAATTCGGGACACGATTCTGGACTGCCTATCGACTGAGTCTGGACCGATTCAAGACACGAATTTGGACACATTTCTGGACTGACTCTGGCCTTATTGTGGACACATTATGGACTGAGTCTCCACACGATTTCTAACATGATTTTGGACACGATTTTGGACTATCTTTGGACTGATTCTGGACTAACTTTGGACTGTCTCTGGACACAAATCTGGACACGTTTCTGAACTGATTGTGGACACATTATGGACTGAGTCTCGATACGATTCTCAACACAATTTTGTACACGATTCTGGACTATCTTTAGACTCATTCTGGACTGACTCTGGACACAATTTTGGACATGATTTGGGCTAACTTTGGATTGACTTTGGACTAACTCTGGAAAGGATTCTAGACTGACTCTTGACACAATTTTGGCCCCAATTTATTACTTTGTTTGGACAGATTCTGGATTGAATCTGGACACAATTCTAGACTGACTTTGGGCAAGATTCTGACCAGTCCAGACATTAAGTAGACTCGCACAACCATTTGTCCAGCGACTAGTCCTTAATGCTTGTCCACAGTATCTGTCTAGAGTATCTGTTCACAATTGGAATGTGAATTGTCATTTCCCTTTTGGGAAGTAGAAGCAATTTTTTTGGGAAGTGAACACAATTACATTGGGAATTGGAAACAAATATGCTTACTTTATTGAGCCCACAATTACAAATGCTCCCACATGGAAGCTGACAGGGCGCGTCTCCGTGTATCGACACCCTTTTTTAAAATATATTACTCTCCTTTACTCATTCACTCCCTCACTCGCTCTCACTCTCTCCTACAACACACACATCTTTTTCTTGTTTCCTCCGCCCCACCCCACACCGATCCAAGCCCCAACCGCCACCGCAGGTAACCTCTCCTCCTTCCTCGCCGTCCACCTAGCTCCCTCCTCGCCATCCCCCAGCCTGACCCCCTCCCTCCACGCCGTCCCCCACACTTACCCCCGTAACCCGACCGGAGGCGATCCTATGACGTATTGCTACTAGACGCCGGTGGGACCATCCTGCAGCTCGCCGCCTCCGTCAAGGAGACCTACGCCTCCATCGGGAGTAAATAGGGTACGACTTTGACACTTGGTTTCAATTTTTTGCTCTTTTGTCAGTTGAATGTGGTTTATGTTGTAGGTGTAAGGGCAAGTGTGAGTGACATCAAGAAGGGCATTCAGAGAGTGTTTTTCGCACTGTGGTCCAGGGAGCTCCGCTATCACGTCCGGTTCTCATTTCGTTATATATTTGGGTGTGACTGGGAAACATTAAGGATGCGAAGAATTGAACTTCTGAAATGGCTTAGACAATTATCGAATTGGAATTGGAGTGAAAAGTCTAGGGGATCGAAATTTTGGATTTTTCTCCTCCTCATGCGAACTACTTACACCTAAAACCAAATGTTGCGATTTGGAAAATCACTTCGTTTTGTGAAGTCTGATTGTTTTCAGAACATAATCATAGTTTAGGGGAGCGAACTTTAATTTACTATGTTTTTATTTATTATGGACACGTTTAATACCTTTGATTTAGAAATTGACACTAACTTAGATTGCAAAAAAAGGTTGAATGGTTGTTTGGTCTTAGAGATGAAAATGTTGTGTTTTTTGTCTTTATTCCACGGTGAACTTTAGATTTTATTGTGTATTCTAATGTATTAGAACAAGTTTGTTACTTGCTGAAATCAATTGTGCAACTATTACTTCCCACTTCAATTTCATTATTTAAGTGCATGGTTATGACTATCCATTGATCCTTACCTACTTAATCAAATGACTACTTAAGTGATCAATATATAGTTGTATTAAAATGACTACTTTAGTGAATGGTTGTATTGAAAGTTTTTGATATATATAGTTGTATATGTTTGTGTGTTTTTTCCACATGAAATTTTAATTACTATGAAATTTAAGGGGCAGTTCTGCCGAAATTTTGAAAATTTCATGTATATTGGGTTTATGTTTTGTTACGATTGTTTGTGTTGTTGTGTAGATAACAATGGATTGAAATTGGATTTTTGCAAGTCGATTGAGTGATGAGTATGAGTACGGAGATGTTAAATTCCTAGAGTTTGCACAAAAGAATCTGCATATTAGAAACGAAGGAAATGTCTTATGTCCATGTAGGAAGTGTGTTTGTTCAATTTATATTTAGACCGCAAGTGCACGATCGTTGGTGAAGAAGGGGCAAGTACGGGTCGTCTGCAGGGAGGTGAGTAGCCTCTGGCTTGACCGAAATCAAGTGGCAAAAAAGGGAGAAGATTTGTGGATATGCTGATCTAAGTTATGCTAAACTAGTAACAAGATATGTAAAGGAAAAACAACAACTATTGAAGCAAACTAAATCGAAAGAACCTAAGTGGAAGTGCAAATCAGGAAGAGGGATCCCTAAGTGGTGGAGTGAGTGTACACAAGCAAAAAGATGGTGAAGGATGTAATAATTAAGCACAAATGGAGGTTGTATTTTGTTGAACGATTTAATTAAACCGCAAGTGCACGGCCGCGTTGAAGCGGTGGCAAATACGGGTCGTCCTCAGGGAGGTGAGCAGCCTCTCGTTTGCACGAAATCAAGTGGCGAAAAAATAGAGAAGAGAGTTGATTATGCTACTCTACGCTACACTACACTACGAAATACAAAATGCGAAAGAAAGCAACAAACGATTAACTAAAACTTAACTAAGAACGAAAGAAGAGTGCTGCAATTCAGAAGTGGAAAACCCCGTAAGGGGTGGAGTGAGTGCACACATGCAAAGAGGTGGGTGTTGAACAGATTCTTTAAGCCCAATTGAAGGTGGTGTCATCATGCATAGGAGGTGTCTAAGCGTTATGGCAAAACCTATCAATCCATTCACCAACCTAGTTGATTAACATTTACATATACAAGTTGTTTATTTCAGAACTTAAACAAGTATGAGAGGTGTCTAATCATTTTGCTAAAACTCATCAAGTTATAAATTCTATCCTAAACAAGCAAGCATACATTCATGTTTTATCAACACATTGTAAATAAAACATTCATTCCATTCTCATTTGCATGTATGAACATCTACTCCACCCTCAAAGGGAATGGAACTACTCACTACACATTAGACTAAGCATTAAACTAAGCAAAGAAATCATATTAACTAAGCTACTAAAACTAATGAAATGAAATTAAGCAAAGTAAAACAAACAACATGAAACAAACAACATAATGAACAAACTTTTATTAAGATGACTCACAATTCAAGTAGCATCCTCCCACTTTAGTATGTGCTTCAAGGCCTCACTTCAGTAGGAAGAATATCCACTCAAAATATGAAGTAATTACATTAGAAGGTGAAGAGTTCTATTTATAGCCATAGAAAAAGGCACTCCAAGACAATCCCCCGATGTGGGACTAAACAGATACCAAAAATAGCCTAAGCAAACACTAATACATATGCTCCAGAAATCTCAGCGGATCCGGGAAGATCCGGACTGCCAATTGGCGGTTCCAGACCGCCAATTGGTGGTCTACAGGATCCGGATCGCACTCACTTTTGTTTTGGGCTTTTCTTGGTATATTTGCTGGTCTTGGATGCATTTACTTGGCTTGTTGGAGCTCCGACCCAAATCAAATTGCTAAAATACTCCCCATGATGGTGTGGAGTATTCTGTTTTGCTCTTAGGTCCTTCAGTCTTACGTTCAGGTCCTTCTCCCTTGCATCTCAGTCCCCAGATCTCACAATTCAGTCCTTTTTCCCAGCTTTTGGATCCTTTTATGTTTCATCTCTTCAAACCTATTTATTCCTGAAAACTAAGCATAAAAGTCGTTACATAGCATTGTTTAGGTAAAAGATAATAGATATAAGATACAAATATAAGCATGAAATGATGTCAATCAAATACCCCCACACCTAACTTTTGCTAGTCCCGAGCAAAACAAAGAAAGAGAAAAGCATACGAAAAAACAAGAAATCCTAACTCACTTTCGTAGGAATCACGGTTGCACTTAGCACGTGCAACAAGCCGTTAAACCTCCTTGTCGCCAAGGAGGAGGAGTGTTGTCTCCTGAGGGTTTTCAGCGGATACACCCACAAAATCCGAACAAAGATGCATTAATCAATCTAGCTACACGACTCGTTGGACTCATATTGTCGATCATGGGACGCGGTAATACTAGGGGTCGACTCTATATATGTAATCGGTCCACACACCTAGCCTAATGAGTTATTCGTGAGAGTTAGTTAAGGACTTAAGTGAAAGACATGGGCAACCTTAACTTCTGAATGTGATACAATGTGTAAAGTCCATTTTGGTTCTTATTTGACACCTTTTTTTTCTTTTTCTTTGGAGTATTTTATTGGTTGGTGTTTGATTCTCCCAAGGTCAGGTTTCGTGCATCATTGCCCATGAGGACTTACACTATCACGTACACCTTCCTCCAAATCTCCACATAGGGCGATCCCTACCACCCCTATAACGGGAGTTCGGTCGGTGCATCCCAAGTCGGATGAGTCGAAAGCACCAGGCACAAAGTTCCCTCAAACCTACTTTCCCGAGTGATAGAAGCCGTGCGAGAAGAGAGAACACCACTTATTTATTTATCTACATGGGAACCAAAACCCGTACAGTTAAGTTTCACAAAAAGAGATTAAGGGCCCTTGCCTACGACAAACTTCCTTATACTAACAGACACGAATTATTTGACTCACTAGGTTCAGGGTGGACTTCTTTAAATGTTTGAGTGCTGAAACCCAATGATTACACGCTCCCGAGGGAAAATCGGGGTGCATCCTAACGACTCGATAAGACCCAAAGGCAGTAAACAAGATATCCTAATGCATCAAGTTCAAGACAATTTTGGGAGCTTTCTTTTTACTTTGCCTGTCAACGGTTCTGCACATGCTAAACACACGCAAAACCCACAAAAACATTTTTATTCGGAAATACATGAAGATTTTGAAAGAAATGTGAAAACTTTAAAGCACTAGGCAAGCAAAAGAAGACAAGTCACCCAAGGATCATGGCAAGCAGATATATCAATCTTAAATGCGGCACACTAACATGACCCTAGCAGTACAACCAAAAGAAAACGAAAAAACAAAAAAGACACAAACTATGTACAAATGTGAAAACACCCCCCACACCTAATCCATGCATTGTCCACAATGTATGGAAAAATGGTGCCAATACATGGATAGGGTGTACCGGACTAATGATGGCGGCCAGAAGTGCCCGAAGAGACACCTCTCTCAAGAGCCGACAACTTCCTATAGATCTTCCGGTTTTGCTTGGCTAAGATGACGTTCTGCTGCTCGACCGCCATCTCAGAAATGTCGGTATTAAAGAGCATTCCTGAGCTAACAGACGAGCTTGAGGAACTGGGTCTAACATCCTCCTCCATATAGTCAGGCACCAATGCCTCAGGAAGGCAATGGCGAAATGACGGGGTCATCTTCGCTACCTCGAGGTCGGTGCCTTGGCGCCTCAGCATGCTTTCAAATCGTGGGATGTCCAACATGCCACACAATTTTGTAACCAGAGTCGGCAAACAGTGTATATCTTTCAGCCTAGCATTCACCAAAACGTCGAACAATGTTCGACAAATGCAGTGTGGTGAACCGTCCACCAGACTATACACGATTCGCAAACTAGGTGTAAAAAATGTGGAGGTCCGCTCTTGGCCCAACACATTTCGACACACCCACCTGGCTACAATGTGCACATTGGAGTAAATGTGCGCATTAGGTACTCCCCCATGTGATGATATAGGCTGCCCGCGCCCAAGAATGGATCGATAAAAATAAATGTCGTGGGTAGGCACGAGCTCATCAACCAAGGGGATCCCAGTCGCGTCGGAGATTAATTGGGGTGTCACGGTGTGCTTCACCCCTCTGAGAGTGATACTAAACTCGAGTGGTCCGGTCTGGTCACACTCGAGTTTAGTAAAGAATTCATGTACGAGAGGCTCTACGTACATGGATTCATCGCCCTCATATAACAAATGGTACCACCCTTTCGCTGTGATTCGATCGTAGAAGGGTTCTCCGAATTCACGAATCAGGGAGGCAAAATTTAGTTCTGGAATTAAATGGTGGCTGGCCATACCTGAACCTACCTTGGCGAGCTTTAACGACGAAGCACACAACGGCGAAGATGAACACGGCGCGAGAGGATAGGAGACCACCGCACGTCGACTCCAGCAGCAAAACAGACACCCAACCACGAAACCAACAGAGCACCCAAAATAACACCCCCAGACGAAGAGAAAATCGAAACCGAGCACAACAGACCGCTGATTGGGGGTTCCAAACCGCTAATTAGCGGTTTGTTCGTGGGATCTGAGGGAGAAATTTGGGTGGAAGTGAGAGCATAGAGAAAGACGCATTTTCGTCTGCTGGAAAAACGCGTAGGGCAAGGGCATCACGCGTTATTAACAAGGCAAATGGAAAATATCAAAGAGGCCTTCCAATTTTTTGCTTTTATCATTTTGTTTTTTTTCCCAACAAAACACTGATATGTACAAACAAATGGAGGGATGGATCACATCAAGTGACCACATCCGTGGGGAGTTCGTGCAAAGACACAATTTCCTCCTCGACCTCTGCCGTGGTCCCTTCCAAGTATGGTTTGAGGCGTTGTCCATTAACTTTGAACACGTCCCCATTCCTAGGATTTTGAATCTCAACCGCCCCATGAGGGGAGACGGTTAAAACAATTAAGGGCCCTGACCAACAACTCCGAAGTTTCCCCGGAAACAAGTGGAGGCGAGAATTATACAACAAGACCTTTTGTCCCACCTCGAAGGTTTTGATTCGCACCAAGCGATCATGGAAAATTTTAGTGCGGGACTTGCTGATCTTGGCATTCTCATAAGCTTCCTTTCTCAACTCCTCCAACTCGTTGAGGTCTAACTTGTGATTGACACCGGAAACATCAAGACTCATGTTAAGATTGATTGCCCATAATGCCCGGTGCTCACGTTCTACCGTAAGATGGCAATCTTTGCCATAAATTAGCCGGTAGGGGGACATGCCAAGGTCGGTTTTAAATGTAGTGCGGAAAGCCCACAATGCATCATTAAGCTTGACCGACCAATAATTCCTTGAAGCATTAACCATTTTCTCAAGAATTTGCTTGAGTTGACGGTTGGAAATTTCCACATGGCCACAGGTTTGAGGATGATAAGGTGTGGCCAACTTGTGCGTTATGGAGTATTTCCTCAGCACTGCCTCAAGGGATCAGTTCACAAAGTGTGTCCCCCGATCACTTATGATACAATGAGGTGTCCCAAACCTCGCGAAGATGTGTTCTTTAAGAAATGTGATCACAACCTTGTGATCGTTAGTGCGAGTGGGGATTGCTTCAACCCACTTTGACGCATAATCGACCGCCACCATGATGTAAGTGTGACCATGGGACACGGGGAAAGGACCCATGAAGTCAATTCCCCAAACATCAAAGATGTTAACCACTAAGATAGGATTGAGTTGCATTGTATCTGGTCTGCCAATGTGGCCCAGACGTTGGCACCTATCGTATGCTTTGCAAAATGCAAAAGCATCTTGGAACAACGTGGGCCAGTAAAAACCGCATTGGAGTACTTTGGCAGCGGTTTTCTTGGCACCGAAGTGCCCACCACATGCCTCCTTATGGCAAAAGGACAAGACACTCTGAATCTCGTAGTCAGCAATGCACCTCCTTATGATTTGATCAGCACAATACTTAAATAAGTATGGATCATCCCAATAGAAGTGCTTGACTAACGACTTGAATTTTACTGTCTCACTCAAGGTTTTCAGAACTGAACCGGTCAAGCGCCGATAAAGCTTCGGTTTTGGTTCAATGTGGTCGAACCACGGTCCAACCACGGTCGGACCGTTGATGACGTCAGCATGACATCAGGATTTTTGAGACCCGAAGTTGGACCGGACCGAATAAATATTAACGGTCGGACCGGTGGTCGGACCGATTTGAACCGATTTTTGTAAAATTATTTAATATATACACACCAAACGTTAAATATAATTCATGATATCAGACACAATTTGCTTAACTCAGTAAATTTACTATCTTTACTTAACATAACAAATTTGATTGAATACGAATTAGAGAAAATATTATTTGGATTAAGAATCTAAAATCAAAATCAATCTTCAATATTATCCATGACATCATACTTACGAAGGGATTTGGTGAGGGAGAGAAGAGTTTGTGGGTGGTGGATTTTTGTTTGTAAGAATAAGAAAAAAACCATCATATTTTCTGATTTTAAAATTTAGGAAAATTTAAAATATTTTTATGTCCGGTCCGACCAACCGGTCCAACCAAACGGTCCGACCCGGTCGGACCGGGTTCTATCCGGTTCAGAACGGTTCGACTAGACGCTCGGTTTTTTAGTTGAACCGGCCATTGAACCATCGGTTCCCGGTTCCACCGGGTCGAACTGTCCGGTCCGGTCCGGTTTTTAAAACCTTGGTCTCACGATGTCAGCGAACCACGGGGTGAGGCTATTGCCATAAGGATCTCATCAGGGAAAAACTCGTTCACCAGTGGATAAGATCAATGGGGATGCGAGATAGGTGATCAGCCACGACATTCTCGCATCCCTTCTTGTCCCGTATTTCATGGTCGAATTCTTGTAACAACAAGATCCAACGCAGGAGACGGGGTTTCAAATCCTTTTTAGACAAAAGGTAGTGAAGAGCTGAGTGATCAGTGTAGATGATGACATGCGACCCTATGAGATACTGGTGAAATTTTTCCAACGCAAATATGATCGCGAGGAACTCTTTCTCAGTAACGGAGTAGTTGAGCTGGGCGTCATTGAGAGTACGACTTGCATAGTAGATCACATGAGGCAATTTGTCGACTTTTTGACCCAAAACCGCTCCTATCGCGTAATCAGAAGCATCACACATCAGCTCGAATTGTAGAGTCCACAATGGTGCCTTAATAATAGGAGCGGAGGTGAACCCACACTTTAGAAACTCAAATGCAGTCAGGCACTCGGGTGTGAACTCAAAAGAGGTTCCTTTAGCAAGCAAGCTCGTCAAATGGCGAGCTATCTTGCTGAAATCCTTAATAAATCGCTGGTAAAAACTGGCGTGTCCAAGGAATGAATGGATTTTTTACCGAGGTCGGTGGCGGAAGCTTAGAAATAAGCTCAATCTTTGCCCTATCTACCTCGATACCATCACGAGATACCACGTGACCCAACACGATGCCTTTTGTAACCATGAAATCACACCTTTTCCAATTAAGGGCTATGTTCGTTTCCAAACACCTTTTGAGAACAAGGCTCAAGTGGTGCAAGCACTCATGAAAGGAGGTGCCATGAATCGAGAAATCATCCATAAAGATCTCAAGCAAGTTCTCGACCATATCTGAAAAGATACTTAACATGCAACGTTGGAATGTTGCAGGTGCATTGCATAGTCCAAAAGGCATCCGTCTGTAAGAAAACGTCCCAAAAGGACAAGTGAACGTGGTTTTCTCCTGGTCTTCGGGGGCGACTGGGATTTGATTGTACCCGAATAATGATTAAGGAAAGAGTAATAGGCGTGCCCGGCGAGTCTCTCCAACATCTGGTCGATGAAAGGTAGAGGGAAGTGGTCCTTAAGCGTGACCACGTTCAACTTCCTATAGTCAATACAAACTCGCCACCCAGTCTGAAGTCGTGTGGGTACAAGCTCATTGTTGTCTTTCTGGACAACAGTGATACCCGACTTCTTGGGAACAACCTGGACAGGACTTACCCAAGTACTGTCCGAAATGGGGAAAATGATGCCATGATCTAATCACTTGATGATCTCTTTCTTAACTACTTATGTCATGGCTGGATTTAAACGCCTCTGTGGGTCGCGACGTGGTCGTGCCTTATCCTCCATAAAGATGTGGTGCTGCATGATGTCGGGACTTATCCCTTTGATGTCCCTCAAGGACCACCCAATGGCTGATTTGTGCTCCTTTAGGACTTGAATCAGACAATCTTCCTGATCACCAATCAACCTCGATGAAATAATCACCGGAAATGACATATTGGGACCAAGAAAAACGTGTTTCAATTCCTTGGGGAGTTCTTTGAGCTCAGGTGTGGGTGGCTCCTCAAGGCGAGGCATGATATCTAGCTCGAGATGTAAGATAATAGGAGCTCGCATGTACTGAACATCATGCACATCATTGCTCAACTCACCCCCATCCTCTTCATGATCGGAGTCATCCATGAAGTAATCATTTAAATTCTCATGAATCAGGGGGTACTCTTATTCCAATTCTTCTTCCAAGTCCTGGATAAGATTGACTTCCATGGGGTCCTCAAAAGATGCCGGCTGCCTAGCCATATTGAACACATGGAATGTCGCGGTCAAGTTCCCGAATGACAATTTCATGAGTCCAGTACGACAATTGATCAAGGCATTTGACGTCGCCAAAAAAAGTCTACCCAAAATCAATGGAATCTAAGAGTGGGTAGTCTTAATTGGTTCGGTCTCAAGGACGACGAAGTCAACAGGAAATATGAAATCACCGACCTTGATTAGGACATCTTCAATGACCCCCAACGGGACTTTGATCGAACGATCAGGCATCTGCAAAGTTGTTTTCGTAGGCTTGAGAGTGCCTAGGCTTAATCGTTGATACACAGAAGCATGTAAGAGGTTAACCGCCGACCCTAGATCTAGCAAAACATTGTTAATGCCAGAATTCCCAATGATACATGAAATTGTTGGACTGCCCAGGTCCTTCAATTTCACGTATGTAGGGTTCGAAATGATAGAGCTCACATTAGCCTCCAAAAAGGCTTTGCTAGGGACATTGGTTTTCCTCTTAGTTGTACAGAGATCCTTCAAGAATTTTGCGTAGGGAGGTATTTGTTGAATCACGTCTAACAAAGGAATGTTGACATTCACTTTCTTAAATATCTCAAGCTTGTTATCCACACTGTCACTCTGTTTCTTAGACAACCTACTAGGATAAGGAGCTTTTGGTAGGTATGTCTTGGGCAGAGCCGGAGAAGGACGCTTTGGTGTATTACTCTCACCCTCGGCCTCTTTCTCACCATCATTCCCACAAGGGGCTCTTGAAACACCTGAGCCAGAAAAGTTTGAAGGACCACCTGAGGCATTGTTATGGTTCGATGAAAAATTAGGGTGGTTCCTCCATCTAGGGTTATATGATGATGAATATGGGTCATTCCTGGATCTATCATAGATGGCATTTACATGTTCCATCTCCGGAGGAATGGATGCACACTCACCCCCTATATGACCTATCCTACCACATAAATGACATGGAACTGAACCAGATGCAGACACATGAGATACATCGTGCTGGTTTTGGAGCTCAATCGAATCCACACGGCGCATTAAGACCGCCATGCGTGCCTCAGTGGCCGTAGTGGTATCGACGGCATATGCGGCACCCGATCTAGTCGAGTTTGCATTTGCGATCCTCGCTCCTATGCTAGATGATGCAAGTGGTCCCTTACACTCTCCCATTGCATGGTTTTCTCAGCGAGGTCTTCTAGGAAAGCCCATGCCTCCCTTTCATCCTTTCCTAAGAACTCTCCTTGACAAATGGACTCAAGGAACGTTCGGGACGAGATGTGAAGACCCTCGTAAACAATCTGACACAGGCACCACAACTCGATGCCATGGTGAGGGCATGCGGATAGTAGCTCCTTGAACCTCTCTAAGTATGCATGGAATGATTCGGTCTCATGTTGATAGAACGAATTGATTTCGTTCCTCAATTTTTGAGTCCGATGATTTGGAAAATACTTTTTGAGGAATGCAGATTGAAACTCATCCCAAGTCCTAAAGGCATTCGCCTGGCTGTACAACCACTTCTTGGCAAAATCCTTTAGCGCAAAGGGGACAAGCCTAAGATGAATGGAGTCTGTGCTAAGTTGTTGCAGTTTTAACATAGCACAAACCTCCTCAAATTCCCTGAGAAAGATATAGGGGTCACCTTTCCCAGTGAAATGAGGGAGCATGGAATTAAACTGAGGCTTAACCTCAAAATGGTTCCCATTTGCCTCTGGCAATACGATGCATGAGGGTAGAGCTGTCCGGCTCGGGTAGCATCGATCACGGAGAGGTATGGGAGCAACAACTGGAAGAACAGGTAGAACAGGTGGGTCCAGCAACTGCTCCTCCTCACGGAAATTTGCAGCCATTGAACCCAGACTGTGTGCGACACGAGAGGAGGAAGGCGTCGAAAAATTGACTACCGAAGCCGTATTGACAACGCTCCTCGTCAAACGACCACTCTCGTCTCGTCTCCACGAAAGCATGCATAAAGGTGCACACACACAAACCAAATTTTTTTAATGAAGAATCTGCGTAGAGGAAAAGATAGGGGAACACAGGAGAGAAAGAATGACTCAGGAGAGAAGGGAAGAAGTCCTTATGCTACGACGGATGGGCACAGGTAGAAGCACACAAGCAAACAAGGCTCAAGCAATCCTACGGTCGCTATAGGTCCTTACAGCTATACGATGCCTAACTGCGAGGTCACACGGCCTCAACACGCCTCACCTCCCTACGATGAGGACCACAAAGCCCAGCAAGTGAGCCAAGATCCGGAGATCTCGTCTCTCCTACTATCGACAAAGTGGGTAACGCCGATCAGGTCATGACGGCCGGGACCGGATCACTCTCCTAATGCGCCCGAAATCCTTAGGGCCAATGTCTACTTGATTTTAAAATTATGCTCTTGATTAGTGTGGTTTTTGGGGAGAAGGAAAGGGTGATGAAATCCCCCACCTTATCTTATATGGGACAACCCCTCCTTTGTAGCGTTTTGGAGTCCTAAATCTGACAATAACTCTCCAAACAAATGCTCAACTCACACTTAATTCAATGCACTTCCTACTAACTAATGCATGTTCATAAGAAATGCATGAATGAGACTAGAAGGTGCATACCTCACGCCAGCACTCATCAACTGAAAATAAAGCTAAAATGAAAGACAATCTATATGTCTAAGCCACATACATGATGCATGAACTAAACAAAAAGAATGCCTAATCTTTTGCTTTGGGTTTTAGGGTCCAAGTTGCTTAAAGGAGGTTTGATTATTGATCTGGGAATGGACTATAAGTCAAAACATGCCAAATCAAGTCCCAGATCACTACATTAATTATTCAAACACGCCAAAGAAAGAAGAGAGTGAACAGAGCTCACCAGACCGCCAATTAGCGGTCTCAGGCCGCTGATTGGCGGTTTACAGTGCCCAGATTCCCTCGAAACTTCTCTAGGTGTTCCTCCTGGCGACTCCAAGTCTCCTGAAACAAAGAAAAACTACACAACACAAATTAAATCCACTTGAATCGTCCAAACAAGAGTCTGGACGGGCACCTCCCCGGCAACGGCGGCAAAAACATGTTGAACGTTTTAATTAAACCGCACGTGCACGGCCGCGTTGAAGTGGTGGAAAATACGGGTCATCCTCAGGGAGGTGAGCAGCCTCTCATTTGCATGAAATCAAGTGGCCAAAAAATGGACAAGAGAGTTGATTATGCTACTCTATGCTACACTACACTACGAAAAATGAAAGCAAGCAACAAACGATTAACTAAAACTTAGCTAAGAACGAAAGAAGAGTGCTGAAATTCAGAAGTGGAAAACCCCCTAAGGGGTGGAGTGAGTGCACACATGCAAAGAGGTGGGTGTTGAACACATTCTTTAAGCCCAATTGAAGGTGGTGTCATCATGCATAGGAGGTGTCTAAGTGTTATGGCAAAACCTATCAATCCATTCACCAACCTAGTTGATTAACGTTTACATATACAAGTTGTTTATTTCAGAACTTAAACAAGTATGAGAGGTGTCTAATCATTTTACTAAACCTCATCAAGTTATAAATTCTATCCTAAACAAGCAAGCATACATTCATGTTTTATCAACACATTGTAAATAAAGCATTCATTCCATTCTCATTTGCATGTATGAACATCTATTCCACCCCCAAAGGGAATGGAACTACTCACCACTAAGCATTAAACTAAGCAAAGAAATCATATTAACTAAGCTACTAAAACTAATGAAATGAAATTAAGCAAAGTAAAACAAACAACATGAAACAAACAACATAATGAACAAACTTTTATTAAGATGACTCACAATTCAAGTAGCATCCTCCCACTTTAGTGTGTGCTTCAAGGCCTCACTTCAGTAGGAAGAATAGCCACTCAAAATAGGAAGTGATTACATTAGAAGGTGAAGAGTTCTATTTATAGCCATAGAAAAGGCACTCCGGGACAATCCCCCGATGTGGGACTAAACAGATACCAAAAATAGCCTAAACAAACACTAATACATATGCTCCAGAAATCTCAGCGGATCCGGGAAGATCAGGACCACCAATTGGCGGTCTACAGGATCCGGATCACGCTCATTTTTGTTTTGGGCTTTTCTTAGTATATTTGCTGGTCTTGGATGCATTTACTTGGCTTGTTGGAGCTTCGACCCGAATCAAATTGCTAAAATACTCCCCTTGATGGTGTGGAGTATTCTGTTTTTCTCTTAGGTCCTTCGGTCTTACGTTGAGGTCCTTCTCCCTTGCATCTCAGTCCCCAGATCTCACATTTCAGTCTTTTTTCCCAGCTTTTGGATCGTTTTATGTTTCATCTCTTCAAACCTATTTATTCCTGAAAACTAAACATAAAACTTGTTACATAGCATTGTTTAGGTGAAAGATAATGGATATAAGTTACAAATATTAGCATGAAATGATGTCAATCATATTTTCATGTATAGGAAGTGTCTAATGTTTATGGGAAAACCTATCAATCCCATTACTAACCTAGTTGATTAACATTCACATATACAAGTTGGTTATTTCAGTACCTAAAAAAGCATGAGAGGTGTCTAATATTTGTGGCAAAACTCATCAATTAAAAGTTCTATCCTAAAGAAGCAAGCATACATTTATGTTTATCAACATATTTCACACAAAGCATTCATTTCCATTCTCTTTTGCATGTATAAAACATCAACTCCACCCCCCAAAGGGGATGGAACTACTCACTACCCATTACACTAATTATTATTCTAAGAAAGGAGAACATATTAACTAAGTATACTAAGATTATTGAAATGAAATTAAACCAAGCATGCAATCAACATAAAAGAAACAACATAACAAATAAAACTTTATTTATTTCAGACTCACAATACAAGTAAAACATCTTCCTACTTCAGTATTTCCTCCAAGACTCCACTTAAAGTAGGAAGAACAACCATCAAGTATGTAGTGATTACAATGGAAGGTGAAGAGTTCTATTTATCATAGAAAAAGGTAATCGGGGACAATCCCCCCGATATGGGACTAATACAACAACAGAAATAGATATAATCCTCCCTAATACATGATCTGCCCGAAGTGTGTCGGATCTGGAGCCAACCCGACCGCTAATTAGCGGTCCCATACCGCCAATTGGCGGTCTACAGAGTCTGGATCCGCTCTGGATTTTGGTTGGGCCTTGTTGGGTTGTTTTCTTTATGTTTGATGCACAAAAGCAAGTTGTCGGAGTTTAGGCCCGACCCGAATTGGCAAAATACTCATCATGATGGTGTTGAGTATTTTCATTTGCTCATTGGTCCTTTGATCTTACATTCAGGTCCATCTCCCTTGCATCTTAGTCCTCAAGTCTCACAACTAAGTCCTTTTTCCCACTTTTAGGTTTTATGCCTCTTCTCTTCAAACCTGTTTATTACTGAAACTAAAACATAAAACTTGTTACGTAGCATTGTTTAGGTTCAAGATATTGGATATAAGACACAAATGAATAAATGAAATGATGTCAATCAAAGTGTCTTAACATGTTTTTAAGATATGTAAAAGAGATTTAGGCTCATATGTTTGAGAAAGGTTTTGATGAAGGATACACACGTTGGATATGGCGTATTGAGAATGAAATACCTATGAAGGAAGAAAGTGATAGTCCTTCAAATCAAGATGTTAATGATGAAGATCAGTTAAAGGATATGATTTGAGATCTTGTCGAAAAGTTTGATGATAAACCCCAAGTACTTAATAGTCTGTTGTCGGACAATGAAAAGCCTTCGTATCCTTGTTGCACCGATTTCAGTATATTATTTGCAGTGTTACGGTTATATACCTTGAAAGCCTCGAACGGTTGGAGTATATCAGTTTTATAGCCTTACTTAAGTTATTAAAAGAAATTCTTCTAGAAAAGAATGAACTTCCATACCGTACATACGAGACCAAAAAATCATTTGTCTGATGGGTATGCAGTATAGGAAAATACATGCATGCCCTAATGATTGCATATTATTTAGGGCTGAATATGAAAATCTACATTGTTGTCCGGTTTGTAATGCGTCATGGTACAAACATAAGAAAAATGTGAGTGATAATATACCAGTACAAGGGCCTCCTGTGAAGGTGTTGTGGTATCTTCCAATCATTCCAAGGTTGAAACGTTTGTTTGCTTGCCCCGTGGATTCAAAGAATTTGACATGGCACGTGGACTGTGATAAAGTGAATGATCAGATGCTTCGACATCCTGCAGATTTTCTGCACTGGAAGAAGATTGCTTCAGATTTTTCGATGTTCGGTCAAGAATCTAGAAATCCGAGACTTGGTCTATGTACTGATGGAATGAATCCTTACGGGAGTTTGAGTAGCCTTCATAGTTGATGGCTTGTTCTACTGGTTATGTACAATCTGCCTCCATGGTTAAGCATGAAACATAGATACATGATGTTATCTTTAATGATTTATGGTCCCAAACAACTAGTTAATGACATAGATGTGTATTGGACTCCCCTGATTGATGAGTTAAGGAAATTGTGGAATGATGTTGAGCAAGTGTGGGATGCCTACCGTCAATAGTCATTTACAATGCGTGCAATGATATTTTGTGAAATTAATGACTTCCCCGCATATGGAAATCTATTTGGCTATTTTGTGAAAGGACACAAAGTGTCTTATTTGTGAAGAAAACACATGTTTTTTGCAGCTTGTGCATGGCAGTAAGACAGTGTATCTTGGTCATCGCAAATTTCTTCCTATGAGTCATCCGTACCGTAAAATGAAAAGGCTATTTAACGGAAAGCAGGAATTCGAAGAACCTCTTGGAGAAATCAATGTAAGACAGGTTCTTGAGCGAGTGAAAAAAAGCCAATGCGAATTCGGCAAGCCTTATAAAGGCAGAAATGATAAGAGTAGTTGGAAGAAAAATTCTAGTTTTTTTAACCTTCCTCATTGGGACACCTTAGAAGTCAGACATTGTATTGATGTGATGCATGTCGGAAAAAAATATTTGTGACAATTTGTTAGGAACTCTTCTGAACATACCGGGTAAGACACAAGATGGATATAATGCCAGACTTGATCTACTTGAACTTGGTATTCTAGCAAAACTAGCGCGAGAGAGTAAGGGTACTCGTAAGTATTTACCACTAGTTGGTTACACTTAGTGCAAAAATGAGAAACTAGGTTTGTGTCAGTGTCTATATGGTGTCAAAGTGCTATAGGGTATTCGTCAAATATTTGCAGTCTTGTTTCAAGGAAAGATTTGAAATTAATTGGTTTGAAGTCTCATCATTGTCATGTGTTGATGCAGCAGTTTTTACCTATTGCTATTAGGTCCACATTGCCGAAACACGTTAAACATGCTATAATCAAATTTTATTTGTTTTTCAACAAGATTTCCAGCAAAAGTAATTGATCCAAAGTATTGGGATAAGTTGCAAAATGAAGTGGTTGTTACGACATGTCAGTTGGAGATGTACTTTTGCCGACTTTTTTGACATTGAGTAAATTTGGTGGTTGATCTTCTTAGAGAAGTGAAGCTACTTGGTCCGGTTTTTTGAGGTGGATGTATCCTTTTGAGCGTTACATGAGTGAGTTGAAAGATTATTGTAAAAATCGACGAAGGTCAGAAGCGAGCATCGTTGAAGGTTACATAACTCAAGAGGTAATTGAGTTTTGTAATGAGTACTTGACGCATAGTAAGATTGTTGGAATTCCTAAGAACCAACATGAAGATAAGATTGAAGGTAAAGGTATGTGTGGTCCAAAGATGATAAGTCCAAAATATGAGGACCTCTTGAACGTGTATTTCTATGTGTTGTGCAATTCTGATGAAGTCCAACATTATTTAGATGAGCACATGACCACAGTGAACGAAAAACATCCTACATGGACTGATAAACAAGTAATTAATGCTCACAATAAAGCTTTGGATGATTGGTTCAGGAAAACTGTGTACAACCGTGATGTTTTTGAAACTTTGAAGTGGTTGACATATAGACCTAATCCAACAGTGACATCTTATAATGACTACGATATCAATGACTCTTCTTTCAATACCAAAATGGAGGACAAGAAAAGCACAATGCAAAATAGTGGGGTCACTTTGGTAGCTAAATCGTGGGGCATCTCTAGTTTGAAAGATAGAAATTCCATATACGCCAATATGTCCTATTATGGTCAGATTGAAGAAATATGGGAGCTAAACTTTACAAAATTCAATGTTGCAGTATTTCAATGCAAGTGGGTGGACAATAACAACGGTCTTCAAGTCGATGAGTTGAGGTTTACTTTGCTGAACCTTAAAATAGAAGGTTTCAGGAAGATCCTTTCATCCTGGATCTCAAGAAAAACATATTTTCTACGTAACAGACCTGTGTGCTAATGAATAGTTTTAGAAGGAAAACGGCAAATCGTTTGTCAAGAGGTTGTAAATGAGATTGGAGAAATTCCCCCGTTTGTAGAAGTACTTGAATTTATATCGCTCGAGGACTACAAAACTGTTGACAACTTACTTATCCAAGATGATCATAATGCAGGAATATGAATCGAGGATCCTATGAGCAGGGAACCAAAATGTCAAAAATAAAGCTTCAATTGAATGTAAAGTTGCATGTTAAGATCTGATGTTATGATTTTCTACTTTATTAGTTGACATAAACTTTGTTTGTTTCTTATTTCAGGTAGATGGGCATGAAGAAGAAGGCTGATCGGCCAAACCCTAAAAAGAAGGTTTTAAGGAATATAATTTTTACATAGACGAGCTTTCACTACAAGCCTCAACAGGAGAATTTGTCTCGGATGGTAGAACTGACATATTATCCATGGAGTGGTTTGAAGATGATAAGTCCAAAATGTGAGGACCTCTTGAATGCGTATTTCTAGGTGTTCTGCACTTCTGATGAAATCCAACCTTATTTGGAAGAGCACAAGACCATAGTGAAAAAAACATTCTACATGGACTGATCAACAAGTAATTAATGCTTACTCTTGGCGTTTTGGCCTTAGTCTATATTAATTTTGATGATTAATTACACTAATCTTAATCAATTAACCTAATCAATCAAAGTGAGCAAACACGATTACATGCAATGCATATATGTTTGTGTACTTGCAATCATCTTAATAGGTTGATCAAGACAATCAAGGAGATGAGCATTTGGACAAGGACATCAAGACTCAAGACTTGTAATCAAAGCTTTGCACCAAGACATGTAACTTTATATTTATTGAGTCCATAGGATTTTATGTAAACTTGAGCACTAGGATTCTGTCCCGTCATCTCTCGGTAAACCGAACCTATTTCGGTCAACCAAATCCTACCTGGTTTGGTCCACCGAACACCTATCGGATAGCCGAATACTTCCCAACAGTGAAACTTAGGTGTTCTCTGGAATTTCCCCTACGGAAGACCGAAACACCTTCGGTCGACCGAATAGCCCTGGACCGGTTTTTTGCTCCAACGGTCGCATTCAAATCAAGACCCTAGAGCCCAATTAACTTGACCCACTTCGGACGACCGTACACACTTCGGTCTACCGAATCCAAATTGGCTTTAGGAGCCCAACGACTATTTAACTTGACCATTATCGATATAACAATTTCCCACGCATTCTCAGCGCAATTCCTGCGCTACTTCGGTCTACCGAAGTATACACGGTCAACCGAACTTGAGTAGATCAGAGCCCAATCAATTCTACTGTCCACCTTGGAACGGTGAACCGAATGGACTTCGGTGAACCGAATTTAATTAGGGCTAAATAGATAAAAGCTACTGGAGGTTGGTGAACGGGGATCTGATAGTTAATCGGTCAACCGAGTTCATAGTTCCGACCAATGTTTCGGACTACCGTGTGAATAACGGTCGACCGCATTTGTCTCGATTTCTGGCCGAGCTTAAGTCACATCTTGCTTTCACATTGGTACATTCACCACCAACTCCCAAACGACTATATGAGCTTGAAGGCTTATAAATAGGACCTCATTTGGTTGCTTTGAAGATCAAGAACACTTCCTATTTATCCAATACTCAAAGCCAAATCATCTCCATCTTCAAGCTCTCATTCCACAACACTCAAGCCTAAACTTCACCACTTTCATATCCAATTCAATATCATATCCAACTGTGCTCAAGTATAGAGTGTTAGTTAGAGTGTGATTCAATTTCCACATCAAAGAATCAAAGAGTTGTAAAAGCTTCGAGGAAGCTCCCTCTCGGGTTGTGAGGGGAGACACGAGCGAGGCGAGGGTGTTCGCGAGACTCGGTGTTGTAAACGGCGTTGATCTCGGCCCGGAACGGAGATCGGTTAGTGGAACCTTAAGCGAGGCTCGAGGGATCGAGCGAGGCTTGCGAGGAGGACGAGGACTCGGGTCTGGGTGCCGAACCTCTCTAAACTCCGGTGTCGACGATTTTGTGGTTTGCATTGTCTCTTCCCTTAATCCTTCGATTAATATTTTTAATTCCGCATTTATCTATCGATTAGAGGGTCATAGATCCTAACAGTTACAATAAAGCTTTCGTTCATTGGTTCAAGGAAACTGTGTACAACCGTGATGTTTCTGAAACTTTGAAGTGGTTGGCATATAAACCTATTCCTACAGTGACATCTTATAATGACTACGATATCAATGACTTTTCTTTGTATACAAAATGGAGGACGAGAAAAGCACAATACGGAACAATGGGGTCACTTTGGTAGCTGAATCGTTGCACATCTCTAGTTCGAAAGATAGAGATAACATAAATACCATATATGCCCTATTATGGTTAGATTGAAGAAATATGGGACCTGAACTTTACTAAATTCAATACTGTAGTATTTGTATGCAAGTGGGTGGACAATAACAACGGTCTTCAAGTGGATGAGTTGGGGTTTACTTTGGTGAACCTTAAAATAGAAGGTTTCAAGGAAGATCCTTTCATCCTGGCATCTAGACCCAAACTTATTTTCTACGTAACAGACCTGTGTGCTCAAGAAGGGTTTTAAAAGGAAAACGGCAAATTTTTTTCCAAGAAGATGTAAATGAGATTGGAGAAATTACCCCGTTTGTAGAAGTACTTGAATTTATATCGCTCGAGGACGACAAAACTGTTGACAACTTACTTATCCGAGATGATCATAATGAAGGAATAGGAATCGAAGATCCTATGAGCAAGAAACTAAAATGTCAAAAAATAAATGTTCAATTGAATGTAAAGTTGCATGATAAGATCTTATGTTATGATTTTCTACTTTATTAGTTGATATAAACTTTGTTTTTTTTCTTATTTAAGTTAGATTGGCATGAAAAAGAAGGCTGATCCGCCAAACCCTAAAAAATGAGTTTTTAAGGAATATAATTTTGCCATAGACGAGCTTTCAATACAAGCCTCAACAAGGGAAACTGTCTCAGATGGTAGAAATGACATATTATCCATGACATGGTTCGAAGATGATAAGTCCAAAATGTGCGGACCTCTTGAAAGTGTATTTCTATGTGTTCTGCACTTCTGATGAAGTCCAACCTTATTTGGAAGAGCACAAGACCATAGTGAAGGAAAGACATCCTACATGGACTGATCAACAAGTAATTGATACTTACAATAAAGCTTTTGTTGATTGGTTCAAGGAAACTATGTACAACCGTGATGTTTCTGAAACTTTGAAGTGGTTGGCATATTGACCTAATACTATAGTGACATCTCATAATGACTACGATATCAATGACTTTTCTTTCTATACCAAAATAGAGGACGCGAAAAGCACAATGTGGAATAATGGGGTCAGTTTGGTACCAAAATTGTTGCACATCTCTAGTTCAAAAGATAGAAATACCATGTACGCCATTAAGTCTTATTATGGTCAGATTGAAGAAATATGGGAGTTTAACTCTACTAAATTCAAAGTTGCAGTATTTCAATGCATGTGGGTGGACAATAACAACAGTCTTCAAGTCGATGAGTTGGGGTTTACATTAGTGAAACTTAAAATAGAAGGTTTCAAGGAAGATCCCTTCATCCTGGCATCTGAAGCAAAACATATTTTCTACGTAATTGACCAGTGTGCTAAAGAATGGTTTTTGAAGGAAAACGGAAAATCGTTTGTCAAGAAGATGTAAATAAGATTGTAGAAATTCCCCTATTTGTAGAAGTACTTGAATTTATATCGCTCGAGGACGACAAAACTATTGACAACTTACTTATCCGAGATGATCATAATGAAGGAATATGAATCGAAGATCCTATGAGCAAGAAACCAAAATGTCAAAAATAAATGTTCAATTGAATGTAAAGTTGCTTGTTAAGATCTTATGTTATGATTTTCTACTTTATTAGTTGATATAAAATTTGTTTTTTTCTTTTTAAGGTAAATGGGCATGAAGAAGAAGGTTGATCAGCCAAACCCTAAAAATGAACATTTTAAGGAATATAATTTTGCGAAAGACGAGCTTTCACTACAAGCCTCAACAGGGGAATTTGTCTCGGATGGTAGATATGACATATTATCCATGACGTGGTTCGAAGATGATAAGTCCAAAATGTGCGGACCTCTTGAAAGCGTATTTCTATGTGTTCTGCACTTCTGATGAAGTCCAACCTTATTTGGAAGAGCACAAGACCATAGTGTAGGAAAACATCCTACATGGACTGATCCACAAGTAATTAATGCTTACAATAAATATTTTGTTGTTTGGTTCAAGGAAACTGTGTACAACCGTGATGTTTCTGAAACTTTGAAGTGGTTGGCATATAAACCTAATTCTAGAGTGACAGTTTATAATGACTACGATATCAATGACTTTTCTTTCTATACCAAAATGGAGGACGAGAAAAGCAAAATGCAGAATAATGGGGTCAGTTTGGAAGCTGAATCGTTGCACATCTCTAGTTCGAAAGATAGAAATACCATATACGCCAATATGTCCTATTATGGTCAGATTTAAGAAATATGGGAGTTGTACTTTACTAAATTCTATGTTGCAGTATTTCAATGCAAGTGGGTGGACAAGTCTTCAAGTCGACGAGTTGGGGTTTACATTGGTGAAACCTATAATACAAGGTTTAAGGAAGATCCTTTCATTCTGGCATCTCAAGCAAACCATATTTTCTACGTAGTAGACCAGTGTGCCAAATAATGGTTTTTTAAGGAAAATGGCATATTGTTTGTCAAGAAGATGTAAATGAGATTGTAGAAATTCCCCTATTTGTAGAAGTACTTCAATTTATATCGCTCGAGGAAGACAAAACTGTTTACAACTTACTTATCCGAGATGATCATAATGACGGAATATGAATCGAGGATCCTATGAGCAAGAAACCAAAATGTCAAAAATAAAGGTTCAATTGATTGTAAAGTTGCATGTTAAGATCTTATGTTATGATTTTCTACTTTATTAATTGATATAAACTTTGTTTTTTTGTATTTAAGGTATATGGGCATGAAGAAGAAGGTTGATCAGACAAACCCTAAAAATGATTAATTTAAGGAATATAATTTTGCCAAAGACGAGCTTTCACTACAAGCCTCAACAGGGGAATTTGTCTCGGATGGTAAAAATGACATATTATCCATGACGTGGTTCGAAGATGATAAGTCCAAAATGTGCGGACCTCTTGAAAGCGTATTTCTATGTGTTCTGCACTTCTGATGAAGTCCAACCTTATTTGGAAGAGCACAAGACCATAGTGTAGGAAAAACATCCTACATGGAGTGATCAACAAGTAATTAATGCTTACAATAAAGCTTTCATTGATTGGTTCAAGGAAACTTTGTACAACCGTGATGTTTCTAAAACTTTAAAGTGGCTGGCATATAGACCTAGTCCTACAGTGACATCTTATAGTGAGTACGATATCAATGACTTTTCTTTCTATACCAAAATGGACGACGAGAAAAGCACAATGCGGAATAATGGGGTCACTTTGGTAGCTGAATCGTTGCACATCTCTAGTTCAAAAGATAGAAATCCCATATACGCTAATATGTCTTATTATTGTCAGATTCAAGAAATATGAGAGCTACACTTTACTAAATTCTATGTTGCAGTATTTATATGCAAGTGGGTGGACAATAACAATAGTTTTCAAGTCGATGAGTTGGGGTTTTCTTTGGTGAACTTTAAAAAAGAAGGCTTTAAGGTAGATCTTTTCATTCTGGCATCACAAACAAAAAATATATTTTCTACATAACATCCACGTGTGCTAAAGAATGGTAGGTAGTTTTAGAAGGAAACGAAGAATTGTTTGTCAACAAGATGTTAATGAGATTGGAGAAATTCGCCTTTGTAGAGGTACCTGAACCTAAATCGCTCGAGGAGGACAAAACTATGGACAACTTACTTATCCGAGATGATTATCATAAAGGAATCTAGATTGGTGATCCTTTCAACAAGAATCAAAAGTCGAAAATAAAGGTTCAATTGAAAGTAAAGTTGCATGTTAATATCTTTTGTTATGATTTTGTACTTTACTAGTTGATATAAACTTTGTTTTTTTCTTGTGTTAGGTAGATGGGCATGAAGAATAAAGCCGATTGGCCAAACCTTTAAAAAGAAGGTTTTAAGGAATATAATTTTGTCATAGGACGAGCTTTGACTACAAGCCTCAACAAGAGAATTTGTCTTAGAAGGTAGAAATGACATATTATCCATGACTTGGTCCAAAGATGATCAGTCCAAATGGTCAGGACCTCTTGAAAGTGTATTTCTATGTGTTCAATTCTGATGAAGTCCATCTTTATTTCGATGATCACATGACCACAGTGAAGGAAAAGCATCCTACATGGACTGATCAACATGTAATTAATGCTTACAATAAAGCTTTCGTTGATTGGTTCAGGGAAATTGTGTACAACCATGATGTTTTCGAAACATTGAAGTGTTTGGCATATAAACCTAATCCAACAATGACATCTTATAATGTCTACGATATCAATGACTTTTCTTTCTATACCAAAATGGACGACGAGAAAAGCAGAATTCGGAGTAATGGGGTCACTTTGGTAGCTGAATCGTTGCACATCTCTAGTTCGAAAGATAGAAATGCCATATACGCTAACATGTTATTGTGGTCAGGTTGAAGAAATATGGGAGCTAAACTTTACTATATTCTATGTTGCAATATTTATATGCAAGTGCGTGGACAATAACAATGGTCTTCAAGTCGATGAGTTGGGGTTTACTTTGGTGAACCTTAAAAAAGAAATATATTTTCTACATAACAGACACGTGTGCTAAAGAATGGTCGGTAGTTTTAGAAGGAAAACAACTAATTGTTTGTCAAGAAGATGTTAATGAGATTGGAGAAATTCCCCTTTGTAGAGGTACTTGAACCTAAATCGTTCGAGGAGGACATAGCTATGGACAACTTACTTATCCAAGATGATCATCATGAAGGAATATGGATCGGTAATCTTATCAGCAAGAAATGAAAAAGTCGAAAATAAAGGTTCAATTGAATGTAAAGTTGCATGTTAAGATCATATGTTATGATTTTCTTCTATACTAGTTGATATAAACTTTGATTTTTTCTTATTTAAGGTAGATGGGCATGAAGGAGAAGGCTGATCGGCCAAACCCTAAAAAAGAAGGTTTTAAGGAATATAATTTTGCTATAGACGAGCTTTCACTACAATCCTCAACAAGAGAATTTGTCTCGGATGGTAGAAAAGATATATTATCCATGGCGTGGTTCAAAGATGATAAGTCCAAAATGTGAGGACCTCTTGAAAGTGTATTTCTATGTGTTCTGCACTTATGATGAAGTCCAACTTTATTTGGAAGAGCACAAGACCATAGTGAAGGAAAGACATCCTACATGGACTGATCAACAAGTAATTGATACTTACAATATAGCTTTTGTTGATTGGTTCAAGGAAACTATGTACAACCGTGATGTTTCTGAAACTTTGAAGTGGTTGGCATATTGACCTAATCCTACAGTGACATCTTATAGTGACTACGATATCAATGACTTTTCTTTCTATACCAAAATGGATGACGAGAAAAGCACAATGCGGAATAATGGGGTCACTTTGGTAGCTGAATCGTTGCACATCTCTAGTTCGGAAAATAGAAATCCCATATACGCTAATATGTGTTATTATGGTTAGATTGAAGAATTATGGGAGCTAAGCTTTACTAAATTCTATGTTGCAGTATTTATAAGCAAGGTGGTGGACAATAACTGCGGTCTTCAAGTCGATGAGTTGGGGTTTACTTTGGTGAAACTTTAAAAAGAAGGCTTTAAGGTAGATCCTTTCATCCTGGCATGTCAAGCAAAAAATATTTTCTACGTCACAGACAGGTGTGCTAGAGAATGGTCGGTAGGTTTAGAAGGAAAACGACGAATTGTTTGTCAAGAAGATGTTAATGAGATTGGGGAAATTCCCCCTTTGTAGAGGTACTTAAACCTAAATCGCTCGAGGAGGACAAAACTATGGACAACTTACTTTTCCGAGATGATCATCATGAAGGAATATGGATCGGTGATCCTATCAGTAAGAAACAAAAAAGTCGAAAATAAAGGTTCTATTGAATGTAAAGTTGCTTGTTGAGATCTTATGTTATGATTTTCTACTTTACTTGTTGATATAAACTTTGTTTTTTAGTTATTCAAGGTAGATGGGCGTGAAGAAGAAGGCCGATTGGCCAAACCCTAAAAAAGAAGGTTTTAAGGAATATAATTTTGCCATAGACGAGCTTTCACTACAAGCCTCAACAAGAGAATTTGTCTCGGATGGTAGAAATGACATATTATCCATGGCATGCTTCGAAGATGATAACTCCAAAATGTGCGAACCTCTTGAAAGCGTATTTCTATGTCTTCTGCACTTCTGATGAAGTCCGACCATATTTGGAAGATCACAAGACCACAATGAAGGAAAAACATCCGACATTGACTGATCAACAAGGAATTAATGTCTACAACAAAGCTTTGGTTGATTGGTTCAAGGAAACTATGTACAATCGTGATGTTTCTAAAACTTTGAAGTGGTTGGCATATAGACCTAATCCTACAGTGACATCTTATAGTGACTACGATATCAATGACTTTTCTTTCTATACAAAAATGGATGATGAGAAAAGCACAATGCGGAATAATGGGGTCACTTTGGTAGCTGAATCGTTGCACATCTCTAGTTCGGAAGATAGAAATCGCATATATGCTAATATGTCTTTTTATGGTCAGATTGAAGAAATATAAGAGCTAAACTTTACTAAATTATATGTTGCAGTATTTATATGCAAGGGGGTGGACAATAACATCAGTCTTCAAGTCGATGAGTTGGGGTTTTCTATGGTGAAACTTAAAAAAGAAGGCCTTAAGGTAGATCCTTTCATCATGACATGTCTTGCAAAAAATATATTTTCTACGTAACAGACACGTGTGCTAGAGAATGGTCGGTATTTTTAGAAGGAAAATGACGAATTGTTTGTCAAGAAGATGTTAATGACATTGGGGAAACTCCCCCTTTGTAGGGGTACCTGAACCTAAATTGCTCGAGGAGGACAAAACTATGGATAACTTACTTTTCCGAGATGATCATCATGAAGGAATATGGATCGGTGATCCTATCAGCAAGAAACGGAATAATGGGGTCACTTTGGTAGTGGAATCGTTGCACATCTCTAGTTCGGAAGATAGAAATCCCATATCCGCTAATATGTCTTATTATGGTCAGATTTAAGAAATATGGGAGCTAAACTTTACTAAATTCTATGTTGCAGTATTTATATGCGAGTGGGTGGACAATAACAACAGTCTTCAAGTCGATAGTTGGGGTTTACTTTGGTGAACCTTAAAAAAGAAGGCTTTAATGTAGATCCTTTCATCCTGCCATCTCAAGCAAAATAATTTTTCTACGTAACAGACTCGGTCACTAAAGAATTGTCGGTAGTTTTAGACGGAAAATGGCAAATCATTTGTCAAGAAGATGTTGATGAGATTGGAGAAATTCCCCTCTTGCATAAGTACCTAAACTTAAAACACTCGAGGACAACGAAACTGTTGACAACTTACTTATCTGAGATGATCATCATGAAGGAATATGGATCGAGGATCCTATGAGCAAGAAATGAAAAAGTAAAAAATAAAGGTTCTATTGAAAGTAAAGTTGCATTTTAATATCTTATAATATGATTTTATACTTTATTAGTTGATAAAAACTTTGTTTTTTTCTTATTTCAGGTAGATGGGCTTGAAGAAGAAGGTCGATCGGCCAAACCTTAAAAAAGAAGGTTTTAAGGAATATAATTTTGTCATAGGACGATCTTTCACTACAAGCCTCAACAGGAGAATTTGTCTCGGATGGTAGAAATAAGATATTCTCCATGGCTTTGGGTAAAAAGGAGCATCCAGGACGAGTTTGAGGTGTGGGTAGTCGAATTGGAATTTGCAATAGTTTGGGTCGTTGTCTTCTTGAGATCGGGGTCTTACTTGGGAAAATCAGGACTTAAGGAAAGGATAGGAGATTTGGAGATTATGGTGAGAAATCTCTTTGCTATGAACAACCTATCTTTTAATATGTCAAAGCCTCGGAGCGTGTGAAGTGTTAATCCCTAAGAGGTAATCGTGAAGCCAACCCGTCCAGTACCAACTGTAATTGAGGAAACCTCAATACCAACAACTGAGGAAAAAAACAATTGAGGTTAAAATTTAATTATGTTTGTATTGTTAGTTGATAGTTGTTAATTTAAAATTCAATCTATTTACAAGATGGTTGTGAATGTGGACTTTTTGTAAGAGATCCTGATTTGCGACTTGTAGCTTATGGAAATGTATATGCATTGAAGACGCATCATAAGGCAAAAATCTAATCAAAAAATGTAGTAGTGACTTTAGATAATCTTGTCGATGGTGAAGTGTTCTTGCAATTATCGGAATCTGAAGCTCATATGGTTGGGGAGGCCAAAGGCTACTTATTGCAATGGCCACGATCTTTAACAAAATTGAAAAAGAATAAAAATGTATTCATTTAGAATTAATATACACTTTTATGATCATCCTATATATTTTTTAAGTAGGAATGTTTTAACAATGTATAATTTTATGTTAAAGGTTGAACCTCCACAATCCAAGGGATCCAAAATTTTTGCTGGGTTTAATGCAAATGTGTTGCCTAAGAACCACTTATTGTTATACAATTTCATAAAATTTAAACCCAAACACGATGCTGTGGAGAGTGTTATGGAGAAAGAAATTGTCCACAACCGTAGGCGGCTTAGAACCGAAATTGTATGTATTCATGAGTGATGTAATGCAATTTCTAAAGTCAGAGAAATTGAATAAAACATTTGATCAAGTTTGTATAAAGTAAGTCATTGGTATATTTGCTAATTTTCACGGTATTTGTTTATGTTTTAAGTTTGGCATTTAAATTATTGATTGTATTATATAGGTGTCTTTCCTAAATGCCTTATGGAAAGAGATTTGGACATTTATGTCCAACATTGCACTGCCACTCCGAACGACAAAATGACGACACCCGACTGCAAGATATTGCGAAGGTAATGGCTACGGAGGACAAGATGTATTATCTTGCACCGTATTGGGAGAGGTATGCTTTTACTTATTTGATATAATACATGCCATATTATTTTTTAATGGATTTTATCTAGTGATCATTGGATGTTAGTTGTTATTTCTTCCGATACAAATACAACATATTGGTTTGATCCTTAAGCTTCAGACAAACCCAGGAAAGATTTTGAAGCAGATTGTGCAACTGTAGGTTCTTTTAATTACTACTTTAAAATATAAAAATACGTTGTAGTTGTCAAGTTTTACAACAAATTCCAATATTTTTCCATTTCTGTAGAGCTTTGGATATATATATAAAGCATTGGGAAAAAAAGAAGCAAAAAACAACAACTTCGCATGCTATAATCTACTAAGAATTCACTGTATTAAACACATTCACAAAATTCATTTGTGATATCTGGGACATATCAAATCAGTTTGGAGGAAATCGACGTGATATTACCACATATAACGTCGGTTATACATCCGACGTGATATAATCTTCCCTATTACGTCCCCCAATTACCACTTTGGTATACTAGACCATTAAACCCGACATGATATTGCCCAAAAAAACGACATGAAAGCCCTTTTTTCCGGCAGTGGGTTGGCAACCCAAATGGTTTTGTCCGATCATTTGTAAACAACTAATCTTTGGTGGAACGGTCGATCGTTCTTCCTATTTCGTTTGACCATTCTTTGATTTTGGAATGTATATTTTGACCATTTTCTTGTCATTATTTCTCACCGCTCTTTTGAAAATTGCGCATTTACCTAATTTGGACTTCAGGTTATAAGTCGACCAGACCTCCTTTAGCGATCAACCGAATCGGTCATAAAATTGGAAAGTAACTTTTCTTGATTTTGTTTGACCATTAATAACCCAGCAACCGACTGTTCCGTCAGTGTCAAGTATACAAACTCCTAGTGTATGTTGTGTTTGTTCATCATATATGCACATTCATCCGACGATTAACAACTTAACTAAACGGTTGAATGGATTGTCCTAACAGTCAACCTTTTCTGGCTCCAAGATAAATTTTTTATCTCCTTTGATTGGTTGCCTTTAACTTGTTTTGTCGTTAGTCCCAATGGCTATATAGTTCTTCTAACTTATAAATAGGTGTTCAAACCATAGTATATATAACACATCTATTATACCTGTTTAATGATCCATTTCTTAGAGAGAAATCTTCCCCACTTAATACTCCATTCCACACACTCAAGCCTAATCTTGCAACTTGTATTCCTAAAGCCTATCCTTCTCAAGTATGCTCAAGTGTTACAATGTTTTGTAGCACCACTTCCATTGGTTAAAATTTGTATAGCTTCTGGAGTAAGCGTCCATCTTGGATTGTGAGAGGAAGAATCAAGTTCGGTGAGGTTGTTCACGAGCATGGAATGTATGAGGCTTGATCTCAGGCCAAAACAAAGATCAAAATAACGAAGTCATGAGCATGGCTCGTAATGATCGAGCGGGGCTTGCAAGAAAGGATTGGGACCAGGTTGGGGTGCCGAACCCCTATCAAAATCTAGTCTACTTTTGATATGCTTGTTCTTCTTAGAAATTTTAGCGAGGAAGACATCGTTGTTGGAAAATAAAGGTCTTATGTCACCCTGACTACATCAGAATTCGAGAATTTGACATGATATTAGGTGAACCACGTTGGCAGCTTAAAATCCAACGTGATGTTAGACTTACGACGTTGACCGTAAGTTGTTCAATGTGCACCGACGTGGTTTTTGGCTTATCACGTCGGATGGTTTACGACCGACGTGAATGTTCATGTTACGACACCGATAGTAATGTTTGATGTGCACCGATGTGGTTTTAGGGTTATCATGCCAGATAGTTTAATCGATGTGAATGTTTACATTACCACGTCTGCTGTATTATGTTCACCGAAAACCGACGTGGTATATTTTTGACAATCATAGCACAATATTTCCCAAGCATTTGCCATATGTTGACCGAATGTCTTTTGGTTGTCCAAACTGGTGATTCTAGTCCTAATGCGTTGTCATATTTAATATTCAATCCAAAATTAAACACACAAACTGACAAATCTACTTATGAGCAAGGCAAACCCCTATTTCTTTCCCTATTCCCTTGTTAACTGCACCCAAAAACTGGGTCTTTTCAGCCCCGACCGATCACCCCTGCCAAACCAAGCCCACCCGACAAACCCCGACTATTTTTTACATCCAACACTTGGTCATGAAGGTGCGATCATTGCTTCCATTTTTGCAAGGAAATTTAATTACTCTAACTAATTTTAATTATTACCGAGGGAGCATATATCAAAGTTTTGTTTGTTTGAAATTTACAATGGAATGGTACTTTATAGACTAGAATGTGTTGTTCTGTTGATGTGGGATTGTTTATTGGTAGTTAAAACTTTTAGAGGACTAAAAGTTGAAATTTATATATATCTTTACACTGAGATTGTTCCTCTTGATGTGTAGAAAATTATGGATCGAAAATGAATTTTCTCTAGTAGATTGAGTGATGAGTACGAGGTTGGGCTTGATGAATTTCTATAATTTGCCCTGAAGAATGCATGTGCTAGAAAAGAGAGAAGGGTCTCATGTCCATGTAGGAGTTGTTTTAGCATGTTTCACGAGATCTAAAAGAGATAAAACTCATTTGTTTGAGAAAGCTTTTGATGAAGGATATACTCTGATTGACATCATTTCATGCTTATATTTGTATCTTATATCCATTATCTTTCACCTAAACAATGCTATGTTACGAGTTTTATGTTTAGTTTTCAGGAATAAATAGGTTTGAAGAGATGAAACATAAAAGGACCCAAAAGCTGGGAAGAATGACTGAATTGTGAGATCTAGGGACCAAGATGCAAGGGAGAAGGACCTGAATGTAAGACAGAAGGACCTAAGAGAAAAACAGAATACTCCACACCATCATGGGGAGTATTTTACCAATTCGATTCGGGTCGGAGCTCCAATAAACGAACTAGATGCATCCAAGACCACCAAATACACCAAGGAAAGCCCAGAACAAGATTCAACTGGATCCGGACTTTTTAGACCGCCAATCAGCGGTCTAGTGAGCTCTGTTCATCTTCTCTTTTCTTTGTGTTGTTGCTCTAATTGATCTAGTAATCTGGGACTCAATTGTGCATGTTTCTAAATCTTATATTGCTCCCAGATTAATAATCAACTTCCCTTAAGCAACTTGGACCCTAAAACTCAAAGAAAAAGATTAGGCATTCTTTTGTTTAGGTAATGCATCATGTATGTGACTTAGGCATATACATTGTCTTTCATTTTAGCTTTATTTTCAGTTGCTGAGTGTTGGCGTGAGGTACGTACCTTCTACTTTCATTCATGCATTTCGTATGAACATGAATTAGTTAGTAGGAAGTGCATTGAAACAAGTGTGAGTTGAGCGTTTGTTTGGAGAGTTGATTGCTAGATTAGGACTCCAAAACGCTACTAAGGAGGGGCTGTCCCGTAAAAGATAAGGTGGGGGATTTCATCACCCTTTCCTTCGCCCCACAAACCACACTAATCAAGGGCCTAATTTTTAAAATCAAGTAGACATTGGCCTTAAGGAATTCAGACGCATTAGGAGAGTGATCCGGTCCCGACCGTCATGACCTGATCGGCGTTGCCCACTTTGTCGATAGGAGGAGAGACGAGATCCCCGGATCTTGGCTCACTTGCTGGGCTTTGTGGTCCTCGTCGTAGGGAGGTGAGGGGTGTTGAGGCCATATGACCTCGCAGTTAGGCGTCGTCTAGCTGTAAGGACCTATAGCGACCTTAGGATTGCTTGAGCCTTGTTTGCTTGTGTGCTTCTACCTGTACCCATCCGCCGTAGCATAAGGACTTCTTCCCTTCTCTCCTGAGTCATTCTTTCTCTCCTGTGTTCCCCCGTCTTCTCCCCTACGTACATTCTTTGAAAGAAAAAAAGGTTTTGGTTTGTGTGTGTGCACCTTTGTGCATGCTTTCGTGGACACGAGACGAGAGGGGTCGTTTGACAAGGAGCGTTGTCAATCCGGCTTCGGTAATCTATTTCTTGACGCCTTCCTCCTCTCATGTCGCACACAGTACGAGTTCAATGGTTGCTAATTTCCGTGAGGAGGAGCAGTTGCTGGACCCACCTGTTCGACCTGTGATTCCAGTTGTCGTTCCCATACCTCTACGTGATCGATGCTACCCGAGCCGTACAGCTCTACCCTCATGCATCGTATTACCAGAGGCTAATGGGAACCATTTTGAGGTTAAGCCTCAGTTTATCTCCATGCTCCCTCATTTCACTGGGAAAGGTGACCCCTATATCTTTCTCAGGGAATTTGAGGAGGTTTGTGCTATGTTCATGCTGCAACAACTTAGCAGAGACTCCATCCATCTCAGGCTTGTCCCCTTTGCGGTGAAGGATGACACCAAGAAGTGGTTGTACAGCAACCAGGTGAATGCCTTTAGGACTTGGGATGATTTTCAATCTGCATTCCTCAAGAAATACTTTCCAAATCATCGGACTCAAAAATTGAGGAACAAAATCAATTCGTTCTATCAACATGAGACCGAACCATTTCATGCATATCTAGAGAGGTTCAAAGAGCTACTATCCTCGTGCCCTCACCATGGCATTGAGTTGTGGCTCCTTTGTCAGATTGTGTACGAGGGTCTTCACATCCTGTCCCGAATGCTCCTTGAGTCCATGTGTCAAGGAGAGTTCTTGGGAAAGGATGAAAGGGAGGCATGAGCCTTCCTAGAAGATCTCGCTGAGAAAACCATGCAATGGGAGAGTGTGAGGGAACCACCTGCATCATCTAGCATAGGGGCAAGAATCGGGAATGCAAACTCGACTAGATCGGGTGCCACATTTGTTGTCGATACCACTACGGCCACTGAGGCGCGCATGGCGGCCTTAATGCGCCGTATGGATTCGATTGAGCTCCAAAACCAACAAGGTGCACCTCACATGTCCACATATGGTCCAGTTCCCTGTAATTCATGTGGTAGGATAGGTCATGTAGAAAGCAAGTGTGAGTCCATTCCTCCTGAGATGGAGCGTGTCAACGCCATCTATGATAGAGCCAGGAATGACCCATACTCATCATCTTATAATCCTGGATGGAGGAACCACCCCAATTTTTCATGGAACCACACAATAACATTTCCTTGCCACACCCACCCCATCTATGCAGCCCCTCAGTGGGAATGGTGGTGAAGAAGAGGCTGAGGGTGAGGGTGGTACACCAACACTTCTTTCTTCTCAGGCACCGCAGAAAACCTACCTGCCAAAAGCTCCCTATCCAAGTAGGTTAACCAAAAAGCAGAGTGACACCATGGATAAGATATTATAGGTATTTAAGCAAGTAAAGGTTAACATCCCCTTGTTGGATGTCATCCAACAAATACCTCAATATGCCAAAGTGTTGAAGGATCTCTGCACAACCAAGAGGAAGACAATTGTTCCTAAGAAAGCATTCTTGGCTGCAAATATCAGCTCACTTTTGTCCAATCCCACCTACACAAAATACAAGGACCCTGAGTGTCATACTATTCAGTGTACGATAGGGGACACTAGAATGAGCAATGTTTTGCTGGATTTAGGATCAGCGGTCAACCTCCTCCCATTCTCTGTTTATCAATAGTTGAACTTGGGAGAATTGAAACCAACTAAGATCACCCTCTAATTGGGGGATAGATCCATTCGTATTCCCATTGGGATTATCGAGGACGTGCTTATCAAAGTTGGAGATTTTATATTTCCAGTCGATTTTGTTGTCCTCGATACCAATCCTGTTGCGAACACGCACTCTCAAATACCTTTGATTTTGGGTATACCATTTCTGGCCACCTCCAATGCCTTGATTAATTGTAGAAATTGTCTCATGAAGCTCTCATTCGATAACATGAGTGCCGAGTTTCATGTGTTCAACTCTGGTAGGCAACATGAACCCATGGATGAACCTTTAAATCTAAATCTCATCCGCCAATTGGAGAAAGCACCACAAAATCAACGAACACCCCTAACCCCAATGCAACCCGTTGAGAATGTTCGTGGGCCCAGCGAAAACTCATTGCCTGTCTTCTGTTGACCGTTTTAATTAAACCGCAAGTGCACGGCCGCGATGAAGCGGTGGCAAGTACGGGTCGTCCTCAGTGAGGTGAGCAGCCTCTTGTTTGTATGAAATCAAGTGGCAAAAATAGGGGGAGAAAGATGTTTATGCTACTCTACTCAATACTACGCTAAGAAGTAGGAAATGCGAAAGGAAGAACCAAACAATGAAATAATAACTAAGCTAAGAACAAAGGAAGAATGCTGGAATACAGAAATGGGAAAACCCCTAAGGGGTGGAGTGAGTGCACACATGCAAAGAGGTGGGTGTAGAATACATTCTTTAGGCACATGAAGGTGGTGTTTATCAAGCATAGGAATTGTCTAAATGTTGTGGCAAAACCTATCAATCTATTCACCAACTTAGTTGATTAACATTTACATATGCAAGTTCTTTATTTCAGAACCTAAACAAGCATGAGAGGTGTCTAATCATTTTGGCAAAACTCATCAAGTTATAAATTCTATCCTAAACAAGCAAGCATACATTCATGTTTTATCAACACATCAAAAATAAAGCATTCATCCCATTCTCTAATGCATGTATGTACATCTACTCCACCCCACAAAGGGGATGGAATTACTCACTAAACATTACACTAATTATTAAACTAAACAAAGAAAGCATATTAACTAAGCTAATAAAACTAATGAAATGAGATTAAGCAAAGCAAAACAAGAAACATAAAACAAACAACATAATAAAGAAAACTTGTATTAAAATGACTCACATTAAAAGTAGCATCCTCCTACTTTAGTGTGTGCTTCAAGGCCTCACTTCTAGTAGGAAGAATAGCCACTTAAAATATGGAGTGATTACAATGGAAGGTGAAGAGTTCTATTTATAGCCATGGTAAAAGGCAAACCGGGACAATCCCCCGATGTGGGACTAAACCAATACCACAAATAGCCTAAACGAACATTAATACACGTCCAGGAGAAAACTTGGCGGATTTGGCCCAAAACAGACCGCCACTTAGCGGTCTTGGACCGCCAATTGGCGGTCAAAAAGGTCCGGATCCATCTGGAATTTGTGCTGGGCTTTTCTTTGTGTATTTGGTGGTCTTGGATGCATCTACTTCGTTTATTGGAGCTCCGACCCGAATCCAATTGCTAAAATACTCCCCATGATGGTGTGGAGTATTCTGTTTTGCTCTTAGGTCCTTCTGTCTTGCGTTCAGGTCCTTCTCCCTTGCATTTTGGTCCCCAGATCTCACAATCAAGTCCTTTTTCCCAGCTTTTGGGTCCTTTTATGTTTCATCTCTTCAAACCTATATATTCCTGAAAACTAAACATAAAACTCGTGACATAGCATTGTTTAGGTGAAAGATAATGGATATAAGATACAAATATGAGCATGAAATGATGTCATTGGTAATGTGGTCGAGAGGAGTTTGAAGGACCACCCGGGGCATTAGTTTGGTTCCATGAAACATTGGGGTGGTTTCTCCATCAAGGATTATAAGATGATGAGTATGGGTCATTCCTGGCTCTATCATAGATGGCGTTGACACGCTCCATCTCAGGAGGAATGGACTCACACTCGCTTTCTACATGACCTATCCTACCACATGAATGACAAGGAACTGGATCAGATGTGGACATGTAAGGTGCACCATGTTGGTTTTGGAGCTCAATCGAATCCATACGGCGCATTAAAGCTGCCATGCGCGCCTCGGTGGCCGTAGTGGTATCGACAACAAATGCGGCACCCGATCTAGTCGAGTTTGCATTCGCGATCCTTGCTCCTATGCTAGATGATGCAGGTGGTTCCCTCACACTCTCCCATTGCATGATTTTCTCAGCGAGGTCTTCTAGGAAGGCCCATGCCTCCCTTTCATCCTTTCCCAAGAACTCTCCTTGAGACATGGACTGAAGGAGCGTTCTTGACGGGATGTGAAGACCTTCGTAAACAATCTGACAAAGACGCCACAACTCAATGCCATGGTGAGGGCACGAGGATAGTAGCTCTTTGAACCTCTCTAGATATGCATGAAATGGTTCGGTCTCATGTTGATAGAACGAATTGATTTCGTTCCTCAATTTTTGAGTCAGATGATTTGGAAAGTACTTATTGAGGAATGCAGATTGAAACTCATCCCAAGTCCTAAAGGCATTCGCCTGGTTGTTGTACAACCACTTCTTGGCATCATCCTTTAATGCGAAAGGAATGAGCCTAAGATGGATGGAGTCTGTGCTAAGTTGTTGCAACTTGAACATAGCACAGACCTCTTCAAATTCCCTGAGAAAGATATAGGGGTCACCTTTCCCAGTGAAGCGAGGGAGCATGGAAATGAATTGAGGCTTAACCTCAAAATGGTTCCCATTAGCCTCTGGTAATACGATGCATGAGGGTAGAGCGGTACGGCTCGGGTAGCATCGATCACGAAGAGGTATGGGAACGACAACTGGAAGAACAGGTCGAGCAGGTGGGTCCAGCAACTGCTCCTCCTCATGGAAATGAGCATCCATTGGACCTGAACTACGTGCGACACGAGAGGAGGAAGGCGTCGAGAAATCGATGAGCGAAGCTGGATTGACAACGCTCCTCGTCAAACGACCACTCTCGTCTCGTGTCCACGAAAGCATGCACAAAGGTGCACACACACCAAAACTCTTTTTTTCCTTTTTTCAAACAAAGAATGTACGTAGAAGAGAAGACTGGGGAACACAGGAGAGAAAGGAAGAAGTCCTTATGCTACGACGGATGGGTACAAGTAGAAGCACACAAGCAAACAAGGCTCAAGCAATCCTAAGGTCGCTATAGGTCCTTACAGCTAGACGACGCCTAACTGCGAGGTCACGCGGCCTCAACACGCCTCACCTCCCTATGACGAGGACCACAAAGCCCAGCAAGTGAGTCAAGATCCGGGGATCTCGTCTCTCCTACTATCGACAAAGTGGGCAACGCCGATCAGGTTATGACGGTCGGGACCGGATCACTCTCCTAATGCGTCCGAATTCCTTAAGGTCAATGTCTACTTGATTTTAGAAATTAGGCTCTTGATTAGTGTGGCTTTTGGGGCGAAGGAAAGGGTGATGAAATCCCCCACCTTATCTTTTACGGGACAACCCCTCCTTAGTAGCGTTTTGGAGTCCTAAATATAACAATTAACTCTCCAAACAACGCTCAACTCACACATGTTGCAATGCACTTCCTACTAAGTAATGCATGTCATACGAAATGCATGAATGAGATTTGAAGGTGCGTACCTCACGCCAGCACTCAGCAACTGAAAATAAAGCTAAAATAAAAGACAATCTAAATGCTTAAGTCACATACATGGTGCATTACCTAAACAAGAAAGAATGCCTAGTCTTTTGCTTTTAGTTTTAGGGTCCAAGTTGCTTAAAGGAGGTTTGATTATTGATCTGGGAACGAACTATAAGTCAAAACATGCCAAATTGAGTCCCAGATAACTAGATCATTTAGAGCAACAACAGAAAGAAATTAAAAGATGAACAGATCTCACCAGACCGCTGATTGGCGGTCTGAAGTGCTCAAATTGAGTCCCACTCGAATCGTCCAAACAAGAGTCTGGACTGGCACCTCCCCGGCAACGGCGACAAAAACTTGTTGAACGTTTTAATTAAACCGCAAGTGCACGGCCGCGATGAAGCGGTGGCAAGGACGTGTCGTCCTCAGGGAGGTGAGAAGCCTCTTGTTTGTATGAAATCAAGTGGCAAAATTAGGGGGAGAAAAATGTTTATGCTACTATACTCTATACTACGCTAAGAAGTAGGAAATGCGAAAGGAAGAACCAAACAATGAAATAATAACTAAGCTAAGAACAAAGGAAGAATGCTGGAATACAGAAATGGGAAAACCCCTAAGGGGTGGAGTGAGTGCACATATGACAAGAGGTGGGTGTAGAATACATTCTTTAGGCACATGAAGGTGGTGTTTATCAAGCATAGGAATTGTCTAAATGTTATGGCAAAACCTATCAATCTATTCACCAACTTAGTTGATTAACATTTACATATACAAGTTGTTTATTTCAGAACCTAAACAAGCATGAGAGGTGTCTAATCATTTTGGCAAAACTCATCAAGTTATAAATTCTATCCTAAACAAGCAAGCATACATTCATGTTTTATCAACACATCAAAAATAAAGCATTCATCCCATTCTCTAATGCATGTTTGTACATCTACTCCACCCCCCAAAGGGGATGGAACTACTCACTAAACATTACACTAATTATTAAACTAAACAAAGAAAGCATATTAACTAAGCTAATAAAACTAATGAAATGAGATTAAGCAAAGCAAAACAAGAAACATAAAACAAACAACATAATAAAGAAAACTTGTATTAAAATGACTCACATTAAAAGTAGCATCCTCCTACTTTAGTGTGTGCTTCAAGGCCTCACTTCTAGTAGGAAGAATAGCCACTTAAAATATGGAGTGATTACAATGGAAGGTGAAGAGTTCTATTTATAGTCATGGAAAAAGGCAAACCGGGACAATCCCCCGATGTGGGACTAAACCAATACCACAAATAGCCTAAACAAACATTAATACACGTCCAGGAGAAAACTTGGCGGATTTGGGCCAAAACAGACCGCCACTTAGCGGTCTTGGACCGCCAATTGGCGGTCAAAAAGGTCCGGATCCATCTGGAATTTGTGCTGGGCTTTTCTTTGTGTATTTGGTGGTCTTGGATGCATCTACTCTGTTTATTGGAGCTCCGACCCGAATCCAATTGCGAAAATTCACCCCATGATGGTGTGGAGTATTCTGTTTTGCTCTTAGGTCCTTCTGTCTTGCGTTCAGGTCCTTCTCCCTTGCATTTTGGTCCCCAGATCTCACAATCCAGTCCTTTTTCCCCGCTTTTGGGTCCTTTTATGTTTCATCTCTTCAAACCTATTTATTCCTGAAAACTAAACATAAAACTCATGACATAGCATTGTTTAGGTGAAAGATAATGGATATAAGATACAAATATGAGCATGAAATGATGTCATTCATCTTCGCAATGCAACAGAGTGATCTGGCCTCGAACATGAATGTCCAAAGGGAATGTTCGTTGCATGATTCAGTTGAGAGTACTAGTGAGAGTGAGACACCTCATCATATGCCTATACCAGAAGGTGTCTCTACCTCATGTCCCATGGCCATTGAGCCATTTGAGCTTCATATTGACTCCAACAAGGACCACCTATGACCGAGCTTATGCTTGATGATCTAAATGATGGTGGGAGGTCCTTGTTGGATGACTTGGGGAGAAGCCCCATTCTTAGTGATGCAAGTCTGCTGCATCCATCGAATGAGCCTGAGGAACTCATTCCGATGCACCCGCCTATTGGTTGGAGGGTTTTCTTCGATGAGAAATTAAACCCTAGTGAGGCAACACAACTTCATTCTTTGTTGCCCACACCCAACCAATATCATGAGGGGTTCGAGCCTTTCAGCTTTGACCTTTCACCCCTCATGACACCTCAGAGTACCAGTGAAGTTTGCCCATCTCGGCAAGTCTCTGGTCCTCATGACTTGATGTTCTCATTTGATGTTCCTTAACCAAATGATTATGATAATATCATTGTTGCTGTACATATCATACCCAAAAAAAACAAAAAAGAAAAAAAGTGCAATAAAAGACTCCATGTGCGAGCATTGATTGTTGTGGGCCCCAACCCTTGCGTATTTGGGCCCCAATTCTTCACGTATTTATCTCCCTTCTTCAGCATCTCACAGGTTTTGAGGGAATTCGGGTTTGTGTCCATCAACATGACCTTGAACTTCCCATTGTACTTCATGTTGGTGAGATCTCTCCTTTTTCATGCATATATCCATGTAGTATCTTGCTCACATTCATTGAGGACAATGCATGAAGTAGGTGTGGGGGGTGTTTTACATGTGTACATAGTCGAGTCTTTTTCTTTTGATTTTGTTTTCTTTTTGTGTGTATTGTTAGGGTCATGCTAGTGTGCTGCATTTAACATTGATATACTTGCTTGCCATGATCCTTGGGTGACTTGTCTTATTTTGCTTGCCTAGTGCTTTAAAATTTTCACATTTCTTTCAAAATCTTCATGTGTTTGCGAAAGAAAATGTTTTTGTGGGTTTTGCATGTGTTTAGCATGTGAAAAACCGTTGAGAGGCAAAGTAAAAAGAAAACTCCCAAAATTGTCTTGAACTTGATGCATTAGGATATCTAGTTTACTGGCTTTAGGTCTTATCGAGTCGTTAGGATGTACCCCGGTTTTCCCTAGGGGGGCGTGTAAACATAGGGTTTCAGTACTCAAACATTTAAAGAAGTCCACCCTGAACCTAGTGAGTCAAACAATTCGTATATGTTAGTGTAAAAACGTTTGTTGTAGTCAAGGGCCCTTAATCTTTTTTTGTGAAACTTAAGTGTAGGTGTTTTGGTTCCCATGTAGATAAATGAATAAGTGGTGTTCTCTCTTCTCGCACGGCTCCTATCACTCGGGAAAGTAGGTCTGAGGGGCCTTTGTGCCTGGTGCTTTCGAGTCATCTCACTTGGGATGCACCGACCGAACTCCCGTTACACGGGTGGTAAGGATCGCACTATGTGGAGATTTGGGCGAAGATGTACGTGATAGTGTAAGTCCTCATAGGCAATGATGCACGAAACCTGACCCTGGGAGAATCAAACACCAACCAATAAAATGCTCCAAAAAAACAAAAGAAAAGAAAAAAGAGTCAAATAAGAACCAAAATGGACTTTACACATTGTATCACATTCAGAAGTTAAGGTTTCCCATGTCTTTCAGTTAAGTCCTTAACTAACTTTCACGAATAACTCATTAGGCTAGGTGTGTGGACCGATTACATATATAGACTCGACCCGTAGTATTACCGCATCCCATGATCGACAATATGAGTCCAACGAGTCGTGTAGCTAGATTGATTAATGCATCTTGTTCGGATTTTGTGTGTATATCCGCTGAAAACCCTCAGGAGACAACACTCCTCCTCCTTGGCGACAAGGAGGTTTAACGGCTTGTTGGACGTGCTAAGTGCAACCGTGATTCCTACGAAAGTGAGTTAGGATTTTTTGTTTTCGTATGCTTTTTCCTTTCTTTGTTTTGCTCGGGACTAGCAAAAATTAGGTGTGGGGGTATTTGATTGACATCATTTCATGCGTATATTTGTATCTTATATCCATTATCTTTCACCTAAACAATGCTATGTTACGAGTTTTATGTTTAGTTTTCAGGAATAAATAGGTTTGAAGAGATGAAGCATAAAAGGACCCAAAAGCTGGGAAAAAGGACTGAATTGTGAGATCTACGACCAAGATGCAAGGGAGAAGGACCTGAATGTAAGACAGAAGGACCTAAGAGCAAAATAGAATACTCCACACCATCGTGGGTAGTATTTTACTAATTCGATTCGGGTCGGAGCTGCAATAAACGAACTAGATGCATCCAAGACCACCAAATACACCAAGCAAAGCCCAGAACAAGATTCAACTGGATCCGGACTTTTTAGACCGCCAATTGTCGGTCTAGAACACCCAATTGGCGGTCTGGATCATCCCAGATCCGCTAAGATTTCTCCTGGACTTGTATTAATGTTTGTTTCGGCTATTTTTGGTATTGGTTTAGTCCCACATCGGGGGATTGTCCCGGATTAGCTTTTTCCATGGCTATAAATAGAACTCTTCACCTCCTATTGTAATCACTCCATATTTTAAATGGCTATTCTTACTACTAGAAGTGAGGCCTTGAAGCACACACTAAAGTAGGAGGATGCTACTTTTAATGTGAGTCATTTTAATACAAGTTTTCTTTATTATGTTGTTTGTTTTATGTTTTTTGTTTTGCTTTGCTTTGCTTTAATAATTAGTGTAATGTTTAGTGAGTAGTTCCATCCCCTTTGGGGGGTGGAGTAGATGTACATACATGCAAATGAGAATGGATTGAATGCTTTATTTCCAATGTGTTGATAAAACATGAATGTATGCTTTTTTGTTTAGGATAGAATTTATAACTTGATGAGTTTTGCCAAAATGATTAGACACCTCTCATGCTTGTTTAGGTTCTGAAATAAACATCTTGCATATGTAAATGTTAATCAACTAAGTTGGTGAATAGATTGATAGGTTTTGCCACAACATTTAGACACTTCCTATGGATGATAACACCACCTTTATTTGTGCTTAAAGAATGTGTTCAACACCCACCTCTTTGCTTGTGTGCACTCACTCCACCCCTTAGGGGTTTTCCCATTTCTGTATTCCAGCATTCTTCTTTTGTTCTTAGCTTAGTTGTCATTTCATTGTTTGTTTCTTTCATTCACATTTCATACTTCTTAGCGTAGTTTAGTGTAGAGTAGCATAATCAATCTTTCTCCCCCTATCTTTTCCACTTGATTTCTGATAAACAAGAGGCTGCTCACCTCCCTGTGGACGACCCATCCTTGCCACCGCTTCATCGCGGCCGTGCACTTGCGGTTTAATTAAAACGTTCAACATACTCATTCGATATGGCATGGTGAAAATTAAATAAGCACCAAAGAAGAAGGTGATCATAGTGACCGGTTAGAGGATATGATATAGGATGTTGCTGATAATTATTGTGATAAACCCAATGTATTTGGTAATCTACTGTCTGACAGTGAAAAACCTTTGTATAGGGGTTGCACTAAGTTCAGTAGGTTGTCCGTAGTTTTAAGGTTGTATACCTTAAAAGAAGCAAATGGTTGGAGTGAGGTTAGTTTCACTACCGTACTGAAGGTTGTAAAAGATTCTTCTAGATAGCAACGAACTTCTGGATCGTACCTATGAGGCGAAAAAGATATTGTGACCCATGACGATGCAATATAGGAAAATACATGCACATCCTAATGATTTTATACTATATATGGTTGACTCTGAAAACCTGCATTATTATCATATTTGTAATGTCTCACAGTACAAACAAAAGATTAATATAAGTCTTGATGAGAACGACAAACGACAAGGTCCCCCTGCAAAGGTGTTGTTGTATCTTCAATTAATTCCAAGGTTGAAGTGTTTGTTTTCCCGTTCTGAGGACTCGAAAAACCTGACATGGGATGCCAATCGAGAGACAAGGAATGATCAGTTGCTTCGACACCTACAAATTCTCCCCAGGGGAACAAAATTAATTCCGACTTCCTATTATTTGTCAGGCATCCAGAAACCTGAGACATGGTGTATGTACTGACGGAATGAATCCTTATTGTAGTTTAAGTAGCCTTTATAGTTTGTGGCATATTTTGCTTATTATTTACAAGCTCCCACCATGGTTAAATATGAAACGCAGATACATGAAGTTGTTCTTAATCATTTTGGGTTCCAAAACAATTGGGAAACAACATCGATGTGTACTTGAGACCGTTAATTGATGATCTAAAGACATTGTGGGAAGATGGTGAGCAAGTGTAGGATGCCCATTGACAACAGTCATTTACTATGCGTGCGATGAACTTCTGCACAATAAATGACTTTCCCGCAAATGGTAGTCGGAATATTTTGTGAAGAGAACACGTGTTCCTTGCAGCTAGCGCATGACGGTAAGACGATGTATGTTGGTCCTCACAGATTCCTTCCTATAAATCATATGTACCATAGATTGAAGAAGACATCAAATGAAAAGCAGGAATATAACAAAAAGTAAACAGTGCCAAACAAGTATATGAATATGTGAAGAATATTAAATGTGAATTTGGCAAGCCTTACGACCACGAAAATGGTAAGAGCAGTTGGAAAAAGAATTCCATTTTTTCTGACCTACCTCACTGGCAAACTTTAGAAGTTAGACATTGTGTTGACGTCATGTATGCAGAAAAATATATTTGTGATAGTTTACTAGAAACGTTTCTGAACATACATAGTAAGACTAAAGCTGCTTATAAAGCCAGACTCGATCTTGTAAAACGTTATATACGAGAAAATCTAGCACCAGAGGATAAGGGGACCCGTAAATTTTTACCACCATCTTGTTACACATTGCTAAATAAAGAGAACATAACTTTGTGTCAAAAGTCTACATGGCGTTAAAGTGCCACAAGAGTATTTTTCAAATATTAGAAGTCTCATTTCAATGAATGATTTGAAACTACTTGGTTTGAAGTCTCATGATATCCAACAACTTCTTTCTATTTCTATTAGATCAATATTGCCGAAACATGTCAGACACACGATTATAAAACTTTGTTTATTCTTTAACAAGATTTGTAGCAAAGTACTTGATCTGAACTACTTGGATAAGTTGCTGCATGAAGTGGTTGTTACAATATGTCAGTTGGATATGTACTTCCCCCTATCATTTTTTGACTTCATGGTGCATTTGGTGGTTCATCTAAGCCGAGAAATTAAATTAGCTGGACCGATATTTCTGAGTTTGATGTATCCCTTCGAGCGTTACATGGGTGTGTTGAAGGGTTATTTTAACAATCGACAATGATTTCATGCATTGCCGAGGAGGTTATGGAGTTAATGTAATGAGTACCTAACTCATACAAAAAGTGTTGGACTTCCTAAGAATCCTCACGAAGATAGGGTTGAAGGTAATGGTACATGTGGTGCAAAGTTGATAAGTCCAAAGGGCGAGGATCTCTTTAAGGTGTATTTTTATGTGTTGTGTGATTCTGACGAAGCTCATCCTTTTCTGGAAGAGCACATGTCTGTAACGAAGGAAAAACATCCTACATTCAATGATCAACAAAGAGTTAATGTTCACAATAAAACATTTATTGATTGGTTCAGGAAAACGGTGTACAACCATAATGTTTCTGAGACTTTGAAGTGGTTGGACTATAAACCTAATCATGTTGTCACATCTTATAGTTTTTATGATGTCAACATATGCTCCTTCTACACAAAATGGAAGATGACAAAATCATAACGAAAAACAACGGGGCCAGTTTAGTTGTTGTAACTTTGCATATCTCTAGTTCCAAAGATAAAAATCCTATATGTGAAGAGATGTCATACTACAGTCAAATTGAAGATACTTATGGGTCTAGAACTTCACCCTATTCGATGTGACAGTATTTAAATACAAGTGGGTGGCCAACAACAAAGGACTTCGGGTGGATGAGTTGGGATTTACCCTGGTGAACCTTAACAAACCAAGACTCAAGGAAGAAACTTTTATTTTGGCATCTCAACCAAAACATAATTTTTATGTAGTAGACTGCTGTGATAATCATTGGTAGGTCGTTTTAGAAGGACAATGACAAATTATTTCTCAAGAAGATGTCAATGATACTAGAGAAATTTCCCCATTTTCAACCCAAGCGCCTAAATTGAAGCCAGTCGCTGATGATAGAAATCCTGATAAATTACTTATTTGGGAGGATCATGATGAATGAATATAGATCGAGGTCCTGATAACAAAAAACGAAAAAGAAAATCTTAAAGGTTGACCTAGTATTTTATTAGTTTATGTTAAGAGCTCATGAGTTAATTGTGTTTAAGAATTCATGAATGGCCCGTTTCTGAGGATACATTTTCCATGGCAGCAATTAATGTGAATGTTATGCAACTAGGTTTTTGAATTGCCGGAGATTAATTGAGAAATTGATAAGAAAACATATTTTTGACCCAGAAATCAATTTGAAAACATAATACATCGGTTTTAAGGTTATAATTCAACATGACATGTCCCTTTATTTGTGCCCTTTAAAGGACATACTGTCTATTAAATGACATATATAAGTGTCGTTTAAAGAATAAACCAGTCCGTTAACGGTCTCGTGCGTTAAAGGACTCGTCCTTTAACGGACATACTTGTCCTTTGAGCCTCATACGTGTCCTTTAAGTGGAAATGACCCTTTCGAGTTTTAGAGAACATACAAGTATGTGCTTTAGAGGACACAAATGTTCTTTTAAGGACATCTTATATAGAGGTAGAAAGAATTTGAACCATCTTTAAAGGACAAACAAAACCTTTAACATGCACACATGTCTAAGGACCATTTCGAGATAATGAACAAACAAGTACTTTAAAGGTCGTGTCCTTTAAAGGATATAACTATCCTTTAAAGTACATGCTCTTTGTATAAAGGACTCTTTTTGAATTTTAAAGAACAAAGCTTACTGTGCTTTAAAATTTAAAATTTATTGCCTTCATTTAAATTTTCAAGTAATTACATTTTCAAGAGTTGTAATGTTGTTGTATACAAAAAATGTATACTTTTACAATTAAAAATATTCGAAAAATACTTATAATTACAATTAACAAGATTCCACATCAATTTTGTGCTATCAAAAATTGGCTTTTGAAGTTGGAATCCCTAAGCCAATACATTGCCATTTTGCCTTGACTGAGTGTAGATATTTGCTGTGAATTTCAGCAGTGGGTTGCACGTCTAACAATCAACATTTTACCTAGTGATAGACATACACTCCACAATCCTGGCTATTGGGTGCTTGGCTTTGGCACTTGACTGACATCTTAACATGCATATCTTTGAGTCTTATATCCATTATCTTTCACCCAAACAATGCTATGTAACGAATTTAATGTTTAAGTTTCAGGAATAAGTAGGTTTGAGAAGGGGAGACAATAAAAGGACTTAAAAGCAAGAAAATGGACTAAGTTGCACAACCGACTAGGGGAGTATTTTGGCAATTTGATTCGGGTCTCAAGCTACACAACCGACTAGGATGCATCAAACATGAACAAATCGAGCCAGGCAACACAACTCCGAACCAGAACCCGATCTGAGCCATATAGACTGCCAATTGGCAGTCCAAGACCGCTTATTGGCAGTCTTGGTTGGTCCGGAACCGATGCGGTTTAGTCGGGTCATGTATTAGGGTGTATTTAGTCTATTTTTGGTATATGTTTAGTCCCATACTGGGGGATTGTCCCCGATTGCCTTTTTCTTTGTCTATAAATAGAACTTCCCCTCCTCCCTTGTATTCATAACTCTCTTGGTGGCCATCCTCTCTACTAGGAGTAAAAGACTTGAAGCAAAAACCCTGGTGGAGAGCGGCTACTTGTATTGTGAGTTTGAAATTAATAAAGTTTTCCTTTAGTTATGTTGCTTCTTTCTTAGTTTAATTTCTTTTCATATGTCTTGCATGCTTCTTTATTTTTATGTCCTTTTAGCTTCTTTAATATTTCTTGCTTGCATAGTTTAATTTCCTTTCAGTAGAATGTTCCATTTTTTTAATGTAGGTTGTAGTGTAATGATTAGTGAGTAGTTCCATCCCCATTTTGGGGGGTGGAGAAATATGTGATATGATTATGTGATGTATTAGGTGTGTGTTATCTTAATCCTTTGAGCCTTACATGATTTCCATAACCATCTAATGGGATTTCACTCTTGTGTTTGATATTCTATTGCTCTTGAATGAAGTATAGCATATGCTTAGACTAGTGGACCTATTTTATGGGGAATGATGATGTGAGGATATGGATGGAATTAATAAAGGAAACATGACTTGTAGTTGCATGTACTCTTGTTGCCCTTACCTTGGTTGATGTCTTGTATGTTTTAATGATTGTGTCAATCTTATTACATGTGGAGGCATACTGAGGTTTGGTCTTTACACATGAGTTCATTTAGCTTCATTCCAATTATTGTCTTGTATGTTTTAATGATATTGTGTTATCTTAGTTCATGTGGAGGCAATGTTGCATTTAGTTTATGATTTTCATGCACTACATGTTGTGATGAGCATAATTGAACACACACATACACATATCTTTGTATTCACATTCTTTCTCTACCCCCTCTGGGGTTTAGTTTTATTGTGTATTTCCAATTCCTTTTGCATTGTAGTGTAGTTTAGATCATAACTCTTTTCTCTCCTTTTTTTCTCACTCACCTTCGAACAAACTAAAGTCGACACACCTACCTGTGGATCGACCCATATTTGCCACCGCTTCAACGTGGCCGTGCACTTGCGGTTAATTGAAACGTTCAATCATGTTTTTGGCGCCGTTGCCGGGGAGGTGTTCTGTCCAGACTTTGGTTTGGACGATTGGAGTGGTTTTTAATTTTTAGTTTTTAGTTTTGGTTTGTTTCAGGGATTCTCAGGATCAAGGAGAGGACACTGGACGAATTGGAGGAAGAACTCCACTACAGTGACCGCTAATCAGCGGTCTGGGACCTCCCATTGGCGTCCTGGTGAGCGTCTTTAGCTTCAAGTTTTGTTCTGGTAGTTTGTGCTTTCATATTAGTTGTCTAGGAGAGCAATCTTGCATGTTCTAACTTTTAGTTTGCTCCCAGATTAGCAATCAATCCCCTTTAATCAACTTGGACCTTAAACTCAAAGCAAAAGAATAGATTGATTGCCATCTTGGTCATGCATCATTTGTAGACCTTGCACGCATTTCTCTTTTCTTTGCTTTACATTTTTGTTGTTGATTGCTGGCCTGAGGTACGTGCACCCAATTCTCTCATTCATGCATGTTTAGATCATGCATTAGTTAGTAAGGTGCATCGGGACAAGAGTGAGTTGAGCGTTTGATTGGAGAGTTGATTGTTAGATTTAGGATCAAACACTACTAAGGAGAGGCTGTCCCATAAAAGATAAGGTGGGGGATTTCATCACCCTTTCCTTGGCCCCAAAAATCACTCTTAATAAAGCCTTAATTTTAAAAGTAAGTAGACATTGATCCTAAGGATTTCGGACGCACTAGGAGAGTGATCTAGTTGAGACCGTCATGTCCTGATCGGTGTTGCCTACCTTCTCGATAGTAGGAGGTACTGGATCTCCGGATATGGTATCACTTGCTGGGCATTGTGGTCTTCATTGTAGGGAGGTGAGGCGTGTTGAGACTAGGGATCAAGAAGTTAGGTGTTGTCTAGCCTAAGGACCCATAGCCATATATTGTTTGAGCCGTGCTTGCTAGATGAGGCTTCTACCTTCACCCACTACCCACACTAGCTCTAGGGATTCTTCCCTCCTGATATGAGTCCTCTCATCATCTATATTCTACGAGTAGTCTCCTCCTCTGAGTACACCTTCTGTTGTGTGTTATTTTAGAGTCGAGTCAAGCATTTTTATGCGAGGTTGGGCTCGTTCTGGTGAGAGCGCTCGACTTGAGAGAGTGTATTTTTCTGAGATGGACGGTCTTGGTGATCAGCCATCTCCGCCTCGTGCTCCTTTGTGGCGTGTGGCCGAGTCTTCTTGTGGTGACGGGGGAGACTGGGTTCCATACATGGATTACCTTGGTCCGATCCCACCACCACGTAGACCTCCTTCTCCTCCTCCTCTGACTCGAGAGGAAGAGGGATTCGGTCAGGATCGAGTTCTTGGTGCACCACAACCTTTAGCTTGTCAGGATAGGCCGATGACTTTGTGGGAGCGGACCCATCCTGTTCGGGCCGTGCAACCTTCTTGCATAGTTCTTTCCCCAGCTAGTGGGAACAACTATGAGTTGAAACCTCAGTATGTGAGCATGCTTCCTACCTTCACTGCCAATTAAGGAGGATCCGTGTATTTTTATACGTGAATTCGAAGAGGTATGCTCCATGTGCAAGCTTCAACAACTTGATGATGATTCAGTCCGGTTGAGGATGATTTCTTTCGCGTTGAAGGATAACGCGAAGAAATAGATGTACAGCCTCCCGGCAAGTTCGGTTTGGTCCTGGGATGACTCCGTGACTGTCTTTCTGAAGAGATTCTTCCCTCAACGGAAGACTCAACAGATACACCAAATGTATCAGACTGAGACCGAATCATTTTATGCTTTCTTTGAGAGGTTCAAGGACCTTCTTGCAGTGTCCTCATCATGGAATTGAGTTGCAGTCCCGGGTGTAGTAGGTGTAGACTTACGGGCCATGATGACTTGGAATACGCTTACGCTCCAAGGGATGCTGAGCATGCAAATGCGATGAATCAACAGAGGCACCGTAATGACCCGTACAGTCACTCCTACAACCCGGTATGGCGTAACCATCCAAACATCTCTTGGGGGCCTAGTGGGGGTCACGGTCAGAGCTCGCACACTCAACCTCCACCTTATGAACCTCCACGCCCATCGGCGACCTACAAACCCTCACATCAATGGTCTCAACACCATAATTACCAACCTACTCAGACCTCATCGTCGGGTTATTCTAACCAAACTCCACCACCCTAATGGGTTGACGTCAAGGACCCCTCTACTGATCAAACCCTTCAAACATTCATGCAAAGTAAGCAACGTTCTTTCAAAGCTTTGGAAATGCAAGTTAGCGAGTTGGCTCATCAGTTTCATGAACGTGAGAAGGGTCGGTTGCCAAGTCAACCTGAGGTGAATCCCCGAGGTACCCCTTCGCAAGGAAGGCCACCAGTGCCTCATGCTTCCTCTTAACCGACCCATCATATTAATGTGATTCATACTTTCAGGTCTGTTAAAGAGGCGGACAACCACATTGGGGTGCCTTCCTTGCAATCATCATCTCTTGGTGTCACCAGACATGTGGGGATACCTACATCTCTGAGGGAGTCGGATCCTGAGGTTCCCTCCACAAATACTTCCGGGAAAGAGCCTGATCCTGAGGTTCCTTCTACATTTTTTTCGACAATGGGGCCGAACCCTGAGGTCCCCTTGTCTCCTCTTGTGTCGAAGGAATCAGATTCTGAGGTCCCCACTTATACTTCTTTGGACCGGAATTCTGAGGTTCCTTCGCAAAACCCTTATGCCCCGAAGGTGCCATTCCCTGAGCGCCTTAAAAAGAAAACTTTGGATCAGCATGACAAGATGCTTGAGATATTTCGGTAAGTCAAGGTGAACATCCCTCTGTTGGAGTTGATTCAGCAAATGCACCTTATGCCAAGCTTCTTAAGGACTTATGTACCAAGAAGAGAAACACTCATGTTCCAAACAAAGCTTTTCTTGCAGCTAACGTGAGCTCTTTGTTGGCACAACCCATGCAAGTCAAATACAAGGACCCTAATTGTCCTACTATCTCTTGTGTGATTGGTGATGTGTCCATACATCAAGCTTTATTGGACATTGGTGCATCTGTTAATCTTCTGCCATCTTCAGTCTACGTCCACCTCGGTCTTGGAGACCTGAAACAAACAAAAACAACTCTTCAATTGGCTAATAGGTCTATGAAGAAACCGAGGGGCGTGGTGGAAGATGTGTTGATCAAAGTGGGAGAGTTCATTTATCCAGTCGACTTCTTTGTTTTGGATACTGAACCTATGCCAAACCCACTTGGACAAATTCCTGTTATTCTGGGGTGACCATTTCTAGTGACTTCCAATGCCTTGATCAATTGTCCCAATGGTCTGATGCGCTTGACATATGGTAGTCAGTGTGCTGATTTCAACATCTTCACCATAGGCAAGAAACCAGGTGAGTTCGATGACCCTCTTGGGGTCAACCTTATCCAGCATGGATGAGTTTGAAGTTGAAGGCACCTTTAAGTCTTTCAGGGAATTGTTCACTGGAGATCCTAAAGGTGGTCAAGATGTTTCACCTCGGCTGGCACAAGAAGGTGCCTTATCTTGTATCACCACTACTACAGAAAAGGGAATATTCGTCGGATGTAAGGGCTTATACACGTCGGATATAAGCACACCCCTATCCGACGTATATTTGTGCGTCGTCTATACATAGACGTCGGCCATCGTATAGCCGACGTCTATACCTAACAAATAGACGTCGGCCTTAATTAGACTCCGACGTGTATTCTTTAATGTATAGACGTCGATTAATTAACATACGACGCCTATACTTTAGGTATACACGTCGGTTAACTAACATACGACGCCTATACTTTAGGGATAGACGTCGGGTAACTAACATACGACGCCTATACTTTAGGGATATACGTCGGATTACATAGAAAGCCGACGTCTATTCCTTTCTTCAGAGGAATAGACGTCGGCTTATAGAGACAACCGACGTCTATTCCCAAACCTGGACAAAAAAAATAAATAGGATCCGACGAAATTGTTTTTAGTCATCGTCGTCGTGTACATACAACTGCACCAAATTCGTTCACCTATAAATTTCATCCACATACATCCATATACATCCACATACATCCATATACATCCCACATACATCCATACAATTGACATTCACAAACATACATCCACATACATCCACAAGCATACATGCACAAACACAAACACAAAAATACACCCACACAATTGACATTCAACACACTTGCAATTAATTCATTCTAAAATTAAGGCGATTATATTAAGGCATAAAGTGTAGGTTTGTAATACAAGTGCACTTTTTAACTAAATTACAAAAAATACAATTGGCAGTAGAACCTCTTAGTTCGTCAGCATGTTTCTGATGAAATAGCGAGCCCATTGGTCGTGAGTTTCATCGAGCTCCTGTTGCGAGAATGGATCACTACTTTATGGGAAAACCTATCAAAAAAATACAAGTGTGTTGAATATTAATCACTAAATATTGAAACTACAATTGAATATACAATTGAATAACGATCTACATTACCTCGGTTAGACATACGTCTTGAGTTGCCACATCGAGGATTTCCTCCATGTATCTCATCACGTAGTAACCGCATTCCGTATTTCCAACCTGCTTCCGGTACTACAAACATAGGAATTCGCTAAATATTTGTTCCTAACTTAATTAACAAAAATGGGAAAGAACGTACTCTCATTCCATGCCATGTTATTCCAGATTTTGTGGTTGTTCTACTACCACCTAAAGCTCTGTAAACCTTAAATGCCCTGAGTAGCACAAGTGAAAATATCATTCAATAATACTAATAAAAATCCAAGAATTACTTTTTTGACAACTAAACGAACTTACATATTTAGAAGTTTCTTTATTGAGTCCCTTGGTTTATTCGACCCCAACGGATCAAACCAATATGCCAAATTAGTCGTCGGGCATACAACGACAAGCATCCAATGAGCCCTGTTACATATATAATTAGAAGCTTATTACAAAATAAAATTTCACTTTGAATTACAAAGTTTACCTCTCATGATAAGGGAGCAGATAATATCTTTTGTCTTCTTCTTTAAAGAATGTCCCAAGTTGACCCAATTTATCATCATTCCCGTATATATATGTAGATGGACTGATAAATCCAAATACTTGATCCTCGGAAAATATTGACCTTCTGGCGTCGTAAAGATGTCTACAAGTATAAAAATTATAATTTATTATAGTTTTGATAAAATTATTCAATACTTTTCATTGTATACAAAAAAACACTTACTTCACTTGCACGTCGATAATCATGATACACAACGAATCCATCGCCATGAACTGCATGATATCCTCTTTGGTGACGTACAAAGCGGGAGGCAACCCGTTATCCCCCTCCAAGTCCAAGGTACTTAGGGATTGTGCTTCCCTACCTATCATACATTGATACAACATTTTGCACCTACTTGGAAGCGAATTAATGTTGATCGGAGATTGGTTGTTTGACCCTTTGCTCCGGGGGCTTGACACCTTACAAAGATGTATAGAACCGTTAAAATACAATTGTTAACAAATTTGAAGTTTAAAGTCTTTCAAAGTTAAACTATACCTCATGTTTGTCGTTTAGCTCTACTAAATAACTAGGCCAACGCACGAACCCACTGATAGCATCGCCGAGAGTAACAATCTCTTCTTCCGGAAATGGCACAAAAGCACCAGGATCTAAGCAACTCTCAACTGCAACCTTCAATTCTCCCTCTCCTACCTCTGTGAAGTGGTGTCTGGAGATGTTATAAACTTTCCCGTGTCCCACCAATCTTCGATCAGGGTCTTCGACAAATAAAGCACATCTAGATCCATCCGCGAACTTTCCAAACGAGGGACATATTCTTGGAATCCTCTTTACCTGCAAACAAACGTTTAAGCCTTGGTATTATCGGAAGATACCACAAAATCTTAGCAGGAGGTCCTTTGATTTTCATCTCATCAGCCTCTTCATTGTGGTTTGGTCCACTACGTTTCATTTTGTATCTTGAAACATTACACCTGGGACAGGAATGTAAGTTTTCAAACTCACCCCTATACAATATACAATCATTCGGGCATGCGTGTATCTTCCTATATTCCATTCCCATAGGGCACAACACTTTCTTTGCATCATAAGTTCTATCTGGCAACTCATTATCATCTGGAAGCATCTCTTTCACTAACTTCAACATTGATGTGAAACTCACATCGGACCAACCATTTCCAGCTTTTAAATTGTACAACTTCAACACCGCTGACAATCTAGTGAATTTGGTACAATTCTTATACAACGGCTTCTCATTGTCACTCAACAAATTACCAAGTAAATCGGGGTTGGACGAAAACTTTTCAGCCATATCCTGAACCATTTCCTCTAAGTGATCTTCCACACTAACATCTTCTCCATCATTCTTGGAACGACTACATGATTCATTTTCGCCGTGCCATATCCACCGTCTGTAATTTGGGTCGAAACCTTTCTCAAACAAATGATCTTTCATTTTCCGAAAAGTCAACACTGACATATTATGACACTTATTGCACGGACAATACGCCATGTCGCTGTCTTTCATTTTCTTAGAATGTTTTTTGGCAACCTCTAAGAACATATTCACTCCGTTCTCATACTCATCACTCAATCTGTTTGAAACTATCCACTCTCGATCCATTTCAATCTAAACAGAAGCAAAAATGATAGTTATTTTTGAAGAAAATAAATAAAATTTCAATTTAAAAGAATGTGTTCGTAGATGAGAAGATTCGGAGACATTAACATGGGAAAAGAATGACTCAGAGGAGAAGAGATGAAGTCCTTAATCTAGCGTGGAATAAGGAAGGTTAGAAATCTAACTAAACAATCAAGGCCAAAACAAACCTAAAGTCCACTATAGGTCCTTAGTAATAGACGACGCCTAACTTCGAGGTCCCACCGAGGACCACTAGTCTGTAGGAAATCAAGAACCCGGAGGTCCCTAATATCTCAGGGAGACTAGATGGGCAACGACGTTCAGGCCGAAACGGTCTTAAACATCGAGGACCACTAATCTATATGAAATCAAGAACCCGGAGGTTCCTAAAATCTCAGGGAGACTAGATGGGCAACGACATTCAGGCCATAACGGTCTTAAATGGTTTCCTCTCCTTAATGCGTCCGAAATTCCTAGGGGCCAACGTCTAATTGATTTTATTAAGGCTCTTTTATTAAGTGGTTTCTGGGCCAAGGAAAGGGTGATGAAATCCCCCACCTCATCTCCTATAGGTGACTGCCCCCTAATTGTTTTTCATACCTTAATCTAACAAACAACACACCAAACAAACACTCACCTCACTCTTGTTCCAATGCAAGTCCTACTAACTAATGCGTGCTTTCTAATGAATGATGAGTGAAAGATAGTACGTACCTTACGCCAGCAATCTACGACAGAAATCGTAAATAATCGAAAAATACAATGCATGCAAATCCTATATGATGAATGACTTAGCAAATATTGTCTAATCTTTTGTTTTGGGTTATTAAAGGCCAAGTTGTTTAAGGGGGGCAATGAGTTATTATAAACTAAACAGTTAACTAAACAAAGTAAATAAACATTTAACTAGACAAAACATAAATAAACATTTAACTAGACAAAACATAAATAAACATTCAACCTTCATAATCTTCAAAATGCTTAAGAAGGTGGTGCAACAACATAAAATAAGAAAATAAAACAGATCAAGGAAATTATATAGCGACTACGAACTTTAAGTGATCCAATACTCATTTGCTATTTCATTTAAGCTACACACATTGATTTCATACACCTTTTTTTTCAAGTTATCTTATATTTTAGTAAGATTGCTTCATGTACTTTGAACCTAGAAACGTTAGAACTTACAAGACACCACAGTCCACAGCTTATGGCAAAAGATATAACAGTAAGTTTAGTTAGCAAGAAATTCTTCTTGAGCTGTCATTTTTGTACAACTGGTAGATTGCTTGCCTGAAGAAAGTTTAGCACATCGAAATCTTTAAGTATTGAACACCGACTAAAACTACAAATCATTGTTATCTGCAAGCCTTATCACCGAAAAAAGGATTAGCATGACCTAACTATGAAAACATTTCTATCAGTTGTGTGTAGCTTGCAAAACACGGTATTCTTTTGGAAGAAAATACAAATGGTTGATGGAAGAAAACTTACATGTGGATAGAGACGGAGGAAGACGGGGGAAGAAGGAGAAGAGGGCCGGAGATGTGGAGGAGAGTTTGGGAGCTCGCTGTGGTGCCGGAGACGGTGCAGATCGGTCGGAGGTTGGTCGCGGAGGAGAGTTCGGTCGCGGGACGGCTAGGGTTTTTGGGTGGGTTTCGTCTGAAATGAATGAAAGAAAACCATCTGTCTGATTTCTTTAAGACCTATAGACGTCGGATGTTATATAACGCCGACGTCTATACCTCGACGTCTATGTGGATGACGTATAGACGTCGGTTGTCCATTACGTCCGACGTCTATATGGAGACGTCTATACCCTATAGACGTTGGATATAAAAGGTACACAACCCACCGACGTGTATAGGTCGACGTCTATAGGGTATAGACGTCGGCTAAACGTGTTATTCCAAAACCCGACGTCTACAGTGTCACATAGACGTCGTCTTCCATTACAACCGACGTCTATTCTGTCCTCTCCACACTAGACGTCGGTGGTTGTAACGGCCGACGTCTATTGGGCGACGAGTAAAGCCAATTTTGCACTAGTGCACATGGCCTTTGAGCAACGTCCATTCGATCATGTGGCTCTTGAGCCACATGATACCATTTTTGATGCTTCTGGGCCACATGCTCTTCATTTTGTAGGTGGGGGATTTCATCACCCTTTCATTCACCCAAAAAATCACTCTTAATGAAGCCTTAATTCTAAAAGCAAGTAGACATTAACCCTAAGGAGTTCGGACACACTAGGAGAGTGATCTAGTTCAGACCGTCATCACCTGATCGACGTCGCCTACCTTGTCGATAGAAGGAGGTACTGGATCTCCGGATTTGGTATCATTTGCTAGGCATTGTGGTCTTCGTTGTAGGGAGGTGAGGCGTGTCGAGACTAGAGATCTTGAAATTAGGTGTCGTCTAGCCTATGGACCCATAGCCATACATTGTTTGAGTCGTGCTTGCTAGATTAGGCTTCTACCCTCTCCCACTACCCACGCTAGTTTCTAGGGATTCTTCCCATCTCCTCTGACTCATCTTGTTCTCACCTACTTCTACGTTCTAGTCTCCTACCCTTTACACTCTCTATTAGCATTTTAGGGTCGAGTCGAGAACTTTTTGCGAGCTTAACCTCGTGGTGGTGAGTGTGGTCGACTCGAGAGTTTTTTGTTGAGACGGATGGTTTCATGGGCGACCATCCATATCATTGTTGGGACCAGGACAATTCTTCTTGGTATTCCGAACCCATGCAACCTAGGGCGGCTCAGACTAACACCCCGTATGGTTGGCACAATCTTAATTGTGTGACTGGGCAATCTTCATATTGAGGTTGTATGAGAGAGGCACCGACTGGTAGACCATCATCTAGTTACGTCGAATCATACGTTGGTCAACAAACTGAGACATTACAACAACGTTTGGCCTCTTTCATGTCTGTGGTAGACAACATGATTGCACCAGAGGCTCCAGTAGCCGTACCGTGCGACTGTTGTGGGTTGAGTAGTCATGTTATGGGGGAATGTCCTTATGTTACCCCAGAGCCTGAGTATGAGCATACATTTTCCCAAAATGCTCAATATGACCATTACGCATCCACGTACAACCCAAGAGGGATGGAGTCTTGGGGAGACGATCCTTATTCAAATTCTTATACATCATTTCCACCCCAGTATCCTCCTCCCGAATACCCAAAATTCTACCAACACCCCACTTCAAATTAGGTGGCTCATTCTCAGCCCATCAACACCCAAACCCAAAAATTCCCAAGCTCTGACTTGGACCTCATACTTGACCGCATACCTGATTCCTTGAAACAAACTTTCCTTATGTTCATGGAAACCACTCAACAGTCCATACAAAATATGGTACTGCAAGTGAGTCAAATGACGCAACGATTACGTGAACATGAGGAGAGTAACTTTTCTTGTCAACATGAGGATTCATCTTTTGATATCGAACCGCCACCTCCACATCCACAAATTCAAAGCACAATCTTTCAAAGTCAAACTCCTAGTCAGTCTGAGGGACTTGGGGTTTCAATTCACGATCACTTGGTGGACGATTCGATTCCAATTGAGAATAACAAGGACCAGCTTCATTATGAGTCGGCACATGATTGTGCCTTACCTTTTTGTCCTGTGCCCCTAAGCCACATGAACTTCATGTTGTACCTTTTAAGTATTCACCTCTGGTAGAGCAAGATCTCCCTAGTACCCTTAATTTCAAACAACCTGAAGAGAGTTTGCCTCTCACTATTGTTCCTCATCATCTTGCAAATGATGGGACATCAAAAAACTACATTGCCAATGAGGGTATTGGGAGTTCCTTAGAGGATACCTTGGGTAAGAGAGCCATTTCCTGTTCTCCCGGTGAGTTGGACATGCATAACGAGGTTCTTGACCTCGTTCCGACCCACCAGCCTGTTGGTTGGAGAGTTTGGATTGATGATCATAACTTCAGTTCCGCGATAGGAGAAACTCTTCTTCCATTGCACAATATGTCCCAAACTCTTGAGAGGTTCAAGATCTTTCAGTTTGATCCTTTGAATGAGGCGCCTTTGCGTCCAATTCATGAACCTCTCATTTCATCTTGTGCTCTTTGTGAAGGGGGCCACGCATGAGTATTCTTGCCCCGGTTCGTGTCATGTTCCCTTTCCAAGTGCATTGAACAACTTTTGAGGTTCCCATTTGATGTCCTTTGACAAATGAAGATGGGAACTTTTTTTTTGTACATAGTTATATTCAAAAAAATAAAGGAAAAAGGAAAAGAAGTGAAAACCAAAAAAATAAAATAAAAGACTCATTCAATGAGCATCGATTGTTGTGGGCTCTAACCCTTGAGTATTTGGGCCACATTTCTTTCACGTATTTGTATCCCTTCTTTAGCATCTCACAGGTTTTGAGGGAATTTGGCATGTGTCCATAAACATAGCCATGAACTTCCCTTTGTACTTCACGTTGGTGATATCTCTTCTTTTTCATATAAATCCACGTAGTATCTTGCTTACATTCTTTGAGGACAATGCATGAAGTAGGTGTGGGGGGTGTTTTACGTGTGTACATAGTCAAGTCTTTTTCTTTGATTTTTGTTTTCTTTTGTGTGCATTGTTAGGGTCATGTTAGTGTGCTGCATTTAATATCGATATATCTGCTTGCCTTGATCCTTTGGTGAATTGTCTTCTTTTTCTTTCCTAGTGCTTTAAAATTTTCACATTTCTTTCAAAATCTTCATGTGTTTACGAAAGAAAAAGTTTTGTGGGTTTTGAGTGTGTTTAACGTGTGCAAAACCATTGAGAGGCAAAGTAAAAAGAAAGCTCCCAAAATTGTCTTGAACTTGATGAATTAAGATATCTAGTACAGTGGCTTCAGGACTTATCTAGTAGTTAGGATGAACCCTAGCTTTCACTCGGGGGTGAGTGAGTAATCATAGGGTTTCAGTACTCAAACACTTAAACAAGTCCACCCTGAACCTAGTAAGTCAATAATTCGTGTCTGTTAATTTAAGGAAGTTTGTTGTAGTCAAGGATCCTTTAAAAAGCCCAAAAAAATAAGCACGATCCGGATCCTGTAGACCGCCAATTGGCAGTCCGGATCTTCCCGGATCCGTTGAGATTTCTGGAGCATATGTATTAGTGTTTGTTTAGGCTATTTTTGGTATCTGTTTAGTCCCACATTGGGGGATTGTCCCGGAGTGCATTTTTCTATGGCTATAAATAGAACTCTTCACCTTCTAATGTAATAACTTCACATTTTGAGTGAATATTCTTCCTACTAGAAGTGAGGCCTTGAAGCACACACTAAAGTAGGAGGATGCTACTTGAATTGTGAGTAATTTGAATACAAGTTTCTTTATTATGTTGTTTGTTTCATGTTGCTTGTTTTACTTTGTTTAATTTCATTTCATTAGTTTTAGTAGCTTAGTTAATATGCTTTCCTTTTCTTAGTTTAATAATTAGTCTAATGTGTAGTGAGTAGTTCCATCCCCTTTGGGGGGTGGAGTTGATGTACATACATGCATTAGAGAATGGAATGAATGCTTTATTTACAATGAGTTGATAAAACATGAATGTATGCTTGCTTGTTTAGGATAGAATTTATAACTTGATGAGTTTTTCCAAAATGATCATACACCTCTCATGCTTGTCTAGATTCTGAAATAAACAACTTGTATATGTAAATGTTAATCAACTAGGTTGGTGAATGGATTGATATGTTTTGCAATAACATTTAGACACTTCCTATGCATGATAACACCACCTTCATTTGTGCTTAAAGAATGTGTTCAACACCCAACTCTTTGCATGTGTGCACTCACTCCACCCCTTAGGGGTTTTATATTTTTAAATTCCAGCACTTATTTAGTTCTTAGTTTAGTTTGGTAGTTCATCGTTTGTTGCTTTCTTCCGCATTTCGTACTTCGTAGTATAGTGTAGCGTAGAGTAGGATAATCAAACTCTCTTCCCTTTTTTGCCACTTGATTTCGTGCAAACGAGAGGCTGCTCACCTCCCTGAGAACGACCTGTATTTGCCACCGCTTCAACGCGGTCGTGCACTTGCAGTTTAATGTAAACGTTCAACAAACCCGGATGTGAATCCAAAAGGATTAATGAGTAAATGAAAAAGCTCCACACCTTAATGAAGAGTATTTTGGCAATTAAATCCGGGCCAAACCATCAACAACCAAAGCAGGTTCATCAAACACTAAGAAATCAAGCAAGAACGAAGCCAAAGAAACCCAGACCCGATCAGAAGAATGTAGACCACTGATTAGTGGTCCCAAACCGCCAATCAGCGGTCAAGATGTCTTCAAATCGCACATGCTTTGGTCAGATGTTAGATTAAGGTGTATTTAGTCCATATTTGGTATTCTTTTAGTCCCATAGTGGGGGATTGTCCCGGATTAGCTTTTTCAATGCCTATAAATAGAACTCGTCACCTTCCTTTGTATTCACCCATTGCTTGGTGGCATTCTCTCTCCTTGGAGTAAATGCCTTGAAGCAAAAACTCGAGGTGGAGAAGATTGCCACTTGTAATGTGAGTCATGTAAATAAAATAATTGTTCTTAGTTTCTTTTAATCTTGTCTTTTAATTCTTGCATGCTTCTTTAGTTTTACTTTCCTTTCCTTTTAGCTTCTTTAATATTTCTTGCTTGCTTAGGTTAATTTCATTTCAGTAGAATATTTCATTTTAATGTATGTTGTAGTGTAATGATTAGTGAGTAGTTCCATCCCCATTTGGGGGGTGGAGAAATATGTGATATGATCATGTGGTGTATTAGGTGTGTGTTATCTTAATCCTTTGAGCCTTATATGATTTCCATAACCATCTAATGGGATTTCACTCTTGTCTTTCATATGCTAATGCTCTTGACTGAAGCTTAGCTTATGCTTAGATTAGTGGACCTATTTTATGGGGGATGATAATGTGAGGATATGGATGGAATTGATGAAGGAAACATGATTTGTAGTTCCACGTACTCTTGTTGCCTTTACCTTGGTTAATGTCTTGTATGTTTTAATGATTGTGTAAATCTTATTTCATGTGGAGGCATAGTGAGGGTTTGGTCTTTATACACGAGTTCATTTAGCTTCCTTCCAATTATTGTCTTGTATGTTTTAATGATATTTTGTTATCTTAATTTATGTGGAGACAAAGTTGGATGTAGTTTTATGATTTTCATGCACTACATGTTTTTATGAGATTAATTGAACACACACACCCACACATATTTTTGTATTCACACTCTTTTCTCTATCCCCTATGAGGTTTAGTTTTATTTCTTATTGTCCATTTCCTTTTGCGTCTTAGTGTAGTTTGATCGCAACTCATTTTTCTCCTTTCTTTCCCACTCTGCTTCGAACAAACCAGAGTCGACACACCTCCCTGTGGATCGACCCGTATTTGAAGTTAATTAAAACATATCAATCACAACGCCAAGCACCTAATAGCCCATTGTCAAAGCTGGCGGCTACAAAGCCGATTTTAGCATTGTGGCAAGCTTGGAAGGGTTCAACTGAAGAGGACTAGGGATTGGAGAGGGAGAGACAAGGAGAAACATCAAAAATCAAAGATGATGGCATTGTTGAGGCAAGGAGCAACTTCACTGAGGGAGATGGCACAACGAGGAGTGCCAACGGTGAGGGTAGGGTGGAGTTTCTTGAAGTGTTTCCGTGAAGGGATTTGTGGGTTTTGTTCAATTTTGGTTTTTAGGAGAGATGGGGTCCGATTTTTTAAGGAATCAGAGATGAGGTCCGATTCTTTTGGTGCCTTCCTTTGATCTTTAGAGCTTCCTGAAACAAAGAAAAACTACAAAACACAAATTAAATCCACTCAAATCGTCCCAACCAGAGTCTGGATTGGCACCTCCCTGGCATCGGTGCCAAAAACTTGTTTAAATGTTTTTTTAATTACCGCAAGTGCACAACCACGATGAATCGGTGGCAAGTACGGATCGATCCGCAAGGAGGTGAGTAGCCTCTGGTTCTTCAGAAATCAAGTGGCAACTAAGGGTGAAGAGATGTGATTATGCTAACCTAAGCTACACTAAACTAGGAAATAATAAAGGAGAAAGATAAAAGCACAAGACAACTAAAACTAAGAGAAACAACTAACAAATGGAAGGTAGAATTCAGTAAGGAAAACCCCTAAGGGGTGGAGTTTGTGCACATCTGAAGTGAAATAACTGATGAATGATGCATGTAAGAAGGTATGTGTGTGTGTCGTGTGTCTTCATGCATAGGAAGTATCTACAGATGTGGCAAAACCTATCAATCCATTCACACAATGTATCAACAATTACTACTTGTTGTCATAAGATTAGGCTCGGCATGAGAAGTGTCTACAGATATGGCGAGACTCATCAAAAACCATAAAGTCATGTGAAGAACAGAGCTAAGCATGGGAGGGGTCTAAATCTTATGGCAAAACCCATCAAAACAAAGTTTCTTCAATCAATCAAGCAAGCAAACACAAATACAAACACATAAAGAACATGTAGCATATTCAACAGGAAATTTCAGTCAATAAACATGAGGAAACTAAGATTGGGAAGTGTTTGAATATTATGGCAAAACCCACCAAAATCTCCCAACATGTAGATTATTAAAATACCCCCGATGAACATACAAACATGTAAGTTTTCACAATCTAAAATTCATCAAACATCCAAACTTCACAACATATATATACATCATCTCCACCCCCCAAAGGGGATGGATCTACTCACTACACATTAAGCAATCATTCATATAAAGAGAAGGAGACATTCTAACTAATTTAGACTAAGATTAAAGAAACAAGACTAAGCTAAGCATGCATTAAAAAGAGACAACATGAGAACAAACTAAGAAAATTATTTTATTAACATGACTCACGTTGCAAGTAGCATTCTTCTCCACTTGAGTTTTGCTTCAAGGCTTTACTCCAAGTAGAGAGAATGCCACAAAGCAATGGGGTAAATACAAATGAGAAGTAAGAGTTCTATTTATAGTCATGAAAAAGGTAACCGGGGACAATCCCCCGGTATGGGACTAAACACATACTATAAATGGACATAAAACAACATAATTCACGACCCGACTCAACCATGAAACTTTTGGACCAATATGGACCGCCATTTGGCGGTCTAGGGAAGCCAATTGGTGGTCCAGATAGCTTTAATTGAGTCTGTATTTTGGTGGTTCGTTTCTGGCTTGCTTTCGTGATGTTTGATAAATGCAATTTGGTTGTTGATGTTTGGACCCAGATCTAATTGCCAAAATACTCCTCAGAATTGCGTAGAGCTTCTGGATTTCCTCATTAGTCCTTTTGGTTTTACATCTGGGTCCTTCTCTCTTGCACCTCAGTCCATAAGTCTTACAACTTAGTTCTTTTTCTTGGTTTTATGTCATTTTTTAGTCTTTTCTTCTCAAACCTGTTTATTCTGAAACGTAAACATAAAACTCGTTACGTAGCATTGCTTAGGCTAAAAACAAAGGATGTAAGACATAAATATATGCATTATACGATGTCAATCAAATACCCCTACACCTAATTTTTGCTAGTCCCGAGCAAAACAAAGAAAGAGAAAAATGAAAGAAAGGAAAAATAATTCGTAAAACAAGGAAATCCTAACTCACTTTCGTATGAATCACGGTTGCGGTTAGCACATGCAACAAGCAGTTAAACCTCTTTGTCGCCACGGAGGAGGAGTGTTGTCTCCTGAGGGTTTTCAACAGATATACTCACAAAGTCCGAACATAGTTGCATTATTTGACCTAGCCACACGACTCGATAGGCTCATTTTTATCGATCATTGGATGCGGTAATTCTATGGGCCGACTCTATATATGTAATCAATCCGCACTCCTAGCCTAATGAACCATTCATGCAACTTAGTTAAGGACTTAAGTGACAGACATGGGCAACCTTAACATCCTCAAGTGAGACAAAGTGTAAAGTCCATTAAGGTTCTTATTTTTCTTTAGTTTTTTCTTTTTTTCATTCATTTTTTCTTCTTCTTTTTGGAGCATTATGATTTACACTAGTTCGTGTTTGAATCTCCCTGGGTCGGGTTTCGTGCATTGATTGACATCATTTCATGATTATATTTGTATCTTATATCCATTATCTTTCACCTAAACAATGCTACATGACGAGTTTTATGTTTGAATTTCAGAAATAAATAGGTTTGAAGAGAAGAGGCATAAAAGGACCTAAAAGCATGAAAAAGGACTGAGTTGAGAGACTCAAGGACTAAGATGCAAGATCGAAGGACCTGAACGTAAGATCAAAGGACCAATGAGCAAACAAGAATACTTCACACCATCATGGGGAGTATTTCGACAATTCTATTCGGGTCGGAGCTCCAACAAGCGAAGTAGATGCATCACAGACAAACAAAGCCTTCCAAAAAAGCCCACAAGAAAATCCAGACCGATCAAAACACTGGAGACCGCTAATAGGTGGTCACTTTTGGCCCGAATCCGCTAAGGTTTCTCTGGGTTACGTATTAGTGTGTATTTAGTCTATTGCTGGTATTTGTTTAGTCCCATACCGAGGGATTGTCCCAGATTACCTTTTTCTATGGATATAAATAGAACTCTTCGCCTTCTATTGTAATCACCCATTGCTTGGTGGCATTCTCTCTACTAAGGAGTAAGCCTTGAAGCAAAACTCAAGGTGGAAAAGAATGCTACCTTCAATGTGAGTCATTGTTAATAAAATAATTGTTCTAGTTTCTTTTAATCTTGTCTTTTAATTTGTGCATGCTTGTTTAGTCTTTCCTTTCCTTTTAAGCTTCTTTAATGCTCCTTTCTTGCTTAGTTAAATTTCATTTCAGTATAATGTTACATTTTGTTAATGTAGGTAGTGTAATGATTAGTGAGTAGTTCCATCCCCATTTGGGGGGTGGAGAAATATGTGATATGATCATGTAGTGTATTAGGTGTGTGTTATCTTATTCCCTTGAGCCTTATATGATTTCCATAACCATCTAATGGGATTTCACACTTATCTTTGATATGCTAATGCTCTTGAATGAAGCTTAGCTTATGCTTAGATTAGTGGACCTATTTTATGGGGAATGATAAGGTGAGGATATAGATGGAATTAATATTGGAAACACAATTTGTAGTTGCATGTACTCTTGTTGCCTTTACCTTGGTTAATGTCTTGTATGTTTTAATGATATTGAGTTATCTTATTTCATGTGGAGGCATAGTAGGTCTAGTCTTTATACATGAGTTCATTTAGCTTCATTCCAATTATTGTCATGTTTGTTTTAATGATATGATCCTATCTTATTTCATATGGAGGCAAAGTTGGATTTAGTTTTATGATTTCATGCACTACATATTGTGAGCAGCATAATTGAACACACACACACACACATCTTTATACTCACATTATTTCTCTACCCCTTATGGGGTTTAGTTTTATTGCTTCTCTTCCATTTCCTTTTTGCATTTTAGTGTACTTTAGTGTAACCAACCTTTCTCTCCTTTCTTTACCACTCGCCTTCGAACAAACCAAAAGTCAACACAGCTCCATGTGGATCGACCCGTATTTGCCACCGATTCAATGTGGCCGTGCACTTGCGGTTTAATATAAAACGAATCAATCAGGTTTTTGCCACCGTTGCCGGGGATGTGCCAGTCTAGACTCTTGTTTGGACGATTTGAGTGGATTTAATTTGTTTTGTGTAGTTTTTCTTTGTTTCAGGAGACTTGGAGTCGCCAGGAGGGACGGCTGGAGAAATTTGGAGGAAACCTGGGCACTTTGGACTGCCAATCAGCGGTCTGAGATTGCCAATTGGCGGTCTGGTGAGCTCCGTTTACCTTCTATTTTCTTTGTTGTGTTTCCATAATTGATGTAGTTTGTGTTTGAGACCGCCAATTTGCCTTGTTTTGACTTATAGTTTGTTCCTAGATCAATAATCAAACTTCCTTTGAGCAACTTGGACCCTAAAACCCAAAGCAAAAGATTAGGCATTCCTTCTTGTTTAGGTCATGCATCATGTATGTGACTTAGGCATGTAGATTGTCTTTTATCTTAGCATTATTTTCAGTTGCTGAGAGCTGGTGTGAGGTACGCACCTTCTACTCTCATTCATGCATTTCGTATGAACATGCATTAGTTAGTAAGAAGTGCATTGAAACAAGTGTGAGTTGAGCATTTGTTTGGAGAGTTGATTGTTAGATTTAGACACCAAAACACTACTAAGGAGGAGTTGTCCCATAAAAGATAAGGTGGGGGATTTCATCACCCTTTCCCTCGCCCCACAAACCACACTAATAAAGAGCCTAATTTTTAAAATCAAGTGGACATTGGCCCTAAGGATCTCGGACGCATTAGGAGAGTGATCCGGTCACGACCGTCATGGCCTGATCGGCGTTGCCCACTTTGTCGATAGTAGGAGAGACGAGATCCCCGGATCTTGGCTCACTTGTGGGGCTTTGTGGTACTCGTCGTAGGGAGGTGAGGCGTGTTGAGGCCGTGTGACCTCGCAGTTACGCGTCGTCTAGCTGTAAGGACCTATAGGGACCTTAGGATTGCTTGAGCCTTGTTTGCTTGTGTGCTTCTACCTGTACCCATCTGCCATAGCATAAGGACTTCTTCCCTTCTCTCCTGAGTCATTCTTTATCTCCTGTGTTCCCCCGTCTTCTCCTCTATGCACATTCTTTGAAAAAAAAAGGTTTGTGTGTGCACCTTTGTGCATGCTTTCGTGGGCACGAGACGAGAGTGGCCGTTTGATGAGGCGTGTCGTTAACCTTGCTTCGGTTATTCAATTTCTCGACGCCTCCCTCTTCTCGTGTTGCACATAGTCCGGGTTCAATGGCTGCTCATTTCCGTGAGTTGCTGGACCCACCTGTTCCACATGTGCTTCCTGTTGTCGCTCCCATACCTCTACGTGATCGATGCTACCCGAACCGTACCACTCTACCCTCATGCATCGTATGGCCAAAGGTTAATGGGAACCATTTTGAGGTTAAGCCTCAGTTTATCTCCATGCTCCATCATTTCACTGGGAAAGGTGACCCCTATATCTTTCTCAGGGAATTTGAGGAGGTCTGTGCTATGTTCAAGCTGCAACAACTTAGCACAGACTCCATCCATCTTAGGCTTGTCCCCTTTGCGCTGAAGGATGATGCGAAAAAGTGGTTGTACAGCAACCAGGCGAATGCCTTTAGGACTTGGGATGAGTTTCAATATGCATTCCTCAAGAAGTACTTCCCAAATCATCGGACTCAAAAATTGTGGAACGAAATCAATTCGTTCTATCAACTTGAGACCGAAACATTTCATGCATATCTAGAGAGGTTTAAAGAGCTACTATCCTCGTGCCCTCACCATGGCATTGAGTTGTGGCGTCTTTGTCAGATTGTTTACGAGAGTCTTCACATCCTGTCCCGGTTACTCCTTGAGTCCATGTGTCAAGGAGAGTTCTTGGGAAATGATGAAAGGGAGGCATGGGCTTTCCTAGAAGACCTTGCTGAAAAAACCATGCAATGGGAGAGTGTGAGGGAACCACCTGCATCATCTAGCATAGGAGCCAGGATCGTGAATGCAAGCTCGACTAGATCGGGTGCCGCATTTGCTGTCGATACCACTACGGCCACCGAGGCACGCATGGCGACCTTAATGCGCCGTATGGATTCGATTGAGCTCCAAAACCAACAAGGTGCACCTCACATGTCCACATCTGGTCCAGTTCCCTGTCATTCATGTGGTAGGATAGGTCATGTAGAAAGAGAGTGTGCGTCCATTCCTCCTAAGATGGAACATGTCAATGCCATCTATGACAGAGCTAGGAATGACCCATACTCATCATCTTATAATCCTGGATGGAGGAACCGCCCCAATTTTTCATGGACCCAAAATAATGCCCCGGGTGGTCCTTCAAACTCCTCTCGACCACCTAACCAATCATACCAGTCTCCCATGTATGCACAATCTTATCAGCCACCCCAAGCTCAACTCACCAATCAATCGGGTTTCCCAAATTCCAATAATTTGTAAACCCGATTCAATTCACTTGCGACCCTGACTCGTGGACTTGAAAACTCAATGAATTTTTTTATGTCAACCACCAGTCAAGTTCTCACTTCAAATCAGCAGACCATCAAATCTCTAGAGCTTCAGATGGGCCAATTGGCTCAGTTTGTACATGAAAGAGAGAGAGGGTCTTTTCCTAGCCAGCCTGAGGCTAACCCCCGCATGTACCAACAACAACACATGCAAAATGAGAATGTGGTACATCAGGGGCGGCAAGTGAACCATGTGGAGGAACTTGTTCACCATGTCAATGTCATTGTAACCTTAAGGAATGGAAAACAATCACATTTCCTTGCCACCACCACCATCTATGCAACCCCTCAGTGGGAATGGTGGTGAAGAAGAGGCTGAGGGTGAGGGTAATACACCAACGCCTCCTTCGCAGGCACCACAGAAAACCTACCTGCCAAAAGCTCCCTATCCAAGTAGGTTAACCAAAAAGCAGAGTGACACGATGGATAAGATATTAGAGGTGTTTAAGCAAGTGAAGGTTAACAATTGAACTTGGGAGAATTGAAACCAACTAAGATCACCCTCCAATTGGCGGATAGATCCATTCGTATTCCAAAGGGGATTATCGAGGACGTGCTTATCAAAGTTGGAGATTTTATATTTCCAGTCGATTTTGTTGTCCTCGATACCCATCCTGTTGCGAACATCCACTCTCAAATACCTTTGATTTTGGGTAGACCATTTCTGGCAACCTCCAACGCCTTAATTAATTGTAGAAATGGTCTCATGAAGCTCTCATTCGGTAACATGAGTGCCGAGTTTCATGTGTTCAACTCTAGTAAGCAACAGGAGCCCATGGACCAACCTTTAAATCTCAATCTCATCCGCCAATTAGAGAAAGCACCACAAAATCAACGAACACCCCTAACACCAATGCAACCCATTGAGAATGTTTGAGGGTCCAGCGAAAACTCATTGCCTGTCTTTGCAATGCATCAGAGTGAGCTGACATCAAACATGAATGTCCAAAAGGAGTGTTTGTTGCATGATACAGTTGAGATTACTAGTGAGAGTGAGACACCTCATCATATGCCTATACCAGAAGGTGTCTCTATCTCAGGTCCCTTGGCCATTGAGTCATTTGAGCTTCATCTTGACTCCAACAAGGACCCACCTACGACCGAGCTTATGCTTGATGATATAAATGATGGTGGGAGGTCCTTGTTGGATGACTTGGGGAGAAGCCCAATTCTTAGTGATGCAGGTCTGCTGTATCCATCGAATGAGCTTGAGGAACTCATTCCGATGCACCCACCTATTGGTTGTAGGGTTTTGTTTGATGAGCAAGTAGACCATAGTGAGGCAACACAACTCCATTCATTCATGTTGCCTACGACCAAGCAATATCATGAGGGGTTCGAGCCTTTCAGCTTCGACCTTTCACCCCTCATGACACCTCAGAGTACCAGCGAAGTTTGGCCATCTCAGCAAGTCTCTGGTCCTCATAACTCGATGTTCTCATTTGATGTTCCTTGACCAAATGATTATGAGAATATCTTTGTTGATGTATATATTTGTAGAAAAAAACCAAAAAAAACCCAACAACCACAAAGAAAAAGGAAAAAAAGTGTAATAAAAGACTCCATAAGCGAGCATTGATTGTTGTGGCCCCAACCCTTGTGTAATTGGGCCCCATTTCTTCACGTATTTGTCTCCCTTCTTTAGTATCTCACAGGTTTTGAGGGAATTTGGGTTTGTCTCCATCACTATACCATGAACTTCCTGTTGCACTTCATGTTGGTGAGATCATCCATTTTTCATGCATAAATCCATGTAGTATCATGCTCACATTCATTGAGGACAATGCATGAAGTAGGTGTGGGGGATGTTTTACATGTGTACATAGTTGAGTCTTTTCCCTTGATTTTATTTTCTTTTGTGTGCATTGATAGGGTCATGTTAGTGTGCTGCATTTAACATTGATATATCTGCTTGCCATGATCCTTGGGTGACTTGTCTTCTTTTGTTTGCCTAGTGCTTTAAAAAACTCACATCTCTTTCAAAATCTTCATGTGTTTGCGAAAGAAAATGTTTTGTGGGTTTTGCGTGTGTTTAGCATGTGTAAAACCGTTGAGAGGAAAAGTAAAAAGAAAGCTCCCAAATTTGTCTTGAACTTGATGCATTAGGATTTCTAGTTTACTGGCTTTAGGTCTTATCGAGTCGTTAGGATAAGGAAGTTTGTCGTAGTCAAGGGACCTTACTCTCTTTTTGTGAAACTTATGTGTAGGGGTTTTGGTTCCCATGTAGATAAATAAATAAGTGGTGTTCTCTCTTCTCGCACGGCTCCTATCACTCGGGAAAGTAGGTTTGAGAGGACGTTGTGCCTGGTGCTTTCAAGTCATCTGACTTGGGATGCACCGACCGAACTCCCGTTACACGGGTGGTAGGGATCGCCCTATGTGGAGATTTGGGGGAAGGTGTAAGTGATAGTGTACGTCCTCATAGGCAATGGTGCACGAAACCTGACCCTGGCAGAATCAAACACCAACCAATAAAATGCTCCAAAGAAAAAAGAAAAAGAAAAAAAGAGTCAAATAAGAACCAAATAAGACTTTACACATTGTATCACATTCAGAAGTTAAGGTTGCCCATGTCTTTCACTCAAGTCTTAACTAACTTTCACGAATAATTCCTTAGGCTAGGTGTGGACCGATTACACATATAGAGTCGACCCGTAGTATTACCGCGTCCCATGATCGACAAAATAAGTCCAACGAGTCGTGTAGCTAGATTGATTAATGCATCTTTGTTCGGATTTTGTGGGTGTATCCTCTGAAAACCCTAAGGAGACAACACTCCTCCTTCTTGGCGACAAGGAGGTTTAACGGCTTGTTGCACGTGCTAAGTGCAACCGTGATTCCTACAAAAGTGAGTTAGGATTTCTTATTTTTCGTATTCTTTTCTCTTTCTTTGTTTTGCTCGGGACTAGCAAAAGTTAGGTGTGGGGGTATTTGATTGACATCATTTCATGCTTATATTTGTATCTTATATCCATTATCTGTCACCTAAACAATGCTATGTAACGAGTTTTATGTTTAGTTTTCAGGAATAAATAGGTTTGAAGAGATGAAGCATAAAAGGACCCAAAAGCAGGGAAAAAGGACTGAATTGTGAGACCTGGGGACTAAGATGCAAGGGAGAAGGACCTGACCGTAAGACTGAAGGACCAAAGAGCAAAATAGAAAACTCCACACCATCTTGGAGAGTATTTTGGCAATTAGATTCGTGTCGGAGCTCCAATAAACAAAGTAGATGCATCAAAGACTGACAAAGCCATCCAGAAAAGCCCAGAAGAAAATCCAGCGCGATCTGAGCCATATAGACCGCCAATTGGCGGTGCAAGACCGCTAATTGGTGGTCGGTTTTGGCCGAAATCTGCTAAGCTTTTGGTAGGTCGCGTATTTGTGTGCATTTAGTCCTTTTCTGGTATTTGTTTAGTCCCACATCGGGGGATTGTCCCGTATTACCTTTTTCTATGGCTATAAATAGAACTTTTCACCTCTATTGTAATCAGTTCACAGTTTGAGTGGCTATTCCTCCTACTAGAAGTGAGGTCTTCAAGCACACACTAAAGTAGGAGGATGCTACTTGAATTGTGAGCCATTTTAATAAAAGTTTCTTTATTATGTTGTTTGTTTCATGTTGCTTGTTTACTTTGTTTAATTTCATTTCAGTAGTTTTAGTAGCTTAGTTAATATGCTTTCCTTGCTTAGTTTAATAATTAGTCTAATGTGTAGTGAGAAGTTCCGTCCCCTTTGGGGGGTGGAGTTGATGTTCATACATGCATTAGAGAATGGAATGAATGTTTTATTTACAATGTGTTGATAAAACATGAATGTATGCTTGCTTGTTTAGGATAGAATTTATAACTTGATGAGTTTTGCCAAAATGATTAGACACCTCTCATGCTTGTTTAGGTTCTGAAATAACCAACTTGTATATATAAATGTTAATCAACTAGGTTGGTGAATGGATTGATAGGTTTTGCCATAACATTTAGACACTTCCTATGCATGATAACACTACCCTCATTTGTGCTTAAAGAATGTGTTCAACACCCACCTCTTTGCATGTGTGCACTCTCTCCACTCCTTAGGGGTTTTCTATTTCTGAATTCCAGCACTTATTTAGTTCTTAGTTTAGTTTGGTAGTTCATCGTTTGTTGCTTTCTTTCGTACTTCGTAGTGTAGTGTATCGTAGAGTAGGATAATCAAACTCTCTTCCCCATTTTTGCCACTTGATTTCGTGGAAACGAGAGGCTGCTCACCTCCCTGAGGACGACCCGTATTTTCCACTTCTTCAACGCAGCCGTGCACTTGCGGTTTAATATAAAATGTTCAACAAGTTTTTGGCGCCGTTGCCAGGGAGGTGCTCTGTCCAGACTTTGGTTTGGACGATTCGAGTGGTTTTAATTTTTTGTTTTTAGTTTTTGTTGGTTTCAGGGATCCTAGAGCTCACGGGGAGGCTACTTGACGAGTTGGAGCACAAAAGCTTCAACAAGGACCGCCAATCAGCGGTCTTGGACCGCCAATTGGCGGCATGGTGAGCGTTTCTTGCTCTTAGTTTTCTTCTGGTAGTTTGTTCTTTCAATTTAGTTATCGTGTTGCACTATTTTGCATGGCATGACTTCTAGTTTGCTCCCAGATCTTTAAACCAATCCCCATTAATCAACTTGGCCTTAAAATCCAAAGCAAAAGACTAGACATTCTTACTTGTTTAGGTCACGCATCATGTACTTGACTTAGGCATGTAGTTGTCTTTTCTTTTAGCTTTATTTTCAGTTGTTGAGTGCTGGCGTGAGGTACGCATTTCCTACACTCATTCATGCATCTTGTATGCCCATGCATTAGTTAGTAGGAATTGCATCAGGACAAGAATGAGTTGAGCATTTGATTGGAGCGTTGATTGCTAGATTTAGGATCAAAACGCTACTAAGGAGGGGTTGTCCCATAAAAGTTAAGGTGGGGGATTTCATCACCCTTTCCTTGGCCCCAAAAATCACTCTTAATCAAGTCTTAACTAAAAGCAAGTAGACATTGGCCCTAGGATTTCGGACGCACTAGGAGAGTAATCTAGTTGAGACCGTCATGGCCTGATCGGCGTTGCCAACCTTGTCGATAGTAGGAGGTACTGGATCTCTGGATCTGGTATCACTTGCTGGGCATTGTGGTCTTCATTATAGGGAGGTGAGGCGTGTCGAGGCTAGTGACCTTGAAGTTAGGCGTCGTTTAGCCTAAGGACCCATTGCCTTACATTGTTTGAGCCGTGCTTTCTAGTTAGGCTTCTACCTTCACCCTTTACCCACACTAGCTTTAGGGATTCTTCCCTTTCTCCTCTGAGTCATGTTCTTCTCACCTACTTCTACGTTCTAGTCTCCTGCCCTTTACACTCTCTGTTAGCGTTTTAGGGTTGAGTCGAGCACTTTTTGCGAGCTTAGCCTCGTAGTGGTGAGAGTGGTCGACTCGAGAGTTTTGTGTTGAGATGGATGGTTACATGGGTGACCATCCATATCATTGTTGGGACCAGGACAATTCTTCCTGGTATTCCAGACCCATGCAACCTTAGGTCGCTCCGACTAACACCCCGTATGGTTGGGACAATCCTAATTGTGTGACTGAGCAATCTTCATATGTGGGTAACATGAGAGAGGCACCGACTGCTAGACCACAATCTAGGTATGTTGGAGACATTACAACAAACTTTGGCCTCTTTCATGCGTACGGTAGATGACATGAGTGCACCGGTGGCTCCAGTAGCCTTGATGTGCGACTCTTGTGGGTTGAGTGGTCATGTTATCGGGGAATGTCCTTATGTTCCCCCAGAGCCTGAGTATGAGCATACATTTTCCCAAAATGCTCAATATGACCATTACGCATCCGCGTACAACCAGAGAGGGATGGATTCGTAGGGTGACAATTCTTATTCAAATTCTTATAATTCAATTTCACCCCCGTATCCTCCTCCTGAATACCCAGAATTATACCAACACCCCAGTTGAAATCATTGGACTCATTCTCATCCCATCAACACCCAACCCCAAAATTTCCTAAGCTCTGACTTGGACCTCATAGTTGACCACATACCTGATTCCTTGAAACAAACTTTCCTTATGTTCATGGAGACCACTCAACAGTCCATACAAAATATGGCACTGCCAGTGAGTCAAATGACGCAGCAATTACGTGAACGTGAGGAGAGTAACTTTTCTTGTCAACATGAGGATTCATCTTTTGATATCTAACCACCACCACATCCACAAATTCAAAACACAATCTTTCAAAGTCAAACTCCTAGTAAGTCTGAGGGACTTGGGGTTTCAATTCACGATCACTTGGTGGAGGATTCGATTCCAATTGAGAAAAATATGGACCAATTTCATTATGAGTCGGCACAGGATTGTGCCTTATCTTTTTGTCCGGTGGCCCTTGAGCCACACGATCTTCAGGTTGTGCCTCTTAAGGACTCACCTCTGGTGGAGCAAGAACTCCCTAGTACCCTCAATTTCAAACAACCTGATGAGAGTTTGCCTCTCACTATTATTCCTGATCATCTTGAAAATGATGGAACATCAAACAACTACATTGCTAATGAGGGTATTAGGAGTTCCTTGGAGGATACCTTGGGTAAAAGACCCAATTTTTGTTCGCCTGGTGAGTCGGACATGCCTAAGAAGGTTCTTGACCTCGTTCCGACCCACCAGCCTGTTGGTTGGAGAGTTTGGATTGACGATCATAACTTCAACACCGCAACGGGAGAAACTCTTCTTCCGGTGCCCCTTATTTCCCAAACTCTTGAGAGGTTCAAGCTCTTTCAGTTTGATCCTTTGAATGAGACGCCTTTTTGTCCAATTCATGAACCTCTCCTTTCATCTTGTGCTCTTTGTGAGGGGGGGCAAGCATAAGTATTCTGGCCCCGCGTGGTGTCATGTTCCCTTTCCAAGTGCATTGACCCACTTTTGAGGTTCCCATTTGATGTCTTTTGACAAATGAAGATGGTAACTTATGTTTGTACATAGTTTCTTTCAAATAAAAAAAATAAAAAATACAATAAAAGACTCCTTCAGTGAGCATCGATTGTTTTGGACTCCAATCCTTGAGTATTTGGGCCCCATTTCTTTCACGTATTTGTATCCCTTCTTTAGCATCTCACAGGTTTTGAGGGAATTCGGGTTTTTGTCCATCAACATAACCTTGAACTTCCCTTTGTACTTCACGTTGGTGAGATCTAGTCTTTTCATGTATAAATCCATGTAGTATCTTGCTCGCATTCATTGAGGACAATGCATGAAGTAGGTATGGGGGTGCTTTTACGTGTGTACATAGTCGAGTCCTTTTCCTTTGATTTTTCTTTGCTTTTGTGTGTATTGTTAGGGTCATGTTTGTGTGCTGCATTTAATATCGATATATCTGCTTGCCATGATCCTTGGGTGACTTCTATTCTTTTGCTTGCCTAGTGCTTCAAAAAAATTCACATTTCTTTCAAAATCTTCATGTGTTTGCGAAAGAAAATGTTTTGTGAGTTTTGTGTGTGTTTGGCATGTGCAAAACTGTTTTGAGGCAAAGTAAAAAGAAAGCTCCCAAAATTTTCTTGAACTTGATGCATTAGGATATCCAGTATAGTGGCTTTAGGATTTATCTAGTCGTTAGGATGCACCTAGTTTTCCCTCCGGGGTTAGTACTCATAGGGTTTCAGTGGTCAAACATTTAAAGAAGTCCACCCTAAACCTAGTGAGTCAATAATTCGTGTCTGTTAACTTAAGGAAGTTTGTTGTAGTCAAGGACCCTCTAAATCTTGTTGTGAGACATTAAGTGTAGGGGTTTTGGTTCATGTGTAGATAACAAATAAGTGAGTAGGTGTTCTCTCTTCTCGTACGGCTCCTATGACTCGGGAAAGTAGGTCTGAGGGGACTTTGTGCCTGGTGCTTTCGAGTCATCTGACTTGGGATGCGCCGACCGAACTCTCGTTACACTGATGGTAGGGATTGTCCTATGTGAAGATTTGGGGAAAGGTGTACGTGATAGTGAAAGTCCTCATGGGCAATGATGCATGAAACTTGACCCTGGGAGAATAAAGCTCCAACTAATAAAAAGAAAAGAAGAAAAACAAAAAAATTGAGAAAAGAAACACAAAAGAAAAAAATGGTAATGAAAATAAGAACCTTAATGGACCTTACACTTTGTATTACTTGAGGATGTTGAGGTTGTCCATGTCTTTCACTTAATTCCTTATTTAACTTGCACGAATGGTTCATTAGGCTAGGTGTGTGGACTGATTACCTATATAGAGTCGGCCCGTAGGATTACCGCGTCCAATGATCGACAAAATATGTCCAACGAGTCGAGTGTCTAGATTGAATAATGCATCTTGTTCGGATTTTGTGGGTATATCCACTGAAAACCCTCAGGAGACAACACTCCTCTTTGGAGACAAGGAGGTTTAACGGCTTGTTGGACGTGCTAAGTGCAACCGTGATTCCTACGAAAGTGAGTTAGGATTTCTTATTTTTCGTATGCTTTTCTCTTTCTTTGTTTTGCACGTAACTAGCAAAAGTTAGGTGTGGGGGTATTTGATTGACATCATTTAATGCTTATATTTGTATCTTATATCCATTATCTTTCACCTAAACAATGCTACGTGAAGAGTTTTATGTTTGAATATCAGAAATAAATAGGTTTGAAGAGAAGAGGCATAAAAGGACCTAAAAGCATGACAAAAGACTGAGTTGAGAGACTCAAGGACTAAGATGCAAGATCGAAGGACCTGAACGTAAGATCAAAGGACCAATGAGCAAACAAGAATACTTCACACCATCATGGGGAGTATTTTGACAATTCCATTCGGGTCGGAGCAATGATATGGATGGTCGCCCATTTAACCATCCATCTCAACAAAAAACTCTCGAGTTGACCACTCTCACCACCACGAGGCTAAACTCGCAAGAAGTGCTCGACTTGACCTTAAAACGCTACCAGAGAGTGTAAAAGGGAGGAGACTAGAACGTAGAAGTAGGTGAGAAGAAGATGACTTAGAGGAGAAGGGAAGAATCCCTAAATCTAGCGTGGGTAATGGGATCAGGTAGAAGCCTAGTGATGAGAATTTAATTTATACCGCAAGTGCACGACATCAATGAAGACGTGGCAAGTACGGGTCGAACACAAGGAGGGAGAGATATTGTTATTTTTGTGATTTTTGATTAAGGAAAGAAAAAGAGAAATAGGATTGGTTTGAGATTTTTGGTTTTTAATTTTCTAAATCAATAACAACAAAAGGAAATTAAGGAAAAAGCAAATATGCATGGGAGTCCAGTGGGTGGAGGTTTAGATATCGGGTTTAGATTAGAGAATTCTGAAACTTATAATAAATCATATTAGTTATAAAGCATTACATGATAAATGACTCAACATAAATTCAAGTAATCAAAATATACTAACACGAAATTAAAATAATAACTTTATTCTTCTTCTCATCACCCTAAATCCGTCACCCCCACCCTTTGGAGAGAGTTAGAAACTCATGGATGGAGGGAAGGAGAAGGGGTCCTAGATAAACTACAAAAGAAAACTAAAAACAAGAAATAAAAGAACAGAATTTTATTACTAAAATATCTAACAAAAACTAAGGACCCTTTACAACATCGTTTCGGGGCTATTTATAGCCGATCAACTTTTGTGCGGCGGCATCGCCGCAATTTGTCCATGAGGTGCGTCGGAATCGCCAACTTTTTGGCTCAGAATTGACCCGGATTTTTCCTGTGTGTTTATGGTATGTTTTAGCTGTCATTTGCGCGTCCGGATTAATTATTGCATATGTTTGGAGATCCGAGTTAATTTCTTCATATATTTGGAGATCCAAATTGATTTTTCTCTAGAACTTCTCCAAAATAATCTCTTGGTACTCGTAATTTGCAGTCGGGTCCTCGGCTTTTGCAATTCAGTCCCTGACTACTTTTGTGCTTAAGTCCCTGACCTTTTTGTAATTAGGTATTTGAATGCTTTTATGCTTGGATGAACTTCCATTTGAATCCCGATAATCTTGACTTGGTCCTTATGATAGAAATGAGTCTCTTGCACGCATTTATGCTCGGGACATGGGTAATTTGCTTTCAGGTCCCTGTATTATGTAAATAAGACTAAACACTTACCTTAGTAGCATTTATTGATATAAAATTAATCTAAATGAAAGACATATGATGAAATGTATGCAATGCATCAAATACCCCCACACCTAGATTTTGCTAGTCCCTAGCAAAACAAAATATAAGAAAAATGAAAATAGGGCAATCCTAACTCACTTTCGTAGGAATCACGGTTGCACTTAGCATGTGCAACAAGCCTTTAAACCCCTTAGTTTACTTAGAGGACGAGTTTTGTCTCGTGAGGGTTTTCAGTTGACACACCCACAAAGTCTTAATTCAACATTTCATTAATAGCTCTCAATATCGCCACCTCAACCTTATACATCTTACTTAGAATTCTTGCTTGCTTATTATATAAGTCTAACCCATAAAAATTCTGACTTGGTCTTCATTCCTCCAATATTCACACCACTAACCCTTCTACACATGTTATCACTTAAATTATTTTGCACGCCTCCTCTGGTTGTGAAGTATCATTCGGATCAACCATGGCATGGATCATTCTTTTAGCTTTGGGCCTTGAGTATCTTAAAGTATATTTTTTCCCCGTGATTCAACACATTTACTATTTTTTGACACTTTTACCCTTTTTGCATTCGTGTAGCGAGTTTCGTCGATAATCCCAACCTGACAGACTCAAGTTACCGGGTTCCAAGATACCCCTACGGACCAGTGACTCGAAGGCTTGGGTTTTGTAATCATTTTGCAAAATGTGCTTTCCTCACTTTATTCCTTTATTTTTTTTTGTTTTACTTTTATTTTCCTCAAGGCTTAATTGCTATTAGAAGTCCACACTTTCCGGTATATTTTCCTCAACCTCTGCTTTTTATCAACCACTTCAAAGATTTGATTCATCCAATTTAAGTGCATACATGTCTTAAAGGGTAATGTGTTATTTCTTTGGAACTTAGATTTATGTCATAATTTCTACAAGCAGAACTATATAATAAGGAACAAAAACTCAATGCATTTTGTACACGGGTTTTGGCGGTTCAATCTTAAGCTATGTCATGGAATATTGTTTTTTTTAAAAGAACAGAATATATAGATAGTTAAACACCCCCCACACCTAAATCATGCATTGTCCTCAATGAATGTGAGCAAGATACTACATGGATTTATGCATGAAAAGGAAAGATCTCACCAATGTGAAGTACAAAGGAAAGTTCATGGCTCTGTTGTTGGACAAAAACCAGAATTCTCTCAAAACCTGTGAGATGCTAAAGAAGGGATTCAAATACGGGAACGAAATGGGGCCCAAATACTCTTGGAGCCACATAAACGATGCTCACCGAAGGAGTCTTTTATTGTATTATTATTAAAATTTTTTAAATATAATTATGTACAAACATAAGTTCCCATCTTCATTTGTCAAAGGACATCAAATGGGAACCTCAAAAGTAGGTCAATGCACTTGGAAAGGGAACATGACACCACGCGGGGCCAGAATACGCATGTGTGGGCCCCTTCACAAAGGGCACTTGATGAAATGAGAGGTACATGAATTGGACGCAAAGGCATCTCATTCAAAGGATCAAACTGAAAGAGCTTGAACCTCTCGAAAGTTTGGGAAATAAGGGGCAACGGAGGAAGAGTTTCTCCCGTTGCGGCGTTGAAGTTATGATCGTCAATCCAAACTCTCCAACCAACTGGCTGGTGCGTCGGAGCGAGGTCAAGAACCTCGTTAGGCAAGTCCGACTCACCAGGCGAACAAAAAGTGGGTCTCATACCCAAGGTATCCTCCAAGGAGCTCCTAATACCTTCATGAGCAATGTAGTTGTTTGATGTTCCATCATTTCCAAGATGATCAGGAACAAATTAGAGGCAAACTCTCATCAGGTTGTTTGAAATTGAGGGTACTAGGGAGCTCTTGCTCCAGTAGAGGTGAGTCCTTAAGAGGCACAACATGAAGATTGTGTGGCTCAAGGTCCACGGGACAAGAAGATAAGGCACAATCTTGTCCCGACTCATGATGAAATTGGTCCATGTTATTCTAAATGTGATTCGAACCCTCCACTAAGTGATCGTGAATCGAAACCCCAAGTCCCTCAGACTGACTAGGAGTTTGACTTTGAAAGATTGTGCTTTTGAATTTGTGGATGTGGTGGTGGTTCGATATCAAAAGATGCATCCTCATGTTGACAAGAAAAGTTATTCTCCTTACGTTTACGTAATTGCTGCGACATTTGACTCAATTGCAGTACCATATTTTGTGTGGACTGTTGAGTGGTTTTGATGAACGTAAGGAAAGTTTGTTCTAAGGAATCAGGTATGCGGTCAACTATGAGGTTCAAGTCAGAGCTTGGGAAATTTTGAGGTTGGGTGTTGATGGTCTGAGAATGGGTCCAATGATTTGAAGTGGGGTGTTGGTAGAATTCTCGGTATTCGGGAGGAGGGTACTGGGGTGAAAATGAAGTATAAGAATTTGGATATGAATTGTCTCCCCACGAATCCATCACTCTCGGGTTGTACGCGGATGCGTAATGGTCACATTGAGCATTTGATCCGACATAACTAGATTGTGGTCTAGCAGTCGGTGCCTCTCTTATGTTACCCCAATATGAAGATTGCTCAGTCACACAATGAGGATTATCCCAGCCATACGAAGTGTTCGACTGAGCCACTCCAGGTTGCATGGGTCCGGAATACCAGGACGAATTGTCCTGGTTCCAACAATGATATGGATGGTCGCCCATGTAACCATCCATCTTCACAAAGAACTCTAGAGTCGACCACTCTCACCACCACGAGGCTAAACTCGTAAAAAGTGGTTGACGCGACCCTAAAAATGCTACCAGAGATTGTAAAGGGGAGGAGACTATAACATACAAGAAGGTGAGAAGAAGATGACTCAGAGGAGAAGGGAAACTTAACTCTAAAAGATAGATGAGAGGGTTGGTTAGAAGTTTCCTAAACAAGCACGGTTCAAACAATCCTAGACCTAAGGGAGCCTAATTCTAGACGACTCCTAACTGGTTGAGTCGAATTGGCTCGCTTGATTCATCTCCCTCACTAATCAAACCAACTTGGCCATACAGTGTATAGCTAGTGGGGGCGCTTCCGACAGAGTCCTTGCCAATTAGACAACCACTTCGCTTCGAAGACTTACGCCAACTCAAAAACCCTTTTCTAGACACCAAATTAAATTCGATCAGCTTCAAATCATAGCAAGTCAAACCAATCTTCTCCTTAATTGAGTCTGAGTCCTTAGGGGCCAATGTCTAATTGTTTTTAATTTTAAGGCTTGGGTGACACTTTAGGATTGTGATTTGTGGGCCACGGAAGGGTGATGAAATCCCCACCGTATCTTTTCCTACGGAGTTACCCTTAAGATAGTTTAACTTAAATCTAGCAAAGATAGTCAAACATTGGTCTTTTTAGTGGGGGGCAATTGCAAGGTTGTATGCAAACTAGATTATATGCTTAAATGCAATCGATAAAAAACCGCGCACGTACCTTGCCTCCAGCACTCTTCAACAACCAAAAATTGCAATAATTTAGCAAGAATAATGCAAACAAAACACTATATGGTGCATGCACTAAGTCCTTTTAATTTTGACAATTTTTAGGTCAGAGTTGAATTATTGCCAATTATGGAATTTTGCCCTAACACGTGCAGTTCTACGAAAATAAACTTTTCAAAAATTAAGATTTTACGAGAAAGGCAAGAAAAGTTACCTCCGCAATGCTCTGACGGGTTCGCCGCCCGCTCTCGATACTTCACAGATGCTCTACGCGTCCACCCAGAGATGGAGACGACCCCAGAAAAAATTGAAGCCCAGATGCTTCAGATGTGCGGCGGATCCGCCGCAGGTTGTACTTGAGATGCGGCGATTTCGCCGCCCTTATAGCTCTGAATGTGCCCGGATTTCGCTGTGCACTCTGTTGTCTCCTGAAACGCAAATCCAAATAGTTAAATCGCGCACACGGTAAACAGAAAAAAAATCGAAATCACTAAATTAAACAAAAATCTTCGTTGCCTCCCCGGCAACGGCGCCAAAAACTTGATGAGAATTTAATTTATACCGCAAGTGCACGACGTCAATGAAGACGTGGCAAGTACGGGTAGAACACAAGGAGGGAGAGATATTGTTATTTTTGTGATTTTTGATTAAGGAAAGAAAAAGAGAAATAGGATTGGTTTGAGATTTTTGGTTTTTAATTTTCTAAATCAATAACAACAAAAGCAAATTAAGGAAAAAGCAAATATGCATGGGAGTCCAGTGGGTGGAGGTTTAGATATCGGGTTTAGATTAGAGAATTCTGAAACTTATAATAAATCATATTAGTTATAAAGCATTACATGATAAATGACTCAACATAAATTCAAGTAATCAAAATATACTAACACGAAATTAAAATAATAACTTTATTCTTCTTCTCATCACCCTAAATCCGTCACCCCCACCCTTTGGAGAGAGTTAGAAACTGATGGATGGAGGGAAGGAGAAGGGGTCCTAGAGAAACTACAAAAGAAAACTAAAAACAAGAAATAAAAGAACAAAATTTTATTACTAAAATATGGAACAAAAACTAATGACCCTTTACAACATCGTTTCGGGGCTATTTATAGCCGATACAAGGGATCCTAATATATAAAAGGAAAGTACACGCGTCAATACAGCATTGGTAAAACTTTGAGCGCACGGATCAACTTTTTGTGCGGCGGAATCGCCGCAATTTGTACATGAGGTGCAGCGGAATCGCCACCTTTTTGGCTCAGAATCGACCCAAATGTTCCCTGTGTTTATGGTATGTTGTAGCTGTCATTTGCGCGTCCAGATTAATTATTGCATATCTTTGGAGATCCGATTTAATTTCTTCATATATTTGGAGATCCAAATTGATTTTTCTCTAGAACTTCTCCAAAATAATCTTTTGTTACTCGTAATTTGCAGTCGGGTCCTCAGCTTTTGCAATTAAGTCCCTGACTACTTTTGTGCTTAAGTCCCTGGCCTTTTTGTAATTAGGTATTTGAATGCTTTTATGCTTGGATGAACATCCATTTGAATCCCGATAATCTTGACTTGGTCTTTATGATAGAAATGAGTCTCTTGCACGCATTTATGCTCGGGATATGGGTAATTTGCTTTCATGTCCCTGTATTTTGTAAATAAGACTAAACACATACCTTAGTAGCATTTATTGATATAAAATTAATCTAAATGAAAGGCATATGATGCAATGTATGCAATGCATCACCTAACTAGCAAGCACGACTCAAACAATGTAAGGCGATGGGTCCTTAGGCTAGACGACGCCTAACTTCGAGGTCACTAGCCTCGACACGTCTCACCTCCCTAAAACGAAGACCACAATACCCAACAAGTGATACCAGATCCGGAGATCCAGTACCTCCTACTATCGACAAGGTAGGCAACACTGATCAGGCCATGACGGTCTCAACTAGATTACTCTCCTAGTGCGTCCGAAATCCTAGGGCCAATGTCTACTTGCTTTTAGTTAAGGCTTGATTAAGATTGATTTTTGGGGTGAAGGAAAGGGTGATGAACTCCCCCACCTAATCTTTTATGGGACAACCCCTCCTTAGTAGCGTTTTGATCCTAAATCTAGCAATCAACGCTCCAATCAAATGCTCAACTCACTCTTGTCCTGATGCAATTCCTACTAACTAATGCATGGGCATACAAGATGCATGAATGAGTGTAGGAAATGCGTACCTCACGCCAGCGCTCAACAACTGAAAATAAAGCTAAAAGAAAAGACAACTACGTGCCTAAGTCAAGTACATGATGCGTGACCTAAATAAGTAAGAATGTCTAATCTTTTGCTTTGGATTTTAAGGCCAAGTTGATTAATGGGGATTGGTTTAATGATATGGGAGAATACTAGAAGTCACAACATGCAAAATAGTGCTCCCAGATAACTAAAATGAAAGAACAAACTACCAGAACAAAACTTAGAGAAAAAACAACTCACCAGGCCGCCAGTTGGCAGTTTCAGACCGCTAATTGACAGTCAGTTGGGTGCTTATGTTCCTCCAACATCGCCGGTGGCCTCCCCTTGAGCTTTAGGATCTCTGAAACCAAGAAAAACTACAAACAAAAAATTAAAATCACTCGAATCGTCCAAACCAAAGTCTGGACAGAGCACCTCCCAAGCAACGGCGCCAAAAACTTGATTGATAGTTTTAATTAAACCGCAAGTGCACGGCCGCGTTGAAGTGGTGGTAAATACGGGTCGATCCACAGGGAGGTGTGTCAACTATTGGTTTGTGCGAAGGCGAGTGGTAAAGAGAGAGAATAAGAGATTGATTACATTAAACTAACTACACTAAACTAATGAACTAGAAGCAAGGAATTGAAAACATGAAATGAACTAACGAAGCTAAGCTAAGCAACTATTAAGAAGAAAGATAAGCTGGAAATCAGGAATCTAAAACCCCTAAAGGGTGGAGTGTGTGTGTGCACATGAAATAAGTGTGGTGAATGCATACAATAAGCTCAAGTGTGGTTAGTGTTTGTTAATGCATAAGAAGTACCTCATGGAAAGACCTATCAGTTTCAACACTAACCTAGGTGATTAATATGAGCAATGCAAGGTTGTTATTAAGAACATAACGAGCATGGAGTGTACCTAACTATGGCAGAAACCATCAAGTAAAGTTCTTATTAATTCAAGAAAGCATACTAATATCTCTCACAAACAATAATATCTAGCATTCATACCACCTACATAACATGTACATACATCTACTCCACCCCCAAAGGGGATGGAACTACTCACTAATCATTACTCTACCTACATTAACAAAATGAGACATTATACTGAAAGGAAATTTAACTAAGTAAGAAAGGAGCACTAAAGAAGCTTAAAAGGAAAGGAAAGACTAAACAAGAATGCACACATTAAAAGACAATATTAAAAGAAACTAGAATAATTATTTTATTAACAATGACTCACATTGAAGGTAGCATTCTTCTCCACCTTGAGTTTTGCTTCAAGGCTAACATCCTAGTAGAGAGAATGCCACCAAGCAATGGGTGATTACAATGGAAGGTGAAGAGTTCTATTTATAGCCATAGAAAGAGGTAATCCGAGACAATCCCCTTATGTGGGACTGAACAAATACCAGAAACAGAATAAACACACTCTAATACACATGCCCGCCAAAGATTAGCGGATCCGGAGCTAAACAGACCGCCAATTGGCGGTCTATTGGTTCTGGATCGGTCTGGAATTTGTTGTGGGCTTTTCTGGATATCTTTGTTGGTCTTTGATGCATATACTTTGTTTATTGGAGCTCCGACCCGAATCGAATTGCCAAAATACTCCCCATGATAGTGTGGAGTTTCCTGTTTTGCTCTTTGGTCCTTCGGTCTTACGTTCAGGTCCTTCTCCCTTGCATCTTAGTCCCCAGGTCTCACAATTCAGTCTATTTTCCCTGCTTTTGGGTCCTTTTATGGTTCATCTCTTCAAACCTATTTATTTCTGAAATTCAAACATAAAACTCGTCATGTAGCATTGCTTAGGTGTAAGATAATGGATATAAGAGACAAATGTAAGAATGAAATGATGTCAATCAGTTCCCTCACACTCTCCCATTGCATGGTCTTCTCAACGAGTTCTTCTAAGAAAGCCCATGCCTACCTTTCATCCGTTCCTAATAACTCTCCTTGACATATGGACTCAAGGAGCATTCGGGATGGGATGTGAAGACCCTCGTAGACAATCTAACAAAAGTGCCACAACTCGATGCCATGGTGAGGGAATGAGGATAGTAGCTCCTTGAACCTCTCTAAGTATGCATGAAATGATTCGGTCTCATGTTGATAAAACGAATTGATTTCGTTCCTCAATTTTTGAGTCCGATGTTTTGGAAAGTACTCCTTGAGGAATGCAGATTGAAATTCATCCCAAGTCCTAAAGACATTTTCCTGGTTGCTGTACAACCACTTCTTGGCATCATCCTTTAGTGCAAAGGGGACAAGCCTAAGATGGATGGAGTCTGTGCTAAGTTGTTGCAGCTTGAACATAGCACAAACCTCCTCAAATTCCCTAAGAAAGACGTAGGGGTCACCTTCCCAGTGAAGTGAGGGTGCAAGGAGATAAATTGAGGCTTAACCTTAAAGTGGTTCCCATTCCCCTTTGGCAATACGATGAAAGAATGTAGAACATACGACTCGGATAACATCGATCGTGGAGGGGGATGGGAGCCTTGGGAACCAGGTGATGAGATTGTTGATCACCACCTCCTGGACCAGAAAATGGTGTGAATCCAAAATCTAGGCCGCCCTCGTGTGGTTGACGACTGATCATGGTCCCGGGACTGTATAGGACACGGGACGGGGATGTGTTCGAAAAGGTCAACAATCGAGGATAGATCAATGTTGAAGGTCATCAAATGACCCACAACGTCTCGTGACCACATTGGCATGCACAAAGATTGCACACCCACACAAGTCACACAAAAAAGAAAGAAAATTTCTTTTTCTTGGTTTTTTTTGTTGTTGTTGTAAAAAATAAAGGCAGAATGTGCCTAGGGGAGAAGATGGGAGGACACAGAAGAGAGGGAATGACTCAGGAGAGAATCGAAGAAGTCCTTATGCTACAGTGGGTAGGTACCAATATAAGTACAAAGTCAAACAAAGCTCAAACAACCTAAGGTTGCCATAGGTGCTTACAGCTACACGACGCTTAATTTCGAGGTCACACAACCTCAACATGCCTCACCTCCCTACGACGAGGACCACAAAGCCCAACAAGTGAGCCGAGATACAAAGATCTCGTCTCTCCTACTATCGTCACAGTGGGCGACGTGGATAAGGCCATGAGGATCGCGACCGGATCGCTCTCCTAATGCACCTGAGATCTTTAGGGCCAATGTCTACTTGATTTTACAATTAGGCTCTTGATTAATGTGGTTTTTGGGGTGAAGGAAAGGGTGATGAAATCCCCCCACCTTATCTTATATGGGACAATGCCTCCTTAGTAGCGTTTTGGAGTCTTAATCTAGAAATGCACTCTCCAAACAAATGCTCAACTCACACTTGTTGCAATGTAATTCCTACTAACTAATGCATGGTCATACCAAATGTATGAATGAGTGTAGGAGATGCGTACCTCACGCCAGCGCTCAACAACTGAAAGTAAAGCTAAAACAAAAGACAAACTACGTGCCTAAGTCAAGTACATAATGCATGACCTAAACAAGCAAGAATGCCTAATCTTTTGCTTTGGATTTTAGGCTCCAAGATGCTTAAAAGGGGATTGATTATTGATCTGGGGCAAACTACAAGTCAAAACATGACAAATTGAGCCCCAGACCACTATGTTGAAACAACAAACAACCAGAAGAAAGAAGAGAGCAGGAAGAGCTCACCAGCCCACCAGTTGGCGTTCCACCACCGCTGATTGGCGGTCGGTTTCACTCTGTTTACCTCCAGACTTCTTGCGGTGCCTTCCCTTGATCTTTAGAGCTTCCTGAAACAAAGAAAAACTACAAAACATAAATTAAATCCACTCGAATTGTCCAAACCAGTGTCTGGATTGGCACCTCTCCGACAACGGCGCAAAAAACATGTTTTAACGTTTTATTAATTACCGCAAGTGCACGGCCGCGATGAAGCGGTGGCAAGTACAGGTCGATCAGCAGGGAGGTGAGTAGCCTCTGGTTCTTCAGAAATCAAGTGGCAACTAAGGGTGAAGAGATGTGATTATGCTAACCTAAGCAACACTAAGCTAGGAACTAACAAAGCAGAAAGATGAAAGCACAAGAGTACTAAAACTAAGATAAACAACTAACAAAAGGATGGTAGAATTCAGTAAGGAAAACCCTAAGGGGTGGAGTATGTGCACATCTGAAGTGAAATAAGTAATGAATGATGCATGTAGGAAGGTATGTGTGTGTGTCGTGTGTCTTGATGCATAGGAAGTGTCTACAGATGTGGCAAAACCTATCAATCCATTCACACAATGTATCGGCAATTACTACTTGATTATCATAAGATTAGGCTCAGCATGAGAAGTGTCTAAAGATATGGCAACACTCATCAAAAATCATAAACTCATGTGAAGAACAAAGCTAAGCATGGGAGGGGTCTAAATCTTATGGCAAAACCAATGAAAACAAAGTTTCTTCAATCAATCAAGCAAGCAAACACAAATACAAACACATAAAAACATGTAGCATATTCAACAGGAAATTTCAGTCAATAAACATGAGGAAACTAAGATTGGGAAGTGTCTAAATATTATGGAAAAACCCATCAAAATCCCCCAACATGTAGATTATTAAAATACCCCCAATGAACATACACACATGTAAGTTTACACAATCCAAAATTCATCAAACATCCAAACTTCACAACATATATGTACATCATCTCCACCCCCAAAGGGGATGGATCTACTCACTACACATTAAGCAATCATTAATATAAACAGAAGGAGACATTCTAACTAATTTAGACTAAGATTAAAGAAACAAGACTAAGTTAAGCATGCATGAAAAAGAGACAACATGAGAACAAACTAAGAAAATTATTTTATTAACATTACTCACATTGCAAGTAGCATTCTTCTCCACTTGAGTTTTGCTTCAAGGCTTTACTCCAAGTAGAGAGAATGCGACCAAGAAATGGGGTAAATACAAAGGAGGAGGAAGAGTGACGCCGTGTAGAATTGTGATGGATTCTACAAGTGTGTGACACCCACAACTACAAGAGCATTGAAGAGGAAAACTCCAAGTTGAGATAAAAACTATCTCTGATTTTTGTATAATTAATTGAAAACAAAAATTGGATGTCTCTTGACCTACAAGCCAGGTATTTTATAGCTTTAAATCAGTATAGGAATTAGGAAGTTAACCAACAAGGCAACTCCTATGATTTGTATCTAAATAAAAAAATAACAACAAGGAAATAAGTAACTACCGAAATAACTTATTTAAAATTCAGGAAACCTTCCATAAACCTAATTGGAAGCAATTCATATGCGGATGGGGGAGGAAACTTCTTGCTGACTTGGCTGGTCGGCTGGAAGGAAACTTCCTTTCTGAGCTGGCTGGTCGGTAGGAAGTTTCCTTCCTTGCTGATTTGGCAATGACTCCAGTATGGCAGCTCCTGCATCAGTCACCCCTGGTTGGAAAGAACTCGTCCTCGAGTTTGCCTCAGCGTCCCCCTCATTGCCAAAGTACGGGCTCAGATGCTTCACATTAAACACATCAGCAGTCTTCAAATGCTTTGGTAGGAGTAATCTGTAGGCATTATCATTGATATTTCTAAGTATCTCACAAGGTCCGACTTTCCGCTCCTATAGCTTGTTGTATTCTCTCACGGGAAACTGGTCTCGCGTTAGAATAGTCCACACGAAATCACCTTCTTTAAAAAGTACTTGCCGGCGACGACGATCTGCATAGCTCTTGTATTTGGTGTTGTTCTCATGGAGCGTTTGCTGCACTTGTTTGTGAATGTCTTGCAAGTGCTCAGTCATCTCATCAGCCTTGGGGTGCAAACGGCCAACAAGAGGAATGGGCGCTAAGTCTAGCACACCAGAAGGATTAAACCCACAAACAATTGCAAATAGACTCAGCCCAGTGGTTCTGTTTGCTGATCGGTTGTAAGCAAATTCTGCTTGAGGCAAGGAGAGGTCCCATTGCTTAGGTTTAGTGCTCACCCAACAACGTAGGAGATTGCCCAAACTCTTGTTGACTACTTCGGTCTGGCCATCCGTCTGAGGGTGGTATGCACTGCTGAAATTCAGACGAGTCCCCAACTTCTCCCATAAGCTCTTCCAGAAGTTGCTGATGAACTTAGTGTCACGATCAGATGTAATTGAGTGGGGAACTCCATGCAAACGCACCACTTCTTTGAAGTAGAGGTGGGCAATCTGGGCTGCATCCATCGTTTTTTTACATGCTACAAAATGTGCCATCTTGGAGAACCGATCCACTATCACAAAAATGGAATCCGCTGCCCGTTGTGTGCGGGGTAAGCCCAGCACGAAATCCATGCTAACATCACACCACAAACCTTCAGGAATAGGCAAAGGCGTGTACAATCCGGCGTTGGTAAGGGTACCTTTGGATCGCTGGCAAAGGTAGCACCTCGCCACATAGTGGGCTACATCGCTACGTAGCTTGGGCCAGTAAAAATCAGAGGAGATCAAGGCTAAGGTCTTGTCCCGTCCGAAATCTCCCTCGCCATGTAATTCGCTGCTGATTTGTTGTCTCAATGAGCAATCCGGAATGCACAACTTCGTCCCTCGGAATAGGTAGCCATCGTGTATTAGAAAATCACAACGCTGACCACCCATGACTTGCTGGAATTTCTTCCCAAAGGAGGGATCAACTGGATACATCTCGAGGAAGGTCTCGAATCTGATGACTTGACTGCTCACGGTCGTGAGAAGGGTGTTGCGGCGGCTAAGGGCATCAGCGACACGGTTTTGACTTCCTGATTGGTGCCGAAGGGAGAAGGTGAACTCCTGCAAATACGCCACCCATTTGGCGTGTTGTTGGTTGAGTTTGTGCTGGCCATTTACGTACTTGAAGGCTTCGTGGTCGGTGAAGAGGATGAACTCACGTTGCACCAAGTAGTGTCGCCAATGCTTCAGAGATTGCATTATTGCGTAGAACTCCAAATCATAGGTGGAATAATTCTTCTTGGATCCAGATAGTTTCTCGCTGAAGAAATATATTGGACATCTCCCTTCACTCAGAACTCCACCGATACCAAGTCTAGATGCGTCACAATTTAGTTCAAATACCTTTTCGAAGTCAGACATTGCTAAAACTGGAGCCTCGATCATCTTTTGTTTCACCAGCTGGAAGCTCGCCTTTGCCTCCTCAGACCACTTGAGATCTCTTCCCTTTAGACACTTGGTGATGGGGGCGATCATGGTGCTGAAATTTTGAATGAAGCGCCGGTAGAAGGAAGCCAAACCGTGGAAACTCCGAACATCATGCAACGACTTTGGCCTTGGCCACTCAGAAATGGCACTAACCTTGGTGGGGTCAGCATGAACACTGTCAATAGACACCATGAACCCCAGGAAGGTGATGGATGTTGTGAAGAACGACATTTCTTTTGATTAATAAACAAACATTCGGATCTCAGCTTGTCAAGAACTGCACGCAGATGTTCCATATGCAACACGGGTGTCTTGCTATAGATGAGGATGTCATTGAAATAAACGACAACAAACTTCCCCATGAAAGGATGAACACCCTGGTGCATGACCCTCATGAAGGTGTTGGGTGCGTTGGATAGTCCAAATGGCATCACAAACCATTCGTACAACCCATGCTGTGTTTTGAATGTCGTCTTCCACTCGTCTCGTGGTCTGATCCGTATCTGATGATACCTACTCTTAAGGTCGATCTTTAAGAAGATTTTAGATCCCAATAGCTGGTCCAACATGTCATCTAAGCGGGGAATCGGGAATCGGTACCTCACGGTGATACGGTTGATTGCTCGGCTGTCGATGCACATACGCCAGGAACCATCCTTTTTCGGTACCAACAGGGCAGGAACGGCACAAGGACTCATGCTCTCTCAGATATAGCCTTGCTCCAGCAGCTCCACTACTTGTCGTTGTAATTCTTCAGACTTTTTGGGGCTTAGACGATAAGCTGGGTGGTTCGGGAGAGTCGATCCTGGGATAAGATCGATTTGGTACTGAATATCTCTCGACGGTGGTAAGCCGTGGGTGAGATCTTCGGGCATCAGCTCGGAGAACTCTTCCAGAAGTTGCTGGACCTCCTCAGGCACGTTTGAGCTTGAGCCAACCTTGGCTTCATCCCGGGGCAGCAAAGCAAAAACCACCTCTTCTTGCATCATTTCGGCCAAAAAGCTAGATAGGGACAGCAAGTTGTTGTGAGGGGTTGCCTGGATTGAAGGGGGTTCTTCTTGGTGAGGCGCCAAGAGAATCTTCCTCCCTTTGATGCTGAGGGAATAGGTGTTCTTTCGTCCATCGTGAATGACGCTTCGATCGTACTGTCGTGGCCGTCCCAGCAGTAGGTGACAAGCATCCATAGCCACCACATCACACCAAACATTGTCAAAGTATTTCTTGCCGATGGAAAAGGACACCAAACACCTCTTGTCCACCTTTATTTCCGTCTCCTTGTTCAGCCAAGATAATTTGTAGGGTTTGGGATGACAGTCGGTCTTCAGCTGCAACTTTCGGACTACCTCTTCGGACACCACGTTCTCGCAACTGCCACTATCGATGATCATCTTGCACACCTTGTCTGAGACCGTACAAGTGGTACGAAAAATATTATTTCTCAACCACTCATCTCCTGACCCACCCTTAGGGGTTAGAAGACTCTTGTGGATGACTAAAGTCTCTGGTCCATCCCCGTACAACATTCCACCTTCGTCCTCATATTCATCAAATACGGGCTAGCCATCGATCTCGTCGTCGCTCCCAAGGGTATCCTCAATCAGGAGGTTCTTCCCACCCTTGCTGGTGGTTTTTCCATAGCTAGATGCGATGTGACCCTCCTCTCCACACCTATAACACTTCACGCCCTCTTTAGGCCTGCCGTGGAATGGTACTTGCTGAGGGCGCGCCTCTGAAGGTCTAGCGGTCTGGTTGGGCTGCTGCTGCTCGTGGCTGGTTGTGACTCGCCTTCTTTGTTGCTTCTCCGCTGTGAGGGCTCGCTGATAGGCCTCAGAAACCGTCCATAATGAGTGGAGGCTGAGGGCATCTTGTAGGGATGGTTGTAACCCCCCCCCCCCCAAGTATCGTGCCACCGACTGCTCCTCCGATTCCGATAGATCATTCCGAGCCACCAACTGATAGAACTCCTCCGTGTAGTCGTCCACCAACCTCACGCCTTGCCTCAATTCATGAGGCCTCTGAAACAAGGATTGCGTGTAGCCGAAAGGAAGAAAGTGCTCCTTCATCCTTTTTTTCATCTTGCACCATTCGGTCACCTTGGTCTTGCCTTGCCTTTCGCGGGTGCACCTCAATTGTTCCCACCACGCAGAAGCTCTCCCCTTGACTCGGTTGGAGATTAGCTTAACCTTCATGTGCTCTGGAACCTCTTTGTAGTCAAATACTCGTTCGACTTCATTCAACCAGTCCACGAAAGCATCGGCATGCAACGTACCAGAAAATTCTGGCAGCTCCATCTTGAAATCGAGGTCTCCATGACGATCACCCCACCCACGGTGTCCTTGACCAGCACCACGATCATGGAACATGTTGTGGAGGTTTGAGCTTGCGTCGGAGTCCGGATCTTCAGCTTCATGATGGTCTGGATCTTGCGCAGCAAGACGTTGGGTTAGCTCAGCAATTTGTCTTTGTAGATCCTCAATCAACTCAGCATCTTCGTTGCTGCGACCATGGTGCGGGAATCCCTCTGGATTAGCTCCACGACCACCACATCTACCAGCCATCACAGTGATGAAGCAGCAACTTGAGGGAGGATTTGGGCTGTGGTACCAACTGACGCTGTGTAGAATTGTGATGGATTCTACAAGCGTGTGACACCCACAACTACAAGAGCATTGAAGAGGAAACCTCCAAGGTGAGATAAAAACTATCTCTGATTTTTGTATAATTAATTCAAAACGAAAATTGGTTGTCTCTTGACCTAGAAGCCAAGTCTTTTATAGCTTTAAATTAGTATAGGAATTAGGAAGTTAACAACAAGGCAACTCCGATGATTTGTATCTAAATAAAACAAATAATTTCCTTCCTTGCTGATTTGGCAATGACTCCAGCATGGCAGCTCCTGCATCAAAGAGTTCTATTTATAGGCATGAAAAAAGGTAACCGGGGACAATCCCCGGTTATGGGACTAAACACATACTATAAATGGACATAAAACAACATAATACACGACCCGACTCAACCATGGAACCTTTCGACCAATTTGGATCACCCCGCCAATTGGCGGTCTAAATAGCTTTGATTGAGTCTGTATTTCGGTGGTTCGTTTCGGGCTTGATTTCTTGATGTTTTATGAACCCAATTTGGTTGTTGATGTTTGGGCCCGGATCTAATTGTCAAAATACTCATAATGGTGTGGATTTTCATGATTTCCTCATTAGTCCTTTTGGTTTATATCCGGGTCCTTCTCTTTTGCACCTAAGTCCATAAGTCTTGCAACTTAGTCCTTTTTCTTTGCTTTTATGTTCTTTTAAGTTTCTTCTTCTTAAACTTGTTTATTCCTGAAACTTAAACATAAAACTCATTACGTAGTATTGGTTAGGCTAAAAATAAAGGTTACAAGACACAAATATATGCATGATATGATGTCAATCATGAGGGTAGGGTGGAGTTACTTGAAGTGTTTCTATGAAGGGATTTGTGGCTTTTGTTCAATTTTTGTTTTTAGGAGAGATGGGGTCCGATTTTTTAAGGAATCAGAGATGGAAGATACAACCACGGATGTACATACAGTGGCTGTATTCCTAATTTCATGTAGTGGTTCAAACCATAAAACTCTTTATATAGCACACATCGTAATGTGTTATAATATACCCTATTACCGCTATTGACCTTTACGTGTTCCCTAATAGGCTAGCTTACTAAAATTGATTAGGTTAGTTAAGTCAGCTTTAGTTGGACATTAGGACTTTAGGTCCAAAAATCTCCAGTTTGACTTGTTGTTTAATCGTTTTAAATACCGCAAGTGCACGGCCGCGTTGCAGCGGTGGCAAGTACGGGTCGATCCGCAGGGAGGTGAGTAGCCTCTGGTATTTTCAGAAATCAAATGGCAACAAAAAGGGAGAAGAGTTTCTTATGCTAATCTACGCTACACTAAACTATTAAGAAGAAAAATGCAAAGTAAAGAAACTAACGATTACTTCGAATCCAAACTAAAAGAATGTAAAACTAAGCTGGAATCAAGAAGAGAAAGATTCCTAGGGGTGGAGTGTGTGCACAAATGTAAAATGATGGTGAGGAATGCATTCTATAGGCACAAATGTAGGTAGTGTTTTCATGCATAGGAAGTGTCTAAAGGTTATGACAAAACCTATCAATCCATTCACTAACCTAGTTGATTAACATTCATATACACAAGCTGGTTATTTTAGAACCTAAACAAGCATGGGCGGTGTCTAAGATGTGTGGCAAAACCCATCAAGTGTAGTATTCTACTCTAACAAGCAAGCATACATTCACATTTATCAACACAATCAAAACATAAAGCATTCATATCCATTCTTTAATGCATGTATGAACATCATCTCCACCCCCAAAGGGGGATGGATCTACTCACTACACATTATTCTAACAATTAAACTAAAGAAGAAACGAAACATTCTAACTACTTTAGGCTACAATCAAAGAAATAAAACTAAGCTAAGCATGCATAAAGAAACAACATAAGAACAAAACAATGGAAAATTTATTTTATTAAATGACTCACATCACTAGCAGCATTCTTCTCCACCTTGAGATATTTTGCTCTAAGGCTTACTCCAAGTAGAGAGAATGCCACCAAGCAATGGGTAATTACAATAGAAGGTGAAGAGTTGTATTTAATCTCAAAACCCTGAGGTTGTTGCATGTACACTCCCTCCTTCAATTTACCATTTAGGAAAGCTATTTTCACATCGATCTGGTATAATTCCATATGAAAATGAGCCACTAGAGCCATGACTATTCTCAACAAGTCTTTTGAGGAAACTGGAGAGAAAGCTTCATAGTAGTCGATGCCCTCCCTTTGTGTGAATCCCTTTGCTACAAGTCTGAATTTATATCGCTCATGAAATCCATTGGGATTTCTTTTGGTCTTAAAGACCCATTTACAACTGGTTTCTTTCCGAAAGCTAAGTCAATGAGTTCCCATACCGTGTTGCCATCCATAGAGACTAACTCTTCATTCATCGCTTGCAACCAACTAGCAGAATTCTCATAAATTACAACTTGTGAAAACATCATCTGATCATTGAACCATTGTACCATGTCTTCACAAGCTAGGTACACCACATAGTCAGATGAAATGGCTGACTTCCTTTGCCTATCAGACCTCAGAGTTATTTCTTGTTCTTGATCCCCTTGGACAAGTGAATAAATAACTTGATCTTCTTATGGTTGTTCTAGTGGTTGTTATTGATTTTGTGTAGTTGCCTTTGAAGTATTGTCAGCTAGGAGAATAATTGGCAAATGCACTATAGTCTCTTGATCATGAAAAAAATTGGAATCCTCGATATCATATGTGGAGTAACAATGTTGTCTTGAGAGTCCTAAAAAAGATAATCCTGAAGGAAACTCCCACTTGCATAATCATCCTCTAAGAAGGTTGCTTTGTCAGACTCTACTTTTTTGTCGTTTGAGATGGGTAATAGAATCTATAACCACTAGAAGTCTCAGGATAACCGATGAAGTATCCACTCTTCGCTATTGAATCCAGTGATTTATCATTTGGATTGTAAAGTTTGGCTTCAGCTGGGCATCCCCAAATGTGCATGTAACCAAAAGAGGGTTTTCCACCTATCCATAACTCGTAGGGAGTTTTCTCTACAGATTTGGTAGGAAGTCTATTTAGAATATGGATAGTTTTTTACAAAGCTTCACCTCACAATGAGATTGGTAAAGTCGGGTGACTCATCATGGCATTGACCATTTCCTTAAGCATTTTGTTTTTCCTTTTAGAAACACCATTCATGTTGGGTTTCCTTGGCATTGTGTACTAAGGTACTATACCACATTCATGTAGAAACCTTGTTAATGATCCTGGTCTTTCACCATCTCTGGGTACCTACTGTAGTATTCAACACCTCTATTAGATCTGATTTATTTGATAGGTTTTCTAGGTTTTTCTAATTGTTTCTCTACCTTTAGTTTGAAATCCATAAAAACTGTATTGACTACATATTTATCATGGATGTGGTAAATATACATATACCCTCAACAGTTATCAATAAACGTAACACAATACTTTTGTCCTGTAAAACATGGATTAAAAACTCCACACACATCCGTATGAATCAAATCAAGAGTATCGTTGCATCTTGTGGCATATTTCCTGTATGTGTTGGTTGTTTTTGCCGTTATAGAATCAACACAGGTTTTGAAATCAATGAAATCTAATGATCCCAAAAGACCATCTTTCACTAATCTCTTCAACCTCTTTTGGGATACATGTCCTAACCTTTTTGAAACAACATACTTGAGTTACCGTGTAACCTGCATTTGTTTTAGAAACCAAAGTGACATCATGTTGCAAACCTAAAGACATATTAAGTCTAAATAAACCATCAATAATACTTGTCCCAATGGGTTTAGAATCCTTACTTAAAGACACTCCCGAATTAGTAAACAAAGTATTGTAATTGTCTTTAACTAACTTAGCAACAGATATTATGTTTCTCTGAAACGATGGAATATAAAAACAATCTTTCAAAGTTAAAGTTTATCTAGAATATAAGATAATCTTGTAGTCTCGCACTTCCTCTTGAACACACTTGTTCAATTATTCATTGATTTACCATTCATTCTTATGTATGTGATAAGAGACCTTAAAGAGATCATACTGAATTGGCAATGTATGTAAGATGAAGTGGACTGAAAAGGAATCAGCAATGGTAATTTTCAGGTTGTTTAGCTTTCCAGTGACATCTCGCATGCTCATAAATTATTCCTCATGTTTCCTTTCCCAGTATAGTGCATGGAAGTGAACCTTGGAATCACGACACTTGCCTTTGCCTTGTCAGACCACACAAATTGCTTTTCAATAGTATCAAGATGCATGGTCGTCGAGGTGTCATGTGTCACAGGCCCTTGATATCCCTAGGCACATGAATTGTACTGCAAAGACAATTATTGGGTATTTTAAATATCAAAATTGCAAGTATATGAGGAGCGAGTACGTGTCGTGTCCACGAGGAGCGAGTGTAGATCATGTCAACAAGGAGAGAGTGCGGCTCGTCGTCTACCATACTCGAGTGACGAAATAAAATGAAGAGTGAGTTGGTGTATCTACACTAAATTACGCTAATTAAAACATGTAAATTAAATGCGACTAATCCCATAGGAAGTGGCGAATGCATGCAACAGTGTAGATGCGTGACGCGTGTGTGTACAATTGTGCTCTCATGACATGAAGTAATATGGACATTTATAGTGGCCATTATCCTATAAGTGTGTTTCCACATTGATTAAGATTTATCACCACCATTAAAATATACAAAACACAAATTAAGATAAGGCTAAAGATAACCACATGCTCATGTGTGAATGTTATCTCTTTATCCACTCCAACCTTATGCTCACCTAAGCATTCCCCATAAAGTGAGCCCACTAACCAATGGTAAGAGTGAGAAACCCATCAAAATCACTATGGAAATTATTAAGTATGTGCTAAGCATCAATTAGGACCACTAACACATCAAAGGTAAGAGTGAGAAACCCATCAAAATCACTATGGAAATCATTAGATGCTCCAAGATTAAGATTAAAACACACACGAATTTAACATTCACACTTCACATCATTCTCAACCTCCTAATGGGGATGGATTACTCACTAATGATATCCATAACAAAGAAAAAACAAAAGAAAAACAACACATGAACAAGTAAAGGAAACATAAGAACACAAAGAACATGAAACTAAAACTTGATTAAGAAAGAAAGATTACAAATTGGTGTTTCTCTTCTCCTCCACTACACTACTAAGCAAGAAATAATACCTACTACTAAGAAAGAAATAAAACCTACTCTAATGGGGGAGAAGGAAGACGAAGGGAGAAAGAAATAAAACCTACTCTATGGATATTCCAGAATGCTCTGCCTCAACTACCGACACACTAGACTAATTGGGTGTCAAATGCACATGGATGATCAGCCAATAGCGGATTTGGGCCAGCCATTGGCATATGCTTTGCATCCGATCTGTCCCAAATTTCACCAAAAGCTTTAGTTGACCAAGTCAACACGTGGGGTGCACCCGTAGTTGTTGGTTCGAGCCCTTTTTGTCTTAATTATTGAATTACTCCTCATGTTCATGAGATTATGGACTTTTGCAACCAACAAATTTTCTTTAGGATTAGGTCCCTCTGGGATTTCACCTAGGTCATTCCTAACCTGCAATCCAATCCTTGTGCATTACAAACAAGTACAAAAGGCTTCCAAATCAGTCATTCCTTCTTGCATTTAGGTATGCTTTGCTTTCTTTCTCTTCTTTATTACCTAAACCCTGAAATGTAAGAAACAAATACCCGAGTAGCACAAATATAGGGTAAACCAAACGATATATAGCTTGAATTCATTGTATGATATGCTACTAATCGACAACTCATTGGATCTTTCCAATTTCTCATAAAACACCTTTGCATCCACATTGCTTTCGTTCGTAAGTGCAGCATGAGCTTGCACTCAAATCAAAGGTTGCGATCAAGTAAGCCCAATTGAGACAAAAGTAACTCCTTCCACTGAAGGAAGTTTATACCATGCAACAAAGGCACATGAACCAAACCATTTTCAACTGCAAAATTAAAATTTACTCACATAAATGATTTTATTCTAACATGTAAACCAGATCCACACTTCGTTGACATTAACAGATTGCTTCGTCAGTAATTCTACATTGGTAGAAATAACAACATGCTAGTAGTTAATCAAGGAAACATGAAACCAATCTACGTTACATAAAAGTCTATGCAACATAACTTTGTTGGAAGTATAAATATTACATATTCATTACATAATGACATTCTTGCTTGTCTATATCGAAGAATGGGATTTTCTATGCAAATGCATTCGTAAGGAATGATCTCTATTTGCTTGAATTGAAAAATAAACAAATCTTAAACATCAATAACAAAAGGCTTAAAACTACTCACGTGAATGATACACTCTTGTGACACTATCGTCTTGGTCACATAAATGAAAAACGCATCAAGAAATTGCAAGAAGCTAACCTTCTTGGTCAACTTGATTTTAAATCATTGGAGACATGCGAACCTTGCCTAATGGGCAAAATGACCAAGAGGCCTTTCAAGAAGAAAGGACCGAGAGCGAATGACTTGTTGGATTTGATACATTCCGATGTATGTGGTCCGATGAGTATTAGTGCAAGAGATGGTTTCATGTACTTCATTACGTTCATGGATGACTATAGTCGTTATGGCTATATTTATCTACTGAGAAACAAAAGTGAATCCTTTGACAAGTTCAAGGAATTCAAGAATGAAGTAGAGAACCAACTCAACAAGAAAATCAAGTCTCTACAAACGGATCGTGGAGGTGAGTACTTAAGTACCAAATTTGACTCATTCCTAAAGGAGTGTGGTATTGTACCACAACTCACCCCTCCCGGTACACCTTAGTGGAATGGGGTATCCGAAAGGAGGAATATGACATTACTCGACATGGTTCGATCAATGATGAGTCAATCTGAATTGTCGCTTTACTTTTGGAGTTATGCACTAGAAGCTGCGGCTTACACACTAAATAATGTTCCATCCAAATCCGTAGAGAAAACGCCTCATGAGCTATGGAGTGGTAAAACACCAAAGCTCAATTTTCTCAAGATTTGGGGTCGTGAGGCCTACGTCAAAAGATTGATGTCGACCAAACTTCAACCAAAAGCGGATAAGTGCTTCTTTATAGGTTATCCTTGTGAGACAAGGGGATACTACTTTTGGCATATAACCTCCAATCGAGTGATTGTAGAGAGGGATGCCGTATTTCTAGAAAATGAATTTCAGGAAAGAATAAAAAGTAGTGGGAGTAGAGTTGTGCTTGAGGAAACTCAAGATATTCTACAAGATCGTGATATGAATGGTGACATTCAGGATCATGAAGGACTAACCGAGGTTCCTTTGGTTAGTGGGAGCGTGAGTGAGAGACCCTCGCAAAAATTGTGAGAGAAACTCAATCTTCCTCACCAAGTGTACGTTCAAGAATTGAACACGAACCAATTCCACAAGAAATTGTGGAAGAAGTTTGAGAAACACACGTAGAACCAAAAGAACTTAGAAGGTCAACGAGGGAAAGGAAGAGACCCGATATGTATTTGGTACTTCATGAGATCATGGTACTAGATACTGATGATCCCTCGACCTTTCAAGAAGCAATGGAAAGAAAGGATTCCAAACTATGACTCAAGGCCATGGAATCCGAAATAGAATCCATGTATGATAATCAAGTGTGGAATTTGGTTGACCTTCCACAAGGGAAAAAGGTCATTCAAAATAAATGGGTTTTCTAGAGGAAGATGGACATGGATGGGAACTTGACAACCTACAAAGAAAGGCTTGTAGCAAAAGGTTTCACTCAAGTTCAAGGAATTGACTATGATGAAACTTTTTCACTGGTTGCTATGTTCAAGGAAGAGGCGCTTGGTCTTTAACCGTAGAGCTCTAAAAGATAATGGTTTACATAAATCAAAAGTTATTCACAATCATGGTAGTTAACATGGAACGTTAATTACCGAGATAAGATTGTCGTGTTGGTCATCGATTGTTGTAGCTCTACAAATAATTGACGACACGAGTATATAAAAGAGGAAAATATTACTTTTATATATTGAATAGACCTAACAAATAAAACATTATGGAATTGTATTTCGTGTCATTAATGTTTTTACTGTGTCTTGGATCCTAAGATATGAGACTTATATCTTTTCACTCAAGAAGTGCTTAATTTGATTATTGTCAAAAGCTATCAATGAGTGTAGTGATAAAGACAATAGTTGGTTGAGCACGACTAGTGCTGGAAAACATAGCTAGTCAAACGATTATCATTGCCCCTCTTAATTGAGTGATGATATTAGTGGGCCCCTTGATAAAGCAAAATTATAATGTGCACAATGTAACTTGAGTTAAATAACATAGTTATAAGTAGCTTAAAGAGATCAAGAATTGAATATAATACAAAGATGACACATTTCTACTTTGTATATATTCTTAATATCATGAGGCAAGGGACGGACACAAGTGGTGCACTTACACCGCTAAATGGATCGTGTTTTGGTTCGGGTGGAACAAAGACATCTATGCTAATTGGGTGACTATAATGTGTAGCTAGATACCGCTTATAGTCTGAGATATTAAGTGTTTAATATCACTGCCAATTAGGCTTAGATCCTCCTATAGGTCACACCACAAAACTGGGAAACAAGAGGTTTGATTTTAAGTTCATATAATGTGTCGGGTTTCATATGAAAATGGGACACATGTGGTAAATGAATAAAATCAATGTCATGAGAATTGACATAATTAGAATCATAATAAATTCATATGAGTTGTATATATTATGGGGTGTAATAATTTAATATTACGTAGGATAATATTACAAAAGATGTGAATTTGCTAAAAACCCCAAAAGATCAAATTTTGTTAGAAATAAATCCAAAATTTGACAAAGGCAAAATCGGGGTCAAACACGGTGAACCGTTCAGGGTTCGGTCGACCGAGGGATCTTTGGATCGTTCAACCAAATAGGAAACGGGTAAGCGCAATCGATTGACCGAGATTGTCTAGAGTGCCTGGACAATCGGGTTTGGTTAACCGATTGGAAACGGTCAACCGAGAATTAGTATTCTCGGTACACCGAAGGTGTAACGCCCCCGATCTCGCGGGTACGCACACTGGGAAAGGAGACTAGTGTCGCGATCAGAGACCTCCGCGACGACCGAAGGGTGTTAAAAAAGACAGACCGAATCGACTCGACAAAGTGAAAGAGATCATACACAAATGGACGGACATAAAACATAATAGGAATAATAGAATAATCATAACAATAAGAGTCTTATTACAACACATCGAGTATCAAAAAAAGGAAATACATAGGGAAATATGCGGAAGCAAAGATAACTGGAACTCTGGTCGACGCGTCCCTCGTGTACAGAATCCTCGGAACTCGTCCAGTCTGCCCTGTGGAACCTAGGTACCTGCAAGCACCGCATTTAACAATGCGTGAGTTTTCAATTAAGAAAACCCAGTATGCCCCCGCCTATGGAATAAATGAAAGGTAGCATGAAACTAAATAAGGCAGGCATCAGAAACAGAACAGATCAGAAAGCATCAAATGCAACAGAAGGCTACGACTACACAAGCCGTGCCGGTCGGGCACACCCGAATCGTTCCTCCACAGGAACTAGAACACTAGCCTCGCTGGTCAGAGGCGGTCACTCGTCAGTGACCCACCGCTCGGCACAAAGCGGTGAGCCGGATAAGCGTCCCAATCCACGGAAATAAATCTACATGGTGTCATCGCGAACTTGGGAACACCTACCCTGAGACAGAATGGCAGCGCGCATGCCCAGGACTTATCTTAGGCCTGGCCCCCCATAGGGGTCTTAATCGAGTGGCCTCTGAAGCTAGAGGACCCACCCGTGGCCCGTCGGCCTAGAAAACAGAACATGCCCAGAATTACTTTGTTAAATTATATGCAATGCAAGCTACTTGGGGATCTATAAATCTAAAGTAGCTACAAGGTTCAGGACAAGCTTAAGGAGAGGTATCCGGATCGGAAAATCAACTCCACCACTAGTCAAGTCGTCTACGGATCATGAGAGTGTAAAGTCTGATTTCAGAATTGTCACGCATGACCACCACATAATACTTCATATCAGACATACATCAACATAAACAGAGCAACATAACATGCACCACAGCTGGAGACATCAAAATCTAATGTCACGATATGCACAATCAATTTCAGAACAAGAATGCTATGTAAACTGGAATTTCAGAACATGATCATAGCTTACGAGAACTGGAATTATGTCAATACTAGTACATACAAACATGATAATAAAATGAAGACTGCAGCAACCTACACTACCGTGAACCCCTAATAACCTTACGTAGCATAAACAACAATATTCCAGAATGTGCATGCATTCCTAATGTGGATACGGGCACTAAATTCAGAGGTTATGATGATATGATTCCCAGTTAATTGTATGAGCACATGTCACGAAAACAGAAATTAGGTTAAGTCTATATCCAGCACACTAACATGAACCGTGCAGGACGCATGTTTTATTTTTAGCAAATAACCATGGAGGGCTGCATGGCTGCAATGAATTGATGCATGATTTCAAGGTCTGTGATCATTAATATATAGTTGTATATGTTTATGGGCAGCGTTCCTGAGTATATTTACGAAAGAAATACACCACATACTATCAACAAAACAGTGACCAATCATGAAGCCTACCTAGTTAAAATCCCTAAATGATTTCATGCACATAAGACCTATATTCGGTGAGTCCTCATGAGTGGTAGAAGAATTTAGTCGTTACATATCTTCTGATTGCATAAGACATAATCCATACACCACTTATAATTTTATATAGATAAATTCCGATTCATTCTAAGAACATGAGACCTAGACCTTATGACAAATTCAAGATGACATGCTTTAATATAGCTACTGAATAGAACCTAACATGGCAGCCATGATTCGCAACAATATGTTTGGGTCTCCTTTAAATGAGGACATGAAATCACTCAAGATTATGAAATCAGATTAGTAACACATCTAGGAAACACGTTAACAACATCAATAGATTACATGAAACACTAGATGGGTTAGGTTGGAAAATCACACAACTTTATTGCAGCAATCCTACATGACATGCTCCCTACGGCCCCTCCTCCTTCTTCCCTGATTGGTCCAGCAACCTCCCAAGGAGAAACGTGAGAATGGTGCCACCAGCCGGAAGAGTATCCCAGCCACCCGCTGGAATCTAGGGTTGCACCGCAACCTTCTATTCTTGCAAGGTTCAAAACGTGCCAACCCTAAACATCAAACCCGACCCAGCAGCCTCCCCGACCCACCATGCAACCTAATGACTACGGAGGGAGGCATACCTGAAGAGAGGAGAGGCTGAGCTAAACCGAAGACCGACAAGAACTTCTCCTCCTAGCCGCACGCAAAGAGCATCGCCGGTTTCCTCCTCCAAGCTGCCAGATCTCCAAGGGAAATTTCGGTGGTGATGGTGGAGAAAAAGTTCTAGGGGAGTCGGCTGGGGTGCAATATAAATAAGGGTGCAAGTTGGAAAGGAGAAACAAGGAAAAAAGGCAAGAGATAATTGGCTTTGATGGCAAAATCAGCACTTTCCTTAATGCAATCAAGTCACATGCTAGCAAGATCTTCTCTCTTTAATTTCGGATTTGGTAAGCCAGCCCATCCTCCCATCCGAACTAACACGCCTCATCAACCAAACAATTAAATCCGCACACCAGGTTTTAGGCACCCGATAAACCCGGTTAAGTCTAACGAATACAACCGCGCCCGACGGTTAAATTCGCCCAAAAAGGAAACTTTTACTAAAACAACATAACCTCAAAACAAAGGCAATAAAACACATAAAGGATTAATAAAACCTAAAACAGAGTGGCAGGAGAGCGGGTCTTACAGAAGGTGACCAGGTAATCCGATAACTATGTCCTAGGAGCGATTCTGGTGCGTCAATGGTAGACCGATTGAAAGACGTGGTTCGTCCGAATTCTTCTAGGGAAGTTTTCTCATAAAGAATCGGTTGACCGTCTAGCGCACAGTGCACCGAACACGTGTTATAACCGAATGATTCGGTTGACCGAATAATACTCGGTCTACCGAACAAGAACGATTCTGCCTGAATTATTAAAAGATTAATTAGATCATGGGTGGATTAATTCCAGATTTAATTAAAACATTTTTTGTGGGTAATTATGTGGAATTTAGAGATTAATTTTAAGAGAGAAAAACAAGGGATCATGGCTAAATAATAGCTCTTGATGAGGATGTTTTGGGAGACTATAAAAGGACCCCTACGCCAACTTGTTTTAAACACTAATGCAAAATCGTTCTCTCATTAATCTCTCCCTAATCACCACGAAAATACTCTTAGTAAAATTAAGTTTGGAGATCAGAATCTCAGGAGACATAAAGAGGGGTTATTATCTAGATTCTAAACCTTATTAGAGATTGATTGGCTAGCTCCTTTCTCTCTAATCTTGTTTAGAGTTTGGTGAACACTCGGAGGGAATTCCGTGGGCGACACAACGTGCAACGCGACTCCGGATCATCAAAAGGTTTTAGAGAACCTTTAGGTACGATTATCCTTTGTGATTTATTTTAATAAATGTAGGATTACATGTTATTAGAATAAAACACAAATAGATGTACATAAAATTGGTGAAAATATGAAAACAATCTTGTATGATGTATTAAATTTTTTTAAAATATATACATACATAGGGACACAAAATCCTACATTTACGTGGTCCAATTCCTCGCATGGGGAGGCAATCATCGAAACACGAATTGTTAGAATCCTCATGTCCCATGCGTGGTTGGAGACATTTCGTGATTCCTATTACGTTGTGGGGGACAGAGACATGAGTGACCACTTGATGCTCACTTTGTTTGCGGAGAAGGAGGGACAACGAAGGAAGCGAATGTTTCGGTTTGTAAATTTCTGGGTTGGGCATGAGATGTTCATTGATGTGGTGAGGGAGGCTTGGGCCACGCGGGTGGTAGGCACCCCCATGTATCGTTTGATAGCAAAGTTACATGAGGTAAAAGAGGCGTTAAAGAGATGGAGTGCGGATACCTTCGGGCATGTGGAACACAAAGTGGTTGAAGCTCAGCTCCGACTGGCTGATATCAGAACACAAAGGGAGGAAAATCCATGAGATGAGGAGCTATCACATTGTGAGAGTCTTTGTAAGGAGGCCCTAGACCGTGCTTTGGTTCGGGAGGAGGCTTTATTGAGACAGAAATCAAGGGTTCGATGGCTGCAAGAGGGTGATCGAAATTCCAGATTTTTCCATGCTTCCCTTAGGGTGAGGAGAGCCACCAATAATGTGAGGAGAGTGAGTGAGGAAGGGGTGGTTATTGATGTAAGATTTTGTGTACCTATGTATGTATATATTTTAATTTTTTTAATACAACATACAAGATTGATTTTCATATTTTCAATAATTTTACGTACATAGTTTTGTGATTATTCTAATAACATGCAATCCTACATTTATTAAAATAAATCACAAAGGTTGAATCATACCTAAAGGTTCTCGAAAACCTTCTTGAATATTCGGAGTCACGTTGCCCGTTGAATCGTCCACGGATTTGCCTCCGAGTGTTCACCAAACTCTAAACAAGATTAGAGAGAAAGGAGCTAGCCAATGAATCTTTAACGAGGTTTAGAATCTAACTAATAACCCCTCTTTAAGATCCTGAGATTCTTATCTCTAAAACTTAAATTTACTAAGAGATTTTCGTGGTGATAAGGGAGAGATTAATGAGAGAAAGAATTTTTGCATAAGTCTTAAACAAGTAGGACTAGGAATCCTTTTATAGTCTCCCAAAACATCCTTATAAAGAACTATTATTTAGCCATGATCTCTTGCTTATTCTCTCCTAAAATTAATCTCTAATTTCCACCTAAGCACCAACAAAAAACGTTTTAATTAAATCTGGAATTAATCCACCCATGGTCTAATTAATCTCTTAATAATTCAGGCAGAATCGTTCTTGTTCGGTAGACCGAGAATTTTTCGGTCAACCGAACCATTCGGTTATAACACGTGTTCGGTGCACCGTAAGCTAGACGGTCGACTGAATCCTTGTGAGAAAAATTCCTTGGAAGAATTCGGACGAACCACGTCTTTTACTTGATCTACCGTTGACGAACCAGAATCGCTCCTGGGACATTGTCATCGGATGATCGTGCCACCTTCGGTCTACCGAAATTACCTCTTCTCGGATGACCATTTCCAATCCGTTAACCGAACCCGATTCTCCAGGCAGTCTAGACAATCTCGGTCAATCAATTGTGTTTACCCATTCCCTATTCGGTTAACCGATCCGACGATACCTCGGTCGACCGAACCCCGAACGGTTCACTGTGTTTGACCCCGATTTTGCCTTTGTCAAATTTTGGATTTATTTCCAACAAAATTTGATCTTTTGGGGTTTTTTAGCAAATTCACATCCTATATATATTATCATATGTAATATTAAATTACACCCCATAATATATACCTCATATGAATTTATTATGATTCTAATTATGTCAATTCTCATGACACATTGATTTTAATTAATTCACCACATGTGCCCCATTTTCATATGAAACTCGACACATCATATGAACTTAAAATCAAGCCTCTTGTTTCCCAGTTTTGTGGTGTGACCTATAGGAGGATCTAAGCCAAATTGGCAGTGATATTAAATACTTAATATCTCAAACTATAAGCGGTATCTAGCTACACATTATAGTTACCCAATTAGCATAGATGTCTTTGTTCCACCCGAACCAAAACACGATCCATTTAGTGATGTAAGTGCACCACTTGTGTCCGTCCCTTGCCTCATGATATTAAGAATCTATACAAAGTAGAAATGTGTCATCTTTGTATTATATTCATTTCTTGATCTCTATAAGCTAATTATAACTATGTAACTTAACTCAAGTTACATTGTGCACATTATAATTTTGCTTTATCAAGGGGCCCACTAATATCATCACTCAATTAAGAGGGGCAATGATAATCGTTTGACTAGCTATCTTTTCCAGCACAAGTCATGCTCAACCAACTATTGCCTTTATCACTATACTCATTAATAGCTTTTGACAATAATCAAATTAAGCACTTCTAGAGTGAAAAGATATAAGTCTCATATCTTAGGATCCAAGACAGTAAAAACATTAATCACACGAAATATAATTCCATAATGTTTTACTTGTTAGGTCTATTCAATATATAAAAGTAATTTTTTCCTCTTTTATATACTCGTGTTGTCAATTATTTTTAGAGCTACAACAATCGATGACCAACACGACAATCTTATCTCGGTAATTAATGTTCCATGTTGATTACCATGATTGTGAATAACTTTTGATTTTATGTAAACCATTATCTTTTCGAGCTCTACGGTTAAGGACCAAGCGTCTCTTCCGTAACACTTCCAAAACACGAATACCATAATCAAGGAACAAAATGTTTGGAAATTCAATTCATAATAATTGACATATATAAGTAAAACTTTTAGAACACATTCCTTTCAACTGAGGATGAAGAGGCTATCCGAGAGGCCTTTTGGAGGCGGTTTTCTAACTTGTTTTCTACTGATTTTTAGGTTCAGCCTATTAATCCGACGTTGTCCCTTGCTATAGTTGGGGAGGACGAGGCGAGAGATATTATTCGACCACTAGATATGAAGGAGTTAGAGGAAGTTGTTAAACACTAAAATGTAGACAAGGCACCGGGCCCAGATGGCTTCAATGCAAAATTCTTCAAAGTCACGTGGGAATGTGTGAAGGGAGACCTTTTCAAAGCTGTGGAATCATTCATGAAGAGTGGGAAACTACTGAAGCAAGTAAATTATAACTCCATTACATTAATCCCGAAGAAGACGACGACGACCGTCAATGATGACTATCGACCCATCTCCCTTTGCAATATGGTCTACCGGTTCATTTCAAAGATTTTGGCCAATCGTTTAAAGTTACTCTTTCCAAAATTGGTGGGGGAAACGCAAAGCGCATTCGTGCATGGCAGGAGAATCAGTGACAACATCTTGCTAGCTCACGAGATATGCCACAATATGCATTGATTGACATCATTTCATGCTTATATTTGTATCTTATATCCATTATCTTTCACCTAAACAATGCTATGTAACGAGTTTTATGTTTGAATTTCAGAAATAAATAATTTTGAAGAGATGAAGCATAAAAGGACCTAAAAGCTGGGAAGAAGGACTGAATTGTGAGATCTGGGGACTGAGATGCAAGGGAGAAGGAACTGAACGTAAGACCAAAGGACAAAAGAGAAAACAGAAAACTCCACACCATCTTGGGAAGTATTTTGGCAATTAGATTCGGGTTGGAGCTCCAATAAACAAAGTAGATGCATCAAAGACCGACAAACGAATCCAGAAAAGCCCAGAATGAAATTTAGCCGGATCCAAATCTTATGGACCGCTAATTGGCGGTCTGGATCCTTCTAAATCCGCTCAAATTTCTCTAGCACATGTATTAGAGGATGTTTAGGCTATTTTTGGTATTTGTTTAGTCCCACATCGGGGGATTGTCCCAGATTGCCTTTTTCTTTGGCTATAAATAGAACTCTTCACCTTCTGTTGTAATCACTCCATATTTTGAGTGGCTATTGTTCCTTCTAGAAGTGAGGCCTTGAAGCACACACTAAAGTAGGAGGATGCTACTTGGATTTTGAGTCACTTTAATAAAAGTTTCTTTATTATGTTGTTTATTTCCTATTTCTTCCTTTACTTTGTTTAATTTCATTAGTTTTAGTAGCTTAGTTAATATGCTTTCCTTGCTTAGTTTAATAATTAGTCTAATGTGTAGTGAGTAGTTACATCCCCTTTGGGGGTGGAGTAGATGTACATACATGCAAATGAGAATGGAATGAATGCTTTATTTCCAATGTGTTGATAAAACATGAATGTATGCTTGCTTGTTTAGGATAGAATTTATAACTTGATGAGTTTTGCCAAAATGATTAGACACCTCTTATGCTTGTTTAGGTTCTGAAATAAACAACTTGTATATGTAAATGTTAATCAACTAGGTTGGTGAATATATTGATAGGTTTTGCCATAACATTTAGACACTTCCTATGCATGATAACACCACCTTCATTTGTGCTTAAAGAATGCGTTCAACACCCACCTCTTTGCATGTGTGCACTCACTCCACCCCTTAGGGGTCTTCCATTTCTGAATTCCAGCACTCTTCTTTCGTTCTTAGTTAAGTTTTAGTTAATCATTTGTTGCTTTCTTTCGCATTTCATACTTTGTAGTGTAGTGTAGCGTAGCATAATCAACTCTCTTCTCCATTTTTTCGCCACTTGATTTCTAATAAACAAGAGGCTACTCACCTCCCTGAGGACGACCCGTATTTTCCACCGCTTCCACGCGGCGGTGCACTTGCGGTTTAATTAAAACGTTCAACAAGTTTTTGTCGCCGTCCAGACTCTTGTTTGGACGATTCGAGTAGATTTACTTTGTGTTTTGTAGTTCTTCTTTGTTTTAGGAGACTTGGAGTGGCCAGGAGAAGTAGTAGGAAGTTGGAGGCCAACCTGGGCACTTTGAACCGCCAATCAGCGGTCTGGTGAGCTCTGTTTACCTTCTAATTTCTTTGGGTTGTTACCATAATTCATTTAGTGATCTGGGACTTGATTTTGCATGTTTTGACTTACAGTTTTTTCCCAGATAAATAATCACACTTCCTTTAAGCAACTTGGACCCTAAAACCCAAAGCAAAAGATTAGGCATTCTTTTTGTTTAGCTCATGCATCATGTATGTGACTTAGGCATGTAGATTGTTTTTTTATCTTAGCTTTATTTTCAGTTACTGAGAGCTGGCGTGAGGTACGCACCTTCTACTCTCATTCATGCATTTCCTATGAACATGCATTAGTTAGTAGGAAGTGCATTGAAACAAATGTGAGTTGAGCATTTGTTTGGAGAGTTGATTGTTAGATTAAGACTCCAAACCGCTACTAAGGAGGGGCTGTCCCATAAACAATAAGGTGGGGGATTTCATCACCCTTTTGCTTCGCCCCACAAACCACACTAATCAAGAGCCTAATTTTAAAATCAAGTAGACTTTGGCCCTAAGGATTTCAGGCGCATTAGGAGAGAGATCCGGTCCCGAACGTCATGACCTGATCGGCGTTGCCCACTTTGTCGATTGTAGGAGAGACGAGATCTCCAGATTTTGACTCACTTGCTGGGATTTGTGGTCCTCTTCGTAGGGAGGTAAGGCATGTTGAGGCCGTGTGACCTCGCAGTTAGGCGTCGTCTAGCTGTAAGGACTTATAGCGACCTTAGGATTGGTTGAGTCTTGTTTGCTTGTGTGCTTCTACCTGTACCCATCCACCGTAGCATAAGGACATCGTCCCTTCTCTATTGAGTCATTCTTTCTCTGCTGTGTCCCCCCGTCTTCTCTTCTACGCACATTCTTTATTAAAAAATGTTTTGGTGTGTGTGCACCTTTGTGCATGCTTTCGTGGACACGAGACGAGAGGGGTCGTTTGACGAGGAGCGTTGTCAATCCGGCTTCGGTAGTCGATTTCTCGACGCCTTCCTTCTCTAATGTCGCACACAGTCCGTGTTCAATGGCTGCTAATTTTCGTGAGGAGGAGCAGTTGCTGGACCCACCTGTTCCACCTGTGCTTCCAGTTGTCGCTCCCATACCTCTACGTGATCAATGCTACCTGAGCCGTACCGCTCTAGCCTCATGCATCGTATTGCCAGAGGCAAATGGGAGCCATTTTGAGGTTAAGACTCAGTTTATTTCCATGCTCCCTCACTTCACTAGAAAAGGTGACCCCTATATCTTTCTCAGGGAATTTGAGGAGGTCTGTGCTATGTTCAAGCCGCAACAACTTAGCACAAACTCCATCCATATTAGGCTTGTCCCCTTTGCACTGAAGGATGATGCGAAGAAGTGGTTGTACAACAACCAGGCGAATGCCTTTTGGACTTGCGATGAGTTTCAATCTGCATTCCGCAAGAAATACTTTCAAAAACATCGGACTCAAAAATTGAGGAACGAAATCAATTCGTTCTATAAACATGAGAACGAATCATTCCATGCATACTTAGAGAGGTTCAAGGAGCTGCTATCCTCATGCACTCACCATGGCATCGAGTTGTTGCGCCTGTGTCAGATTGTTTACGAGGGTCTTCACATCCCGTCCCGAACGCTCCTTGCGTCCATGTGTCAAGGAGAGTTCTTAGGAAAGGATGAAAGGGAGGCATGGGCTTTCCTAGAAGACTTTGCTGAGAAGACCATGCAATGGGAGAGTGTAAGGGAACCACCTGCTTCATCTAGCATAGGAGCGAGGATCGCAAATGCAAACTCGACTAGATCGGGTGTCGTATTTGCCGTCGATACCACTACGGCCACCGAGGCACGCATGGCGGCCTTAATGCGACGTATGGATTCGATTGAGCTCCAAAACCAACAAAGTGCACCTCACATGTCCACATCTAGTCGAGTTCCCTGTCATTCATGCGGTAGGATAGGTCATGTAGAAAGTGAGTGTGCGTCCATTCCTCCTGAGATGGAACATGTCAACGTCATCTATGACATAGCTAGGAATGACCCATACTCATCATCTTAAAATCCTGGATGGAGGAACGACCCCAATTTTTCATGGAACCAAAATAATGCCCCGGGTGGTCCTTCAAATCCTCTCGACCATCTAACCAATCATACCAACCTCCCATGCATGCACAATCTTATCAGCCACCCCCAGCACCAACACCAATCGATCGGGTTTCCCAAATTCCAATAATATGGAAACTCGATTCAATACGCTTGAGACCTTCACTCGTGGACTTGAAAACTCAATGAATTTTTTTATGTCAACCACAAGTCAAGTTCTCACTTCAAATTACCAGACCATCAAATCTCTAGAGCTTCAGATGGGCCAATTGGCTCAGTCTGTACATGAAACAGAGAGAGGGTCTTTGCCTGAGGCTAACCCCCGCTTGTACCAGCAACAACACATGCAAAATGAGAATATGGTACTTTGGGGGAGGCAAGTGAACCATGTGGAGGAACCTGTTCACCATGTCAATTCCATTGTGACCTTAAGGAATGGAAAGCAGGTTGACAATCACATTTCCTTGCCACACCCACCACCATCTATGCAGCCCCTTAGTGGGAATGGTGGTGAAGAAGAGGCTGAGGGTGAGGGTAATACACCAACGCCTCCTTCTCAGGCACTGCAGAAAACCTACATGCGAAAAGCTTCTTATCCAAGTAGGTTAACCAAAAAGCAGAGTGACACAATGGACAAGATATTAGAGGTGTTTAAGCAAGTTAAGGTTAACATCCCCTTGTTGGATGTCATCCAACAAATACCTCAATATGCCAAAGTGTGGAAGGATCTCTGCACAACCATGAGGAAGACCAATGTACCTAAGAAAGCATTCTTGGCTGCAAATGTAAGCTCACTTTTGTCCAATCCCACCTACACAAAATACAAGGACCCTGGGTGTCCTACTATTCAGTGTACGATAGGGGACACTAGCATGAGTAATGTTTTGCTTGATTTAGGATCAGCGGTCAACCTCCTCCCATTTTATGTTTATCAATAGTTAAATTTGGGAGAATTGAAACCAACTAAGAACACCCTCCAATTGGCGGATAGATCCATTCGTATTCCAAAGGGGATTATTGAGGACGTGCTTATCAAAGTTGGAGATTTTATATTTCCAGTCGATTTTGTTGTCCTTGATACCAATCCTGTTGCGAACACCCACTCTCAAATACCTTTGATTTTGGGTAGACCATTTCTGGCAACCTCCAATGCCTAGATTAATTGTAGAAATGGTCTCATGAAGCTCTCATTCGGTAACATGAGTGCCGAGTTTCATGTCTTCAACTTTGGTAGGAAACAGGAGCCCATGGATCAACCTTTTAATCTAAATCTCATCTGGCAATTGGAGAAAGCACCACAAAATCAACGAACACCCCTAACACCAATGCAACCCATTGAGAATGCTTGTAGGCCAGCGAAAACTCATTGCCTGTCTTTGCAATGCAATAGTGTGAGCTGGCATCAAACATAAATGTCCAAAAGGAGTGCTCGTTGCATGATTCAGTTGAGAGTACTAGTGAGAGTGAGACACCTCATCATATGCCTATACCAGAAGGTGTCTCTACCTCATGTCCCTTGGCCATTGAGCCATTTGAGCTTGATATTGACTCCAACAAGGACCCACCTATGACTGAGCTTATGCTTGATGATCTAAATGATGGTGGGAGGTCCTTGTTGGATGACTTGGGAAGAAGCCCATTCTTAGTGATGCAGGTCTGCTGCATCCATCGAATGAGCTTGAGGAACTCATTCCGATGCACCCACCTATTGGTTGGAGGGTTTTGTTCGATGAGCAACTAAACCCTAGTGAGGCAACACAACATAACTAATTCATGTTGCCTACACCAACCAATATCATGAGGGGTTCGAGCCTTTCAGCTTTGAACTTTCACCTCTCATGACACCTCAGAGTACCGGTGAAGTTTGCCAATCTCGGCAAGTCTCTGGTCCTCATGACTTGATGTTCTCATTTGATGTTCCATGACCAAATGATTATGAGAATATCGTTGTTACTGTATATATCATGTTAAAAAAAGGAAAAAAGTGAGTAATAAAAGACTCCATGAGTGGGCATTGATTGTTGTGGGCCCCAACCCTTGTGTACTTGGGCCCCATTTCTTCACGTATTTGTCTCCCTTCTTTAGTATCTCACAGGTTTTGAGGGAATTAGGGTTTGTATCCATCAACATGACCATGAACTTCCCTTTGTACTTCATGTTGGTGAGATCTATTCTTTTTCATGCATAAATCCATGTAGTATTTTGTTCACATTCATTGAGGACAATGCATGAAGTAGGTGTGGGGGGTGCTTTACGTGTGTACATAGTCGAGTCGTTTCTTTTGATTTTTGTTTTCTTTTGTGTGCATTGTTAGGGTCATGTTAGTGTGCCGCATTTAACATTGATATATCTGCTTGCCATGATCCTTGGGTGACTTGTCTTCTTTTGCTTGCCTAGTGCTTTATAGTTTTCACATTTCTTTAAAAATCTTCATGTTCTTGCGAAAGAAAATGTTTTGTGGGTTTTTGCGTGTGTTTAGCAGTGCAAAACCGTTGAGAGGCAAAGTAAAAGGAAAGCTCTCAAAAGTGTCTTGAACTTGATGCATTAGGATATCTAGTTTACTGGCTTTAGGTCTTATCGGGTCGTTAGGATGCACCCCGGTTTTCCCTTGGGGGGCGTGTAATCATAGGGTTTCAGCACTCAAATATTTAAAGAAGTCCACCCTGAACCTAGTGAGTCAAATAATTCGTGTCTGTTAGTATAAGGAAGTTTGTCGTTGTCAATGGCCCTTAATGTCTTTTTGTGAAACTTAAGTGTAGGGGTTTTGGTTCCCATGTAGATAAATAAATAAGTGGTGTCTTTTCTTCTCGCACGGCTCCTATCCCTCGGGAAAGTAGGTCGGAGGGGCTTTGTGCCTGGTTCTTTCGAGTCATCTGACTTGGGATGCACCGACCGAACTCTCGTTACATGGGTGGTAGGGATTGCCCTATGTGGAGATTTTGGGGAAGGTGTGATAGTGTAAGTCCTCATAGGCAATGATCCACGAAACCCGATCCTAGGAGAATCAAACACCAACCAATAAAATGTTCCAAAGAAAAAGAAAAAAAATATGAAAAAAATACAAAAAAAAGTCAAATAAGAACCTTAATGGACTTTACGAATTGTATCACATTCAGAAGTTAAGGTTGCCCATGTCTTTCACTTAAGTACTTGACTAACTTTCACGAATAATTCATTAGGCTAGGTGTGTGGACCGATTACATATATAGAGTCGACCCGTAGTATTACCGCATCCCATGATCGACAAAATAAGTCCAACGAGTCGTGTAGCTAGATTGATTAATGCATCTTTGTTCAGATTTTGTGGGTGTATCCGCTGAAAACCCTCAGGAGACAATACTACTCCTTGGCGACAAAGAGGTTTAATGGCTTGTTGCACGTGCTAAGTGCAACCGTGATTCCTACGAAAGTGAGTTAGGATTTCTTGTTTTTTTTTCGTATGCCTTTTCCTTTCTTTGTTTTGCTCGGGACTAGCAAAAGTTAGGTGTGGGGGTATTTGATTGACATTATTTCATGCTTATATTTGTATCTTATATCCATTATCTTTCATCTAAACAATGCTATGTTACGAGTTTTATGTTTGAATTTCAGAAATAAATAGGTTTGAAGAGATGAAGAATAAAAGGACCCAAAAGCTGGGAAAAAGGACTGAATTGTGAGATCTGGGGACTGAGATGCAAGTGAGAAGGACCTGAACGTAAGACCAAAGGACCAAAGAGTAAAACAGAAAACTCCACACCATCTTGGGGAGTATTTTGGCAATTAGATTCGGGTCGGAGCTCCAATAAACAAAGTAGATGCATCAAAGACCGACAAACGAATCTAGAAAAGCCCATAATGAAATTTAGCCGGATCCAAATCTTATCCACCGCCAATTGGCAGTCTCGGACCGCTATATCGCGGTCTGGATCTTTCTAAATCCGCTCAAATTTCTCCAGCACATGTATTACAGGATGTTTAGGCTATTTTTGGTATTTGTTTAGTCCCACATCGGGGGATTGTCCCGGAATGCCTTTTTCTTTGGCTATAAATAGAACTTTTCACCTTCTATTGTAATCATTCCATATTTTGAGTGGCTATTCTTCCTACTAGAAGTGAGCCTTGAAGCACACACTAAAGTAGGAGGATGCTACTTGGAATGAGAGTCACTTTAATAAAAGTTTCTTTATTATGTTGTTTGTTTCATATTTCTTGCTTTACTTTATTTAATTTAATTTCATTACTCTTAGTAGGTTAGTTAATATGCTTTCCTTGCTTTGTTTAATAATTAGTCTAATGTGTAGTGAGTAGTTTCATCCCCTTTGGGGGGTGGAGTATATGTACATACATGCAAATGAGAATGGAATGAATGCTTTATTTCCAATGTGTCGATAAGACATGAATGTATGCTTTCTTGTTTAGGATAGAATTTATAACTTGACGAGTGTTGCCAAAATGATTAGACACCTCTCATGCTTGTTTAGGTTCTGAAATAAACAACTTGTATATGTAAATGTTAATCAACTAGGTTGGTGAATAGATTGATAGGTCTTGCCATAACATTTAGACACTTCCTATTCATGATAACACCACCTTCATTTGTGCTTAAAGAATGCGTTCAACACCCACCTCTTTGCATGTGTGCACTCACTCCACCCCTTAGGGGTTTTCCGTTTCTGAATTCCAGCACTCTTCATTCGTTCTTAGTTACGTTTTAGTTAATCATTTGATGCTTCCTTTCTCATTTCATACTTTGTAGTGTAGTGTAGCGTAGCGTAGCATAATCAACTCTCTTCTCCATTTTTTCGCCACTTGATTTCTGATAAACAAGAGGCTGCTCACCTCCCTGAGGATGACCCATATTTGCCACCGCTTCAACGCGGCCGTGCACTTGCGGTTTAATTAAAACGTCAACATGCATCTAGGAGGATGACGTGGAAGGATGTGTTTGCAGCTAGACCTCAGGAAAGCTTATGACTCTATTTCTTGGAGTTTCTTGGAGGAAGTACTCAAGAGGGTCGGCCTACCCAACCATTGGTGTAAACTCATGATGGCTTGCGTCCGAGCATCCTTTGTCATTAAGGTGAATGGCGAGAACTCTACACAGTTTGCTGCCACGAATAGACTGAGACAAGGGGATCTGTTGGCTCCCTATCTTTTTGTCCTTTGTATGGAGGTTTTGAGTGCCATGTTCAGAAGGGAGGTTGAGAGGGGATCTCTCGAACCAGCTAGGTGTGGGGATTTACAGATCTCCCACCTCCTTTTCGCATATGATGCGATGGTCTTTGCTGCTGCTACAAAAGCCAATGCTCAGGTGATAAAGCATATCCTTACTGAATTCTCAACAAACTCCGGCCTGAAGTTTAAAGTAGAAAAGAGTCAAGTTTTCATGGGAGGAGGAGCCACTGAGGGCACATCGATTTGCTCACATCTAGGTATGGAGGGAGCTGATTTTCCTGTTACATACTTAGGCCTCCCTCTCTTCTCCGCAAGGCTGGGGAGGCATCATTGCATGGGTATGGTCAGTAAGGTGCAACAACGGCTCAGCACATGGAAGAGAAACTTTCTTTCGATGGCGGGTCGTATGGAGTTAGTCAAGAGCGTACTCGTGTCTATGAGCATTTATTGGACATCAGCGTTTCTTATCCCGAGGAAAGTCTCAAAGGAGGTGGAGACCATTATGATTCACTTCATTTGGGGAGGCTCTACGAAGTGGGTGGTGGTAGCTTGGAAGGACATTTGCAAACCGAAAAAGGAGGGAGGTTTGGGCGTGAGGAGACTAAAGGACTGGAATGATGCGGGGCTGGTTTGGCTCCTTTGGTTGATTATCACGGATGGTGGATCGCTGTGGGTTTAGTGTATACGAAGGAAAACCTTACGGAACCGTAACATCTGGTTAGCTAGGCCACTGGTTGGGTGCTTATGGGCGTGGCTAGGCATTCTAAGTGTCCGCGAAGTGGCAAAGAATAGAATCCAATACCAAGTGGGAGACGGGACATCAATTCAGTTTTTTACCGACCCTTGGTGTGGACAGCCCTTACTCTCCTCGCCCGGGGGAGAACGTCTCCAGTACAACATGGGGATGCCTAGGGATACTATGGTCTCTTGGTTCATTCATGAAGTGGTTTGGACTCTCCCTGAGCCAAGGTCCCTAGAGATGGTAGTATTATGGCCAAGGATATTGCAAACTCCAATTCATGAGGGCCCAGATATGCCTATTAGAGCTGGAGCAAGAAGTGAAACATTTTCAGCAAGGGAAGCTTGGGGTTGGGTGGTACCTCGAGGAAGGAAGGTGGGCTGGACTGAGGTGGTTTGGCACAAGTATCACATACCTAAGCATGCTATCACATTTTGGAGAGCCATGAGAGGATGGCTGATCACAAAAGCGCTTATGCGAGCTAGGGGAGCAATCCATGACCATCGTTGTGTATTGTGTTAGGAAAGAGATGAAGATATGACACACCTTTTCTGGGAATGCCGCTTCACACGTCAAGTATGGGTACAAATGTTGAGAATACTAAGGCTGGACACTAGTGCAGGCCTCATCCTTGGTGCGGAAGTGGAGAGGCTCCAATAGATGCGAGGGTCAAAGCTACAGCAAGCCACCACAAGACTTGCTCTTGCTGCAACCATATATGAGTGTTGGCAAGAACAAAATAGGCGGATATTCGAAAAAGAGAAGTGCCAACCTGAGGATGTGAGCACGTTTATAGAGGATGCGGTGCGGCTGATGGGCACGAAGATTAGGGAGCTTCGAGATGACGCTGAGGCTTTACGAATGTATGAGAGTAATTGGGTATAGCTGAAACACCATAAAGGTGGAGAGTTTTTTTGTATGTTGTTTAATGTAGATTCTAGTTATGCACTGAGTATGACTCGAGGGCTGTAATAGAAAATTTTGATAGGCTGTAAATGTTTACACACATCAATATATTAGAGGCAATGCCTCACTTTTGCTTTGCAAAAAAAAAGAATGGCCACCAAGAGATGAGTGTATTACAAAGGAGGAGGAAGAGTTCTATTTATAGCCATGAAAAAGGTAACCGCGGACAATCTCCCGGTATGGAACTAAAATGCATACCATAAATGAACTAAATACACACTAATACAACGCCTAGCTGAACATTATCGGAAATGGAGAAGATCTGAGTGCCAATTAGCGGTCAGGAACCGCCAATTGGCAGTCTGGATTGGCTTGATTAGGTCATGCTTTGGTGGAAACTTTTGTGGATTGATTTCTTCATGTTTTGTGCACCAGAGTTTGTTGTTGCAGCTTAGGCCCGGATCTAATTGCGAAAATATCGTCATGATGGTGTGGAGTTTCTTGATTTGCTTATTGGCCATTTTGGTTTACATCCAGGTCCTTCCCTCTTGCATATCAGCCCATAAGTCTCACAATTCAATCATTTTTCTTGTGTTCATGTCATTTTTATGTCTCTTCTTCTGAAACCTGTTTATTCATGAAACTTAAACATAAAATTCGTTACGTAGCATTGTTTAGGTTCAAAATAGATGAAATAAGACACGAATATATGCATGATATGATGTCAATCACAAAACCACAACAAAATATTCATGAGTTTTCAAAAATATGCTAAAGGGTCATGCATGAAATCCTAAGTGTGACACATGCAAATGACAAGAGACAACGACTCTACATAGCCGCATCATCGGGCTTCGTTCGACATGATTCCTCTACATAGGAACCGACCACCAGTCGTACTAGTTCAATCCACATGCGGGTCACCCGGAAGTGTGACCCACCGCTTTGCACAAAGTGGTCTTCTGGATTGACACCCCAACTCGTGGAAATAACCAACATGATACCATCGGAAGTTGGGTTTGCCCGTCCTATAGATAATAACAATGTGCACATCTAGGTCTTATCTCATGCTTGGCCTCTCTACTTAGAAGTCTTTCAATTAGGTTTGTCGACCCCTCAATAAAGTGCCCACATTCCATTATATTAATAATTCGCACTTGCACAATTTAATGCAATGTATACAAATACAAGATACGCGAAATCAAATCTATATATACATTAATTCTCCAGTGAGCCCAATGCTTAATCTAAAAATTTTAAGCTCCTACAATATCCACCATTCATCTTAAATTGTAAAGTGGATTAAGGCTATGGAGGTTATGCTAATAAAACGATCTAATGGTGGATATTAACTGTAGATTAACTATAATTAAATCTGATGGTGAGATTGTAAGGGGCTTTGATTGATCGTTTTATATTTCTACCGCAAGTGCACGGCCGCGTTGAAGCGGTGGCAAATACGGGTCGTCCACTGGGAGGTGTGTCGACACTTGGTTCGTGCGAAGGCAAGGGGTAAAGAAAGGAGAAAAGGATTGGTTACACTAAACTACACTACAATGCTAAACTAGAATGCAAAAGGAAATGAAGATAAGCAATAAAACTAAACCCCAAAGGGGGTAGAGAACTGATGTGAACATAAAGATGTGTGTGTGTGTGTGTGTTCAATTAAGCTCCTCACAACATGTAGTGCATGAAATCATAAAACTACATCCAATCTTGCCTCTACATGAATTAAGATAAGACTACATCATTAAAACATACAAGACAATGATTGGAATGAAGCTACATGAACTCAAGTATAAAGACTAGACCCTACTATGCCTCCACATGAATTAAGATGACTACATCATTAAAACATACAAGACATTAGCTAAGGAAAAGGCAACAAGAGTACATACACTACAAATTGTGTTTCCAACATTAACTTCATCCATATCCTAACCTTATCATTCCCCACAAAATAGGTCCACTAATCAAAGCATAAGCTAAGCTTCATTCAAGAGCATTAGCATATCAAAGATAAGAGTGGAGACCCATTAGATGGTTATGGAAATCATATAAAGCTCAAGGGATAAAAATAACACACACTTATTACACTACATTATTATATCACATATTTCTCCACCCCCCAAATGGGGATGGAACTACTCACTACTCATTACACTAACTAAATTAGCAAAGGAAAGCATAATACTGAAATGAAATTTATACTACTCAAGCAAGAAATATTAAAGAAGCATAAAACTAAACAAACAAACAAGCATGCATATGAAAGGAAATTAAACTAAGAGAGAAACAACATCATTAAAAGAAAACTTCTATTATTAACTCACTCAATTACAAGTAGCTCTTCCTCCACTAGAGTTTTGCTTCAAGGCTTCACTCTTAGTAGGGAAGATGGCCACCAAGAGAGAGATGGATACAATGGGAGGTGAAGAGTTCTATTTATAAGCATGGAAAAAGCTAATCAGGGACAATCCCCCGATGTGGGACTAAACCAATACCAAAAATAGCCTAAACGAACACTAATACAAGTCCAGGAGAAGTTGGGGCGGATCTTGCATGATCCAGACCGCCAATTGGCGGTTCCAGACCGCCAATTGGCGGCCTATAAAGCCCAGATCCGTCTGGGTCTTCTGGTGGGCTTGCCATGGTGTGTTTCTTGGTCTTGGATGCATCTAGCTGGTTTAGTGGAGCTCCGACCCGAATCGAATTGACAAAATACTCCTCATGATGGTGTGGAGTTTCCTGTTTTGCTCTTAGGTCCTTCTGTCTTACGATCAGGTCCTTCCCCCTTGCATCTTGGTCCCCAGGTCTCACAATTAGGTCCTTTTTCCTGCTTTTGGGTCCTTTCATGGCTCTTCTCTTCAAACCTCTTTATTTCTGAAAACTAAACATAAAACTCGTCACGTAGCATTGCTTAGGTGTAAGATAATGGATATAAGGTACAAATATAAGCATGAAATGATGTCAATCAAATACCCCCACACCTAAGTTTTTGCTAGTCTCGAGCAAAACAAAGAAAGGAAAAAGCATACGAAAAAACAAGAAGTCCTAACTCACTTTCGTAGGAATCACGGTTGCACTTAGCATGTGTAACAAGCCGTTAAACCTCCTTGTTGCCAAGGAGGAGGAGTGGTGTCTCCTGAGGGTTTTCAGCGGATATACCCACAAAATCCGAACAAGATGCATTAATCAATCTAGCTACACGACTCATTGGACTTATTTTGTCGATCATGGAATGCGGTAATACTACGGGTCGACTCTATATATGTAATCAGTCCACACACCTAGCCTAATGAGTTATTCGTGAGAGTTAACTAAGGAATTAAGTGAAAGACATGGGCAACCTTAACTTCTTAATATGATACAACGTGTAAAGTCCATTTTGGTTCTTATTTGACTCTTCTTTTCTTCTCTTTTTTTTCCTTTTTTTTTCTTTTTCTTTGGAGCATTTATTGGTTGGTGCTTGATTCTCCCAGGGTCAGGTTTCATGCATTATTGCCTATGAGGACTTACACTATCACGTACACCTTCCCCCAAATCTCCACATAGGGCGATCCCTACCACCTGTGTAACGGGAGTTCGGTCGGTGCATCCCAAGTCAGATGACTCGAAAGCACCAGGCACAAAGTCCCCTCAGACCTACTTTCCCGACTGATAGGAGCCGTGCGAGAAGAGAGAACACCACTTATTCATTCATTTATCTACATGGGAATCAAAACCCCTACACTTAAGTTTCACAAAAAGATATTAAGGGCCCTTGACTACAACAAACTTCCTAAATTAACAAACACGAATTATTTGACTCACTAGGTTCAGGGTGGACTTCTTTAAATGTTTGAGCACTGAAACCCACTGATTACTCTCCCCCAAGGGAAAACTAGGGTGCATCCTAACGACTCGATAAATCCTAAAGCCACGTACTAGATATCCTAATGCATCAAGTTCAAGACAATTTTGGGAGCTTTCTTTTTACTTTGCCTCTCAACGGTTTTGCACATGCTAAACACACGCAAAACCCACAAAACATTTTGTTTCGAAAACACATGAAGATTTTGAAAGAAATGTGAAAATTTTGAAGCACTAGGCAAGCAAAAGAAGACAAGTCACCCAAGGATCATGGCAAGCAGATATATCGATATTAAATGTAGCACACTATCATGACCCTAACAATGCAAACAAAAGAAAACAAAATCAAAGGAAAAAGACTCGACTATGTACACACGTAAAACACCCCCCCACACCTACTTCATGCATTGTCCTAAATGAATGCAAGCAAGATACTACATGGATTGATGCATAAAAAGGAGAGATCTCACCAACATGAAGTACAAAGGGAAATGTATGGCTATGTTGATGGACACAACCCAAATTCCCTCAAAACCTGTGAGATGCTAAAGAAAGGGATACAAATACGTGAAAGAAATGGGGCCCAAATACTCAAGGGTTGGGGCCCACAACAATCGATGCTCACTGAAGGGGTTTTTTTTTTTAACATATAAACACATGAAAGCTCAACCACTCATGTAGGAGCATGAATGGTTGAGTGCGAGGGAGGTTCATGAAGGAACATGACCTCCTCGACTTCGGCTGGTGCCCCCTCCAAGTAGGGTTTGAGGCGTTGTCCATTAACTTTGAACACGTCCCCATTCCCTGGGTTCAAGATCTCAACCGCTCCATGAGGATAAACGGTTTGGACAATAAACGGGCCAGACCAGCGACTGCGGAGCTTACCCGCAAACAGATGAAGCCGGGAATTGTAGAGCAACACCTTCTGCCCGGCCGTAAACACCTTTCGCATAATCATGCGATCGTGAAACATCTTGGCTCGGGACTTATGAATTTTGGCATTCTCGTACGCATCATTGCGTAGCTCTTCTAATTCCACAATGTCGAACTTACGTTGTACTCCTGCTTGATCAAGATCCATATTCAGGTTCTTGATCGCCCAGAAAGCACGATGCTCAAGCTCGACGGGTAGGTGGCAAGCCTTGCCGTACACTACCCGATAAGGGGACATACCCAAATTGGTCTTTTACGCGGTGCGGAAAGCCCACAATGCGTCATTCAACTTGGTAGACCAATCCTTCCTCAAGGAACTAACCGTCTTCTCAAGAATTTGCTTTAATTGACGGTTAGAGATTTCGACCTGCCCACTAGTTTGCGGATGGTATGGGGTCGCAAGCTTGTGGGTGATCGAATATTTCCTCATAAGCGCTTCAAAGGAGCGATTACAGAAGTGGGTACCCCTATCGCTGATTATGGTACAAGGAGTACCAAATCGCGCAAAAATGTCCCTCAAGAATTTGGTGACCACCTTGTTGTCATTGGTCTTTGTGGGTATAGCCTCAACCCACTTAGACACATAGTCAACGGCCACCAGAATGTAAACATTCCCGAAAGAGTTCGGGAAGGGACCCATGAAATCGATGCCCCACACATCGAAGATGTCGACAACAAGGACATTTTGCAAAGGCATCATGTCACGTCGACCAATCCTGCCAAGGCGCTGGCACCTATCACATTGCTTACAAAAGTCGTAAGCATCCTTGAAAAGAGAGGGCAGGTAGAATCCAGATTGGAGCACCTTGGCAGCAGTTTTCTTTGCTCCAAAGTGTCCTCCACATGCCTTGGAATGGCAGAAATGGAGCACACTTTGGAACTCGGTATCTGGGACGCACCGCCTGAAAATTTGGTCAGAGCAGTATTTGAATAGGTAGGGGTCGTCCCAGTGAAAGAATCTGACATACGATCTAAATTTGGATTGGTCAGATTTTGACCAACCCACAGGAAGTTGCTCGGTCACGAGGTAGTTCACGATGTCGGCAAACCAAGGGTTATCTTCGATCATGAACAACTGCTCGTCAGGAAATTTATCGTCAATGATTTGGTCCTGTGGGTTGGTCGTCTCTAGACGAGACAAGTGGTCAGCTACAACGTTTTCACACCCTTTTTTGTCCCGAATTTCGAGATCGAATTCTTGTAGCAACAAGATCCATCTCAAGAGTCGGGATTTTGCATCTTTCTTCGCCATGAGGTGCTTGATGGCTGTGTGATCAGAATAGATAATCACGTGGGAGCCAATCAAGTACGACCGGAATTTCTCCAAAGCAACTATGATCGCTAAGAATTCCTTCTCGGTCACAGTGTAGTTCAATTGGGCATCATTGAGTGTTCTACTGGCATAGTAGATCACATGAGGCAATTTGTCCAATCGTTGACCAAGCACTGCTCCCACAGCGAAGTCAGATGCATCACATATTAACTCAAAGGGTTCAGTCCACACCGGTGCCTTAATAATGGGAGCTGAAGTCAACTCTTTCTTCAAGGTCAAAAAGGCATGGTGGCAATCCGGTGTGAACTCAAAAATGGCATCCTTAGCCAACAAGGCGGTGAGAGGTCGAGCGATTTTGCTAAAATCCCGAATGAACCGCCGATAGAATCCAGCATGCCCCAAAAAGGCGCGGATATCCTTCACATTACGTGGCGGTGGGAGATTAGCAATGATACCCACTTTGGCGGGATCGACCTCAATTCCCCTACTTGAGACCACATGTCCAAGTACAATCCCTCGCTTCACCATGAAGTGACATTTCTCCCAATTGAGAGCGAGGTTCTTCTCACGGCATCGCTTGAGGACAAGGCTCAAGTGATGAAGGCAATCATCAAAGGAAGCGCCAAATATGGAAAAGTCGTCCATGAAGATCTCAAGGAAACGCTCAACCATATCGGAGAAGATGCTGATCATACACCTCTGAAACGTTGCCGGCGCATTGCATAACCCAAAGGGCATGCGACGGTAGGCAAACGTGCCAAAGGGACAAGTGAATGTGGTTTTCTCTTGGTCCTCGGGGGCGATGGGAATTTGGTTGTAACCGGAGTATCCATCAAGAAAACAATAGTACTCATGTCCGGCCAACCTTTCCAACATCTGATCAATGAATGGCAACGGGAAATGATCTTTCCGCGTTGCCGCATTGAGCTTGCGATAATCAACGCAAACTCGCCAGCCAGTTCGCAGGCGTGTCGGGATAAGCTCATTATGCTCATTCTCCACAACCGTCACGCCAGACTTCTTGGGAACCACATGGACAGGACTCACCCACGAACTATCAGAGATAGGATAGATTATGCCATGATCCAAGCACTTAAGAACCTCCTTTCGGACGGCTTCTTTCAGTACAGGATTCAATCTCCGTTGTGGGTCCCTGCGGGGACTAGAATCCTCTTCCATGTGGATCCGATGCTGAACAATACCAGGGCTAATTCCCTTGATATCCTTCAAGGACCACCCGATCGCCTCTTTGTTTTCAAAGAGTACTCTTTTGAGGGCAACCTCTTGATCTTTTTCAAGATCAGAAGCAATAATGAGTGGCAAGGTCTCATTATCCCCTAAAAAGATGTACTTTAGGTTATCGGGGAGCGGTTTAAGCTCGACCAGAGGTGGGTCCTTGTCGGATTCAGAGTTAATTTCAAGTGGCTCAAGGGCCACGGGGTGAGAGGAGCAAGCACCCAGATGTGCCTCCTCGTCCAGAGATATGCTGGCGGATTCCTCAAGATCCTCTTCACTCGCAACCTGATCATTAGGCACCTCAATAATATGTCGATGTGAGTCGAACATGCCTAATGAATCGGGCTCATCCGTGTCCTGGATGAAATTGGGTCCGACTGAGTCGTCGAAGAGCCCAGGTTGCTTACCAAGAGTGAAGATGTTGAAATCCGCCGTGAGGTTTCCAAAAGACAACCTCATCAAGCCATTGCGACAATTGATCAAAGCATTAGATGTCGCAAGAAATGGCCTCCCAAGGATTACAGGAATTTGTCCTTGTGGGTTGGACACGGCTTCGGTATCCAAGATGATGAAATCAACTGGAAATACGAACTCACCCACTTTGATAAGGACATCCTCCACACTCCCTCGTGGGATTTTGACGGATCTATCAGCCAACTGGAGGGTTGTCCTCGTTGGTTTAAGATCGCTTATCCCAAGGTTGATATAGACTGAGTAAGGCAGGAGATTCACAGATGCCCCCAAATCCAATAGAGCTTGAGAGATGGTCACATTCCCAATCATGCAAGAGACAGTTGGACAACCAGGGTCCTTGTACTTGACATTCATGGGTTGTGTCAATATGGAGCTCACATTGGCGGCCAAGAAGGCCTTCTTGGGCACATTTGTTTTTCTCTTGGTGGTGCAAAGGTCTTTGAGGAACTTGGCATACGGTGGCATTTGTTGAACAACGTCCACCAACGGGATGTTCACCTTTACTTGCCTAAGTACCTCAACGATCTTATCCCAATGCTCATCACGTTTTTTAGTCAACCGATGAGCGAATGGTGCCTTGGGGACATAGGAATCACGAGGAGGAGTCTCAGAATTAGGTTCCTTGACAGGCTCAAGACTCTCCTCGGAAGACTTGCCAACAGGGTTGGCTTCCGGCATGTTCACATTGTTGTCAACGACCCTTCCCAATCTCAAGGTATGAATAACATTAGCATGTTGGGAAGGGTCACTTTCAACATTGTGTACATTCTGCCTGGTATTAGCAGGCTGACCCCTGGGATTTACCACAGGTTGACTCGGGAATTGACCCTTCTCGCGTTCATGGAGCTGATGAGCCAACTGGCTTACTTGTATTTCCAATGCTTTGACCGTATTATTGTTGGCCGCAAGCATGGATTGAGTGCTCTGCATGAATGCTTGAAGGGTTTGTTCAATGTTAGAGTCCTTAGGGTCAACCCGCTGGGGTGGTGGAGTCTGGTTAGAATAACCTGACGAAGAGGCCTGACCAGGTTGGTAATTTTGGTGCTGAGACCTTTGATGTGGGGGTTGGTAGGTCGCCGATGGGCGTGGAGGTTGATAAGGTGGAGGTTGAGGTTGAGCGTGCGAGCTCTGACCGTGTCCTCCACTAGACCCCCAAGAGAAGTTAGGATGGTTACGCCATCCCGGGTTATAGGAATGACTGTACGGGTCGTTTCGAGGCCTTTGTTGATACATCACATTTGCATGCTCAGTATCCCTTGGAGCGTAAGCGCACTCCAAGTCATCATGTCCCGACAGTCCACACCTAGTACACCCGGGAGTAGCGACCTGAGCTACAGGAGCTCGGTCCATCTCCAAACTCTCTATCCTACGCATGAGAGCAGCCATTTTCGCCTCAGACGCGATAGTCGACTCAACATGAGATGATCCAGCTCGACCAGAAGACCTGGCGGCTGGTGGCTCTCTCATGGTGTCCCACTCGAAGGTGCGCTCAGCCATGGATTCAAAAGTGTCCCATGCCTCCTCGATGGGTTTCATTTGGAAGTCACCCTGACACATCGACTCCAACAATGTGCGGGTGTTGTAGTTGATGCCCTCATAAATAATCTGGCACAGCTGCCATAGCTCAAGTCCATGATGAGGGCATTGCTGGAGAAGGTCCTTGAACCTCTCAAAGAAACCATGAAAAGATGCGGTCTCGGTCTGATACATTTCATGTATCTGGTGTCGTATCTGTTGAGTTTTCCTTTGAGGGAAAAATCTCTTCAGAAAGACGGTCACAAAGTCATCCCAAGACCGAATGGAGCTCGCCGGGAGGCTATACATCCATTTCTTCGCATTATCCTTCAATGCGAACGAAATCATCCTCAACCGGACAGAATCCTCGTCAAGCTGTTGAAGCTTGAACATGGAGCATACTTCCTCGAATTTGCGTATAAAAATATACGGATCCTCCTTATTGGCAGTAAAGGTTGGAAGCATTCTCACATACTGAGGTTTCAGCTCATAGTTGTTCCCGCGAGCAGGGGGAACAACTATGCAAGAAGGTTGCGCGGCCCGAACAGGATGGGTCCGCTCCCACAACGTCATCGGCCTATCCTGTCGAGCTAAAGGTGGTGGTGCACCTAGAACTCGATCCTGACCGAATCTCCCTTCCTCTCGAGTCAGAGGAGGAGGAGAAGGAGGTCTACGTGGTGGTGGGAATGGACCGAGGTAGTTCATGTATGGAACCCGGTCTCCCTCGCCACCACAAGACGACTCGCCTTCTTGCTCCAAAGGAGCACGAGGCGGAGATGGTCGATCACCAAGATCTTCCATCTCAGAAATAAGCACTCTCTCGAGTCGAGCGCTCTCACCAGAACGAGCCCAACCTCGCATAAAAATGCTCGACTCGACTCTAACAAACACACAACAGAAGGTGAACTAGAGGAGGAGACTAAACGTAGAGAATAGATGAGGAGATGACTCAGGTGAGGAGAGAAGAATCCCTAGAGCTAGCGTGGGTAGTGGGATCAGGAAGAAGCCTAACTAGCAAGCACGGCTCAAACAATGTAAGGCAATGGGTCCTTAAGCTAGACGACGCCTAACTTCGAGGTCACTAGCCTCGACACGCCTCACCTCCCTACAACGAGGACCACAATGCCCAGCAAGTGATACCAGATCCGAAGATCCAGTACCTCCTACTATCGACAAGGTAGGCAACGCCGATCAGGTCATGACGGTCTCGACTAGATTACTCTCCTAGTGCGTCCGAATTCCTTAGGGCCAATGTCTACTTGCTTTTAGTTAAGGCTTTATTAAGAGTGGTTTTTGGGGCCAAGGAAAGGGTGATGAAATCCCCCACCTTATCTTTTATGGGACAGCCCCTCCTTAGTAGCGATTTGATCCTAGATCTAGCAATCAATCGCTCCAATCAAACGCTCTCTCACTCTTGTCCTGATGCAAATCCTACTAACTAATGCATGGGCATACGAGATGCATGAATGAGTGTAGGAAATGCGTACCTTACGCCACCACTCAACAACTGAAATTAAAGCTAAAGAAAAGACAACTATATGCTCAAGTCAATTCATGATGCGTGACCTAAACAAATAAGAACGTCTAGTCTTTTGCTTTGGATTTTAGGGCCAAGTTGATTAATGGGGGAGTTATTAATGATCTGGGAGCAAACCAGAAGTCAAAGCATGCAAAATAGAGCTCCCAGATAACCAAATAGAAGAAAACAACTACTAGAAAAAATTTCAAGGCAAGATGACCTCACCAGGCCGCCAGTTGGCGGTCTACAACCGCTAATTGGCGGTCCCTTTTGGTCTTCTGGTCCTCAGATTTTCCCAGTAGCCTCCCCTTGATCAGAGTGTTCCCTGAAACTAAGAAAAACTGAAAACAAAAAATTAAAAACCCCTCGAATCGTCCAAACCAAGGTCTGGACAGAGCACCTCCCCGGCAACGGCGCCAAAAACTTGAATGATCGTTTTATATTTCTACCGCAAGTGCACGGCCGCGTTGAAGCGGTGGCAAATACGGGTCGTCCACTGGGAGGTGTGTCGACACTTGGTTCGTGCGAAGGCAAGGGGTAAAGAAAGGAGAAAAGGATTGGTTACACTAAACTACACTACAATGCTAAACTAGAATGCAAAAGGAAATGAGGATGAGCAATAAAAATAAACCCCAAAGGGGGTAGAGAACTGATGTGAACATAAAGATGTGTGTGTGTGTGTGTGTGTGTTCAATTAAGCTCCTCACAACATGTAGTGCATGAAATCATAAAACTACATCCAATCTTGCCTCTAGATGAATTAAGATAAGACTACATCATTAAAACATACAAGACAATGATTGGAATGAAGCTACATGAACTCAAGTATAAAGACTAGACCCTACTATGCCTCCACATGAATTAAGATGACTACATCATTAAAACATACAAGACATTAGCTAAGGAAAAGGCAACAAGAGTACATACACTACAAATTATGTTTCCAACATTAACTTCATCCATATCCTAACCTTATCATTCCCCATAAAATAGGTCCACTAATCAAAGCATAAGCTAAGCTTCATTCAAGAGCATTAGCATATCAAAGATAAGAGTGGAGACCCATTAGATGGTTATGGAAATCATATAAAGCTGAAGGGATAAAAATAACACACACTTAATACACTACATTATTATATCACATATTTCTCCACCCCCCAAATGGGGATGGAACTACTCACTACTCATTACACTAACTAAATTAGCAAAGGAAAGCATAATACTGAAATGAAATTTATACTACTCAAGCAAGAAATATTAAAGAAGCATAAAACTAAACAAACAAACAAGCATGCATATGAAAGGAAATTAAACTAAGAGAGAAACAACATCATTAAAAGAAAACTTCTATTATTAACTCACTCAATTACAAGTAGCTCTTCCTCCACTAGAGTTTTGCTTCAAGGCTTCACTCTTAGTAGGGAAGATGGCCACCAAGAGAGAGATGGATACAATGGGAGGTGAAGAGTTCTATTTATAAGCATGGAAAAAGCTAATCAGGGATAATCCCCCGATGTGGGACTAAACCAATACCAAAAATAGCCTAAACGAACACTAATACAAGTCCAGGAGAAGTTGGGGCGGATCTTGCATGATCCAGACCGCCAATTGGCGGCCTATAAAGCCCAGATCCGTCTGGGTCTTCTGGTGGGCTTGCCATGGTGTGTTTCTTGGTCTTGGATGCATCTAGCTGGTTTAGTGGAGCTCCGACCCGAATCGAATTGACAAAATACTCCTCATGATGGTGTGGAGTTTCCTGTTTTGCTCTTAGGTCCTTCTGTCTTACGATCAGGTCCTTCCCCCTTGCATCTTGGTCTCCAGGTCTCACAATTAGGTCCTTTTTCCTGCTTTTGGGTCCTTTCATGGCTCTTCTCTTCAAACCTCTTTATTTCTGAAAACTAAACATAAAACTCGTCACGTAGCATTGCTTAGGTGTAAGATAATGGATATAAGGTACAAATATAAGCATGAAATGATGTCAATCAGGCTTCAACAAATAAGATGAGCCCTAGGCTCACTAGATCTTGGCCATATATATATATCCACAATGTATATACAACTATGATTTGCATACATGCATTCAGAACATAACTACACATTCATCTACACATATACAAGAATCAATATTGACAAGGTGACTAATATTCAGAACATGCAGCATAGATCATAAGGCGTCAAATATATACGAATTCATACACATGCATGCACCCAGTCTATTGTCCAACCAACAGAATATTCTCCAACCTCGCCTCCTTGACAAACTTTGGGTTGTGTGGCCATGAACGTAGGAAGGCGAGGTGGTCTGACCAGCCCCCACCACACACGAGGTGCAGACGCAACACCAACCGGGTCAACTGGTCAGCACCCCACGCACCTTCAACGCAATAGGTCAAATATCACCCCATCTCAGCCACGCCGGTCATCCACCTCCTCTAGTCCCACCCAAGGCAGTCAGAAGCCAGCCACCACCGGGATCCAGCCGCACTAGCCAGCTGCCCAGGGGATACACGCCCAACACACCACTAGAAGAATGTAGGCAACCATGTGCGCGACATCCGCGCATGGTCCTAACAGAAGCTTCCCTGCCCTCACATTGGCTGACCAGACTAGACTTGGTCGGATCTCATCGGAGCTCTATGCCGCCTGACTGGCCCAGCAGCCAACCACCAATAGCACGTACGCTATGGCGCATGTGGTCTTGCTGTAGAGTGCGGTATAGGGGCCCAGCACAGCCACTCCACCTGCCTCGCCGGTGATGGCTGGCCGTTCGACCAACACCCAAACCCTTTAACCTACATTTGGGCCCAAGGCGTACCCGAGTTGGAAGAAGAAATGCCCCGGAGATGGCCGAAGTTGCCTCTGGCCACCACCGTTGCGCGCGTGTCCTCCTCGCACGCTTCCCACTAACTCGTCGTAGACCTTGCCTTGCCGGAGCTTCGTCTGGGTCGCCTGGTCACCTAAGAGGAAGTGAGGGTGGTGCATGGTAGAGGGAAGGAATGAATGGGTGGTAGCTAGTGTTCAACCCTACTCTTGTACATGCACGTACCATCCAAACCGAGCAACACAAGATTGCACCAATATTTTCTTGATCACCTTTGTTCTTTGCTCCATTTTAAATTCAAACATGTGATGCCTTGGCTGCCATCTCAGTTGCATGCCTCACTCGTAATGCCATACACCCATGCACACACGTGGCTGCCACCAAGCGCCATGTTTCAAGCCTTTGCCACAACATCTTCTATAAATGGCAACTCGAACTTTACCTTTTGCCCAACTACCAAAATGGTCACCTTCAGGTCCACGCCTACCCCTTGCCTGGTTCATCTAACCAAATCTTAACCCATGATGGCCAAATGCCTCCGAGGCGTGAACACTTTGGGCCTCAAGGCCTCCCACAACCGACACAATGCCTACCATGACAAGAGCACATGCGCGTGCCCATGTGACCAAAAAGGAAAAGTTCTCGGAAATGGAAACTTTCACGAAACGAGAATAACCACATATCACAAGCAAGCATGAAAGATGAAAATGGACTTTACTATAATATCAAGAGTCTTACAAGTCGTTTTGGTTCTAAAATGACCAACCAATGATTATCATAGGGATCTGCTACATAAAAAATCTATTGCGCTTGAGATACCAAAATAAAAGATTCTTCCTTGAATCTTGGTATGTTAAGGTTCACCAAGGTAAATCCCAACTCATCCCACTGAAGGCAATTGTTATTGTCCACCCACTTGCATTTACATACTGCCACATCAAATTGGGTGAAGTTAAACACTCATATATCTTCAATTTGATTGTAGTATGACATATCTACATATATGTGATTATCTTTCGAACTAAACCAATGCAAAAGCTTCAGCAATTAAACTAACCCTGTTGTTTTGCATTGTGCTTTTGTCATCTTCCATTTTTGGTGTAGAACAAGTATCCCTGACATCATAACCATTATATATAAGATGTGACCACAGGATCAAGCCTATAGGCGAACCACTTCAAAGTCTCAGAAACATTACGGTTGTATGTGTTTCGTCGATACGAATCTAATAGAAATAGGCAGCTGTTGTTACCCCAATACATGACAATCATGAGACTTCAAACCAAGTACTTTCAAATCTTTCATCAAAACTAGACTACTAATGTTTGAAGAATACCATTGCGGCACTTTCACACGATGTTATTTTCTCTCTTCTATGACAATGTGAAACAAGCTGGTGGTAAAAATTTATGGATCCCCTTATCCTCTGGTGCTAGTGTTGCTCGTATAACATGTTCTACTATATCAAGTTTGGCATTATAACCATCATTAGTCTTAGCAGGTGTGTTCAGAAGAATTCCCAGTAAAGTATCACAAACTTTTTTCCAACTACTATTACCATTTCCGCGGCTATAAGGTTAGCCCAATTCACCTTTACTGTTCTTCACACGTTTATATACTTGTTTGGGACAAATTAAATTTGGTGCTTCATTATATTCCAGCCTTTCATTGAATGTCTTCATCAATGTACGGTAGGGATCTTTTATAGGAAGGAATCTCTAATGTCCAAGATAGACCACGTAACTGCCATGTAGTAGCTCAAAGGAACACGTGTTCTCTTCACAACACGTACATGCTTATATTTTTCAATTCTTTGTACCGTGAGACATTACAAATAGGACAACAAGGCAGATTTTCAAAGTCACCCATATAATGTATACAATCATTAGGACATGCATATATTTTCCTATACTGCATCCCCATGACACAATATCTTTTTAGCCTCATAGGTACGATCTGGAAGTTCGTTGCTATCTGGAAGAATCTCTTTCAACCACTTCAATAGGACAGTTAAACTAATATCACTCCAACCGTTTGCTACTCTGAAGGTATAGAACCTTAAAACTGTAGAGTACCAGATACAAAGGCCTATCACAAATTAAGACAACGATTTTATAGAGGTTTGGCAACCCGGGGGCTACTTCCTCTCTTGCAAGCTCTGCTCGATTCCACGAGCTCTGCCTATGTCATCACTATCCACTCCTTGTACCCGGCTGGGAGAGAACATCTTTACAAATCAAGCTCTGTGAACACCCTCACGAACTTGGTTTCTTCCTCTCACAATCCGAGAGGAATGCTTTAGGCTTTCATCGAAACCTTTACAACATTTTTCAGCAAGAAATACTTGAGTGACAAACACTTTAACTTGAGCAAACTTCAAGTAGCATAAGAATTTGCATCAAGTGTTGAAGTTTAAGCTTGGAGTGTAGGAATTTGGGGATTCTAGGAGCAAGATCAATACCGATCGACCGGTACGGGAAGAACGGTCGACCGTTTCCAAGAAAATAGGGAAACTTTTGAGCCAATTTGTAATACGGTCAAACCAAACAAGCTATATCTTAAGTTAACGGTCGAACGAAATATAGGGATGGTCGACAGTTTAGAGGGTTTTGGCTAGGTAAAAGATTGGTGGTCGAACGCAACAAGAAAGTTCGTAAGACCGAAAATATCGGGGACTTTTGGGCACATAAATAGTCTATGTCCGGTCGACCGTTTAGTTGCCAACGTTCGACCAGTGGCCAAATACCAAAATAGGGTTTGGGGAAATATTCGAGTACGATCATTGTATAATACGACAAGGATAATGGTCATTTGAAAATACGTAAAATGGTCGACCCAAAGGTTAAAATAGGTCGACTGGTTGAGCTGGGAAAGATCACTATTGGTGTTAACGATTAACTGATAGAAATGGTTTAACGGAAAACTCATTTCGATCGATTGTTTTGCACAGACAATTTAAGATTGGATTAAGTGATTTTCCGTCTATGGTTCGGATGGCCTATTGAAGTCCAATTGATTTGAAATTTCATGTGTAACTTCTACCAGGAACCTATTTTGTTTGTGAGTAGGTTTCAACTCTTGTATGCTCAAGTTCGCATATTAAGGAAAAATTACATATCTTCAATTAGTTTAATTGCATGTCTTGACTTCATTTTATTTTTCCTTGAGTCATGATCACCTGTAGATGTTAGCTGATTGACATCATTTCATGCATTCATTTGTGTCTTACATCCATTATCTTGAACCTAAACAATGTTACGTAACGAGTTTTATGTTTAAATTTCAGGAATAACATGTTTGAGAAGAAGAGACAAAAAAGGACATAAAAGAAAGAAAAAGGACTAAGTTGCAAGACTTATGGACTGAGGTACAAGAGAGAAGGACCCAGATGTAAAACCAAAAGGACTAATGAGGAAATCAAGAAGCTCCACACCATTATGAGGAGTATTTTGGCAATTAGATTCGGGACCAAACATCAACAACCAAATCGGGTTCATCAAACATCAAGAAATCAAGCCAGAAACGAACCACCGAAATCCAGACTCAATCCAAGCAATCTGGACCGCCAATTGGCTGTCCTAAACCGTAAATTTGCGGTGCAAATTGGTCCAAATGTTTTATGGTTGAGTAGGGTTGTGTATTATATTGTTTTATGTCCATTTTTAGTATGCATTTAGTCCCATACTGGGGGATTGTCCCCGGTTACCTTTTTTCATTCCTATAAATAGAACTCATCCCCTCCTTTAGTATTCACCAATTGCTTGGTGGCATTCTCTCTACTTGGAGTAATGCCTTGGAGCAAAAACTCAAGGTAGAGAAGAATGCCACTTGTAATGTGAGTCATGTAAATAAAATAATTCTTCATTGTTTTGTTAGTTTTATATTTTCTTTATTTTGATGCTTGCATGTTTAGTTTGTTTGTTTTCTTTATCATAGTATAATTTGAATGTCTTCCTTTCTTTATATGGTTGTTAGATTAATGATTAGTGAGTAGTTCCATCCCCCTTTGGGGGGGTGTAGATAACGTTCATACATGCAATAAAGAATAGAAAAGAATGCTTTATTTTGCAATATATTGATAGATGTGAATTTATGCTTGCTTGTTTAGAGTAGAACACTTTACTTGATGAGTTTTGCCACAAATATTAGACACATCCCATGCCTGTTCGGGTTCTGAAATAACCAATGATTGACATCATTTCATGCATTCATTTGTGTCTTATATCCTTTATCTTGAACCTAAACAGTGCTACCTAATGAGTTTTATGTTTGAGTTTCAGGAATAAACAGGATTGAGGACAAGAAGCATAAAAGGACATAAAAGGAAGAAAAATGACTGAGTTGTGAGACTTGGGGACAAAGATGCAAGGGAGAAGGACCCGAATGTAACCCCAAAGGACCAATGAGCAAATGAAGAAACTCCACACCAGAGGAGTATTTTGGCAATTAGATTCGTGCCGACACCCCTATAACCGATCCGAGTGCACCCCATGTCAAGTATTGAAGAAATAAAGAACATATCTGAAAATGGGTCGGATCTGGAGAAAAAGTGACCGCCAATTGGAGGTCCAAGACCCCTAATTAGCGGTCCGTTTGTCTCCGAATCCGACCTCGTTTCTCCAGGACATGGGTTATGTGTTTATGTGTATTCTGGAAAGGTTTCATTAGTCCCATACCGGGGTATTGTCCCCGGTTACCTTTTTTCATGCCTATAAATAGAACTCTTCCTCCTCATTTGTATTCACCCATTGCTTGGTGGCATTCTCTCTACTTGGAGTAAGCCTTGTAGCAAAAACTCAAGGTGGAGCAGAATGCTACTAGTAATGTGACTCGTTTAATAAAATAATTTTTCATTGTTTTGTTCTTATGTTGTCTTTTTTGTTATGCATGCTTAGGTTAGTCTTGTTTCTTTGATCTTAGGCTAAATTAATTAGAATGTCTCCTTTCTTTTTGAGTTTAATTGCTAGCATGATGTGTAGTGACTAGATCCATCCCCTTTAGGGTGGAGATGATGTTCATATATATTGTGAAGTTTGGATGTTTGATGAATTTTTGATCATGTAGACTTGCATGTTTTCTATGTTCATTGGGGGTATTTAATCATCTATATGTTGGGGAATTTTGATGGGTTTTGTCCTAAGATTTAGACACTTCCCATGCTTAGTTTTCTCATGTTTATTAACTGAAATTTCCTGTTGAATATGCTACATGTTAGTTATGTGTTTGTATTTGTGTTTGCTTGCTTGATTGATTGAAGGAACTTAGTTTTGATGCGTTTTGCCATAACATTAGAGACCACCCATGATTATCTTTGTTCCTCACACGAGTTTATGGTTTTTGATGAGTCTTTCCATATCTTTAGACACTTCTCAGGCAGTGCCTAATCTTATGATAATCAAGTAGTAATTGGCGATACATTGTGTGAATGGATTGATAGGTTTTGCCACATCTTTAGACACTTCGTATGCATGACGTGCTTACATGAATCATTCATCACTTATTTCACTTCATATGTGCACACACTCCACCCCTTAGGGGTTTCTCTTTCTGATTTCCAATCTTTCGTGGTTTCTTTCACATTTCGTACTTATATGTTTAGTGTAGTTTAGCTTTAGCATAATCTACAACTCTTCTCGCCTTTTTGCCATCTGATTTTGGTCATACCAGAGGCTGCTCACCTCCCTACGGACAACCCATACTTGCCCCGTCTTCACTGACGGTTATGCACTTGTGGTCTAAATTTAAAATGAATCAACAAGTTTTTGGCGTCGTTGCCTGGGAGGTGCCAGTCCAGACTCTTGTTTGGACAATTTGGGTGGATTAAATTTTTTGTTTATAGTTTTGCTTTGTTTCAGGAGACTTGGAGATGTAAGGGGAGGCAGCTGGATATGTTTGGAGGCAAACGAAGCTTGTTGGACTGCCAATCAACGTCCTAAGACAGCCAACTGGCGGTCTGGTAAGCTCTTCTCCACTTCTCCTTTCTGTGTATTGTTTCTTTATCTGATATAGAGGTTTGGGGATTAATTTGGCATGTTCTAACTTTTAGTTTTTCCCCAGATCAATAATTAATCTCCCTTTAAACAACTTGGACCCTAAAACCCATAGCAAAAGATTAGGCATGCTTTCTTGTTTAGTTCATGCATCATGTACTTGACTTAGGCACGTAGTTTGTCTTTTATTTTAGTTTTACTTTCAGTTGCTGAGTGCTGGCATGAGGTACGCACTTCCTACTCTATTCATGCATTTCGTATGAACATGCATTAGTTAGTAGGAATTGCATAGCAACAAGTGTGAGTTGAGCGTTTGCTTGGAGAGTTGATTGTTAGATTAAGACTCCAAAACACTACTAAGGAGGGACTGTTCCAAATAAGATCAGGTGGGGGATTTCATCACCCTTTCCTTTGCCCCAAAAACCACACTAATTAAGAGCCTAATTTTAAAATCAAGTAGACATTGGCCCTAAGGATCTCGGTCGCATTAGGAGAGTGATCCGGTCACGACCGTCATGGCCTGATCGGCGTCGCCCACTCTGTCGATAGTAGGAGAGACGAGATCTCCGGATCTTGATTCACTTTCTGGACTTTATGGTCCTCGTCGTAGGGAGGTGAGGCGTGTTGAGGCCGTGTGACCTCGCAGTTAGGCGTCCTCTAGTTGTAAGGACCTATAGCGACCTTAGGTGATTTGAGCCTTGTTTGCTTGTGTGCTTCTACCTGTACATACCTGCCGTAGCATAATGACTTCTTCCCTTCTCTCCTGAGTCATTCTCTCTCTTTTGTGTCTTCCCGTCTTCTCCTCTACGCACATTCTATTTTAGTTATAAAAAGTTTTTGGTTTGTGTGTTGCACCTTTGTGCACGCTTGTGTGGGAACGAGACGAGAGTGGCCGTTTGATGAGGGGTGTCGTCAATCCTGCCTCGGTACTCGATTTCTCGACGCCTTCATCTTCTCGTGTCACACACGGTCTGGGTTCCATGGCCGCTCAGTACCACGAGGAGGAGGAGTTATTGGACCCACCTGTTCTTGCTCCGATACCTCTCCGTGATCGATTCTACCCAAGCCGTACTGTTCAACCCTCATCTATCGTATTGCAGAGGCAAATGGGAACCACTTTGAGTTTAAGCCTCAGTTTATCTCCATGCTCCCTCACTTCACTTGGAAGGGTGACCCCTATATCTTTCTTAGGAATTTGAGGAGGTCTGTGCTATGTTCAAGCTGCAACAACTTAGCATAGACTCCATCCATCTTAGGCTTGTCCCCTTTGCACTAAAAGATGATGCCAAGAAGTGGTTGTACAACAACCATGAGAATGTCTTTAGGACTTGGGATGAATTTCAATTTGCATTCCTCAAGAAGTACTTTCCAAATCATCGGACTCAAAAATTGAGGAACGAAATCAATTCGTTCTATCAACTTGAGACCGAAACATTTCATGCATATATAGAGAGATTCAAGGAGCTACTATCCTCATGCCCTTACTATGGCATCGAGTTGTGGCGCCTTTGTCAGATTGTCTACGAGGGTCTTCCCATCCCGTCGCGAGCGCTCCTTGAGGCCATGTGTCAAGGAGAGTTCTTAGGAAAGGATGAAAGGGAGGCATGGGCTTTCCTAGAAGACCTCGCTGAGAAGACCATGCAGTGGGAGTGTGAGGGAACCACCAGATTATCTAGCATCGGAGTGAGGATCGCAAACGCAAACTCGACTAGATCGGGTGCCGCATTTGTTGTCGATACCACTACAGCCATCGAGCCACGCAAGGCTGCCTTAATGCGCCGTATGGATTCAAGTGAACCAAAACCAACAAGGTGCACCTCATATATCTACATCTGTTCCAATTCCCTGTCATTCATGTGGTAGGATAGGCTATGAAGGAAGCGAGTGTGCGTCCATTCCACCTGAGATGGAACAAGTCAATGCCATCTATGATAGAGCTAGGAATGACCCATACTCATCATCTTATAATCCTGGATGGAGGAATCACCCTAATTTTTCATGGAACCAAAATAATGCCCCGGGTGGTCCTTCAAACTCCTCTTGACCACCTAACCAACCACCCCAACCTCCCATGCATGCACAATCTTATCAACCACCCCAAGCTCAAATCACCAATGAATCAGGTTTCCCAAATTCCAACAATATGGAAACCCGATCGAATTTGATTGAGACCTTGACTCGTGGGCTTGAAAACTCAATGAATTTTTTATGTCAACTACAAGTCAAGTTCTCACTTCAAATCAGCAGACCATCAAATCTCGAGAGCTTCAGATGGGCCAATTGGCTCAGTCTGTACATGAAGGAGAGAGAGGGACTATGCCTAGCCAGCCTGAGGCTAATGCCCGCATGTACCAGCAACAAGACATGCAAAATGAAAATGTAGTACCTCGAGGGCGGCAAGTGAACCATGTGGAGGAACCTGTTCACCATGTCAATGTCATTTTAACATTAAGGAATGGAAAGCAGGTTGACAATCACATTTCCTTGCCACCACCACCATCTATGCAGCCCCTCAGTGGGAATGGTGGTGAAGAACAGGCTGCGGGTGAGGGTAATACACAAATGCCTCCTTCTCAAGCACCGCAGAAAACCTACCTGCCAAAAGTTCCCTATCATAGTAGGTTAACCAAAAAGCAGAGTGACACAATGGATAAGATATTAGAGGTGTTTAAGCAAGTGAAGGTTAACATCCCCTTGTTGGATGTCATCCAACAAATACCTCAATATGCCAAACTGTTAAAAGATATTTGCACAACCAAGAGGAAGACCAATGTTCCTAAGAGAGCATTCTTCGCTGCAAAAGTAAGCTCACTTTTGTCCAATCCCACCTACACAAAATACAAGGACCCTGGGTGTCCTACTCTTCAGTATACAATAGGGGACACTAGCATGAGTAAAGTATTGCTTGATTTAGGATCGGTGATCAACCTCCTCCCATTTTCTGTTTATCAACAGATGAACTTGGGAGAATTGAAACCAACTAAGATCACCCTCCAATTGATGGATAGATCCATTCGTATTCCAAAGGGGATTATTGAGGACGTGCGTATCAAAGTTGGAGATTTTATATTTCCAGTAGATTTTGTTGTCCTCGATACCAATCTTGTTGCGAACACCCACTCTCAAATATCTTTGATTTTTGGTAGACCATTTCTGGCAACCTCCAACGCCTTAATTAATTGTAGAAATGGTCTCATGAAGCTCTCATTCGGTAACATGAGTGTCAAGTTTCATTTGTTTAACTCTGGTAGGCAATATGAGCCCATGGACTAACCTTTAAATATCAATCTCATCCGCCAATTAGAGAAAGCACCGGAAAATCAACGAACACCACTAACACCAATGCAACCCATTGAGAATGTTTGTGGGCCCAGTAAAAACTCATTGCCTGTCTTTGCAATGCAATAGAGTGAGTTTGCATCAAACATGAATGTACAAAGGGAGTGTTCGTTGCATGATTCAGTTGGGACCATTAGTGAGGGGGACACACCTTAGCATATGCCCTTTCTAGAAGGTGTCGTCACCCCGTGTCCCAGGGCTATTGAGCCCTTTGATCTTCATATTGACTCCAACAAGGACCTACCTACGACTGAGCTTATGTGTGATAATACACAGTAGGTTGGGTGGTCCTTGTTGAATAACTTGGGGAGAAGCCCCATTCATAGTGAAACTAGTGTTTCACATCCTTCGAATGAGCCTGAGGAACTCATTCCGATGCACCCACCTATTGGTTGGAGGGTTTTGTTTGATGAGCAACTAAACCCTAGTGAGGCAACACAACTCGACTCATTCATGTTGCCTACACCCAACCAATATCATGAGGGGTTTGAGCCTTTCAAGTTTGACCTTTCACCTCTCATGACACCTCAAAGTACCAATAAAGTGGGCACATTTTTTCAAATCTCTGGCCCACAGGACTCGATGTTCTCATTTGATGTTCCTTGACCAAATGATTATGAGAATATCATTGTTGATTTATATATCTTGTTTAGAAGAAAAAAAAGAGTAATAAAAGACTCCACCAGTGAGCAATGATTGTTGTGGGCCCCAACCCTTGTGTATTTAGGCAACATTTGTTTAACGTATTTCTCTATCTTCTTAAGTATCTCAAAGGTTTTTGGGAATCAGTGTTATGTCCATCAACATGACCATAAACTCTCATTGTGCTTCACGTTGGTGAGATCTTTTCTTTCTCATGCATAAATCCATGTAGTTTCATACTCACATTCATTGAGGACAATGCATGAAGTAAGTGTCGGGGGTGCTTTACGTTTCTATATATGTGGAGTCGAGTTTTTTTCATTTTGCTTTTCGTTTTCTTTTGTTTGTATTGTGAAGGTCATGTTTGTGTGCCGCATTTAACATTGATAAATCTGTTTGCCATGATCCTTGGGTGACTTGTCTTCTTTTGCTTGACTAGTGCTTTAAAATTTTCACATTTCTTTCAAAATTTTCATGTGTTTGCGAAAGAAAATGTTTTTGTAGGTTTTGTCTGTGTTTAGCATGTGCAAAACCGTTGAGAGACAAAGTAAAAAGAAAACTCCCACAATTGTCTTGAACTTCATGCATTAGGATACCTTGTATACCGACTTTAGGTATTACCGAGTCGTAAGGATGCACCCCGGTTTTCCCTCGGCGGGAGAGTAATCAAAGGGTTTCAGTACTCAAACATTTAAATAAGTCCACTCTGAGCCTAGTGTGTTAATAATTGGTGTCTGTTAATATAAGGAAGTTTGTCGTAGTTAAGACCTCTTTAAATCTTGTTGTGAGACATTAAGTGTAGGGGTTTTGGTTCATGTGTAGATAAGAAATAAGTGAGTAGGTGTTCTCTCTTCTCGCACGGCTCCTATCACTCGGGAAATTAGTTTTGAGGGGACTTTGTGCCTGATGTTTTCGAGTCATCTAACTTGGGATGCACCGACCGAATTCCTATTACACAGGTGGTAGGGATTGCCCTATGTGGAGATGTGGGGAAAGGTGTTGATAGTGTAAGTCCTCATAGGCAATGATGCACGAAACCTGACCCTGGGAGAATTATAGTCCAACAAGTAAAAAAAAAGAGAAAAAAATAAAGAAAAAGAAGAAGAAAAATGGTAATGCAAACAAGAACCTTAATGGACTTTACACTTTGTATCACTTGAGGATGTTGAGGTTGTCCATGTCTTTCACTTAAGTCCTTAATTAACTTGCACGAATGGTTCACTAGGCTAGGTGTGTGGACTAAATACCTATATAGAGTCGGCCCGTAGGATTTTTGTGTCCAATGGTCGACAAAAATGAGTTCATCGAGTCGTGTTGCTTGGTTGAATAATGCATGTATGTTCGGATTTTGTGGGTATATTCACTTAAAACCCTCAGGAGACAACACTCCTCCTCCTTGGCGACAAGGAGGTTTAACGGCTTGTTGCACATACTATGTGTATACCGTGATTCCTACGAAAGTGGGTTAGGATTTCCCTATTTAACGAATGATTTTTTTTCTCTTTCTTTGTTTAGCTCGGGAATAGTAAAAGTTAGGTGTGGCGGTATTTGATTGATATCATGTCATGCATTCATTTATGTCTTACATCCATTATCTTGAACCTAAACAATGCTACGTAACGAGTTTTATGTTTGAGTTTCAGGAATAAACAGGATTGAGGAGAAGAGGCATAAAAGAACCTAAAAGCAAGAAAAATGACAAAGTTGTTAGACTTGTGGAATAAGATGCAAGAGAGAAGGACCCGAATGTAACCCCAAAGGACCAATGAGCAAATGAAGAAACTCCACACCATCATGAGGAGTATTTTGGCAATTAGATTCAGGCCGACACTCCTATAACCGATCCGAGTGCACCCTATGTGAAGAATTGAAGAAATAAAGAACCTATCCGAAAATCGGTTGGATTCGGGAAAAAAGTGACCACTAATTTACGGTCCATTTGTCTCCGAATCTGACATGGTTTCTCCAGGACATGGGTTATGTTTTTGTGTATTCTGGAAAGGTTTCATTAGTCCCATACCGGGGGATTGTCCCCGGTTACCTTTTTTCATGCCTATAAATAAAACTCTTCCTCCTCATTTGTATTCACCCATTGTTTGGTGACATTCTCTCTACTTGGAGTAAGCCTTGGAGCAAAAACTCAAGGTGGAGAAGAATGCTATTAGTAATGTGAGTTATTTAATAAAATATTTTTTCATTTTTTTGTTCTCATGTTGTCTTTTTTTAATGCATGCTTAGCTTAGTCTTATTTTTTTGATCTTAGGCTAAATTAGTTAGAATGTCTCGTTTTTCTTTAGTTTAATTGCTAGCATAATGTGTAGTGAGTAGATCCATCCCCTTTTGGGGGTGGAGATGATGTTCATATATATTGTGAAGTTTGGATGTTTGATGAATTTTAATTCTGTAGACTTGCATGTTTGGTATGTTCATGGGGGGTATTTTAATCATCTACATGTTAGGGAATTTTGATGGGTTTTGCCATAACATTGAGACACTTCCGATGCTTGGTTTCCTCATGTTTATTGGTGGAAATTTCCTGTTGGATGTGCTACATGTTAGTCGTGTGTTTGAATTAGTGTTTGCTCGCTTGATTGATTGAAGAAACTTTGTTTTGATGGGTTTTGCCATAACATTTAGACACTTCCCATGCTTAGGTTTGTTCTTTACATGAGTTCCTGGTTTTTTATGAGTCTTTCCATATCTTTAGACACTTCTCATGGTCAGCCTAATTTTATGATAATCAAGTAGTAATTGCTGATACATTGTCTGAATGGACTGATAGATTTTGCCACATCTTTAGACACTTCCTATGCATGACAACACACACACAACACACACATACATGATTTCATGAATCAGTCATCACTTATTTCACTTCATATGTGCACACACTCCACCCCTTAGGGGTTTCTCTTTCTGATTTCCAATCTTTCGTGCTTTCTTTCACATTTCGTACTTCTTAGGTTAGTGTAGTTTAACTTTAGCGTAATCTACAACTCTTCTCCCCTTTTTTGCCATCTTATTTCGGTCACACCAGAGGCTGCTCACCTCCTTAGGGACAACCCGTACTTGCCCCCTCTTCACTTATGGTTGTGCACTTGCGGTCTAAATGTAAAACGAATAAACAACCAACTTGTGTATGTGAATGTTAATCAACTAAGTTAGTGATTGGATTGTGATTGACATCATTTCATGCTTATATTTGTATCTTATATCCATTATCTTTCACCTAAACAATGATATGTAATGAGTTTTATGTTTAGTTTTCAGGAATAAATAGGTTTGAAGAGATGAAGCATAAAAGGACCCAAAAGTTGGGAAAAAGGACTGAATTGTGAGATCTGGGGACTAAGATGCAAGGGAGAAGGACCTGAACGTAAGACCAAAGGATCAAAGAGCAAAACAGAAAACTCCACACCATCATGGGGAGTATTTTGGCAATTCTATTTGGGTCGGAGCACCAACAAGTCCAGTAACCGCATCAAAGACAAACAATACCAGCAAGAAAAGCCCACAACAAATTCCAACCCGATCCAAACTTTATGGAACGCCAATTGGCGGTCCAGATCACTCTGGATCTGCTCAACTTTCTCCAGCACATGTATTAGAGGATGTTTAGGCTATTTTTGGTATCTGTTTAGTCCCACATCGGGGGATTGTCCCGGAGTGCCTTTTTCTATGGCTATAAATAGAACTCTTCACCTTCTAATGTAATCACTTCATATTTTGAGTGGCTATTGTTCTACTGAAGTGAGGCCTTGAAGCACACATTAAAGTGGGAGTATGCTACTTGAATTGTGAGTCATCTTAATAAAAGTTTCTTCTTTATGTTGTTTGTTTCATGTTGTTTGTTTTACTTTGCTTAATTTCATTTCATTAGTTTTAATAGCTTATTTAATATGCTTTCTTTGCTTAGTTTAATAATTAGTCTAATGTGTAGTGAGTAGTTCCATCCCCTTTGGGGGGTGGAGTAGATGTTTATATATGCAAATGAGAGTGGAATGAATGCTTTATTAATAATGTGTTGATAAAACGTGAATGTATGCTTTCTTGTTTAGGATAGAATTTATAACTTGATGAGTTTTGCCAAAATGATTAGACACTTCTCACACTTGTTTAAGTTCTGAAATAAACAACTAGTATATGTAAATGTTAATCAACTAGGTTGGTGAATGGATTGATAGGTTTTGTCATAACACTTAGACACCTACTATGCATGATAACACCACCTTCATTTGGGCTTAAAGAATATGTTCAACACCCACCTCTTTGCATGTGTGCACTCACACCACCCTTAGGGGTTTTTGCCACTTCTGAATTCCAGCACTCTTCTTTCATCCTTAGTTAAGTTTTCGTTAATCGTTTGTTTCTTTCTTTCGCATTTCGTACTTCTTAGTGTACTGTAGCGTAGAGTAGCATAATCAACTCTCTTCTCCATTTTTTTGCCACTTGATTTCGTGCAAACGAGAGGCTGCTCACCTCGCTGAGGAGGACCCGTATTTGCCACCGCTTCAACGCGGCCGTGCACTTGCGGTTTAAATAAAATGTATCAACAAGTTTTTGGTGCCATTGCCGGGGAGGTGCCAGTCCAGACTCTTGTGTGGACGATTCGAGTGGATTTAATTTGTGTTTTGTAGTTTTTCTTTGTTTCAGGAGACTTGGAGTCGCCAGGAGGAACACCTGGAGAATTTTTGAGGCAAGCTGGGCACTGTAGACCGCCAATCAGCGGTCTGGTAAGCTGTGTTTGCTCTCTTATTTCTTTGGTCTGTTTGCATAATTGATGTAGTGATCTGGGACTTGATTTGACATGTTTTGACTTATAGTTTGTTCCCAGATGTATAATCGAACCTCCTCTAAGCAACATGGACCTTAAAACCCAAAGCAAAAGATTAGGCATTCTTTTTGTTTAGGTCATGCATCATATATGTGACTTAGGCATATAGATTGTCTTTTATCTTAGCTTTTTTTTCTGTTGCTGAGAGCTGGCGTGAGGTACGCACTTTCTACTCTCATTCATGCATTTCGTATGAACATGCATTAGTTAGTAGGAAGTGCATTGAAACAAGTGTGAGTTGAGCGTTTGTTTGGAGAGTTGATTGCTAGATTAGGACTAAAAACGCTACTAAGGAGGGTTTGTCCAGTAAAAGATACGGTGGGATATTTCATCACCCTTTCCTTCGCCACACAAACTACACTAATCAAGAGCCTAATTTTAAAATCAAGTAGACATTGGCCCTAAGGATTGTGGGCGCATTAGGAGAGTGATCCGGTCCCGGCCGTCATGTCCTGAACGGCGTTGCCCACTTTGTCGATAGTAGGAGAGACGAGATCTCCGGATCTTGGCTTACTTGCTGGGCTTTGTGGTCCTCGTTGTAGGGAGGTGAGGCGTGTTGAGGCCTTGTCACCTCGCAGTTAGGCGTCGTGTAGCTGTAAGGACCTATAGCGACCTTAGGATTGCTTGAGCCTTGTTTGCTTGTGTGCTTCTACCTGTACCCATCTGCCGTAGCATAAGGACTTCTTCCCTTCTCTCCTGAGTCATTCTTTCTCTCCTGTGTCCCCCCCATCTTCTCCTCTACGCACATTCTTTGTTAAAAAAAAAGAGAAAAAAAGGGTTTTGGTTTGTGTGTGTGCACCTTTGTGCATGCTTTCGTGGACACGAGACGAGAGTGGTCGTTTGACGAGGAGCGCTGCAATCCAGCTTTGGTCGTCGATTTCTCGACACCTTCCTCCTCTCGTGTCGAACATAGTCCGGGTTCGATGGCTGCTAATTTTCGTGAGGAGGAGCAGTTGCTGGACCCACCCGTTCAACCAGTTTTTCCAGTTGTCGTTCCGATACCTCTTCGTGATCGATGCTACCCGAGCCGTACAACTCGACCCTCATGCATCGTATTGCCAGAGACAAATGGGAATGATTTTGAGGTTAAGCCTCAGTTTATTTCCATGCTCCCTCATTTAACTGGGAAAGGTGACCCCTATATCTTTTTCAGGGAATTTGAGGAGGTCTGTGCTATGTTCAAACTGCAACAACTTAGCACAGACTCCATTCATCTTTGGCTTGTCCCCATTGCCAAGAAGGATGAGTTTCAGTCTGCATTCCTCAAAAAGTATTTTCCAAATCATCGGACTCAAAAATTGAGGAACGAAATCAATTCGTTCTATCAACATGAGACCGAATCATTCTATGCATACTTAGAGAGGTTCAAGGAGCTACTATCCTCATGCCCTGACCATGGCATCGAGTTGTGGCGCCTGTGTCAGATTGTTTACGAGGGTCTTCACATCCCGTCCCGAACGCTCCTTGAGTCCATGTGTCAAGGAGAGTTCTTAGGAAAGTATGAAAGGGAGGCATGTACTTTCCTAGAAGACCTCGCTGAGAAAAACATGCAATGGGAAAGTGTAAGGGAACCACCTACATCATCTAGCATAGGAGCGAGGATTGCAAATGCAAACTCGACTACATCGGGTGCCGCATTTGCCGTCGATACCACTACGGCCACCGAGGCACGCATGGTGGCCTTAATGCGCCGTATGGATTCGATTGAGCTCCAAAACCAGCACGATGTATCTCATGTGTCTGCATCTGGTTCAGTTCCATGTCATTTATGTGGTAGGATAGGTCATATAGGGGGTGAGTGTGCATCCATTCCTCTTGCGATGGAACATGTAATTGCCATCTATGATAGATCCAGGAATGACCCATATTCATCATCATATAACCCTGGATGGAGGAACCACCCTAATTTTTCATGGAACCATAACAATGCCTCAGGCGGTCCTTCAAACTTTTCTCGACCACCTAACGGACCACACCACCCTCCCATGCATTCACAGTCTCACCAGCCACCCCAAACTCAGAACACCAACCAACCAGGTTTCCCAAATTCAAACAACTTGGAAACCCGGTTTAATTCGCTTGATAACTTAACTCGTGGACTTGAGAACTTTGTAAAAACTTTATGTCGTCCACGAGTCAAGTTCTCACTTCGAATCAGCAGACCATCAAATCTCTCGAGCTTCAGATGGGTTAGTTGGCTCAGTCTGTACATGAGAGAGAGAGGGAGTCTGCCTAGCCAACCTGTGGCTAACCCCCGTGCTCAACAACAGTCGAACATGGAAAATGCAAGTTCAAGACCACAGGGGGGCAAGTGAACTACGTGGAAGAACCTGTGGACCATGTTAATGCCATTGTGACCCAGAGAAATGGGAAGCAGGTCAACAACCATATATCCTTGCCAGAAAATCCATTTGTGCCGCCCCCTTGTGGGAATGACGGTGAGAAAGAGGCCAACGGTGAGAGTAATACACCAAAGCCTCCTTCTCCGGCTCCGCCCAAGACATACCTACCAAAAGCTCCTTATCCGAGTAGGTTGTCTAAGAAACAGAGTGACAGTGTGGATAAAATGCTGGAGATATTTAAGAAAGTGAATGTCAACATTCCTTTGTTAGACATGATTCAACAAATACCTCCCTATGCAAAATTCCTGAAGGATCTCTGTACTACTAAGAGGAAAACTAACGTCCCTAGCAAGCCGTTTTGGCGGCTAATGTGAGCTCTATCATCTCGAACCCTACGTACGTGAAATTGAAGGACCCAGGCAGTCCAACAATTTCATGTATCATTGGGGATTCTCTCATTATCAATGTTTTGCTAGATCTAGGTTCGGCGGTTAACCTCTTACATGTTTCTGTGTATCAACGATTAAGCCTAGACACTCTCAAGCCTACGAAAACAACTTTGCAGTTGGCTGATCGTTCGATCAATGTCACGTTGGGGGTCATTGAAGATGTCCTAATCAAGGTCGGTGATTTCATATTTCCTATTGACTTCGTCGTCCTTGAGACCGAACCAATTAAGACTACCCACTCTCAGATTCCATTGATTTTGGGTAGACCTTTTTTGGCGACGTCAAATGCCTTGATCAATTTTCGTACTGGGCTCATGAAAATGTCGTTCCGGAACTTGACCGCGACATTCCATGTGTTTAATATGGCTAGGCAGCCGACATCTTTCGAGGACCCCATGGAAGTCAATCTTAAACGGGACTTGGAAGAAGAATTGGAAGAAGAGTACCCCCTCATTCATGAGAATTTAAATGATTACTTCATGGATGACTCCGATCATGAAGAGGATGGGGGTGAGTTGAGCAATGATGTGCATGTTGTTCAGTACATGCGAGCTCCTCTTATATTACATCTCGAGCTAGATATCATGCCTCACTTTAAGGAGCCTCCCACGGCTGAGCTCAAAGAACTCCCCAAGGAACTGAAACACGTTTTTCTTGGTCCCAATAGGTCATTTCCGGTGATTATTTCATCAACGATGACTGGTGATCAGGAAGAACGTCTGATTCAAGTCCTAAAGTAGCACAAATCAGCCATTGGGTGGTCCTTGAGGGACATCAAAGGGATAAGTCCCAACATCGTGCAGCACCACATCTTTATGGAGGATGAGGCACGACCACGTCGCGACCCACAGAGGCGTTTAAATGCAGCCATGACAGAAGTAGTTAAGAAAGAGATCATCAAGTGTTTAGATCATGACATTATTTTCCCCATTTCGGACAGTACTTGGGTAAGTCATGTCCAGGTTGTGCCCAAGAAGTCGGGTATCACTGTTGTCCAGAATGACAACAATGAGCTTGTACCCACACGACTTCAAACTAGGTGGCGAGTTTGTATTGACTATAGGAAGTTGAACGCGGGCACGCGTAAGGACCACTTCCCTCTACCTTTCCTCGACCAGATGTTGGAGAGACTCGCCGGGCAAGCCTATTACTGTTTCCTTGATGGCTATTCGGGGTACAATCAAATTCCAATCGCCGCCGAAGACCAGGAGAAAACCACCTTCACTGGTTCTTTTGGGACGTTTGCTTATAGACGGATGCCTTTTGGACTATGCAATGCACCTGCAACATTCCAACGTTGCATGTTAAGTATCTTTTCCGATATGGTCGAGAACTTCCATGAGATCTTCATGGATGATTTCTCAGTTCATGGCACCTCTTTTGATGAGTTCTTGCACCAACTGAGCCTTGTTCTCAAAAGGTGTTCGGAAACAAACTTAGCCCTTAATTGGGAAAAGTGTCATTTCATGGTTAGTAAAGGCATCCTATTGGGTCACGTGGTATCTAGTGATGGTATCGAGGTGGACAGGGCAAAGATTGAGCTTATTTCTAAGATTCCGCCACCCACCTCGCTAAAAGAAATCCGTTCATTCCTTGGACACGCCGATTTTTACCGGCGATTTATTAAGGATTTCAGCAAGATAGCTCGTCCTTTGACGAGCTTGCTTGCTAAAGGAACCTCCTTTGAGTTCACACCCGAGTGCCTGACTGCATTTGAGTTTCTGAAGCGTGAGTTGACCTCCGCTCTTATTATTAAGGCACCGGTGTGGACTCTACCGTTTGAGCTAATCTGTGATGCTTCTGATTACACGATGGAGCGGTTTTGGGTCAGAAAGTTGACAAATTGCCTCATGTGATCTATTATGCAAGTCGTACTCTCAATGACGCCCAACTCAACTACTCCGTTACAGAGAAAGAGTTCCTTGCGATCATATTTGTGTTGAAAAAATTTCACCAGTAACTTATAGGGTCGCATGTCATCATCTACACTGATCAATCAGCTCTTCGCTACCTTTTGTCTAAAAAGGATGCGAAACCCCGTCTCCTGCATTGGATCTTGTTGTTACAAGAATTCGACCTTTAAATACGGGACAAGAAGGGATGTGAGAATGTCGTGGCTGATCACCTATCTCGCATCCCCATTGATCTTTCACCGGATCCACCGGTGAACGAGTTTTTTCCTGATGAGAACCTTATGGCAATAGCCTCACCCCCTGGTTCGCTGACATTGTGAACTATTTAGCAACCGGGGAGGTGCCAGCTCATTGGAGACACTGTGAGACAGCGAAACTCAAGTCGTTAGTCAAGCACTTCTATTGGAATGATCCATACTTATTTAAGTATTATGCTGATCAAATCATAAGGAGGTGCAATATTCCTTACGACGAGATTCAGACTGTCTTGTCCTTTTGCCATAAGGAGGCATGTGGTGGGCACTTCGGTGCCAAGAAAACAACTGCCAAAGTACTCCAATGCGGTTTTTACTGGCCCACGTTGTTCCAAGACGCTTTTGCATTTTGCAAAGCAAGCGATAGGTGCCAATGTGTGGGCCGCATTGGGAGACGAGATATGATGCCACTCAATCCTATCTTAGTGGTTAACATCTTTGATGATTGGGGAATTGACTTCATAGGTCCTTTCCCCGTGTCCCATGGTCACACTTACATCCTTGTGGCGGTCGATTATGTGTCAAAGTGGGTTGAAGTAATCCCCACTCGCACTAACGATCACAAGGTTGTGATCAAATTTCTTAAAGAACACATCTTCGCGAGGTTCGGGACACCTCGTTGTATCATAAGTGATCAGGGGACACGCTTTGTCAACCGATCCCTTGAGGCAGTGCTGAGGAAATACTCCATGACGCACAAGTTGGCCACACATTATCATCCTCAAACTTGTGGCCAGGTGGAAATTTCCAACCGTCAACTCAAGCAAATTCTTGAGAAAACGGTTAATGCTTCAAGGAAAGATTGGTCGGTCAAGCCTAATGATGAATTGTGGGCTTTCTGCACAATATTTAAAACCAACCTTGGCATGTCTCCCTACCGGCTAGTTTATGGCAAAGTTTGCCATCTTCCGGTAGAACTTGAGCACCGGGCATTATGGGCAATCAAACATCTTAACATGAGTCTTGATATTTGCGGTGCCAATCGCAAGTTAGACCTCAACGTGTTGGAGGAGTTGAGAAATGAAGCTTATGAGAATGCCAAGATCTGCAAGTCCCGCACTAAAATTTTCCACGATCGCTTGGTGCGAATCAAAACCTTTGAGGTTGGACAAAAGGTGTTGTTGTATAATTCTCGCCTCCACTTGTTTCCGGGGAAACATCGGATCCGTTGGTTAGGGCCCTTCATTGTTTTAACCGTCTCCCCTCATGGGGTGGTTGAGATTCAAAATCCTAGGAATGGGGACGTGTTCATAGTTAATGGACAACGACTCAAACCATACTTGGAAGGGACCACGACAGAGGTCGAGGAGGAAGTCGTGCCTTTGTACAAACTCTCCACGGATGTGGTCACTTGATGTGATCCATCCCTCCATTTATTTGTACATATAAGTGTTTTGTTGAAAAGAAAGAAAAAAAGAACAAAGTGATAAAAAGCAAAAAATTGGAAGGCCTCTTTGATATTTTCCCTTTCCCTTGTTAATAACGCGTGATTCCCTTCCCTACACGTTTTCCCAGCAGATGAAAACACGTCTTTCTTTGAGCTTTCGCCTCCACCAAAATTTCTCCCTCAGATCCAAAGAACGGACCACTAATTCGCGGTTCGGAACCGCCAATCAGCGGTCGGTTGTTCTCAGTTTCCATTTTTTCTTCGTCTTGGTGTTTGATTTGGAGTGCTCTGTTGGTGGCGTGTTGGGGTGTCTGCTTTGCTGCTGGAGTCGGCATGCGGTGGTCTCCTCTCCGCTCGTTCCGTGTTCGTCTTCGCCGTTGTGTGCTTCCTCGCTAAAGCTCGCCAAGGTAGATTCAGGTATTGCCTGCCACCATTTAATTCCAGAACTCAATTTTGCCTCTCTGATTCGTGAATTCGGAGAACCCTTCTACGATCGAATCGTAGCTAAAGGGTGGTACCATTTATTATATGAGGGCGATGAATCCATGTACGTAGAGCCTCTCGTACATGAATTCTTTACTAAGCTCGAGTGTGACCAGATCGGTCCACGCAAGTTCAGTATCACTCTCAGAGGGGTGACGCACACCGTGACACCCCAACTAATCTCCGACGCAACTGGGATCCCCTTGGTTGATGAGCTCGTGCCTACCCACGATATCAATTTTTATCGATCTATGCTTGGGTATGGGCAGCCTATATCATCACATGGGGGAGTACCTAATGCGCACATTTACTCCAATGTGCACATTGTAGCTAGGTGGGTGTGTAGAAATGTGTTGGGCCAAGAGTGAACCTCCACATTTTTCACACCTAGTTTGCGAATCGTGTGTAGTCTGACAGACGGTTCACCACACTGCATTTGTCGAAAATTGCTCGACGTTTTGGTGAATGCCATGTTGAAAGATATACATTGTTTGTCGACTCTGGTTACCAAATTGTGTGGCATGTTGGACATCCCACGATTTGAGTGCATGCTGAGGCGCAAAGGCACCAACCTCGAGGTAGCGAAGATGACCTCGTCATTTCGCCATTGCCTTCCTGAGGCATGGGTGCCTGACTATATAGAGGAGGATATTAGAGCCAGTTCCTCAAGCTCGTCTGTGAGCTCAGGAATGCTCTTTAACATCGACATTTCTGAGATGGCAGTCGAGCAGCAGAACGTCATCTTAGCCAAGTAAAATCGGAAGATCTATAGGAAGTTGTCGACTCTTGAGAGAGGTGCCTCTTCGGGACTTTTGGCCACCGTCATTAGTCTGGTACACCATATCCATGCATTGGCACCATTTTGCCATACATTGAGGACAATGCATGGATTAGGTGTGGGGGGGGGGGGTGTTTTCACATTTGTACATAGTTTGTGTCTTTTTTGTTTTTTAGTTTTCTTATGGTTGTACTGCTAGGGTCATATTTGTGTGACGCATTTAACATTGATAAATCTGCTTGCCATGATCCTTGGGCGACTTGTCCTCTTTTGCTTGACTAGTGCTTTAAAATTTTCACATTTCTTTCAAAATTTTCATGTGTTTGCGAAAGAAAATGTTTTTGTAGGTTTTGCGTGTGTTTAGCATGTGCAAAACCGTTGAGAGGCAAAGTAAAAAGAAAGCTCCCAAAATTGTCTTGAACTTGATGCATTAGGATATCTATTTGACTGGCTTTAGGTCTTATCGAGTCGTTAGGATGCACCCCGGTTTTCCCTCAGGGGGCGTGTAATCATAGGGTTTCAGCACTCAAACATTTAAAGAAGTCCACCCTGAACCTAGTGAGTCAAATAATTCATGTCTGTAGTATAAGGAAGTTTGTCGTAGTCAAGGGCCCTTAATCTCTTTTTGTGAAACTTAGGTGTAGGGGTTTTGGTTCCCATGTAGATAAATAAATAAGTGGTGTTCTCTCTTCTCGCACGGCTCCTATCACTCGGGAAAGTAGGTCTGAAGGGACTTTGTGCCTGGTGCTTTCGAGTCATCTGACTTGGATGCACCGACTGAACTCCCATTACACGGGTGGTAGGGATCGCCCTATGTAGAGATTTGGGGGAAGGTGTACGTGATAGTGTAAGTCTTCATAGGCAATGATGCACGAATCCTGACCCTGGGAGAATCAAACACAAACCAATAAAATGCTCCAAAGAAAGAAAAAAAGAAAAAGAAAAAAAAGTGTCAAATAAGAACCAAAATGGACTTTACACATTGTATCACATTCAGAAGTTAAGGTTGCCCATGTCTTTCACTTACGTCCTTAACTAACTCTCACGAATAACTCATTAGGCTAGGTGTGTGGACTGATTACATATATAGAGTCGACCCCTAGTATTACCGCCTCCCATGATCGACAAAATAAGTCCAACGAGTCGTGTAGCTAGATTGATTAATGCATCTTGTTCGGATTTTGGGGGTATATCCGCTGAAAACCCTCAGGAGACAACACTCCTCCTCCTTGGCGACAAGGAGGTTTAACGGCTTGTTTCACGTGCTAAGTGCAACCGTGATTCCTACGAAAGTGAGTTAGGATTTCTTGTTTTTCGTATGCGTTTTCCTTTCTTTGTTTTGCTCGGGACTAGCAAAAGTTAGGTGTAGGGGTATTTGATTGACATAATTTCATGTTTATATTTGTATCTTATATCCATTATCTTTCACCTAAACAATGTTATGTAACGAGTTTTATGTTTAGTTTTCAGGAATAAATAGGTTTCAAGAGATGAAGCATAAAAGGACCCAAAAGTTGGGAAAAAGGACTGAATTGTGAGATCTGGGGACTGCGATGCAAGGGAGGACCTGAACGTAAGACCAAAGGACCAAAGAGCAAAACAGAAAACTCCACACCATCATGGGGAGTATTTTTGCAATTCTATTCGGGTCGGAGCTCCAACAAGTCAAGTAACCGCATCAAAGACAAATAATACCAGAAAGAAAAGCCCACAACAAATTCCAACCCGATCCAAACTTTATGGACCACCAATTGGCGGTCGAGATCACTCTGGATCCGCTCAACTTTCTCCAGCACATGTATTAGAGGATGTTTAGGCTATTTTTTGTATCTGTTTAGTCACACATCGGGAGATTATCCCGGAGTTCCTTTTTCTATGGCTATAAATAGAACTCTTTACGTTCTAATGTAATCACTTCATATTTTGAGTGGCTATTCTTCCTACTGAAGTGAGGCCTTGAAGCACACACTAAAGTGGGAGGATGCTACTTGAGTTGTGAGTCATCTTAATAAAAGTTTCTTCTTTATGTTGTTTGTTTCATGTTGTGTGTTTTACTTTGCTTAATTTCATTTCATTAGTTTTAATAGCTTAGTTAATATGCTTTCTTTACTTAGTTTAATAATTAGTCGAATGTGTAGTGAGTAGTTCCATCCCCTTTGGGGGGTGGAGGAGATGTTCATACATGCAAATGAGAGTGGAATGAATGCTTTATTCATAATGTGTTCATAAAACATGAATGTATGCTTGCTTGTTTAGGATAGAATTTAAAACTTGATGAGTTTTGCCAAAATGATTACACACTTCTCACACTTGTTTAAGTTCTGAAATAAACAACTAGTATATGTAAATGTTAATCAACTAGGTTGGTGAATGGATTGATATGTTTTGCCATAACACATAGACACCTCATATGCATGATAACACCACCTTCATTTGGGCTTAAAGAATGTGTTCAACACCCACCTCTTTGCATGTGTGCACTCACTGCACCCCTTAGGGGTTTTTTCCACTTCTGAATTCTAGCACTCTTCTTTCATCCTTAGTTAAGTTTTGTTAATCGTTTGTTTCTTTCTTTCGCATTTCGTACTTCTTAGTGTAGCGTAGCGTAGAGTTGCATAATCAACTCTCTTCTCCATTTTTTCACAACTTGATTTCGTGCAAACGAGAGGCTGCTCACCTCCCTGAGGACGACCCGTATTTGCCACCGCTTCAACATGGCCGTGCACTTGCGGTTTAAATAAAACGTATCAACAGATTGATAGGTTTTGTCATAACCTTTAGACACATCCTATACAAGAAAACACAACTTACATTTGTGCCTATTGAATTCCTTACTAAATGCTTCACCATCTTATTAGATGTGTGCACACACTCCACCCCTTAGGGGTTTTCCTTACTGAATTCGATCTTCCTTTTGTTAGTTGTTTATCTTACTTTTAGTAGTCTTGTGCTTTCATCTTTCTCCTTTGTTAGTTTCTAGTTTAGTGTACCTTAGGTTAGCATAATCACATCTCTTCTCCCCTTTGTTTCCCACTTGCCTTTGAACTAGCCAAAGTCGACACACCTTCCTGTGGATCAACCTGTATTTGCCACCACTTCAACGTGGCCGTGCACTTGTGGTTTTTTTAAATGTTTAAACAAATTTTTGGTGCCGTTGTCGGGGAGGTGTTCTGTCAAGGCTTTGGTTTTGATCATTCAAGTGGTTTTAATTTTTTGTTTGTAGTTTTAGTTTGTTTCATAAGGCTTCAAAGATCAAGAAACGTCGCCTGGAGAAGCCGGGAAGGAAATAGAAGCAAACTGACCGCCAATCCGCGGTTCTGGACTGCAAATTGCTGGCCTGGTGAGCTCAAAATTTCCTCTTTTTTTCCTGGTTGTTTCTACATTCACTAGGATATCTTGGAGCTCAATTGGGAATGTTTGGACTTGTAGTTTGCTCCCAGATTAACAATTAAGTCCCATTAATCAACTTGGACCTTAAAACTCAAAGCAAAAGATTACATTGATTGACATCTAGGTCATACATGATTTGTAGACCTTGCACGCATTTGTCTTTTCTTTGCTTTACATTTGTTGTTGTTGATTGCTGGCGTGAAGTACCGGCACCCAATTCTCTCATTCATGCATTGTTAAAGAATGAATTAGTTAGTAAGGTGCATCGGGACAAGAGTGAGTTGAGTGTTTGATTGGAGAGTTGATTGCTAGATTAAGACTCAAAATGCTACTAAAGAGGAGTTGTCCCATACAAGATAAGGTGGGGGATTTCATCACCCTTTCCTTTGCCCCAAAAATCACTCTTAATCTAAGACTTAATTCTAAAAGCAAGTAGACATTGGCCCTAGGATTTCAGATGCACTAGGAGAGTGATCGAGTTGAGACCGTCATGACCTGATCGGCGTCGCTTGCCTTGTCGATAGTAGGAGGTACTGGATCTCAAGATTTGGTATCACTTGCTGGGCATTGTCGTCTTCGTTGTAGGGAGGTGAAGCATGTCAAGACTAGTGATATTAAAGTTAGGCATCGTCTAGCCTAAGGACCTATAGCCATAAGTTGTTTGAGTCGTGCTTGCTAGATTAGGCTTCTACCTTCTCCCACTACCCATGCTAGTTTTTAGGGATTCTTCCCTTCACCTGTGAGAAGTCTTCTTCTCACCTATTTCGACGTTCTAGTATCCTTCCCTTTACACTCTTTGTTAGCGTTTTAGGGTCGAGTCGAGCACTTTTTGCAAGCTTGGACTCGTGGTGGTGAGAGTGGTCGACTCGAGAGTTTTTTGTTGAGATGAATGGTTACATGGGCGACCATCCATATCATTGTTGGGACCAGAACAATTCTCCCTGGTACTCCGGACCCCTGCATCCTGGGGTACCTTCGACAAACACCCCATATGGTTGGGACGATTTAATTGTGTGGCTGAGCAGTCTTCATATTGGAGTGATATGAGAGATGCACCGACTGCTAGACCACCATCTAGTAATGTCGGATCATATGTTGGTCAACAAACTCAAACATTACAAGGACCTTTGGCCTCTTTCATGCATGTGGTAGATGAGATGAGTGCACCGGTAGTTCCAGTAGTTGTACGTGTGACTATTGCGGGTTGAGCAGTCATGTTTTCGGGGAATGTCCTTATGTTGCCCCACAGCGTGAGTATGAGCACACCTTTTCTCAAAATGCACAATGTGACCCTTATGGATCCGTGTACAACCGCAGTAGGATGGATTCGTGGGGAGACAACTCTTATTCAAGTTCTTATACATCATTTCCACCCCAGTATCCTCCTCCAGAATACCCAGAATTCTACCCACACCCTACTCCAAATCGTTGGCCTCATTCTTAGCCCATCAACACCCAACCCCATAATTTCCGAAGCTCTGACTTGGACCTCACAGTTGACCCCAAACTTGATTCTTTAGAACAAACCCTCCAAACGTTCATGGAAACCACTCAAAATGTAATGAAGTCCACTCAAGATTCCATGCAAACTATGGAAATGTATATGAGTCAAATTACACAACAATTAAGTAAACGTGAGGATGGTGACATTTCTTGTAAACATGAGGATTCATCTTATGATATCGAAGCCCCACCACATCCACAAATTGAAAGCACAATCTTTCAAAGTCAAACTCCTAGTCAGTCTGAGGGACTTGGGGTTTGAATTCAGGAACATATGGTGGGGGATTCGATCCAAATTGAGAATAACATGGACCAACTTCATTATGAGTCGGCACAAGATTGTGCCTTATCTTTTTGTCCTGTGGCCCTTAAGCCACATGATCTTCATGTTGTGCCTCTTAAGGACTCACCTCTGGTGGAGCAACAACTCCCTAGTACCCTTAATTTCAAACAACCTGATGAGAATTTGTCTCTCACTATTGTTCTTGGAAATGTTGGAACATCAAACAACTACATTGCTAATGAGGGTATTAGGAGTTCCTTGGGGGATACCTTGGGTATGAGACCCACTTTTTGTTCGTCTGGTGAGTCGGACATGCATAACGAGGTTTTTGACCTCGATCCAACCGACCAGCCTATTTGTTGGAGAGTTTGGATTGACGGTCATAACTTCAGTACCGTAATGGGAGAAACTCTTCTTCTATTGCCCTATATTTCCCAAACTCTCGAGAGGTTCAAGCTTTTTCAGTTTGATCCTTTGAATGAGATGCATTTGCGTCTAATTCATGAACCTCTCCTTTCATCTTGTGCTCTTTGTGAGGGGGCCCAAACATGAGTATTATGGCCCCATGTGGTGTCATGTTGCCTTTCTAAGTGCATTGACCCACTTTTGAGGTTCCCAGTTGATGTCCTTTCACAAATGAAGATGATAACTTATTTTTGTACATAGTTGTATTCAGAAAAAAAGAAAAAACTACGATAAAAGACTCCATGAGCGAGTATTGATTGTTGTGGGCCCCAACCCTTGTGTATTTGGGCCATTTTTCTTTCACGTATTTGTATCCCTTCTTTAGCATCTCACATGTTTTGAGGGAATTCAGGTTTGTGTCCATCAACATAACCACGAACTTACTTTTGCGCTTCATGTTAGTGAGATCTTTTCTTTTTCATGCATGAATCCATGTAGTATCGTACTCACATTCGTTGAGGACAATGCATGAAGTGTGGGGGGTCCTTTACGTTTGTATATATGTGGAGTCGAGTCTTTTTCTTTTTTTTGTTTTATTTTGTTTGTATTGTTAGGGTCATGGTAGTGTGCTGCATTAAATATTGATAAATCTACCTGCCATGATCCTTGGGTGACTTGTCTTGTTTTGGTTACCCAGTGCTTTAAAATGTTCACATTTTTTCAAAATCTTCATGTGTTTACGAAAGAAAATGCTTTGTGGGTTTTTTGTCTGTTTAGCATGTGCAAAACCGTTGAGAGGAAAAGTAAAAAGAAAGCTCCCAAAATTGTCTTGAACATGATGCATTAGCATATCTAGTATACCGGCTTTAGGTCTTATTGAGTCATTAGGATGCACCCCGGTTTTCTCTCGGGGGGGCGAGTAATCATAGGGTTTCAATACTCAAACATTTAAATAAGTCCACCCTGAACCTAGTGAGTCAATAATTCGTGTCTGTTAATATAAGGAAGTTTGTTGTAGTCAAGGACTCTTTAAATCTTCTTGTGAAACTTTAAGTGTAGGGGTTTTGGTTCCCATGTAGATAAGAAATAAATAAGTTGTGCTCTCTTTTCTCGCACGACTCCTATCACTGAGGAAATTAGGTCCGAGGGGACTTAGTGCATGGTGCTTTCGAGTCATCTGACTTGGGATGCACCGACCGAACTCCCGTTACACGGGTAGTACGGATCGTCCTATGTGGAGATTTGGGGGAAGGTGTACGTGATAATGTAAGTCCTCACATGCAATGATGCACGAAACCTGATCCTGGGGGAATCAAACACCAACCAATGTTATCCATAATGCTCCTAAAAGAAGAAGAAAAAATGAATGAAAAAAGAGAAAAAAGGAGAAAGAAAAATAAGAACCTTAATGGACTTTCAACTTTGTATCACTTAAGGATGTTGAGGTTGTCCAGGTCTTTCACTTAAATCCTTAATTAACTTGCACGAATGGTTCATTAGGCTAGGTGTGTGGACTAATACCTAATTAGAGTCAGGCCATAGGATTACCGTGTCCAATGATCAATAAAAATGAGTTCATCGAGTTGAGTTTTTAGATTGAATAATGCATCTATATTCGGATTTTGTGGGTACATCCGCTGAAAACCCTCAAGAGACAACACTCCTCCTCCTTGGCGACAAGGAGGTTTAACAGATTGTTGCACGTGCAAAGTGCAACCATGATTCCAACGAAAGTGAGTTAGGATTTCCCTATTTTACGAGTGATTTTTCCTTTTCTTTGTTTTGCTCGGGATTAGCAAAAGTTAGGTGTAGGGGTATTTGATTGACATCATTTCATGCATTCATTTGTGTCTTATATCCATTATCTTGAACCTAAACAATGCTACATAATGAGTTTTATGTTTAAGTTTCAGGAACAACAAGTTTGAGAAGAAGAGACTAAAAAAGGACATAAACGCAAGAAAAAGGACTTAGTTGCAAGACTTATGGACTGAGGTGCAAGAGAGAAGGACCCGGATGTAAAACCAAAAGGACTAATGAGGAAATCAAGAAGCTCTATACCATTATGAGGAGTATTTTGGCAATAAATTCGGGCCCAAACATGAACAACCAAATTGGGTTCATCAAACATAAAGAAACAAGCCAGAAACGAACCACTGAAATCCAGACTCAATCCAAGCAATCTGGACCGCCAATTGGCTGTCCCCGATCGCCAATTGGCGAGCTAAATTGGTCCAAATGTTTTATGGTTGAGTTAGATTGTGTATTATATTGTTTTATGTCCATTTGTAGTATGTGTTTAGTTCCATACCGGGGGATTGTCCTCAGTTACCTTTTTTCATGCCTATAAATAGAACTCTTCCTCTTCTTTTGTATTCACCCATTGCTTGGTGGCATTCTCTCTACTTGGAGTAAAGCGTTGGAGTAAAAACTCAAGGTGGAGAAGAATGTCACTTGTAATGTGAATCATGTAAATAAAATAATTCTTCATAGTTTTGTTAGTTTTATATTGTCTTTATTTTGATGCTTGCATGTTTAGTTTGTTAGTTTTCTTTATCATAGTATAATTAGAATGTCTTCCTTTATTTATATGGTTGTTAGATTAATGATTAGTGAGTGGTTCCATCCCCTTTGGGGGTGGAGATAATGTCCATACATGCAATAAAGAATGGAAAAGAATGCTTTATTTTGGAATATGTTGACAAATGTGAATGTATGCTTGCTTGTTTAGAGTAGAAACCCCTAACTTGATGGGTTTCGCCACAACTATAAAATATCTCCCATGCTTGTTTAGGCTCTGAAATAACCAACTTACGTATGTGAATGCTAGTCAACTAGGTTATTGATTGGATTGATAGGTTTTCTCATAACCTTTAGACACTTCCTATACATGAAAACACAACTTACATTTGTGCCTATTGAATGTATTCTTCACCATCTTATTACATGTGTGCACACACTCCACCCCTTAGTGGTTTTCCTTACTGAATTCCATCTTCCTTTTGTTAGTTGTTTATCTTACTTTTAGTAGTCTTGTGCTTTCATCTTTCTCCTTTGTTAGTTTCTAGTTTAGTGTAGTTTAGGTTAGCATAATCACATCTGTTCTCCGCTTTGTTTCCCACTCACCTTCGAACTAACCAAAGTTGACACACCTACCTGTGGATCGACCAGTATTTGCCACCGCTTCAACACGGTCGTGAACTTGCGGTTCTTTTAAAACGTTTAAACATTAGCACAATACAATATATTTTTTATGCATATTGTTTGTTACACTACTTTTGATTGTGATTATGATTAGGTTAGTTAAATCATCAAAACATAGACTCAGGCCTAAATGACAACAATCTCCCCATTTTTTATGATGGCAAACCTATTTTTAATACTTGAAATTCAAAGTCTGATTTTCACCTTTATATATGTAAACTATTCATATATAATGCTACCCCTATGAATGTGCATAGTTTTTGTTCAATAATTACAATTTCAAGGTTTGTACTCCACCTTTGACATCAATCAAATGTTAATGATAATCTAATCCCTAATGTAATGAATTTGCTCCCCTTTAATTTTGCGATTCATTTCTATCTTAATTTTGTAATTCATTTCGAGATGAATGATATGACAATTAAGCATTCAAATCCTATTGGAACCAATTCTATAAGCCTAGGACTATTAAAAAAATGTTACCCAACTTATTAGTCATTTTGCTTCGGTTCCAAACTTCTTTCGATAGTGCAACCGGCTTTGTATTCGACTTTGTAGGCTTTGGCTGGTCACTATTGATCTCTCATCTTCTAAGTAGCTACAAGTGTAGATTTAGGTACCCAAACAACTTTGGGTCCTTTAATGTTAGCCTTTGGCACCCAAACCATTTTGGTTTTGTAAGTCCATACACTTGTGTAACTATGCTTCGTAAAAACATGCTTGCCATTCAAATTAGTATGAACTACATGGTTTTTCAACTTGATAATGTATCGTAAACCATGTTTGTCTAATGATTGTCTTTGACTACCTAGAAGCATGTCAAGCATTGTTGTTCCTTTTGTGAACTTTTCTAGATGGACGATATAATACAATATAATACACAAGCCAACATGGACGATGATGATGAAGATGAAGAATCATCCCATGTTGCTTTGTGAGCTTCTTCCTCCATTTATTTCCTCTTGCTCTTTTCCTTTTCTCTCATTCTCTCCTTTTTCTTCTCCTTTTCTCCTTCCATCTTCTTCCTCTTCTTTCTTTCTTCTCTCCTTTATCCTTCTTAAGGAACTTGAAGAATTCTTTTGCAACAACTTCAATGTCCTCATTTTCCCCTCTCTCCTTGGTTCATCAGATTTTGCATGCAATGAGAAGGTTGGTTTCTTCCTGGAAGCTTGTTTTTCCCTCCTGTCCTTCATTTGAAGTTCATACGCGATGAGATTTCCAATCAGGTCCTCCATCTTTAGTTGGAGATGTCATGTGCTTCTTCTATGGGGACGACCTTCTCTTGCCATTTATTGTCGAGTAACCGAAGGAACTTCCTTGCCATGTCTCTCTTATTGAAATTTCTTCCAAGAACTTTGACAGAGTTAGTTATATTGGTGAAGTGAGTGTCTATCTTGCTTATATTCTCACCGAGTTGCATAGTGAAAATTTCATATTTATGCATGAGGAGACCAATTCTAGTATCTTTTGTTCTACTATCTCTCTCGTGATGCATGTGAAGTCTATGCCATATCTCATATGAGCTTTCACAATCTGTAATATTATTTTATTCACCCTCATTTAAGCCACAATAAAGAATGTTCATGACGCTAGAATTCATTTCATATTGCTTCATTTAAGCCCTAGTAAATGTGGCTAATTGTTCTTCCTTAGGAGGGGTGTAGGGGTTTTGGATAAAGACCAAATACTTGAGCACTACAAATCAAGAAGATTTTTATTTTATTTTTCCAATAATCATAGTTTGACCGATTAAGCAAAGGGGTCTTCTTGTGTATAACCCTTCTACATGATTAGATGATGATGATGACACGCTAAACTACGGTTAAGTAGATGAAATTTAGCACATATGCTCTGATACCAATTGTAGGATCAATGACCCCTAATTATATTTAATTGATTCCCTAATCTCTACTTAAATATGCAACGGAAACGATAATTAAAATAGTAGAGAAAAGGTATGCAAACCACAAATGAAGGCAACGATTTTATAAAGGTTCGGCACCACACCCAGGTCCTACTTCCTCTCTTGCAAGCTCCGCTTGATTTCACGAGCTCCGCTTATGTCTTCAGAATCCATTCCCCATCACGGGCCGGTAGAGAACGCCTTTACAAAATAAGCTCTACGAACACCATCGCGAACTTGGTTTCTTCCTCTCACAATACGAGAGGGATGGTTCAGGCATTCACCAAAACCTTTACGACCTTTTACAACAAGAAAAACTTAAGTGACCAACACTCTAACTTGAGCACACTTTGTGTAGGATAAAAGTTTGGATCAAGTGTGGAAGTTTAAGCTTGGACTGTAGGAATTTGAAGATTCTAGGACTGGGAGGATTCTCTCTAATGTATTTGTGAGTTTGGAGTAGGAGAGTTGTCTAAATAAGGTTTGTGAAACACTATTTAGAAGTTCCTAGAGAGATATAACCATTGGGGAAGATTTGGTTAAGATTTGTTTAAGATACACAAAAAAGAAAACTAACTTCAGAAAATCTGTCCAATACCACTTGACCGTTACAGGATGAACGGTCGACCGTTTCCATGAAAATAGGGAAACGTTAGAGCCAACTTGTAATACGGTCAAACCAACCAAGATCTAACTAAAGTTAACAGTAGAACTAAATATAGCGGCGGTCGACCATTTAGAGGGTTTTGGCCATGTAAAAGATTGGTGATGGATGGCAACAAGGAAGTTCGAAAATATCAGGAACTTTTGGGCACAGAAATAGTCGATGTTTGGTCGATCGTTTACTTGGCAACGTTCGACCGGTGGAAAAATACTGAAATTGGATTAGGTGAAATATACAAATACGACCATTGTATAATATGACAAGGATAGCGGTCATATGAAAATACATGAAATGGTCGACCGAAAAGTCAAAATTGGTCGATCAGTTAAGCTGGGAAAGATCACTATTGGAGTTAACGCTTAACTGATAGAAACAATCGAATGGAGAACTTGTTTTGGTCGACCATTTTACACAGACTGTTTAGGATTGGATTAAGTGATTTTCCGGCTAAGGTTTGGACGACCTATTGAAGTCCAATTGAAATGAAATTTCGTGTGTGACTTCTACACTGAACTTTGTCAGTTTATGAATCGGTTTCTACACTTGTATGCTCAAGTTCACATACATTCCTAAGACTCAAATAATTACAAATTATATGTCTTCAATTAGCTTGATTCCATGTCTTGACTTCATTTCATTCTTTTTTGAGTCTTGATCACCTATAGATGTTAGCACCATACAATATATATTCTATGCATAACGTATGCTATAATACATTTGATTGTGATTGAGATTACGTTAGTTAAATCATCAAAACATAGATTAAGGCCTTGAAGCTAACAACTGTGATCACCTTCTTCTTTTAATTAGAGTGCTTTTAATTAAGTGATCACTCTCTAGGAACAAATTAAAATGAGTCTTTTTAATTAGAGTAGTTAAAATGGTTGCAAATGGAAGCATTGATCGCACTTTCGTGACCAAGTGCTGGATTTGAACCATATTTGGGGCTGGTCAGGCGGGCTTAGTCAGGCATGGGTGATCCATTCGCACTAGTCGGTCTGAAGAGGATGATTGGTTGGGTGGAGTTAACAAGGCGATGGGGAAAGAAAATGGGGGTTTGTTTGGCTCATTTGGTTTATGTGTTCGATTTTGGGTTGAATATTAAATATCACAATGCATTATAATTTACTAAAAAATGTAGAGTTTACGACATCGATGAACCTATAAAACGACATGGTTTATCCCTATACAGACGTAATGTGCTAATCAGACGATAAAACACAATTCGGTAGATTGAACCTCCAAACTAAAATCACTTGTTCGGACAACCAAATTGCATTCAGTCAATATAAGACAAATTCGTGGTAAATATAAGGCAAGGATGGTCAATATACACAACGTCAGCGTCCCGTGCACCAACATGATAAGCATAAAACCATGTTGTTGTATTGACCATCGACGTTGTATGCCTAATACCACTTCGCACATACTACAACCGACGTGGTAATGCGGACATTCACGTCCACTACTAGTAATATGGGTTTCACCAACGGAAACACATCTGTTGGAGTAATATTCGTCGGTTTATAGTTACATTCATCGACGGATTGCATAGGTCGTCGGTGTACACGTCCACCTACGGAGCGGGTCAATAACTCGAATTGAAAGGAGTTGTCGACAAAAGTTTTTATAGTATTTGTGATAGCAGAACATACACCGATGGATACGTCCGTCAGTGTTGATTTTGAATGAGCGGCAAAATGAAATTATTCGTGGAAAACATACACCGAAGGAAGTGTTAACTGTCACTGACGGATATATAGGCATTAGTGACTCACTCAAATCTGCTGATGGAAAGCATCTGTCGGTGAAGGGTTCGAATCCCGGTTAAATGATTTTTTCTTGGAAATACAATCCCCGATAGTTAGTAAACCTACACTAACACATATATCCGTTCGTGCGTGAAAAGACACCGACGGATAGCATCCATCGGGTAGATTTCGAAACATACCTGTTGAACTTAATAAGATAACATGACTTCACAGATAATATAATAATCACCGACATATAACGTTTGTCAGTGTAGGGTTTTATCATAAACCATTTAGGGTTTTCACCCTCATTTTCCATCTTTCTCAAAGCACGAAAGCCTAACCATCGCCGCCTGCCATTTCCCCATGTCGGGGTTCCCTTGCTGTCGTTTCCTGTGTCGTCGCCTTCTTAGCACTATAAGTGTCCCTCTTCCTCGAACCTGAACCTGACCCCTCTAGCATCGTAACCCTACCGACCGAACCCAAACCAACCCTCTTGCGTCGTCGCCCCTCAAACCGAACCGAAACTGACCCCTCCGAAACACGACCCCTAGCCCAAACTAGTCCTCAAACACGATACCCAGGCCGACATGCATAGGTTGCCTGTCATCTAGCAAGACCCAAATCCATCCCTAAACACGACTCTAAGCCCCAAACCTGACCCTAAACTCAACCCCCAACCCCAAATTCGACCCCCAGCCCCAAACCCGCCCCAAACATGATCCCTAGGACGGCATACATAGGTTGCCAGTCATCTAGCAAGATCCTAACGCGACCCCAGCCCTAAACTCATTCTCAAATGCGACACCTGTAAGGATCGATGACCTTTACTTAATCTAACCACTTACTTAATTCTGACCTAGATTAAGTAATATACGCAGCGGTAACTAAACAACAAAAACAAGTAAAGGAGAAACAATGCAAACCATAAGAACGCAAGGAATTTTTTTAATAGAGGTTCTGCCTCTCGCCTACTTCCTCTCTTGCAATATCCGCTCGACTAAATGAGCCCTGCTCAAGACGGCACTATCGACTCGCCATTCCGGATCAGGAGAGAACGCCTTTACATAACAAGCCTTGCGAACAACCCTTGCTAGCTTGAATTCGTCTTCTCACAATCCAAGAAGGAATATTTTCAGCTTTCACTGAAATCTTTGCTTCTTTGACAAACAAATGGTTGGGTGGATCATAACACTCTCTAACTTGAGCACACTTTGAGTATGATATTGAATTGATCAAAGGTGTGGAAGTATAAGGCTTACAGTATATATGATTTGGGGCTTTGAGGATTGGGAGACTTCTCTCTAGTGTATTGAGCAAATAGAAGTGTGAGAGGTGTGTAAATAAGGTGTATAGACATCTATTTATAAGCTCCTATAGATATATAGCCGTTGGGGAAGAATTGGATGAGTTGTGTGTAAGATACAAAAATCAGAAATAAAGTTTTGTAATTCGGTCCCTCAACAGTCAACCAAATCGGGTAGCCCGCTCGACCGTTTCCTTAAGTATAAGAAAACGTTCGAACCAAATAACACATAGGTCGAACCAGCTTTGATTACGACTTAAGTCATTGGTCGACCAAACAAGGAGCGGTTTTTAATTGAGCTTTATATGATTTCCATAACCATCTAATGGGTCTCCACTCTTATCTTTGATATGCTAATGCTCTTGAATGAAGCTTAGCTTATGCTTTGATTAGTGGACCTATTTTATGGGGAATGATAAAGTTAGGATATGGATAAAGTTAATGTTGGAAACACAATTTGTAGTGTATGTACTCTTGTTGCCTTTTCCTTAGCTAATGTCTTGTATGTTTTAATGATGTAGTCATCTTAATTCATGTGGAGGCATAGTAGGGTCTAGTCTTTATACATGAGTTCATTTAGTTTCATTCCAATTATTGTCTTGTATGTTGTAATGATGTAGTCTTATCTTAATTCATGTTGTGGCAAAGTTGGATGTAGTTTTATGATTTCATGCACTACATGTTGTGAGGAGCTTAATGAACACACACACACTTCTTTATGTTCACATTATTTCTCTACCCCCTTTGGGGTTTAGTTTTTATTGCTTATCTTTCATTTCCATTTGCATTGTAGTGTAGTTTAGTGTAACCAACCTTTCTCTCCTTCTTTTTACCTCTCGCCTTCGAACAAACCAAGTGTCGACACACCTCCCAGTGGACGACCCGTATTTGCCACCGCTTCAACGCGGCCGTGCACTTGCGGTTAAATATAAAACGATCAATCAAGTTTTTGGCGCCGTTGCCGGGGAGGTGCTCTGTCCAGACATTGGTTTGGACGATTCGAGGGGTTTTTAATTTTTTGTTTTCAGTTTGTCTTAGTTTCAGGGAACAATCTGATCAAGGGGAGGCTACTGGGAAAATCTGAGGACCAGAAGACCAAAAGGGACCGCCAATCAGCGGTTGTAGACAGCCAATTGGCGGCCTGGTGAGAGCTTCTTTCCTTCAAACTTCTCATGATAGTTAGTGCTGTAATATGTGTTATCTGGGAGCCCTATTTTGCATGCTATGACTTCTAGTTTGCTCCCAGATCATTAATCACTCCCCCTTTAATCAACTTGGACTATAAAACTCAAAGCAAAAGATTAGACTTCTTGCCATCTAGGTCATGCACCATTGGTAGACCTTGCATGCATTTGTCTTTTCTTTGCTTTACATTTTGTCGTTGATTGCTGGCGTGAGGTACGTGCACCCCCATCTCTCATTCATGTATGTTTCGATCATGCATTAGTTAGTAAGGTGCATCGGGACAAGAGTGAGTTGAGCGTTTGATTGGAGTGATTGATTGCTAGATTTAAGCTCAAAACGCTACTAAGGAGGGGCTGTCCCATAAAAGATAAGGTGGGGGATTTCATCACCCTTTCCTTGGCCCCAAAAACCACTCTTAATAAAGCCTTAACTAAAAGCAAGTAGACATTGGCCCTATGATTGTGGGCGCACTAGGAGAGTAATCTAGTTGAGACCGCCATGACCTGATCGGCGTTGCCTACCTTGTCGATAGTAGGAGGTACTGGATCTCCGGATCTGGTATCACTTGCTGGGCATTGTGGTCCTCGTTGTAGGGAGGTGAGGCGTGTCGAGGCTAGTGACCTCGAAGTTAGGCGTCGTCTAGCCTAAGGACCCATTGCCTTACATTGTTTGAGCTATGCTTGCTAGTTAGGCTTCTACCTTCACCCTGTACCCTCGCTAGCTCTAGGGATTCTTCCCTTCTCCTTTGAGTCATCTTCTTCTCACCTTCTTCTATGTTATAGTCTCCTCCCCTTTACACTCTCTGTTAGCGTTTTAGGGTCGAGTCGAGCACTTTTTGCGAGCTTAGCCTCGTGGTGGTGAGAGTGATCGACTCGAGAGTTTTTCTTGAGATGGATGGTTACATGGGCGACCATTCATATCATTGTTGGGACCAGGACGATTCTCCCTGGTATTCCGGACCCATGCAACCTGGGGTGGCTCAGACTAACACCCCGTATGGTTGGGATGATCGCAATTGTGTGACTGAGCAATCTTCGTATTGGGGTAACATGAGAGAGGCACCGACTGCTAGACCACCATCTAGTTACGTCGGATCATATGTTGGTCATCAAACTGAGACATTACAAGAACCTTTGGCCTCTTTCACGCATGTGGTAGATGACATGGGTGCACCGGTGGCTCCAGTAGCCGTACCGTGTCCCTATTGTGGGTTGAGTGGTCATGATTTCGGGGAATATTGTCCTTATGTTCCCCCAGAGCCTGAGTATGAGCATACATTTTCCCAAAATACTCATTATGACCATTACGCATCCGCGTACAACCCGAGAGGGATGGATTCGTGGGGAGACAATTTGTATTCAAATTCTTATACATCATTTCCACCCCAATATCCTCCTCCCGAAGACCCAGAATTCTACCAGCACCCCACTCCAAATCATTGGACTCATTCTCAGCCCATCAACACCCAACCCCAAAATTTCCCAAGCTCTGACTTGGACCCCATCGTTGACCGCATACCTGACTCCTTGAAACAAACTCTCCAAACATTCATGGAAACCACACAACACTTATTGAAGTCCAACTTGAATTCCTTGCAAACCATGGAAATGCAAGTGAGCCAGATGACACAACAATTCCATGAACGTGAGGAGGGTAACTTTTCTTGTCAACATGAGAATTCATCTTTTGATATCGAACCACCACCACATCCACAAATTCAAAGCACAATCTTTCAAAGTCAAACTCCTAGTAAGTCTGAGGGACTTGGGGTTTCAATTCACGATCACTTAGTGGAGGATTCGATTCAAATTGAGAATAACTTGGACCAGTTTCATTATGAGTCGGCACATGATTGTGCCTTATCTTTTTATCCCGTGGACCTTGAGCCACATGATCTTCATATTGTGCCTCTTAAGGACTCACCTCTGGTGGAGCAAGAGCTCTCTAGCACCCTCAATTTCAAACAACCTGATGAGAGTTTGCCTCTCACTATTGTTCCTGATCATCTTGGAAATGATGGAACATCAAACAACTACATTGCTCATGAGGGTATTAGGAGTTCCTTGGTGGATACCTTGGGTATGAGACCCACTTCCTGTTCTCCTGGTGAGTTGGACAGGCATAACGAGGTGCTTGACCTCGTTCCGACCCACCAGCCTGTTGGTTGGAGAGTTTGGATTGATGATCATAACTTCAGTTCCGCAAGGGGAGAGATTCTTCTTCCGTTGCCCCTTATTTCCCAAACTCTCGAGAGGTTCAAGCTCTTTCAGTTTGATCCTTTGAATGAGACGCCTTTGCGTCCAATTCATGAACCTCTCATTTCATCTGGTGCTCTTTGTGAAGGGGGCCCACACATGCGTATTCTGGCCCCGCGTGGTGTCATGTTCCCTTTCCAAGTGCATTGACCCACTCTTGAGGTTCCCATTTGATGTCTTTTGACAAATGAAGATGGGAACTTATGTTTGTACATAGTTATATTAAAAAAAAAGTACAATAAAAGACTCCTTCAGTGAGCATTGATTGTTGTGGGCTCCAACCCTTGTGTATTTGGGCCCCAGTTCTTTCACGTATTTGTATCCCTTCTTTAGCATCTCACAGGTTTTGAGGGAATTTGGGTTGTGTCCATCAGCATGACCTTGAACTTCCCTTTGTACTTCACGTTGGTGAGATCTATTCTGTTTCATGCATACATCCATGTAGTATTTTGCTCACATTCATTGAGGACAATGCATGAAGTAGGTGTGGGGGGTGCTTTACGTATGTACATAATCGAGTCTTTTCTTTTGATTTTTATTTTCTTTTGTGTGCATTGTTAGGGTCATGTTAGTGTGTTGCATTTAATATCGATATATCTGCTTGCCATGATCCTTGGGTGACTTGTCTTCTTTTGCTTGCCTAGTGCTTCAAAATTTTCACATTTCTTTCAAAATCTTCATGTGTTTTCGAAAGAAAATGTTTTGTGGGTTTTGCGTGTGTTTAGCATGTGCAAAACCGTTGAGAGGCAAAGTAAAAAGAAAGCTCCCAAAATTGTCTTGAACTTGATGCATTAGGATATCTAGTACGTGGCTTTAGGATTTATCGAGTCGTTAGGATGCACCCCAGTTTTCCTTTGGGGGTGAGTAATCATAGGGTTTCAGTGCTCAAACATTCAAAGAAGTCCACCCTGAACCTAGTGAGTCAATAATTCGTGTCTGTTAACTTAAGGAAGTTTGTTGTAGTCAAGGACCCTCTAAATCTTGTTGTGAGACAGTAGTGTAGGGGTTTTGGTTCATGTGTAGAAAAGAAATAAGTGAGTCGGTATTCTCTCTTCTCGCACGGCTCCTATCACTCGGGAAAGTAGGTCTGAGGGGACTTTGTGCCTGGTGCTTTCGAGTCATCTGACTTGGGATGCGCCGACCGAACTCCAGTTACACGGGTGGTAGGGATTGCCCTATGTGGAGATTTGGGGAAAGGTGTACGTGATAGTGTAAGTCCTCATGGGCAATGATGCACGAAACCTGACCCTGGGAGAATGAAGCTCCAACTAATAAAAAGAAAAAAAAGGAAAAAAAATGTGTGTGAAAAGAAACAAAAAGAAAAAAAATGGTAATGCAAATAAGAACCTTAATGGACCTTACACTTTGTATCACTTGAGGATCTTGAGGTTGTCCATGTCTTTCACTTAATTCCTTATTTAACTTGCACGAATGGTTTATTAGGCTAGGTGTGGACTGATTACCTATATAGAGTCGGCCCGTAGGATTACCACGTCCATTGATCGACAAAATATGTACAACGAGTCGAGGTCTAGATTGAATAATGCATCTTGTTCGGATTTTGTGGGTATATCCGCTGAAAACCTTCAGGAAACAACACTCCTCCTCCTTGGCAACAAGGAGGTTTAACGGCTTGTTGCACGTGCTAAGTGCAACCGTGATTCCTACGAAAGTGAGTTAGGATTTCTTATTTTTCGTATGCTTTTTCCTTTCTTTGTTTTGCTCGAGACTAGCAAAAACTTAGGTGTGGGGGTATTTGATTGACATCATTTCATGCTTATATTTGTACCTTATATCCATTATCTTACACCTAAGCAATGCTACGTGACGAGTTTTATGTTTAGTTTTCAGAAATAAAGAGGTTTGAAGAGAAGAGCCATGAAAGGACCCAAAAGCAGGAAAAAAGACCTAATTGTGAGACCTGGGGACCAAGATGCAAGGGAGAAGGACCTGATCGTAAGACAGAAGGACCTAAGAGCAAAACAGGAAACTCCACACCATCATGAGGAGTATTTTGTCAATTCGATTCGGGTCGGAGCTCCACTAAACAAGTTAGATGCATCCAAGACCAAGAAACACACCAAGGAAAGCCCACCAGAAGACCCAGACGGATCTGGGCTTTATAGGCCGCTAATTGGCGGTCTGGAACCGCCAATTGGCGGTCTGGATCATGCAAGATCCGCCCCAACTTCTCCTGGACTTGTATTAGTGTTCGTTTAGGCTATTTTTGGTATTGGTTTAGTCCCACATCGGGGGATTGTCCCCGATTAGCTTTTTCCATGCTTATAAATAGAACTCTTCACCTTCCATTGTAATTACCCATTGTTTGGTGGCATTCTCTCTACTAAGGAGTGAGCCTTGAAGCAATAACTCAAGGTGGAGAAGAGTGCTACCTTCAATGTGAGTCATTGTTAATAAAAGTTTATTTGTTTGTTTTAATCTTGTCTTGTTATGTTGCTTGTGTTGTGTGGTTTGTTTTACTTTGCTTAATTTCTTGTTTAGTAATTTCAGTATCTTAGTTAAATGTTTTCTTTGCTTAGTCTAATCAGTAGTGTAATGAGTAGTGAGTAGTTCCATCCCCATTTGGGGGGTGGAGAAATATGTGATATAATCATGTGGTGTATTAAGTATGTGTTATCTTTATCCCTTGAGCTTTATATGATTTCCATAACCATCTAATGGGTCTCCACTCTTATCTTTGATATGCTAATGCTCTTGAATGAAGCTTAGCTTATGCTTTGATTAGTGGACCTATTTTATGGGGAATGATAAAGTTAGGATATGGATAAAGTTAATGTTGGAAACACAATTTGTAGTGTATGTACTCTTGTTGCCTTTTCCTTAGCTAATGTCTTGTATGTTTTAATGATGTAGTCATCTTAATTCATGTGGAGGCATAGTAGGGTCTAGTCTTTATACATGAGTTCATTTAGTTTCATTCCAATTATTGTCTTGTATGTTGTAATGATGTAGTCTTATCTTAATTCATGTTGAGGCAAAGTTGGATGTAGTTTTATGATTTCATGCACTACATGTTGTGAGGAGCTTAATGAACACACACACACTTCTTTATGTTCACATTATTTCTCTACCCCCTTTGGGGTTTAGTTTTTATTGCTTATCTTTCATTTCCATTTGCATTGTAGTGTAGTTTAGTGTAACCAACCTTTCTCTCCTTCTTTTTACCTCTCGCCTTCGAACAAACCAAGTGTCGACACACCTCCCAGTGGACGACCCGTATTTGCCACCGCTTCAACGCGGCCGTGCACTTGCGGTTAAATATAAAACGATCAATCAGTCCACCGAAAATAACAAGCACTTGGGCTGTTCTGAAATGTTAAAATGCGGTCGACTGGTTCTTGGTCCATGGTCGACCGGTGGCCAATTTTATTTTGGGGGTTGGATGAGAAATACAGATATGACCACTCGAGAATATGAAGGTTAACATTCATCCTAAAAATACGAGGATCGGTACACCGGAAGGTCAAAAAGGTCGACCTAACCAAGGCTAAATAATGCACAGGTCAATGGAACAACCGTCGGTCGACCATCTGGGTGCAGATAGTTCTACTAAGCTTGGTTTCCCTAAGGAATTATGGTACCTATTCAAGTCGGACTGATATGGAAATTTGTATGTGACTTCTATTGGTTCCCTAGAGTCTATGTGAATGGATTTTAACTCATGTATGCTCAAATTTACATAAAATCCTAAGTCTCAAAATAAAGGAAGAAATACATGTCTTCAATAAGCTTGATTACATGTCTTGACTTCAATTCCATTCTTCCTTGAGTCTTGATCACATGTAGATGTTAGCACAATACAATATATCTTCTATGTATGATGTGTGCTACACTACAGTTGATTGTGATTAAAATCAAGTTGATTAAATCATCAAAACACGGATTAACGCCAAAAACCCAACAATCCCTAGTCCCAAACCCGACTCCCAGCCCCAATGGCAGTTCGAAGCCACGGGAGAAATTGGGCACCAATTAGACCCATTGAATTTGCCAATGGCAGGTACAAATCTACCACTGGCAAATCAATTAGGCTCGATATGCCCCAATTTTCTTCAGTCACTTAAATGTCCTATTTTCATGGGGGTGCACTCATTGTCTACTAGTTCGAGCATGTTTGTCTTTAATTGTGGAAATACTGCTCAAGATCAAGGTTTTGAAGGATTTTTGCAACCGAAATCTTTTTCATGCATTCAGGTCGCTCTGGATTTCATCTCGGTCATTCCTGATTTGCAGATGGGTCCTTATTCATGACAAACAGGTCCTCTTGGATTCATTTGAGTCATTTGTTCTTTCATTTCAGTCCTTTTCTCTTCCTTTCTCTTCTTTATTACCTAACACCTAAAATACACAAACAAACACTCGGGTAGCACAAAATGGGGTAAAACAAAGGATATATAGCATGAATGCGATGTATGATATACTGCTAATCAAGGATCACATACACAACATAAAGGGGATGATACACGATGTGGTTGAAGGTGGTAACGTCAGATGGGTTTCAACCATTCAGTCAGACGCAACATACTATTTGGCCTGTAATGCTCATGCCTTATAATCTCCCACCGTGATGAGCATGAAACACGAATTTTCATGATGCCGCTAATCATTCCCAGTCATCCTAGCAACAAGCTAGATGTTTGTTTGCAACCACTTATCAAAGAGCTTAAAGAACTTTAGGAAGAGGATTTAGATAATTATGATGCTTATAGTCAGTTATGTTTCACGTTACGAGCTTGTGGACAATAAATGACTTTCCTACGCATGCTAATTTGAGTGTTTGGATGACTAAAGGGTATATGACATGTCCTTACTGTATGGAATATACTCTTTCCATTTTTCTAAAGAATAGTGGCAACAATGTTTATTTGGGTCACCGTCAGTGGTTAGATGAATATCAGTGTTGCAGGAGAAATAATAGAGCATTTGATGGCAAAGAGGAACACAGAGGTCCACCAGAATAAAAATTAGGGGAAGATGATCTTAAATATCTGTGAACCTGTACTCTCGGTGTTGGCAATAGCTGGAGCTAAAGAAGTATATTTTTCTAGTTACCGTCCTGGAAAGATCTTTTAGTTCGGCACAATATCGATGTGATGCACACTGAGTGGAATGTGTGTGACAGTTTGTTGAATACTATATTGACACCAAAAGAAAGCAAAGATAATCACAAATCAAGATGTGACTTAGTGGAAATAGGTATAAGAAGAGACTTGCATTTGGGTAGTAGTGACGACAGCAAGGTAGTGTATCCACCTACATCTTTTTGGATGAGCACTGAAGAGAAGAAAACTTTTGTAACTTTCTTCAATCAGTAAAGGTGCTAGATGGATATTCATCAAACATATTACATCATGTGAACACAAAAAATACAAGATAAACTCACTAATGAGTCATGACAATCACATATTGATGCAAGAGTTGTTACCCCTCGCCATAAGAAAGAGTCACAGAGTAAAACAATTGTGAGAAGCAGTCATCTAACAAAGTCATTTTTTCACTACTTCTATTCGAAACTCAACACCGCTGATGATTTTACTGATTTTTTTTGATGTTATGTTACATTTGTCAGTACACCGTACTTGCGTGGCATGATTAGTAGGTCCAGTGCACTATCGTTGCATGTACCCTTTCAAAAGATATATGAATAAGTTGAAATTTGTTGTTAGAAATAGAAATAAACCTAAAGGACCAATTGCAGAAGGTCTTATGGAGGAGGAGTGTACGACCTTTTGCTCTAAATATTTTAAGAGTGTAGAGACCGTATGTAATAGATCTTCGAGAAATGATGACAGTAAATGACCTTTAGGTCAAGCTCAAATGATTGTCCTTGACGATGTTATCTAGAGAAGCCACACAATTGGGTTTTGAATAAGACTCCCAATGTTGATGAATATCAAAAGAATGGGATTAGGCTTACGTCGTAATCAAAGACAATAATCGAATGCACGACATTAGAAATTTAGTTATTGGTTCAATGAGACCGTTCCAAAAGAAAACACTGAGTGTATTGAAATCGAAGCATTTTCTCGAGGTCCGAATACCGAGGCGAAGAAATATTCAGGATATATAATCAAAGGGTTTTGATTTCGTACCGAGAAAAGGGAGCCCAAATGAAAAAACAATCCTATCCGTGCACCAGTCGACTACTTTGGTTTATTGCAAGATATAAGTGAAATTAAATACTATGGTGATGTGAAATATGTTTTGTTCAAGTGTAAGTGATACCACGTCCTTGGTCGGGACAACACCACTAGAAGTGACGAATACGGGTTTACGTTGCTGAACACCAATAGATTTCTGAAATGAAAAGAGTCATTTGTACTTGCATCCCAAGTAGAGCAAGTATTTTATGTTGAAGAGTCTAAAGAAAGACAAATTCACTACCAATGGTTGGTCATTGTGCGAATGTTGCCGAGAGATTTATATAGCATGGAGGACGAAGGATCCGAAGTCCCTAAGTATTGGCGAGGAAATCTTGTCCAAGATCGAGTCAAATTAGATGATATTAATGTGGTCAAGTTTGTTAGACCAGATATAGAATTGTATGAAGGACATGCACAATATATGTACAACCAGATTTAAAGTTGTAATGACACACCCAATATATGTATGAATAGATTTGAGGTTTATCAATTTCATAATGCAATTGATGAGAAATGAAATTACTTCATAATTTAGGTATATCGAGACGTCAATCTTCACCACTGCACCCTATGGGAGACAGTGACAGTTGTAGATGTCACGTTAGGAAGACGATACGCCACAGATAGTCGATGGTGTAACTGATAGTGAGGACATTCCTAGCCAGGAGTACACAGGTACAGTGAGTACGAGTAGAGGTCGTAATCTATACAACTTCTGGATGTTTGGAGCTCTACCATTCAGAATGAGACAAAGTTCAATCCAGAAGGTGTGCCGAAGGGAAAGAACGTCGAATGCTTCCAAAATTTCATCGGCACAATAGCCAGGAGGAGACAAGTTCTGGCTCCACATTATTCAAATTGGAGATTGGTGCCTAAGAAGGACAAGGATGAGGCATATTCGGAATTAATGGTAATATTACATACGTTCTAAAGCTCCATTAATATTGACTTAAAATTTAAACTAATTTGAATTTATTTCTCAGTGACATTGGACAGTTCCTGAGGCGTTGAGAGGCAAAATTGTAACACCCCCGATCTCGCGGGTACGCACGATGGGGATTCCAAGCGTTGTCGTGATTAGAGTCTCCGTGATGACAGAGAGAGTTACAATAAAACGATGACGTACGGGAATAAAAACATACATGGATAAATAATACAAGACATACCAAAAAAATAAATTATCCATACATGGAAAGATATTCAGAATTCATCACATCAAGTTTAACTAAAGGAAATACATCATAAAATGCAAAAGCAAAAGATAACTGAAGGAAAACTGGTCGACGTGTACCTCGGGTACAGAATCCTCTAAAACTCCTCCAGTCCAACCCCTGTCAGAAACCTAAGTACCTGAGCCAAAACAAGAACCAAATATGCGTGAGCTTTCAATAAGAAAATCCTATGTGTCCCTGGTTCCAAAAAAAGATAAAGATGTTCGAATGTAAGGGTCTCTAGTTCTAATCACTTTTAAACTAATTACCTACTAACTTAAGTAATCAAGTATATGCATCGGAATTAAAAAGTAAACTATCAAGCAAAGGAAAAGATAATGCAAACCACAAAGAAGGCATCAGATTTTATAGAGGTTCGGCCTCCCGCCGACTTCCTCTCTTGCAAGCTCCGCTCGAACTCCTTCAAGTTCCCCTCGCGTCTTCACTATCAATCTCATTCGGGGCCGAGATTAAGCCTTTTACAAAACAAGCTCCGCGCACACCCTCGCGAGCTTGACTTTCTTCTCTCACAATCCGAGAGGAACACTTCGGGCTTTCACCGAAGTCCTTGCTTCCTTGAACAACAATGTTGAGTGGAACACACTCTCTTACTTAGGATATGGCATTTATACTAAAGTGTGGAATTGTAAGCTTGGAGAGTAGATTTGGGGAGTGGAAGACTTTGAGTTTTCTCTTAAGTGTATAGGACAAATGGAAGTGTAAGAGATGTGTAATTGTGTCATGTGAACACCTAGTTATAAGCTCGTAAGGTGTTATAGCCGTTGGGATTAATTGGGTAAAGGTTTGTGTTAGAGACACAAAACAGAAACCTCCTGGATGCATTTCAGCATAAGTTCGGTCGACTGGATCGGGCACAATGGTCGACCGTTGGGAAATTTTGGACTAGGTTCGGTCGACCGCCAAAGGCTATGACTTAGGTTAATGGTTGAACACCGAGATAGGTTCGGTTGACCGAAAACATCCAGACTCTAGGTTGGCAAAAATGATCAAGTTTGGTGGACCGATACAAAGTCTTTGGTCGACCGAAGATGTCCAGGCAGTTGCACGAATTGGGAGACTATAAATTTCGGTCGACCGAACAGGTCCACGGTCGACTGATAGGCAAAATATATTTTGGGGTATTTGTGAATAATTCGAATACGACCGTTGGTATAATACGACAAGTCTAACACTCGGAAAATTGTTGTTACACGGTCGACCGAAAATATCTGGACGGTCGACCGAACGGATGGTAGAAAACACTAACTGGATAATTTGATCACTCGCTCGACCCGAGAGGTTTGGTTCGGTCGATCGAATGTGGTCAGACTGTTCATGTTAAGTGTTGGTGTTTTCCGGTCTATGTTTGGATAATCTATTGAAGTCCAAATTATATGAAATTTTGTGTGTGACTTCTATAGGGAACCTAGTGTGTGTTTTAGTTGATTTTAGCTCAAGTATGCTAAATTACACATTGTTCCTAAAACTCAAAATAAATCAAGATTACATGTCTTCAATATAGCTTTAATACATGTCTTGACTTGATTTCCTTTTTTCCTTGAGCCTTGATCACCTGTAGAGGTTAGTACAATACAATATATATGCTATGCGATATGTGTGCTACTCTACATTGATTACAATTAAGATTAAGTTGACTAAATCATGAAAACATAGATTAAGACGAAAAAGCAAAGAATCTCCCCCTTTTTGATGATGTCAACCAATATCTTAATACTTGAAATTTTAGTTGTAAACTATGCATAAAAATGCTCCCCCTATGGATGTGCATAGTTTTTGTGAAATTATACAATCAAATTTCAAGTTACCCCCTTAATTATCTCTCCCCCTTTGACATCCATAAAAAAACTGAAAAGATTAAACATGGAAATTGGATGTCGTGTAATGAAGTTGCTCCCCCTAAATTTTGCACATCGTTACTCTGAGTAAATGATATTCATTAAGCTCCCCTATTAATATGAGTATGATTTTTCAATTAAGTTCAATTCTAATTCTCCCCTTTTAACATCAAGCAAAATATATCAATTATGACATGTGATGTGTTAATTCCCCTTTTGACATCCATTTACCAATTTGGCATGTAATCAATGGATGTGATTCAAATTTTAAGATATGCAATGAATGAATATATGATTTGTGAATTAAGCATATAAAATCTAGACTAGAACCAATTGATTGAAAAATTTAGAGGATAAGAAATTATACCTACTTTGAAACTTGAATTGGTTCTAATCTCCATTCGATGACGCAACCAGCTTTGAATTTGACTCTCAATTTTGCCAGGTCACCACCAATTTCCTCCTCCAGCACCAACAAGTGTATATTTAGGTACCCAAAAAACTTTGGGTCCTTGAATGTTAGCTTTGGGAACCCAAACCATTTTGGTTTTAGGAGCACACACACTTGAAGAGCTATGCTTTACAACTAAGTGCTTTCCATTTAATGTTGTATAAATTACATGGTTTTTAACATATGAATCATTATATCCTAAACCATATTTTTCCAAGGATTCCCTTTGACATCCTAGAATCATATTAATCATCTTAGTTCCATTAGTGAATCTTTCAAGATCTTTTCTTATTTGCACATTGCAAGCTCGAAGATCTAAATGTTCACTATCACTAGGTGTTGCTTTTAAACTATCAATAGTTGATTCATTGTTTTCAAGTCTAGCAAGCACCTCATTCTTCTCATTCATGCTTGTTTCAATTTGGCTTTGGGGATCATTTATCAATTTTTAGAATTATTATTTTTGTCACAAATGATCTCATATTGTTTAACTAAGTCATTAAATGCATTTTGAAGCTTATCATGTGTATATGTTTCATCATTGGCACTAGAATTTGAGCTATCACTATAATAAGACTTAGTTGAGCATGATCTAATAGAACAAGAGTTAGAGGATACCTCACTTCCTTCATCTTGAATTTCCATGTAGCTCATATGTGCCTATTCCTTTGTTGATGAAGGTACGGTTGATTGGGATGAAGATGATGACGATGAATCGTCCCAAGTAGCCTTGTGAGCTTCCAACCTGTTCTATTTTCTCTTACTCATCTCATTTTCTCTCCTTCTCTCCCTTCTCTCATTTTTCTTCTCCTTCTTTTTTCTCTTAGTTTCACTCTCCACCTTCTCCTTCTTCTTTCCCATTTCACTTCTTCTACCTCTTCTTTCATTCTTTTCTTCTTTATCCTTCTAGAGGTATTTTAAGAAGTCTTGAGCAAGGACCCCAATATCCTCATTCTCTACTCCTCTGCTTGGCTCATCGAATTTTGCATGTAATGCCACTACCGGTCAGAAAATTGTTGTTACACGGTCGACCGAAAAGGTCTGGACAGTCGACCGAACGGATGGTAGGAAACACTAACTGGATAATTTGATCACTCGGTCGACCGAGAGGTTTGGTTCGGTCGACCGAATGTGGGCAGAGTGTTCAGGTTAAGTGTTAGTGTTTTCCGGTCTAAGTTTTTGTAATCTATTGAAGTCCAAATTATATGAAATTTTATGTGTGAGTTCTATAGGGAACCAGTGTGTGTTTGAGTTGATTTTAGCTCAAGTATGCTTAATATACATTGTTCCTAAGACTCAAAATAAATCAAGATTACATGCCTTCAATATAGCTTTAATACATGTGTTGACTTGATTTCCTTTCTTCCTTGAGTCCTGATCACCTGTAGAGGTTAGCACAATAAAATATATATGCTATGCGATATGTGTGCTACTATACATTGATTACAATTAAGATTAGGTTGACTAAATCATCAAAACATAGATCAAGGACAAAATACTCATGCATGAAACCCTAAATGCGACACGTGGAAACAAGCAGAGGTTACGACTTTACATAGCCGTGACTACCGGGTGTTGCCCGATGAGATCCCTCTACTTAGGAATCCAACCACCAACCATGCTGGTCTAATCCACAAGCGGGTCACCCAAAAGTGTGACCTACCTCTTGGCACAAAGTGGGCTTCCAGATTGACACCCCAAGTCGTTGCAAAGACCTACATGATTTCATCGTAAGCTGGGTATGCCCGTCCTGTAGCAAATTACAATGCGCACGTCTAGGTCTTATCTCATGCCTGACCTATATACATAGAGGTATTTCTATTAAGCTCATCGGACCGAAAAATAATACTACCCAGATTAATTAAATTTCAGAAATGAACATGCAAGACATCAATGCACACGTAAATATATAGACATGTATAATACAATTAATGCAATAACAATTCTATGAGCGTCCACTTTAAACCCATATGCATCATAACATCCACAATGAGATAACATGCATGCACATCTATATGGAAATAGGATCATGATTATAACATTTGCATATATGGCACGTATACAAGGCATGATGTCGATAAAGCGACTAGCTACGGTCATGCGAATTTTGTCACAAGATATCAAAATATATAGAAATAATATACATGCATGCAGTCACGATTCAGATCCTTCATAAACCAATAAAATCAGTATCAAATTATCAGATTGCAACTAACTATAGGCATGCAATATAGGTAGTCACAAAATTATAAAAAAACATGCAAGCAACACAAGAGGATTCAGCCACATTCCAGCTCACCCTGGGTCAGCCAACCTTTCCCGGGTGCATGGTTAGTAGCAAGGAGGTCACGATCAGACCCATGGTGATTGTTCATTTTAATTTACCGCAAGTGCACGGTATCGGTGAAAACACGGAAGTACGGGTCATACCACGAGGAGTAGTGCGCAGTGTTGTTATCATCATACTCGAGCGGGAAGAGAAATTGAGAGATTTTGGCTGAACAAACTAAATTAAACTATGATATAAGAAAACAATATAACTAAACCCCTTGGAGTGGAGGTACAATAGTGAGGTGTGTGTACATGAGGGTGTCCAACCATTAAGCATTTGTGTAAGAGTGTATGTTTACAAGTAGGAGCTAGTATGGAACCTAAGTGTGAAACACATACAATTACATGATATACAATACTAGGATAAGTTAGCATGAAGTTAAGATTAATTTTATGGATTCTCAAGTATGCAATAAGCACCTAGTGTCGCCATTAAAGCATCAATCAATCTTAAGCATAACTTTAGTTCAGTAAAGCAACATAAACCAAATCAAGCAACCATTCATTTCAAGTCAATTCCATCATCAAATAAAACCCATCACAAGCAACATGTCAAAAATAGATCTAGCATGAAACTAGTACCTAGTGTGTCCATTATCTCATTGATAACAAGATTAACATGCTTCAAGATTATTAGATCTAACATTAAGCACATTGAAATGACACAAACTTAGGAACCCATCATACACTTCACCATCAACTACATTGTCTCCACCCCAAATGGGGTGGATCTACTCACTAATCATAATAACAAGCATGGAAAGCAAGCGATTGAGACTAAACATGGCATAAAACTTTGACTAGAAAACTAACCAACAAAATCAAAAACTAATTGCATAAAAAGAAAGTTAATGACAAGAGGAACATGAATCCAACCTTATATTAAAGAAAATGTGAGATTACAATCTTCATCCACCTTCCTCTACTTGCAGCCAAATTGGGTAAAAACTAACCTACTCTAATGGTGGAAGTGGAGAAGTTCTAGAAAGGAAGAAGAAACCATGCTATTTATAGAAGAAAGTGTCGTGTAGATTATTTTGGGAGCAGTACTACTGCTGAAATGGATTTCTGTAAGCTCCGCTGCACCCAATTCGACATGTTCGACTACGTTTGAAATTTGATGGGATTTGGACCGAATTGATCCGCCTATGGCAGATCAAAATACGCAACTGGCTCATTTATTGCTCCGATCCGCCCCAATTTTGTCCCAGAAGCTCAAGTTTTGTATTTTGCACGTGGGGTGCATTCCTAGTCCGCCGGTTGGATCCTGTTTTTTTAATTGCCCAAATACTCCTCAAGATCATTGTTTTGAAGGAATTTTGCACCCTATATGTTTTTCGTGCGTTTATCCCTCTGGATTTCATTTGGGTCCTTCCTGATTTGCAGATGGGTCCTTGTGCATGACAAACATGTGCACTTTGCTTAATTGGAGTAATTTTTCTTGCATTTCAGTCCTTTTCTCTTCCTTTCTCTTCTTTATTACCTAACACCTGAAACACCACTAACAAACACTTGAGTCGCACAAAATAAATAAAGGATATATAGGATGAATGCGATGTATGATATGCTACTAATCAAATACCCCCACACTTACCTTTCGCTACTCCTGAGCAAAATAATAACAGAGAAAAATGAAAAAAAGGAAAACATACGAAAAACAGGGAAATACTAACTCACTTTCGTTGGTATCACTGTACCACTTCGTACGTGCAGAAAGCCGTTAAACTTCCTTGTCGTTAAGGCGGAGGAGTGGTGTCTCCTGAGAGTTCTAAATGGACATACTCACAACATCCGAACGCTGATGTATTATTCAACCTAGCAACACAACTCGATGGACCTACTTTTGTCGATCATTGAACACGGTAATCCAACGGGCCGACTCCTTAAAATATCCAGTCCACACTCCTAGCCTAGGGAAGAATTCGTCCAAGTTAATTAAAGACTTAAGTGAAATACATTGCCAACCTAATCATCCTCAAGTGATACATCGTGTAAAGTCCATTAACGTTCTTATATGTATTACCAATTTTTCATTTTATTTTTTTACGAGTTGGTCTTTAATTCTCCCACGATCGGGTTTCGTGGATCATTGCCTATGAGGATTTACACTATCACATAGATCTTCCCCCAAATCTCCCCATACGGCGATCCCTACTACCCGTTTAATGGGAGTCCGGTCGGTGCATCCCAAGTTAGATGACTCGAAAGCACTAGGCACAAAGTCCACTTTAATATAATTTCCTATGTGATAGGAGCCGTACGAGAAGAGAGAACTCCATATTTAATTATTATTTCTTATCTACATGGGAACCAAAACCCCTACACTTAAGGTTTCACAACAGGAGTTTAATGGTCCCTCACTACAACAAACTTCATTATACTAACAGACATAAATTATTCAACTCACTTGGTTCAGGGTGAACTTCTTTATTTATTTGAGTACTGAAACCCTATGATTACTATCCCCCCGAGGAAAAAACATGGTGCATCCTTACGACTCGATAGGACCTAAAGTCGGTATACTTAATATCCTAATGCATCATGTTCAAGTCAATTATGAGAGCTTCCTTTTTACTTTGCCTCTCAATGGTATTGGACATGCTAAACACACGCAAAACCCATAAAACATTTTCATTGGCAAACACATGACTATTTTGAAAGAAATTGAAAAGTTTAAAGCACTTAGCAATGAAAAGAAGACAAGGCACCCAAGGATAATGAGATAGCAGATATGTCAATGTAAATTGTAGCACATTATCATGATCCTAACAATGCGAACAAATGAAAACCAAAGTAAAGGAAAAAGAATCGACTATGTACACACGTAAAACATCCCCCCACACTTCGTGCATTATCCTCAATAAATGTGAGTATTATACTACATGGATTTATGCATGAAAAATAAAAGATCTCACCAACGTGAAGTGCAAAAGGAAGTTCATGGTTATGTGGATCGATATATACCTGAATTCCTGAAAACCTGTGAGATACCTAAAAAGGAAGACAAATACGTGAAACAAATGTGGCCCAAATACTCACGGGTTGGGGCCCACAACAATCAATGCTCACATGTGGAGTCTCTTTTTTGAGGAGAACTATGTACATTAATATGCTCCCATCTTCATTTGTCAAACAACATCAATTGGAAACCCACAATCTCCCAAGCCAGAAATGTACTTGCATGGGCTCTCAACATGAGAAACAGGAGACTTGTTGAGTGGTTTATGAACCAAGGATGATGGTTCATGCCTCTCAAAACTAGGGTCTATGAAAGCAAATGAAAACAAATATGTTTCCATTCTGCGACAAAGCTGAGGGCCATCAATATATACCCTCCAACTTATATTTGGGTGCATTAGGATCTTTTCATCCACACAAAGTGACACCCTGGACTTATTACCCAGATGGTGAAGTCAAGAAATAGAATTCCTTGACCACCTGACCTCCTTATAAGCATTGTGGTCGTTTGATGCCACTTGAGAATGAGCAAGATAGGAGGCATGAATGAGAGGTGAATCTTCGTCTGGTTGTTTGAAGTGTAAGGTATCAAGTGGTTGATTCTTAACCCACATTGGGTCCTCAACAAATAAAGAGTGAAAAGCAGGTGGCCCAGAGGCCACAAAAATGGTATCTTGTGGCTCAAGAGCCATGTGTTCAAAAGGATGTGGCTCAAAGGCCATATTAGCACAAGATAAGGCACCTTCTTGCGCATGCTTTGGACCAAAAGGGGAGGGACATGCATGCAAAATCCCAAGATTTAAATTGGTCAAACAAAGAAATCATACCAGACTCCCACGCACAAAAGAAAAGGAAAGGAGATAAAAACGGATTTGGCAAGAGATGAAGAAGAAAATTGCATCCGAATTATTTCCTTCAGCAAAAAGGAATTTGTACTGTCAGCACATGTCACTTGTTCTATGCATAGCATCCACATCCAAATACCAAATTTGATGATTCAAGAACCGTTGGAAAGAAAATTTAAAGGTGAAATATTGGTCCCAACTTGACACTTGCCAAATTCTGATGATATGAGGGCTAAAAACGTTTAACAACTCAGACTGTATTTGGAAATCGGGCATCCGACAGATCTTCTGTAATTTGGGCATAATGTTTTGATACGATATCCAAAAAAGGTGATTCAAGATTCACTAAACAGAAAACTTCCACATTCACAACTCTGATATTCTAAAGTTATCCAAATTCAGAAGATATGGGGTTCGTAAAAGGCGTGAAATACTTCTGATGTTAGAAAACAGGAAACCCTACTTATATTGGCTATATATCCGTCTCTTGCGTTTTTCTCCCTCTTTCTCCCTCTTGCATTTTTATGGTTGCGGCTGCTGCACCCCTTCTAATCCTTGGATAATTTTGGTTTTTTCTGGAAGGGAGGAAGCTCTCCTGCTGGAAATTGTAATGTCTCCTCCATCTTAATAAAATATTTTTGTTTTTAGTTTGTCTCTTTTCTTGTTAGCTTAGAAAGTTTTCTGTTACAATAATATTATGTTCTTCATGTTTCGTGCATAGTTCCATCCCCATTTTGGGGTTGGAGATGATGTACATGTATGTTTTGAGGTTTTGATGCTTGACGAATTTCGGTTTGTGTAGACTTGTATGCTTGTATGTTTATCGGGTTCTTTTTTATCATGTACATGTTGGGGGATTTTAGACACTACCGACACTTGGTTTTGTCATGTTTATTGGCTGAAATCTCCTGTTAGATATGTTACATGCTAGTCATGTGTTTATATTAGTGTTTGCTCTCTCGATTGATTGGGTGTTGCCATAAATTTCAGACACCTCTCATGCTTAGCTTTGTTCTTCACATGAGTTCCTGATTTTTGATGAGTCTTCCCATAATTTTAGACACTTCTCATGCTGAGCCTCATCTTATCATAGTCAAGTAGCAATTGCTAATATGTTGTGCGAATGGATTGATAGATCTTGCCAAATCTTTAGACACTTTCTCTGCATGAAGACACACACATGACACAAATGGACATACATGCTTTCATGCATCATTCATCCCTTCTCTGACCTCATATGTGCACACATTTCACCCCTCAAGGGTTCATCCATATTTCGTTCCATACTTTTGCTGAATTTCTTTAGTTTTCATTTGCAACGTAATCTAGTTTATTTTGCATTCTTAGTATAATCGTTTTTTAGTAGTAGTCTAATAGTATCCTCTTCCATTATTATTTCCCACTTGATTTTGCTCGCTCGAAGGTTGGAAATGCACCCTGTGGATCGATCCATTTTTGCCTCGTCTTCACCGACGGTCGTGTACTTGCGGTTAATTAGTCTGAAACATTCCATGCATACTTTGAGAGGTTTAAGGACCTACTTTCCTCATGCCCCCCACCATGGTAACGAGTTGTGGCACCTTTTTCAAATTGTTTACGAAGGTCTTAGCACTTCATCCCAATCGTTTCTTGAATCCATGTGTCAAGGAGATTTCTTGGGAAAGGGAGAGAGACACGCATGGGCCTTTCTCGAAGATCTTGCTGAAACGTCCATGCAATGGGAATGTGTGAGGGAACCACCTGCATCACGTAGTAGTATAGGAGCGAGTATCATAAATTCCGACCAAGCGAAAACAAGTTCGGTTTTTTTCATCGATTCCGATACGGCCAATGAGGTACGCTATGCAGCCTTGATGCGTCGTATGGACGCGAGGGAGCTCCAGAACAAAACGAAAAAGTTCCCAAACATGTGCATGTAGCTCTGTTTCATGTCATAGGTGTGGTATTCTCGGTCATATGAGTGAGGAGTGTCGCGACATGGCTCTAGAAATGGAGCAGGTCAATGCCATTAACTACCACCCCATAAATTACCCATATTCTTTATCATGTAACTTAGGTTGGAGGAGCCGCCCAAACTTCTTTTGGAGCCAAAATAATGGGCAAGGTGGTCATTCTAACTATTCACACCCGCTCCAATCACCACCTTACCAACACAACCTACACTCATCATCCATGCATCCATTTAGTTCACATCCTACCCAGGTCCAACCCGTTGCCCCCCCAGGGTTCCCTAATGGAAGCAATAATGAAACCGGGTTTGTTGATTATAAGATCAAGAAGAGCAATTGATTCAAGTTCTAACAAAGTATAAGTTAGCCACTGGGTGGTCCTTCAAAGAGAATAAAGGGAGAAGTCCCGCCATCGTGGAACACCTTTTCTACAGGGAGGATGAGGCACGACCCCGTCGTGACCCCCAATGGCGGTTAAATCCAACCATGGACAAGGTGTTCAAGAAAGAAATCAATATATGCTTAGAGAACAGGAGAATTTTTCCTATCTGAGATAGCGTTTGGGTAAGCCCTGTCCATGTTGTATCAAAGAAGTCCGGTATCAACATCATTCATAATGAACAAAATGAATTGGTTCCAACCCAACTTCAAACTGGGTGGAGAGTTTGCATTGACTATAGGAAGTTTAACGCCACTACGTGGAAATATCACTTCCCTCTTCCATTCATTGATCAAATGCTTGAAAGACTCAGAGGGCATGCTTACTATTGTTTCCTCGATGGCTATTTGGGGTACAATTAAATCCTAGTGGCACCTGAGGATCAACAGAAGACCACTGTCACATGCCCTTTTGGGACATTTGCATATAGACGCATGCTCACATGCCTTTTCGACTATGCAATGCGCCTGCAACATTCCAACGTTGCATGTTGAGTATCTTTTCCGACATGGTCGAGAGGTTTCTTGAGATTTTCATGGATGACTTATAAATCCATGGTAGCTCCTTGGATGAGTGCTTACCTTAAGTCTATTTCTTAAGAGATGTACGGAAACGAACTTAGCCCTTAATTGAGAAAAGTATAATTTTATCATCACGAAAGACATTTTGCTGGGACACGTGGTTTCTCAGGATGGAATTGAGGTGGATCAAGCAAAGATTGAGCTTATTTCTAATCTAGCAAGTCCCACCTCAGTAAAGGACATTCGTTCCATCCTTGGACATGTCAGTGTTTATCGACATTTCATTAAAGACTTTAGCAAGCTAGCTCGCCCATTGACGAGCCTACTTGCAAAAGACGCTCCTTTCGGGTTCACACCCAAGTGTCTCACGTCCTTTGAGTTCTTGAAGCATTAGCTCCGCTCCAATTATCAAGGCACTGGTGTGGACTCTTCGCATTGAGTTGATGTGTGACGCTTCTGACTATGCTGTTGGAGCAATTTTGGGTCAGAGAGTCGACAAGCTGTCGCATGTAAACTACTATGCGAGTCATACTCTCAACGACGCCCAACTAAACTACACCATTACTGAGAAAGAGTTCCTCACAGTCATTTTTGCGTTGGAAAATTTTCACCTGTACCTAGTTGGATCGAAAGTCATAATCTATACCGACCACTAAGCCCTTCGCTCTTTATAGTGAAGAGGGATGCTAAACCCCATCTTCTTCGTTGGATCTTTCTTCTGCAAGAGTTTGACCTTGAGATACAGGATAAGAAATGATGCGAAAATGTCATCGCTGACTATTTGTCATGCATTCATGTTGAGCCTTAATCGGATCCATCAGTGAAATAGTACTTCCCTGACGAGAACCTCATGGCAATAGCCTGACCCCCTGGTTCACGGACATTGTAAACTATTTAGTAACTGGGGAGGTGCTCGCGCATTGGACATGAAATGAGATAACCAAGTTCAAGTCGTTAGTCAAGCACATCTACAGGGATGACCCTTACTTATTTAAGTACTTGCAGATCAAATCATAAGAAGGTGCATTCCTAACGACGAGGTTCATAGTGTCTTTTCCCTTTGCCATGAGGAGGGGTGTGGTGGGCACTTCGGCGCCAAGAAAACATCACCCAAAGTTCTCTAATGTGGCTTTTACTGGCTCACGTTGTTCCAAGAGGCTTTTGTATTCTGCAAAGCATGCGATCAGTGTCAACGTGTGGGCCACATTGGGATACGTGATATGATGCAAGTAAATCCAATCCTAGTGGTCGACATCTTTGATGTTTGGGGAATTTACTTCATGGTTTTTTTCCCGTGTCCCCTGGTCGTACGTACATTCTTGTGGTGGTTGATTATTTGTCGAAGTGGGTTGAGGCGATCCCCACTCGCACTAATGATCGCACGATCGTGATCAAATTCTTAAAAGAACACATCTTTGTGAGGTTTGGAATTCCTCATTGTATCATTAATGATCGAGGGACTCACTTTGTGAACTGATCCTTCGAACCAGTGATGAGGAAATATTCCATCATGCACAAGTTGGCCACACCTTGTCATCGTCATACTAGTGACCAGGTGGAAATCTCCATCCGTCAAATCAAGCAAATACTCGAAAAGATGGTTAATGCTTTGAGGAAGGATTGCTTGGTTAAGTTGAATGACGCATTGTGGGCCTTCTGCACTGCATATAAAACTGACCTAGGTATGTCCCCATATCAGATTGTCTATGGCACGACTTGTCGTCATCCAGTAGAGGTTGAGCACCAGGCATTATCATCAATCAAAAATCTCAACATGAGCCTTGATGTTGCTGGTACCAACCGTAAGTTGGACCTCAACGAGTTGGAGGAGCTGAGAAATGAGGCATACAAAAATGCCAACATTTTCAAGTCCCGCACCAAAATTTTCCATGACCACACGGTCCACATCAAAACCTTCACAATGGGACAAAAAGTCTTATTGTATAACTCTCACCTCCAATTGTTTCCGGACATTGGTAGAGGCGTAAGTCATGTCTTTGCACAAACTTCCTACGGATGCGATCCCTTGACGTGATCATTCCTTTCATTTTGTACATAGTTCTATTTAGTTAAACAAAACTCTGCAAGTGAGCATTGGGTGTTGGAGGCCCCAACCCTTGAGTAATTGGGATCTGTCTGTTTATTGTGATCACCTCCCTTCTATTCATCTCACATGTTTTTGAGGGAATTCAGACATTTTCCTTGCGCTTCAAAGTATTGTGAGATCGACACTTTTTCATGCATAAATACATCTACCATCTAGCTTGCATAGATTGTGGACAATGCATGAAGTGTGGGGAAGTGCTTTACATTTGTATATATGTGGAGTCAAGTCTTTTTCATTTTATTTTTTGTTTTCTTTTGTTTGTATTGTTAGGGTCACGATAGTGTGCCGCATTTAATATTAATATATCTGTTATGCCATTATCCTTGGGTGACTTGCCTTCTTTTGCTTGCGAAGTGCTTTAAAGTCTTCATTTCTTTCAAAATCTTCATGTGTTTGCCAAAGAAAGGATTTTGTGGCGTTTATGTATGTATTTAGCTTATGCAAAACCATTTTGAGGCAATCAAAAGAGAAGCTCCCAAAAATCACTTGAACATGATGCTTTAGGATATCTAGTAGACCTGCTTTAGGTCTTTTCTAGAGTCGTGAGGATGATTGAATCAGTTAAAATACCGCAACTGTACGACCACGTTGAAGCGGTAGCAAATACGGGTCGGTCCACAGGCAGCGCATGTGAGTCGGGTTCACGATACTCGAGTGGGATGGGAAAAAAAGAGATGTGATCAAAATTAAACTACAATGTGTGGGAAATTGGAAAAAGGATAAATGAAAACTAAATCCCTCAGCGGGTAGAGAAAGAATGCGAATACGAAAATGTGTGTTGTGTGTGTGTTCAAATGTGCTCATCAAAACACGTGACACATGAAATCCATAAAACTCAAATTTAACTTTGCCTTCAGATGAAATAAGATAAAACATTATCATTAAAACATATAAGAAAATAGTTGAAATGAAACAAATATTTTCACATGCATAATGACTCAAATCCAACTATGTCTCCACATGAAATAAGATTTATGACAATCACCAAAACATACAAGAACTTAATTTGGATAAAGGCAACATTAGCACATGCATGCACATGTCTTGTCTCCTTCTTCCACTCCATCCTTATCCTCACCGCATCATTGCCCATAAAGTAGGCCCACCAATCAAAGTATGTGCTAAGCATCACTCAAGAGCATTAGCACATCAAAGCTAAGAGTGAAAACTCATTAGATGGTTAAGGAAATCATGTGAGATTCAAAGGTAGTATTAACACACACAGTAATGCATCACATAATCACAACTCCTTCTTCTCATGGGGATGGACTACTCTCTACTCATCTCTAAACTAAAGAACTCAAAAACAACTCAAAACCATAATGCAAAATTCAGAAAACTAAATGAAGGAAAACAAGCACAAAGGAAATGTCATCAAAGGAAAGACATTAACATAAAGAACAAGACTAGACTATATTAAAATAAAAGCTTACAAAGTTTGTTGTTCTTCTCCTCCTCTACACTACTAAACAGGAAATAAAACCTACTCTACTAAACAAGAAAAGAAACTAAGCTAAGGAGGAAAGGGGGAAGAAGAATAAAAGAGACATTACAAGTTTATTTATAGAGGATTAGAGGATTTGGGTGTAATCGGACAGTTGTCAATCAGATATGGAGGTCCTGGAATGCTCTGACACAACAACCCGACCCGCGGCCAAATTTGAGGGCCAAACTCTTAACCGGATCTGCCACTGGCGGTTCAATTTTCTCTTATGGACTCCAAATTTTAACCACGGCTTTAGTTCACATAATAAACACGTGGGGTGCTCCCAGAGCAATTGGTTCGAGCCCATTTGGTTTTTATTGTAGAATTACTCCTTAGGTTTAGGAGATTTTGGAGTTTTGCAACCAATATATTTTCTTTTACACTTAAGTCCCTTTGGGTTTTCACTTGAGTCCTTCCTTGGTTACAATCCAATCCTTGGGCATTACAGACAGGTCCATAGCCTTCCAAATTTGTCCATTTTGTCTTGCGTTTAGGTCCTTTTCACTTCCTTTCTCCTCTTTATTGCCTAAACTCTGAAACACATCAAACAAACACTCGAGTAGCACAAATATGGGAAAAATAAAGGATAAATAGCATGAATGAAATGTATGATATGCTACTAATAAAATACCCCCACACTTACCTTTTGCTAGTCCCGAGCAAAACAAAGAAAGAGAAAATATGAAAGAAAGGAAAATAATATGAAAGGCAAGTAATCCTAACTCACTTTCGTAGGAATCACGGTTGCACTTAGCCCGTTCAACAAACCGTTAAACCTCCATGTCGGAAAGGAGGAGTGGTGTTTCCCGAGGTTTTTCAACGGATATACCCACAAAATCCGAACATTGATGCATTATTCAACCTAGCAACACGAGTCGATGGACTCATTCATTGAATCATTGGACACGGTAATCCTACGGGTCGACTCTCTATAGGTATACAATCCACACACCTAGCCTAATGAATCATTTGTGCAAGTTAATTAAGGACTTAAACGAAAGACATGGGAAACCTTAACATCCTTAAGTGATACAAAGTGTAAAGTCCGTTATGATTTTATTTGTATTGCCATCTTCATTGTTCGAATTTATGGAAACACATGAAAAATACTAAAGAATGGAGACAAATATGTGAAACAAATAGTCCCAAATACACATGGGTTGGAGCCAACAACAAGCTATGCTCACTCTTGGAGTCTTCTTTTTCTTCTTCTTTTCTGGTTTTTTTTTCAAATATAGCTATGTACAAAAGTAAATTATCATCGTCATTTGTCAAAGGACATCAAATGGGAACCTCAAAAGTGGGTCAATGTACATAGAATGGGAACATGACACCACACGGGGGGCAAAATACTCACGTGTGGGCCCTCTCACAAGTGCACAAAATGACTTGAGAGGTTCACGAATTAGACGCAAAGGCGTCTGATTCAAATGATCAAACTAGAAGAACTCAAACCACTCAAGAGCTTGGGAAATCAAAACTCTTCGACCAATAGGCTAGTGGGTTAGAACGAGGTCAAGAACCTCGTTATGCTTGCCCGACTCACAAGGAAAACAGAAAGTGGGTCTCTTACCAAAGGTATCCTCTAAGGAACTCCCAATACCCTCATTGGTAATGTAGTTGTTTCGTGTCCCATCATTTTCAAGATAATCAAGAATAATAGTGAGAGGCAAACTCTCATTAGGTCGTATGAAATTAAGGGTACTCGGGAGCTCTTGCTCCACCACAAGTGAGTCCTTAAAAGGCACAACATTAAGATCTTGTGGCTCAAGGGCCATGGGACAAATAGATAAGGCACAATCCACTGTGGACTCATAATGAAACTTGTCCATGTTATTCTCAGTTTGAATCGAATCCTTCGTCAAGTCATCGTCAATTGAAACCCCAAGTCCCTTAGAGTGACTAGGAGTTTGACTTTCAAAGATTGTGCTTTGAATTTATGGATGTGGTGGTGGTTCGATATCAGAAGATAAATCTTCATGTTAACAAGAAAGGATACCCTCGTCACGTTCATGTAATTGGTGCATGATCTGACTCACTGCGTTGCCAGATTTTGCATGGAATGTTGAGCGGTTTCCAGGAACATAAGGATAGTTTGTTTCAACGAATCAAATTTGTGGTCAACTATGAGGTCCAATTCCGAATTTTGGAGATTTTAGGGTTGGTTGTTTATGGGTTGAGAATGATTCCAATGATAGTCATGGGTGGTGGATTGTAGGGATATGGGTATGCGGGAGGAGAATAATTGGGTGTGTATGATGTATCAAATCGTGAATCAATATTGTCTCCCCATGAATCAATCCCTCTTGGGTTGTACGCGGATACGTAAAGGTCATATTGAGCATTTCGGGAAAAGGTATGCTCATACTCAGGCTCTAGGGGAACATAATGACATTCCACGATGACTTGACCACTCAACCCACAATAGTCACACGGTATGGCTACTGGAGCCATCGGTTGACTCATGTCATCTACCGTACTCATGAAAGAGGCAAATCGTTCCTGTAATGTCTCAGTTTGTTGACCAACATATAATCTGACATAACTAGATGGTGGTCTAGCAGTCGGTGCCTCTCTCGTATTACTCCAATTTGAAGGTTGCTCAACATAAACATGAAGATTCTCCCAACCATGATGGGTGTTAGTCTGACGCACCCAAGGATGTATGGGTCCAGAATACCCAGAAGAAAAGTTTTGGTACCAACAATGAAATGGATGGTCGCCCATGTAACCACCCATTTCGACAAAATACTCTCGAGTCAACCACTCTCAACACCCCGAAGCCAAGCTCGCAAAAAGTGCTCAACTCGACCCTAAAATACTTATAGAGAGTGTAAAGGGGAGGAGACTAGAACGTAGAGTGCTCGACTATCACCACCACTGAAGGGTACGTTCCGCCATTAATTCAAAAGTATTTAATGCCTCATCAAATGCGTTTCATTTGGAAGTCACCCTGACACATAGACTCCAACAATGTGCGAGTGTTATAGTTGAGGACTTCATAAACAATCTGGCACAACTGCCACAACCCAAAGCTATGATGAGGGCACTGCAGAAGAAGATCCTTGAACCTCTCAAAGAAAGCATGAAACAATTCGGTCTCAGTCTGATACATTTGATGTATTTGGTGTTGTATATTTTGAGTCTTCCTTTGCAGGACAATCTTCTCAAAAAGACGGTTACAAAGTCATCACAAGACTGAATCGAGTTTACCGAGAGGGTGTAGATCCATTTGTTTGCGTTATCCTTCAATGCAAAAGAAATCATCCTCAACCAGACGGAATTCTCTTCATGATGTTTGATTGACATCATTTCATGCTTATATTTGTATCTTATATCCATTATCTGACACCTAAGCAATGCTACGTGACGAGTTTTATGTTTGAATTTCAGAAATAAAGAGGTTTGAAGAGAAGAAGCATAAAAGGACCCAAAAGTAGAAAAAAGGACTGAGTTGAAAGACTCAAGGACTAAGATGCAAGATCAAAGGACCTGAATGCAAGATAGAAGGACCAATGAGAAAACAAGAATACTCCACACCATCATGGGGAGTATTTTGGCAATTCTATTCGGGTTGGAGCTCCAACAAGAGAAGTAGATGCATCCAAGACAAACAAATACATCAAGAAAATCCCAGAATGAAAACCAGATGGATTCGGATCTTGTAGACCTCCAATTGGCGGTCTGGGACCGCTAATTGGTGGTCCGGGTTGGCCCGGGTCCACTAAGATTTCTCGGGCGCGTGTCTTAGAGTATGTTTAGTCTATTTTTGGTATTTGTTTAGTCCCATACCGGGGGATTGTTCCGGATTATCTTTTTCTTTGGCTATAAATAGAACTCCTCCTCCTCCTTTTGTATGGACCCATTGCTTGGTGGCATTCTCTCTACTTGGAGTAAAGCCTTGAAGCAAAACTCAAGGTGGAGAAGAATGCTACCTTCAATGTGAGTCATTGTTAATAAAATAATTGTTCTTCCTTTCTTTTAATCTTGTCTTTTAATTCTTGCATGATTCTTTAGTTTATGTTCCTTTCAATTAGCTTCTTTAATATTCCTTTCTTGCTTAGTTAAATTTCATTTCAGTAGAATGTTTCATTTTATTGTATGTTGTAGTGATTAGAGAGTACTTCCATCCCCACTTGGGGGGTGGAGAAATATGTGATATGATCATGTAGGGTATTAGGTGTGTGTTATCTTAATCCCTTGAGCCTTATATGATTTCCATAACCATCTAATGGGATTTCACTGTTATCTTTGATATGCTAATGCTCTTGAATGAAGCTTAGCTTATGCTTAGATTAGTGGACCTATTTTATGGGGAATGATAAGGTGAGGATATGGATGGAATTAATATTGGAAACACAATTTGTAGTGTATGTACTCTTGTTGCCTTTACCTTGCTTAATGCCTTGTATGTTTTAATGATATTGGGTTATCTTTTTTTATGTGGAGGCATAGTAGGGTCTAGTCTTTATACATGAGTTCATTTAGCTTCATTCCAATTATTGTCTTGTATGTTTTAATGATATGATCTTATCTTATTTCATGTGGAGGCAAAGTTGGATTTAGTTTTATTATTTCATGCACTACATATTGTGAGGAGCATAGTTGAACACACACACACGCACATCTTTATATTCACATTATTTCTCTACCCCCTATGGGGTTTAGTTTTATTGCTTATCTTCCATTTCCTTTTGCATTTTAGTGTAGTTTCGTGTAACCACCCTTTCTCTCCTTTCTTTACCACTCGCCTTCGAACAAACCAAAAGTCGACACACCTCCTTGTGGATCAACCTGTATTTGCCACAGCTTCAACGCGGCCGTGCACTTGCGGTTTAATATAAAACGAATCAATCAAGTTTTTGGCGCCGTTGTCGGGGAGGTACTCTTTCCAGACTTTGGTTTGGACGATTCGAGTGGTTTTAATTTTTTGTTTTTAGTTTTTGTTGGTTTCAAGGATCGTACAGCTCAAGTGGAGGCTACTGGAGAAATTGGAGTGCGAAACACTCAACATTGACCGCCAATCAGCGGTCTGGGACCGCCAATTGGTGGCCTGGTGAGCGTCATTAGCCTTCATTTTTGTTCTTGTAGTTTGTTCTTTCATTGTAGTTATCTAGGAGCACTATTTTGCATGTTGTGACTTCTAGTTTGCTCCCAGATCATTAAACCAATCCCCATTAATCAACTTGGCCTTAAAATCAAAAGCTAAAGACTAGACATTCTTACTTGTTTAGGTCACGCATCATGTACTTGACATAGGCACGTAGTTGTCTTTTATCTTTGCTTTACATTTTGTTGTTGATTGCTGGCCTGAGGTACGCATTTCCTACACTCATTCATGCATCTTGTATGACCATGCATTAGTTATTAGGAATTGCATCAGGACAAGAATGAGTTGAGCGTTTGATTGGAGCGTTGATTGCTAAATTTAGGATCAAAACGCTACTAAGGAGGGGTTGTCCCATACAAGATAAGGTGGGGGATTTTATCATGCTTTCCTTGGCCCCAAAAATCACTCTTAATCAAAGTCTTAATTCTAAAAGCAAGTAGACGTTCGCCCTAAGGATTGCAGACGCACTAGGAGAGTAATCTAGTTGAGACCGTCATGGCCTGATCGGCGTTGCCTACCTTGTCGATAGTAGGAGGTGCTGGATCTCCGGATCTGGTATCACTTGCTGGGCATTGTGGTCTTCATTGTAAGGAGTTGAGGCGTGTCAAGGCTAGTGACCTTGAAGTTAGGTGTCGTCTAGCCTAAGGACTCCTTGCCTGACATTGTTTGAGCCGTGCTTGCTAGATTAGGGTTCTACCTGATCCCATTACCCACGCTAGATTTAGGGATTCCTCCCTTCTCCTCTGAGTCATCTTCTTCTCACCTACTTCTACGTTCTAGTCTCCTCCCCATTACACTCTTTGTTAGCATTTTAGGGTCGAGTCGAGCACTTTTTGCGAGCTTAGCCTCGTGGTGGTGAGAGTGGTCGACTCGAGAGTTTTTTGTTGAGATGGATGGTTACATGGGAGACCATCCATATCATTGTTGGGACCAGGATAATTCTTCATGGGATTCCAGACCCATGCAACCTGGGGTGGCTCAGACTAACACCCCGTATGGTTGGGACAATCTTAATTGTGTGACTGAGCAATCTTCATATTGGGGTAATATGAGAGAGGCACCGACTGCTAGAACACCATCTAGTTACGTCGGATCATATGTTGGTCATCAAACTGAGACATTGCAAGACCTTTGGCCTCTTTCATGCATGTGGTAGAAGACATGTGTGCTCCGGTGGCTCCAGTAGTCGTACCGTGTCACTATTGTGGGTTGAGTGGTCATGTTTTTCGGGAATGTCCTTATGTTCCCCCAGAGCCTGAGTATGAGCATACCTTTTCCAAAAATGCTTAATATGACCATTACGCATCCACGTACATCCCGAGAGGGATGGATTCGAGGGGAGACATTTCTTATTCAAATTCTTATACATCATCTTCACCCCAGTATCCTCCTCCCGAATACCCAAAATTCTACCAACACCCCACTTCAAATCATTGGACTCATTCTCAGCCCATCAACACACAACCCCAAAATTTCCCAAACTCTGACTTGGACCTCATAGTTGACCACATACCAGATTCCTTGAAACAAACTTTCCTTACGTTCATGGAAACCACTCAACAGTCCATACAAAATATGGCACTGCAAGTGTGTCAAATGTCGCAGCAATTACGTGAACGTGAGGAGAGTAACTTTTCTTGTCAACATGTGGATTCATCTTTTGATATCAAATCACCACCACCACATCCACAAATTCAAAGCACAATCTTTCAAAGTCAAACATGGTGGAGGATTCGATTCCAATTGAGAAAAACATGGACCAATTTCATTATGAGTCGGCACAGGATTGTACCTTATTGTTTTGTCCCGTGGCCCTTGAGCCACATGATCTTCATGTTGTGCCTCTTATGGACTCACCTCTGGTGGAGCAAGAGCTCCCTAGTATCCTCAATTTCAAACAACCTGATGGGAGTTGCCTCTCACTATTGTTCATGATCATCTTGGAAATGATGGAACATTAAACAACTAAATTGCTAATGAGGGTATTAGGAGTTCCTTGGAGGATACCTTGGGTAAGAGACCCACTTTTTGTCTGCCTGGTGAGTCGGACATGCCTAATGAGGTTCTTAACCTCGTTCCGACCCACCAACCTGTTGGTTGGAGGGTTTGGATTGATGATCATAACTTCAGCACCGCAACGGGAGATACTCTTCTTCCGTTGCCCCATATTTCCCAAACTCTTGAGAGGTTCAAGCTCTTTCAATTTGATCCTTTGAATGAGACGCCTTTGCGACCAATTCATGAACCTCTCCTTTCATCTTGTGCTCTTTGTGAGGGGGGCCCAAACATGAGTATTCTGGCCCCGCGTGGTGTCATGTTCCCTTTCCAAGTGCATTGACCCACTTTTGAGGTTCCCATTTGATGTCTTTTGACAAATGAAGATGGGAACTTATGTTTGTACATAGTTATATTTAAAAAAAGTACAATAAAAGACTCCTTCAGTGAGCATCGATTGTTGTGGGCTCCAACCTTTGTGTATTTAGGCCTCATTTCTTTCACGTATTTGTATCCCTTCTTTAGCATCTCACAGGTTTTGAGGGGATTCGGGTCATGTTAGTGTGTTGCATTTAATATCGATATAGTGGGTGACTTGTCTTCTTTTGCTTGCCTAGTGCTTCAAAATTTTCACATTTCTTTCAAAATCTTCATGTGTTTGCGAAAGAAAATGTTTTGTGGGTTTTGCGTGTGTTTAGCATGTGCAAAACCGTTGAGAGCCAAAGTAAAAAGAAAGCTCCCAAAATTGTCTTGAACTTGATGCATTAGGATATCTAGTACAGTGGCTTTAGGACTTATCTAGTCGTTAAGATGCATCCCAGTTTTCCCTCGGGGGGGGGGGGGGGGCGAGTAATCATAGGGTTTCAGTACTCAAACATTTAAAGAAGTCCACCCTGAACATAGTGAGTCAATAATTTGTGTCTGTTATTTTAAGGAAGTTTGTTGTGGTCAAGTACCCCTTAAATCTTGTTGTGAGACATTAAGTGTATGGGTTTTTGTTCATGTGTAGATAAGAAATAAGTGAGTAGGTGTTCTCTTTTCTCGCACAGCTCCTATCACTCAGGAAAGTTGGTCCGAGGGGACTTTGTGCCTGGTGCTTTCGAGTCATCTGACTTGGGATGCGCCATCCGAACTCTCGTTACAAGGGTGGTAGGGATTGCCCTATGTGGAGATTTGGGGAAAGGTGTACGTGATAGTGTAAGTCCTCATGGGCAATGATGCACGAAACCCGACCCTGGGAGAATGGAGCTCCAACTAATAAAAATAAAAAGAAGAAAAAAATAAGAAAAGAAACAAAAAGAAAAAAAATGGTAATGCAAATAAGAACCTTAATGGACTTTACACTTTGTATCACTTGAGGATGTTGAGGTTGTCCATGACTTTCACTTAATTCCTTATTTAACTTGCACGAATGGTTCATTAGGCTAGGTGTGTGGACTGGTTACCTATATAGAGTCGGCTCGTAGGATTACCGCGTCCAATGATCGACAAAATTTGTCAAACGAGTCGAGTTTCTAGATGGAATAATGCATCTTGTTCGTATTTTGTGGGCATATCCACTGAAAACCCTCAGGAAACAACACTCCTCCTTGGCAACAAGGAGGTTTAATGGCTTGTTGCACGTGCTAAGTGCAACCGTGATTCCTACGAAAGTGAGTTAGGATTTCTTGTTTCTCGTTTGCTTTTCTCTTTCTTTGTTTTGCTCGGGACTAGCAAAAACTTAGGTGTGGGGGTATTTGATTGACATCATTTCATGGTTATATTTGTATCTTATACCCATTATCTTACACCTAAGCAATGCTACGTGACGAGTTTTATGTTTGAATTTCATAAATAAAGAGGTTTGAAGTGAAGAAGCATAAAAGAACCCAAAAGTAGGAAAAAGGACTGAGTTGAAAGACTCAAGGACTAAAATGCAAGATCAAAGGATCTGAATGCAAGATAGAAGGACCAATGAGCAAACAAGAATACTCCACACCATCATGGGTAGTATTTTGGCAATTCTATTCGGGTCGGAGATCCAACAAGAGAAGTAGATGCATCCAAGACCAACAAATACATCAAGAAAAGCCCAGAATGAAAACCAGATGGATCCGGATCCTGTAGACCACCAATTGGCGGTCTGGGACCACTAATTGGTGGTCCTAGTTGCCCCAGGTCCACTAAGATTTCTTGTTTCCGTGTATTAGAGTTTGTTTAGTCTATTTTTGTTATTTGTTTAGTCCCATACCGGGGGATTGTCCCGGATTACCTTTTTCTATGGCTATAAATAGAACTCCTCCTCCTCCTTTTGTATGGACGCATTGCTTGGTGGCATTCTCTCTACTTGGAGTAAAGCCTTGAAGCAAAACTCAAGGTGGAGAATAATGCTACCTTCAATGTGAGTCATTGTTAATAAAATAATTGTTCTTAGTTTCTTTTAATCTTGTCTTTTAATTCATGCATGTTTCTTAAATTTATGTTCCTTTCAATTAGCTTCTTTAATATTCCTTTCTTGCTTAGTTGAATTTCATTTCAGTAGAATGTTTCATTTTTATGTATGTTGTAGTGTAATGATTAGTAAGTAGTTCCATCCCAACTTGGGGGTGGAGAAATATGTGATATGATCATGTAGTGTTTTAGGTGTGTGTTATCTTAATCCCTTGAGCCTTATATGATTTCCATAACCATTTAATGGGATTTCACTCTTATCTTTGATATTCTAATGCTCTTGAATGAAGCTTAGCTTATGCTTAAATTAGTGGACATATTTTATGGGGAATGATAAAGTGAGGATATGGATGGAATTAATATTGGAAACACAATTTGTAGTGTATGTACTCTTGTTGCCTTTACCTTGGTTAATGCCTTGTATGTTTCAATGATATTGGGTTATTTTATTTCAAGTACGGGCATAGTAGGGTCTAGTCTTTATACATGAGTTAATTTAGCTTCATTCCAATTATTGTCTTGTATCCTTTAATGATATGATCTTATCTTATTTCATGTGGAGGCAAATTTGGATTTAGTTTTATGATTTCATGCACTACATATTGTGAGGTGCATAATTGAACACACACACACATCTCTATCTTTACATTATTTCTCTACCCCCTATGGGGTTTAGTTTTATTGCTTATCTTTCATTTCCTTTTGCATTTTAGTGTAGTTTACTGTAACCACCCTTTCTCTCCTTTCTTTACCACTCACCTTCGAACAAACCAAAAGTCGACACACCTCCCTATGGATCGACCCATTTTTGCCACCGCTTCAACGTGGTCGTGCATTTGCGGTTTAATATAAAATGAATCGATCATTGTTGAAGCCTGAATATGGAGCATACCACCTCACATGCACGTATAAGGATATAGGGATCTTCCTGATGGGCTGCGAAGGTAGGAAGCATGATCACATATTGAGGTTTTAATTCATAGTTGTTGATGTGACCATGTGGGAGAACTTTTCAAGATTGCTGCGCGGTGCAAACAAGATGGGTTCGCTGCCACAAAGTCATTGGTTGATCTTGTCGACATAAGGGTGGTGGTACTCCCATCACTCGATCTCGACCATGCTCCTCTTCCTCTAGAGTAAGAGGAGGAGGAGATGGTCTACGTGGTGGAAGTGGACCGAGGAACTCCATGTATGGAACCCGATCTCCTCCATCTCCAATAGAGGATGGGGCCTCGTGCTCCAATGGAGTTCAAGGCGGAGAGGGATTATCACCGAGACAATCCATCTCAACAATAGGATCAACTATCTCAAGCCGAGCACCCTCACCAAGGTGAGTCCAACCTCACAATAAAGTGCTCAACTTGACCTTAATACAGTACAAGAAAGTGTAGTAGAGGAGGAGACTAAATGATAGAATGTAGATGAGGAGAAGACTCAGAAGAGAAAGGAAGAATCCTTAGAGCTACCATGGGTAAGGATGAGGGGAGAATCCTAATCTAGCAAACATGCCTCAAACAAGCTTGCGCTGGCTATAAGTCCTTAGACTACAGGACGCCCAACCATGACTCTCCAAACTACCAAATGCCTCACCTCCCTCGGCCTAAGGTGACAAAGCCAAATGACAAAGTCAAGACCTGGAGGTCCAAAAAATCCCAAAGCAACTAAGCAAACAACGACGTTTAGGCCATGACATCGAGAGTAGGTTTGTCTCCTAATTGCGCCAGAACCCTAGGGCCAAGGTTTACTAACATTTAAGATAGGGTTTCACTTGAGTGTGGTTTGTGGGGCTAAGGGAGGGGTAATGAAATCCCACACCTTATCTTGAAGACTATAGTTGGTGCCCCTTAAATCAATTATCCCTAAACAAGCAAGCAACTCACCAAACAAGCACTCACCTTACTCTTGTTCCAATGCACCTTACTAACTAATGCAAGAATTAAATGGCATTCATCTACTATTTTGCTTTGAGTTTTAATGTCCAAGTTGTCTTAAAGAGGGGAATATGCATGTTAGATTAATTTCTGGCATGAACATAAAGCATATCTGAAGTGAACAATAGTAAATATCAACTAAGCATACCAACAAGGAGCTATCATAGAATGAGAAAAATGCAAACTCCTCACCCAATCCGCCACTGGCGGATGCAAATCCACTACTAGACGATGGTTTCAGGATTCGGGTCCCCAAACTCCTCTCGGATGCTCCTTTGCTAAAGTGTAATAACAAAACAAAAAAAAGAAAATGTAAGAAAAAGCTATCGAAATGGGGAAACAACAACGACTATGACCAACTCTCGGCAACGACTATGTCCCCGGTCCATGGTCAGAGATTGATTTAGTTAAATATTGCAAGTGCACAACTGCGATGAAGTGGCGGCTAGTATGGATCTGTAGACGTCGATGGAGACTGATGTGTGAGCTAAGTTGATGTTGGAAGAACTATTTGATTAATCTAAGGATTAAGATGATGTTTGCCCAAAGCACTGACACGTGGTGCACACTCATTGGCTGCGCATTAGGGTTTCCGGTGGGGCCATCTATATAAGGAGGGGAGCCTCCCATTCGATGGACTAATTCTTGTGTGCAAACCCTAGCCTCCATCCTAACCCTAGCAGCCCTCTCCCTCTCTCTCCCATTCATCCCTCCACATCCATCAAGCCAATCCGTAGACTCTTGGGTTGTGGACTCGTGCTTCTTCTCCAAGAGAGTAGAAGACCGACCGGTGCTCCAGAGGATTCCGTGAGGTGATCGCCGATCCATTCCGCTGCCACATGTTCTCTCCACCAAAGGTAATTCTGAACCTGTAGATTCAATCGTAGATTGCTAACATTGGTACCAGAGCCAGGTTGGTCACCTCCGAAACTTTTTTGAGCACTTTCTTATTTCATATATGTTGAAATAATTTCGGTAGCTTTTGAAAGAAATTGCAAACATGTGTAGTTTTTTCTCTTCATCATGCGCCTAGGGTTTGATGGCATTTTTTCTCACCCTTGCGCATGTTTTTTCTTGATTCATTTCATTACATGCGAATTGCATTACAAGTTTCATCATTATTTCATTCTTGAGCACAGCTTAGATTTCACTTTATGCATGTACCTAGGGTTACATGTTAATCTATGTTTGTTGCGCATATTTCTTTCAACCAAAGCTTGCGGCTAGAGTTGGTTTATTCTTGATTATTTGCGCATATATGTTGTTTGAAATATGATGATAATTTTACAAGAGTTAATTATTGCATGTATCATATAATGTGATCATATATTTCGGATAGTATGATTTGATTGTGCAATTTTTTTTAAAAACTCTTGTACATACATCTAAGGTTAGATGCTTGTTGCCTTATTCATGTATATGTAATTTTTTTAATCACATGTGCATGCATCTAGTATTAGATGTTGATTGCAAAATCATGCACATACATGAATATTGACTTACCATATTGTATTTTTCGGATTTTTGGAATGAGAGCATTCATTCATTTCAAATATTTCCTTTATGATTGAATGCACATATATGTTAATCTCATTAAGGATATTTTGGATTTCTTTTGGAATAATTGCATGCATTTCATTTGAAATATTTCCTTTATGATTGAATGCACATATATGTTAATCTCATTAAGGATTTTCGGATTTCTTTTGGAATGATTGCATGCATTTCATTTGAAATATTTCCTTTTCATCAAATGTACATATATGTGATGCCATCCACCAAAGAATTTCGAATTTTTCTTTCCATTACAAGTAGCATAATTATTGTTGATGGCATGCTTATATTGATTATGGAAAGATTGGCTAATTCTGAAATTTTTGGAAGATATTATGGGCTGCAATTTTATTGCCTTAAAAATATGTTTGGATGCTTTCCTTTGATGCAAAAATATGTGTTGCTCTCCACCAAAGAATTTTGAATTTTTCTTTCCATTACAACTAGCATAATTATTGTTGATGGCATGCTTATATTAATTATGGAAAGATTGGCTAATTCTGAAATTTTTTGGAAGATATTATGGGCTGGAATTTATTGCCTTAAAAATATGTTTGGATGCTGTCCTTTGATGCAAAAATATGTGTTGCTCTCCACCATATAATTTAGGATTTTTGTTTCCTAATCAAAGTAGGATAATTTTGTGCTATCATGATTATATTGATTAGGGAAAGAAGAAAAAAAAATTCTGTTTTGAGAATGATTATTGTGGAGATTGGTTGTCATTACGTAACACGTTTTTTTGCCTATTTTCGTGCCCCATTCATGCATTGTTTCCTTATGCATTACTTCCTTATTGTTTGAATGAGGTGCACACTTTATGGTATTTTTTTTTCATACGTCAGATTGTGCTAACGTATGGAAAGATTTGTGGCTATGTGGAATGAATGATTGCTGATTTTATTTACTGCCTTATTGAGAGATGAGCGTAATTTCATTCATTTATTTCCATTTGCAATAGTTATCGCAATGGGCTGTAATATTTAGGGACTGTAATATTTATGGACTGTAATAATTATGGGTTGTGGACTGTTTATTGCCCTGAGGAGACGAGGGGCTCCTTTATTTTTTATTATTGCGATATTATTGCTATAAGACTCATGCAGGTTCCGGTCGACGAGGTTAAATCCCTAATGGGGATCATTAGCTCGATATGGAAGTAATGTAGTAATCATATCTGTGTGATGTTGATTGTTTTTTTTAAAACCATTTTTGGGAACTCGCATGCCTAGTGGGAGTTGCAAGGTAGAAGTGTTTTGTGTGAACCACGTTGCAACCGGGGGCAAATATCTTTCTTATTTGCTGATTTACCATGATTGAAAACGTTTTTTTTTGGGTCATTAAATCATGATGGAGCTCAATATCTAGATTAGTAAAATGGCTTTCTTAACTATTGCATGAGGATTTGGTCGAATGCTATATGTTTTCTTTTGGTCTGAATGCTAAAGCTATTAAGTCAGATTATTTTTATGACTATTGTAGCTCGTTATATTTTATGCTAGAACTCATGTATCGCTATGTATTTTGATTGTCCAAGATTCCTTATGGCTGCTTCCAAAAGCATTGTCGCTGATCTGACTCGAGGAGATAAACTCAATGAAAGAAATTACAATATGTGGCATCGTAAAATTGAGTATCTATTAGAGGATCAGGACATGTTAGAAAACATAAACCAATCTATGTCTCCCCCCGAGGAGGGGAATACTGCGCAACATCGCAGAAACTTGGATGTTTATAATGCATGGAAAAAGAAAGACCGAATTGCTCGAATCACAATTCTAAGTTCAATGAGGGACGATCTGTTACTACGGTTCGAAAAGTTTCAAACTGCAAAGGCCTTGTGGGAAGCTGTGAAGTTTCAGTACGGAGTGACCTCCGTCACAAGGGCCCGTCAGCTTGGGCTTATGTTTGATGGGTATAAAATGCGCCAAGGTCACACAATGAGGCAACATATTACCGCAATGTCCAACATGATTAGCGAGATGAGCGCTGCCGGTCGTGCTAAGACCGATGAGGAGCAAGTGTCTGCTCTCATCAGATCTTTGCCTTCGAAGAGTTGGGAGCATATGAAGGTCCATCTGACCCATGCTGATGACATCAGGACATTTGACCAGGCCGCAAAACACCTAGAGCTTGAGGAGGACCGCATGCTTGCGGAAGCCCCTCTAACTGAAGTGTTTGCTGCTGAGGCTGGCGCTCCTCGGAGGAGTGTAGGTTTTAAGTGCAAAAGAGATAGAGCTCAGGGTTTTAAAGGCAAGAAGGGTGCAAATGCAAACAAAACAGAAAACAAAGATGGAAAGAAATGACCTCGAGGATCAAGAGGTGGGAAAGATAAGTCTAATGTGACTTGTTTTAACTGCCGAAAGACTGGACATTTTGCTCGTGAGTGCACTGAGCAAAAGGTAATTACTGTGTGTAATCCATCGAATTGTAACGTGACTAGTTCTGTGATGCTCACTGATCATTCTCCTGTGTGGATTGTGGATTCAGGTGCCACAGACCACGTAACAAAGGATCGTTCTGCCTTCGTGGAATATCGCCGTGTTCCAAGTGGGAGGCAAATAAACATGGCAAACAACACTAGCGTTGAAGTTCTTGGAGTTGGCACATGCAAAGTGGCTTTGCGAAGTGTCCGGATCCTATTACTTCACGACGTGTTGTATGCACCAGCTATACGGCGAAATATTATTTCTGTTGTTGTCTTGATGAGACATGGTTTTAAAGTTGTTTTTGAGAACAATGATGTGGGTTTATACCTTTCTAACATTTATTATTGACGTGCTTTTCTTTCTGACAGTTTTATTGTGTTGGACGCAATTTATGATTTCAATCATAATACTAGTGCCTTTATGAGCCAAAGTTCCATTAATAATGATTCAGTTATGTGGCATGCTAGACTAGGTCACATTGGTGTTGACCGGATGAACAAGTTGGCAAAGAAGGGGGTATTAGGGGAATGCTCCAAATTTGAATTGCCGGCCTGTGAACCTTGTCTAGCTGGAAAGGCAACTAGACAACTGTTCGGAAAAGCTATTAGGGCTACTTCTCCTTTAGAACTAATTCACTCAGACATTTGTGGACCTTTGAATGTGCGTACTAGACATGGACAAAGTTACTTCATCACATTCATTGATGACTTCCCTAGATATGGTCATATTTATCTTATTTCTCACAAGTCAGAAGCTCTAGAATGTTTTAAGAAATTCATGAGCTTAGTTGAGAATCAGTTGGATAATAAGATAAAAACTCTTAGAACGGATAAAGGTGGTGAGTATCTCTCCATAATGTCCAAGGAGTTATGTGATGAAAAGGGGATATCTAGACAACTCACTATGCCTTATACTCGTCAGCAAAATGGTGTTGCCGAGAGAAGGAATAGAACGTTGCTAGACATGGTTAGATCCATGATGGCGCATGCGAGCTTACCAATTTCGTTTTGGGGAGATGCTCTAATGACTGCTGCCTATATCCTCAATAGAGTTCCAACAAAATCGGTTCCCTCAACTCCATATGAGTTATGGACAGGACGGAAGCCTGATTTTAGTCTGCTGCGTCCTTGGGGATGCGCGGCATACATTCATTCTACTAGTCACCGATATGGAAAACTAGGACCTAGAGGGAAAAAGTGTATCTTTGTAAAATACAGTGATTTCTCCAAAGGTTATGTTTTTATCGGGGTAGACGAGAATGAAAGAAGGACGGAACTGGAGTCTAGGGATGCCACATTCTTGGAAAATGATTTTCCAACCCTTGCTGGAGCTATCAAAGAGTTAGTGGACTTCTTTGAAACAACAAGATGAGGACATTGTCAGTCCACGGGATCATGATCTGGAAGTTGAACATGAGGTTCCACCAGTCGATCCTAGTGGGAGCAGCAATGTTGAGGATCCGATAGCTCTCACGGAGGATGAGCCATCAGATATCCATCTGCGTCGAAGCAAACGTGGGCTCATTCCTCGTAGGCAGTTTCGCTTAGAGGAAGAGGCCCTCATGATAGCTCAAGAAGAAATTGATTAAGAATCATCCGGGATGACAGTAATCGATGAGCAAGAACCGGAGACCTTGAAAGAGGCTTTGGAAGGTCCAAATGCTAAAGAGTGGTTAGAAGTTATAGAGGAAGAGTTGGAGTCGATGAAAGTTAATCGAGTCTGGGACTTGGTCGACTTACCGCCGAACTTCTCTTTGGGTGGATCCTCAAGATTAAGAGGAAGGCGGATGGATCTATTGATAGATTCAAGGCTAGACTGGTAGCTAAAGGCTACACCCAAAGAGAAGGCATGGATTTTGAGGAAACCTTTTCACCCGTGGTTCGGTTTGCCTCCATCCGCCTTGTACTAGCTATTGTAGCTCAGATGGACTTAGAGCTTTACAAAATGGATGTAAAGACTGCTTTTCTCAATGGAGAACTTGAGGAGGAGATCTATATGGATCAACCTCAAGGTTTTGAAGTCAAAGGACAAGAGCGCAAAGTGTGCAGGCTCAATAAGTCCTTATATGGCTTAAAACAAGCGTCTAGACAGTGGAACATTCGCTTTCATCAAGCTATATCAGAGAATGCATTCTCTATGCTTGAGGAAGATCAGTGTGTGTACGTTAAGAGATCCAATGGTAAATTTGTCATTCTGACCTTGTATGTTGATGACATACTCATGGCTGCCAATAGCAAAGAGTTTTTGAAATCCACTAAAGAGTGGTTGTCCTCCACGTTTTATATGAAGGACATGGGTGAAGCTAGCTACATCCATGGTGTCAAGATTGTTAGAGATAGGTCCAAGAGACTTCTGGGATTGTCTCAAGAGACTTATATTAACAACGTCTTAAAGAAATACTGATTGATCGTTTTATATTTCTACCGCAAGTGCACGACCGCATTGAAGCGGTGGCAAATACGGGAGTCCACTGGGAGGTGTGTCGACACTTGGTTTGTGCGAAGGCGAGAGGTAAAGAAAGGGAAGAAAGGTTGGTTACACTAAACTACACTACAAAGCTGAAATGAGATGGAGAAGAAACGATAAAACTAAACCCCAAAGGGGGTAGAGAAATAATGTGAACATAAAGAAGTGTATGTGTGTGTTCATTAAGCTCTTCACAACATGTAGTGCATGAAATCATAAAACTACATCCAACTTTCCCTCCACATGAATTAAGATTTCACTACATCATTAAAACATACAAGACAATAGTTGGAATGAAGCTACATGAACTCAAGTATAAAGACTAGACCGTACTATGCCTCCACATGAATTAAGATAAGACTACATCATTAAAACATACAAGACATTAGCTAAGGTAAAGGCAACAAGAGCTCATACACTACAACTTGTGTTTCCAATATTAACTTCATCCATATCCTAACCTTATCATTCCCCATAAAATAGGTCCACTAATCAAAGCATAAGCTAAGCTTCATTCAAGAGCATTAGCATATCAAAGATAAGAGTGGAGACCCATTAGATGGTTATGGAAATCATATAAAGCTCAAGGGATAAAAATAACACACACTTAATACACTACATGATTATATCACATATTTCTCCACCCCCCAAATGGGGATGGACTACTCACTACTCATTACACTAACTATATTAGCAAAAGAAAGCATAATACTGAAATTAAACTTATACTAATCAAGCAAGAAATATTAAAGAAGCATAAAATAAAACAAGCAACAAAGCAAACATATGACAGGAAATTAAACTAAGAGAGAAACAACACAATTAAAGGAAAACTTTTATTATTAAATCACTCAATTACAAGTAGCTCTTCCTCCACCAGAGTTTTGCTTCAAGGCTTCACTCTTAGTAGGGAAGGTGTCCACCAAACAGAGAGATGGATACAATGGGAGGTGAAGAGTTCTATTTATAAGCATGGAAAAAGCTAATCCGGGACAATCCCCCGATGTGGGACTAAACCAATACCAAAAATAGACTAAGCACACATTAATACAAGTCCAGGAGAAATTTCGACGGATCCTGAGCAATATGGACCGCCAATTAGCGGTCCAAGACCGCCAATTGGCGGTCCAAACTCTTCGGACCGTGTTGGCATTTGTTGTGGGCTTTTCTTTCTGGTATTGTTGGTCTTTGATGCGGTTACTTGACTTGTTGGAGCTCCGACCCGACTCGAATTGGTAAAATACTCCCCATGATGGTGTGGAGTATTCTGTTTTGCTCTTAGGTCCTTCGGTCTTACGATTAGGTCCTTCTCCCTTGCATCTTAGTCCCCAGGTCTCACAATTAAGTCCTTTTTCCTGCTTTTGGATCCTTTCATGGCTCTTCTCTTCAAACCTCTTTATTCCTGAAAACTAAACATAAAACTCGTCACGTAGCATTGCTTAGGTGTAATATAATGGATATAAGATACAAATATGACCATGAAATGATGTCAATCAAATACCCCCACACCTAAGTTTTTGCTAGTCCCGAGCAAAACAAAGAAAGAGAAAAGCAAACGAGAAACAAGAAATCCTAACTCACTTTCGTAGGAATCACGGTTGCACTTAGCACGTGCAACAAGCCGTTAAACCTCCTTTTTGCCAAGGAGGAGGAGTGTTGTCTATGTTGGCTTTTTAGCCTTAATCTTTATTTAGTTTTGATGATTAAGTAATCTAATCTTAATCTATATTTAATCAATCAACCTAGACAATCAAAGTAAGCAAACATGAATACATGCATTGCATATATATTCGTGTACTTGCGATATTCTTAATAGGTTGATGAAGAATCAAGCTAAGGAGCTTGGGGACAAGAAGATAAAGACTCAAGACATGTAATCAAGCTTTGGACCAATATGTAATGTAGTATAATTTGAGTCCTAAGGATTAATGTAAACTTGAGCACATTAGGATTCTGTCCCGTATCCCCACGGTTAACCGAACCCCACTCGGTAAACCGAATCATGTAGAGTGCGGTCCACCGAACACCTTGCGGTCAACCGTGTAGAATCCTTTAGGTGTTCCCTGGAATAACCACCTCGGTATACCGAACCGCCTTCGGTAGACCGAATTAGCCTGGACCGGTTTTGGACTTTGCTCCAACGGTCGTATTTAAATCTTGACCTAAAGCCAAATTGACTTATCCATATTCGGTACACCGAACTTCATTCGGTCAACCGAATCATATTGCTTTAGGAGACCAACGGCTATTTAAAATTGACCGTTATTGGTAAACCATTCTCCCACGCTTTGTCAGCGCAAGACCCGCGCAAACTTCGGTATACCGAAGTATACACGGTCAACCGAACTTAGCATAAACAGAACCCTACCAATCTTACTGTCCAGTTTGGAACGGTTCACCGAATAGGATTCGGTAAACCGAATTATATTAGGGTTGCTAGTTAGAGAGCTACTGGAGTTGAGTGAGCGGTTCACCGAATATAATTCGGTAAACCGAAATGACCATCTTCGGTAATCCGTTGGGTTAACGGTCTACCGAAGAGCGTGCAAATTCTGCCCGAACTTTTGTCACATCATCACATTTCATGGGTCAACTTTCTCACCCCCTCCCCAACGACTCTAAGAGCTTTGAAGCATATATAAGGACCTCATTAGAAGCACAACACAAGTACTACACTCTCCAAACATCAAGTATCCTTGTGCTATCTTTTCCAAACCTTCAAAGCTCAAATCATATACACTCAAGCCAAAACTTCACCACTTCTATTCCTAGATCCATATCATAATCCAAGTGTGCTCAAAGTTAGAGTGTCATTAGCAAGAGTTGTGATTCCATTCTTTCATCCAAATCACAAGAGTTGTAATAGCTTCAAGGAAGCTCCCTCTCGGGTTGTGAGAGGAGACACGGGCGAGGCGAGGTTGTTCGCGAGGCTCGGGTTTGTAAAGGCGTTGATCTCGGCCCGGTAACGGAGATCGGATAGTGGAAACCACAAGCGAGGCTTGAGGGACGAGCGGGGCTTTTGAGTGAGGACTAGGACCCGGGGAGGGTGCCGAACCTCGTTAAATCGGGCGTCGACTTCAACGTTGGTTTGCAAGTTCTCTATCTCTTAGAATAACCCTTGCATGATTAGTTGTTAGTTCGTAATTAGTTTTTAATTCCACATCTTGTTTAATTACGATCACTAGAGGGCCCCTTAAGATCCCCACATTTGGTATCAGAGCCTTGTTAGCTAAATTTATTTTCTTAATCGAAATATTAGCATGGCTCAATCTAATCATAGTGAGGGTTTATCAACTAATAAACCACCTCTTTTTAATGGCCTAAATTATGATTATTGGAAAAAGAGGATGAAAATATATTTGCAATCTCATGATTTAAAATTTTGGAGTTTTATTTTAAAATCATACACCCCACCAAATGATGATGAGATTATTTCATTACCTAAACCCAAAATTAAGGAGGCGGAAATTAATGCCCGCATTATGAATATGTTATATTGTGGTTTAAATGAAAATGAATATAATCGAGTGAGAGGGTGTGAAAGTGCATATGAAATTTGGCACACATTAGAAATGCATCATGAGGGATCCACTAGATTAAAAGAAACTAGGATTAATCTACTCATGCATAAATATGAATTGTTTCATATGCTACCCGGTGAAAACATAAGCGAGATGCACACTCGCTTCACCAAAATTATTAACTCCCTTAGTACTCTTGGAAAGATTTTTAGCAAGGGAGAAATGACAAGGAAGATTCTCCGGTCTCTCAACGACGATTGGGAAGAAAAGACAACCGCAATAGAAGAAGCGCAAGATCTAACGAAATTGTCGGTTGAAGAACTCATGGGAAGTCTCATGACATATGAGATACAAATGAAAGACCGAAATGAGAAGAGAGTCAATAAATCCTTAGGGCTACACGCCGTCACCAATTCAATCAAAGAAGATAGTGATATCGAGGAACAATTGACGACACTTCAATTTAAGGAGTTTCTCAAAGAAGAGAAAGAAAGGAGAAAAGAGAAGGAGAAGAGCAAGAGAAAAGAGAAGAAGAAGAAAGCTCTCAAAGCCACTTGGGACACTTCATCATCTTCATCAATTGAAGGCGAATTCGCCTCGATGTGCTTCATGGCAATAGAAGATGACGATAGTGAGGTATCTTCTTGCTCTAGTCGCGATTCAATTGATTCAAATAATTCAAATGTATATAATGAACTTCAATACAAATTCAATGAATTGCTTGAAAATTTTGAGAAAATTTGTCAAAAGAATAAACAACAAGAAAGAAAATCAATGAGCTACAATCTCAAATTGAATCTATCATGAATGAGAAGAATGAAATGCTTGCTAGTCATGATAAAATTGCATTAGAGAACACTCAATTGATTGATGAAATTACAACTCAAAATGCAAAACCTTCATGTGGTGAAAATATTCAAGATCTAATTGCTAAGAATGTTCAATTACAAAAGGATCTTGAAAAATTCACAAGTGGAAAGAAAATGCTTGATATGCTTATTGGTAGTCAAAGACAATCACTAGATAAACATGGTATAGGTTTTTATGCTAATAACTTTAAGAACCATGTTATTCACACTACTTTGAATGGAAAGCATTTTGTAGTGAATAAAACTTCCTCAAGTATTTGGGCACCTAAAACCAAAATGGTTTGGGTTCCAAAAACTAACATGATTGGACCCAAGCAAAAATGGGTACCAAAATCTTCAATTGTAGGTACTTGAAGGAGGAAATCGGTGGTGACCGGATGAGCTTCAAAGAAAAATTTAAAGCCCATTGCATCACCGAATACAGGTTGAGTCAATTCAAAGCGCCACGACGGTATAAATTTTGATTGATTCTAATCTAAATTTTAGAGCTTAATAGACATATCTTATGATATAATTCATTGCATATCTTATACCCTATTCATTGCATATCATATACCACATCCATAATCATAAAGGTAAAATTGTAAAATGGATGTTAAATAGGCTAAGAGGGATAATAGAAATGCACTTAATTGTTAATACTCATTGTTGCTATTTAGCCTAATTGATAGGGGGAGCCTAAAATTGCAAAATCATATAATTAAGGGGGAGAATTAGATATCTTTTACCTTTGCATCAAATGCTTAATGTTTGCTTTTTGATTCATGTCAAAGGGGGAGAAGAATTAAGATGAGCTTCAATTTTAAATAAACTATGCATGTTGTTAGGGGGAGAAATCTTGTAAATGCATAGATTACATATATGTTAAGAAACAAAACATATAGAAAGGGGAGAAATACAATTGAACTCAAAATATTAAGATATAGATTTGCCATCATCAAAAAGGGGGAGATTGTTGGCTTTTTAGCCTTAATCTTTATTTAGTTTTGATGATTAAGTAATCTAATCTTAATCTATATTTAATCAATCAACCTAGACAATCAAAGTAAGCAAACATGAATACATGCATTGCATATATATTCGTGTACTTGCGATATTCTTAATAGGTTGATGAAGAATCAAGCTAAGGAGCTTGGGGACAAGAAGATAAAGACTCAAGACATGTAATCAAGCTTTGGACCAATATGTAATGTAGTATAATTTGAGTCCTAAGGATTAATGTAAACTTGAGCACATTAGGATTCTGTCCCGTATCCCCACGGTTAACCGAACTCCACTCGGTAAACCGAATCATGTAGAGTGCGGTCCACCGAACACCTTGCGGTCAACCGTGTAGAATCCTTTAGGTGTTCCCTGGAATAACCACCTCGGTATACCGAACCGCCTTCGGTAGACCGAATTAGCCTGGACCGGTTTTGGACTTTGCTCCAACGGTCGTATTTAAATCTTGACCTAAAGCCAAATTGACTTATCCATATTCGGTACACCGAACTTCATTCGGTCAACCGAATCATATTGCTTTAGGAGACCAACGGCTATTTAAACTTGACCGTTATTGGTAAACCATTCTCCCACACTTTGTCAGCGCAAAACCCGCGCAAACTTTGGTATACCGAAGTATACACGGTCAACCGAACTTAGCATAAACAAAACCCTACCAATCTTACTGTCCAGTTTGGAACGGTTCACCGAATAGGTTTCGGTAAACCGAATTATATTAGGGTTGCTAGTTAGAGAGCTACTGGAGTTGAGTGAGCGGTTCACCGAATAGAATTCGGTAAACCGAAATGACCATCTTCGGTAATCCGTTGGGTTAACGGTCTACCGAAGAGCGTGCAAATTTTGCCCGAACTTTTGTCACATCATCACATTTCATGGGTCAACTTTCTCACCCACTCCCCAACGACTCTAAGAGCTTTGAAGCCTATATAAGGACCTCATTAGAAGCACAACACAAGTACTACACTCTCCAAACATCAAGTATCCTTGTGCTATCTTTCCCAAACCTTCAAAGCTCAAATCCTATACACTCAAGCCAAAACTTCACCACTTGTATTCCTAGATCCATATCATAATCCAAGTGTGCTCAAAGTTAGAGTGTCATTAGCAAGAGTTGTGATTCCATTCTTTCATCCAAATCACAAGAGTTGTAATAGCTTCAAGGAAGCTCCCTCTCGGGTTGTGAGAGGAGACACGGGCGAGGCGAGGTTGTTCGCGAGGCTCGGGTTTGTAAAGGCGTTGATCTCGGCCCGGTAACGGAGATCGGATAGTGGAAACCACAAGCGAGGCTCGAGGGACGAGCGGGGCTTGTGAGTGAGGACTAGGACCCGGGGTGGGTGCCGAACCTCGTTAAATCGGGCGTCGACTTCAACGTTGGTTTGCAAGTTCTCTATCTCTTAGAATAACCCTTGCATGATTAGTTGTTAGTTCGTAATTAGTTTTTAATTCCACATCTTGTTTAATTACGATCACTAGAGGGCCCCTTAAGATCCCCACAGTCTCCTGAGGGTTTTCAGCGGATATACCCACAAAATCCGAACAAGATGCATTATTCAATCTAGACACTCGACTCGTTGGAAATATTTTGTCGATCATTCGACGCGGTAATCCTACGGGCCGACTCTATAAAGGCAATCAGTCCACACCTAGCCTAATAAACCATTTGTGCAAGTTAAATAAGGAATTAAGTAAAAGACATGGACAACCTCAAGATCCTCAAGTGATACAAAGTGTAAGGTCCATTAAGGTTCTTATTTGCATTACCATTTTTTTCTTTTTGTCTCTTTTCACATATTTATTTTTCTTTTTATTAGTTGGAGCTTCATTCTCCCAGGGTCAGGTTTCGTGCATCATTGCCCATGAGGACTTACACTATCACGTACACCTTTCCCCAAATCTCCACATAGGGCAATCCCTACCACCCGTGTAACGGGAGTTCGGTCGGCGCATCTCAAGTCAGATGACTCGAAAGCACCAGGCACAAAGTCCCCTCAGACCTACTTTCCCGAGTGATAGGTGCCGTGCGAGAAGAGAGAACATCTACTCACTTATTTCTTATCTACACATGAACCAAAACCCCTACACTAATGTCTCACAACAAGATTAAGAGGGTCCTTGACTACAACAAACTTCCTAAATTAACAAACACGAATTATTGACTCACTAGGTTCAGGGTGGACTTCTTTGAATGTGTGAGCACTGAAACCCTATGATTACCCACCCCCAAAGGAAAACTGGGGTGCATCCTAACGACTCGATAAATCCTAAAGCCACGTACTAGATATCCTAATGCATCAAGTTCAAGACAATTTTGGGAGCTTTCTTTTTACTTTGCCTCTCAACGGTTTTGCACATGCTAAACACACGCAAAACCCACAAAACATTTTCTTTCGAAAACACATGAAGATTTTGAAAGAAATGTGAAAATTTTGAAGCACTAGGCAAGCAAAAGAAGACAAGTCACCCAAGGATCATGGCAAGCAGATATATCGATATTAAATGCAGCACACTATCATGACCCTAACAATGCAAACAAAAGAAAACAAAATCAAAGGAAAAAGACTCAACTATGTACACACGTAAAACACCCCCCCACACCTACTTCATGCATTGTCCTCAATGAATGCAAGCAAGATACTACATGGATTTATGCATGAAAAAGGAGAGATCTCACCAACGTGAAGTACAAAGGGAAGTGTATGGCTATGTTGATGGACACAACCCAAATTCCCTCAAAACCTGTGAGATGCTAAAGAAAGGGTACAAATACGTGAAAGAAATGGAGCCCAAATACACAAGGGTTGGGGCTCACAACAATCGATGCTCACTGAAGGAGTCTTTTATTGAACTTTTTTTTTATATATAACTATGTACAAACATAAGTTCCCATCTTCATTTGTCAAAAGACATCAAATGGGAACCTCCAGAGTGGGTCAATGCACTTGGAAAGGGAACATGACACCACGCGGGGCCAGAATACGCATGCGTGGGCCCCCTTCACAAAGAGCACCAGATGAAATGAGAGGTTCATGAATTGGACGCAAAGGCGTCTCATTCAAAGGATCAAACTGAAAGAGCTTGAACCTCTCGAGAGTTTCGGAAATAAGGGGCAACGGAAGAAAAATATCTCCCGTTGCGGAACTGAAGTTATGATCATCAATCCAAACTCTCCAACCAACAGGCTAGTGGGTCGGAACGAGGTCAAGCACCTCGTTATGCATGTCCAACTCACCAGGAGAACAGGAACTGGGTCTCATACCCAAAGTATCCTCCAAGGAACTCCTAATACCCTCATGAGCAATGTAGTTGTTTGATGTTCCATCATTTCCAAGATGATCAGGAACACTAGTGAGAGGCAAACTCTCATCAGGTTGTTTGAAATTGAGGGTACTAGGGAGCTCTTGCTCCACCAGAGGTGAGTCCTTAAGACGCACAACATGAAGATCATGTGGCTCAAGGGCCATGGGACAAAAAGATAAGGCACAATCCTGTGCCTACTCATAATGAATTTTGTCCTTGTTTTTCTCAATTTGAATCGAATCCTCTACTAAGTGATCGTGAATTGAAACCCCAAGTCCCTCAGACTGACTAGGAGTTTGACTTTGAAAGGTTGTGCTTTGAATTTGTGGATGTGGTGGTGGTTCGATATCAAAACAAGAATCGTCATGTTGACATGAAATGTCACTCTCCTCACGTTCACGTAATTGCTGCGACATTTGACTCACTTGCAGTGTCATATTTTGTATGGACTGTTGAGTGGTTTCCATGAACGTAAGGAAAGTTTGTTTCAAGGAATCAGGTATGCGGTCAACGATGAGGTCCAAGTCAGAGCTTGGGAAATTTTGAGGTTGGGTGTTGATTGGCTGAGAATGAGTCCAATGATTTGGAGTGGGGTGTTGGTAGAATTCTGGGTATTCGGGAGGAGGATACTGGGGTGAACATGAAGTATAAGAATTTGAATACGAATTGTCTCCCCACGAATCCATCACTCTCGGATTGTACGCGGATGAGTAATGGTCATAATGAGCATTTTTGGAAAATGTATGCTCATACTCAGGCTCTGGGGGAACATAAGGACATTCCCCGAAATCATGAACACTCAACCCACAATAGTGACACGGTACGACTACTGGAGCCACCGGTGCACCCATGTCATCTACCACATGCACGAAAGAGGCCAAAGGTTCTTCTAATGTCTCAGTTTGATGACCAACATATGATCCGACGTAACTAGATGGTGGTCTAGCAGTCGGTGCCTCTCTCATGTTACCCCAATATGAAGATTGCTCAGTCACACAATGAGGATTATCCCAACCATACGGGGTGTTCGTCTGAGCCACCCCAGGTTGCATGGGTCCGGAGTACTAGGGAAAATCGTCCTGGTCGCAACAATGATATGTATGGTCGCCCATGTAACCATCCATCTCAAGAAAAACTCTCGAGTCGACCACTATCACCACCACGAGGCTAAGCTCGCAAAAAGTGCTCGACTCGACCCTAAAACGCTACCAGAGAGTGTAAAAGGGAGGAGACTATAACGCAGAAGAAGGTGAGAAGAAGATGACTCAGAGGAGAAGGGAAGAAACCCTAAAGCTAGCGTAGGTAACGGGATCAGGAAGAAGCCTAACTAGCAAGCACGGCTCAAACAATGTAAGGCAATGGGTCCTTAAGCTAGACGACGCCTAACTTTGAGGTCACTAGCCTCGACACGCCTCACCTCCCTACAACGAGGACCACAATGCCCAGCAAGTGATACCAGATCCGGAGATCCAGTACCTCCTACTATCGACAACGTAGGCAACGCCGATTAGGTCATGACGCTCTCGACTAGATTAATCTCCTAGTGCGTCCGAATTCCTTAGGGCCAATGTCTACTTGCTTTTAGTTAAGGCTTTATTAAGAGTGATTTTTGGGGCCAAGGAAAGGGTGATGAAATCCCCCACCTTATCTTTTATGGGACAACCCCTCCTTAGTAGCGATTTGATCCTAGATCTAGCAATCAATCGCTCCAATCAAACGCTCTCTCACTCTTGTCCCGATGCACCTTACTAACTAATGCATGAACGAAACATGCATGAATGAGGGATGTGGATGCACGTACCTCACGCCAGCAATCAACGACAAAATGTAAAGCAAAGAAAAGACAAATGCATGCAAGGTCTACCAATGGTGCATGACCTAGATGGCAAGAAGTCTAATCTTTTGCTTTGAGTTTTATGGTCCAAGTTGATTAAAGAGTGATTAATGATCTGGGAGCAAACCAGAAGTCATAGCATGCAAAATAGGGCTCCCAGATAACACCAATTTGAACACTAAGTACCAGAAAAAATTACAAGGCAAGAAACTCTCACCAGGCCGCCAATTGGCGGTCTTCAACCGCTGATTGGCGGTCTGTTTAGGTTTTCTCTTCCTGCAACTTCGCCAGTCGCCTCCCCGTGATCTTTTGGTTCCTTGAAACTAAGACAAACTGAAAACAAAAAATTAAAACCCCCTCGAATCGTCCAAACCAAGGTCTGGACATAGCACCTCCCCGGCAACGGCGCCAAAAACTTGATTGATCGTTTTATATTTCTACCGCAAGTGCACGACCACGTTGAAGCGGTGGAAAATACGGGTCGTCCACTGGGAGGTGTGTCGACACTTGGTTTGTGCGAAGGAGAGAGGTAAAGAAAGGGGAGAAAGGTTGGTTACACTAACTAAACTACAAAGCTGAAATGAGATGGAGAAGAAACGATAAAACTAAACCCCAAAGGGGGTAGAGAAATAATGTGAACATAAAGAAGTGTATGTGTGTGTCTATTAAGCTCTTCACAACATGTAGTGCATGAAATCATAAAACTACATCCAACTTTCCCTCCACATGAATTAAGATTTCACTACATCATTAAAACATACAAGACAATAGTTGGAATGAAGCTACATGAACTCAAGTATAAAGACTAGACCCTACTATGCCTCCACATGAATTAAGATAAGACTACATCATTAAAACATACAAGACATTAGCTAAGGTAAAGGCAACAAGAGTTCATACACTACAAGTTGTGTTTCCAATATTAATTCCTATCCATATCCTAACCTTATCATTCCCCATAAAATAGGTCCACTAATCAAAGCATAAGCTAAGCTTCATTCAAGAGCATTAGCATATCAAAGATAAGAGTGGAGACCCATTAGATGGTTATGGAAATCATATAATGCTCAAGGGATAAAAATAACACACACTTAATACACTACATGATTATATCACATATTTCTCCACCCCCCAAATGGGGATGGACTACTCACTACTCATTACACTAAGTATATTAGCAAAAGAAAGAATAATACTGAAATGAAAGTTAGACTAATCAAGCAAGAAATATTAAAGAAGCATAAAATAAAACAAGCAACAAAGCAAACATATGAAAGGAAATTAAACTAAGAGAGAAACAACACAATTAAAGGAAAACTTCTATTATTAACTCACTCAATTACAAGTAGCTCTTCCTCCACCAGAGTTTTGCTTCAAGGCTTCACTCTTAGTAGGGAAGGTGGCTACCAAACAGAGAGATGGATACAATGGGAGGTGAAGAGTTCTATTTATAAGCATGGAAAAAGCTAATCCTAGACAATCCCCCGATGTGGGACTAAACCAATACAAAAAATAGACTAAGCACACATTGATACAAGTCCAGGAGAAATTTCGACAGATCCTGAGCAATATGGACCGCCAATTAGCGGTCCAAGACCGCCAATTGGCGGTCCAAACTCTTCGGATCGTGTTGGAATTTGTTGTGGGCTTTTCTTTCTGGTATTGTTGGTCTTTGATGCGGTTACTTGACTTGTTGGAGCTCCGACCCGACTCGAATTGGTAAAATACTCCCTATGATGGTGTGGAGTATTCTGTTTTGCTCTTAGGTCCTTCGGTCTTACGATCAGGTCCTTCTCCCTTGCATCTTAGTCCCCAGGTCTCACAATTAAGTCCTTTTTCCTGCTTTTGGATCCTTTCATGGCTCTTCTCTTCAAACCTCTTTATTCCTGAAAACTAAACATAAAACTCGTCACGTAGCATTGCTTAGGTGTAATATAATGGATATAAGATACAAATATGAGCATGAAATGATGTCAATCAAATACCATATGGACAAATGCAAACCAATCGACACTCCTGTTAAGAATGGTTTGCACATAAGCCTTGATAAGCATCCTGAGACTCCTGAAGAGAAGGCCAAAATGAGCAAGGTTCCATACTCCAATGTTGTGGGAAGCCTTATGTACGCTATGATGTGTACTAGGCCAGACATTTGTTATGCTGTGGGCATGGTGAGTTGATACCAGTCCAACCCAAGCATGGAGCACTAGAAGGCGGTCAAGAGAATCATGAGATACCTCAGAGGAACGAGTAACTACATGTTGTGTTACCAAGCATCAGATCTCCGCTTGATTGGCTATAGTGACGCCGATTGGGCTGGAGACATTGATGAAAGGAAGTCTACCTCTGGTTATGCTTTCTTGCTGGCTAATGGGGCCATCTAATGGTCCAGCAAGAAGCAAACTCGTATAGCCCTGTCGACTATGGAAGCAGAGTATGTTGCATGCTCTGCAGCAGTACAGGAGGCAGTTTGGTTGAGGAGGTTCTTACAACATACTGGGCTTGTAGAGACATCTGATGAGCCTGTTATTGTCTATTATGACAGCATGGCTGCCCTTTGTTATGTGAAAGACCCCAAATATCATGGAAAGACCAAACATATACAAGTTAGGTATCATTTTGTGAAGGACATCATAGCGAGAAAGGAAGTTGTGTTAAGACATGTATCTACTAGTCTTATGGTAGCTGACCCTCTTACCAAGGCTATAGCTAAGGACTCGTTTGTGTCTCATGTGAAGTCCTTAGGCTTACGCAGACTTTGATGTATTGGCATGTCTAACTTCCTTTTATGAGTGATTGTGTTTTTCCTTTCAACTATATCTGTTTTGTTGATGTAGTTGTTCTAGCATAAAATATTATTCTGTCAATAGGCTGAAGAATGCTTACTCACACGAGCATTCACCTCTGGCGCTTTTGATAGCGAGCAGAGATGAGATTGATCATGAAGAGATCTTGTATGATAGATCCAGAGTAGTTCATGATAGGACAGTCGCCTTGATTTGGAATCAAGATGAGATCCTCTATGTTGGTGAGGATTGACATGAATGTTCCCACGATTCATGTGACCTATAGAAGCCAAGTGCGAGCATCACATGTGGCGCCAGGTGACACCTGTATGGTGTTAAGGCGACAATGATGAAGCTCGGGTCAGGCGCAGATGGGGTGCGACTGGACTAAGACTTGTATGGTGTTGAGAGAGAGACATACTGTTGTGTACAGTATGATCCACCATAGCATGTTTGTCATACAACATGTGCTGAGCGACCATTTCGAAGTGAAAGGATGGATCCCTGCTCCTTCACTGTGTGAGTCCAAGACTTGATTGTCATTTAGTTGCCCTCAGTGACCTTCGACGACACCATGAAGCAAAGAGTTGATCTGGCTACTTTGGGATGTTATCTATGACCATGAGAGATTCGGTCTAAAGAGGAATCTTCGGGAAAGGAGTCAACTCTGAGCGTAATGGTGGTCTGGGGCGAAGGGAAAGGTTTGACTCGACTGCACTAAAAGTATTTGCTGGGCCCAACTGTATTGGATACAGTAGCAAGTACCTTGAGGACAAGAAGGTATTCTCTCCGAGGGATCGAGATACCCTTCATGTCAAGTGAGTTTCTGAGTAAACCTGGGGAACAGTGATGTGCATTTGACTGCTTAATTGTTATTTTTTTGAGGATGTTGTCATTCTGGCCTTCTAGTAAGGTTTCTAGTTTGAGACTCCTAAATTGCAGGTGCATCACCGGTCGCACGACCCATTTGTCCGTATGATCGGAAGAGTACATGTGTCGGGGACACATATGGTCTTGTATCAGGGATACATGATCAGAGACTTGCGTATTGTGGATGCATTCTTGGAAGAGAGAAATAGTTGTATATATCAGGGATGTATACATATGTGTCAGGGACACATGAAGAGGTGACACATTGCCATCTTATGATTGTATGTATCGGGGATATATACGTATGTGTCAGGGACACAAAAGAAGATGACGTGTTGTTGACGTGCTGTTGTGCAAGTGGGACATATTGGATTAATCTAAGGATTAAGATGATGTTTGCCCAAAGCACTGACACATGGTGCACCCTCATTGGCTGCGCATTAGGGTTTAGGGTGGGGCCATCTATATAAGGAGGGGAGCCTCCCACTAGATGGACAAATTCTTGTGTGCAAACCCTAGCCTCCACCCTAACCCTAGCCACCCTCTCCCTCTCTCGCCCATTCGTCCCTCCACATCCACCAAGCCAATCCGTAGACTCTTGGGTTGTGGACTCGTGCTTCTTCTCCAAGAGAGTAGAAGACCGACCGGTGCTCCAGAGGATTCCGTGAGGTGATCGCCGATCCATTCCGCTACCACAAGTTCTCTCCACCAAAGGTAATTCTGAACCTGTAGATTGAATCGTAGACTGCTAGCAAGAACATCCTTCACATTCCTTCGGGTCAAGTCCACAGGGAGGTGTGTCAACTCTGGTTCTTTAGAAATCAAGTGGAAAATAAGGGGGAAAGAAGTTTGATTACACTAAACTGACAACTAACAAATGGGAAAGATGAAAGCACAAGACTAACTAAAATTAAACTAAGCAACTAGGAAAGCAAGATGAAATTTAGTATGAAAAGCCCCAGGGTGGATTGTGTGTACACAAGTGATAATGTGGTGAAGAATGCATTCAATAAGGCACACGTGTAGTTTGTGTTTTCATGCATAGGAAGTACGTAATGGTTGTGGCAAAACCTATCACCTATCATTCCAATCCCTAACCAAGTTGATTAACATGAGCATAAACAAGTTGGTTATTAAGAACCTAAACAAACATGGGAAGTACCTAATGGTTATGGTAAAACCCATCAAGTTAAGTATTCTCATTTAAACAAACAAGCACACATTCACATCCATCACATATTTCCTAGGATTACATTCATTCCCATTCTTCATTACATGTATAAACATCATCTCAACCCCCACAGGGGGATGGAACTACTCACTACACATTAAGATAACAATTATACGAGGGAAGAGAAATATTATAACTTATTATACTAAGATTAATGAAACAAAACTAAGCAAAATATGCAAGCATTAAAAGAAACAACATTAAAACAAACTAACAAAATGTTTTATTTACATGACTCACATTACAAGTAGCATTCTTCTCCAGTTGAGTTTTGCTGCAAGGCTTTACTCCATGTAAAGAGAATGACCACCAAGCAATGGGTAGATTACAAAGGAGGAAGAAGAGTTATGTTTATAGACATGAAAAAGGCAACTGGGGACAATCCACCGATGTGGGACTAATGAAACATTCCTGGAATAGACATAAACACATAACCCATATCCGTGCGAAATTGGATCGCATTCTAACCAAAAGGGACCATCTATTGGCGGTCATAGGCTGCAGATTGGTGGTCCAAGTTGGTCAGATGCGACTCATTTTCGTTCCACTACTTAATCTCTTCAGTTATGCACGTGGGGTGTGCTCTAGTCAGCCATTTGAGTGTGCGTCTGAATCTAATTGCCAAAATACTCCTCATGATGGTGTAGAGTTCCTCGATTTGCTATTTGGTCCCTCCGGGCTTACGTCCAGGTCCTTCCCTCTTGCAGATGGGTCGTTGTGTTTGACCAAGGGGTCCATTTTACTTCGTTTAAATCCTTTCTTCAGACATTTCAATCCTTTTTCTATTCTCTTATCTTCTTTATTACCTAATACCTGAAATATAACAACAAACACTCGAGTAGAACAATATTGGGGTAAAATTAAAGATATGTAGCATGAATATGAGGCATGATATGCTACTAATTAGTCACCCATGTAACCATCCATCTCGACAAAGTAGTCTCGAGTCGACCACTCTTACCACTAGGAGGGCAAGCTCGCGAAATATGCTCAACTTGACCGTAAAACGCTTATGGAGAGTGTAAAGGGGGTGGAGACTAGAACGAAGAAGTAGGTGGGAAGAAGTTGACTCAGAGGAGAAGGGAAGATTCCCTAAAGCTAATGTGGGTAAAGGGTGAGGGTAGAAGCCTAATCTAGCCAACACGGCTCCAACAACCTAAGGTCACTATAGGTCCTTACATCTAGACGACGCCTAACTGCGAGGTCATATGGGCTCAACACACCTCACCTCCCTACGACGAAGAACACAAAGCCCGGCAAGTAAGCGAAGATCCAGAGATGTCGTCTCTCCTACTATCGATAAAGTGGGCGACGGTGATCAAGTTATGACGGTTGCCACCGAATCACTCTTCTAATGCGTCTGAGGTCCTTAATTGTTATGTCTACTTGATTTTAAAATTAGGCTTCACTTGAGTGTGGCTTGTGGGGATAAGGGAGGGGTAATGAAATCCCCCACCTTATCTTGAAGACTATACGTGGTGACCCACAAAGATGTTTTGAATCCTTAGGCCAGCAAGAAACACACCAAAGAAGCACTCACCTCAGTCTTGTTCCAATGCACCTTACTAACTAATGCATGTTTTAACCATGCATGAATGAGAAAATTGGTGCACGAAACTCACACCAACGATCATCCACAGAAAGAATATAGCAAAGAAAAGATAAATGCGTACAAGGTCTAGGAATGATGCATGACCGAGATGGCAATCCACTAATCTTTTGCTTTGACTTTTAATGGCCAAGTTTATTAAATGGGGGAGTTGATTTGTTTATTTAATGACCTGGGAGAAATCTAAAGGCCCGAACATGCACAAGTAGCTCCCAGAAAACTATTGTACCATTACCGACAACAAGAATAAAATTTGGGGAGAAAGGAGCTCCCCAGTCCGCCAATCGGTGGTCTTAGACCGCGACCTAGCGGTCTTGGTAGCTTCAAATGCTCCACGATTTGACCTTCATCTTCCCCAGTATACTTTAAATGGCTTGCAATAAAACAAAACTAAAAACAAAAAATCAAATCCACTCAAATTGTCCAAACCAGAGTCTGGATAGAGCACCTCCCCGGCAACGACGCCAAAAACTTGATTGATTCAGTTAAATACCGTAACTGCACAGCCACGATGAAGCGGTGGCAAGTACGGGTTGAGTCCACATGGTGGTGTGTTAACTCTAGTTCTTTAGAAATCAAGTGGAAAAGAAGGGGAAAGAAGTTTGATTACACTAAACTAACAAGTAACAAATGGGAAAGATGAAAGCAGAAGACTAACTAAAACTAAACTAAGCAACTAGGAAAGAAAGATGGAATTAGGTATCAAAGTCCTCCAAAGGGTGGAGTGTGTGTACACAAGTGCTAAGGTGGTGAAGAATGCATTCAATAAGGCACAAGTGTTGGTTTTGTTTTTACGCATAGGAAGTACGTAATGGTTGTAGCAAAACCTATCACATATCATTCCAATCACTAACCATGTTGATTAACATGATCATAAACAAGTTGGTTATTAAGAACCTAAATAAACATGGGAAGTACCTAATGGTTATGGCAAAACCCATCAAGTTAAGTATTCTCATTTAAACAAACAAGCACACATTCACATTCATGACATATTTCCTAACATAACATTCATTCCCATTCTTCATTACTTGTATAAACATCATCTCAACCCCCACAGGGGGATGAAACTACTCACTACACATTAAGATAACAATTATACGAGAGAAGAGAAATATTATAACTCATTATACTAGGATTAGCGAAACAAAACTATGCTAAATATGCAAGCATTAAAAGAAACAACATTTAAACAAACTAACAAAATAATTTATTTACATGACTCACATTACAAGTAGCATTCTTCAACACTTGAGTTTTGCTGCAAGGCTTTACTCCAAGTAGAGAGAATTGCAACCAAGCACTGGGTAGATTACAAAGGAGGAAGAAGAGTTATGTTTATAGACATGAAAAAGCCAACTGTGGACAATCCCCCAATGTGGGACTAATGAAACATTCCCACAATACACATAAACACATAACCCATATCCGTGACAAATTGGGTCGCATTCTAACCAAAACGTATTGTCTATGGGCGGTCTTAGGCCGCCAATTGGCGGTCCAAGTTGGTCAGATGCGACTCATTTTCGTTCCACTACTTAATCTCTTAAGTTATGCACATGGGTTGTACTCTGGTCAGCCATTTGAGTTTGTGCCCGAATCTAATTGCCAAAATACTCCTCATGATGGTGTGGAGTTCCTCGATTTGTTATTTGGTCGCTCCGGGCTTATGTCCTGGTCCTTCCTTCTTGTAGATGGGTCCTTGTGTATGACCGATCGATTCATTTTGCTTCGTTTAAATCCTTTCTTCTGACATTTCAATCCTTTTCTATTCTCTTATCTTCTTTATTACCTAATACCTGAAATATAACAACAAACACTAGAGTAGAACAATAATTGGGTAAAATTAAAGATATGTAGCATGAATATGATGCATGATATGCTACTAATTAGTCACCCATGTAACCATCCATCTCGACAAAAGTAGTCTCGAGTCGACCACTCTCACCACCAGAAGGCGAAGCTTAGGAAATGTGCTCAACTTGACCCTAAAACGCTTATAGAGATTGTAAAGGGGGTGGAGACTAGAACGAAGAAGTAGGTGGGAAGAAGTTGACTCAGAGAAGAAGGGATGAATCCCTAAAGCTAGTGTGCGTAAAGGGTGAAGGTAGAAGTCTAATCTTGCAAACACGACTCAAACAAGCTAAGGTCACTATAGGTCCTTACATCTAGACGACGCCTAACAGCGAGGTCATATGCCCTCAACACACCTCACCTACCTATGATAAAGAACACAAAGCTCGGCAAGTAAGCCAAGATCCAGAGATCTCATCTCTCCTACTACCAATAAAGTGGGCGACGCTGATCAAGTTTTGACGGTCGCCACCGGATCACTCTCCTAATGCACCCGAGGTCCTAAGGGGTCAATGTATACTTGATTTTAAAATTAGGCTTCACTTGAGTGTGGTTTGTGGGGCTAAGGGAGGGGTAATGAAATCCCCCACCTTATCTTGAAGACTATACGTGGTGACCCACAAAGATGTCATGAGGGGTGAAAGGTCAAAGTTGAAAGACTCGAACCCCTAATGATATTGGTTAGGTGTAGGCAACATGAATGAGTGCAGATATGTTGCCTCACTAGGGTTTAGTTGCTGATTGAACAAAACCCTCCAACCAATAGGTCGGTGCATCGGAATGAGTTCCTCAAGCTGATTCGTTGGATGCAGCAGACCTGCATCACAAAGAATGGGGATTCTCCCCAAGTCATCCAACAAGGACCTCCCACCATCATTTATATCACCAAACATAAGCTCGGTCGTAGGTGGGTCCTTGTTGGAGTCAATCTGAAGCTCAAAGGGCTCAATAGCCCTAGGACAAGGGGTGATGACACCTTCTAGAATGGGCATATGTTGAGGTGTGTCCCCCTCACTAATGGTCTCAACTAAATCATGCAACGAACACTCACTTTGGACATTCATGTTTGATGTCAGCTCACTCAGTTGCACTGCAAAGATAGGAAAGAGTTTTCGCTGGGCCCATAAACATTCTCAACGGGTTGCATTGGTGTTAGGGGTGTTCGTTGATTTTGCGGTGCTTTCTCTAATTGGCGGATGAGATTGAGATTTAAAGGTTTGTCCATGGGCTCCTGTTGCTTACCAGAGTTGAACACATGAAACTCGGCACTCATGTTACCGAATGAGAGCTTCATGAGACCATTTCTACAATTAATTAAGGTGTTGGATGTTGCCAGAAATGGTCTACCCAGAATCAAAGGTATTTGAGAGTGGGTGTGCGCAACAGGATTGATATCGAGGACAATAAAATCGACTGGAAATATAAAATCTCCAACTTTGATAAGCATGTCCTCGATAATCCCCTTTGGAATACGAATGGATCTATCCGCTAATTGGAGGGTGATCTTAGTTGGTTTCAATTCTCCCAAGTTCAACTGTTGATAAAAAGAAAATGGGAGGAGGTTGATCGCCGATCCTAAATCAAGACATACATTACTCATGCTAGTGTCCCCTATCGTACACTAAATAGTAGGACACCCAGGGTCCTTGTATTTTGTGTAGGTGGGATTGGACAAAAGTGAGCTTACATTTGCAGCCAAGAATGCTTTCTTAGGAATATTGGTCTTCCTCTTGGTTGTGCAGAGATCTTTTAACACTTTGGCATATTGAGGTGTTTGTTGGATGACATCCAACAAGGGATGTTAACCTTCACTTGCTTAAACACCTCTAATATCTTGTCCATTTTGTCACTCTGCCCTTTTGGTTAACCTATTGTGATAGGGAGCTTTTCGCTGGTAGGTTTTCTGTGATGCCTGAGACGGAGGCGTTGGTATATTACCCTCACCCTCAGCCTCTTCTTAACCACCATTCCCATTGAGGGGCTGCATAGATGGTGGTGGGGGTGGCAAGGAAATGTGATTGCCAACCTGCTTTCCATTCCTTAAGGTTACAATGGAATTGACATGGTGAAGAGGTTCCTCCACATGGTTCACTTGCTGCCCCGAGGTACCACATTCTCATTTTGCATGTGTTGTTGCTGGTACATACGGGGGTTAGCCTCATGCTGGCTAGGTAGAGACCCTCTCCCTCTTTCATGTACAGACTGAGCAAATTGGCCCATCTGAAGCTCTAGAGATTTGATGGTCTGCTGATTTGAAGTGAGAACTTGACTTGTGGTTGACATAAACAATTTCATTGAGTTTTCAAGTCCACAAGTCAAGGTCTCTAGCGATTTGAATCGGGTTTCCATATTGTTGGAATTTGGGAAACCTGATTGATTGGTGATTTGCGTTTGGGGTGGCTGATAGGATTGTGCATGCATGGAAGGTTGGTGTTGTTGGTTAGGTGGTCGAGAGGAGTTTGAAGGATCACCTGGGGCATTATTTTGGTTCCATGAAAAATTGGGGTGGTTCCTCCATCCGGGATTATAAGATGATGAATATGGGTCATTCCTAGATCTATCATAGATGGCGTTGACACGTTCCATCTCAGGAGGAATGGACGCACCCTCACTTTCTACATGACCTATCCTACCACATGAATGACTAGGAACTGGACCAGATGTGGAGATGTGAGGTGCACCTTGTTGGTTTTGGAGCTCAATCGAATCCATACGGCGCATTAAGGCCACCATGCGTGCCTCGGTGGCCGTAGTGGTATCGACAGCAAATGTGGCACCCGATCTAGTCGAGTTTGCATTCGCGATCCTCGCTCTTATGCTAGATGATGCAGGTGGTTCCCTCACACTCTCTCATTGCATGGTTTTCTTAGCGAGGTCTTCTAGGAAAGCCCATGCCTCCCTTTCATCCTTTCCCAAAAACTCTCCTTGACACATGGACTCAAGGAGCGTTCAGGACAGGATGTGAAGACCCTCGTAGACAATCTGACAAAGGTGCCACAACTCGATGCCATGGTGAGGGCATGAGGATAGTAGCTCCATGAATCTCTCTAAATATGCATGAAATGTTTCGGTCTCAAGTTGATAGAACGAATTGATTTCGTTCCTAAATTTTTGAGTTTGATGATTTGGAAAGTACTTTTTGAGAAATGCAGATTGATATTCATCCCAAGTCCTAAAGGCGTTCGCCTGGTTGCTGTACAACCACTTCTTGGCGTCATCCTTTAGTGCAAAAGGGACAAGCCTAAGATGGATGGAGTCTGTGCTAAGTTGTTGTAGCATGAACATAGCATAGACCTCCCCAAATTCCCTGAGAAAAATATAGGGGTCACATTTCCCAGTGAAGTGAGGGAACATGGAAATAAACTGAGGCTTAACCTCAAAGTGGTTCCCATTCACCTCTGGTAATACGACGCATGAGGGTAGAGCAGTACGACTCGAGTAGCATCGATCACGGAGAGATATGAGAGCCACAACAGGACGAACAGGTGGAACAGGTGGGTCCAGCAACTGCTCCTCCTCGTGGAAGTTAGCAGCCATTGAACCCGGACTGTGTGCGACACGAGAGGAGGGAGGCGTTGAGAAATCGACTACCGAAGATGGGTTGATGAAACTCCTCGTCAAACGGCCACTCTCGTCTCGTGCCCACACAAGCATGCACAAAGGTGCACACAAAAACAAAAACTTTTTTTCTTCTTTCTTAAACAAAGAATATGCGTAGAGGAAAAGACGGAGGGACACAGAAGAGAGGAAATGACTCCGGAGAGAAGGGAAGAAGTCCTTATGCTACAGATGGTGGGTACAGGTAGAAGCACACAAGGCTTAAACAATCCTAAGGTCGCTATAGGTCCTTACAGCTAGACGATGCCTAAGTGCTAGGTCACACGGCCTCAACACGCCTCACCTCCCTACGACGAGGACCACAAAGCCCAGGAAGTGAGACAATATCTGGAGATATCACCTCTCCTACTATCGACAAAGTGGGCAACGCCGATTAGGCCATGACGGTCGGGACCGGATCACTCTCCTAATGCACCCGAAATCCTTAGGGCCAATGTCTACTTGATTTTAAAATTAGGCTCTTGATTAGTGTGGTTTTTGGGGTGAAGGAAAGGGTTATGAAATTCCCCACCTTATCTTACAAGGGATAGCCCCTCCTTAGTAGCATTTTGGAGTCCTAATCTAACAATCAACTCTCCAAACAAACGCTCAACTCACACTTGCTGCAATGCACTTCCTAGTAACTAATGAACGTTCATACGAAATGCATGAATGAGAGAAGGAAATGCGTACCTCACGCCAGCACTCAGCAACTGAAAGTAAAGCTAAAAGATGTGTGTACAATTAGCAGTCCAATCCTGTAAGAGGTGGAGAATGTGTGCAGCAGTGTAGATGTGTGTACAATTACGCTCCCACGTCATGAATTAATATGGACATCTACAATGACAATAATTCTAAGTGTGTTTCCACATGGATTAAGATTTATCACAACCATTGAAACATACACAATACGACTCAAGATAAGGACCAAGACAACCACATACTCACACTTCAATCTTATCCTTTTTTTTGCAAGGCAAAAGGGAGGCTTGGCCTCTAATTTTATTGATTGAAAAGAAATTTTACAAAGGACTAGAAAACCAGAAGAAGAAAAAAAGAAAGTTCAGTCCGCGGGTATGCTAACATGCATAGCCGGCCACAAAACACTACAAGTATTACATCGCTAAAGCTTTGTAGTTATAACATCATTGGGTATCCCCAACCTAACACCACGTGGTCTAAAATTCTGCTCCTCGCCGTCTTTATTCGCAAGTTGCTTGACTTTATACCAAAGATATTCGACCATGTCCTTGATTGCAGCCACTATGTCTCCTGAGTTCTTCTTCTCTCCCTCGAAAATTCTTCGGTTTTGTTCCAGCCAGTATTCATGGATCATGGCACTCAAAGCCCACCTTCGCACCATCTTCTCAACTCGGCTTCCTCTTGTGTGTGTGATGCGTGTAGCTTCGCCTTTGAGGGATCTTGCTAGCCGAGTGCTCAGCTTCATGAGAAGGAGTACTGTTGTCCACACCTCCATAATGTACGCACACCTCCAGAATAGATGGTCCATGTCCTCTTCCGCCCTCTCACAAAGGCTGCATATCGGGTCATGCTTTGCTCCTCTTATATTCATAAGCTTCTTGGTTAGGAGGCGCCCCCTCATTGCTCGCCAAACTGTAACAGCATGCTTAGGAATGGCATGTTTGTCCCATACCAAACCCGCCCAAGTGACCTTCCACCCCGGTTCTACCACCCACTTTCTTTATTCCTAATGTAGCCCCCTTCCCTTCTATGCACTTTGGCTGGTGCATGCCTCCATGAATGCGTGTATTTTGATCTGTAAGTGAACATCCTCCGTTATCGATGATCTTGGGGGGGTGGGGGAGGAGGGGAGGTTCCACTTCCCCTCTCTGATGAAGTACGAAACTTTGGTACCCCAAGGCACTCCCAATTCATGGTGGAGTCGAGCCCCCCAACTCTCTCATTGAAACGGTTCGCCACACCACAGATATTGGAAGAAACGTATCTCTTGCCCACTTCCCACCACATATTGGATGTGTCGTCAATCTTATCCTCACCTCATCATTCCCAATTAAGTAAGCCCACTAACCAAACAATGTTCTAAGCATCCATTAGGACCATTAACACATCAAAGGTAACAATGAAAAAACCCATCAAAATGGTTTTGCAATCATTTGAAGCAACAATATTAAGATTAAAACACACACATATCTGACCCCATCCACACTTCACATCATACATCATCCTCCGCCCACTAATGAGGATGGTTAGTCACTAATCATCTCACTAACAAAGAAAACAACAAAGTAAAAACACATGAATAAGAAGAGAAGACTAAATCAATCAAGACAAGAATGTAAGTAACAACAAACTTTTGATTATTGAAAGATGATTACAAATGGTGTCTTTCTCTCCTCCACTACTCTACTAAGAAATAAAATAAAACCTAACCTAATGAGGGTAAGAAGGAAGAACAAGGAGGATGAAGAAGAGAAATGGAAAGGTTATAAGTGTATTTATAGAAGATTAGAAGTTGTGAATTAATTTCGGCCCAATTGGATGACCGCAAATTAGATTTGGATGCTTCAGAGATCTTCTACCAAAATACCCAACCCGTTGGTGAAATGTGGGTGCCAATTTCCCAAATAGATCTACTATTGGAAAATCGTTTGGGTCGAATCAGCCCCAAAAATTTTCACCAACAGCTTAAGTTACCCATTTAAGCATGTGGGGTGCACCAGGAGTCATTGGTTAGAACCTGTTTGGTCTTAAATGTTGAATTACACCTCAGTTTCATGAGAATAGGGACTTTTGCGACCAACATATTTACGTTAGGATCAGGTCCCTCTGGGTTTTAATCTAGATTCTTCATGACTTGCAATATGGTCCTTCAACATTACAAAAAGGTCAAGAAGGCTTCCCAAGAATCCTTTCTTCTTGCATTTATGTCCTTTTTGATTCCTTTATCTTCGTATTACCTAAACCCTAAAATGTATAAACAAATAATCGAGTAGCAAAAATATGAGGTATAATAAAGGATATATAGCGTGAGTGCGTCATATGATATGCAACTAATAAAAAACCGCACACTTATCTTTTGCTAACCCTGGGCAAAACAAAGAAAAAAATCGAAACGGGAAAACCTAACTCACTTTGGTAGGAATCACGGTTGCACATAGCATGTGCAAGAAGCCATTAAACCCTCTTGTTGCCAAGGAGTAGGAGTGGTCTCTCTTGATGGTTTTTAGCGGATACACACACAAAATTGAAGATGCATTTTTCAACCTAGCAACGCGATTCGATGGACCTACTTTTGCTGATCATTTGGTGCGATATTCCTGCAGGCTAACTCTTAATATATATCATGTCCAGACACCAAGCCTAGGCAACCATTTCTGTAAATTAATTAAGCACTTAAGTGAAATATATAGGCAACCCTAATTTCCTCAAGTGATACATTGTGAATGTTCGTTAAGTTTTTTATTTATATTTTCTTTTTTTCTTCTTTTATTTTCCTTTTAGAGAACAAGGAATTCAAACTTGTTATTGTTTAATTCTCCCGAGGTTCAGTTTTGTGCATCATTGTCGGTGATGATTTACACTATCACGTACACCTTCTCCTAAATCTTCACCTGGGGCAATCCCTACCACCAGTGTAACGGGAGTTTGGTCAGTGCATCTCATGTTAGATGACTTGAAAGCACCAGGTATTAAGTCTCCTTGGACCTAATTTTTTGAGTGATAGGAGTCCTACAAGAAGTGTGGAAGATAGAAGAGAAGAGAAAGACAAAAATAAAAGGAAGAGACATGGAAGGTGACGTGAAGCGCATCACAGACGTGTCGTGTCCATTTATCAACACTCTTACAACCATTTATTAATTGTGTTACAATCATGTACTAGAAACATCATCTTGTAAAATTTCTCCAATCAATAATCCTTATTATTCTTTAAATCATGTTGTATAATCTTGTCTTGTCTTATATTAAACATCCTAGCAGAATACTCCCAAAAATTCGTCTTATATTGAGCAAATGCAATACGGTTGTCCGAACTTGTGATTTTAGTTAGGAAATTTGGATGTGGAATGTCTTAATATGAAGATACCATTTTGATGGTTTATTGCATTGGTAGTCGTTATGGAGGGAGACAACCTTTCAGTTCATGGTATGCGAAGAAACTCAACCTTCCATTCCATCTATAAAATCATTGGTTGTAGTGTATTTCATTCATAGTTCCTAAACCCTAAACCATTCCAACAACATTCCAACTTTGTTTTGGAATTTTTAAAGCGTTTCAAAATTTGTTCTCTAATAGAGTGGGAAACAGTTGCGGTTTCCGAAAAAAGTTATGGGAATAATTTTTTTGATTAACAACAAAACCAAGCCAAACTGTAACTTTTCAAAGAACTGCCTTTTAGTTATAAAAACAAACCATAAAGCTTCCTCTGCCTCGCCAAGTTACTAACCCCAACAAAAAACAAAGATGTATAATACGGAGGATGATGTACGATACTAAGGATTTCTATTATATGCGAATGTGTATGGGTCATAATGAGAACTTTGGAAAAAGCATTATCACAATTAGGTTTGGGAGAAACATACAAACATTCCTCGAACACATGACCACTTAAACCACTCTGGTCTCCTGACATGGCTTTTGGAACCACCGATGCGATCATACCCTCTACCGCATGCACAAAAGAGGCCAAAGTTTATTCTAATGACTTAGTTTTATCACCAACATATGATCCAACAAAACTAGAAGGTGGTCTAGTAGTTTGTGCCGCTCTCAACAGACCCCAATCTAAAGATTTCTCAGACATACAATTAAAAGTGCCCCAACCCACCTCGGTGTTTGTGTGAGGCACCCCAGGTTGCATGGGTTTGATATTCCACGGAGAGTCATTGTGGTCCCAACAATGAAATGAATGATCACCCCTGTAACCATTCATCTCAACAATAACACTCTCAAATCGACTACTCTCACCACCACGAGATCAAACTCGGCTAAAAGTGCTCAACTCGACCCTAAAACACTAAAAGAATGTGTAGTAGAGGAGGAGACCAAATGATAGAAGTAGAGAAGATGACTTAGGTGAGAAGAGAAGAAGCCTTAATATTAGCGTGGGTAGTTGGGTTCGGTAGAAGCCTAAACTAGCAAAGACGGCTCAAGAAAACATCTGGTTGACTATAGGTCGTTCAACTAGACGACGCCAAACCATGACTCCCCCACACTCCCAAATGTCTCATCTCCCTCAGTTGAAGGTAACAAATCCAAATGAGAAAGTCAAGACCTGGTGGTCCCAAAACACTCAATGCAGTTAAACAAAAAACGACATTCAGGCCATGACATCAAGAATGAGATTGTCTCCTAAGTGCGCCCGAAGTCATGCATAAAGAAACAACATAAGAACAAAACAATGAAAAAATTATTTTATTAAATGACTCACATCACTAGCAGAATTCTTCTCCACCTAGAGATTTTGCTCCAAGGCTTACTCCAAGTAGAGAGAATGCCACCAAGCAATGGGTGACTACAATAGAAGGTGAAGAGTTCTGTTAATAGCCATAGAAAAAGGTAATCCAGGACAATCCCACGGTATGCGACTAAACAAATACCAGAAATAGACTAAATACACACTAATACACGCTCCACATAAATCTTAGCGGATCCAGACCAAAAGTGACCACCAAGTAGCGGTCTATAGTGTTCGGATCGCTCTGGCTTTTCTTCTGGGCTTTTCTGGATGGCTTTGCTTGTCTTTGATTCATCTAATTCGCTTGCTGGAGCTCCGACCCAAATAGAATTGCCAAAATACTCCCCATGATGGTGTGAAGTATTCTTGTTTGCTCATTGGTCCTTCGATCTTACATTCAGGTCCTTCGACGTTACATCTTAGTCCTTGAGTCTCTCAACTCAGTCCTTTTTCATGCTTTTAGGTCCTTTGATGCCTCTTCTCTTCAAACCTATTTTTTTCTGAAATTCAACCATAAAACTCGTTACGTAGCATTGTTTAGGTCAAATATAATGGATATAAGATAAAAATGTAAGCATGAAATGATGTCAATCAAATACCCCCACACATAAGTTTTGCTAGTCCCGAGCAAAACAAAGAAAGAGAAAAAGGAAAGAAAGGAAAAGCATACGTAAAACAGGGAAATCGTAAGTCACTCTCGTAGGAATGATGGTTGCACTTAGCACGTGTAACAAGTCGTTAAACCTCCTTGTCGCCAAGGAGGAGGAGTGTTGTCTCCTGAGGGTTTCAGCGGATATACCCACAAAATCCGAACAAAGATGCATTATTCAACCTGGCTACACGACTCGATGGCTCTTTTGGTCGATCATTGGACACGGTAATGCTATGGGTCGACTCTATATATGTAATCAGTCCACACACCTAGCCTAATGAATCATTCGTGAAAGTTAATTAAGGACTTTGGTACGAGACATGGACAACCTCAACATCCTCAAGTGATACAAAGTGTAAGGTCCATTAAGGTTCTTATTTGCATTTTTTTTCTTTTCTTACTTTTTTTTCTTTTTCTTACTAGTTAGAGCTTCATTCTCCCTAGGTCAGGTTTCGTGCATCATTTCCTATGCGGACTTACACTATCACATACACGTTTCCCCAAATCTACACATAGGGCAACACCTACCACCCGTGTAACGGGAGTTCGGTCGGTATATCCCAAGTCAGATGACTCGAAAGCACCAGGCACAAAGTCCCCTCAGACCTACTTTCCCGATTGATAGGAGCCGTGTGAGAAAAGAGAACACCTACTCACTTATTTCTTATCTACACAAGAACCAAAACTCTTGCACTTAATGTCTCACAATAAGATTTAAAGGGTCCTTGACTACAACAAATTTCCTCATATTAACCGACACGAATCATTGACTCACTAGGTTCAGGGTGGACTTCTTTAAATGTTTGAGTACTAAAACCCTATGATTACTCGCCCCCCGAGGGAAACCCGGGGTGCATCCTAACGACTCGATAAGACCTAAAGCCGGTATACAAGATATCCTAATGCATCCAGTTCAAGAAAATTTTGGGAGCTTTCTTTTTACTTTGCCTTTCAACGGTTTTGCACATGCCAAACATACGCAAAACCCACAAAACATTTTCTTTCACAAACACATGAAAATTTTGAAAGAAATGTGAAAATTTTAAAGCACTAGGCAAGCAAAAGAAGACAAGTCACCCAAGGATCATGGCAAACACATATATCAATATTAAATGCAGCACACTAACATGACCCTAGCAGTACAAACAAAAGAAAACGAAATCAAAGAAAAACGACTCAACTATGTACACACGTAAAGCACCCCCCACACCTACTTCATGCATTGTCCTCAATGAATGTGAGCTTGATACTACATGGATTTATGCATGAAAAAGGGAAGATCTCACCAACATGAAGTGCAACAGGAAGTTAATGGTTATAGTGATGGACACAAACCCGAACTCCCTTAAAACCTGTGAGATACTGAAGAAAGGAGACAAATACGTGAAAGAAATGGGGCCCAAGTACACAAGGGTTGGGGCCCACAACAATCAATGCTCTCTCATGGAGTCTTTTATTACTCGCTTTCGTTTTTTCGTTTTTTTCTTTACTTTTGATTTTTTACAAGATATATACATCAACAAAGATATTCTCATAATCATTTGGTCATGGAACATCAAATGAGAACATCGATTTATGAGGACCAGAGACTTGCCGAGATGGGCAAACTTCACTGGTACTCTGAGGTGTCATGTGGGGTGAAAGGTCAAAGCTGAAAGGCTCGAACCCCTCATGATATTGGTTAGGTGTAGGCAACACGAACGAGTGCAGATGTGTTGCCTCACTAGGGTTTAGTTGCTCATCGAACAAAACCCTCCAACCAATTGGTGGGTGCATCGGAATGACTTCCTCAAGCTCATTCGATGGATGCAGCAGACCTGCATCACTAATAATGGGGCTTCTCCCCAAGTCATCCAACAAGGACCTCCCACCATCATTTATATCACCAAGCATAAGCTCGGTCGTAGGTGGGTCCTTGTTGGAGTCAATCTGAAGCTAAAAGGGCTAAATAGCCCTAGGACACGGGGTGATGATACTTTTTGGAATGGGCATATGCTGAGGTGTGTCCCCCTCACTAATGGTCTCAACTGAATCATGCAACGAACACTTGCATTGGACATTCATGTTTGATGCCAGCTCACTCTGTTGCACTGCAAAGACAGGCAAAGAGTTTTCGTTGGGCCTACAAACATTCTCAATGGGTTGCATTGGTGTTAGTGGTGTTCGTTGATTTTGCGGTGCTTTCTCTAATTGGCGGATGAGATTGAGATTTAAAGGTTTGTCCATGGGCTCTTGTTGCTTACCAGAGTTGAACACACGAAACTCGGCACTCATGTTACCGAATGAGAGCTTCATGAGACCATTTCTACAATTAATTAAGGCGTTGGAGGTTGCCAGAAATTGTCTACCCAGAATCAAAGGTATTTGAGAGTGGGTGTGCGCAACAGGATTGGTATCGAGGACAATAAAATCGACTGGAAATATAAAATCTCAAACTTCGATAAGCATGTCCTCGATAATCCCCTTTGGAATATGAATGGATCTATCCGCCAATTGGAGGGTGATCTAAGTTGGTTTCAATTCTCCCAAGTTCAATTGTTGATAAACAGAAAATGGGAGGAAGTTGACTGCCGATCCTAAATCAAGCAATACATTACTCATGCTAGTGTCCCCTATCGTAGACTAAATAGTAGGACACCCAGGGTCCTTGTATTTTGTGTAGGTGGGATTGGACAAAAGTGAGCTTACATTTGCAGCAAAGAATGCTTTCTTAGGAACATTGGTCTTCCTCTTGGTTGTGCAGAGATCTTTTAACACCTTTGCATATTGAGGTATTTGTTGTATGACATCCAACAAGGGGATGTTAACGTTCACTTTCTTAAACACCTCTAATATCTTGTCCAATGTGCGACTCTGCTTTTTGGTTAACCTATGGGATATGGATCTTTTGGCAGGTAGGTTTTTTGCGGTGCCTGAGAAGGAGGCGTTCGTGTATTATCCTCACCCTCAGCCTCTTCTTAACCACCATTCCCACTGAGGGGCTGCATAGATGGTGTTGGGTTTGGCAAAGAAATGTTATTGTCAACCTGCTTTCCATTCCTTAAGGTTACAATGGAATTGACATGGTGAACATGTTCATCCACATGGTTCACTATGCTAGATGATGCAGGTGGTTCCCTCACACACTCTCATTGCATGGTTTTCTCAGCGAGGTCTTCTAGGAAAGCCCATGCATCCCTTTCATCATTTCCTAAGAACTCTCCTTGACACATGGACTCAAGGAACGTTCGGGACGGGATGTGAAGACCCTCGTAGACAATCTGACAAAGGTGCCACAACTCGATGCCATGGTGAGGGCATGAGGATAGTAGCTCCTTGAATCTCTTTAAATATGGATGAAATGTTTCTGTCTCAAGTTGATAGAACGAATTGATTTCATTCCTCAATTTTATTCCGATGATTTGGAAAGTACTTTTTGAGAAATGCAGATTGAAATTCATCCCAAGTCCAAATGGCATTCGCCTGGTTGCTGTACAACCACTTCTTGGTGTCATCCTTTAGTGCAAAAGGGACAAGCCCAAAATGGATGGAGTCTGTGCTAAGTTGTTGCAGCTTGAACATAGCACAAACCTCCTCAAATTCCCTGAGAAAGATATAGGGGTCACCTTTCCCAGTGAAGTGAGGAAGCATGGAAATAAACTGAGGCTTAACCTCAAAGTGGTTCCCATTCTTCTCTGGTAATACGATGCATGAGGGTAGAGCGGTACGGCTCGGGTATCATCGATCACGGAGACGTATGAGAGCCATAACAGGACGAACAGGTGGATTAGGTGGGTCCACCAACTGCTCCTCCTTGTGGAAATTAGCAGCCATTGAACCTGGACTGTGTGCGACACGAGAGGAGGGAAGCGTCGAGAAATCGACTACCAAAGCAGGGTTGACGAAATGCCTCGTCAAATGGCCACTCTCGTCTAGTGCCCACACAAGCATTCACAAAGGTGCACACACAAAACAATAACTTTTTTTTTCTTTCTTAAACAAAGAATGTGCGTAGAGGAGAAGACGGAGGGACACAGAAGAGAGGCAACGACTAAGGAGAGAAGGGAAGAAGTCCTTTTGCTACGGCGGATGTGTACAGGTAGAAGCACACAAGCAAACAAGGCTCAAACAATCCTAAGGTCGCTATAGGTTCTTACAGCTAGACGACGCCTAACTGCGAGGTCACACGACCTCAACATGCCTCACCTCCCTACGACGAGGACCACAAAGCCCAGCAAGTGAGTCAAGATCCGGAGATCTCACCTCTTCTACTATCGACAGAGTGGGCGACGCCGATCAGGCCATGACGGTCGGGACCAGATCACTATCCTAATGGGCCCGACATCCTTAGGGTCAACGTCTACTTGATTTTAAAATTAGGCTCTTGATTAGTGTGGTTTTTGGGGCGAAGGAAAGGGTGTTGAAATCCCCCACCTTATCTTATATGGGATAACCCCTCCTTAGTAGCGTTTTGGAGTCCTAATCTAACAATCAACTCTCCAAACAAACGCTCAACTCACACTTGCATGTTAGCACTTCCTACTAACTAATGCATGTTCATACGAAATGCATGAATGAGAGAAGGAAATGCGTACCTCACGCCAGCACTCAGCAACTGAAAGTAAAGCTAAAAGAAAAGACAATCTACGTGCCTAGGTCGAGCACATGATGCACGACCTAAACAAGAAATAATGCATAATCTTTTGCTTTGGGTTTTAAGGTCCAAATTGCTTAAAGGGAGATTGATTATTGATCTGGGAGCAATCTAATAGTCAGAATATGCAAAATCGAGACCAAGATTTCTAATTCAGTAATAGCAACACTCCACCGAAATAAAGAGATGAAAAGAGATTACCAGACCGCCAATTGGTGGTCTCAGGATGCTTATTGGCGGTCTTGGAGTCTCAGATTGTCTCCAAACTTCACCAGATACTCCCCTTCCCAATGTGAGTCTCCTGAAACAAAGAAAACTACAAAACACAAATTAAATCCACTCGAATCATCAAACCAGAGTCTGGACTGGCACATCCCCGGCAACGCGCCAAAAACTTGTTTAATCGTTTTAAATACCGCAAGTGCACGGCCGTGTTGAAGCGGTGGCAAGTAGTGGTCGATCCTCAGGGAGGTGAGTAGCCTCTGGTTTTTCAGAAATCAAGTGGCAACAAAAAAGGGTAAGAGTTTTGTTTATGCTAATCTACACAACACTAAAGTACTAAGAAGAAAAATGAAAAATAAAGCAACTAACAATTACATCGAATCAAAACTAAAAGAATGTAAAACTAAGCTGGAATCAGGAAGAGAAAGACCTTTAGGGGTGGAGTGTGTGCACACATGTAATAAGATGGTGAAGAATGCATTCTATACGCACAAATGTAGGTAGTGTTTTCATGCATAGGAAGTGTCTAAAGGTTATGGCAAAACCTATTAATCCATTCACTAATGATTGATTCATTTTATATTAAACCGCAAGTGCACGACCGCGTTGAAATGGTGGGAAATACGGGTCGATCCACAGGGAGGTGTGTCGACTTTTGGTTTGTGTGAAGGCGAGTGGGAAAGAAAGGAGAGAAAGATTGATTACACTAACTACACTATTCTAAACTAGTAAACTAGGAAGGCTGAAATGAAATCACGAAACAAACTAAACTAAGCAAGTAATGAAAGGAGATAAAACTCAGGAATGGAAAACCCCTAAGGGGTGGAGTGTGTGTGTCCACATGAAATAAGTGTGGTGAATGCATACAATAAGCTCAAGTGTGGTTAGTGTTTGTTAATGCATAAGAAGTACCTCATGGCAAGACCTATCATTTACAACACTAACCTAGGTGATTAATATGAGCCATAGGAAAAGGTAATCCGGGAAAATCCCCCGATGTGGGACTAAACAAATACCAAAAATAGACTAAACATCCACTAAGACACGTGCTCCTGAAATCTTAGCGGACCCGGGCAAACCCAGACCGCCAATTGGCGGTCTACAGGATCTGGATCGGGCTCGTTTTCATTCTGAGCTTTTCTTGATGTATTTGTTGGTCTTGGATGCTTCTACTTCTCTTGTTGGAGCTCCGACCAGAATAGAATTGCCAAAATACTCCCAATGATGGTGTGGAGTTTTTTGTTTTGCTCTTTGGTCTTTCGGTCTTACGTTCAGGTCCTTCTCCCTTGCATCTTAGTCCCCAAGTGTCACGATTCAGTCTTCTTCCCTGCTTTTGGGTCCTTTTATGATTCATCTCTTCAAACCTATTTTTTTCTAAAATTCAAACATAAAACTCGTCACGTAGCATTGCTTAGGTGTAAGATAATGGATATAAGATACAAATATAAGCATGAAATGATGTCAATCAAATACCCCCAAACCTAAGTTTTTTCTAGTCCCGAGCAAAACAAAGAAAGAGAAAAACAAACGGGAAACAAGAAAACCTAACTCACTTTCGTAGGAATCACGGTTGCACTTAGCACGTGCAACAAGCCGTTAAACCTCCTTGTCGCCAAGGAGGTGGAGTGTTGTCTCCTGAGGGTTTTCAACGGATATACCCACAAAATCCGAACAAAATGCATTATTCAATCTAGACACTTGACTCGTTGGGCATATTCTGTCGATCATTGGACGCGACAATCCTACGGGCCGACTCTATAAAGGTAACCAGTCCACACACCTAGCCCAATGAACCATTCATGCAAGTTATATAAGGAACTAAAGAAAGACATGGACAACCTGAACATCCTCAAGTGATACAAATTGTAAAGTCCATTCAGGTTCTTATTTGCATTACCTTTTTTTCTTTTTATTTCTTTTCTCATTTTTTTCTTCTTTTCTTTTTATTAGTTGGAGTTTCATTCTCCCTGGGTCAGGTTTCGTGCATCATTGCCCATGAGGACTTACACTATCACGTACACCTTTCCCCAAATCTCAACATAGGGCAATCTCTACCACCCGTTTAACGGGAGTTCGGTCGGTGCATCCCAAGTCTGATGACTCGAAAGCACAAGGCACAAAGTCCCCTCAGACCTACTTTCCCGAGTGATAGGAGCCGTGCGAGAAAAGAGAACACCTACTCACTTATTTCTTACCTACACATGAACCAAAACCCTACACTTAATGTCTCACAACAAGATTAAGAGGGTCCTTGACTACAACAAACTTCCTTAAATTAACAGACACGAATTATTGACTTACTAGGTTCAGGGTGGACTTCTTTAAATGTGTGAGCACTGAAACCCTATGATTACTCACCCCCGAGGGAAAACTGGGATGCATCCTAACGACTAGATAAGTCCTAAAGCCACTGTACTAGATATCCTAATGCATCAAGTTCAAGACAATTTTGGGAGCTTTCTCTTTACTTTGCCTCTCAACGGTTTTGCACATGCTAAACACACACAAAACCCACAAAACAATTTCTTTTGCAAACACATGAAGATTTTGAAAGAAATGTGAAAAATTTTAAGCACTAGGCAAGCAAAAGAAGACAAGTCACCCAAGGATCATGGCAAGCAGATATATCGATATTAAATGCAGCACACGAAAATGTACCTAAAGAAAGAAAAAATCAAAGGAAAAGACTCGACTATGTACACACGTAAAAACACCCCCCACACCTACTTCGTGCATTGTCCTCAATGAATGCGAGCAAGATACTACATGGATTTATGCATGAAAAAGAATAGATCTCACCAACGTGAAGTACAAAGGGAAGTTCAAGGTTATGTTGATGGACAAAAACCCGAATTCCCTCAAAACCTGTGAGATGCTAAAGAAGGGATAAAAAATACGTGAAAGAAATGGGGCCTAAATACACAAAGGTTGGAGCCCACAATAATCGATGCTCACTGAAGGAGTCTTTTATTGTACTTTTTTAAAATATAACTATGTACAAACATAAGTTCCCATTTTCATTTGTCAAAAGACATCAAATGGGAACCTCGAGAGTGGGTCAATGCACTTGGAAAGGGAACATGACACCATGCGGGGCCAGAATACTCATGTGTGGGCCCCCTTCATAAAGAGCACAAGATGAAATGAGAGGTTCATGAATTAGACGCAAAGGCGTCTCATTCAAATGATCAAACTGAAAGATCTTGAACCTCTCAAGAGTTTGGGAAATATAGGGCAACCAAACTCTCCAACCAACAGGCTGGTGTGTCGGAACGAGGTCAAGAACCTCGTTAGGCATGTCCGACACACCAGGCAAACAAAAAGTGGGTCTCATACCCAAGGTATCCTCCAAGGAACTCCTAATACCCTCATGAGCAATATAGTTGTTTGATGTTCCATCATTTCCAAGATGATCAGGAACAATAGTGAGAGACAAACTCTCATCAAGTTGTTTGAAATTGAGGGTACTAGGGAGCTCTTGCTCCACCAGAGATGAGTCCTTAAGACGCACAACATGAAGATCATGTGGCTCAAGGGCCATGGGACAAAAAGATAAGGCACAATCCTGTGCCTACTCATAATGAATTTTGTCCTTGTTTTTCTCAATTTGAATCGAGTCCTCTACTAAGTGATCGTGAATTGAAACCCCAAGTCCCTCCGACTGACTAGGGGTTTGACTTTGAAAGATTGTGCTTTGAATTTGTGGATGTGGTGGTGGTTCGATATCAAAAGATGAATCCTCATGTTGACAAGAAAAGTTACTCTCCTCACGTTCACGTAATTGCTGCGACATTTGACTTACTTGCAGTGCCATATTTTGTATGGACTATTGAGTGGTTTCCATGAACGTAAGGAAAGTTTGTTTCAAGGAATTAGGTATGCGGTCAACTATGAGGTCGAAGCCAGAGCTTGGGAAATTTTGGGGTTGGGTGTTGATGGGCTGAGAATGAGTCCAATGATTTGAAGTGGGGTGTTGGTAGAATTCTGGGTATTCAGGAGGAGGATACTGGGGTGAAAATGAAGTATAAGAATTTGCATAAGAATTGTACACAGATGCGTAATGGTCATATTGACCATTTTGGGAAAATGTATGCTCATACTCAGGCTCTGGGGGAATATAAGGACATTCCCCGATAACATGACCACTCAACCCACAACAGTCGCACAACACGGCTACTGGAGCCACCAGTGCACTCATGTCGTCTACCGTACGCAGGAAAGAGGCGAATGTTTATTGTAATGTCTCAGTTTGTTGACCAGCATATGATCCGACATAACTAGATTGTGGTCTAGCAGTCGGTGCCTCTCTCATATTACCCTAATATGAAGATTGCTCAGTCACATAATTAAGATTGTCCCAACCATACTGGGGGTTAGTCTGAGCAGCTCAGGTTGCATGGGTCCGGAATACCAGGAAGAATTGTCCTGGTCCCAACAATGATATGGATGGTCGCCCATGTCACCATCCATCTCAACAAAAAACTCTCGAGTTGACCACTCTCACCACGACGAGGCTAAGCTCGCAAAAAGTGCTCGACCCGACCCTAAAACGCTAACAGAGAGTGTAAAGGGGAGGAGACTAGAACGTAGAAGTAGGTAAGAAGAAGATGACTCGGAGGAGAAGGGAAGAATCCCTAAATCTAGCGTGGGTAATGGGATCAGGTAGAAGCCTAACTTGCAAGCACAGCTCAAACAATTTAAGGCAATGGGTCCTTAGGCTAGACGACGCCTAACTTCGAGGTCACTAGCTTCGACACGCCTCACCTCCCTACAACGAAGACAACAATGCCCAGCAAGTGATACCATATCCGGAGATCCACTACCTCCTACTATCAACAAGGTAGGCAACGTCGATCAGGTCATGACCGTCTTAACTAGATTGCCCTTTTAGTGCGTCCGAAATCCTAGGGTCAATGTCTACCTGCTTTTAGTTAAGGCTTAATTAAGAGTGATTTTTGGGGTGAAGGAAAGGGTGATGAAATCCCCCACCTTATCTTTTACGGGACATCCCCTCCTTAGTAGCGTTTTGATCCTAAATTTAGCAATCAACGCTCCAATCAAACTCTCAACTCACTCTTGTCCTGATGCAATTCCTACTAACTAATGCATGGGCATACAAGATGCATGAATGAGTGTAGCAAATGCGTACCTCACACCAGCACTCAACAACTGAAAAATAAAGCTAAAAGAAAAGACAACTACGTGCCTAAGTCAAGTACATGATGCGTGACCTAAACAAGTAAGAATGTCTAATCATTTGCTTTAGATTTTAAGGCCAAGTTGATTAATGGGGATTGGTTTAATGATATGGGAGGAAACTAGAAGTCACAGCATGCAAAATAGTGCTCCTAGATAACTACAATTAAAGAACCAACTACCATAAGAAAACTGAGAGCAAACAACGCTCACCAGGCCGCCAATTGGAGGTCCAAGACTGCTGATTGGTGGTCCTTGTTGACACTTTTGTGCTCCAACTCAACCAGTAGTCTCCCCGTGAGCTTTAGGATCCCTGAAACCAACCAAAACTAAAAACAAAAAATTAAAACAACTTGAATCATCCAAACCAAAGTCTGGAGAGAGCACCTCCCCAGGAATGGCGCCAAAAACTTGTTGAATGTTTTATATTAAACCGCAAGTGCACGGCTGCGTCGAAGCGGTGGTAAATACGGGTCGATCCACAGGGAGGTGTGTCGACTTTTGGTTTGTGTGAAGGCGAGTGGGAAAGAAATAAGAGAAAGATTGATTACACCAACTACACTAATCTAAACTAGTAAACTAGGAAGGCTGAAATGAAATCACAAAACAAACTAAACTAAGCAACTAATGAAAGGAGATAAAACTCAGGAATGGAAAACCCCTAAGGGGTGGACTGCGTGTGTGCACATGAAATAAGTTTGGTGAATGCATACAATAAGCTCAAGTGTGGTTAGTGTTTGTTAATGGATAAGAAGTACCTCATGGCAAGACCTATCATTTACAACACTAACCTAGGTGATTAATATGAGCAATGCAAGGTTGTTATTAAGAACATAACGAGCATGGAGTGTACCTTACTATGGCAGAAACCATCAAGTAAATTTCCTATTAATTCAAGCAAGCATACTAATATCTCTCACAAACAATAATATCTAGCATTCATACCACCTACATAACATGTACATACATCTACTCCACCCCCAAAGGGGATGGAACTACTCACTAATCATTACACTACCTACATTATCAAAATGAGATATTATACTGAAAGGAAATTTAACTAAGCAAGAAAGGAACATTAAAGACGCTAATTGAAAGAAACATAAACTAAAGAAACATGCAAGAAATAAAAGACAAGATTAAAAGAAACTAAGAACAAATATTTTATTAACAATGACTCACATTGAAGGTAGCATTCTTCTCCACCTTGAGTTTTTCTTCATGGCTTACTCCTAAGTAGAGGGAATGCCACCAAGCAATGGGTGGTTTACAATAGAAGGTGAAGACTTCTATTCATAGCCATAGGAAAAGGTAATCCGGGACAATCCCCCAATGTGGGACTAAACAAATACCAAAAATAGACTAAACATACACTAATACACGTGCTCCTGAAATCTTAGTGGACCCAGGCAAACCCGGACTGCCAATTGGCGGTCTACAGGATCTGGATTGGGCTCGTTTTCATTCTAGGCTTTTCTTGATGTATTTGTTGGTCTTGGAAGCATCAACTTTGCTTGTTGGAGCTCCGACCCGAATAGAATTCCCAAAATACTCCCCATGATGGTGTGGAGTTTTCTGTTTTTGCTCTTTGATCCTTCGGTCTTACGTTCAGGTCCTTCTCCCTTGCAACTTAGTCCCCAGGTCTCACAATTCAGTCCTTTTTCCCTGCTTTTGGGTCCTTTTATGCTTCATCTCTTCAAACCTATTTATTTCAGAAATTCAAACATAAAACTTGTCAGGTAGCATTGCTTAGGTGTAAGATAATGGATATAAGATAAAATTAAAGGATAAATGATGTCAATCAACTAACCTAGTTTATTGACATTCGTATACAGAAGCTGGTTATTTCAGAACCTAAACAAGCATGGGAGGTGTCTAATATGTGTGGCAAAACCCATCAAGTGTAGTATTATACTCTAACAAGCAAGCATACATTCACATTTATCAACACAATCAAAATATAAAACATTCATATTCATTCTTTAATGCATGTATGAACATCATCTATACCCCCAAAGGGTGATGAATCTACTCACTACACATTATTCTAACAATTAAACTAAATAAGAAAGGAAACATTCTAACTACTTTAGCCTACAATCAAAGAAATAAAACTAAGCTAAGCATGCATGCATAAAGAAACAACATAAGAACAAAACAATGGAAAACTTATTTTATTAAATGACTCACATCACTAGTAGTATTCTTCTCCACCTTGATATTTTGCTCCAAGGCTTACTCCAACTAGAGAGAATGCCACCAAGCAATGGGTGAATACAATAGAAGGTGAAGAGTTTTATTTATAGTCATAGAAAAATGTAATCCCGGACAATCCCCGGTATGGGACTAAACAAATACCAGAAATAGACTAAATACACACTAATACACGCTCCACATAAATCTTAGCGGATCCGGACCAAAATGACCGCCAATTAGCGGTCTTGGACCGCTAATTAGCGGTCTACAGTGTTCGGATCGCTTTGGATTTTCTTGTGGGCTTTTCGCGATGGCTTTTGTTGTCTTTGATGCATGTAATTCGCTTGTTGGAGCTCCGACCCGAATAGAATTGCCAAAATACTCTCCATGATGGTGTGAAGTATTCTTGTTTGCTCATTGGTCCTTCGATCTTACATTCAGGTCCTTCGATGTTGCATCTTAGTCCTTGAGTCTCTCAACTCAGTCCTTTTTCATGCTTTTAGGTCCTTTTATGCCTCTTCTCTTCAAACCTATTTATTTCTGAAATTCAAGCATAAAACTCATCACGTAGCATTGTTTAGGTGAAATATAATGGATATAAGATACAGATGTAAGCATGAAATGAACTCAATCATACGCAGATGCATAAAGGTCACATTGCGCATTTTGGGAAAATATGTGCTCATACTCAGGCTCTAGGGGAACATAAAGACATTCCCCGTAAACAAGACCACTCAACCCGCAATAGTGACACGGTACAACTACTAGATCTACCGGTGAACTTATGTCATCTACCACATGCTTGAAAGAGGACAAAGGTTCTTCTAATGTCTGACTTTGTTGACCAACATATGATCTGACATAACTAGAGAATGGTCTAGCAGTCAGTGCCTCTCTCATATTACCCCAATTTGAAGACTGCTTAGTCACACAATCAAGATTGTCCCAACCATATGGGTTGTTTGTCTGAGCTACCCCAGGCTGCATGGGTCCGGATTACCAAAGGGAATTATCCTGGTCCAATCAATGATATGGATAGTCACTCATGTAACCATCTATCTTGCCAAAGAACTCTCGAGTCGACCACTCTCACCACCACGAGGCCAAGCTCGCAAAAAATGCTCGACTCGACCCTAAAATGCTAACAAAGAGTGTCAATGGGAGGAGACTAGATCGTAAAATAGGTGAGAAGAAGATGACTCAGAGGAGAAGGGAAGAATCCCTGAAGCTAGCGAGGGTAAAGGTGACGGTAGAAGCCTAGTCTAGCAAACACGGCTCAAGCAGCCTACGATCACAATAGGTACTTACAGCTAGATGGCGCCTAACATGCCTCACCTCCCTACGACGAAGACCATAGAGCCCAGGAAGTGAGCCAAGATTCAGAGATCTCGTTTCTCCTACTATCGACAAGTGGCGACGTCGATCAGGCAATGACGGTCATGACCGGATCACACTCCTAATGCGCCTGAGTCCTAGGGTCAATGTCTACTTCATTTTAGATTACGGCTTTACTTGTGTGTGCTTTTTGGGGCTATGGGAGAGGTGATGAAATCCCCTACCTTATCTTTGAAGACTATAGGTGATGCCCCTTAAAGATGTTTTGAAAACATAGGCTAGGAAGCAACTCACCAAACAAGCACTCACATCACTCTTGTTACAATGCACCTTACTAACTAATGCATGCTTTAACCATGCATAAATGAGAGAACGGGTGCACGTACCTCACTCCAACAATCGACAATAGAAATTTAAAGCAAATGAAAGACAATGTGTGCATGCGAGCTCTACAAGTGATGCATGACCTAGATGGCAATTAGTCTAATCTTTTGCTCCGACTTTTATGGTCCAAGTTGTCTTAAAAAGGGGAATTGATTGATGTTGTAGCAAACTACAAGTCACAACATGAAAAATTGAGCTCACATACCATTAAATTGAAATAACAAACAACTAGAATTTTGTTTGGAGCAAAGGAAGCTCACAAGGCCGCCAGTTGGCGGTCCCAGACCGTTGATTGGCGGTCCAAATAACTTTCCACTTCTCCAAATTTCTCCTGGTGGCTCCCCTGGATGCTGAGATGTCCTTGAAATATACAAATCTAAAAAGAAAAGATTAAACCCACTCGAATTGTCCAAACCAGAGTCTCGAAAGAGCACCTCCCCGGCAACGATGCCAAAAACTTGATTTATCGTTTAAGTTTAGAAACCGCAAGTGCACGACCGCGATGAAGCGGTGGCAAGTACGGGTCGATCCATAGGGAGTGATTGACATCATATCATGCATATATTTGTGTCTTATATCCTTTGTTTTAGCCTAAGCAATTCTACGTAACGAGTTTTATGTTCAAGTTTCAGTAATAAACATGTTTGAGAAGAAGAGCCTAAAAAGGACATAAAAGCAAGAAAAACGACAAAGTTGCAAGACTTATGGAATGAGGTGCAAGAGAGAAGGACCCAGATGTAAAACCCAAAGGACTAATGAGGAAATAAATAAGCTCCACACCATTATGAGGAGTATTTTGGCAATTAGATCTAGGCCCAAACATCAACAACCAAATCGGGTTCATCAAACATCAAGAAATCAAGCCAGAAACGAAACACCAAAATCTAGATTCAATCAAAGCTATCTAGACTGCCAATTGGCTATCACAGACCGCCAATTGGTGGTCCAAATTGGTCTAAAATTTTCATGGTTTAGTCAGGTCGCGGATATTTTATTTTATGTCCATTTATAGTATGCGTTTAGTCCCATACGGGGGGATTGTCCCGGTACGTTTTTCCATGCCTATAAATAGAACTCTTCCTCTCCTTCTGTATTGACCCATTGCTTGGTGGCATTCTCCCTACATGGAGTAACGTCTTGAAGCAAAACTCAAGTGGAGAAGACTACTACTTGTAATGTGAGTCATTTAATAAACTAATATTTTCATAGTTTTCTTCTCATGTTGTCTCTTTTTCATGCATGCTTAGCTTAGTCCTGTTTCTTAAATCTTAGTCTAAATTAGTTAGAATGTCTACTTTTCTTTATATGAATGAGTGCTTAATGTGTAGTGAGTAGATCCATCCCCTTTGGGGCATACATGTTGTGAAGTTTGGATGTTTGATGAATTTTTGATTGTGTAGACTTGCATGTTTGTATGTTCGTTGGGGGTATTTTAATCATCTACATGTTGGGGGATTTTGATGGGTTTTACCAAAACATTTAGACACCTCCCATGCATAGTTTCCTCATGTTTATTGACTGAAATTGTCTGTTGAATATGCTACATGTTAGTTATGTGTTTGTTTTTGTGTTTGCTTGCTTGATTAATTGAAGAAACTATGTTTTCATGGGTTTTGCCATAACATTTAGACACCTCCCATGCTTAGCTTTGTTCTTCACATAAGTTCATGGTTTTTTATGAGTCTTGCAATATCTTTCGATACTTCTCATGTTGAGCCTAATCTTATGATAATCAAGTAGTAATTGCCGATACGTTGTGTGAATGGATTGGTTTTGCCACATCTTTAGACACTTCCTATGCATGAAGACACACACGACACATACATGCTTACATGCGTTATTCATTACTTATTTCACTTCATATGTGCACACACTCCACCCCTTAAGGGTTTCTCTTCTTGATTTCCAATCTTTCGTTCATTTCTTTCGCATTTCTTACATACTAGTTTATTGTAGTTTGACTTAGCATAACCAAATCTCTTCTCCCTTTATTCGACACTTTATTTCGGACAAACCAAAGGCTACTCCCCTCCCCGTGGATCGACCCATACTTGCCACCGCTTCATCGCGGCCGTGCACTTGCGGTAATTAATAAAACGTTTAAAAAAGGAGGTGTGTCGACTCTGGTTCGTTCGAAGGCAAGTGTGAAAAGAGGGGAAGAAAAAGTGATTACACTACACGAGTAAGCAACAAACAAGGAAAGGTGAAAGTGCGGGATGAAATGAAAGTAAACTAAGTAACTTGAAAGACAAGCTGGAAATCAGGAATGGAAACCCTCTAAGGGGTGGAGTGTGTGTATTCATGAAATAATAGGTGATGAATGTAGTCAATAGAGCACAAGTGTAGGTTGTGTTGCTATGTATAAGAAGTACCTCATGGCAAGACCTTTCATCCAAATCACTAACCTAAGTGATTAATATGCGTATGAACAAGTTTGTTATTAAGAACCTGAACAAGCATGAAATGTACCTAAAGATTATGGCAAAAACTATCAAGTTAAGTATTCTCTTTAATTCAAACAAGCATACTCACATTTCTCACATAAAACAACATATAGCACTCATTCCATTCTACATGACATGTATAAACATAAACTCCACCCCCGAAGGGGGATAGAACTAGTCACTACTCATTAAAAGAAGACAAAATGGAATTAAGGTAATTAACATAGGAAAGGGAGACATGCTAATTACTTCTACCAAGAGTAAGATAATCAAAACAAGGTAGACATACAAACATTAAAACAAAGACAACATTAAAACAAACTATTAAGAATTATTTTATTTACATGACTCACATTACAAGTAGCATTCTGTTGAACGTTTTAATTAAACCGCAAGTGCACGGCATCGGTGAAGACGTGGCAAATACGGGTCGTCCACAGGGAGGTGAGCAGCCTCTTGTTTATCAGAAATCAAGTGGCAAAAAAATGGAGAAGAGAGTAAGATTATGCTACACTACACTACAAAGTACAAAATGCGAAAGAAAGCAACAAACAATTAACTACCAAACTAAACTAAGAAAGAAATAAGAGTGCTCGAATTCAGGAATGGGAAAACCCCTAAGGGGTGGAGTGAGTGCACACATTCAAAGAGGTGGGTGATGACCATATTCTTTAAGCACAAATGAAGGTGGTGTTATCATGCATAGGAAGTGTCTAAATGTTATGGCAAAACCTGTCAATCCATTCACCAACCTAGTTGATTAACATTTACATATACAAGTTGTTTATTTAAGAACTTAAACAAGTATGAGAGGTGTCTAATCATTTTCGCAAAACTCATCAAGTTATAAATTCTATCCTAAACAAGCAAGCATACATTCATGTTTTATCAACACATTGTAAATAAAGCATTCATTCCATTCTCATTTGCATGTATGAACATCTACTCCACCCCCAAAGGGGATGGAACTACTCACTACACATTAGACTAATTATTAAACTAAGCAAGGAAAGCATATTAACTAAGCTACTAAAACTAATGAAAAGAAATTAAGCAAAGTAAAACAAGAAACATGAAACAAACAACATAATGAAGAAACTTTTATTAAGATGACTCACAATTCAAGTAGCATCCTCCCACCTTAGTGTGTGATTCAAGGCCTCACTTCAGTAGGAAGAATAGCCACTAAAAATATGAAGTGATTACAATAGAAGGTGAAGAGTTCTATTTATAGCCATAGAAAAAGGTAATCCGTGACAATCCCCCGATGTTGGACTAAACAAATACCAGAAATAGAATAAACACGCTCTAATACACAAGCCACAAAAATCTCCACAAACCTGGAGAGATCCAGACCGCCGATTAGCGGTCCATAAAGTGTGGATCATCCTGGGCTTTCGTCTGGGCTTTCCATGTTGGTATTGTTTGTCATTGATGTTGTTACTTGACTTGTTGGAGCTCCGACCCGACTCTAATTGCCAAAATACTCCCCATGATGGTGAGGAGTTTTCTGTTTTGCTCTTTGGTCCTTTGGACTTGCGTTCAGGTCCTTCTTCCTTGCGTCTTCGTCCCCAGATCTCACAATTCAGTCCTTTTTCCCAGCTTTTGGGTCCTTTTATGCTTCATCTCTTCAGACCTATTTATTTCTGAAATTCAAACATAAAGCTCGTAACATAGCAATGTTTAGGTGAAAGATAATGGATATAAGATACAAATATAAGCATGAAATGATGTCAATCAAATATCCCCACACCTAACGTTTGCTAGTCCCGAGCAAAACAAAGAAAGGAAAAAGCATACGAAAAAAACAAGAAACCCTAACTCACTTTCATAGGAATCACGGTTGCACTTAGCACGTGCAACAAACTGTTATACCTCCTTGTCGCCAAGGAGGAGGAGTGTTGTCTCCTGAGGGTTTTCAGCGGATACACCCACAAAATCCAAACAAAGATGCATTAATCAATCTAGCTACACAGCTCGTTGGACTCATTTTGTCGATCATGGGACGCGGTAATACTACGGGTTGACTTTATATATGTAATCGGTCCACACACCTAGCGTAATGAGTTATTCGTGAAAGTTAGTCAAGGACTTAAGTAAAAGACATGGGCAACCTTAAATTCTTAATGTGATACAATGTGTAAAGTCCATTAAGGTTCTTATTTGACTTTTTTTCTTTTTTTGGTTTTCATTGGAGCATTTTATTGGTTGGTGTTTGATTCTCCCAGGGTCGGGTTTCGTGCATCATTGCCTATGAGGACTTACACTATCATGTACACTTTTCCCCCAAATCTCCACATAGCGCAATCCCGACCACCCGTGTAATGGGAGTTTGGTCGATGCATCCCAAGTCAGATGACTCAAAAGCACCAGGCACAAAGTCCCCTCAGACCTACTTTCCCGAGTGATAGGAGTCGTGCGAGAAGAGAGAACACAACATATTTATTTATCTACATGGGAACCAAAACCCCTACACTTAAGTTTCACAAAAAGAGATTAAGGGCCCTTGACTACGATAAACTTCCTTATACTAACAAACACGAATTATTTGACTCACTAGGTTAAGGGTGGACTTCTTTAAATGTTTGAGTGCTCAAACCTATGATTACAGGCCCCGAGGGAAAATCGGGGTGCATCCTAACGACTCGATAAAACCTAAAGCCAATAAACTAGATATCCTAATGCATCAAGTTCCCCGAGACAATTTTGGGAGCTTTCTTTTTACTTTGCCTCTCAAAGGTTTTGCAGATGCTAAACACACGCAAAACCTACAAAAACATTTTCTTTCGCAAACACATGAAGATTTTGAAAGAAATGTGAAAATTTTGAAGCACTACGCAAGCAAAAGAAGACAAGTCACCCAAGGATCATGGCAAGCAGATATATCGATATTAAATGCAGCACACTAACATGACCCTAGCAGTACAACCAAAAGAAAACGAAATAAAAACAAAAAGACACAAACTATGTACAAACGTGAAAACACCCCCCCCCACACCTAATCCATGCATTGTCCTCAATGTATGGCAAAATGGTGCCAATGCATGGATAGGGTGTACCCGACTAATGCCGGCGGCCAGAGGTGCCCGAAGAGGCACCTCTCTCAAGAGCCGACAATTTCCTATAGATCTTCCGGTTTTGTTTGGCTAAGATGGCGTTTTGCCGCTCGACCGCCATCTCAAAATTGTCGGTGTTAAAGAGCGTTCCTGAGCTCACAGACGAGCTTGAGGAACTGGCTCTAACATCCTCCTCCAAGAAGTCAGGCACCCATGCCTCAGGAAGGCAATGGCAAAATGACGGGGTCATCTTCGCTACCTCGAGGTCGGTGCCTTGGTGCCTCAGAATGCGCTCAAATCGTGGGATGTCCAACATGCCACACGATTTGGTAACCAGAGTCGGCAAACAGTGTATTTCTTTCAGCTTTGCGTTCACCAAAACGTCGAACAATGTTCGACAAATGCAGTGAGGTGAACTGTCCATCAGACTATACACGATTCGCAAACTAGGCGTGAAAAATGTGGAGGTCCGCTCTTGGCCCAACACATTTCGACACACCCACCTGGCTATAATGTGCACATTGGAGTAAATGTGTGCATTAGGTACTCCCCCCCATGCGATGATATAGGTTGCCCGCGCCCAAGCATAGATCGATAAAAATTAATGTCATGGGTAGGCGCGAGCTCATCGACTAAGGAGATCCCAGTCGCGTCGGATATTAATTGTGGTGTAACGGTGTGCTTCACCCCTCTGAGAGTGACACTAAACTCGAGTGGTCCGGTCTGGTCACACTCGAGTTTAGTAAAGAACGCATGTACGAGAGGCTCTACGTACATGGATTCATCGCCCTCATATAACAAATGGTACCACCCTTTAGCTATCATTTGATCGTAGAAGGGTTCTCCGAATTCACGAATACGGGAGGCAAAATTTAGTTCTGGAATTAAATGGTGGCTAGCCATACCTGCACCTACCTTGGCGAGCTTTAACGACGGAGCACACGACGGCGAAGACGAACACGACACAAGAGGAGAGGAAACCACCACACGCCGATCCCTGGAGCAAAACAGACACCCCACCAACGAAAACCACAGAACACACAAAATCACGCCACCCGACGAAGAGAAAACGCCTAAGCACAACCGACCGCTGATTGCCGGTGCATAACCGCTGATTAGCGGTCTGTTGGTGCGACTGGAGGGTGAGATTTGGGTAGTGGCGAAATCAGATCGGGAAGACGCGTTGTATCCATAGAACGAATGGGTAGGGCTGGCAAATAACGCGTTATTAACAAGGGAAAGGGAAAATATCAAAGAGGCCTTCCAATTTTTTTGCTTTTTATCATTTTGTTTTTTTTCTTTTTTCTTTTCAACAAAACACTGATATGTACAAACAAATGGAGGGACGGGTCACATAAAGTGACCACATCCGTGGGGAGTTGGTGCAAAGACACGACTTCTTCCTCGACCTCTGTCGTGGTCCCTTCGAAGCACGACATTTCATCCTCTGATGGATGGGCAGTCGGAGAGGACGATTCAGACCTTGGTTGATATGCTCTGGGCTTGTGCATTGGATGTTGCTGGGAGTTGGGACGATCACTTGCTGTTCGTAGAGTTCGCATACAACAACTATCATGCGAGTATTGGCACGACACCGTACGAGTCTCCATATGATCGACCTAGCTGTTCACCTCTTTGCTGGACTGAAGTAGGAGAGAGACAACTGTTGGGGCCGGAGATCGTGCAGTTCTATGTAGACCGAGTGGACCTTATCCGGCGTAGGTTGGTGGCAGCTCAAGACAGACAAAGGAGTTATGCTGATAGGAGGTGTCGCGAGCTGCAGTTCGAGGTCGTACATCACGTCATTCTAAATGTTTCACCTACAAAATGTGTGATGAGGATTGGACGGAAAGGGAAGCTGAGTCCAAGGTATGTTGAGTCGTTCGAGGTCTGGAGCACGTTGGTGCCACGACCTATCGAGTGCCCTTGCTGCCATAATATGCTAGCTTGCACAATGTGTTCCACATCTCTTTGTTGAGGAACAACGTTGGAGACCCCTCTCATGTGATTTCGCACGAGCTGCCGGAGACTCAAAGTGACCTGACTTTGGGGGAGCAACCCGTGGAGATTCTGGAATGGGTTGAGCGGCAGCTGAGGCGTTGGACCATTCTGATGGTGAAGGTCCGTTGGCAGCACCACAGTGTGTGTGAGGCAACATGGGAATGTGAGGATGATGTGAGGAGTTTGTATCCTGAACTCTTTGGTGAGGCTTGGGGATAGCACATTGCGAGAACGAAATTTATTTTTTTGAGGGGTAGGTTGCAAGACCTTTATCTTATGCTTATTTTTATTTTTATTTTGACCTTGCTTAGTCACTTCTATTCATGTAAACTGATTAGATAGAATTTCATGTTTTGACCCGACGTAGGGGATGGCGATTGGGTGAGCAAAACAACTGATGACTTAAGGAGAATATATGGTTGACAAAGGGACAAGTGAAGTGGCAAAGGTGTTGCACATGTGTGGCTACCATGTGTTCTTGCTAATTGAGGAGGTACCACGTGGAATGGAAGTCCAAGGGGTGATAGAAGACTTGGGTGCTTTTTGTCTGCCAATGGGAGCACATGCAAGGGTGAAGCTGAAGGGGCTTTAGCAAGCTAAAAGTCTCAGTTGTCCCTTCCTTTTGTCCTCGCTTCTTTTGCACTCCACCAACCACAATTCTCCTCCCTTCCAACAAAGCAAGGTGACTACGGCAAGGTAGGCGTCTATGGTGAGCAAGATAAGCACACGTGTGAGAGGCATGTTGCATCAACTTTTATTGCAATCTTCCGGTGTCTTCATCCTCGTTCTCAGGTATGCTTCTGTCCCAAGAATTAGAGGAGAGGTGGGGGTGGGGGTAGTGGCTGGTGGGCTGGCCGTCATCTGAGTGGCCGGTGGTACATGTATTGCACCATCATGTCCACAACCATTAGGAGCAAGATAGTTGCATGCGTAGCTGTGGGTGGCTGCTAGAGAGCAGCCAAGCAACGATGGAGGTCTAGTGAGATCCGACATGGTTCCAACCTTGAGAGTCAAGGGGGAGGAGGTGGACACTCCAGCCTTGAGGCCATGAACGGTTGGCGCGTGCATGGCGTTCTAGAGTCTCAACCGCACAGTTGGGGGCAACTCCTGGACAGCCAACATGTGTGGATGATTTCCGGCGGTGGTTGACCTCTGGAGGCGTGAGGTTGGGCCTGGTAGGCTGAAGGTCTGGTCAGAGTGTGGTGTGCATGTTGGTGTTGATCGTTGATTCGGTTGGCATCACACGTATCTCCTGCGACTCGGGGTGGCTGGTTCATCTTGCCTCAAAGCATTCATATGTTCCTCTCCTTGGGAAGTCGTGGAGAGAGGGGTCTGGAAGTCAGGAGAAGAATCAAGGGTGGTGCAGGCATGTATTTCAGTTGTTGGTGTTTCTCACCCTGGTGTATGCGTGCCTTTATTTTCTTGTTGTATAGTTTGATGTATAAATTATGTGTTGCTTGTAATTGTGTGGTTTTTTGCTAATCTCATTTTAGTAGAGATATAATGATGAGTATATGTGTTCATATCAGTAATATATTGTTGCATGCAATTAATCTTCATTCCTGGAAATCACTAGCTCATAGTATGCATCTTTCGATCGATTCGTGCTTTGTTTATTGATCTTGTTGCATGCCTGATTTCCATTGTTAATAAACTGATATTACATGAATTTGACTTGATTATAATGATGTTATTTTCTGCTGTAAAATCATGTTGTTGTGCATGTATATTGTAGGGATAAGCTTGATCCTACAACCATCACTTCATGACCAGTAGCACATGTTATGTAGTTGGGACAGCATGCACTAGTCATATGTTTCGTATGGCTTGTTGATCTATTATTTCTGATTTGTTGCCCTTCGGAGATATTATTGTCATAATCATACATGTAATAACTTGAGTCACATGACCTGTAGATGGCGTGGTTGCATAGATATGCTTGTTCGAGTTGATTAGGTTATGTTGTTTCTTTGTGACTGTGCTATCAAGTTGTCGATTTGCATGTGTTACTTCTGATTTGTTTGGAGCCGTGATGAGTGTAATTGGACACTCATATTGGGGCCGATGGGCCACGGGTAGGACCTCTATGTAGAGAGGACTATTCGAAAAGGCCTCTATAGAGAGGCCAAGTGAATATTGTGACCTGGACAGGCACGCTGTTATTTGCTATAGGAAGGGTGATTAGTAGCATATCATACATTGCATTCATGCTATATATATCCTTTATTTTACCCCATATTTGTTCTACTTGAGTGTTTGTTGGATGTGTTTCTGGGTTTTGGCAAAAAAGAAGAGAAAGGAAGAGAAAAGTACCTAAATGCAAGAAGCATGGACTGATTTGGATGGTTCTGGACCTGTTTGTAATGCCCGAGATCTGAATTGTTGATTGACATCATTTCATGCTTATATTTGTATCTTATATCCATTATCTTTCACCTAAACAAGGCTATGTTACGAGTTTTATGTTTAGTTTTCAAGAATAAATAGGTTTGAAGAGATGAAACATAAAAGGACCCAAAAGCTGGGAAAAAGGACTGAATTGTGAGATCTGGGGACTGAGATGCAAGGGAGAAGGACCTGAAGGTAAGACAGAAGGACCTAAGAGCAAAACAGAATACTCCACACCATCATGGGGAGTATTTTAGCAATTCGATTTGGGTCGGAGCTCCAACAAACCAATTAAATGCATCCAAGACCAGCAAATATACCAAGAAAAGCCACACCAAAAATGAGCAGGATCTGAACCATATAGACCGCCAATTGGCGGTCCAAGACCGCTAATTGGCGGTCCATTTTGGCCCACATCCACTAAAATTTCTCCCGCACATGTATTAGAGGTTGTTTAGGCTATTTGTGGTATCTGTTTAGTCCCACATCGGGGGATTGTCCCGATTTGCCTTTTTCCATGGCTATAAATAGAACTCTTCACCTTCCATTGTAATCACTCTATATTTTAAGTGACTATTCTTCCTACTAGAAGTGAGGCCTTGAAGCACACACTAAAGTAGGAGGATGCTAATTTTAATGTGAGTCATTTTAATACAAGTTTTCTTTATTATGTTGCTTGTTTTATGTTTCTTGTTTTGCTTTACTTAATCTCATTTGATTAGTTTTATTAGCTTAGTTAATATGCTTTCTTTGTTTAGTTTAATAATTAGTGTAATGTTTAGTGAGTAGTTCCATCCCCTTTGGGGGGTGGAGTTGACGTACATACATGCAAATGAGAATGGATTGAATGCTTTATTTCCAATGAGTTGATAAAACATGAATGTATGCTTGCTTGTTTAGTATAGAATTTATAACTTGATGAGTTTTGCCAAAATGATTAGACACCTCTCATGCTTGTTTAGGTTCTGAAATAAACATCTTGCATATGTAAATGTTAATCAACTAAGTTGGTGAATAGATTGATAGGTTTTGCCACAACATTTAGACACTTCCTATGCATGATAACACCACCTTTATTTGTGCTTAAAGAATGTGTTCAACACCCACCTCTTTGCTTGTGTGCACTCACTCCACCCCTTAGGGGTTTTCCCATTTCTGTATTCTAGCATTCTTCTTTTGTTCTTAGCTTAGTTGTCATTCCATTGTTTGTTTCTTTTGTTCGCATTTCATACTTCTTAGCGTAGTTTAGTGTAGAGTAGCATAATCAATCTTTCTCCCCCAATTTTCGCCACTTGATTTCGTGTAAACGAGAGGCTGCTCACCTCCCTGAGGACGACCCGTACTTGCCACCAGTCCATCGCGGCCGTGCACTTGCGGTTTAATTAAAACGTTCAACAAGTTTTTGGCGCCGTTGTCGGGGAGGTGTGAGTCCAGACTCTTCTTTGGACAATTCGAGTGGACTTAATTTTGTCTTGTAGTTTTCTTTAGTTCAGGAGACTCACATTGAGAAGGGGAAGCATCTGGTGAAGTTTGGAGGCGGTCTGAGAGAAGAAGACCGCCAATCAACGGTCTGGTTGTTTCATTTCACCTTTAAATTTCTGTGGAGTATTTCTTTATCTGATATAGTGATCTGGGACTCGAGTTGCCATGTTTTGACTTATAGTTTGTCCCCATATCAATAATCAAACCTCCTTTAAGCAACTTGGACCCTAAAACTCAAAGCAAAAGATTAGGCATTCTTGTTGTTTAGGTCATGCATCATGTATGTGACTTAGGCATTTAGATTGTCTTTTATCTTAGCTTTATTTTCTGTTGCTGAGAGCTGGCGTGAAGTACGAACCTTCTACTCTCATTCATGCATTTCGTATGAACATGCATTAGTTAGTAGGAAGTGCATTGAAACAAGTGTGAGTTGAGCGTTTGTTTGGAGAGTTGATTGCTAGATTAGGACTCCAAAACGCTACTATGGAGGGGTTGTCCCATAAAAGATAAGGTGGGGGATTTCATCACCCTTTCCTTCGCCCCAAAAACCAAACTAATCAAGAGCCTTATTTTCAAATCAAGTAGAGATTGACCTTAAGGAATTCAGACGCATTAGGAGAGTGATCTGGTCCCGACCGTCATGACCTGATCGGCGTTGCCCACTTTGTCGATAGTAGGAGAGACGAGATCCTCGGATCTTGGCTCACTTGCTGGGCTTTGTGGTCATCGTCGTAGGTAGGTGAGGCACGTTCAAGCGGTGTGACCTCGCAGTTAGGCGTCGTCTAGCTATAAGGACCTATAGCGACCTTAGGATTGCTTGAGCCTTGTTTGATTGGGTGCCTCTACCTGTACCCATCCGCCGTAGCAAAATGACTTCTTCCCTTCTCTCCTGAGTCATTCTTTCTCTCCTGTGTTCCCCCGTCTTCTCCCCTACGTACATTCTTTGAAAAAAAAAGGTTTTAGTTTGTGTGCGTGCACCTTTGTGTATGCTTTCGTGGACACGAGACGAGAGGGGTCGTTTGACGAGGACCGTTGTCAATCCGGCTTCGATCATCGATTTCTCGTCGCCTTCCTCCTCTCGTGTCGCACACCGTTTGGGTTCAATGGCTGCTCATTTCCGTGAGGAGGAGCAATTACTGGACCTACTTGTTCCACCTGTGCTTCCAGTTGTCGCTCCCATACCTCTACGTGATCGATGCTACCCGAGCCGTACTGCTCTACCTTCATGCATCGTATTTCCAGAGGCTAATGGGAACCATTTTGTGGTTAAGCCACAGTTTATCTCCATGCTCCCTCATTTCACTGGGAAAGGTGACCCCTATATCTTTCTCAGGGAATTTGAGGAGGTTTGTGCTATGTTCAAGCTGCAACAACTTAGCCCAGACTCCATCCATCTTAGGTGTGTCCCCTTTGTGCTGAAGGATGATGCGAAGAAGTGGTTGTACAGCAACCAGGCGAATGCCTATAGGACTTGGGATGAGTTTCAATCTGCATTCCCCAAGAAATACTTTCCAAATCATCGGACTCAAAAATTGAGGAACGAAATCAATTCGTTCTATCAACATTAGACCGAACCATTTCATGCATATCTAGAGAGGTTCAAAGAGCTACTATCCTCGTGCCCTCACCATGGCATTGAGTTGTCACGCCTTTGTCAGATTGTGTACGTGGGTCTTCACATCCCGTCCCGAACGTTCCGTGAGCCCATGTGTCAAGGAGAGTTCTTGGGAAAGGATGAAAGGGAGGCATGGGCCTTCCTAGAAGACCTCGCTGAGAAAACCATGCAATGGGGAGTGTGAGGGAACCACCTGCATCATCTACATAGGAGCAAGGATCGCGAATGCAAACTCAACTAGATCGGGTGCCGTATTTGTTGTCGACACCACAACGGCCACCGAGGCGCGCATGGCGGCCTTAATGCGCCGTATGGATTCGATTGAGCTCCAAAACCAACAAGGTGCGCCTCACATGTCCACATCTAGTCGAATTCCCTGTCATTCATGTGGTAGGAAAGGTCCTGTAGAAAGCGAGTGTGCGTCCATTCCTCCTGAGATGGAACATGTCAACACCACCTTTGACAGAGCTAGGAATGACTCATACTCATCATCTTATAATCCTGGATGGAGGAACCACCCCAAATTTTCATGGAATCAAAATAATGCCCCAGGTGGTCCTTCAAACTCCTCTCGACCACCTAACCAATCATACCAACCTCCCATGCTTGCACAATCTTATCAGCCACCCCAAGCTCCAATCACCAATCAATCGGGTTTCCCAAATTCCAATAATATGGAAACCCGATTCAATTTGCTTGAGACATTGACTCGTGGACTTGAAAACTCAATGAAATTTTTTATGTCAACCACAAGTCAAGTTCTCACTTCAAATCAGCAAACCATCAAATCTCTAGAGCTTTAGATGGCCCAATTGGCTCAGTCTGTACATGAAAGAGAGAGAGGGTCTTTTTCTAGCCAGCCTGAGGCTAACCCCCGCATGTACCAACAACAACACATGCAAAATGAGAATGTGGTACCTCAGGGGAGGCAAGTGAACCATGTGGAGGAACCTGTTCACCATGTCAATTCCATTGTGACCTTAAGGAATGGAAAACAGGTTCACAATCACATTTCCTTGCCACAACAACCACCATCTATGCAGCCCCTCAGTGGGAATGGTGGTGAAGAAGAGGCTGAGGGTGAGGGTAATACACCAAAGCTTTCTTCTCAGGCACCACAGAAAACCTACCTGCCAAAAGCTCCCTATCCAAGTAGGTTAACCAAAAAGCAGAGTGACACAATGGACAAGATATTAGAGGTGTTTAAGCAAGTTAAGGTTAACATCCCCATTTGGATGTCATCCAACAAATACCTCAATATGCCAAAGTGTTGAAGGATCACTGCACAACCAAGAGGAAGACCAATGTTCCTAAGAAAGCATTCTTGGCTGCAAATGTAAGCTCACTTTTGTCCAATCCCGCCTACACAAAATACAAGGACCCTGGGTGTCCTACTATTCAGTGTACGATGGGGACACTAGCATGAGTAATGTTTTGCTTGATTTAGGATCAGCGGTCAACCTCCTCCCATTTTCTATTTATCAACAGTTAAATTTGGGAGAATTGAAACCAACTAAGATCACCCTCCAATTGGCGGATAGATCCATTCGTATTCCAAAGGGGATTATCGAGGACGTGCTTATCAAAGTTGGAGATTTTATATTTCCAGTCGATTTTGTTGTCCTCGATACCAATCCTGTTGCGAATACCCACTCTCAAATACCTTTGATTTTGGGTAGACCATTTCTGGCAACCTCCAATGCCTTGATTAATTGTAGAAATGGTCTCATGAAGCTCTCATTCGGTAACATGAGTGCCAAGCTTCATGTGTTCAACTCTGGTAGGCAACAGGAGCCCATGAATCGACCTTTAAATCTCAATCTCATCCGCCAATTGGAGAAAGCACCATAAAATCAACGAACACCCCTAACACCAATCCAATCCATTGAGAATGTTTGTGGGGCCAGTGAAAACTCATTGCCTGTCTTTGCAATGCAACAGAGTGAGCTGGCATCAAACATAAATGTCCAAAAGGAGTGTTCGTTGCATGATTCAGTTGAGAGTATTAGTGAGAGTGAGACACCTCATCATATGCCTATACCAGAAGGTGTCTCTACCTCATCTCTCATGGCCATTGAGCCATTTGAGCTTCATATTGACTTAAACAAGGACCCAGCTATGACCGAGCTTATGCTTGATGATCTAAATGATGGTGGGAGGTCCGTGTTGGATAACTTGGGGAGAAGCCCCATTCTTAGTGATGCAGGTCTGCTGCATCCATCGAATGAGCTTGAGGAACTCATTCCTATGCACCCACCTACTGGTTGGAGGGTTTTGTTCGATGAGCAACTAAACCCTAGTGAGGCAACACAACTTCATTCATTTATGTTGCCCACAAACAACCAATATCATGAGGGGTTCGAGCCTTTCAGCTTTGACCTTTCACCCCTCATGACACCTCAGAGTACCGGTGAAGTTTGCCCATCTCGGCAAGTCTCTAGTCCTCATGACTTGATGTTCTCATTTGATGTTCCTTGACAAAATGATTATGAGAATATCGTTGTTTACTTGGGCCCCATTTCTTCACGTATTTGTCTCCCTTCTCCAGTATCCCATAGGTTTTGAGGAATTCGGGTTTGTGTCCATCAACATAAACATGAACTTCCTGTTGTGCTTAATGTTGGTGAGATCTATTCTTTTTCATGCATAAATCCATGCAGTATCATGTTCACATTTATTGAGGATAATGAATGAAGTAGGTGTGGGGGGTGTTTTACGTGTGTACATAGTCGAGTCTTTTTCCTTTGATTTTGTTTTCTTTTTTTGTGTATTGATAAGGTCATGTTTGAGTGCCGCATTTAATATCGATATATCTGCTTGTCATGATCCTTGGGTGACTTGTCTTCTTTTGCTTGCCTAGTGCTTTAAAGTTTTCACATTTCTTTCAAATTTTTCATGTGTTTGCGAAAGAAAATGTTTTGTAGGTTTTGCGTGTGTTTAGCATGTGCAAAACCGTTGAGAGGCAAAGTAAAAAGAAAGCTCCCAAAATTGTCTTGAACATGATGCATTAGGATATCGAGTTTACTGGCTTTAGGTCTTATAGAGTCGTTAGGATGCACCCTGGTTTTCCCACGGGGGGTGTGTAATCATAGGGTTTTAGCACTCAAACATTTAAAGAAGTCCACCCTGGACCTAGTGAGTAAAATAATTCGTGTCTGTTAGTATAAGGAAGTTTGTCGTAGTCAATGACCCTTAATTTCTTTTTGTGAAACTTAAGTGTAGGTGTGTTGGTTCCCATGTAGATAAATAAAGAAGTGGTGTTCTCTCTTCTCGCACGACTCCTATCACTTGGGAAAGTAGGTCTGAGGGGACTTTGTGCCTGGTGCTTTCGAGTCATCTGACTTGGGATGCACCGACCGAACTCCCGTTACACGGGTGGTAGGGATCGCCTTATGTGGAGATTTTGGGGAAGGTGTACGTGATAGTGTAAGCCCTCATAGGAAATGATGCACGAAACCAGACCCTGGGAGAATCAAACACCAACTAATAAACTGCACCAAAGAAAAAGAAAAAAAGAAAAAAGAAAAAAAAGTCAAATAAGAACCAAAATTGACTTTACACATTGTATCAAATTCAGAAGTTAGGGTTGCCCATGTCTTTCACTTAAGTCCTTAACTAACTTTCACGAATACCTCATTAGGCTAGGTGTGTGGACCGATTACATATATAGAGTCGACCCGTAGTATTACCGCGTCCCGTGATCGACAAAATGAGTCCAACGAGTCGTGTAGCTAGATTGATTAATGCATCTTGTTCGGATTTTGTGGGTATATCCGCTGAAAACCCTCAGGAGACAACACTCCTCCTCCTTGGCAACAAGGAGGTTTAATGGCTTGTTGCACGTGCTAAGTGCAACCGTGATTCCTACGAAAGTGAGTTAGGATTTCTTATTTTTCGTATGCTTTTCTCTTTCTTTGTTTTGCTCGGGACTAGCAAAAGTTAGGTGTGGGGGTATTTCATTGACATCATTTCATGCTTATATTTGTATCTTATATCCATTATCTTTCACCTAAACAATGCTATGTTACGAGTTTTATGTTTAGTTTTCAGGAATAAATAGGTTTGAAGAGATGAAGGATAAAAGGACCCAAAAGCTGGGAAAAAGGACTGAATTGTGAGATCTGGGGACTGAGATGCAAGGGAGAAGGACCTGAACGTAAGACAGAAGGACCTAGGAGCAAAATAGAATATTCCACGCCATCATGGGGAGTATTTTACCAATTCGATTCAGGTCGGACCTCCAACAAACCAATTAAATGCATCCAAATCCAGCAAATATACCAAGAAAATCCCACAACAAAAATGAGCAGCTTCTGAACCATATAGACCGCCAATTGGCGGTCCATTTTGGCCCAAATCCACTAACATTTCTCCAGTACATGTATTAGAGACTGGTTAGGCTATTTGTGGTATCTGTTTAGTCCCACATCGGGGGATTGGCCAGATTTACCTTTTTCCATGGCTATAAATAGAACTCTTCACCTTCCATTGTAATCACTCCATATTTTAAGTGGATATTCTTCCTACTAGAAGCGAGGCCTTAAAGCACACACTAAAGTAGGAGGATGCTAATTTTAATGTGAGTCATTTTAATACAAGTTTTCTTTATTATGTTGCTTGTTTTATGTTTCTTGTTTTCCTTTACTTAATCTCATTTGATTAGTTTTATTAGCTTAGTTAATATGCTTTCTTTGTTTAGTTTAATAATTAGTGTAATGTTTAGTGAGTAGTTCCATCCCCTTTGGGGGGTGGAGTTGACGTACATACATGAAAATGAGAATGGATTGAATGCTTTATTTCCAATGTGTTGATAAAACATGAATGTATGCTTGCTTGTTTAGTATAGAATTTATAACTTCATGAGTTTTGCCAAAATGATTAGACACCTCTCATGCTTGTTTAGGTTCTGAAATAAACATCTTGTAAATGTAAATGTTAATCAACTAAGTTGGTGAATAGATTGATAGGTTTTGCCACAACATTTAGACACTTCCTATGCATGATAACACCACCTTTATTTGTGCTTAAAGAATGTGTTCAACACCCACCTCTTTGCTTCTGTGCACTCGCTCCACCCCTTATGGGTTTTCCCATTTCTGTATTCCAGCATTCTTCTTTTGTTCTTAGCTTAGTTGTCATTTCATTGTTTGTTTCTTTCTTTCGCATTTCATACTTCTTAGCGTAGTTTAGTGTAGAGTAGCATAATCAATCTTTCTCCCCTAATTTTTGCCACTTGATTTCGTGCAAACGAGAGGCTGCTAACCTCCCTGAGGACGACCCGTACTTGCCACCGCTTCATCGCGGCCGTGAACTTGCGGTTTAATTAAAATGTTCAACAATTGTAACACAGGAAGGACCCAAGTGAAAACCCAGAGGGACTTAAGTGTAAATAAAAACATGTTGGTTGCAAAACTTTAGAATCTCCTGAACTTGAGGAGTAATTCGATAATTAAAACCAAATGCGCTCGAACTAACACCTCCGGGCGCAAGCCACGTGTTTATTATGTGAACTAAAGCCGTAATTAAAATTTGGAGGAGATCAGATAAAATTGATCCGCCAGTGGCCGATTAATATCTTCCACTAGCGGATCCGGTTAAGCGTTTAGTAGCCTGATTTCTATGGTGGGTCGGGTTGTCGGGTTAAACAAATATGTTATCTCTCGATCCTATTTACAATCGTCCGATTGCGCCCAGATCCATGGAAACCCTCTAATCTTCTATAAATATACATGAAATGGCTCCTTTCTTCTTCTTCCTCCCTCTCCTCCTTAGGTTAGTTTCCTTTCTTGTTTAGTAGACTAGGTTTTATTTCTTATTAAATAGTGTAGAGGAGGAGAAGAGGAGCAACTTCGTAAGCTTTCATTTTAATATAGTGCAGTCTTGTTCTTTATCTTGATGTCTTTCCTTTGATGCCATTTCCTTTGTACTTGTTTTCCTTCATCCAATTTCCTGAGCTTTGCATTATGGTATTGGTTTTTTTTATGCTTTCTTTTGTTTAGAGATGAGTAGAGAGTAGTCCATCCCCATTGGGGGGGTGGAGAGGAAGGTGTTGTGATTATGTGGTGTATTAGTGTGTCTGCGTTAATCCTACCATTCAACCTCTCATGAGTTCCATAACCATCTAATGGGATTTTCGCTCTTATTTTTTTGTGCTAATGCTCTTGAGTGAAGCTTAGCACATGTTGAGAGTAGTGTGCCTATTTTATGGGAATGATGTGGTGAGGATAAGGATGGAGTGGAAGAAGGAAACGTGACATGTGCATGCATGTGCTCATATTGGCCTCATCCTAATTATTGTCATGTATGTTTTAATGATTGCGTCAAATCTTATTTAATGTGGAGACAAAGTTAGATGTGGCCATTTTACATGTGCTCACATTAGTCTTATTTCAATTATTGTCTCGTATGCTTTAATGATAATGTTTTATCTTATTTCATGTAGTGGCAAAGTTGGATTTGGTTTATGGACTTCATGTATTACATGTTATGATGAGCACAATTGAAGACACACACTTCACATATTTTCATTTCCGCATTCTTTCTCTACCCCCTAAGTGGTTTTATTTTATCGTTTGTTTTTTATTTCACTCGCATCGTAGTTAAATTCCGGTCGCATCTCTCTGTTCTTTTCACCCACTCGAGTCTTATAAACTTAGATTCGCACGCGCTCCCCGTGGACTCGACCCGTACTTCTCGCGTCTTCAACGACGTCGTGCACTTGCGGTAGTATAACTGAATCAATAAAGTTTTTGGGACCGTTGTCAGGGAGTTGGTCATCATCATTGTCATTTCCAACATTTTGGTGGGTTTTTATTAAGTTTTTTTTAGTTTTTCTTACTTGACAGGGGACATAGTAGACAAGGGAGCTTAGCTGAGGGAAAAACGAGCCAGGAAGAGTTTGGGGACCGAATTCCCCAAACAATCTTCCAGTGGGGATTTGGTAACTTTGTTGGCACTTCTGTTTCATCTGTGGCTCTGTCTTCATATTCCTAGTTGTTATCTGCTATTGTCTACTTTAGGTATAGTATGTGTTGATGCCAGAAATTAATCTAAGATTGTATATTCCCCTGTACTAAGACAACTTGGCCTCTAGAAAATCAAAGCAAAAGATCAGATCTATTGCCATCTAGGTCATGCATCATTTATAAACCTTGCATGCATATTGTCTTTCCTTTGCTTTAATTTCTCATTGTGGATTGTTGGCGTGAGGTACATGGACCGGCTCTCTCATTCATGTAGGTTAGAGCATGCATTAGTTAGTAAGGTGCATCAAGACAATAGTGAGGTGAGTGCTTGTGTGGTGAGTTGATTCCTAGCCTAAAATTTTGAGACATCTTTAAGGGGCACCACCTATAGTCTTAAAGATAAGGTGGGGGATTTCATACGCATTAGGTGTAACGCCCCCAATCTCGCGGGTACGCACACTGGGAACCAACTCAAGTGTCGCGATCAAAGACCTCCGCGACGACCGAAGGACTTACAAAAGACAGACCAAACAACGACTCGACAATACGTAGAGAGATCATACATGGATAGACTAACATAAAACATAACTGAAAAGTGTGAGATTATCCATATATTGTAACAAGGTCAAATACATTACATCGAGTTCAAAAGGGAAATACATCATAAATAATGCGGAAGCAAAAGGCAAAATGAAGAATCTGGTCGACGTGCTCCTCGTGTACAGATTCTTCGACTACTCATCCAGTCTGCCCTATGGAAACCTAAGTACCTGCAAGCACCGCATTAACAAATGCGTGAGTTTTCAATTAAGAAAACTCAGTATGCCCCTGGCCCAATCAGAGTTATAGGGAAGAATGCATGCAATCTATCAAAGACAAAAGCATCCAAAACAGAAACAGAAAAGCACATAATGCATCAGAAGGTACAACTCCAACAGTCGTGCCAATCGGGTAACACCCACAGCAATCCCTCCAAGTGAGCCAGAATACCAATCATGCTGGTCAGAACAGAACAAGAAAAGCATCAAATGCAACAGAACGCTATGACTCCATAAGCCAGCCGGTCGGGCACACCCGAACCATTCCTCGAAAGGAACCAGAACACCAGCCTCGCTGGTCAAAGGCGGTCACTCGACAGTGACCCACCGCACGGTACAAAGCGGTGCACCGGATAAGTGTCCCAATTCGCGGCAAGTGACCTACATGGTGCCATCGTGAACTTTGGAACACCTACCCTGAGACAGAATGGCAGCGCACCTGACCAGGACTTATCTTACGCCTGGCCTCCCAACGTGAAGGTCTTATGCGAATGGCCTCCGGAACTAGAGGACCCACTCGTGGCCCGTCGGCCCAGAAAACGGAACGTGCCCAATATTATTAATTAGATTAAATGCAGTGCAAGCTGCTTAAGCATCTAAAATCTAATGCATCTACAGTGCATGCAATGCAAGATGTTGTAGGGTTCTCCAGCTTTTTGTTTCAAGAAACAAACACCAAAAAGGCAATAGAATCATGTCCTTGAAGGCTGAATCAAGACTTACCATAATGCACACAATTCAAATTTGCAAGGATTCTTTGAGATCATCTCCTGCTGACATGGCAACTTGTCCACCTCACCAACATGCCAGCCCACAACAACCAATCCGAGCCCAACCCAAAACTAAGCCTACACGCACACGGTTTGCACCCGATTGACCCGATTAAGCCACCGATTGCACAAACCGCCCGATGGGTCGCACCAGCCCACAAGCCACATAAACTCGCCCAAAAAGGAAACTTTACTAAGTCTGAGCACGAAGTCACAAGCATAAAAATGATAAATAAGGCATCAACAAGACCACAATGATAAATAAGGCTTTAATAATGTGGCAGGAGAGCGGGTCTTACATTAGGAGAGTGATCCGGTCACGACCGTCATAGCCTGATCGACGTCACCCACTTTGTCGATAGTAGGAGAGATGAGATCTCCGGATCTTGGCTGACTTGATAGGCTTTGTGGTCTTCGTGATAGGGAGGTGAGGCTTGTTGAGGTTGTTTGACCTCGTAATTAGACGTCGTCTAGCTATAAGGACCTATAGTGACCTTCGGTTGTTTGAGCCGTGTTTGCTAGACTAGGCTTCTACCCTTACACACTACCCACGTTGGCTCTAGGGATTCTTCCCTTCTTATCTGAGTCTTCATTTCCTCTATATTCTTCGATTAGTCTCCTCCTCTGATTACACCTTCTGTCGTCTATAGTTATTTAGTCAAAGAGAGCATTTTATGCGAGGTTGGGATCGTTCTGGTGAGAGCGCTCGACTTGAGAGAGTGCATTTTTCCTAGATGAACGGTCTAGGTGTCGTCCATCTCTGCATCAAGCTCCTTTGGAGCATGAGGTGGAGTCGTCTCATGGAGATGGGGGAGACCAGGTTCTATACATGGATTACCTCGGTCCACTCCCACCACCATGTAGACCTCCTCCTCGTCCGACTTGGGAGGAAGAGGAATTCGATGAAGATCAAGTTCTGGGTGCACCACCACCTTTAGGTTGATGGGATACACCAATGACTTTGAGTGATCATGTGGCCTTTGAGCCACATGCTTTCCATCATGTGGCTCTTGAGCCACATGATACAATTTTTGTGGCCTCTAGGCGACCTGCTCTTCATTCTGTATTTGATGAGGACCCAATGTTGGTTAATAATAAACCACATAATACCCTACACGGCAAACAACCAGACAGAGATTCAATTCTCATCCATGCCTCCTATTTTTCTCATTCTCAAGAGGCATCAAACGACCACACTGCTTATAAGTGTGTCAGGTGGTCAAGCAATTTTGTTTCTGGACTTTTCCATCTGGATAATAAGTCCAGGGTGTCACTTTGTGAGGATAAAATGATCCATGTTCACCCAAACATCAGTTGGAGGGTTTATATTGATGACCCTCAGCGTTGTCGCAGAATGGAAACATATTTCTTTCCATTTCGTTTCACAGACCCTATTTATGACAGGCGTGAACTGATTGATCATTTTATATTTAACCGCAAGTGCACGTCCGCGTTGAAGCGGTGGCAAATACGGGTCGTCCACTGGGAGGTGTGTCGACACTTGGTGTGTGCGAAGGCGAGAGGTAAAGAAAGGGAAGAAAGGTTGGTTTGATTACACTAAACTACACTAAGATGCAAATGGGAATGGAAAAGAAGCAAGAAAAACTAAACCCCAAAGGGGGTAGAGAAATGATGTGAACATAAAGATGTGTGTGTGGTGTGTGTGTAATTAAGCTCCTCACAACATGTAGTGCATGAAATCATAAAACTACATCCAACTTTGCCTCCACATGAATTAAGATTTTACTACATCATTAAAACATACAAGACAATAATTGGAATGAAGCTAAATGAACTCAAGTATAAAGACTAGACCCTACTATGCCTCGACATGAATTAAGATAAGACTACATCATTAAAACATACAAGACATTAGCTAAGGTAAAGGCAACAAGAGTTCATACACTACAAGTTGTGTTTCCAATATTAATTCCTATCCATATCCTAACCTTATCATTCCCCATAAAATAGATCCACTAATCAAAGCATAAGCTAAGCTTCATTCAAGAGCATTAGCATATCATAGATAAGAGTGGAGACCCATTAGATGGTTATGGAAATCATTTAAAGCTCAAGGGATTAAGATAACACACACTTAATACACTACATGATTATATCACATATTTCTCCACCCCCCAAATGGGGATGGAACTACTCACACATATTTAAACTAACTACTCTAACAAAAGAAAGCATTATACTGAAATGAAACTACACTAATCAAGCAAGAAATATTAAAGAAGCATAAAAAAAACAAGCAAGGATGCATATGAAAGAAAATTAAACTAAGAGAGGAACAACACAATTAAAGGAAAACATCTATTATTAACTCACTCAATTACAAGTAGCCCTTCCTCCACCAGAGTTTTGCTTCAAGGCTTCACTCTTAGTAGGGAAGGTGGCCACCAAAGAGAGAGATGGATACAATGGGAGGTGAAGAGTTCTATTTATAAGCATGGAAAAAGCTAATCCGGGACAATCCCCCGATGTGGGACTAAACCAATACCAAAAATAGCCTAAACACATGATAATACAAGTCCAGGAGCGAGCTTAGCAGAGTTGGGCTCATCCAGACCGCCAATTGGCGGTTCCAGACCGCTAATTGGCGGCCTATAAGGCCCAGATCTGTCTGGGTTTTGTGTTGGGCATCTCTGGAAGCATTTCTTGGTCTTTGATGCATCTACTTGGTTTGTTGGAGCTCCGACCCGAATCGAATTGCCAAAACACTCCCCATGATGGTGTGGAGTTTCCTGTTTTTCTCTTAGGTCCTTCGGTCTTACGATCAGGTCCTTCTCCCTTGCATTTTAGTCCCCAGGTCTCACAATTAAGTCCTTTTTCCTGCTTTTGGGTCCTTTCATGGCTCTTCTCTTCAAACCTCTTTATTTCTGAAAATCAAACATAAAACTCGTCATGTAGCATTGCTTAGGTGTACGATAATGGATATAAGGTCCAAATATAAGCATGAAATGATGGCAATCAAATACCCCCACACCTAAGTTTTTGCTAGTCCCGAGCAAAACAAAGAAAGAGAAAAGAAAACAAAATACAAGAAATCCTAACTCACTTTCGTAGGAATCACGGTTGCAGTTAGCACGTGCAACAAGACGTTAAGCCTGCTTGTTGCCAAGGAGGAGGAGTGTTGTCTCCTGAGGGTTTTCAACGGATATACCCACAAAATCCGAACAAGATGCATTATTCAATCTAGACCTCGACTCGTTCGACAATTTTTTGTCGATCAATGGACGCGGTAATCCTACGGGCCGACTCTATAAAGGTAATTAGTCCACACCTATCCTAATGAACCATTCGTGCAAGTTAAATAAGGAATTAAGTGAAAGACATGGACAACCTCAAGATCCTCAAGTGCTACAAAGTGTAAAGTCCATTAAGGTTCTTATTTGCATTACCATTTTTTTTCTTTTTGTTTCTTTTCATCGTTTTTTTTTCTTTTTATTAGTTGGAGCTTCATTCTCCCAGGGTCAGGTTTCGTGCATCATTGCCCATGAGGACTTACACAATCACGTACACCTTTCCCCAAATCTCCACGTAGGGCAATCCCTACCACCCGTGTAACGGGAGTTCGGTCGGCGCATCCCAAGTCAGATGACTCGAAAGCACCAGGCACAAAGTCCCTTCAGACCTACTTTCCCGAGTGATAGGAGCCGTGCGAGAAGAGAGAACACATACTCACTTATTTCTTATCTACACATGAACCAAAACCCCTACACTTAATGTCTCACAACAAGATTTAAAGGGTCCTTGACTACAACAAACTTCCTTAAGTTTAACAGACACGAATTATTGACTCACTAGGTTCCGGGTGGACTTCTTTAAATGTTTGAGCACTGAAACCCTTTGATTACTCACCCCCAAGAGAAAACTGGGGTGCATCCTAACGACTCGATAAATCCTAAAGCCACAGTACTAGATATCCAAATGCATCAAGTTGAAGACAATTTTGGGAGCTTTCTTTTTACTTTGCCTCTCAACGGTTTTTCACATGCTAAACACACGCAAAACCCACAAAACATTTTCTTTCGCAAAGACATGAAGATTTTGAAAGAAATGTGAAAATTTTAAAGCACTAGGCAAGCAAAAGAAGACAAGTCACCCAAGGATCATGGCAAGCAGATATATCGATATTAAATGAAGCACACTAACATGACCCTAAAAAATGCAAACAAAAGAAAACAAAATCAAAGGAAAAAGACTCAACTATGTACATACGTAAAACACCCCCCTACACCTAGTTCATGTGTTGTCCTCAATGAATGTGAGCAAGATACTATATGGAGTTATGCATGAAAAAGAATAGATCTCACAAACGTGAAGTACAAAGGGAAGTTTCGGCTATGTTGATGGACACAACCCAAATTCCCTCAAAACCTGTGAGAAGCTAAAGAAGGGATACAAATACGTGAAAGAACTGGGGCCCAAATACACAAGGGTTGGAGCCCACAACAATCGATGCTCACTGAAGGAGTCTTTTATTGTACTTTCTTTTTTCTTTTTTTTCTTTTTTTTCTTTTTTTTATGTACAACAAATGGGCTCCCCTCTTCATATGTCAAGGGACATTAAATGGGAACCCGCCATCACTCGAGCCAAAAATGCACATGCATGGGCTCGCGACATATAAATCAGAATTGTTTGACCACCTGATACCCTTATAAGCGTTGTGGTCTTTTGATGCCTCTTGAGAGTGGGCAAGATAGGAGGCATGAATGAGATGTGAACCTCTATCAGGTTGAAGGGTATCAGGTGGTTGATTCTTAACCCACATGGGGTCCTCAGCAGATACAAAATGAAGATCATATGGCCTAGAGGCCATAAAATAGGTATCTTGTGGCTCAAAAGCCACATGGTCGCAAGGTTGTGGCTCAAGGGCCACAAGATCAGAAGAATGTGGCTCAAGGGCCACAAGATCAGAAGGATGTGGCTCAAGGGCCACAAGATAAGAAGAATGTGGCTCAAGGGCCACAAGATCAAAAGGACGTGGCTCTGAGGCCACATGATCAGAACTTAAGGCACCTTCTTGTGCCAGCCCAGGTGAAACATCTTCACCACCTTCAGGAGCTTCATCGAACAATTCTCTGAAGTACTTGAAGGTGCCCTCAACTTCAATCTCATCCAAACCCTGGATAAGGTTGACCCCAACAGGGTCATTGATGGCACCTGGCTTCTTGCCGATGGTGAAGATGTTAAAAGCAGCGCATTGACTACCATAAGTCAAGCGCATCAGACCATTACGACAATTGATCAATGCATTGGAAGTCGCAAGGAATGGCCGCCCCAGAATGACAGGAATTTGTCCAAGTGGGTTTGGCACAGGTTCAGTATCCAAGACAAAGAAGTCAACTGGATAAATGAACTCTCCCACTTTGATCAGCACATCTTCCACCACACCCCTCGGTTTCTTCATAGACCTATCATCCAATTGAAGAGTGGTCTTTGTTTGTTTGAGGTCTCCAAGACCGAGGTGGATGTAGACCGAATATGGCAGAAGATTAACAGATGCACCAAGGTCCAATAAGGCTCGATGTATGGACACATCACCAATCACACAAGAGATAGTATGACAGCCAGGGTCCTTGTACTTGACTTGCATGGGTTGTGCCAACAAAGAACTCACGTTAGCCGCAAGAAAAGCTTTCTTGGGAACATGAGTTTTTCTCTTCTTGGTGCATAAGTCCTTGAGAACCTTGGCATAAGGTGCCATTTGCTGAATCACCTCCAACAGAGGGATGTTCACCTTAACTTGCCTAAACATCTCAAGCATCTTGTCATGCTGATCAGAGGTTTTCTTTTTAAGGCGCTCAGGGAATGGCACCTTTGGGGCATAAGGGTGCGAAGGCACCCCAGAATTCAGGTCCAAAGAAACATGAGTGGGGACCTCAAAATCTGGTTCCTTCGACACAAGAGGAGACAAGGGGACCTCAGGGTTAGGCCCCTTTGTCGAAGGAAATGTAGAAAGAACCTCAGGATCTGGCTCGTTCCTGGAAGTATTTGTGGAGGGAGCCTCAGGATCCGGCTCCCTCAAAGATGGTGATGACAAAGAAGGCACCCCAATGTGGTTATCCACCTCCTTACCCGACCTCAAAGTATGAATCACATTAATATGATGGGTCGGTTCAGAGGTAGCATGAGGTAAAGGTGTCCTTCCTTGAGAATGGGTACCCCGAGGATTCACCTTAGGTTGACTCGGTAATTGGCCCTTCTCGCGTTCATGGAGCTGATTAGCCAACTGGCTAACTTGCATTTCCAATGCTTTGACCGAATTATTGCTGGCCGCAAGCATGGAATGAGTGGTCTGCATGAACGTTTGAAGGGTTTGTTCAAGGGTAGAGTCCTTAGGGTCAACCTGCTGGGGTGGTGGAGTCTGGTTAGAATAACCCGACGAAGAGGCCTGACCAGGTTGGTAATTATGGTGCTGAGACCTTTGATGTGGGGGTTGGTAGGTCGTCGATGGCCGTGGAGGTTGATAAGGTGGAGGTGGAGGTTGAGCGTGCGAGCTCTGACCGTGGCCTCCACTAGACCCCCAAGAGAAGTTAGGATGGTTACGCCATCCCGGGTTGTAGGAAAGACTGTACGGGTCGTTTCGGGGCCTTTGTTGATACATCGCATTTGCATGCTCAGTATCACTTGGAGCGTAAGCGCACTCCAAGTCATCATGTCCCGACAGTCCACACCTAGTACACCCGGGAGTAGCGACCTGAGCTACAGGAGCTCGGTCGATCTCCAAACTCTCTATCCTACGCATTAGAGCAGTCATTTTCGCCTCAGACGCGATAGTCGACTCAACATGATATGATCCAGCTCGACCAGAAGACCTGGCGGCTGGTGCCTCTCTCATGGTGTCCCACTCGAAGCTACATGGACTCAAAAGTGTCCCATGCCTCCTCGATGGGTTTCATTTGGAAGTCACCCTGACACCTCGACTCCAACAATGTGCGCGTGTTGTAGTTGATGCCCTCATAAACAATCTGGCACAGCGGCCATAGCTCAAGTCCATGATGAGGGCATTGCTGGAGAAGGTCCTTGAACCTCTCAAAGAAACCATGAAAAGATTCGGTCTCGGTCTGATACATTTGATGTATCTGGTGCCGTATCTGTTGAGTTTTCCTTTGAGGGAAAAATCTCTTCAGAAAGACGGTCACAAAGTCATCCCAAGACCGAATCGAGCTTGCCGGGAGGCTATACATCCATTTCTTCGCATTATCCTTCAATGCGAAAGAAATCATCCTCAACCGGACTGAATCCTCGTCAAGCTGTTGAAGCTTGAACATGGAGCATACTTCCTCGAATTCGTGTATAAAGATATACGGATCCTCCTTATTGGCAGTAAAGGTTGGAAGCATGCTCACATATTGAGGTTTTAGCTCATAGTTGTTCCCGCGAGCAGGGGAACAACTATGCAAGAAGGTTGCGCGGCCCGAACAGGATGGGTCCGCTACCACAAAGTCATCGGTCTATCATGTCGAGCTAAACGTGGTGGTGCACTAAGAACTCGATCCTGACCGAATCTCCCTTCCTCTCGAGTTAGAGGAGGAGGAGAAGGAGGTCTACGTAGTGGTCGGAGGGGACCGAGGTACTCCATGTATGGAACCCGGTCTCCCTCGCCACCACGAGAAGACTCGGCCTCTTGCTCCAAAGGAGCACGAGGCGGAGATGGTCGATCACCAAAACCGTCCATCTCAGAAGAATGCACTCTCTAAAGTCGAGCGCTCTCACCAAAACGAGCCCAACCTCGCATAAAATGCTCGACTCGACTCTAACAAACACTCAACAGAAGGTGTACTAGAGGAGGAGACTAAACACAGAGAATAGATGAGGAGAGGACTCAGATGAGGAGGGAAGAATCCCTAGAGCTAACGTGGGTAGTGGGATCAGGAAGAAGCCTAACTAGCAAGCACGGCTCAAACAATGTAAGGCAATGGATCCTTAGGCTAGACGACGCCTAACTTCGAGGTCACTAGCCTCAACACGCCTCACCTCCCTACAACGAGGAGCACAATGCCCAGCAAGTGATACCAGATCCGGAGATCCAGTACCTCCTACTATCGACAAGGTAGGCAACGCCGATCAGGTCATGACGGTCTCAACTAGATTACTCTCCTAGTGCGCCCGCAATCCTTAGGGCCAATGTCTACTTGCTTTTAGTTAAGGTTGTATTAAGAGTGATTTTTGGGGCCAAGGAAAGGGTGATGAAATCCCCCACCTTATCTTTTATGGGACAACCCCTCCTTAGTAGCGATTTGATCCTAGATCTAGCAATCAATCGCTCCAATCAAACGCTATCTCACTCTTGTCCTGATGCAATTCCTACTAACTAATGCATGGCATACGAGATGCATGAATGAGTGTAGGAAATGCGTACCTCACGCCAGCACTCAACAACTGAAAATAAAGCTAAAAGAAAAGACAACTATATGCCTAAGTCAATACATGATGCGTGACCTAAACAAATAAGAACGTCTAGTCTTTTGCGTTGGATTTTAGGGCCAAGTTGATTAATGGGGGAGTGATTAATGATCTGGGAGCAAACCAGAAGTCAAAGCATGCAAAATAGGGCTCCTAGATAACACAAATTACAGAACCAACTACAAGCAAAAATTTGAGAGCATGAATCCCTCACCAGGCCGTCAATTGGCGGTCCTTTTGAAGCTTTTGTCCCTCAAACTTGTCCAGTAGCCTCCCCATGATCCGATGGTTCACTGAAACTAAGAAAAACTGGAAAAAAAAAATTAAAAACCCCTCGAATCGCCCAAACCAAGGTCTGGACAAAGCACCTCCCCGGCAACGGCGCCAAAAACTTGATTGATCGTTTTATATTTAACCGCAAGTGCACGGCCGCGTTGAAGCGGTGGCAAATACGGGTCGTCCACTGGGAGGTGTGTCGACACTTGGTTTGTGCGAAGGCGAGAGGTAAAGAAAGGGAAGAAAGGTTGGTTTGATTACACTAAACTACACTAAGATGCAAATGGGAATGGAAAAGAAGCTAGAAAAACTAAACCCCAAAGGGGGTAGAGAAATGATGTGAACCTAAAGATGTGTGTGTGGTGTGTGTGTGTGTAATTAAGCTCCTCACAACATGTAGTGCATGAAATCATAAAACTACATCCAACTTTGCCTCCACACTAATTAAGATTTTACTACATCATTAAAACATACAAGACAATAATTGGAATGAAGCTAAATGAACTCAAGTATAAAGACTAGACCCTACTTTGCCTCGACATGAATTAAGATAAGACTACATCATTAAAACATACAAGACATTAGCTAAGGTAAAGGCAACAAGAGTTCATACACTACAAGTTGTGTTTCCAATATTAATTCCTATCCATATCCTAACCTTATCATTCCCCATAAAATAGATCCACTAATCAAAGCATAAGCTAAGATTCATTCAAGAGCATTAGCATATCAAAGATAAGAGTGGAGACCCATTAGATGGTTATGGAAATCATTTAAAGCTCAAGGGATTAAGATAACACACACTTAATACACTACATGATTATATCACATATTTCTCCACCCCCCAAATGGGGATGGAACTACTCACACATATTTAAACTAACTACTCTAACAAAAGAAAGCATTATACTGAAACGAAACTACACTAATCAAGCAAGAAATATTAAAGAATCATAAAACAAAACAAACAAGCAAGCATGCATATGAAAGAAAACATCTATTATTAACTCACTCTATTACAAGTAGCCCTTCCTCCACCAGAGGTTTGCTTCAAGGCTTCACTCTTAATAGGGAAGGTGGCCACCAAAGAGAGAGATGGATACAATGGGAGGTGAAGAGTTCTATTTATAAACATGGAAAAAGCTAATCCGGGACAATCCCCCGATGTGGGACTAAACCAATACCAAAAATAGCCTAAACACATGATAATACAAGTCCACGAGCGAGCTTAGCAGAGTTGGGCTCATCCAAACCGCCAATTGGCGGTTCCAGACCGGCAATTGGCGGCCTATAAGGCCCAGATCTGTCTGGGTTTTGTGCTGGGCTTCTCTGGAAGCATTTCTTGGTCTTCGATGCATCTACTTGGTTTGTTGAAGCTCCGACCCGAATCGAATTGCCAAAACACTCCCCATGATGGTGTGGAGTTTCCTGTTTTGCTCTTACGTCCTTCGGTCTTACGATCAGGTCCTTCTCCCTTGCATTTTAGTCCCCAGGTCTCACAATTAAGTCCTTTTTCCTGCTTTTGGGTCCTTTCATGGCTCTTCTCTTCAAACCTCTTTATTTCTGAAAATCAAACATAAAACTCGTCACATAGCATTGCTTAGGTGTAAGATAATGGATATAAGGTACAAATATAAGCATGAAATGATGTCAATCATGAACCATCATCCTTGGTTCATAACGTGTCAACAATTCTCATGTTTCGAGTCCATGCAAGTGTGTTGCTAGCTCGGGAGATTGCGGGTGCCCATTTTATGTCCCTTTACAAATGGTGGGAGCCCATTATTGTACATAGTTGTAAATAAAGAAAAAAACAAGAGAAAATAAAAGAAAAAAATACTCCAAGAGTGAGCATAGGTTGTTGTGGGCCCTAACCCTTGTGTGTTTGGGTCTCATTGCTTTCACGTATTTGTCTCCCTTCTTAAGTATCTCACAGGTTGTCAGGAATTCAGGTGTATGTCCATCCACATAACCATGAACTTCCCTTTGCGCTTCACGTTGGTGAGATCTTTCCTTTTTCATTCTCACATTCATTGAGGACAATGCATGAAGTAAGTGTCGGGGGGTGTTTTATGTGTGTACATAATCGAGTCTTTCTCTTTTTGTTTTGTTTTGTTTTGTTTTGTTTTGTTTGCATTGTTAGGGTCATGTTAGTTTGTTGCATCTAATATCGATATATCTTTTCATTTGTTTGCATTATTAGGGTAATGTTAGTTTGCTGCATCTAATATCGATATATCTGCTTGCCATGATCTTTGAGTGACTTGTTTTCTTTTGCTTGCCTAATGCTTTAAAATTTTCAAATTTCTTTGAAAATAATCATGTGTTTGCGAAAGAAAAAATGTTTTGTGGGTTTTGCGTGTGTTTAGCATGTGCAAACCGTTGAGAGGCTGAGTAAAAAGGAAGCTCCTAGAATTGACTTGAATAGGATGCATTAGGATATCTAGTATACCAACTCTAGGTATTATGTAGTCGTAAGGATGAACCCCGGTTTTCCATGGGGGGCAGAGTAATCATAGGGTTTCAGTACTCAAACAAATAAAGAAGTCCACCAGGAACATAGTGAGTCAAATAATTTGTGTCTATTAGTATAACGAAGTTTGTCGTAGCCTCGGACCATTAAACTCCTGTTGTGAAACCTTAAGTGTAGGGATTTTTGTTCATGTTTAGATAAGAAATAAATGAGTAGGGTGTTCTATCTTGTCGCAGGACTCCTATCACTTGGGAAATTATATTTGAGGGGACTTAGTACTTGGTTTTTTCGAGTCATCTTACTTGGGATGCACCGACCAAACTCCCATTACATGGGTGGTAGGGATCACCCTATATGGAGATTTGGGGAAAAGTGTATGTGATACTGTAAGTCCTCATAGGCAATGATGCACGAAATCCGAACCTGGGAGAATTAAACACCAACAAGTAAAAAAATGTAAAGGTAAAAAAGAAAAAAATACAAATAAGAACCTTAATGGACTTTGCACTTTGTATCAATTAAGAATGTTAAGGTTGCCCATGTCTTTCATTTAAGTCCTTCATTAACTTGCTCGAATGATTCATTAAATTAAGTGTGTGGATTGGATATATAGAGAGAGTCGACCCGTTGGATTACCATGTCCAATGATCGACATAAGACCTTTCTCTCATTTCTAGCATCTACATTCTTCTGGGAAAATTGTAGAAATTCATCAACCCTAGCCTCGTATTCATCACTCAACCTACTAGCAAAAATCCGTTTTCGATCCATAATTTTCTACACATCAAGAGGAAGAATCTCAATGTAAAGATGGATATAAATTTGAACTCTTAGTCCTTTAAAAGTTCAACTACCAACAAAAAACCCAACATCAACAGAACAACACATTCGAGTCCATAAAATATCATTCCATTATAAATTTCATACAAACAAATTTGTGATATATCCTCTCAATTAACTAATTAAAATTAGTCCTTTTGATTAAAGCAATTAAATTTCATTGCAAATGGAATCATTTATCATTGATCGCACCTTTGTGAGCAAGTGTTATATTTAAAAGATGGTTAAGGCTAGTCGTACGGGCCTGATAGGGCAGAGGTGATTAGTCGGGGCTGGTCTGTCTGAACGGGTCGATCAGTCTGGTGGAGCTTGTTGAGATTGATGGCCCTCTAATCTTAAATTAAATACAGAATTAAGTGATAAGTAAGGGATTAAAGGAAGATCATACATTCCACAAATGAAAGAAACACTCGCTTCATCGTGATTACTAACAATTTGGAAAAGTGGTGAATAAAAGCGACAAGGTGCAGAAGATTCTTCGATCTCTCTCAAGTGATTGGAAGAAAAAGATAACCACCATTGCGGAGGCTCAAGACTTCAACATGGTGCTTATGGAGGACCGCATCAGTAGCTTTAGTGCCTATGAGAACCAATTGTAGGAGAGAAAAAAGATGGAGATCTCAAAACGAAAGAAAAAGAATTTACTCTCAAGGGTAGCATCAAATCTGAAAAATTGGATGCCGAGGAGAGTGATGAGGAGATTGCAATGATGATTAACATATTCAAGAAGCATTGGGTGAAGGATAAAGTCCAAAGAATGTGAAGGGACGAATTACAAGAAGGCTCTAAACGTCCCATTTGTTATGAATGTGACAAAGTTGGGCATATAAAGGAAGATTGCCCCATAATCAAATTCAAGGAAAACATGAAGTGAAAAGGAGGATAAAGAAAACAGGTTCAAAAGAAGAGAGAAAAGGGACAAAGAAAATATCAAGAAAGGCCCTCAAGGCCATGTGGGATGGATCATCTTGTTCATCCTCCAGCTCATCAAGTGATTGGAAAAGTCAAGAAGCTCACCTATGCCTCTCCACTCAAGAAGAAGTTGAGGGAGATGTGTGTAGTGTCTCCTTATAAAGAAAGCAACACTAGCCCACCACTTGTCAAGTAGCCAAAGAGGGAGAAAAAGATGTTTTCTCAACTCATGATTCTAATTCATATGATGAATTACATGATGCATTTCATGAATTACTTGACAAATGTGAGCTATTAAGGCATAAAATAAACTATGAAAGAAAGCTAATCATGATCTTGCATACTTCAATGAATCATTATAAATGAAATTTATAAACTTGTCTTGGAAAATATGAGCTTGAATGCTCTTATTGATAAATCTCATGCTAAGGAAATACAAGAACTTAGAAAATGCAATAAGTAATTGATAATAGACCTTGAGAATTTTATAAGAGGAAAGAAGATGCTAGACATGTTGCTTGGTAGCCAAATTCAATCCCTAGAAAAGCATGGTCTCGGATACAGGCATGGAAAGAAAACTTCTAAAAGTTATTACGAGCATGCTTCAAATGGCCATCTGAAAAAGAAGTGTTCTTCTAATGGTTGGGTACCTATAACCAAAAAAGTTTAGGTACCTAAAGTTAACCCTAAAGGATCCAAAAAATATGGGTACCAAAATCATACTCGTTTTTTCGATGTAGGTGAAGAAGAAGGGGAAGTGGATGGTGGATAGTGGGTGCTCGAGGCAAATACGGGAGACCACTGAATGTTCAAAACTTTGAAATCAAAGAAGGGTAGAACCGTCACCTTTACGACAATGTTAAAGGTCATATTATGAGCATTGGCGATGTTGGTAACGATTCTAATACCCAAATACAAAATGTACTTCTTGTTGATGGCTTAAAACATAATTTGCTTAGTGTGAGTCAATTAATTGATAAGAGATTCTTTGTGCTTTCCTATCAACCTATTGTCTACATCATTTTAAAGCAAGTCTTGAAACTACATTCAAAGGCTGTTGATTCATTCTGTAAGGAAACATGCTTAGTTTCTTCAAGTGATGAATCTTGGTTGTGGCATAAGATGTTAGGCCACATTATCGTGAGCCAACTTCATAAACTTGCCAAATATGACTTACTAAGAGGATTGTCCAAATTGGATTTCTAAAAGAACAACTTTTGGGATGCTTGTGAATTTAGAAAACAATTTAAAAGTTCTTTCAAATCAATTAACATGGTCTCTACTTAATAACAGTTGGAACTTTTGCATATAGATCATTTTGGTCCATCTAGAACCTTAACTCTAGGTGGCAAGAGATTCATTTGTCATCATTGGCAATTTTTTCTCGATTTATTTGGGTTTCGTTTCACGCTAATAAGAACAAATCTTTCAATGAATTTGAAAATTTTGCAAAGCGAATTCAAAGAGAAAAAGAGTTTTTGATTTTGAAAATTCAGAGTGATCATGGTGGCTGATTTTAAATGAAGGTTTTGAAGAATTTTGTGATTCTCATGGTATTGAACATACATTTTCTTTCCCTATAACTCCTCAACAAAATGGGATAGTTGAAAGGAAGAATAGGACTCTTCAAGAAATGTCAAGAACCATGCTTTCTGAAAATGATTTACCAAAGTACTTTTGGTGTTGAGCGGTCAACACCACTTGTTACGTTCTTAATCGAGTTTTGATTCGACCAAATTTAAACAAAACTCCTTTTGAACATTGGTTTGGCAAATCCCAAAAAAATTCTTATTTCAAAGCATTTGGTTCTAAATGTTTTGTACTCAATAAGAAGGACAACTTAGACAAGTTTGATGCTAAATCCAACGAAGCCATATTTTTCAGATATTCGAGTAGGAGTAAAGCATATCGAGTCTATAACAAGAGAACTAGTTGTCTAGAAGAATTTAAGCATGTTCACTTTCAAGACGAACCATGTAAGGATAATTCTAACCTTCATGTTGAACTTATTGATCATATTCGAAATGTAACATCTCAAGAACAACCCAATGATATACCTCAAGAGAAGCAAGAGCTTCCAAAGGATTGGCGATAAAAGGGCCATTCTAACAACCTTGTAATTGGTGAGATATCAAAAGGAGTTGTTACTAGATCTAGTGCCCTACTTGTATGTGACCCTTATGCATTTGTATCTCAACTTGAACCTAAGAAAGTAGAAGAAGCATGTGAGGATGAATTTGGTTAATAGCTATGCATGAAGAGTGTAACCAATTTACTCGTAATGATATTTGGGAACTTGTTCGAAGACCCAAAGATCAAACGATAATTGGCACCAAGTGTATTTTTTGGAACAAACTTGATTAATTCGGGCAAGTGGTTATAAACAAAGCTTGATTAGTCGCTCAAGGTTACAACCAAGGGGAAGGCGTCGACTTTGATGAAACCTATGCTCCGGCAGCTCGACTAGAAGTAATTAGAATTTTATTAGCTTATGCATCATGCATGGATTTTAAACCTTTTCAAATAGGTGTTAAAAGGGCATTCCTAAATGGTTTTACCATGGAAGAAGTTTATGTCAAACAACCACCCGATTTTGTGAATTAAACTTCTTCAGATCATGTATTCAAACTCAAGAAAGCACTTTATGGGCTCAAGCAAGCTCCTAGATCTTGGTATGACAGGTTGGAGAACCTCTTGCTTGAAAAAGGTTTCACAATAATTAAGGATGACATTACATTATTTACCAAAACTAAGAACAAAGATCTTTAGTAGTACAAATTGATGTTGATGACAATATATTTGGTGATACTAATGATTGTCTATGCCATGAATTTTCTAAGTCCATGTAATATGAATTTGAAATGAGATTGATGGGTGAACTCAACTTCTTCATTGGACTCTAAGTCAAGCATTTTCGGAGTGAAACATCAACAACCAAACCAAATACACAAGACAACTTGTCAAGAGATTTGGTTATGATGATAGCAAGCCTCATAATACTCTCATGAGCACAAGCGTGAAATTAGATAAAGATAAAGAAGGCAAAGAGATTGACATTAAAAGGTATTGAGGTATGATCGGTTCAGTTCTCTATTTATCCGCAAGTAGACCCAATATCATGTTTAGTGGTTGCCTTTGTTTACGTTTTCAATCTTACCCTAAAGAATATCAACTGCATGCTTCGGAAAGGATTTTCACTATTTCAAAGCTACTTATAACTTTCGACTATTTTAACCCAAGACTTGATCTTGTGATCCTATTGGTTATAAGGATACCGATTATGCCTGATGCAAACACTTCTAGAAAATAGGATACACCAACGGATCAATATCAGTTGGTGCGGCATCCATCGGTGTAGGTCAATTTCACCATCGGATTTGTTGTACCATCGGTGCTAATCTTCACCGACGGAAATGAAAACAAACACTAGCAGATAACGTCTGTCAAATTTTTTTTGTATTTGTCGGTCAATTAGTCTACACCGACGGATATGTGTTGTTGCTGTATATTTTTGATAAAACAATCCGTGGGAAAATGAAATTTGTCGTGCCACAAACCTCACTGACGGTTAGGTTTACCTGCACCAACGGATATGGTTTGTCGATGTAGTGTTTTTAGAAATGTACACCGACATATACTGTCTGTTGGAATCAAGTTTCAAAAAGAAACGTTACACACGTTCTACATTAAAAAAACATATACGGTATAGTACACCGACAAATTGATCGGTCTGACCATTAGTAAGAATAGAACCAACAGATACCTTTTAGTAACACCGACATATAGGTACCATCAGTGTAAGGTTATATCATGAACCCCTCGACGAAATTTCTCTATTTATCCCACAAACCACTTCGCAGCCCTAATCATTGCCTCCACCGCCGCTTGCCGCCGTGTGTTGAACGTTTTAATTTAAACCGCAAGTGCACGGCCGCGTTGAAGCGGTGGCAAATACGGGTCGTCCACAGGGAGGTGAGCAGCCTCTCGTTTGCACGAAATCAAGTGGAAAAAATAGGGAAGAGAGTATGATTATCGTACTCTACACTACACTACACTACGAAGTACGAAATGCGAAAGAAAGCAACAAATGATGAACTACCAAACTAAACTAAGAACTAAATAAAGCTGGAATTCAGAAATAGAAAACCCCTTAGGGGTGGAGTGAGGGCACACATGCAAAGAGGTGGGTGTTGAACACATTCTTTAAGCACAAATAAAGGTGGTGTGATCATGCATAGGAAGTGTCTAAATGTTATGGCAAAACCTATCAATCCATTCACCAACCTAGTAGATTAACATTTACATATACAACTTGTTTATTTCAGAACCTAAACAAGCATCAGAGGTGTCTAATCATTTTGGCAAAATTCATCAAGTTATAAATTCTATCCTAAATAAGCAAGCATACATTCTTGTTTTATCAACACATTGTAAATAAAGCATTCATTCCATTCTCCAATGCATGTGTGAACATAAACTCCACCCCCGAAAGGGGATGAAACTGCTCACTACACATTAGACTAATTATTAAACTAAGCAAGGAAAGCATAATAACTAAGCTACTAAAACTAATGAAATGAAATTAAACAAAGTAAAACAAGCAACATGAAACAAACAACATAATAAAGAAACTTTTATTGAAATGACTCACAATTCAAGTAGCATCCTCCTACTTTAGTGTGTGCTTCAAGGCCTCACTTCTAGTAGGAATGATCCTCGTTTTATATTTAACCGCAAGTGCACGGCCGCGTCGAAGCGTTGGCAAATACGGGTCGTCCACTGGGAGGTGTGTCGACACTTGGTTTATGCGAAGGCGAGAGATAAAGAAAGGGAGAAAGATGTCTTACACTAATCTAAACTACAAAGCTGAAATGAAATGGAGAAGAAACGATAAAACTAAACCCCAAAGGGGGTAGAGAAATAATGTGAACATAAAGAAGTGTATGTGTGTGTGTTCATTAAGCTCTTCACAACATGTTGTGCATGAAATCATAAGACTACATCCAACTTTCCCTCCACATGAATTAAGATTTCACTACATCATTAAAACATACAAGACAATAGTTGGAATGAAGCTACATGAACTCAAGTATAAAGACTAGACCCTATTATGCCTCCACATGAATTAAGATAAGACTACATCATTAAAACATGCAAGACATTAGCTAAGGTAAAGGCAACAAGAGCTCATACACTACAACTTGTGTTTCCAATATTAACTTCATCCATATCCTAACCTTATCATTCCCCATAAAATAGTTCCACTAATCCAAGCATAAGCTAAGATTCATTCAAGAGCATTAGCATATCAAAGATAAGAGTGGAGACCCATTAGATGGTTATGGAAATCATATAAAGCTCAAGGGATAAAAATAACACACACTTAATACACTACATGATTATATCACATATTTATCCACCCCCCAAATGGGGATGGAACTACTCACTACTCATTACACTAACTATATTAGCAAAAGAAAACATAATACTGAAATGAAAGTTATACTAATCAAGCAAGAAATATTAAAGAAGCATAAAACAAAACAAACAAGCAAACATGCATATGGAAGGAAATTAAACTAAGAGAGAAACAACACAGTTAAAGGAAAACTTCTATTATTAACTCACTCAATTACAAGTAGCTCTTCCTCCACCAGAGTTTTGCTTCAAGGCTTCACTCTTAGTAGGGAAGGTGGCCACCAAAGAGAGAGATGGATACAATGGGAGGTGAAGAGTTCTATTTATAAGCATGGAAAAAGCTAATCCGGGACAATCCCCCGATGTGGGATTAAACCAATACCAAAAATAGACTAAGCACACATTAATACAAGTCCAGGAGAAAATTAGGTGGATCTGGGCCAATCCAGACCACCAATTGCCGGTTCCAGACTGCCAATTGGCGGCCTATATGATCCAGATCCATCTGGATTTGTTTGTGGGCCTTCCTTGTTGTGTGTCTTGGTCTTGGATGCATCTGGTTAGTTTGTTGGAGCTCCGACCCGAATCGAATTGGCAAAATACTCCCCATGATGGTGTGGAGTATTCTGTTTTGCTCTTAGGTCCTTCTGTCTTGCAATCAGGTCCTTCTTCCTTGCATCTTGGTCCCCAGATCTCACAATTCAGTCCTTTTTCCCAGCTTTTGGGTCCTTTTATGCTTCATCTCTTCAAACCTATTTATTCCTGAAAACTAAACATAAAACTCGTGACATAGCATTGTTTAGGTGAAAGATAATGGATATAAGATACAAATATAAGCATGAAATGATGTCAATCAAATACCCCCACACCTAACTTTTGCTAGTCCCGAGCAAAACAAAGAAAGAGAACAGCATATGAAAAAAACAAGAAATCCTAACTCACTTTCGTAGGAATCACGGTTGCACTTAGCACGTGCAACAAGCCGTTAAACCTCCTTGTCGCCAAGGAGGAGGAGTGTTGTCTCCTGAGGGTTTTCAGCGGATATACCCACAAAATCCGAACAACATGCATTAATCAATCTAGCTACACGACTCGTTGGACTTATTTTGTCAATCATGGAATGCGGTAATACTACGGGTCGACTCTATATATGTAATCAGTCCACACACCTAGCCTAATGAGTTATTCGTGAGAGTTAACTAAGGAATTAAGTGAAAGACATGGGCAACCTTAACTTCTGAATGTGATACAACGTATAAAGTCCATTTTGGTTCTTATTTGACTCTTCTTTTCTTTTTTTTCTTTTTTTTCTTTTTCTTTTTCTTTGGAGCATTTATTGGTTGGTGTTTGATTCTCCCAGGGTCAGGTTTCGTGCATCATTGCCTATGAGGACTTACACTATCACGTACACCTTCCCCCAAATCTACACATAGGGCGATCCCTACTACCCGTGTAACGGGAGTTCGGTCGGTGCATCCCAAGTCAGATGACTCGAAAGCACCAGGCACCAAGTCCCCTCAGACCTACTTTCCCGAGTGATAGGAGCCGTGCGAGAAGAGAGAACACCACTTAGTTATTTATCTACATGGGAACCAAAACCCCTACACTTAAGTTTCACAAAAAGAGATTAAGGGTCCTTGACTACGACAAACTTCCTTATACTAACAAACACGAATTATTTGACTCACTAGGTTCAGGGTGGATTTCTTTAAATGTTTGAGTACTGAAACCCTAGGATTACACGCCCCCCGAGGGAAAACCGGGGTGCATCCTAACGACTCGATAAATCCTAAAGCCACGTACTAGATATCCTAATGCATCAAGTTCAAGACAATTTTGGGAGCGATCTTTTTACTTTGCCTCTCAACGGTTTTGCACATGCTAAACACACGCAAAACCCACAAAACATTTTCTTTCGAAAACACATGAAGATTTTGAAAGAAATGTGGAAATTTTAAAGCACTAGGCAAGCAAAAGAAGACAAGTCACCCAAGGATCATGGCAAGCAAATATATCGATATTAAATGCAGCACACTAACATGACCCTAACAATGCAAACAAAAGAAAACAAAATCAAAAGAAAAGACTCGACTATGTACACACGTAAAACACCCCCCACACCTACTTCATGCATTGTCCTCAATGAACGTGAGCATGAAACTACATGGATTTATGCATGAAAAAGGGAAGATCTCACCAACATGAAGTACACAGGGGAGTTCATGGCTATGTTGATGGACACAACCCAACTTCCCTTAAAACATGTGAGATGCTAAAGAAGGGATACAAATACGTGAAAGAAATGGGGCCCAAATACTCAAGGGTTGGGGCCCACAACAATCGATGCTCACTGAAGGAGTCTTTTTTTTCTTTTTTTTTAACATATATAAACATGAAAGCTCAACGACTCATGTAGGAGCATGAATGGTTGAGTGCGAGGGAGGTTCATGAAGGAACATGACCTCCTCGACTTCAGCTGGTGCCCCCTCCAAGTAGGGTTTGAGGCGTTGTCCATTAACTTTGAACACGTCCCCATTCCCTGGGTTCAAGATCTCAACCGCTCCATGAGGATAAACGGTTTGGACAATAAACGGGCCAGACCAGCGACTGCGGAGCTTACCCACAAACAGATGAAGCCGGGAATTGTAGAGCAACACATTCTGCCCGGCCGTAAACACCTTTCGCATAATCATGCGATCGTGAAATATCTTGGCTCGGGACTTATGAATTTTGGCATTCTCGTACGCATCATTGCGTAGCTCTTCTAATTCCACAATGTCGAGCTTACGTTGTACTCCTGCTTGATCAAGATCCATATTCAGGTTCTTGATCGCCCAGAAAGCACGATGCTCAAGCTCGACGGGTAGGTGGCAAGCCTTGTCGTACACTACCCGATATGGGGGCATACCCAAATTGGTCTTGTACGCGGTGCGGAAAGCCCACAACGTGTCATTCAACTTGGTAGACCAATCCTTCCTCAAGGAACTAACCGTCTTCTCAAGAATTTGCTTTAATTGACGGTTAGAGATTTTTACCTGCCCACTAGTTTGCGGATGGTATGGGGTCGCAAGCTTGTGGGTGATCGAATATTTCCTCATAAGCGCTTCAAAGGAGCGATTACAGAAGTGGGTACCCCTATCGCTGATTATGGTACGAGGAGTACCAAATCGCGCAAAAATGTCGCTCAAGAATTTGGTGACCACCTTGTTGTCATTGGTCTTTGTGGGTATAGCCTCAACCCACTTAGACACATAGTTAACGGCCACCAGAATGTAAACATTCCCGAACGAGTTCGGGAAGGGACCCATGAAATCGATGCCCCACACATCGAAGATGTCGACAACAAGGACATTTTGCAAAGGCATCATGTCACGTCGACCAATCCTGCCAAGGCGCTGGCACCTATCACATTGCTTACAAAAGTTGTAAGCATCCTTGAAAAGAGTGGGCCAGTAGAATCCAGATTGGAGCACCTTGGCAGCAATTTTCTTTGCTCCAAAGTGTCCTCCACATGCCTTAGAATGGCAGAAGTGGAGTACACTTTGGAACTCGGAATCTGGGACGCACCGCCTGAAAATTTGGTCAGAGCAGTATTTGAATAGGTAGGGGTCATCCCAGTGAAAGAATCTGACATACGATCTAAATTTGGATTGGTCAGATTTTGACCAACCCACAGGAAGTTGCTCGGTCACGAGGTAGTTCACGATGTCGGCAAACCAAGGGTTATCTTCGATCGTGAACAACTGCTCGTCAGGAAATTTATCGTCAATGATTTGATCCTGTGGGTTGGTCGTCTCTAGACGAGACAAGTGGTCAGCTACAACGTTTTCACACCCTTTTTTGTCCCGAATCTCGAGATCGAATTCTTGTAACAACAAGATCCATCTCAAGAGTCGGGATTTTGCATCTTTCTTCGCCATGAGGTGCTTGATGACTGTGTGATCAGAATAGATAATCACGTGGGAGCCAATCAAGTACGACCGGAATTTCTCCAAAGCAAATATGATCGCTATGAATTCCTTCTCGGTCATAGTGTAGTTCAATTGGGCATCATTGAGTGTTCTACTGGCATAGTAGATCACATGTGGCAATTTGTCCAATCGTTGCCCAAGCATTGCTCCCACAGCGAAGTCAGATGCATCACACATTAACTCAAAGGGTTCAGTCCACACCGGTGCCTTAATAATGGGAGCTGAAGTCAACTCTTTCTTCAAGGTCAAAAAGGCATGGTGGCAATCCGGTGTGAACTCAAAAATGGCATCCTTAGCCAACAAGGCGGTGAGAGGTTGTGCGATTTTGCTAAAATCCCGAATGAACCGCCGATAGAATCCAGCATGCCCCAAAAAGGCGCGGATATCCTTCACATTACGTGGCGGTGGGAGATTAGCAATAAGACCCACTTTGGCGGGATCGACCTCAATTCCCCTACTTGAGACCACATGTCCAAGTACAATCCCTCGCTTCACCATGAAGTGACATTTCTCCCAATTGAGAGCGAGGTTCTTCTCACGGCATCGCTTGAGGACAAGGCTCAAGTGATGAAGGCACTCATCAAAGGAAGCGCCAAATATGGAAAAGTCGTCCATGAAGATCTCAAGGAAACGCTCAACCATATCGGAGAAGATGCTGATCATACACCTTTCAAACGTTGCCGGCGCATTGCACAACCCAAAGGGCATGCGACGATAGGCAAACGTGCCAAAGGGACAAGTAAATGTGGTTTTCTCTTGATCCTCGGGGGCGATGGGAATTTGGTTGTAACCGGAGTATCCATCAAGAAAACAATAATACTCATGACCGGCCAACCTCTCCAACATCTGATCAATGAATGGCAATGGAAAATGATCTTTCCGCGTTGCCGCATTGAGCTTGCGATAAACAACGCAAACTCGCCAGCCAGTTTGCAGGCGTGTCGGGATAAGCTCATTATGCTCATTCTCCACAACCGTCACACCTGACTTCTTGGGAACCACATGGACAAGACTCACCCACGAACTATCAGAGATAGGATAGATTATGCCATGATCCAAGCACTTAAGAACCTCCTTTCGGACGGCTTCTTTCAGTACAGGATTCAATCTCCGTTGTGGGTCCCTGCGGGGCCTAGAATCCTCTTCCATATGGATACGATGCTGAACAATACCAGGGCTAATTCCCTTGATATCCTTCAAGGACCACCCGATCGCCTCTTTGTTTTCAAAGAGTACTCTTTTGAGGGCAACCTCTTGATCTTTTTCAAGATCAGAAGCAATAATGAGTGGCAAGGTCTCATTATCCCCTAAAAAGATGTACTTTAGGTTATCGGGGAGCAGTTTAAGCTCGACCAGAGGTGGGTCCTTGTCGGATTCAGAGTTACTTTCAAGTGGCTCAAGAGCCACGGGGTAAGAGGAGCAAGCACCCAGATGTGCCTCCTCATCCAGAGATATGCTGGCGGATTCCTCAAGATCCTCTTCACTCGCAACCTGATCATTAGGCACCTCAATAATATGTCGATGTGAGTCGAACATGCCTAATGAGTCAGGCTCATCCGTGTCTTGGATGAAATTGGCTCCGACAGTGTCGTCGAAGAGCCATGGTTGCTTACCAAGAGTGAAGATGTTGAAATCCGCCGTGAGGTTTCCAAAAGACAACCTCATCAAGCCATTGCGACAATTGATCAAAGCATTAGATGTCGCAAGAAATGGCCTCCCAAGGATCACAGGAATCTGTCCTTGTGGGTTCGACACGGGTTCGGTATCCAAGATGATGAAATCAACTGGAAATACGAACTCACCCACTTTGATAAGGACATCCTCCACACTCCCTCGTGGGATTTTTACGGATCTATCAGCCAACTGGAGGGTTGTCCTCGTTGGTTTAAAATCGCCTATCCCAAGGTTGACATAGACTGAGTAAGGCAGGAGATTCACAGATGCCCCTAAATCCAATAGAGCTTGAGAGATGGTCACATTCCCAATCATGCAAGAGACAGTTGGACAACCAGGGTCCTTGTACTTGACATTCATGGGTTGTGTCAATATGGAGCTCACATTGGCGGCCAAAAAGGCCTTTTTGGGCACATTTGTTTTTCTCTTGGTGGTGCAAAGGTCCTTGAGGAACTTGGCATACGGTGGCATTTGTTGAACAACGTCCAACAACGGGATGTTCACCTTTACTTGCCTAAGTACCTCAACAATCTTATCCCAATGCTCATCACGTTTTTTAGTCAACCGATGAGGGAATGGTGCCTTGGGGACATAAGAATCACGAGGAGGAGTCTCAGAATTAGGTTCCTTGACAGGCTCAAGACTCTCCTCGGAAGTCTCGCCAACAGGGTTGGCTTCCGGCATTTTCACATTGTTGTCAACGACCCTTCCAGATCTCAAGGTATGAACAACATTAGCATGTTGGGAAGGGTCACTTTCAACATTGTGCACATTTTGCCTAGCATGAGCAGGCTGACCCCTGGGATTTACCACAGGTTGACTCCGGAATTGACCCTTCTCGCGTTCATGGAGCTGATGAGCCAACTGGCTTACTTGCATTTCCAATGCTTTGACCGTATTATTGTTGGCCGTAAGCATGAATTGAGTGCTCTGCATGAATGCTTGAAGGGTTTGTTCAATGGTAGAGTCCTTAGGGTCAACCCGCTGGGGTGGTGGAGTCTGGTTAGAATAACCCGACGAAGAGGACTGACCAGGTTGGTAATTATGGTGCTGAGACCTTTGATGTGGGGGTTGGTAGGTCGTTGATGGCCGTGGAGGTTGATAAGGTGGAGGTGGAGGTTGAGCGTGCGAGCTCTGACCGTGGCCTCCACTAGACCCCCAAGAGAAGTTAGGATGGTTACGCCATCCCGGGTTGTAGGAAAGACTGTACGGGTCGTTTCGGGGCCTTTGTTGATACATCGCATTTGCATGCTCAGTATCACTTGGAGCGTAAGCGCACTCCAAGTCATCATGTCCCGACAGTCCACACCTAGTACACCCGGGAGTAGCGACCTGAGCTACAGGAGCTCGGTCCATCTCCAAACTCTCTATCCTACGCATGAGAGCAGCCATTTTCGCCTGAGACGCGATAGTCGACTCAACATGATATGATCCAGCTCGACCAGAAGACCTGGCGGCTGGTGGCTCTCTCATGGTGTCCCACTCGAAGGTGCGCTCAGCCATGGAATCAAAAGTGTCCCATGCCTCCTCGATGGGTTTCATTTGGAAGTCATCGTGACATATAGACTCCAACAATGTGCGGGTGTTGTAGTCGATGCCCTCATAAACAATCTGGCACAGCTGCCATAGCTCAAGTCCATGATGAGGGCATTGCTGGAGAAGGTCCTTGAACCTCTCAAAGAAACCATGAAAAGATTTGGTCTCGGTCTGATACATTTGATGTATCTGGTGCCGTATCTGTTGAGTTTTCCTTTGAGGGAAAAATCTCTACAGAAAGACGGTCACAAAGTCATTCCATGACCGAATCGAGCTCGCCGGGAGGCTATACATCCATTTCTTCGCATTATCCTTCAATGCGAAAGAAATCATCCTCAACCGGACTGAATCCTCGTCAAGCTGTTGAAGCTTGAACATGGAGCATACTTCCTCGAATTCGCGTATAAAGATATATGGATCCTCCTTATTGGCAGTAAAGGTTGGAAGCATGCTCACATATTGAGGTTTCAGTTCATAGTTGTTCCCGCGAGCAGGGGGAACAACTATGCAAGAAGGTTGCGCGGCCCGAATAGGAAGTGTCCGCTCCCACAACGTCATCGGTCTATCATGTCGAGTTAAAGGTGGTGGTGCACCAAGAACTCGATCCTGACCGAATCTCCCTTCCTCTCGAGTCGGAGGAGGAGGAGAAGGAGGTCTACGTGGTGGTGGGAATGGACCGAGGTAGTCCATGTATGGAACCCGGTCTCCCTCGCCACCACGAGACGACTCGGCCTCTTGCTCCAAAGGAGCACGCGGCGGAGATGGTCGATCACCAAGATCTTCCATCTCAGAAATAAGCACTCTCTCGAGTCGAGCGCTCTCACCAGAACGAGCCCAACCTCGCATGAAATGCTCGACTCGACTCTAAACGACACACAACAGAAGGTGTACTAGAGGAGCAGACTAAACGTAGAGAATAGATGAGGAGAGGACTCAGATGAGGAGGGAAGAATCCCTAGAGCTAGCGAGGGTAGTGGGATCAGGAGGAAGCCTAACTAGCAAGCACGGCTCAAACAATGTAAGGCAATGGGTCCTTAAGCTAGACGACGCCTAACTTCGAGGTCACTAGCCGCGACACACCTCACCTCCCTACGACGAGGACCACAATACCCAGCAAGTGATACCATATCTGGAGATCCAGTACCTCCTACTATCGACAAGGTAGGCAACGCCGATCAGGTCATGACGGTCTCGACTAGATTACTCTCCTAGTGCATCCGAATTCCTTAGGGCCAATGTCTACTTGCTTTTAGTTAAGGCTTTATTAAGAGTGGTTTTTGGGGCCAAGGAAAGGGTGATGAAATCCCCCACCTTATCTTTTATGGGACAGCCCCTCCTTAGTAGCGATTTGATCCTAGATCTAGCAATCAATCGCTCCAATCAAACGCTCTCTCACTCTTGTCCCGATGCACCTTACTAACTAATGCATGAAATAAACATGCATGAATGAGGGATGTGGGTGCACGTACCTCACGCCAGCAATCAACGACAAAATGTAAAGCAAAGAAAAGACAAATGCATGCAAGGTCTACCAATGGTGCATGACCTAGATGGCAAGAGTCTAATCTTTTGCTTTGAGTTTTATGGTCCAAGTTGATTAAAGGGGGAGTGATTAATGATCTGGGAGCAAACCAGAAGTCATAGCATGCAAAATAGGGCTCCCAGATAACACAAATTTTAACACTAACTACCAGAAAAAATTACAAGGCAAGAAACTCTCAGCAGGCCGCCAATTGGCGGTCTTCAACCGCTGATTGGCGGTCTGTTTAGGGTTTCTCTTCCTCCAACTTTGCCAGTAGCCTCCCCGTGATCTTGTGGTTCCCTGAAACTAAGAAAAACTGAAAACAAAAAATAAAAACCCCTCGAATCGTCCAAACCAATGTCTGGACAGAGCACCTCCCCGGCAACGGCGCAAAAAACTTGATCCTCGTTTTATATTTAACCGCAAGTGCACGGCCGCGTTGAAGCGGTGGCAAATACGGGTCGTCCACTGGGAGGTGTGTCGACACTTAGTTTATGCGAAGGCGAGATGTAAAGAAAGGGAGAAAGATGTCTTACACTAATCTAAACTACAAAGCTGAAATGAAATGGAGAAGAAACGATAAAACTAAACCCCAAAGGGGGTAGAGAAATAATGTGAACATAAAGAAGTGTATGTGTGTGTGTTCATTAAGCTCTTCACAACATGTAGTGCATGAAATCATAAGACTACATCCAACTTTCCCTCGACATGAATTAAGATTTCACTACATCATTAAAACATACAAGACAATAGTTGGAATGAAGCTACATGAACTCAAGTATAAAGACTAGACCCTATTATGCCTCCACATGAATTAAGATAAGACTACATCATTAAAACATGCAAGACATTAGCTAAGGTAAAGGCAACAAGAGCTCATACACTACAACTTGTGTTTCCAATATTAACTTCATCCATATCCTAACCTTATCATTCCCCATAAAATAGGTCCACTAATCCAAGCATAAGCTAAGCTTCATTCAAGAGCATTAGCATATCAAAGATAAGAGTGGAGACCCATTAGATGATTATGGAAATCATATAAAGCTCAAGGGATAAAAATAACACACACTTAATACACTACATGATTATATCACATATTTCTCCACCCCCCAAATGGGGATGGAACTACTCACTACTCATTACACTAACTATATTAGTAAAAGAAAACATAATACTGAAATGAAAGTTATACTAATCAAGCAAGAAATATTAAAGAAGCATAAAACAAAACAAACAAGCAAACATGCATATGGAAGGAAATTAAACTAAGAGAGAAACAACACAATTAAAGGAAAACTTCTATTATTAACTCACTCAATTACAAGTAGCTCTTCCTCCACCAGAGTTTTGCAAGGCTTCACTCTTAGTAGGGAAGGTGGCCACCAAAGAGAGAGATGGATACAATGGGAGGTGAAGAGTTCTATTTATAAGCATGGAAAAAGCTAATCCGGGACAATCCCCCGATGTGGGACTAAACCAATACAAAAAATAGACTAAGCACACATTAATACAAGTCCAGGAGAAAATTAGGTGGATCTGGGCTAATCCAGACCGCCAATTGGCGGCCTATATGATCCAGATCCATCTGGATTTGTTTGTGGGCCTTCCTTGTTGTGTGTCTTGGTCTTGGATGCATCTGGTTGGTTTGTTGGAGCTCCGACCCAAATCGAATTGGCAAAATACTCCCCATGATGGTGTGGAGTATTCTGTCTTGCAATCAGGTCCTTCTTCCTTGCATCTTGGTCCCCAGATCTCACAATTCAGTCCTTTTTCCCAGCTTTTGGGTCCTTTTATGCTTCATCTCTTCAAACCTATTTATTCCTGAAAACTAAACATAAAACTCGTGACATAGCATTGTTTAGGTGAAAGATAATGGATATAAGATACAAATATAAGCATGAGATGATGTCAATCAAGGAACAATAGCCACTCAAAATGTGAAGTGATTACAATAGATGGTGAAGAGTTCTATTTATAGCCAAAGAAAAAGGCAATCCGAGACAATCCCCCAATGTGGGACTAAACAAATACCAAAAATAGCCTAAACATCCTCTAATACATGTGCTAGCGAAGATTGAGCGGATCCAGACCGCCAATTGGCGATCCATAAGATCTGGATCTGGCTGGAATACGTTGTGGGTTTTTCTGGTTTTCTTTGTCGGTCTTGGATGCATCTACTTCGCTTGTTGGAGCTCCGAGCCGAATAGAATTGCCAAAATACTCCCCATGATGGTGTGGAGTTTTTGTTTTGCTCTTTGGTTCTTCGGTCTTACGTTCAGGTCCTTCACCATTGCATCTTAGTCCCCAGGTCTCACAATTCAGTCCTTTTTCCTTGCTTTTGGGTCCTTTTGTGCTTCATCTCTTCAAACCCATTTATTTCTGAAATTCAAACATAAAACTCGTAACATAGCACTGTTTAGGTGAAAGATAATGGATATAAGATACAAATATAAGCATGAAATGATGTCAATCAAATACCCCCACACCTAACTTTTGCTAGTCCCGAGCAAAACAAAGAAAGGAAAAAGCATACGAAAAAAACAAGAAATCCTAACTCACTTTCGTAGGAATCACGGTTGCACTTAGTACGTGCAACAAGCCATTAAACCTCCTTGTCGCCAAGGAGGAGGAGTGTTGTCTCCTGAGGGTTTTCAGTGGATATACCCACAAAATCCGAGCAAAGATGCATTAATCAATCTAGCTACACGACTCGTTGGACTCATTTTGTCAATCATGGGACGCGGTAATACTACGGGTCGACTCTATATATGTAATCGGTCCACACACCTAGCCTAATGAGTTATTTGTGAAAGTTAGTCAAGGACTTAAGCGAAAGACATGGGCAACCTTAAATTCTGAATGTGATACAATGTGTAAAGTTCATTAAGGTTCTTATTTGAGTTTTTTTTCGTTTTCATTGGAGCATTTTATTGGTTGGTGTTTGATTCTCCCAAGATCAGGTTTCGTGTATCATTGCCTATGAGGACTTACACTATCACGTACACCTTCCCCCAAATCTCCACATAGGGCGATCCCTACCACCCGGGTAACGGGAGTTCGGTCAGTGCATCCCAAGTCAGATGACTCGAAAGCACCAGGCACAAAGAACCTTCAGACCTACTTTCCCGAGTGATAGGAGCCGTGTGAGAAGAGAGAACACCACTTTTTTACTATACACATGGGAACCAAAATCCCTACACTTAAGTTTCACAAAAAGAGATTAAGGGACATTGACTACGGCAAACTTCCTTATACTAACGACTTGATAAGAACTAAAGTCAGTAAACTACAAATCCTAATGCATCAAGTTCAAGACAATTTTGGGAGCTTTCTTTTTACTTTGCCTCTCAACGGTTTTGCACATGCTAAAGACACGCAAAACCTACAAAAAACTTTTTCTTTCGCAAACACATGATGATTTTGAAAGAAATGTGAAAATTTTAAAGCACTAGGCAAGCAAATGATGATAAGTCACCCAAGGATCATGGCAAGCAGATATATCGATATTAAATGTAGCACACTAACATGACCCTAACAATGCACACAAAAGAAAACAAAATCAAAATCAAAGACTCGACTATGTCCACACGTAAAACACTCCTACTTCATGCATTGTCCTCAATGAATGTGAGCATGATACTACATGGATTTATGCATGAAAAAGGGAAGATCTCACCAACATGAAGAGCAACAGGAAGTTCATGGTTATAGTGAATGACACAAATCCGAATTCCCTCAAAACCTGTGAGATACTGAAGAAGGGAGACAAATACGTAAAGAAATGGGGCCCAAGTACACAAGTGTTGGGGCCCACAACAATCAATGTTCGCTCATCGAGTCTTTTATTACTCACCTTTTTTTACAAGATATATACATCAACAAAGATATTCTCATAATCATTTGGTCAAGGAAGATCAAATCAGAACATCGAGTTATGAGGACCAGAAACTTGCTGAGATGGGAAAACTTCACTGGTACTCTGAGGTGTCATGAGGGGTGAAAGGTCAAAGTTGAAAGCCTCAAACCCTCATGATATTTATTGGGTGTAGGCAACATGAAAGAGTGAAGTTCTGTTGCCTCACTAAGGTTTAGTTGCTCATCGAAGAAAACCCTCCAACCAATAGGTGGGTGCATCGGAATGAGTTCCTCAAGCTCATTCGATGGATGCAGCAAACCTGCATCACTAAGAATGGAGCTTCTCCCCAAGTCATCCAACATGGACCTCCCACCATCATTTATATCATCAAGCACAAGCTCGGTCGTAGGTGGGTCCTTGTTGGAGTCAAGATGAAGCTCAAATGGCTCAATGACCAAGCGACATGAGATAGAGACACCTTCTGGTATAGGCATATGATGAGGTGTCTCACTCTCACTAGTAATCTCAACTGAATCATGCAACGAACACTCCTTTTGGACATTCATTTTGATGCCAGCTTACTCTGTTGCATTGCAAAGACAGGCAATTAGTTTTCGTTGGGCCCACAAACATTCTCAATGGGTTGCATTGGTGTTAGGGGTGTTGGTTGATTTTGAAAGGAATGTGTTCTAAAAGTTTTACTTTTATATGTCAATTATTATGAATTGAATGTGCAAACATTTTGTTCCTTGATTATGGTTTTCGTCTTTTGGAAGTGTTAAGGAAGAGGCGCTTGGTCCTTAACCGTAGAGCTCTAAAAGATAATGGTTTACATAAAATCAAAAGTTATTCACAATCATGGTAATTAACATGGAACATTAATTACCGAGATAAGATTGTCGTGTTGGTCATCAGTTGTTGTAGCTTTACAAATAATTGACAACACGAGTATATAAAGAGGAAAAAATTACTTTTATATATTGAATAGACCTAACAAGTAAAACATTATGTAATTGTGTTTCGTGTCATTAATGTTTTTACTGTGTCTTGGATCCCAAGATATGAGACTTATATCTTTTCACTCAAGAAGTTCTTAATTAGATTATTGTCAAAAGCTATCAATGAGTATAGTGATAAAGGCAATAGTTGGTTGAGCATGACTTGTGCTGGAAATGATAGCTAGTCAAACGATTATCATTGCCCCTCTTAATTGAGTAATGATATTAGTGGGCCCCTTGATAAAGCAAAATTATAATGTGCACAATGTAACTTGAGTTAGGTTACATACTTATAATTAGCTTAGAGAGATCAAGAAATGAATATAATAAAAAGATGACACATTTCTACTTTGTATATATTCTTAATATCATGAGGCAAGGGACGGACACAAGTGGTGCACTTACATCACTAAATGGATCGTGTTTTGGTTCGGGTGGAACAAAGACATTTATGCTAATTGGGTAACTATAATGCGTAGCTAGATACCGCTTATAGTTTGAGATATTAAGTGTTTAATATAACTGCCAATTTGGCTTAGATCCTCCTATAGGTCACACCACAAAACTGGGAAACAGGAGGTTTGATTTTAAGTTCATATGATGTGTCGAGTTTCATATGAAAATGGGACACATGTGGTGAATTAATTAAAATCAATGTGTCATGAGAATTGAAATAATTAGAATCATAATAAATTCATATGAGGTATATATTATGGGGTGTAATTTAATATTACATATGATAATATATATAGGATGTAAATTTGCTAAAAACCCCAAAAGATCAAATTTTGTTGGAAATAAATCTAAAATTTGACAAAGCCAAAATCGGGGTCAAACACGGTGAACCGTTCGGGGTTCGGTCGACTGATGCATTGCATACATTGCATCATATGTCTTTCATTTAGATTAATTTTAGATCAATAAATACTACTAAGGTATGTGTTTAGTCTTATTTACAGAATATAGGGACCTGAATGCAAATTACCCATATCCCGAGCATAAATGCGTGCAAGAGACTCATTCCTGTCATAAAGACCAAGTTCAAGATTATCGGGATTCAAATGGAAGTCCATCCAAGCATAAACGCATTCAAAGACCTAATTACAAAAAGGCCAAGGGCTTAAGCACAAAAGTAGCCAGGGACTTAATTGCAAAAAGGCAAGGACTTAATTGCAAATTACGAGTAGCTTTTATTATTATGGAGAAAGTCTAAAGAAAATTCAATGTGGATCTCCAAATATATAAAGAAATAAAGTCGGAGCTCAAAAGAATGGAAAGAATCAATCCAGACGCGCAAAGGATATTGAAATCATACCATAAACACACAGGAAAAATCCGGATTAAATCGGAGCTAAAAAGGTGGCGAATCCGCCGCACAAAATTAGATCCATGCTATAAAATTTTTACCGGTTGCGTGTTGACGTGTGTACTTTCCTATTTTATACCTAAGTCCCTTGTATCGGCTATAAATAGCCCTGAAACGATGTTGTAGAGGATCTTCTTAATTTTAACCTTAGTTTTTAATTCTTAGTCTTAGTTTTGTATTTTTCTTTTTAGCAATAAAATCCTGTTGGTTTATTTTGTGTTTTTACTTTTCTTTCTTAGTTCCTCTAGGACCCCTTCTCCCTCCCTCCATCTATGAGTTTCTAACTCTTTCCAAAGGGTGGAGGTGACGGATTTAGGGTGAAGAGAAGAAGAATAAAAGTTATTATTTTAATTTCGTGTTAGTATATTTTGATTACTTGAGTTTATGTTAAATCATTTATCATGTAATGCTTTATAACTAATATGATATATTATAAGTTTCTGAATTCTCTAATCTAAACCTTATATCTAAACCTCCACCCAACGGAATTCACCATCTTTTTTCTTGTTTTAGTATTATTTGTTCATGTTTCATGCTTTAGAAAATGAAAACCCAAAAATCTCAAAACCAAACTTATTCTTCTCTCCTTCTTTCCCCTAATCGAAAATCACAAAAATAACAAGATCTCTCCCTCCTTGTGTTCGACCCGTACTTGCCACGTCTTCATTGACGCCGTGTACTTGCTATATAAATTTAATTCTCATCAAGTTTTTGGCGCCGTTGCCGGGGAATTAAATTTATACCGCAAGTGCACGACGTCAATGAAGACGTGGCACTCTTCAACAATAAAAATAATTTGCAAGAATTTAGCAAGAATAATGCAAACAAAACATTATATGATGCATTTACTAAGTCCTTCTAATTTTGCCAATTTTTAGGTCAGAGTTGAATTATTGCCAATTATGGAATTTTTCCCTAACAAGTGCAGTTCTACGAAAATGAACTTTTCGAAAATTAAGATTTTACGAGAAAGACAAGAAAAGTTACCTCCGCAATGCTCAGACGGGTTTGCCGCCCGCTCTCGAAAATTCCCAGATGCTCTACACGTCCACCCAGAGATGGAGATCACCTGAGAAAAAAAAATGAAACCCAGATTCTTCAAATGTGTGGCGATTCCACCGTAGATTCTTCTTGGTATGCGGCGATTCTGCCGCCCTTCTTGCTCCAACTGTGCCCGGATTTCGCCGTGCACTCTGTTGTCTCCTGAAACGCAAACCCAAATAGTTAGATCGCGCACAAGATAAACAGGATAGAATCGAAATCAACAAAAAACAAAATCTGCGTCGCCTCCCCGGCAACGGCGCCAAAAACTTGATGAGAATTAAATTTATACCGTAAGTGCACGACGTCAATGAAGACGTGGCAAGTACGGGTCGAACACAAGGAGGGAGAGATCTTGTTATTTTTGTGATTTTCGATTAGGGGAAAGAAGGAGAAAAGAATAAGTTTGGTTTTGAGATTTTTGGGTTATAATTTTCTAAAGCATGAAACATGAACAAATAATACTAAAACAAGAACAAAGATGGTGAATTCCGTTAGGTGGAGGTTTAGATATAGGGTTTACATTAGAGAATTCAGAAACTTATAATAAATCATATTAGTTATAAAGCATTACATGATAAATGATTTAACATAAACTCAAGTAATCAAAATATACTAACAAGAAATTAAAATAATAACTTTTATTCTTCTTCTCTTCACCCTAAATCCGTCACCTCCACCCTTTGGAAAGAGTTAGAAACTCATAGATGGAGGGAGGGAGAAGGGGTCCTAGAGGAACTAAGAAAGAAAAGTAAAAACACAAAATAAACCAACAGAATTTTATTGCTAAAAAGAAAAATACAAAACTAAGACTAAGAATTAAAAACTAAGGTTAAAATTAAGAAGATCCTCTACAACATCGTTTCAGGGCTACTTATAGCCGATACAAGGGACTTAGGTATAAAATAGGAAAGTACACACGTCAACACGCAACCGGTAAAACATTTAGAGCATGGATCTTATTTTGTGCGGCGGATTCGCCACCTTTTTAGCTCCGATTTAATCCGGATTTTTCCTGTGTGTTTGTGGTATGATTTCAATATCCTTTGCGCGTCTGGATTGGTTCTTTCCTTTCTTTTGAGCTCCGACTTTATTTCTTTATATATTTGGAGATCCACATTGATTTTTCTTTAGACTTTCTCCATAATAATAAAAGCTACTCGTAATTTGCAATTAGGTCCTTGGCTTTTTGCAATTAAGTCCCTGACTACTTTTGTGCTTAAGTCCTTGGCCTTTTTGTAATTAGGTCTTTGAATGCGTTTATGCTTGGATGGACTTCCATTTGAATCCCGATAATCTTGAACTTGGTCTTTATGACAAGAATGAGTCTCTTGCACGCATTTATGCTCGGGATATGGGTAATTTGTATTCAGGTCCCTGTATTTAAACACATACCTTAGTAGTATTTATTAATCTCAATGAAAGACATATGATGCAATGTATGCAATGCATCATCGACCGAGGTATCTTCGGATCGGTTAACCAAATAGGAAACGGGTAAACACAATTGATTGACCGAGATTGTCTAGAGTGCCTGGACAATCGGGTTCGGTTAACCGATTGGAAACGGTCATCCGAGAAGAGGTAATTTCGGTGGACTGAAGGTGGCACGGTCGTCCGATGACTATGTCTCAGGAGCGATTCTGGTGCATCAACGGTAGACTGAGTAAAAGACGTGGTTCGTCCGAATTCTTCCAAGGAATTTTTCTCACAAGGATTCGGTCGACCGTCTAGCTTACGGTGCACCGAACACGTGTTATAACCGAATGGTTCGGTTGACCGAATAATTCTCGGTCTACCGAACAAGAACGATTCTACCTGAATTATTAAGAGATTAATTTGATCATGGGTGGATTAATTCCAGATTTAATTAAAACGTTTTTGTGGGTGCTTAGGTGGAGATTAGGGATTAATTTTAGGAGAGAATAAGCAAGAGATCATGGCTAAATAATAGTTCTTGATAAGGATGTTTTGGGAGACTATAAAAGGACCCATACTCCAACTTGTTTAATACTAATGCAAAAACTCTTTTTTTCATTAATCTCTCCCTAATCAGCACGAAAATCTCTTAGTAAATTTAAGTTTTAGAGATAAGAATTTCAGGATCTTAAAGAGGGGTTATTACCTAGATTCTAAAACTCGTTAGAGATTGATTGGCTAGCTCCTTTCTCTCTAATCTTGTTTAGAGTTTGGTGAACACCCGGAGGCAAATCCGTGGACGATTCAATGGGCAACGCGACTCCAAATCTTCAAGAAGGTTTTAGAGAACCTTTAGGTATGATTCCACCTTTGTGATTTATTTTAATAAATGTAGGATTGCATGTTATTAGTATAATTACCAAACTATGTACGTAAAATTATTGAAAATATGAAAATCGATCTTGTATGTTGTATTAAATTTTTTAAAATATATATATACATAGGGACACGAAATCCTATAGATTTTGCCGTGCTTTGTCTAATTGGCGGATGAGATTGAGATTTAAAGGTTGGTCCATGGGCTCCTGTTGCCTACCAGAGTTGAACACATGAAACTCGGCACTCATGTTACCGAATGAGAGCTTCATGAGACCATTTCTACAATTAATTAAGGCGTTGGAAGTTGCCAGAAATGGTCTACCCAAAATCCAAGGTATTTGAGAGTGGGTGTTCGTAACAGGATTGGTATCGAGGACAACAAAATCGACTGGAAATATAAAATCTCCAACTTTGATAAGCACGTCCTCGATAATCCCCTTTGGAATACGAATGGATCTATCCGCCAATTGGAGGGTTATCATTGTTGGTTTCAATTCTCCCAAATTCAACTGTTGATAAACAGAAAATGGGAGGAGGTTGACCGCCGATCCTAAATCAAGCAATACATTAGTCATGCTACTGTCCCCTATCGTACACTGAATAGTTGGACACCCAGGGTCCTTGTATTTTGTATAGGTGGGATTGGCCAAAAGTGAGCTTACATTCGCAGTCAGGAATGCTTTCTTAGGAACATTGGTCTTCCTCTTGGTTGTCCAAAGATCCTTCAACACTTTGTCATATTGAGCTATTTGTTGGATGACATCCAACAAGGGGATGTTAACCTTCACTTGCTTAAACACCTCTAACATCTTATCCATTGTGTCACTCTGCTTTTTGGTTAACCTACTGGGATAGGGATCTTTTGGCAGGTAGGTTTTCTATGGTGCCTGAGAAGGAGGCGTTGGTGTATTACCCTCACCCACATCCTCTTCTTCACCACCACTCCCACTGAGGGGCTGCATAGATGGTGGTGGCAAGGAAATGTGATTGTCAACCTGCTTTCCATTCCTTAAGGTTACAATGGCATTGACATGGTGAACAGGTTCCTCCACATGGTTCACTTGTCGCCCCCAAGGTACCACATTCTCATTTTGCATGTGTTGTTGCTGGTACATGCGGGGGTTAGCCTCAGGCTGGTTAGGCAGACACCCTCTCTCTCTTTCATGTACAGACTGAGCCAATTGGCCCATCTGAAGCTCTAGAGATTTGATGGTTTGCTGATTTGAAGTGAGAACTTGACATGTGGTTGACATAAAAAATTTCATTGAGTTTTCAAGTCCACGAGTCAAGGTCTCAAGCGAATTGAACCGGGTTTCCATATTGTTGGAATTTTGGAAACCCGATTGATTGGTGATTTGAGCTTAGGGTTGCTGATAGGATTGTGCATGCATGGGAGGTTGGTGTGGTTGACAGGAGTTTGAAGGACCACCCGGGGCATTATTTTGGTTCCATGAAAAATTGGGGTGGTTCCTCCATCCAGGATTATAAGATGATGAGTATGGGTCATTCCTAGCTCTGTCATACATGGCGTTGACATGTTCCATCTCAGGAGGAATGGACGCACACTCTCTTTCTACATGACCTATCCTACCACATGAATGACATGGGACTCGACCATATGTGGACATGTGAGGTGCACTTTGTTGGTTTTGGAGCTCAATCGAATCCATACGACGAATTAAGGCCGCCATGCGTGCCTCGGTGGCCGTAGTGGTATCGACAGCAAATGCGGCACCCGATCTAGTTGAGTTTGCATTCGTGATCCTCTCTCCTATGCTGGATGATGCAGGTGGTTCCCTTACACTCTCCCATTGCATGGTTTTCTCAGCAAGGTCTTCTAGGAAAGCTCATGCCTCCCTTTCATCCTTTCCTAAGAACTCTCCTTGACACATGGACTCAAGGAGCGTTCGGGACGGGATGTGAAGACCCTCGTAAACAATCTGACAAAGATACCACAACTCAATGCCATGTTGAGGACATGAGTATAGTAGCTCCTTGAAGCTCTCTAGATATGGATGAAATGTCTCAGTCTCAAGTTGATAGAACGAATTGATTTCGTTGCTCAATTTTTGAGTCCGATGATTTGGAAAGTACTTCTTGAGGAATGCAGATTGAAACTCATCCCAAGTCCTAAAGGCATTCGCCTGATTGCTGTACAACCACTTCTTGGCATCATCCTTTAGCGCAAAGGGGACAAGCCTAAGATGGATGGAGTCTGTGCTAAGTTGTTGCAGCTTCAACATAGCACATAACTCCTCAAATTTCCCGAGAAAGATATAGAGGTCACCTTTCCCAGTGAAGTGAGGGAGCATGGAAATAAACTGAGGCTTAACCTCAAAATTGTTCCCATTAGCCTCTGGCAATACGATGCATGAGGGTAGAGTGGTACGTCTCAGGTAGCATCGATCACGTAGAGGTGTGGGAGCCACAACACGAAGCACAGGTGGAACAGGTGGGTCCAGCAACTGCTTCTCCTCACGGAAATGAGCAGCCATTGAACCTAGACTATGTGCAACACGAGAGGAGGAAGGCGTCGAAAAATCGACCACTGAAGCCGGGTTGACAACGTGCCTCGTTAAACGACCACTCTCCACTCGTGCCCACGAAAGCATGCACAAAGGTGCACACACACAAACCAAAACCTTTTTCTCTTTTTTTTAACAAAGAATGTGCGTAGAGGAGAAGACGGGGGAACACAGGAGAGAAAGAATGACTCAGGAGAGAAGGGAAAAAGTCCTTATGCTACGGCAGATGGGTACAGGTAGAAGCACACGAGCAAACAAGGCTCAAGCAATCCTAAGGTCGCTATAGGTCCTTATAGCTAGACGACGCCTAACTGCAAGCTCACATGGCCTCAACACGCCTCATCTCCCTACGACGAGGACCACAAAGCCCAGCAAGTGAGCCAAGATCCGGAGATCTCGTCTCTTCTACTATCGACTAAGTGGGCAACGCCGATCAGGCCATGACGGTCGTGACCGGATCACTCTCCTAATGTGTCCGAGATCCTTAGGGCCAATGTCTACTTGATTTTAAAACTTAGGGTCTTGATTAGTGTGGTTTGTGGGGCGAAGGAAAGGGTGATGAAATCCCCCACCTTATCTTTTATGGGACAGCCCCTCCTTAGTAGCGTTTTGGAGTCTTAATATAACAATCAACTCTCCAAACAAACGCTCAACTCACAATTGTTTCAATGCACTTCCTACTAACTAATGCATGTTCATACGAAATGCATGAATGAGAGTAGAAGGTGTGTACCTCACGCCAGCACTCAGCAACTGAAAATAAAGCTAATATAAAAGACAATCTACATGCCTAAGTCACATACATGATGCATGACCTAAACAAGAAGAATGCCTAATCTTTTGCTTTGGGTTTTAGGGTCCAAGTTGCTTAAAGGAGGTTTGATTATTGATCTGGGAATAAACTATAAGTCAAAACATGCTAAATCAAGTTCCAAATCACTACATAAATTATGGCAACAAGATGAAGAAAAGAGAAGGGAAACATCGCTCACCAGACCCCAAAAACTTGTTGAACGTTTTAATTTAAACCACAAGTGCACCGCGGCGTTGAAGCGGTGGAAAATACGCGTCGTCCACAGGGAGGTGACCAGCCTCTCGTTTGCACGAAATCAAGTGGCAAAAATAGGGAAGAGAGTTTGATTATCCTAGTCTACGCTACACTATGAAGTACGAAATGCGAAAGAAAGCAACAAACGATGAACTACCAAACTAAACTAAGAACTAAATAAGTGCTGGAATTCAGAAATAGAAAACTCCTAAGGGGTGGAGTGAGTGCACACATGCAAAGAGGTGGGTGTTGAACACATTCTCTAAGCACAAATGAAGGTGGTGTTATCATGCATAGGAAGTGTCTAAACGTTATAGCAAAACCTATCAATCCATTCACCAACCTAGTTGATTAACATTTACGTATACAAGTTGTTTATTTCCGAACCTAAACAAGCACGAGAGGTGTCTAATCATTTTGGAAAAACTCATCAAGTTATAAATTCTATCCTAAACAAGCAAGCATACATTCATGTTTTATCAACACATTGTAAATAAAACATTCATTCCATTCTCTAATGCATGTATGAACATCAACTCCACCCCCCAAAGGGGATGGAACTACTCACTACACATTAGACAAATTATTAAACTAAGCAAGGAAAGCATATTAACTAAGCTACTAAAACTAATGAAATGGAATTAAACAAAGTAAAACAAGCAACATGAAACAAACAACATAATAAAGAAACTTTTATTAAAATGACTCAAAATTCAAGTAGCATCCTCCTACTTTAGTGTGTGCTTCAAGGCCTCACTTCTAGTAGGAAGAATAATCACTCAAAATGTGAAGTGATTACAATAGAAGGTGAAGAGTTTATAGTTATAACCAAAGAAAAAGGCAATCCGGGACAATCCCCCGATGTGGGACTAAACAAATACCAGAAATAGAATAAACATCCTCTAATACATGTGCTAGCGAAGTTGGAGCGGATCCAGAAGGATCTAGACCGCCAACTAGCGGTCCCAGACCGCCAATTGGCGGTCCATAAGATCTGGATGTGGCTGGAATTCGTTGTGGGCATTTCTGGTTTTCTTTGTCGGTCTTAGATGCATCTACTTCGCTTGTTGGAGCTTTTACCCGAATAGAATTGCCAAAATACTCCCCATGATGGTGTAGAGTTTTCTATTTTGCTATTTGGTCCTTCAGTCTTACGTTCAGGTCCTTCTCCCTTGCATCTTAGTCCCCAAGTCTCACAATTCAGTCCGTTTTCGTTGCTTTTGGGTCCTTTTATGCTTCATCTCTTCAAACCTATTTATTTCTAAAATTTAAACCTAAAACTCGTCACGTAGCATTGTTTAGGTGAAAGATAATGGATATAAGATACAAATATAAGCATGAAATGATGTCAATCACCGTACTTCTCTCCGGCTCCTCCTCTCGGATAACCCCTTCTCCCCTACTTTGAAATCACTCCTCGGACCGACCTCTCCGTTGTTCTGCCGCTCCAACCCCTCTAAATCACCACCCTACCCCAGCCCACACCCTAGTCCCACTCACCACCACACGTAGTTCCACCAAACCACACTCCATCGGCGTCCACCAATACCCCCAGCCCCACCCACAACTCTCCATTGGCATCCACTCCACTCATGACCACCTCCACAGCCACCAAACACCCTCCTGACCTAGCCCACCACCACAACCACCATCTAATTTGTTTTTTTGAATGATTACGATGTTTGTAATCAATTAATTAGAATGTTTGTACGATTAAATTTCATTGATTTGTATGATAATTAGTTTAAATTTGTAGGATTAAAGTGGTGATTAAACTGGTGATTTGTATGAAAGTTATATTTTGATGGTTATTTTGATTAATTAAATCTATTTTGTGATTTTATTATAGTTTGTATGATTAACTTAATTTTTTATATTGAGTTTGTGGGATTAACTTAATTTTGTATATTCGAAAAAGTTTGACATGATTAACTTTGTTATAGTTAGATTAATTAGGTGAATGAACATAAATTGTCTTTATTTAAAGACTATTGGATTTGTTTGTGAGTTTGTGTTGTCGGTGACAATGAATGTCAATTGTATTTAAGATTGTATTTAGAATTAAGTTTTAGGAATGTATTTTGGATTTGATTGGATTAGGATTGAATTGTATTGCATTTGATTGGATTGAATTTAGGATTTGATTTGATATAGGATTGGATTGTATGATTAATTAGATTAATTAGGATTGGATTTTAGTAATTAGATTAGTATTTTTATGTTGTAGGGATTTCGTATTTTTAGTTTGTATGATTGATGTCGATATTGGATTTCAATTTGATTAAGTAAACTAGGATGTTTGGATATGTTAGTTGGATTGGTTAGTAATTTAAGATTTAGATATGATTTTGGATTTGATTTAGTATTTAGGATTGGATTGTATGATTTATTTTTGATGAATAGGCAAGATTGTTATGCTTGTCATTCAAAAGTGGACAGTTTTCTTGTCAATACAAGTCTTCGAAAAAAATTCGATATCGACAATAGTGGAGAGGTTCTACCAAAATTTAGTTAAATTTTCAATTATATTTAAATGCCTTTGCAGTTTAGTTATATTGAGTTGAATCTTATATTGATTGTTAGATTGATTAATCTGAAGTCATTGGTAAACCTTGCCTTCATTTCTCACAACCAATATATTCGTGATGGGAAAATCTTATGCCCATGCAAGAAGTGATGTAACAACAAGTGGGCGACTAGAGGCAATTTCGTCGATGATATCATCCTAAATGGCTTTGCGGGTAATTATGAGCAATGGCTTTTTCATAGGGAATGTATTGCAAGTTTAAGTGCTCAAGTTGTTACAACAACGAGAGCACGACCCACAGAGATTGAGTCGGAAAGAGATGACGTTGACGATGACATAAAGGGGATGATACATGATGTGGTCGAAGGTGGTAATGTCAAAACCGATTCATCAAGACCAGGGATTACAAATTATGCTGAGAAGTTTCTTGCCTACATGAAGGATGGACATCAAATGTTGTATCCCGGGTGCAAACCAAAATTTACAAAATTATCATTTGTCATCAAAGCATTTGACATGAAGTGCAGAAGTAGATAAACAAACATAGCGTTTGATAAGTGGTTAGTATATCAGGCAAAATTACTTCCAGAGGGAGCCTTTTCCCGAAGGACACATATGAGACAAAAACGTTGGTTGCCAACTTGGGGTTTCATTATGAAAATATCCACGTTTGCAAGAATCATTGCACGTTGTACTGGAAAGAAAATGAGAATGTAGATTCATGTTCTATGTGTTGGGATCTCGTAGGGTAACTGATTGACACCATTTCATGCTTATATTTGTATCTTATATCCATTATCTGACACCTAAGCAATGCTACGTGACGAGTTTTATGTTTGAATTTCAGAAATAAAGAGGTTTGAAGAGAAGAGCCATGAAAGGACCCAAAGGCCGACAAAAGGACTTAATTGTGAGACCTGGGGACTAAGATGCAAGGGAGAAGGACCTGAAAGTAAGACTGAAGGACCTGAACGTAAGACCGAATGACCTAAGAGTAAAACAGAAAACTCCACACCATCATGGGGAGTATTTTAGCAATTCTATTGGGGTCGGAGCTCCAACAAGCGAAGTAGATGCATCCAAGACCAACAAATATACCAAGAAAAGCCCAGTATGAAAACCAGACGGATCTGGAACTTATAGACCGCCAATTGGCGGTCCAAATAGCTCTGGATCCGCTTAGCTTTCAGGAGCATATGTAGTAGTGTATTCTAAGTCTATTTTTGGTATTTGTTTAGTCCCACATCGGGGGATTGTCCCGGATTAACTTTTTCCATGCTTATAAATAGAACTCTTCACCCTCCATTATATCAATCTCCCTCTTCGGTGGCCATCTTCCCTACTAAGAGTGAAGCCTTATAGCAAACTCTGGTGGAGGAAGGGCTACTTGTATTGAGTGAGTTAATAATAGATGTTTTTCCTTTAATTGTGTTGTTTCTCTCTTAGTTTCATTTCCTTTCATATGCATGCTAGCTTGTTTATTTTGTTTTATGCTTCTTTAATATTTTTGCTTGATTAGTGTAGTTTCATTTCAGTATAATGCTTAATTTTGTTAGAGTAGTTATTTTAAATATGTGTGAGTAGTAATATGTGATATGATCATGTAGTGTATTAAGTGTGTGTTATCTTAATCCCTTGAGCTTTATATGATTTCCATAACCATCTAATGGGTTTTCACTCTTATATTTGATATGTTAATGCTCTTGTATGAAGCTTAGCTTATGCTTTGATTAGTGGACCTATTTTATGGGAAATGTTAAGGTTAGGATATATATGGATGGAATTAATATAGGAAACATGATTTGTAGTGTATGTACTCTTGTTGCCTTTACCTTAGTTAATGTCTTGTATGTTTTGACGTAGTCTTATCTTAATTCATGTGGAGGCATAGTAGGGTGTAGTCTTTATACATGAGTTCATTTAGCTTAATTCCCATTATTGTCTTGTATGTTTTAATGATGTAGTCTTATCTTAATTCATGTGGAGGCAAAGTTGGATGTAGTTTTATGATTTCATGCACTACATGTTGTGAGGAGCTTAATTGAACACACACACACACACATCTTTCTATTCACATTATTTCTCTACCCCCTATGGGGTTTAGTTTTATTGCTTATCTTCATTTCCTTTTTCATTCTAGTATAGTTTAGTGTAATCAATCTTTCTCTCCTTTCTTTACCACTCGCCATCACACAAACCAAACGTCGACACACCTCCCAGTGGACGACCTGTATTTGCCACCGCTTCAACGCGGTCGTGCACTTGCGGTTTACATAAAATGATCAATCAAGTTTTTGGTGCCATTGCCGGGGAGGTGCTCTATCCAGACCTTGGTTTGGACGATTCGAGTGGTTTTTAATTTTTTGTTTTCAGTTTTTCTTAGTTTTAGGGATCCTAGAGCTCATCGGGAGGCTACTGGAGGAGTTGGAGCACCCAAGCTTAAACAAGGACCGCCAATCAGCGGTCTAAGACCGCCAATTGGCGGCCTGGTGAGGGTTTCTGACTCTCAGTTTTCTTCTGGTAGTTGATTAGTTCATTTTTGTTATCTGGGAGCCCTATTTTGCATGCTATGACCTCTAGTTGGTCCCAGATCATTAAACCAATCCCCATTAATCAACTTGGCCTTAAAATCCAAAGCAAAAGATTAGATATTCTTATTTGTTTAGGTCACGCATCATGAACTTGACTTAGGCATATAGTTGTCTTTTCCTTTAGGTTTATTTTCAGTTGTTGAGAGCTGACGTGAGGTATGCATTTCCTACACTCATTCATGCATCTTGTATGCCCATGCATTAGTTAGTAGGAATTGCATCAGGACAAGAGTGAGTTGAGCGTTTGATTGGAGCGATTGATTGCTAGATTTAGGATCAAAACGCTACTAAGGAGGGGCAGTCCGATAAAAGATAAGGTGGGGGATTTCATCACCCTTTCCTTAGCCCGAAAAATCACTCTTAATCAAGCCTTAAATAAAAGCAAGTAGACATTGGCCCTAAGGAATGCGGACGCATTAGGAGAGTAATCTAGTTGAGACCATCATGACCTGATCGGCGTTGCCTACCTTGTTGATAGTAGGAGGTACTGGATCTCCGGATCTGGTATCACTTGCTGGGCATTGTGGTCCTCGTTGTAGGGAGGTGAGGCGTGTCGAGGCTAGTGACCTCGAAGTTAGGCGTCGTCTAGCCTAAGGACCCATAGACTTAAGTTGTTTGAGCCGTGCTTGCTAGTTAGGCTTCTACCTGATCCCACTACCCACGTTAGATCTAAGGATTCTTCCCTCCTCATCTATTCTCTACGTGTAGTCTCCTCCTCTGAGTACACCTTATGTTGTGTGTTGTTTAGAGTCGAGTCGAGCATTTTTATGCGAGGTTGGCTCGTTCTGGTGAGAGCGCTCGACTAGAGAGAGTGCATATTTCTGAGATGGAAGGTCTTGGTGATCGACCATCTCGGCTTCGTGCTCCTTTGCAGCAAGAGGCCGAGCCGTCTCGTGGTGGCGAGGGAGACCGGGTTCCATACATGGATTACCTTGGTCCTCTCCCACCACCACGTAGATCGCCTTCTGCTCCTCCTCTGACTCGAGAGGACGGGAGATTCGGTCAGGATCGAGTTCTTGGTGCACCACCACCTTTAGCTCGACAGAATAGACCGATGACTTTGTGGGAGTGGACCCATCCTGTTCGGGCCGCGCAACCTTCTTGCATAGTTCTTCCCCCTGCTCGCGGGAACTACTATGAGCTGAAACCTCAATATGTGAGCATGCTTCCAACCTTTACTGCCAATAAGGAGGATCTGTATATTTTTATACGCGAATTCGAGGAAGTATGCTCCATGTTCAAACTTCAACAGCTTGACGAGGATTCAGTCCGGTTGAGGATGATTTCTTTCGCGTTGAAGGATAACACGAAGAAATGGATGTACAGCCTCCCAGCGAGCTCCATTCAGTCTTGGGATGACTTTGTGACCATATTTCTGAAGAGATTTTTCCCTCAAAGGAAAACTCAATAGATACGGCACTAGATACATCAAATGTATCAGACTCAGACCGAATCTTTTCATGGTTTCTTTGAGAGGTTCAAGGACCTTCTCCAGCAGTGCCCTCATCATGGACTTGAGATATGGCAGTTGTGCCAAATTGTTTATGAGGGCATCAACATTGTTGGAGTCGATGTGTCAGGGTGACTTCCAAATGAATCCCATCGAGGAGGCATGGGACACTTTTGAGTCCATGGCTGAACGTACCTTCGAGTGGGACACCATGAGAGAGCCACCAGCCGCCAGGTCTCCTGGTCGGGCTGGATCATATCATGTCATGCCAACTATCGCGTCTGAGGCGAAATTGGCTGCTTTCATGCGTAGGATTGAGAGTTTAGAGTTGGACCGAGCTCCTGTAGCTCAGGTCGCTACTCCTGGGTGTAGTAGGTGTGGACTTACGGGCCATGATGAGTTGGAGTGCACCTGCGCTCCAAGGGATACTGAGCATGCGAATGCGATATATCAACAGAGGCCCCGTAACAACCCGTACAGTCACTCCTCAACCCGGAATGGCGTAACCATCCTAACTTCTCTTGGGGGCCTAGTGGGGGTCACGGTCAGAGCTCGCACACTCAACCTCAACCTCCAAGTTATCAACCTCCACGCCCATCGGCGACCTACCAACAACCACATTAAAGGTCTCAGCACCATAATTACCAACCTACTCATGCCTCATCATCGGGTTATTCCAACCAGACTCCACCACCCTAACGGGTTGACCCCAAGGACCCTTCTTGTGATCCGACCCTTCAAGCGTTGCAAAGTACAATCAAGGCTTTGGAAATGCAAGTTAGCCAGTTCGCTCATCAATTCCATGAACGCGAGAAAGGTCAGTTCCCGAGTGAACCCGAGGTGAATCGTCAAGGTACCCATTCTCAAGGAAGGACACCTTTACCTCATGCTACCTCTGAACCGACCCATCATATTAATGTGATTCATACTTCGGGGTTGGTAAGGAGGTGGACAACCACATTGGGGTGCCTTCTTTGTCATCACCATCTTTGAGGGGCCGGATCCTGAGGCTCCCTCCACAAATACATCCAGTTAGGAGCCAGATCCTGAGGTTCCTTCTATATTTCCTTCGACAATGGGGCCGAACCCTGAGGTCCCCTTGTCTCCTTTTCTGTCAAAGGAATCAAATTCTGACGTCCCCACTCATGTTTCTTTGGACCAGAATTTTGGGGTTCTTCTCACCCTTATGCCCCGAAGGCGTCATTCCCTGAGCGCCTTAAAAAGAAAACCTCAGATCAGCATGACAAGATGCTTGAGATATTTAGGCAAGTTAAAGTGAACATCCCTCTGTTGGAGGTGATTCAACAAATGCCACATTATGCCAAGGTTCTTAAGGACTTATGTACCAAGGAGAGAAAAACTCATGTTCCAAAGAAAGCTTTTCTTGCAGCTAACGTGAGTTCTTTGTTGGCACAACCCATGCAAGTCAAGTACAAGGACCCTGACTGTCCTACTATCTCTTGTGTGATTGGCGATGTGTCCATACATCGAGCCTTATTGGACCTTGGTGCCTCTGTTAATCTTCTGCCATATTCTGTCTACGTCCACCTCGGTTTTGGAGATCTCAAACAAACAAAGACCACTCTTCAATTGGCTGATAGGTCTATGAAGAAACCGAGGGGTGTGGTGGAAGATGTGTTGATCAAAGTGGGAGAGTTCATTTATCAAGTCGACTTCTTTGTCTTGGATATTGAACCTATGCCAAACCCACTTGGACAAATTCCTGTCATTCTGGGGCGACCATTCCTTGCGACTTCCAATGCATTGATCAATTGTCGCAATGGTCTGATGCGCTTGACTTATGGTAGTCAATGCGCTGATTTCAACATCTTCACCATCGGCAAGAAGCCAGGTGACTTCAGTGACCCTGTTGGGGTCAACCTTACCCAGGGTTTGGATGAAATTGAAGTTGAGGGCACCTTCAAGTACTTCAGAAAATTGTTCGATGGAAATCATGAAGGTGGTGAAGATGTTTCACCTGGGTTGGCACAAGAAGGTGCCTTATGTTCTGATCATGTGGCCTCAGTGCCACCTCCTTTTAATCTTGTGGCCCTTGAGCCACATTCTTCTGATCTTGTGGCCCTTGAGCCACATCCTTTTGATCACGTGGCCCTTGAGCCACAACCTTTCGATCATGTGGCTTTTGAGCCACAAGATACCATTTTTATGGCCACTGGGCCACATGATCTTCATTCTGTATCTGCTGAGGACCCCATGTGGGTTAAGAATCAACCACCTGATACCCTTCAACCTGATAGAGGTTCACCTCTCATTCATGCCTCCAATCTTGCTCACTCTCAAGAGGCATCAAACGACCACAACGCTTATAAGGGTATCAAGTAGTCAAGCAATTCTGATTTGTATGTCGCGAGCCCATGCATGTGCATTTTTGGCTCGAGGGATGGCGGGTTCCCATTTGATGTCCCTTGACATATGAAGATGGGAGCCCATTTTTGTACATAGTTAAAAAAATTCCTTCAGTGAGCATCGATTATTGTGGGCTCCAACCCTTGAGTATTTGGACCCCCTTTCTTTCACGTATTTGGTCTCCCTTTTTAAGTATCTCACCGGTTTTGAAGGGAATTTGGGTTGTGTCCATCAATATGACCTTGAACTTCCCTTTGTACTTGATGTTGGTGAGATCTCTCCTTTTTCATGCATACATCCATGTAGTATCTTGCTCGCATTCATTGAGGAGAATGTATGAAGTAGGTGTGGGGGGTGTTTTACGTGTGTACATAGTCGAGTCTTTTCCTTTGTTTTTTTGTTTTCTTTTGTGTGCATTGTTAGGGTCATGTTAGTGTGCTGCATTTAATATCGATATATCGGTTTGGCATGATCCTTGGGTGACTTGTCTTCTTTTGCTTGCCTAGTTCTTTAAAATTTCCACATTTCTTTCAAAAATGTCATGTGTTTGCGAAAGAAAATGTTTTGTGGGTTTTGCGTGTGTTTAGCATGTGCAAAACCGTTGAGAGGCAAAATAAAAAGAAAGCTCCCAAAATTGTCTTGAACTTGATGCATTAGGATATCTTGTACAATGGCTTTATGATTTATCGAGTCATTAGGATGCACCCCAGTTTTACCTTGGGGGTGAGTAATCATAGGGTTTCAGTGCTCAAACATTTAAAGAAGTCCACCCTGAACCTAGTGAGCTAATAATTCGTGTCTGTTAACTTAAGGAAGTTTGTTGTAGTCAAGGACCCTTTAAATCTTGTTGTGAGACATTAAGTGTAGGGGTTTTGGTTCATGTGTAGATAAGAAATAAGTGAGTAGGTGTTCTCTCTTCTCGCACTGCTCCTATCACTCGGGAAAGTAGGTCTGAGGGGACTTTGTGCCTAGTGCTTTCGAGTCATCTGACTTGGGATGCGCCGACCGAACTCCCGTTACACGTGTGGTAGGGATTGCCCTATGTGGAGATTGGGGAAGGTGTACGTGATAGTGTAACTCCTCATGGGCAATGATGCACAAAACCTGACCCTGGGAGAATGTTGCTCCAACTAAGAAAAAGAAAAGAAGAAAAAGAAAAAATATATAAGAAAAGAAACAAAAAGAAGAAAAAAAATGCCAATAAGAACCTTAATGGACTTTACACTTTGTATCACTTGAGGATGTTGAGGTTGTCCATGTCTTTCACTTAATTCCATATTTAACTTGCACGAATGGTTCATTAGGTTAGGTGTGTGGACTGATTACCTATATAGAGTCGGCCCGTAGGATTACCGCGTCCAATGATCGACAAAATTTGTCCAACGAGTCGAGTGTCTAGATTGAATAATGCATCTTGTTCGGATTTTGTGGGTATATCCGCTGAAAACCCTCAGGAGACAACACTCCTCCTCGGCAACAAGGAGGTTTAACAGCTTGTTGCACGTACTAAGTGCAATCGTGATTCCTACGAAAGTGAGTTAGGATTTCTTGTTTTTCGTTTGCTTTTCTCTTTCTTTATTTTGCTCAGGACTAGCAAAAACTTAGGTGTGGGGGTATTTGATTGACATCATTTCATGCTTATATTTGTATCTTATATCCATTACCTTACACCTAAGCAATGCTACATGACGAGTTTTATATTTGAATTTTAGAAATAAAAAGGTTTGAAGAGAAGAGCCATGAAAGGACCCAAAAGCAGGAAAAAGGACTTAATTGTGAGACCTGAGGACTAAGATGCAAGGGAGAAGGACCTGAACGTAAGACCGAAGGACCTAAGAGCAAAATAGAAAACTCCACACCATCATGGGGAGTATTTTGGCAATTCTCTTCGGGTTGGAGCTCCAACAAGCGAAGTAGATGCATCCAAGACCAACAAATATACCAAGAAAAGCCCAACATGAAAACCATACGGATCTCGAACTAATAGACCGCCAATTGGCAGTCCAGATAGCTCTGGATCCGCTTAGCTTTCAGGAGCACGTGTACTAGTGTATTCTTAGTCTATTTTTGGTATTTGTTTAGTCCCACATCGGGGGATTGTCCCGGACTAGCTTTTTCCATGCATATAAATAGAAATCTTCACCTTCCATTGTATCAATCTCCCTCTTTGGTGGCCATCTTCCCTACTAAGAGTGAAGCCTTGAAGCAAAACTCTGGTGGAGGAAGGGCTACTTGTATTGAGTGAGTTAATAATAGATGTTTTTCCTTTAATTGTGTTGTTTCTCTCTTAGATTCATTTCCTTTCATATGCATGCTTGCTTGTTTATTTTGTTTTATGCTTCCTTAATATTTCTTGCTTGATTAGTGTAGTTTCAATTTAGTATATTGCTTCATTTTGTTAGAGTAGTAAGTTTAAATATGTGTGAGTAGTTCCATCCCCATTTGGGGGGTGGAGTAATATATGATATGATCATGTAGTGTATTAAGTGTGTGTTATATTAATCCCTTGAGCTTTATATGATTTCCATAACCATCTAATGAGTTTTCACTCTTATCTTTGATATGCTAATGCTCTTGAATGAAGTTTAGCTTATGCTTTGATTGGTGGACCTATCTTATGGGGAATGATAAGGTTAGGATATGGATGGAATTAATATAGGAAACATGACTTGTAGTGTATGTACTCTTGTTACCTTTACCTTAGTTAATGTCTTGTATGTTTTAGTGATGTAGTCTTATCTTAATTGATGTGGAGGCATATTAGGGTTTAGTCTTTATACATGAGTTCATTTAGCTTCATGCCCATTATTGTCTTGTATGTTTTAATGATGTAGTCTTATCTTAATTCATGTGGAGGCAAAGTTGGATGTAGTTTTATGATTTCATGCACTACATGTTGTGAGGAGCTTAATTGAACACACACACACATCTTTCTATTCACATTATTTCTCTACCCCCTATGACATTTAGTTTTATTGCTTATCTTCATTTCCTTTTGCATTCTAGTATAGTTTAGTGTAATCAATCTTTCTATCCTTTCTTTACCACTCACCTTCGCACAAACCAAACGTCGACACACCTCCCAGTGGACGACCCGTATTTGCCACCGCTTCAACGCGGCCGTGCACTTGCAGTTTAAATAAAACGATCAATCAGTAACCGTGCATGGGGAAGATGAAGTAGAACTGAAAATTTTGGCACCCGAAGAAGCAAAAGAATTCCAATGGCACTTGTGCGGTGCCTCATGTTAAAGCCAATACATTGCAGTTATATCTCACTGCTGATATTACCAAGTCGATGAGATGCCACGCGGAGAAACGTCTTAAAGATGGAAAATTATGTCATCCGACTGATTCTAAATGTTGGGGCGAGTTAAACAACAAACATCCCTCTTTCGCTTCAGAAATAAGAAATGTGTGGCAAGGTTTTGCACCAGATGGGTTTCAACCATTCAGTCAGACGTAGCATATTATTTGGCATTTTTGCTCGTGCCTTATAATCTCCTTCCGTGGATGATCGTGAAACACCAGTTTTTCATGATGTCTCTAATCATTCCAGGTCATCCTGGTAAAAATCTAGATGTTTGTTTGCAAACACTTATCGAAGAGCAGAAAGAACTTTGGAAAGAGGGTTTAGGTTCTTACGATGCTTATAGTCTGTGATGTTTCACGCTCCGAGTTGCCTTATTGTGGACAATAAATGACTTTTCTGCGTAGGCTAATTTGAGTGGTTGGATGAGTAGAGGGTATATGGCATGTCCTTACTGTATGGAATATACTCATTCCATTTATTTAAGGAATAGTGGCAAAAATGTTTATTTGAACAATCATCGATGGCTAGAAAAGATAACCGTTGGAGGAGAAACAAAAAAGCATTTGATGGCAAAGAGAACACAGAGGTCAACAGAATATAAATCTGAGGAAGACGTTCTTAACTATTTTTCAAAATTGTTCTCAAGGTATTGCCAATAACTAGAGCAAAAGAAGTATATTTTTCCAGTTACCGTACTAGAAAAATATTTTATTTTGGCACAATATTGATGTGATGCTCTTTGAGTGGAATGTGTGTGACAGTTTGTTGAATACTATGTTGACACCCAAAGAAAGCAAAGATAATCACAAATCAAGAGGTGACTTAGTGGAAATGGGTATCAGAAAAGACTTGCATTTGGGTAGTACTCATGACTGGAAGATAGTGTTTCCACCTATATCTTTTTGGACGAGAACTGGAGAGAAGAAAACTTTATGTAACATTCTTCGGTCAGTAAAGGTGCTAGATGGATATTCATCGAACGTATCGCGTCATGTTAACACGAAAAAATGCAAGATAAGCTCATTAAAGAGACATCACAACCACATATTAATGCAAGAGTTGTTACCCCTCACGATAGGAACAAGTCACGGAGTAAAAGAGGTGCGGGAATCAGTCATTCACTTGAGTCAGTTTTTCAACACATTATGTTCGAAAGTAAACACCGTTGATGATTGCAGGTGCCTGGAAAGGGGCATCAATAATCTTTTATGTCAGTTGGAAATGATATTCCCATCGAGTGTTTTGATGTTATGTTGCATCTACCAGTTCACCTTGCTTGTAAGGCACGATTTGTAGTCCAGTGCACTATCACTGGATGTACCCTTCTAAAAGAGATATGAATAAGTTGAAATCTTTTGTTAGAAATAGAAATAAACCCGAAGGATCAATTGCTGAAGGGATTGTGGAAGAAGAGTGTTTGACGTTTTTCTCTATAAATTTGATGTGTGTAGAGACAATATTTAATAGGCTTTCGTGTAGAATTTCATGTTTAATTACACATATAAATTTTCGAAATTTTTATGTATAATAAGGATCAATTACAATTTTCTACGATTTATTTCATGCATGTATCGGTTTGTTTTAATAACTAGTTTCAAAAACTTATTAAAACAAACACAAGGGACTCCGAAATTCATACCTAGAAGTTTTCTAAAACTTCTTGATGATCCGGAGATGCTAAGGAAGACGATCGTCGCTTCCCGTTGCGCCGGATGCCTCCGAGTGTTCACTGAAACCCTAAACAAGGTTGGAGAGAAATGAGCTAGCCAATCAATCTCCAAACTAGCTTAGAATCTAGCTACAAACCCCTTCCTTAATCTCTGAGATTTCTCCTTCCAAAGACTTAGAAAACTAAGAGAATTTTCGTGGCTTTTTGTGGTGAATTAGTAGAGAAAATATTTAGCAAAAGTTCTAACATAATTAAGGAGAATAATGACCTATTTATAGGCTCCAATCTTACTCTCAATCATGGCTATTCTTAAGACATGTTTTCTTGACATTTTCTCTCACAAACTAATTCCATAATGCATTACATGCATCCACAAAACATTTGACCAAGTTTGGAGCTAATCCAACCATTGATCAAATTAATCTCTTAATTATCAAAGGCAGAAAATTGATCGCAGTTCGGTTTACTGAGTTACACTCGGTTAACCGAATATGTCACGATTGTTTTACCGAGTATTGGACGGATGACTGATTCTTAAGGAGAAAAATTCTCCTCAACCGATCGGACGAACTCTCGTCTAAGAACGAGTGCCATTCGGTTAACCGAAAATATCGGAACTGGACATTGTTCGGTCGACCGTTTCTTGTTCGGTACACCATACCAGAGTTCCAGGCACTTTGGTCAAGTTCGGTCAATCAACTATCACTATCCGTTCCACGTTCGGTTGACCGATCCACAGATCCTTCGGTCGACCGAACCATAACGGATTACCGAACTTTTACCCGATTTAGCCTTTTCAAATTTTGGATTTATTTCCAACAAAATTTGAACTTTTGGGGGTTTTAGCAAATTCACAACTTTTGCAATATATTATCCTATGCAATAATAAATTATTGTACCTGATGAGAATTAAATTTATACCGCAAGTACATGGCGTCTATGAAGACGTGGCAAGTACGGGTCGAACACAAGGAGGGAGAGATTTGTTATTATTGTGATTTCGATTGGGGGAAAGAAGGAGAGAAGAAATAATTGGGTTTTGAGATTTTTGGATTTTAATTATCTAAAGCAAGGAACAAGAACAATTAAAACTAAAACAAAAACAAAGATGTGAATTCCGTCGGGTGGAGGTTTAGATTTAAGGTTTAGATTAGAGAATTTAGAAACTTATAATAAATCATATTAGTTATAAAGCATTACATGATAAATGATTTAACATAAACTCAAGTAATCAAAATATACTAACACGAAATTAAAATAATAACATTCATTCATCTTCTCTTCACCCTAATCCGTCACCTCCACCCTTTGGAAAGAGTTAGAAACTCATAGAGGGAGGAAGAAGGGGTCCTTGAGACATTACAAAAGAAAACTAAAAGTAAGAAATAAAAGACAGAATTTTATTAATGAAAAGAAGAATACAAAACTAAGGTTAAGAATAAAAAGTAACACCAAAGACTAAGGACCCTTCTAACATCGTTCTCGGGTCTATTTATAGTTGCTACAAGGGATCTAGGTATAATATTGGAAAGTACACGTGTCCAGACACGACTGGACAAAATTGGAGCACACAGATCGCTGAGGGGGCGGCGTTTCCGCCGCACAATGTATGTGATATGCGGCGATTTCACCGCACAATCTTCTCTGATTTAATCCGGATTTTTGCTGGTAGTTTATGGTATGATTTGATCCTCCTTTGCGCGTCTGGATGATTTCTTTCCATGATTTTGAGCTCCGGAATAATTCCTTTATATGTTTGGAGATTTACATTTGATTTTTCTTTAGATTTTCTCCAAGATAATATTTTGGTGCTTTAATTGCAATAGGTCCTTGACTTTTTGCAATTAATTCCCCGGCTACTTTTGTGCTTAAGTCCTTGTTCTTTTTGCAATTAGGACTTGAATGCTTTTATGCTTGGATACATTTCCATTTGTAACCCGATAATCTTGAACTTGGTCTTTATGATAGAAATGAGTCTTTTGCACGCGTTTATGCTCGGGAAGTGGGTAAATTGCATTCAGGTCCCTGTATTCTGTAAATAAGACTAAACACATACCTTAGTAGCATTTATTGATGTAAAAGTTATCTAAATGAAAGACATATGATGCAATGTATGTAATGCATCAAATACCCCCACACCTAGATTTTGCTAGTCCTTAGCAAAACAGAAAATACGGAAAAATAAAAAAACAGGGAAATCCTAACTCACTTTCGTAGGAATCACGGTTGCACTTAGCACATGCAACAAGCCTTTAAACCTCCAAGTTTCCTAGGAGGAGGAGTGTTGTCTCCTGAGGGTTTTCAGCGGATATACCCACAAAATCCTAAATCAACGTTTCATTAATAGTTCTCAATATCTCTACCTCAACCTTATACATTTCACTAAGAATTTTTTGCATGCTCATTATATAAATCTAACTCATTAAAAATATGACTTGGTCTTTATTCCGCCAACATTCACACCACTAACCCTTCTACACATGTTTATCACTTGAATTATTTTGCACGCCTCCTCTGGTGGTGAAGTATCATTCGGATCAACCATGGCATGGATCATTCTTTTAGCTTTGGGCCTTGAGTATTATTATTTTTTTCTTTTCTTTTCTTCCGTGATTCAACACATTTGCTTTTTGACACTTTTACCCTTTTGCATTCGTGTAGCGAGTTTGGTCGATAATCCCGAGCTGGTAGACTCAAGTTACCGGGTTTCAAGATACCCCTACGGACCAGTGACTCAAAGGCTTGGGCTTTTGTAATCATTTTGCAAAATGTGTTTTCTTCACTTTATTCCTTTATTTTTATTTTTATTTTCCTCAAGGCTTAATTGCTATTAGAAGTCCACACTTCCCGGTATATTTTCCTCAACCTCTGCTTTTTATCAACCACTTCAAAGATTTGATTCATCCAATTTAAGGGCATACATGTCTTAAAGGGCAATGGGTTATTTCTTTGGAACTTAGATTTATGTCACAATTTCTACAAGCAGAACTATATAATAAGGAACAAAAACTCAATGCAATTTGTACACGGGTTTTAGTAGTTCAATCTTAAGCTATGTCATGAAACATTAATTTTTTTTAAAATAAAAGACAGAATATATAGATAAATATATACATAAACACTCCCCACACCTAAATCATGCATTGTCCTCAATGTATGCAAATATAAAGCAAATGCACTTATTACCTTGATGAACTGCGGTGGACGGATGGAATTTGCTCAAAGTCAACCATAGTCAGAACTGGATTGAATGACACCATATTGGTGCATGTATCCAGTTGAATTGTTCCTCATGTTGCAATGAGCATCCTCAGTTACAGGTTCCACACCCCTCACATAAATTGGTTCTCTTATTTGCTCGAGTGACGGTGGGTGTGTAGATGAATTCCTCCCCTTTTTCTTACTTCCTTTTTGATTTTGTGATGATTCAGAAATATTATAGTTACGCGATTTCATCACAACATCACTTTGATTGCATGTTATTTCTGGCTCACTATCAATATGAAAGATATTAAATTCAGCTTTTAAGTTCCCAAAAGATAATTGCATGAGCCCATTTCGACAGTTTATCAATGCTTCCGAAGTGGCTAAAAAGGGTCTGCCTAGAATTACAGGGATTTGTCGGTTAGGATTTACAACAGGTGCGGTATCTAGTACGACAAAATCCACTGGGTAAATGAAGTCACCAACCTTGATCAAAACATCCTCTACTATACCTCTTGGTTTCTTAATAGAACAATCAGCAAATTGAAGGGTTGTCTTAGAGGGTTTTAGTGGACCAAGGTTCATTTGCTCATAGACAGAGTACGGGAGTAGGTTAACACTAGCACCAAGGTCTAGAAGGGCTTTGTTGATAAAAGTATCTCCTATTGAACATGAAATTGTGGGACACCCAGGATCCTTATATTTTATAGGAGATGTGTTGGACAAAATAGAACTTATGTTTGCAGTTAAGAATGCCTTCTTTGGTACGTTCGTTTTTCTCTTTTTAGTGCACAAATTTTTTAAGAATTTAGCATAAGCAGGTATTTGTTGAATCATGTCTAAGAGTGGAATGTTCACCTTAACTTGCTTAAATACTTCCAAGATTTTCTCTATTTGTGCACTTGAGTTCTTTTTGAGTCTATTAGGGAATGGAGCTTTAGGAACATAGACTCGCTCAGGTTCAGGTTGAGCTATGGGTTCAGGTTGAGTAGGTGGGTTGGGCGTTTCAGATTGGACGTCAGGTTCAATGGTCAGGTCATATGTGGGTGCTTGATGGCTAGATTGATTGGACACTCTAGGATTTACCACATTGTTATCAACTTGTCTTCCGGACCGTAATGATACTACTGCATTTATTTGTTGGAACGGTCCTTCCTCATTAACCACCGGTCTAGGGTTGTTATTTCCTGAAGGTGCTTGATAGGATTGATATGAATTATTATTAGATCTAGGGTTCACCTCAGGTTGACTTGGAAACGGACCCTTTTCTCTTTCACCTACTATTTGTGCTAGTTGGCTGACTTGTGTCTTTAGCCTTTGGAAGGTCTGGTTGGTTGTTTGTATAAAGGTTTTCATCAAATTTTCCAAGCTTGTCAACCTAACCTCATGATCGTTATTGTTACTAAACCCAGATGATGTATTATTTTGGTTATACGGGTTTGGTTGTTGTCTAGGAGGTTGACCCTGTTGGTTTGATGAGAAATTGGAATTATTACGCCAACCCGAGTTATAGGTTGATGCGTATGGGTCATTTCTAGCATGGTTATACATGGCATTAACTTAGTCCCATTCCGCACAATCCTCCTTTACATGACCCGTCTGACCACATCTAGAGCACGGGATAGTCGAGGCTTGATTCACTCGGTTTTGGGTTTGTAGCTCTAAACTTTCCATTCTGCGCATAAGGGTAGCTAGTTTTGCTTCAGCCGCTATGTTGGCATCTACAGCTAAGACACCTGGTTTGGGTTGACTTGCTATTCTAGATCCAATACTCGGGTTAAGCGGTGTTCTAGCATTGTCCCATTGCATATTGTTTTCAGCTAAATCCTCAAGGAAAGTCCAGGCATCATTTTCATTTTTCGACATAAAGTTCCCTTGGCTTACGGATTCTACCATAACTCTAGATGTGGGTGTCAATCCCTCATAAATAATTTGGCATAATTGTCATCTTGGAATTCCATGATGAGGGCATTGGGTCAGAACACTTTTGAATCTTTCTAGATAGGAATAGAACGGCTTGCTCTCAGACTGAACGAATGCAACAATTTCATTCCTAATCCTCATAGTCTTATGGTTGGGGAAATATTTTTTTAGGAATACTTGAACAAACTCAGCCCAACTTCTAATGGATCTTTCGGCTAGACTATATAGCCATTTCTTAGCGTCGTCCTTTAGTGCAAGAGGCACAAATTTCAGACGCACTGCCTCTTCAGGGATATGCTGGTATTGCATAAGAGAGCAGATTTCCTCAAATTCTCTAAGGAAGAGATATGGGTCTTCCCTAGAGGTGAACTTAGGCAACATACTCATGTATTGTGCCTTAAGTTCGAAGTCGCGACCCGGGATGGTGGGCATAACGATGCACGATGGCTGAGCAGCCATCGCTGGATAGCATCGATCCCTCAGAGTTATAGGTTGTGCAACAGGCGGGTCCACTACGTTCTCACCCATTGGATCTGGGTGAGGTGGTGCAACAGGTGGATTGGGGCTAAGTTCCAGACTGGAATCTAGATGAACTCGTGAGAGTCGATTACTCAAGTCCCGAATCCAAATCTGAGTGCACCGGGTTGAATCAATTTTTGAATTCAAATTCCAAATTTAAATTCCAAATTTAATTTCAAGAATTAATTACAATTTTTTTTTTCGTTTTTTTTTTGTTTTTTTTCAAAAGGGAAACAAACAATAGAATGGGGAAAGATGAGAAAGGAATCCTAATCTAGAGAATTTAGGTGAGAAGAGAAAGAAGACTCAGATGAGAAGGGAAACTTAACTCTAAAGATAGAAAGAGGGTTGGTCAGAAAATCCCTAAGAAAGCACGGTTCAAACAATCCTAGACCTAGTGTCGCTTAGATCTAGACGACTCCTAACTGGTTGAGTCGAATTGATTCGCTTGATTCACCTTCCTCACTAATCAAACCAACTTGGCCAGGCCGTGTATAGCTAGTGGGGGCGCTTCCGACAGAGTCGGTGCCAATTAGACAACCACTTCGCTTGGAAGACTTACGTCAACACAAAAACACTTTCTAGACACCAAATTAAATTCAATCGGCTTCAGGTCATAGCAAGTCAAACCAATTCTTCTCCTTAAATGAGTCCGAGTCCTTAGGGGCCAATGTCTATTTGATTTTAAATTTAAGGCTTAGGTGACACTTTAGGATTGTGATTTGTGGGCCACGGAAGGGTGATGAAATCCCCACCGTATCTTTGCCTACGGAGTTGCCCTTAAGATAGTTTAACTTAGATCTAGCAAAGATAGTCAAACAATGGTCTTTAGAGGGGGGCAATTGCAAGGTTGTATGCAAACTAAATTATATGCCTAAATGCAATCGATGAAAACCACGATACGTACCTTGACTCCAGCACTCTTCAACAGAAATTGATTTGCAAGAATTTAGCAGGAATAATGCATACAAAACACTAGATGATGCATGCACTAAGGCCTTTCTAATTTTGCCAATTTTAGGTCAGAGTTGAATTATTGCCAATTATGGAATTTTGCCCTAACACATGCAGTTCTATGAAAAGGAAATTTTCTGAAACTAGAAATTACGAGGAAAAAGGCAACAAAGGTTACCTACGCAATGCTCAGTCGGGTTCGCCGCCCGCTCTCGAAATTTCAGTAGCTCCACGCGTCCACCCAGAGATGGTGCTAACCCCAGAAAAATTTGAAGCCCAGATGCTTCACTTGTGCGGCGATTCCGCCGCAGGTTACTCTTGCTGTGCGGCGATTCCGCCGCCCTTGTTGCTCAGACTGCGCTCAGATTTCGCCGCGTGCTCTGTTGTCTCCTGAAACACAAATCCAAATAGTTAGATCGCGCATAAGATAAACAGAATAAAATCAAAATCAACAACAAACAAAATCTACGTCGCCTCCCCGGCAACGGCGCCAAAAACTTGATGAGAATTAAATTTATACCGCAAGTGCACGGCGTCTATGAAGACGTGGCAAGTACGGGACGAACACAAGGAGGGAGAGATTTGTTATTATTGTGATTTCGATTGGGGGAAAGAAGGAGAGAAGAAATAATTGGGTTTTGAGATTTTTGGATTTTAATTATCTAAAGCAAGGAACAAGAACAATTAAAACTAAAACAAGAACAAAGATGTGAATTCCGTCGGGTGGAGGTTTAGATTTAAGGTTTAGATTAGAGAATTTAGAAACTTATAATAAATCATATTAGTTATAAAGCATTACATGATAAATGATTTAACATAAACTCAAGTAATCAAAATATACTAACACGAAATTAAAATAATAACATTCATTCATCTTCTCTTCACCCTAATCCGTCACCTCCACCCTTTGGAAAGAGTTAGAAACTCATAGAGGGAGGAAGAAGGGGTCCTTGAGACATTACAAAAGAAAACTAAAAGTAAGAAATAAAAGACAGAATTTTATTAATGAAAAGAAGAATACGAAACTAAGGTTAAGAATAAAAACTAACACCAAAGACTAAGGACCCTTCTAACATCGTTCTCGGGTCTATTTATAGTTGCTACAAGGGATCTAGGTATAATATTGGAAAGTACACGTGTCCAGACACGACTGGACAAAATTGGAGCACACAGATCGCTGAGGGGGCGGCGTTTCTGCCGCACAATGTATGTGATATGTGGCGATTTCGCCGCACAATCTTCTCTGATTTAATCCGGATTTTTGCTGGTACTTTATGGAATGATTTGATCCTCCTTTGCGCGTCTGGATGATTTCTTTCCATTCTTTTGAGCTCCGGATTAATTCCTTTATATGTTTGGAGATTTACATTTGATTTTTCTTTAGATTTTCTCCAAGATAATATTTTGGTGCTTTAATTACAATTAGGTCCTTGACATTTTGCAATTAATTCCCCGGCTACTTTTGTGCTTAAGTCCTTGTTCTTTTTGCAATTAGGACTTGAATGCTTTTATGCTTGGATACATTTCCATTTGTAACCCGATAATCTTGAACATGCTCTTTATGATAGAAATGAGTCTTTTGCACGCGTTTATGCTCGGGATGTGGGTAAATTGCATTCAGGTCCCTGTATTCTGTAAATAAGACTAAACACATACCTTAGTAGCATTTATTGATGTAAAAGTAATCTAAATGAAAGACATATGATGCAATGTAAGCAATGCATCAGTACCCCGTAATATATGTATCTCATATGAATTTATCATGATTCTAATTATGTTATATACAACATAATTGATTTTACTTGTTCACCACATGTGTCATATTTTCTGTAAGAAACCCGACACGTCATATGAACCAAAAATCAAGCTTCTTGTTTCCCGGTTTTTGCGGTGTGACCTATGGGAGGATCTAGACTAAGTTGGCAGTGATATTAAGAGCTTAATATCACAAGCTATAAGCGGTATCTAGCTACACATTATAGCTCCCAATTAGTTAGATGTCTTAATTCCACTCGAACCAAAACCCGATCCATTTAGTGATGGAGTGCACCACTTGTGTCCGTCCCTTGCCTCATGATATTAAGAGTACACACAAAGTAGTATTGTGTCATCTTTGTGTTAGTATTCATTTCTTGATCTCTTTAAGCTAGTTACAAATATGTGACTTAATTCAAATCACATTGTGCACATTATAACTTTGCTTTATCAAGGGGCCCACTATTATCATCACTCAATTAAGAGGGGCAATGATAATCCTTTGACTAACTATCTTCTCCAACAAAAGTCATACTTAACCAACCAATGCCTTTACACTACACTCATCGATAACTCAAGACACTAGTCTAATTAAGCAATTCTTAAGTGATCGGATATAAGTCTGATATCAAAGGACCAAAGACACAGTAAAACATTAATGACACAGAAAACACAATTCTATAATGTTTTACTTATTAGGTCTATTCAGTATACAAAAGTAATATTTTCCTCTTTTGTGTACCCGTGTTGTCACTCACTTGTAGAGCTACAGTGATCTATGACCAACACGAGAATCTTAACTCGGTAATTAATGTCCAATGTTAATTACCATGATTGCAAATATCTTTTGTTTTATGTAAACCAATATCTTTTGGAGCTCTACGGTTAAGGACCAAGAGCCTCTTCCTTAACACTTATAAAAGACGAATAACATAAACAAGGAACAAAATGATTTCTCATTCAATTCATAATAATTGACATTTAAAAGTAATACTTTTAGAACACATTCCCTTCACTTCGAGGAACGACATAGGTGAAAGACCGTTAGGTAAGGGCCGAATGACTATCCTTGACACGATGTTGATCTAGAGAAAGCTCACCATAGTTGTTGAATAACACTGCCATTGTGGATGAATGTCAAGACTAAGTGAACAAAAGTATTGTTACTTTCAACATTTCGTATCTTATATTATTTCATCACTAATGAAGAATTTTGCCTTTTACAAGTGCTTTAATCGTTTCAATGACTTCATGGGAGTAGGAGTACTTCATAATCAAAGACAACAATTGATTGCACGACATAAGAAATTTAGTGATTGGTTCAGGGAAACCGTTCGAAATGAAAGCAGTAATAGTGTTGCAATCGAACCACTTGCTTGAGGTCCAAACAACGTGGCAATGAAATATTCAGGATGTACTCTTGTCTTGTCACCCCGACCGACATGTACGGACCACATAGGAGCCCATCCCAAGAAGAGAGTGGTGCGAGAGTGCATGTTGAGAAAGATCAGAACATGAAAGATGGAAAATGAGTTAACGAATAGGTGGCTCACAAACATAGAGTCGATGATGGAGCAATTGATAGTGAAGGGGGGGTTATAATGTTGAGGTATTCTATTTGTAATTTAATAGCTTTTACATTTACTAAGTTAGTTTATAGGCATTATAATCTTAATGTACAATGTTTAAATCGTGCCGGTTTTTAATGTAACATCTATTTGCAGACCAAGTCGAGATAACGACGACGGTCCATCGGGCGGAGCACGTATTGGAGGTTTGACAACGTAGTCTTTGTCTTTCTTGGATGTTCTTTGCCTATGTTTTTTAAGTACTTTTACTTTGGAATTGTTAGACGTTACCTTCAATGAAACAACTTTTACTTTTGAATTTATAAGTTTGGTGGTGGGTGCATGTTTAAATTGTGATGTATAAATCTTTGGTGAGATTGAGCTATGGGTTATGAATGTTTGAGTTGTGATGAATGAATTGTGAATGACAATTCAATTGAATTGCAACAATATTTTTGTTGGAACAAGGAAAATCGGAACCCGGAAAGAGTAAACAAGCTCTTTTGGATTCTAGATAGGACCTACACCGACGGATACTATCCGTCAGTGTAGATCGTGACGTTTTTAAGGGTCAATATACACCGATGGATGATATCTGTCGGTTTAGGTGATGACAAACGTACACTGATTAGTAGCATATCATTCATCATATTCATGCTATATATCCTTAATTTTACCCCAATATTGTGCTACTCGAGTGTTTGTTGTTATACTTTAGGTATTACGTAATAAAGAAGAGATGTGAAGACAAAAAAGACTGAAACGTAAGAAGAGAATACTTAAATGAAGCAAAATGGACCTCTTTCTCATGCACAAGGACCCATCTGCAATTGGGAAGGACATGGACGTAAGCCCGGGGGAACCAAATAGCAAACCGAGAAACTCCACACCATCATGAGAAGTATTTCGGTAATTAGATTCGGGCGCAGACTCCAATGACTGACCAGGACACATCTGACATGCATAATTGAAGAGCTTAAGTCGAAGCACAAAATTGAGTCCCATTTGACCAATTTGGACCGCCAGTTGGCCCCCCAAGACCGCAAATTGGCGTTCCCTTTTGGTCAGAATCTGGCCCAGTTTCGCAGAGATATGGGTTATGTCTTTATGTCTATTATGGCAATGTTTCATTAGTCCCACATCAGAGGATTGTCCCTAGATGCCTTTTCATGTCTATAAATAAAACTCTTCTTCCTCCTTTGTAACCTACCCATTGGTTGGTGGTCATTCTCTCTACATGGAGTAAGCCTTTGGAGCAAAACTCAAGAAGAGAGATGCTACTTGTAATGTTAGTCATGAATGAAATAAATATTTGTTAGTTTCATGTTGTCTCTTTTAATTCTTGCATGTTTAGCTTAATTTTGTTTTACTAATTGTAGTAAATTTAGTTAGAATGTTCTCTTCTTAATATAAATGTTAGCTAAATGAGTGGTGAGTAGTTCCATCTCCCTTTGGGGGTGGAGATGATGCACATTTATGTTTTGAGGTTTTAATGTTTGACGAATTTTGATTGTGTAGACTTCAATTATGTTCATCGGGTTTCTTTTAATCATCTACATGTTGGGGGATTTTTTTGGGTTTTGCCATACGTTTCAGACATTTCTCATGCTTAGTTTCCTCAAGTTTATTAGCTAAAATCTCTTGTTGGGTATGCTACATGTTAGTCGTGTGTTTGTATTACTGTTTACTCACTCGATTGATTGAAGAAACTTTGTTTTGATGGGTTTTTTCCATAAGATTCAGACACCTCCCATGCTTAGCTTCATTCTTAATATTTGTTTGTGGTTTCTGATGAGTCTAGCAATAACTTTAGATACTTCAAATGCTGAGCCTCGTCACATGATAATAAAGTAGTAATTGCTGATATGTTCTGTGAATGGAGTGATAGGTTTTGCCAAATCTTTAGACACTTTCTATACACCATTCATCACTTATCTCACCTCATATGTGCACACTCCACCCCTTAGGGTTTCATCCATATTTCGTTTCATATTATTTGGCGAATTTCTTTAGTTTACATTTGCATCACAATCTACTTTGTTTGGCGTTCTTAGTGTAATCGTCTCTTAGTAAAAACGTTAGCAAACAACGACAAGACTTCTATATTGGTGGAGGTCATAGATACTAGGCACAAATGGGACTCCTCCATCGATGTAGATGTCATTCCGTCAGAGGCTATATTTGTCAGTGTAATGTACACTGAAGGTTTCGTCTGTCGGTGTCAGAAACCGGTGGACCATCCATCCGTGCTGATCCATTCCTGTTGTCCGAGGCGACAAAACAATGCTAAATTGTTTGGCGGGAAATTTGAAGCCAAAATAAACATCGATGGCTCGGTTACGTTGGTATAGCCGTCGGAGTTGTGCAACACCAACGTAAGAGGAACTAACGAATACGTATCCATCAGAGTAGGCCGACGCAGACGAATGTTTGTGTCCACCGACGGATAGGTACCATCGGTATTTTCCTGTACTATAGTTGTGTATCCTTGACATTGTTGATCTAAAGAAAGCTCATAATTAGTTCTTGAATAACTTTGGAATTTTTGATGAATATCAAGAGTAAGTGAACAAAAGTATTGTTACTTTACTCATTTCTTATATTTGATTATTTCATTGGTAACGAAGAAATTCGCCTTTTACGGGCGCTTTAACCATTTCAAAGCCTTCATGGGAGTAGAGTATGTCGTAATCAAAGATAACAATTGAATGCATGACATAAGAAATTTAGTGATTGGTTCGGGGAAACCATTCAAAATGAAAGTAGTAACGGTGTTGAAATTGAAGCACTTGCTTGAGGTCCGAACAACATATTCAGGATATATCATCAATTCATTTCGGTTTCGCATAGAGAAACGCGAGTCGAAAGAAAAAAAGTCAGAATTCTGGAGTTTTTGTGAACGCAACAATAGAAAGTTACTCAACATCAAGAGATAATAATCCTAGTTGTGCACTGGTCCACTACTTTGGTTAATTGCAAGACATAATCGAACTTCAATACTACAGTGATGTGAAATATATTTTGTTCAAGTGCAAGTGGTATGATGTTTTTGGTTGGGCAATATGACTAGAAGCGATGAATATGGGTTTACATTGGTTTATGCAAATAAATTTCTTAAGTCGGAAGAACCATTTGTCGTTGCATCCCAAGTCGGGCAACTATTTATGTTGCATTGTTGTGTGATTGTTGTGCGAATGTTGCCAAGGGATTTATATAGCATGGATGAAATCTTGTATGGTCGAGGAAATCTTTTACAAGAGAGAGTCGAACTTGATGATATTAATTTGGTTGATTTCGTTAGAAACAAATTTGTAACCAGTGGTGGAGTAGTACATCCTTAGGGAAACAAATGTAATAAGAAAATGTAATACTATGCATGAATATATTTGTAGTTTATAAATTGAATTTTGTAATTGATGATAAATTAAATTACTAAAATGTTCAGGTATGAATAGACGTTAGCCTTCATCACTACACAGTGAGGGAGACAGTGTTAGGCGGAGACGTCGACGATGTGAGGCGCAGGATACCCCACAGATAGACGACGATGCAGCCGATACTCGGAATGTTCCTTGCACTTTGGCCTTTGGAACCGATACTGTGGATGTTCCGAGTAAGACTAGGTCTCATGGATCCATACAACTTTTGGATGACTGGAACTCTATTGTCCAGCAAGAGATAGAGTTCACAACGGAAGGTGTACCTATAGGATAACCTGTCGAACACTACAAGAATTTGTTGGGACGACAACCAAGAGGACACAGGTACTGTCTCCTCATTATTCAGACTGGAGTTTGGTGCTCAAGAAAGATATGGATGTGGCATCACAACAATTTACGTAATATTACATACGTACTTAACTAATTTAAGTAATTTTATTATTGAATTTAATTGATAACTAATTGTATTATTTGAATGTTATCAATGTTATGTTTTAAAGTACTACTTTTGAATTGTTAAACGTTACTTTCAATGAAACTATAACTTTTACTTTTGAGTTTATATATTTGGTGATGTCTGAATGTTTGAATTGTCATGTATAGCTCTTTGGTGATGATTGAGCTATGAGTTATGAATGCTTGAGTGTTGACGAATGAATTGTGAACGAGAATTCAATTGAATTGCGATGATATTTTTGTTTGAATAGGGAAAATTGGAACTCGGAAAGAACAAATTAACAAGCTCTTTTGGGTTCTAGATAGGACCTGCACAAACATATATCATCGTCGGTATAGGTCATGGAATTTTTTATGGTCGGTATACACCGAAAGATATAATCCATCGGTAATGACAAACATCCACCGATGCGACGTCTCCGTCATTGCACGTTACATATATTACGCACCGACGGGACGTATCCGTCGGTGTATATGTCATTCCGTCGGAGTCTATATTTGTATGTCTAGTGCACACCGACGGATACGTTGGAACGTTCGTCGTTGTTGGCCAATGCGAAATTTTTTGCTAGGAAATTTTGCACCAAAACAAACAAAGTACGATATGTCAGTAAATCCATCAAAGTTAATCAACATCGACTTAAGATTTGCCGACGGACACATATCCATCGGAGTAGAGGACCACCGACAGATAGCTACCGTTGGTGTATCCATATACTGTACTAGTGAAATCCGATCGCAAATGCACTAGTGGCACATGTCAATTCTTTGGTAAATCCTTGGTTTCTTTGTTTAGTAAGAAGCAAAATAGTGTCGCAGTCTGAACAACCGAAGTCGAGTATGTAGCCCCTAGGTGTTGTTGTGCACAAATCCTTTGGATGAGGCCAACCCTCAAGAAATTGAGACTTAAGTTTCATACTATACCAATATTTTGTGGTAATACTAGCTCTATAAATCTCTCTAAAATCTTATTCTACATTCAAGAACTATGCACGTTGAACTCCTCCATCATTTTCTTAGAGATCATGCTCATAAGGGTGACATTGAATAAAAATTTATTTGAAGTAATGATCAGTTAGCGGATATATTGACAAAACCTTTGAATGTTGATCAATTCGATAAAATTAGGCAAGAACTCGACATGTGTAGTGCTAAAGAACTATCATAATTCATATGGAATGCTTAATTTAACTTGCTTGAATACTTCTCTTATATAATTTTGCTGTCTGTCCGAGCATAACGGACAACCAAATATAGTTTTGTTGACCGAATGATGTAAGGGCATTGATTCAAAATTAGTCTAGATCCATGGGATGGTGAACCGAACGTAGTATGATTGACCGTGCTTGTTATTTATGTAGAAAACTTCAATGTGCCCTCTATACGGTGATCCGAATATCTCTAAGTGGACTGATTTTTTGGGGTAGTGAAGTTTTGATTTTTTCTGATTTCATAGATTAAAACATTAGATCCATTTATCTGATTTTGAATCGGATGACCGTTGCAGGATTTTAAAAATAACTTTGACCTCTAGTATGTGGGAGGTTGATATGGATTTGGCCATATGTTTAGGAAATCCAAAAGAAGCTTTGAAGCTTATTGTCCAGCGAGTTCGATGCACTGAAAGCAATTCAGTGGACCAAACCCTATGATTTCTAGCCATTAGAATCTCGCCAATGGTCATCTGATCTATTTATGGTCGACCATTGGAGGCTTTTATTCCCTCTCTACCCTTCCTATCTTCTTTCACCCCCAAAGTAATATGTTCCATACTTCTTATTCTCCAAATGTAAATCTTCATTTGACCACCACTTTCTCATCTTTTCCAATGGGTCGAACAAAAATTCTTGCATCAAAGAAAGTGGGAGAATCGACAAAGCAACCGACAGCAAAGAAAGGAAAGAAACCCGTTCCTCCATCGAAGAAGAAACAACTCAAGCTCGATATCCAATCCTCTACGACACCTCTAGAGGACGAACCTATCGACGATTATCTTTGTCCGTATCAAGATGGCATCTTCTACAACTGGAAAGTTGCGGATCACTACTATTCTATTAGCGGTGCCAATGTGATTCCGGTGTCAAAAATCATATTAATGTAACACGCATTTCCACGTCTAACATGTACAAAATCATATTAATCACATTCAATACTCTTTCTTCTATAAATAGCAATGTTTCTCCTACCTTTAGCCATCTTCTCCACTTCCCCCATAAGAGTAGCTTAGGTTATACTTAATTTGGCAGCAAATAGAGGAAGGTGGATGAAGATTGTAATCTCACATTTTCTTTAATCTAAGGTCGGATTCATTGTCCTCTTGTCATTATTTTTTTTCTATCCAATTAGTTTTTAATTTTGTTGGTTAGTTTTCTAGCTAGAGTTTTATAGCATGTTTAGTCTTAATCTCTTCATTTCCATGTTTGTTGATGATTAGTGAGTAGATCCACCCCATTGGGGGTGGAGGCAATGTAGTTGGTTGTGAAGTGTATCATGGGGTCCTATGTTTGTGTCATTTTGATGTGCTTAATGTTAGATCTCAAATTTGTATCATGTTAACTTGTTTTAGATGAGATAATGGAGACACTAGGTACTAGTTTCCTACTAGATCTATGTTTGACATGTTGCTTGTAATGTGTTCTATTAGATGATGGAATTGACTTGAAATGAATGGTTGCTTGATTTGGTTTATATTGCTTGAATGAAGTAAGGTTATTCTTAGCATTGATTGACGCTTTAATGGCCACAGTAGGTGCTTATTGCATACTTAAGAATCCATAAAAATGATCTTAACTTGATTCTGACCGATCCTAGTTTTGTAAACCACGTAATTGTATGTGTTTCACAATTAGATTGCACACTAGCTTCTACTTGTAAAAACACACTCTTACATGTATGCTTAATGGATGGACACCCTCATGCTCACACCTCACTATTGCACCTCCACTGCAAGGGGTTTAGTTAGAATGTTTTCTTCTATTTTAGTTTAGTTTAGTTAGCATAGCCTAAATATCTCCATCTATTTCTTTTCCCATTTGAGTACGGTCATAACAACAATGCACACAACTCCTTGTCGTACGACCCGTACTATTCGCATCTTCACCGACATTGTGCAGTTGCGGTAAATTAAAATGATCAATCAAGTTTTTGGTCTCGTTGTAAGGGAGTTGGGCATCGTCATCGTTGTTTCCACCTTTTCGGTGGGTTTTTCTTACATTTTCCTTTTTATTTTGTTATTGGACAGGCGAAGAAGTGGACTGAGGAACTTCACATTAGCAAAGGAGCATGAAGGATGAGTTTGGGGACCAAATTCCCCAAACCATCTGTGTGTGGCGGATTTGGGGAGCCTGTTTGATTTTCTGTTTCACTTGTAGCTCCTTCTTGCTATTACTAGTTGATATATGCCATTGTCCACTTCATATATGCTCTGTTTTGATGGGGGAATTAATTAGACATGCATATTACACTCTTTAAGACAATGTGGACATTAAAACACAAACCAAAAAATAGATAAATGCCATCTAGGTCTTGCACCATCCATAGGCCTTGCACGCGTATTGTCAGTCATTTTCTTTACTTTCTTGTTATCGATTGCTGGCGTGAGGTATGACACCTTCTTCACTCATTCATGCATTAGCTTGCATGCATTAGTTAGTAAGGTTGCATTGGAACAAGAGTGAGGTGAGTGTTTGATTGGAGGGATTGATTGCTACTTTAGCGATCAAAATACCCTAAGGGGGGTTGTCCCATACAAGATAAGGTAGGGGATTTCATCACCCATTCCTTTGCCCGAAAAATCACACTTAATCAAAAGTCTTAATCTAAAATCAAGTAGACATTGGCCCCTAGGACTTCGAGCTAGGAGATAATCCCATTCTCGACGTCATCGCCTGAACGTCATCGCTTTCTTAGTTGCACTGAGACTTTTGGGAGCTTCGGGTCTTGACTTTCTCATTGGCATTGTGACCTTCGGTCGAGGGAGGTGAGGCATTCAGGAGTGTGGAGAGTCGCAGTTAGACATCGTCTATGTTGGCTTTTAGGACTTAATCTATATTTATTTTCCCGATTAATCAAACTAATCTTAATCAATCAATCTAGTCAATCAAAGTACGCAAACATGATTACATGTATTGCATATATGATCGACATCATTTCATGCTTATATTTGTATCTTATATCCATTATGTTTCATCTAAACAATGCTATGTTACGAGTTTTATGTTTACTTTTCAGGAATAAATAGGTTTGAAGAGATGAAACATAAAAGGACCCAAAAGCTAGGAAAAAGGACTGGATTGTGAGATCTAGGGACCATGATGCAAGGGAGAAGGACCTGAACGCAAGACAGAGGGACCTAAGAGCAAAAAAGAATACTTCACACCATCATGGGGAGTATTTTAGCAATTCGATTCGGGTCGGAGCTCCAACAACCCAAGTAGATGCATCAAAGACAAAGAATACCATCCAGGAAAGCCTCCAAGAAAGCCCAGACAAATCCGGATCCTGTAGACCGCCAATTGGCGGTCTGAAACCGCTAATTGGTGGTCCAAATGGATCTGAATCCGCTTAGCTTTTTCTGGCGTGTGTATTAGAGCGTGTTTATGCTAGTTATGGTATTTGTTTAGTCCCACATCGGGGGATTGTCCCAGATTAGCTTTTTCCATGCCTATAAAGAGAACTCTTCACCTTCCTTTGTAATCACTCCATGCTTGTGGTTGTTCTCCCTAATTGAAGTGAAAGCCTTCAAGCAAGAAACTCAATGGGGGAGATGCTACTGGTATTGTGAGTCTTCAATCAATAAAATTGTCTTTGTTTTGTGCTTCTTTTAATGTTGATGCATGTTTTAGTTTAATTGTCTTTTATTAAATCTAGCTTAGTTAATATGTCTTCTTATCCTAGTGTAATAGTTAGTGTAATGTGTAGTGAGTAAAACCACTCCCCTTTTGGGGGGTGGAGATGATTATCATATATGCAATTAAGGAAGCAAGGTTGTTTATTTTGAAATGTGTTGATTAATATGAATGCATGCTTGCTTGTTAGAATAGAACACTTCACTAGATGGGTTTTGCCAAAAGTTTTAAGACACCTCCCATGCTTGTTTAGTTTCTTAAATAACCAGCTTGTGTTTATGAATGTTAATCAAAATAGGTTAGTGATTTAATTGATGGGTTTTGCCATGATAAGTAGACACCTCCCATACATGCAAACACTACCTACACTTGTGCCTATAGAAAGATATTCTTGCCTCCTTATTATGTATGTGTAGTCACTCCACCCCCTATGGGGTCTCTCTCTTACTGATTCCTGCATAGTATCAAGTTTCTCTAGCTTAGTTGAAGTATTTGTTAATCTCTTTCTTCCGCATTTGCCTCTTCGTAGTTAGCATAGTTTAGATTAGCATAAACAACTTTCTTCCCCATTTTTGTGCCACTTGATTTCTGATAAACAAGAGGCTTGTCACCTCCCTGAGGACGACCCGTACTTGCCACCGCTTCATCGCGGTCGTACACTTGCGGTTTAATTAGAACGTTCAACAAGTTTTTTGCGCCGTTGCCGGGGAAGGTGCCAGTCGAGACTCTTGTTTGGACGATTCGAGTGTATTTAATTTTTGTTTCGTAGTTTTTCTTTGTTTCAGGAGACTTGGAGTCGAAAGGAGAGGCATCTGGAAAAATTTGGAGGAAAGCTGGGCAGTTTGGACCGCCAATCAGCGGTCTGGTGAGCTGCTTTTGCCTTCTTATTTCTTTGTCGTGTTGCCATAATTGATCTAGTAATCTGGGACTCAATTTTGCATGTTCTGACTCTTAGATTGTTCCCAGATTAATAATCAACTTTCCTAAAGCAACTTGGACCCTAAAACTCAAAGCAAAAGATTAGGCATTCTTTTTGTTTAGCTCATGCATCATGTATGTGACCTAGGCATTTAGATTGTCTTTTATCTTAGCTTTATTTTCTGTTGCTGAGAGCTGGCGTGAGGTACGCACCTTCTACTCTCATTCATGCATTTCGTATGAACATGCATTAGTTAGTAGGAAGTGCATTGAAACAAGTGTGAGTTGAGCGTTTGTTTGGAGAGTTGATTGCTAGATTTAGACTCCAAAACGCTACTAAGGAGGGGTTGTCCCATAAAAGATAAGGTGGGGGATTTCATCACCCTTTCCTTCACCCCAAAAACCACACTAATCAAGAGCCTAATTTTAAAATCAAGTAGACATTGGCCCTAAGGATTTCGGGTGCATTAGGAGAGTGATCTGGTCCCGACCGTCATGACCTGATCGGCGTTGCCCACTTTGTCGATAGTAGGAGAGACGAGATCCCCGGATCTTGGCTCACTTGCTGGGCTTTGTGGTCCTCGTAGTAGGGAGGTGAGGCGTGTTGAGGCCGTGTGACCTCGCAGTTAGGCGTCGTCTAGCTATAAGGACCTATAGCGACCTTAGGATTACTTGAGCCTTGTTTGCTTGTGTGCTTCTACCTGTACCCATCCGCCGTAGCATAAGGACTTCTTCCCTTCTCTCCTGAGTCATTCTTTCTCTCCTGTGTTCCCTCGTCTTCTCTTCTACGTACATTCTTTAAAAATAAAAAAAAAATGTGCACCTTTGTGCATGCTTTCGTGGACACGAGACGAGAGTGGTCGTTTGACGAGGAGCGTTGTCAATCCGGCTTCGGTCATCGATTTCTCGACACCTTCCTCCTCTTGTGTCGCACGAAGTCCGGGTTCAATGGCTGCTAATTTCCGTGAGGAGGAGCAGTTGCTGGACCCACCTCCTCCACCAGTGCTTCCAGTTGTCGTTCCCATACCTCTTCGTGATCGATGCTACCCGAGCCGTATAGCTCTACCCTCATGCATCGTATTGCCAGAGGCAAATGGGAACCATTTTGAGGTCAAGCCTCAGTTTATTTCCATGCTCCCTCATTTCACTGGGAAAGGTGACCCCTATATCTTTCTCAGGGAATTTGAGGAGGTCTGTGCTATGTTCAAACTGCAACAACTTAGCACAGACTCCATTAATCTTAGGCTTGTCCCCTTTGCGCTTAAGGATGACGCCAAGAAGTGGTTGTACAGCAACCAGGCGAATGCCTTCAGGACTTGGGATGAGTTTCAATATGCATTCCTCAAAAAGTATTTTCCAAATCATCGGACTCAAAAATTGAGGAACGAAATCAATTCGTTCTATCAACATGAGACCGAATCATTTCATGCATACTTAGAGAGGTTCAAGGAGCTACTATCCTCATGCCCTCACCATGGCATCGAGTTGTGGCGCTTGTGTCAGATTATCTACGAGGGCCTTCACATTCCATCCCAAACGCTCCTTGAGTCCATGTGCGAAGGAGAGTTCTTGGCAAAGGATGAAAGGGAGGCATGGGCTTTCCTAGAAGACCTCGCCGAGAAAATAGTGCAATGGGAGAGTGTGAGGGAACCACCTGCATCATCTAGTATAGGAGCGAGGATCGCGAATGCAAACTCGACTAGATCGGGTTTCGCATTTGCTGTCGATTCCACTACGGCCACCGAGGCGCGCATGGCGGCCTTAATGCGCCGTATGGATTCGATTGAGCTCCAAAAGCAGCATGATGTATCTCATATGTCTGCATCTGGTTCAGTTCCATGTCATTTATGTGGTAGGATAGGTCATATAGGGGGTGAGTGTGCATCCATTCCTCCTGAGATGGAACATGTAAATGTCATCTATGATAGATCCAGGAATGACCCATATTCATCATCATATGACCCTGGATGGAGGAACCACCCTAATTTTTCATGGAACCATAACAATGCCTCAGGTGGTCCTTCAAACTTTTCTCGACCACCTAACCGACCACACTACCCTCCCATGCATTCACAGTCTCATCAGCCACCCCAAAGTCAGAATACCAACCAACCAGGTTTCCCAAATTCAAACAAATTGGAAACCCAGTTTAATTCACTTGAGAACTTAACTCGTGGACTTGAGAACTCTGTCAAAAACTTTATGTCGTCCACGGGTCAAGTTCTCACTTCGAATCAGTAGACCATCAAATCTCTCGAGCTTCAGATGGGTCAGTTGGCTCAGTCTGTACATGAGAGAGAGAGAGGGAGCCTGCCTAGCCAACCTGTGGCTAACCCCCGTGCTCAATAGCACTCGAACATGCAAAATGCAAGTTCAAGACCACAGGGGGGGCAAGTGAATTACGTGGAAGAACCTGTGGACCATGTTAATGCCATTGTGACCGTGAGAAATGGGAAGCAGGTCAACAACCACGTATCCTTGCCAGAAAATCCATATGTGCCGCCCCCTTGTGGAAATGATGGTGAGAAAGAGGTCGAGGGTGAGAGTAATACACCAAAGCCTCCTTCTCCAGCTCCACCCAAGACATACCTACCAGGAGCTCCTTATCCGAGTAGGTTGTCTAAGAAACATAGTGACAGTGTGGATAAAATGCTGTAGATATTTAAGAAAGTGAATGTCAACATACCTTTGTTAGACATGATTCAACAAATACCTCCATATGCAAAATTCCTGAAGGATCTCTGTACAACTAAGAGGAAAACTAACGTCCCTAGCAAAGCCTTTTTGGTGGCTAATGTGAGCTCTATCATCTCGAACCCTATGTACGTGAAATTGAAGGACCCGGGCAGTCCAACAATTTCATGTATCATTGGGGATTCTCGCAATAACAATGTTTTGCTAGATCTAGGGTCGACGGTTAACCTCTTACCTGCTTCTGTGTATCAACGATTAAGCCTAGGCACTCTCAAGCCTACGAAAACAAGTTTGCAGTTGGTTGATCGTTCGATCAAAGTTCCGTTGGGGGTCATTGAAGATGTCCTAATCAAGGTCGGTGATTTCATATTTCCCGTTGATTTCGTCGTCCTTGAGACCGAACCAATTAAGACGACCCACTCTCAGATTCCATTGATTTTGGGTAGACCTTTTTTGGCGACGTCAAATGCCTTGATCAATTGTCGTACTGGACTCATGAAATTGTCGTTCGGGAACTTGACCGCGACATTCCATGTGTTCAATATGGCTAGGAAGCCGACATCTTTCGAGGACCCCATGGCAGTCAATCTTATCCGGGACTTGGAAGAAGAATTGGAAGAAGAGTACCCCTTCATTCATGAGAATTTAAATGATTACTTCATGGATGACTCTGATCATGAAGAGGACGGGGGTGAGTTGAGCAATGATGTGCATGCTGTTCAGTACATACGAGCTCCTCCTATCTTACATCTCGAGCTAGATATCACACCTCGCCTTGAGGAGCCACCCACACCTGAGCTCAAAGAACTCCCCAAGGAATTGAAACACGTTTTTCTTGGTCCCAATAGGTCATTTTCGGTGATTATTTCATCGAGGTTGACTGGTGATCAGGAAGAACGGTTGATTCAAGTCCTAAAGGAGCACAAATCAGCCATTGGGTGGTCCTTGAGGGACATCAAAGGGATAAGTCCCGACGTCGTGCAGCACGACATCTTTATGGAGGATGAGGCACGACCACGTCGCAACCCACAGAGGCGTTTAAATCCAGCCATGACAGAAGTAGTGAAGAAAGAGATCATCAAGTGTTTAGATCATGGCATCATTTTCCCCATTTCGGACAGTACTTGGGTAAGTCCTGTCTAGGTTGTGCCCAAGAAGTCGGGTATCACTGTCGTCCAGAATGACAACAATGAGCTTGTACCCACACGACTTCAAACTGGGTGGCGAGTTTGTATTGACTATAGGAAGTTGAACGCGGTCACGCGTAAGGACCACTTCCCTCTACCTTTCATCGACAAGATGTTGGAGAGACTTGCCAGGCACGCCTATTACTGTTTCCTTGATGGTTATTCGGGGTACAATCAAATCCCAATTGGCCTCTTAGACCAGGAGAAAACCACGTTCACTTGTCCTTTTGGGACGTTTGCTTATAGACAGATGCCTTTTGGACTATGCAATGCACCTCCAACATTCCAACGTTGCATGTTAAGTATCTTTTCCGATATGGTCGAGAACTTCCTTGAGATCTTCATGGATGATTTCTCGGTTCATGGCACCTCCTTTGATGAGTGCTTGCACAACCTGAGCCTTGTTCTCAAAAGGTGTTCGGAAACGAACTTAGCCCTTAATTGGGAAAAGTGTCATTTCATGGTCACAAAAGGCATCGTGTTGGGTCACGTGGTATCTCGTGATGGTATCGAGGTGGATAGGGAAAAGATTGAGCTTATCTCTAAGCTTCCGCCACCCACCTCGGTAAAAGAAATCCGTTCATTCCTTGGACACGCCGGTTTTTACCGGCGATTTATTAAGGATTTCAGCAAGATAGCTCGTCCTTTGATGAGCTTGCTTGCTATAGGAACCTCCTTTTAGTTCACACCCGAGTGCCTGACTTCATTTGAGTTTCTGAAGCGTGAGTTGACCTCCGCTCCTATTATTAAGGCACCGGTGTGGACTCTACCATTCGAGCTGATGTGTGATGCTTCTGATTACGCGATAGGAGCAGTTTTGGGTCAGAAAGTCGACAAATTGTCTCATGTAATCTATTATGCAAGTCGTACTCTCAATGACGCCCAACTCAACTACTCCGTTACTGAGAAAGAGTTCCTCGCGATCATATTTGCGTTGGAAAAATTTCGTCAGTACCTCATAGGGTCGCATGTCATCATCTACACCGATCACTCAGCTCTTCGGTACCTTTTGTCTAAAAAGGATGCGAAACTCCGTCTCCTGCGTTGGATCTTGTTTTTACAAGAATTCGACCTTGAAATACGGGACAAGAAGGGATGCGAGAATGTCGTGGCTGATCACCTATCTCGCATCCCCATTGATCTTTCACCGGATCCACCGGTGAACGAGTTTTTTCCTGATGAGAACCTTATGGCAATAGCCTCACCTCCCTGGTTCACTGACATTGTGAACTATTTAGCGACCAGGGAGGTGCCGGCTCATTGGAGACACAGTGAGACAGCGAAGTTCAAGTCGTTAGTCACGCACTTCTATTGGGATGATCCATACTTATTTAAGTATTGTGCTGATCAAATCATAAGGAGGTGCATTCCTGACGACGAGATTCAGAGTGTCTTGTCCTTTTGCCATAAGGAGGCATGTGGTGGGCACTTCGGTGCCAAGAAAACCGCTTCCAAAGTACTCCAATGTGGTTTTTACTGGACCACGTTGTTCCAAGACGCTTTTGCATTTTGGAAAGCATGCGATAGGTGCCAACGTGTGGGCCGCATTGGTAGACGAGATATGATGCCACTCAATCCTATCTTAGTGGTTAACATCTTTGATGTTTGGGGAATTGACTTCATGGGTCCCTTCCCCGTGTCCCATGGTCACACATACATCCTGGTGGCGGTCGATTATGTGTCAAAGTGGGTTGAAGCAATCCCCACTCGCACTAACGATCGCAAGGTTGTAATCAAATTTATTAAAGAACACATCTTCGCGAGGTTTGGGACACCTCGTTGTATCATAAGTGATCGGGGGAGACACTTTGTGAACCGATCCCTTGAGGCAGTGCTGAGGAAATACTCCATCACGCATAAGTTGGCCACACCTTATAATCCTCAAACGTGTGGCCAGGTGGAAATTTCCAACCGTCAACTCAAGCAAATTCTTGAGAAAACGGTTAATGCTTCAAGGAAAGATTGGTCGGTCAAGCTTAATGATGCATTGTGGGCTTTCCGCACTGCATTTAAAACCGACCTTGGCATGTTCCCCTACCGGCTAGTTTATGGCAAAGCTTGCCATCTTCCGGTAGAACTTGAGCATCAGGCATTGTGGGCAATCAAACATCTCAACATGAGTCTTGATGTTTCCGGTGCCAATCGCAAGTTAGACCTCAACGAGTTGGAGGAGTTGAGAAATGAAGCTTATGAGAATGCCAAGATCTGCAAGTCCCGCACTAAAATTTTCCACGATCGCTTGGTGCGAATCAAAACTTTCGAGGTGGGACAAAAGGTCTTGTTGTACAATTCTCGCCTCCACTTGTTTCCGGGGAAACTTCGGAGCCGTTGGTCAGGGCCCTTCATTGTTTTAACCGTCTCCCCTCATGGGGCGGTTGAGATTCAAAATCCTAGGAATGGGGACGTGTTCAAGGTTAATGGACAACGCCTCAAACCATACTTGGAAGGGACCACGGCAGAGGTCGAGGTGGAAGTCGTGCCTTTGCACGAACTCCCCACGGATGTGGTCACTTGATGTGATCCATCTATCCATTTGTTTGTACATATCAGTGTTGGTTTAAAAAAAATTATAAAAAGAAAAAATGGAAGGCCTATGTGAAATTTTCCCTTTCCCTTGTTATTAACGCGTTTTTCCATTGCCCTACGCGTTTGTTCCACCAGCAGAAAACGCGTTTCTATTCTGGTTCTCGCCTCCACCCAAAGTTGCGCCTCAGATCCGAAGAACAGACCGCTATTTAGCGGTTTTAAACCACCAATCAGCGGTCGTCGTGTCTTCGTTTGCTTTGTGTCTTCGTCTGGGTGTTTTCTCTGGGGTGTGCTGTTGGGAGAGTGGTTTGGGGTCTGTTTTGCTGCTGGAGTCGGCGTGCGGTGGCCTTCTCTCCGCTCGTTCCGTGTTCGTCCTCGCCGTCGTGTGCCTCGCCGCTAAAGCTCGCCAAGGTAGGTTCAGGTATGGCCAACCATCATTTAATTCCAGAACTCAATTTTGCCTCCCTGATTCGTGATTTCGAAGAACCCTTCTACGATCGCATCGTAGCTAAAGGGTGGTACCATTTATTGTATGAGGGCGATGAATCCATGTACGTAGAGCCTCTTGTACATGAATTCTTTACTAAACTCGAGCGTGACCAGACCGGTCCACTCGAGTTCAGTATCACTCTCAGAGGGGTGAAACACACCGTGACACCCCAGCTAATCTCCGACACGACTGGGATCCCCTTGGTTGATGAGCTCGCGCCCACCCACGATATCAATTTTGATCGATCTATGCTTGGGCGTGGGCAGCCTATATCATCACATGGGGGAGTACCTAATGCGCACATTTACTCCAATGTGCACATTGTAGCCAGATGGGTGTGTAGAAATATGCTGGGCCAAGAGCGGACCTCCACATTTTTCACACCTAGTTTGCGAATCGTGTATAGTCTGATGGACGGTTCACCACACTGCGTTTGTCGAACATTGTTCGACGTTTTGGTGAACGCCAGGCTGAAAGATATACACTGTTTGCCGACTCTGGTTACCAAATTGTGTGGCATGTTCGACATCCCACGATTTGAGCGCATGCTGAGTCGCCAAGGCACCGACCTCGAGGTAGCGAAGATGGCGCCGTCATTTTGCCATTGCCTTCCGGAGGCACGGGTGCCTGACTTTATGGAGGAGGATGTTAGAGGTAGTTCCTCAAGCTCGTCTGTGAGCTCAGGAACGCTCTTCAACACCGACATTTCTGAGATGGCGGTCGAGCAGCAGAACATCATCTTAGCCAAGCAAAACCGGAAGATCTATAGGAAGTTGTCGGCTCTTGAGAGAGGTGCCTCTTCGGGCACTTTTGGCCGCCATCGTTAGTCCGGTACACCCTATCCATGCATTGGCACCGTTTTGCCATACATTGAGGACAATGCATGGATTAGGTGTGGGGGGGTGTTTTCACGTTTGTATGTAGTCTGTGTTTTTTTTGTTTGTTTGTTTTCTTTTGGTTGTACTGCTAGGATCATGTTAGTGTGACACATTTAACATTGATATATCTGCTTGCCATGATCCTTTGGTGACTTGTCTTCTTTTGCTTGCCTAGTGCTTTAAAATTTTCACATTTCTTTCAAAATCTTCATGTGTTTGCGAAAGAAAATGTTTTTGTAGGTTTTGCGTGTGTTTAGCATGTGCAAAACCGTTGAGAGGCAAAGTAAAAAGAAAGCTCCCAAAATTGTCTTGAACTTGATGCATTAGGATATCTAGTTTACTGGCTTTCGGTCTTATCGAGTCGTTAGGATGCACCCCGGTTTTCCCTCGGGGGGCGTGTAATCATAGGGTTTCAGCACTCAAACATTTAAAGAAGTCCACCCTGAACCTAATGAGTCAAATAATTCGTGTCTTTTAGTATAAGGAAGTTTGTCGTAGTCAATGGCCCTTAATCTCTTTTTTGTGAAACTTAAGTGTAGGGGTTTTGGTTCCCATGTAGATAAATAAATAAATGGTGTTCTCTCTTCTCGCACGACTCCTATCACTCGGGAAAGTAGGTCTGAGGGGACTTTGTGCCTGGTGCTTTCTAGTCATCTAACTTGGGATGCACCGACCGAACTCCCGTTACACGGGTGGTAGGGATCGCCCTATGTGGAGATTTGGGGGAAGGTGTACGTGATAGTGTAAGTCCTCATAGGCAATGATGCACGAAACCTGACCCTGGGAGAATCAAACACCAACCAATAAAATGCTCTAAAGAAAAAAAAAGGAGAAAAAAGAAAAAAAAGAGTCAAATAAGAACCAAAATGGACTTTACACATTGTATCACAGTAAGAAGTTAAGGTTGACCATGTCTTTCACTTAAGTCCTTAACTAACTCTCAGGAATAACTCATTAGGCTAAGTGTGTGGACCGATTACATTTATAGAGTCGACCCGTAGTGTTACCGCGTCCCATGATCGACAAAATGAGTCCAACGAGTCGTGTAGCTAGATTGATTAATGCATCTTGTTCGGATTTTGTGGGTATATCCGCTGAAAACCTTCAGGAGACAACACTCCTCCTCCTTGGCGACAAGGAGGTTTAACGGCTTGTTGCACGTGCTAAGTGCAACCGTGATTCCTACGAAAGTGAGTTAGGATTTCTTGTTTTTCGTATGCTTTTCTCTTTCTTTGTTTTGCTCGGGACTAGCAAAAGTTAGGTCTGGGGGTATTTGATCGACATCATTTCATGCTTATATTTGTATCTTATATCCGTTATCTTTCATCTAAACAATGCTATGTTACGAGTTTTATGTTTACTTTTCAGGAATAAATAGGTTTGAAGAGATTAAACATAAAAGGACCCAAAAGATGGGAAAAAAGACTGGATTGTGAGATCTAGGGACCAAGATGCAAGGGAGAAGGACCTGAACGCAAGACAGAGGGACCTAAGAGCAAAACAGAATACTTCACACCATCATGGGGAGTGTTTTAGCAATTCGATTCGGGTCGGAACTCCAACAACCCAAGTAGATGCATCAAAGACAAAGAATACCATCCAGGAAAGCCTCCAAGAAAGCCCAGACTAATCCGGATCCTGTAGACCGCCAATTGGCTGTCTGAAACCGCTAATTGGCGGTCCAAACGGATACGAATCCGCTTAGCTTTTTCTGGCGTGTGTATTAGAGCGTTTTTATGCTATTTATGGTATTTGTTTAGTCCCACATCGGGGGATTGTCCCAGATTAGCTTTTTCCATGCCTATAAAGAGAACTCTTCACCTTCCTTTGTAATCACTCCATACTTGTGGTCATTCTCCCTAATTGAAGTGAAAGCCTTGAAGCAAGAAACTCAATGGGGGAGATGCTACTGGTATTGTGAGTCTTCAATCAATAAAATTGCCTTTGTTTTGTGCTTCTTTTAATGTTCATACATGTTTTAGTTTAATTGTCTTTTATTAAATCTAGCTTAGTTAATATGTCTTCTTATCCTAGTGTAATAGTTAGTGTAATGTGTAGTGAGTAAAACCACTCCCCTTTTGGGGGGTGGAGATGATTATCATATATGCAATTAAGGAAGGAAGGTTGTTTATTTTGTAATGTGTTGATTAATATGAATGCATGCTTTCTTGTTAGAATAGAACACTTCACTAGATGGGTTTTGCCAAAAGTTTTAAGACACCTCCCATGCTTGTTTAGTTTCTTAAATAACCAGCTTGTGTTTATGAATGTTAATCAAAATAGGTTAGTGATTTAATTGATGGGTTTTGCCATGATAAGTAGACACCTCCCATACATGCAAACACTACCTACACTTGTGCCTATAGAAAGATATTCTTGCCTCCTTATTATGTATGTGTAGTCACTCCACCCCCTAAGGGGTCTCTCTCTTACTGATTCCTGCATAGTATCAAGTTTCGCTAGCTTAGTTGAAGTATTTGTTAATCTCTTTCTTCCACATTTGCTTGTTCGTAGTTAGCATAGTTTAGATTAGCATAAACAACTTTCTTCCCCATTTTTGTGCCACTTAATTTCTGATAAACAAGAGGATGCTCACCTCCCTGAGGACGACCCATACTTGCCACCACTTCATCGTGGCCGTGCACTTGCGGTTTAATTAAAACGTTCAACAATATACTTGCCAATCAACGTAATAGGTTGATCAAGATTCTTGAAGCACAAGAGCAATCGGACAAAGACTCAAGAATGAACACTTGTAATTAAAGCTTTGGACCAAGACATGTAATTTTATATTTATTGAGTCCATAATGTTTAATGTAAACTTGAGCACTACGATTCTGTCCCGAGTAAATTCGGTATACGGTATATCCCAAACAGTCAACTGAAATCCCAAGTTCTACCCCAAACTCCAAGTTCCATCCCGACCAAGACCTTGCCCAGTTGAACGACCGAAACACCTTCAGTTGACCGAAAAGTCGTGGACCATTTTAGGACATTGCTCAACGGTCACTTTTGAATTAAGCCTTAGAGCCCAATTGACGTGTCCAATTTCTTCTCGGCTTTAGGTGCCCATAGACTATTTACACGTGGCTTATGACTGTTACCTTCAACCGTATTTTGAGCCACTTTTGTCAGGAAAAAAATGCAACCATTCTTGTTTCGTCAGACCCAACCATTCTTACTGTCCACTTCGGAAGAGTACATGGAATGCAATTTGGTGAACCAAAATTAAATAGGGCAAAATTGAAAATAGTTACTGGAAGTTGGTGAACGGTGATCTGAAGATATTTTGGTCAACTGAATGCTATTTTCAGACCAGTCCGTCCCTCGTGTTTCAGACTACCATTTTGTACACGGTCAACCAAACTTGACCTGAAATCTTCCCGAGCATATTTCACATCTTGCTTGTCATAGGTCCAAATCACCACCAACTCTCCAACAACTCTCTAAGCTTTGAAGCCTATATAAACAGCTCAAGAAACACAAACTAGACCCTTACATCCTCTATTCAAAGATACTCCTTTTGTTCTCAATTCCTCAGCCTTCAAAGTTCAAACACACTCAAAGCTTTATCTTCACCACTTTCATATCAACTCCATATCCATATCCAAGTGTGCTCATGTTAGAGTGTTTAGATTGTGATTCAGGTTCCCTATTCAAGAATCATCATTCTGTTGTAAAGCTTCGAGGAAGCTCCCGCTCGGGTTGTGAGAGGAGACATGAGAGAGACGAGGTTATTCGCGAGGCTCAGTGTTGTAAATGGTTTTGATCTCGGTCCAAAATGGAGATCGGTTGGTGGAACCGTAAGTGGGGCTCGAAGGATCGAGGAACGCTTGCGAGGAAGACTAGGACTGGGTGCGGTGCCAAACCTCTTTAAACTCCAGTGTCATCAATTTTGTGGTTTGCATTATCTTCTCTCTTAATCCTTCAATTAGTGTCTTAATTACGCATTTATCTAGTGGTTAGAGGGCAATTGATCCTAACAGTCTGGTCTAAGGACCCATAGCCAGCCTAAGCTTATTTGAGTATGATTCTCTAGATTAGGCTTCTACTCTCATCCTTACCCACGCTAGCTCTTCAAGCTTCTTCTCTTCTCACCCAACTCATCTTCTCCTCTACCACTATGGTTTAGTCTCCTCCCCTTTACACATTCTCTAAGTGTTTTAGGGTCGAGTCGAGCACTTTTATACGAGCTTGATCTTGTGGTGGTGAGAGTAGTTGATTGGAGAGTATTATTGTCAAGATAGATGGTTACAAGGGCAATCATTCATTCCATTGTTGGGACCACTACCACTCTCCCTGGTATATAAAACCCATGCATCGTAAGGTGCCTCAAACAACCATGCAACAGGGTTGGCACAATTTTTGTTGTGTAGCTGAGCAGTGTTTAGATTCGGGTGATATAAGAGAGGAACCAACTGCTAGATCATCATCTAATTATGTTGGACAATATGGTGGTGAACAAACTAAGTTATTACAAGAAACTTTGGCCTCTTCCGTGAATGCAGAAGAGTGTATGAGCGCATCAGTGGTCCAGAAGCCATGTCAGATGTCAATAGTGGTTTCAGTGGTCAGGTGTTGGAGGAGTGTTCGTATGTTCCTCCCGAACCCGAATATGATGATGTTATTTCCCAAAGTAGTCATAATAACTGATATACATTCGCATATAAACCAAGGGAGGACAAATTCATGGGGAAACAATAGAAAATCTCGCTAACATACATCTTCGAAGGGGGTGACCTTTCTTGTTAACAATTAGGTCAGATGGCATAACAATTAAGTGAACGTTAGGAGGGTGACCTTTCTTGTTAACATGGGGATTCGTCTTCTGATATCGAACCACCACCATATACACAACTCGAAGCACAATCTTTGAAAGTCAAACTCCTAGTCAGTCTGATGGATTTGAGGTTTCAATTCCCAATCACTTGGTGGATGATTCAATCGAAATTGAGTATAACATGGACCAACTTAATTTTGAGTTGGCATAGGAGTGTCCGATATTTTTTTCCCTCGTGGCCCTTAATGTCGTGCCCCTCAAAGACCAACCATTGGTGGAGCAACAACACCCTAATACTTTTATTTCTATGAGACTTGATGAGGGTATTGGGAGGTCCTTAAAGTGGGTCTTTCACCCAAGATATCCTTTAAGGACCCAAGCATAACGAGGTTCTTGACGACATTCCGACACACCCGCCTGTTGCTTGGAGATTTTAGATTGATGATCATGATTCTAATTCCGCAACGGGGGTAACTTTTCTTCCGTTGATCAATTATTGTCAAACTCTGGAGAGGTTTGAACTCTTTCAGCTTGATCCTTTGAATCACACGCCTTTGCGTCGAATTTATGAACATTTACTGATTCCTAGTACACTTTGTGAGGGGGGGGGCACACATGACTATTTTGGCCCAGCATGATGTTATGTTCCCATTCCAGGTACAATGATCCACTATGAGGTTCCCTTTCGTTTTCCTTTCACAAAGAACAATGAGAGCATCTTTTGTACAAAGTTATATAAAAAATAAAAAAAGTTGTAGTGGGTTCCACTCAGGATGTGGGCTCGATTTGTTATCGTCTTTGTATTCCTTTTTAAGTATCTCACAGGTTTTCTGGAAATCGGGTTTATGTCCATCAACATAACCATGAACTTCCTTTTGCACTTCACGTTGATGAGATCTTTTCTTGTTCATGCATAAATCCATGTAGTAGCATACTCACATTCATTGAGGACAATGCATGAAGTCAGTGTGAAGGGTGCTTTACCTATGTATATATTCTAGTCTTTTTTCCTCTTCTTTCATTTTCTTTTGTATGCATTGTAAGGGTCATGATGGTGTTATGGAATTTACAACGATATATCTAAAGTACATGACGTCGGTGAAGATGTGGCAAGTCGGGGTCGAGTACACAGGGAGCACGCGTGAGTCTAAGTCTACAATACTCGAGTGGGGAAAAAGAAGAGAGAGGAAAGAGAGCTGCATTAAACTACGATGCGAGTGAAATCAAAAAAAATAAACGATAAAATAAAATCCCTTAGGGGTGGAGAAAGAATGCGGAAATGAAAATGTGTGTAGTGTGTGTCTTCAATTGTGCAAATCACAACATGTACTACATGAAATCCATCAACCCAATCCAACTTGGCCTCCACAAGAAATAAGATAAAATATTATCATTATAAGCATACAAGACAATAATTGAAATAAAGCTAACACGAGCAAATGTAAAATGACCACATCCAACTTTGTCTCCTGATTGACATCATTTGATGCTTATATTTGTATCTTATATCCATTATCTTTCACCTAAACAATGCTATGTAATGAGTTTTATGTTTAGTTTTCAGGAATAAATAGGTTTGAAGAAATGAAGCATAAAAGGACCCAAAAACTGGAAAAAAGGACTGAATTGTGAGATATGGGGACTGATATGCAAGGGAGAAGGACCTGAACGTAAGATCAAAGCACCAAAAGTAAAACAGAAAACTCAACACCATTTTGGGGAGTATTTTGGCAATTAGATTCGGGTCGGAGCTCCAATAAACAAAGTAGATGCATCAAAGACCGACAAACGAATCCAGAAAAGCCCATAATGAAATTTAGCCGGATCCAAATCTTATCGACCGCCAATTGGCGGTCTGGATCCTACTAAATCCACTTAAATTTCTCCAGCACATGTATTTGAGGATGTTTAGGATGTTTTTGATATTTGTTTAGTCCTACATCGGGGGATTGTCCCGGATTACCTTTTTCTTTGGCTATAAATATAACTCTTCACCTTCTATTGTAATCACTCCATATTTTGAGTGGCTATTCTTCCTACTAGAAGTGAGGCCTTGAAACACACACTAAAATAGGAGGATGCTACTTGAAATATGTGTCACTTTAATAAAAGTTTCTTTATTATATTGTTTGTTTCATATTTCTTGCTTTACTTTGTTTAATTTCATTTCATTAGTTTTAGTGGTTTAGTTAATACGCTTTCCTTGCTTAGTTTAAAAATTACTCTAATATGTAGTGAGTAGTTCCATCCTCTTTGGGGGGTGGAGTAGATGTACATACATGCAAATGAGAATGGAATGAATGCTTTATTTCCAATGTGTTGATAAAACATGAATGTATGCTTGCTTGTTTAAGATAGAATTTATAACTTGATGAGTTTTGCCAAAATGATTAGACACGTCTCATGCTTGTCTAGGTTCTGAAATAAACAACTTGTATATGTAAATGTTAATGAAATTGGTTGGTGAATAGATTGATAGGTTTTGCCATAACATTTAGACACTTCCTATGCATGATAACACCACCTTCATTTGTGGTTAAAGAATGTGTTCAACACCCACCTCTTTGCATGTGTGCACTCACTCCACCCCTTAGGGGTTTTCTATTTCTGAATTCCAGCACTCTTCTTTTGTTCTTAGTTAGGTTTTAGTTAATCGTTTGTTTCTTTCTGTCGCATTTCATACTTCGTAGTGTAGTGTAGCGGACCGTAGCGTTGCATAATCAACTCTCTCTCCATTTTTCGCCACTTGATTTCTGATAAACAAGAGGCTGCTCACCTCCCTGAGGATGACCCGTATGTGCCACCACTTCAACGCGGCCGTGCACTTGCGGTTTAATATAAAACGTTCAACAAGTTTTTGGCGCTGTTGCTGGGGAGGTGCCAGTCCAGACTCTTGTTTGGACGATTCAAGTGGATTTAATTTGTGTTGTGTAGTTTTTATTTGTTTCAGGAGACTTGGAGTCGCTAGGAGGAACAGCTGGAGAAATTTTGAGGCAACCAGGGCACTGTAGACCGCCAATCAGCGGTCTGGTGAGACCTGTTTACCTTCTAATTTGTTTGTGTTGTTACCATAATTGATGTAGTGATTTGGGACATGATTTGGCATGTTTTGTCAGACTCTCACTCATGCATTTCATATGAACATGCATTAGTTAGTAGGAAGTTTATTGAAACAAGTGTGAGTTGAGTGTTTGTTTGGAGAGTTGATTGTTAGATTAAGACTCCAAAATGCTACTAAAGAGGGGCTGTCCCATAAAAGATAACGCGGGGGATTTCATCACCCTTTCCTTCGCCCCACAAACCACACTAATCAAGAGCCTAATTTTTAAAATCAAGTAGACATTGACCCTAAGGATTTTGGTCGCATTAGAAGAGTGATCTGGTCCCGACCGTCATGACCTGATCGGCGTTGCCCACTTTGTCGATAGTAGGAGAAACGAGATCTCCGGATCTTGGCTCACTTGCTGGGCTTTGTGTTCCTCGTTGTCGGCAGGTGAGGCGTGTTGAGGCCGTGTGACCTCGCAGTTAGGCGTCATCTAGATGTAAGGACCTATAGCGACCTTAGGATTGCTTGAGCCTTGTTTGCTTGTGTGCTTCTACCTGTACCCATCTGCCGTAGCATAAGGACTTCTTCCCTTCTCTCCTGAGTCATTCTTTCTCTCCTGTGTCCCCCTGTCTTCTCCTCTACGCACATTCTTTGTTAAAAAAAGTTTTGGTGTGTGCACCTTTGTGCATGCTTTCGGCGACACGAGACGAGAGTGGTAGTTTGACGAGGAGCGTTGTCAATCTGGCTTCGGTAGTCGATTTCTTGACGCCTTCCTATTCTCGTGTCGCACGCAGTCTGGGTTCAATGGCTGCTCATTTCTGTGAGGAGGAGCAGTTGCTGGACCCACCTGTTCCACATGTGCTTCCAGTTGTCGCTCCCATACCTCTACGTGATCGATGCTACCCCACCTGTACCGCTCTACCCTCATGCATCGTATTGCCAGAGGCAAATGGGAACCATTTTGAGGTTAAGCCCTATATCTTTCTTAGGGAATTTTAGGAGGTATGTGCTATGTTCAAGCTGCAACAACATAGCACAGACTCCATCCATCTTCGGCTTGTTCCTTTTGTCCTAAAGGATGACGCCAAGAAGTGGTTGTAAAGCAACTAGGCGAAGGCCTTTAGGACTTGGGATGAGTTTCAATCTGCATTCCTCAAGAAATACTTTCCAAATCATCGGACGCAACTTGAGACCGAAACATTTCATGCATATCTAGAGAGATTCATGTGTCAGATTGTTTACGAGGGTCTTCACATACCGTCCCAAACGCTCCTTGAGTCCATGTGTCAAGGAGAGTTCTTAGGAAAGGATGAAAGGGAGGCATGGGCTTTCCTAGAAGACCTTGAGGAGAAAACAATGCAATGGGAGAGTGTATGGGAACCACCTGTATCATTTAGCATAGGAGCGAGGATCGCGAATGCAAACTCAACTAGATCGGGTGCCACATTTGCTATCGATACCACTACGGCCACCGAGGCACGCATGGCGGCCTTAATGCGCCATATGGATTCGATTGAGCTCCAAAACCAACAAGGTGCACCTCACATGTCCACATCTGGTCCAGTACCCTGTCATGCATGTGGTAGGATAGGTCATGTAGAAAGGGAGTGTGCGTCCATTTCTCCTGAGATGGAACATGTTAACGCCATCTATAACAGAGCTAGGAATGACCCATACTCATCATCTTTAAATCCTAGATGGAGTAACCACACCAATTTTTCATTGAACCAAAATAATGCCCCGGGTGGTCCTTTAAACTCCTCTCGACCACCTAACCAATCATACCAACCTCCCATGCATGCACAATCTTATCAGCCACCCTAAGCTCCAATCACCAATCAATCGGGTTTCCCAAAATCCACTAATATGGAAATCCGATTCAATTCGCTTGAGACCATGACTCGTGGACATGAAAACTCAATGAAAAATTTTATGTCAACCACAAGTCAAGTTCTCACTTCAAATCAGCAGACCATCAAATCTCTAGAGCTTCAGATGGGCCAATTAGCTCAGTCTGTACATGAAAGAGAGAGGGTCTTTGCGTAGCCAGCCTGAGGCTAACCGCCGCATGTATCAGCAACAACACATGCAAAATGAGAATGTGGTACCTCGGGGGAGGCAAGTGAACCATGTAGAGGAACATGTTCACCATGTCAATTCCATTCTGACCTTAAGGAATGGGAAGCAGGTTGACAATCACATTTCCTTGCCACCACCACCATCTATGCAACCCCTTAGTGGGAATGGTGGTGAAGAAGAGGCTGAGGGTGAGGGTAATACACCAACACCTCCTTCTCAGGCACTGCAGAAAACCTACCTGCCAAAAGCTCCTTATCCAACTAGGTTAACCAAAAAGCAGAGTGACACAATGGACAATATATTAGAGGTGTTTAAGAAAGTTACGGTTAACATCCCATTGTTGGATGTCATCCAATAAATACCTCCATATGCCAAAGTGTTGAAGGATCTCCACACAACCAAGAGGAAGACCAATGTTCCTAAGAAAGCATTCTTTGCTGCAAATGAAAGCTCACTTTTGTCCAATCCCGCCTACACAAATTACAAGGACCCTGGGTGTCCGACTATTCAGTGTACGATAGGGGACACTAGCATGAGTAATATTTTGCTTGATTTAGGATCAGAGGTCAACCTCCACCCATTTTCTGTTTATCAACAGTTAAATTTGGGAGAATTGAAACCAACTAAGATCACCCTCCAATTGGCGGGTAGATCCATTCGTATTCCAAAGGGGATTATCGAGGACGTGCTTATCAAAGTTGGAGATTTTATATTTCCAGTCGATTTTGTTATCCTCGATACCAATCCTGTTGCGAACACCCACTCTCAAATACCTTTGATTTTGGGTAGACCATTTCTGGCAACTTCCAACGCCTTAATTAATGTCGAGTTTCATGTGTTCAACTCTGGTAGGCAACAGGAGCCCATGGATGAACCTTTAAATCCAAATCTCATCCGCCAATTGGAGAAAGCACCACAAAATCAACGAACACCCTTAACACCAATGCAACCCATTGAGAATGTTTGTGGGCCCAGCGAAAACTCATTACCTGTCTTTGCAATGCAACTGAGTGAGCTGGCACCAAAAGGAGTGTTCATTGCATGATTCAGTTGAGAGTACTAGTGAGAGTGAGACACCTCATCATATGCCTATACTAGAAGGTGTCTCTACCTCATGTCCGTTGGCCATTGAGCCATTTGAGCTTCATATTGACTCCAACAAGGACCCACCTATGACCGAGCTTATGCTTGATAATCTAAATGATGGTGGGAGGTCCTTGTTAGATGACTTGGGGAGAAGCCCCATTCTTAGTGATGCAGGTCTGCTGCATCCATCGAATGAGCTTGAGTAACTCATTCCGATGCAGCACCTATTGGTTGGAGGGTTTTGTTCGATGAGTAACTAAACCCTAGTGAGGCAACACAACTTCACTCATTCATGTTGCCTACACCTAAACAATATCATGAGGGGTTCGAGCCTTTCAGCTTTGACCTTTCACCCCTCATGACACCTCAGAGTACCGATGAACTTTGCCATTCTCGGCAAGTCTCTGGTCCTCATGACTTGATGTTCTCATTTGATGTTCCTTGACCAAATAATTAAGAGAATATCATTGTTGCTGTATTTATCTTGTTAAAAATACAAAAAAAAAGAAAAAAAATGAGTAATAAAAGATTCCATGACTGAGCATTGATTGTTGTGGGCCCAACCCTTGTGTACTTGGGCCCCATTTCTTCACGTATTTGGCTCCCTTCTTCAGTATCTCACAAGTTTTGAGAGAATTCGGGTTTGTATCCATCAACCTGAAAATGAACTTCCCTTTGTACTTCACGTTGGTGAGATCTATTCTTTTTCATGCATAAATCCATGTAGTTTCTTGTTCACATTCATTGAGGACAATGCATGTAGTAGGTGTGGGGGGGGTGCTTTACGTGTGTACATAATCGAGTATTTTCTTTTGATTTTTGTTTTCTTTTGTGTGCACTGCTAGGGTCATGTTAGTGTGCTGCATTTAATATCGATATATCTGCTTGCCATGATCCTTGGGTGACTTGTCTTGTTTTGCCTGCCTAGTGCTTTAAAGTTTTCACATTTCTTTTAAAATCTTCATGTGTTTGCGAAAGAAAATGTTATTGTAGGTTTTGTGTGTGTTTAGCATGTGCAAAACCATTGAGAGGCAAAGTAAAAAGAAAGCTCCCAAAAGTGTCTTGAACTTGATGCATTAGGATTTCTAGTTTACCGGCTTTAGGTCTTATCGAGTCGTTAGGATGCACCCCGGTTTTCCCTCGGGGGACGTGTAATCATAGGGTTTCAGCACTCAAACATTTAAAGAAGTCCACCCTGAACCTAGTGAGTCAAATATTTCATGTATGTTAGTATAAGGAAGTTTGTCGTAGTCAAGGTCCCTTAATCTCTTTTTGTGAAACCTAAGTGTAGGGGTTTTGGTTCCCATGTAGATAAATAAATAAGTGGTGTTCTCTCTTCTCACACGGCTCCTATCACTCGGGAAAGTAGGTCTGAGGGGACTTTGTGCCTGGTGCTTTCGAGTCATCTAACTTGGGATGCACCGACCAAACTCCTGTTACCCGGGTGAAGGGATCACCCTATGTGGAGATTTAGGGGAAGGTGTACGTGATAATGTAAGTCCTCATAGCCAATGATGCACGAAACCCGACCCTGGGAGAATCAAACACCAACCAATAAAATGCTCCAAAGAAAAAGAAAAAAGAGTCAAATAAGAACCTTAATGGACTTTACACATTGTATCAAATTCAGAAGTTAAGGTTGCCCATGTCTTTCACTTAAGTCCTTAACTAACTTTCACGAATAATTTATTAGGCTAGGTGTGTGGACCGATTACATATATAGAGTTGACCCGTAGTATTACCGCGTCCCATGATCGACAAAATAAGTCCTACGAGTCGAATAGCTAGATTGATTAATGCATCTTTGTTCGAATTTTGTTGGTGTATCCGCTGAAAACCCTCAGGAGACAACACTCCTCCTCCTTGGCGACAAGGAGGTTTAACGGCTTGTTGCACGTGCTAAGTGCCACCGTGATCCTACGAAAGTTAGTTAGGATTTTTTGTTTTTTGTATGCTTTTCTCTTTCTTTGTTTTGCTCGGGACTAGCAAAAGTTAGGTGTGGGGATATTTGATTGACATCATTTCATGCTTATATTTGTATCTTATATCCATTATCTTTCACCTAAACAATGCTATGTAACGAGTTTTATGTTTAGTTTTCAGGAATAAATAGGTTTGAAGAGATGAAGAATAAAAGGACCCAAAAGCTGGGAAAAAGGACTGAATTGTGAGATCTGGGGACTGAGATGCAAGGGAGAAGGACCTGAACGTAAGACCAAAGGACCAAAGAGTAAAACAGAAAACTCCACACCATCTTGGGGAGTATTTCGGCAATTAGATTTGGGTCGGACCTCCAATAAACGAAGTAGATGCATCAAAGACCTACCAACGAATCCAGAGAAGCCCAAAATGAAATTTAGCCGGATCCAAATCTTTCAGACCACTAATTGGTGGTCTAGATCCTTCTAAATCCGCTAAAATTTCTCTAGCACATGTACTAGAGGATGTTTAGGATATTTTTGGTATTTGTTTAGTCCCACATTGGGGGATTGTCCCAGATTGCCTTTTTCTTTGGCTATAAATAGAACTCTTCACCTTCTATTGTAATCACTCCATATTTTGAGTGGTTATTCTTCCGACTAGAAGTGAGGCCTTGAAACACACACTAAAGTAGGAGGATGCTACTTTAAATGTGAGTCACTTTAATAAAAGTTTCTTTATTATGTTGTTTGTTTCATATTTCTTGCTTTTCTTTGCTTAATTTCATTTCATTAGTTTTAGTAGTTCAATTAATATGCTTTCCTTGCTTAGTTTAATAATTAGTCTAATGTGTAGTGAGTAGTTTCATCCCCTTTGGGGGGTGGAGTAGATGTACATACATGCAAATGAAAATGGAATGAATGCTTTATTTCCAATGTGTTGATAAAACATGAATGTATGCTTGCTTGTTTAACATAGAATTTATAACTTGATGAGTTTTGCCAAAATGATTAGACACCTCTCATGCTTGTTTAGGTTCTGAAATAAACAACTTGTTCATGTAAATGTTAATCAACTAGGTTGGTGAATAGATTGATAGGTTTTGCCATAACATTTAGACACTTCCTATGCATGATAACACCACCTTCATTTGTGCTTAAAGAATGTGTTCAACACCCACCCTTTGCATGTGTGCACTCACTCCACCCCATAGGGGTTTTCCATTTCTGAATTCCAGCACTCTTCTTTTGTTCTTAGTTAAGATTTAGTTAATCGTTTGTTGATTTCTTTTGTATTTATACTTCGTAGTGTAGTGTAGCGTAGCGTAACGTAGCATAATGAACTCTCTTCTACATTTTTTCGCCACTTGATTTATGATAAACAAGAGGATGCTCACCTCCCTGAGGACGACCCATATTTGTCACCGCTTCAACGCGGTCGTGCACTTGCGGTTTAATATAAAACGTTCAACATCTCTACATGAAATACGATTTGACATAATCATTAAAACAAACAAGACAATAATTAGGATGACGCTAACATGAGCACATGCATGCACATGTCATGTTTCCTTCTTCCACTCAATCCTTATCTTCACCTCATCAATCCCCATAAAATAGACACATTAATCTAAGCATGCGCTAAGCTTCCTCAAGAGCATTAGCACATCAAAGATAAGAGTGAAAATTCCATTACATGGTTATGGAACTCATGTGAGGCTCAAATGTAGGATTAACACACAGACTAATACATCACATAATCAAGACACCTTCTCCACCCTCCAGGGGATCAACTACTCCATACTCATCTCTAAACTAAAGAAAGCATAAAAACAACTCAAAACCATAGAGAAAAATTCAGAAAACTAGAAGAAGGAAAAACACGCACAAAGTAAATGGCATCAAAGGAAAGACATCAAAATAAGGAACAAGACTACACTATATTAAAATGAAAGCTTACAAAGTTTGCTTCGCTTCTCCTCCTTTGCACTACTAAACAGAAATAAAACCCACTCTACTAAACAAGAAAGGAAACTAACCTAAGGAGGAGATGGAGGAAGAACAAAATGTGGCATTACAAGTGTATTTATAGAAGATTAGAGGGTTTGGATGATTCTGGGCATGATCGAACGAGTATATATCAGATCTGGATGTTGCATATTGCTCCAACCCGAGAACCAGACACACCAGAGAAATTTCAGGTCGAACCGACAAACCGAATCCGCCACCAATCTACGACTGGCAGATCCTTTTTGTCGGATCGCCTCTAAATGTTGTCAGTGGCTTCAATTAACATAATAAACATGTCGAGTGCGTCCGAAGCTATTGGTTCGAACCCATTTGGTTTTAATTTTCGAATTACTCCTCAGGTTCAGGAGATTCTAGACTTTTGCAACCAACATATTTTTCCTTACAGCTAAGTCTCTTTGTGTTTTCACTTAGGTCCTTCCTGAGTTACAATCCAGTCCTTAGGCATTACAAATAGGTCCAGAACCTTCCAATTCAGTCCATTCTTCTGGCGTTTAGGTCCTTCTTGCTCCATTTTCTCTTCTTTATTACCTAACACCTAACACACATCAAACAAACACTCTAGTAGCACAAATATGGGGTAAAATAAAGGATATATAGCATGAATGCAATGTATGATATACTACTAATCAAATACCTCCACACTTACATTTTGCTAGTCCCGAGCAAAACAAAGAATGAGAAAAATGCAAGAAACACATACGAAAAACAATGAAATCCTAACTCACGTTCGTAGGAATCACGGTTGAACTTAGCACGTGCAAGAAGTCGTTAAACCTCCTTGCTTACAAGGAGGAGGAGTGGTGTCTCCTAAGGGTTTTCAGTGGATATACCCACAAAATCCGAACAATAATGCATTATTCAACCTAGCAATAGGACTCGTTAGACCTACTTTTGTCTATCATTGCACACGGTAATCCTACGGGCCGACTTTCTACATGTATCCAGTCCACACACCTAGTCTAAACCTCCTTGTCGCCTAGGAGGAGGAGTGGTGTCTCCTGAGGGTTTTCAGTGGATATACCCACAAAATCTGAACACTAATGCATTGTTCAACCTAGCAACACGACTCGTCGGACCTACTTTTGTCTATCATTGGACACGGCAATCCTGCGGGCCGACTCTCTATATGTATTCTGTCCACACACTTAGTCTAATGAATCATTTGTGCAAGTTAATTATGGACTTAAGGGAAAGACAAGGGCAACCTTAACATCCTTTAGTTATACAAATTCAAAAGTCCATTAAGATTCTTATTTGTATTTTTTTCTCTTTTTCTTTCATTTTTTTAACTAGTTGGTGTTTTATTCTCTCATGGTTAAGTTTCGTGCATTATTGCCTATGAGGACTTACACTATCACATACCCCTTCCCCCAAATCTCTACATAGGGTGATCCCTACCACCCATGTAATGGGAGTTCGGTCGGTGCATCCCAAGTCAGGGTACTGGAAAGCACCAAAGTACTAAGTCCCATCGGACCTAATTTCCCGAGTGATAGGAGTCGTACGAGAAGAGAGAACACCCTACCGATTTATTTCTTATCTACATGATTGACATCATATCATGCATACATTTGTGTCTTATATCCTTTTTTTAGCCTAAGCAATGCTACATACGAGTTTTATGTTCGAGTTTCAGGAATAAACATGTTTGAGAAGAAGAGACCGAGAAATGACTTAAAATCAAGGAAAATGACTAAGTTGCGAGACTTATGGACTGAGATGCAACAGAGAAGGACCCATATGTAAAACCAAAAGGACCAATGAGCACATCAAGAAGCTCAACACCATCATGAGGAGTATTTTGGCAATTAGATCAGGGCCTAACCATTAACAACCATATCAGGTTCATCAAACATCAAGAAATCAAGAAAAACCAAGCCACCGAAATCCAGACCCCATCAACCTAATCCAGACTGCCAATTAGTTGTCCTAAACTACCAATTGGCGGTCCAAGTTGCTCCAAACGGTTCATGGTTTAGTCGGGTGTTCGATTATGTTTTTTGATGTCCATTTATAGTATGCGTTTAGTCCCATAGCGGGGGATTGTCACCGGTTACCTTTTTCTATGACTATAAATAGAACTCTTCCTCCTCCTTTGTATTTACTCATTGCTTGGTGGCACTCTCTCTACTTAGAGTAAGCCTTGGAGACAAACTCAAGTGGAGAAGAATGCTACTTGTAATGTGAGTCATGTAAATAAAATAATTTTCTTAGTTAGTTTTATATTGTCTCTTTAAATTCTTGCGTGCTTAGTTTAATTTCGTTTTGTCTTCTTTTGTTAATGAATAGTGAGTAGTTCTATCCCCCTTTGGGGGTGGAGATGATGTACATATATGTTATGAAGTTTGGATGTTTGATGAATTTTTGATTGGGTAGACTTCAATGTTTATATGTTCATCGGGGGTGTTTTAATCATCTACATGTTGGGGGATTTTTTATGGGTTTTACCATAAGATTTAGACACTTCCCATGCATAGTTTACTCATGTTTATTGACTGAAATTTCCTGTTGAATATGCTACATGTTAGTTATGTCTTTGTATTACTGTTTGCTTGCTTGATTGATTGAAGAAACATTGTTTTGATGGGTTGTGCCATAAGATTTAGACACCTCCCATGCTTAGCTTTGTTCTTCACAAGAGTTCATGATTTTTCATGAGTCTTGCCATATCTGTAGACACTTCTCATGTTGAGCCTAGTCCTATGCTAATCAAGTAATAATTGTCGATATGTTGTGTGAATGGATTGATAAGTTTTGCCACATCTTTAGACACTTCCTATGCATGAAGACACATACACACTTACATGCATCATTCATTACTTATTTCACTTCATATGTGCACACACTCCACCCGTTAGGGGTTTCCATTTTGGAATTCCAGCTTGTTGTCTTAGTTTAGTTTCATTGTTGCGTGCTTTCATTTCCTTGTTTGTGCTTACTAGTTTAGTTTAGTCTAGTTTAGCGTAATCAAATTCTTCTCCCCTCTTTTCCCACTTGCTGTCGAATGAACCAGTGTCGACACACATCCTTGTGGATCGACCCGTATTTGCCACGTCTTCACCGACACCGTGCACTTGCAGTATTTAAAATGAACACAATCACTACACATGAACCAAAACCCCTACACTTGGGGTTTCACAATACGAGTTGAAGGGTCCCAGACTACGACAAATTTCCTTATACTAATAGACGCGAATTATTCGACTCACTAGATTTAGGGTGGACTTCTTTATTTATTTGAGTACAGAAAACCTATGATTACTCTCCCCCCGAGGGAAACCGGGGTGCATCCTTAATGACTACATAAGACCTAAAGCTGGTGGACTAGATATCCTAATGCGTCATGTTCAAGTCAATTTTGGGAGCTTCCTTTTTACTTCACCTCTCAACGGTTTTGCACCTGCTAACCATACGCAAAACCCACAACACATTTCCTTTCGCAAACACATGAAGATTTTGAAAGAAATGTGAAGTTAGTTAAGGACTACGGGCCGACTCTATATATGTAATCAATCCACACTCCTAGCCTAATGAACCATTCATGAAAGTTAGTTAAGGACTAAAGTGCCAAACATGGGCAACCTTAACATCCTCAAGTGATACAAAGTGTAAAGTCCATTAAGGTTCTTATTTCACTTTTTCTTCTTTTTTTCATTAATTTTTTTCCTTCTTTTTGAAGCATTATGATTTACATTAGTTGGTGTTTGATTCTCTCAGGGTGGGGTGTCGAGCATCATTGCCTGTGAGAACTTACACTATCACGTACACCTTCCCCCAAATCTCCACATAAGGCTATCCCTACCACCCGTGTAACGGGAGTTCGGTCGGTGCATCCCATGTCAGATGACTCGAAAGCACCAGGCACTAAGTTCCCCTCTGACCTAATTTCCCGAGTTATAGGAGCCGTGCGAGAGAGAGAACACCACTTATTTATTATCTACATAGGAACCAAAACCCCTACACTTAAGGTTTCACAAAAAGAGTTTAAGTGTCCCCGACTACGACAAACTTCCTTATACTAACATACACAAATTATTTGACTCAATAGGTTCAGGGTAGACTTATTTATTTGTTTGAGTACTGAAACCATATGATTACTCTCCCCCCAAAGGAAAACCGGGGTGCAACCTTACGACTCGATAAAACCTAAAGACGGTATACTAGATTTCCTAATACATCATGTTCAAGTCAATTTTGGGAGCTTCCTTTTTACTTCACCTCAACGGTTTTGCACATGTTAAACACACGCAAAACCCACAAAACATTTTCTTTCACAAGCACATGAAGATTTTGAAAGAAATGAATTTTAAAGCACTAGGCAAGCAAAAGAAGACAAGTCACCCAAGGATCATGGCAAGCAGATATATCGATATTAAATGCAGTATTAACACGACCCTAACAATGCAAACAAAAGAAAACAAAAAAAAGTGAAAAAGTCTTGACTCCACATATATACAAATGTAAAGTACCTTCCGACACTTACTTCATGCATTGTCCAAAATGTATGCGAGCAAGATACTACATGTATTTTTGCATCAAAAATTTATGATCTCACCAAACTTCGAATCAGAAGAACATTTTCGGGGTAATGATGGTGGATACAAACCCGAATTCCCGAAAACCTGTAAGATACTTAAGAAGGGAGACAAATACATGAAACAAATGGGGCCCAAATACTCATGGGTTGGGGCCCACAACACTGAATGCCCAATCTTGGAGTTTTCTTTTGTTTTCTTTTTTTCAAATATAACTTTGTACAAAAATAAGTTCCCATCATCATTTGTCAAAGGACATCAAATGGGAACCTCAAAAGTGGGTCATCACTTGGGATGGGAACATGACACCACGCGGAGCCAAACTACTAATATGTTGGCCCCCCCTCACAAAGCGCATAAAAAAGTAGAAGAGGTTCATGAATTAGACGCAAAGGCGTCTGATTCAATGGATCAAACTGGAAGAGCTCGAACCTCTCAAGAGTTTGGGAAATATTGCGCAACGAAAGAAGAGTTTCCCCTATTGCGGTATTAAAATCATGATCATCAATCCAAACGCTCCAACCAATAGGCTGGTAGGTTGGAACGAGGTCAAAAACCTTGTTATACTTGCCTGACTCACCAGACGAACAAAAAGTGAGTCTCTTACCCAAGGTATCCTCTAAGGAACTCCACCTTCAGTGGCAATCTAGTTTTTTGGTGTCCTTTCATTTTTAATTTGATCAAGAACAATAGTGAGAGGCAAACTCTCACCAGGTCGTATGAAATTAGGGGTATTAGGGAGCTCTTGTTCCACCAAATGTGAGTCCTTAAGAGGCACAATACTAATATCATATGGCTCAAGGGCCATGGGACAAAAAGATAGGGCACAATGTTGTGTCGGCTCATAATGAAATTGATCCCTCATATTCTCAATTTGAATCGAATCCCTCATCAAGTGATCGGGAATTGAAACCCCAAGTTCCTCAGACCTACTAGGAGTTCGATTTCTTCTTTTCTCTCTCAAGGCGAGACAACACGTCTGTTTTCTTTTTTAAGCCAACTGTAAGCAAAGGGAAGCTATCTTGCAAAGATCGGTACGTGATTGCCAAGCCGAAAATGGCTAAAAATGGATACGAAAAGGTGGGTTCTCCGCTTGCTTTAACATAATCAACTTTCTTGGTGAGCTAGTAGCCTTGGTGCATGATCTCCTAGGTGAGGAGGATCCTATCCTTGTTACACTTCTTCTTTCTTGTTTGCTCCTAAGATTCTCTCTAGTTAGATCGAGATTCCACACTGGATCGCAATTCCATAAAGTGGACCTTTTCCTTATTCTCATAGTGTGATCTATTTCAAAGCGCATCACCTCGATCATCACCCTTTTGGATTATCCGTCTATGGAAAGGGTCACTTGACTTTGCCTGGCTACGAGACTCTAGTCTTGTAGGCGTGCCGCCGAAGCAAGCCACCAACTGATAGCAGCGTTGCTTGTTAACGAAGGTTGGAGACACCAAATGGAGTTCTTCACGAAGTTTAAAGTACTAAAAAAGGTGTTAACGTTAGTGGCACTCCTGCAGGTAAGAAAAGCTTAAAAAATGAAAGAGACTTGGTGGCAACAACCAGAATGAGATATTATTTGATTGTGGAAATGCGCTCTGGAGTTGCTTGTTCGTGCCAATGGACAACTTCCGGTATTTTTATATTATCTTCCAATCTCCAAGGGGTTCAGCACGTTTGGATCCACGAAGGCAATCGCTCGGATGTTCCCCTAAATTCCAAAAAGACACGCAGAGTCACTCATCCTACGCAAACCATTCTGAGATGCCACTCTTTCTTTGTCGTCTCGCCTTGACAGAGAAACGAAGTGAAGAAGTCTAGCTCACTCGCTGCGTACACTATGGTGTTGGTGGCTCGATATCACATGATAAATCCTCATGTTGACAAGAAAGGTTAACCTCCTCACGTTCACTTAATTGTTGCTTGATCTAACTCACTTGCATTTCCATAGTTTGCAAGGAATTCAAGTGAGACTTCAATAATTTTTGAGTGGTTTCGATAAACGTTTGGATGGTTTGTTCTAAAGAATCAAGTATGGGGTTAACAGTGATGTTCATGTCAGAATTTAGGAAATGGATGGGTCGGGTGTTGATAGGTTGAGAATTAGTCCATGTGGTCATTGGTGGTAGGGATGTGGATATTCGGGAGGAGAATAATGGGGTGGGTATGATGTATAAAATTTTGAATCAATATTGTCTCCCCATGAATCCATCCCTCTTAGGTAGTACACAGATGCATAAAGGTCACATTGAGCAGTTTTCGAAAATGTATGCTCATACTCAGGCTCTGGGGCAACATAACGACATTCCCCGGTGACATGACCACTCAACCCAAAATAGTCACACGATACTGCTTCTGGAGCCACCAGTGCACTCATCTCCTCTACCGCAGGCATGAAAGAGGCCAAACTTTCTTGTATTGTCTTAGTTTGTTGACCAACATATGATCCGACAGAACTAGGTGGTGGTCTAACAGTTAGTGCCTCTCTCATATTACCCCAATTTGAAGATTGCTCAGCATAAACTTTAAGAATGTCCCAATCATGCTAGGTGTTAGTCTGAGGCACCACAGGATGCATGGGTCCAGAATACTAGGTAGAATAGTCATTGTCCCAACAATGAAATGGATGGTCGCTGATTGTGTTCGTTTATATTACCGCAAGTGCACGGGCAAATACGAGTCGTGTCCACGAGTAGGTGTGTAAACTTTGACTCTTCAGAAATCGAGTGGGAAAAGAGGGGAGAAGGAATTGATTACACTAAACTAGACTACGAATGAACTAACAAGTGGACTAAACCCCATGGAGTGGAGGTGTGGATGTATGTGTGTGTGAGTGTGTCTTAATTTCAATTAGGAACAAGTGTAGTTTGTGTGACATACAAGTAGAAGCAAGTGTAGAATCTAAGTGTAGGATACACAACACTACATGGCAAACCATGAACATGCATATCTCACATGAAGTTGAGGTTGATTTTTGATTATCAAGCATGCAACAAGTACCTAGTGTGGCCATTAGAGCACCAATCAATCCTACATATTGTTGGCTTTTTGGCTAATAATCGTTAGTCCGTTTTGATGATTAATCAACATATCAATAAAAACATGTATCAATTAAAAGATCATTTCTTGCATATACGTGTTTATCTAACGTTTCAGGAATCAAGTTTTGGGTTGAATTAAAGATGAAGATTGAAGAGTAGTTAGGTTTAAATTCCATGTATTTAGGCCCCAAATGTAACTTGGCACTTGAAATCCATCATTCATTGCATTACACATCACTTAGGATACCTATAGAAGTTTCACACTATATTCCAACTATCCTAGACTTCAATAGGAATTCAACTAAACTCATTTAAATCGTAGAACAGGAAATCTGCACAAAACGGTCGTTCGGTAGAACCATTTGGTTCGACCGATTTTCAACAGACCTTCCCAGGCAACGAAATCTGTCCAACACGGTCGACCCATATTCATTTCCCGTTCGACCATGAATTCTATCTGGTTTGCTTGTCTGAAATTGGTCGACCGGCATATACATTTTGTTCGACCGTTTCCTCAAATCTTGTTTGACTGTTAGAAATCGGTCGATCGAAACACTTGTTCTGTTCGACTGTCTCACCTTGTCGAGTGATAGAAATTAGTTTACCCTATACAACTCTTTCAGCCTATCAATTGTCAACACATGTCTAGTTAGTGAGACTTTCGGTCGACCGAAACTTCATATTTGTTCGACCGATTGTTTTCCGTATTTGTATTAAATATGACCGTTATACTTGTCGTATACTCCAACGATCGTATGCACATTTTTCCAACTAACCCCATTTTCAACCACATAGACTCGTTGCTCAAGGCTATCGCCAAGAGGAGGGTATAGACTTTGATGAAACTTATGCCCCCGTCGCTCGAATGGAAGCCATTCGCATGTTATTAGCATATGCATCTTACATGGACATAAAATTATTTCAAATGGATGTTAAAAGTTCCTTCCTAAATGGCTTTATACAAGAAGCAGTTTATGTGGCACAACCCCCCGAATTTGTAAATGAAACTTACCCAAACCATATGTTTAAACTTAAGAAGGCTCTTTATGGCCTCAAACAAGCTTGTAGAGCTTGGTATGAGCGGTTGAAGAACTTCTTAATCGACAAAGGTTTTTGTGTGGTTAAAGTGGATACCACTCTTTTTTGTTAAAACTTATGATCATGATTTACTTGTAGTAAAAATCTATGTTGATGATATAATATTTGGTGCAAGTAACCCCTCGTCTTTGCAAAGAATTCCAAGTCTATGCAGGGGGAGTTCAAGATGAGCTTAATTGGCAAACTAAACTTCTTCCTTGAACTTCAAATTAAGCAAACTAAATATGAGAACTTCATACACGAAGCAAAGTACACAAGAGAGCTCTTAAAACGCTTTGGTCTTGAAGATAGCAAGCCTCACAACACTCCCATGAGCACTAGCACTAAGTTAAACAAAGATGAAAATGGCAAGGAGGTGGATATCAAGAAATATCGAGGTATGATCGGATCCTTGCTTTATCTTACCGCTAGTCGTTCGGATATTATGTTTTCCGTGTGTTTATGCGCTCGTTTTCAAGCTTGTCCCAAAGAATCTCATTTCATTGCTTTAAAACGTATTTTTCGCTATCTCAAAGGATCTCGAGAATTTGGTTTGTTTTACCCGAAGTTTAGAGGTTTTGATCTTGTTGACTATAGTGACGCCGACTATGCCGTTTGCATTTTAGATCATAAAAGTACTAGTGGCACTTGCAAATTCTTGGGAAAATCGCTTGTCTCTTGGTTTACTAAGAAACAAAATAGTGTTGCATTGTCGACAACCAAGGCCGAATACATTGCCACCGGTTGTGCATGTGCACAAGTCTTGTGGATGAGGCAAACCCTCAAATACTTGAAACTTAAGTTTCAAACTACTCCTATATTTTGTGATAATACTAGTGCAATAAATCTTTCGAAAAATCCCATATTGCATTCTCGAACTAAACACATTGAGGTTAGACATCATTTTCTTAGAGATCATGCAACAAAGGAAGACATTAAGCTCATATTTGTTCCCACTAATGATCAACTTGCGGATATCTTCACAAAACCTTTAAACGTTCATAAATTCTTTCATATAAGGCTAAATCTAGGCACGTGCAACTTAAATGACGTATAACTTTGTAATTTCATGTGTCTTTGGTGAATTTTGATACTTGGTTGAGGTTTCTTTCCATTTGTTTGCGGATTTTTTGTGTGTGTTTCAAAATTGTACATTTTCAGACGTTATTCGGTCGAACCGAACTGATGTTTCGTTCAACCGGATTATTGTTTCTCCAAGAAGTCTTAAAAAAATTGTCTCCTTCGGTCGACCTCATTATTATGTTCGGTCGACCGGTCGCTTGATGTGCTGTTTTTGAGTTTCCCTGATGTGTTTCGGTCAACCACTTATTCTACTTAGTTCGACCATTTCACGTTTGGTCGATCTGACTTAAGTTCACTTAAGTGTCCGGTCGAACCATTTTTGTGTTACGACCGAATGTAGAGTTATTTTGGTCGACCGTGTGTGTGTTTTTTGTCCAACCGAAAATCACCCAGCAGCTTTCACTCCCTCTTTCGGTCGACCGACAACCTCATTTACGTCTGACTGAAATTCGTCAGTACTTCCACCTTCTTTGAAACTCCTTGTTTCGGTCGACCATTCTTCTCTTTTACGTCCGACCGAAAATCATCAGTACTTCCACGTTCTTTGAAACTCCTTTTTCGGTCGACCGTTTATCTATTTTTTGTCCGACCGAAATGCGCCAGTAGGTGCCCTGGTCTTCCTTTTTGTGCTCTTGGTCAACCATCTCGTAATTCTCGTCCGACCGATTTTGACAAGTAGTTGTGTGGTCGTGGGTTTTATAAAAAAATTAACCCACCGGTCGACCGGGGCGTGCGAGCAAATATTAGGGCTTTTCCGAGGCTTTCCTCTTCATTCTTCCCCTTCCATTCTTCAGACCCTAGGTGCCGCCCCTCCTCTTCCGGTCTACTGCCAGCCCTCTCCAGCCATCATCCTCCACTTATCCGTCCATTTTTTGACTCCCATTGACCACCTTCTTCGTTCTCCACCCTCCTCATCCACAATTGTTCGCTAGAAGATCACTATCTCCAAGAAACGACCCACTCAATAGGGGCTACCGAGTGTCGCTCAAAGAAGAAACAAGACGCACAACCCTCCTCTTCTCGTGCTCTGGCTTCTCCGGTACCACATTTGCTTCACTTCTTCCCCATTGACGATGACGCCCAAAAAGCTTGGGACGAAAACTTCTCCGTTGCCAATGTCATACCTTGTCAGAAGGTTGAGGTAGTGGACTTCGCTTCTTTTTCGTTAAAACCTCTATTAGATGCAAATTGGCTAACCTTTTTACTCACAAAAATTGCATCTAAACCATATTATCCATTTCTTGTCCAACAATTCTATTGCAATCTTCCTAAAGTCTCAAATCTTCACTTTCTAACCACCATGAGAAATGGCAAGGAATTTAGTGTTATCCCCGCCCTATTGTCCGTTGCTCTTCATTTAGATTCGGGGGGCACACTCATTAACCTTGAGTATCCTCTCGGTGCTCTTCCAAACACCGAACTTGCAAAAATTGTCACCGACTTGTATGCCATTCCACCACCTTTAGTGAACGGTCGATACAAACACAACACCTCACTTTTACATCCCGTTCCTCGAATCCTTGCCCAAATCGTCTCATACAACCTTCTTCCTAAATTTGGTCATCGAAATGAGATATCTAACATGGCACTCATGTGCATTTTCTGTCTCTACAAAGGAATTTCGGTGGATTGGCCAACTTTTATGACTTTGCATATGAGTCATCGTAGTGGCTCCTACCTTCCCTATCCAATGTGCCTCACTGCGGTGTTTGAACATTGGCAAATCGATGTGAAGCAATATCCTTCTTTGACAAATTTCCCATTTGTAAGACTACTCTCTCAAAAATGAAGTCTATTCCTCCTTCTTCTCCACTGCATTCCTCTGCTGAGGAATCAGACGATAATTCTGAAGAAGATGAAGTAGAAGAAGAAGAAGAAGAAGAGGTGTCCGAAGATCCGAGGTGGATGCCTTGTCATGTCCCTCATAATTCTAGCTCCTAGTGGGGTGAGGGAGACTCTGCTGCTTGGACTCAAGGGCAGTCGTCCTCCTTATCTTCCATTGATCAATATCGATTTCAAAAACTATCGGATTAGGTTCATTCATTCGAGGCCTCCACTTCTGCTCGATTTGATGTGCTTGAGGCGTCCTCTAATGCTCGTCTTGATGCATTTGAGGCCTCCACTTCTGCTCAGCTTGGCCGGATTGAAGCCTCTCTTGACACTCTCTCCTCGCTGCTGCGTGATCAGAGGCTTGGGTGATTCATTGTTGTTTTTGTGGGGCGTGCGTATCGTTTTGTCATTGTACTCTGGTTTATTATGTTGTTGGTTCAAACTTTGGCTTATTGTTGTAGTTTGTTTTTAACCTTTTGTAGTATTTGCTTTCGACGTTGTCTTTGATGTATGTTTTGGATTCTAAGTTAAATGCATGGTTTATTGTTGTCTCTCATATTTTTTGGCTTAATAATCTCGCTTCCGTTACTATATCTCATGCCTATGCTTACATCGCTTATCATATTACCTCATGACACTTTTTGATTATGCCATAGCGGGACAAATAAATACAAGCTTAAAGATAGGGGGAGCTATAAGATAGGGGGAGCTTTAGATATTTATTGTAAATGATAAAAATTAACTGTAAACAAGTATTTAGATTGATAAGTTGTCATCATCAAAAAGGGGGAGATTGTTGGCTTTTTGCCTAATAATCGTTAATCCGTTTTTATGATTAATCAACATATCAATAAAAACATGTATCAATTAAAAGGTCATTTCTTGCATATACGTGTATTATCTAACATTTTAGGAATCAAGTTTAGGGTTGAATTAAAGATGAAGATTGAAGCGTAGTTAGGGTTAAATTCCATGTATTTAGGCCACAAATGTAACTTGGCACTTGAAATCCATGATTGATTGCATTACACATCAATTAGGATACCTATAGAAGTTTCACACTATATTCCAACTATCCTAGACTTCAATAGGAATTCAACTAAACTCATTAGAATCGTAGAACAAGAAATTTGCACTAAAACAGTTGATCGGTAGAACCATTTGGTTCGACCGATTTTCAACAAACCTTCCCAGGCAACGAAATATGTCCAACACGGTCTAGCCATATTCATTTCCCGTTCGACCGTGCATTCTATCTGGTTTGCCTGTCTGAAATCGGTCGACCAACATATACATTTTGTTCGACCGTTTCCTCAAATCTTGTTTGACTGTTAGAAATCGGTCGACCGAAACACTTGTTCTGTTCGATCGTCTCACCTTGTCGAGTGATAGAAATTAGTTTACCCTATACAAATCTTTCAGCCTATCAATTGTCGACACGTGTCCAGTTAGTGAGACTTTTGGTCGATCGAAACTTCATATCTGTTCGACCGATTGTTTTCCGTATTTGTATTAAATATGACCGTTATACATGTCGTATACTCCAACGGTCGTATACACATTTTTCCAACTAACCCCATTTTGGATTTGGTCTTCCATTAGGCATTTTCGGTCGAACTATGAACTCACTTCGTTCGACCGATTACACTTGTGGTTATCATGTCTCAAATCCAACATGTCAATCGATCGACCGAAACTCTTCTTACGGTCGACCGATACTTATGTCTTTTCCAGATCCAGTCCTACTGTCCATTTTCTATCGAACTGCTATTCCAAACCGTTCGACAAATCACTTAAGTTCTAGCCAAATTGGGTCTACTGTTAGCATCTTCGCTCAACCGAACCGAGCACTGCCTAATTCCGCTCGACTGTGGTACACGATCCGGTCGACCGTTCGTCGCCAGAAATGTGTCCTGTCGCTTCCTAAATTGTATTTTCTTACACATCTCTTCACCATTTCAATCCCAATGGCTTGAACTAGTTTAAAGCTTATAAATAGAGCTTAGAACACTCATACAACACCACCAATCTTTCTCTATGCTCAAAATCTCATTACTACTCTCAAATTGCTCTAAACCCTTGTGCTCACATCTTCTCACTTGAAATCACCATCACTAGATTGCATCATTCATTTCAAGTGCTCAAGATTAGTTGCTGAAGTATTAGTCTTCAAGAGTTGTACAAGCTTCCGGAGTGAAGCTCGTCTCGGATTGTAAGAAGGTGGTCCAAGCTAGGCGAGGGTGTTCGCAAAGCTTGTGGTGTAAAGGCGTAATGTCGGCCCGCAACGGAGATTAGTTTAGTGGAGGACGCGAAGTTGCTCGAGTAAGAGGAATTCGTAAGAGGACTAGGATCCGGTGATTGGATCCAAACCTCTATACAACCGGAGTAGTGGTTTGTTTGTTCTCTCTTTAATATTATTGTCTTATCTTTTAATTTGGCATATTTATCTTAAAAACCTTAATTAGTCTATTCACCCCCCCCTTTAGTAAGTTTAGGGGCTAGTAGATCCTACACATACAACCTAAATCATTCCTGTGAATGTGCACCAAACATGGATCCGTACACAACAAGCCATTCCCATCAAACCATTACAAGCAACAAGATAAACGCTAGAGCTAGCATGAGATAAGTACGTAGTGTGGACATTATCCCATCTAATATAAGTTTAAGCATGCTACAAGTATAGATCTACATTAAGCATATAAAATTGCATAAATAAAAGAACTCATCACTAGTACATAATCTACTTCACCTCCACCCCCAACGGAGGATGCAACGACTCACTACTCGTTAAGAAAAATGAAAGGAGGAGGAAGAGTTCAATTTTTAGTCAAAGAAAAAGGTGATCGGACACAATCCCCCGATGTGAGACTAATGAAACATTCCCAAAATAGACATAAACACAATCCATATCCGGGATAAATTGGGTCGGATTTTGAGAAAAACAGACCGCTAATTGGCAGTCACTTTTTCCCAGATCTGACCCATTTTTGGATACCACCTTTAGTTCTTCAATTCTTCACATAGGGAGCACTCGGATCGGTTATTGGAGTTTTGGCCCAGATGTTATTGCCAAAATACTCCTCATGATGGTGTGGAGTTTCTTGATTTGCTCATTGGTCATTTTGGTTTTACATCCGGGTATTTCTCTCTTGCATGTCAGTCCATAAGTCTTGCAGCTTAGTCATTTCCCTTGCTTTTAAGTCCTTTTTGAGTCTCTTCTTCTCAAACTTGTTAATTCCTAAAACGTAAAGATAAAAATCGTTACGTAGCATTGCTTACGCTAAAAATAATGGATATAAGACGCAAATATATGTTTGATATGATGTCAATCAGTCGTCCATGTAACCATCCATCTTCACACAGTGATCTCGAGTCGACCACTCTCACAACCAGAAGGCCAAACTCGCCAAAAGTGCTCCACTCGACCCTAAAATGCTTATAGAGAGTGTAAAGGGGAGGATACTAGAACGTAGAAGTAAGTGAGAAGAAGATGAATCACAGGAGACAAGAAGAATCACTAGAGCTAGCATTGGTAGTGGGCAAGGGTAGAAGCCTAATCTATCAAACACGGCTCAAACAATCTTAGACTAGATGGCGGCAAACCACGACTCTCCACACTCCTCGATGCAACTAAGCAAACGACGTCGTTTAGACCGTGACGTACAAAATGGGCTTGTCTCCTAAGTGCGCCTGAATCCTAGTGGCCAATATCTACTTGATTTTAGATTGAGGCTCTTGATTTATGAGTGATTTTTGCGGCTAAAAAAGGGGTGATGAAATCCCCCACCTTATCTCAAAGAATATAGGTGGTGCCCCTTAAGGATGTTTTGAATTCTTAGGCTACCAAGCACCTCACCAAACAAGCACTCACCTCACTCTTGTTCGAATGCACATTACTAACTAATGCATACTTCAACCATTCATGAATGAGAGAACGGGTGCATATACCTCACGCCAGCAATCAACAACAAGAAATTAAAGCAAAGGAAAGAAAATTGTGTGCAAGGTCTACAAATGATGCATGACCTAGATGGCAACTGATCTAATCTTTTGCTTTGAGTTTTATAGTCCAATTGTCTTAAGAAGGGGTCATGCAAGCCAAATTAATTATGAACACTCAAACAGAGCATGCATGGCATAAAAAGTGGAAGGAAACAACAGGAAAATGGTAAAGCAAGCTACTATAAAAACATAAGTCATAAATACCTCACCAAATCCGCTACTGGCGCATTGTCTATTGATTCTGGTCCCTAGACTTCACCAGCAAGTTCCTAAGCTTCAGTAGGTCACCTAGTCCGCTTGTAACCCCCTTCCAGTAACGAAAACGAAAATAGAAATTTAAAACAAAGAAAACCCCCACCAAAATCGCAAACTCGACTACGAAAGCGACTTTCCCCGGCAACAACGCCAAAATCTTGATTGAATTAGTTATACTACCACAAGTGCATGACGTCGGTGAAGACGCGACAAGTACGGGTCGAGTCCACTGGGAGCGCGCGTGAGTCTAAGTCTATAATACTTGAGTGGGGGAAAGAAGAGAGAGGAAAACAAGCTGAATTAAACTACGATGTGAGTGAAATAAAAAAACAATAAAATAAAACCCTTTAGGGGGTCGAGAAAGAATGTGGAAATGAAAATGTGTCTAGTGTGTGTGTTCAATTGTGCTCATCCCAACATGTAATACATGAAATCCGTAAACCAAATCCAATGTTACCTACACATGAAATAAGATAAAACATTATCATTAAAGGATACAAGACAATAATTGAAATAAGGCTAATGTGAGCACATGTAAAATGACCACATCCAATTTTGCCTCTGATTGACATTATTTCATGCATACATCTGTGTGTTATATCCGTTATCTTTCACCTAAGCAATGCTACGTAATGATTTTTATGTTTAAGTTTCAGGAATAAGCAAGTTGAGGAGAAGAGGCACAAAAAGGACTCAAAAACAAGGAAAATGACTGAGTTGCAAGACTTGGGGACTGAGATGCAAGAGGGAAGGACCCAGATGAAAGCCCAAAGGACCAATAAGCAAATCAGGAAACTCCACACCATCATGAGGAGTATTTTGGCAATTAAATTTTGGCCCAACCATCAACAACCGAATTGGGTTCATCAAACACCAAGAAATCAATCCTGAACCGAGCCAACAAAATCCAGCGGTCCAAGACCTCCAATTGGCGGTCCATTTGGATCCAAACCCGATAAGACTTGGCCAACTATTGTATTAGTATGTATTTAGTTCATTTATGATAAGGTGAGGATATGGATGGAATTGATGAAGGAAATATGACTGGTAGTGTATGTGCTCTTGTTGCCCTTACCTTATTAATGTCTTGTATCTTTTAATGATTGGGTAAATCTTATTTCATGTAGAGGCAGAGTGGGGTTTGATGTTTATACTTGAGTTCATCTAGCGTCATTCCAATTATTGTCTTGTATGTATTAATGATATGATCTTATCTTATTTCATGTGGAGGCAAAGTTGGATTTAGTTTTATGATTTTCAAACACTACATGTTGTGATGAGCATAATTGAACACACACACATACACATATATTTGTATTCACATTATTTCTCTACCCCTTTGGGGTTTAGTTTTATTGCTTATTTTCCATTTACTTTCTCATTGTAGTGTAGTGTAGATCATAACTCCTTTCTCTCCTTTCTTTCCCACTCGCCTTCGAACAAACTAAAGTCGACACACCTCCCTGTTGATCGACCCGTATTTACCACTGCTTCAACGTGGCCGTGCACTTGCGGTTAATTAAAACGAATCAATCACGTTTTAGGGGCCGTTGCCGGGGAGGTGTTCTGTCCAGACTTTGGTTTGGACGATTCGAGTGGTTTTAATTTTTTGTTTTTTAGTTTTTGTTTGTTTCATGGATTCTGAGGATCAAGGGGTGGATACTGGAGGAATTGGAGAACAAGAACTTCAATAGAGACCGCCAATCAGTGGTCCGGGACTGCCAATTGGCGGTCTGGTGAGCTTCTTTTGCTCTCAATTTGGTTGTGGTTGTTCTTTGCTTCAGTGTAGTTGTCTGGGAGCGCAATCTTGCATGCTGTGACTTGTAGTTTGCTCCCAGATCATTAATCACTCCCCATTAATCAACTTGGCCATTAAAATCCAAAGCAAAAGATTAGACATTCTTACATGTTTAGGTCATGCATCATATACTTGACGTAGGCACGTAATTGTCTTTTATTTTAGCTTTATTTTCAGTTGTTGAGTGCTGGTGTGAGGTACGCATTTCCTACACTAATTCATGCATTTTTGTATGACCATGCATTAGTTAGTAGGAATTGCATCATGACAAGAGTGAGGTGAGTGCTTGTTTGGTAAGTTGCTTGCTAGCCTAAGATTTCAAAACATCTTTAAAGGGCATCACCTATAGTCTTCAAAGATAAGGTGGGGGATTTCATCACCCCTCCCTTAGCGCCAAAAAGCACACTCAAGTAAAGGCTTAATCTAAAGGCAAGTAGACATTGGCCATTAGGACTCGGGCGCATTAGGAGAGTGATCTGGTCACGACCGTCATAGCCTGATCGGCGTCACCCACTTTGTCGATAGTAGGAGAGACGAGATCTCAAGATCTTGGCTCACTTTCTGGGCATTTTGGTCTTCTTTGTAGGGAGGTGAAGCGTGTTGAGGTCGTGTGACCTCACCGTTAGGCATCGTGTAGCTGTAAGGACCTATAGCCAGCCTAAGCTTGTTTGAGCCATGTTTACTAAACTAGGCTTCTATCCTCACCATTTACCCCACGCTAGCTTTAGGGATTCTTCCCTTCTCCTCTGAGTCATCTTCTTCTCACCTACTTTTATGTTCTAGTCTCCTCCCCTTTACACTCTCTGTAGCGTTCTAGGGTCGAGTCGAGCAGTTTTTGCGAGCTTAGCATTGTGGTGGTGAGAGTGGTCGACTCGAGAGTTTTTTGTTGAGATGGATAGTTACATGGGCGACCATCTATATCATTGTTGGGACCAGGACAATTCTCCCGGGTATTCCAGACCCATGCAACCTGGGGTGGCTCAGACTAACACCCCGTATGGTTCGGACAATCTTAATTGTGTGACTGAGCAATCTTCATATTGGGGTAATATGAGAGAGGCACCGACTGCTAGACCACCATCTAGTTACGTCGGATCATATGTTGGTAATCAAACTGAGACATTACAACAAACTTTGGCCTCTTTCATGTGTACGGTAGACGATATGAGTGCACCGGTGGCTCCAGTTGCCGTACCGTGCGACTGTTGTAGGTTGAGTGGTCATGTTCTTGGAGAATGTCCTTATGTTCCCCCAGAGCCTGAGATGAGCATACCTTTTCCCAAAATGCTCAATATGACCATTACGCATCCGCGTACAACCCAAGAGGGATCGATTCTTGGGGAGACGATCCTTATTCAAATTCTTATACACCCAAGTATCCTCCTCCCAAATACCCAAAATTCTACCAACACCCCACTTCAAATCATTGTACTCATTCTCAGCCCATCAACACCCAACCCCAAAATTTCTCAAGCTCTGACTTGGACCTCATAGTTGACCGCATACCTGATTCCTTGAAACAAACTTTTCTTACGTTCATGGAAACCACTCAAAAGTCCATACAAAATATGGAACTGCAAGTGAGTCAAATGACGCAGCAATTACGTGAACGTGAGGAGAGTAACTTTTCTGGTCAACATGAGGATTCATCTTTTGATATCGAACTGCCACCACCACATCAACAAATTCAAAGCACACTCTTTCAAAGTCAAACTCCTAGTGAGTCTGAGGGACTTGGGGTTTCAATTCACGATCACTTGGTGGACGATTCAATTCCATTTGAGAATAACATGGACCAGCTTCATTATGAGTCGGCACATGATTGTGCCTTACCTTTTTGTCCTGTGTCCCCTGAGCCACATGATCTTCATGTTGTGCCCTTTTAAGGACTCACCTATGGTAGAGCAAGAGCTCCCTAGTACCCTTAATTTCAAACGACCTGATGAGAATTTGCCTCTCACTATTGTTCCTGATCATCTTAGAAATGATGGGACATCAAACAACTACATTGCCAATGAGGGTATTGGGAGTTCGTTAGAGGATACCTTGGGTAAGATACTCACTTCCTGTTCTCCTGGTGAGTTGGACATGCATAACGAGGTTCTTGACCTCGTTCCGACCCACCAGCCTGTTGGTTGGAGAGTTTGGATTGTTGATCATCACTTCAGTTCCGCGATGGGAGAAACTCTTCTACCGTAGCACAATATGTCCCAAACTCTTGAGAGGTTCAAGCTCCTTCAGTTTGATCATTTGAATGAGACGCCTTTGCGTCCAATTCATGAACCTCTCATTTCATCTTGTGCTCTTTGTGAAGGGGATCCATGCATGAGTATTCTGGCCCTGCGTGGTGCCATGTTCCATTTCCAAGTGCATTGACTCACTTTTGAGGTTCCCATTTAATGTATTTTGACAATTGAAGATGGGAACTTATGTTTGCACATAGTTATATTCAAAAAAAAGTACAATAAAAGACTAAATGAACGCGCATTGATTGTTGTGATCCCCAACACTTGTGTATTTGGGCCACATTTCTTTCACGTATTTGTATCCCTTCTTTAGCATCTCACAGGTTTTGAGGGATTTTGGGTTTTGTTCCATCAACATAACCTTGAACTTCCTTTTGCGCTTCATGTTGGTGAGATCTTTCCGTTTTCATGCATAAATTCACGTAGTATCTTGCTCACATTCATTGAGGACAATGCATGAACTAGGTGTGGGGGGTGTTTTACGTGTGTACATAGTCGAGTCTTTTCCTTTGATTTTGTTTTCTTTTGTGTGCATTGATAGGGTCATGTTAGTGTGATGCATTTAATATTGATATATCTGCTTGCCATGATCCTTGGCTGACTTGTCTTCTTTTGCTTGCCTAGTGCTTTAAAATTTTCACATTCTTTCAAAAAAATTATGTATTTGCGAAAGAAAATGTTTTGTGGGTTTTGCGTGTGTTTAGCTTGTGCAAAACCATTGAGAGGCAAAGTAAAAAGAAAGCTTCCAAAATTATCTTGAACTTGATGCATTAGGATATCTAGTATAGTGGCTTTAGGACTTATCTAGTCGTTAGGATGCACCCCAGTTTTCCCCCGAGGGTGAGTAATCATAGGGTTTCAGTGCTCAAATAATTAAATAAGTCCATCCCGAACCTAGTGAGTCAATAATTCGTGTCTATTAGTTTAAGGAAGTTTGTTGTAGTCTAGGACCCTTTAAATCTTGTTGTGAGACATTAAGTGTCGGGGTTTTGGTTCATGGGTAGATAAGAAATAAGTGAGTAGGTGTTCTCTCTTCTCGAATGGCTCCTATCACTCAGGAAAGTAGGTCTGGGGGGACTTTGTGCCTGGTACTTTCGAGTCATCTGACTTGGGATGCGCCAACAGAACTCCCGTTACACGGGTGATAGGGATTGCCCTATGTGGAGATTTGAGGAAAGGTGTACGTGATAGTGTAAGTCCTTATCGGCAATGATGCATGAAACCTGAACCTGGGAGAATGAAACTCCAACTAATAAAAAGAAAAGAAACAAAAAGAAACAAAAAGAAAAAGAAAAAAAATGGTATTACAAATAAGAACCTTAATGGACTTTACACTTTGTATCACTTGAGGATGTTGAGGTTCTCCATGTCTTTTACTTAAGTCCTTATTTAACTTGCAAGAATGGTTTATTAGGCTTGCTGTGTGGACTGATTACCTATATAGAGTCGGCCCGTAGGATTACCGTGTCCAATGATAGATAAAAATGAGTCCCTCGAGTCGAGTGTCTAGATTGAATAATGCATCAATGTTCGGATTTTGTGGGTATATCCGCTGAAAACCCTCAGGAGACACCACTCCTCCTCCTTGGCGACAAGGAGGTTTAACGGCTTGTTGCACGTGCTAAGTGCAACCGTGATTCCTACCAAAGTGAGTTAGGATTTCTTGTTTTTTGTATGCTTTCATTTCTTCCAAATTTCTCTTTCTTTGTTTTGCTCGGGACTAGCAAAAGTTAGGTGTGGGGGTATTTGATTGACATTATTTCATGCATACATATGTGTGTTATATCCGTTATCTTTCACCTAAACAATGCTATGTAACGATTTTTATGTTTAAGTTTCAGGAATAAGCAAGTTGAGGAGAAGAGGCACAAAAAGGACTCAAAAGCAAGGAAAAGGATTGAGTTGCAAGACTTGGGGACGGCGATGCAAGAGGGAAGGACCCAGATGAAAGCCTAAAGGACCAATGAGCAAATCAGGAAACTCCACACCATCATGAGGAGTATTTTGGCAATTAAATCTGGGCCCAACCATCAACAACCGAATTGGGTTCATCAAACACCAAGAAATCAATCTTGAACCGACCCAACAAAATCCAGACTCGATCCAACACTTATAGACCGCAAATTAGAGGTCCAAGAACTACAATTGGTGGTCCATTTGGATCCAAACCCGATAAGACTTGGCCAGGTGTTGTATTAGTATGTATTTAGTCCATTTATGGTATGCGTTTAGTCCCATACCGGGGGATTGTCTTGGATTACCTTTTTCTATGGCTATAAATAGAACTCCTCCTCCATTGTATTCTACCCATTGCTTGGTGGCATTCTCTCTACTTGAAATAAGCCTTGAAGTAAAACTCAAGGTGGAGAAGAGTGCTACCTTCAATGTGAGTCATTTTAATAAAATAATTTTTCTTAGTTTCATTTAATATTGTCTTGTCTTTTAATTTTTGCATGCTTCTTTAGTTTGATTTCTTTTCATTTAGCTTCTTTAATATTTCTTGCTTGCTTAGTTTAATTTCATTTCAGTATAATATTTCATTTTGTTAATGTAGTTAGTGTAATGATTAGTGAGTAGTTTCATCCCCATTTGGGGGTGGAGAAATATGTGATATGATAATGTGTTGTATTAGGTGTGTGTTATCTTAATCCCTTGAGCGTTATATGATTTCCATAACCATCTAATGGGATTTCATTCTTGTCTTTGATATGCTAATGCTCTTGAATGAAGCTTAGCTTATGCTTAGATTAGTGGACCTATTTTATGGGGAATGATAAGGTGAGGATATGGATGGAATTGATGAAGGAAACAGGAGTTGTAGTGTATGTTCTCTTGTTGCCCTTACCTTATTAATGTCTAGTATGTTTTAATGATTGGGTAAATCTTATTTCATGTAGAGGCATAGTGGGGTTTGGTCTTTATACTTGAGTTCATCTAGCTTAATTCCAATTATTGTCTTGTATGTTTTAATGATATGATCTTATCTTATTTCATGTGGAGGCAAAGTTGGATTTAGTTTTATGATTTTCATACACTACATGTTGTGATGACCATAATTGAACACACACACATACACATATATTTGTATTCACATTATTTCTCTACCCCCTTTGGGGTTTAGTTTTATTGCTTATTTTCCATTTACTTTCTCATTGTAGTGTAGTGTAGATCATAACTCCTTTCTCTCCTTTCTTTCCCACTCACCTTCGAACAAACTAAAGTCGACACACCTCCCTGTGGATAGACCCGAATTTGCCACCGCTTCAACGCAGCCGTGCACCTGCGGTTAATTAAAACAAATCAATCAGCCTCCACATGAAATAAGATTTGACACAATCATTAAAACATACAAGACTATAATTTCGATGAGGCCAACATGAGCACATGCATGCACATGTCATGTTTCCTGCTTCCACTTCATCTTTATCCTCACCTCATCATTCCCCATAAAATAGGCCCACTAATCTAAGCATGCGCTAAGCTTCACTCAAAAGCATTAGCACATCAAAGATAAGGGTGAAAATCCCATTAGATGGTTATGGAACTCATGTGAGGTTCAAAGGTAGGATTAACACACACTGATACATAACATAATCACAACACCTTCTTCTCCACCCCCCAATGGGGATGGACTACTCCCCACTCATCTGTAAAGTAAAGAAAGCATAAAAACAACCCAAAACCATAATGCAAAAATCAAAAACAAGAAGAAGGAAAAACAAGCACAAAGGAAATGGCATCAAAGGTAAGCCATCAAAATAAAGAACAAGACTACACTATATTAAAATGAAAGCTTACAAAGTTTGCCTCTTTTCTCCTCCTCTACACTACTAAAGAAGAAATAAAATCTACTCTACTAAACAAGAAGGGAAACTAACCTAAGGATGAGAGGGAGGAAGAAGATCAAATGAGGCATTTCCTGTCTATTTATTAAATATTAGAGGGTTTGTATGATTCCAGGCATGATCGAATAACTATAAATCATATCTGGATGTTGCATACTGCTCCATCCCGAGATCCCGACCCACTAGAGAAATTTCAAGTTGAACCAACCAACTGGATCCGCCACGAACTCGCCACTGGAGGATCATTTTTGTCTGATCGCACTAGGATTCTGTCCCGTCAAGTTTCGGTAAACCGAATCCCTAGCGGTCAACCAAAACCTTTCTAGTTCGGTCCATAGAACACCTATCGGTTACCCGTATACATCCCATCAGTAAACCTTAGGTGTTATCTCGAATTGCCCTGACGGAAGATGATTGTAAAGTGTTGATAAATGTGAATATAGGCTTGCTTGTTTAGAGTAGAACACTTCACTTGATGGGTTTTTCCACAACTATTAGACACCTCTCATGCTTGTTTAGGTTCTGAAATAACCAACTTATGTATGTTAATGTTAATCAACTACGTTAGTGATTGGATTGATAGGTTTTGCCATAACCTTTAGACAGTTCCTACACATGAAAACACTACCTACATTTTTTTCCTATTGAATGCATTCTTCACCATCTTATTACATGTGTGCACACACTCCACCCCTTAGGGTTTTTCCTTACTGAATTCCATCTTCCTTTTGTTAGTTGTTTATCTTACTTTTAGTAGTCTTGTGCCTTCATCTTACTTTTAGTCAGTCCAGACTCTGGTTTGGTCGATTCGAGTGGATTTAATATGTGTTTTGTAGTTTGTTTTTGTTTCAGGGACATTGACACATTCAGGCGACACACCAGGAGAAATTTTGAGCAGGGAGCAGCTGTTTGAACCGCCAACTGGCGGCCTGGTGAGCTGTGTTTGCTCCAAATTTTATTCTGGTTGTTTGTTTGGTCATTGTAGTTGTCTGGGAGCCCAATTTTTTTGTTTTAACCTGTAGTTTAGTCCCAGATCTATTAATAACCAATCCCCTTTCTATACAACTTGGACCTTTAAACTCAAAGCAAAAGATTAGTTTGATTTCCATCTAGGTCATGCATCATTTGTAGACCTTGCACGCACTCGTCTTTCTTTTCTTTACATTCTTGTTGTTGATTGAGGGCGTGAGGTACGTGCACCCATTCTCTCATTCATGCATGGTTAAAGCATGCATGAGTTAGTAAGGTGCATTGGGACAAGAGTGAGGTGAGCGTTTATTTGGAGAGTTGATTACTAGATTAAGACTCAAAATGTTACAAAGGAGGGTTGTTCCATACAAGATAAGGTGGGGGATTTCAGCACCCTTTCCTTTCACCCAAAAATTACTCTTAGTCAAAGCCTCAATTCTAAAAGCAAGTAGACATTGGACCTAGGACTCGGGCGCACTAGGAGAGTGATCGAGTTGAGACCGACATGACCTGATCGACATTGCCTGCCTTGTCGATAGTAGGAGGTACTTAATCTCCAGATCTGGTATCACTTTTTGAGGCATTGTGGTCTTCATTATAGGGAGGTGAGGTGTGTTGATACTAGTGATCTCGAAGTTTGGCGTCGTCTAGTGATTGACATCATTTCATGTTTATATTTGTATCTTATATCCATTATCTTTCACCTAAACAATGCTATATTACGAGTTTTATGTTTAGTTTTCAGGAATAAATAGGTTTGAAGAGATGAAGCATAAAAGGACCCAAAAGCTGGGAAAAAGGACTGAATTGTGAGATCTAGGGAATAAGATGCAAGGGAGAATGACCTGAATGTAAGACAGAAGGACCTAAGAGCAAAACAGAATACTCCACACCATCATGGGGAGTATTTTACCAATTCCATTCGGGTCGAAGCTCCAACAAGTCAAGTAACCGCATCAAAGACCAACAATACCAGAAAGGAAATCCCACAACAAATTCCAATGCGATCCGAAGTTTTTGGACCGCCAATTGGCGGTCTTGGACCGCTAATTGGCGGTCCATATTACTCAGGATCCGCCCAAATTTCTCCTGGACTTGTATTAATGTTCATTTAGGCTATTTTTGGTATTGGTTTAGTCCCACATCGGGGGATTGTCCCCGATTAGCTTTTTCCATGCTTATAAATAGAACTCTTCACCTTCCATTGTAATTACCCATTGCTTGGTGACATTCTCTCTACTAAGGAGTGAGCCTTGAAGCAAAAACTCAAGGTGGAGAAGAATGCTACCTTCAATGTGAGTCATTTGTTAATAAAATAATTCTTCTAGTTTCTTTTAATCTTGTCTTTTAATTTGTGCATGTTTGTTTAGTTCCTTTCCTTTTATGTTTCTTTAATACTTCTTGCCTTCTTAGTTAACTTTCATTTCAGTATTATGCTTTCTTTTGTTAATATAGTTAGTGTAATGAGTAGTGAGTAGTTCCATCCCCATTTGGGGGGTGGAGAAATATGTGATATAATCATGTAGTGTAATAAGTGTGTGTTATCTTTATCCATTGAGCTTTATATGATTTCCATAACCATCTAATGGGTTTTCACTCTTATCTTTGATATGCTAATGCTCTTGAATGATGCTTAGCTCATGCTTTGATTAGTGGACCTATTTTATGGGGAATGATAAGGTTAGGATATGGATGAAGTTAATATTGGAAACACAATTTGTAGTGTATGTGCTCTTGTTGCCTTTACCTTAGCTAATGTCTTGTATGTTTTAATGATGTAGTCTTATCTTAATTCATGTGGAGGCATAGTAGGGTCTAGTCTTTATACTTGACTTCATTTAGCTTCATTCCAATTATTGTCTTGTATGTTTTAATGATGTAGTCTTATCTTAATTCATGTGGAGGAAAAGTTGGATGTAGTTTTATGATTTCATGCACTACATGTTGTGAGGAGCTTAATTGAACACACACACACACACACATCTTCATATTCACATTATTTCTCAACCCCCTATGGGGCTTTGTTTTATTGCTTATCTTCATTTCCTTTTTGCATTTTAGTGTAGTTTGGTGTAACCAACCTTTCTCTCCTTCTTTTTACCTCTCGCCTTCGAACAAACCAATCGTCGACACACCTCACAGTGGACGACCCATATTTGCCACCGCTTCAACGCGGCTGTGCACTTGCGGTTAATATAAAACGATCAATCAATTTTTTGGCGCCGTTGCCGGGGAGGTGCTCTGTCCAGACGTTGGTTTGGACGATTCGAGGGGTTTTTAATTTTAGTTTCCAGTTTTTATTAGTCTCAGGGATCCTAGAGCTAACGGGGAAGCTACTGGAAGAGTTGGAGCACCAACACTTCAAAAGGCACCGCCAATCAGCGGTCTGGGACCGCCAATTGGAAGCTTGGTGAGGTCTTCCTTCTTTCTTTTTTCTTCTGGTGGTTTATTGCTTCACTTGTGTTATCTGGGAGCCACATTTCGCATGTTGTGACTTCTAGTTTGCTCCCATATCATTAATCACTCCCCCATTAATCAACTTCGCCCTAAAATCCAAAGCAAAAGACTAGACGTTCTTACTTGTTTAGGTCACGCATCATGTACTGACTTAGGCATATAGTTGTCTTTTCTTTTAGCTTTATTTTCAGTTGTTGAGCGCTGGCGTGAGGTACACAATTTCCTACACTCATTCATGCATCTCGTATGCCCATGCATTAGTTAGTAGGAATTGCATCAGGACAAGAGTGAGTGAGCGTTTGATTGGAGCGATTGATTGCTAGATTTAGGATCAAAACGCTATTAAGGAGGGGTTGTCCCATAAAAGATAAGGTGGGGGATTTCATCACCCTTTCCTTGGCCCCAAAAATCACTCTTACTAAAGCCTTAACTAAAAGCAAGTAGACATTGGCCCTAGGATTGCGGGCGCACTAGGAGAGTAATCTAGTTGAGACCGTCATGACCTGATCGGCGTTCCTCCCTTGTCGATAGTAGGAGGTACTCGATCTCCGGATCTGGTATCACTTGCTGGGCATTGTGGTCCTCGTTGTAGGGAGGTGAGGCGTGTCGAGGCTAGTGACCTCGAAGTAAGGTGTCGTCTAGCCTAAGGACTCATTGCCTTACATTGTTTGAGCCGTGCTTCCTAGTTAGGCTTCTACCTGATCCCTTCACCCACGCTAGCTTTAGGGATTCTTCCCTTCTCCTCTGAGTCATCTTCTTCTCACCTACTTCTACGTTTTAGTCTCCTCCCCTTTACACTCTCTGGTAGCGTTTTAGGGTCGAGTCGAGCACTTTTTGCGAGCTTAGTCTCGTGGTGGTGAGAGTGGTCGACTCGAGAGTTGTTTGTTGAGATGGATGGTTACATGGGTGACTATCCATATCATTGTTGGGACCAGGACAATTGTTCTTGGTATTCCGGACCCATGCAACCAGGGGTGGCTCAGACGAACACCCCGTATGGTTGGGATAATCTTCATTGTGCGACTGAGCAATCTTCATATAGAGGTAACATGAGAGAGGCACCGACTGCTGGACCACAATCTAGTTATGTTGGATCATATGCTGGTCAACAAACTGAGACATTACAACAAACTTTGGCCTATTTCATGCGCATGGCAGACGACATGAGTGCACCGTTGGCTCCAGAAGTCGTACTGTGCGACTGTTGTGGGTTGAGTGGTCATGTTATCGGGGAATGTCCTTATGTTCCCCCTGAGCCTGAGTATGAGCATACCTTTTCCCAAAATGCTCAATGTGACCATTACGCTTCCGCGTACAACCCGAGAGTGATGGATTCGTGAGGAGACAATTCTTATCCAAATTCTTATACCTCATTTTCACCCCTGTATCCTCCTCCCGAATACCCAGAATTCTACCAACACCCCACTTCAAATCATTGGAATCATTCTCAGCCCATCAACACCCAACCCCAAAATTTCCCAAGCTCTGACTTGGACCTCACTGTTGACCCCAAATTTGATTCCTTAGAACAAACCCTCCAAACGTTCATGGAAACCACTCAAACTTTATTGAAGTCCAACTTGAATTCCTTGCAAAATATGGAAATGCAAGTGAGTCAAATGACACATCAATTCCATGAACGTGAGGAGGGTAACCTTTCTTGTCAACATGAGGATTTATCTTCTGAAATCGAATCACCACCACATCCACAAATTCAAAGCACAACCTTTCAAAGTCAAACTCCTAGTCAGTCTGAGGGACTTGGGGTTTCAATTCACGATCACTTAGTGGATGATTCGATTCAAATTGAGAATAACTTGGACCAGCTTCATTATGAGTCGGCACAGGATTGTGCCTTATCTTTTTGTCCCATGGCCCTTGAGCCACATGATCTTCATATTGTGCCTCTTAAGGACTCACCTCTGGTGGAGCAGGAGCTCCCTAGTACCCTCAATTTAAAACAACCTGATGAGAGTTTGCCTCTCACTATTGTTCTTGATCATCTTGGAAATGATGGAACATCAAACAACTACATTGCTCATGAGGGTATTAGGAGTTCCTTGGAGGATACCTTGGGTATGAGACCCACTTTTTGTTTGCCTGGTGTGTCAGACTTGCCTAACGAGGTTCTTGACCTCGTTCCGACGCACCAGCCTGTTGGTTGGAGAGTTTGGATTGACGATCATAACTTCAGCAGCGCAACGGGAGAAACTCTTCTTCCGTTGCCCCTCATTTCCCAAACTCTTTAGAGGTTCAAGCTCTTTCAGTTTGATCCTTTGAATGAGACGTCTTTGCGTCCAATTCATGAACCTCTCATTTCATCTGGTGCTCTTTGTGAAGGGGGCCCACACATGCGTATTCTGGCCCCACGTGGTGTCATGTTCCCTTTCCAAGTGCATTGACCCACTCTTAAGGTTCCCATTTGATGTCTTTTGACAAATGAAGATGGGAACTTATGTTTGTACATAGTTATGTAAAAAAAAAGAAAAAAAATGAAAAAAAATTACAATAAAAGACTCCTTCAGTGAGCATCGATTGTTGTGAGCATGTATTTGGGCTCCATTTCTTTCACGTATTTGCATCCTTTCTTTAGCATCTCACAGGTTTTGAGGGAAGTTGGGTTTTGTCCATCAACATAGCCCGAAACTTCCCTGTGTACTTCACGTTGGTTAGATCTCTCCTTTTCATGCATAAATCCATGTAGTATCTTGCTCACATTCATTGAGGACAATGCATGAAGTAGGTGTGGGGGGTGTTTTACGTGTGTACATAGTCGAGTCTTTTCTTTTGATTTTGTTTTCTTTTGTTTGCATTTTTAGGGTCATGTTAGTGTGTTGCATTTAATATCGATATATCTGCTTGCGATGATCCTTGGGTGACTTGTCTTCTTTTGTTTGCCTAGTGCTATAAAATTTCCACATTTCATTCAAAATCTTCATGTGTTTGCGAAAGAAAATGTTTTGTGGGTTTTGCGTGTGTTTAGCATGTGCAAAACCGTTGAGAGGCAAAGTAAAAAGAAAGCTCCCAAAATTGTCTTGAACTTGATGCATTAGGATATCTAGTACAGTGACTTTAGGATTTATCGAGTCGTTAGGATGCACCCTAGTTTTCCCTTGGGGGTGATTAATCATAGGGTTTCAGTGCTCAAACATTTAATGAAGTCCATCCTGAACCTAGTGAGTCAATAATTCGTGTCTGTTAACTTAAGGAAGTTTGATGTAGTCAATGACCCTCTAAATCCTGTTGTGAGACATTAGTGTAGGGGTTTTGGTTCTTGTGTAGATAAGATATAAGTGAGTATGTGTTCTCTCTTCTCGCACGGCTCCTATCACTCGGGAAAGTAGATCTGAGGGGACTTTGTGGCTGGTGATTTCGAGTCATCTGACTTGGGATGCGCCGACCGAACTCTCGTTACACGGGTGGTAGGGATTGCCCTATGTGGAGATTTGGGGAAAGGTGTACGTGATAGTGTATGTCCTCATGGGCAATGATGCACGAAACCTGACCCTCGGAGAAAAAAAGCTCCAACTAAGAAAAAGAAAAAGAAAGAAAAAAATGAGAAAAGAAACAAAAAGAAAAAAAAATGGTAATGCAAATAAGAACCTTAATGGACTTTACACTTTGTAGCACTTAAGGATGTTGAGGTTGTCCATGTCTTTCACTTAATTCTTTATTTAACTTGCATGAATGGTTCATTAGGTTAGGTGTGTGGACTGATTACCTATATAGAGTCGGCCCGTAGGATTACCGCGTCCAATGATCGACAAAATATTTCCAACGAGTCGAGTGTCTAGATTGAATAATGCATCTTGTTCGGATTTTGTGGGTATATCCGCTGAAAACCCTCAGGAGACAACACTCCTCCTTGGCAACAAGGAGGTTTAACGGCTTGTTGCACGTGCTAAGTGCAACCGTGATTCCTACGAAAGTGAGTTAGGATTTCTTGTTTTTCGTATGCTTTTTCCTTCTTTGTTTTGCTCGGGACTAGCAAAAGTTAGGTGTGGGGGTATTTGATTGGCATCATTTCATGTTTGTATTTCTATCTTATATCCCTTATCTTTCACCTAAACAATGCTATGTTACGAGTTTTATGTTTAGTTTTCAGGAATAAATAGGTTTGAAGAAATGAAGCACAAAAGGACCCAAAAGCTGGGAAAAAGGACTGAATTGTGAGATCTAGGGACTAAGATGCAAGGGAGAAGGACCTGAATGTAAGACAGAAAGACCTAAGAGCAAAACAGAATACTCCACACCATCATGGGGAGTATTTTACCAATTCCATTCGGGTCGGAGCTCCGGAGCTCCAACAAGTCAAGTAACTGCATCAAAGACCAACAATACCAGAAAAAAAGCCCACAACAAATTCCAACGCGATCCGAAGTTTTTGGACCGCCAATTAGCGGTCTTGGACCGCTAATTGGCGGTCCATATTACTCAGGATCCTCCCAAATTTCTCCTGGACTTGTATTAATGTTCATTTAGGCTATTTTTGGTATTGGTTTAGTCCCACATCGTGGTATTGTTCCCGATTATCTTTTTCCATGCTTATAAATACAACTCTTCACCTTCCATTGTAATTACCCATTGCTTGGTGGCATTCTCTCTACTAAGGAGTGAGCCTTGAAGCAAAAACTCAAGGTGGAGAAGAATGCTACCTTCAATGTGAGTCATTTGTTAATAAACTAATTCTTCTAGTTTCTTTTAATCTTGTCTTTTAATTTGTGCATGTTTGTTTAGTCTTTCCTTTCCTTTTATGTTTCTCTAATACTTCTTGCCTTCTTAGTTAACTTTCATTTCAGTATTATGCTTTCTTTTGTTAACATAGTTAGTGTAATGAGTAGTGAGTAGTTCCATCCCCATTTGGGGGGTGGAGAAATATGTGATATAATCATGTAGTGTAATAAGTGTGTGTTATCTTTATCCATTGAGCTTTATATGATTTCCATAACCATCTAATGGGTTTTCACTCTTATCTTTGATATGCTAATGCTCTTGAATGAAGCTTAGCTCATGCTTTGATTAGTGGACCTATTTTATGGGGAATGATAAGGTTAGGATATGGATGAAGTTAATATTGGAAACACAATTTGTAGTGTATGTGCTCTTGTTGCCTTTACCTTAGCTAATGTCTTGTATGTTTTAATGATGTAGTCTTATCTTAATTAATGTGGAGGCATAGTAGGGTCTAGTCTTTATACTTGAGTTCATTTAGCTTCGTTCCAATTATTGTCTTGTATGTTTTAATGATGTAGTCTTATCTTAATTCATGTAGAGGAAAAGTTGGATGTAGTTTTATGATTTCATGCACTACATGTTGTGAGGAGCTTAATTGAACACACACACACATCTTCATATTCACATTATTTCTCTACCACCTATGGGGCTTAGTTTTATTGCTTATCTTCATTTTCTTTTTGCATCTTAGTGTAGTTTGGTGTAACCAACCTTTCTCTCCTTCTTTTTACCTCTCGCCTTCGAACAAACCAATCGTCGACACACCTCCCAGTGGACGACCCGTATTTGCCACCGCTTCAACGCGGTCGTACACTTGCGGTTAATATAAAACGATCAATCATCTAGCCTATGGACCTATAGCCATAGGTTGTTTGAGCCTTCTTTGCTTGTCTGCTTCTACCCTCTCCCACTACCCACGCTAGATTTAAGGATTCTTCCCTTCTCCTCTGAGTCATATTATTTTCACCTACTTCTACGTTCTAATCTCCTCCCCTTTGCACTCTCTGTTAGCATTTTATGGTTGAGTCGAGCACTTTATACGAGCTTGGCCTCGTGGTGGTGAGAGTGATCGACGCGAGAGTTCTTTGGCGAGATGGATGGTTAGATGGGCGACCATTGATTGATCGTTTTATATTAACCGCAAGTGCACGGCCGCGTTGAAGTGGTGGAATATATGGGTCGTCCACTGGGAGGTGTGTCGACGCTTGGTTTATTCGAAGGCGAGAGGTAAAAGAAGGAGAGGAAGATGTATTACACTATACTACACTAATCTAAACTAGTAAACAAGCAAGCTGAAATGAAATAACTAAACAACTAAGCTAAACAACTAATGAAGAAGATAGAAAGAGAGGAATGAAAACCCCTAAGGGGTGGAGTGTGTGTGTGCTCATGAAATAAGTGTGGTGTGGAATGCATACAAGAAGGTCAAGTTAGTTAGTGTTTGTTAATGCATAAGAGGTACCTAATGGCAAAACCTATCATTTACAACACTAACTTATGTGAAGAATATGAGCAATGCAAGGTTGTTATTAATACACTTAGACAAGCATGGAATGTACCTAAGCTATGGCAGAAACCATCAAGTAAGATTCTTAATAATTCAAGCAAGCATACTAATATCAACACAAAACATTTATATTAAGCATTCAAACCATCTACATAACATGTACACACATCTACTCCACCCCCAAAGGGGATGGAACTACTCACACATATTTAAACTAACTACTCTAATAAAATGAAGCATTCTACTGAAATGAAACTATACTAATCAAGCAAGAAATTTTAAAGAAGCATAAACCAAACAAGCACCAAAGCAACACACATTAAAGGAAATTAACTAGCAAGAATTAACAAGCAAATGAAAACATCTATTATTAACTCACTCAAATTACAAGCAGCTCTTCCTCCACCAGAGTTTTGCTTCAAGGCTTCACTGTTAGTAGGGAAGATGCAACCAAAGAGAGAGATGGATACAATGGGAGGTGAAGAGTTCTATTTATAAGCATGGAAAAAGCTAATCCGGGACAATCCCCCAATGTGGGACTAAACCAATACCAAAAATAGCCTAAACACACATTAATACAAGTCCAGGAGAACGTTTAGCGGATCTGGGCTGATCCAGACCGCCAATTGGCGGTCTAAAAAGTCCGGATCCAGTTGAATCTTGTTCTGGGCTTTGCTTGGTGTATTTGGTGGTCTTGGATGCATCTACTTCGCTTAGTGGAGTTCCGACCCGAATCGAATTGACAAAATACTCCCTCTAATGGTGAGGAGTTTCCTGTTTTGCTTTTAGGTCCTTCTGTCTTACGTTCAGGTCCTTCTCCCTTGCATCTCAGTCCCCAGGTCTCACAATTAAGTCATTTTTCCCGCTTTTGGGTCCTTTCATAGCTCTTCTCTTCAAACCTCTTTATTTCTGAAATTCAAACATAAAACTCGTCACGTAGCATTGCTTAGGTGTAAGATAATGGATATAATGTGCAAATATAAGCATGAAATGATGTCAATCAAATACCCCCACACCTACGTTTTTGCTAGTCCCGAGCAAAACAAAGAAAGAGAAAAGCAAACGAAATACAAGAAATCCTAACTCACTTTCGTAGGAATCACGGTTGCACTTAGCACGTGCAACAAGCCGTTAAACCTCCTTGTTGCAAAGGTGGATGAGTGTTGTCTCCTGAGGGTTTTCAGCGGATATACCCACAAAATCCGAACAAGATGCATTATTCAATCTAGACCTCAACTCGTTGGACAAATTTTGTCGATCAATGAACGCGGTAATCCTACGGGCTGACTCTATATAGGAAATCAGTCCACACCTAGCCTAATGAACCATTCGTGCAAGTTAAATAAGGAATTAAGTTAAATACATGGACAACCTCAAGATCCTCAAGTGATACAAAGTGTAAGGTCTATTAAGGTTCTTATTCGCATTTTTTTTCTTTCTTTTCTCATCAATTTTTTTATTTTTCTTATTATTAGTTGGAGCTTCATTCTCCCAGTGTCAGGTTTCATGCATCATTGCCCATGAGGACTTACACTATCACGTACACCTTTCCCCAAATCTCCACATAGGGCAATCCCTACCACCCGTGTAACGGGAGTTCGGTCTGCGCATCCCAAGTCAGATGACTCAAAAGCACCAGGCACAAAGTCCCCTCAGACCTACTTTCCCGAGTGATAGGAGCCGTGCGAGAAGAGAGAACATCTACTCACTTATTTCTTATCTACACATGAACCAAAACCCCTACACTTAATGTCTCACAACAAGATTTAGAGGGTCCTTGACTACAACAAACTTCGTTAAGTTAACAGACACGAATTATTGACTCACTAGGTTCAGGGTGGACTTCTTTGAATGTTTGAGCACTGAAACCCTATGATTACTCACCCCCAAGGGAAAATTGGGGTGCATCCTAACGACTCGATAAATCCTAAAGCCACTGTACTAGATATCCTAATGCATCAAGTTCAGGACAATTTTGGGAGCTTTCTTTTTTACTTTGCCTCACAACGGTTTTGCACATGCTAAACACATGCAAAACCCACAAAACATTTTCTTTCGCAAACACATGAAGATTTTGAAAGAAATGTGGAAATTTTAAAGCACTAGGCAAGCAAAAGAAGACAAGTCACCCAAGGATCATGGCAAGCAGATATATCGATATTAAATGCAGCACAGTAACATGAGCCTAACAATGCACACAAAAGAAAATAAAATCAAAGGAAAAAGACTCCACTATGTACACACGTAAAACACCCCCCCACACCTACTTCATGCATTGTCCTCAATGAATGTGAGCAAGATACTACATGGATTTATGCATGAAAAATGAGAGATCTCACCAACACGAAGTACAAAGGGAAGTTCAAGGTCATGTTGATGGACAGAAACCCGAATTCCCTCAAAAACCGTGAGATGCTAAAGAAAGGATACAAATACGTGAAAGAAATGGAGCCCAAATACACAATGGTTGGGGCCCATACAATCGATGCTCATTGAAATATAATTTTTTTAAACACGCTAACATGAAAGCTCAACCACACATGCATGCGCATGAATGGTTGAGTGCGAGGGAGGTTCATGAAGGAACATGACCTCCTCGACTTCGGCTGGTGCCCCCTCCAAGTAGGGTTTGAGGCGTTGTCCATTAACTTTGAACACGTCCCCATTCCCTGGGTTCAAGATGTCAACCGCTCCATTAGGATAGACGGTTTGGACAATAAACGGGCCAGACCAGCGACTGCGGAGCTTACCCGCAAACAGATGAAGCCGGGAATTGTAGAGCAACACCTTCTGCCGGTCGTAAACACCTTGATCAAGAAAATATGGATCGTGAAACATCTTGGGTCGGGACTTATGAATTTTGGCATTCTCGTACGCATCATTGCGTAGCTCTTCTAATTCCACAATGTCGAGCTTACGCTGTACTCCTGCTTGATCAAGATCCATATTCAGGTTCTTGATCGCCCAGAAAGCACGATGCTCAAGCTCGACGGGTAGGTGGCAAGCCTTGCCGTACACTACCCGATATGGGGACATACCCAAATTGGTCTTGTACGCGGTGCGGAAGGCCCACAACATGTCATTCAACTTAGTTGACCAATCCTTCCTCGAGGAACTAACCGTCTTCTCAAGAATTTGCTTTAATTGACGGTTAGAGATTTCGACCTGCCCACTAGTTTGCAGATGATATGGGTTCGCAAGCTTGTGGGTGATCAAATATTTCCTCATAAGCGCTTCAAAGGAGCGATTACAGAAGTGGGTACCCCTATCGCTGATTATGGTACGACGAGTACCAAATCGCGCAAAAATGTCCCTCAAGAATTTGGTGACCACCTTGTTGTCATTGGTCTTTGTGGGTATAGCCTCAACCCACTTAGACACATAGTCAACGGCCACCAGAATGTGAACATTCCCAAACGAGTTCGGGAAGGGACCCATGAAATCGATGCCCCGCACATCGAAGATGTCGACAACAAGGACATTTTGCAAAGGCATCATGTCACGTCGACCAATCCTGCCAAGGCGCTGGCACCTATCACATTGCTTACAAAAGTCGTAAGCATCCTTGAAAAGAGAGGGCCAGTAGAACCCAGATTGGAGCACCTTGGCAGCAGTTTTCTTTGCTCCAAAGTGTCCTCCACATGCCTTGGAATGGCAGAAGTGGAGCACACTTTGGAACTCGGTATCTGGGACGCACCGCCTGAAAATTTGGTCAGAGCAGTATTTGAATAGGTAGGGGTCATCCCAGTGGAAGAATCTGACATAAGATCTAAATTTGGTTTGGTCAGATTTTGACGAACCCACAAGAAGTTTCTCGGTCATGAGGTAGTTCACGATGTCGGCAAACCAGGGGTTATCTTCGATCGTGAACAACTGCTCATCAGGAAATCTGTCATCAATGATTTGGTCGTGTGGGTTGGTCATCTCAAGACGAGACAAGTGGTCAGCTACAACATTTTCACACCTTTTTTTGTCCCGAATCTCGAGATCGAATTCTTGTAACAACAAGATCCATCTCAAGAGTCGGGATTTTGCATCTTTCTTCGCAATGAGGTGCTTGATGGCTGTGTGATCAGAATAGATAATCACGTGGGAGCCAATCAAGTACGACCGGAATTTCTCCAAAGCAAATATGATCGCTAAGAATTCCTTCTCAGTCACAGTGTAGTTCAATTGGGCGTCATTGAGTGTTCTACTGGCATAGTAGATCACATGAGGCATTTTGTCCAATCGTTGCCCAAGCACTGCTCCCACAGCGAAGTCAGATGCATCACACATTAACTCAAAGGGTTCAGTCCACACCGGTGCCTTAATAATGGGAGCTGAAGTCAACTCTTTCTTCAAGGTCAAAAAGGCATGGTGACAATCTGGTGTGAACACAAAAATGACATCCTTAGCCAACAACGCGGTGAGAGATCGAGTATTTTTGCTAAAATCCCGAATGAACCGCCGATAGAATTCAGCATGCCCCAAAAAGGCGCGGATATCCTTCACATTACGTGGGGGTGGGAGATTAGCAATGATACCCACTTTGGCGGGATCAACCTCAATTCCCCTACTTGAGACCACATGTCCAAGTACAATCCTTCGCTTCACCATGAAGTGACATTTCTCCCAATTGAGAGCGAGGTTCTTCTCATGGCATCGCTTGAGGACAAGGCTCAAGTGATGAAGGCACTCATCAAAGGAAGTGCCAAATATGGAAAAGTCGTCCATGAAGATCTCAAGGAAACGCTCAACCATATCGGAGAAGATGCTGATCATACACCTTTGAAACGTTGACGTCGCATTACATAACCCAAAGGCCATGCGACGGTAGGCAAACTTGCCAAAGGGACAAGTAAATGTGGTTTTCTCTTGATCCTCGGGGGCGATGGGAATTTGGTTGTAACCGGAGTATCCATCAAGAAAACAATAATACTCATGTCCGGCCAAGCTTTCAAACATCTGATCAATGAATGGCAACGGGAAATGATCTTTCCGCGTTGCCGCATTGATCTTGCGATAATCAACGCAAACTCGCCAACCAGTTTGCAGGCATGTCGGGATAAGCTCATTATGCTCATTTTCCACAACCGTCACGCCTGACTTCTTGGGAACCACATGGACAGGACTCACCGACGAACTATCAGAGATAGGATAGATTATGCCATGATCCAAGCACTTAAGAACCTCCTTTCGGACGACTTCTTTCAGTACAGGATTCAATCTCCGTTGTGGGTCCCTGCGGGGCCTAGAATACTCTTCCATGTGGATCCGATGCTGAACAATACCAGGGCTAATTCCCTTGATATCCTTCAAGGACCACCCGATCGCCTTTGTTTTCGAAGAGTACTCTTTTGAGGGCAACTTCTTGATCTTGTGCAAGATCAGAAGCAATAATGAGTGGCAAGGTCTCATTATCCCCTAAAAAGATGTACTTTAGGTTATCGAGGAGCGGTTTAAGCTCGACCAGAGATGGGTCCTTGTCGGATTCAGAGTTACTTTCAAGTGTCTCAAGGGCCACGGCGTAAGAGGAGCAAGCACCCAGATTTGCCTCCTCGTCCAGAGATACGCTGGCGGATTCCTCAAGATCCTCTTCACTCGCAACCTGGTCATTAGGCACCTCAATAATAAGTCGATGTGAGTCGAACATGCCTAATGAATCGGGCTCATCCGTGTCCTGTATGAAATTGGCTCCGACAGTGTCGTCGAAGACCCCAGGTTGCTTACAAAGAGTGAAGATGTTGAAATCCGCCGTGACGTTTCCAAAAGACAACCTCATCAAGTCATTGCGACAATTGATCAAAGCATTAGATGTTGAAAGAAATGGCCTGCCAAGGATCAAGGGAATATGTCCTTGTGGGTTGGACACGGGTTCGGTATCCAAGATGATGAAATCAACTGGAAATACGAACTCACCCACTTGGATAAGGACATCCTCCACACTCCCTCGTGGAATTTTGACAGATCTATCAGCCAACTGGAGGGTTGTCCTCGTCGGTTTAAGATCGCCTATTCCAAGGTTGACATAGACTGAGTAAGGCAGGAGATTCACAGATGCCCCCAAATCCAATAGAGCTTGAGAGATTGTCACATTCCCAATCATGCAAGAGACAGTTGGACAACTTGGGTCCTTGTACTTGACATTCATGGGTTGTGTCAATATGGAGTTCACATTGGCGGCCAAAAAGGCCTTTTTGGGCACAATTGTTTTTCTCTTGGTGGTGCAAAGGTCCTTGAGGAACTTGGCATACGGTGGCATTTGTTGAACAACGTCCAAGAACGGGATGTTCATCTTTACTTGCCTAAGTACCTCAACGATCTTATCCCAATGCTCATCACATTTTTTAGTCAAACGATGAGGCAAGGGTGCCTTGGGGACATAAGAATGCCGAGGAGGAGTCTCAAAATTAGGTTCCTTGACAGGCTCAAGACTCTCCTCGGAAGTCTCGCCAACAGGGTTGGCTTCTGACATTTTCACATTGTTGTCAACGACCCTTCCCGATCTCAAGGTATGAACAAAATTGGCATGTTGGGAAGGGTCACTTTCAACATTATGTACATTTTGCCTGGTATGAGCAGGCTGACCCCTGGGATTAACCACAGGTTGACTCGGTAACTGACCCTTCTGACGTTCATGGAGCTGATGAGCAAACTGGCTAACCTGCATTTCCAATGCTTTGATCGAATTATTGCTGGCCGCAAACATGGATTGAGTGCTCTACATGAACATTTGAAGGGTTTGTTCAAGGGTAGAGTCGTTAGGGTCAACCCGCTGGGGTGGTGGAGTCTGGTTAGAATAACCCGACGAAGAGGCCTGACCAGGTTCGTAATTATGGTGCTGAGACCTTTGATGTGGGGGTTGGTAGGTCGCCGATGGGCGTGGAGGTTGATAAGGTGGAGGTTGAGGTTGAGCGTGCGAGCTCTGACTGTGGCCTCCACTAGACCCCCAAGAGAAGTTAGGATGGTTTCGCCATCCCGGGTTGTAGGAGTGACTATACAGGTCGTTACGGGGCCTTGGTTGATACATCCCATTTGCATGCTCAGTATTCCTTGGAGCGTAAGCGTATTCCAAGTCATCATGTCCCGACATTCCACATCTACTACACCCGGGAGTAGCGACCTGAGCTACAGGAGCTCGGTCCATCTCCAAACTCTCAATCCTACGCATGAGAGCAGCCATTTTTGCCTCAGACGCGATAGTTGACTCAACATGATATGATCCAGCTCGACCAGAAGACCTGGCGGCTGGTGGCTCTCTCATGGTGTCCCACTCGAAGGTACGCTCAGCCATAGCCTCAAAAGTGTCCCATGCCTCCTCGATGGGTTTCATTTGGAAGTCACCCTGACACATCGACTCCAACAATGTGCGGGTGTTGTAGTTGATGCCCTCATAAACAATTTGGCACAGCTGCCATAACTCAAATCCTTTATGAGGGCACTGCTGGAGAAGGTCCTTGAACCTCTCAAAGAAATCATGAAACAATTCGGTCTCGGTCTGATACATTTGATGTATCTGGTGCCGTATCTGTTGAGTTTTCCTTTGAGGGAAAAATCTCTTCAGAAAGACGGTCACAAAGTCATCCCATGACCGAATCGAGCTCGCCGGGAGGCTATACATCCATTTCTTCGCATTATCCTTCAATGCGAAAGAAATCATCCTCAACCGGACTGAATACTCGTCAAGCTGTTGAAGCTTGAACATGGAGCATACTTCCTCGAATTCGCGTATAAAGATATACGGATCCTCCTTATTGGCAGTAAAGGTTGGCAGCATGCTCACATATTGAGGTTTCAGCTCATATTTGTTCCCGCGAGCAGGGGGAACAACTATGAAAGAAGGTTGCGCGGCCCGAACAGGATGGGTCCACTCCCACAAAGTCATCGGTCTATCATGTCGAGCTAACGATGGTGGTGCACCAAGAACTCGATCCTGACCGAATCTCCCTTCCTCTCGAGTCAGAGGAGGAGAAGAAGGAGGTCTACGTGGTGGCGGAAGCGGACCGAGGTATTCCATGTATGGAACCCGATCTCCCTCGCCACCACGAGATGACTCGGTCTCTTGCTCCGATGGACCAGGAGGCGGAGATGGTCGATCACCAAGACCGTCCATCTCAGAAATATGCACTCTCTCGAGTCGAGCGCTCTCACCAGAATGAGCCCAACCTCGCATAAAATGCTCGACTCGACTCTAAAATAACACAACAATAGAAGGTGTACTAGAGGAGGAGACTAAACGTAGAGAATAGATGAGGAGAGGACTCAGGTGAGGAGGGAAGAATCCCTAGAACTAGTGTGGGTAGTGGGATCAGGTAGAAGCCTAACTAGCAAGCACGACTCAAACAATGTAAGGCAATGGGTCCTTAGGCTAGACGAAGCCTAACTTCGAGGTCACTAGCCTCGACATGCCTCACCTCCCTACAACGAGGACGACAATGCCCAACAAGTGATACCAGATCCGGAGATCCAGTACCTCCTACTATCGACAAGGTAGGCCACGCCGATCAGGTCATGACGGTCTCAACTAGATTACTCTCCTAGTGCGCCCGCAATCCTTAGGGTTAATGTCTACTTGCTTTTAGTTAAGGCTTTATTAAGAGTTATTTTTGGGGCCAAGGAAAGGGTGATGAAATCCCCCACCTTATCTTTTATAGGACAACCCCTCCTTAATAGCGTTTTGATCCTAAATCTAGCAATCAATCGCTCCAATCAAACGCTCGCTCACTCTTGTCCTGATGCAATTCCTACTAACTAATGCATGGGCATACGAGATGCATGAATGAGTGTAGGAAATTGCGTACCTCACGCCAGCACTCAACAACTTAAAATAAAGCTAAAAGAAAAGACAACTACGTGCCTAAGTCAATACATGATGTGTGACCTAAACAAATAAGAACGTCTAGTCTTTTGCTTTGGATTTTAAGGCCAAGTTGATTAATTGGGGAGTGATTAATGATCTGGGAGCAAACAAGAAGTCACAACATGAAAAATAGGGCTCCTAGATAACACAAATTACAGAACTAACTACCAACAAAAGCTTGAGAGCACGTAACCCTCACTAGGCCGCCAATTTATGGTCTCCAACCGCTGATTGGCGGTCCTTTTAGGTCTTCTGTTCCTGAAATTTGTCCAGTAGCCTCCCCTTGATCCGATGGTTCCCTGAAACTAAGAAAACCTGGAAACAAAAAATTAAAAACCCCTCGAATCGTCCAAACCAACGTCTGGACAGAGCACCTCCCCGGCAACGGCGCCAAAAACTTGATTGATCGTTTTATATTAACCACAAGTGCACGGCCGCGTTGAAGCGGTGGAAAATACGGGTTGTCCACTGGGAGGTGTGTCGACGCTTGGTTTATTCGAAGGCGAGAGGTAAAAGAAGGAGAGAAAGATGTATTACACTACACTACACTAATCTAAACAACTAAACAAGCAAGCTGAAATGAAATAACTAAACAACTAAGCTAAACAACTAAGGAAGAAGATAGAAAGACAGGAATGAAAATCCCTAAGGGGTGGAGTGTGTGTGTGCACATGAAATAAGTGTGCTGTGGAATGCATACAAGAAGCTCAAGTTAGTTAGTGTTTGTTAATGCATAAGAGGTACCTAATGGCAAAACCTATCATTTACAACACTAACTTATGTAAAGAATATGAGCAATGCAAGGTTGTTATTAAGACACTTAGACAAGCATGGAATGTACCTAAGCTATGGCAGAAACCATCAAGTAAGATTCTTAATAATTCAAGCAAGCATACTAATATCAACACAAAACATTTATATTAAGCATTCAAACCATCTACATAACATGTACACACATCTACTCCACCCCCAAAGGGGATGGAACTACTCACACATATTTAAACTAACTACTCTAATAAAATGAAGCATTCTACTGAAATGAAACTATACTAATCAAGCAAGAAATATTAAAGAAGCATAAACCAAACAAGCACCAAAGCAACACACATTAAAGGAAATTAACTAGCAAGAATTAACAAGCTAATGAAAACATCTATTATTAACTCACTCAAATTACAAGCAGCTCTTCCTCCACCAGAGTTTTGCTTCAAGGCTTCACTCTTAGTAGGGAAGATGCCACCAAAGAGAGAGATGGATACAATGGGAGGTGAAGAGTTCTATTTATAAGCATGGAAAAAGCTAATCCGGGACAATCCCCCAATGTGGGACTAAACCAATACCAAAAATAGCCTCAACACACATTAATACAAGTCCAGGAGAAAGTTTAGCGGATCTGGGCTGATCCAGACTGCCAATTGGCGGTTCCAGACTGCCAATTGGCGGTCTAAAAAGTCTAGATCCAGTTGAATCTTGTTCTGGGCTTTGCTTGGTGTATTTGGTGGTCTTGGATGCATCTACTTCGCTTAGTGGAGCTTCGACCCGAATCGAATTGACAAAATACTCTCCATGATGGTGTGGAGTTTCCTGTTTTGCTCTTAGGTCCTTCTGTCTTACATTCAGGTCCTTCTCCCATGCATCTCAGTCCCCAGGTCTCACAATTAAGTCATTTTTCCTGCTTTTGGGTCCTTTCATAGCTCTTCTCTTCAAACCTCTTTATTTCTGAAATTCAAACATAAAACTGATCACGTAGCATTGCTTAGGTGTAAGATAATGGATATAAGGTGCAAATATAAGCATGAAATGATGTCAATCAACCATCCATATCATTATTCGGACCAGGACAATTTTCCCTGGTATTCCGGAGAGACCTAATTGTGTGGCAGAGTAATCTTCATATTGGGGTAATATGAGAGAGACACCGACTGCTAGACCACCATCTACTTATGTCGGATCATATCTTGGTGAACAAACTTAGACAGTACAAGAACATTTGGCCTCTTTCATGCATGTGGTAGATGACATGAGTGCATTGGTAGTTACAGTAGTTGTACCGTGTGACTATTACACGTTGAGTGTCATGTTTTCGGGGAATGTCCTTATGTTGCCCCAGAGCCTGAGTATGAGAACACCTTTTCCCAAAATGCATGTGACCCTTACGCATCTGCGTACAACCCGAGAGGGATGGATTCGTGGGGAGGCAATTCTTATTCAAATTCTTATACATCATTTCCACCCAGTATCCTCCTCCCGAATACCCAGAACTCTACCAACATCCTACTTCGAATCATTGGACTCATTCTCAGCCTATCAACACCCAACCCAATAATTTCCAAATTCTGACTTGAGCCTCACAGTTCACCTTAGACTTGATTCTTTAGAACAAACCCTCCAAACGTTCATAGAAACCGCTCAAAATGTAATGAAGCCCACACAAAATTCCATGCAAACTATGGAATTGTATGTGTGTCAAATTACACAACAATTAAGTAAACGTGAGGAGGGTGACATTTCTTGTCAACATGAGGATTTATCTTATGATATCGAACAACCACCACATCTAAAAATTCAAAGCACAATCTTTCAAAGTCAAACTCCTAGTCAGTCTGAGGGACTTGGGGATTCAATTCACGATCACATGGTGGGGGGTTCGATTCAAATTGAGAATAGCATGGACTAGTTTCATTATGAGTTGGCACAAGATTGTGCCTTATCTTTTTGTCCCGTGGCCCATGAGCCACACGATCTTATTGTTGTGCCTCCTTTGGACTCACCTGTGGTGGAGCAAGAGCTCCCTAGTACCCTTAATCTCATACAACCTGATGAGAGTTTGCCTCTCACTATTGTTCCTGATCATCTCGCAAATGATGAGACATCAAACAATCACATCGCCAATGAGGGTATTGACAGTTCCTCAGAGGATACCTTAGGTAAGAGACCCACTTTCTATTCGCCAGATGAGTCAGACATGCCTAACGAGGTTCTTCACCTCGTTCCAACCCACCAGGTTGTTGGTTGGAGAGTTTGGATTGACGATCATAACTTCAGTTCTGTGACGGGATAAACTCTTCTTCCGTTGCACAATATGTCCCAAACTCTTGAGAGGTTCAAGCTCTTTCAGTTTGATCCTTTGAATGGGACGCCTTTGTCTTCAATTCATGAACCTCTCCGTTCATCTTGTGCTCTTTCTAGTTCGGTCCACCGAACACCTATCAGTTACTCGTATAGTTCTCTCAGTAAACCATAGGTGTTATCTGGAATTGCCCCGTTGGAAGACCGAAACACCTTCGGTTGATCGAATAGCCCTGGACCTGTTTTGGACTTTGCTCCAACGATCGCATTTCAATCAAGTCCCTAGAGCCTAATTGATTTGCTCAAATTCGGGCGGTTACCCAATGTACACATCCTCTTCTAGAATACCATTGAGAAATGCCGATTTGACATCCATCTGATGGATGTGCCACCTTCTTTGAATTGCTATAGAGGTCAGGACACAGATTGTCTCCATGCGTGCCATTGGCACAAATACATCTCCATAATCGATACCGACCCTTTACTTGTATCCCTTTGCCACCAAGCGTGCCTTATATCGCTCGACCTCTCCCTGAGGTGTCATCTTCTTCTTATACACCCTCCTGACAGCAATGGCTATGTGTCCTTTTGGAAACGAAACCAGCTCCCAAGTCTCATTCTTTTATATCGACTGTATCTCCTCATCCATTGTGGCTTGCCATCTAGCATCTGCCACCACTTCTTCGAACCGGATGCTCTCTCCTTGAGCTAAGAGGCATACCAAGTGTAGCTCACTTGTTCCCTCATAAGGATCACAAAGAATCCTTGTCTTCCTCGGTCTCATCTCTTAATCAGTGGATGTAATTTCGTTAGCTTTATTCACACCGTTTACAGTGATTGCATCCACTATATCAACTCCTTGCTCTTCCAATGGTGGATTTGTTATCACATGTGGGACCTCCTTCTTGGACTCGCAATCAAACATCATGTCCACGTTAACCTTCACATCATGTCTTACAAGAATTTTATTGTTAGTAGGCTCAAGAAGATGGATGATAGGCGTTTGATCTCCCATGATAGGCGACAAACTCTAGTTTGTCGCTTCTGTCATTAAGCTTCACTCTCCTTTGTTTTGGTACATGCACATAGGCTATGCTACCAAACACCTTTAGATGCATCACTGTGAGCTTGTATCTGGTCCATGCTACTTCTAGAATCATATCTTCCAAGCTACTAGTCTTGCAACGATTTAGGAGGTAAACCGCGCAAGTGACATCCTCCGCGTACAAGAATTTTGGCATTTCTTTACTCTTTACCATGCTTCGAACCATGTCTACAATGGTCCTATTCTTGTGCTCCACACCTCCATTTTTCCGTGGGGAATGGGGTGACGTTAGATTCCTCTTGATTCCATGCTCTTCACAGAATTTGTCCACAATGTATGCAAGCATGATACTATATGTATTTTTGCATGAAAAAGTTATGATCTCACTAAACTTCGAAACAAAAGAAATTTTATCGGGGGTCATGTTGATGGCACACACCTGAATTCCCGAAAACTTGTAACAGACTTAAGAAGGGAGATAAATACGTTCAACAAATGGGGCCCAAATACTCACAGGTTGGGGCCCACAACACTCAATGCTCACTCCTTGAGCTGTCTACAATATAGTTCTGTACAAAAATAAGTTCCCAACATCATTTGTCAAAGGACATCAAATGGGAACCTCAAAAGTGGGTTAATGCACTTGGAATGGGAACATGACACCACACGAGACAAAATACTAATGTGTGGGCCCCCTCACAAAGTGCACAAAATAACAGGAGAGGTTCATGAATTAGACACAAAGGCGTCTGATTCAATGGATCAAACTGGAAGAGCTCAAACCTCTCAAGAGTTTGGGAAATATTGCGCAACAAAAGAAGAGTTTCCCCCGTTGCGGTATTAAAATTAGGATCATCAATCCAAACTCTCCAATCAACAGGCTGGTGGGTTAGAATGAGGTCAAAAACATTGTTATACTTGCCTGACTCACCAAACGAACAGAAAGTGAGTCTCTTACCCAAGGTATCCTCTAAGGAACTCCTAATACCTTCAGTGGCAATGTAGTTGTTTTGCGTCCTTTCATTTTTAAGTTGATCAGGAACAATAGTGATAGGCAAACTCTCACCTGTTTGTATGAAATTATGGGTATTAGGGGCCTCTTGCTCCACCAAATGTGAGACCTTAAGAGGCACAACACCTTTAACATGTGGCTCAAGGGCCACGGGAAAAAAAGATAGGGCACAATCTTGTTCCGACTCACAATGAAACTGGTCCATCCTATTATCAATTTGAATCGAATCCCCCATCAAGTGATCGTGAATTGAAACCCCAAGTCCCTCAGACTGACTAGGAGTTCGACTTCTTCTTTTCTCTGTTAAGGCGAGACGACACATCTGTTTTCTTTTGTAAGCCAGTCCGTAGGCAAAGGGAGGCTTGCTTGCGTAGATCGGTACGTGATTCCCAAGTCAACAAGGGCTAAAAATGGATACGAAAAGGCGGGTACTCCGCTTGCTTTAACACAATCAACTTGCTTTGTGAGCTAGTAGCCTTGGTGCATGATCTTCTAGGCGAGGAGGATCCCGTCCTCGTTACATTTCTTCTTGCTTGTTCGCTCCTAAGATTCACTCTATTTAGAACGAGATTCCACACTAGGTCGCAATTGCATAAAGGAGACTTGTTCCTTATTCCCATAGTATGATCTATCTCCGAGCGCATCACCTTGAAAATCACCCTTTCTGATTATCCGTCTATGGAAAGGTTCACTTGACTTCGCCTGGCTACGAGACTCTAGTCTTGTAGGCATGCCGCCGAAGCAAGCCAGCAACTGATACCAATGTTGCTTGTTAACGAAGGTTGGAGATACCGAATGGAGATCTTCATGAAGTTTGAAGTAGTAAAAAAGGTGCTAACGGCAGCGGGACTCCTGCAGGTAGTGAAAAGCTTAAAAATGAAATAGATTTGGGGGCAACAACCAGAATGAGATATTATTTGATCGTGGAAATGCACTATCGAGTTGGTTGTTCGTGCTAAATGAAGACTTCTGATATATTTATGTAATCTTCCAATCTCCAAGGGGTTGAGCACGTTTGGATCTGCGAAGGCAACCTGATTGATCGTTTATATTACCGCAAGTGCACGGTACTGGTGAAGATGTGCCAAATACGGGTCGTGTCCATGAGGAGGTCTGTCAACTTTGGTTCTTCAGAAATCGAGTCGAAAAAGAGGGGAGAAGGAATTGATTATACTAAAATAGACTATGCTAAACTGGCACGAAACAAACAACGAAGATGAAAGCACGAGACAAAATAAAACTAAACTAAGTGACTGATAGAAGCAAGCTTGAAATCAGGAATGGAAAACCCCTAAAGGATGGAGTGTGTGTACACATGACATAAGTGGTGATGAATGCATTCAATAGAGCACAAGTGTAGGTAGTATTTCTATGCATAAGAAGTCCTCATGGGAAGACCTATCATCCAAATCTCTTACCTAAGTGATTAATATTAGCATGAACAAGTTTGTTATTAAGAACCTAAACAAGAATGAAATGTACTGTTGAACGTTTTAATTAAACCACAAGTGCACGGCCGCGATGAAGCGGTGGCAAGTACGGGTCGTCCTCAGGGAGGTGAGCAGCCTCTTGCTTGTACGAAATCAAGTGGCAAAGATTGGGGGAGAAAGATTTATTAAGCCACTCTACACAAAACTACGCTAAGAAGTATGAAATGCAAACGAAAGAAACAATCAATGAACTAACAACTAAGCTAAGAACAAAGGAAGAATGCTGGAATACAGGTATGGGAAAACCCCTAAGGGGTGGAGTGAGTGCACACATGGAAAGAGGTGGGTGTAGATTACATTCTTTAAGCACAAGAAGGTGGTGTTTATCAAGCATAGGAAGTGTCCAAATGTTATGGCAAAACCTATCAATCTATTCACCAACTTAGTTGATTAACATTTACATAGGCAAGGTGTTTATTTCAGAACCTAAACAAGCATGAGAGGTGTCTAATCATTTTGGCAAAACTCATCAAGTTGTAAATTCTATCCTAAACAAGCAAGCATACATTCATGTTTAATCAACACATTGAATTTAAAGCATTCATCCCATTCTCTAAAGCATGTATGTACATCTACTCCACCCCCCAAAGGGGATGGAACTACTCACTAAACATTACAGTAATTATTAAACTATGGAAAGAAAGCATATTAAAATTAAGCTAGAATTAAAAGACGATTAAACTAAAACATGCACAAACAATAAAAGAAGCATAAAACAAACAATGAAATAAACACAAAACTTTATTGATAAAATGACTCACATTAAAAGTAGCATCCTCTTACTTTAGTGTGTGCTTCAAGGCCTCACTTCTAGTAGGAGGAATAGCCACTTAAAATATGGAGTGATTACAATGGAAGGTGAAGAGTTCTATTTATAGCCACGGAAAAAGGCAAACCGGGACAATCCCCCAATGTGGGACTAAACAGATACCAAAAATAGCCTAAACATCCTCTAATACATGTGCTGGAGAAATTTGAGCGGATTTGGGCCAAAATGGACCGCCAATTAGCGGTCTTGGACCGCCAATTAGCGGTCTTGGACCGCCAATTAGCGGTCTATATGGTTCAGATCCTGCTCATTTGTGTTTTGGGCTTTTCTTTCTGGTATTGTTGGTCTTTGATGCGGTTACTTGACTTGTTGGAGCTCCGACCCGAATCGAATTGGTAAAATACTCCCCATGATGGTGTGGAGTATTATGTTTTGCTCTTAGGTCCTTCTGTCTTGCAATCAGGTCCTTCTCCCTTGCATCTTGGTCCCCAGATCTCACAATCCAGTCCTTTTTCCCAGCTTTTGGGTCCTTTTATGTTTCATCTCTTCAAACCTATTTATTCCTGAAAACTAAACATAAAACTCGTGACATAGCATTGTTTAGGTGAAAGATAATGGATATAAGATACAAATATGACCATGAAATGATGTCAATCAAATACCCCCACACCTAACTTTTGCTAGTCCCGAGCAAAACAAAGAAAGAGAAAAGCATGCGAAAAACAAGAAATCCTAACTCACTTTCGTAGGAATCACGGTTGCACTTAGCACATGCAACAAGCCGTTAAACCTCCCTGTTGCCAAGGAGGAGGAGTGTTGTCTCCTGAGGGTTTTCAGCGGATATACCCACAAAATCCAAACAAGATGCATTAATCAATCTAGCTACACGACTCGTTGGACTCATATTGTCGATCATGGGACGCGGTAATACTACGGGTCGACTCTATATATGTAATCGGTCCACACACCTAGCCTAATGAGTTATTCGTGAGAGTTAGTTAAGGACTTAAGTGAAAGACATGGGCAACCTTAACTTCTGAATGTGATACAATGTGTAGAGTCCATTTTGGTTCTTATTTGCTTTGCTTTTTTTTCTTTTTTTTCTTTCATCATTTTCTTTTTCTTTGGAGCATTTTATTGGTTGGTGTTTGATTCTCCCAGGGTCAGGTTTCGTGCATCATTGCCTATGAGGACTTACACTATCACGTACACCTTCCCCCAAATCTCCACATAGGGCGATCCCTACCACCCGTCTAACGGGAGTTCGGTCGGCGCATCCCAAGTCAGATGACTCGAAAGCACCAGGCACAAAGTCCCCTCAGACCTACATTCCCGAGTGATAGGAGCCGTGCGAGAAGAGAGAACACCACTTATTTATCTACATGGGAACCAAAACCCCTACACTTAAGTTTCACAAAAAAAACATTAAGGGTCATTGACTACGACAAACTTCCTTATACTCACAAACACGAATTATTTGACTCACTAGGTTTAGGGTGGACTTCTTTAAATGTTTGAGTACTGAAACCCTATGATTACAGGCCCCCTGAGGGAAAACCAGGGTGCATCCTAACGACTCGACAAGACCTAAAGCCAGTAAACTAGAAATCCTAATGCATCAAGTTCAAGACAATTTTGGGAGCTTTCTTTTTACTTTGCCTCTCAACGGTTTTGCACATGCTAAACACACGCAAAACCCACAAAACATTTTCTTTCGCAAACACATGAAGATTTTGAAAGAAATGTGAAAATTTTAAAGCACTCGACAAGCAAAAGAAGACAATTCACCCAAGGATCACGGCAAGCAGATATATCGATATTAAATGCGGCACACTAACAAGACCCTAACAATGCACACAAAAGAAAACAAAAAATCAAAAGAAAAGACTCGACTATGTACACACGTAAAACACCCCCCCACACCTACTACATGCATTGTCCTCAATCAATGTGAACAAGATACTACATGTAGATATGCATGAAAAAGGAAAAATCTCACCAACATGAAGCACAAAGGGACGTTCAGGGTCATGTTGATGGACACAAACCCAAATTCCCTCAAAACCTGTGAGAAGCTGAAGAAGGGAGATAAATACATGAAGAGATTGGGCCCAAGTACACAAGGGTTGGGGCCCAAAACAATCAATGCTCGCTCATTGAGTCTTTTATTACACTTTTTTTTTGAATATAACTATGTACAATCATAAGTTCCCATCTTCATTTGTCAAAAGACATAAAATGGGAATCTCAAAAGTGGGTCAATGTACTTGGAAAGGGAACATGACAGCATGCGGGGCCAGAATACTCATGCGTGGGCCCCCTTCACAAAGATCATAAGATGAAATGAGAGGTTCATGAATTGGACGCAAAGGCGTCTCAATCAAAGTATCAAACTGAAAGAGCTTTAACCTCTCGAGAGTTTGGGAAATAAGGGGCAACGGAAGAAGAGTTTCTCCTGTGGCGCTGCTGAAGTTATGATCGTCAATCCAAACTCTCCAATCAACTGGCTGGTGAGTCGGAACGAGGTCAAGAACCTCGTTAGGCATGTCCGACTCACCAGGAGAACAAAAAGTGGGTCTCATACCCAAGGTATCCTCTAAGGAACTCCTAATACCCTCATTAGCAATTTAGTTGTTTGATGTTCCATCATTTCCAAGATGATCAGGAACAATAGTGAGAGGCAAACTCTCATCAGGTTGTTTGAAATTGAGAGTACTAGGGAGCTCTAGCTCCACCAGAGGTGAGTCCTTAAGAGGCACAACAAGAAGATCAAGTGGCTCAAGGACCACGGGACAAAAAGATAAGGCACAATCTTGTGCCGACTCATAATGAAATTGGTCCACATTATGCTCAATTTGGATCGAATCCCCAACAATGTGATCGTGAATTGAAACCCCAAGTCCCTCAGACTGACTAGGAGTTTGACTCTGAAAGATTGTCCTTTGAGTTTGTGAATGTAGTGGTGGTTCGATATCAAAAGATGAATCCTCATGTTGACAAGAAATGCCACCCTCCTCACGTTTACTTAATTGTTGTGTAATTTGAGTCACATACATGTCCATAGTTTGCAGGGAATCATGATTGGACTTCAACACATCTTGAGTGGTTTCCATGAACGTTTGGAGGGCTTGTTCTAAAGATTCAAGTTTGGGGTCAACTGTGAGGTTCATGTCAGAATTTGGGAAATGGATGGGTTGGGTGGTGATGGGCTGAGAATGAATCCAATGATTGGTCGTGGGGTGTTGGTAGAATTCAGGATATTCAGAAGGAGGGTACTGGGGTGGGAGTGATGTATAAGAATTTGAATAAGAATTGTCTCCCCACGAATCCATCCTTCTCGGGTTGTACACGGATGCGTAATGGTCATATTGAGCATTTTGGGAAAAGGTATGCTCATACTCAGGCTCTGAGGGAACATAAGGACATTCCCCGCAAACATGACCACTCAACCCACAACAGCGACACTGTACGGCTACTGGAGCCACCAGTGCACTCATGAGTTCTACCATATGCATGAAAGAGGCCAAAGGTTCTTGCAATGTCTCACTTTGATGACCAACATATGATCCGACATAACTAGATGGAGATCTAGCTGTCGGTGCCTCTCTCATATCACCCCTATATGAAGATTGCTCAGTCACATAATGATGATTATTCCAACCATACGGGGTGTTCGTCTGAGCCACCCCAGGTTGCATGGGTCCGGGGTACTAGGGAGAATTGTCCTGGTCCCAACAATGATATGGATGGTCTCCCATGTAAACATCCATCTCGACAAAGAACTCTCGAGTGGATCACTCTCACCACCACGAGGCCAAGCTCGCAAAACGTGCTCGACTCGACCCTAAAACGCTAACAGAGACTGTAAATGGGAGGAGAGTAAAATGTAGAAGTAGGTGAGAAGAAGATGACTCAGAGGAGAAGGTATGAATCCCTAAAAACTAGCTTGAGTAAAGGGTGAGGGTAGAAGCCTAGTCTAGCAAACACGGCTCAAACAAGCTAAGGCTGGCTATGGGTCCTTATAGCTAGACGACGTCTAACTGCGAGGTCACACGGCCTCAACACGCCTCACCTCCCTACGACAAAGACCACAATGCCTAGCAAGTGAGACAAGATCCAGAGATCTCGTCTTTCCTACTATCGACAAAGTGGGCGACGCCGATCAGGCTATGACGGTCGTGACCGGTTCACTCTCCTAATGTGCCCAAGTCCTAATGGCCAATGTCTACTTGCTTTTAGATTAAGGCTTTACTTGAGTGTGCTTTTTGGGGCTAAGGAAGGGGTGATAAAATCCCCCCTTATCTTTGAAGACTATAGGTGGTGCCCCTCAAGATGTTTTGATCCTTAAGCTAGCAAGCAACTCACCAAGCAAACACTCACCTCACTCTTGTTTCGATGCAAACCTTACTCACTAATGAATGTCCTAATGCGTGAATGAGTGTTAAGGAATGCATACCTCGCTCCAGCAATCAACGACAAAAATTGAAACTAAGACAAGACAATTAACATGCTCAAGTCATTACTAGATGATGCATGACCAAAACATAGCAAATGCCTAATCTTTTGCTTTGGGTTTTAGTGTCCAAGTTGATTAAAGGAGGGTTGATTGGTTATTTATTGATCTGGGAGCAAACTATAGGTTCACACATGCCAAATTGGGCTCCCAGATAACTAAACTGTAAATAGAAACAAACAGAAGAAAACTGGGGGTGAAAAGGTCTTACCAGGCCGCCAAACAGCGGTCCCAGACCGCTATTTGGCGGTCTTGAGGGCTTGAAGTGTTCCCAAATTTTTCCTGCTGCTTTATCCTTGAATCCCAAATGTCCTGAGACAACACAAAACTAAAAAAAAAATCAAATCCACTCGAATCGTCCAAACAAGAGTCTGGACTGGCACCTCCCCGACAACGGCGCCAAAAACTTGTTGAACGTTTTAATTAAACCGCAAGTGAACGACCGCGATGAAGCGGTGGCAAGTACGGGTCATCCTCAGGGAGGTGAGTAGCCTCTTGCTTGTACGAAATCAAGTGGCAAAGATTGGGGGAGAAAGATTTATTAAGCCACTCTACACAAAACTACGCTAAGAAGTATGAAATGAAAACGAAAGAAACAATCAATGAACTAACAACTAAGCTAAGAACAAAGGAAGAATGCTGGAATACAGATATGGGAAAACCCCTAAGGGTGGAGTGAGTGCACACATGCAAAGAGGTGGGTGTAGAATACATTCTTTAAGCACATGAAGGTGGTGTTTATCAAGCATAGGAAGTGTCTAAATGTTATGGCAAAACCTATCAATCTATTCACCAACTTAGTGGATTAACATTTACATATGAAAGGTGTTTATTTCAGAACCTAAACAAGCATGAGAGGTGTCTATTCATTTTGGCAAAACTCATCAAGTTGTAAATTCTATCCTAAACAAGCAAGCATACATTTATGTTTAATCAACACATTGAATTTAAAGCATTCATCCCATTCTCTAATGCATGTATGTACATCTACTCCACCCCCAAAGGGGATGGAACTACTCACTAAACATTACAGTAATTATTAAACTATGGAAAGAAAGCATATTAAAATTAAGCTAGAATTAAAAGACGATTAAACTAAAACATGCACAAACAATAAAAGAAGCATAAAACAAACAATGAAATAAACACAAAACTTTATTGATAAAATGACTCACATTAAAAGTAGCATCCTCCTACTTTAGTGTGTGCTTCAAGGCCTCACTTCTAGTAGGAGGAATAGCCACTTAAAATATGGAGTGATTACAATGGAAGGTTAAGAGTTCTATTTATAGCCATGGAAAAAGGCAAACCGGGAAAATCCCCCAATGTGGGACTAAACATATACCAAAAATAGCCTAAACATCCTCTAATACATGTGCTGGAGAAATTTGAGCGGATTTGGGCCAAAATGGACCGCCAATTAGCGGTCTATATGGTTCAGATCCTGCTCATTTTTGTTTTGGGCTTTTATTTCTGGTATTGTTGGTCTTTGATGCGGTTACTTGACTTGTTGGAGCTCCGACCCGAATCGAATTGGTAAAATACTCCCCATGATGGTGTGGAGTATTCTGTTTTGCTCTTAGGTCCTTCTGTCTTGCAATCAGGTCCTTCTCCCTTGCATCTTGGTCCCCATATCTCACAATACAGTCCTTTTTCCCAGCTTTTGGGTCCTTTTATGTTTCATCTCTTCAAACCTATTTATTCCTGAAAACTAAACATAAAACTCGTGACATAGCATTGTTTAGGTGAAAGATAATGGATATAAGATACAAATATGAGCATGAAATGATGTCAATCATGTACCTAAAGATTATGGGAGAAACCATCAAGTTAAGTACTCTCTTTAATTCAAAAAAGCATACTCATATTTCTCACATAAAACAACATATAGCATTCATTCCATTCTACATGACATGTATAAACACCAACTCCACCCCCAAAAGGGGATGGAACTACTCACACATTATTAGACTAACATGCATATTAAAGAAAGAAAACAAGCTAATTAATTCTATGAAGATTAAAACAAACAAAATTAACTAAGCATATAAGAATTGAAAAGAGACAATATGAAGAAACTAACAAAACATCTTTTGTTACTCACTCACATTAGAAGTAGCCTCTCTCCACCAGATCTTTGCTCTTAGTAGAGAAAATAGCCACCAAGAGAGGAGATGTATTACAAAGGAGGAGGAAGAGTTCTATTTATTGCCATGAGAAAAGCAAACCTTGGACAATCCCCTGGTATGGGACTAAACGCATACCAACAATGGACATAAAACAACATAATCCACGACCCGATAAACCATGAATTGTTTGGAGCAATTAGGACCGCCAATTGGCGGTCTGGAATGGTTGGATCGGATGTGGATTTTGTGTCTCGTTTCTGGCTTGATTGCTTGATGTTTGATGAACCCGATTCGGTTGTTGAATTTTGGGCCCGGATATAATTGCCAAAATACTCCTCATGATGGTGTGGAGCTTCTTGATTTGCTCATTGATCCTTTTGGTTTACATCGAGATCCTTCTTTCTTGCATCTTAGTCCATAAGTCCTACAATACCGTCATTTTCCTTGCGTTTTAATTCCTTTTTTAGTCTCTTCTTCCCAAACTTGTTTATTCCTAAAACTTAAACAGAAAACGCGTTACATGGCATTGTTTAGGTTCAAGATAATGGATATAAGACACAAACATATGCATGATATGATGTCAATCACATACCCCCACACCTAACTTTTGCTAGTCCCGAGCAAAACAAAGAAAGGGAAAAATGAAAGAAAGGAAAAAGCATACGTAAAACAGGAAAATCCTAAGTCACTTTCGTAGGAATCAAAGTTGTACTTAGCACATGCAACAAGCCGTTAAACCTTCTTGTCACCAAGTAGGAGGAGTGTTGTCTCCTGAGGGTTTTCAGCAGATACACCCACAAAATCCGAATATAGATGCATTACTCAATCTAGCAACACGACTCGTTAGACTCATTTTCGTCGATCATCGGACGTGGTTATTCTACGGGCCCACTCTCTATATGTATTCAGTCCACACACTTAGCCTAGGGAACCATTCGTGCACGCTAATTAAGGACTTAAGTGAAAGACATGGGCAACCTTAACATCCTCAAGTGATACAAAGTGTAACGTCCATTTCTTATTTGCATTGCTATCTCTCTCTTTTTCTTTTTCTTTTTCTTGTTTCTTCATCTTTTTTTCCAATTGTTTTATTAGTTGGTGTTTGATTCTCCCACGGTTAGGTTTCGTGCATCATTTCCCATGAGGACTTACACTATTAAGTATGCCTTCCCCCAACTTCTCCACATAGGGTGATCCCTACCGCCCGTGTAACGGGAGTTCGGTCGGTAACGGGAGTTCGGCGCATCCCAAGTCAGATGACTCGAAAGCACCAGGCACTAAGTCCCCTCGGACCTAATTTTCCGAGTGATAGGAGCCGTCTGAGAAGAGATAACACCTACTCACTTATTTCTTATCTACACATGAACAAAAACCCCTACACTTAAAGTTCCCTGACTACGACAAACTTTCTTATATTAATAGACACGAATTATTCAACTCACTAGGTTCAGGGTGGACTTCTTTGTTTATTTGAGTACTAAAACGCTATGATTGCACGTCCCCCGAGGGAAAATGGGGGTGCATCCTTACGACTATATAAGATCTAAAGTCGGTGTACTAGATATCCTAATGCATCATGTTCAAGTCAATTCTGGGAGTTTCTTTTTCGATTGCCTCAAAATGGTTTTGCACATGTTAAATACACGCAAAACCCACTAAACATTTTCTTTCGTAAACACCTGATGATTTTGAAAGAATGTGAAAATTTAAAGCACTAGGAAAGCAAAAGAAGACAAGTTACCCAACGATCATGGCAAGCAGATATATCGATATTTAATGCAGCACACTAACATGACCCTAACAATACAAACAAAAGAAAACAAAAACAAAAAGAGAAAGACTAGACTATGTACACACGTAAAACACCCCCCCACACATAATTCATGAATTGTCCCCAATGAATATGAGCATGATACTACATGGATTTGTGCATAAAAAAGAAAAGATCTCACCAACGTGAAGCATAAAGGGAAGTTCATGGTTATTTTGATGGACACAAACCTGAATTCCCCTTAAAACCTATGAAATAGTAAAGAAGGGATACAAATACGTGAAAGAAATGGGGCCCAAAGACACAAGGGTTGGTGCCCACAACAATCAATGCTCACTCATGGAGTCTTTTGTCTCTTCTTTTTTTCTTGTTTCCTTTTTTTCAAATTTAACTTTGTACAAACATGAAATCTCAACCATTCATGCAGGAACATGAATGGTTGAGTTCGAGAGATGTTCATGTAGGAACATGACCTCCTCAACTTAAGTTGGTGCCCCCTTCAAGTAAGGTTTGAGGAGTTGTCCATTAGCTTTGAACATTTCCCCATTCCCTGGGTTCAAGATTTCAACCGCACCATGAGGAAATATGCTTTGCACAATAAAATTGTCAGACCAGCGACTACCGAGCTTAGCCGCAAACATATGATGTCGGGAATTGTAGAGCAACACCTTCTCCCCGATCGTAAACAGCTTTCGCATAATCATGCGATCGTGAAACATCATGGCTCGGAACTTATGAATTTTGGCATTTTCATACGCATCATTGAGTAGCTCTTTCAATTCCACAATGTCGAGTGTACGTTGTACTCCTACTTGATCAAGATCCATGTTAGGGTTCTTAATTGCCCAGAAAGCACAATGCTCGAGCTCGACTGGTAGGTGGAAAGCCTTGTTGTACACTACCTGATATGGGGACATACCCAAATTGGTCTTATATACGGTACGGAAAGCCCTCAACGCGTCATTTAACTTAGTCGACCAATCCTTCCTCGAGGAATTAATCGTCTTCTCAAGGATTTACTTTAATTGACGGTTAGAGACTTCGACATGCCCACTAGTTTACGTATGATATGGGGTCATAAGCTTATGGGTGATCGAATACTTCCTCATAAGCGCTTCAAAGGAGAGATTACAGAAGTGGGTACCCTTATCGCTGATTGTGGTACGAGGAGTACCAAATTGTGCAAAAATGTCCTTTAAGAATTTGGTGACCACCTCGTTGTCATTGGTCTTTGTGGGGACAACCTCTACCCACTTAGACACATAGTTAATGGCCACCAGAATGTAAACATTCCTGAACGAATTCGGGAAAGGACCCATAAAGTCGATGCCCCACACATCGAAGATGTCAACGAGAAGGACATTTTGCAAAGGCATCATATCACATTCACTAATCTTGCAAAGACGTTGGACCTATCATATTGCTTACAAAATACGTAAGCATCTTTGAAAAGATAAGGTCAGTGGAATCCAGATTGGAGCACCTTGGCGATAGTTTTCTTTACTCCAAAGTGTTCTCCACATGCCTTAGAATGGCAAAAATGGAGCACACTTTGAAACTCGTTATTTTGGACGCACCGCTTGAAATTTGGTCAAAGCCGTATTTGAATAGATAGGGGTCATCCCAGCGAAAGAATCAGACATAGGATCTAAATTTGGTTTGCTTAGATTTTGACCAACCTACAGGAAGTTGCTCGGTCACGAGGTAGTTCACGATGTCAGCAAACCAAGGGTTATCTTTGATCGTGAACAATTGCTCGTCAGGAAATTTGTCATTAATAATTTGGTCTTGTGGGTTGGTTGTCTCAAGACGAGATAGATGGTCAGCTACAATATTTTTACACCCCTTTTTTGTCTCAAATCTCGAGATCAAATTCTTGTAACAACAAGATCCATCTCAAGAGTCGAGATGTTGCATCTTTCTTCGCCATGACGTGCTTCATGGCTGTGTGATCAGAATAGATAATCATATGGGAGCCAATCAAGTACGACTGGAATTTCTCCAAAGTAAATATGATCGCTAAGAATTCTTTCTCGGTCACAGTGTAGTTAAAATAGGCATCATTAAGTGTTCTACTCGCATAGTAGATCACATGAGGCAATTTGTCTAATCGTTGCCTAAACACTTCTCCCACAGCGAAGTCAAATGCACCACACATTAACTCCAAAGGTTCAGTCCACAAAGGTGCCTTACTTATGGGAGCTGAAGTCAACTCTTTCTTCAAGGTCAAAAAAGCATGGTGGCAATCCAGTGTGAACTCAAAAATGGCATCCTTAGCCAACAAAGCGATGAGAGGTTGAGCAATTTTGTTAAAATCCCGAATGAACCATCATAGAATTCTGTATGCCCCAAAAAGGTGCAGATATCCTTCACATTATGTGGTGGTGGGAGATTAGCAATAAGACCCACTTTGGCGGTATCGACCACAATTCCCCTACTTGAGACCACGTGTGTAAGTACAATCCCTCGCTTCACCATGAAGTGACATTTCTCCGAGAGCGAGGTTCTTCTCACTACATCGCTTGAGGACAAGGGTCAAGTGACAAAGGCAATTATCGAATGAAGCGCCAAATATGGAAAATTCATCCATGAAAATCTCAAAGAAATGCCCTACCATATCGGAGAAGATGTTGATCATACACATTTTGAACGTTGATTGACATCATTTCATGCTTATATTTGTATCCTATATCCATTATTTTACACCTAAGAAATGCTACGTGATGAGTTTTATGTTTGAATTTCAGAAATAAAAAGGTTTGAAGAGATGAGCCATGAAAGGACCCAAAAGCAGGAAAAATGACTTAATTGTGAGACCTGGGGACTGAGATGCAAGGGAGAAGGACCTGAACATAAGACCGAAGGACCTAAGAGCAAAACAGAAAACTCCACACCATCATGGGGAGTATTTTGGCAATTCGATTTGGGTCGGAGCTCCAATAAACAAAGTAGATGCATCCAAGACCAAGAAATACTTCAAGCAAATCCAACACGAAATCCAAATGGATCTGGAGCTTATAGACCGCTAATTGGCGGTCTTGATAGCTCTGGATCCGCTAAGATTTGTGGAGCACGTGTATTAGTGTATACTTAGTCTATTTGTGGTATTTGTTTACTCCCACATCGGGGAATTGTCCCGGATTAGCTTTTTCCATGCCTATAAATAGAACTCTTCACCTTCCATTGTAATTACCCATTGCTTGGTGGCATTCTCTCTACTAAGGAGTAAGCCTTGAAGCAAAACTCAAGGTGGAGAAAAATACTACCTTCAATGCGAGTCTTTGTTAATAAAATAATTGTTTTAGTTTCTTTTAATCTTGTTTTTTAATTCTTGCATGTTTCTTTAGTTTATGTTTCTTTCAATTAGCTTCTTTAATGTTCCTTTCTTGCTTAGTGGAATTTCTTTTCAGTAATATGTTTCATTTTGTTAATGTAGTTAGTGTAATGAGTAGTGAGTAGTTCCATCCCCATTTGGGGGGTGGAGAAATATGTGATATGATAATGTAGTGTATTAGGTGTGTGTTATCTTAATCCCTTGAGCCTTATATGATTTCCATAACCATCTAATGAGATTTCACTCTTATCTTTGATATGCTAATGCTCTTGAATGAAGCTTAGTTTATGCTTAGATTAGTGGACCTATTTTATGGGAATGATAAGGTGAGGATATGGATGGAATTCATATAGGAAACATGACTTGTAGTGTATGTGCTCTTGTTGCCTTGGCCTTGGTTAATGCCTTGTATGTTTTAATGATATAGTCTTATCTTAATTCATGTGGAGGCATAGTAGGGTCTAGTCTTTATACATGAGTTCATTTGACTTCATTCCAATTATTGTCTTGTATGTTTTAATGATGTAGTCTTATCTTATTTTATGTGGAGGCAAAGTTGGATTTAGTTTTATGATTTCATGCACTACATGTTGTGAGGAGCATAATTGAACACACACACACACACATCTTTATATTCACATTATTTCTCTACCCCCTATGGGGTTTAGTTTTATTGCTTATCTTCATTTCCTTTTGCATTCTAGTGTAGTTTAGTGTAATAAATCTTTCTCTCCTTTCTTTACCACTCGCCTTCGCACAAACCAAACGTCGACACACCTCCCAGTGGACGACCCGTATTTTCCACCGCTTCAACGCGGCCGTGCACTTGCGGTTAATATAAAACGAATCAATCAAGCTTTTGGCGCCGTTGTCGTGGAGGTGCTCTGTCCAGACCTTGGTTTGGACGATTCGAGTGGTTTTAATTTTTTGTTTCCATTTTTTCTTAGTTTCAGGGATGCTAGAGTTCACGGGGCGGCTACCGGAGGAGTTGGAGCAGCTAAACATCAAAAGGGACCGCTAATCAACGATCTGAGACCGCCAATTGGCGGCCTGGTGAGGTCTTCTTGTCTCCATTTTTCTTTTGGTAGTTGTGTTATTCATTTTCGTTATCTGGGAGCCCTATTTTGCATGTTGTGACTTCTAGTTTGCTCCCAGATCATTAATCACTCCCCCATTAATCCACTTGGCCTTAAAATCCAAAGCAAAAGACTAGACGTTCTTACTTGTTTAGGTCACGCATCATGTACTTGACTTAGGCATATAGTTGTCTTTTCTTTTAGCTTTATTTTCAGTTGTTGAGTGCTGGCGTGAGGTACGCATTTCCTACACTCATTCATGCATCATGTATGCCCATGCATTAGTTAGTAGGAATTGCATCAGGACAAGAGTGAGTTAAGCGTTTGATTGGAGCGTTGATTGCTAGATTTAGGATCAAAACGCTACTAAGGAGGGGTTGTCCCATAAAAGATAAGGTGGGGGATTTCATCACCCTTTCCTTCACCCAAAAAATCACTCTTAATCAAGCCTTAACTAAAAGCAAGTAGATATTGGCCCTAGGATTTCGGACGCACTAGGAGAGTAATCTAGTTGAGACCGTCATGGCCTGATCAGCGTTGCCTACCTTGTCGATAGTAGGAGGTACTGGATCTCCGGATAGGGTATCACTTGCTGGGCATTGTGGTCTTCGTTGTAGGGAGGTCAGGCGTGTCGAGGCTAGGGACCTCAAAGTTAGGCGTCGTCTAGCCTAAGGACCCATTGCCTTACAATGTTTGAGCCGTGCTTGCTAGTTAGGCTTCTACCTGATCACATTATCCACGCTAGTTTCTAAGGATTCTTCCCTTCTCCTCTGAGTCATCTTCGTCTCACCTTCTTTTACGTTATAGTCTCCTCCCCTTTACACTCTCTGGTAGCGTTTTAGGGTCGAGTCGAGCACTTTTTGTGAGTATAGCCTCGTGGTGGTGAGAGTGGTCGACTCGAGAGTTCTTTTTTGAGATGGATGGTTACATGGGCGACCATCCATATCATTGTTGGGACCAGGACAATTCTTCCTGGTATTCTGGACCCATGCAACCTGGGGTGGCTCAGACTAACACCCTGTATGGTTGGGACAATCTTAATTGTGTGACTGAGCAATCTTCATAATGGGGTAGTATGAGAGAGGCACCGACTGCTAGACCACCATCTAGTTACGTCGGATCATATGTTGGTCATCAAACTGAGACATTACAAGAACCTTTGACCTCCTTCATGCATGTGGTAGATGACATGGGTGCACCGGTGGCTCCAGTAGCCACACCGTGTGAGTGTTGTGGGTTGAGTGGTCATGTTATCGGGGAATGTCCTTATGTTCCCCTGAGCCTGAGTATGAGCACACATTTTCCCAAAATGCTCATTATGACCATTACGCATCCGCGTACAACCCGAGAGGGATAGATTCGTGGGGAGACAAATCGTATTTAAATTCTTATACATCATTTCCACCCTAGTATCCTCCTCCCAAATACCCAGAAGTCTACCAACACCCCACTTCAAATCATTGGACTCATTCTCAGCCCATCAACACTCAACCCCAAAATTTCCCAAGCTCTGACTTGGACATCATAGTTGACCGCATACCTGATTACTTGAAACAAACTCTCCAAACGTTCATGGAAACCACTCAAAATTTATTGAAGTCCAACTTGAATTCCTTGCAAACTATGGAAATGCAAGTGAGTCAAATGACACAACAATTACGTGAACGTGAGGAGGGTAATTTTTCTTGTCAACATGAGGATTTATCTTCTGAAATCGAACGACCACTACATCCGCAAATTCAAAGCACAATCTTTCAAAGTCAAACTCCTAGTCAGTCTGAGGGACTTGGGGTTTCAATTCATGATCACTTGGTGGAGGATTCTATTCCAATTCAGAATACTGTGAACCAGCTTCTTTATAAGTCGGCACAGGATTGTGCCTTATCTTCTTGTCTCGTGGCCCTTGAGGCACATGATCTTATTGTTGTACCTCCTAAGGACTCACCTCTGGTGGAGCAAGAGCTCCCTAGTCCCCTCAATTTGAAACAACCTGATGAGAGTTTACCTCTCACTATTGTTCCAGATCATCTTGGAAATGATGGAACATTAAACAACTACATTGCTAATGAGGGTATTAGGATTTCCTTGGAGGATACTTTGGGTATGAGACCCACTTTTTGCTCGCTTGGTGTGTCGGACATGCCTAACGAGGTTCTTGACCTCGTTCCGACGCACCAGCCTGTTGGTTGGAGAGTTTGGATTGACGATCAAAACTTCAACAGCGCATCGGGAGAAACTCTTATTCCGTTGCCCCTTATTTCCCAAACTCTTGAGAGGTTCAAGCTATTTCAGTTTTATCCTTTGAATGAGACGCATTTGCATCCAATTTGTGAACCTCTCATTTCATCTTGTGCTCGTTGTGAAGGGGGCCCACGCAAGAGTATTCTGGCCCCACGTGGTGTCATGTTCCATTTCCAAGTGCATTGACCCACTTTTGAGGTTCCCATTTGATGTCTTTTGACAAATGAAGATGGGAACTTATGTTTGTACATAGTTATATTAAAAAAAGTACAATAAAAGACTCCTTCAGTGAGCATCGATTGTTGTGGGCTCCAACCCTTGCGTATTTGGGCCCCTTTTCTTTCACGTATTTTGTCTCCCTTTTTAAGTATCTCATAGGTTTTGAGGGGAATTTCTGTTGTCTCCAGCAACATAACCACGAACTACCTTTTTGCGCTTCATGTTGGTGAGATATTTCCTTTTTCATGCATAAATCCATGTACTATCTTGCTCGCATTCATTGAGGACAATGCATGAAGTAGGTGTGGGGGGTGTGTTACGTGTGTACATAGTCGAGTCTTTTTGTTTGATTTTTGTTTTCTTTTGTGTGCATTGTTAGGGTCATGTTAGTGTGCTGCATTTAATATCGATATATCTGCTTGTCATGATCCTTGGGTGACTTGTCCTCTTTTGCTTGCCTAGTGCTTAAAAAACTTTCACATTTCTTTTAAAATCTTCATGTGTTTGCGAAAGAAAATGTTTTGTGGGTTTTGGGTGTGTTTAGCATGTGCAAAACCGTTGAGAGGCAAAGTAAAAAGAAAGCTCCCAAAATTGTCTTGAACTTGATGCATTACGATATCTAGTACAGTGGTTTTAGGACTTATCTAGTCGTTAGGATGCACCCCAGTTTTCCCTTGGGGGTGAGTAATCATAGGGTTTCAGTACTCAAACATTTAAAGAAGTCCACCCTTAACCTAATGAGTCTATAATTTGTGTCTGTTAACTTAAGGAAGTTTGTTGTTGTCAAGGACCCTTTAAATCTTGTTGTGAGACATTAAGTGTAGGGGTTTTGGTTCATGTGTAGATAAGAAATAAGTGAGTAGGTGTTCTATATTCTCGCACGGCTCCTATCACTCGAGAAAGTAGGTCTGAGGGGACTTTGTGCCTGGTGCTTTCGAGTCATCTGACTTGGGATGCGCCGACCGAACTCTCGTTACACGGGTGGTAGGGATTGCCCTATGTGGAGATTTGGGAAAAGGTGTACGTGATAGTGTAAGTCCTCATGGGCAATGATGCACGAAACCTGACCCTGGGAGAATGAAGCTCAAACTAATAAAAAGAAAGAAAAAATGAGAAAAGAAAGAAAAAAATTAGAAAAGAAAGAAAAAAATGCAAATAAGAACCTTAATGGGCTTTACACTTTGTATCACTTAAGGATGTTGAGGTTGTCCATGTGTTTCACTTAATTCCATATTTAACTTGCATGAATGGTTCATTAGGCTAGGTTTGTGGACTGATTACCTATATAGAGTCGGCTCGTAGGATTACCGCGTCCAATGATCGACAAAATATTTCCAACGAGTCGAGAGTCTAGATTGAATAATGCATCTTGTTCGGATTTTGTGGGTATATCCGCTGAAAACCCTCAGGAGACAACACTCCTCCTCCTTGGCAACAAAGAGGTTTAATGGCTTGTTGCACGTGCTAAGTGCAACCGTGATTCCTACGAAAGTGAGTTAGGATTTCTTGTTTCTCGTTTGCTTTCTCTTTCTTTGTTTTGCTCGGGACTAGCAAAAACTTAGGTGTGGGGGTATTTGATTGACATCATTTCATGCTCATATTTGTATCTTATATCCATTATCTTTCACCTAAACAATGCTATGTTACAAGTTTTATGTTTAGTTTTCAGGAATAAATAGGTTTGAAGAGATGAATCATAAAAGGACCCAAAAGCTGGAAAAAAGGACTGGATTGTGAGATCTGGGGACCAAGATGCAAGGAAAAAGGACCTGAACGCAAGACAGAGGGATCTAATAGTAAAACAGAATACTTCACACCATCATGGGAAGTATTTTAGCAATTGGATTCGGGTCGGAGCTCCAACAAACGAGGTAGATGCATCAAAGACCACCAAAAGCACAAAGGAAAGCCCAGAATAAAACTCAACCGGATCCGGGCATTTTGGACCGCCAATTGGCGGTCTGGAACCGCCAATTGGCGGTCTCGATTAGCCCAGATCTGCCAAGATTTCTCCTGGACTTGTATTAATGTTCGTTTAGGCTATTTTTGGTGTTGGTTTAGTCCCACATCGGGGGATTGTCCCCGATTAGCTTTTTCCATGCTTATAAATAGAACTCTTCACCTCCTATTGTAATCACTCCATATTTTAAGTGGCTATTCTTCCTACTAGAAGTGAGGCCTTGAAGCATACACTAAAGTAGGAGGATGCTACATTTAATGTGAGTCATTTTATCAATAAAGTTTTGTGTTTATTTCATTGTTTGTTTTATGCTTCTTTTATTGTTTGTGCATGCTTTAGTTTAATCGTCTTTTAATTCTAGCTTAGTTTTAATATGCTTTCTTTCCATAGTTTAATAATTAGTGTAATGTTTAGTGAGTAGTTCCATCCCCTTTGGGGGGTGGAGTAGATATACATACATGCATTAGAGAATGGGATGAATGCTTTAATTTCAATGTGTTGATTAAACATGAATGTATGTGCTTGTTTAGGATAGAATTTACAACTTGATGAGTTTTGCCAAAATGATTAGACACCTCTCATGCTTGTTTAGGTTCTGAAATAAACACCTTGCATATGTAAATGTTAATCAACTAAGTTGGTGAATAGATTGATAGGTTTTGCCATAACATTTAGACACTTCCTATGCTTGATAAACACCACCTTCATGTGCTTAAAGAATGTATTCTACACCCACCTCTTTGCTTGTGTGCACTCACTCCACCCCTTAGGGGTTTTCCATTCCTGAAATTCCAGCATTCTTGTTTTGTTCATAGCTTAGTTCTTATTTCATCGTTTGTTTGCTTCTTTCACATTTCATACTTCTTAGAGTAGTTTAGTGTAGAGTAGCGTAACCAACTCTCTTCTCCATTATTTTTTGCCACTTGATTTCGTACAAGCAAGAGACTACTCACCTCCCTGAGGACGACCCGTACTTGCCACCGCTTCATCGCGGTCGTGCACTTGCGGTTTAATTAAAACGTTCAACAAGTTTTTGGCGCCGTTGCCGGGGAGGTGCCAGTCCAGACTCTTGTTTGGACGATTCGAGTGGATTTAATTTGTGTGTTGTAGTTTTTCTTTGTTTCAGGAGACTGGGAATAGCAAGTGGAGGCTACTGGAGAAATTTTCAGACGACCTGAGCACTTCAGACCGCCAATCAGCGGTCTGAGACCGCTAATCAGCGGTCTGGTGAGCTCTGTTCATCTTTTAATTTCTTGCTGTTGTTGCTCTAAATGATCTAGTTATCTGGGACTCAATTTGGCATGTTTTGACTTATAGTTTGTTCCCAGATCAATAATCAAACCTCCCTTAAGCAACTTGGACCCTAAAACTCAAAGCAAAAGATTAGGCATTCTTTTTGTTTAGGCCATGCATCATGTATGTGACTTAGGCATTTAGATTGTCTTTTATCTTAGCTTTATTTTCTGTTGCTGAGAGCTGGCGTGAGGTACGCACCTTCTACTCTCATTCATGCATTTCGTATGAACATGCATTAGTTAGTAGGAAGTGCATTGCAACAAGTGTGAGTTGAGCGTTGTTTGGAGAGTTGATTGCTAGATTTAGGACTCCAAAACGCTACTAAGGAGGGGCTGTCCCATAAAAGATAAGGTGGGGGATTTCATCACCCTTTCCTTCGCCCCAAAAACCACACTAATCAAGAGCCTAATTTTAAAATCAAGTAGGCATTGGCCTTAAGGAATTCGGACGCATTAGGAGAGTGATCCGGTCCCGACCGTCATGACCTGATCGGCGTTGCCCACTTTGTCGATAGTAGGAGAGACGAGATCCCCGGATCTTGGCTCACTTGCTGGGCTTTGTGGTCCTCGTTGTAGGGAGGTGAGGCGTGTTGAGGCCGTGTGACCTCGCAGTTAGGCGTCGTCTAGCTGTAAGGACCTATAGCGACCTTAGGATTTCTTGAGCCTTGTTTGCTTGTGTGCTTCTACCTGTACCCATCCGCCGTAGCATAAGGACTTCTTCCCTTCTCTCCTGAGTCATTCTTTCTCTCCTGTGTTCACCCGTCTTCTCCTCTACGCACATTCTTTGTTAGAAAAAAAAAAGAAAAAAAGTTTTGTTTTGTGTGTGTGCACCTTTGTGCATGCTTTCGTGGACACGAGACGAGAGTGGTCGTTTGACGAGGAGCGTTGTCAATCCGGCTTCGGTCATCGATTTCTCGACACCTCCCTCCTCTCGTGTCGCACGTAGTTCGGGTCCAATGGCTGCTAATTTCCGTGAGGAGGAGCAGTTGCTGGACCCACCTATTCCACCTGTGCTTCCAGTTGTCGTTCCCATACCTCTTCGTGATCGATGATACCCGAGCCGTACCGCTCTACCCTCATGCATTGTATTACCAGAGGCTAATGGGAACCATTTTGAGGTTAAGCCTCAATTCATTTCCATGCTCCCTATGGGGTTTAGTTTTATTGCTTATCTTCATTTCCTTTGGCATTCTAGTGTAGTTTAGTGTAATCAATCTTTCTCTCCTTTCTTTACCACTCGCCTTCGCACAAACCAAACGTCGATACACCTACTAGTGGACGACCCGTATTTGCCACCTCTTCAACGCGTTCGTGCACTTGCGGTTATATAAAACGAATCAATCAAACGTTACCTGCGCATTACATAACCCAAAGGGCAAGCGATGGTAGGCAAACGTACCAAAGGGACAAGTAAAGGTGGTTTTCTCTTGATCCTTGGGGGCCATGGGAATTTGTTTGTAACCAGAGTATCCATCCAGAAAACAATAATACTCATGTACGGCCAACCTTTCCAACATCTGATCAATGAATGGCAACAGGAAATGATCTTTCCGCGTTGCCGCATTGAGCTTGCGATAATCAACGCAAACTCGCCAGCCAATTTGCAGGTGTGTCGGTATATGCTCGTTATGCTCATTCTCAACAACCGTCACGCCTGACGTCTTGGGAACCACATGGATAAGACTCACCCATGAACTACAGAAATTGGATAGATAATGCCATGATCCAAGCACTTAAGAACCTCTTTTCGGACAACTTCTTTTAGCATTGGATTCAATCTTCGTTGTGGGTCCCGACAGGGCCTAGAATCCTCTTCCATGTGGATACAATGTTGTACAATACTAGGATTAATTCCCTTGATGTCCTTCAAGGACCACCCAATAGACTCTTTGTTTTCAAAGAGCACTTTTGTAATGGCAACCGCTTGATCATTTGCAAGATCAGAAGCAATAATGAGTGGTAAGGTCTCACTATCCCCAAAAAATGTATTTAATGTTATCGGGGAGCAGTTTAAGCTCGACCAAAGGTGGGTCCTTATTGGATTCAGAGTTAATTTCAAGTGGCTCAAGGGCCACATGGTAAGAGGAGCAAACACCAACATGTGCCTCCTCATCCAGAAGTTCACAATCGGATTTCCCAAGATCATCTTCACTCTCAACCTGGTCATTAGGCACCTCAATTACATCTCGATGTGAGCCGAACATGCCCAATGACCCGAGCTCATCCGTGTCCTGAATGAAATTGGCTCCGACAGCATCGTCGAAGAGCCCGAGTTGCTTACCAAGAGTAAAGATGTTGAAATCCGTCGTGAGGTTTCCAAAAGACAACCTCATCAAGCCATTGTCGCAATTGATCAAAGCATTAGATGTCATAAGAAATTGCCTCCCAAGGATCGTTGGAATTTGTCTTTGTGGGTTGGACACAGTTTCAATATCCAAGATGATGAAATCAACTAGGATTACGAACTCACCCACTTTAATAAAGACATCCTCCACACTTCCTCGTGGAATCTTGATGGATCTGTCAACCAACTAGAGGGTTCTCCTCGTTGGCTTAAGATCACCTATTCCAAGATTGATACGGACAGAGAAGGGCAGAAGGTTCACAAATGCTCTTAAATCCAATAAAGCTTGAGGGTTTGTCACATTACCGATCATGCAAGAAACAGTTGGACAACCAGGATCCTTGTATTTGACTTGCATGGGTTATGTCAATATCGAGGTCACATTGGCGGCCAAAAATGTCTTTTTGGGAACATTTTTTCTTCTCTTAACGGTGCAAAGGTCCTTAAGGAACTTGACATACGGTGGCATTTGTTGAACAACGTCCAACAACGGGATGTTCACCTTTACTTGCCTAAGTACCTCAACGATTTTGTCTCAATGCTCATCACGTTTTTTAGTCAACCTATGAAGGAATGGTGCCTTGGGGACATAATAATAACGAGGAGGAGTCTCAGAATTAGGTTCCTTGACAGACTCACGACCCTCCTCGGAAGAGTCACCAACAGGGTTGGCTTCAGGCATTTCCACATTGTTCTCAACAAACCTTCCCAATCTTAATGTATGGACAACATTAGCATGTTGGGAAGGGTAACTTTCAACATTGTGTACATTCTTCCTAGCATGAGCAGGTTGACCCCTGGGATTTACCACAGGTTGACTCGATAACTGACCATTCTCGCGTTCATGGAGCTGATGAGCCAACTAGCTAACTTGCATTTCCAATGCTTTGACCGAATTACTGCTGGCCGCAAACATGGTTTGTGTGCTCTACATGAACGCATGAAGGGTTTGTTCTAGACTGGGGTCTTTCGGGTCAACCCGTTGGGGTAGTGGAGTTTGGTTAGAATAACCTGACGATGAGGCCTGAGCCAGTTGGTAATTATGGTGCTGAGACCTTTGTTGTGGGGGTTGGTAGGTCGCCGACGGGCATGGAGGTTGATAAGGTGGAGGTTGAGGTTGAGTGTGCGAGCTCTGACCGTGACCCCTACTAGGCCCCCAAGAGAAGTTAGGATAGTTACGCCATCCCGGGTTGTAGGAGTGACTGTACGGGTCGTTACGGGGACTCTGTTGATACATCGCATTTGCATGCTTAGTATCCCTTGGAGCGTAAGCGTATTCCAAGTCATCATGGCCCGTAAGTCGACACCTACTACACCCAAGAGTAGCGACCTGAGCTACAGGAGCTCGGTCCAACTCTAAACTCTCAATCCTACGCATGAGAGCAGCCAATTTCACCTCAGACACGATAGTTGACTCAACTTGATATGAACCAGCCCCACCAGAAGACCTGGCGGCTGGTGGCTCTCTCATGGTGTCCCACTCAAAGGTACGTTCAGCCATTAACTCAAAAGTGTCTCATGCCTCATTGATGTTTTTCATTTGGAAATCACCCTGACACATCGACTCCAACAATGTATGGGTGTTGTAGTTCAGGCCCTCATAAATAATCCGGCACAACTGCCATAGCTCAAGTCCATGATGAGGGCACTGCTGGAGAAGGTCATTGAACCTCTCAAAAAAAGCATGAAAAGATTCGGTCTCAGTCTGATACATTTGATGTATTTGGTGCCGTATCTGTTGAGTTTTCCTTTGAGGGAAAAATCTCTTCGGAAATACGGTCACAAAGTCATCCCAATACCGAATAGAGCTCGCCGGGAGACTGTTCATCCATTTCTTCACGTTATCCTTCAGCGCGAAAGAAATCATCCTCAACCGGACTGAATCCTCATCAAGTTGTTGAAGCTTGAACATGGAGCATACTTCCTCAAATTCACATATAAAAATATATGGATCCTCATTATTGGAAGTGAAGGTAGGAAGCATGCTCACATATTGAGGTTTCAGTTCATAGTTGTTCCCGCAAGCTAGGGGTAGAACTATGCAAGAAGGTTGCGCGGCCCAAATAGGATGAGTCCGCTCCCACAAAGTCATCGGTCTATCCTGTCAAGCTAAAGGTGGTGGTGCACCAAGGAACTCGATCCTGACCGAATCCCTCTTCGTCTTGACTCATAGGAGGAGGAGAAGGAGGTCTACGTGGTGGTGGGAGGGGATCGAGGTAATCCATGTATGGAACCCGGTCTCCCTCGTCACTACGAGAAGACTCGGCCTCACGCTCCAAAGGAGCACGAGGTGGAGATGGCCGGTCACCTTGACCGTCCATCTCAGAAAAATGCACTCTCTCAAGTCGAGCGCTCTCACCAGAACGAGCCCAACCTCGCATAAAAATGCTCGACTCGACTCTAAAATAACACACAACAGATGGTCTACTCAGAGGAGGAGACTACTCGTAGAAAATAGATAAGGAGAGGACTCAGACGAGGAGGGAAGAATCCTTAGATCTAGCGTGGGTAGTGGTGAAGGTAGGAGCCTAATCTAGCAAGCACGGCTCAAAAAATGTAAGGCAATGGGTCCTTAGGCTAGACGACGCCTAACTTTGAGGTCACTAGTCTAGACACGCCTCACCTCCCTACAACGAAGACCACAATGCCCAGCAAGTGATACCAGATATGGAGATCCAGTACCTCCTACTATCGACAAGGCATGTGACGCCGATCAGGTCATGCGGTCTCGACTAGATTACTCTCCTAGTGTGTCTGAAATCCTTAGGTCCAATGTCAACTTGCTTTTAGAATTAAGGCTTTTATTAAGAGTGATTTTTGGGGCCAAGGAGAGGGTGATGAAATCCCCCACCTTATCTTTTATGGGACAACCCTTCCTTAGTAGTGTTTTGATCTTAAATTTAGCAATCAACACTCAAATCAAACGCTCTACTCACTCTTGTCCCAATGCACCTTACTAAGTAATGCATGAATGAGAGAATTGGGTGCACGTACCTCACACTAGCAATCCATAACAAAAATGTAAAGCTAAGAAAAGACAAATGCGTGCAATGTCTACAAACGATGCATGACCTAGATGGCAATCAATCTATTCTTTTGCTTTGAGTTTTAAGGTCCAAGTTGATTAAAGGCGATTGATTGTTAATCTGGGAGCAAACTAAAAGTCTGAACATGCAAGATTGCGCTCCCAGACAACTAATATGAAAGCACAAACTACTAGAACATAACTGGAAGCAAAAGACGCTCACCAGGCCACCAATTGGTGGTCCCAGACCGCTGATTGGCAGTCACTGTTGAATGTTTCGCTCGCCAATTCCTTCAGTCGCCTCCCTTTGATCCTCGGGACCCTGAAACAAATCAAAACTAAAAAAGAAAAATTAAAACCACTCGAATCGTCCAAACCAAAGTCTGGACAGAACACCTCCCCAGCAACGGCGCCAAAAACTTGATTGAACGTTTTAATTAACCGCAAGTGGACGGCCACATTGAAGTGGTGGCAAATACGGGTCGATCGACAGGGAGGTTTGTTGACTTTAGTTTGTTGAAAGTGAGTGGGAAAGAAAGGAGAAAAAGATTGATTAAACTAAACTACACTAAACTAGTAGCAACAAGGAAGGAAATGAAAGCACAAAACGAACTAAAACTAAGCGAATAATAAAAGAAGATAGAAATCAGGATTGGAAAACCCCTAAGGGGTGGAGTGTGTGTACACATGAAATAAGAAGTGATGAATGCATACAATAAGCTCAAGTGTAGTTAGTGTTTGTTAATGCATAAGAAGTACCTAAAGGCAAGACCTATCATTTAAAGCACTAACCTAGGTGATTAATATGAACATGACAAGTTTTTTATTAAGAACATAAACAAGCATGGAATGTACCTAAACATTATGGCAGAAACCATCAAGTAAAAGTGCTTATTAATTCAAGCAAGCAAACTAACATTTCTCACAAACAACAATGTCTAGCATTCATACCATCTACATAACATGTATACACATCTACTCCACCCCCAAAGGGGATGGAACTACTCACACATATTTAAACTAATATTATACTAAGTAAAGAAAATATGCTCAAACTAATTATAAGAAGACTAAAACAACAAGTTAACTAAGTATGCAAGAATTGAGAAGACAAGACAATATGAAGAAAACTTAACAAAACATCTATTATTACTCACTCCATCACAAGTAGCTTCTCCCCACCAGGATTTTTACTTCAAGGGTTTTACTCCTAGTAGAGAGGTTGACCACTAAGAGAAAGATGGGATACAAGAGAGGAGGAAGAGTTCTATTTATAGCCATAGAAAAAGGTAATCCAGGACAATCCCCCGGTATGGGGCTACACATAGACCAGAACTAGACTAAATACACTCTAATACACGACCCAACGAAATATTAGCGGATCCGGAGCAACCTGGACCGCCAATCAGCGGTTCTAGACCGCCAATTGGCGGTCTACAGGGTTTGGATCGGTATGGGCTTTCTTCTTGGCTTTCATGGATGGCTTTGTTTGTAAGACCCGCTCTCCTGCTATAATATTAATAAGTCCACTCTCCTCGGTTATGCATAATTTAGTTCTTAGAATGTCAATTTGTGTTATGGTATGTTTGTTTAAGTAGATTTGATCAGATTTCTCGTTGGTCGATCGGGTGCGACACAACGGGCTAGTGCGCGGTGGTTTGACTCGATCGACTCAATTTGGGTCCGAGTGAGCCTATGGTGCGAGTTTGGGCTGAGCCCATGTTGGGGTGATGTGGAATTGGAAGGGTTGCACTTGGGGTTTAGATATAGATAATTTCTTGCCTTTTGGATGCCTTTGCTTGGTGCCATTTTTGGCATGCTTGAGAGGGGTTTGAATAATCATGAAGAGTATGGAAGTTGGAGAGTTGTAGCAAACATAAGGCCTCTCTCCAGCTGACCCTTGCACAACCATTCCTCTTCCTCACGCCTCTTCCACCTCTTCCACACCTCAGCCACGTGGTCAAGCCTATCAAGTGGTGCTCCGATGAATTTCAAATCCGATGAGGCTAGAAGCAACATCTAGTGCAACGTTTGGTGCGACTAGAAGAGTGGTGGGCAGAATCTCCGGCTAAGTTCAAGAAATCTTCCTTGCTGATCAGGTAAGCTCCTGACCCTTGAAGAGTTTTGTAGGAGGGGGTTCTGGCTGGAGGGCCGGCCAATACCATGTTGGTGGTTGGTGAAATCGGTTGCACCATCAACCGAGTTCCCTGCTAGCGTGCGCATGGAGCATGAGCTAGATGGGGCTGGTTGTGGGACAGCCAGAGGGGCCGGGGCTCCAGCGAGCTCGGGTGAGGTCGGACCAGGAGTGATGAGGTTTCTTCTGGTCTGAGTTTTGGGGTGGACACGGATCTGGTTGGGTGTTGCTGGTGCACACAAGATCCGACTAGGATTTGTCTTCAACCCTGTTCACTCTTTGTTTGGATCGGCTGGCTGGTCCAGACCTTCTAGACGGTGGCAGGGGTCAGGAAAAGGTGTGGAACAACCCTAGGGAGGATAAGGGTGATGGGGATCTGGATGGGCTAGCTCGGTCTGAGCAGGGTGCGCTTGAATGGGCTAGTCATGCGGTTAGTGCACCATGTGCATCAGCTTGCTCGGTTGCTGGGCTGAGCTGCTTGGATGGATCTCTACTGACCCTCTCCCACCACAGACCGCCTGAGAGGGATACTCTAAGCACGTGGGTTGGAGTGGTCAGGGTCTCATGCATCTGGTTGTGAGTCGATTGAACTTGTTAGCTTGCCTATTGTAAGTTATCGTGTTCTATGTGTTGAATGTGTTTTGCTTTATACGACTTGTTGTATTTCAGTAGAAAATATAATGTGGTTATATGATCTGGTGTGTGTGTATTCCTGATGTTGTAGTCATGCATGCACTTATGAATGTAAACAGGTTCTTCATATCATGTGCTTATTGTGTCATATTCTAAAGCAACATATTAACCTGTTGCATGCATGTATGCAAGTTTAGAGATCTATATTGTCTACTGATATTTTATGCATGTTCCAACATGAATATCCTACTGAAATACATGTAATCCATACCCATATCAACTCTAATCGTGCTCTGGGATTTCAGTTATCATCGCATATACACTCTAAAATTTAGGATGCATGCTATCAATTATTGTGGAGTTTGATTTTGATATATCTAGCTGTAATGTATCATCCTATTGCGTCTTTCATGTCTATATGTTACTGAAGTGAAGTGTTATGATATGGTTATGTATGAGCCTTAGGATATCAGACCTTATAACATCCTTATCATGACCCGTAGATGACTCGATTAGCTATTATCTTGATTTGCCGATCCGGTTATGATTGCTTGTTGTTGTGAGTTTCATTTGATTCCTGATTGGGATGTTCTGATTTAGATTTGTTTGGGGGCTGTTAGGAGGGTATACGGATACCTTTCCTTGAGCTCGTTCCACACACTATAGATGCATTAGATTATAGATGCTTAAGTAGCTTGCGTTGCATTTAATCTGATTAATAATTCTGGGCACGTTCTGTTTTCTGGGCCGACGGGACACGAGTGAGTCCTTTAGCTCCAGAGGCCATTCGTATAAGACCTTCACGTTGGGAGGTCAGGCGTAAGATAAGTCCTGGGCAGGCACGCTGCCATTCTATCTCAGGGTAGGTGTTCCGAAGTTCGTGATGGCACCATGTAGGTCACTTGCCGCGAATTGGAACACTTATCCGGCGCACCGCTTTGTGCCGAGCGGTGGGTCACTGTCGAGTGACCACCTTTGACCAGCGAGGTTGGTGTTCTGGTTCCTTTTGAGGAATGGTTCGGGTGCGCCCGACTGACACGACTTATGGAGTCATAGCCTTCTGTTGCATTATGTGCTTTTCTGTTTTGGATGCTTTTGTCTTAGGTAGATTGCATGTATTCTTCCATATAACTCTGATTGGGCCAGGGGCATACTGGGTTTTTTATAGAAAACTCACGCATATGTTGATGTGGTGCTTGCAGGTACTTGGATTCCTACAGGGTAGACTGGACGAGTAGTCGAAGATTCTATGCACGAGGGACACGTCGACCAGATTCTTCAGTTTGTCATTTGCTTCCGCATTATATATGATGTATTTCCTTTTTGAACTCGATGTAATGTATTTGACCTTGTTACCATATATGGATAATCTCTCACTTTTCAGTTTTGTTTTTTGTTAGTCTATCCATGTATGATCTCTCTACGTATTGTCGAGTCGTTGTTTGGTCTGTCTTTTGTAACTCCTTCAGTCGTCGTGGAGGTCTATGATCGCGACGCTTGTAGTCTTTCCCTGTGTGCGTACCCACGAAATCGGGGCGTTACAACTTGATATCAGAGCAGGTCGGTCCCTAAAGTGTACCAAATCCGAAAACTCACCAGTGGGGCATCTTGCCCAAACCCTGCCGGTAATTTCCTGTCTTTTAGAATTGCATTCTGATAGTGATAGATAATATTTGCATTGGTATAAATTGATTTCTTGTGGATTGCCTTGTGTGCTTGGAGAACAAAACCACCCAGCCCTATCTACCTTTATCAGTTCCCTTGCCTCCTCCCCCATTTTAGTGTCGACATTACAACAAGTCCACCCAGTCAAGCAAGCAAGAAGTGCAAGTGCAAGAGGCGACTAACTAGCAAGCATGGGAGGCAGTTGCAGCGGGATTCCAGCAAAATCTAAGGCTCTTCTCCACCAGTTTCAGGTATGCTTCTTCCCCTTAGCATAAGAGGATGTAGAGTGGGTGTTGGACGAAGTTTAGTCCAACACCATTGGGTTACCCAATCTTAGGTTCAGAGTGCACAAGTGGAGATCCACCCGATAGTGTGGACTGTGTAGCACCATCCAAATTTCAGAGGTTGGCTGGGCTTTTCTCCCACTAGCACGACCCTTGCTTCATGCTTTCCTTGTTGGTTTGATGAAGAAACTAGAAGGGATGAGGCTGGGCTGTGGGGAGCAAGTTGGGGTAGTGATTGCATGCATTTTGTGCGTGATTTGCCACCACCTCTTGTAGTTTGAAAATATGATTTCTTGGTTGATTTGTTAATTATTTAACATGCTGTAACATGCAATTTTTCTAGGGTGTGTTACTGATTTTAGAACTCATGCTCCTTTATTTCACGACTTTTTTTCAGGTGATATTTGCATGAATCATTACTGATCACAGATCTGATATCTATGTGTGATCTAACTAATAGGTCTAAATAATACAACATGACTTATTTTGATTTCAGTCCAGTACCAATCAATACATGTATATGCTCTGATTTGATAATTTCCTAAGATATATTCATGACATCTCATCTGAGAATAAGTTGCATTTTTTCAATTGTGATGTTGAGGCAATCAGTAGGGTTGTTATGTGTCGATTGCTTTGATTGCTAATCTAGTTTGATTTCGTTCCAGCAGTAGCCATATCACATATATAATCTGATTTTCGTATGCCTCCTCTGATGTGTCTTGTTATGCTCTCACATGAAAATGAAATCAGAACTTATCCATGTTTTTTGCAACTCATTCTATGACTTATAAGTAGTAAGCAAATCTGAATGCATGCATCTATATCAATTTATAAATCGGTTTGGACTATTGATAATAAAAGCATGTTTCATTACCTTATGTTATTGTTATACACTTGTGCATGTTCATATCATCTCTGATCATGTTGGGTGTTGCTAGAACTAACGTGCATGTGGTCTGAAATCTAATGTTCTTGCCATATAATGCTTGTAGTATCTCTTTTGTGATACCTCTTTTTGTTATGGATGTGTTTCTCATACTGAATACATGCTATTGTTTGAATTTCATCTTCTGATAATTAGGTATATCACATACATGTATAATTATCCTTTCAGATCTGGTTTTTATTTGTTGTGAAGGTGCTACATGATGATGTATCTTTAGTTGCTAAATACAGGTGATTCTTTCCTAACTAAGTTGTTTTTAAGATGTTGCATGCCTATGTGTTATTTAGCTACTAGATTTATGGGACTATTCATGTTTAGATTATTGTTAGGAAGTTATACTTGCACGCATGACATAGTTGCTTGAAACAGGAAATTACACTACATGAAAAGGCTAAGCTAACATTTTAATTCAACTATGTGCATGATGCTATGCTCTAAAATGTTGGAATCAGAAGTGATTTGCCATCCATTCATGCATCCACGCCTATCACTCATATTATCATGATTGCATCGTGGGATCTTGTATTATGCATATAGCCTCATATATCTCCTAAACATACTTAGATTCATGCATGAATGAATTCTAAACCCACAATTGCGTTATAGTTGAGTGAAGTGTGGTGTAATCATCTCATCATGACCATAGCTCCCACAGGTTGCATTTTTGATTCTCATGATCTACGATTATCATGGCATGTGCTTTACCTAATTTATTATAATTGTTGTTGCTTCTGTTATGTGCATCACGACGTGAGTGCATGTCGTGCATGCAAGTAAGTTCGTCTTGTGATATTATGACTATGATTTCATGATTTATTGGTTGTCTCGATAAATCATGACCATATATATTTAGCCATCGAGATCTTATTATGATTACACGTCTTAATTGTTGTCCTCATACATCATGTGCATGTTGATATATGAATGCATGGAGATCTTGTTATTAGCACATTATCTAATCGCTGCCTAGATATATATATTGTGCATGAGTATTGTCTATCGAGATCTTGTCATTAATTCCATGTTTTATTTGTTGTTCTCATACACCTTGTGCATATAGATATAAATATATTATATGTTCATGTCTGTTTAGTGACTGTATTTTGTGTGACCTTCCTAATTAGTTTGTTGTCAATAGGCATTATGATCTTGTATGATTAGGTTGTTGTTGTTAGGTCATACGTATATAGGTTTATAGGTCAAGGATTCGATAGTATAGTTATTGTCTCATGGCCATTGTTGGCAATGTTCTTGCAGTGCCCCTTGTTTTTGTTGTTACTGAAAAGTTTGGGTGCGTAGGATGATGTAAGGAGTTCGTATCCATAGCTTTTATTAACAGTTAGGGATAGCAAATTTCGAGGACGAAATTTATTTAAGGGGGGTAGGTTGTAAGACCCGCTCTCCTACTATAATATTAATAACTCCACTCTCCTCGGTTATGCTTAATTTAGTTCTTAGAATGTCAATTTGTGTTATGGTATGTTTGTTTTAAGTAGATTTGATTGGATTTCTCGTTGGTCGATCGGGTGCAGCACATCGGGCTAGTGCGTGGTGGTTTGACTCAATCGAATGAATTTGGGTCTGAGTGAGCCTATGGTGCGAGTTTGGGCTGAGCACATGTTGGGGTGAGTGGAATTGGAAGGGTTGCACTTGGGGTTTGGATATAGATAATTTCATGCCTTTTGGATGCCTTTGCTTGGAGCCATTTTTGGCATGCTTGAGGGGGGTTTGAATAATCATGAACAGTATGGAAGTTGGAGAGTTGTAGCAAACAAAAGGCTTGCCTCCAGCTGACCCTTGCACAACCATTCCTCTTCCTCACGCCTCCTCCACCTCTTCTACTCCTCAGCCACGTGGTCAATCCTCTCAAGTGGTTCTCCGATGAATTTCAAATCCGATGAGGCTAGAAGCAACATCTAGTGCAACTTTTGGTGCGACTAGAAGAGTGGTGGGCAGAATCTCCGGCTAAGTTCAAGAAATCTACCTTGCAGATCAGGTATGATCCTGACCCTTGAAGAGTTTTGTGGGACGGGGTGTTGGCTGGAGGGCCGGCCAATACCATGTTGGTGGTTGGTGCAATCGGTTGCACCATCAACCGAGTTCCCTGCTAGCGTGCGCATGGAGCATGCGCTAGATGGGGCTGGCTTTGGAACAGCCAGATGGACCGGGGCACCACCGAGCTCTGGTGAGGTCCGACCAGGAGTGATGAGGTTTCTTCTGGGCTGGGTTTTGGGGTGGACACGGATCTGGTTGGGTGTTGCTGGTGCACACAAGATCCGACTAGGATTTGTCTTCAACCCTTCTAGATGGTGGCACGGGTCAGGAAAAGGAGTGGAACAACCCTAGGGTGGCTAAGGGGAGGGGGATCTGGATGGGCTAGCTTGGTCTGAGCAGGGCGCTTTAATGGGCTAGTCATGCGGTTAGTGCACCATGTGCATCAGCTTGCTCGGTTGTTGGGCTGAGCTGCTTGGATGGATCTCTACTGGCCCTCTCCCACCACAGACCGCCTGAGAGGGATACTCTAAGCACGTGGGATGGAGTGGTCAGGGGCTCATGCTTCTGGTTGTGACTCGATTGAACTTGTTAGCTTGCCTATTGTAAGTTATCGTGTTCTATGTGTTGAATGTGTTTTGCTTTATATGACTTGTTCTGTTTCAGTAGCAAATATAATGTGGTTATATGATCTGGTGTGTTCGTATTTCTTGATGTTGTAGTCATGCATGCACTTATGAATGTAAACAGGCTCTTCCATATCATGTGCTGATTGTGTCATATTCTAAAGCAACATATTAACCCGTTGCATGCATGTATGCAAGTTTAGAGATCTATGTTGTCTACTGATATTTTATGCATGTTCCAACATGTTATCCTACTGATATAAATGTAATCGATACCCATATCAACTCTGATCATGCGCTGGGATTTCAGTTATCATCGCATATACACTCTGAAATTAAGGATGCATGCTATCGATTATTGTGGAGTTTGATTTTGATATATCTAGCTGTAATGCCTCATCCTATTGCGTCTTTCATGTCTATATGTTACTGAAGTGAAGTGTTATTATATGGTTATATATGACCCTAAGAACATCAGACGTTATAAATTCCTTATCATGACCCGTAGATGACTCGATTAGCTATTATCTTGATTTGCCGATCCGGTTATGATTGCTTGCTGTTGTGAGTTTCATTTGATTCCTGATTGGGATGTTCTGATTTTGATTTGTTTGGGGTGTGTTAGGAGGGTATCCGGATACCTTTCGTTGAGCTCGTTCCACACACTGTAGATGCATTTGATTTTAGATGCTTTTAATCTGATTAATAATTCTGGGCACGTTCTGTTTTCTGGGCCGACGGGCCACGAGTGGGTCCTCTAGCTCCAGAGGCCATTCGCATAAGACCTTCACGTTGGCAGGCCAGGCGTAAGATAAGTCCTGGGCAGGCGCGCTGCCATTATGTCTCAGTGTATGTGTTCCCAAGTTCGCGATGGCACTACGTAGGTAACTTGCCGCGAATTAGAACACTTATCCGGCGCACCGCTTTGTGCCGAGTGGTGGGTCACTGTCGAGTGACCACCTTTGACCAGCGAGGCTGGTGTTCTGGTTCCTTTTGAGGAATGGTTCGGGTGCGCCCGACTGGCACGACTTATGGAGTAATAGCCTTCCGTTGCATTATGTGCTTTTCTGTTTCGGATGCTTTTGTCTTAGATAGATTGCATACATTCTTCCATATAACTCCGATTGGGTCAGGGGCGTACTGGGTTTGTTTTATAGAAAACTCACGCATATGTTGATGCGGTGCTTGTAGGTAGTTAGATTCCTACATGGTAGACTGGACGAGTAGTCGAAGATTCTGTACACGAGGGACACGTCGACCAGATTCTTCAGTTTGTCTTTTGCTTCCGCATTATTTATGATGTATTTCCCTTTTGAACTCGATGTAATGTATTTGACCTTGTTACCATATATGGATAGTCTCTCACTTTTCAGTTACGTTTTTTGTTGGTCTATCCATGTATGATCTCTCTACGTATTGTCAAGTCGTTGTTTGGTCTGTCTTTTGTAACTCCTTCAGTCGTCGTGGAGGTCTCTAATCGCGACACTTGTAGTCTTTCCCAGTGTGCGTACCCGCGAGATAGGGGCTTTACATTGTTTGTCTTTGATGCATCTACTTTGCTCACTGGAGCTCCGACCCGAATAGAATTGCCAAAATACTCCCCATGATGGTGTGGAGTATTCTTGTTTTCTCATTGGTCCTTCGATCTTACATTCAGGTCCTTCGATCTTGCATCTTAGTCCTCGAGTCTCTCAACTCAGTCCTTTTTCCTGCTTTTAGGTCCTTTTATGCCTCTTCTCTTCAAACCTATTTATTTCTGAAATTCAAACATAAAGCTCGTTACGTAGTATTGTTTAGGTGAAAGATAATGGATATAAGATACAAATGTAAGAATGAAATGATGTCAATCAGTGGTGCACCAAGAACTCGATCCTGACCGAATCCCTCTTCCTCCCGAGTCGGAGGAGAAAGAGAAGGACGTATACGTGGTGGTGGGAGTGGACCGAGGTAGTCCATGTATGGACCCCGGTCTCCCCCATCTCCACGAGACGACTCGGCCTCACGCTCCAAAGCAGCTCAATGCGGATATGGGTGATCACCTAGACTACCCATCTTAGACAAATGCTCTCTGTGAAGTCGAGCGCTCTCACCAGAACGAGCCTAACCTCGTATAAAATGCTCAACTCGATTCTAAAGCAACACACAACAGAAGGTGTAATCAGAGGAGGACACTAATCAAGAATATAGAGGAGGAGAAGACTCAGAAGAGAAATGAAGAATCCCTAAAGCTAGCGTGGGTAATGGGAGAAGGTAGATGCAAACAAGGCTCAAACAACTTATGACTATAGGTCCTTACGCTACTCCTACAGGTAATGAAAAGCTTTAAAAATGAAAGAGACTTGGTGGCAACAACCAGAATGAGATATTATTTGATCGTGGAAATGCACTCTGGAGTTGCTTGTTCGTGCCAACGAACGACTTCTGGTATATTTAAATAATCTTCCAATCTCCAAGGGGTTGAGCACGTTTGGATCCGTGAAGGCAATTTGATGGATCGTTAAAATTACCACAAGTGCACGATGTCGGTGAAGACGTGGCAAATACGGGTCGTGTCCACAAGGAGGTGTGTCAACTTTGGCTCTTCAGAAATCAACTGGGAAAAGAGGGGAGAAGGAATTGATTACACTAAACTAGACTACACTAAACTAGCACGAAAGAAACAACGAAGATGAAAGCTGGAGACAAAATAAAACTAAACTAAGTTACTCATAGAATCAAGCTTGAAATCAGGAATGGAAAACTCCAAAGGGGTGGAGTGTGTGTACACATACCATATGTGCTGATGAATGCATTCAACAGATCTATCATCCAAACCACTAACCTAAGTGATTAATATTAGCATGAACAAGTTTGTTATTAACAACCTAAACGAGCATGAAATGAACCTAAATATTATTGCAGAAACCATCAAGTTAGGTATTCTCTTTAATTCAAACAAGTATACTCATATTTCTCACATAAAACAACATATAGCATTCATTCCATTCTACATATGTATAAACATCAACTCCACCCAAAAAGGGGGATGGAACTACTCACACATTATTAGACTAACATGCATATTAAGGAAAGAAAACATGCTAATTAATTCTATGAAGATTAAAACAAGCAAACTTAACTAAGCATGTAAGAATTGAAACGAGACAATATGATGAAACTAACAAAACATATTCTATTACTCACTCACATTACAAGTAGCCTCTCTCCACCAAAGTTTTGCTCCAAGGCTTTACCCGTAGTTGAGAGGATGACCACCAAGAGAGGAGATATATGACAAATGAGGAGGAAGATTTCTATTCATAGCCATGAAAAAAAGGTATCCCGAGACAATCCCCGGTATGGAACTAAAATCGTACCAAAAATGGACATAAAACAACATCACCCACGACCTGACTAAACCATGAATTGTTTGGATCAATTTAGCCCGCCAATTGGTGGTCTGAAATGGTTGGATAACGTCTGGATTTTGGTGTCTTGTTTCGGGCTTGATTTCTTGATGTTTTATGAACCCGATTTTGTTGTTGATGTTTGGTCCCAGATCTAATTGCAAAAATACTTCTCATGATGGTGTCGAGCTTCTTGATTTGCTCAGTGATCCTTTTGGTTTACATCTGGATCCTTCTTCCTTGCATCTCAGTCCATAAGTCCTGCAATTCAGTCCTTTTCCTTGCTTTTTATGTCATTTTTGAGTATCTTCTTCCCAAACCTATTTATTCCTGAAACTTAAACATAAAATCTCGTTACGTAGCTTTGTTTAGGTTCAAGATAATGGATATAAGACACAAATATATGCATGATATGATGTCAATCACAATCGCTCGGACATTCCTCGAAATTCCAAATACACACACGGAGTCACTCATCCTATGCGAACTGTTTTGAGACGACACTCTTCTTTGTCATTTTGATATCACAAGATAAATCCTCATGTTCACAAGAAAGGTTTCCCTCCTAACATTCACTTAATTGTTTTGTGATCTGACTTACTTGCATTTCCATAGTTCGGTTGGAATTCAAGTTAGACTTCAATAAATTTGGAGTGGTTTCCATAAACGTTTGTATGGTTTGTTCTAAAGAATTAAGTCTGGGGTTAACAGTGAGGTTCATGTTAGAATTTGGGAAATAGATGCGTTGGGTGTTGATAGGCTGAGAATTAGTCCACGTGGTCATGGGTGGTGGCTGGTAGGGATGTAGATATTCGGGAGGATAAAAATGGGGTCGGTATGATGTATAAAAATTTTAATCAATATTGTCTCCCCATGAATCCTTCGTTCTTGGATTGTCCGCAGATACGTAAAGCTCACATTGAGTACTTTTGGAAAATGTATGCGTAAAGGACATTTCCCGGTATCGTGACCACTCAACCCAAAACAGTCACTCGGTATGGCTTCTAAAGCCACCAGTGCACTCATATCCTCTACCGCACGCATGAAAGAGGCCAAAGTTTCTTGTATTGTCTCAGTTTGTTGACGAAGATATGACCCAACAGTACTAGGTGATGGTCTAACAGTTGGTACCTCTGTCATATTACCCCAATTTGAAGGCTTCTCAGCATAAACATTAAGATTGTCCCAACCATGCTAGGTGTTATGTTAGTCTGAGGCACCCCAAGATGCATGGGTCTAGAATACTAGGGCAAATAGTCCTTGTCCCAACAATGAAATGGATGGTCGCCCATGTAACCATCCATCTCGATACAGTGCTCTCGAGTTGAGCTTTCTCACCACCACGAGACCAAGCTCGCAAAAAGTGCTCGACTCGACCCTAAAACGCTTATAGAGAATGTAAAGGGGAGGAGACTAGAATGTATAAGTAAGTGAGAAGAAGATGAATCAGAGGAGAAGGGAAGAATCCCTAGAGGTAGCGTTGGTAGTGGGCGAGGGTAGAAGGCTAATCTATCAAACACGGCTCAAACAATCTTAAACTGACTATGGGTCCTTAGACTAGATTACGCCTAACCACGACTCTCCACACTCAGGAACGCCTTACCTCCCTTGGCCAAAGGTCACAAAGATGAATGAAAAAGTCAAGACCCGGAGGTCCCTAAATTCTCAATGCAACTAAGCAAACAACGACGTTTAGGCCATGACGTCAAGAATGGGGTTATCTCCTAAGTGTGCCCGAATCCTACTGGTCAATGTGTACTTCATTTTAGATTGGGGCTCTTGATTTTTGACTGATTTTTGGGGCTAAGAAATGGGTGATGAAATCCCCCACCTTATCTTGAAGAATATAGGTGGTGCTCGTTAAGGATGTTTTGAATTCTTAGGCCAGCAAACAACTCACCAAACAAGCACTCCCCTCACTCTTCTTCCAATGTACGTTACTAACTAATGCATACTTTAACAATTCATGAATAAGAGAACGGGTGCACATACCTCATGTCAACAATCAACAACAAGAAATTAAAGGAAAGGAAAGACAATATGGGCGCAAGGTCTACAGATGATGCAAGACCTAGATGGCAATTGATCTAATCTTTTGCTATGAGTTTTATAGTCCAACTTGTCTTTAGAAGGGGTCATGCAAGACAAATTAATTACTAACACTTAAACAGAGCTTGTATGACAAAAAAGTGGAAGGAAAAAATAGGAAAATGGCAAAGCAAGATTCTGAAAAAACATAAGTCATAAATACCTCACCAAATCCGCCAGTGGCGGATCCAAATCCGCTACTGGTGGATTGTCTCCAGATTCTGGTCCCCAGACTTCACCAGGAAGCTCCTAAGCTTCAGTAAGTCACCTGGTCTAGTTGGAACCGCCTTCCAGTAACCAAGACTAAAATAGAAATGTAAAAACAAAGAAAACCCCCTCCGAAATGGCAAACTCGACTACGAAAGCGGTTCTCCCTGGCAACCGCACCAAAAACATGATTGAATCAGTTATACTACCGGAAGTGCATGACGTCGGTGAAGACGCGGAAAGTACGGGTCGAGTGCACGGGGAGCACGCGTGAGTCTAAGTCTCTAATACTTGAGTGGGAGAAAGAAGATAGAGGAAAATGAGTTGAATTAAACTGCGATGTGAGTGGAAAAAAAAGAACGATAAAATAAAACCCTTTAGGGGGAAGAGAAAGAATGCGGAAATGAAAATGTGTGTGGTGTGTGTGTTCAATTGTTCTCATCACAACAAGTAATACATATAATCCATAAACCAAATCGAACTTTACCTCCATATGAAATAAGATAAAACGTTATCATTAAAGCATACAAGACAATAATTGAAATAAGGCTAATGTGAGCACATGTAAAATGACCACATCCAACTTTTTCTCCACATGAAAGAAGATTTGACACAACCATTAAAACATACAAGACAATAATTAGGATGAGTCCAACATGAGCACATGTCATGTTTCCATCTTCCACTTCATCTTTATCCTCACCTCATCATTCCCCATAAAATAGCCTACTAATCTATGAATGCGCTAAGCTTCACTCAAGAGCATTAGCACAACAAAGATAAGACTGAAAATCTCATTATATGGTTATGGAACTCAGGTTAGGTTCAAAGGTAGGATTAACACACACACTGATACATCACATAATCACAACACCTTCTTCTCCACCCCCATTGAGGATGGACTACTCCCCACTCATCTCTAAACTAAAGAAAGCATAAAAACAACCCAAAACCATAATGCAAAATTCCGAAAATAAGAAGAAGGAAAAACAAGCACAAAGAAAATGGCATCAAAGGAAAGACATCAAAAGAAAGAACAAGACTACACAATATTAAAATGAAGGCGTACAAAGTTTGCTTCTCTTCTCCTCCTCTACTCTACTAAACAAGAAATAAAACCTACTCTACTAAACAAGAAAGGAAACTAACCTAAGGATGAGTGGGAGGAAGAAGAACAAATGAGGCATTTCAAGTTTATTTATAGAATATTAGAGGGTTTGTATGATTTTGGGCGTGATCGAACGACTATAAATCATATCTGGATGTTGCATATTGCTCTACCCCGAGATCCCGACCCACCAAAGAATTTTTGGGTCGAACCGACCAACCAGATCTGAAACGAATTCGCCACTGGCAGATTATTTTTGTCTAATCGCCTCCAAATATTGATAGTGGCTTTAGTTAACATAATAAAAAGTGGGGTGCGTCTGGAGTTGTTGATTCGATACATTTGGTTTTAATTGTCAAATTACTCCTACGGTTCTGGAGATGCTAGACTTTTGCAATCAACATATTTTTCTTTACACTTAAGTCCCTCCATGTTTTCACTTGGGTCCTTCCTGTTACAATCCAGTCCTTGGGCATTACAAAGAGGTCCAGAACCTTCCAATTCAGTCCATTCTTCTTGTGTTTAGGTCCTTCTTGCTCCTTTTTCTCTTCTTTATTACGTACCACCTGAAACACATCAAACAAACACTCGCATAACATAAATATGGGATAAAATAAAGATTATATGGCATGAATGAAACGTGTGATATGCTACTAATCAATATACCATGCTCCTTGGGTGACTTGCCTTCTTTTCTTTGCTTCAAACAAACACTCGCTTTAATTATTCCATTTCCTTCAAATTCTTCATTTGTTTGTGAAAAAATAGTTTTGTGGAATTGCGTGTGTTTATCATTTGAAAAACCGTGGAGAGGCAAAGTAAAAACGAATGTCCCAAAATTGACTTCAACATGATGCATTGGGATATCTAGTACACCGGCTTTAGGTCTTATCTACTCATAAAGATGCACCCTAGTTTTCCCTATGGGGGGGAGTAACCATGAGGTTTCAGTATTTAAATAAATAAAGAAGTTCACCCTAAACATAGTGGCTCTTCTTGTTTTGAAGGAATTACGACCTGTTAGTATAAGGAAGTTTGTTGAAGTTAGGGACCCTTAAACTCGTGTTGTGAAATTTCAAATGTAGGGGTTTCAGTTCATATGTAGATGGAAATAATTTAGTATGGTGTTCTCTCTTCTCACATTGCTCCTCTCACTTGGGAAATTAGGTCTGAGGGGACTTAGTACCAAGTGCTTTCGAGTTATCTAACTTTGATTGCACCGACCAAACTCTCGTTGCACGGGTAGTAGGGATCGCCCTAGGTGGAGATTTAGGAAAAGGTGTACATGATAGTGTAAGTCCTCACAGGCCGTGATGCATTAAATCAGACCGTGGGAGAATTAAAAATCAACCAGTTTTAATTCCTTGTTTTCTAAAAAGAAAAGAAAAACAAAATAAAAACAAATGAAAACCTTAATGGACTTTACACAGCATAGCATTTCAGGGTATGAAGGTTTCCCATGTCTTTCACTTAACTCCTTAATTAACTTACACGAATGACTCCCTAAGCTAGGTGTGTTGATTGGATACATATATAGAGCCGTCCCGTAGGATTACCATGTCCAATGATCGACAAAAGTAGATCCATTGAGTCGTGTTGTTATGTTGAATAATGCATCGATGTTCAGATTTCACGGATATTGTAGGATCGTGTGTGGCCTCATTAATCTAATCAAAATCGCTTAATCTCTACTTAAATCAATAAGATGCCGCAGAATTTAACAATAAAAATTTTAGAGAAAAGCAATATGTAAACCACAAAAAGACATGGTGATTTTATAAAGGTTCGGATGGACCACTAGATCTTACTTCCTTTCTTGCAAGCTCCGCTCGATTCCACCAGCTCTGTGTACGTCTTCACTATCCGCTCCTCGCTTCGGGCCATAAGAAAATGCCTTACAAAGAAAGCCTTCTGAACACCCTTGCAAGCTTGGTTTCTTCCTCTCACAATCCGAGAGGGATGTTTCGGGCTTTCACTGAAACTTTTACAATCTTTGATAACACAAGTAACCAAGAGTATTGACACTCTAACTTTGAGCACACTTTGAGTATGATAGGATTTGGATCAAGAGTGTGAAAGTTAATCTTGGAGTGTATAGTATTGGGAATTTAGGACTGTGAGACTTCTCTCTGGTCAATGCATGAGTTTGGAGTAGGAGAGTTATAAGAATATGGTGTATAAACCTCTATTTATAAGCTCCTAAAGATTTGTAGCAGTTGGGGAAGAATTGCTTAAGTTGTGTGTAAGCTACACAAATAAGAAACTTGAGTACAGCAATTCTATCACTCAACAGTCCACCAATACAATTCATACGGTCAATTATTTCCTTAAGAATAAGGAAACGTTCGAGCCAACTTAACTACGGTCGAACCATTTTGGCTATGTCTTAAGTGAATGGTTGACCAAAAATGGGACGGTCAACTATTCCGGGGTTTTGGCCAGGTTTAAAGATATATTGGTCGAACGCATGAAGAAGATTCGGTCGATCAAAAATAATAGCCAGTTTTGAGCACATGAAATGTCTACATTCAGTCGACCGTTTCTAGGTAATCAGTTGACCGGTTGACAAATACATTTTGGGGGTTAAGAGAATATACGAATACGACCGTTGTATAGTACGGCAAAAATAACGGTCATATGAAAATGCGTGTGAGTGGTCAACCGGTGCAGCTGGGTGAAATCACTATATGGATAACCGTTAACTGGTAGAAGGGTTGACCGTTCGACCATTTTGCACAGACATGCAAAGTTTAAGATAGAGTGATTTTCCTACCAATGTTTGGGTTATCTATTGAATTCCAATTGATGTGAAATTTTGTGTGTGACTTCTACAAGGAACCTAGTGTGCATGTGAGTAGTTTTTAACTCTTGTATGCTCAAGTTCACATACATTCCTAAGACTCAAAATAAAGTAAAATTACATGTCTTCAATTAGCTTGATTACATGTCTTGACCTCATTCCATTCTTCCTTGAGTCTTGATCACCTCTAGATGTTAGCACAATACAATATATGTTCTACACATAATGTGTGCTACTCTACATTTCATTGTGATTAAGATTAGGTTAGTTAAATCATCAAAACATGGATTAAGAGCAAAAAGCTAACAGGTATATCTGCTAAAAACCCTCAGGAGACACCACTCTTCTTCCTTGGTGACAAGGAGGTTTAACGGCTTATTGCACATGCTCAGTGCAACTGTGATTCCTACGAAAGTGAGTTAGGATTGCTTGATTTTTGTATGCTTTTCCTTTCTTTCATATTTTCTCTTTCTTTGTTTTGCTCAGGCCTAGCAAAACGTAAGTGTCGGGGTATTGATTAGTAGCATATCATACATTGTATTCATGCTATATATCCTTTATTTTACCCCAATTTTGTACTACTCTAGTGTTTGTTTGATGTGTTTCAGGTTTTATGTAATAAAGAAAAGAAAGGAAGAGAAAATGATTGAAATGCATAGAAGACTTTGTTAAAGCATCTTGGACCTATATGTCGTGCGCAATGACATATCTACAATTCAGGAAGGACCTAGAGGAAACCCGGAGGGACCTGGATGAAAGGAAAGCATTTATGGTGCAAAAATCCATCAACCCCATGATCTTCAAGAGTATTTGGTAAATTAAGGTCAACAGGCTCGAACCAGGGGACCTGGAGTGCACCCTATGTGTGAAATGGACAATTTAAGTTGCTAAAGAAAATCAGGGCAGATCGAACACAAACAATTCGCCAATCTGCAACTGGCAGATAGTTTTTGTCCAAATTCCCCTAAATGTCTCCCATGGCTCGAACGTGGTTATTTGGGTGCACCAGACGAAAGAGAAATTTATTGTAGCAGTCATTTTGCTTCCAGATTCATCTACACCACTCTTTCTTCTATAAATAGCAATGTTTGTCTTACCTTTAGCCTTCTTCTCTACTCCACCATTAGAGTATAGGTTAGATTTTACCCAATTTGGCTGCAAGTATAGGAAGGTGGATGAAGGTTGTAATCTCACATTTTCTTTAATCTAAGGTCGGATTCATGGTCCTCTTGTCATTAGCTTTCTTTCTATCCAATTAGTTTTTGATTTTGTTGGTTAGTTTTCTAGTTAGAGTTTTATGCCATGTTTACTCTTAATCTCTTCATTTCCATGTTTGTAGTGATGATTAGGGAGTAGATACACCCCATTTGGGGTGTAGGTAATGTAGTTGGTTGTGAAGTGTATGATGGGGTCCTAGGTTTGTGTCATTTCCATATGCTTAATTTTAGATCTAAAACATGTAGCATGTTAACCTTATTTTAGAAGAGAAAATGGCCACACTATGTACTTGTTTCATGCTAGATCTATGTTTCACATGTTGCTTGTGATGGGTTCTATTTGATGCTGCAATTGCCTTCAAATGAATGGCTGCTTGATTTGGCTTATGTTGCTTGAATGAACTAAGGTTATGCTAACCATTGATTGATGCTAATGGCCACACTAGGTGCTTATTGCATACTTATGAATCCATAAAATTGATCTTAACTTCATGCTAACCTATCCTAGTCTTGTATACCATGTAATTGTATTTGTTTCACACTTATATTCCACATTATCTTCTACTTATAAAGACACACTCTTATACATATGCTTAATGGATGGACACCCTCGTTACACACACCTCACTATTGTACGTCCACTGCAAGGGGTTTAGTTAGATTGTTTTCTTCTATCTTAGTTTAGTTTAGTTAGGTTAGCCTAAATCTATCTATCTATTTCTCTTCCCATTTCAATATGGTTATAAGAACAACGTGCACAACTCCTTGTAGTACGACACATACTTGCCGCATCATCACCGACGGTATGCACTTGTGGTAAATTTAAAAAAAAATAGAGCCGAAAGAAGAAGATGGTGTTCCCAACCGCTATAATAATATTACATAGACATTTTTTATGGTATCACAAGTATTATATATTCTTGTTTTTTCATTTAAACAAATGGCACACACGAAAATGAGATGAAAACAATTTATGTACCTCCAAGAAGATACGAACACGATACGAAATAGAGATCTCCAAACCCAAACACGAATTTTTATGTTGTTCTTGTGCCGTATTTTCGTGTTTCATGTAAAATTGTAAGGCCTACTAGCTATGGGTGTTTTCTAAATATGAATGGACGGATGTTCTTGAAGAACTTTACCAAAACCACACAAGTAGAGTGAGGTCCAGTAACGCATGTCTTATGATCTTTTTCGAGATCACAACAACTTCAACAAAATAACCCGTCATTGCAAATCTTTTGTATAAGTGTGATCATGGCAAATTGGGGGATTCGATAAGTGATCCGGCCTTAGGAATATGGAGTCTCTACGAAACATTTAAAATGATTTTTGCAAACGAATTCTAAAAACAAAAAAAAAGAATGAGAACACCAATCGATCGTGAAATAACCTGTAATATCCAGAGTTCCGGTGTCCGGGATTTGTTATTCTGGAAAACTCCACAACCTGGCAATGTCGATGCGTGTTGTGAATATTAAGTTTAACCGTAAGTGCACGGCTGCGATGAAGCGGTGGCAACTACAGGTCGATTTACAGGGAGGTGTGTCAACTCTGGTTTGTACGAAGGCAAATGGGAAAAGAGGAGAAAAGAAGTTGATCACACTAAACTAGACTACACTAAACTAGTAGTTAACAAATGCAAAGAAAGAAACTAAAGATTCACTAAAACTAACTACAGACCTAATAAAGTGATTTGAATTCAGGAAAAGAAACCCCTAAGGGGTGGAGTGTGTGCACATATGAAGTGAAATAAGTTATGAATGACGCATATAAGCATTTATGTGTGTGTCATGTGTGTGTCTTCATGCATAGGAATTGTCTAAAGATGTGCAAAACCTATCAATCCATTCACACAACGTATTGGCAATTACTACTTGACTATCATGAGACTAGGCTCAGCATGAGAAGTATCTAAGGATATGACAAGACTCATCAAAAACCATGAACTCATGTGAATAACAAAACTAAGCATGGGAAGTGTCTAAATCTTATGACAAAACACATCAAAACAAAGTTTCCTCAATCAATCAAGCAAGCAAACACAAATACAAACACATAACTAACAAGTTGCATATTCAACAGGAAATTTCAGTCAATAAACATGAGTTAACTAAGCATCAGAAGTGTCTAAATCTTATGGGAAACCCCATCAGAAATCCCCCAACATGTAGATGATTAAAACACTCCCGATGAACATACAAACATGCAAGTCTACTCAATCAAAAATTCATCAAACATTCAAACTTCACAACATATATGTACATCATCTCCACCCCCAAAGGGAATGGAACTACTCACACATTATTAAGCTAACATTCATAGTAAGGAAAGAAAACATATTAATTAATTCTACGAATATTAAAACAAACGAAATTAACTAAGCAAGGAAGAATTTAAAAGAAACAACCAGAAACTAACAAAACATTCTTTATTGTTTTACTCGAAGGGTTCACTCCAAGTAGAGAAAATGCCACCAAGAGGGGAAATGTATTACAAAGGAAGAGGAAGAGTTTTATTTATAGTCATGAAAAAAGTTAAGCTGGGACAATCCCCTAGTACGAGACTAATGGCATACTATAAATGGACATAAAACAACATAATCCAACACCCGACTAAGACATGGATCACTTGGAGCCATCTAGACCGCTGATTGGCGGTCTGGAATCGCTAATTGCCGGTTAAGATGTCTTTGATCGAGTCTGGATTTGGGTGGCTTGTCTCTGACTTGATTTCTTCACGTGTGGTGAACCCGATTTGGTTGTTGATGTTTAGGCCCGGATCTAATTGCCAAAATACTCCTCATGATGGTGTGGAGCTTCTTGATTTGCTCATTGGTCCTTTTGGTTTACATCTGGGTCCTTCTCTCTTGCATCTCAGTTTATAAGTCTTACATTTCAGTTATTTTCCTTGCTTTTAAGTCCTTTTTGAGTCTCTTCTTCTGAAACATGTTTATTCCTGAAACTTAAACATAAAACTCATTACGTAGCATTCCTTAGGCTATAAATAAAGGATATAAGACATAAATATATGCATGTATGATGTCAATCAATGCATCCCACTCATCATTGGTCTTTTAAATTAAGTTATAACATTAAACAATTTTTTGTGTACCAGCAAGACCTCGAGTTCAGAAAATCGTATAACTACACTAATTACTATAATAGAGTGATTTTACTCAAAGAAAAGTAATTCAAAATGACTTCTTTGTGCTCTGGTGGGGAATGTTGGCATCATTCCTTGTTCATTGAGACAAATGTACTAATTCTCGATAAAGTTTTGATTCATTGAATTAGACAGATAGTACTTTGAGTTTATCGAAAATGAAATCAAGGTGTAGCTTTGGATAAGCTATCCACAACATACCCTTTTTAAATTAGGATATATGGAGATGGCTTGGGCATAGAAAATCAAAGTTTTTGGACAAAAATAGGGGGTAGGAGTCAGACATAAAACGTCCAACACCTCCTGGTTTCAACAAAAAAACATGGACAAAATAGAGGTTTGTTTCATTTTGTGAAGGCTATATATCCCAATGGGTTCTAGGGATTGGATGTGTTAATGAAATTTGAAGGGGTTGTTTAGAGTTTTATGGACAAGGAAATGCAAGTAGTTTCACTCAATTTGGACAAGTATTGAGGAAGTTTCGAATAGGCTAAATAGGGCACCATTCTAGGATATGGGTTGATTGGTATGGGAATTCTTAATGCTCTTTGTCTCAAACTACCAAAGTGATTGATACGGGACTTGGCGGTCTTTCTTTGGATTTGTAAGGCATGAGAAATGTGGGTGGACAGTGGCTCCTTATATAGAAAATGAGGGAGTTTTCGGTTGTCAAAAAATAGGTGATTTTAGGGCTTTTTGGTCATTTTCTTTGATGAGGGTGATAAAATATTTTCGTTGGTTGCAAGTTTCCTAGGGTTTCTTAATGTGGAAAGCGTTTAGATTTTGAACAAGAAGGTGTTTGGATGTGTTAAAAGGGTTTTAGGTAGTGATTTAGATGTTGCGTTACCCCAGATATATCTGGTTACTCTAGATATATTCAAATCTATGGTTTAATGTATATTTAGGGTAACTAAATATATCTAGGGTAACAAGATATATCTGGGGTAACGAGACATATCTGGGGAGACATGGAGTAAAAAAATCATTACATCTCCAGATGTATCCCAGGTTTTGCAAAAGAGCCCACCTAGCACTGCTCTAAAGTTATTTACCGATTTGATTACAAGTGCTTAACTTGGTGTTTCATTGTGTGAGGTGTTGTTTAGTGGTTGGATCATTCGTAATTGATGTTCAGTTTGGTTGATTAGTGTTTTGATGTGGTGAATTAGGGTTGAGTGTGGTTTAGCTAAGTTTAATTAAAATTTAAGTTGCTTATGATCATTTACTTGTTTTGAAGTGTTTTTAGCGTCTTAAGGGAATGTTTAGGTTTAATTAGGATTTTGTGATTGGTTTCAGATCTGAATTCAGTAGTTTTTCAGTTGGTTTAGTGTCATAGAGCTTTGATTTGGCCGAGTTAGAGTTTAGACGTGGTTTTAGACCCTTAGGTTTTTAAGTCTACGTTTTTGTGAGGTGTTTTAGGTGTGATTGGGGTCATGAACTGTGAGTTTGGAGTTTTGAATTGGTGACGAGGTTGTTTGAAGGGTTTAGAAGTGGCTTGTGGTTTGTGGGGGTGATTTTGAAGCAAATTGAAAGAGAGATCCGAGTCCAATTTGATCCATCGATCCAATGAAGGAAAACGTTCAATTTAAAGTCGATCTGACCATGTGCTCTACAAAAAGGCATGTGTTTTACATTTTTCTAAATAATAATATTTCAAAATATTTTTTCAAATATATGCAAGACAATTTATCAAAAATGATAAACACTATCTTGTTTAAAGGATATGGCATCAGAATATAATACATCCTGGTCGTCTCCTGGGGTGACCAATGAAATATTTGCTCCATGTTATAAAAGTCAAGATGTGTCACAATGTTGTGATTCATATGGTTTTGGTGTTGTGACATTCGAATAAATAAATATACATATGATGTACGCGTTAGTATATTTCTGAATTTTTCTTTCTTGCTAGCTGTTGATTTTTAATAATTATATTCACAAAATAGTGATTCGATGGAGTTGCTTCATTAGTACCAACGTGCCTGTAACTAAATCGTAAAGGAGTAAAAGACCTTCATACCCGGCCAAAAACAAGAAATCCATCACCAAACAAAGTTTTGGAAACTTTCTCAACCCAAATTATTAAAGGAACGCATGCATAACAACACCACGGTTATTCACTTATTCATAATTATAGTTGACAGCACAACCTTCGTTCTTGGCCTACTAAAATTCAATCCATTCTTACACATTTCTATACGTTCTTCCCTCCAATTGATTTATCCAAGAAAGTAGATGTTTGTTTCTTCTATTTTCGATTCAGCTGTGTCTGGTCTAGTTAGTGGTGTAATAGTCAAAATCAAATATTCAGTTACAACTATAAGAGTTTTTTATTTTAGCTGTTTCATCGTTTGTTACCTTTCTTTACCAATTTCACGTAATGCCGCTGAAAACGCTTAACTTCTAAATATAAATACATTTTCGGAATGACACTGTTGACTTTTTTTCGTCGAAGACCAATATGTAAATTTTAAAACATCTTTCCTAAGTAATATAGTAAAAATATGCACTTCTCATTTATTAAGAAACGTATATGTATCTCCTTAATTAAATAATCCTATTCTCTTTTTCTCTCTCTTCTTACTACTTTCTCTTTCTCCTATGTTGTTTCTCTGCTCTCTCTTCTCCCCTTACTCTGTCTGTCTCATACACACACTCAAACAGAGAACAAGAAATTGACCAGAGACACCAAAATCCCCATATATAAATCCCCTCCAACAAAACCTCGCAACCGTCCCGTCAACCTGCCCGAGAGGAAGATGCCTATAGACCGTCGCCTCACCAAAACGCACAGGTCACCTCTCATCTTCACCAGACCCTATGTGAGATGCTTATCCTAAATGAGTTTTATTTTGTTGTTAGAAGGAGTTTGGATGGATGGTTGAGATAGAGTGGAGATGGTTGGATGGTGAGGATGACGGGATGGAGGGGTTTTAAGGTGAATCTCTCTCTCACACTCTCAGGCATCTCTCTCTCTCTCTCTCTTTCTCTCTCTCAGTGGTGCTCCGACGAGAGGTGGTGAGCTCCGGCGAAGTTGCGGTGATCGGCAATTGTTGGTCGTGTGGAGAGGTGAGTCGGTTTCCAAGCCAACCCTTCTCGTTTGTGTTCTTTCTTCTTTCTCTCTCTCAATCCGTCTCGTTTCAAGTTGTTGGGGTTGGGGAGGTGATTGTATGGCTGTGGCTCGACGAGGTGCGGCGATCGTTGATCGAGCGAGAAGTTTGTCGGAAATCGCGTTTTCGGATAAAAGTGCTCGTGGAAGCGCTGTCGAGGTTCTTCGAAGGTTTTTTTCAAACCTTCACGGTATGTCCAACTAGTTGTTGTAGCTCACTTATGATTGTGTGAGTATTTGGAAGTCAATGGTAGGCTGAAAGGCTTGTCGCAGGTAAACGTGCAGCAAATTTTACTGCTGGATCGGTCGAGCGGTTGGTGCAATGGTCGATCGTTCCAAGTGAGATTTTAGGACTTTGCCTCGAGCTGGTCGAACGATGTCCTTGGGCGATCAACCGGTAGTGCGTTAGAGGCAAGCCCTGGTTGTTTCCGATCGGACGGCCCCCCTTTGTCGTTCGACCGTGCCCACTGTTGTAGGTCGGTTGGGAGCGTTGACCATCTAAAGCGTCGACCACCCGTTGACTCGTCCGGTTGATTGATCGTTTTATATTTAACCGCAAGTGCACGGCCGCGTTGAAGCGGTGGCAAATACGGGTCGTCCACTGGGAGGTGTGTCGACACTTGGTTTGTGCAAAGGCGAGAGGTAAAGAAGGGGAAGAAAGGTTGGTTACACTAAACTACACTAAGATGCAAATGGAAATGGAAGAAAAGCAAGAAAATTAAACCCCAAAGGGGGTAGAGAAATAATGTGAACATAAAGAAGTGTGTGTGTGTGTGTTCATTAAGCTCCTCACAACATGTAGTGCATGAAATCATAAAACTACATCCAATTTTGCCTCTACATGAATTAAAATAAGACTACATCATTAAAACATACAAGACAATAATTGGAATGAAGCTACATGAACTCAAGTATAAAGACTATACCCTATTATGCCTCCACATGAATTAAGATTTCACTACATCATTAAAACATACAAGACATTAGCTAAGGTAAAGGCAACAAGAGCTCATACACTATAAATTGTGTTTCCAATATTAACTTCATCCATATCCTAACCTTATCATTCCCCATAAAATAGGTCCACTAATCAAAGCATAAGCTAAGCTTCATTCAAGAGCATTAGCATATCAAAGATAAGAGTGAAAACCCATTAGATAGTTATGGAAATCATATAAAGCTCAAGGGATAAAGATAACACACACTTAATACACTACATGATTATATCACATATTTCTCCACCCCCAAATGGGGATGGAACTACTCACTACTCATTACACTAACTATATTAGCAAAAGAAAGCATAATACTGAAATGAAAGTTAACTAAGAAGGCAAGAAGCATTAAAGAAACATAAAAGGAAAGGAAAGACTAAACAAACATGCACAAATTAAAAGACAAGATTGAAAGAAACTAGAAGAATTATTTTATTAACAAATGACTCACATTGAAGGCAGCATTCTTCTCCACCTTGAGTTATTGCTTCAAGGCTCACTGCTTAGTAGAGAGAATGCAACCAAACAATGGGTTATTACAATGGAAGGTGAAGAGTTCTATTTATAAGCATGGAAAAAGCTAATCGGGGACAATCCCCCGATGTGGGACTAAACCAATACCAAAAATAGACTAAGAATACACTAATACAAGCCCTGCACAAATCTTAGCGGATCTGGAGACATATGGACCGCCAATTAGCGGTCCAAGACCGCCAATTGGCGGTCTATAAGCTTTGGATTCATCTGGGATTTGTTGTGGGCTTTGCTGGTGGTCTTTGTTGGTCCTGGATGCATCTACTTGGTTTGTTGGAGCTCCGACCCGAATCGAATTGCCAAAATACTCCCCATGATGGTGTGGAGTTTCCTGGTTTGCTCTTAGGTCCTTCTGTCTTACGATCAGGTCCTTCTGTCTTGCATCTTGGTCCCCAGGTCTCACAATTAAGTCTTTTTTCCTGCTTTTGGGTCCTTTCATGGCTCTTCTCTTCAAACCTCTTTATTTCTGAAAACTAAACATAAAACTCGTCACGTAGCATTGCTTAGGTGTAAGATAATGGATATAAGATACAAATATAAGCATGGAATTATGTCAATCAAATACCCCCACACCTAAGTTTTTGCTAGTCCCGAGCAAACACAAAGAAAGAAAAAAGCAAACAAAAAAACAAGAAATCCTAACTCACTTTCGTAGGAATCACGGTTGCACTTAGCACGTGCAACAAGCCGTTAAACCTCTTTGTTGCCAAGGAGGAGGAGTGTTGTCTCCTGAGGGTTTTCAGCGGATATACCCACAAAATCCGAACAAGATCCATTATTCAATCTAGACCTCGACTCGTTGGAAATATTTTGTCGATCAATGGACGCGGTAATCCTACGGGCCGACTCTATATAGGTAATCAGTCCACACCTAGCCTAATAAACCATTCGTGCAAGTTAAATAAGAACTTAAGTGAAAGACAAGGACAACCTCAAGATCCTCAAGTGATACAAAGTGTAAGGTCCATTAAGGTTCTTATTTGCATTACAATATTTTTTTCTTTTTGTTTCTTTTCACAATTTTTTTTTCTTTTTTTTCTTTTTATTAGTTGGAGCTTCGTTCTCCCAGGGCCAGGTTTCGTGCATCATTGCCCATGAGGACTTACACTATCACGTACACCTTTCCCCAAATCTCCACATAGGGCAATCCCTACCACCCGTGTAACGGGAGTTCGGTCGGCGCATCCCAAGTCAGATGACTCGAAAGCACCAGGCACAAAGTCCCCTCAGACCTACTTTCCCGAGTGATAGGAGCCGTGCAAGAAGAGAGAACATCTACTCACTTATTTCTTATCTACACATGAACCAAAACCCCTACACTAATGTCTCACAACAAGATTAAGAGGGTCCTTGACTACAACAAACTTTCTAAATTAACAAACACGAATTATTGACTGACTAGGTTCAGGGTGGACTTCTTTGAATGTTTGAGCATTGAAACCCTATGATTACTCACCCCCAAAGGAAAACTGGGGTGCATCCTAACGACTCGATAAATCCTAAAGCCACATACTAGATATTCTAATGCATCAAGTTCAAGACAATTTTGGGAGATTTCTTTTTACTTTGCCTCTCAACGGTTTTGCACATGCTAACCACACGTAAAACCCACAAAACATTTTCTTTCGCAAACACATGAAGATTTTGAAAGAAATGTGGAAATTTTGAAGCACTAGGCAAGCAAAAGAAGACAAGTCACCCAAGGATCATGGCAAGCAGATATATCGATATTAAATGCAGCACACTAACATGACCCTAAAAATGCAAACAAAAGAAAACAAAATCAAAAGAAAAGACTCGACTATGTACACACGTAAAACACCCCCCCCCCCACACCTACTTCATGCATTGTCCTCAATGGATGCGAGCAAGATACTACATGGATTTATGCATGAAAAAGGAGAGATCTCACCAACATGAAGTACAAAGGGAAGTTCAAGGTCATGTTGATGGACACAAACCCAAATTCCCTCAAAACCTGTGAGATGCTAAGGAAGGGATACAAATACGTCAAAGAATTGGGGCCCAAATACTCAAGGGTTGGAGCTCACAACAATCGATGCACACTGAAGGAGTCTTTTATTGTACTTTTTTCTTTCTTTTTTTCTTTTTCTTCCTTTTTTTATATAACTATGTACAAACATAAGTTCCCATCTTCATTTGTCAAAAGACATCAAATGGAAACCTCAAGAGTGGGTCAATGCACTTGGAAAGGGAACATGACACCACACGAGGCCAGAATACTCATGCGTGGGCCCCCTTCACAAAGAGCACCGGATGAAATGAGAGGTTCGTGAATTGGACGCAAATGCGTCTCATTCAAAGGATCAAACTGAAAGAGCTTGAACCTCTCAAGAGTTTGGGAAATGAGGGGCAACGGAAGAAGAGTTTCTCCTGTTGCGCTGCTGAAGTTATGATCGTCAATCCAAACTCTCCAACCAACAGGCTGGTGCGTCGGAACGAGGTCAAGAACCTCGTTAGGCAAATCCGACACACCAGGAGAACAAAAAGTGGGTCTCATACCCAAGGTATCCTCCAAGGAACTCCTAATACCCTCATGAGCAATGTAGTTGTTTGATGTTCCATCATTTCCAAGATGATCAGGAACAATAGTGAGAGGCAAACTCTCATCAGGTTGTTTGAAATTGAGGGGACTAGGGAGCTCTTGCTCCACTAGAGGAGAGTCCTTAGGAGGTACAACAATAAGGTCATGTGGCTCAAGGGCCACGGGACAAGAAGATAAGGCACAATCATGTGCTGACTCGTAATGAAGCTGGTCCATGTTATTCTCAATTGGGATCGAATCGTCCACCAAGTGATCGTGAATTGAAACCCCAAGTCCCTCAGACTGACTAGGAGTTTGACTTTGAAAGATTGTGCTTTGAATTTGTGGATGTGGTGGTGGCGGTTCGATATCAAAAGATGAATCCTCATGTTGACAAGAAAAGTTACTTTCCTCACGTTCACGTAATTGCTGCGACATTTGACTCACTTGCAGTGCCATATTTTGTATGGACTGTTGAGTGGTTTCCATGAACGTGGGGAAAGTTTGTTTCAAGGAATCAGGTATGCGGTCAACGATGAGGTCCAAGTCAGAGCTTGGGAATTTTTGAGGTTGGGTGTTGATTGGCTGAGAATGAGTCCAATGATTTGGAGTGGGGTGTTGGTAGAATTCTGGGTATTCGGGAGGAGGATACTGTGGTGGAAATGAAGTATAAGAATTTGAATACGAATTGTCTCCCCACGAATCCATCACTCTCAGATTGTACGCGGATGCGTAATGGTCATAATGAGCATTTTGGGAAAATGTATGCTCATACTCAGGCTCTGGGGGAACATAAGGACATTCCCCGAAATCATGACCACTCAACCCACAATAGTGACACGATACGGCTACTGGAGCCACCGGTGCACCCATGTCATCTACCACATGCATGAAAGAGGCCAAAGGTTCTTGTAATGTCTTAGATTGATGACCAACGTATGATCCGATGTAACTAGATGGTGGTCTAGCAGTCGGTGCCTCTCTCATGTTACCCCTATATGAAGATTGCTCAGTCACACAATGAAGATTATCCCAACCATACGGGGTGTTAGTCTGAGCCACCCCAGGTTGCATGGGTCTGGAGTACCAGGGAGAATCGTCCTGGTCCCAACAATGATATGGATGGTCGCCCATGTAATCATCCATCTCAAGAAAAACTCTCGAGTCGACCACTATCACCACCACGAGGCTAAGCTCGCAAAAAGTGCTTGACTCGACCCTAAAACGCTACCAGAGAGTGTAAAGGGGAGGAGACTATAACGCAGAAGAAGGTGAGAAGAAGATGACTCAGAGGAGAAGGGAAGAATCCGTAAAGCTAGCGTGGGTAATAGGATCAAGAAGAAGCCTAACCAGCAAGCACGACTCAAACAATGTAAGGCAATGGGTCCTTAGGCTAGACGACGCCTAACTTCGAGGTCACTAGCCTCGACACGCCTCACCTCCCTACAACGAGGACCACAATGCCCAGCAAGTGATACCAGATCCGGAGATCCAGTACCTCCTACTATCGACAATGTAGGCAACGTCGATCAGGTCATGACGGTCTCGACTAGATTACTCTCCTAGTGCGTCTGAATTCCTTAGGGCCAATGTCTACTGGCTTTTAGTTAAGGCTTTATTACGAGTGATTTTTGGGGCCAAGGAAAGGGTGATGAAATCCCCCACCTTATCTTTTATGGGACAGCCCCTCCTTAGTAGTGTTTTGATCCTAGATCTAGCAATCAATCACTCCAATAAAAACGCTCAACTCACTCTTGTCCCGATGCACCTTACTAACTAATGCATGATCGAAACATGCATGAATGAGAGATTGGGGTGCACGTACCTCACGCCAGCAATCAACGAAAAAATATAAAGCAAAGAAAATACAAATGCATGCAAGGTCTACCAATGGTGCATGACCTAGATGCCAAGAAGTCTAATCTTTTGCTTTGAGTTTTATGGTCCAAGTTGATTAAAGGGGATTGAAATTAAATCTGGGAGCAAACTAAAGATCACAGCATGCAAAATTGGGCTCCCAGATAACTAAAGTAAAGAATTAAACCACCAGAAGAAATTTGAGAGCAGGAAGCCCTTACCAGGCCGCCAATTGGCGGTCTCCAACCGCTGATTGGCGGTCGCTTTGTGGCTTCTGTTGCTCAAACTTTCCCAGTAGCCTCCCCTTGATGTTCTGGTTCCCTGAAACTAAACAAAACTGGAAACAAAAAATCAAAATACCCTCGAATCGTCCAAACCAAGGTCTGGAGAGAGCACCTCCCCGGCAACGGCGCCAAAAACTTGATTGATCGTTTTATATTTAACCGCAAGTGCACGACCACGTTGAAGCGGTTGCAAATACGGGTCGTCCACTGGGAGGTGTGTCGACACTTGGTTTGTGCGAAGGCGACAGGTAAAGATGGGGAAGAAAGGTTGGTTACACTAAACTACACTAAGATGCAAATGGAAATGGAAGAAAAGCAAGAAAATTAAACCCCAAAGGGGGTAGAGAAATAATGTGAACATAAAGAAGTGTGTGTGTGTTCATTAAGCTCCTCACAACATGTAGTGCATGAAATCATAAAACTACATCCAACTTTGCCTCTACATGAATTAAAATAAGACTACATCATTAAAACATACAAGACAATAATTGGAATGAAGCTACATGAACTCAAGTATAAAGACTATACCCTACTATGCCTCCACATGAATTAAGATTTCACTACATCATTAAAACATACAAGACATTAGCTAAGGTAAAGGCAACAAGAGCTCATACACTACAAATTGTGTTTCCAATATTAACTTCATCCATATCCTAACCTTATCATTCCCCATAAAATAGGTCCACTAATCAAAGCATAAGCTAAGCTTCATTCAAGAGCATTAGCATATCAAAGATAAGAGTGAAAACCCATTAGATGGTTATGGAAATCATATAAAGCTCAAGGGATAAAGATAACACACACTTAATACACTACATGATTATATCACATATTTCTCCACCCCTCAAATGGGGATGGAACTACTCACTACTCATTACACTAACTATATTAGCAAAAGAAAGCATAATACTGAAATGAAAGTTAACTAAGAAGGCAAGAAGCATTAAAGAAACATAAAAAGAAAGGAAAGACTAAACAAACATGCACAAATTAAAAGACAAGATTGAAAGAAACTAGAAGAATTATTTTATTAACAAATGACTCACATTGAAGGCAGCATTCTTCTCCACCTTGAGTTATTGCTTCAAGGCTCACTCCTTAGTAGAGAGAATGCCACCAAACAATGGATTATTACAATGGAAGGTGAAGAATTCTATTTATAAGCATGGAAAAAGCTAATCGGGGACAATCCCCCGATGTGGGACTAAACCAATACCAAAAATAGACTAAGAATACACTAATACAAGCCCAGCACAAATCTTAGCGGATCTGGAGACATATGGACCGCCAATTAGCGGTCCAAGACCGCCAATTGGCGGTCTATAAGCTTTGGATTCATCTGGGATTTGTTGTGGGCTTTGCTGGTGGTCTTTGTTGGTCCTGGATGCATCTACTTGGTTTGTTGGAGCTCCAACCCGAATCGAATTGCCAAAATACTCCCCATGATGGTGTGGAGTTTCCTGGTTTGCTCTTAGGTCCTTCTGTCTTACGATCAGGTCCTTCTGTCTTGCATCTTCGTCCCCAAGTCTAACAATTAAGTCCTTTTTTCCTGCTTTTGGGTCCTTTCATGGCTCTTCTCTTCAAACCTCTTTATTTCTGAAAACTAAACATAAAACTCGTCACGTAGCATTGCTCAGGTGTAAGATAATGGATATAAGATACAAATATAAGCATGAAATGATGTCAATCACCGGTCGACGACTTAAGTTAACTTATTGTTTGGTTCGACGGATGGTGGTTCGGCTGTTGAGAATTAAATTTATACCGCAAGTGCACGGCGTCTATGAAGACGTGGCAAGTACGGGTCGAACACAAGGAGGGAGAGATTTCGTTGTTAATGTTATTTCGATTTGAGGGGAAGAAGGAAGAGAAGAATTAATTTGGGTTTTTGGGGTTTTTGGTTTAATTAACTAAAGTACGAAACAAAGACAATTAAAATTAAAACAAGAACAAAGAGAGAAATCCGTGGGGTGGAGGTTTAGACTTAGGTTTAGAGTAGAGAATTACTGAAACTTATTGTAAATCATGTTAGTTATGAAGCATTACAAGATAAATGACTTAACATAAACTCAAGTAATCAAAATACACTAATCATGAACTTAAAATAATAACATGCATTCATCATTCTCTAACCCTAATTCCATCACCTCCACCCTTTGGAGAGAGTTAGAAACTCATGGAGGGAGGAAGAAGAAGGGGTCCTTGAGACATTAAGAAAAGAAAATTAAAACAAAACAAAATGAAATAAAACAGAATTTTATTACTAATGATCCAAGACCAAAGGTTCAAAGATGTGTTACATTCGTGCTACGAGGCTATTTATAGCCGATACAAGGGATACCAGTATATGAAAGGGAATTACACGTGGCGACACAGGACTGGACAAAATTTGGGGACGCGGATCGACAGGGGTGCGGCGGAAACGCCGCAGATTGTAGGTGTTGTGCGGCGGGAACGCCGCACAATCTGGTCTGATCGGGTCCGGATTTTGGCTGTGCGTTTATGGTATGATTTGATCCTCCTTTGCGCGTTTGGATTGATTCTTTCCATTGTCTTGAGCTCCGGATTAATTCCTTCCATTGTTGGGATTTATCTTTGATTTTTCTTTTGACTTTTCCAACAAAATAACTTGATCCTTTTCTTTTGCAATCAGGTCCTTGGCATTTTGCAATTAAGTCCTTGACCTTTTTGTGATTAGCTCCTTGAATGCTTTTATGCTTGGACGCATTTCCATTTGAAACCCGATAAACTTGAATTCGGTCTTTATGATAGAAATGAATCTTTTGCACACGTTTATGCTCGGGATGTGGGTAATTTGCATTCAGGTCCCTGTATTCTGTAAATACGACTAAACACATACCTTAGTAGCATTTATTGATATAAAAGTAATCTAAATGAAAGACATATGATGCAATGTATGCAATGCATCAAATACCCCCACACCTAGATTTTGCTAGCCCCTAGCAAAACAGAATATAAGAAAATAGGGAAATCCTAACTCACTTTCGTAGGAATCACGGTTGCACTTAGCATGTGCAACAAGCCTTTAAACCTCCTTGTTGCCAAGGGGGAGGAGTGTTGTCTCCTGAGGGTTTTCAGCGGATATACCCACAAAATCCTGAATCAACATTTCATTAATAGTTCTCAATGTCCCTACCTCAACCATATACATATCACTGAGAATTCTTGCATGCGCATTATATAAATCTAACTCATTAAAAATATGACTTGGTCTTTGTTCCTCCAACATTCACACCACTAACCCTTTTACACATGTTTATCACTTGAATTATTTTGCACGCTTCCTCTGGTGGTGAAGTATCATTCGGATCAACCATGGCATGGATCATTCTTTTAGCTTTGGGCCTTGAGTATTATTATTTTTTTTCTTTTCTTCCGTGATTCAACACATTTGCTTTCTGACACTTTTACCCTTTTGGCATTTGTGTAGCGAGTTTGGTCGATAATCCCGAGCTGGTAGACTCAAGTTACCGGGTTTCAAGATACCCCTACGGACCAGTGACTCAAAGGCTTGGGCTTTTGTAATCATTTTGCAAAATGTGCTTTCCTCACTTTTTTCCTTTATTTTTACTTTTATTTTCCTCAAGGCTTAATTGCTATTAGAAGTCCACACTTCCCGGTGTATTTTCCTCAACCTCTGCTTTTTATCAACCACTTCAAGGATTTGATTCATCCAATTTAAGTGCATACATGTCTTAAAGGGCAATGTGTTATTTCTTTGGAACTTAGATTTATGTCACAATTTCTACAAGCAGAACTACATAATAAGGAACAAAAACTCAATGCAATTTGTACACGGGTTTTAACAGTTCAATCTTAAGCTATGTCATGAAACATTGATTTTTTTTTTTTTTTTTTGAAGAAGAAAACAAACAAATAGATATATACATAGATAAACACCCCCCCCCACACCTAAATCATGCATTGTCCTCAATGTATGCATAGATAAAATAACTGCACTTATTACCTGAGTCGGCTTGCGGTAGAGGGGTTGAGTTTGCTCAGAGTCAACCGTAATCAGAACTGGATTGAATGACACCATATTGGTGCATGTATCCAGTTGAATTGTTCCCCATGTTGACTTGAGGAAAAGATTCCACTCTTCTCACTTGAATTGGTTCGCTTATTTGCTCGAGTGATGGTGGTTGAGTAAATGAATCACTCCCTTTTTTCTTACTTCCTTTTTGCTTATGTGATGATTTATTTGATTCAGAATTCTGATAAATACGTGCTCTCATCACAACATCACTTGGGTTGCATATTATTTCGGGCTCATTATCAATATGGAAGATACTAAATTCTGCTTTTAAGTTCCCAAAAGATAATTGCATGAGCCCATTTCGACAGTTTATTAATGCTTCCGAAGTGGCTAAAAAGGGTCTACCTAGAATTACAGGGATTTGTCGATTCGGATTTACAACAGGTTCAGTATCAAGTACGACAAAATCCACTGGATAAATGAAGTCACCAACCTTAATCAAAACGTCCTCTACTATACCTCTCGGTTTTTTAACAGAACAATCAGCGAATTGGAGGGTTGTCCTAGAGGGTTTCAGTGGACCAAGGTTGAGTTGCTCGTAGACAGAAAATGGGAGCAAGTTAACGCTTGCACCAAGGTCTAGAAGGGCTTTATTGATAAACGTATCTCCTATTGAACATGAAATTGTGGGACACCCCGGGTCCTTATATTTTATAGGAGATGTGTTGGACAGAATTGAGCATATGTTTGCAGTTAAAAATGCCTTCTTTGGTACATTCGTTTTTCTCTTCTTAGTGCACAAATCTTTTAAGAATTTAGCATAAGCAGGTATTTGTTGAATCATGTCTAAGAGTGGAATGTTTACCTTAACTTGCTTAAATACTTCCAAGATTTTCTCTATTTGTGCACTAGAGTTCTTTTTGAGTCTATTGGGAAATGGGGCTTTAGGCACATAGACTCGCTCAGGTTCAGGCTGAGCTACAGGTTCAGGTTGGGTAGGTGGATTGGGCTTTTCAATTTGGACGTCGGGTTCAGTGGTCAAGTCATATGTGGGTGCTTGATGGCTGGATTGATTAGTCATTCTAGGGTTTACCACATTATTGTCAATTTGTCTTCCGGACCGTAATGATACTACAACATTGATTTGTTGGAACGGTCCTTCCTCATTAACCATTTGAACCGGTCTAGGGTTGTTATTTCCTGAAGGTGGTTGATAAGATTGATATTGATTATTAGTTCTGGGGTTCACCTCAGGTTGACTTGGAAATTGGCCCTTTTCTCTTTCACCTATTATCTGTGCTAATTGGCTGACCTGTGTCTCTAGCCTTTGGAATGATTGGTTGGTTGTTTGTATAAAAGTTGTCATTAAAGTTTCTAATTTAGTCAACCTAACCTCATGATTTCCATTGTTATTACCCCCAGATGATGTATTATTTTGGTTATACGGGGTTTGTTGTTGTCTAGGAGGTTGTCCTTGTTGGGTCCACGAAAAATTGGGATGATTACGCCAACCTGGGTTATAGGTTGGTGCGTAAGGATCATTTCTAGGATTGTTATATGTGGCATTAACATGTTCCAGGTTCACACAGTCCTCCATTAAATGACCAATCTGACCACATCTAGAGCAAGGGGTAGGGGATGCTTGTCGGGTTTGGTTTTGCAGTTCTAGACTTTCCATTCTACGCATTAAGGTAGTTAGTTTTGCCTCGGCCGCTATGTTGGAGTCTATAGCTAAGACACCTGGTCGGGGTTGACTCGCTATTCTAGATCCAATACTCGGGTTGATGGGTGTTCTAGCATTGTCCCATTGCATACTATTTTCAGCTAAATCCTCAAGAAAAGTCCAGGCATCATTTTCATTTTTGGACATAAAATTCCCTTGGCTCACAGATTCTAGCATAACCCTAGATGTGGGTGTCAATCCCTCATAGATAATTTGGCACAATTGCCACTTCGGAATTCCGTGATGAGGGCATTGGGTCAAGACACTCTTAAATCTCTCAAGATAGGAATAGAACGGCTCGCTCTCAGACTGAACGAATGCGACAATTTCATTCCTAATCTTCATAGTCTTATGGTTGGGGAAATATTTTTTTAGAAAAACTTGAACAAATTCGGCCCAACTTCTAATAGATCTTTCGGCTAGACTATATAGCCATTTCTTAGCGTCGTCTTTCAGTGCTAGAGGCACGAATTTCAGACGCACTGCCTCTTCAGGGATATGCTGGTATTGCATAAGAGAGCAGATTTCCTCAAATTCTCTAAGGAAGAGATATGGATCTTCCCTAGAGGTGAACTTAGGCAGCATACTCATGTATTGTGCCTTAAGTTCGAAGTCGCGACCCGGTATGGTGGGCATGACGATGCACGATGGCTGAGCAGCCATCGTTGGATAACATCGATCCCTCAGAGTTATAGGTTGTGCAACAGGCGGGTCCACTACGTTCTCACCCATTAGATCCGGGTGAGGTGGTGCAACAGGTGGATTGGGGTTAAGTTCCAGACTGGAATCTAGATGAACTCGTGAGAGTCGATTACTCAAGTCCCGAATCCAAATCTGAGTGCACCGGGTTGAATCAATTTTTGAATTCAAATTTTAAATTCCAAATTTAATTTCAAGAATTAATTACTCTTTTTTTTCGTTTTTTTTTCTTTTTTTTTTTGAATTAAATTGTTTTTTTTTAACACACAATAGAAAGGTAAAGATGAGAAGGGAAAGAAGACTCAGACGAGAAGGGAAACTTAACTCTAAAAAAATTAGGGTTGGTCAGAAATTTCCTGAACAAGCACGGTCAAAACAATCCTAGACCTAGTGTCACTTAGATCTAGACGACTCCTAACTGGTTGAGTCGAATTGATTTGCTTGATTCACCTCCCTCACCAATCAAACCAAGTTGGCCAGTTAGTGTATAGCTAGTGGGGGCGCTTCCGACAGAGTCGGTGCCAATTAGACAACCACGTCGCTTGGAAGACTTTCGTCGACACAAAAACACTTTCTAGACACCAAATTGAATTCAATTAGCTTCAGGTCATAGCAAGTCAAATCAATCTCCTCCTTAATTGAGTCCGAGTCCTTAGGGGCCAATGTCTAATTGATTTTAAATTTTAGGCTTAGGCGACACTTCAGGATTGTGGTTTGTGGGCTACGGGAGGGTGATGAAATCCCCACCGTATCTTTTCCTACGGAGTTGCCCTTAAGATAGTTTAACTTAGATCTAGCAAACAATGGTCCTTTTAATGGGGGCAATTGCAAGGTTGTATGCAGCTAAATTATATGCTCTAATGCACTCGATAAAAACCTCGATACGTACCTTGCCTCCAGCAATCTTCAACAAGTACTAATTTGCAAGAATTTAGCAAGAATAATGCAAGCAAAACATTATATGATGCATGCACTAAGGTCTTTCTAATTTTGCCAATTTTAGGTCAGAGTTGAATTATTGCCAATTATGGAATTGTAACCCTAACACGTGCAATTCTACGAAAGGAAACTTTTCAACTATTAGATTTTACGAGAAAGGCAAGAAAAGTTACCTCCGCAATGCTCAGTCGGGTTCGCCGCCCGCTCTCGGAGATTCCAGTAGCTCAATGCGACCACCCAGAGATCTCGACGATGCCCCAGAAAATTGAAGACCAGATTCCAACCCTGTGCGGCGTTTCCGCCGCACTTCCTCTTGTAGATGCGGCGATTCCGCCGCCCAGATGTCTCAGAACGCTCCTGGATTTCGCCGCGCGCTCTGTTGTCTCCTGCTACACAAATTCAGATACTTAGATCACGCACAATGTAGACAGGATAAAATCGAAAATACAAAAACAAACGAAATCTACGTCGCCTCCCCGGCAACGGCGCCAAAAACTTGTTGAGAATTAAATTTATACCACAAGTGCACGGCGTCTATGAAGACGTGGCAAGTACGGGTCGAACACAAGGAGGGAGAGATTTCGTTGTTAATGTTATTTCGATTTGAGGGGAAGAAGGAAGAGAAGAATTAATTTGGGTTTTTGGGGTTTTTGGTTTAATTAACTAAAGTACGAAACAAAGACAATTAAAATTAAAACAAGAACAAAGAGAGAAATCCGTGGGGTGGAGGTTTAGACTTAGGTTTAGAGTAGAGAATTACTGAAACTTATTGTAAATCATGTTAGTTATGAAGCATTACAAGATAAATGACTTAACATAAACTCAAGTAATCAAAATACACTAATCATGAACTTAAAATAATAACATGCATTCATCATTCTCTAACCCTAATTCCATCACCTCCACCCTTTGGAGAGAGTTAGAAACTCATGGAGGGAGGAAGAAGAAGGGGTCCTTGAGACATTAAGAAAAGAAAATTAAAACAAAACAAAATGAAATAAAACAGAATTTTATTACTAATGATCCAAGACCAAAGGTTCAAAGATGTGTTACATTCGTGCTACGAGGCTATTTATAGCTGATACAAGGGATACCAGTATTTGAAAGGGAATTACACGTGGCGACACAGGACTGGACAAAATTTGGGGACGCGGATCGACAGGGGTGCGGCGGAAACGCCGCAGATTGTAGGTGTTGTGCGGCGGGAACGCCGCACAATCTGGTCTGATCGGGTCCGGATTTTGGCTGTGCGTTATGGTATGATTTGATCCTCCTTTGCGCGTTTGGATTGATTCTTTCCATTGTCTTGAGCTCCGGATTAATTCCTTCCATTGTTGGGATTTATCTTTGATTTTTCTTTTGACTTTTCCAACAAAATAACTTGATCCTTTTCTTTTGCAATCAGGTCCTTGGCATTTTGCAATTAGGTCCTTGGCATTTTGCAATTAAGTCCTTGACCTTTTTGTGATTAGCTCCTTGAATGCTTTTATGCTTGGACGCATTTCCATTTGAAACCCGATAAACTTGAATTCGGTCTTTATGATAGAAATGAATCTTTTGCACACGTTTATGCTCGGGATGTGGGTAATTTGCATTCAGGTCCCTGTATTCTGTAAATACGACTAAACACATACCTTAGTAGCATTTATTGATATAAAAGTAATCTAAATGAAAGACATATGATGCAATGTATGCAATGCATCATCGGCCGACCGGTGTTGTTTGGGTGCGATGGAGGATTTTACTAGTGGTTTTCGGTCGACCGAGAGTGCTCAGGGGATCTAGTGGTTGATTTATTGAGCGATGGAGGATTTTACTGGCGATTTCTGGTCGAATGGGTCCCCTTTGTCGTTCGACCAATTGGTTGTTGTGTTCGTTGAACCTGGGACGTGACCTTCTAAACGGTGGATCGGTCCCTGACTTTGGTTCAACCGAACATGTGTTGTTGGAGGGAGATGTTCGACCGATGGAGTGCAGGTCGAGGCATTTGCCCAGTTTTGGTGAGAGTTGGTCGACCGGAACTCTTGGTTCGATCGACCTATATTGTCCAGTTTTCCACTTGTGAGGTGCGTTTGATGTGGTCGTCCTTGTGAGACTAGTTGCGGTGCCGATGTTCTTCCGGCAAGTGTGCTTGTGAGCACGGATGTTGTGGTGGTTGGGTGTAAAAGCCCTGGAGTCCTGTAACTGTTGTGAGAGTTGCGGTTGGGTGAAAAATCCCTGGAGCCCAGCTAGTCTGGGCGGGGTTGGGTGAAAGAGCCCTGGAGCTCCGTAGTGCGTTCAGGTTGGGTGAAAGAGCCCTGGAGCCTGAGGAAGGACCGCGTGATAAGGGTTGGGTGAAAGGCCGTGGAGCCTTTAGAACATTTGGGTTGGGTGAAAGAGCCATGGTCATGTCCTGGTAGCTGTGGTTGGGTGAAAAAGCCCTGGAGCCCAGCTTGACGACGTTGAATGTTGTTGTGGTTGGGTGAAAAAGCCCCGGAGCCCAGCCTTGTGTTATGCTTTTCTTTGTGGATAGAATTGCATGCTAGAATATTTTAGTTTCATGCATTTATAGAGTTTGACATACGAGATTTCCTGCTGGAAACTCAAACATTGTTGCATGTTTACCTTTCAGGTCGTGATCAGCGTTAGGGGGTGGTGACCGAGGAGAGGAGCGCCGCTACTTGATCCTTCTCTCTCATTTGAGGTCAGAATGATTACTTGTATATTTTGTTTAGCCTTTTGATGTAATCCCATTTTTGAAATACTTGGATATATATATATATATATTATATGTTGGTCTACCCGTTTCTTGTGTTTTGCGTAATATCCTCTGGTTGTTGTATGTCATAAAAAAATTTAATTTTTCCGTTGTTTGAGGATGTTACAATTTAGTATCAGGGCGGTCGGTTCCGGTGTCCTTATCCAAAGAAACCACACTTCGAGTTTTAGAGTTTGCATTAGTTCATGCATTAATGTTTTTGATTGGGTGTGTTGTCTTGTTGTGTATAGATGCCTCCAAGATGCCTGAGACCTCCCCTACGGGCCCGTAGCACCAGCGATGATACTGGGGGCACGAACTGGGCAGAGGTGCGACGGATGCTCTATGACACGGTGGAGAGACTTGGTGCGATGTTGGATCGCCAGTCAGACAAAGGAGACCCAGTAGCGGCCGGAGCGATGCTCGACCACTTTATGAGACAGCACCCACCTACCTTCGATGGCAGAGGCGATTCTGAGGAGGCAGAGGACTAGTTCCTGAAGATCCAGGAGATTTTTCAGGCGATAGAGTGCCCTCCCATGGGAAGGTGGACATGACAGTTTATGTGTTGGGCGGAGACGCGTCCAACTGGTGGAGGACCACAACTGCGGTGGTGTTTGAGGGCTGAAGCGACATCAGCTGGGAGGACTTTTTACGAGAGTTCAATGAGCAGTATATCCCTGAGTATGTTAGAGATGGGTGGAGAGAGGAGTTCATGACCCTCGAGCAGGGAGAAATGACCCTTGCAGAGTATACCCGGAGGTTCAACGAACTGGAGCGTTACTGTCTGGAGATTTGTGTAATGTCTATGCAGCGGGCGAGGAAGTTTGTACGGGGGTTCAGGAAGCACCTCCGTACTCAGGTGACGTACAACATGCCACAGACTTTGGACGATGCTATGACGTTCGCCATGATTATCGATCAGGACTACCAGCAGAATTATGTTGAGTCTAGGAGAGCACAGGGGAAGGTCAGTGGACGTCCAGGTGCTCCACTTGCAGGGATCCGGGCAAGAGGCCCCAGATTGGAGGAGGCGGTACACGCCAGGCTGAGGTGTGCAGGAGTTGTGGCTGAGTTCAATTTGTTGAGTGTTGGGGTCGTTCTCGGGTTTGTCACGGGTGTGGCAAGCCAGGCCATTATGTCAGGGATTGTCCGAGTGGGCCGAGCGGGTCCAGCAGACATCCGAGGTCGCCAGCATGCAAAGCGGAGGTCGTCGCCCTTTTGCGCTGCTACAGCAGGGTCAGAGGACTGGACGGGTCTTTACCATCCAGGAAGATGAGGCGGAGGACACCAACACTGTGGTGGAAGGTACGCTTTTTGTTGGTGGGTTGGTTGCTAGAGTGTTGTTTGATTGTGGGGCCACACACTCGTTCATTTCGGAGCAATTTGCGAGCGTGCTGGGCCGTACCCCTGTGATGTTGACTGTCACGTTGCAAGTCAGCACACCCTTGGGTCTGGTGGTCATTGTGGGGAGCTTTCTCCCTAGCACCACGATTGTTTCGGAAGATCAGGACTTTTCGGCTGACCTGATCTTATTGCCGATGGAGGATTTTGACATCATACTGGGGATGGATTGGCTAGCCCAGTACGATGTGTGAGTCTTGTGCCGGGAGAAGGAGATTCTGATCCTGAGGAAGGGTCTACCTGATGTGCTGATCAGGGGGACGAAGGACAGAGGAGGTAGAGTAGTCGTATCAGCAGTGAGAGCACAAAAGTTGTGTCACCAGGGTTGCAGAGCTTTTGTGGCCACCCTAGTAGTTCCAGATCCAGAGGTGAGGAGATTGGAGGACATTGAAATAGTCCAGGATTTTCCATAGGTATATTATGACGATGTTACTGGTCTACCGCCTCATAGAGAGATTGAGTTCGGTATTGATTTAGTAGATAGGACGACGTCGTAGTCGGAGGCGCCGTACAGAATGACATCTGCTAAGTTCGTAGAGCTAAAGAAGTAATTGCAGGATCTGATGGATACTGGGTTCATTCGACCTAGTGTCTCGCCTTGGGGAGTGCTGGTACTCTTTGTAAAGAAGAAGGATGGATCGATGTGGATGTGTATTGACTACAGGATGCTCAACAAGGTTACCGTTAGGAATCAGTATCCTTTACCCAGGATCGAGGAGCTATTTGACCAGTTGCAGTCAGCAAAGGTGTTCTCCAAGATTGATCTGCGATTCGGTTACCATCAGTTGAGGATCAGAGAGGCAGATGTGCAGAAGACAGCTTTCAGGATGAGGTACGAGCACTACGAGTTTCTGGTCATGCCTTTTGAGTTGACGAACGCTCCTGCAACTTTCATGGTTTTGATTAACAGGACATTCAGTCAGTACCTCGATCGGTTTGTGATTGTCTTCGTGGACGAAATATTGGTCTACTTGCCAGATATGGAGCAGCATCGGGAGCACTTGAGGATAGTACTTGGTATTTTGAGAGATCAACATTTGTATGCCAAGTATTCATAGTGCGAGTTGTGGTTGAGTAGTGTTGCTTTTCTGGGACACATTGTATCGGGAGCTGGGTTATCAGTAGATCCAGCAATGGTTGAGGCCGTGACGCAGTGGAGAGCCCCTACTAGCGTGATAGAGATCAGAAGTTTTGTTGGTCTGGCAGGTTACTATCGTTGTTTCATTCAGGATTTCTCTAGGCTTGCTTCACCTCTGACGGACGCAAAAAGGAGTTAAGTTTGTGTGGTCCCAGAAGTGTGAGGACAATTTTCAAGAACTGAAGAGTCGATTGACGACTGCTCCAGTTCTGACACTTCCCAGTGGCAGCGGGGGGTTTATGATTTACAATGACGCGTGTGGCGTTGGTTTGGGATGTGTACTCATGCAGCATGGGCAGGTGGTTGCGTATGCTTCGAGACAGCTGAAGGTGCACGAGAGGAACTACCCCAGTCATGATTTAAAGTTGGCAGAAGTGGTGCACGCATTGAAAACCTGGAGGCATTATCTGTATGACAAGCAGTTCGAGGTCTTCACTGATCATCAGAGCCTGAAGTATCTATTTTTGCAGAAGGAGCTGAATATGTGGCAGCGTAGATGGCTCGAGCTCATCAAGGATTATGATTTCATCATCTCGTACATCCGGGGAAGGCAAACTTGGTTGCAGATGCTTTGAGCAGGAAGGTGGAGGTTACCGCAACATGTCTTTGTATCCAGGAGTGGAAGCTGCTTGAGGCATTGGCTGAGTGTAAATCGTTCATCGATGGATCACGAGGTACAGTGATTGCTGGGGTGAGAGTGGAGCCTCAGATGGTCTCGAGTATTGTTTAGGCTCATAGTTCAGATGATGAGTTAGCTGGGTTGTTGCAGTAAACTGCCAGAGATGGATCAGACTTCTGTGTAGGAGTCGATGGTGGGCTAAAATTCAGAGATCGTGTCTGGGTGTCGAAGGGAGTAGATCTGAGGAAGGACATCTTGGAGGAGGCACACAGATCCCGTTATTCTATCCACCGGGGCAGCACGAAGATGTATAAAGATCTTTAGAGGAAGTTCTAGCGGAAGAGGATGAAGACAGAGATAGCAGAGTTTGTTGACAGGTGTCTGGTTTGTCAGCAAGTGAAGATTGAGCATGAGAGACCCACAGGACCGATGCAGAGGATCGAGCTTCCAGAGTGGAAATGGGAGCATGTGACGATGGATTTTGTCACCGGGCTGCCGAAGATGAGAGGATTCTGTGACACAATTTGGGTTATAGTCGATCGACTGACCAAATCGACACACTTCTTAGTGATCTGGACCACTTTACCTCTGAAGGGTCTAGCTAAGTTATATATTGAGGAGATCGTCAGACTTCATGGAGTGCTAGTAAGTATCATTTCTGACTGAGATCCTAGGTTCACTTCCAGATTTTGGGGGAGTTTGAAGCAGGCTCCGGGGACTCAGCTGAAGTTCAGTACAACATTCCATCCACATATAGACAGTCAGTCCGAGAGGACCATCCAGAAGTTAGAGGATATACTACGGACGTGTACTCTGGATTGGGCAAGACATTGGGATGAGTATTCGTCGTTGATAGAGTTCACCTACAACAACAACAACTACCATTCGAGCATTAGAATGGAACCATACGAGGCATTGTACGGGATATTGTGTAGGTCACCAGTATGCTGGAGTGATGTAGGCGAGAGATAACTAGTTGGTCCTGAGATTATGCAGATGTATGCTGAGCATGTGGATGTGATCAGGCAGAGACTAGCGGCAGCTCAGAGCAGGCAGAAGAGCTACGCAGATAGGCGTAGGCGAGAGTTGAGGTTTGAAGTAGGTGATCATGTCTTCCTGAAGATTTCACCATCTCGAGGAGTGATGACATTCGGGAAGAAGAGGAAGCACAGTCCAAGGTATGTCAGGTCGTTTGAGATTCTCAACCGTATTGGAGATGTTGCCAACATGGTTGCGCTGCCACCACAGTTTTCTGGTCTTCACAACGTCTTCCACGTTTCGATGCCGACCGAAGTACGTAGTAGATCCTTCTCATGTGATTCAGTTAGAGGTTCTAGAGATCCGTTAGGGTTTGTCTCTCTAGGACAGACCTGTGCAGATTGGGGATTGGATGGAGCATCCATTGAGGAGGAAGACCATCCCGATGGTGAAGGTCAGATGGCAGCACCACAGTGAGCGAGAGGTTACTTGGGAGATCGAGGAGGAGGTTCGGAAGAAGTTTCTAGAGCTGTTTAGTGAGTTTTGGTTCTAATTTCGAGTATGAAATTAGGGACCGAACCAAACATGTGTTGTTGGTGGGAGTTGTTCGACCGATGGAGTGTCGATCGACGTATTTGCCCAGATTTAGTGAGACTCGGTCGACCGAGACTCTTGGTTCAGTCAACCGATATTGTCCAGTTTTGTACTTGTGAGGTGCGTTTGATGTGGTTATCCTTGTGAGACGAGGTGTGGTGTCGGTGTTCTTCCGACAAGTGTTCTTGTGAGAACAGGTGTTGCGGTGGTTGGATGAACAAGCCCTCGAGCCCCGTAATTGTTGTGAGAGTTGAGGATGGGTGAAAAAGCCCTGGAGCGCAGCTAGTCTGTGCGGGGTTGGGTGAAAAAGCCCTGGAGCTCCGTAGTTCATTTAGGTTGGGTGAAAGAGCCCCTACGCAAGGACCACGTGATAAGGGTTGGGTGAAAAAGTCCTGGAGCCCTTAAAATGTTCGGGTTGTGTGAAAGAGCCTTGGTCATGTCGTGGTAGCTGTTGTTGGGTGAAAAAGCCTTTGAGCCCAGCTTGACGACGTTGAGTGTTGTTGTGGTTGGGTGAAAAAACCTTGGAGCCCAGCCTTGTCTTATACTTTTCTTTGTGGATAGAATTACATGCTAGAGTATTTCAGTTTCATGCATTTGTAGAGTTTGGCATACGGGATTTCCTTCTGGAAACTCAGGCATTGTTGCATGTTTACCTTTAAGGTCGTGATCGGTGATTGACATCAGTTCATGCTTACATTTGTATCTTATATCCATTATCTTTCACCTAAACAATGGTACGTAATGAGCTTTATGTTTGAATTTCAGAAATAAAGAGATTTGAAGAAAAGAGACATGAAAGGACCTAAAAGAAAGAAAAAGGACTGAGTTGAGAGACTCGAGGACTAAGATGCAAGATCGAAGGACCCGAATGCAAGATAGAAGGACTAAAGAGCAAAACAGAAAACTCCACACCATCCTGGGGAGTATTTTGGCTGTCTGGAACCGCTACTTGGCGGTCCGGATCGCTCCGGATCCGCTAAGACTTTGCGAGCACATGTATTAGTTTGTGTTTAGGCTATTTTTGGTATTTGTTTAGTCCCATACTGGGGGATTGTCCCGGATTACCTTTTTTCTATGGTTATAAATAGAACTCTCCCTCCTCTCTTGTACCCCCATCTCTCTCTTGGTGGGCATCCTCTCTACTAAGAGTTAAAGCCTTGAAGCAAAGTCCTGGTGGAGAGAGGCTACTTGTAATTGAGTGAGTAATAAATAGATGTTTTCCATTAGTTATGTTGTTTGTTTCTTAGTTTAATTTCCTTTCATATGCTTGCATGCTTCTTTAGTTTTATGTCTTTTAGTTAACTTGTTGTTTAGTGTTCTTATAATTAGTTTAAGTATGTCTTCTTTCCTTAGTATAAATGTTAGTTTAAATATGTGTGAGTAGTTCCATCCCCTTTGGGGGTGGAGTAGATGTGTGTACATGTTATGTAGATGGTATGAATGCTAGATATTATTGTTTGTGAGAAATATTAGTATGTTTGCTTGAATTAATAAGAACTTTACTTGATGCTTTCTGCCATAGTTAGGTACATTCCATGCTCGTTTATGTTCTTAATAACAAACTTGTCATGCTCATATTAATTACCTCGGTTAGTGTTTAAATGATAGGTCTTGCCATTAGGTACTTCTTATGCATTAACAAACACTAACTACAGTTGAGCTTATTGTATGCATTCACCACACTTATTTCATGTGCACACACACAATCCACCCCTTAGGGGTTTTCCATTCCTGAATTTCATCCTTCCTATTAGTAGTTGCTTAGCTTAGTTTTAGTTCGTTTTATACTTCCATTTCCTTCCTTGTTGTTTACTAGTTTAGTGTAGTGTCGTTTAGTGTAATCAATCTTTTCTCCTTTCTTTCCCACTCACCTTCGAACGAACCAAAAGTCGACACAACTTGTAACGCCCCCGATCTCGCAGGTACGCACACTGGGAAAGACTACAAGTGTCGCGATCAGAGACCTCCACGACGACCGAAGGAGTTACAAAAGACAGACCAAACAACGACTCGACAATACGTAGAGAGATCATACATGAATAGACTAACATAAAACATAACTGAAAAGTGAGAGATTATCCATATATGGTAACAAGGTCAAATACATTACATTGAGTTCAAAAGGGAAATACATCATAAATAATGCGGAAGCAAAAGGCAAACTGAAGAATCTGGTACACGTGTCCCTCGTGTACAGAATCTTCGACTACTCGTCGAGTCTACCATGTAGGAATCTAAGTACCTGCAAGCACCGCATCAACATATACGTTAGTTTTCTATAAAGAAAACCAAGTATGCCCCTGGCCCAATCGGAGTTATATGGAAGAATCCATGCAATCTATCTAAGAAAAAAACATCCGAAAACAGAAAAGCACATAATGCAACAGAAGGCTATGACTCCATAAGTCGTGTCAGTCGGGCGCACCCGAACCATTCCTCAAAATGAACCAGAACACCAGCCTCGCTGGTCAAAGGTGGTCACTTGACAGTGACCCACCGCTCGGCACAAAGCGGTGCGCCGGATAAGTATCCCAATTCGCGGCAAGTGACCTACATGGTGTCATCGCGAACTTGGGAACACCTACCCTGAGGCAGAATGGCAGCACACCTGCCCAGGACTTATCTTACGCCTGGCCTCCCAACGTGAAGGTCTTATGCCAATGGCCTCTGGAATGGTGCGCCACTTATGGAGTCATAGCCTTCTGTTGAAACTCGTGGCACCCGACGGTGGCACCCGACCACCTTTGACCAGAACACCAGCCTGACCTTCCATATCATGACCCACTCGTGGCCCGTCGGCCCAGAAAACAGAACGTGCCCAGAATTATTAATCAGATAAAATGTAATGCAAGCTACTTAAGCATCTTAATCTAATGCATCTACAGTATGTGGAACGAGCTCAAGGAAAGGTATCCAGATACCCTCCAAACAGCCCCCAAACAAATCAAAATCATAACATCCCAATCAGTAATCAAATGAAACTCACAACAGCAAGCAATCATAACCGGATCGGCAAATCAAGATAATAGCTAATCGAGTCATCTACGGGTCATGATAACGATGTTATAAGGTCTGATATCCTAAGGGTCATATATAACCATATCATAACACTTCACTTCAGTAACATATAGACATGAAAGACGCAATAGGATGATGCATTACAGCAAGATATATCAATATAAAACTCCACAATAATCGATAGCATGCATCCTTAATTTCAGAGTGTATATGCGATGATAACTGAAATCCCAGAGCATGATCAGAGTTGATATGGGTATGGATTACATGTATATCAGTAGGATAATCATGTTGGAACATGCATAAAATATCAGTAGACAATATAGATCTCTAAACTAGCATACATGCATGCAACGGTTTAATATGTTGCTTTACAATATGACACAATCAACACATGATATGGAAGAGCCCGTTTACATTCATAAGTGCATGCATGACTACAACATCAGGACCACACACCAGATCATATAACCACATTATATTTGCTACTGAAACACAACAAGTCATATAAAGCAAAACACATTCAACACATAGAACACGATAACTTACAATAGGCAAGCTAACAAGTTCAATCGACTCACAACGAGATGCATGAGCCCCTGACCACTCCAACCCACGTGCTTAGAGTATCCCTCTCAAGCGGTCTGTGGTGGGAGAGGGTCAGTAGAGATCCATTGTTGAACGTTTTAATTAAACCGTAAGTTTACGGCCGCGTTGAAGCGGTGGCAAATACGGGTCGTCCTCAGGGAGGTGAGCAACCTCTCGTTTACATGAAATCAAGTGGCAAAAATAGGGAAGAGAATTGATTATCCTACTCTACGCTACACTACACTACAAAGTACGAAATGTGAAAGAAAGCAACAAACGATTAACTAAAACTAAACTAAGAACGAAATAAGAGTGCTCGAATTCAGAAATGAAAAACCCCTAAGGGGTGGAGTGAGTGCACACATGCAAAGAGGTGGGTGTTGAACACATTCTTTAAGCACAAATGAAGGTGGTGTTATCATGCATAGGAAGTGTCTAAACGTTATGGCAAAACCTATCAATCCATTCACCAACCTAGTTGATTAACATTTACATATACAAGTTGTCTATTTCAGAACTAAAACAAGCATGAGAGGTGTCTAATTATTTTGGCAAAACTCATCAAGTTATAAATTCTATCCTAAACAAGCAAGCATACATTCATGTTTTATCAACATATTGTAAATAAAGCATTCATTCCATTCCCATTTCCATGTATGAACATCTACTCCACCTCCCAAAGGGGATTGAACTACACACTACACATTAGACTAATTATTAAACTAAGCAAGGAAAGCATATTAACTAAGCTACTAACACTAATGAAATGAAATTAAACAAAGTAAAACAAGAAACATAAAACAAACAACATAATAAAGAAACTTTTATTAAAGTGACTCACATTTCAAGTAGCATCCTCCTACTTTAGTGTGTGCTTCAAGGTCTCACTTCTAGTAGGAAGAATAGCCACTTAAAATATGAAATGACTACAGTAGAAGGTGAAGAGTTCTATTTATAGCCATAGAAAAATGCAATCCGGGACAATCCCCCGATGTGGGACTAAACAAATACCAAAAATAGCCTAAACATCCTCTAATACATGTGCTGGGGAAAGTTGAGCGGATCCAGAGTGATCTGGACCGCCAATTAGCGGTCCATAAAGTTTGGATCGGGTTGGAATTTGTTGTGGGCTTTTCTTGCTGGTATTGTTTGTCTTTGATGCGGTTACTTGACTTGTTGGAGCTCCGACCCGAATAGAATTGCCAAAATACTCCCCATGATGGTGTGGAGTTTTTTGTTTTGCTCTTTGGTCCTTTGGTCTTACGTTCAGGTCCTTGTCCCTTGCATCTTAGTCCCCAGATCTCACAATTCAGTCCTTTTTCCCAGCTTTTGGGTCCTTTTATGCTTGATCTCTTAAAACCTATTTATTTCTGAAATTCAAACATAAAACTCGTAACATAGCAATGTTTAGGTGAAAGATAATGGATATAAGATACAAATATAAGCATAAAATTATGTCAATCAAATACACCCACACCTAACTTTTGCTAGTCCCGAGCAAAACAAAGAATAGAAAAGGCATACGAAAAACAAGAAATCCTAACTCACTTTCGTAGGAATCACGGTTGCACTTAGCACGTGCAACAAGCCGTTAAACCTCCTTGTCGCCAAGGAGGAGGAGTGTTGTCTCCTGAGGGTTTTCAGCGGATACACCCACAATATACGAACAAAGATGCATTAACCAATCTAGTTACACGACTCGTTGGACTCATATTGTCGATCATGGGACGCGATAATACTACAGGTCGACTCTATACATCTAATCGATCCACACACCTAGCCTAATAAGTTATTCGTGAGAGTTAGTTAAGGACTTAAGTGAAAGACATGGGCAACCTTAACTTCAGAATGTGATACAATGTGTAAAGTCCATTTTGGTTCTTATTTGACACTTTTTTCCTTCTTTGGAGCATTTCATTGGTTGGTGTTTGATTCTCCCAGGGTCGGGTTTCATGCATCATTGCCTATGAGGACTTACAATATCACGTACACCTTCCCCCAAATCTCCACATAGGGCGATCCCTATCACCCGTGTAATGGATGTTCAGTCGGTGCATCCCAAGTCAGATGACTCGAAAGCACCACGCAAAAAGTCTCATCAGACCTACTTTCCCGAGTGATAGGAGTCGTGCGAGAAGAGAGAACACAACTTATTTATTTATCTACATGGGAACCAAAACCCCTACACTTAAGTTTCACAAAAAGAGATTAAGGACCATTGACTACGACAAACTTCCTTATACTAAAAGACACGAATTATTTGACTCACAAGGTTCAGGGTGGACTTCTTTAAATGTTTGAGTACTGAAACCCTATGATTACACGCCCCCGGAGGGAAAACCAGGGTGCATCCTAACGACTCTATAAGACCTAAAGCAGTAAACTAGATACCCTAATGCATCAAGTTCAAGACAATTTTGGGAGCTTTCTTTTTACTTTGCCTCTCAACGGTTTTGCACATGCTAAACATACGCAAAACCTACAAAAACATTTCATTTCGCAAACACATGAAGAATTTGAAAGAAATGTGAAAACTTTAAAGCACTAGGCATGCAAAAGAAGACAAGTCACCCAAGGATCATGGCAAGCAGATATATCGATATTAAATGCAGCACACTAACATGACCCTAACAATGCACACAAAAGAAAACAAAAATCAAAAGAAAAGACTCGACTATGTACACACGTAAAGCACCCCCCCACACCGACTTCATGCATTGTCCTCAATGAATGTGAACAAGATACTACATGGATTTATGCTTGAAAAATGAAAGATCTCACCAACATAAAGCGCAAAAGGAAGTTCGTGGTTATGGTGATGGACACAAACCTGAATTCCCTCAAAACCTGTGATATACTGAAGAAGGGAGACAAATACGTGAAGAAATGGGGCCCAAGTGCACAAGGGTTGGGGCCCACAACAATCAATGCTCGCTCATGGAGTCTTTTATTACACAGTTTTTTCTTTTTCTTTTTCTTTTTTTTTCTTTTTTTTTCTTTTTTTTCGATTTTTTACATGATATATACAGCAACAACGATATTCTCATAATCATTTGGTCAAGGAACATCAAATGAGAACATCAAGTCATGAGGACCAGAGACTTACCGAGATGGGCAAACTTCACCGGTACTCTGAGGTGTCATGAGGGGTGAAAGGTCAAAGCTGAAAGGCTCGAACCCCTCATGATATTGGTTGGGTGTGGGCAACATGAATGAATGAAGTTGTGTTGCCTCACTAGGGTTTAGTTGCTCATCGAACAAAACCCTCCAACCAATAGGGGGGTGCATCGGAATGAGTTCCTCAAGCTCATTCGATGGATGCAGCAGACCTGCATCACTAAGAATGGGGCTTCTCCCCAAGTCATCCAACAAGGACCTCCCACCATCATTTATCTCATCAAGCATAAGCTCGGTCATAGGTGGGTCCTTGTTGGAGTCAAGATGAAGCTCAAATGGCTCAATGGCCATGGGACATTAGGTGGAGACACCTTCTGGTATTGGCATATGATGAGGTGTCTCACTCGCACTAGTAATCTCAACTGAATCGTGCAACGAACACTCCTTTTGGACATTCATGTTTGATACCAGCTCACTCTGTTGCATTGCAAAGACAGGCAATGAGTTTTAGTTGTCCCCACAAACATTCTCAATGGGTTGCATTGGTGTTAGGGGTGTTCGTTTATTTTGCGATGCTTTCTCTAATTGGCGGATGAGATTGAGATTTAAAGGTTGATCCATGGGCTCCTGTTGCCTACAAGAGTTGAACACATGAAACTCGACACTCATGTTACCGAATGAGAGCTTATGAGACCATTTCTACAATTAATTAAGGTGTTGGAAGTTTCCAGAAATGGTCTACCCAAAATCAAAGGTATTTCAGAGTGAGTGTTCGCAACAGGATTTGTATCGAGGACAACAAAATCGACTGGAAATATAAAATCTCCAACTTTGATAAGCACGTCCTCGATAATCCCCTTTGGAATACGAATGGATCTATCCGCCAATTGGAGGGTGATCTTAGTTGGTTTCAATTCTCCCAAATTTAACTGTTGATAAATAGAAAATGGGAGGAGGTTGACCGCTGATCCTAAATCAAGAAAAACATTACTCATGCTAGTGTCCCCTATCGTACACTAAATAGTAGGACACCCAGGGTCCTTGTATTTTGTGTAGGCAGAATTGGACAAAAGTGAGCTTACATTTGCAGCCAAGAATACTTTCTTAGGAACATTGGTCTTCCTCTTGGTTGTGCAGAGATCCTTCAACACTTTGGCATATTGAGGTATTTGTTGGATGACATCCAATAAGGGGATGTTAACCTTAACTTGCTTAAACACCTCTAATATCTTGTCCATTGTGTCACTCTGCTTTTTGGTTAACCTACTTGGATAGGGAGTTTTTGGCAGGTAGGTTTTCTACGGTGCCTGAGAAGGAGGCGCTGGTGTATTACCCTCATCCTCTTCTTCACCACCATTCCCACTGAGGGGCTGCATAGATGGAGGTGGTGGTGGCAAGGAAATGTGATTGCCAACCTTCTTTCCATTCCTTAAGGTCACAATGGAATTGACATAGTGCACAGGTTCCTCCACATGGTTCACTTGCCTCCCCCGAGGTACCACGTTCTCATTTTGCATGTGTTATTGCTGGTAGATGCGGGGGTTAGCCTCAGGCAGGCTAGGAAAAGACCCTCTCTCTCTTTCATGTACAGATTGAGCCAAGTGGCCCATCTGAAGCTCTAGAGATTTGATGGTCTGCTGATTTGAAGTGAGAACTTGACTTGTGGTTGACATAAAAATTTTCTTTGAGTTTTCGAGTCTACGAGTCAAGGTCTCAAAAGCGAATTGAATCGGGTTTCCATATTATTGGAATTTGGGAAACCCAATTGATTGGTGATTGGAGCTTGGGGCGACTGATAAGATTGTGTATGCATGGGAGGTTGGTATGATTGGTTAGGTTGTCGAGAGGAGTTTGAAGGACCACCCGGGGCATTATTTTGGTTCCATGAAAAATTGGGGGTGGTTCCTCCATCCAGGATTATAAGATGATGAGTATGGGTCATTCCTAGCTCTGTCATATATGGCGTTGACATGTTCCATCTCAAGAGGAATGGACGCACACACTCTTTCTACCTGACCTATCCTACCACATGAATGACAGGGAATTGGATCAGATGTGGACATGTGAGGTGCACCTTGTTGGTTTTGGAGCTCAATCGAATCCATACGGCGCATTAAGGCCGCCATGCGTGTCTCGGTGGCCGTAGTGGTATCGACAGCAAATACGGCACCCGATCTAGTCTAGTTTGCATTCGCGATCCTCGTTCCTATGCTTGATGATGCAGGCGGGTCCCTCACACTCTCCCTTTGTATGGTTTTCTCAGCAAGGTCTTCTAGGAAAGCCCATGCCTCCCTTTCATCCTCTCCTAAGAACTCTCCTGGACACATGGACTCAAGGAGTGTCCAGGATGGGATGTGAAGACACTCGTAAACAATCTGAAAAAGACGCCACAACTCAATGCTATGGTGAGGGCATGAGGATAGTAGCTCCTTGAACCTCTCTAGATATGCATGAAATGTTTCGGTCTCAAGTTGATAGAACGAATTGATTTCGTTCCTCAACTTTTGAGTCCGATGATTTGGAAAGTATTTCTTGAGGAATGCAGATTGAAACTCATCCCAAGTCCTAAAGGAATTCGCCTGGTTGCTGTACAACCACTTCTTGGCGTCATCCTAACCGGATCAGCAAATCAAGATAATAGATAATCGAGTCATCTACGGGTCATGATAAGGATGTTAAAAGTTCTAATATCCTAAGGGTCATACATAACCATATCATAACTCATCACTTCAGTAACATATATACTTCAGATACGCAATAGAATGATGCATTACAACTAGATATATGAAAATCAAACTCCACAATAATCGGTAGCATGCATCCTTAATTTCAGAGTTTATATGCGATGATAACTGAAATTTCAGAGCATGATCAGAGTTGATATGGGTATGTATTACATGTATATTAGTACGATAATGATGTTGGAACATGCATAAAATATCAGTAGACGATATAGATCTCTAAACTAGCATACATGCATGCAACGGGTTAATATGTTGCTTTAGAAAATGACACGATCAGCACATGATATGAAAGAGCCCGTTTACATTCATAAGTGCATGCATGACTACAAAATCAGGAATACACACACATCCGATCATATAACCACGTTATATCTGCTACTGAAACACAACAAGTCATATAAAGCAAAACACATTCAACACATAGAGCACGATAACTAACAAAAGACAAGCTAACAAGTTCAATCGACTCAAACATATGCCCGAGCCCTTGACCACTCCAACCCACGTGCTTAGAGTATCCGTCTCAGGCCGTCTATGGTGGGAGAGGGTCAGTAGAGATCCATCCAAGCAGCTCAACCCAACAATCGAGCAAGCTGATGCACATGGTGCACTAACCGTATGGCTAGCCCATTCAAGTGCATGCTGCTCAGACCGAGCTAGCCCATCAAGATCCCCCTCACCCTTATCATCCCTAGGTTTGTTCCACACCTTTTCCTGACCTTTTCCACCATCTAGAAGAGCTGGACCAGCCATCCGATCCAAACAAAGAGTCAAAAGGGTTGAAGACAAATCCTAGTCGGATCTTGTGTGCACCAGCCACACCCAACCAGATCCGTGCCCACCCCAAAACTCAGCCCAGAAGAAACCTCATCACTCCTGATCAGACCTCACCGGAGCTCACTGGAACCCCAGTCCCTCTGGCTGCCCCACAGCCAGACCCATCTAGCGCATGCTCCATGCGCACGCTAGAAGGGAACTCGGTTGTTGGTGCAACTGATTGCACCAACCACCAACATGGTGCTAGCTGGCCCTCCAGCCAACACCCCCCTCCCATACAACTCTTCAAGGGTCAGGAGCATACCTGAATTCACGAAAAACTTTGCCCGAGATTACCGGAGATCAGCCCACCCAGATCTTCGTCTAGTTGCTCCCAGAAGATGCACTCTAGCTTGCTCCACTTGACTCGTCGAAGCTCCAACCACTAGCACACCGGAGAGGGAGATGGAGAGGGTCTGAATTTCGTGGGTGAGGGGGTGAGAGGGTAGGGATGGCTTGGGTTGAGGGGGTTTTGTTTGCAAACAACCCTCCAACTTCCATAGGCTTCATGGCTATTCAAGTCACATTAAGGCATGCCAAAATGGCACCATTCGAAAGGCATCCAAAAGCCACGAAAATGCACATCCAAACCCTAATGCAACCCTTCCAATTCCATGCCACTTAACCACGGATTTAGTCCAAAACCGACCCTACACTCACTCGGGCCCAAATTGAGTCGATCGAGTCAAACAACCGCGGACTCGTCCGATGTGTCGCACCCGATCGACCAACGAGAAATCTGATCAAATCTACTCAAACAAGCATGCCATAACACAATTTGACATTCCAAGAAGTCAATTATGCCTAACCGCGGAGAGTGGACTTATTATTATTATAGCAGGAGAGCGGGTCTTACAACCTACCCCCCTTAAATAAATTTCGTCCTCGAAATTTGCTATCCCTAACTCTTAACAAGAGCTCTGGATACAAACTCCTTACATCATCCTCCCGACAAAAAACATGCAATAACAACAAAAACAAGGGGCACCGCAAAAACATTGCCAACAATGGCCATAAGACAATGAAATACAAGTGTCATGATAGCCATAGATTCTGAGAACTAATCATGAACAAATCACATGAATCCAACAACCAACAATCTATATACGTATGACCTAACAGCAGCAAGCTAATCATGCATGATCATAATGTCTATTGACAACAAACTAATTAGGAAGGTCACACAAAATACAATCACTAAACATACATGAACATATAATATATTTATATCTATATGCACAAGGTGTATGAGAACAACAAATAAAACATGAAATTATTGACAAGATCTCGATAGACAATACCCATGCACAAGATATATCTAGGCAGCAATTAAATCATGTGCTAATAACAAGATCTCCATGCGTTTATATATCTACATGCACATGATGTATGAAGATAGCAATTAAGTTGTGTAATCATAATAAGATCTCGATGACTAAATATATATGGGCATGATGTATCTGCACAACCAATAAATCATGGAATCATAGTCATAATATCACAACACAAACTTACTTGCATGCACGACATGCACTCACGTCATCATACACATAACAGAAGCAACAACAATTATAATAAATTAGGTATAGCACATGCCATAATAATTGTAGATCATGGGAATCAAACATGCAATCTGTGGAAGCTATGGTCATGATGAGATGATTACACAACACTTCACTCTACTATAACGCAATCATGGGTTTAGAATTCATTCATGCATGAATCTAAGTATGTTTAGGAGATATATGAGACTATATGCATAATACAAGATCCCACGATGCAATCATGATAATACGAGTGATAGGCGTCGATGCATGAATGGATGGCAAATCACTTTTCATTCCAAAATTTTAGAGCATAGCATCATGCACATAGTTGAATTAAAATGTTCGGTTAGCCTTTACATGTAGTGTGATTTCCTGTTTCCAACGATGATGTCATGCATACAGGTGTAGCTTCCTAACAATAAACCTAAACATGAATATTCCCATAAATCTAGTAGCTAAATAATACATAGGCATGCAACATCTTAACAACCACTTAGTTAGGAAAGAATCACATGTATTTAGCAACTAAAGATGTATCAACATGTAGCACCTTCACAACATTTTAATTATGGGATAAAATAAAAACCAGATCTCAAAGGATAATTATACATGTATGTGATGTACCTAATTAGCAGAAAATGAAATTCAAAAAATAGCATGTATTCAGTAGGAGAAAACACATCCATAACAAAAAGAGGTATCACAAAAGAGATACTGCAAGCATTATATGACAGGAACATTAAATTTCAGACCACATGCATGTTAGTTCTAGCCACACTCAACATGATCAGAGATGATATGAACATGCACAAGTATATAACAATAAGATAAGGTTATGAAACATGCTTCTGATATCAATAGTCCAAACCGATTTATAAATTGATCTACATGCATACATTCAGATTTGCTTACTACTTATAAGCCATAGAATGAGTTGCATATAACATGGATGAGTTCTGATTTCATTTTCATGTGAGAGCATAACAAGACATATCAAAGGAGGTATACGAAAATTAGATTATATATGTGATATGGCTACTGCTGGAACGAAATGAAACTAGATTAGCAATCATAGCAATCGACACATATCAGCCCTACCGATTGCATTATCAACTATATGGAATTATGCAACTTATTCTCAGATGAGATGTCATGAATATATCTTAGGAAATAGTCTGATCAGAGCGTATACTTGTATTGGTCGTTACTGGACTAAAATCAGAATGAGTCATGCTGTATTATTTAGACCTATTAGCTAGATCATGCATTGATATAATGTCTGAAATCAGTGATGACTTATGAAATACTGACGTAACAAGTCATGAAATCATGCAAGATTAGGTGACCTAAAATAGTAACAATCCATAGATGAATATAAGACCTAAATCAGCAAGGTCCTCATGCAAGGAAATTTGGACTCATTGCTCAGTCACGCTTAGACCTAGGATCAGTGATCAGTAATGATTCATGCAAATATCATCTTAACTAAGTCATGAAATAATGAAGGAGCATGAGTTCTAAAATCAGTAACACCCTACAAAAATCGCATGATACAGCATGTTAAATACATTAACAGATCAACGAAGAAATCATAATTTCAACCACAAGAGGTGGTAGCAAATCACGCACAACATGCATACAAACTCAACCCCGACATGCTGCCCACAGCCCAGCCTCATCCCTTCTGGTTTCTTCATCAAACCAACAAGGAAAGCATGAAGCAAGGGTCATGCTAGTGGGAGAAAAGCCCAGCCAACCTCTGAAATTCTAATGGTGCTACACAGTCCACACTATCGGGTGGATCTCCACTTGTGCACTCCGAACCTCAGGTCGGCTAACCCCAATGGTGCTGGACTAGACTTCATCCAACACCCACTCTACATCCTCTTATGCTAAGGGGGTAGAAGCATACCTGAAACTGGTGGAGAAGAGCCTTCGATTTTGCGGGAATCCCGCTGCAACTGCCTCCCATACATGCTAGCTAGTCGCCTCTTGCACTTGCACTTCTTGCTTGCTTGACTGGCTGGACTTGTTGGTGATCTCGACACCAAAACGGTGGAGCAGGCAAGGGAACTAATAAAGGTAGATAGGGCTGGGTGGTTTTGGTCTCCAAGCACACAAGGCAATCCGCAAGAAAGCAATTTAACCAATGCAAATATGATCTACCACAATCAAATGCAATTCTAAAAGATAGGAAATTACCGACAGGGTTTGGGCAAGATGCCCCACTGGTGAGTCTTTGAATTCTGTACACTTTAGGGACCGACCTGCTCTGATACCAAGTTGTAACGCCCCGATCTCATGGGTACGCACACTGGGAAAGACTACAAGTGTCGCGATCAGAGACCTCCGTGACGACCGAAGGAGTTACAAAAGATAGACCAACAACGACTCGACAATACGTAGAGAGATCATACATGGATAGACTAACATAAAACATGACTGAAAAGTGAGAGATTATCCATATATGGTAACAAGGTCAAATAAATTACATCGAGTTGAAAAGGGAAATACATCATAAACAATGCGGAAGCAAAAGACAAACTGAAGAATCTGGTCGACGTGTCCCTCGTGTACAGAATCTTCGACTACTCGTCCAGTCTACCCTGTAGGAATCTAAGTACCTGCAAGCACCGCATCAATATATGCGTGAGTTTTCTATAAAGAAAACCCAGTATGCCCAAGGCCCAATCAGAGTTATATGGAAGAATGCATGCAATCTATCTAAGACAAAAGCATCCAAAACAGAAACAGAAAAGCACATAATGCAACAGAAGGCTACGACTCCATAAGCCGTGCTGGTCGGGCGCACCCGAATCGTTCCTCAATAGGAACCAAAACACCAGCCTCGCTGGTCAAAGGCGGTCACTCGACAGTGACCCACCGCTCGGCACAAAGCGGTGCGCCGGATAAGTGTCCCAATTCGCGGCAAGTGACCTACATGGTGCCATCGCGAACTTGGGAATACCTACCCTGAGACAGAATGGCAGCGCGCCTGCCCAGGACTTATCTTACGCCTGGCCTCCCAACGTGAAGGTCTTATGCGAATGGCCTCTCTAGCTAGAGGACCCACTCGTGGCCCGTCGGCCCAAAAACAGAATGTGCCCAGAATTATTAATCAGATTAAATGCGATGCAAGCTACTTAAGCATCTAAAATCTAATGCATCTACAGTGTATGGAATGAGCTCAAGGAAAGGTATCTGGATACCCTCCTAACAGCCCCCAAACAAATCAAATCAGAACATCCCAAGCAGAAATCAAATGAAACTCACAACAGCAAGCAATCATAACCGGATCAGCAAATCAAGATAATAGATAATCGAGTCATCTACGGGTCATGATAAGGATGTTAAAAGGTCTGATATCCTAAGGGTTATACATAACCATATCATAACACATCACTTCAGTAACATATAGACTTGAGATACGCAATAGAATGATGCATTACAACTAGATATATCAAAATCAAACTCCACAATAATCGGTAGCATGCATCCTTAATTTCAGAGTTTATATGCGATGATAACTGAAATCTCAGAGCATGATCAGAGTTGATATGGGTATGTATTACATGTATATTAGTAGGATAATGATGTTGGAACATGCATAAAATATCAGTAGACGATATTGATCTCTAAACTAGCATACATGCATGCAACGGGTTAATATGTTGCTTTAGAAAATGACACGATCAGCACATGATATGAAAGAGCCCGTTTACATTCATAAGTGCATGCATGACTACAAAATCAGGAATACACACACATCTGATCATATAACCACGTTATATCTGCTACTGAAACACAACAAGTCATATAAAGCAAAACACTTTCAACACATAGAGCACGATAACTAACAAAAGACAAGCTAACAAGTTCAATCGACTCAAACATATGCATGAGCCCTTGACCACTCCAACCCACGTGCTTAAAGTATCCGTCTCAGGCCGTCTATGGTGGGAGAGGGTCAGTAGAGATCCATCCAAGCAGTTCAACCCAACAATCGAGCAAGCTGATGCACATGGTGCACTAACCGCATGGCTAGCCCATTCAAGTGCATGCTGCTCAGACCGAGCTAGCCCATCAAGATCCCCCTCACCCTTATCATCCCTAGGTTTGTTCCACTCCTTTTCCTGACATTTTCCACCATCTAGAAGAGCTGGACCAGCCATCCGATCCAAACAAAGAGTCAAAAGGGTTGAAGACAAATCCTAGTCGGATCTTGTGTGCACCAGCCACACCCAACCAGATCCGTGCCCACCCCAAAACTCAGCCCAGAAGAAACCTCATCACTCCTGATCGGACCTCACCGGATCTCACTGGAACCCCGGTCCCTCTGGCTGCCCCACAGCCAGCCCCATCTAGTGCATGCTCCATGCGCACACTAGAAGGGAACTCGGTTGTTGGTGCAACTGATTGCACCAACCACCAACATGGTGCTAGCTGGCCCTCCAGCCAACACCCCCCTCCCATACAACTCTTCAAGGGTCAGGAGCATACCTGAATTCACGAAAAACTTTGCCCGAGATTACCGGAGATCAGCCCACCCAGATCTTCGTCTAGTTGCTCCCAGAAGATGCACTCTAGCTTGCTCCACTTGACTCGTCGAAGCTCCAACCACTAGCACACCGGAGAGGGAGATGGAGAGGGTCTGAATTTCGTGGGTGAGGGAGTGAGAGGGTAGGGATGGCTTGGGTTGAGGGGGTTTTGTTTGCAAACAACCCTCCAACTTCCATAGGCTTCATGGCTATTCAAGTCACATTAAGGCATGCCAAAATGGCACCATTCGAAAGGCATCCAAAAGCCACGAAAATGCACATCCAAACCCTAATGCAACCCTTCCAATTCCATGCCACTTAACCACGGTTTTAGTCCAAAACCGACCCTACACTCACTCGGGGCCAAATTGAGTCGATCGAGTCAAACAACCGCGGACTCGTCCGATGTGTCGTACCCGATCGACCAACGAGAAATCTAATCAAATCTACTCAAACAAGCATGCCATAACACAATTTGACATTCCAAGAAGTCAATTATGCCTAACCACGGAGAGTGGACTTATTATTATAGCAGGAGAGCGGGTCTTACATCTCAAGTGTTTGGTAAATATGGGGCAATGCAAGAAGAGTTTCTCCCGCTACGGTGCTGAAGTTATGATCGTCAATCCAAAACTCTCATTCATCTGATCAGCGGTCTATATTCTTCTGATCGTGTCTGGATTTGCTTGGCTTGATTCTAGCTTGATGTCTTGGTGTTTGGTGTGCCCTATTGGGTTATTGATGGTTGGGCTCGGATTTAATTGTCAAAATACTCCTCATTAAGGTGTGGAACTTTTTGATTTACTTATTAATCCTTTTGGTTTTGCATCCGAGTCCTTCTCTCTTTCATCTCAGTCCATAAGTCTTGCAACTTAGTCCTTTTCCTTGCATTTTAGTCCTTTTTTAGCCTCTTCTTCCTAAACCTATTTATTCTTGAAACATAAACATAACACTCGTTACATAGCATTGCTTAGGCTAAATTAAAGGATATAAGACACAAGTATATGCATGATATGATGTCAATCAGGTAACCCAAAACGTCATTTGCTAGAGTATTCAAAATCTGAATGTTGGGTTTCAGCTTGGTTCGACAGCAATCACGTTGAAGACGAAGGAGGGCATCGTGCTTGCTGTTGAGTAGAGGATTGCTCATACTGATTCATGGTGTTTTTAATGTCGTAATGTTTGTCCCAAAATCCCCATGTAAACTTCAGAACATGCTCCGTGGGACAGTGCAAGAATTAGTATGTTTTTCTTCTTGAGTTGTGTAGGGCGTCGTACGTATGCAAACATATAGGAAATTGAGTAGATGTGGGTATTTTCAGTTGTATTTCAAATCCAGATACTAATATGGATCACATATGGATCAACATTAAAGTTATAAATCACCAAAGCATGCCTTTGATGTATGTGGTCCCTTCTTTAGAAAAAAAGGTTTCTAAACATGCAAGTTGTCTATGATGAGTTGGGTGGAATTGAGATTGAGTTTAGATCTAATGTTGGTATACAATTTTTGTTGTTAATCCCATGATTTGAGGATTTTTACATAGCAACTTTTTAGGGTAAGTTCTGCCAAAATTTCAATAAAATTATAATCCCAATTGTTATTAATAACATTATACTTTATGTTTAACATGTTTTAAAATTATAATCCAAGTAATTGTATTAAAATTATAACTTAGATCATTTTAAAAACTTAAATTTAGTTTAGTGATTTCATACATTTATTTATGTTTAGTTTTGTTAAATGTTTATTTATGCTGAAAACGTTATGTTATTTAGTTAAATTTTTATTTATGGTTAGTTTTTTAAAACTCATTACCCTCTTAAGAAATTTGGTCTTTAATAACCTAAAGCAAAAGATTAGACAATATTTGCGTAAGTCATTCGTCATGTAGCATTTTCATTCATCGTATTTATTATTAATTTTACGATTTCTGTCGTAGATTGCTGGCGTAAGGTACATAATCTTTTTCACTCATCATTCATTAGAAAGCACACATTAATTAGTAGGACTTGCATTGGAACAAGAGTAAGGTGAGTGTTTGTCTGGTGTGTTGTTTGTTAGATTAAGGTATGAAAAACACTTAGGGGGCAGTCACCTATAGGAGATGAGGTGGGTGATTTCATCACCCTTTCCTTGTCCCAAAACCACTTAATAAAAGAGTCTTAATAAAATCAATTAGACGTTGGCTCCTAGAATTTCCGGACGCATTAAGGAGAGGAAACCGTTTAAGACCGTTATGGCCTGAACGTTGTTCCCCATATAGTATCCTTGAGATTTTAGGAACCTCAGGGTTCTTGATTTCCTATAGACTAGTGGTCCTCGATGTTTAAGACCGTTTCGGCCTGAACGTCGTTGTTCATCTAGTCTCCCTGAGATTTTAGGTACCTCTGGGTTCTTGATTTCCTACAGACTAGTGGTCCTCGGTGGGACCTCGAAGTTAGGCATCGTCTAGTACTAAGGACCTATAGTGGACTTTAGGTTTGTTTTGGCTTTCATTGCTTAGTTAGGTTTCTAACCTTCTTTATTCCCACGCTAGATTAAGGACTTCATCTCCTCTCCTCTAAGTCATTCTTTCTCATCTTAATGTCTCTGAATCTTCTCATCTACGAGCACATTATTTTAAATTGAAATTTTATTTATTTCCTTCAATAATAACTATCATTTTTGTTAATGTTTAGATTGAAATGGATCGAGAGTGTATTCTTTCAAACATATTGAGTGATGAGTATGAGAACGGAGTGAATATGTACTTAGAGGTTGCCAAAAAACATTAAAAAATGAAAGACAACGATATGGCGTATTGTCCGTGCAATAAGTGTCATAATATGTCAGTGCTAACTTTTCGGAAAATGAAAGAACATTTGTTTGAGAAAGGTTTCAACCCAAATTACGGACGATGGATATGGCACGGTGCAAATGAATCATTTAGTCGTTCCAAGAATGACGGAGACAATGTTAGTGTGGAAGATCACTTAGAGGAAATGGTTCAGGATATGGCTGAAAAGTTTTCGTCTAACCCCTATTTACTTGGTAGTTTGTTGAGTGACAATGAGAAGTCGTTGTATAAGAGTTTTACCAAATTCACTAGATTGTCAGCAGTGTTGAAGTTGTATAATTTAAAAGCAGGAAATGGTTCGTCCGATGTCAGTTCCACATCAATGTTGAAGTTATTGAAAGAGAAGCTTCCAGATGATAATGAGTTGCCAGATAGATCTTATGATGCTAAGAAAGTGTTGTGTCCTTTGGGAATGGAATATAGGAAGATACATGCATGCCCGAACGATTGTATATTGTATAGGGGTGAGTTTGAAAACTTACATTACTGTCCCAGGTGTAATGTTTCACGATACAAAATGAAACGCAGTGGACCGAACCACAATGAAGAGCTTGATGAGATGAAAATCAAAGGACCTCCTGCTAAGATTTTGTCGTATCTTCCGATAATATCAAGGCTTTAATGTATGTTTGCGGGTAAGGAGGATTCCAAGAACATGACATGGCATGCTGATCGTGAGAAACCAAATGATCAGTTGCTACGTCATCCTGCAGATTCACCTCAGTCGAAAAAAGTAGATTTTGACATTCTTGTGTTTGGTGAAGAATCCTGGAATGTACGACTTGTACTTTATATGGACGGAATGAATCCTTTTGGTAATTTGAGTAGCATTCATAGTTTTTGGCATGTTCTGCTTGTAATTTACAATTTGTCCCCGTGGTTATGCATGAAACGCAAATATATTATGTTGACCTTAATGATTTCTGGTCCGAAACAACCTGGAAACGACATCGATGTGTATTTAAGACCTTTAATTGATGACCTAAGGAGATTGTGGGATGACGGAGAACCAGTTTTTGATTCGTATCGTCAGGAGTCGTTCATAACGCGGGCAATGATATTTTGCACGATTAATGACTTTCCAGTTTATGGTAATTTGTCTGGATATTCAGTCAAAGGTCATAAAGTTTGTCCAATTTGCGATGAAAATACATGCTCTTTGCAACTAGTTAATGGTTCTAAGACAGTCTATCTTGGTCATCAAAGATTTTAGCCGAACTCCCACCCCTATCGTAGGTTGAAGAAGGCATTTAACGGAAAATAGGAGTTTCAGAATCCACCAGTTGAAATCAGCGTCGAAAAGGTGTACGAACGTGTAATGAATGTTGAATGTGAATTCGGAAAACCGTACAAACGAGCAAACGACAAAAGTAGTTGGAAAAAAAATCCATAATTTTTTATATCCCTTACTGGAAAACTTATGAAGTTAGACATTGTATTAATGTGATGCACGTAGAGAAAAACATTTGTGATAGTCTTGTTGGCACTCTGTTGAGTTCCAATCCACTGACAAGTTGAAGAAAAAGTGGATGACATACTTCTCGGTTCGTTGGAGGGATTTCAAACAAATTTAACGAAAAAGTACATATTCGGAGACTACCATGATAGAAATTCATGCGATGTCTATAACTTTATCACTCAGAATCAATGGGAGCAATTCAGAAAATCCAGAGATAGCCCGGAGTTTGAGGTAACTGAGTTTAATTTAGAATATGAACTTATTAAGTTATTGTTTTAAATGACAATCTAAAAAACTTGGTTTTAGGCTATCCGAGCAAGAAACCAAAAAATTTGATCTTTTAACAAGTATACACATCATATGTCTCGAGCGGGTACCAAAAGTTAGAAGCACAAATGATGGCTTAAAAAATTGCTCTGAAGAAACAAGAGGCAATTGACTCCGGTATGAGTGAGGAGCAAGAAAGTAACCTATCTCCTCCTTCTCCCGTAGCTCGTTGTGATTCTTGGAAGAGAGCGAGAGTAAACTCCAGATGGGAGTACGTCACAGACGAGTCGCAAGCGATTGGCTCGAAGATAGTAAGTTGTATCACTTGTTTATGTTATTAATTCATATTTAGAAATTTTATATTTTTCAATTGTTGTTAAATATTTTTTTAAACTTTAGGAGTCTCTGAAGTTGAGAGAATCTCAATGAGAATTTGCTTCCGATGGTCGGAATGATATTCTACGTGAGGGCTTGGGAATCGACGAACACCTCGGTCGTGTGCGGGGGGGGGGGGGGGGTAGGGAGTAGAGTTGGACTGCGTCAATATTATGGAAAGCCTCAACGGTCTACTTCATCAACAGGTCATACCAAATGCCAGCAAGAGATTGCATATTTGAAGAATACGTTGCAACTTGTTTTAGAGAGATTGGAGCGTGATTTGCCTACTTCTCCTACCCATCGTAGGACCGGTTCTTCCCCGGAGACCACTCCTCTAGTGCAACCAGTGTTCCACCTCGATTGACAATATGATTTTGTGGCTCATTCTCGAGGATTGACCCTCATCGGCGGTCCCTCGTTTGGAAAGTTCGAGGATGGATCTAGATGTGCTTTATTTGTCGAAGACCCTGATCGAAGATTGGTGGGACACGGGAAAGTTTATAACATCTCCAGACACCACTTCACAGAGGTGGAGAGGGAGAAGTGAAGGTTGAAGTGGGGAGTTGCTTAGATGCTGGTGCTTTGGTGCCATTTCGGGAAGAAGAGTTTGTTACCCTCGGCGATGTTATCGGTGGGTTCGTGAGGTGACCTAATTATTTAGTAGAGCTAAAGGACAAACATGAGGTATACTTTAATTTTGAAAGCTTTAAATTTCAAATTTGTTAACAATTGTATTTTTAACGGTTGTATATATATCTGTAAGGTCTCAAGCCTCCCGAGCAAATGGTCAAACAATCAATCTCTGATCTACATTAATTTGCTTCCAAGTATGTGCAAAATGTTGTATCAATGTATTGTAGGTAGGGAATCACAATCCTTAAGTAGCTGGGATTTGGAGGAGGGGATAAAGGGTTGCCTCCGGCTTTGTACGTCACCAAAGAGGAAATCATGCAGTTCTTGGCGATGGATTCATTGTGTGTCATGATTATCGACGTGCAAGTGAAGTAAGTGTTTTCTTTGGTATAAAATGAAATGTATTGAATAATTTTATCGAAACTGTAATAAAGTGAAATTTTTACTCTTGTAGACATCTTTATGACGCAAGGAGGTCAGTCTTTCCCGACGATCAAGTATTTGGATTTACAGTCCATCTACATATATATACGGGAATAACGATAAATCGGGTCAGCTTGGGACTCTCATGAAAGAAGAAGACAAAAGATATTATCTACTCCCTTATCAGGAGAGGTAAACTTTGTAATTCAAAGTGGAATTTTATTTTGTAATTAGCTTCTGATTATATATATAACATGGCTCATTAGATGCTTGTCGTTGTATACCCCACGACTAATTCAGCATATTGGTTTGATCCGTTGGGGTCGAATAAACCAAGGGGCTCAATAAAGAAACTTCTAAATCTGTAAGTTCATTTTAGTCATCGTATTTGTAATTCGTGGATTTTTATTAGTATTATTGAATGAAGGTTTTCAATAACTTGTGCTACTCAGGGCAATTAAGGTTTACAATGCATTAGGTGGCAGGAGAACAACCATAAAAGCAGGAATAACATGACATGGAATGAGAGTATGTTCCCTCCCTTTTTTTTAATTAAGTTAGGAACATATATTTAGCGAATTTTTATGTGTGTAGTACCGGAAGCAGGTTGGAAATACGGAATGTGGTTACTACGTGATGAGATACATGGAGGAAATCCTCAAATTGGCAACTCAAGACGTATGCCTATCCGAGGTAATATAGATCGTTATTCACTTGTATAGTTGTAGTTTCAATATTTAGATATTAAAAAATTTACTTGTATTTTGATAGGTCTTCCCAAAAAGTAGTGATCCCTTCTCGCAACAGGAGCTCAATGATACTCGCGACCGATGGGCTCGCTATTTTATCATAAACATGTTGATGAACTAAGAGGTTCTCCTATCACTAGCATTTTTTATGTATGAATTACAAACATACAATTTATGCCTTAATATAATCGCCTCAATTTTAGAATGAATGCCAATTGTTTATGTATGAATTAATTCCAAGTGTGTTGAATGATTATGTATGCTTGTATGTTTGTGTTTGTGCATGTATGCTTGTATGTAAATGTGGATGAAAGTGTGTATGTATTTGTGAACGAATTTGGTGCAGGATGTATGTACACGAATTACAAATACGATGACTAAATACAAGTGTGCAGGATGCTTTTTTTTGGGTCCAGGTTTAGAAATAGACGTCGGACGTTTGTATTAGCCAATGTCTATTCCCTTGAAGAAAGGTATAGACGTCGGTTGTATGTATCAGACGACGTCTATTGTTAAAAGAATAGACGTCGTCTGTTAGTTAACCGACGTCTATACCTAACGAATAGACGTTGGTCCTACATAAGGGCCGACATCTATTCCTAAAGATTAGACGTCGGATTTAGCGCGTCTGACGTCTATGTATAGACGACATACACATAGACGTTGGATCTGGGAATACTGATATATGACGTATATACCCCCGTACATCCGACATATATTCCATTTTCTGCAGTAGTGCTTACCCAAGGTATCCTCTAAGGAACTCCCAATACCCTAATTTGCAATGTAGTTGTTTGATGTCTCTTCATTTCCAAGATGATCAAGCACACTAGCGAAAGGCAAACTCTCATCAAGTTGTTTGAAAGTAAGGTTACTAGAAAGCTCTTGCTCCACTAGAGGTGAGTCCTTAAGGGGCACAACATGAAGAACATGTAGTTCAAGGGCCACGGGACAAAAAGGTAAGGCACAATCCTGTGCCAACTCAAAATGAAGTTGGTCCATGTTATTCTCAATTTGGATCGAATCCCCCACCACGTGATCATGAAATGAAACCCCAAGTCCCTCAGGCTGACTAGGAGTTTGACTTTGAAATATTGTGCTTTGAATTACGTCCTTAATATGTGGTGGTTAAATATCAAAAGATGAATCCTCATGTTGACAAGAAAGGTTACCCCCTCACGTTCATGTAATTGTTGTGTCATTTGACTCACTTGCATTGTCATATTTTATATGGACCGTTGAGTGGTTTCTATGAACGTAAGGAAAGTTTGTTTGAAGGAATCAGGTATGCGGTCAACTATGAGGTCCAAGTCAGAGCTTGGGAATTTTTGGGTTGGGTGTTGATGGGCTGAGAAGGAGTCTAATGATTCGGAGTGGGGTGTTTGTAGAGTTCTGGGTATTTGGGAGGAGGATACTGGGGTGGAAATGATGTATAAGAATTTGAATAAGAATTATCTCACAATGAATCAATCCCTCTCGAGTTGTATACGGAAGCGTAAGGGTCACATTTAGTATTTTTGGAAAAGGTCTGCTCATACTCACGCTCTGGGGGAACATAAGGACATTCCCCGAAAACATGACCACTCAACCCACAATAGTCACACGGTACAACAACTGGAGCTATCGGCGCACTCATTTCATCTACCATATGCATGAAAGAGGCCAAAGGTTCTTTTATTGTCTCAGATTGATGACCAACATATGATCTGACATAACTAGATGGTGGTCTAGCAGTCAGTGTCTCTCTCATATTACCCCAATATGAAGATTGTTCAGCCACACAATTAAGATTGCCCCAACCATACAGGGTGTTTGTCTGAGGCACCCCACGTTGCATGGGTCCGGAATACCAGGGAGAATTTTCCTAGTCCCAATAATGATATGGATGGTCGCCCATGTAACCATCCATCTCGTTAAAGAACTCTCGAGTCGATCACTCTCACCACCACGAGGTCAAACTCACAAAAGTGCTCGACTCGACCCTAAAATGCTAACAAAGAGAGTAAAGGGGAGGAGACTAAAACGTAGAAGTATGTGAGAAGAAGATGACTTAGAGGAGAATGGAATAATCCCTAAAGCTAGCATGGGTAGTGGGAGAGGGTAGAAGCCTAATCTAGCATGCACGGCTCAAACACCTTATTGCTATAGGTCCTTAGGCTAGACGACGCCTAACTTTTTGATCACTAGTCTCGACATGCCTCACCTCCCTACAATGAATAACACAATGCCCAGCAAGTGATACCAGATCCGGAGATCCAGTACCTCCTACTATCGACAAGGCACGTGACGCCGATCAGGTCATGACGGTTTCAACTCGATCACTCTCCTAGTGCATCCGAAATCCTTAGGGCCAATGTCTACTTACTTTTAGAATTAAGGCTTTGATTAAGAGTGATTTTTAGGGCAAAGGAAAGGGTGATGAAATCCCCCACCTTATCTTGTATGGGACAACCCCTCCTTAGTAGTGTTTTGAGTCTTAATCTAGCAATTAACTCTCCAAACAAACACTCACCTCACTCTTGTCCTGATGCACCTTACTACCTAATGCATGCTTTAACCGTGCATGAATGAGAGAATGGGTGCACGTACCTCACGCGAGCAATCAACAACAAGAATGTAAAGAAAAGAAAGACGAGTGCGTACAAGGTCTACAAATGATACATGACGTAGATGTCAATCAATCTAATTTTTTGCTTTGAGTTTTATGGTCCAAGTTGTCTTAAAAGAGACTTGATTGTTAATCTGGGGGAAAACGACAAGTCAAAACATTCCAAATTGTGCCCCTAGATGACCTAGTGAATGTAGAAACAACCAGAAAAAATAAGAGGGAATTTGGAGCTCAACAGGCCGCCAATTGGCGGTCCAAAACCACTGACTGGCGGTCAGTTTGGTCTCGTTCCCCTCCCGACTTCTCCTGGTAATGTCTCCTGATCTTTAGAGCCTCCTGAAATAAAGTACAACTACAAACAAAAATTAAAACCACTCGAATCATCCAAACCAAAGTCTAGACAGAACACGTCCCCGACAACGACGCCAAAAACTTGATTGAATCAATTATAATAACCGCAAGTGCATGGCCGCGTTGAATTGGTGGCAAATACAGGTCGATCCACAGGGAGGTGTGTCGACTTTGGTTAGTTCGAAGGTGAGTGGGAAACAAAGGGGAGAAGAGATTGATTAAACTAACTAGACTAACTATGCTACGCTACACTAGTAAGCAACAAACAAGATGAAAGTGCGAGAAGAAATGAAACTAAGTGACTAATAGAAGAATCTAGAAATCAGGAATGGAAGACTCCTAAGGGGTGGAGTGTGTGTACACATGAAATAAGTGGTGATGAATGCATTCATTAAGCACAAGTGTAGGTAGTGTTTGTTATGCATAAGAAGTAGCTCATGGCAAGACCTATCATCCAAATCCCTAACCTAGGTGATTAATATGAGCATGACAAGTCTTCTCCACCTTGAATTTTTGATCCAAGGCTTTACTCCAAGTAGAGAGAATGCCACCAAGCAATGGGTAAATACAAAGGAGAATGAAGAGTTCTATTTATAGTCATAAAAAGGCAATCGGGGACAATCCCCCGGTATGAGACTAAAAGCATAGTATAAATGGACATAAAACAACATAACCAACGACCCGACTAAACCGTGAACATTTTAGGCACATTTGGACCGCCGATTGACGGTCTGGGACAGCCAATTGGCGGCCCATATGTCTTGGATTGAGTCTGGATTTTTGTTCTTTGTTTCTGGCTTGATCTCTTGATGTGTTATGAACCCTATTTGGTTGTGGATGTTTGGGCCCAGATCTAATTACCAAAATACTCCTCATGATGGTGTGGAGCTTCTTGATTTGCTCATTGATTCTTTTGGTTTACATCCGGGTCCTTCTCTTTTGCATCTCAGTCCATAAGTCTTGCAATTCAGTCTTTTTTCTTGCTTTTAAACTTTTATAGTCTCTTCTTCTCAAACCTGTTTATTCGTGAAACTTAAACATAAATCTCGTTACGTAGCATTGCTAAGGCTAAGAGTAAATGATATAAGACACAAATATATGCATGATATGATGTCAATCACCTACTCTCCAAACCAAACTTTCCACACTTTAGATATTTTCCAATCATACTCTAAGTGTGCTCAAGTTAGAGAGTGATTGTCCCACTCAACAATTGTATGTCACAAAGCAAGGATTTCAGTGAAAGCCCGACGTGTTCCCTCTCGGGTTATGAGAGGAAGAAATCAAGCTTGGCGATGATTGTTCGCGAGACTTGTGGTGTAAAGGCTTAATCTCGGCCCGGAACGAGATTGATGTGAAGACGTAGGCGGAGCTCGCGGAGTCGATCCTCTATAAAAATACCTGAGTTATTTGTGGTTTGCATTGCATTTTCTCTACTTGGTTGTTTGTTTATTCCACTGCATCTTTGATTGTTCGATCAAGTAGAGATTAAAGCGTTAAATTGATTAGATAATTAACGACCCAAAACGATCCTACACTTTACTTGACTCATACTAGAGTAGTAGACCTGAAGGATCGCGGATCCCAATGCACAAAGTTGCATGGCTCTGCAGAGCGAGATGACCCTGCGGACTTCAGTCTTGATGAGTGGATTGGCCGACCTTATGGCCGACGGATACCTTCGACTGGCCTTGATGGCGATGTGGCACTGTCCGATGTTGTTCCGGATGAGATTGTCCTCACCGATGTTGTTCCAACAAGACTGTCATCCGATGTTATTTCGGACGTGATGGCCCGATCGATGTTGTTCCAACTGGTGTACTGACCGACGATGTATTCCTGCAGGTAGCTTGGTTGTGGCACAACCAAGGGAGATGGACCGACCTGAGCAACAACTCGGCCGGTGTGGTGTTGACCATGAGTGCAGATCTGTTACTACTGACGCGGACATGCCTCACCGAACCTTATGATTAGTGTAGCCGCAAGTGGAATGTGTTGCTTACTTTCCGGAAGACCGTATGTGCCTACGGTAGGTCCTTACGGGTGACGCGATGATGGATTGGTGGACAGATGTCCTTATTGACCGTTGGAGGGTGATGTTTACAGTTTGCATTGTATGTTGTCATGTTATACTAGTATGATAAGTTCATTTCTGTATCTTGAGCATGCATATAGGTGAGTTTGGTATACGAGATTTTCTTATGGAAACTCAGGCATTGTTATTATGTTTGCGTTTTAGGACCGTAGTAGGTTCTAGCGGGTGGTGACCGAGGACGAGGCACTCTGGGATCAGATTCGCTTTCTGTATTTTCTTAGGTAGTATGACTACTTGTATTTGTTATTCTCGGACTCTAATGTAGTCATACATTTTAACAACTCTGATGTAATATAATGCACCTTTTGACTATTTTATGAGTAATGTTCCCGCGCTTTTGGGGTCTTAATGTTTGTGATGATTGTGTTTTAAATTTTCCATTGTGTTTCGGGGTGTTACGTTTAATATATTATTTAGGGAAAACGTTGTAAAATTCACAACCACATGTTATCTTTTTGAATGTTAACGAAGTGCTAGTTCTGAAAGAATATTCGAGTTTTCGAACCTGAAGTTGTGCAATCGCATATATAACAAGAAATAGGTAAATAATGAAGGCACAATTATAAAATATTTCTTAAAATAAATTATTATTTAAATAAACAATAATTTATTCTAAAAAAAGTGAGAGATCGTGGGACGCACCATCTCGACCAGTTCTATCATTTACCGCATCAGTAAACGAATATGACGAATGTGAAGTATCATATGTCCAATTTAGTAACCTTCAAATATGACGAATGTGAAGTATCATATGTCCAACTTAAATCAATTATAACATGACACTAGAATATGATCCCTGGTTCAAGCTTATTAAATTCTAACAATTCTACCAACCGCCTCCAGTGTTTTATGTCCAACCACGAAAGAGTCATATATATATGGAGATTCATGCACAAAAGTAGTTAGATACATGATCAAATTACCAAAACAGATTCTCCACAATGGCTTCTGCACGTCAATCAGCGCCACACCTGTCCTCTCTTTCTCTCCTCGCAACCGTTTTCTTCTTACTCCTCAACGTTGATCGAGCCCATACACATGGTGCTCATCACAGTTCTGGTAGCTGTGAAGCTGAGATTGAGCTCGGCAATTGCTACAACAAGGACGAGGCTTTTGCTTTAAATGCTGTGGCCATCGCAGTGATCTTCGTAAGCAGCATGTTCGGGGTTTGCGTGCCTTTGGTTTGCGGATCCTTACCAGCAATGCGACCCGACCGCAGCCTATTTGTTCTAGTCAAAACTTTTGCTTCTGGTGTGATTCTCGGCACTGCGTTCTTGCATGTCCTTCCAGCTGCCATCTTGGCTTTGGACTCCCCATGCTTGCCCGAAGGGCCCTGGAAAAAGTTTCCCCTTGCGGGGTTGGTCGCGCTGCTTGCTGCTGTCGTCACCCTTATGATCGATTCACTGGCCAATGCGATCCTCAGCAGAAGGAAGAAAGGCATGGTTTCGTCGGGGACTTTTGAGACTGTTCACTCAGGGAATGAGAGCTTACAGATGCTGGAGTCCACCAAGGGAGATCCTGGTGTTTGTCACCATCGGATCATTGCTCTGGTTTGAGATTATTTCTTTCTATCATAGTTCATTTTTCTGAATGCCAATTCCACCTTTGAATTGGCTTTTCTCAGCAGCTGCAATATTTGACCTCTTAAAATTGTGGTCGTTGACAAAAAAAAATGGTCGTTTACAATTCAAAGAAATTCTATTTTCAACAAAAAAGATTAAAGAAATGTTAGATACAAACTCCGATTAGCCACGGAGATAGTTTTGATCTTGGATTAGCTCGGATCATGAATTGAACTCTAGTATCGCGAGTTTCACGCGCGTTTTGAGTTAATGAAATATGTTAAATGCTTTCAAAATACATTTTATAGTTAGAAGATCGTGGCCTACTTTTTAATCTTAATCTTTTTTTGAAAAAAATAATGTAAAATCTGCAGTTCAAAACATAATCTCCTTCAACTAATTGATCATTCACGTAAGAGATAAGTTATGGTAATAAAGATCATCATTTTAGTACCCAACTCCCTGTATATTATGAAATTTGCTTGGTCAACGATGACATGTTCAAAACTTCAACCGTAGTTAGAGTTAGTGGCTGTAACTCTATCATATAGTATCGGACTTTTTCATTTTGAGCAATGTGAGATTGTACACCCTCTTTATGTGCTCAAAATTATTTTATGTGCCTATGAGTGACCATTATGGAATTTGAAGAGGCTCTCGTAGATCGATCAACACGCTTTGGTACGTACCATATACAATTTGCTTGCATTACCAGATAAACAAACCCTTAGCATTTCAGTGGGAGACACTAAACCCATCAGTTATGCATATTTTTAGATTCTTATTTTTTCCTCCAGCAATGTTTGACTAAATTCTAAATGATTATTACTTTCGGTTTTTCCTTGGGTACCCATGTAAAATTCTGAAATTGGTCTATGGCCATGCTCCGCGTCCAAATTTGTTATACGGCCATCCTGTTAATCATTCGCTGGCCTCGTTATCCACGTGTCAGATGATGTTTAGTGTAATACTAAAATAATATTAAATTTTACAATCTCAAAATAGTTTTTCTAAAATACCCATATAAAGTTTCAAAATCGCATATTGGCACAAACCTCATTTTGCTTCCAGAATCAAGTGACCCATAAAAAAGGTTCGCCCATAAAAAGTCAAGTTCCGTCACGAACTTCGGAAGGATTTTTATATAACTTAGGTACATTTTGATATTTGGAAAATGTTTCGGTGCAACTCCAACATAGTGCGATCCCAACTTTTTTCCAAGTTTAGATGATTTCTGTTGATCAGATTAGTAACATTTATTTGACAAGTAGGACTTTTATTAGATTTTGATGATTACATAGTAGACAAAAACAGCAATCATTAATTTGGAATTGTAAACTTTATTAAAGTGATTTAAAAAACGAAAGATAGGGTTAACGAATATTTTGAAATAATTATTATTTTTGCTTCATTTGGTAAAACAATAAAATCAAGTGAAAATACATGGATCAATGAAGTAAAGATACTAATTTAATTAATTATTGATGCCAATAAAATTGATGATACAATATTGACAAAAAATAGCGACTAGACTGAGTTCCTTTTTTTATACTAATAGACTTTCCATTTTTATTGTTTTAATTCTGTAATAAAAAGGTAATTTTCGTATATTAAACAAGTAGAAGTTTTTTTACTCGTTTAGTATATACGTACTATAAGTATACTAAATAGGTAATCTTGCTCCCAAAACAGGTACTAAATGTATAAATGTTTAAAACATAGCGTGTACTACACAATTGGAATGTTTAGTAATTCAGTATAAACATGTTATGTTATGTTATGTATACACGATTATAAATGGGTTGAATATAGGTAACGATCCAAGAACATTATTATTGAATGGCTCGAGTACGGATTTGAATATAAGGCTTAGAAATACTAATTTGCGCAACCCGATTAGTACCCTAGAGTGTCCTGGAGTTGCATGTTGGATCTGAGCACAGATAGACAAATGTTATGAAAAAATGATATCTTTAAAAATAGATACATATTTTTCCGAGATAATCTGTATCTGTATGGTGCTTGTATAGGTTATACGCCCATGTTTTCCAAACCTTGAAGGTTATATACTGATTAACTACGTTCTAAAACTTAGTTGACCACATTGCTAATCGAAATATCCGTCAAAGAAAATGTGTCTTGTTGAGCCACGACTCAAAGAAATGATTTTCCATGCACGCAGGTGTTGGAATTGGGGATTGTCATACATTCAGTGGTGATCGGCTTATCAATGGGGGCCTCTCGTAATGTCTGCACAATAAGGCCATTAATTGTGGCACTCTGTTTCCATCAATTGTTTGAGGGAATTGGTCTTGGAGGCTGTATTCTTCAGGTATATGGTAACGGTAACTAAAAAATACGTGTGTATTAAAAGTTCCATTGGACACCTTAGCATCCAGAAACATACAAGTACAAAACGTCCTTCAAAATGTCGTCTAATTTATTTGCCTTCTGTGAACCGTAACTCCCGATTTCATTTGAAAATTAGTTAATTAATTTGACGAAATAAGAACTGGTCAATTGTAATGTTACATATTCTTACCTCTCCCGGTATATGAAAGCTATATAGTCCCTTCAATCTTACGGCTACCATATTGTAAAGGTGACATACGTTCATTGTGAGTATGTCTCACATTAATTATTATTTAGAGCAAAGTTACCCTTATAACAATAACAAACGTAGGGATAAAGATAGTGGTTTAAACAGTAATAAAACTCCCAACTGTTTTTATAAGCGCAATATGAATTCTAGTATATGGCATAGAATACCGAAGGCTAAGCCAGTTTAAGCACAAAGGACGTGTGCTAATGCAAAAGTCATTTTGATAATCTTTGAAACTTTTCACACAGGCAAAGTATGGAACAAAAATTAATGCAACAATGATCTTCTTCTACTCCATTACAACCCCATTGGGCATCATCGTCGGCCTAAGTTTGTCAAAACTCTACAGTGACACCAGCCCGACAAGCCTTCTCGTCTTGGGACTGCTAAATTCAGCATCTGCTGGACTTCTTATCTGCATGGCCTTGGTTGATCTTCTAGCTAAAGAATTCATGGGGCCAAAGCTACAATCCAATGGGAAACTTCAAGCTTGGGCCTATCTTTCAACGTTCATGGGAGGTGGTCTGATGGCTGTTATGGCAATTTGGGCTTAAGATTAAATATTCTTCAAAGTTTATGCGTTCGAGTGGTGTGTTCATAATCAGTGTACTACGAGCATGTCAATATTTCAAGCTACAAATGTTGTTATTGTTCTTTTGCGAGGCACAAATGTTTGTATGGTGAAAAGTTATTTTTTGTCAAATTACATTGCGTAGAGGGATAACCTGTGCTTTGTTTCTGGGGAGCGTATTTGTGAAAGTGTGTTTCAGATCAATTATTTCCATCTCAATACTATCAATATCTATTATATTTTGCAGTTGTGTTATCATGACCTTCTTTCTATTCTTCTTATCGCATCTATACCCTATAGATACATTCCTTTGTTCTTTTTAAGTTGCTTCGGTGTGTTGTGGTTGTAGTTGATATGTGCCTGAGAAATGTTTGTCACAACTTGATTAGAAGAGAAACTTTTCATGCAATTATTGTGAATCCTTATGGATGTAATATCTGTTTTCCCGGTAATCAAGGAAATGGTTGTTGAAATCTGAGGTTTAATGAAGTTTCATATTTACTATCAGGTTGTGCTTTTGCATATATTAATTGGTATTTTACATGTTTGCTGCCATGTACTTTCTTTTCTAATTCTGTATTGGTCCCAAATATTCAATACAAGATGTGCAAAAGCTATTTCTTGCCAAATGTCGATGAACTAGTGTTTCTATCAACTGAAGTTTCCAATGACTCCAACTTTTTTCTTAGAGTGCAACCGGTTCTTTGGCAAAATACCAGTATCATTGAAATTTGGGAACTCACTGTAACGTACCCGAAAACAGCGGAAAATTTAAACAATAATAAAGACCGTCAACGGTCAACACTGGGCACGTCACGGGAAATAAACCAACATATATAATATAAATATGATCCACATGGAAGTCAAATATACAAACTGACTGTGATTACGACAAAAGCTATACAATATGTAATCACCTCAAAAGGAAGAGACTGACAACTACAGGATCTGATCTCGGGGGCACCGTCCTCGGTCACCACCTCAAACTCTAACCCTGCTCGCTACCTGAAATGCAAACAACAAACATGCCTGAGTTCCCTGTAGGAACCCCGTATACCAAACCTCCTAAAATACAAAAAGGAATTAAAGACAATGCAATGCTATGCACATGATCATCCGCCTCGGGCCCACAATAATGCCCTCACCGCCTCCGCGGCACTGAACCACTCCTGCCACTAGGGTCAAGTCAGTCCATCGCTGCCTCACAAGGGTCAGTCGACACCACTGCTCCCAAAAAAGTGCAGGAAGGAACCCCCGGTACACGCCGCACCCAAGGAGCGAGTCAGCCCGCCGAATACACAACTCGGGTCAGACGACAGCCACTGCTCCCCCAAGAGTCGCCTAGCGCGCACCCTGCCGGAACATCCTCGGCCTACCGCTAAACCCTCGCAAACTGCCCAAGGTTTACGGTACACATCCCTCACACCCCGCTCGGTAAGAGAGGAAAAAGTACAACAATAATACGCCTTCGTCGAAGGTGAAATCCGTAGCTCTCAAAGCCGGTAATCAACCGTCGCCTCGGAGCCGGTAGTCGACCTGACATCGACGGATCGCGTGTGGATAAATCCACCAACCTGCGGCAGATCGGTCGACCGCTACAAGCACACCGGTCGACCGGTCCCCCACACAGTACACAGTACTGTACAAACAAATCTACCGGTCGAACCACGCCAACCGAATTACCGACCAATCGGTCGAACAAAAGTCATCTAGCGGTCGACCGTTTGGAAGGTCTACGCTATACAATTTTATATAATATATATATCCGACCGGTCGAACCAAGGGGTCGTTCGACCGATAACAGGGATTTCAATATTTTGCCCAAGTCTCGTTCGGTCGACCGGAACTGAAATACAGTTCGACCGAATCGACACAAGCACTCTACCGCTTAATTAAATGCTCAGTCGGTCGACCGAGAGTTAAAGAGCGGTCGACCGTTTTGATGGTCAAAGCTCCCAACCGACTAAGCATCAAATGGATCGGTCGAACAAGGTTAAGGACGTTCGACCGTTTAATAAGTCAAAATCCCCAACCGACCCATTCTCATTGTTATTCGGTCGACCGGCTAAGTGGTCCCGTTCGACCGATAACAGCATATCCCCCTTTTTCCCGCACAAATCTGGCATAATGGTCGACCGTCTAACGACATCGTTCGACCGTTTGCGGGTAAACATCAATATAATAATAGGATCGGTCGACTACCCACAGGCACCGGTCGACCGATCGTCGTCTTCAACCTCTGAATTGGTTGAATTCCGACGAGGAATTCGACACCAACGTCGATCCCCAACACTCACAAGGCACAAGTGAGTTATATTGAAGATTTGGCATACCTTTTTGACGGTTGAAGAAGCCTCCCGAGCTCCCTTCAACACCTCTTCTCTTCTTCTTCCCTTTTCTTTACTTCTTCTTTCCTCCTTCTTCTGCTCCGAAAGTCTCTCTCTCTCACTCTCTGTTAGATGCAAATGATGAAGAAAACGTTTCAACCAAATCTTATCTTTACTATATATATAACTTTTTAATTTATCACCTCCATCTCAACCAATCCAATACTAACACCTCATTTCTCAACCTTATCTCCTCACCTCTTCATTAACATAATTAATTAGGGTAAGTTAGGTTTAGTTTAATTTAATTAGGGTACTTAGATTAGGTTATTACACTCACTATCCCATTTTGGATAATTCTTAATTAGTTAATTTTGCATTCTTTTATAATCTTATCCCTACGATTTTTTTTCTTTTTAAAAGATCAAATAACAATATTTTCAAACCTTGTTTTCTAAAGAAGAATTCAAACCCAATTGGTATGAAGTCTTGATATCATAACCTTGATTATGTTATCAAGAAGTCTTCGTATGAAGTCTGCAAATTACTCAAGAATAATAATAAACAACACAATTGTGTGTTGTTTAAGGGCGATTCACGTGGAATTGTTTAGGGTTTCATGAGGGTTTGGTCTTGTGAACAGTGGCGGTATGAAAGGAAGAAAGAGAACAAGAGAAGAAAGGTTTTAAGTCCTGATCGAGTTCGATTCCGGTGTATTCTAATTCCACTGTTTCCATTTGCTATCTGGATCATTTTTGTTCTCCACAGGTGGTAGGGATTATTTGATGATAAAAGACTTGTGGTTTGTGTACCCTAAATGTCACTTTGTATCACTTCCTGTTTTTTTTCTCCTAGAGATCGTAATACCTTAGATTTTGGGTAAAATCTAAGAAGTCAAAATGTGTATATAGTTGATTTAATTAGCAAATAGCTTTCAAGCTTCCTCTTTGGTTTTTTAAATTTCTACACCGAGATTTGATTTCCACGTAAATCTTTAACATCGTGGTTTGTTTGAGCGTATCTATAAAGTATTTTAAGGTAACTCATCTTTTGGTCCCTTAAAGAAATGCTGATCACCCAACATATACAACTCAATGTCAACCCTACATCTAAAACACTTACTCCTCTTCCCTAACCGTCCATCTTTTCCCAACCCAAACATACCCTAATGGTATGTTTGGATAACAAGTTAGGAGCGAAATGGAGAGAAAAGAAAGGAAAAGAAATTTCTTTCTTTTCTTTTCTCTTTTCTTGTTTGGATACTCATTATAACAAATACGTTCCTCTCGTTTGGTTAACATCTTACGAGAGAAAAGAAAAGAAAAGAAACATTCTAAAAGACCAAAATACCATTTATTTTGTATTATACTTTGACTTACATCTTTCTACATTATTTTATTAATGTTCAGAACTATAAATTATTACAAATAAAAATATATCCACCAAACTTGAAAATTTGAAGTCATACAAACTCAGAAATGTTACAAACAAGGTAATATGCAAAATATTAAAAAAACATTTCTCATGTAAAATTAATTTGGGTATAGATCTTAATCCATTAATAGGAATATATCAAACTTAAATTCTCAAAAATCGTAATAAATTAAAAAAATCTATTCCAACTCAAAATTTTCAATTAAAAGATTATAAAATAATACTACAAATGATTATAACATGGTAGAAATTTTCAACAATTTTCCTATCATAGTGTTAACAAAACTCAACTCGATCGGTGTAGACTAATTCAAATGGGAGTGAGAATTGAGAAGATAAGTAGAATGAAATATTTAGGTGGGGAAGAAAAGAAGGTAGAACGGTTGGGTGACGGAAGATGGAACGAGGAATGAGTATTTAGATGTAGCAAATTAGGGTTTTTGGGTAGGTTTTTTTAATAAGGGTATTTTGGTCACTAAAATATTATTTATTAACTTTCTCTCCGTTTCTCTCCATTTCTCTCCAAAATTGGAGAGAAAGTTGAATTAGAATTTTGTAATATAAGATTTCTCGTCATTTCTCTTCTTTTCTTTTCTTTTCTCTCCTTAAGTCGTTATGCAAACGAATGAAAACCCAACTTTCTTTTCTTTTCTTTTCTTTTCTCTCCTCAAGTTGTTAACCAACATACCCTAAAACAGTTACGCCTCTCCCAAACCATCCATCTTTTCCCAACCCAAATGCACCAAACCCAAACGCCTCTCACAAAACAAAACAAACCAAAACAAACCAGCCCTATCTGCATCGTCTCCTCTGCCGCAACCAACCCTACCACGGGAGATTGGGAGTTCATGGATTTTGTTTTGGATTTTGTCAATTTTGGTTTCTCTTATACAAAGTTGGAGCCGAAGGAGGAACCAGAGGGGGAGATGTGGAAGTGGTTGATGTCGGAGGGGGAGGCGATGCGTTTGGTCGGGGGAGGAAGGTGAACGGGGGGTGTCACGATGGTGACGTGTTGGGGTTTGATCTGCATACCAACAACATGCTAATCTGTAATCTTGCCTATATTCTGCATATAAAGGCCTTCGTGTGGTACTTTTGGTAGTTATTTTGGAGTTGGTTTTGACTGAAATATATTATAGGCTTATATTGTGCTTCTTAACAGGAGACCAAAACACGGAACTTTAATTTTGGGCCCTGATTTTCCATGGACCAATTTTTGGTCGACAAATCAAGGAAGTAGAATGAAAGGTTTGATGGGTGGTGTTTTATTTTCACTAAAATTTGCATATTCTGCATGGCAAAGAGTAATTTTAGCCAAATATTTTGGTTAGAACATGACAATTAATCTCCCTTTCTTAACAATGACCACAACCATGGTAAAAGAAATTGTTTGTTGGTCTTTCAAAATATTTTAATCTAACTTCTTTGTAAAGTTTACTTGGCTCACTCTTTCTTATTAGTATATTTTGCATGGGGATTGAATTGTAGATGCAATGGCTTAAAGGGTAAAGTTCGACTTCACTAGAGTAAGTTCGTTTTCATTATTCATATAACGAAATAAGTTTAACTCCTTTGAAAAATGGCAGATCAAATGTTGAAAGCATACAACATTTCTCAAAGTCCTCTTAGTCCTTGGTAAATCTATTGCGTCAGATTACCATCTCTCTTTGTTGGTTATGCAAGCAGGACTTGAAATCATATTTATTTTCATTGTAGTTTGACGCATGGATCTCAGACTGCAGTGCTTAACTCTGCAGTTGCTGCCCCAAATGAGGAGTTTGTTACATCCTATCCCTTGCTAATTGGGGTTTTTTGTGATTAGGTGGTGGATTAGAAGAGGTTGAGATGGAGGGCTGAGATTGATGGGAGGTGATGTGGTGGATGGTGGGGATTGAAGGAGGAGAGGTATAAAAGGTTTGGATTCTTCTCTCTCCCCTCACTCTTCTCTCTTCTCACTCGTCTCTCTCACTCTCTCTCCCGTCAGACTCTCTCCCTCCCTCTCAGCTTTTGGAAGCTCGTCGAGGTTTGGGGAATCGAGGAACGCGTGTTGCGGTCGTGTGCCCGGAGGAAGGTGATCGCGTTCGGGTTTTCGCCGGAGAAGAGGAGTTTTGCGAGGAGGTGTTCGTCGGGGTTCTTCAAAGGCTTCTTCAAGCCTCAAGGTATGCCAAGCTTTAGTTTAATCCTCCTTTTAGCCTTTGCGAGGGTTGGAGTGGCCGACAGTAGGCCGGAAGGCTCGTCGAGAACCTTGCAGCAGCTTTTCTGCTCTGCAACGGTCGACCGGCGGGTTGGCGCGGAAGGGTGTCAAGTTCATTTGGTCCCAGAAGTGCGAAGACAGTTTCCAGGAGTTGAAGAGACGACTGACTACAGCACCGATTTTGACGTTACCGAGTGGTAGCAGAGGCTATGTGATTTACAGTGACGCGTCTGGCATTGGTCTGGGTTGCGTGTTGATGCAGCACGGGAAGGTGGTCGCTTATGCTTCGAGGCAGTTGAAGGTTCGTGAGAAGAATTACCCGACTCATGATCTGGAGTTGGCAGCAGTGGTTCACGCGTAGAAGACTTGGAGGTATTACCTTTATGGAGAGCAGTTTGAGGTCTTCATAGATCACCAGAGTCTGAAGTATCTGTTCTCGCAGAAAGAGTTGAATATGAGGCAGCGCAGATGGCTAGAGTTCATAAAGGATTATGACTTCACCATTTCGTATCATCCGGGGAAGGCGAATTCTGTCGCAGATGCCTTGAGTAGGAAGGTAGAGTTGTCAGCTGCTAGCTTATGCATTCAGGAGTGGAGGTTGCTTGAGGCCTTGACGTAGTGAAGACCTTTTACAGAGGACTCTGAGGGGGCAGTGATTGCGGGACTTCGAGTGGAGCCACAGACAGTTTCGGGAGTTGTTCAGGCTCAGAGAAGATAGAAGAGTTACGCGGATAGGCGTAGACGAGAGTTGAGATTTGAGGTGGGCGATCATGTTTTCCTGAGGATTTCACCAGCTGGTGGAGTGATGAGATTCGGGAAGAAAGGGAAGCTCAGTCCGAGGTACATCGGACCGTTTGAGATTCTTGATCGTGTAGGAGAGGTTGCCTACCGTATTGCTTTGCAGCCGCAGCTTTCGGGTATTCACAACGTTTTCCATGTTTCCATGTTGAGGAAATACGTTGCCGATCCGTCGCATGTGATTGAGATATGTGTTCCGGAGATCGATCAGGACTTATCTCTCAAGGAGAGGCCCATGGAGATTGTAGATCGGATGGAGCACCAGCTCAGAAGGAGAATCATTCCGATGGTGAAGATCAGGTGGCAACACCATAGCGAGCGTGAAGCCACTTGGGAGGTCGAGGATGAGGTCCGGAAGAAGTATCCGGAATGGTTCGGTGAGGATTCGGTTCTAATTTCGAGGATGAAATTCCTTAAGGAGGGTGGATTGTTACATCCTATCCCTTGTTAATTGGGTTTTTTTTTGTGAGTAGGTGGTGGATTAGAAGAGGAGGAGATGGAGGGCTGAGATTGATGGGAGGTGATGTGGTGGATGGTGGAGATTGAAGGAGGAGAGGTATAAAAGGTTTGGATTCTTCTCTCTCTCCCCTCACTCTTCTCTCTTCTCACTCGTCTCTCTCACTCACTCTTTCCCGTCGGACTCTCTCCCTCCCTCTCAGCTTTTGGAAGCTCGTCGAGGTTTGGGGAATCGAGGAGTGCGTGTTGCGGTCGTGTGGCCGGAGGAAGGTGATCGTGTTCGGGTTTTCGCCGGAGAAGAGGAGTTTTGCGAGGAGGTGTTTGTCGGGGTTCTTCAAAGGCTTCTTCAAGCCTTAAGGTATGTCAAGCTTTAGTTTAATCCTCTTTTTAGCCTTTGCGAGGGTTGGAGTGACCGACGGTAGGCCGGAAGGCTCGTCGAGAACCTTGCAGCAGCTTTTCTGCTCTGCAACGGTCGACCGGTGGGTTGGCGCGGTCGACCGGGCGTAGTGTGTTTCGGGCAATTTTCCTTGCACCGGTCGGACGATACTCGAGGAGTGGTCGACTGATGGTACGTTTTTACAAGGGAAAAAGGCTCTGGGTGTTTTCGGTCGAACGGGTCCCCTTTGTCGGTCGACCGAAAGCACTGTTGTAAGTCGGTTGGGCGCGTTGACCATCGAAACGGTCGACCGCTTATTGACTTTGTCCGACCGGAACTTAAGTTATCTTATTGGCCGGTCGACCGGGAGTGTGGTTTCGGTCGACCGTGTAGTGCGGATTTTGTTGGTGAATCTTACTGGAGCGAATTAGTCGACCGTGATTTTAGGTCGTTCGACCGTTGGTGCTTTTTGAGCAAGAGAGGATTTTTCCCTGTTGGATTTCGGTCAAACGAGGCCCCTTTGCCGTTCGACCGGTTGGACGTTATTTCGGTTTTTCTGCGGAATAGTTGTGGTGTTCGGTCGACCGTTTTGGGCCTTCCGTTCGACCGTTTGGGCACAGTTTGCATATAGATGCTTGTGTCGTGTGTGGTTGGATCCGCCTCGACGGCAACGGGTCTCCGGCCTTTTTTGGGGCGACGGTACAGACATTGCCGGCCTGAGTGGAAGATCGTGGTTGTGTCTCTACGGAGCAGGTGCCTTGTGTACACGATGTTGTGGCTCTACGGAGCGGGTGCCTTGTGTGCACGTTGTTGTGGCTCTACAGAGCGGGTGCCTTGTGTGCACGTGTGATTGTGGGGTTGGGGTGAGAGGACTCTTGAGACCCGTGGCCGATATTTTCCGGCGGTGCCTGGTGTGCACGGGAGTTTGATATGCTTTTACTGCATTCTTCATTTCATGTTTCATATACACATATTATGTTCATATTTTAGGGGTTTGGCATACGGGGTTTCCTCTTGGGAAACTCAGGCATATTCATGTTTTATGTCAGGTAGTGCACGTCAGTAGGAGGTGGTGACAGCGGACAGGAGCACCCAGACCAGATCCTGTCTTTTTGTTCTTCGAGGTGTATGATTTTCCTTTGTACATGCGTTGTATATCTTTTGTGTTGGGTTGTAATCATCCTTGACTCTTGTATTGTACAGTTTACCACCTTATATTATATATATACTTGTGGTTTGGTGACGACCCCAGTGTTGATTCTTATCTGTTTTAAAGTTTTAATTTTTCCGCTGTTTCATGGTGTTACAGAGTTGGCTTAGGAGGATGTTGACCCACGTCACCCACCCATCATGCAAATCCAGGCTTATACAGGATCTGAACTTAAGGTAAAAGGCTTTACAGGAATGTTATTAATATTTTATTTTATGCAGATTAAGTTAGTTTTGGATGATGGAGAATGTGGACTTGGGTTATGGGTATAGTTCATTTTTTGTTGGATATATCCGTAGTGTTTGATTGTTATGGTCCCACGGTTGTTGTTTTTTAACTAAATATTGTATGATACTTAATCGGAATTTTTTTAGTGATTATCTTTTATTTGCGAGAAATGTTTGATTCGACTAGATTTACTTACGTTATTCATGTTATAAGTTTTTCCCCTTCTCATTGATAAGTATTACTCCCATTTGTTGCTCTCCTATGAAGTTTCTCTCTCCCAATTCTACATTGACTCTTTTATATATCAAAAATTAACGTTGTAAGGTTTTTAAAATACTGACGCTTTTATATTCGTTTTTTACACATTGTCACAAGTTCAAATTAGAGTTGTTTTAGCAAAATTTTGAACCATTAGACTTTTATTCATGTTTTTGGAACTTAAACAACCTTTTTCCAAAGAAATTGTAAAGACTCGGAAAGTTCTATATGGCCCTTTGTGTAATTGAACTTTCCTTTGAGAGAAATGTTTCCATTATAACCATGTTGATGATAAGAGTTGCTCATCATATGTTTGATGAAATTCCAAACTAACCATGTTTTGTTTGGCGTTATGGGTTGGGAAGAGAAGTACAGTGAACAAGTATGTATGATGATTTTATTAATTATAGTTGATTAGATATGTTGGATATTTTTCCTAACATGGCTTAGGAAGAGAGGATTAAGTAAGAACTATAAACAACTATATTATTTATTAAAATCCATGTTACCTAAAAACCGTCTTGGTTGTGATTTTGATGGTTATTTACTATTGAATTTAAAAATTATGGTGTGATTTGAAATTGCATCTCTCTACTTATGTAAGTTTTCTTCTTTGGGGTGAGAGTTGCAATAATTATTGATGAGAAAGACATGCCATTTGGTATCCATTGGAAATATTGTTATATAGTTGCCATGACGAGCTGTTGTAGTTGGTGTTGGTCAGATTTAGATTTGTTTTTCTAACGGGAAATTACGTAATTGGGAATAGCACCCGGGTGTGGAGTCTTTGCAACCGTCTCATTTAACAATTTGATCTGGTATATGATATATAGTTTTGTGACAATGTATAGAAATTCAAAAGTGTGCATTGAAAAAATATGGTTAGATACTGGATTAGAAAGATGGGTATGTCTTATTCGCAGGACATTTGAATTAAATGAACCGACAACTTGTTTGACAAAAACTAATTTTAAAATGCAAATAAGTTTCATTGCAGCAAATAGTTTCTTAAGGACCACGGATGATCTTTGAGGAATTGTTATAATCACTTAAATATTGACTTTTGCCTTTTGTTAATGTTATTCTAGCATTAAATATGCCTCTTGCAAATAGTTGGAGAACATTTGAGCAATTGGTTTAGGAATTATTGTAACATCCCCGAAACAACGGAAAATATTAAACTTTTAATAAAAGGATATCAACATCAACACAGGAGACACTACTCGAAGATATATATATAATATATGGTGCTGCACTGTATACAGGAGTTGTCAAAAGAATGACTACATCAAAATACAATATACAAATATACAAGTAGTCATAATAACCTCAAAATAGACACGAGGACCCGACTCCAAGATGCACTCGTCCTCAGTCACCACCCAAACAGCTCCCGATGGGGAACCTGAAAATAAAACAACAATGTCGTGAGTTTCCCTAAGGAAACCCCGTATGCCAGACCCACCTACATGCAATGCGAAACATGACCTATCATACTAGTATTATGCAAAACATAATCATAACAGAACATTCCCCAACCGGGTCATCAGGTCATAAGTCATAACAGCCATTTCCCCAACCGGGGTTCATTAGTCATACGTCTAATTTTGGACATCCGTAGAAACCCACCGCAGGCACATGCGGTCATACAGAAAGTACACGACACACCCCCACTCGCAGCTACACTAGTCATATGGGTTCGGTGAAGGTCGTACGCACTTCCGAGTCATCATCAGATCTGATCAGTGGTCGAATACCACAATCCGCCAGAGCCATCACTCTGGTCGGTCATACTCGCCAACCGTGCCACAGCTGGATGATCATACTCTCCGGAACAACATCGGTCGAGCACATCCGCCGGAACGACATCGGCTGGTCATCTCCGTCGCCACACAGGCTAAGGCACAAAACTCTGTTGCGGAAGGGCTAACAATCATCTCCGTCGCCACAAAGGCTAAGGTCATCTCCTTCGCCACAAAGGCTAAGGTCATCTTTGTCGCCACACAGGCCGGCAATCATCATGCTCCATAGAGCCATATAGATCATGCAAAGGGAAATATGGTCCTACAGGTATACTACCTAGGTTTCAATGCACATGTCATATCATGGGAACATAAGCAGTAAATGCAATCCACGCACCAACGCGCTCATAAATAAACAACGCAATTTCTGGGCTCCAACGGTCGACCGAAAAAGGTGATACGGTTGACTGGCTGGTCGTTAAAACTGGTAATTGGTTCGAACCACGATCCAACGGTCGAACCAAACAAACATCAAACGGTCGAACAAAAGTCTTTGGACGGTCGACCGTTTAGAAGGTCTACGCCACAAAATAATATTAAATAACACATCCCCAACGGTCGAACGACTATGGGCTTCCGGTCGACCGAAAAATATCAGGGACTTCAACATTACTCTAAGTCATCACCGGTCGATCGAAATATGAATCGGTCGAACCATACTTAAGTCATCTTAAGTCATCGGTCGAACGGGATCTCAGGGTGGTCGACCGTTTAGAAGTCTACACCCCCAACAATCGCATGGCATATGAGCTACAAATGATACACCAAAAGGAGAAAGAAGCCCCCCAAAAGAAATCGTCCTTGGTGCTATACTTAATAGCCAATTCTGATGAACGAAGGAGAAGGGAAAAAAGAAGAGGACATTGAAGTCCTAACACGATTTCTTCAAATTTCTCAAAAAAGACTTGAGAGGAAGGAAGAAACAAGAATAAAAAAAGATTGAAAAAATGAAGAGAATGACAAGAGAATAGAAAAAGGAGAAAAATTGAGGAGGAGAGAAGTGAATATGTGAAAAAGGAGAAAGCAAGAGAGAAGGGAAAAGAAAAAGAGTAGAACAGCAAAAGAAAAGAGAAAGAGGAAGACGCTCACAAGGCTACATGAGATTGACACATCATTGTCTGCTTCGTCATAAAACCGAGGGAAGTCGCCCGAATGTGCTTCATAGCATTAGAAGATGAAAAAAATGAGGTATCCTCGAGATCTTCCTCGAGCCATTGTTCGAGCTTTAGTTCAAACAATAATTCATATTCTTCAATGCCAAATTGAGTCCATCATGAATGAAATGAATGAAGTGCTAGCTAGACATAGTAGTACCATCCCCGAAATAATGGAAAATTTAAACTATATTCACACAATTAAAACCAAGGAAACACGAGGACATTACTCATATAAAACCCAAAAGGTGCACCATTATACAGGAGTTTTCCAAAAGTATGATCACTCCAAATACAAGGAAGTACAATACGGTAATTATAATAGCCTATGAAGTAAGATGAGAGGATTCGGTCCTGTTGCGTGCTCATCCTTGGTCTCCACCCCAACCAGCACCTACTGAGGTCCTGAAATGCAAATGAGATAATAATGCTTGAGTTTCCATAAAGAAACCCCATATACCAAGTCCACCTACATGCATATGAATGTACAATACATGACCTATCACAGTATCATGGCAACATGTAAAAGTGTAACAGACACTCCCCCACTTGGGGGTCATAAGATCATCAACCTCAACATCATCGGGTATCCGAGGATGCCCACCGTAGGCACACGCAACCTTACAGAAAGTATGCAACACACCTCTACTCATGGATACACTAGTATGAGAGTTCATTGAGGGTCGAACGCACTTCCGAGTCATCGATACAGATCACGTTGTCCACAACGCCACATCCTCTAGAGTCGTCACCTTGGTCAGTCATACTTGTCTGGTCGTGCCACAGCCAAACGATCATATCCTCCAGAATAATCATCAATTGGTCATCTTCGTCGAACAACGTTCATATGGTCTTCTTCGTTGCCACACAGGTCGGACGGTCATCTTGCTCCGTAGATCTGCAAGTCTAACAATGCAATGGGAACTATAGTCCCTCAGGTCCATTACATAGGGCCTCAATGCATATGCTATACAATCATAACAATCATAATGGTAGCCCATGTGCCAACAAGGTTAGAACATATGTACACTCGACGGTCGCTGGGCAAGTGCAACCGATGTACTGCTCTCTCCTCCGGGCTCACGTACGAAGGCGAGGACATGGGTTTCCGAGGAAACAATACAATACATAGAAACATTCAAAGTCCAAATTCTGGGCACCAACGGTCGACCAAAAAAGGCAAGGTGGTCGACTATTCCCCCTCAAAGTGTTCGAACAGGTGCACCACCGGTCCAACGAACACAAGAAAAATGGTCGTACAAGGGTAATTGGCCGGTCGACTATTTGGGAGGTCTAAGCTAGGAAAACATTAATTAATCAAAGCAACGGTCGAACGGAAAAGGGGTCCTGTCTGACCAAAAGTAACAGTGACTTCACAAGATCGAATTTCACTACAAACGGTCGAACAATGGTCACTGAGCGGTCTACCATTTAGATGGTCTTGGCCCCACAAATCAACTACTCCCCAATGAAACGGTCAAACGACGATGGGTTCTCGTCCGACCAGAAATAACTGACTCTTCTTCTGCCCAATAATTATTCACAACTGGTCGACTGCTGATAGCCAACGTTCGACCGGTGCGGGGCAACATCCAGCAAATTAATTACAACCAGTCGACCGCCTTTTGGCATCATTCGGTCTTTTCTAGGCAGATACATGACTGCCCTCGTCATCGGAAAGGCCTCCGACCTCTCGCAACGAGCCAAATTCCTCACTCACCTTGTGTGAAACATCTAAAAGAACTTGGCATATCTCAAAACGCTCGCCGAAGTTCCTTCGGGTTAGCAACTGCCCACGCGTCCTCCACCTCACGCCAAGCTCCACCCGGCTACGCGTTCACACTCACTTCCCACCACCACTCGCTGGAACTCCAGTAGCTTCCTCCAGTTCACACCTTGGTGGGAGAAAAGAAGGTGAATGATGGAAGAAGAGATGATGGAGTTGAGGGGAATGAAAGACAGGAAGAAGAAGGAAGTGAATGTGTGTTTTGTTTTTAAACACACACACAAAAGCAAGCTTGGCCACCCACGCTTCGACCACTCCTCCAACACCCCTACCATGCCTCCACCATGCTTGCCTATACCTCCCCATAATCAAACCCCTCTAATCAAGTTTAGCTCCCTAATTATGGTTGTCTTAACAATAATGACCCTGCATTATAACTTGATAGTCTAAAAGCAACACCCGTTGATATGGAACAACTAGATCGTCAGGAATGCAATGTTCAAATAAGAAAAGATCTAAAGATCACGAAAGGAAAGAAAATACTTGACATACTCTTAGGTAATAAAAAACAATCCTTAGATAAGCATGGTTTGAGATGTAAATATCAAAAACCATGTAGTTCATACTACTTTGAATGGAAAGTATTTCTTTGTGAAATAAAGCTCCTCAAGTGTTTGTGAAAGGAATGTGTGTTCTAAAAGTATTCTTTTATATGTCATTTATTATGAATTGAATGTATAAACATTTTGTTCCTTGATCAATGTATTCGTCTTTTGAAAGTGTTAAGGAAGATTCTCTTGGTCATTAACTGTAGAACTCTAAAAGAAAATGGTTTACATAAATCAAAAGTAATGCACATTCATGGTAATTAACATGGAACATTAATTACCGAGATACGATTGTCATGTTGGTTAAAGGATATTGTAGCTCTATGATGTGTTCGTTTTAAATATCTCAAGTGCACGACGTCGGTGAAGACGTAGCAAATACGGGTCGATACACAGAGAGGTGTGTCGACTCTGGTTCATTCGAAGTCAAGTGGGAAAAGAGGGGAGAAGAAGTTGATTATGCTAAACTAGACTAAACTAAACTAGTAAGCACAAACTAGGAAATGAAAGCACGCACAATGAATCTAAACTAACTAAGACAACAAGCGGGAATTCAGGAATGGAAACCCCTAAGGGGTGGAGTGTGTGAAAATATGAAGTGAAATAAATGATCGATGATGCATGTAAGCATGTATGTGTGTGTCATGTGTGTGTCTTCATGCACAGGAAGTGTCTAAAGATGTTGCAAAACCTATCAATCCATTCACACAACGTATCGACAATTACTACTTGATTAACATAAGACTAGGCTCAGCATGAGATGTGTCTAAATGTTATGGTAAGACTCATCAAAAACTAGGAACTCATGTGAAGAAAAAGCTAAGCATGAGAAGTGTCTAAATGTTTTGGCAAAAACCATCAAAATAAAGTTTCTTCAATTAATCAAGCAAGCAAACACAAATACAAACACATAACTAACATGTAGCATATTGAACATGAAATTTCAGTCAATAAACATGAGGAAACTAAGCATGGGAAGTGTCTAAATCTTATGGAAAAACCCATCAAAAATCCCCCAACGTGTAGATGATCAAAATACCCCCAATGAACAAACAAATATGCAAGTCTACACAATCACAAAGTTCATCAAATATCCAAACTTCACAACATATATGTACATCATCTCCACCCCCAAAGGGGGATGAAACTACTCACACACTATAAAGTTAACATTCATATAAAGGAAAGAAAACATGCTAATTAATTCTACGGAGATTAAAACAAACAAAATTAACGAAGCATGCAAGAACTAAAATAAACAACAAGGAACTAAGAAAACATTCTTTATTGCTCACTCAGTTTACAAGTAACATCTCTTCACCACAGTTTTACTCCAAGACTTTACTCCTAGTAGAGAGAATGACCACCAAGAGAGGAGTTGTTTACAATGGAGGAGGAAGAGTTCTATTTATAGTCATAGAAAATGGTAATCGGGGACAATCCCCCGATGTGGGACTAATGAAACATTCCCAGAATAGACATAAACACATAACCCATATCCGGGCAAAACCGGGTCCGATTCTGAGAAAAACGGACTGCTAATTGGCTCTCTTGGACCAACAATTGGCGTTTACGTTTTCCCAGATCCGACCCATTTTCAGATATCTTCTTTAGTTCTTTAATTCTTCACATAGGGTGCACTCGAATCGGTTATTGGCGTTTTGGCCCGAATCTAATTGCCACAATACTCATCATGATGGTGTGAAGTTTCTTGATTTGCCTATTGGTCCTTTTGGTTTACATCCGGGTACTTATCTCTTGCATCTCAGTCTATAAGTCTTTCAACTTAGTCATTTTTCTTGTTTTTAAGTCTCTTCATCCGAAACATGTTTATTCTTGAAACTTAAACATAAAACTCGTTACGTAGCTTTTCTTAAGCTAAAAATAAAGGATATAAGACACAATTTTATACATGATATGATGTCAATCAAATACCCCACACCTAACTTTTGCTAGTCCCGAGTAAAACAAAGAAAGAGAAAAATGAGAGAAAGGAAAAATCATTCGTAAAACAGGCAAATCCTAACTCACTTTCGTCGGAATCATGGTTGCACTTAGCACGTGCAACAAGCCGTTAAACCTCCTTGTATCCAAGGAGGTTGAGTGTTGTCTCCTAAGGGTTTTCAATGGATACACCCACAAAAGCTGAACATTGATGCGTTATTCAATCTAGCAATACGACTCATTGGACCTATTTTTGTCGATCATTGGACACGGTAATTCTACGGGCCAACTCTCTATATGTATTCACTCCACAAACCTAGCCTAGGGAACCATTTGTGCAAGTTAATTAAGGACTTAAGTGAAAGACATGGGCAACCTTAACATCCTCAAGTGATAGAAAGTGTAAAGTCCATTAAAGTTCTTATTTGCATTGTCATTTCTTTTCTTTTTCTTCTTTTTTTTCTTCTTTCTTTTTATTTTTTCTTCTTCTAGTTGGTGTGTAATTATCCTAAGGTTAGTTTTCATGCATCATTGCCTATGAGGACTTACACTATCCCGTATACCTTTCCCCCACCTCTCCGCATAAGGTGATCCCTACCACCCATCACTAGTGCAGAATGCACAATAGACGTCGCACAATAGATGTCAGATATCAAAACATCCGACGTCTATAGGTATAGACGTTGGATGGTTTAATATCCGACGTCTATAGGTTTGTATAAACATCGGTTTTTGTAGTATAATAGACGTCTATACCTCTTGAAATTTGAAAAATATTTTTTGTTTATATTTTGCGATTTATTTCGTATAAGAATTTATGTGAATTTTTTGGATTGATTGAAAAATAGTTACATCAATGTAACTATCCCATGTGTGTTGATGTACATGTGTGTTTACGGCCATATATGTTGAAGTTTAGTCCCACATTGGAGAAATTTTGTTGTTGTTGGAGTTGATGTACTCCACCACCCCTTTACTTCTGAACGCGAATGTGTTGGGGCACCTGGGCATGTTGGGCTTAATGTTTGTGATTATTGGTCAAAAGATTGACACTTGGGCATCTTGGGCTTGATTAATGTGAGGTTGAATGCCTGATATAGGATGCAATGTATTTTTTAGTTAATTAAACGTATAATAGAAGTCGTTCATATATCGCCGACATCTATACAACAGGGCATTGGCGACGGGAAAATATACGTTGGGTACTTGGACCTCCGAAATCCGACGTCTCTACCCGTATATATCCAACGTATATGGGCTTTGCTTCACTAGTGCGTGTAACGGGAATTAGGTTGATGCATCCCAAGTCAGATAACTTGAAAGCACCAGAGTGGGCGGAGCCATGCGAGAAGAGAGAATACCCTACCCACTAATTCATTATCTATACGTGAACCAAAGCCTCTACATTTAAAGTTTCACAACAAGATTTTATTGGTCCTTGACTACGACAAACTTCCTTATATACTAACAGACACGAATGAATTGACTCACTAGATTCAGGGTGGACTTCTTTAATTGTTTGAGTAGTGAAACCCTATGATTACTCACACCCCGAGGGAAGACCGGGGTGCATCCTAACAACTAGATAAGGCCTAAGGCCGGTGTACTAGATATCCTAATGCATCAAGTTCAAGTCAATTTTGGGAGCTTCCGTTTACTTTGCCTCTCAACGTTTTCGCACATGCTAAACACACACAAAACCCACAAAATATTTTATTTCGCAAACACATGAAGATTTTGAAAGAAATGACAAAATTGAAAGCATTAGGCGAGCAAAACAAGACAACTCACCCAAGGATCATGACAAGCAAATATATTGATATTAAATGCAGCACACTACGATGACCCTATCAATACAAACAAAAGAAAACAAAACAAAAGGAGAAAGACTCGACTATGTACACACGTAAAACACCCCCCACATACTTCATGCATTGTCCCAGATTAATGTGAGCATGATACTACATGGATTTATGTATGAAAAAAGAAAAGATCTCACCAACGTGAAGCACAAATGAAATTTCATGGTTATATTGATGGACACAAACCCGAATTCCCCTCAAAACCTGTTAAATACTAAAGAAGGTATACAAATACGTGAAAGAAATTGGGTCCAAGTACACAAGGGTTGGGGCCCACAACAATCAATGCTCACTCTTGGAGTCTTCTTTCTTTTCTCTTCTTTTTTTCCTTTTTTTCTATTTTTTTTCCTTTTTTTCCTCTTGTTTTTCTTTTTCTTCAAATATAACTATGTACAACAATGGGCCCACATTTTCATTTGTCAAGGGACATCAAATGGGAACCCGCCATCTCTCGAGCCAAAAATGCAACTACATGGGCTCGCAACATAAGAAACAAGAGGATTGTTAAGAGGTTTATGAACCAAGGATGGTGGTTCATGCCTCTCAAAACCAGGGTCAGTGAAAGGAAATGGAAACAAAGATGTTTCCACTCCACGACAGAGTTAAGGGTCATCAATGTATACCCACCAACCGATATTTGGGTGCACCGAGATCATCTCATCCACACAAGGTGACACTGTAGACTTATTACCCAGATGGTGAAGTCTAGAAATAGAATTGCTTGACCACCTGACACCCTTATAAGTATTGTGGTTGTTTGATGCCTCTTGAGAATGAGAACGATAGGAGGCATGAATAAGGTCCCTTCCTGTGCCAGCCCGAGTCAAACATCTTCACCACCATCATGATCTCCATCAAACAATTCTCTGAAATACTTGAAGGTGCCTTTAACTTTGTTCTCATCCATGTCCTGGATAAGATTGACCTCAACGGGGTTATCGAAGGTACCTTGCTTCTTCTCGATGGTGAAGATGAGGAAATCCGCGCATTGACTACCATAAGTTAAGCGCATAAGACCATTACGACAATTGATCAAGGCATTGGAAGTCGTTAAAAATGGTCACCCCAGAATAACAAGAATTTGTTCATGTGGGTTTGGCACAGGTTCAATATCCAAAACAAAGAAATCGACTAGATAAATGAACTCACCCACTTTGATCAGGACATCTTCCACCACGCCCCTCAATTTCTTCAATGACCTATCATCCAGCTGAAGAGTGGTTTTTATTTGTTTGAGGTCTCCAAGACCAAGGTGGACGCGGACAGAATACAACAAAAGATTGACAGATGCACCAAGGTCCAATAAAGATCGATGTGTGGACACATCACCAATCACACAAGAGATAGTAGGACAACCAGGGTCCTTGTATTTGACTTGCGTGGGTTGTGCCAAAAATGAACTCACGTTAGCCGCAAGAAAAGCTTTCTTTGGAACATGGGTTTTTCTCTTCTTGGTGCATAAGTCCTTGAGAATCTTGGCATAAGGTGATATTTGCTAAATCACCTCTAACAAAGGGATGTTCACCTTGACATGCCGAAAGATCTCAAGCATCTTACCATGTTGATCTAAAGTTTTCTTTTTAAGGCGCTCAGGGAATGACACCTTTGGGGCATAAGGGTCTTTCGAAGGAACCTCAGAATTCTAGTTCATAGAAACATGAGTGGGGACCTCATAATCTGATTCCCTAGACACAAGATGAGACACAGGGACCTCAGGGTTCGGCCCCATTGTCGAAATAAATGTAGAAGGAACCTCAGGATCAAGATCCTTCCTGGAAGTATTTGTTGAGGGAACGTCAGGATCTGGCTCCCTCATAGATGCAGGTATCACCGCAGGTGTGGTGACACTAAGAGATGGTGATTGCAACGAAGGCAACCCAATTTGGTTGTCCACCACCTTACTAGACCTCAAAGTATGAATCCCATTAACATGATGGGTTGGTTCAGAGGTTGCATGAGGCATTGGTGGCCTTCTTTGAGAATGAGTACCCCGGGGATTCACCTCAGGTTGACTTGGAAATTGTCCCTTCTCACGTTCATTGAGTTGATGAGCGAACTGGATGACTTTCATTTCTAAAGTTTTAAACGAACTTTGCATGAACACTTGAAGGAATTGATCAATAGATGTGTCCATAGGGTCAACCCGCTGACGTAGAGTGTGACTAGAATAACCAGATAGCGAAGTCTGAGTAGGTTGGTGAGTATGTGGCTGAGAACTTTGATGTGGGGGTTGGTAGATCACCGATGGGCATGGAGGGTGATAAGGTGGAGGTTGTGGTTGAGCGTGCAAGCTCTGACTGTGGCCCCCACTAGGCCCCAAAGAGAAGTTAGGGTGGTTTCGCCATCCCGGGTGGTAGGAGTGACTGTACGGGTCGTTACAGGGCCTCAGTTGATACATCGCATTTGCATGCTCAGTATCACTTGGAGCATAAGCACATTCCAAGTCATTATGTCCCGTAAGTCCACACCTACTACATGCGAGAGTAGCGACCTGAGCTACAGGAGCTCGGTCCAACTCCAAACTCTCAATCCTACGCATGAGAGCCGCCATTTTCTCCTCAGGTGCGATAGTTGACTCAACTTGATATGATCCAGCTCGACCAGAAGACGTGGCGGTTGGTAGCTCTCTCATGGTGTCCCACTCAAAGATACATTCAACCATTAATTCAAAAGTGTCCAATCCCTCATCGATGAGTTTCATTTGGAAATCACCCTAACACATCGACTCCAACAATGTACGGGTGTTGTAGTTGAGGCCCTCATAAGCAATATGGCACAACTACCACAACTCAAGTCCACGATGAGGGCACTGTAGGAGAAGGTTAAATCTCTCAAAGAAAGCATCAAATGATTCGGCCTCAGTGATTGACATCATATCATGCATATATTTGTGTCTTATATCCTTTATATTTAGCTTAAGCAATGCTACGTAACGAGTTTAATGTTTAAGTTTCAGGAATAATCATGTTTGAGAAGAAGAGACTCAAAAATGACTTCAAAGCAAGGAAAAGGACTAAGTTTCAATACTTATGGACTAAGATGCAAGAGAAGGAACCAGATGTAAACCAAAAGGACCAATAAGAAAATCTAGAAACTCCACACCATCATGAGGAGTATTTTGGCAATTAGATCCAGGCCTAAACTCCAATAACCGGTCCGAGCACACCCCATGTGAAGAATTGGAGAACTAATGAAGATATCTGAAAATAGGTCGGATCCGGGATAAAGTGACCGTCAATTGGCGGTCCAAGACCAACAATAAGCTGTCCGTTTTTTCTCATAATCCGACATGGTTTCTCCTAGATAGGGGTTATGTGTTTATGTCTATTTTGGAAATGTTTCATTAGCCCAACATCGAAGGATTGTCCCTGATGCATTGCATACATTGCATCATATGTCTTTCATTTAGAGTACTTTTACATCAATAAATGCTACTAAGGTATGTGTTTAGTCTTCTTTACAGAATACAGGGACCTGAATGCAATTTACCCACATCCCGAGCATAAACGCGTGCAAAAGATTCATTTCTATCATAAAGACCAAGTTCAAGTTTATCGGGTTACAAATGGAAATGTATCTAAGCATAAAAGCATTCAAGACCTAATTACAAAAAGAGCAAGGACTTGAGCACAAAAGTAGCCGGGGACTTAATTGCAAAAAGACAAGGACCTAATTGCAAATCACGAGTAACTTTTATTATCTTGGAGAAAATATATAGAAAAATCAATGTATATCTCCAAATATATGAAGGAATTAATCCGGAGCTCAAAAGAATGGAAAGAATCAATCCAGACGCGTAAAGAAGGATCAAATCATACCATAAACATTCAACCAAAATCCGGACAAAATCAGGCCAGATTGTGCGGCGTTTCCGCCGCACCACACACACAATGTGCAGCGTTTCCACCGCCCAAGCATCGATCCGCGTCTCCCAATTTCGTCCAGTCGTGTCTGGACACGTGTACTTTCCAATATTATACCTAGATCCCTTGTAGCAACTATAAATAGACCCAAGAACGATGTTAGGAGGGTCCTGAGTCTTTGGTGGTAGTTTTTATTCTTAATCTTAGTTTTGTATTCTTCCTTTTCATTAATAAAATTCTGTCTTTTATTTCTTACTTTTAGTTTGCTTTTGTAATGTCTCAAGGACCCCTTCTTCCTCCCTCTATGAGTTTCTAACTCCTTCCAAAGGGTCGGTGACGGATTTAGGGTGAACAGAAGACGAATAAATGTTATTATTTTAAGTTCGTATTAGTCTATTTTGATTACTTGAGTTTATGTTAAATCATTTATCATGTAATGGTTCATAACTAATATGATTTATTATAAGTTTCTGAATTCTCTAATCTAAACCGTAAATCTAAACCTCCACCCGACGGAATTCACCTCTTTGTTCTTGTTTTAATTTTAATTGTTCTTGTTCTTGCTTTAGATAATAAAAACCCAAAAATCTCAAAACCCAATTATTTCTTCTCTCCTTCTTCCCCTTAATCGGAAATCACACTAATAACAGAATCTCTCCCTCCTTGTGTTCGACCCGTATTTGCCACGTCTTCATTGACACCGTGCACTTGCGGTATAAATTTAATTCTCATCAAGTTTTTGGCGCCGTTGCCGGGGAGGCGACGCAGATTTTGTTTTTTTTTGTTGATTTCGATTCTATTCTGTTTATCTTGTGCGCGATCTAACTATTTGGATTTGTGTTTCAGGAGACAACAGAGCGCGCGGCGAAATCTGAGCGCAGTCAGAGCAACAAGGGCGGCGGAATCGCCGCACATCAAGAGGAACCTGCGGCGGAATCGCCGCACAATTGAAGCATCTGAGCTTCAAATTTTTCTGGGGTTAGCACCATCTCTGGGTGGACGCGTGGAGCTACTGAAATTTCGAGAGCGGGTGGCGAACCCGACTGAGCATTGCGTAGGTAATCTTTGTTGCCTTTTTCCTCGTAATTTCTAGTTTCAGAAAATTTCCTTTTCATAGAACTGCATGTGTTAGGGAAAAATTCCATAATTGGCAATAATTCAACTCTGACCTAAAATTGGCAAAATTAGAAAGGCCTTAGTGCATGCATCAGCTAGTGTTTTCTATGCATTATTCTTGCTAAATTCTTGCAAATTAATTCTTGTTGAAGAGTGCTGGAGGCAAGGTAAGTATCGCGTTTTAACGATTGCATTTAAGCATATAATTTAGTTTGCATACAACCTTGCAATTGCCCCCAATTAAAGACCATTGTTTGACTATCTTTGATAGATCTAAGTTAAACTATCTTAAGGGCAACTCCGTAGGCAAAGATACGGTGGGGATTTCATCACCCTTCCGTGGCCCACAAACAACAATCCCAAAGTGTCACCCAAGCCTTAAATTAAAATCAATTAGACATTGACCCCTAAGGACTCAGACTCATTTAAGGAGAAGAATTGGTTTGACTTGCTATGACCTGAAGCCGATTGAATTTAATTTGGTGTCTAGAAAGTGTTTTTGTGTTGACGTAAGTCTTCCAAGCGAAGTGGTTGTCTAATTGGCACCGACTCTGTCGGAAGCGCCCCCACTAGCTATACACGGCCTGGCCAAGTTGGTTTGATTAGTGAGGGAGGTGAATCAAGCGAATCAATTCGACTCAACCAGTTAGGAGTCGTCTAGATCTAAGCGACACTAGGTCTAGGATTGTTTGAACCGTGCTTTCTTAGGAATTTTCTGACCAACCCTCTTTCTATCTTTAGAGTTAGGTTTCCCTTCTCATCTAAGTTTTCTTTCTCTTCTCACCTAAATTCTCTAGATTAGGATTCCTTTCTCATCTTTCCCCATTCTATTGTTTGTTTCCCTTTTGATAAAGAAATAAAAAAATAAAAAAATAAAAATAAAAAAAACGAAAAAAATAAAATATATTTGTAATTAATTCTTGAAATTAAATTTGGAATTTAAATTTCGAATTTGAATTCAAAAATTGATTCAACCTGGTGCACTCAGATTTGGATTCGGGACTTGAGTAATCGACTCTCACGAGTTCATCTAGATTCCAGTCTGGAACTTAGCCCCAATCCACCTGTTGCACCACCTCACCCAGATCCAATGGGTGAGAACGTAGTGGACCCACCTGTTGTGCAACCCATAACTCTGAGGGATCGATGCTATCCAGTGATGGCTGCTCAGCCATCGTGCATCGTTATGCCCACCATACCGGGTCGCGACTTCGAACTTAAGGCACAATACATGAGTATGTTGCCTAAGTTCACCTCTAGGGAAGACCCATATCTCTTCCTTAGAGAATTTGAGGAAATATGCTCTCTTATGCAATACCAGCATATCCCTGAGGAGGCAGTGCGTCTGAAATTCGTGCCTCTGGCACTAAAGGACGACGCTAAGAAATGGCTATATAGTCTAGCCGAAAGATCCATTAGAAGTTGGGCAGAGTTTGTTCAAGTATTCCTGAAAAAATATTTCCCCAACCATAAACTATGAGGATTAGGAATGAAATTGTTGCATTCGTTCAGTCTGAGAGCGAGCCATTCTATTCCTATCTATAAAGATTCAAAAGTGTTCTGACCCAATGCCCTCATCATGGAATTCCGAGATGGCAATTATGTCAAATTATTTATGAGGGATTGACACCCACATCTAGGGTTATGGTAGAATCCGTAAGTCAAGGGAACTTTATGTCGAAAAATGAAAATGATGCCTGGACTTTTCTTGAGGATTTAGCTGAAAACAGTATGCAATGGGACAATGCTAGAACACCGCTTAACCCGAGTATTGGATCTAGAATAGCAAGTCAATCCAAACCAGGTGTCTTAGCTGTAGATGCCAACATAGCGGCTCAAGCAAAACTAGCTACCCTTATGCGCAGAATGGAAAGTTTAGAGCTACAAACCCAAAACCGAGTGAATCAAGCCTCGACTATCCCGTGCTCTAGATGTGGTCAGACTGGCCATGTAAAGGAGGATTGTGCGGAATGGGACCAAGTTAATGCCATGTATAACCATGCTAGAAATGACCCATACGCATCAAACTATAACTCGGGTTGGTGTAATAATTCCAATTTCTCATCAAACCAACAGGGTCAACCTCCTAGACAACAACCAAACCCGTACAACCAAAATAATACATCTTCTGGGTTTAGTAACAATGGCGATCATGAGGTTAAGTTGAAAAGCTTAGAAAATTTGATGAAACCTTTATACAAACAACCAACCAGACCTTCCAAAGGCTAGAGACACAAGTCAGCCAACTAGCACAAATAGTAGGTGAAAGAGAAAAGGGTCGGTTTCCAAGTCAACCTGAGGTGAACCCAAGATCTAATAATTCATATCAATCCTATCAAGCACCTTCAGGAAATAACCCTAGACCGGTTCAAATGGTTAATGAGGAAGGACCGTTCCAACAAATAAATGCAGTAGTGTCATTACGGTCCGGAAGACAGATTGATAATAATGTGGTAAATCCTAGAACGCCTAATCAATCTAGCCATCAAGCTACCACATATGACCTATACATTGAACCCGACGTCCAATCTGAAACGCACAACCCACCTACTCAACCTGAACCTATAGCTCAACCTGAACCTGAGCGAGTCTATGTCCCTAAAGCCGCATTTCCCAATAGACTCAAAAACAACTCAAATGCACAAATAGAGAAAATCTTGGAAGTATTTAAGCAAGTTAAGGTGAACATTCCACTCTTAGACATGATTCAACAAATACCTGCTTATGCTAAATTCTTAAAAGATTTGTGCACTAAAAAGAGAAAAACAAACGTACCAAAGAAGGCATTCTTAACTGCAAACATAAGTTCTATTTTGTCCAACACATCTCCTATAAAATATAAGGATCCTGGATGTCCCACAATTTCATGTGCAATAGGAGATACTTTTATCAACAAAGCCCTTCTAGACCTTGGTGCTAGTGTTAACCTACTCCCATACTCTGTCTATGAGCAAATGAACCTTGGTCCACTAAAACCCTCTAAGACAACCCTTCAATTTGCTGATTGTTCTATTAAGAAACCAAGAGGTATAGTAGAGGATGTTTTGATCAAGGTTGGTGACTTCATTTACCCAGTGGATTTTGTCGTACTAGATACCGCGCCTGCTGTAAATCCTAACCGACAAATCCCTGTAATTCTAGGCAGACCCTTTTTAGACACTTCGGAAGCATTGATAAACTGTCATAATGGGCTCATGCAATTATCTTTTGGGAACTTAAAAGCTGAATTTAATATCTTTCATATTGATAGTGAGCCAGAAATAACATGCAATCAAAGTGATGTTGTGATGAAATCGCGTATCTATAATATTTCTGAATCATCACAAAATCAAAAAAGGAAGTAAGAAAAAGGGGAGGAATTCATCTACACACCCACCGTCGCTCGAGCAAATAAGAGAACCAATTTATGTGAGGGGTGTGGAACCTGTAACTCAGGACGCTCATTGCAACATGGGGAACAATTCAACTGGATACATGCACCAATATAGTGTCATTCAATCCAGTTCTGACTATGGTTGACTTTGAGCAAATTCCATCCGTCCACCGCAGTTCATCAAGGTAATAAGTGCATTTGCTTTATATTTGCATACATTGAGGACAATGCATGATTTAGGTGTGGGGGGGGTGTTTATGTATATATTTATTTATATATTCTGTCTTTTATTTAAAAAATAATAATAATTTTTTTTAATGTTTCATGACATAGCTTAAGATTGAACTGCTAAAACCCGTGTACAAATTGCATTGAGTTTTTGTTCCTTATTATATAGTTCTGCTTGTAGAAATTGTGACATAAATCTAAGTTCCAAAGAAATAACCCATTGCCCTTTAAGACATGTATGCACTTAAATTGGATGAATCAAATCTTTGAAGTGGTTGATAAAACGCAGAGGTTGAGGAAAATATACCGGGAAGTGTGGACTTCTAATAGCAATTAAGCCTTGAGGAAAATAAAAATAAAAATAAAGGAATAAAGTGAAGAAAACACATTTTGCAAAATGATTACAAAAGCCCAAGCCTTTGAGTCACTGGTCCGTAGGGGTATCTTGAAACCTGGTAACTTGAGTCTACCAGCTCGGGATTATCGACCAAACTCGCTACACGAATGCAAAAGGGTAAAAGTGTCAAAAAGCAAATGTGTTGAATCACGGAAGAAAAGAAAAGAAAAAAATAATAATACTCAAGGCCTAAAGCTAAATGAATGATCCATGCCATGGTTGATCCGAATGATACTTCACCACCAGAGGAGGCGTGCAAAATAATTCAAGTGATAAACATGTGTAGAAGGGTTAGTGGTGTGAATGCTGGCGGAACAAAGACCAAGTCATATTTTTAATGAGTTAGATTCATATAATGAGCATACAAGAATTCGAAGTAAGATGTATAAGGTTGAGGTAGGGATATTGAGAGCTATTAATGGAATGTTGATTTAAGACTTTGTGGGTGTGTCAACTGAAAACCCTCACGAGACAAAACTCATCCTCTAAGGAAACTTGGAGGTTTAAAGGCTTGTTGCACATGCTAAGTGCAACCGTGATTCCTACGAAAGTGAGTTAGGATTTCCCTGTTTTTATTTTTCGTATCTTCTATTTTGCTAGGGACTAGCAAAATATAGGTGTGGGGGTATTTGATGCATTGCATACATTGCATCATATGTCTTTCATTTAGAGTACTTTTACATCAATAAATGCTACTAAGGTATGTGTTTAGTCTTATTTACAGAATACAGGGACCTGAATACAATTTACCCACATCCCGAGCATAAACGCGTGCAAAAGATTCATTTTTATCATAAAGACCAAGTTCAAGTTTATCGGGTTACAAATGGAAATGTATCCAAGCATAAAAGCATTCAAGACCTATTTACAAAAAGAGCAAGGACTTGAGCACAAAAGTAGCCGGGGACTTAATTGCAAAAAGACAAGGACCTAATTGCAAATCACGAGTAGCTTTTATTATCTTGGAGAAAATATATAGAAAAATCAATGTATATCTCCAAATATATGAAGGAATTAATCCGGAGCTCAAAAGAATGGAAAGAATCAATCCAGACGCGTAAAGAAGGATCAAATCATACCATAAACATTCAACCAAAATCCGGCCAAAATCAGGCCAGATTGTGCGGCGTTTCTGCCGCACCACACACACAATGTGCGGCGTTTCTGCCGCCCAAGCATCGATCCGCGTCTCCCAATTTCGTCCAGTCGTGTCTGGACACGTGTACTTTCCAATATTATACCTAGATCCCTTGTAGCAACTATAAATAGACCCAAGAACGTTGTTAGGAGGGTCCTGAGTCTTTGGTGGTAGTTTTTATTCTTAATCTTAGTTTTGTATTCTTCCTTTTCATTAATAAAATTCTGTCTTTTATTTCTTACTTTTAGTTTTTTTTTGGAATGTCTCAAGGACCCCTTCTTCCTCCCTCTATGAGTTTCTAACTCCTTCCAAAGGGTGGAGGTGACGGATTTAGGGTGAAGAGAAGACGAATAAATGCTATTATTTAAGTTCGTATTAGTCTATTTTGATTACTTGAGTTTATGTTAAATCATTTATCATGTAATGGTTCATAACTAATATGATTTATTATAAGTTTCTGAATTCTCTAATCTAAATCGTAAATCTAAACCTCCACCTGACGGAATTCACCTCTTTGTTCTTGTTTTAATTTTAATTGTTCTTGTTCTTGCTTTAGATAATTAAAACCCAAAAATCTCAAAACCCAATTATTTCTTCTCTCCTTCTTCCCCTTAATCGGAAATCACACTAATAACAGAATCTCTCCCTCCTTGTGTTCGACCCGTATTTGCCACGTCTTCATTGACACCGTGCACTTGCGGTATAAATTTAATTCTCATCAGTCCCCGATTACCTTCTTCTATGACTATAAATAGAACTCTTCCTCCTCCATTGTAAACATCTCCTCTCTTGGTGGCCATTCCCTCTACTAGGAGTAAAGCCTTGGAGCAGAACTTTGGTGGAGAGATGCTACTTGTAAGTGAGTGAGCTATAAAGAATGTTTTGTTAATTTTATATTGCCTCTTTTCAATTCTTGCATGCTTAGTTTAATTTCATTTTTCTTAATGAGTAGTGAGTAGTTCCATCCCTCAGTGGGGGTGGAGGTGATGCATATTATGTGCTAGTGATGAGTTCTTTTATTTGTGCCATTTTATATGCTTAATGTAGATCTATACTTGTAGCATGCTTAAACTTGTAATAGATGAGATAATTTCTATACTAGGTACTTATGTTATGTTAGCTTTAGAGTTTATCTTGTTGCTTGTAATGGTTTGATGGGAATGACTTGTCATTTATGGATCCATGTTTGGTGCACATTCACATGAATGATTTAGGTTGTATGTAGGATTGATTGTTGCTCTAATGGCCACACTAGGTACTTGTCGCATGCTTGTTAATCTAAAATCAACCTCAACTTCATGTGAGATATGCATGTTCATGGTTTTCCATGTAGTGTTGTGTATGATACATTTAGATTATACACTAGCTTCAACTTGTATGCCACACAAACTACACTTGTTCCTAATTGAAATGAAGACTCACTCACACACACACATACCTACACACCTCCACTCCATGGGGGTTTAGTCCACTTGTTAGTTCATTTATAGTTTAGTGTAGTTAGCATAATCAATAACTTCTTCTACTCTTTTCCCATTTGCCTTCGGAAGAACCAGATTCAACACACCTCCCTGTGGATCGACCCGTATTTACCACGTCTTCACCGATGTCGTGCACTTGCGGTATTTAAAATGAACACATCACTCAGTCTGGTACATTTGATATATATAGTGCCGTATATGTTGAGTCTTCCTTTGAGGGAAGAATCTCTTCAGAAAAATTGTCACGAAGTTATCCCAAGACTGAATCGAGCTAACAGGGAGGCTGTACATCCATTTCTTCGTGTTATCCTTCAACGCGAAAGAAATCATCCTCAACATGATTAAATCCTCGTCAAGCTGTTGAAGCTTGAACATGGAGCACGCCTCCTCGAACTCATGTATAAAAATATACGGATCCACCTTATTAGCAGTGCAGGTAGGAAGCATGCTCACATATTGAGGTTTGAACTCATAATTGTTCCCTCGAGCTGGTGGGAGAACTATGCAATAAGGTTGTGCGGCACGAATAGGATGGGTCCGCTCCCTTAGAGTCATCGGTCTATCCGGTCGAGCTAAAAGTGGTGGGCACCAAGAACTCGATCCTGACGGAATCCCACTTTCTCCCGAGTCGGACGAGGAGGAGAAGGGGGTCTACGTGGTGGTGGGAGTGGACCGAGGAAATCCTTGTATGGACCTCGGTCTACCCCAACTCCATGAGATGACTCGGCGGACAGGGGCGATCACCTAGACCATTCATCTCAGAAAATTGAACTCTCTTAGGTCGAGCCATTCACCAGAACGAGCCCAACATTACATAAAGCGATCAACTCGACTCTAAAACCACACACAATAGAGGTGTAATCAGAGGAGGAGACTACTCAGAGAATATAGAAAGGAGAAGACTCCGATGAGAAGGGAAGAATCCCTAGAGCTAGCGTGGGTAGTGGGAGAATGTAGAAGCCTATCTAGCAAACAAGGCTCACATAGCTTACGATCACTATAGGTCCTTAGAGCTAGATGACGCCTAACTGCGTGGTCACACGACCTCAACACGCCTCACCTCCCTACAACGAAGACCACATAGCCCAGCAAGTGAACCAAGATCCGAAGATCTCGTCTCTCCTACTATCGACAAAGTGGGCGACGCAGATCAGGCCATGACGGTCGTGACCGGATAACTCTCCTAATGCGTCTGAGTCCTAGTGGCCAATGTCTACTTGCTTTTATATTTAAGGATTTTTATTAGGAGTGATTTTTGGGGCTAAGGAGAGGGAGATGAAATCCCCCACCTTATCTTGTATGGGACATCCCCCCTTAGTAATGTTTTGTAGTTAAGCTAGCAATCAACTCTCCAATGAATCACTCGCCTCACTCTTGTCCCGATGCACCTTAGTAAGTAATGCATGCTTTAACCATGCATGAATGAGAGAACGGTTGCACGTACCTCACACCAGCAATCGATAATGAGAAATTAAAGCAAAGGAAAAACAAAATGTGTGCAAGGGCTACAGATGATGCATGACCAAAATGGAAAATAATCTAGTCTTTTGTTTTAAGTTTTAGGGTCCAAGTTGTCTCAAAATGGGGATTGATTATTGATCTGGGGGAAAACTACAAGTCACAACATACCAAATTGAGCCCCATACCTCTATATTGAAAACATAAACAACCAGAAGAAAGTAGAGAGCGAACTGAGCTCACCAGGTCGCTTGTTGGCGGTCCACCACCGTTGATTGGCGGTCTATTTCTATCAGTTTGCCTCCAAACTTCTCTTGATGCCTCCCCTTAATGCTGTAAAGTCCCTGCTAAAACCAAAAAATAAAGACAAAAGATTAAACCCACTCAAATCGTCCAAACCAGAGTCTGGAGAAAGCACCTCCCCGGCAACGGTGCCAAAAACTTGATGTGTTCTTTTAAATACCGCAAATGCACGACATCAGTGAAGACGTGGCAAATACGGGTCGATCCACCGGGAGGTATGTTGACTCTGGTTCGTTTGAAGGAAGTGGGAAAAGAGGGGAGAAGAAGTTGATTATGCTAAACTAGACTAAACTAAACTAGTAAGCAAAAACTAGGAAATGAAAGCACGCAACAATGAATCTAAACTAACTAAGACAAAAAAGCTGGAATTCAGGAATGCAAACCCCCAAGGGGTGGAATGTGTGCACATATGAAGTGCAATAAGTGATGATTGACCCATGTAAGCATGTATGTGTGTGTCATGTGTGTGTCTTCACACATAGGAAGTGTCCAAAGATGTGGCAAAACCTATCAATCCATTCACACAACGTATCGGCAATTACTACTTGATTAGCATAAGACTAAGCTCAGCATGAGATGTGTCTAAATGTTATGGCAAGACTCATCAAAAACCAGGAACTCATGCAAAGAACAATGCTAAGCATGGAAACTGCCTAAATGTTAGGGCAAAACCCATCAAAACAAAATTTCTTCAATCAATCAAGCAAGCAAACACAAATACAAACACAAAACTAACATGTAGCATATTCAACAGGAATTTTAGTCAATAAACATGACGAAACTAAGCATGGGAAGTGTCTAAATCTTATGGCAAAACCCATAAAAATCCCCCAACATGTTGATGATTAAAAAAACCCCAATGAACATACAAACATGCAAGTCTACACCATCAAAATGTTCATCAAACATCCAAACATCACAACATAATATGTACATCATCTCCATCCCTCAAAGGGGGATGGAACTACTCACACATTATAAAGCTAACATTCATATTAAGGAAAGAAAACATGCTAATTAATTCAACAAAGATTAAAACAAACAAAATTAACTAAGCATGCATGAACTAAAAGAAACAACAAGGAACTAACAAAACATTCTTTATTGCTCACTCACTTTACAAGTAGGATCTCTCCACCAGAGTTTTGCTCCAAGGCTTTACTCCTAGTAGAGAGAATGACCACCAAGAGAGGAGTTGTTTACAATGGAGGAGGAAGAGTTCTATTTATAGTCATAGAAAAAGGTAATCGGGGACAATCCCCCGATGTGGGACTAATGAAACATTCCCAGAATAGACATAAACACATAACCCATATCCGGGCAAAACCGGATCCGATTCTGAGAAAAATAGACTGCTAATTGGTGGTCTTGTACCACCAATTGGCGTTCACTTTTTCCCGGATTCGACCCATTTTCGGATATCTTCTTTAGTTCTTTAGTTCGTCAATTCTTCACATGGGGTGCACCCGGATCGGTTATTGGAGTTTAGGCCTGGATCTAATTGCCAAATATACTCTTCATGATGGTGTGGAGTTTCTTGATTTGCTTATTGTTCCTTTTGGTTTACATCTGGGTCATTCTCTCTTGCATCTCTGTCAATAAGTCCTGCAACTTAGTCCTTTTCCTTGCTTTTAAGTCCTTTTTGAGTCTCTTCTTCTCAAACCTGTTTATTCCTGAAACTTAAACATAAAACTCATTATGTAGCATTGCTTAGGCTAAAAAAAAATATAAGACACAAATATAAACATGATATGATGTCAATCACTCTACAAATATTTAGAAAAATGAGTATATGAAATTGAAAAATGTTTTCTTTGATATATTGAATAGACCTAAGAAATGAAAACATTATGGAATTGTGTTTGTGTCATTAATGTTTTTGTTGAGTCTTTGAATCCTAATATATGAGACCTATATCTTTTCACATTTGAAGTATATAACTTGAGTATTATCAAAAGTTATCATTGCGTATAGTGATAAAGATATTAGTTGGTTATGTATGACTTTTGCTAGAAAAGATGATATGTCAAAAGATTATAATTGCCCCTCTTAACTTGAGTGATAATATTAATGGGCCCCTTGATAAAGCAAAATTATAATGTGCACAATGTAACTTATGTATGGTTACATATTTATAAGTAGCTTAAGTGATCAATAAGAGAATATATAATACAAAGATGACATTCCTACTTTGTGTAATATTCGTAATATCAAGAGGAAAGGGATAAACACAAGTTATATTATTATATATATCTCTAAATTGATCGTGCTTTGTTCAAGTGACCATGACATCTTTGTTATTTGGGTAACTATAATGTGTAGCTAGATACCGCTTATAGTTTATGATATAAATTGGTTTATGTCATTGTCAACATAACATAGATACTCATATAGGTCACACCACCAAACTGGAAAACAAGAAATATAATTTTGTATTATATATGATGTATTGAAAGGAAATTAATATGTCGTGATTATGGCATGGTCCTGAAAATGCTCAGTGTGACCTTTTCCCAAAATGCTCAATGTGCCTTTACGTATCCGCGTACAACCCAAAATGCTTAATGTGCTTGAGTATGAGCATTCATATTCCCAAAATACTCAATGTGATCTTTACACATCCGTGTACAACCCAAGAGGGGTGGATTCCTGAGGAGACAATACTGATTCAAATTTTTATATATCATACCCACCCCATTCTTCTCCTCCCGAATACCCACATCCCTACCAGCCACCACCCATGACCAAACAATGGATTCATTTTCAGCCCATAAACACCCAACCCCAAAATCTCCAAAATTCTTACTTGAACCAAGACTTGATTCCTCGAAACAAACTCTCCAAGCATTTAGGGAAACCTCTCAAAATTCCTTGCAAAATCTTGCAATGCAAGTGAGTCAGATAACACAATAATTAAGTGAACGTGAGGAGGGTGACCTTTCTTGTCAACATGAGGATTCATCTTTTGATATCGAACCACCACCACAACCACCAATTCAAAGTACAATCTTTCAAAGTCAAACTCGTAGTCAGTTTGAAAGACTTGGAGTTTAAATTCACAATCACTTGGTGGGGGATTCGATTCAAATTGAGAATCCCATGACAAATTTCACGTGCCTTATCTTTTTGTCCTGTTGCCCTTGGGTCACCAAACAACTACATTGCCAATTAGCGTATTGGAAGTTCCTTATGAAAAACTTCCTTGGTCATAAATACATGTCGTATCATGTTAGCATACATTGAGGACAATGCATGAAGCAAGTGTGGAGGTGCTTTACATTTGAATATGTGTGGAGTCAAGTCTTTTTCACTTTGTTTTTTGTTTTCTTATATGTGTATTGTTAGGGTCATCTTTGTATCACTTGAGGATGTTAAAGTTGTCCATGTCTTTCACTTAAGTCCTTAATTAACTTGCACGAATTGTTCCCTAGGCTAGGTGTGTGGACTGGATACATATATAGAGTTAGCCCATAGGATTATCGTGTCCAATGATCGACAAAAGTAGGTCCACCGAGTCTTGTTGCAAGGTTGAATAATGCATCAATGTTCGGATTTTGTGGGTATATCCGCTGAAAACCCTCAGGAGACACCACTCCTTCCCCTTGGCGACAAGGAGGTTTAACGGCTTGTTGCACGTGTTAAATGCAACCATTTTTATTATCAAAGTGATTTAGGATTTCACCATTTCTCGTACCAACGGACCAGCAGTGCACCCCATGTGCAAAATAGGATATTTAAGTTATTGAAGACAATTAGGGCCGATCAGACCCAATTGATCTGCCAATGGTGGATCCAATTGGATTCCAATTGCTCTCGTGGCTTTGTCTTGATTATATGGGTGCATCAGACTATAAAGAAATTTATTACAGTCGTCGGATTGCTTCCAGATCCATCGAAACCCTTATTTCTTCCATAAATAGACTTGTAATGCCTCCTTTCTTGTTCTTCCTCCCTCTCCTCCTTAGGCTTGTTTCCTTTCTTGTTTAGTAGAGTAACTTTTATTTCATGTTTATTAGAGTAGGATTTAGTCTCTTAATTAGTAGTATAGAGGAGGAAAAGAGGAGCAACCTTGTAATTTTTCATTTCAATCTAATTAATTCTTGTTCTTTACATTGATGTCTTTCCTTTGATGCAATTTCCTTTATGTTTGTTCATTTCATAATCTAGTTTTTACATTTTATTTATGGTTTTGTGTTGTTTTTATGTTTTCTTGAGTTTAGGGATGGGTAGGGAGTAGTCCATCCCAATGGTGGGTGGAGAAGAAGGTGATGTGATTTTGTGATGTATTAAGTGCGTGTGATAATCCAAACCTTTGAACTTCACAAGAATTCCATAACCATCTAATGAGATTTTCACTCTTATCTTTGATGTGTTAATGCTATTGAGGGATGCTTAGCACATGCTTAGATTAGTGGGACTTTTTATGGGGAATAATGTGGGGATAAGGATGAAGTGGATAAGGAGGAAACATGACATGTGCATGAATGTGCTCATGTTGGTCTCATCCTAATTAATGTCTTGTATGTTTTAATGATTGTGTTAAATCTTATTTCATGTGGAGACATAGTGGGGTTCGGTTATTATTCATGTGCTCATATTATCCTCATTTCAATTATTGTCTTGTATGTCTTATCTTATTTCGTGTGGACAAAGTTGGTTTTGGTTTTTATGGATTTTATGTTTTACATGTTGTGATGAAAACCAATGAACCCAAACACATACAGATATTCTCAATTCCGCATTCTTTCTCTACCCCCTAAGGGGTTTATTTTTATCGTTTGTTTTCTAGTTTATTACGCATCGTAGAGTGATTCCAACCTCATTTCTCTCTTCTTTTCAAACTCGAGTATTGTAGATTTCGACTCGTACGTGCTCCCTGTGGACTCGACCTGTAGTTGCCACTACTTCATCGTGGTCGTGCACTTGTGGACTTATAATTGAATCAATCAAGTTTTTGGCGCCATTGCCGGGGGAGTGCCATTTTCATAGTCGAGTGGAATCGAGCAGAGCTTGCAAGCGAGGAAGTAAGATCTGGTGGTGGATTCAAACCTCTATAAAAGACATACATGGATAAATTAATATAAAAATAACTGAGACAACTTAATATCTATATATAAAAAGATCCAATACAATACGTGAGTTTGAAAGTAAAACAATAACATAAACTGGAAGTAAAGATAATTGAAGACTCTGGTCGATGTGTTCCTCCCGTAGAAAATTTTCAAAACCTCGTCCAGACCTCCCTATAGGAACCTAAGTACCTGAAGCACAACATTAACATATGTGTGAGTTTTCAAAAAACAAAACCCAGTATGACCCCGACCTAATCCAAGTTTTACAGAAATGTGTATGAAGTGTAACTAAGACAAAAGCATCCAAAACAGCAGAAGGCACATAATGCAAGAGAAGGCTACAACTCCAACAGCCGTGCTTGTTGGGTAACACCTGAGCACATTCCTCAAAAAGGAAACAGGCACCAGCCATGCTGGTCAGAATCAGAAGTGGGTCACTCGCCAGTGACCCACCGCTTGGCACAAAACGGTATGTCTGATAGACGCCCCAAATCGCGGAAATAAACCTACATGGCGCCATTGCGAAGTTTGGAACATCTAACCTGAGACAGAATGACAGTGTGCCTGTCAAGGACTTTTCTTACGCCTGGCCTCCACATAGAGTTGTTGAGAAATGGCCTCTGAAGCAAGAGGACCCACCCGTGGCCCGTTGGTCTAGAAACCGAATGTGCCCAATATTATTTTATCTGATTATATGCAATGCAATCTACTTAAGCATCCTACAGGGTCCAGAACGACCTCAAGGAAGGGTATACGAATACCCTACTCACAACCCCAAACAGAATCAGAATCAGAACATCCCAATCCGGGATCAAATTGCATTCACAACAGCAAGCAATCATAACCGGCTCGGTAAATAGATATAACAACTAATCAAGTCATCTACGGGTCATGATAAAGATGTTATAAAGTTTGATATCCTAAGCATCATACATAACCACAACATAATACTTCATATCAGTAAAATATGGACGTGAAAGAAGTAACAGAATCATGCACAACAGTAAGAGATATCATAATCGCACCACACAAACAATCGATAACATGCCTCATCAATTTCAGAGCATATATGCGATAGGAACTAGAATTTCAGAACGTGATCAGAGCTTATTTGAACATGAAATAACATATGTATATCAGTAGTACAACATGGTGGAACATACACAAAAATTAGATGACTAAATACATCTATAATTATAATATATACGTGCGATCGGATTCACATGTGGTATTAAGATATAACGTGAATAACATATAACATGAATGAGTCCAATTACGTTCCTAAGAGCATGCATGACAAAAAAATCAGAAAACATACACACATCAGATAATGTATATATTATATTTACTGCTGGAGCAAAACAAGTCATATATCATGTCACAACATACAACACATAGGACGCGATATATAGTTTGCATCAAACGAGCTAACAAAGCAACCGACTCTCAAGCATGCATGTTAGCCCCTGACCGTCCAAGCCCCATGCTTAAAGCATCCCTCTAAGTTGGTCTGAGGTGAGAGAAGCTCAGAGTTCGTCAGTCCTTCAGTCTAGCAACCGAGCAAGAGACGCACAAGTTGCACCAACCGCGTGGTTACCTCACCTTATTGTGCCATGCCCAGACCGAACAAGCCATCCCAACTCCTCTCACCCCTAGCCTCCATAAGGTCTGTCCTTGTGATATCCAGACCTCAGATCTATCTTAGAGAACAAATCTGCCATCTGCAGTTGGTCGAACAACTCATCGATCCTCGGCAGGGAATACCAGTTCTTGATCGTCACCTTGTTCAGCATCCTATAGTCGATACACATCCGCATCGACCCGTCCTTCTTCACCAATAGCACTGGAGCTCCCCACAGTGAAACACTCAGTCTGATGAACCCTTTATCCTGAAGTTCCTGCAATTGCTCCTTCAGTTCCGCTAACTCCGCCAGAGCCATGCGGTACGACGCCCTAGAGATGGGGACGTCCCTGACAGCAGGTGGATGGAGAATTCAATCTCCCGAGAGAGAGGAAATCCCTGATATCGTCCAGAAACACATCTAGAAACTCCCGAACCACAACAATCCCCTCGAGAGACTTGACCGCCTTCTCGGTCGACGCCACACTGGCAAAAAACACACAACAACTATTGTCCAACAATTGTCGAGCCTTCACAGCAAAGATCACCACATGACCAACCCTGCTCCGAACACCTTCGACCACAAATAGAGGTCTCTCTAGTCGGGAGATCACAACTCTACTTTACCGGCAAAGAACACACGCAAGGTCAGAAATCCAATCCATTCTGAGGATCACATCAAAATCGGACATCGGCAGAACGACAAGGTCAGCCGGAAGGTCATGATCTCCCAGCACCGCCGACACCATCAGAAGATATGTCCTCACCGTAAGAACGTCGTCCACTGAAGTACTGACCTCCAAGCTGAATGCCAGCTCCACTGGCTCCCTATTCACTATGGTCGCGAACCCCTCCGAAATGAAGGAATGCGTAGCCCCACAATAAAAAAGTGTCTTCACGACATGACCAGAAATCACCATTTTACCTTCTATGATGTTCCCAGACTTCTCCATGTCCTCAGCTCGGATAGCGAATACACCTCCAACTGGCCTGCCCTGCTCTGCATCGCGGCCCTGATCACTAGAGGGCTTGGTCTGACTCGCACCAATGCCTGCCCTGCTAGTGGCTTCACCCTGACCTCCAGAAATATTGTGCGGACACTCCCGGACGAAATGCCCCATCTGGCCGCATCTCAAACATGCTCCAGACCTCCTGAGACAATCCTTTGCGGCATGTGCTCCACCATAGTGCTCGCATCAGCGACGTCCGGGCTTCTGGCTCTTCTTATCGTCTCTACGAGGTCGCTTCGACGAACCACCACCCAACTTTCCCTTGTCCAGACGACCACGAGAAGCATCGAATGACCGCTTCCCATCAGTTGCGTCTCCCGATAATCAGCCTTTAGCAAGGTGGCGCACTTCATAGCCTCCCCCCAGTTTTTGTGGCATCTTGAGCAGAACCTTCGATCTAAAACATCGTTGCAGCCCGCGAACAAACTTCATGGCATGCTACTCTTTCGTGACGTAAATCCCCTGATTGTACTTCTCCAGTGAGTGGAACTTGTTATGTAGGCCTCTAGCCCCAAGTCTCGTTGCTCAAGCGCCAAAAATTCCCCTGAACTCAAGAAGAAACTCATCCCAGCTTACATCCGTCCTGTCTCTGAACACGACCCCAACAGTCGCCCTCCACCAAGTCACTGCATGCTCCTGGAAGACGTAGGTCGCCAAGTCCACCTTCCTCTCTGGGGGACAACCGATGACCCCAAAGATTTGTTGGATGTTATAGACTCACTCCTTTATAGCATCCGGACTCACTGTGCCTTGAAAGACTGGCAAATTTGCCTCATGAACTGCTCGTGCACAGTAGCGGCTCTGTCAGCTTGAGGCTTCTAAACCTGCCCCTCTATGAGAGCGCCCAACAACCTCGAGCAACATTTGACGATCTACCACCCATTCATCAGTAGTCCCAGAGGACTCGGGTCTCTGTCTAGGTGCCATAATCTGCCAATGGAAATATGATCTATTACTAATTACCATGATTGCAAGGAACAACAACATAAAAATAACACATAACAACTAAAGAAGACTAGATTAAGAAGTAAAACAATAGCAACTTTGATTAATAAAGAAAAATAATTACAATTGTTCTTCTCCTCTCCTCCACTACTCTACCAAACAAGAAGTAAACCTAACCTAATGAGGAATGGAAGGAATAAGAAGGGAGAAGAGGAAGGATTACAAGTATATTTATAGAAGATTAGAGAGTCTGGATGAATCTGGGCGTAATCAAACGGCTGCAAATTACATATGGATGTTCCATAGTGCTCTGACCGGACTACCCTACCCACTGGATCCGCCAATGGTAGATCATTTGGGTCAGATCAGCAGCCAATTTCACCAATAGCTCAAGTCTACCAATTTAGGATGTGGGGTGCACCTGGAGATGTTGGTTCGAGCGTATTTGGTCTTAATTGTTGAATTACTCCTCAGGTTCATGATATTATGGACTTTTGAGACCAACATATTTTGTTTATGATCAGGTCCCCTCGGGTTTTCACCTAGGTCATTCCTGACTTGCAATCCGATCCTGGAGCATTACAAATAGATCCAGATACTTCCAAATTCAGCAAGTCCAACAAGTCGTTAAACCCCTTTATTACCAAAGAGGACAAGTGGTGTCTCCTAAAGGGAAGGATTACAAGTATATTATACAATATTAGAGGGTTTGCATGAATCTGGGTGCAATCAGACCGTTGTAAATTAGATCTGGATTACATATTGCTTTAACCAGACAATCCGACCCACCAGAGAAATTTAGGTTCAACCCGACCAACCATGTCCGCCAACGGTGGATTTTAATCCTCCAGTTGCAGATCATTTGGGTCGGATCGACCTCTAATTTCATCAGTAGCTTAAATTTACTATTTCAGCACGTGGGGTGCACTAGGAGCCGTTGGTTCAAACTCATTTGGTTTTAATTATTGAATTACTCTTTAGATTCATGACATTATGGTCTTTTGTACCCAACATATTTTTGTTTACACTTAGGTCGCTCCGGGATTTAACTTGGGCCATCTTAATTTTCAGTCTAGTCCTTGAACTTTACAAACAAGTCTAGAAGATTTCCAAATCAGTCTTTTTTTTGCATTCAGGTCATTTTCTATTCCTTTCTCTTATTTATTACCTAAAACATGAAACACATCAAACAAACACACGAGTAGCACAAAGTTGGGGTAAAATAAAGGATATATATCTTGAATGTAATGTATGATATGCTACTAATGAAATAACCCCACACTAACCTTTTGCTACTCTTGAGCAAAACAAAGAAAGACAAAATATGAAAGAAAGCAAAAGCATACGAAATACAAGAAATCCTAACTCACTTTCGTAAGAATCACGGTTGCACTTAACGCGTTCAACAAGCTGTTAAACCTCCTTGTCGCCAAGGAGGAGTGGTGTCTCCTGAGGGTTTTTAGGGGATATACCCACAAAATCCAAACATTGATGCATTATTCAACCGAGCAACACGACTCGACGGACCTAAATCTCCACCTATTGGTGTTTATATCGGGTGCTTTTCTCTTTTTTTCTTTTTCTTTTTCTTTTTATAACAAGGAATTAAAACTATTGGTGTTTATTTCTCCTAAGGTCCTTTCGTGCATCGTTGCTTGTGAGGACTTACACTATCACGTACGCCTTCCCTCAAATCTCCACCAAGGGCGATCCCTACCACCCATGTAACAAAAGTTTGGTTGGTGCATCCCAAGTTAGATAACTCGAAGGCACCAGGTATTAAGTCTCCCTCAAACCTAATTTCTCGAGAGATAAAGCCATGCGAGAAGAGAGAACACCATACTAAATTATTTCTTATCTATATACGAAACCAAACCCCTACACTTAAGGTTTCTCTACATTAGTTGAAGGGTCCTTAACTTCAACAAACTTCCTTATGCTAACAAACATAAATACTTTGACTCACTAGGTTCATGGTGGACTTGTTTATTTGTTTGAGTACGGAAACTCTATGATTACCCTACCTTGAGGGAAAATTGGGGGTGCATCCTTACAACTAGAGATAGGAGCTCAACTTGGTGTACTACATATCCTAATGCATTATGTTCAAGTCGATTCTAGGAGCTTCCTTTTTTACTTTGCCTCACAACGGTTTTGCAAATGCTAAACACATGCAAAACCCATACAACATTTTCTCGTAAACACGTGAAGATTTTGAAAGAAATGGAAAAATTAAAGCACTTGGCAAGCAAATGAAGGAAAGTCACCCAAGGATCAGGGTATAACAAGGTATATCAATGTAAATGGAACACAAACAAAAACAAAACAAATGAAAAGGAAAAAGACTCGACTATGTACACACGGAATGCACCCCCTACACTTACTTCATGCATTGTCCTCAATGAATGTGAGCATAATACTACATGGATTTATGCGTAAGATCTCGCCAATGTGAAGCGCAAAGGGAAGTTCATGCTTCTGTTGATGAACATAAATCTGAATTCCTGAAAACCTGTGAGATACTTAAGAAGGGAATACAAGTACGTTAATGTTTACGTTTTACTAAATAATCAGAAGCGCATGGCCGTCGATAAAGACGGGGCAAGTACAGGTCGATATGCAGGAAACGTTGCCAACCTTTAAGATAGCGAAATCAAGTGGGAATAACAGTGAAAGAAAAGATTATTACACTACTACTGAAAAAACAATTATACTTAGAATGCAAATGAAAACTAAAGAAATTCAACAAATGATATGGCACGAAATATGGATGAACCCCTGAGGGGTGGAGTGTGAACACATACAAGGTGAGAGAGGTGATTAATGATGCATGCAAACATGTATGTGTATCTGTATCTTGTGTGTGTCTTCATACATAGGAAGTGTCTAAAGATTTGGCAAGACCTACCATTCATTTCACAGAACATATTAGCAATTACTACTTGATTATCATAAGACGAGGCTCAGCATGAGAAGTATCAAAAGTTATGGCAAAACTCATTAAAAACATGGAACTCGTGTGGAGAATGGACTAAGCATAGGAGGTGTCTGAATGTTATGGCAAAACCCATCAAAATAAGGTTTCTTCAATTAATCGAGTGAGCAAACACTAATACAAACACACGACTAACATGTAGCATACCCAACATAAGATTTCAGCCAATAAGCATGAGGAAACTAAGCATGGGAAGTGTCTAAATCTTATGGCAAAACCCATCAAAATCCACCAACTTGTAGATGATTAAAAAAAACCCGATGAACATACAAACATTCATGTCTACACAATCAAAAGTCGTCAAACAACAAAACCTCAAGACATAAATGTGCATCATCTCCACCACATAAAGAGGGATGGAACTACTCACTACTCATTAGGCTAACATTTATATTAAGAAGAGAAAACATTCTAACTAATTATACTAAGATTAATAAAACACAATTAAGCTAAACATGCAAGCATTAAAAGAGACAACATGAAATTAACAAACAATTATTTTATTCACGACTCACATTACAAGTAGCATTCTTCTCCACTTGAGTTTTGCTCCAAGGCTTACTCCTAGTAGAGAAAATGACCACCAAGCAATGAGTTCATTACAAAGGAGAAAGAATAATTCTATTTATAGACATGAAAAAGGAAACTAGGGACAATCCCCCAGTGTGGGACTAATGAAACATTCCCAAAATAGACATAACACATAACCCATATTCACGTGAAACTGGGTCGGATTTGAATTAAAAGGGACCGCCAATTGGCGGTCACTTTTTCACGGATCTAATTCAATTTCGGAGATATGCTTTAGTGATTCAATTCGTCATGTGGAGTGAACTCAGATTGGTTATTGGAGTCTGGGACAAATCTAATTGCCAAAATACTGCTCATGATGGTGGAGTTACTCGATTTCTATTTGGCCCTCCCAACTTACATCTGAGTCCTACCCTCTTGTAGCATCGTTGTGCATGATAGAGATGTCCATGTTGCTTTCTTTAAGTCCTTTCTTCTTATGTTTCAGTCCTTTTTCTCTTCTTTCATCTTCTTTATTACCTAATGCCTGAAATATAACAACAAACACTTGAGTAGCACAATATAGGGGTAAAATTAAGGATATATAACATGAATATGATGCATGATATATTACTAATCAGTTAACAAATGGAGCCCAAATCCTCAAGGAGTGGAACTCATGACAGCCGAAGTTTTTTTTGAATATGTACAAAGATGAAATCTTAACTATTCATATGGTTGAGTGCGAGAGAGGTTCATGATGGCTCATCAGCTCCTTGACTTCAGCTGGTGCCCCCTCGACGGTTTGAGGCATTCTCCATTAACTTTGAACACATCCCCATTTCTTGGATTCAGGATTTCAACCGCTCTGTGAGGAAATACAGTCTACACAATAAATGGGCCTGACCAACGACTACGGAACCTACCTTAAATAATTGAACTTGGGAGTTCTATAGCAGTACCTTTTGCCCGGTCGAAAACACTTTTTGCATAACCATGCGATCATGAAACGTTTAGGCTGGGACTTACGAAGTTTGGCATTTTCATACGCATCATTGTGCAGCTCTTCCAAATCCACGAAATTGAGCTTACATTGCGCCCCTACTTGATTAACATCCATAGATATTCAGGTTCTTGATCACCCAGAAAGCATGGTGCGCAAAGTCGATGGGTAGGTGGCAAGTCTTGTCGTACACTACCAATAAGAACACACCTAAATTGGTTTTATATGTAGTGTGCAATGCCCACAATGCGTCATTCAGCTTAGTAGACCAATCCTTCCACGAGAAATTAACCGTCTTCTCAAGCATTTGCTTTAATTGACAGTTAGAAATTTCAACATGCCCAGTAGTTTGGGGATGATATAGGCTTACAACCTTGTTGGTGATCAAATACTTTCTCATCAGCGCTTCAAAGAAGCAATTACAGAAGTGTGTACCCTGGTCACTGATTACGGTACGAGGTGTACCAAATCTTGTGAAAATGTTCTTTAAAATTTGGTGAGAACTTTGTTGTCATTGGTCTTAGTGGAGATATCCTCAACCCACTTAGACACATAGTCAACAACCACAAAAATATAAACATTCCCAAAAGAGTTTTGGATTGTGCCATAAAGCTGATGCCCCATACATCAAAGATATCGACGATGAGGATATTTTGCAATGGCATCATATCTCGTTGTCCTATTCTGCCGAGGCGCTGACACCTAGTACATTACTTACAAAATTCATAAGCATCTTTGAAAATCGAGTGCCAGTAAAATTGAGATTGGAGCACGTTTGTGGTAGTTTTGTTAGCTCCAAACTGTCCTCCACACGCTTTAGAATGGCAAAATTAGAGCAGACTTTGGAATTCATTATCTAGGATGCATCGCTTGAAAATTTGGTCGGGGCAACATTTGAACAGATAAAGGTCATCCTAGTGCAAAAATCCGACTGAAGATCTATAATTTGCTTGATTAGATTTTGACTGAAGATCTATAGTAACTTCCCACAGGAAGTTACTCGGTGACAAGGTAGTTCATGATATCGGCAAACCAGGAGTTGTCCTTAATTGCGAACAACTGCTCATCAGGAAAACTATCATTGATCATGGTTTCCTGTCGGTTGGGTGTCTAAAGATGAGACAGGGTGGTCAACCACCATATGATCTCAATTATCACCCAAGGAACATGTAAGTAGATATATCGATATTAATTGCAGCACACTAACATGACCCTTACAATACAAACAAAATTAAATAAAACAATAGAAAAGGAGAACGACTCTACTATGTACACACGATAAAATCCCCCCCCCCCCCCCCCCCCGCACACACTTAGGTCATGCATTGTCCACAATGTATGCAAAGAATAAAATCCACAACCTAACCAATGTCTTTAGGAACTACTCTGGTGTAACCCTCTGGTGCCAATGTCTTTAGGAACTACTCATTATTATCGTCATTCTGCTAGGACTCGGGAAGTGCTCGACTATATGCAGGTGTGATCTGCTCGATGTCAATGGCAACCCCTTCTGAGTCGATGAAATTTTGAGTGTACCAGGGCTCGAAGTGACTGCAAATAAAAGTGACAAGAAGAGGTAAAGTTTTCCTGACTTCTCGGGGACCTTTCTGCAACATGAAAAAGCTCGTTGCAAATGTAGTGCAAACCACTAGTCATGGGGACATAGACCAAATTCAGACATGCAACAGAGAATGTGGAATGGTGCGTTAAGCCCAATATGTTTTTACTCACCCACCGAGCAGCCACATGCACATTCTTGAATAGATGGGCGTTGCTCAAAATCCCATGAGGGTTTACCGGGTTTCCTCGACCCATCACTGAACGATAGAAGTTCAATGTGTAGCAACTGTGGGCCTTGCAATCCAAAAAGGTTAACCCAGTAATATCTGCAATAACAGAGGGAGGGAGCGGAAAAGTACTACCGTTGATGGTGAACTTCATGTCTTCACCATCATTGGTTAGGGTCCGGTAAAATAATTAACCACAGATGGGGCAGAATGCCTACTCCCCTTTCCGTAAAGGAGAGGGGTCCACCTGAGTTCGGTAATACGAACATCAAAAGGAGTCCCTAAACGAGTGATGATGAAGGAAAAGTCTGATTCCATCTAAGGGTTTATATAACTAAAGAACTATGCTTCAAGATGACAACCCAAACTGCTAGAAAAACGAGACGTCCAAAAACGCCAAGTAAGCCGCCAGTGAAGGATAGAATGACTACAAAGGATCTCAAAATGTCTACGTGGCAAGCGTGATAAGGGTGCTCTTGTGATTGTGATCCTAAGTGTTATTTAGGCATGCATAATGTATGATTTGAAATTTTTTAACAACACTTAATCAAACAAAATGGGAGGACAAGATGTTTACCACACCACCAAAGAGGCGTACAAACAAAGTTGTGGCGATGACAAAAATCTGGAGCGCAAATCCGCTAAACAACCCAGCAGTAGCGGAGTTTGGTCCGCCAATAGCGGGTCTTTGTTGGATTTGGGGGCAGAAATTCGGGTGAGGGATGGAAGATGTTGTGGAGAGACAATTTCGTGAGTTTCTGGTGATGTAATGGAGAAATGCAAAGAAAAAACCTTTAAATAGGTAGGATTATGAGTATGGATGAATTGTGGTAAACCCCCCAACTTTCAGAAATGTTGAAAACATTTGCCATTTTTTTCTTCTAGGAGATGTACAACATGAATTCACAAGCACTCACATGGTTGCGTGCGAGGGAGGTTCATGAAGGAACATGACCTCCTCGACTTGAACTGGTGCCCCCTCCAAGTAAGGTTTTAGGCATTGTCCATTTACGTTGAACACGTCCCCATTCCTTGGGTTAAGATTTCAACCGCTCCATGATTAGATACGGTTTGCAAATTGAAAGGGCAAGACCAGCGGCTGTGGAGCTTACTCGCTAACAGATGAAGCCAGGAATTGTAAAGCAACACCTTCTGTCTGGCCGTAAACATCTTTGGCAAAATCATGCTATCGTGAAACAACTTGGCTCGGGACTTATGAATTTTGGCATTTTCATACGCATCATTGCGTAACTCTTGCAATTCCACAATGTCGAGTTTACGCTGCACCCCTTCTTGATCAAGATCCATATTTAGGTTCTTGATCGCCCAGAAAGCACGATGCTCAAGCTTGATGGGTAGGTGGCAAGCCTTGTCGTACACTACTCGATGTGGGGACATACTCAAATTCGTCTTATATGCGGTGTTGAAAGCCCTTAACGCCTCATTCAATTTAGTCGACCAATCCTTCCTTGAGGAATTAACCGTGTTCTCAAGGATTTGCTTTGGTCGACGGTTAGAGACTTTGACCTGCCCACTAGTTTGCGGATGAAATGGGGTCGCAAGATTGTGGGTGATCGAATACTTTCTCATAAGCGCTTCAAAGGAGCGATTGCAGAAGTGGGTACCCCTATCGCTGATTATGGTACGAGGAGTACCAAATCATGTAAAAATGTCCTTTAAGAATTTATTGACCACCTTGTTGTCATTGGTCTTAGTGGGAATAACCTCTACCCACTTAGACACATAGTCAACGACCACCATAATATAAACATTCCTGAACGAATTCGGGAAATGACCTATAAAGTCGATGCCCCACACATCGAAGATGTCGAAGACAAGGATATTTTGCAAAGGCATCATATCACGTCAACTAATCCTGCCAAGGCGCTGGCACCTATCACATTGCTTACAAAATTGGATCACCATGGTGGCAGATTTCTTTGCTCCAAAGTGTCATCCACATGCCTTAGAGTGGCAAAATTAGAGCAGACTTTGGAACTCGTTAGTAGGGACGTAACGCCTGAAAATTTGGTCAGAGAAGTATTTGAATAGGTAGGTGTCGTCCCAGTGAAAGAATCTGACATAAGATCTAAATTTGGTTTGGTCAGATTTAGACCAACCCACAGGAAGTTGCTCGGTCACGAGGTAGTTCACGATGTCGGCAAACCAAGGGTTGTCTTTAATCGTGAACAATTGCTCGTCAGGAAATTTGTCATTAATACTTTGGTAATGTGGGTTGGTTGTCTCAAGACAAGACAGGTGGTCTGCTACAACGTTTTCACACTTTTTTGTCCCGAATCTCAAGATCAAATTCTTGTAACAACAAGATCCATCTCAATAATCGAGATTTTGAATCTTTCTTCTCAACGAGGTGCTTGATGGCTATGTGATCATAATAGACATCATTTCATTTCATGCTCATATTTGTATCTTATATCCATTATCTTACACTTAAGCAATGCTACGTGACGAGTTTTATGTTTAGTTTTCAGGAATAAAGAGGTTTGAAGAGAAGAGCCATGAAAGGACCCAAAAGCTGGGAAAAAGGACTGAATGGTGAGATCTAGGGACCAAGATGCAAGGGAGAAGGACCTGAATGTAAGACAGAAGGACCTAAGAGCAAAATAGAATACTCCACACCATCATGGGGAGTATTTTACCAATTCTATTCGGGTCGGAGCTCCAACAAGTCGAGTAACCGCATCAAAGACCAACAATACCAGAAAGCAAAGCCCACAACAAATTCCAACACGATCCGACAATTTTGGACCGCTAATTGGCGGTCCATATTGCTCAGGATCCGTCGAAATTTCTCCTGGACTTGTATTAATGTTCGTTTAGGCTATTTTTGGTATTGGTTTAGTCCCACATCGGGGGATTGTCCCCGATTAGCTTTTTCCATGCTTATAAATAGAACTCTTCACCTTCCATTGTAATTACCCATTGTTTGGTGGCATTCTCTCTACTATGGAGTGAGCCTTGAAGCAATAACTCAAGGTGGAGAAGGATGCTACCTTCAATGTGAGTCATTGTTAATAAAAGTTTATTTGTTTCTTTTAATCTTGTTTTGTTATATTGTTTGTTTTGTGTGGGTTGTTTTACTTTGTTTAATTTCTTGTTTAGTAATTTTAGTATCTTAGTTAAATGTTTTCTTTACTTAGTCTAATCAGTAGTGTAATGAGTAGTGAGTAGTTCCATCCCCATTTGGGGGGTGGAGAAATATGAATATAATTATGTAGTGTATTAAGTGTGTGTTATTTTTATCCATTGAGCTTTATATGATTTCCATAACCATCTAATGGGTCTCCACTCTTATCTTTGATATGCTAATGCTCTTGAATGAAGCTTAGCTTATGCTTTGATTAGTGGACCTATTTTATGGGGAATGATAAGGTTAGGATATGGATGAAGTTAATATTGGAAACACAATTTGTAATGTATGTGCTCTTGTTGCCTTTACCTTAGCTAATGTCTTGTATGTTTTAATGATGTAGTGAAATCTTAATTCATGTAGAGGCATAGTAGGGTATAGTCTTTATACTTGAGTTCATGTAGCTTCATTCCAATTATTGTCTTGTATGTTTTAATGATGTAGTCTTATCTTAATTCATGTAGAGGCAAAGTTGGATGTAGTTTTATGATTTCATGCACTACATGTTGTGAGGAGCTTAATGAACACACACACACTTCTTTATGTTCACATTATTTCTCTACCCCCTTTGGGGTTTAGTTTCTTGCTTCTTTTCCATTTCCATTTGCATCTTAGTGTAGTTTAGTGTAACCAACCTTTCTTCCCTTTCTTTACCTCTCGCCTTCGCACAAACCAAGTGTCGACACACCTCCCAGTGGACGACCCGTATTTGCCACCGCTTCAACGCGGCCGTGCACTTGCGGTTAAATATAAAACGAGATCAATCAAGCAGACTTTGGAACTCGTTAGTAGGGACGTCACGCCTGAAAATTTGGTCAGAGAAGTATTTGAATAGGTAGGTGTCGTCCCAGTGAAAGAATCTGACATAAGATCTAAATTTGGTTTGGTCAGATTTAGACCAACCCACAGGAAGTTGCTCGGTCACGAGGTAGTTCACGATGTCGGCAAACCAAGGGTTGTCTTTAATCGTGAACAATTGCTCGTCAGGAAATTTGTCATTAATACTTTGGTAATGTGGGTTGGTTGTCTCAAGACAAGACAGGTGGTCTGCTACAACATTTTCACACTTTTTTGTCCCGAATCTCAAGATCAAATTCTTGTAACAACAAGATCCATCTCAAGAATCGAGATTTTGAATCTTTCTTCTCAACGAGGTGCTTGATGGCTATGTGATCATAATAGATAATTACGTGGGAGCCAATCAAGTACGACCAGAATTTCTCCAAAGCGAACATGATCGCTAAGAATTTTTCTCAGTCACAGTGTAGTTCATTTGGGCATCATTGAGTGTTCTACTAGCATAGTAGATCACATGAAGCAATTTGTCCAATTGTTGCCCAAGCACTGCTCCCGCAGTAAAGTCAGATGCATCGCACATTAACTCGAAGGGTTCAGTCCACACCGGTGCCTTAATTATTGGAGCTGAAGTCAACTCTTTCTTCAAGGTCAAAAAGCATGGTAGCAATCTGGTGTGAACTCAAAAATGTCATCCATAACCAACAAGGCAGTTATATGTCGAGAAATTTCGCTAAATTCCCGAATGAACTGCCGATAGAATCCAGCATGCCCCAAAAAGGCATGGATATCCTTCACATTATGTGGTGGTGGGAGATTAGCAATAAGACCCACTTTGGCGGGATCAACCTCAATTCCCTCACTTGAGACCACATGTCCAAGTACAATCCCTCGCTTCACCATGAAGTGAAATTTCTCCCAATTGAGAGTGAGGTTCTTCTCACGGCATCGCTTGAGGACAAGGCTCAAGTGACGAAGGCACTCATCGAAGGAAGCACCAAATATGTAAAAGTAGTCAATGAAAATCTCAAGGAAACGCTCTACCATATCGGAGAAGATGCTGATCATACACCTTTGGAATGTTACCGGCACATGACATAATCCAAAGGCCATGCCACGGTAGGCAAACGTGCCAATGGGACAAGTAAATGTGGTTTTCTCTTGATCCTCGGGGGCAATGGGAATTTGGTTGTAACCGGAGTATCCATCAAGAAAACAATAATACTCATGTCCGGCCAACCTTTCCAACATCTGATCAATGAATGGTGGTGGGAAATGATCTTTCCGCGTTGCCGCATTGAGATTGAGATAATGAACGCAAACTCGCCAACCAGTTTGTAGGCGTGTTGGTATAAGCTTATTTGCTCATTCTCAACAACCATCACGCCCGACTTCTTGGGAACACATGGACAAGACTTACCCACGAACTATCAGAAATAGGATAGATTATGCCATGATCCAAGCACTTAAGAACTTCCTTTCGGACGACTTCTTTCAGGACGGAATTTAATCTTCATTGTGGGTCCCGGTGGGGCCTAGAATCCTCTTCCATGTGGATCTAATTCTGTACAATAACAACGTTAATTCCCTTGATGTCCTTCAAAGACCACTCGATAGCCTCTTTATTTTCAAAGAGCACTTTTCTGAGGGTGGCCTCTTGATCTTTTGCAAGATCAGAAACAATAATGAGTGGTAAGGTCTCATTATCCCCTAAAAAGATGTATTTATGGTTATCGGGGAGAAGTTTAAGCTCAACCGGAGGTGGGTCCTTGATGCATTCAGAGTTAGTTTCAAGTGGCTCAAGGGCCACAAGGTAAGAGGAGCAAGCACCCAGATGTTCCTCCTCATCCAGAAGTTCACAGGTGGATTCCTCAAAATCATCTTCACTCGCAACCTGGTCATTAGGCACCTCAATTACATGTCTATGTGAGTCAAACATGCCCAATGACTCGAACTCATCCGTGTCCTGAAGAAATTGGCTCCGACAGCATCGTCGAAGAGCCCGGGTTGCTTACCAAGAGTAAAGATGCTGAATTCCGCCGTGAGGTTTCCAAAAGATAATCTCATCAAGCCATTACGACAATTTATCAAAGCATTAGATGTCGTTAGAAATGACATCCCAAGGATCACTGGAATTTGTCCTTGTGAATTGGACACATGTTCAGTATCCAAGAAGATGAAATAACCTGGGAATACGAACTCACCCACTTTAATAAGGACGTCCTCCACACTTCCTCATGGAATCTTGACAGATTTGTCAGCTAACTGGAGGGTTGTCCTCGTTGGCTTAAGATCGACTATTCCAAGGTTGACATAAATAGAGTAGGGTAGGAGGTTCACAGATGCTGCCAAATCCAATAGAGCTTGAGGAATTTCCCCGTTACCGATCATGCAAGAAACAGTTGGACAATTTGGGTCCTTGTATTTGACTTGCATGGGTTGTGTCAATATCGAACTCACATTGGCGGCCATAAATGCATTTTTGGGAACATTAGTTCTCCTCTTAATGGTACAAAGGTCATCAAGGAACATGGCATACGGTGGTATTTGCTGAACAATGTCCAACAACGGAATATTCACCTTGACTTGCCTAAGTACCTCAACATTTTTGTCCCAATGCTCATCGTGTTTTTTAGTCAACCTATGAGGGAATGGTGCCTTGGGGACATAACTACCATGAGGAGGAGTATCAGAACTGGTTCCTTGACAGATTGACGACCCTCCTCAGAAGAGTCACCAACAGGGTTGGATTCAGGCATTTCCACATTGTTGTCAACAATCCTTCCCGATCTTAAGGTATGGACAACATTTGCATTTTGGGAAGGGTCATCTTCAACATTGTGAACATTCTACCTAGCCTGAGCAGGTTCACCCCTGGGATTTACCACAGGTTGACTTGGTAACTGACATTTCTCGCGTTCATGGAACTGATGAGCCAACTGACTTACTTGCATTTTCAAAGCTTTGACTGTACTTTGCATGCTCTGCATGAACGCTTAAAGGGTTGGATCACTATAGGGGTCCTTTGGGTCAACCCGCTGGGTAGTGAAGTTTGGTTAGAATAACCTGACGATGAGGCCCGAGGAGGTTGGTAATTATGGTGTTGAGACCTTTGATGTGGGGGTTGGTAGGTCGCCGATGGCCATGGAGGGTGACAAGGTGGAGGTTAAGGTTGAGCGTGCGAGCTCTGACTGTTGCCCCCGCCAGGCCCCCAAGAGAAGTTAGGGTGGGTACGCCATCTCGGGTTGTAGGAGTGACTCTACGGGTCATTACGGGGCCCCGGTTGATATATCACATTTGCATGCTTAGTATCCCTTGGAGCGTGAGCACATTCCAAGTCATCATGTCCCGTAAATCTACACCTACTATACATGGGAATAGCGACCTGAGCTACAGGAGCTTGGTCCAACTCTAAACTCTCAATCCTACGCATGAGAGCATCCATTTTCGCCTCAGACGCGATAGTTGACTCAACTTGATATGATCAAGCTGGACCAAAAGACCTGGCGGCTGGTGGCTCTCTCATGGTGTCCAACTCAAAGGAGCGTTCAGCCATTAATTCAGAAGTGTCCCACGCCTCATCGATGGGTTTCATTTGGAAATTACCTTGACACATCGACTCAAACAATGTGTGGGTGTTGTAGTTTAGGCCCTCATAAACAATCTGAAACGTCTGCCATAGCTCAAGTCCAAGATAAGGGCACTGCTGGAGAAGGTTTTTGAACATCTCAAAGAAAGCATGAAACTATTCGGTCTTAGTCTGATACATTGGATGTATCTGGTGTCGTATCTGTTGAGTGTTCATTTGAGGGAAAAATTACTTCAGCAAGACAGTCACAAAGTCATCCTAAGACTGAATAGAGCTCGCCGGGAGGTTGTACATCCATTTCTTCGCATTATCCTTCAACGCGAAAGAAATCATCCTCAACCGGACTGAATCCTCGTCAAGTTGTTGAATATTGAACATGGAGCATACCTATTCGAATTCACGTATAAACTATACGGATCCTCCTTATTGGCAGTCAAGGTAGGAAGCAAGCTCACATATTGAGGTTTCAACTCATAGTTGTTCCCGCGAGCTGGTGGAAGAACTATGCAAGAAGGTTGCGCGGCCCAAACAAGTTGGATCCGCTCCCACAGAGTCATCGATCTATCCTGTCGAACTAAAGGTGGTGGTGCACCGAGAACTCGATCCTGACCGATTACCTCTTCCTCCCGAGTAGAAGGAGAAAGAGGTCTACGTGGAGGTGCGAGCGGACCGAGCTAATCCATGTATGGAACCCAGTCTCCCTTATCTCCATGAGACGACTTAGCCTCACGCTCCAAAGAAGCTCGAGGCGGAGATGGGCGATCACCTACACCGTCCATCTTAGAAAAATGCACTCTCTCAAGTCGAGCGCTCTCACTAGAATGAGCCCAACCTCTCATAAAATGCTCAACTCGACTCTACAACAACACACAATAGAAAGTGTAATAAGACGAGGAGACTACTCGTAGAATATAGAGGAGGAGAAGACATAGATAAGAAGGGAAGAATCCCTAGAACTATTGTGGGTGGTGTGTGAAGTTAAAAGCCTAATCTAGCAAACACGACTCAAACAACTTATGCCTATAGGTCTTTAGGCTACATGATGCCTAACTTCGAGATCACTAGTCTCAACACGCCTCACGTCCCTACAACGAAGAACACAATGCCCAGCAAGTGATACCAGATCCAGAGATCCAGTACCTCCTACTATCGACAAGGCAGGTGACGCCGATCAGGTCATGACGGTCTCAACTCGATCACCCTCCTAGTGCGTTCGAAATCGTTAGGGCCAATGTATACTTGATTTTAAAATTTAGGCTTTGATTAGTGTGATTTTAGGGGCTAAGGAAAAGGTGATGAAATCCCCCACATTATCTTGTATGGGACAACCCTCCTTAGTAGTGTTTTGGAGTCTTAATCCAGAAATCAACTCTCCAAACAAACGCTCAACTCACACTTGTTGCAATGCAATTCGTACTACCTAATGAATGGTCATACAAAAAGCATGAATGAGGGTAGGAAAAGTGTACCTCACATCAGAGCTCAAAATCTGAAAGTAAAACTAAAATAAAAGACAAACTACATGCCTAAGTCAAGTATATGATGCATGACCTAAACAAGCAAGAATGCCTAATCTTTTGCTTTGGATTTGATGGTCCAAGTTGTCTTAACAAGGGGTCATGCAAGAAAAATTAATTTCAACACAAAAATAGAGCATGCATGGCATCAACAGTGGATGGAAACAACTAAAAATGGGAAAGGGAAGATACTGGAAAAATAGAAATTCAAGAGGGCTCACCAAAGCCGCCAGTGGCGGATGGAAATCCGCTACTGGCGGATTGTCCCGGTATTCTGGTCCCCAGACTTCACCAGAATGCTACCACGCTCTATTGTTTACCCTTGCCTACTTGTGGCCCCATCCAGTAACACCAAGGCAAAATAAAACAGAAAAACAAAGGAAAAACCCCACCGAAATGGCGAACTAGACTACGAAAGTGACGCTCCCCGGCAACAACGCCAAAAACTTGATTGATTCAGTTTAATAACCGCAAATGCACGACCACGTTGAAGCAGTGGCAAGTACGGGTCGATCCACAAGGAGCGTGCACGAGTCGGGTTTGTGACACTTGAGTGGGAAAAGAAAAGGAGAGAGATCCGATCGGAATCAAACTAAAACACGTAGGAAATCAGAAAACACACAATAAAAGTAAACCCCTTAGGGGGTAGAGAAGAACATGTACATGAAAATGTGTGGTGTAGTGTGTGTTCAAATGTGCTCATTAAAACATGTCATACATGAAATCCATAAAACTCAAATTCAAATAGCCTCTACATGAAATAAGATAAAACATTATCATTAAAACATACAAGACAATAATCGACATGAAGCAAATATGTTGACATGCATAATGACCCATATCCAACTATGTCTCCACATAAAATTAGATTTATCACAATAATTAAAACATACAAGACATTAATTTGGATAAAGCCAACATGAGCACATGCATGCATACACATGTCTTGTTCAACTCCATCCTTATCCTAACCTCATCATTCCCCATAAAATAGGCCCACTAATCTAAGCATGTGCTAAGCTTCACTCAAGAGCATTAGCACATAAACGATAAGAGTGAGATCCCATAAGATGGTTATGGAAATCATGTAAGACTCAAAGGATTAAGATTAACACACACACTAATCCATCACATGATCAAATCACTTTCTTCTCCACCCCCGAATGGGGATGGACTACTCTCTACTCATCTCTATACTAAAGGAAACATAAAAATGACATGAACCCATAAAACAAATGAAGAAGACAAGATTAAACAAACAACAACATCAAAGAAATTGCACCAAAGTAAAAGACATGTATTTAAAGAACAAACCTCACTATTGATTGAAATGAAAGGATTACAAAGTATGCTTCTTCTCCTCCAAGTACACTAATCAGCAGCAAAACATAACCTAAAACTAATGGAGAAGCAAGAAGAAAGGGGAAAGGAGGGATTACAATGGTATAGACTATTACATGGTTAGGATTAATCTGGGAATGATCGGACGACTCTAAATCACATGTGATAGTCCTAGAATGCTCTGACCCAACAACATGAACCGCAACCGAAACTGTAGACCATTTGGACGACTTTGATCCGCCAGTGGCGGAGCAAATCGATCCGATCAGTTTGAAATTTTGTGTACCACTTTATTTCTTCATTTGTCACGTGGGGTAAGTCTTGGTCTTCTGGATCGAATAACTTTGAGTTTAATTGGAAAAATACTTATTTGATTCAAGTTACGTGTCACCATATTTTACACTTCACAATCAGGTCCCTCCAGGTTTGCACTTGGGTCCGTCCTGATTTGTGATCCAGTCCTTGGGCATTACAAATAGGTCCAGAACCTTCCAAAACAGTCCATACTTGTTACGTTTAGGTCCTTTTTGCTCCCTTACTCTTTTTGATTACCTAACTCCTTAAACACCACAAACAACAACTCCAGTAGCACAATATTGGGGTAAAATAAAGGATATATAGCATGAATATGATGCATGGTATGCTACTAATCACATATCCAACAGAAAATTTCAGTCAATAAAGATGAGGAAACCAAGCATGGGAAGTGTCTAAATCTTATGGAAAAACCCATAAAAAATCCCTCAACATGTAGATGAATAAAACAAACCCGATGAACATAAAAACATAAAATTCTAACTATCTAAATTTGTCAAACATTCAAAACCTCAACACATAAATGTACATCAGCTCAACCCCCCAAAAGGGGATGGAACTCCTCACTACTCATTAAACTATAAACTATATTAATAAAAGAAGACATGATAATTACTTCTACTAAGATTGAGACAAAATTAACTAAGCAAGCAAGAGTTAAAGAAACAACAATAAACTTAACAAAACATTCTTTATTTATCACTCACATTACAAGTAGCATCTCTCTACTAGAGTTTTGCTCCAAGGCTCCACTAGAGAGAATGACCACCAAGAAAGGAGTCTATTACAAAGGTTGAGGAAGAGTTCTATTTATAGTCATAGAAAAAGATAATCGAGGACAATCCCCCGATGTGGGACTCATGACTTATTATAAATGCATATAAAACAACATAATACACGACCACGAGAAGTTGGGTCGGATCCTGACCCAACTAGACCGCCAATTGGAGGTCCAGGGCCACCATTTGGCGGTCATGTTTGGTCGGATTCGTCCTATTTTCGGTTGGTTGTTTTATTTCTTGAATTCTCCATGTAGGGTGTACCCGGATTGGTTATTTGAGTTTGCGTCCGAATCAAATTGCCAAAATACTTCTCATGATGGTGTGGAGTTTCTTGATTTGCTCATTAGTCCTTTTAGTTTACATCTGAGTCCTTACCTCTTGGATATCAGTCCATAATTCCCACAATTTAGTCATTTTTCTTGCGGTCAGGTCCTTTTTGCGTCTCTTCTTCTCAACCCTATTTATTCCTGAAACTCAAACATAAAACTCGTTACGTAGCATTGTGATTGACATCATTTCATGCATGCATTTGTGTCTTATATCCATTATCTTGAACCTAAACAATGCTACGTAACGAGTTTTATGTTTGAGTTTCAGGAATAAATAGGGTTGAAGAGAAGATGCATAAAAAAGGACTTAAAAGCAAGGAAAATGAGTAAGTTCCATGACTTATGGACTGAAATGAAAGAGAGAAGGACCCGGATGTAAAACCAAAAGGATCAATGAACAAATCAAGAAGATCCACACCTTAATGAGGAGTATTTTGGCAATTAAATCCGGGCCCAACCATCGACAACCAAATCGGGTTCATCAAACACCAAGAAATCAAGAAAAAATCAAGCCACCCAAAATCCGACCCGATCAAACCCATTTAGACCGCCAATTGGCTGTCCCAGATCGCCAATTGCCACTCCATTTTGCCCCAAATTACAGTGATTCAGTCGGGTGTTGAACTAGGTTGTATTTAGTCCATTTATGGTATGCGTTTTAGTCCCCTACTGGGGGATTGTCCCGAATTACCTTTTTTCATGCGTATAAATAGAACTCTTCCTCCTCATTTGTATTCACCCATTGCTTGGTGGCATTCTTTTTACTTGGAGTAAGCCTAGGAGCAAAAACAATGATGCATTAGTCAAGCTAGCAACTCAACTCGATGGACTCATTTTTGACGATCATTGGATATGGTAATTGTACGGGCCGACTCTCTATATGTATTCAATCCAGAGACCTAGCCTGACGAATCATTCGTGCAAGTTAATTAAGGACTTAAGTGAAAGACATGAGCAGCCTTAACATCCTCAAGTGATACAAAGTGTAAAGTCCATTATGGTTCTTATTTGCATTACCATTTCCTCTTTTTTCCTTTTTGTTCTTCTCTTTTCTTTTTTATTTCATTTTTTTCTTATTCTAGTTGGTGTGTAATTCTCCCAGGGTCAGGTTTTATGCATCATTGCCTATGAGAACTGACACTATCACGTACACCTTTCCCCACATCTCAACATAGGGAGATCCTTACCAACCGTGTACCGGGAGTTCCGTCGGTGCATTCCAAGTCAGATGACTAGAAAGCACCAAGCACTTAGTCCATTCGGACCTAATTTCGCGAGTGGTAGGAGTCGTGCGAGAAGAGAGAACACCACTTAATTATTTCTTATCTACATGGGAACCAAAACCTCTACACTTAAGGTTTCACAATAGGAGTTTAAAGGTCCCTTATTACGACAAACTTCCTTATACTAACAGACACGACTTATTCAATTCACTAGGATCAGGGTGGACTTTTTTATTGATTTGAATACTGAAACCCTATGATTACTCTCTTCCGAGGGAAAATTGGGGTGCATCCTTATGACTAGATAAGACCTAAAGCCGGTGTACCAAAAAATCCTAATGCATCATGTTCAAGTCAATTCTGGGAAGTTCCTTTTACTTTTCCTTTCAACGGTTTTGCACATGCAAAATACACACAAAACCCACAAAACATTTTCTTTCGTAAACACGTGATGATTTTGAAAGAAATGTGAAAATTTAAAGCATAGGCAAGCAAAAGAAGACAAGTCACCCAAGGATCATGACAAACAGATATATCGACATTAAATGCAGCACACTAATATGACCCTAACAATACAAACAAAAGAAAACAAAAAAAGGAGAAAGACTCGACTATGTACATACGTAACCCCCTCCCCCACTTACTTCATGCATTGTCCTCAATGTATGCAAGCATGATACTACATGAATTTTACATGAAAAAGTTAAAATATCACAAACTTTGAAGCATAAGGAATGTTTCGTGGTTATGTTGATTGACACAACCCCAAATTTCCCTCAAAACCTGTGAAGTACTGAAGAAGAGAGACAAATACGTGAAAAAATGGGGCCCAAATACACAAGGGTTGGGCCCACAACAATCAATGTTCACTCTTGGAGTCTTTTTCCCCCTCTTTTTTGTTTTTTTTAAAATATAACTATGTACAAGAATGGGCTCCAATTTTCATATGTCAATGGGCATCAAATGGGAACTTGCCATCTCTCGATACATATATGCACTTCCATGGCTCGCAACATAAGAAACATGAGGATTGTTGAGAGGTTTATGAACGAATAATGGTGGTTCATCCCTCTCAAAACTGGGGTCTTTGAAAGGAAATGGAAACACGTATGTTTCCATTCCACGACAAAGATGAGGGTCATCAATGTATTGTTGGCTTTTTGGCCTTAATCTTATGTTTTGATGATTTAATCAACCGAATCTTAATTAGAGTAGCACACACTATGCATTGCATATATATTGTATTGTGCTAACCTCTACAGGTGATCAAGACTCAAGAAAGATGGAAATGAACTCAAGACATGTAATTAAAGCTAAATCGAAGACATGTAATCTTGATTTCTTTTGAGTCTTAGGAACAAAGTGTAATTGAGCATACTTGAGCTTAAATCAACTTAATCACACACTAGGTTCCCTATAGAAGTCACACATGAAATTTCACATAATTTGGACTTCAATAGATCACCCAAACTTAGACCGGAAAACACCAAACCTGAACTGCAAAAGTCTGCCCACATTCGGTCGACCGCAACATGCCGTTCGGTCGACCGAATGATCAAATCTTTTGTTTGTGTTTTCACTGCCCATATTCGGTCGACCGTGTTTTACTTTTCGGTCGACCGTCAGATCATATTTTCTCGACCGTTACTCTTGTCGTATATACCCAACGGTCGTATTCGTATTAAACCAAAAATACCCCAAATGTATTTCATGTATCGGTCGACCGAGGACCACGATCGGTTGACCGTTGGTTCATCACTTGACAAACCCAAAGTGCCTGTCCATAATCGGTCGACCGCCAAAACCAGTTTCGGTCGACCGTTTAACCTTCTCAAAATCCCCTGCTATCGGTCAACACAATTTCGTTCGACCGATCCATTTTTCCCTCTACACAATTTCGGTCGACCGTTTTCTTAATTGACTTAAGCGTTCAGTCGACCGATTCACATTTCGGTCGACCGTATCCCTATCGAACCCAAGCGTTCGGTCGACCGTTGCACCTTTTCGGTCGACCGTTTCTGGACAGATTTGCAGCCCGATTTTCTGCTTTGTGTTCTTTGCACAATATCCAACCAAATCTTGTCCCAATGGATCTATTCTCTCTAATGCTTATAAATAGAGTTGTAAAACACATTTTAACACAACTCTCCCACTACAAACTTGTCCCAAACTTTAGAGAGAATTCCAAACACTCAAAGCTACAAACCTTCCACACTTAGTGATCATTTCTTTATCTTACTCAAGTGTGCTCAAAGTTTAGAGAGTGTTGTTCCACTCAAGGTTACAATTGTTGTAAAAGGAAGCAAGGACTTCGGTGAAAGTCCGAAGTGTCCCTCTCGGATTGTGAGAGGAAGATTCCAAGCTCGGCGAGGGTTGTTCGCGAGTTTGACGGTTGTAAGGCGTTGTCTCCCGGCCCGGAACGGGGAGCGGATAGTGAAGTCGTAGGCGGAGCTCGGTGATCCGAGCGGAGCTTGCAAGAGAGGACTAGGACCCGGGTGGGGTGCCGAACCTCTATAAAAACGACACGTCTTCTTGTGGTTTGCATTTTCCTACACTTGCTTGTTTTGTTTTTAATTTCCGCTGCACATATCGATTGCTTAAACAAGTAGGTGATTAGATTAAAAAGTGATTAGTGAACCCATAACCCACACGATCCTACATGTATACCCTCCCACTAACATTTGGGTGCACCGAGATCATTTCATCCACACAAAGTGACACCCTGGACTTATTACCAAGATGGCTAAGTCCAGAAACAGAATTGCATGACCACCTGACACTCTTATAAGCATTGTGGTTGTTTGATGCCTATTGAGAATGAGCAAGATAGGAGGCATGAATGAGAGGTGAACCTCTGTCTGGTTGTTCAAATTGTAGGGTATCAGATGGTTGATTCTTAACCCACATGGGGTCCTTAACAGATACAGAGTGAAGAGCAGGTGGCCCAGAGGCCACAAAAATGGTATCTTATGGCTCAAGAGCCACATGATCGAAATGATGTGGCTCAAAGACCACATAATCACAAGATAAGACACCATTTTGTGCCAGCCTAGGTGAAACATCTTCACCACCATCAAGATCTCCATCGAACAATTATCTGATACTTGAAGCTGCCTTCAACTTCGTTCTGATCCATGCCCTAGATAAGATCTCAAGCATCTTGTCATGTTGATATGAAGTTTTCTTTTTAAGGCACTCATGGAATGGCACCTTCGGGACATAAGGGTCTTTCGAAGGAACCTCAAAATTTTGGTCCATAGAAACATGAGTGGGGACCACATAATCTGATTCCTTCGACACAAGATGAAACAATGAGACCTCAGGGTTCGGCCCCATTGTCGAAATAAATATAGAAGGAACCTCAGGATCAAGCTCCTTCCTGGAATAATTTATTGAGGGAAACTCAGGATCTGGCTCCCTCATAGATGCAGGTATCACCACAGGTCTGCTGACACCAAAAGATGGTGATTGCAATGAAGGCAACCCAATTTGGTTGTCCACCTCCTTACCATACCTCAGAATATGAATCACATTAACATGATGGGTTGGTTTAGAGGTAGTATGAGGTACTGAAGGCCTTCCTTGAGAATGGGTACCCTAGGGATTCACCACGGGTTGACTCGGCAACTGCACATTCTCACGTTCATGAAGCGGATAAGCCAACTGGTTGACTTGCTTTTCCAATGCTTCGACCGAATTGTTGTTGGCCGCAAGCCTAGTTTGTGTGCTCTGCATGAACGCTTGAAGTGTTTGTTCAAGAGTGGGGTCCTTTAGGTCAACCTTTTAGGGTAGTGGAGTTTGGTTAGAATAACCCAATGGTCAGGCCTGAGGAGGTTGGTGATTATCGTGCTGAGACCTTTGATGTGGGGGCTGGTAGGTCACTGATGGGCGTGGAGGGTGATTAGGTGGAGGTTGAGGTTGAGCATGCAAGCTCTGACCGTGACCCCCGCTAGGTCCCCAAGAGAAGTTACGGTGGTTTCGTAATCCCGGGTTGTAGGAGTGACTGTACGGGTCGTTACAGGGCCTCTGTTGATACATCGCATTTTCATGCTCAGTATCCCTTGGAGGGAAAGCACATTCCAAGTCATCATGTCACGTAAATCTACACCTACTACATGCGGGAGTAGTGACCTGTGCTACAAGAGCTCGGTCCAACTTTAAACTCTCAATCCTAAGCATGAGAGCAGCCATTTTGGCCTCAGATGCGATGGTTGACTTAACTTGATATGATCCAGCTCGACCAAAAGACCTGACGGCCTATGGCTCTCTTATGGTGTCCCACTCAAAGGTACGTTCAGCCATTAATTCAAAAGTGTCCCACATCTCATCGATAGGTTTCATTTTGAAATCACCCTGACACATTGACTCGAACAATGTGCGGGTGTTGTAGTTGAGGCCCTCATAAACAATTTGTCACAACTACCATAGCTCATGTCCATGATGAGGGCACTACTGGAGAAGGTCTTTGAACCTCTCAAAGAAAGCATGAAAGGATTCAGTCTTAGTCTAGTACATTTGTTGTATCTGGTGCCGTATCTGTTGAGTCTTCTTTCGCGGGAAGAATCTCTTCAAACTTCAAAAAAAATGGTCACGAAGTCATCCCAAGACCGAAACGAGCTCGTCGGGAGGCTGTACATCCATTTCTTCGTGTTATCCTTCAACGAGAAAGAAATCATCCTCAACCGGACTGAATACTTGTCAAGTTGTTGAAGCTTGAACATGGAGCATACCTCTTCGAATTCACGTATAAAAATATATGGATCCTCCTTATTTTCAGTGAATGTAGGAAGCATGCTCACATATTGAGGTTTCAGTTCATAGTTGTTCTCGCGAGCTGGTGGAAGAACTATGCAAGAAGGGTGCACAACCGGAACAGGATGGGTCCGCTCCCACAGAGTCATTGGTCTATCTGGTCGAGCTAGAGGTGGTGGTGCACCAAGAACTCGATCCTGACCGAATCCCTCTTCCCACTTAGTCAGAGGAGGAGGAGAAGGAGGTCTATATGGGGGTGGGGGTGGGCCGACATACTCCTTGTATGGAACCCGGTCTCCCCCATCTGCACGAGGCGACTCTACCGCACGCTTCAAAGGAGCTCGTGGCGGAGATGGGCGATCACCAAGACCATCCATCTCAGAAAAATGCACTCTCTCAAGTCGAGCGCTCTCACCAGAACGAGCCCAATCTCGCATAAAGCGCTCGACTCAACTATGAAACCACACACAACAAAAGGTGTAATCAGAGGAGGCGACTACTAGAAGAATATAGAGGAGGAGAAGACTCAGATTAGAATGGAAGAATCCCTAGAGCTAGCATGGGTAGTGGGTGATGGTAGAAGCCTAAGCTAGCAAACACGGCTGAAACAGCCGAAGGTCGATATAGGTCCTTACATCTAGACAACGCCTAACTACGAGGTTACAAGGACTCAACACGCCTCACCTCCCTACAATGAAGACCAGAGAGCCTAGCAAGTGAGCTAGGATCCGGAGATATCGTCTCTTCTACTATCGACAAAGTGGGCAACACTGATCAGGCTATGACAGTCATAACCGGATCAGTCTCCTAATATGCACGAGTCTTAGTGGCCAATGTCTACTTTATTTTCGATTTTGGGCTTCACTTGAGTGTGATTTTTGGGGCTAAGGAAGGGGTGATGAAATCCCCCACCTTATCTTGAAGACTATAGGTGGTGCTCCTTAAATATGTTTTAAAAACTTAAGCTAGCAGGAAACTCACCAAACAAGCACTCACCTCACTCTTGTTACAACGCACCTTACTAACTAGGCATTATCTAAACATGCATGAATGAGAGAACGGGTGCACGTACCTTACACAAGGAATCAGCAACAAGAATTTAAAGCAAATGAAAGACAATGTGCACGCAAGGCTTACAAATGATGTATGACCTAGATGGCAAATAGTCTAATCTTTTGCTTTGAGTTTTGTTGTCCAAGTTGTCTTAAGAAGGGGATTTGTTGGTTTCTTGATTAATCTGGAAGCAATCTAGAAGTCATATCATGCCAAATTGAGCTCCCAGACCACTATATTGCAACTAGAAACAAACAAAAGAAACTTTGGAGCAAAAGAGGCACACCAGGCCGCCAGTTGGTGGTCCCAGACCGCTGATTGGTTGTCCAAATCGTTTTACGCTTTCCAAGTTCTCTTGCTACCTCCCCTCGATGCTGAAATGTCCCTGAAATAAACAAAAACTAAAAACAAAAGATTAAACCAACTCAAATCGTCCAAACCGGAGTCTAGACGGAGTACCTCTCCGGCAACGACACCAACAACTTGATGTGAATATTAAGTTTAAACCGCAAGTGCACGACCACGATGAAGCGGTGGCAAGTACGGGTCGATCCACAGAGAGGTGTGTCGACTCTGATTCTTTCAAAGGAAAGTGGGAAAAGAGGGGAGAAGAACTATTGGTTACACTAAACTAAACTACTAAGCAACATACAAGGAAATGAAAACACGAGAGGAAATAAAACTAAACTAAGCAACGACTAATAAGAAAGATGAAATTCAGGAATAAAACCCCCTAAGCAGTGGAGTGTGAACATATATGAGGTGAGAGAAGTGATGAATGACACATGTGTGTGTGTTCATGTATAGGAAGTGTCGAAAGATTTTGCAAAACCTATCAATCCATTCACACACAACCTATCAACAATTACTACTTGATTATCATAACACGAGGCTCAACATGAGAAGTGTCTAATTGTTATGGCAAGACTCATCAAAAAACCAGGAACTCATGTGAAGAACAAAGCTAAGCATGAGAAGTGTTTAATTGTTATCGCAAAAACCATGAAAACAAAGTTTCTTCAATCAATGAGGCAATTACACGCTAATACAAACACACGACTAAAATGTAGCATATACAATAGAAAATTTCCGTCAATAAAACATGAGGAAAGCAAGCATGGGAAGTGTCTAAATCTTATGGCAAAACCCATAAAAAATCCCCCACCATGTAGATGAATAAAACAAACCCGATGAACATAAAAACATTAAAGTCTACACAAACTAAAAATTTCCAAACATTCAAAACCTCAAAACATAAATGTACATCATCTCACCCCCCCAAAGGGGGATCAAACTACTCACTACTCATTAAACTATAAACTACATTAAGAAAAGAGACATGCTAATTACTTCTTCTAAGATTAAGACAAAATTAACTAAGATGCAAGAGTTAAAAGAAACAACAACAAACTTAACAAAACATTCTTTATTGCTCACTCACATTACAAGTAGCATCTCTGCACTAGAGTTTTGCTCCAAGACTTCTGATTGATTCGTTTTAATTATAACCGCAAGTGCACGACAGCTTTGAAGCGATGGCAAATACGGGTCGATCCACAGGGAGGTGTGTCGACTTTAGTTTATTTGAAGGCGAGTGGGAAAGAAAGGAGAGAAAGATTGATTAAGCTAAACTATACTAAACTAGTAGGAACAAGGAAGGAAATGAAAGCACAAAATGAACTAAAACTAAGCGACTAATAAAACAAGATAGAAATCAGGAATGGAAAACCCCTAAGGGGTGGAGTGTGTGTGTACACATGAAATAAGTGTGGTGAATGCATACAATAAGATCAAGTGTAGTTAGTGTTTGTTAATGCATAAGAAGTACCTAATGGCAAGACCTATCATTTAAAGCACTAACCTAGGTGATTAATATGAGCATGACAAGTTTGTTATTAAGAACATAAACTAGCATGGAATGTACCTAAACATTATGGCAGAAACCATCAAGTAAAAGTTTTATTAATTCAAGCAAGCATACTAATATTTCTAACAAACAACAATGTCTAGCATTCATACCATCTACATAACATGTATACACATCTACTCCACCCCCAAAGGGGATGGAACTACTCTCACATATTTAAACTAATATTTATACTAAGGAAAGAAAACATGCTTAAACTAATTATAAGAAGACTAAAACAACAAGTTAACTAGGTATACAAGAATTGAAAAGACAAGACAATATGAAGAAAACTTAACAAAACATCTATTATTACTCACTCAATTACAAGTAGCTTCTCTCCACCAGGGTTTTTGCTTCAAGGCTTTTACTCCTAGTAGAGAGGTTGGCCACCAAGAGAAAGATGGGATACAAGAGAGGAGGGAGAGTTTTTATTTATAGCCACAGAAAAAAGGTAATCCGGGACAATCCCCCGGTATGGGACTAAACATATACCAGAAATAGACTAAATACACTAATACACACCCCACCGAAATCTTAGCTGATCCGTAGCAACCCGGACCGCCAATCAGAGGTCCCAGACCGCTAAGTGGCAGTCTACATGGTTTGGATCGGTCTGGGCTTTCTTCTGGGCTTTCCTGGATGGCTTTGTTTGTCTTTGTTTGATAATTTAGTTAACAAGTGCACTTGTATTACAAACCTACACTTTATGCCTTAATATAATCGCCTTAATTTTAGAATGAATTAATTGCAAGTGTGTTGAATGTCAATTGTGTATGCTTGTGTATTCTTTGTATGTTTGTGCATGTACGGTTGTATGTTTGTGTTTGTGCATGTATGCTTGTGTGTTTGTGCTTGTATGTATATGTGGATGAAGTTGTGAATATTTGTGAACAAATATATAGGTGAACGAATTTGGTGCAGTTGTATGTACACGAATACGATGACTAAAAACAATTTCGTCGGATGCCATTTATTTATTTTTGTCCAGGTTTAGGAATAGATGTCGGCCGTTTGTACTAGACGACGTTTATTCCTTTGAAGAAAGGAATAGATGTCGGCTTTATGCTTAATCCGACGTCTATTCTTTAACAAATAGACGTCGTTTCTTATTGAACCGACATCTATACCCAAAGAATATACGTCGTCTGTTATTTCACCGACGTCTGTACCTAAAGAATAGACGTCGGGCTATAGAACACCCGACGTCTATTTGTTAAAGAATAGACGTCGGATGATACATACAACCGACGTATATTCTTTAGGTATAGACGTCGGCTATACGAAGGTCGGCGTCTATGTATAGACGACGCACACATAGACGTCAAATCAGGGAGTGCTTATATCGGACGTATATACCCCGGTATGTCCGACATATATTCCCTTTTCTGTAGTAGTGAAGGTTGCAAACCGGGTCATGCTTTACTCCTCTTTGATTCATAAGCTTCTTTGTTAGGAGGCGCCCCCTCATTGCTCGCCAAGCTGTAATAGCATGCTTAGGAATGGCGTGTTTGTGTCATACCAACCCCGCCCAAGTGACCTTACTCCCCGGTTCTACCACCCACTTCCACACTTCCTTAATTCCTAATGTAGCCCCCTTCCCTTCTATGCACTTTGGCTGGTCCACGCCTCCATGAATGCATGTATTTGTGATTTTCAAGTGAACTTCCTCCGTTATCGTTGATCTTGGGGGTGGGGGGGGGGAGGTTCCACTTCCCCTCTTTGATGAACTATAACACTTTGGTATCCCAAGGCACTCCCAATTCATGGTGGAGTTGAGCCCCCCAACTCTCACATTGCAACGGTTCGCCACACCACAGATATTGGAAGAAACATATCTCTTGTCCACTTCCCACCTCGTATTGGATGTGCCATCGAGCAATGTCGCGAACTCAAAGAATCCCTCACCATGCCCCCTACACCTTCACTTGGCCTCCCGACATAGAGGTCTTTTCAAATTGGCCTCTCAACATAGAGGTCCTACGCTTGGCCCGTCAGACCCAAAAAATCGTGCCCAAGATTCATTTTATTCATTAAAGGCACATGCAAGCTATCAATATAAGTATATCCAATCTATAGCTAAATAGCCACGCACGAGCCCAACACAATCGATGTACAATTACACTCATCGTAGCTCCAAACATATCAAAGGTAACACATGCAAATCAGCAACTTGACAGCACAGTCACAAACAAAGAACCATAACGAAACCAACTCAAACAAGCATAACCATGCAACCTCTCTATCTACGGTCATGTGACTCAAGTTGTTACATGCATAACTTCTGATAATAATATCCCATAAGAGCAGCAAATCAAAATATAATAGAGCAACGAGTCAGACCAATCATATGAAAAGTGGATGCTATCTCGACTATCTAACATGAGCTACAGGTCATGATGATCATAGTGGTAGCTATCACAACATGAACTAACTTGAATGCACCTACATCCTCATAAACATATAGCAGCAGTAGCAATTATATCATGTGTGCATGTATAACTTTATATCAGCAACTAATCATGAATAATCCTAGAATTTTAGTAGCTCAATAATACATAGGCATGAAGCATCTTAATCAGCAACTTAGTTAGGAATTAATCATATGTATCTAGCAACCAATGATACATCAACATGTTGCATCATCACAGCAATTAAATCATGAGAAAATAACAAGATTTCAGTAGATAAATATACATGTACATGATGCATCTAAACAACACATAAATCAGGAAATAAATCAAGATCTCAATAGGTAGATGTGCATGCGCATAGTCTATCTTATCAGCAATAATCCACCCACTAATAACATGATCTCAGCATCAAAATTATACATAAACATATGGTATCTTAACAGCAAACTAATCTTGAAAATAATCATGAAATCCAACATGAAAATCACGTCCACAACCTACAAGAAAACAATAATCCAGCAACAACCAAGGTCCAACCACTACTACAGAAAAGGGAATATTCGTCGGATATAAGGGCATATACACGTCGGATATAAGCACACCCCTATCCGACGTATATGTGTGCGTCGTCTATACATAGACGTCGGCCATCGTATAGCCGACGTCTATACCTAACGAATAGACGTCGGCCTTAATTAGACTCCGACGTTTATTCTTTAATGTATAGACGTCGGTTAACTAACATACGACGCCTATACTTTAGGAATAGACGTCGGGTAAATAACATACGACGCCTATACATTAGGGATAGACGTCGGATTACATATAAAGCCGACGTCTATTCATTTCTTCAGAGGAATAGACGTCGGCTTATAGAGACAGCCGACGTCTATTCCCAAACCTGGACAAAAAAAAATAAATAGGATCCGACGAAATTGTTTTTAGTCATCGTCGTCGTGTACATACAACTGCACCAAATTCGTTCACCTATAAATTTCATCCACATACGTCCATATACATCCCACATACATCCATACAATTGACATTCACAAGCATACATCCACATACATCCACAAGCATACATGCACAAACACAAACACAAAAATACAACCACACAATTGACATTCAACACACTTGCAATTAATTCATTCTAAAATTAAGGCGATTATATTAAGGCATAAAGTGTAGGTTTGTAATACAAGTGCACTTGTTAACTAAATTACAAAAAATACAATTGGCAGTAGAACCTCTTAGTTCGTCAGCATGTTTCTGATGAAATAGCGAGCCCATCGGTCGCGAGTTTCATCGAGCTCTTGTTGCGAGAATGGATCACTACTTTTTGGGAAAACCTATCAAAAAATTACAAGTGTGTTGAATATTAATAACTAAATATTGAAACTACAATTGAATATACAATTGAATAACGATCTACATTACCTCGGTTAGACATACGTCTTGAGTTGCCACATCGAGGATTTCCTCCATGTATCTCATCACGTAGTAACCGCATTCCGTATTTCCAACCTGCTTCCGGTACTACAAACATAGGAATTCGCTAAATATTTGTTCCTAACTTAATTAACAAAAATGGGATAGAACGTACTCTCATTCCATGCCATGTTATTCCTGATTTTGTGGTTGTTCTCCTACCACCTAAAGCTCTGTAAACCTTAATTGCCCTGAGTAGCACAAGTTAAAATATCAATCAATAATACTAATAAAAATCCACGAATTACTTTATTCACGACTAAACGAACTTACATATTTAGAAGTTTCTTTATTGAGTCCCTTGGTTTATTCGACCCCAACGGATCAAACCAATATGCCGAATTAGTCGTTGGGCATACAACGACAAGCATCCAATGAGCCCTGTGTTATATATATAATTAGAAGTTTATTACAAAATAAAATTTCACTTTGAATTACAAAGTTTACCTCTCATGATAAGGGAGCAGATAATATTTCTTGTCTTCTTCTTTAAAGAATGTCCCTAGTTGACCCGATTTATCGTCATTCCCGTATATATATGTAGATGGACTGATAAATCCAAATACTTGATCCTCGGGAAAGATTGACCTTCTGGCGTCGTAAAGATGTCTACAAGTATAAAAATTATAATTTATTACAGTTTTGATAAAATTATTCAATACTTTTCATTGTATACAAAAGAACACTTACTTCACTTGCACGTCGATAATCATGATACACAACGAATCCATCGCCATGAACTGCATGATATCCTCTTTGGTGACGTACAAAGCCGGAGGCAACCCTTTATCCCCCTCCAACTCCAAGGTACTTAACGATTGTGCCTCCCTACCTACCATACATTGATACAACATTTTGCACCTACTTGGAAGCGAATTAATGTTGATCGGAGATTGGTTGTTTGACCCTTTGCTCCGGGGGCTTGACACCTTACAAAGATGTATAGAACCGTTAAAATACAATTGTTAACAAAATTGAAGTTTAAAGTCTTTCAAAGTTAAACTATACCTCATGTTTGTCGTTTAGCTCTACTAAATAACTATGCCAACGCACGAACCCACCGATAGCATCGCCGAGAGTAACAATATCTTCTTCCGGAAATGGCACAAAAACACCAGGATCTAAGCAACTCTCAACTGCAACCTTCAATTCTCCCTCTCCTACCTATGTGAAGTGGTGTCTGGAGATGTTATAAACTTTCCCGTGTCCCACCAATCTTCGATCAGGGTCTTCGACAAATAAAGCACATCTAGATCCATCCACGAACTTTCCAAACGAGGGACCGTCGACGAGGGCCAATTCTCGAGAATGAGACACGAAATCATCATGTCGATGATGGTGGAACACTGACGGAACTGGAGTAGTCTCCGTGGAAGAACCGGTCTTACGACGGGTAGGAGAAGTAGGCAAAGCACGATCCAATCTCTCCGAAAGAAGCTGCAAAGACTTCTTCAAATCTGCAATCTCCTGCTGGCATTTGGTATGACCAGTCGTCGAAGTAGATCGTTGAGTCTTCCCAAAATATTGTCGAAGTCCAACTCTACTCCCTACCCCTCGCACACGACCGGGGTGTTCGTCGTTTCCCAAGGCCTCGCGTAGAATATCATTCCGACCATCGGAAGCAAATTCGCCTTGAGATTCTCTCAACTTCAGAGAGTCCTAAGTTTAAAACAATATTTACTATCATTTGAGCAATATAAAATTAATGATTCTGAATTAATAACATATATATAAATGATGCAACTTACTATCTTCGAGCCGATAGCTTGCGACTCGTCTGTGACGTACTCCCCTCTGGAGTTTACTCTCGCTCTCTTCCAAGAATCACAACGAGCTATGGGAGAAGGAGGAGATAGGTTACTTGCTTGCTCCTCACTCATACCGGAGTCAATTGCCTCCTGTCTCTTCTGAGCAATTTTTTCAGCCATCATTTGTGCTTCCAACTTGTGGTACCCCGCTCGAGACATACGATGGGTATACTTGTTAGAAGATCTATTCTTTTGGTTTTTTGCTCGGATGGCCTAAAATCAAGTTTATTAGATTGTCACTAAAATCAATAACTAACAAGTTTGTTTTGAAACTCAGTTACTATATTATAAATTAAACTCAGTATACCTCAAACTCCGGGCTATCTCTGGATTTTCTGAATAGCTCCCATTGATTCGGAGTGATAAAGTTATAGACATCGCATGGATTTTTATCCTGGTAGTCTCCGAATATGTACTTGTTCGTGAAATTTGTTTTGAAATCCCTCCAATGAACTGACATGTATGTCATCCACTTCTTCTTCAACTTGTCAGTGGATTGGAACTCAAAAGATTCCTACAACACGTTAACTTTATATATATCAAAAGTTCAACTAAAACTATAGAAATCTATAATGGAACCATTACCTGCACATTATCCCATATTGTGTCCTTCAACTTCTCATCTACATCAGCCCAACTGGATAAACAAATGTCAACTTTGGCCCTCGCTAAGCTACCCAGAAAACTTTTCCAATTATCAGACAGCATGCCTAAGGGCTCAAGACGGTCATCAAACTGGATTGGAATTCTACCGTCTCTAGTTCTTTTGCCCACGAATTCTTTCATGAGACAAGGACCTCGTGTACTGTATGTCTTCGAACCTTCAGACTCGGAGGAAGTGGGTTTCTTTTTCGGAGCCATTATACTATAAAAGATAAATTCAAGTAATTAAATAAGGTAAAGACATGGATTAAATGTCTATTACAATGTGTTACAACAGAAAATTTGCACCTTTACTGTTTTTTTTCCTTAATGGATTTTCAATCCATATACCTTCACCGTGGTCATCTCTAAACATACAAGTCTCAACATTTATTTCTTCATCTACTGAGTTCAACTCAGGTGCTTGCTTAGAGAAAGGTGGTGTTTCTTCATACTCGATCAGACTATCATCTGATACAATTTTTTTCTTCCCTTCCAAAATTACTGCCCATTTCTTATCACACGAATCAGCCACATAGAAGACTTGTTTCGCTTGGGAAGCTAGAATAAAAGGTTCTCCTTTATACCCTTGTTTTGAAAAATCAATTAAAGTGAAGCCATAGTCATCCACTCGAACTCCTGTTTTATTATCAGCCCACTTGCATCTAAATATAGGTACTTTGAATTTAACAAAGTCTAGCTCCCATATATCTTCAATTACACCGTAATAGGACATGTCGGCGTATACAGGATTCTTGTCTTTAGAACTAGACACATGCAAAGACTCTGCTATTAAGGTGACGCCACTGTTCTGAACAGCACTTTTCGCATCTTCACAAACTGTGTAGATAGAATATCCATTGATATCATAACCACTGTAACTTATAACAACAGAATGCAGACCGTAAGCCAACCACTGTATTGTCTCAGAAACATCACGCTTGTATGCTAGATTTTTGAACCAAGAGATGAAATTCTTATTGTGACTATTAATTACTTGTTGATCACTCCACAAAGGATTTCTTTCCTTTAGAAACTTCATGTGTTCATTTAGGTATGGTTGAACTTCATTCGAATTGCACAACACATAAAAATATGCTGTCATTAAGTCATCGCCATTTGGATTTAACATTTTCATCCCCCGTGTCCCTTTACCATCGACACGATTATCATGACGATTCTTCGGAAGTCCAACAGTTTTGGTGTTTGCTAGGTATCCAGTGCAAAACTCGATAACCTCCTCAGCTATGTATCCTTCAACAATACTAGCATCTGGTCTTTGACGATTTTTGCAATAACCTTTCAACACTTTCATATAACGCTCGAAAGGATACATCCACCTTAAGAAAACTGGTCCGCACAATTTAACTTCTCTAACCAAATGAATAACAAGATGAATCATAATGTCGAAAAAAGCCGGGGGGAAGAACATCTCCAACTGACATAATGTGACCACAATTTCATTCTGTAACTTGTCTAACTGCACAGGATCGACCACCTTACTGCAAATCTTATTGAAAAACGAACACAACTTTATTATTGCTTGTCTAACATCTTTCGGTAATATGGATCTCAGTGCTACAGGTAACAACTGCTGCATTAAAGTATGACAATCGTGAGACTTCATCCCCACAAGTTTCAAATCCTTCATAACAACAAGATTACTGATATTTGAAGAATAACCTTGTGGAACCCTTACATCGTGCAAACACTGACAGAGAATTTTTTTCTCCTTTCTAGACAATGTATAACTAGCTGGAGGTAAGTAATTCCGATCTCCTTTCTTCTCTGGTGCCAACATTGCTCGTATACCAATATCAACAAGATCAAGTCTTGCATTATATCCATCTTTGGTTTTACCAGGTATGTTCAACAGAGTGCCAACAAGACTATCACAAACATTTTTCTCTACGTGCATCACATCAATACAATGTCTAACTTCTAAAGTTTTCCAGTAAGGGAGATCAAAAAATATTGATCTTTTTTTCCAACTACTTTTGTCGTTTGCTCGTTTGTACGGTTTTCCAAATTCACATTCAATGTTCCTTACACGTTCATACACCTTTTCGACGCTGATTTCAACTGGCGGATTCTGAAACTCCTGTTTTCCGTTAAATGCTTTCTTCAACCTACGATAAGGATGAGAGTTCGGCAAAAATCTCCGATGACCGAGATAGACAGTCTTAGAACCATTAACTAGTTGCAAAGAACATGTATTTTCCTCGCAAATTGGACAAGCTTTATGACCTTTAACTGAATATCCAGACAGATTACCATAAGCTGGAAAGTCATTAATCGTGCAAAATATCATTGCCCACATTACGAACGACTCCTGACGATAAGAATCAAAAACTGACTATCCGTCACCCCATAATTTCTTTAGGTCATCAATTAAAGGTCTTAAATACACATCGATGTCGTTTCTAGGTTGTTTCGGACCAGAAATCATTAAGGACAACATGATATATTTGCGTTTCATGCATAACCACGGGGGCAGATTGTAAATTACAAGCAGAACGGGCCAAGAACTGTGAATGCTACTCAAACTACCAAAAGGATTCATTCCGTCAGTACAGAGCCCAAATCGTACATTCCTCGATTCTTCACCAAACACAGGAAAGTCGACATTTATTTTTTTCCACTGAGGTGAATCTGCAGGGTGACGTAGCAACTGATCATTTGGTTTCTCACGATCAGCATGCCATGTCATGTTCTTGGAATCCTCTTTACCCGCAAACAAACGTTTAAGCCTTGGTATTATCGGAAGATACCACAAAATCATAGCAGGAGGTCCTTTGATTTTCATCTCATCAGCCTCTTCATTGTGGTTTGGTCCACTACGTTTCATTTTGTATCTTGACACATTACACCTGGGACAAGAATGTAAGTTTTCAAACTCACCCCTATACAATATACAATCGTTCGGGCATGCGTGTATCTTCCTATATTCCATTCCCATAGGGCACAACACTTTCTTTGCATCATAAGTTCTATTTGGCAACTCATTGTCATCTGGAAGCATCTCTTTCACTAACTTCAACATTGATGTGAAACTCACATCGGACCAACCATTTCCAGCTTTTAAATTGTACAACTTCAACACCGCTGACAATCTAGTGAATTTGGTACAATTCTTATACAACGGCTTCTCATTGTCACTCAACAAATTACCAAGTAAATCGGGGTTGGACGAAAACTTTTCAGCCATATCCTGAACCATTTCCTCTAAGTGATCTTCCACACTAACATCTTCTCCATCATTCTTGGAACGACTACATGATTCATTTTCGCCGTGCCATATCCACCGTCTGTAATTTGGGTCGAAACCTTTCTCAAACAAATGATCTTTCGTTTTCCGAAAAGTCAACACTGACATATTATGACACTTATTGCACGGACAATACGCCATGTCACTGTCTTTCATTTTCTTAGAATGTTTTTTGGCAACCTCTAAAAACATATTCACTCCGTTCTCATATTCATCACTCAATCTGTTTGAAACTATCCACTCTCGATCCATTTCAATCTAAACAGAGGCAAAAATGATAGTTATTATTGCAGAACATAAATAAAATTTCAATTTAAAAGAATGTGTACGTAGATGAGAAGATTCGGAGACATTAAGATGAGAAAAGAATGACTCAGAGGAGAAGAGATGAAGTCCTTAATCTAGCGTGGAATAAGGAAGGTTAGAAATCTAACTAAACAATCAAGGCCAAAACAAACCTAAAGTCCACTATAGGTCCTTAGTAATAGACGACGCCTAACTTCGAGGTCCCACCGAGGACCACTAGTCTGTAGGAAATCAAGAACCCGGAGGTCCCTAATATCTCAGGGAGACTAGATGGGCAACGACGTTCAGGCCGAAAGGGTCTTAAACATCGAGGACCACTAATCTATAGGAAATCAAGAACCCGGAGGTTCCTAAAATCTCAGGGAGACTAGATGGGCAACGACATTCAGGCCATAACGGTCTTAAACGGTTTCCTCTCCTTAATGCGTTCGAAAATCCTAGGGGCCAACGTCTAATTGATTTTATTAAGGCTCTTTTATTAAGTGGTTTTTGGGCCAAGGAAAGAGTGATGAAATCCCCCACCTCATCTCCTATAGGTGACTGCCCCCTAAGTGTTTTTCATACCTTAATCTAACAAACAACACACCAAACAAACACTCACCTCACTCTTGTTACAATGCAAGTCCTACTAACTAATGCGTGCTTTCTAATGAATGATGAGTGAAAGATAGTACGTACCTTACGCCAGCAATCTACGACAGAAAGCGTAAATAATAGAAAATACAATGCATGCAAATCCTATATGATGAATGACTTAACAAATATTGTCTAATCTTTTGCTTTGGGTTATTAAAGGCCAAGTTGTTTAAGGGGGCAATGAGTTATTATCATAATATTAAAAATTCAATAAATTAAGGCAATAAACATTTAAAATATTAAAATCAAGTATTAAAACTAATTACATGAATTGACAGAAAAACATTTTAAACACAAACTATCATGTTATTAATAATAATTGGGAATAAAATTTTATTGAAATTTTGGCAGAACCTCCACTTAAAATTTAATATGTAAAATTCTTCAAATCCTGAAATCAACAAGAAATTCCTAATATCTAGGTATCTAATCACATTCACATCTAGTTATCCACTTAAATTTTATTCAAATCCTAATATCTAGTTATCTAATCACATTCACATTATGTATTTCTCTACTCAATCCAAACCAAATTCTTAACATAATCCAAACCAAATCAATCCAATGAAAACAAAGTTTGGTTAAATCATCCAACCAACCCAACTCAATCCAAACTAAATCAATCCAATGAATATGTTTATCAAATATCAACACATAACACACATGCAAAAAAACTCCGAGAAGAAGTTGTTTATCACGTCTACATGTCAAGAGTGTACATCCACATTGAATCGTTATCTAACCAATATTTGCACTAACCCTAATTTGGCGTTGGATTCTTGGTCTAAACTAATCCTAAATTAAGAATCTAAAATTGAGCACGAACCAGAGGAGGGAAAAGTTGTATTGCCGGAGGAGCTCTTTGTGTTTCCCGAAGACGTCGCGGAGGAGACGGCTGTAAACGACACGATGAAGCTACATGCGGAGGAGGCTAAGTTAGAGAGAATATGTGGAGAAAGATGAACTTAAAACAAGAAAAAACGAACTTAAAACCTACATGTGGAGAGAGACGGAGGAAGACGGAGGAAGAAGGAGAAGAGGGCCGGAGAAGTGGAGGAGCGCTTGGGAGCTCGCTGCGGTGCCGGAGACGGTGCGGATCGGTCGGAGGATGGTCGCGGAGGAGAGTTCGGTCGCGGGACGGCTAGGGTTTGGGTGGGTTTCGACTGAAAAGAATGAAAGAAAATGCGTCTGTCTGATTTCTTTAAGACCTATATACGTCGGATATTCCATAACACCGACGTCTATACCTCGACGTCTATGTGGATAGACTATAGACGTCGGTCTTACATTAAGTCCGACGTCTATACCCTATAGACGTCGGATTCACAAGGTACTAAAACACCGACGTCTAAAGGTCGACGTCTATACACTATAGACGTCGGCTAAACGTGTTATTCCAAAACCCGACGTCTATAGTGTCACATAGACGTCGGCTTCCATTTCAGCCGACGTCTATTCTGTCCTCTCCACAATAGACGTCGGCTGTTGTAACGGCCGACGTCTATTGGGCGACGAGTAAAGCCAATTCTGCACTAGTGAACACACAACACCAAGAAAAACATGCATCCAAAGCAACCGATGTGCTCCCCACAATCCGGACACAACTTCCATGGTTTCTCTCCTAAAACCACCTGGAAAGAGTGTGCTTAAAGTTGTGATGAAGGGAAGGATGTCCCAGCCAGCCAAAGCAACCAGAGTTCACGCTACAGCAACCCGACCTGGCTGAGTTTGCAACAAGCGTGCATGCCCTAGATGCATGACTGGACTGCCCCTTTAGTAATGGATGAACCTCCATTCAACACCCCCACTTTCTAATCTACTCAAGGGCCTATGGTGTACCTAAGTTTGACGAGGAGGATGGCTGGAGATAGACGGATTTACAGCCCACGTTTCCTTGCTAGCGTATGCCTCTTCCTTGAATTTTTAGCTCGCAGGAGATGGATGCTTCACCAGAGTAACTGTTAGACCCTAACCCTTGCCTACAGTTCTTAATTGTGTTTAGGAGAGGATTAGTGATGGATTGAGATGGACGGCTGAGATCGAGTGGGAGAAAAGTATATCAAGGTTGGTTTTACTCTCTCTCCTCACTCTCTCTCTCGCGTTCTCTCCTCTCTCACTCACTCTCTCTCTCTCTCTAGACGTGCCTCTCTCTCCATCGGAGTTTCGTCGGCATTTGTGGAGGCGAGGGGGCTGTTGGAGACGCCGGAAGCATGGGGATCTTCGTTGTGTTCGCTGGAGTTCGAGTTTATCGTGGAAAAGCTCGCCGTCGTTTCTTCAAAGGCTTCTTCAAGCCTTAAGGTATGTCAAACTTGCTTTCAAGCTCACCTAGTGTTAGTGTGGGAGTGGGAGCGGTCGACGGTAGGCCGTTTCGGGCTCGTCGGACCTGCACAGCCGTTTCTGAACTATAAACGGTCGACCGGTGTTTTGGTTCGGTCGACCGGTTATAGTGTATTTTGGGCGAATCCCTCGCACCGGTCGAACGATGCCCTTTTGGGCGGTCGACCGGTTATGCAATTTTTAGTGAGAGAAAACGTCCTGGTGCTTTTCGGTCGACCGGGACCCCTTTGTCGGTTGACCGTTTGGCGGGTTTTTCGGTTGGGCCAGTTCTCTGGGTGAGGATCGGTCGACCGGAAGCCATGTTTTGTTCGACCGTTTTACACTGTTTTTGTGTGTGTGTGTGTTGCTATTGATTGGCTAGAAGGCAACGAGTCTCCGGCCCTTTTGGGGCGACGGCACAGACATTCCGGCCCTATAGCGATTAGTGGTGACACATGTTGTGTTTAAAGCCGTGGCTCCGGCGAATGAGGCAAAGTCGTGGCTCCGGCGAATGATGCAAAACCGTGGCTCCGGTAACACTGAGGCAATGAGGGGGTTGTGTGGCCGTGTTTTGGACCGGCGGTGCCTTGTGTGCACGTGTGTGGTGGGTTGGGGTGAGAGGACCCTTGAGACCCGTGTTGTTGGGCTATGGCCGGGAGAGAGGTCCCGGGAACTTAGCGAGTGTTTCTATTGTGGTGTTTTACGTTTCTTTGCTCATTTCATTTCTGTCCATATATGTGTTTAGGTTTGGCATACTGGGTTTCCTCCTGGAAACTCAGGCATTCATTGTCTGCTTTCAGGCCGAGAGCGACGTTAGGTGGGTGGCGTCGGCGGAGGGAGCACTCGAGACCTGATCCTGCTTCCCTACATTTTGAGGTGGTTGTGATTACTTGTGTATATTCTTGTATATGATCTTTTGATGTAATCACATTCTTTTGTAAACTCGTTCACATATATATATTATATGTCGGTGCACCAGTGTGTGTATTTCTTTCGTAATGTCCTCGTTGATTGTATGATTTAAATTTGTAATTTTCCGCTGTGTTTGAGGACGTTACAGTAACCTTGGTTTTGCTGGAGGGGAGGAGAATGATGGCTGGAGGAGTAAAAAGAAAGAGAGGAGAAAAGAAGGGACGACTGAGATTTATATCTTGCCAAACACCCTTCCACTTCAACCCTTGCATGCACATCCATAGGCCATCAAAAAGCACCAAAGTATCTTCATCTTCCACACCACTTGGCAGCCACATATGCAGCACCTTTGCCACAACAATTGTCCTTTGCTCAACATCTACTGTCCCTGAGTAGTTTTTTGTCTTGCTAGCTCAATCACCCGCTCCTACTCCGGAAACATGAAATTCTAACCCCTCGTCCAAAAGTTTGTCCAAAAGTTCTATTCCGAAGACCAGCATTGTGTCCCTCAGTCCGTAGTGCGTCGCTTGGTCCCATAGTTGCGTCCCTCGGTCTGGTACTTTAGTCCTTTAGTCCCGCAGTTGCGACCTTAACAACAAAAATGTTGTCCCTGCTTCCAACACTCTACACAAAACCTGGTCAACCATGCGCGGACCATCGGCTAGCCCGATGTCCGGCAGGGACAGATCACTCCAGCGGCCGATTGGCTGCCGCTCATCGCCGATGGCGAGACACCCCACACACCTTGTGTGGGTTAAAAAGTAAACTTGGCATATATGAATAAAAGTGACGACAAAGCAAGATCACAATAAACACACACAAGATCAAGGTCTTACATGCCCCTTTTATAAGAAGTACGTTATGGCGAGGTTGTGCTTTAAAGATTAAATGAATAAAGGACACACTCGATTTTAAAGGACACATTTGATCTGTCAAGGACTAATGTGTCCTTTACAGGAAATAAGTTGCCTTTGTTATGATAGGTTTTTAGGACACGTTCAACGTTAAAGGACACATGTGTCCTTTAAAATAGGGGCCTATAATTTGACACTCAATTTTCAAAGGACAAACTTGGGGTTTACAGGACAGATTTGGGGGTTCGATAGAACAACTTTTGTAAATCATTTTCACTTTAAGTTTTAACTTTTCATCGCCAGTAATATTCATCTGCGTGCTAGGAACTTCTCCCAACTTTGAATCGTATGTTTCCTATTTTGCCACAAGCATTCCCGACGTGCCATTACAATCCCCTATCACACACACCAACAAGGTCTCTCCAGAGCAGGCATCAACCTCCCTAAACCGTCAACCCATCCCTTCTGACCGGTCCCGACCATTCGTGACCAGGTAAATGGCTTCCACAAGTAGACCATCTAGCCTAAGCAAACAGTAACAAAAATGTCGAAGATACAAGTCACAATGACATGATAGAGTCTCATGCCCACGGAGCTACTGTTATGTTAGAATTTCAGGAAAAAAATCAACAGGAAGGTCTATTGGCTGTAGAGCCGGATTCTCACTTTGAGCCCATCGGAGAAAACAAAGATTATTGGATAAGTTATATAGGAACTCTGGTAAGAAGCAAAGTGTGTACTTGTACAACAAAGTGGTCTGATTGCTTCAGTTCTAATACCAAACGTGCACAACCGTGATGAAGCGGTGGCAAGTACGGGTCGAGTCCACAAGGAGTGCGTGCGAGTCGGAGTCCACAATACTCGAGTAGGAAGGGAGAAAGACAAATGAGGTTAGAATACTCTATGATGTGTATGAAACTAGAAAACAAATGATAAAAATGAACCCCATAGGGGGTAAGGAAAGAACGTGGAAATGAAAATATGTGTACGTGTGTGTGTTCATTTGTGCTCATCAGAATACATAATACATGAAATCCATTAAAACCAAATCCAACTTTGTCTCCACATGAAATAAGATAAAACATTGTCATTAAAACATACCAGACAATAATTGATATGAGGCTAATATGAGCACATATAAAATGACCAAACCCCACTATGTCTGCACATGAAATATGATTTGACACAATCATTAAAACACACAAGACATTAATTAGGATAAGACCAACATGAGCACATGCATGCACATGTCATGTTTACTCCTTATCCTCACCTCATCATTCCCCATAAAATAGGCCCACTAATCTAAGCATGTGCAAAGCATCACATCAAAGATAAGAGTGAATATCCCATTAGATGGTTATCGAACTCATATGAGGTTCAAAGGTTAGGATTACTAACACATACACACTTAATACATCACTAATCACATCACCTTCTTCTCCACCCACCAATGTGGATGGATTACTCCGTACTCATCCCTAAACTAAAGAAAACATAAAAACAACACAAACCCATGAAAGAAAGAGAGAAGACTAGATTAAGCAAGCATCAACACAAATGAAATTGCATTAAATGGAAAACATCAATATAAAGAACAAGAATTAAACTAGAATGAAGAGAAAGATTACAAGGTTGCTCCTCTTCTCCTCCTCTACAATACTAATTAAGAAACTAAAACTTACTATAATAAACAAAAAATAAAACCTACTCTACTAAACTAGAAAGGAAACTAACATATGGAGGAGGAGGGAGAAGGAGAAAGGAGGCATTACAAGTCCATTTATAGAAGATTAGAGGGTTTTGATGGATCTGGGCATAATCGGATTGTTGTAACCCAGATTTGGACGTTGCATAATTCTCTGACTCGACAACCAGACCGACAAGCAAAATTGTGGATGAAATGGAGTAAAATGATCCACCAATGGTGGATAAACATCCACCACTGGCGGATCAATTGGCTTCGATCAGCCTCTACTTTCTCCATCTGGTTAGGTTTGGTGTTGTGCACGTGGGGTTTAGTCGTTGTTCGTTGTTTCGAGCCGATTTGATTTTAATTGTTGACTTACTCCTTAGGTTATGGACTTTTGTGACACAATATATTTCTTTACACTTTGGTCCCTCTAGGTTTTCACTTGGGTCCCTTTGCATTTTCAGTCCAATCATTGGGCATTACAAACATATCCAAAAACCTTCCAAATCAGTCCATCCTTCTTGCATTTATATATTATCTCTTCCTTTCACTTCTTTATTGTCCAAATCCTGAAACACATCAAACAAACACTAGAGTAGCACAAATATGGTGTAAAATAAATGATATATAACATGAATGCAATGTATCATATGTTACTAATCATGGTCAATGGTGGATGAATCATTGAAAGAGCAAATTTAGAAGAATGCAATGGTTATTTCATTTTCATCGAGAATTTCTTTTAAGTTAATTCCTTTCTTTATAGGTTTTTATCTAATAAAATCAATACTACTTTTCTTTATTTTGTGTCGCAGAAAAAAAATCATTTTCCAACCAACTAAAGAGTTGAAAAAGAAGAGGTTGTCTTATGTGAGTAATCGATGGAAGGATTTCAAAACAAAGTTCACGTGCAATTTCATTTTTGTAACATATAAGGATCGAGATCCATGGAAAATTTGCAATTTATTACTCAGACAACATGAGCATATTTCAAAAGCTCAAGGCTATGTCCAGAATTTTCAGCAAAATATACATTCATACTTCCTTCACACCTTGAAATGTTAAAAATGATAACTAATCTTGTTTTGTGGTTTGAAGGAACTACCAGCGCTCAATGATTCATCGTTTTAAATAACCACAAGTGCACTGCGTTCGTAAAGACGTGGCAAGTACGGGTCAAACCTCAAGGAGTTGTGAGTGTTGTTGTTCCAACCATACTCGAGTGGGAAAGGAGAGGAGAATGAGTGGATTATGCTAACTAACTACACTAAACTATGACTGAATTAATAATTAAACTAAACCCCCATGAAGTGGAGGTGTGTAGGTATGTGTGTGTGAGTGGATCTTCATTACATGAGGCACAAGTGTGTAAAGTAGGTGAAATCAATTAGATACTAGTGTTGATCTAATTAACATCAACTACATTTACATGAATACATGACTAATATAGTTAGACATGAAGGTAAGATGAACTATGAGTTCTCAAGCATGAACTATGTACCTAGTGTGGACATTAAAACACCAATTAACCCCTTCATATAACTTAATCCATTCTTGCATTTTCTACCAATCAAACATTCATACATTTTTTGGGCAAAGCAAAAGGGAGGCATAGCTTCTATTGTATTGATGTTTGTAATCATATACAACCTACAAAAATGTTATCTATTACAGTCCTTGAGTCATGCTTGGTACATAACTAGAATCTACCTATAACCAACATTTAACTCCCACCCTAGTGGTGTTTCAGCTAGCCCCAACTACTCTCATACAATCTCAACACCTCTGAATCGTCTCTAAGTTCCTGAATCGGTGTGCCCATCATACGTACCGCGTCGCCCACGTCCTCGGGTCGCCGCTTTTCGTTCTCGAATATCCTCCTATTGCGCTCTTGCCAACAATCGTAGAAGGTTGTTGCAAGAGCAAGTCTTGTGGCAACCTGTTGTAGCTTTGACCCTCGCATCATTTGCAACCTCTTCGTCTCCGCATCAAGAGTAATGTTGATGCTAGTATCGAGCCGTAGTATTTCCCAAGATTTGTACCCAAACTTGTCGGGAGAAGTTGCATTCCCATAATAGGTGTGCCATATCCTCATCTCGTTTCTTTCATAATACACAAAGGGGGTCGTGGTTTGATCCCCTAGCTCACATGAAAGCCTTAGTGACCAACCGTCCTCGCATAACTCTCCAAAGCGTAAGTGCATGCTTTGGTATATGATTTTTGTGCTAAACCATATCAGTCCAGACCACTTTCCTTTGTCGAGGTACCACCCAACTCCATGCTTGCTTTTCTGAAAAAGCATCACTCTTCGGTCCCTCTCAAATAGGAGTGTCTCGCCCCCGTGGATTGGAGTTTGCAAAATCCTAGGCCATAGTACCACCATCTCTAGATACCTCGACTCGGGGAGGATCCAAGCCCCCTCACGAATGAAATATGATACCATAGTATCCCTTGGCATCCCCATGTCGTACTGGAGTCGCTCTCCTCCGGGAGAGGATAAGAATGGCTGTCCACACCAAGGATCGCTGAAAAACCGAATTTCTATCCCGTCTCCCACATGGTATTGGATTTTATCCTTTGCCATGCCTCGGACACTTAGAATGCCCCACCATGCCCAAGAGCACACAGATGGTGGCCTAGCTAACCATATGTTACGGTTCTGCAAGTATTATTCCCTTTGCATACACCGAACCTAAAGCACACTTCCATCCTCGATGATCAACCAAAGGAGACGGATCAGCCCAACATCATTCCAGTCCTTGAGTCTCCTCAGTCCCAAACCACCCACCTTCTTTGGTTTGCAAATGTCCTTCCATGCTACAACCACCAACTTTGTAGGACCTCCCGAAATTAAGTGGGTCATGATGCTCTCCACCTCGTTTAACATTTTTCTCGGGATAAGGAAGGCTGAAGTCCAATAGATACTCATGGACACGGGCACACTCTTGACTAACGCCACACAACCTGCCATTGATCGAAAGCTTCTCTTCCATGTGCTTAGTTGTTGTTGAATCTTGCTAATTAATCCCGTGCAATGATGTCTCCCCAGCCTTGAGGAGAAGAGTGGGAGGCCTAAATAGGTAACCGGAAAATCAGCCTCTCCATGCCTACGTGCGAGCATATCCATGTAACCTCATTTGCTTCTCCTCCCATAAAAACGTGACTCTTTGCTACGTTCATCTGCAGCCAGGAGGTGGCTGAGAATTCAGTAAGGATAGGCTTAATCACTCTTGCATTTCCTCTTGTAACTGCAGTAAAGACCAGCACATCATCTGCAAATAGGAGGTGGCAGACTTGTACATCCCGACACCTTGCTGGTTCGAGAGTGCCCCTCTCAACCTCCCTTCTTACAATGGCACTTAACACCTCCATACAAAGAACAAAGAGGTAGGGGGCTAATGGATCCCCTTGTCTCAACCCATTCGTGGAAAGAAAGGGTTTAGAGTTCTCACCATTTACTGTGACCACAAAAGAAGCTCGCACGCAAGCCATCATGAGTTTAGACCAATGGTCGGGTAGGCCCACCCGCTTGAGTACCTCCTCTAGGAATTGCCAGTAGATAGAATCATATGATTTCCTATGGTCGAGCTTTAAACACATTCTTCCTTGTCCTCCTCCCAAGTGCATATTGTGGGATATCTCGTCGGCTAGCAAGATATTGTCTCTGATTCTCCTTCCACTCACAAATGCACTTTGTGTTTCCCCCACCAATTTAGGAATTATTACCTTCAATCGATTTGCCAAAATCTTTGACAAGAAACGATATACCAAATTGCAAAGGTAAATGGGTCAGTAATCATCAACCGAAGCTGGAGTTGTCTTCTTCGGAATAAGAGTGATGGAAGTGTAGTTAACTTGCTTTATGAGTTTCCGACTTCTCATGAAGGAGTCGACAGATTTGAAAAGGTCTTTCTTCACACACTCCCACGCGGCCTTAATTTTTTTTGCATTAAATCCATCGGGGCCCGGTGCCTTGTCCACGTTTGAGTGTTTCACCACTTCTTCTAGTTCTTTCATATTTAGTGGCTTAATAATAGCTCGTGCCTCATCCTCCCCTACGTTTGGAAGGGGTAATGTTGTGTCAAGGAGCTGGACCTGAAAATCACTAGAAAACAAGTTAGAAAAACGCCTTCGGAAGGCCTCACGGATAGCTTCCTCATCCTCAATAACCACCCCTTCCTCACTCACTCTCCTCACATTATTGGTGGCTATCCTTACTCTTAGGGAAGCATGGAAAAATCTGGAATTTCGGTCACCCTCTTGCAGCCATCGGACCCTTGATTTCTGCCTCACTAGAGCCTCCTCCCGGACCAAAGCACGGTCCAGGTCCTCTTTGCAAAGTCTTTCACGTTGAATGAGTTCAACATCACGTGGATTTTCCTCCCTTTGGTTCCTGATTTCAGCAAGGCGAAGCTGAGTTTCACCAACCTTCTGCTCCACATGACCAAAGGTAGCCTCACTCCATCTCTTAAGTGCCCCCTTCACCTCATTTAACTTTACTACCAATCTAAACATTGGAGTACCTTCTACCCTCGTGGACCAAGCCTCCTTCACTACATCCAAAAACATCTCATGCTCAGCCCAGAATTTACAAATCTAAACATACGTTTCTTCTTTGGTCCCTCCTTTTCTGTGGTTAAGATGAGCATCGAGTGGTCACTCAAGTCCCTTTCCCCCATGACATAGTAAGAATCTGGAAAGGCCTCCAACCACGGATGGGACATTAAGATTCTATCAATATGTGTCTCGATGCTCTCTTCCCCTTGCAAAGAATTGGACCACCTAAATTCCCCTCCAGTAGACAGGAACTCTACAAGTTGGAGCGGATCCACACAAGCATTGAAATCATCTAAGACCACCATGTTTATACCCGTAACTTCTCACCAGCATTCCTAATGCAATTAAAGTCCCCACAAACCAGCCAAGGTGTTGTGGCTGTTGGGGTAGCTCGACCAAGGTCCTCCCAAAGTGATCTCCGCTCCACGTACCCATTTTCAAAGGTTACCCAGAGATCCATCTTGAGCTCGTTCCATAATACAAAAATCCTTCCAGAATTTGTAACCAAACTATTCGAAGCCCATTCAAGCCCCAAATGGCTCTCCTAAATCGATCCAATTTCTTAAGCTTCACTTTGTATTCAACGAGGCACACAGTATCTGCTTTGGCCTCCTTTATTGTCCACTAATCATGTGCGCACGTCTGGGGAGGTTTGCACCGTGCACATTCCACACTAGAACATTCATGGCTTCTCAATATGGGACTGTTGAACGTTTTATATTTCTACCGCAAGTGCACGGCCGCGATGAAGCGGTGGCAAGTACGGGTCGTCCTCAGGGAGGTGAGCTTGCTCTTGCTTATCAGATATCAAGTGGCAAAGAAAGATGGAAGAAAGTTGTTTATGCTAACCTAAACTATGCTAACACGAAGAAGCAAATGCGAAGGAAACAAAACAAACGAATACTTCAACTAAGCTAGAGAAACTAGATATTATGGAGAAATCAGTAAGAGAGAGAGACCCCTTAGGGGGTGGAGTGACTACACATACACAATAAGGAGGCAAGAATATCTTCCTATAGGCACAAGTATAGGTAGTGTTTGCATGTATGGGAGGTGTCTACTTATCATGGCAAAACCCATCAATTAAATCACTAACCTATTTTGATTAATATTCATAAACACAAGCTGGTTATTTAAGAAACTAAACAAGTGTGGGAGGTGTCTACTTATCATGGTAAAACCCATCTAGTGAAGTGTTCTATTCTAACAAGCAAGTATGCATTCATATTAATCAACACATTTCAAAATAAACATCCTTCCTTCCTTAATTGTATATATGATAATCATCTCCACCCCCCAAAAGGGGAGTGGTTTTACTCACTACACATTACACTAACTATTACACTAAAATAAGAAGGCATATTAACTAAGCTAGATTTAATAAAAGACAATTAAACTAAAGCATGCACCAATAACAAAAGAAGCACAAAACAAAGAAAATTTTATTAATTGAAGACTCACAAGACCAGTAGCATCTCCCTATTGAGTTTCTTGCTTCAAGGCTTCCACTTCAATTAGGGAGAATGGCCACAAGCATGGAGTAATTACAATGGAAGGTGAAGAGTTCTATTTATAGCCATGGAAAAAGCTAAACCGGGACAATCCCCCGATGTGGGACTAAACAAATACCATAAATAGAATAACAACGCTCTAATACACACACCAGAAAAAGTTAAACGGATTCGGATCCACCTGGACCGCCAATTAGCGGTTCCAGACCGCCAATTGGCGGTCTACAGGGTCCGGATTCGTCTGGGCTTTCTTGGAGGCTTTCCTGGATGGTATTGTTGGTCTTGGATGCGGTTACTTGACTTGTTGGAGCTCCGACCCGAATCGAATTGGTAAAATACTCCCCATGATGGTGTGGAGTATTCTGTTTTGCTCTTAGGTCCTTCTGTCTTGCAATCAGGTCCTTTTTCCTTGCATCTTGGTCCCCAGATCTCACAATTCAGTCCTTTTTCACAGCTTTTGGGTCCTTTTATGCTTCATCTCTTCAAACCTATTTATTCCTGAAAACTAAACATAAAACTCCTGACATAGCATTGTTTAGGTGAAAGATAATGGATATAAGATACAAATATGAGCATGAAATGATGTCAATCAAATACCCCCACACCTAACTTTTGCTAGTCCCGAGCAAAACAAAGAAAGAGAAAAGCATACGAAAAACAAGAAATCCTAACTCACTTTCGTAGGAATCACGGTTGCACTTAGCATGTGCAACAAGCCGTTAAACCTCCTTGTCGCCAAGGAGGAGGAGTGTTGTCTCCTGAGGGTTTTCAGCGGATATACCCACAAAATCCGAACAAGATGCATTAATCAATCTAGCTACACGACTCGCTGGACTTATTTTGTCGATCATGGGACGCGGTAACACTACGGGTCGACTCTATATATGTAATCCGTCCACACACCTAGCCTAATGAGTTATTCGTGAGAGTTAGTTAAGGACTTAAGTGAAAGACATGGGCAACCTTAACTTCTGAATGTGATACAATGTGTAAAGTCCATTTTGGTTATTATTTACTTCTTTTTTTTCTTTTTTTTTTCTTTTTGTTTTGGAGAATTTTATTGGTCGGTGTTTGACTCTCCCAGGGTCAGGTTTCGTGCATCATTGCCTATGAGGACTTACACTATCACGTACACCTTCCCCCAAATCTCCACATAGGGCGATCCCTACCACCCGTGTAACGGGAGTTCGGTTGGCGCATCCCAAGTCAGATGACTCGAAAGCACCAGGCACAAAGTCCCCTCAGACCTACTTTCCCGAGTGATAGGAGCCGTGCGAGAAGAGAGAACACCACTTATTTATCTATATGGGAACCAAAACCCCTACACTTAAGTTTCACAAAAAGAGATTAAGGGCCCTCGACTACGACAAACTTCCTTATACTCACAAACACGAATTATTTGACTCACTAGGTTCAGGGTGGACTTATTTAAATGTTTGAGTGCTGAAACCCTATGATTACACGCCCCCCTAGGGAAAACCGGGGTGCATCCTAACGACTCGATAAGACCTAAAGCCAGTAAACTAGAAATCCTAATGCATCAAGTTCAAGACAATTTTGGGAGCTTTCTTTTTACTTTGCCTCTCAACGGTTTTGCACATGCTAAACACACGCAAAACCCACAAAAACATTTTCTTTCACAAACACATGAAGATTTTGAAAGAAATGTGAAAATTTTAAAGCACTAGGCAAGCAAAAGAAGACAAGTCACCTAAGGATCATGGCAAGCAGATATATCAATGTTAAATGCGGCACACTAACATGACCCTAGCAGTACAAACAAACGAAAATAAAACCACAGGAAAAAGACTCGACTATGTACACACGTAAAACACCCCCCCCCCCACACCTACTTCATGCATTGTCCTCAATGAATGTGAACAAGATACTACATGGATACATGCATGAAAAAGGAAAGATCTCACCAACATGAAGTACAAAGGGACGTTCAGGGTCATGTTGATGGACACAAACCCAAATTCCCTCAAAACCTGTGAGAAGCTGAAGAAGGGAGATAAATACGTGAAGAGATTGGGCCCAAGTACACAAGGGTTGGGGCCCACAACAATCGATGCTCACTGAAGGAGTCTTTTATTACACACTTCTTCTTTTTTGTTTTTTTGTTGTTGTTTTTTTTCTTTTTTTTTAAAGATATATACATCAACCAAGATATTCTCATAATCATTTGGTAAAGGAACATCAAATGAGAACATCAAGTCAGGAGGACCAGAGACTTGTCGAGATGGGCAAACTCCACTGGTACTCTGAGGTGTCATGAGGGGTGAAAGGTCAAAGCTGAAAGGCTCGAACCCCTCATGATATTGGTTGGGTGTGGGCAACAAAGAATGAAGTTGTGTTGCCTCACTAGGGTTTAATTGCTCATCGAAGAAAACCCTCCAACCAATAGGCGGGTGCATCGGAATGAGTTCCTCAGGCTCATTCGATGGATGCAACATGCTTGCATCACTAAGAATGGGGCTTCTCCCCAAGTCATCCAACAAGGACCTCCCACCATCATTTAGATCATCAAGCATAAGCTCGGTCATAGGTGGGTCCTTGTTGGAGTCAATATGAAGCTCCAATGGCTCAATGGCCATGGGACATGAGGTAGAGACACCTTCTCGTATAGGCATATGGTGAGGTGTCTCACTCTCACTAGTACTCTCAACTGAATCATGCAACGAACACTCCCTTTGGACATTCATGTTTGAGGCCAGCTCACTCTGTTGCATTGCAAAGACAGGCAATGAGTCTTTGCTGAGCCTACAAACATTCTCAACGGGTTGCATTGGTGTTAGAGGTGTTCGTTGATTTTGTGGTGCTTTCTCTAATTGGCGGATGAGATTGAGATTTAAAGGTTCATCCATGGGCTCTTGTTGCCTACCAGAGTTGAACACATGAAACTCGGCACTCATGTTACCGAATGAGAGCTTCATGAGACCATTTCTACAATTAATCAAAGCATTGGAGGTTGCCAGAAATGGTCTACCCAAAATCAAAGGTATTTGAGAGTGGGTGTTCGCAACAGGATTGGTATCGAGGACAACAAAATCGACTGGAAATATAAAATCTCCAACTTTGATAAGCACATCCTCGATAATCCCCATGGGAATACGAATGGATCTATCCGCCAATTGGAGGGTGATCTTAGTTGGTTTCAATTCTCCCAAGTTCAACTGTTGATAAACAGAGAATGGGAGGAGGTTGACCACTGATCCTAAATCAAGCAAAACATTGCTCAATCTAGTGTCCCCTATCGTACACTGAATAGTAGGACACCCAGGGTCCTTGTATTTTGTGTAGGTGGGATTGGACAAAAGTGAGCTGATATTTGCAGCCAAGAATGCTTTCTTAGGAACATTGGTCTTCCTCTTGGTTGTGCAGAGATCCTTCAACACTTTGGCATATTGAGGTATTTGTTGGATGACATCCAACAAGGGGATGTTAACCTTCACTTGCTTAAATACCTCTAATATCTTGTCCATGTTGTCACTCTGCTTTTTGTTTAACCTACTAGGATAAGGAGCTTTTGGCAGGTAGGTTTTCTGCTGTGCCTGAGAAGAAAGCTTTGGTGTATTACCCTCACCCTCAGCTTCTTCTTCACCACCATTCCCACTGAGGGGCTGCATAGATGGTGGTGGGTGTGGCAAGGAAATGTGATTGTCAACCTGTTTTCCATTCCTTAAGGTCACAATGGAATTGACATGGTGAACAGGTTCCTCCACATGGTTCACTTGCGTCTCCCGAGGTACCACATTCTCATTTTGCATTTGCTGTTGTTGGTACATGCGGGGGTTAGCCTCAGGCTGGCTAGGAAATGACCCTCTCTCTCTCTCATGTACAGACTGAGCCAATTGGCCCATCTGAAGCTCTAGAGATTTTATGGTCTGCTGATTTGAAGTGAGAACTTGACTCGTGGTTGACATAAAATTTTTCATTGAGTTTTCAAGTCCACGAGTCAAGGTCTCAAGCGAATTGAATCGGGCTTCCATATTATTGGAATTTGGGAAACCCGATTGATTGGTCATTTGTGCTTGGGGTGGCTGATAGGAATGTGCATGCATGGGAGGTTGGTGTGATTGGGAAGGTGGTCTAGAGGAGTTTGAAGGACCACCCGGGGCATTATTTTGGTTCCATGAAAAATTGGGGTGGTTCCTCCATCCAGGGTTATAAGATGATGAGTATGGGTCATTCCTAGCTCTGTCATAGATGGCGTTGACACGCTCCATCTCAGGAGGAATGGACTCACACTCGCTCTCTACATGACCTATCCTACCACATGAATGACAAGGAACTGGACCAGATGTGGACATGTGAGGTGCACTTTGTCGGTTTTGGAGCTCAATCGAATCCATACGGTGCATTAAGGCCGCCATGCGTGCCTCGGTGGCCGTAGTGGTATCGATAGCAAATGCGGAACCCGATCTAGTTGAGTTTGCATTCGCGATCCTCACTCCTATACTAGATGATGCAGGTGGTTCCCTCACACTCTCCCACTGCATGGTTTTCTCAGTGAGGTCTTCTAGGAAGGCCCATGCCTCCCTTTCATCCTTTCCCAAGAACTCTCCTTGACACATGGACTCAAGGAGCGTTCTGGACGGGATGTGAAGACCCTCATACACAATCTGACAAAGACGCCACAACTCAATGCCATGGTGAGGGCACGAGGATAGTAGCTCTTTGAACCTCTCAAGATATGCCTGAAATGGTTCGGTCTCATGTTGATAGAACGAATTGATTTCGTTCCTCAATTTTTGAGTCCGATGATTAGGAAAGTACTTCTTGAGGAATGCAGATTGAAACTCATCCCAAGTCCTAAACGAATTCGCCTGGTTGCTGTACAACCACTTCTTGGCGTCATCCTTTAGCGCAAAAGGAACGAGCCTAAGATGGATGGAGTCTGTGCTAAGTTGTTGCAGCTTGAACATAGCACAGACCTCCTCAAATTCCCTGAGAAAGATATAGGGGTCACCTTTCCCAGTGAAATGAGGGAGCATGGAGATAAACTGAGGCTTAACCTCAAAATGGTTCCCATTAGCCTCTGGCAATACGATGCATGAGGGTAGAGCTGTACGGCTCGGGTAGCATCGATCACGAAGAGGTATGGGAATGACAACTGGAAGCACAGGTGGAACAGGTGGGTCCAGCAACTGCTCCTCCTCACGGAAATTAGCAGCCATTGGACCCGAACTACGTGCGACACGAGAGGAGGGACGTGTCGAGAAATCGATGACCGAAGCCGGATTGACAACGCTCCTCGTCAAACGACCACTCTCGTCTCGTGTCCACGAAAGCATGCACAAAGGTGCACACACACAAAACAAAATTTTTCTTTTTTTTTTTCTAACAAAGAATGTGCGTAGAGGAGAAGACGGGGGAACACAGGAGAGAAAGAATGACTCAGGAGAGAAGGGAAGAAGTCCTTATGCTACGGCGGATGGGTACAGGTAGAAGCACACAAGCAAACAAGGCTCAAGAAATCCTAAGGTCGCTATAGGTCCTTACAGCTAGACGACGCCTAACTGCGAGGTCACACGGCCTCAACACGCCTCACCTCCCTACAACGAGGACCACAAAGCCCAGCAAGTGAGCCAAGATCCGGGGATCTCGTCTCTCCTACTATCGACAAAGTGGGCAACGCCGATCAGGTCATGACGGTCGGGACCGGATCACTCTCCTAATGCGTCCGAATTCCTTAAGGCCAATGTCTACTTGATTTTAAAATTAGGCTCTTGATTAGTGTGGTTTTTGGGCCGAAGGAAAGGGTGATGAAATCCCCCACCTTATCTTTTACGGGACAACCCCTCCTTAGTAGCGTTTTGGAGTCCTAAATCTAGCAATCAACACTCCAAACAACGCTCAACTCACACTTGTTGCAATGCACTTCCTACTAACTAATGCATGTTCATACGAAATGCATGAATGAGAGTAGAAGGTGCGTACCTCACGCCAGCTCTCAGCAACAGAAAATAAAGCCAAGATAAAAGACAATCTAAATGCCTAAGTCACATACATGATGCATGACCTAAACTAGAATGAATGCCTAATCTTTTGCTTTGAGTTTTAGGGTCCAAGTTGCTTAAAGGAGGTTTGATTATTGATCTGGGAACGAACTATAAGTCAAAACATGCCAAATTGAGTCCCAGATAACTAGATCATTTAGAGCAACAACAGAAAGAAATTAAAAGATGAACAGAGCTCACCAGACCGCTGATTAGCGGTCTCAGACCGCTGATTGGCGGTCTGAAGTGCTCAGGTCGTCTGGAAATTTCTTCAGTAGCCTCCACTTGCTATTCCCAGTCTCCTGAAACAAAGAAAAACTACAACACACAAATTAAATCCACTCGAATCGTCCAAACAAGAGTCTGGACTGGCACCTCCCCGGCAACGGCGCCAAAAACTTGTTGAACGTTTTAATTAAACCGCAAGTGCACGGCCGCGATGAAGCGGTGGCAAGTACGGGTCGTCCTCAGGGAGGTGAGCTTGCTCTTGCTTATCAGAAATCAAGTGGCAAAGAAAGATGGAAGAAAGTTGTTTATGCTAACCTAAACTATGCTAACACGAAGAAGCAAATGCGAAGGAAACAAAACAAACGAATACTTCAACTAAGCTAGAGAAACTAGATATTATGGAGAAATCAGTAAGAGAGAGAGACCCCTTAGGGGGTGGAGTGACTACACATACACAATAAGGAGGCAAGAATATCTTCCTATAGGCACAAGTATAGGTAGTGTTTGCATGTATGGGAGGTGTCTACTTATCATGGCAAAACCCATCAATTAAATCACTAACCTATTTTGATTAACATTCATAAACACAAGCTGGTTATTTAAGAAACTAAACAAGTGTGGGAGGTGTCTACTTATCATGGCAAAACCCATCTAGTGAAGTGTTCTATTCTAACAAGCAAGTATGCATTCCTATTAATCAACACATTTCAAAATAAACTTCCTTCCTTCCTTAATTGTATATATTATAATCATCTCCACCCCCCAAAAGGGGAGTGGTTTTACTCACTACACATTACACTAACTATTACACTAAAATAAGAAGGCATATTAACTAAGCTAGATTTAATAAAAGACAATTAAACTAAAGCATGCACCAATAACAAAAGAAGCACAAAACAAAGAAAATTTTATTAATTGAAGACTCACAAGACCAGTAGCATCTCCCTATTGAGTTTCTTGCTTCAAGGCTTCCACTTCAATTAGGGAGAATGGCCACAAGCATGGAGTAATTACAATGGAAGGTGAAGAGTTCTATTTATAGCCATGGAAAAAGCTAAACCGGGACAATCCCCCGATGTGGGACTAAACAAATACCATAAATAGAATAACAACGCTCTAATACACACACCAGAAAAAGTTAAACGGATTCGGACCCACCTGGACCGCCAATTAGCGGTTCCAGACCGTCAATTGGCGGTCTACAGGGTCCGGATTCGTCTGGGCTTTCTTGGAGGCTTTCCTGGATGGTATTGTTGGTCTTGGATGCGGTTACTTGACTTGTTGGAGCTCCGACCCGAATCGAATTGGTAAAATACTCCCCATGATGGTGTGGAGTATTCTGTTTTGCTCTTAGGTCCTTCTGTCTTGCAATCAGGTCCTTTTTCCTTGCATCTTGGTCCCCAGATCTCACAATTCAGTCCTTTTTCACAGCTTTTGGGTCCTTTTATGCTTCATCTCTTCAAACCTATTTATTCCTGAAAACTAAACATAAAACTCGTGACATAGCATTGTTTAGGTGAAAGATAATGGATATAAGATACAAATATGAGCATGAAATGATGTCAATCAGGGACTTTCGTCCCTTACCGCCTTGGTTTGCTTTTTGTTGTTCTAGCCCTTCTCTCGAATTGTACGGAAGGCTTCGGGCTGTGGTGACAGTAACTGAAGGTCCACCGGAGGTGGTGGAGATGTAGCCTTCCACCCATTCCTCTTTATCCCATCACCATGCTGAGTTGAGGGCTCATGTGCGCAATCCTCTTCCTCTCCCTCATTTGCATTTCCCCCCTTCATCCCCTCTTCATTCAAGTTCCACTAGAGCATTGAAATGCCCCAACCCTTTGATGCTGGTCTTGTCCCTCAAAGCCCTAGACCAGGTGACAATGCCTCCTCTTAGGCGAAGATGGATGTCGAACGTTTTATTTAAAACCGCAAGTGCACGACCGCGATGAAGCGGTGGCAAGTACGGGTCGTCCTCAGGGAGGTGAGCAGCCTCTTGTTTATCAAAAATCAAGTGGCAAAAATTGGGGGAGAAAGATTGATTATGCTACTCTACACTAAACTACGCTAAGAAGTATGAAATGCTAACGAAAGAAACAAACAATGAGATGACAACTAAGCTAAGAACAAAGGAAGAATGCTGGAATACAGAAATGGGAAAACCCCTAAGGGGTGGAGTGAGTGCACACATGCAAAGAGGTGGGTGTAGAATACATTCTTTAAGCACATGAAGGTGGTGTTTATCAAGCATAGGAAGTGTCTAAATGTTATGGCAAAACCTATCAATCTATTCACCAACTTAGTTGATTAACATTTACATATGTAAGTTGTTTATTTCAGAACCTAAAGAAGCATGAGAGGTGTCTAATCATTTTGGCAAAACTCATCAAGTTATAAATTCTATCCTAAACAAGCAAGCATACATTGATGTTTTATCAACACATCAAACATAAAGCATTCATCCCATTCTCTAATGCATGTATGTACATCTACTCCACCCCCCAAAGGGGATGGAACTACTCACTAAACATTACACTAATTATTAAACTAAGCAAAGAAAGCATATTAAAACTAGGCTAGAAATAAAAGACGATTAAACTAAAACATACACAAACAATAAAAGAAGCATAAACAAACAATGAAAGAAACACAAAACTTTATTGATAAAATGACTCACATTTCAAGTAGCATCCTCCTACTTTAGTGTGTGCTTCAAGGCCTCACTTCTAGTAGGAAGAATAGCCACTTAAAATATGGAGTGATTACAATGGAAGGTGAAGAGTTCTATTTATAGACATGGAAAAAGGCAAACCGGGACAATCCCCCGATGTGGGACTAAACAGATACCAAAAATAACCTAAAAAAACATTAATAGACATCCAGGAGAAAACTTAGCGGATTTGGGCCAAAACAGACCGCCAATTAGCGGTCCGGGACCGCCAATTGGCCGTCAAAAAGGTCCGGATCCAGTTGAATCTTGTTCTGGGCTTTTCTCTGTGTATTTGGTGGTCTTGGATGCATCTACTTTGTTTATTGGAGCTCCGACCCGAATCCAATTGCTAAAATACTCCCCATGATGGTGTGGAGTATTCTGTTTTGCTCTTAGGTCCTTCTGTCTTGCGTTCAGGTCCTTCTCCTTTGCATGTTGGTCCACAGATATCACAGTTCAGTCCTTTTTCCCAGCTTTTGAGTCCTTTTATGTTTCATCTCTTCAAACCTATTTATTCCTGAAAACTAAACATAAAACGCATAACATAGCATTGTTTAGGTGAAAGATAATGGATATAAGATACAAATATAAGCATGAAATGATGTCAATCAAATACCCCTACACCTAACTTTTGCTAGTCCCGAGCAAAACAAAGAAAGAGAAAAGTATACGAAAAACAAGAATTCCTAACTCACTTTCGTAGGAATCACGGTTGCACTTAGCACGTGCAACAAGCCGTTAAACCTCCTTGTCGCCAAGGAGGAGGAGTGTTGTCTCCTGAGGGTTTTCAACGGATATACCCACAAAATCTGAACAAGATGCATTAATCAATCTAGCTACACGACTCGTTGGACTCATTTTGTCGATCATGGGATGCGGTAATACTACGGGTCAACTCTATATATGTAATCGGTCAACACACCTAGCCTAATGAGTTATTCGTGAAACTTAGTTAACGACTTAGGTGAAAGACATGGACAACCTTAACTTCTGAATGTGATACAATGTGTAAAGTCCATTTTGGTTCTTATTTTACTCTTTTTTTCTTTTTTTTTCTTTTTCTTTAGAGCATTTTATTGGTTGGTGTTTGATTCTCCCAGGGCAGGTTTCGTGCATCATTTCCTATGAGGACTTACACTATCACGTACACCTTCCCCCAAATCTCCACATAGGGCGATCCCTACCACCCGTGTAACGAGAGTTCGGTCGGTGCATCCCAAGTCAGATGACTCGAAAGCACCAGGCACAAAGGCCCCTCAGACCTACTTTCCCGAGTGTTAGGAGCCGTGCGAGAAGAGAGAACACCACTTATTCATTTATCTACATGGGAACCAAAACCCCTACACTTAAGTTTCCCAAAAAGAGATTAAGGGCCCTTGACCACGACAAACTTCCTTATACTAAAAGACACGAATTATTTGACTCACTAGGTTCAGGGTGGACTTCTTTAAATGTTTGAGTGCTGAAACCCTATGATTACACGCCCCCCGAGGGAAAACCGGGGTGCCTCCTAACGACTCGATAATACCTAAAGCCAGTAAACCAAAAATCCTAATGCATCAAGTTCAAGACAATTTTGGGAGCTTTCTTTTTTACTTTGCCTCTCAACGGTTTTGCACATGTTGAACACACGCAAAACCTACAAAACATTTTCTTTCACAAACACATGAAGATTTTGAAAGAAATGTGGAAATTTTAAAGCACTCGGCAAACAAAAGAAGACAAGTCACCCAAGGATCATGGCAAGCATATATATCAATGTTAAATGCGGCACACTAACATGACCCTAGCAGTACACACAAAAGAAAACAAAACCAAAGGAAAAAGACTCGAATATGTACACACATAAAACACCCCCCACACCTACCTCATGCATTGTCCTCAATGAATGCGAGCAAGATACTACATGGATATATGGATGAAAAGGGAGAGATGTCACCAACATGAAGTACAAAGGGAAGTTCAAGGTCATGTTGATGGACACGAACCCGAATTCCCTGAAAACCTGTGAGAAGCTAAAGAAGGGAGATAAATACGTGAAGAAATTGGGGCCCAAGTACACAAGGGTTGGGGCCCACAACAATCGATGCTCACTGAAGGAGTCTTTTATGACACACTTCTCTTTTTTTCTCTTTTTTTTCTTCTTTTTTTTACATGATATGTACAGGAACAACGATATTCTCATAATCATTTGGTCACAGAACATCAAATGAGAACATCAAGTCATGAGGACCAGAGACTTGCCGAGATGGGCAAACTCCACTGGTACTCTGAGGTGTCATGAGGGGTGAAAGGTCAAAGCTGAAAGGCTCGAACCCCTCATGATATTGGTTGGGTGTGGGCAACAAAGAATGAAGTTGTGTTGCCTCACTAGGATTTAATTTCTCATCGAAGAAAACCCTCCAACCAATAGGCGGGTGCGTCGGAATGAGTTCCTCAGGCTCATTCGATGGATGCAGCAGACTTGCATCACTAAGAATGGGGCTTCTCCCCAAGTCATCCAACAAGGACCTCCCACCATCATTTAGATCATCAAGCATAAGCTCGGTCATAGGTGGGTCCTTGTTGGAGTCAATATGAAGCTCAAATGGCTCAATGGCCATGGGACATGAGGTAGAGACACCTTCTGGTGTAGGCATATGATGAGGTGTCTCACTCTCACTAGTACTCTCAACTGATTCATGCAACGAACACTCCCTTTGGACATTCATTCGAGGCCAGCTCACTCTGTTGCATTGCGAAGACAGGCAATGAGTTTTCGCTGGGCCCACAAAAATTCTCAACGGGTTGCATTGGGGTTAGGGGTGTTCGTTGATTTTGTGGTGCTTTCTCTAATTGGCGGATGAGATTTAGATTTAAAGGTTCATCCATGGGTTCCTGTTGCTTACCATAGTTGAACACATGAGACTCGACACTCATGTTACCGAATGAGAGCTTCATGAGACCATTTCTACAATTAATCAAGGCATTGGAGGTGGCCAGAAATGGTCTACCCAAAATCAAAGGTATTTGAGAGTGGGTGTTCACAACAGGATTGGTATCGAGGACAATAAAATCGACTGGAAATATAAAATCTCCAACTTTGATAAGCACATCCTCGATAATCCCCATGGGAATACGAATGGATCTATCCGCCAATTGGAGGGTGATCTTAGTTGGTTTCAATTCTCCCAAGTTCAACTGTTTATAAACAGAAAATGGGAGGAGGTTGACCACTGACCCTAAATCAAGCAAAACATTGCTCATTCTAGTGTCCCCTATCGTACACTGAATAGTAGGACACCCAGGGTCCTTGTATTTTGTGTAGGTGGGATTGGACAAAAGTGAGCTAATATTTGCAGCCAAGACTGCTTTCTTAGGAACATTGGTCTTCCTCTTGGTTGTGCAGAGATCCTTCAACACTTTGGCATATTGAGGTATTTGTTGGATGACATCCAATAAGGGGATGTTAACCTTTACTTGCTTAAACACCTCTAATATCTTGTCCATGTTCTCACTCTGCTTTTTGGTTAACCTACTTGGATAGGGAGCTTTTGGTAGGTAGGTTTTCTGCGGTGCTTGAGAAGGAAGCCTTGGTGTATTACCCTCACCCTCAGCCTCTTCTTCACCATCATTCCCACTGAGGGGCTGCATAGATGGTGGTGGGTGTGGCAAGGAAATGTGATTGTCAACCTGTTTTCCATTTCTTAAGGTAACAATGGGAACTGAACAGGTTCCTCCACATGGTTCACTGAGGGGCTGCATAGATGGTGGTGGGTGGGCTGAACAGGTTCCTCCACATGGTTCACTTGCCTCCCCCGAGGTACCACATTCTCATTTTGCATGTGTTGTTGCTGGTACACACGGGGGTTAGCCTCAGGCTGGCTAGGAAAAGACCATCTCTCTCTTTCATGTAAAGACTGAGCTAATTGGCCCATCTGAAGCTCTAGAGATTTGATGGTCTGCTGATTTGAAGTGAGAACTTGACTCGTGGTTGACATAAAAAAATTCATTGAGTTTTCAAGTTCACGAGTCAAGGTCTCAAGCGAATTGAATCGGGTTTCCATATTATTGGAATTTGGGAAACCCGATTGATTGGTGGTTTGCGCTTGGGGTGGTTGATAGGAATGTGCATGCATGGGAGGTTGATGTGATTGGTAATGTGGTCTAGAGGAGTTTGAAGGACCACCCAGGGAATTAGTTTGGTTCCATGAAACAGTGGGGTGGTTCCTCCATCCAGGATTATGAGATGATGAGTATGGGTCATTCCTGGCTCTATCATAGATGGCGTTGACACGCTCCATCTCAGGAGGAATGGACTCACACTCGCTTTCTACATGACCTACCCTACCACATGAATGACAGGGAACTGGACCAGATATGGACATGTGAGGTGCACCATGTTGGTTTTGGAGCTCAATCGAATCCGTACGGCGCATTAAGGCGGCCATGCGCGCCTCGGTGGCCGTAGTGGTATCGACAACAAATGCGGCACCCGATCTAGTCGAGTTTGCATTCGCGATCCTTGCTCCTATGCTAGATGATGCAGGTGGTTCCCTCACACTCTCCCATTGCATGGTTTTCTCAGCGAGGTCTTCTAGGATGGCCCATGCCTCCCTTGCATAATTTCCCAAGAACTCTCCTTGACACATGGACTCAAGGAGCGTTCTTGACGGGATGTGAAGACCTTCGTAAACAATCTGACAAAGACGCCACAACTCAATGCCATGGTGAGGGCACGAGGATAGTAGCTCTTTGAACCTCTCTAGATATGCATGAAATGGTTCGGTCTCATGTTGATAGAACGAATTGATTTCGTTCCTCAATTTTTGAGTCCGATGATTTGGAAAGTACTTCTTGAGGAATGCATATTGAAACTCATCCCAAGTCCGAAAGGAATTCGCCTGGTTGCTGTACAACTACTTCTTGGCATCATCCTTTACTGCGAAAGGAATGAGCCTGAGATGGATGGAGTCTGTGCTAAGTTGTTGCAGCTTGAACATAGTACAGACCTCCTCAAATTCCCTGAGAAAGATATAAGGGTCACCTTTCCCAGTGAAGCGAGGGAGCATGGAAATGAATTGAGGCTTAACCTCAATATGGTTCCCATTAGCCTCTGGTAATACGATGCACGAGGGTAGAGCTGTACGGCTCGGGTAGCATCGATCACGAAGAGGTATGGGAACGACAACTGGAAGCACAGGTCGAGCAGGCGGGTCCAGCAACTGCTCCTCCTCACGGAAATTAGCAGCCATTGGACCCGAACTACGTGCGACACAAGAGGAGGGACGTGTCGAGAAATCGATGACCGAAGCCGGATTGACAACGCTCCTCGTCAAACGACCACTCTCGTCTCGTGTCCACGAAAGCATGCACAAAGGTGCACACACACCAAAACTTTTTTTTTCAAACAAAGAATGTACGTAGAAGAGAAGAGTGGGGAACACAGGAGAGAAAGAATGACTCAGGAGAGAAGGGAAGAAGTCCTTATGCTACGGCGGATGGGTACAGGTAAAAGCACGCAAGCAAACAAGGCTCAAGCAATCCTAAGGTCGCTATAGGTCCTTACAGCTAGACGACGCCTAACTGCGAGGTCACGCGGCCACAACACGCCTCACCTCCCGATGACGAGGACCACAAAGCTCAGCAAGTGAGTCAAGATCCGGGGATCTCGTCTCTCCTACTATCGACAAAGTGGGCAACGCCGAATAGGTTATGACGGTCGGGACCGGATCACTCTCCTAATGCGTCTGAATTCCTTAAGGCCAATGTCTACTTGATTTTACAAATTAGGCTCTTGATTAGTGTGGTTTTTGGGGCGAAGGAAAGGGTGATGAAATCCCCCACCTTATCTTTTACGAGACAGCCCCTCCTTAGTAGCGTTTTGGAGTCCTAAATATAACAATCAACTCTCTAAACAACGCTCAACTCACACTTGTTGCAATGCACTTCCTACTACCTAATGCATGTCATACGAAATGCATGAATGAGAGTAGAAGGTGCGTACCTCACGCCAGCACTCAGCAACTGAAAATAAAGCTAAAATAAAAGATAATCTAAATGCTTAAGTCACATACATGGTGCATGACCTTAACAAGAAAGAATGCCTAGTCTTTTGCTTTGAGTTTTAGGGTCCAAGTTGCTTAAAGGAGGTTTGATTATTGATCTGGGAACGAACTATAAGTCAAAACATGCCAAATTGAGTCCCAGATAACTAGATCATTTAGAGCAACAACAGAAAGAAATTAAAAGATGAACAGATCTCACCAAACCGCTGATTGGCGGTCTCAGACCGCTGATTGGCGGTCTGAAGTGCTCAGGTCGTCTGGAAATTTGTCCAGTAGCCTCCACTTGCTATTCCCAGTCTCCTGAAACAAAGAAAAACTACAAAACACAAATTAAATCCACTCGAATCGTCCAAACAAGAGTCTGGACTGGCACCTCCCCTGCAACGGCGCCAAAAACTTGTTGAACGTTTTATTTAAAACCGCAAGTGCACGGCCGCGATGAAGCGGTGGCAAGTACGGGTCGTCCTCAGGGAGGTGAGCAGCCTCTTGTTTATCAGAAATCAAGTGGCAAAAATTGGGGGAGAAAGTTTGATTATGCTACTCTACACTAAACTACGCTAAGAAGTATGAAATGTGAACGAAAGAAACAAACAATGAGATGACAACTAAGAAAAGAACAAAGGAAGAATGCTGGAATACAGAAATGGGAAAACCCCTAAGGGGTGGAGTGAGTGCACACATGCAAAGAGGTGGGTGTAGAATACATTCTTTAAGCACATGAAGGTGGTGTTTATCAAGCATAGGAAGTGTCTAAATGTTATGGCAAAACCTATCAATCTATTCACCAACTTAGTTGATTAACATTTACATATGCAAGTTGTTTATTTCAGAACCTAAACAAGCATGAGAGGTGTCTAATCATTTTGGCAAAACTCATCAAGTTATAAATTCTATCCTAAACAAGCAAGCATACATTGATGTTTTATCAACACATCAAAAATAAAGCATCCATCCCATTCTCTAATGCATGTATGTACATCTACTCCACCCCCCAAAGGGGATGGAACTACTCACTAAACATTACACTAATTATTAAACTAAGCAAAGAAAGCATATTAAAACTAGGCTAGAAATAAAAGACGATTAAACTAAAACATGCACAAACAATAAAAGAAGCATAAACAAACAATGAAAGAAACACAAAACTTTATTGATAAAATGACTCACATTTCAAGTAGCATCCTCCTACTTTAGTGTGTGCTTCAAGGCCTCACTTCTAGTAGGAAGAATAGCCACTTAAAATATGGAGTGATTACAATGGAAGGTGAAGAGTTCTATTTATAGACATGGAAAAAGGCAAACCGGGACAATCCCCCGATGTGGGACTAAACATATACCAAAAATAGCCTAAAAAACATTAATAGACGTCCAGGAGAAAACTTGGCGGATTTGGGCCAAAACAGACCGCCAATTCGCGGTCTAGGACCGCCAATTGGCGGTCAAAAAGGTCCGGATCCAGTTGAATCTTGTTCTGGGCTTTTCTCTGTGTATTTGGTGGTCTTGGATGCATCTACTTTGTTTATTGGAGCTCCGACCCGAATCCAATTGCTAAAATACTCCCCATGATGGTGTGGAGTATTCTGTTTTGCTCTTAGGTCCTTCTGTCTTGCGTTCAGGTCCTTCTCCTTTGCATCTTGGTCCACAGATCTCACAGTTCAGTCCTTTTTCCCAGCTTTTGAGTCATTTTATGTTTCATCTCTTCAAACCTATTTATTCCTGAAAACTAAACATAAAACTCATAACATAACATTGTTTAGGTGAAAGATAATGGATATAAGATACAAATATAAGCATGAAATGATGTCAATCAATGGCTAGGGTCAGAATGGAACCCAGCCACTCCACTAATGCCACTCTTTGCTGCTCCCCAAAGCAGGGCCTCTTTCCTTCACCATGTATCTCACGTTTATCTCCACATGGAGTGTCTCCAGCCATTTTCATCCAGCTGCATCAAAGGAAACTCCTTGGGATTTCTCCCCCATGATTGGTGGACCAGCACAATGTTTGTTTCCCCCACTAAGCTGCCTCCTGATTGGTTCCCTCCTTGGACTCACATGATGCCACCCTGCAGTAGCCTTTGTCCCCACCAAAGGAGGGAACTCCTGCATGGTTGGTGCAAGCACAAGTTCTCCACTAGCACTACTCTCAATATTGATTGGTTCCTCTTCCAACAACAAGCACTGCTTTTCTATTATCTCAGCCCTACCCAACTCCGTTCCAGAGCTAACCTCATCAGTTCTATGAACGCGAGAAGGGTCAGTTACCAAGTCAACCTGTGGTAAATCCCAGGGGTCTACCTGCTCAAGCTAGGTAGAATGTGCACAATGTTGAAAGTGACCCTTCCCAACATCAAATGTTGTCCATACCTAAGATCGGGAAGGGTTGTTGACAACAATGTGGAAATGCTTGAAACCAACCCTGTTGGTGACTCTTCCGCGGAGGGTCGTGAGTCTTTCAAGGAGCCTAATTTTGAGACTCCTCCCGGTGATAGTTATGTCCCCAAGGCACCATTCCCTCATAGGTTGACTAAAAAACGTGATGAGCATTGGGACAAAATCGTTGAGGTACTTAGGTAGGTCAAGGTGAACATCCCGTTGTTGGACGTTGTTCAGCAAATGCCACCGTATTCCAAGTTTCTTATGGACCTTTGTACCGTTAAGAGAAGAACAAATGTTCCCAAAAAAGCATTTTTGGCCGCCAATGTGAGCTCGATACTGACACAACCCATGCAAGTCAAATACAAGGACCCTGGTTGTCCTATTGTCTCTTGCATGATCGGTAATGTGACAATTCCTTAAGCTCTATTGGATTTGGGAGGTCATTACTCTTGGTAAGCAACCTGGGCTCTTCGACGATGTTGTCGGAGACAATTTCATTCAGGACACGGATGAGCCCGAGTCATTAGGCATGTTCAACTCACATCGACATATTTTTGAGGTGCCTAATGACCGGGTTGCGAGTGAAGATGATCTTGAGGAATCCGCTTGTGAACCTTTGGATGAGGAGGCACATCTGGGTGCTTGCTCCCCCTACCCTGTGGCCCTTGAGCCACTTGAAATCAACTCTGAATCAAACAAGGACCCACCTCAGGTCAAGCTCAGACTGCTCCCCGATATCACTAAATACATCTTTTTAGGGGATAATGAGACCTTGACACTCATTATAGCTTTTGATCTTACAAAAGATCAAGAGGTTGCCCTCAAAGAAGTGCTCTTTGAAAACAAAGAGGCTATCGGGTGGTCCTTGAAGGACATCAAGGGAATTAGCCATGGTGTTGTCCAGCATCGGATCCACATGGAAGAGGATTCTAGGCCCCGTCGGGACCCACAACGAAGATTGAATCCCATACTAAAAGAAGCCATCCGAAAGGAGGTTCTTAAGTGGTTGGATCATGGTATAATCTATCCTATCTCGGATAGTCCGTGGGTGAGTCCTGTACATGTGGTTCCCAAGAAGTCTGGCGTGACGGTTGTTGAGAATGAGCATAATGAGCTTGTCCCGACACGTCTGCAAACTGGCTGGTGAGTTTGCATTGCTTATCGCAAGATTAATGCGGCCACACGGAAATATCATTTCCCGTTGCCATTCATTGATCATATATTGGAAAGGTTGTCCGGACATGAGTATTATTGTTTTCTTGATGGATACTCAGGTTACAACCAAATTCCCATCGCCCCCGAGGATCAAGAGAAAACCACATTTACTTGTCCTTTTGGCACGTTTGCTGATTGATTGTTTTATATTAAACCGCAAGTGCACGGCCACATTGAAGCGGTGGCAAATACCGATCGTCCACTAGGAGGTGTGTCGACGTTTGGTTTGTTCGAAGGCGAGTGGTAAAGAAAGGAGAGAAAGATTGGTTACACTAAACTACACTAAGATGCAAAAGGAAATGAAGATAAGCAATAACACTAAACCCCATAGGGGGTAGAGAAATAATGTGAATAGAAAGATGTGTGTGTGTGTGTGTTCAATTAAGCTTCTCACAACATGTAGTGCATGAAATCATAAAACTACATCCAACTTTGCCTCCACATGAATTAAGATAAGACTACATCATTAAAACATACAAGACAATAATTGGAATGAAGCTAAATGAACTAATGTATAAAGACTAGACCCTACTATGCCTCCACATGAATTAAGATAAGACTATATCATTAAAACATACAAGACATTAACTAAGGTAAAGACAACAAGAGCACATACACTACAAATTGTGTTTCCAATATTAATTCCATCCATATCCTAACCTTATCATTCCCCATAAAATAGGTCCACTAATCAAAGCATAAGCTAAGCTTCATTCAAGAGCATTAGCATATCAAAGATAAGAGTGAAAACTCATTAGATGGTTATGGAAATCATATAAAGCTCAAGGGATTAAGATAACACACACTTAATACACTACATGATCATATCACATATTTCTCCACCCCCCAAATGGGGATGGAACAACTCACTACTCATTACAGTAACTATATTAACAAAATGAAGCATAATACAGAAATGAAATTACCCTAAGAAAGCAAGAAATATTAAAGAAGCTTAAAAGGAAAGGAAAGACTAAACAAGTATGCACAATTTAAAAGAAAAGATTAAAAGAAATAGAAGAATTATTTTATTAACAAATGACTCACATTGAAGGTAGCATTCTTCTCCACCTTGAGTTTTTGCTTCAAGGCTTACTCCTTAGTAGAGAGAATGCCACCAAGCAATGTGTGATTACAATAGAAGGTGAAGAGTTCTATTTATAGGCATGGAAAAAGCTAATCCGGGACAATCCCCCGATGTGGGACTAAACCAATACCAAAAATACACTAAGAATACACTAATACATGTGCCAAATCTTTGTTGGTCTTTGATGCATCTACTTTGTTTATTGGAGCTCCGACCCGAATCAAATTGCCAAAATACTCCCCATGAAGGTGTGGAGTTTTCTGTTTTGCTCTTTGGTTCTTCGGTCTTACGTTCAGGTCCTCCTCCTTTGCATCTTAGTCCCCCGATCTCACAATTAAGTCCATTTTCCTACTTTTGGGTCCTTTCATGGCTCTTCTCTTCAAACCTCTTTATTTCTGAAATTCAAACATAAAACTCGTCACGTAGCATTGCTTATATGTAAGATAATGGATATAAGATACAGATATGAGCATGAAATGATGTCAATCAAATACCCCCACACCTAACTTTTTGCTAGTCCCGAGCAAAACAAAGAAAGAGAAAAACAAACGAGAAACAAGAAATTCTAACTCACTTTCGTAGGAATCACGGTTGCACTTAGCACGTGCAACAAGCCGCTAAACCTCTTTGTTGCCAAGGAGGAGGAGTGTTGTCTCCTGAGGGTTTTCAGCGGATATACCCATAAAATCCGAACAAGATGCATTATTCAATCTAGACTCTCGACTCGTTGGAAATATTTTGTCAATCATTAGACGCGGTAATCCTACGGGCCGACTCTATATAGGTTATCAGTCCACACCTAGCCTAATGAACCATTCATGCAAGTTAAATAAGGTATTAAGTGAAAGACATGGACAACCTCAACATCCTAAAGTGATACAAAGTGTAAAGTCCATTAAGGTTCTAATTTGCATTACCATTTTTTCCTTTTTGTTTCTTTTCTCTTTTTTTCTTTTTATTAGTTCGAGCTTCATTCCCCCAGGGTCAGGTTTCGTGCATCATTGCCCATGAGGAGTTACACTATCACATACACCTTTCCCCAAATCTCCACATAGGGCAATCCCTACCACCCGTGTAACGGGAGTTCGGTCGGTGCATCCCAAGTCAGATGACTCGAAAGCACCTGGCACAAAGTCCCCTCAGATGTACTTTCCCGAGTGATAGGAGCCGTGCGAAAAGAGAGAACACCTACTCACTTATTTCTTATCTACACATGTACCAAAACCCCTACACTTAATGTCTCACAACAAGATTTAAAGGGTCCTTGACTACAACAACTTCCTTAAGTTAACCGACACGAATTATTGTCTCATTAGGTTCAGGGTGGACTTCTTTAAATGTTTGAGCACTGAAACCCTATGATTACTCACCCCCAAAGGAAAACTGGGGTGCATCCTAACGACTCGATAAATCCTAAAGCCATTGTACTAGATATCCTAATGCATCAAGTTCAAGACAATTTTGGGAGCTTTCTTTTACTTTGCCTCTCAAGGGTTGTGCACATGCTAAAAAAACGCAAAACCCACAAAACATTTTCTTTCGCAAACACATGAAGGTTTTGAAAGAAATGTGAAAATTTTAAAGCAACAGGCTAGCAAAAGAAGACAAGTCACCGAAGGATCATGGCAAGCAGATATATCGATATTTAATGCAGCACACTAACATGACCCTATCAATGCACACAAAAGAAAACAAAATGAAAGGAAAAGACTCGACTATGTACACACGTAAAATACCCCCCCACACCTACTTCATGCATTGTCCTCAATGAATGTGAGCAAGATACTACATGGAATTATGCAATGAAACAGGAAAGATCTCACCAACTTGAAGTACAAAGGGAAGTTCATGGTTATGTTGATGGACACAAACCCGAATTCCGTCAAAACATGTGAGATGCTAAAGAAGGGATACAAATACGTGAAAGAAATGAGGCCCAAATACGCAAAGGTTGGAGCCCACAACAATCGATGCTCACTGAAGGAGTCTTTTATTGTACTTTTTTTCTCTTCTTTTTATTTTTATTTTTTATATAACTATGTACAAACATAAGTTCCCATCTTCATTTGTCAAAAGACATCAAATGGGAACCGCAATAGTGGGTCAATGCACTTGGAAAGGGAACATGACACCACGCGGGGCCAGAATACGCATGCGTGAGCCCCCTTCACAAAGAGCACCAGATGAAATGAGAGGTTCATGAATTGGACGCAAAGGCGTCTCATTCAAAAGATCAAACTGAAAGATCTTGAACCTCTCAAGAGTTTGGGAAATATGGGGTAACGGACGAAGAGTTTCTCCTGTTGCGGTGCTAAAGTTACGATCGTCAATCCAAACTCTCCAACCAACAGGCTGGTGCGTCGGAACGCGGTCAAGAACCTCATTAGGCATGTCTGACACACCAGGCGAACAAAAAGTGGGTCTCATACCCAAGGTATCCTCCAAGGAACTCCTAATACCCTCATGAGCAATGTAGTTGTTTGATGTTCCATCATTTCCAAGATGATCAAGAACAATGGTGAGGGGCAAACTCGCATCAGGTTGTTTGAAATTGAGGGGACTAGGGAGCTCTTGCTCCACCAAAGGTGAGTCCTTAGGAGGTACAACAATAAGGTCATGTGGCTCAAGGGCCACGGGACAAGAAGATAAGGCGCAATCATGTGCCGACTCGTAATGAAGCGGGTCCATGTTATTCTCCATTGGGATCGAATCATCCACCAAGTGAGCGTGAATTGAAACCCCAAGTCCCTCAGACTGACTAGGAGTTTGACTTTGAAAGATTGTGCTTTGAATTTGTGGATGTGGTGGTGGTGGTTCGATATCAAAAGATGAATCCTCATGTTGACAAGAAAAGTTACTCTCCTCACGTTCACGTAATTGCTGCGACATTTGACTCACTTGTGAGAATCAAACACCAAACAATCAAATGCTCTAATGAAAAAAAAGAAAAAAAAAGTGTCAAATAAGAACCAAAATGGACTTTACACATTGTATCACATTCAGAAGTTAAGGTTCCCATGTCTTTCACTTAAGTCCTTAACTAACTTTCACGAATAACTCATTAGGCTAGGTGTGTGGACCGATTACATATATAGAGTCGATCCGTAGTATTACCGCATCCCATGATCAACAAAATGAGTCCGACGAGTCGTGTAGCTAGATTGATTAATGCATCTTGTATGGATGTTGTGGGTATATCCGCTGAAAAGCCTCAGGAGACAACACTCCTCCTCCTTGGCAACAAGGAGGTTTAATGGCTTGTTGCACGTGCTAAGTGCAACCGTGGTTCCTACGAAAGTGAGTTAGGATTTCTTGTTTTTCGTACGCTTTTCTCTTTCTTTGTTTTGCTCGGGACTAGGAAAAGTTAGGTGTGGGGGTATTTGATTGACATCATTTCATGCTTATATTTGTATCTTATATCCATTATCTTTCACCTAAACAATGCTATTTTACGAGTTTTATGTTTAGTTTTCAGAAATAAATAGCTTTGAAGAGATGAAGCAAAAAAGGACCCAAAAGCTGGGAAAAAGGACTGAATTGTGACATCTGGGGACTGAGATGCAAGGGAGAAGGACCTGAACGTAAGACAGAAGGACCTAAGAGCAAAATAGAATACTCCACACCATCATGGAGAGTATTTTAGCAATTCGATTCGGGTCGGAGCTCCAACAAACCAATTAAATGCATCAAGGACCAGAAAATATACCAAGAAAAGTCCACAACAAAAATGAGCAGGATCTGAACCATATAGACCGCCAATTGGCGGTCCCAGACCGCTAATTGGCGGTCTGTTTTGGCCCAAATCTGCTAAACTTTCTCCAGCACAAGTATTAGAGGATGTTTGGGCTATTTTTGGTATACGTTTAGTCCCACATCGGGGGATTGTCCCGGTTTGCCTTTTTCCATGGCTATAAATAGAACTCTTCACCTTCCATTGTAATCACTCTATATGTTAAGTGGCTATTCTTCCTACTAGAAGTGAGGCCTTGAAGCACACACTAAAGTAGGAGGATGCTACTTTTAATGTGAGTCATTTAATACAAGTTTTCTTTATTATGTTGTTTGTTTTATGTTTCTTGTTTTGCTTTGCTTAATCTCATTTCATTACTTTTATTAGCTTAGTTAATATGCTTTCTTTGTTTACTTTAATAATTAGTGTAATGTTTAGTGAGTAGTCTCATCCCCTTTTTGGGTTGGAGTAGATGTACATACATGAAAATGAGAATGGATTGAATGCTTTATTTCCAATGTGTTGATAAAACATGAATGTATGCTTGCTTGTTTAGGATAGAATTTATAACTTGATGAGTTTTTCCAAAATGATTAGACACCTCTCATGCTTGTTTAGGTTCTGAAATAAATATCTTGGATATGTAAATGTTAATCAACTAAGTTGGTGAATAGATTGATAGGTTTTGGCACAACATTTAGACACTTCCTATGCATGATAACACCACCTTTATTTGTGCTTAAAGAATGTGTTCAACACCCACCTCTTTGCTTGTGTGCACTCACTCCACCCCTTAGGGGTTTTTCCATTTCTGAATTCCAGCACTCGTCTTTCGTTCTTAGTTTAGTTATAGTTAATCGTTTGTTTCTTTCTTTTGCATTTCGTACTTCTTAGTGTAGTGTAGCGTAGAGTAGCATAATCAATCATCTTCTCCCTATTTTCGCCACTTGATTTCGTGCAAACGAGAGACTGCTCACATCCTTGAGGACGACCCGTACTTGCCACCACTTCATCACGGCCGTGCACTTGCGGATTAAATAAAACGTTCAACAGCAGGCACACGGAACGCGCCCACCGTCACCTCCCGGATCACGGACAAGGCGTGGACACAGGTTTCCGTGGACAGAGTTGGCATTCAAAAAGGGAACTAGGAATTCAGTCTTGTGCAAAAACGGTCAACCGAAGGAGGCAACCCGGTCGACCGTTTCATCATGGGAATCGGTCGACCGAAAGTCTGGATCGGTCGGACTATTTGCGCAAAAATTAAGTCCCAACGGTCTACCAAAGGTCTAAAACCGGTCGACCGAACGAGCTCAAAATCCTGAGTCTGGTCAACATCAAATTCAAATCTATCGGTCGACCGACTCAGGGGTCTCAGTCGACCGAAAAATACCAGGTCATCCTAATATTTCTAAGTCATAAAACGGTCGACCGCAAAAGCATAAAAAAGGTCTAGTACACTTAAGGTTCGGTCGACCGAATACAAGGAACCGATCGACCGAACACAACAGGCAATCAAAATACACTACATTCGGTCGACCACCCGAGGGACCCGGTCGACCATTGGTCATCTTCAACCTCGCGCCAGTCGAGGTTTCTAGAGCCAAACTCACCGCCGGGGAAGTCTCCAACCTTCCCCGACCGACCCACACGACCCTCACACTAGGGTGAGCAACACAATCACACTAAGGAGCGGCATACCTCAAAGAAGACGACGAAACCGCCGGCCCCGCACGCGCACATCGTCTCTGAAACCTCCTCGCAACAATCTCCACACGTCTCACGCTGCACGGGCCTCAACCTCCTCCTCTGCTTGGTCGCCGGAAAAATGGAAAGGGAGGGAGTGATAGAGAGCAACGAATGGGAGAGAGAGAGTGATTTTTGTTATTAAAACCCACCACCTCTCACCTCACCATAACCCTACACCATCACCCTACCCTCAACCCATACCTCCCACGACCCCACTGTTCACGCAACCTCTTCCCCATGCAAACTCATTCCTCTAATCACCATTAGCACCCTAAATGGGTTAAGGGTTCTAACAGAATGTCTGAATTGGTTCTTTATAATAAGATATAAAATTTCGAATATAGTATATTTTTTATCCACCTTAGGTGTTTAACACTCCTGATTAAGTGATGTCAAATATATATGCCCACCCATGTTTGATAAAATGCCTAAATCAGTCCTTAGTCCTTTTTTGTTGCCTATGTAGTTATTTTTAAAACTGTCGTGGATATTTGTTTGTACATTTGTCTATATATGTTGTTGGTTACTTATTTCTCCATATTGCTCAATGATAGCTTATTATGGCATGTGTTAGCATTGGAATTTTTGCACTCCCTGTTGCTTTTATTATCATCGAACTTCATTGCTTTGCAACTATTGGAATCATTATTCCCATTTTAATTCTATGAGTTTGTATCCCACAGGACTTGTTAATGAATCAAAAAACATTGGTTCGATCATTTCTGGATCTTTTAATTTCAACTATTTAATATGTTAGAGCTTTCTATCAACGAGGTAGTTGGTAAATACCATCGATAATTTGCATAATGAATAACCTCAAAAAGATCCTAGCCATGACGTCTGAGCATCACTTGGACTGTCGTTTGCAGTATTACAGAGTCACCATCTGCAGTAATACTGGACCACCCGTTAGCGGCACCATTACATGGAACCAGTGGCCCATTATCTATCATTTCTGGATCTTTTAATTTCAACTATTTAATATGTTAGATTTTTCTATCAATGAGGTAGTTGGTAAATACCATCGATAATTTGCATAATGAATAACCTCAAAAAGATCCTAGCTATGACGTCTGAGCATCACTTGGACTGTCGTTTGCAGTATTACTGAGTCACCATCTGCAGTAATACTGGACCGTCCGTTAGCGGCACCATTGCATGGAACCGGTGGCCCATTATCTATCAATATGTACTACTAATTGTTACTTGTCGTTATGATTCTATCATAAGCTTTTAGTTTCTCTAAGAAAAAAAACAAAAGAGAAGAAGAAAAAGAAGAACCATAGCGAAAAAGTTTGTGAAGTCAAGGTGTTTGTAATAAGCCATGTCCCTAGGTGTATCATAATCTAAACCTCCACAACCTATCTTTTTTTCCCTTGGGAATTTAGAAGAAGGATATATAGAAGAGCATGCCTTCACAAAGGTTTTAGCTTAGGTTTGAAGTATCCTGCTGGGTTGTGGGATTGGATTCAAGCGTCTATTGTTTTTGTCAACTTGTGGTGTAAAGGCTTGATATCAGCCTGGGATGGATATTGGATTAGTGAAAACGCAAGTCGAGCTCAAGAGTTGAGTGGGGCTTGTAAGAGATAACTAGACTTGGTTTAGGTGTCGAAGCTATATAAATTGGTTGTCACTTGTGGTTTGCTATTCTTCTTCCTCAAACCTTTTGATTTCCGCATTTGCATCACTTTTGTCTACTCAGCCCCTCTATAACACATCTAAGGTCACTCAACCCAACATTTGCTATCAAAGCTTAGGTGCCTAGTTTTCCTACTTCATCATATAAGAGCATGACTCTTACAAATGACGGAATGCCTAACTCTAGACCCCATCTTTATCGGTGAAAATTATTCCTATTGGAAGAGCTATACAAAGATATATATTCAATCATATGACTACAAACTCTGGATCAATCTAGGCATTCGTTACATCCAACCAAACAATCCCACTAGCATGACCGATGATGAGATAACTCTTGATGAAATGAATGCTTAATTTTTGAATATTCTCATATGTGGTGTTAGTGCGGAAGAATATGGTAGGGTTAGTTGTTATTGTTTCGCAAACCAAGCATGTAGACTTTTTGGATCTCATTTAGAGAGACCCAGGTAGACTTAAATATAGAAAATATTAATTGTTTTATGTGAAACCCGATGAGATCGTAAGTAATATGAACACTCGCTTCACCGAAATGACTATTTTATAAAGAATCGTGGCAATATTATTGTTAAGAGTGACAGGGTGCAGAAACTACGGTCATCGAAGAAACCAAGGACGTCTCAACACTCCAAATGAAAGATTTCATTGGAAGCCTCATTGGCTATGAGATTCAAATGAAAGAGTGGAAAGAGAAGGAGACTGAAAAAGAGATCTTTAGGGAGAAAGAAACAACTATCAACTTCAAATCAACTTCTGATTCCGATGGTGGATTGAGAAATGAAGAGAAAGTGATGAGGTTGTAGCTCTCTTGGCTCGAAAGTTCAAAAGATTTCTTAGGAATGGGAGAGTGCAAGAGATTTGTTAGGAATGGGAGATATACTCGGAACAAAGAAGAATCCTCCAAAGGACAACGCACATGCCATAAGTGCAACAACATCATGCTTTTTAGGAAAGATTGCCCATTACTCAAGATCAAACAATTGGAAGAAAGGAGTGAAAGAAAGTGCTCAAGAAGAGATAAAGAAGGTAAAGAAGAGAGGTACAAGAGGAGAGAAAAGGACGACAAGTAGGAATACAAAAGAAATTAAAAAAGAGGGAAAAGGTCAGAAGAAGACTCTCAAGGCCACTTAGGACGACCCTTCCTCATCAAATTCATCTTCTCTAAGTGAATCTGGGAAGGAAGAGGCAAACTTGTACATTGTTTCTCAAAAAGTTCAAGATGGAGCCATTTGTAGCATCACATCCTCATCAAGCAATGGTTTCCAAGTCATGCCACATGGCGCAAGGATAAGAAAATGGGATCTCTCTTTAATTTCAAGTTGATTTTGTAGGATCAAAAAGGCCCTAATAGAAGTCTATAGGGGAGTGATGAAAACGAAAAATTAAAAATACAATAAGAAGAGAATAACAAACCGCAAAGTATACCGCGAGTCCTACTTCTCTCAAACTAGGAGCCTCGCTTGTGTCTTCACTATTGATCCAAGTTTCGGGTCGGATCATGCCTTGTACACCATAAGCAAGGGACACTCCAAAATGCTTGAATTAATCTTGTCCCACTACCCGAGAGTTTTCCCCAACCTGAAACTACAACTTTGTGTAACTTCATGTATGGATTGTCAACTTCGTGTTTGTATTGGCTTGGAATCTTAGCTAGGGTAAGCAACATAGTAGGATATGGGCCTATACTTGAATTAATGGTGTAGTCATGGTTAGGGATTCTCATGTTCATGTTGGGATTTGGATGTGAAATGTGACTTGCGTTTACATGACACACAGTTATGTTGCACACATGTTTTGGATTTGATGTCGTTGATACTTTAATGGCTACACCAAGTTCTTAGAGTATGCTCAAGAATGAACCTACCCTAATTTCAAACATTAGGTTGTGTGTGAAGTGTAGATCTAATGAAGTGTTGGTTGAAGTGCACATTAGAGTATGCTTGAAGGTATGTTGTCTGATTTTGGTACTTGGTGGTCTGAGTTAAAGGTGTTATAGTGAAACAAATTTGGATATAGTCTTTAAGAAAAGGTTTACACTATGGGTAAAGTAATGACTATATTTTCTATAAACCTCTGTTATGCAAAGAGGGATTATACGACCTATGAACAATACAATTGTCCAAATGGTCAGGTCACAAGGGTCACCAAAATGTTGGACTGAATGACCCAAGGGAGTACTGGATGTCTGAATGTCAAGGATCTAAAATGGGTAAAAATCTCCAGGCATGTTGGATCAGAGGACCCAAGTAGGGTTTGGTCGTTCGAATTTTGGCTGCTCAAAGAAATTTTGTTTATTGTCAAAGTAATCAAATGTGACAGGTTCTAAGTCGTCCGAAAGATAAGTGTGGACATAATCTATATTTTTCTAATTGAATCTTGACTCCAACTTGTGCCCAAGTTTAAATAGCATCTTAGGACTCAATATAAGATAAAAAATATAAGTCTTCTTTAGCTTGATTACGCATTGAGTCTTGATCACCTATAAGATAAGAACGTGCACAAATATGGTGTATATGTGTACGTGTGTTTTGAATCATATGATTAAACGAATTAAGTATTAGAGTTGCGCATCATCCAAATAAGACCGGATTAAGGTTATTAACCAATAGATTTTGAATAGAAACAATCAGCCCAAGCGGGGGCGGTCAACAATTGGTTTGATTTGTATCCAGTCACCCAATTACTAGTTGTTAGACATCGAACGTATTTCCTTGACACGTGCTAATAACCATAGGAAGTATGTCAATTATTATTTCGATCAACTAGTGGATGAACGGTCAACTTATTGAAGGTTTTAGTTGTTGGAAGGTAGAACAATATAATTGGTCACCGACGTCACAAATGATCAATGGAATTTGAAAGAGTGAAGTAGTCGACTTAAATCACAGACAATAATCGACCCAAAGGTAGGCGGTCAACCGAAACTGTTTCAAATTGGAAATTGGATTTAAAGGCTCTACAAAAAGGATCGACGCTTGAAGGGTCTTGTAGACCATTTGGAACATATATCTATACAATTGCTCAAGTGTACATGATATATTATAGACTCAATTAATCTAAAATTGTATGTCTTTGTCCAAACTTCATTATATCTCTCGGGTCTTGTACCAATGTCATTTGTATCTTCTTAAACTTAATCAACCTATAAGAGAATCATACAATATATGCATGTACGGCATGCATGCGGCATGTTTGCATAGATTGATTGACTATACAGTGTTGAATACTACTTTGAGTCAATTAAAGAATAACTATGATTAAGTTAACAATAATCATCAAAATTAACATGGTTATGGGGCTTATAAGCAATCAAATACTCCAAGAGTCATTTGTTTCGAGTGAGTATTAAACAATACCCAATTTATTGTAAGTGGAACCCTCTTTCATGATGATTAGGTCTAGTAATTAGGTCATGTTTTTACAAACGACTACGTTTAGCGATAATTCTTGAAAAGCACCTAATTAATGCTGAGTAGCACTAACATATATCAACAATAAATGATTATGGAATGATTAACTACATAAGATGGGAGTAATTATGTCCCTATCCTACCTATGATTTAATCATGCATAATTATTCCATTAATACCATGTTAGGTAAATAATACTACAAATGTAAATCTTTATTTTTCGAAACCCTTAATTAGTGTGTAATACATATTGTAATATCCTAAACCCTTAATTAGTGGGTTAATTGGTTTTTAGGTGGCTAATTGGAGGATTTGGTTGGATGGTTGGGATTGAGTTGGTGGAGATGAGGTGGATGGTGGTGATGGAGAAGAGAAGTGTATATATTTGGTGGGTTATCTCTCTCTCTCTCTCGTCTCTCTCCCCCGCTCAAATTTTCTCTCTACCCTGATCCGCAGCAAAATCTGAAGCTCCAGAGGGGGGGTGGAATCGGTGAAGCGAGGTGAAGCTTAGGCGTTCACCGGAGGGGAGTCGATCGTTGCTCGGTTAGTTTTTGTCAGAGATTGGGTTCGTGAGGGAAAATCTCGTTGTTGGATCTACAAAGGCTTCTTCAAGCCTCCAAGGTATGTCAAGCATTACTTGGATACTCACTTATACTTTCGTGAGTGTTGGAGTGGTCGACGGTAGGCCGGATGGCTCATCGGACATCAGTTCAGTAGTTTTCTGTTGTGTTCGGTGGACCGAATGGTGGATCGGTCGACCGTTGTTGGTATGACTTTGGGGAGTCTGCCTTGCACCGGTTGAATGATGCTTTGTACGGTCGACCGGTCAAGTATGTTAGGCAAGCTTTGGTGTTTTTGGTCAACCGGGTCCCATTTGTCGTTCGACCGAAACACTGTTTTAAGTCGGTTGAGGGTGTAGACCACAAAATGGTCGACCACCCTAACACCTTGTTCGACCAAGGACTTAAAATCACTTACAGTTTGTTCGGCCTATTCTTTGTTCGGTCGATCGGTATGATTTGGTTCGGAATATGAATTTACTGCCTTTTCCCGGTCGACCGTTATTTATGTTTTGTTCGACCGATTGTGTTTCGGGTGCATGAGGTGGATTTTACTGGTTGCTTCCGGTCGAACGGGACCCCATTGCCGTTTGACCGGTTGACTAGTTTTTCGGTTTGGCCAGTCCTCTGGATGGGGATTTGATCTACTGGTATGTAGTTTTTGTTCGACCGTTTTGGGACAGTTTGGTGTTGTGGAACCAGTTTGAGGGTAACGGGTCCCCGACCTTTTTGGGGGCAACGATACAAACATTGCCAGCCTGAGAGTGGTTCGTTGGTGTTGTAGTGTGGTGGAACCAGCTTGAAGGCAATGGGTCCCCAGCCTTTGAGGGCAACGGTATGGACATTGTCGGCTTGAGAGTGGTTCGTCGGATCAGCTTTGAGGACAACAGGTCCCCGGCCTTGGAAGGCAACGGTACGGACATTGCCGGGCTGATAGTGATCCAGAGTTGTGTTGTAACCGAGGATGTTTTCGACTGTGGTGCCTAGGGCAATTGTGAGGGTTGGGATAGAGGACCCACGAGACCCGTTTCTTCTTTTGTGTCTACTATGGCAGGGAGAGAGTTCGCAGACGCCTAGTGAGAAGTTGATGTTTGTTACTGCATTTCACATCTACATGCTTATAGCCTGAAGAGACGGATACACGGGCGAGGATCGTGGTCGTAGGTGTGAGAGGCCGGGTAGGAGGTCCAGGGTCTAGTTAATTTATTGTGATAGGAGTTTGACATACAAGGTTTCCATATGGGAAACGCAGGCATAGTCATGTTTTATCTCGGGCCGTGAGCGGCGCTAGGAGGTGGTGACCGAGGAGGAGCGTCTCTAGAGCTAGATCCTGCTTTTCCTGTTTTTGAGGTCTTAGTGATTACATGTACATTTCCCTTTATCTTTTGTTGTCATCACACTCTTGAAACTCTCAGATATATATAATGTATATATGTTGGTGCACCAGTTGCCTGTTCTTCGGTGATATCCTCATGTTTATGTTTATGTTAAAAAAAAAAAATTCTTCCGCTATTGAGGATATTTGATTGACATCATTTCATACATTCATTTATGTCTTATATCCATTATCTTTTACCTAAATAATGCTACGTAATGAGTTTTATGTTTGAGTTTTAGGAATAAATAGGTTTGAAGAGAAGAGGCATAAAAGGACCTAAAAGCAGGAAAAAGGACTGAGTTGAGAGACTTGAGGACTAAGATGCAAGGGAGAAGGACCTGAATGTAGGATCAAAGGACCAATGAGCAAATATAAATACTCCACACCCGCATGAGGCGTATTTTGGCAATTCGGGTCGGGCGTAAACTCCAACAACTTCCTTTGAAGCATCAAACATGCAGAACACAACCCAGCAAGGCCCAACCGAAATCCAGAGCGGATCCGGAGTTTGTAGACTGCCAATTGGCGGTCGGGTTGCCTCCGGATCCGCCACGCTTCGGCCAAATCATGGATTAGGGAGAATTAGATGTATTTCTGGTGTTGTATTAGTCCCATATTGGGGGATTGTCCCCGATTACCTTTTTATGGCTATAAATAGAACTCTTCACCTTCCATTGTAATCACTACATACTTGGTGGCTATTCTTCCTACTTGAAGTAGAGCCTTGGAGCAAATACTGAAGTAGGAAGATGCTACTTGTATTGTGAGTCTGAAATAAACAAAAGCTTTTCGTTGTTATGCTGTTTCTTTTATGTTGATTGCATGCTTAGTTTAATTTAATTTGAATAATTTTACTAGACTTAGTTAATATGTTTTCCTTTCTTAGAATAATAATTAGTGTAATGGGTAGTGAGTAGTTCCATCCCCTTTCGGGGGTGGAGTAGATGTTTTATACATGCAAAAGAGAATGGAATTGAATGCTTTGTATGAAATGTGTTGATAAACATAAATGTATGCATGCTTGTTTAGGATAGAACTTGTAACTTGATGGGTTTTGCCACAAATATTAGACACCACTAATGCTTGTTTAGGTTCTGAAATAAACAACTTGTATATGTGAATGTTAATCAACTACGTTAGTAATGGGATTGATAGGTTTTGCCAAAAATATTAGACACTTCCTATACATGAAAATACAACCGACACTTGTGCTTAATCTCTTTGTTTGTTTACACTCACTCCACCCCTCAGGGGTCCCTCTTCCTGATTTGCACTTCCACTTAGGTTCTTTCGATTTAGTTTGCTTCATTAGTTGTTTGTCTCCTTTACATCTCTTGTTACTAGTTTAGCATAACCTAGATTAGCATATCCAAAAATCTTCTCCCATTTTCGCCATCTGATTTCGGTCATACCAGAGGCTACTCACCTCCCTGCAGACGACCCGTACTTGCCTCGTCTTCACCGACGGTTGTGCACTTGCGGTCTATATATAAAACGATCAAACAAGTTTTTGGCGCCGTTGCCGAGGAGGTGTCAGTCCAGACTCTGGTTTGGACGATCCGGGTAGATTTAATTTTTGTGTTGTAGTTTTGTTCTTTTCAGGAAACTCACACTTGGAAGTGAAAGCAGTTGGTGAAGTTTGGAGGTGACCCGAGACTTGAAGACCTCCAATCAGCGGCCTGAGACTGCCAACTGGCGGTCTGGTAATCTCATTTCACCTTGTAATTTCTTTGCCTTGTTGCCATAACTGATTTAGAAATCTGGGACTCAATTTTGCATGTTCTGACTATTATATTGCTCCCGGATTACTAATCAATCTCCCTTTAAGCAACTTGGACCCTAAAACCCAAAGCAAAAGATTAGGCATTCTTTCTTATTTAGGTCATGCATCATGTACTCGACTTAGGCACGTAGATTGTCTTTAATTTTAGCTTTACTTTTAGTTGCTGAGTGCTGGCGTGAGGTACACAGTTCCTACTCTCATTCATGCATTTAAAATGAACATGCATTAGTTAGTAGGAATTGTAACAAGTGTGAGTTGAGCGTTTGTTTGGAGAGTTGATTGCTAGATTAAGACTCCAAAACGCTACTAAGGAGGGGTTGTCCAATATAAGATAAGGTGGGGGATTTCATCACCTTTTCCTTTGCCCCAAAAACCACACTAATTAAGAGCCTAATTTTAAAATCAAGTAGACATTGGCCCTAAGGATTTTGGGCGCATTAGGAGAGTGATCCGGTCCCGACCGTCATGGCCTGATTGGCATCGCCCACTCTGTCGATAGTAGGAGAGACAAGATATCCGGATCTTGACTCACATGCTGGGCTTTGTGGTTCTCGTCGTAGTGAGGTGAGGCGTGTTGAGGCCATGTGACCTCGCAGTTTGGCGTCGTCTAGCTGTAAGGACCTATAACGACTTTAGGATTGTTTGAGCCTTGTTTGCTTGTGTGCTTCTACCGTACCCACCCGCCGTACCATAAAGACTTCTTTCCTTCTCTCTTGAGTCATTCTCTCTCTTCTTTGTCCTCCCATCTTCTCCTCTACGCACATTCTTTGTTTTTAAAAAATTGGTTTGTGTGTGCACCTTTGTGCGTGCTTGTGTGGGCACGAGACGAGAGTGGACGTTTGACGAGGCGGGTCGTCAATCCTGCTTTGGTAGTGGATTTCTCGACACCGCCTTCCTCTCGTGTCTCACACAGTCCGGGTTCAATGGCTGCTCATTACGGCGAGGAGGAGCAGTTGCTGGACCCACCTGTCCCACCCGTTCTTCCTTTTCTTGCTCCCATACCTCTTTGTGATTCATGCTACCGGAGCCGTACCACTCTACCCTCATGCATCGTATTGGCAGAGGCAAATAGGAACCACTTTGAGGTTAAGCCTCAGTTTATTTCCATGCTCCCTCACTTCACTGGGAAGGGTGACCCCTATATCTTTCTCAGGGAATTTGAGGAGGTCTGTGCTATGTTCAAGCTGCAACAACTTAGAATGGACTACATCCATCTTAGGCTTGTCCCCTTTGCACTGAAGGATGATGCCAAGAAGCGGTTGTACATCAACCAGGAGAATGCCTTTAGGACTTGGGATGAGTTTCAGTCTGCATTCCGCAAGAAGTACTTTCCAACTCATCGGACTCAAAAACTGAGGAACGAAATCAATTCGTTTTATCAGCATCAGACTGAATCATTCCATGCATATTAGAGAGGTTCGAGGAGCTCCTATCCTTATGCCCTCACCATGGCATCGAGTTGTGGTGCCTGCGTCAGATTGTCCTTGAGTCCTTGTGTCAAGGAGAGTTCGTAGGAAATGATGAAAGGGAGGCATGTGCTTTCCTAGAAGACCTCACTGAAAAAAGCATGCAATGGGAGAGTGTGAGGGAACCACTAGCATCATCTAGCAAAGGAGCAAGGATCGCAAATGCAAAGTCGACTAGATCGGGTGCCGCATTTGCTATCGATACCACTACGGCCACCGAGCCGCACATGGCGGCCTTAATGCGCCGCATGGATTCGATTGAGCTCCAAAACCAGTATGAGGTGTCACATTTGTAAGCATCTGGTCCAGTTCCATGTCATTTATGTGGCAGGATAGGTCATATAGGAGGTGATTGTGCATCCATTCCTCCTGAGATGGAACATGTCAATGTCATCTATGATAGATCCATGAATGACCCATATTCATCATCATATAACCCTGGATGGAGGAACCGCCCTAATTTTTCATGGAACCAGAACAATGCCCCAGGTGGTCCTTCAAACTTCTCTCGACCACCTAACCGACCCACCGACCTCCCATTCATTCACAGTCTTATCAGCCACCCAAAAGTCAAAACACCAACCCACCAGGTTTTCCAAATGCTAACAACTTGGAAATACAGTTTCATTCGCTTGAGAACTCAACTCGTGGACTTGAGAACTCTGTAAAGAACTTTATGTCATCCACGAGTCAAGTTCTCACTTAAAATGAGCAGACCATCAAATCTCTCGAGCTTCAGATGGGCCAATTGACTCAGTCTGTACATGAGAGAGAGAGGGAGTCTGCCTAGCCAACCTGTGGCTAACCCCCGTGCTCAACATCACTCGAACATGCAAAATGCAAGTGCAAGACCACAGGGGGGCAAGTGAACTACGTGGAAGAACTTGTAGACCATGTCAATGTCATTGTGACCTGAGAAACGGGCAGCAGGTCATTTGTGACCAGTAAATCCATTTGTGCAGCACCCTTGTAGGAATGATGGTGAGAAAGAGGCCGAGGGTGAGAGTAATACACCAACGCCTCCTTTTCCAGCTCCGCATAAGACATACCTACCTAAATCTCCTTATCCTAGTGGGTTGTCTGATTGAACGTTTTAATTATAACCGCAAGTGCACGACCGCGTTGAAGCAGTGGCAAATACGGGTCGATCCACAGGGAATTGTGTCGACTTTAGTTTGTTCGAAGGCGAGTGGGAAAGAAAGGAGAGAAATGAGTTGTGGTCAACCTACACTACAATGCAAAAAGGAAATGGAAGATAAGCAATAAAACTAAACCCCACAGGGGGTAGAGAAAGAGTGTGACTACAAAGATATGTGTGTGTGTGTTCAATTATGCTCATCACAACATGTAGTGATTGAAAATCATAAAACTAAATCCAATTTTGCCTCCACATGAAATAAGATAACCCCATATCATTAAAACAAACAAGACAATAATTGGAATGAAGTTAAATGAACTCATGTATAAAGACCATACCCCACTATGCCTCCACATGAAATAAGATAGCACATTATCATTAAAACATACAAGGCATTAACTAAGGTAAATGGCAACAAGAGCACATGCAACTACAAGACATATTTCCTTCATCAATTCCATCCATTTCCTCACCTTAGCATTCCCCATAAAATAGGTCCACTAATCTAAGCATAAGCTAAGCTTCATTCAAGAGCATTAGCATATCAAAGACAAGAGTGAAATCTCATTAGATTGTTATGGAAATCATATAAGGCTCAAGGGATTAAGATAAAACACAACTACTACATCACATAATCATATCACACATTTCTCCACCCCCCAAATGGGGATGGAACTACTCACCAATCATTACACTACAACATACATTAAAATGAAACATTCTACTAAAATGAAATTAACCTAAGCAAGCAAGAAATATTAAAGAAGCTAAAAGGACATAAAACTAAAGAAGCATGCAAGCATATGAAAGGAAGTTAAACTAACAAAGAAACAACATAACTAAAGGAAAAATCTATTATTACTCACTCAATTACAAGTAGCCTCTCTCCACCAAGGTTTTTGCTTCAAGGCTTTTACGCCTAGTAGAGAAGATGGCCACCAAGCAAGAGATGGGGTACAAGAGAGGAGGGAGAGTTCTATTTATAGCCATAGAAAAAGGTAATCCAGGACAATCCCCCAGTATGAGACTAAACAAATACCAAAAATAGACTAAATCCACACTAATACGCGACCCTACGAAATCTTAGCGGATCCAGATCAAAACATACCGCCAATCAGCGGTCTTGGACCGCCAATTGGCAGTCTAAATTGTTTGGATCCGACCGTTGTTTCGTGTGGGCTTTTCTTGATGTCTTTGTTGGTTTTTGATGCATCTACTTTGCTTGCTGGAGCTCCGACCCGAATAGAAGTTCCAAAATACCCCCCACGATGGTGTGGAGTATTATTGTTTGCTCATGGTCCTTCGATCTTACATTCAGGTCCTTCAATCTTGCATCTTAGTCCTCGAGTCTCTCAACTCAGTCCCTTTCCCTGCTATTAGGTCCATTTATAGTCTCTCCTTCTCAAACCTACTTATTTCTGAAAACTAAACATTAAACTCATTACATAGCATTGTTTGGGTGAAAAATAATGGATATACAGAAAGATATGCATGAAATGATGTCAATCATTGTCTAGGAAACAAAGTGATAGTGTGGATAAAATGCTGGAGATATTTAAGAAAGTGAATGTCAACATTCCTTTGTTAGATATGATTCAACAAATACCTCCCTATGCAAAATTTCTGAAGGATCTCTATACGACTAAGAGGAAAACCAACGTCCCTAGCAAATCCTTTTTGGCGGCTAATGTGGGCTCGATCATTTCGAACCCAACATACTTAAAATTGAAGGACCCAGGTAGTCAACCATTTCATGTATCATTGGGGACTCTCGCATTAATAATGTCTTGCTAGATCTAGGGTCGACGGTTAACCTCTTACCAACGTGTATCAACAATTAAGCCTAGGCGAGCTCAAGCCTACGAAAACAACTTTGGAGTTGGATGATCGTTCGATCAAAGTCACGTTGGGGGTCATTAAAGATGTCCTAATCAAGGTCAATGATTTCATATTTCCTGTTGACTTCGTCATCTTTGAGACCGAACCAATCAAGACTACCCACTCTTAGATTCCATTGATTTTGGGTAGACCTTTTTTGGCGACGTCAAATGCCTTGATCAATTGTCGTACTGGACTCATGAAATTGTCGTTCGGGAACTTGACCACGACATTCCATGTGTTCAATATGTCTAGGCAGCCGACATATTTCGAGGACCCCATGGAAATTAATGTTATCCGGGACTTGGAAGAAGAAATAGAAGAAGAGTACCCCCTGATTAATGAAAATCTAAGTGCTTACATCATGGATGATTCCGATCATGAAGATGACGGGGACGAGTTGAGCAATGATGTTCATGCTATTCAGTACATGCGAGCTCTTCCTATCTTACATCTTGAGCTATATATCACGCCTCGCCTTGAGGAACCACCCCGAATTGAGCTTAAAGAACTCCCTAAGGAACTGAAACACGTTTTTCTCGGTCCCGACAGGTAATTTCCGGTGATTATTTCATCGATGTTGACTGGTGATCAGGAAGAACGTCTGATTCAAGTCCTAAAGGAGTACAAATCAGCCATTGGGTGGTCTTTGAAGGACATTAAAGGGACAAGTCCCGACATCATGCAACACCACATCTTTATGGAAGATGAGGCACGACCACGTCGCGACCCACAGCGGCGTTTAAATCCAGCCATGATAGAAGTAGTTAAGAAAGAGATCATCAAATGTTTAGATCATGGCATCATTTTTCCCATTTCAGACAGTACTTGGGTAAGTCTTGTCCAGGTTGTGCCCAAGAAGTCGGGTATCACTGTTGTCAAGAATGACAACAATTAGCTTGTACCCACACGACTTCAATCTGGGTGGCGAGTTTGCATTGACTATAGGAAATTGAACGCAGTTGCGCCTAAGGACCACGTCCCTCTACCTTTCATCGACCAGATGTTGGAGAGACTCGCTGGGCACGCCTATTATTGTTTCCTTGATGGTTATTCGGGGTACAATCAAATCTCAGTCACCCCCGAAGACCAGGAGAAAACCACGTTCACTTGTCCTTTTGGGATATTTGCTTATAGACAGATGCCTTTTGGACTATGCAATGCACCGACAACATTCCAACGTTGCATGTTGAGTATCTTTTCCGATATGGTTGAGAACTTCCTTGAGATTTTCATGGATGATTTCTCGGTTCATGACACCTCCTTTGATTAGTGCTTGCACCACCTGAGCCTTGTTCTCAAGAGGTGTTCTGAGACGAGTTTAGCCCTTAATTGGGAAAAGTGTCATTTTAGGGTTACAAAAGGCATCGTTTTAGGTCATGTGGTATCTCGTGATGGTATCGAGGTGGATAGGGCAAAGATTGAGCTTATTTCTAAGCTTCCGCCATCTACCTCGGTAAAAGAAATCTGGTCATTCCTTGGACACGTCGGTTTTTACCCGCGGTTTATTAAGGATTTCAGCAAGATAGCTCGTCGCTTGACGAGCTTGCTAGCTAATGGTAACTCTTTTGAGTTCACACCTGAGTACATGACTGCGTTTGAGTTTCTGAAGCGTGAGTTGACCTCCGCTCCTATTATTAAGGCACCGGTGTGGACTCTACCTTTTGAGCTGATGTGTGATGCATCTTACTATACGATAGGAGTAGTTTTGGGTCAGAAAGTCGACAAATTGCATCATGTGATCTACTATGCAAGTCATACTCTCAATAACGCCTAGTTCAACTATTCCATTACTGAGAAAGTGTTCCTCGCGATCATATTTGCGTTGGAAAATTTTTGCCAGTACCTCAATGGGTTGTACGTCATCATCTACACTGATCACTCAGCTCTCCGCAACCTTTCGTCTAAAAAGGATGCAAAACCCCGTCTCCTGTGTTGGATCTTGTTGTTGCAAGATTTCGACCTTGAAATATGGGACAAGAAGGGATGCGAGAATGTCGTGGCAGATCACCTCTCTCGCATCCTAGTTGATCTTTCACTAGACCCACCGGTGAAAGAGTTCTTCCCAGATGAAAACCTTATGGGAATAGCCTCACCCCCTGGTTCGCTGACATTGTGAACTATTTAGCAACATGGGAGGTGCCGGCTCATTGGACACACAGTGAGAAAGCAAATTTCAAGTCGTTAGTCAAGAACATCTATTGGGATGATCCCTACTTATTTAAGTATTGTGCTGATCAAATCATAAGAAGGTCCATTCCTAACGACGAGATTCAGAGCATCTTGTCCTTTTGCCATAAGGAGGCATGTTGTGGGCACTTCGGTTCTAAGAAAACCGATGCCAAAGTGATCCAATGCGGTTTTTACTGGCCCACGTTGTTCCAAGATGCTTTTGCATTTTGCAAAGCATGGTATAGGTGCCAACGTATGGGCTGCATTGGCAGACGTGATATGATGCCACTCAATCCTATCTTAGTGGTCAACATCTTTGATGTTTGGGGAATTGACTTCATGGGTCCTTTCCCCGTGTCCCATGGTCACACCTACATTCTTGTTGTGGTTGATTATGTGTTGAAGTGGGTTGAAGCAATCCCCACTCGCACTAACAATCGCAAGGTTGTGATCAAATTTCTTAAAGAACACATCTTTGCGAGGTTTGGGACACCTCGTTGTATCATAAGTGATCGGGGCACACACTTTGTGAACCGATCCCTCGAGGCAATGTTGAGTAAATATTCCATCACACACATGTTGGTCACACCTTATCATCCTCAAACCAGTGGCCAAGTTGAAATTTCCAACCGTCAACTCAAGCAATTTTTTGAGAAAACGGTTAATGCTTCAAGGAAAGATTGGTCGGTCAAGCTTAATGATGCATTGTGGTCTTTCCGCACTGCATTTAAAACCGACCTTGGCATGTCCTCCTACCGGCTAGTTTATGGCAAAGCTTGCCATCTTCCTGTAGCGCTTGAACACCTGTTATTATGGGCAATCAGACATCTTAACATGAGTCTTGATGTTTCCGGTGCCAATCTCAAGTTAGACCTCAACGAGTTAGAGGAGTTGAGAAATGAAACATATGAGAATGCAAATGTCTGCAAGTCCCGTACTAAAAAAATTCACGACCGCTTGGTCCGAATCAAAACCTTCGAGGTGGGACAAAAGGTCTTGTTGTATAACTCTCGCCTCCACTTGTTTCCGACTTCGGAGTCATTGGTGAGGGCCCTTTATTGTTTTAACCGTCTCCCCTCATGCGGCGTTTGAGATTCAGAATCCAAGGAATGGGAACGTGTTCAAAGTTAATGGACAACGCCTCAAACCATACTTGGAAGGGACCACGACAAAGGTCGAGGAGGAAGTCGTGTCTTTACACGAACTCCCCGCGGATGTGGTCACTTGACATGATCCATCCCTTCATTTTGTTGTACATATTTTTGTCAAACAAACAAACAAAAAAAAACAAAAAAAAGTTAAAAATGAAGAAAAGAAAAACATTGAAGTGTCTTTTGGATATTTTCCATTTTCCTTTGTTAAAAACGCGTGATGCCTTGCCTACCAATTCTCCACCAGACGGAAAACACATTTTCCTCCTTGTTTCCGCCACCACCCAAATCCCACCCCCCTCCTACCCCCAGATCTCGCCAACAGACTGCCAATCAGTTGTTTCCCACCGTCAACCAGCGGTTTGTTGTAGCCTGTTTCTCTTCTATCTTCGTCGGGTTGTGTGAGTTTGGGTCTTCTATTGGTTCTGTTTGGTGGAGTGTTTGTTTTCTGCTGGAGTCGACGTGATGCGGTCTCCGACCCTCTCGCGTCGTGTTCGTCTTCGTTGTCGCATGTTCCGCCGTTAAATCTCTCCAAGGTAGGTGTAGGATGGCCAGCGTACATTTAATTCCAGAACTTAATTTTGCCTCTCTGATTCGTGAATTCGGAGAATCCTTCTACGTTAGAATCGTAGCCAAAGGGTGGTACCATTTGTTGTATGAGGGTGACGAAACCATGTATGTAGAGCCTCTCGTGCATGAGTTCTTTACTAAACTCGAGTGTGACCAAACCGGACCACTCTAGTTTAGTGTCACTCTAAATGGGGTGAAGCACAACTTGACACCCCAATTCATCTCCGACACGACTGAGATCCACTTAGTTGATGATCTCGTGCCCACCCGTGACATTAATTTTACCAATCTATGTTTGGGCTCGGGCAACCCATCTCATCACATGGGGGAATACTCAATGCGCACCTTTACTCCAGTGTGCACATTGTAGCCAGGTCGGTGTGTAGGAATGTGTTGGGCCAAGAGCGGACCTCCACATTCTTCACACCTAGTTTGCGAATCGTGTATAGTCTTATGGATGTTTCACCTCACTGCATTTGTCAAACGTTGTTCGACATTTTGGTGAACGCTAAGCACAAAGAAATAAACTGTTTGCCTACTCTGGTTACCAAATTGTGTGGCATGTTGGACATCCCATGATTTCAGCGCATGCTGCGGCACCAAGGCACCGACCTCGAGGTGGCAAAGATGACCCCATCAGTTCACCATTGCCTTCCGGAGGCATGGGTGCCTAATTACATGGAGGAGGATGTTAGAGCCAGTTCCTCAAGCTCATTTGTGATCTCGGGAACGCTCTTGAATGCCGACATTTCTGAGATGGCAGTTGAGCAGCAAAATGTCATTTTAGCCAAACAAAACCGGAAAATTTATAGGAAATTGTCAGCTCTTGAGCGAGGTGGCTCTTCGGGCACCTCTGGCCGCCGTCATTAGTCTGGTACACCCTATCCATGCATTGGCACCATTTTTCCATACATTGAGGACAAGGCATGGATTAGGTGGGGGGGATGTTTTCATGTTTGTACATAGTTTGTGTGCCATTTTTTCGTTTTCTTTTGCCTGTACTGCTAGGGTCATGTTAGTGTGCTGCATTTAATATCGATATATCAGCTTCGCATGATCCTTAGGTGACTTATCTTCTTTTCCCTGCCTAGTGCTTTAAAATTTTCACATTTCTTACAAAATCTTCATGTGTTTGCGAAAGAAAATGTTTTGTGGGTTTTACGTGTGTTTAGTATGTGCAAAACCATTGAGAGGCAAAGTAAAAAGAAATCTCCCAAAATTGTCTTGAACATGATGCATTAGGATATCTAGTATACTGGCTTTAGGTCTTATCGAGTGGTAAGGATGCACCGCGGTCTTCCCTCGGGGGGCGTGTAATCATAGGGTTTCAGTACTCAAACAAATAAAGAAGTCCACCTAGAACCTAGTGAGTCAAATAATTTGTGTCTGTTAATATAAGGAAGTTTGTCGTAGTCAAAAGCCCTTAAACTCTTTTTGTGAAATTGTAAGTGTAGCGGTTTTGGTTCCCATGTAGATAAATGAATAAGTTGTGTTCTCTCTTCTCGCACGGCTCCTATCACTCAGGAAATTAGGTCTGAGGGGACTTAGTATCTGGTGCTCTCGACTCATCTGACTTAGGATGCACCGACCGAACTCCCATTACATGGGTGGTAGGGATCACCCTATGTGGAGATTTGGGGGAAGGTGTACGTGATAGTGTAAGTCCTCACATGTAATGATGCACGAAACCCGACCCTGGGAGAATCAAACACCAACCAAGGTAATGCTCCAAAAAGAAAAAAAGTCAAGTAAAAACCTTAATGGACTTTAAACAATGTATCACTTTCAGAAGTTAAGGTTGCCCATGTCTTTCACTTAAGTGCTTAATTAACTTTCACGAATAATTCATTAGGCTAGGAGTGTGGACTGATTACATATATAGAGTGAGCCCGTAGCATTACCGGGTCCAGTGATTGACAAAAATGAGTCATCGAGTTGTGTAGCTAGGTTGAATAATGCATCTTTGTTCGAATTTTTTGGTCTATCCACTAGTGCAGAAAAGTCCATATACGTCGGATATATAGTGGTATAGACGTCGGATTTCGATGGTCCAAGTACCCGACGTCTATTTCCCCGTCGTCTATTCCTTGTTGTATAGACGTCGGCTATATACGACTGATGTCTATACAATGTATACATGTCGGCTATATACGACCGACGTCTATTATATGTTAATTAACAAAAAATACATTGGAACGTATATCGGGCATTCTGCACTCACATTAATCAAGCCCAAGTTGCCCAAGTGCCCCAAGTGCCAAACTTTTGACAAATAACCACGAATATCAAGCCCAACATGCGCAGATGCCCCAAGTTGTTCGCGTTCAGCAGTAAAGGAGTGGTGGAGTACATCAACCACACCAACAAAAATAAATTCTCCGATGTGGGACTAAACTATTACACCAAATAGACGTCGGATATATACATTGACCGACGTCTATTCATACAGCATCACCTATAGACGTCGGTCACGTTATACATCCGACGTCTATACATGGGTTAATAGTAAAAAAAACGTTGCAACCATTTTAAGCCCAAGTTGCCCACGTGCCCCAAGTGCCAATCTTTTGACCATTAAATATATATATGTATCTCACTTGCATTTTGTAGTGTGGTACCGAACTACCATTTAGAAGTAAAGAAGTGGTGGAGTACTTCAACTCCACCAATAAAAAACTTTCTCCAATGTGGGACTAAACATGTCACCATACACACACATGTGTACAACACAACACACATGTGATTGTAATTATTTTTAAATCCACATTATTCTTATACAAAATAATCCACATAAATTATTACACGAAATAAATCCTAAAAATTGCGTTATTTCTTATACAAAATAAATTCCAAAAAAATGTGTTAATTTTTACACGAAATAAATCCCAAAAAAATTGCATTATTTCTGATACGAAAGAAATCCACATAAATTCTTATACGAAACAAATCCAAAAAAATAAACGAAAAATATTTTCTTCTTTCAGGAGGTATAGACGTCGGTTTTACTAAACAACCGACGTTTCTACAAACCTATAGACGTCGGATGTCCAAAATCCGACGTCTATACCTATAGACGTCGGTTGTTTGGACATCCGACGTCTATTTGGTGACGTCTATCGAGCATTCTGCACTAGTGATCCGTTGAAAACCCTCAGGAGACAACACTCCTCTTTGGCGACACGGAGGCTTTTAGTTCGGTATTGATTTGGTGACTGGGACCACTCCGCAGTCGAAGGCTCCATATAGGATGGCACCTGCTGAGTTAGCCGAGTTGAAGAAGCAGTTGTAGGATCTATTGGATACTTGGTTTATCCGACCTAGTGTCTCACCCTGGGGAGGTGCAGTACTTTTTGTGAAGAAGAAGGATGACTCATTGCGGATGTGTATTGATTATAGGATGCTGAACAAGGTTACCGTAAGGAATCAATATCCTTTACCCATGATTGCGGATGTGTAATGACCGGTTGCAGTCAGCGAAGGTATTCTCGAAGATTTATCTGCGATCCAGTTACCGTCAGTTGAGGATCAGAGAGGCAGATGTTCAGAAGATCGCATTTAGGACGAGGTATGATCACTATGAGTTTTTGGTGATGCCGTTTGGATTAACGAACGCGCCTGCAACTTTCATGGATCTGATGAACAGGACAGGTATTCACCAGATATTAAGCAGCACAGGTGTATTCACCAGATATTAAGCAGATATTAAGCAGATAAATTTTGGTCTATCCACTAGTGCAGAAAAGTCCATATACGTCGGATATATAGTGGTATAGACGTCGGATTTCGATGGTCCAAGTACCCGACGTCTATTTCCCCGTCGTCTATTCCTTGTTGTATAGACGTCGGCTATATACGACTGATGTCTATACAATGTATACATGTCGGCTATATACGACCGACGTCTATTATATGTTAATTAACAAAAAATACATTGGAACGTATATCGGGCATTCTGCACTCACATTAATCAAGCCCAAGTTGCCCAAGTGCCCCAAGTGCCAAACTTTTGACAAATAACCACGAATATCAAGCCCAACATGCGCAGATGCCCCAAGTTGTTCGCGTTCAGCAGTAAAGGAGTGGTGGAGTACATCAACCACACCAACAAAAATAAATTCTCCGATGTGGGACTAAACTATTACACCAAATAGACGTCGGATATATACATTGACCGACGTCTATTCATACAGCATCACCTATAGACGTCGGTCACGTTATACATCCGACGTCTATACATGGGTTAATAGTAAAAAAAACGTTGCAACCATTTTAAGCCCAAGTTGCCCACGTGCCCCAAGTGCCAATCTTTTGACCATTAAATATATATATGTATCTCACTTGCATTTTGTAGTGTGGTACCGAACTACCATTTAGAAGTAAAGAAGTGGTGGAGTACTTCAACTCCACCAATAAAAAACTTTCTCCAATGTGGGACTAAACATGTCACCATACACACACATGTGTACAACACAACACACATGTGATTGTAATTATTTTTAAATCCACATTATTCTTATACAAAATAATCCACATAAATTCTTACACGAAATAAATCCTAAAAATTGCGTTATTTCTTATACAAAATAAATTCCAAAAAAATGTGTTAATTTTTACACGAAATAAATCCCAAAAAAATTGCATTATTTCTGATACGAAAGAAATCCACATAAATTCTTATACGAAACAAATCCAAAAAAATAAACGAAAAATATTTTCTTCTTTCAGGAGGTATAGACGTCGGTTTTACTAAACAACCGACGTTTCTACAAACCTATAGACGTCGGATGTCCAAAATCCGACGTCTATACCTATAGACGTCGGTTGTTTGGACATCCGACGTCTATTTGGTGACGTCTATCGAGCATTCTGCACTAGTGATCCGTTGAAAACCCTCAGGAGACAACACTCCTCTTTGGCGACACGGAGGCTTTTAGTTCGGTATTGATTTGGTGACTGGGACCACTCCGCAGTCGAAGGCTCCATATAGGATGGCACCTGCTGAGTTAGCCGAGTTGAAGAAGCAGTTGTAGGATCTATTGGATACTTGGTTTATCCGACCTAGTGTCTCACCCTGGGGAGGTGCAGTACTTTTTGTGAAGAAGAAGGATGACTCATTGCGGATGTGTATTGATTATAGGATGCTGAACAAGGTTACCGTAAGGAATCAATATCCTTTACCCATGATTGCGGATGTGTAATGACCGGTTGCAGTCAGCGAAGGTATTCTCGAAGATTTATCTGCGATCCAGTTACCGTCAGTTGAGGATCAGAGAGGCAGATGTTCAGAAGATCGCATTTAGGACGAGGTATGATCACTATGAGTTTTTGGTGATGCCGTTTGGATTAACGAACGCGCCTGCAACTTTCATGGATCTGATGAACAGGACAGGTATTCACCAGATATTAAGCAGCACAGGTGTATTCACCAGATATTAAGCAGATATTAAGCAGATAAATTTTGGTCTATCCACTAGTGCAGAAAAGTCCATATACGTCGGATATATAGTGGTATAGACGTCGGATTTCGATGGTCCAAGTACCCGACGTCTATTTCCCCGTCGTCTATTCCTTGTTGTATAGACGTCGGCTATATACGACTGATGTCTATACAATGTATACATGTCGGCTATATACGACCGACGTCTATTATATGTTAATTAACAAAAAATACATTGGAACGTATATCGGGCATTCTGCACTCACATTAATCAAGCCCAAGTTGCCCAAGTGCCCCAAGTGCCAAACTTTTGACAAATAACCACGAATATCAAGCCCAACATGCGCAGATGCCCCAAGTTGTTCGCGTTCAGCAGTAAAGGAGTGGTGGAGTACATCAACCACACCAACAAAAATAAATTCTCCGATGTGGGACTAAACTATTACACCAAATAGACGTCGGATATATACATTGACCGACGTCTATTCATACAGCATCACCTATAGACGTCGGTCACGTTATACATCCGACGTCTATACATGGGTTAATAGTAAAAAAAACGTTGCAACCATTTTAAGCCCAAGTTGCCCACGTGCCCCAAGTGCCAATCTTTTGACCATTAAATATATATATGTATCTCACTTGCATTTTGTAGTGTGGTACCGAACTACCATTTAGAAGTAAAGAAGTGGTGGAGTACTTCAACTCCACCAATAAAAAACTTTCTCCAATGTGGGACTAAACATGTCACCATACACACACATGTGTACAACACAACACACATGTGATTGTAATTATTTTTAAATCCACATTATTCTTATACAAAATAATCCACATAAATTCTTACACGAAATAAATCCTAAAAATTGCGTTATTTCTTATACAAAATAAATTCCAAAAAAATGTGTTAATTTTTACACGAAATAAATCCCAAAAAAATTGCATTATTTCTGATACGAAAGAAATCCACATAAATTCTTATACGAAACAAATCCAAAAAAATAAACGAAAAATATTTTCTTCTTTCAGGAGGTATAGACGTCGGTTTTACTAAACAACCGACGTTTCTACAAACCTATAGACGTCGGATGTCCAAAATCCGACGTCTATACCTATAGACGTCGGTTGTTTGGACATCCGACGTCTATTTGGTGACGTCTATCGAGCATTCTGCACTAGTGATCCGTTGAAAACCCTCAGGAGACAACACTCCTCTTTGGCGACACGGAGGCTTTTAGTTCGGTATTGATTTGGTGACTGGGACCACTCCGCAGTCGAAGGCTCCATATAGGATGGCACCTGCTGAGTTAGCCGAGTTGAAGAAGCAGTTGTAGGATCTATTGGATACTTGGTTTATCCGACCTAGTGTCTCACCCTGGGGAGGTGCAGTACTTTTTGTGAAGAAGAAGGATGACTCATTGCGGATGTGTATTGATTATAGGATGCTGAACAAGGTTACCGTAAGGAATCAATATCCTTTACCCATGATTGCGGATGTGTAATGACCGGTTGCAGTCAGCGAAGGTATTCTCGAAGATTTATCTGCGATCCAGTTACCGTCAGTTGAGGATCAGAGAGGCAGATGTTCAGAAGATCGCATTTAGGACGAGGTATGATCACTATGAGTTTTTGGTGATGCCGTTTGGATTAACGAACGCGCCTGCAACTTTCATGGATCTGATGAACAGGACAGGTATTCACCAGATATTAAGCAGCACAGGTGTATTCACCAGATATTAAGCAGATATTAAGCAGGATCAGAGAAGCAGATATTCGTGATAGCCTTCGAGGACAACATTTTGGTGTATTCACCAGATATTAAGCAGCACAGGTAGCACTTGAGGATCGTACTTGGCATCTTGAGAGATCATCAGTTGTACGCCAAGTTTTCGAAGTGTGAGTTATGGTTAGACAAAGTTGCTTTTCTTGGTCACATAGTATCAGGAGCTGGGATATCAGTGGATCCAGAAAAGGTGGAGGCAGTGACTCAGTGGAGAGCCCCGACGAGTGTGACAGAGACTAGGAGCTTTGTTTGATTGAAGGGTTATTATCGTTGGTTCATCAAGGACTTCTCAAGGCTTGCTTCATCTCTGACGGCACTGACGCAGAAGGAAGTGAAGTTTGTTTGGTCCCAGAATTGTGAGGACAGTTTCCAAGAACTGAAGAGTCGGTTGACGACTGCTCCAGTTTTGACTCTCCCTAGTGGCAGTGGAGGTTTTGTGATTTATAGTGACACTTCTAGCGTGGGATTGGGTTGTGTACTGATGCAGCACGGGAAGGTGGATGCATATACTTTGAGGCAGTTGAAGGTGCACGAGAGGAACTACCCCACTCATGATTTTGAGTTGGCAGCAGTAGTTCATGCACTAAAGACTTTGCGTCATTATCTGTATGGTGAGAAGTTCAAGGTTTTTACAGATCACCAGAGTCTGAAGTACCTATTTCCACAGAAAGAGTTGAATATGATGCAGCGCAGGTGGCTTGAGGTGATCAACGATTATGATTTCACCATCTCTTACCATCCGGGGAAGGCGAATACAGTTGCAGATGCCTTGAGTTGGAAGGTTGAAATTTCAGTTGCTAGTTTGTATTTTTAGGAGTGGAGGCTACTCGAGACCTTGTCAGAGTGGAATCCCTTCGCTGGGGACTCTGAGAACGCGGTGATAGCTGGACTAAGAGTAGAGCCTCAGATTGTCACGAGTATTGTCTAGGCTCAGAGGTTTGATGAGGAGTTAGCTGAGTTGTTGCAGTTGGCCACCAGAGATAGATCAGATTTTAGTGTAGGAGTTGATGGAGGTTTAAGATTCAGAGGTCGTGTCTGGGTACCGAAGGGTGAGATCGGAAGAAGGAAATCTTGGAGGAGGCACTCATAACATGTTATTCTATCCACCCAGGCAGCACAAAGATGTATAAGGATCTTCAGAGGAATTTCTAGTGGAAGAGGATGAAGACAGAGATAGCGGAGTTTGTTGACAGATGTCTGGTTTGTCAGTAGGTGAAGATTGAGCACCAGAGACCCATGGGACCGATGCAAAGGATCGAGCTTCCAGAGTGGAAGTGGGAGCATGTCACTATGGATTTTGTCACCTGGCTGCCGAGGACGAGGAGATTCTACGACGCGATTTGGGTGATAGCCGATCGACTGACCAAGTCAGCGCATTTCTTAGCTATTCAGACCACTTTACCTCTGGAGGGCCTAGCTAAGTTGTACATTGAGGAGATAGTCATACTTCATGGTGTGCCAGTGAGTATTATTTCTGATCGAGACGTCGGGTTCACTTCCATATTTTGGGGGAGTCTGCAGCAGGCTCTAGGAAATCGGCTGAAGTTTAGTATAACATTCCACCCACAGACAGATGGTCAGTCTAAGAGGATGATCCAGACTCTAGAGGATATGCTGAGAGTGTGCTCTAGATTGGGCAGGACAGTGGGATGAGCATTTACCATTGATAGAGTTGGCCTACAACAACGGCTACCATTCGAGTATTGGAATGGCTCTGTACGAGACTTTGTACGGAACACCTTGCGGATCACCAGTGTGCTGGGGTGATGTAGGCAAAAGAGAGCTGGTTGGGCGTGAGATTGTGTAGATGTATGCTGAAAAAGTCGTTGTGATCAGATATAGATCAGTGATAGCTCATAGCGGACAAAAGAGCTACGTGGATAGGCGTAGGCGTGCACTGATGTTTGAGGTAGGCGATCACGTTTTTCTGAAGATTTCACCATCTCGAGGAGTGATGAGATTCAGGAAGAAGGGGAAGCTCAGTCCGACGTATGTCGGGCCGTTTGAGATTCTCGATTGTATCGAAGAGGTTGCCTACATGATTGCGCTGCCGCCGTAGTTTTCGGGTCTTCACAATGTCTTTCACGTGTCTATGCTCTGGAAGTACGTAGTTGATCCTTCTCACGTGATTCAGTTAGAGGTTCCAGAGATCCAACAAGATTTGTCTCTCGAGGAGAGACCTGTGGAGATCATGGATCGGATGTAGCACCAGCTAAGGAGGAGGGCCATTCCGATGGTGAAGGTTAGGTGGAAACACCATAGTGAGCGACATGCCACTTGGGAGATCGAGGAAGAGGTCCGGAAGAAGTTCCCGAAACTATTTGGTGCGTTTCAGTTCTAATTTCGGGGACGAAATTCTTTTCAGGATGGTGGATTGTAATATCCTAAACCCTTAATTAGTAGGTTAATTGGTTTTTAGGTGGCTAATTGGACGATTTGGTTGGATAGCTGGGATTGAGTTCGTGGAGATGAGGTGGATGGTGGAGATGGAGAAGAGAAGTATATATATTTGGGGGGTTTTCTCTCTCTCTCTGTCTTTCTCTCTCATGTCTCTCTCTCTCCTGCTCAAATTCTCTCTTTACTCTGATCCGTAGCAAAATCGGAAGCTCCGGAGTGGGGTGGAATCGGTGGAGCGAGGTGAAGCTTAGGTGTTCACTGGAGGGGAGGCGATCGTTGCTCGGTAAGTTTTTTCTGGAGTTTGGGTTCGTGAGGGAAAAACTCGTCGTTGGATCTTCAAAGGCTTATTCAAGCTTTCAAGGTATGTCAAGCTTTACTTTGATACTCACTTATGCTTTCGTGACAGTTGGAGTGGTCGACGGTAGGCCGGATGGCTCGTCGGACCTCAGTTCAGCAGGTTTCTGTTGTGTTTGGCCGACCGAATGGTGGATCGGTTGATCGTTGTTTGTGTGATTTTGGGGAGTCTGCCTTGCACCAGTCGAACGATGCTTCGTGCGGTCGACCAGTCCAGTATGTTAGGCAAGCTCTTAGTGTTTTCGGTCGATCGGGTCCCCTTAGCCGTTCGACCGAAACACTATTTTAAGTCAGTTGGGGTTGTAGACCACAAAACGGTCGAACGGGACCCCATTGCCGTTTGACCGGTTGACGAGTTTTTCGGTTTGGCCAGTCCTCTGGATGGGGATTCGATCAACTGGTATGTTGTTTTTGTTCGACCGTTTTGGGACAGTTTGGTGTTGTTTTGGTGTTGTGGAACCAACTTGAGGGCAACGGGTCCCTGACCTTTTTGGCGCAATAGTACAAACATTCCGGTTTGAGAGTGGTTCGTTGGTGTTGTAGTGTGGTGGAACCAACTTGAAGGCAACGGGTCCCCGACCTTTGAGGGCAACAGTACGGACATTGACGTCCTGAGAGTGGTTCGTCGGATCAGCTTTGAGGGCAACGGGTCCCCGGCCTTGGAAGGCAACGGTACAGACATTGCCGGCCTGATAGTGATCCAGAGTTGTGTTGTAGCCGAGGATGTTTCCAGTTGTGGTGCCTGGGGCACGTGTGAGGGTTGGGCTAGAGGACCCACGAGACATGTTCTTGTTTTGTGTCTACTGTGGCAGGGAGAGAGTTCCCTGAGGCCCAGTGAGACGTTGATGTTTGTTACTACATTTCATATCATACATGCATATATATGTCTAGTTCATTTATTGTGATAGGAGTTTGGCATACAAGGTTTTCTTATAGGAAACTCAGGCATAGTCTTGTTTTATTTCAGGCCGTGAGCGACGTTAGGAGGTGGTGACCGGGGAGGAGCGTGTCTTGAGCTATGCTGAACGTTTTATTTAAAACCGCAAGTGCACGGCCGCGATGAAGCGGTGGCAAGTACGGCTCGTCCTCAGGGAGGTGAGTAGCCTCTTGCTTGTACAAAATCAAGTGGCAAAAATAGGGGGAAGAAAGTTGTTTATGCTAATCTAGACTACGTTACACTAAGAAGTATGAAATGCGAACGAAACAAACAAACGATGGAATAACAACTAAACTAAGAACAAAGGAAGAATGCTGGAATACAGAAATGGGAAAACCCCTAAGGGGTGGAGTGAGTGCACACATGCAAAGAGGTGGGGGTAGAATACATTCTTTAAGCACATGAAGGTGGTGTTTATCAAGCATAGGACGTGTCTAAATCTTATGGCAAAACCTATCAATCTATTGACCAACTTAGTTGATTAACATTTACATATGCAAGGTGTTTATTTCAGAACCTAAACAAGCATGAGAGATGTCTAATCATTTTGGCAAAACTCATCAAGTTGTAAATTCTATCCTAAACAAGCAAGCATACATTCATGTTTAATCAACACATTGAAATTAAAGCATTCATCCCATTTTCTAATGCATGTATGTACATCTACTCCACCCCAAAGGGGATGGAACTACTTACTAAACATTACACTAATTATTAAACTATGGAAAGAAAACATATTAAAACTAAGCTAGAATTAAAAGACGATTAAACTAAAACATGCATAAACAATAAAAGAAGCATAAAACAAACAATGAAAGAAACACAAAACTTTATTGATAAAATGACTCACATTAAAAGTAGCATCCTCCTACTTTAGTGTGTGCTTCAAGGCCTCACTTCTAGTAGGAAGAATAGTCACTTAAAATATGGAGTGATTACAATAGGAGGTGAAGAGTTCTATTTATAGCCATGGAAAAAGCTAATCCGGGACAATCCCCCGATGTGGGACTAAACAGATACCACAAATAGCCTAAACATCCTCTAATACATGTGCTGGAGAAATTTGAGCGCATTTGGGCCAAACGTGACCGTCAATTAGCGGTCTTGGACCGCTAATTAGCGGTCTTGGACCGCTAATTAGCGGTCCACAGTGTCCGGATCGCTCTGGAATTTCTTGTGGGCTTTTCTGGAAGGCTTTGTTGGTATTTGATGCATCTATTTTGCATGTTGGAGCTCCGACCCGAATAGAATTGCCAAAATACTCCCCATGATGGTGAGGAGTATTCCGTTTTGCTCTTAGGTCCTTCGGTCTTGCATTCAGGTCCTTCTTCCTTGCATCTTGGTCCACAAATCTCACAATTCAGTCCTTTTTCCCAGCTTTTGGGTCCTTTTATGCTTCATCTCTTCAAACCTATTTATTCCTGAAAACTAAACATAAAACTCGTAACATAGCATTATTTAGGTGAAAGATAATGGATATAAGATACAAATATGAGCATGAAATGATGTCAATCAAGCTACATCCTGGTTTTCCTATTTTTGAGGTCTTAGTGATTACATGTACATTTCCCTTTATCTTTTGTTGTAATGACACTCTTCAAACTCTCAGATATATATATATATATATATATATATATATATATATTGTATATAGTTGGTGCACCGGTTGCCTGTTCTTCCGTGATATCCTCGTGTTTAGGTTTAGGCCTGTGCATCCGGTCCGGACCGGACCAGATTTTTATCCGGTGTCTAGACCGGAGACCGGACCGAACTGGTCTGGATCGGAGACCGGACCGGGCCGGTTGGATTTGGTCAGTTACGTCTGGTCCAGGACCGGTTTTTAACCTTAATAATTAAAAAAACAAAAACCGAACCGGACCGGAACAAGATTTTCAAAATGTCCGGACCGGAACCCGGGCCGGTTGGTTCCGGTCAGGACCGAACCCGGGCCGGTTGGTTCCGGTCAGGACCGAACCCGGACGGGGTTCTGCACACCCCTATTTGTGTCTATGTTAAAAAAAAAAATTTGATGTTACACTTATGGAATAATTGTAAAATGTTCAATTTTATTAGTGTGTAATCGGCACTAATATTAAGATTGTATTATTCTCCCTAATATATTGTATTGTAGATTTGAAGGTTATAATGGTTAACTCATGGGTTATAATTTTTCATTAATTCTTTGTCAAATAAGTAGTGTAGACTTTGGATGGCTAGATATTCTAAATTAATGTTGTGTTTATATATAAGATGTATGTTAATGTGGTTGTTCTCGGAGGTTTAAAAAATATTATTGACATCTTTCTTATATAACTGCTATATTATAGGGGAATATCAATCATATCAACAACATGAAAATTAAAACTTAAGGATGGAATAATAGGTAATGAGACGTAGACACTCTTTCGGTACCGTGATTGCACGATAATTATACGTGGCAATTGTGATGTACGACATATAGTCTGAGTTGTTGCACGATAATTATACGTGATTGCACGACATATAGTCTGAGTTGTTGGATCGTCCACTCCCACAATTGGTTTTATTTCTTTTATACTTATCCATGATTTTTACAATTCATCTCCTGTTTATTGTCAACAAGTCACATCTCTTCATCTCATATTTTGGAAGCACATATTTATAGAACCACAAAGAGTTTTGGATGTTGTAAATCCTCTCATCAAATTAATCGATTTGAATATCATTGTTGCTATATTTCGGTCACTTTCTTTTCTTCTATATGATCTTGTTACCTATTATCTTTTATAAACGGTTTAAAAGAAACGTGTACTAAACATGTATTTTGGCACTTATTAGTCTTGTCGTTTTTCTATATGATCTCATAACTGCAAATATTTGTAATTATCGGAACCCATTTTGATTAAAATGTCAAATCTCATAACTACAAAGCAATTCATAAAAACCATTATGTGAAGATCCTTAAGGTCGACGACCAAAACAATACAGTAGTTCATAGAAACAATGGATTCGTAGAGAAGTGTAATAACAATAAGTAAATATATGGAAAGTCCAATCTCCACGAACTAAATGCTAAACATATCCAAACTAGAACGCAAATAGGAAACTTGGCCGAATGAAAGACTTTTCTTATTTACACAATATTAATCTTATATTTCGAATATGATTTTATGCGCGGTAGTATGTGGTTCTTATAGTTTTGATAGCATTTTGAATTGGAAAATTAATAATAGCAACGGTCGCCTTTCCGTCAAATTTATATCAAACTTCAAATTAACCATTATAAAATTTAGCACCTATGCTCTGATACCAAATGTATGATCGATGTATGGGTTCGATAATCTAATCTCTTTTAAGGTTAATTACCTACTCGCTTACGGAAACAACAATACGCAGCGGAATAAAAATAAGCAAGCATGTAAATGAGGAAATATGCAGACCACAAATGGACATCAGGGATTTTACAGAGCTTCGGTCACTCGCCTACGTCCTCTCATACAATCTCCGCTCGACACTTCGAGTTCCACTCACGTCTTCACTATCCGCTCCCCGTTCTGGGCCGGGAGACAACGCATTTACAATCTTCAAGCTTGCGAACAACACTCGTCGAGCTTTGCTCCTCCTCTTACAATCCGAGAGGGATGCTTCGGGCTTACACCGAAATATTTACAACTTCTTGACAGCAACAAAATTGAGTGATTCAAACAGTCTCGAACTTGAGCACACTTGAGTATGATTGGAATTGAGACTAAAGTGTGGAAGTGGAGGCTTTGAGTGTTTGAATGATCTCTCTAATGTAGGAGACAAATAGTAGTGGAAGAGATGTGTATCTAAGGTTGGGGAACCTCTATTTATAAGCTCTAAGAGAGTTATAGTCGTTGGGGTTAAGTGTGGTGAGGAGTTGTGCAAGAAACACAAAACAAAAAACCGCAGCACACTTTTCTGGGGAAGTTCGGTCGACCGGTAGATGGATCAGAACAAGCAACGATTGAACGAAAATAGGTTATAGTTAAAGTTCACTTAAGTTATCAGACGAGCAAAAGGTGGAACGATCGACCGAAACCTAGCAGGCACTCTGGGGTTTTATGTTCGGTCAAACGAAATGATTTAGCAGTCGACCGAGAAACGACAGAAAATCTGGTTTTCAAGAAAACGTTATGGAACGGTCGACCGAGGTCAAGGTAACGGTTGACCCGAGGACAAAGTATTTTGGGGTTTGTTTGGTTTATACAAATACGACCGTTGGTATAATACGACAAGTATAACGGTCAAATGACACGTGTAGATGGTCGACCGAGAAGGTCTAAACGATCGACCCGTCAGGCTGTAAAATTCTATTTGCTCAAGGATGAAACGGTCGAACGAAGGCAATTCGGTCGACCGAATTGGCACAGGGAGTTCTGGTTTAGGTTTACTGAATTCCGGTCTAGGTTTGGGTGACCTATTGAAGTCCAAATGTTCTGAGATTTTGTGTGTGACTTCTATAAGGTGCCTAGTATGTGTTTAAGTTGTTTTTAACTCTTGTGTGCTCAAGTACACATAGTTCTTAAGACTCAAAATAAATTAAGATTACATGTCTTCCAATGAGCTTTGATTACATGTCTTGACTTGAATCATTTATTTCTTGGATCTTGATCACCTGTAGATGTTAGCACAAAACAATATATACGTTATGCAATATGTGTGCTATACTACATTGATTATAATTAAGATTAGGTTGAATAAATCATCAAAACATAGATTAAGGCCAAAATGCCAACAAATATATCATATAGTTTTTTTCGTTTTAAAGTAGCATGTTTGTCCAAATATTGTAAATATGAATATATTATTTATAAATTTTTAGGATTTGCAAATCGCAATAATTGCAAATTGCAAGAAATTTGCAAATATCGCATCCGAACCCAAATTTGAAGTGTTCTATAACTATAGTAGATTGTCAAGTTTCACCACTTTAAAATATTATTGTACTTACAGACGAATTGAATTTACATTTTTATATTATTTATTTAATAAAGTAATGGTTGCATACTTAGCTTCCTAATACTTCCAAAATATAGTGTAAAAGGATATTTTGATGTAATTTACTGTTGTATTGTCACATTTCCTTCTCTGATAACGACATGTTCACCTACATACATATGAATATGCAATACATGACCTATCATACTAGTATGATGGCAACTCGAAAAAGTGTAACAAACACTCCCCCACTCTGGGGTCATAAGATCACCAACCTTAACATCATCGGGTATAGGAGGACACCCACCGTAGGCACATGCGGTCTAACGAAAAGTACGCGACATACCTCCACTTGTGGCTACACTAGCATAAGGGCTCAGTCAGGGCCGCACGCACTTCTGAGTCATCGATACAAATCTGATCACGTGGTCACAACGCCACATCCACCAGAGTCGTCACTCTGGTCAGTCATACTCATCGGGTTGTGCCACAGCTGGGCGATCATATCTGTCGGAATAATCATCTGTCGGTCATCTCCGTAGAACAATGTTCGGACGGTCATCTCTGTCGCCTCACAGGTCGGACGGTCATCTTGCTTCATAGAGTTGCGCATCTATCAATGCAATGAGAAGTTTGTCCCTCAAGTCTACTACTTATGGTCTCAATGCATATACTATATAATCATAATAGTAGCCCATCACAGACATAGGTACGCTCGGCAGTCCCTGAGCAAGTGCAACCGATGCAATGCCGTCACCTCCCAGCTCACGCACGAAGTCGAGGACACAGGTTTCTGAGGAAACAAGACAACACATAGCAACATTCAAAGATCCAAAACTGGACACCAACGGTCGACGAAAAAAGATACAATGGTCGACTGTTCCCCCTTAAGGCGTTCGAACAGGCACACAACTGATCGACCGAACACAAGCAAAACGATCGTACAAAGGTAATTGGGCGGTCGGCGGTCTGGAAGGTCTAAGCTAGGAAAATATAAAATAATCATAGCAACGGTAAAATAGCAAAAGTGGTCCCGTCCGACCAAAATAACAGGGCCTTCACAAATCGGATTTCACTACAAACGGTCGAACAATGGCCACTGGGCGATCGACCATTTAGATGGTCTTGGCCCCATAATAAACTACTTTACAAGATAACAGTCAAACGAAAAAGGGATTGGGTCTCGTCCGACCAAAAATTACAGAGTCTTCTCCCACCCAACATTTATGCATAACCGGTCGACCACCAGATGGCATCGTTCGACCGGTGCTGAGCAAAACCTGGCATTTACACTATGAACGGTCGACCGCCAAAGGCATTTGGTCGACCATTCCATGACATACATTCACAAATATATCAGGATATCCTCCATGAACACAATCACAAACTAATCCCTGAATGGCTTAAAAACCCTATTCATCAAATCCATTAATGCTCCTGGTGCGTTGGTCAGCCCAAAAGACATCCCCAGAACTCATAATGTTTGTATATCGTGTGAAAAGCTATCTTCGGCACGTCAGCATCTCTGATCCTCAACTAATGGTATCCGGATCTCATGTCAATCTTGGAGAAGACCTTCCCAGACTTTAATTGATCAAAAAGGTCATCGATCCTCCACAACGGGTAGCGGTTCCTGAAAATCATCTTATTCAACATCCGTTAGTTGATTGACATCATTTCATACTTATATTTGTATCTTATATCCATTATCTTTCACCTAAACAATGCTATGTCACGAGTTTTATGTTTAGTTTTCAGGAATAAATAGGTTTGAAGAGATGAAGCATAAAAGGACCCAAAAGCTGGGAAAAATGACTGAATTGTGAGATCTCGGGACCAAGATGCAAGGAAGAAGGACCTGATTGCAAGACAGAAGGACCTAAGAGCAAAATAAAATACTCCACACCATCATGGGGAGTATTTTAGCAATTCGATTTGGGTCGGAGCTCCAATAACGAAGTAAATGCATCCAAGGCCACCAAATATACCAAGAAAAGCCCACAACAAAAATGAGCAGGATCTGAACCATGTAGACCGATAATTGGCGGTCTATTTTGGCCCAAATCCGCTAAAATTTCTCCAGAACATGTAGTAGAGGATATTTAGGCTATTTTTGGTATCTGTTTAGTCCCACATCGGGGGATTGTCCCGGTTTGCCTTTTTCCATGGCTACAAATAGAACTCTTCATCTTCCATTGTAATCACTCCATTTTTTAAGTGGCTATTCTTCCTACTAGAAGTGAGGCCTTGAAGCACACACTAAAGTAGGAGGATGCTACTTGAAATGTGAGTCATTTTATCAATAAAGTTTTGTGTTTCTTTCATTGTTTGTTTATGCTTCTTTTATTGTTTGTGCATGTTTTAGTTTAATCGTCTTTTATTTCTAGCTTAGTTTTAATATGCTTTCTTTGCTTAGTTTAATAATTAGTGTAATATTTAGTGAGTAGTTTCATCCCCTTTGGGGGTGGAGTAGATGTACATACATGCATTAGAGAATGGGATGAATGCTTTATTTTTTATGTGTTGATAAAACATGAATGTATGCTTGCTTGTTTAGGATAGAATTTATAACTTGATGAGTTTTGCCAAAATGATTAGACACCTCTCATGCTTGTTAGGTTCTGAAATATACAACTTGAATATGTAAATGTTAATCAAGTAAGTTGGTGAATAGATTGATATGTTTTGCCATAACATTTAGACACTTCCTATGCTTGATAAACACCACCTTCATGTGCTTAAAGAATGTATTCTACACCCACCTCTTTGCATGTGTGCACTCACTCCACCCCTTAGGGGTTTTCCCATTTCTGTATTCCAGCATTCTTCCTTTGTTCTTAGCTTAGTTATTATTTCATTGTTTGGTTCTTCCTTTCGCATTTCCTACTTCTTAGCGTAGTATAGAGTAGAGTAGCATAAACATCTTTCTCCCCCTATTTTTGCCACTTGATTTCTGATAAACAAGAGGTTGCTCACCTCCCTGAGGACGACCCGTACTTGCCATCGCTTCATCGTGGTCGTGCACTTGCGGTTTAAATAAAATGTTCAACAAGTTTTTGGCACCGTTGCCGGGGAGGTGCCAGTCCAGACTCTTGTTTGGACGATTCAAGTGGATTTAATTTTTGTTTTGTAGTTTTTCTTTGTTTCAGGAGACTTGGAGTCGAAAGGAGAGGCATCTGGAAAAATTTGGAGGAAAGCTGGGCAGTTTGGACCGCCAATTGGCGGTCTGTTGAGCTGCTTTTGCCTTCTTATTTCTTTGTCGTGTTGCCATAATTGATCTAGTAATCTGGGACTCAATTTTGCACGTTTTGACTTATAGTTTGTTCACAGATCCATAATCAAACCTCCTTTAAGCAACTTGGACCCTAAAACTCAAAGCAAAAGATTAGGCATTCTTTTTGTTAGGTCATGCATCATGTATGTGACTTAGGCATATAGATTGTCTTTCATTTTAGCTTTATTTTCAGTTGCTGAGTGCTGGCGTGAGGTACGCACCTTCTACTCTCATTCATGCATTTCGTATGAACATGCATTAGTTAGTAGGAAGTGCATTGAAACAAGTGTGAGTTGAGCGTTTGTTTGGAGAATTGATTGCTAGATTTAGACTCCAAAACGCTACTAAGGAGGGGCTGTCCCGTAAAAGATAAGGTGGGGGATTTCATCACCCTTTCCTTTGCCCCACAAACCACACTAATCAAGAGCCTAATTTTAAAATCAAGTAGACATTGGCCCTAAGGATTTCAGGCGCATTAGGAGAGTGATCCGGTCCCGACCGTCATGACCTGATCGGCGTTGCCCACTTTGTCGATAGTAGGAGAGACGAGATCCCCGGATCTTGTCTCACTTGCTGGGCTTTGTGGTCCTCGTCATAGGGAGGTGAGGCGTGTTGAGGTCGTGTGACCTCGCAGTTAGGCGTCGTCTAGCTGTAAGGACTTATAGCGACCTTAGGATTGCTTGAGCCTTGTTTGCTTGTGTGCTTCTACCTGTACCCATCCGCCGTAGCATAAGGACTTCTTCCCTTCTCTCCTAAGTCATTCTTTCTCTCCTGTGTTCCCCCGTCTTCTCCTCTACGCACATTCTTTGTTAAAAAAAGAAGAAGTTTTGTTTTGGGTGTGTGCACCTTTGTGCATGGTTTCGTGGGCACGAGACGAGAGTGGTCGTTTGACGAGGCGCGATGTCAACCCTGCTTCGGTAGTCGACTTCTCGACGCCTTCCTCCTCTCGTGTCGCACACAGTTCGGGTTCGATGGCTGCTAATTTCCATGAGGAGGAGCAGTTGTTGGACCCACCTGTTTGACATGTGCTTCCAGTTGTCGCTCCCATACCTCTACGTGATCGATGCTACCCGAGCCGTACCGCTCTACCCTCATGCATCGTATTACCAGAGGCTAATGGGAACCATTTTGAGGTTAAGCCTCAGTTTATTTCCACGCTCCCTCACTTCACTGGGAAAGGTGACCCCTATATCTTTCTCAGGGAATTTGAGGAGGTCTGTGCTATGTTCAAGCTGCAACAACTTAGCACAGACTCCATCCATCTTAGGCTTGTCCCCTTTGCGCTGAAGGATGACGCCAAGAAGTGGTTGTACAGCAACCAGGCGAATGCCTTTAGGACATGGGATGAGTTTCAATCTGCATTCCTCAAGAAGTACTTCCCAAATCATCGGACTCAAAAATTGAGGAACGAAATCAATTCGTTCTATCAACATGAGACCGAACCATTCCATGCATACTTAGAGAGGTTCAAGGAGCTACTATCCTTATGCCCTCACCATGACATCGAGTTGTGGCGCCTTTGTCAGATTGTTTACGAGGGTCTTCACATCCCGTCAAGAACGCTCCTTGAGTCCATGTGTCAAGGAGAGTTCTTGGGAAAGGATGAAAGGGAGGCATGAGCTTTTCCTAGAAGACCTTGCTGAGAAAACCATGCAATGGGAGAGTGTGAGGGAACCACCTGCATCATCTAGCATAGGAGCGAGGATCGCGAATGCAAACTCGACTAGATCGGGTGCCGCATTTGCTGTCGATACCACTACGACCACCGAGGCGCGCATGGCGGCCTTAATGCGCCGTATGGATTCGATTGAGCTCCAAAACCAACAAGGTGCACCTCACATGTCCACAACTGGTCCAGTTCCCTGTCATTCATGTGGTAGGATAGGTCATGTAGAAAGGGAGTGTGAGTCCATTCCTCCTGAGATGGAGCGTGTCAACTCCATCTATGATAGAGCCAAGAATGACCCATACTCATCATCTTATAATCCTGGATGGAGGAACCACCCCAATTTTTCATGGAACCAAACTAATGCCCCGGGTGTTCCTTCAAACTCCTCTAGACCACATTACCAATCACACCAACCACCCATGCATGCACATTCCTATCAACCACCCCAAGCGCAAACCACCAATCAATCGGGTTTCCCAAATTCCAATAATATGGAAACCGATTCAATTCGCTTGAGACCTTGACTCGTGGACTTGAAAACTCAATGAAAAATTTTATGTCAACCACGAGTCAAGTTCTCACTTCCAATCAGCAGATCATCAAATCTCTAGAGCTTCAGATGGGCCAATTGGCTCAGTCTGTACATGAAAGAGAGAGAGGGTCTTTTCCTAGCCAGCCTGAGGCTAACCCCCGTATGTACCAACAACAACACATGCAAAATGAGAATGTGGTACCTCGGGGGAGGCAAGTGAACCATGTGGAGGAACCTGTTCACCATGTTAATTCCATTGTGACCTTAAGGAATGGAAAACAGGTTGACAATCACATTTCCTTGCCACAACAACCACCATCTATGCAGCCCCTCAGTGGGAATGGTGGTGAAGAAGAGGCTGAGGGTGAGGGATATACACCAAAGCTTTCTTCTCAGGCACCGTAGAAAACCTACCTGCCAAAAGCTCCCTATCCAAGTAGGTTAACCAAAAAGCAGAGTGAAAACATGGACAAGATATTAGAGGTGTTTAAGCAAGTAAAGGTTAACATCCCCTTGTTGGATGTCATCCAAGAAATACCTCAATATGCCAAAGTGTTGAAGGATCTCTGCACAACCAAGAGGAAGACCAATGTTCCTAAGAAAGCATTCTTGGCTGCCAATATCAGCTCACTTTTGTCCAATCCTACCTACACAAAATACAAGGACCCTGGGTGCCCTACTATTCAGTGTACGATAGGGGACACTAGAATGAGCAATGTTTTGCTTGATTTAGGATCAGCGGTCAACCTCCTCCCATTCTCTGTTTATAAACAGCTGAACTTGGGAGAATTGAAATCAACGAAGATCACCCTCCAATTGGCGGATAGATCCATTCGTATTCCCATGGGGATTATCGAGGATGTGCTTATCAAAGTTGGAGATTTTATATTTCCAGTCGATTTTGTTGTCCTCGATACCAATCCTGTTGCGAACACCCACTCTCAAATACCTTTGATTTTGGGTAGACCATTTCTAGCCACCTCCAATGCCTTGATTAATTGTAGAAATGGTCTCATGAAGCTCTCATTCGGTAACATGAGTGCCGAGTTTCATGTGTTCAACTCTGGTAGGCAACAAGAACCCATGGATGAACCTTTAAATCTAAATCTCATCCACCAATTGGAGAAAGCACCACAAACTCAACGAACACCCCTAACCCCAATGCAACTCGTTGAGAATGTTCGTGGGTCCAGCAAAAACTCATTGCCTGTCTTCGCAATGCAACAGAGTGAGCTGGCCTCGAACATGAATGTCCAAAGGGAGTATTCATTCCATGATTCAGTTGAGAGTACTAGTGAGAGTGAGACACCTCATCATATGCCAATACCAGAAGGTGTCTCTATCTCATGTCCATTGGCCACTGAGCCATTTGAGCTTTATCTTGACTCCAACAAGGACCCACCTATGACCGAGCTTTTGCTTGATGATCTAAATGATGGTGGGAGGTCCTTGTTGGATGACTTGGGGAGCAGCCCCGTTCTTAGTGATGCAGGTCTGTTGCATCCATCGAATGAGCTTGAGGAACTCATTCCGATGCACCCGCCTATTGGTTGGAGGGTTTTGTTCGATGAGCAACTAAACCCTAGTGAGGCAACACAACTTCATTCTTTGTTGCCCACACCCAACCAATATCATGAGGGGTTCTAGCCGTTCAACTTTGACCTTTCACCCCTCATGACACCTCAGAGTATTAGTGAAGTTTGCCCATCTTGGCAAGTCTCTGGTCCTCATGACTTGATGTTCTCATTTGATGTTCCTTGACCAAATGATTATGAGAATATCATTGTTGCTGTATATATCATGTAAAAAAAATCTAATAAAAGAACTAAAGAAAAGAAAAAAAGTGTGTAATAAAAGACTCAATGAGCGAGCATTGATTGTTGTGGGCCCCAACCCTTGTGTACTTGGGCCCCATTTCTTCACGTATTTGTCTCCCTTCTTCAGTATCTCACAGGTTTTGAGAGAATTTGGGTTTGTGTCCATCAACATGACCATAAACGTCCCTTTGTACTTCATGTTGGTGAGATCTTTCCTTTTTCCTTTATTTATCCATGTAGTATCTTGTTCACATTCATTGAGGACAATGCATGAAGTAGGTGTGGGGGGGTGTTTTGCTTGCATCTACTTTGCTTGCTGGAGCTCCGACCCGAATAGAAGTTCCAAAATACCCCCCACGATGGTGTGGAGTATTATTGTTTGCTCATGGTCCTTCGATCTTACATTCAGGTCCTTCAATCTTGCATCTTAGTCCTCGAGTCTCTCAACTCAGTCCCTTTCCCTGCTATTAGGTCCATTTATAGTCTCTCCTTCTCAAACCTACTTATTTCTGAAAACTAAACATTAAACTCATTACATAGCATTGTTTGGGTGAAAAATAATGGATATACAGAAAGATATGCATGAAATGATGTCAATCATTGTCTAGGAAACAAAGTGATAGTGTGGATAAAATGCTGGAGATATTTAAGAAAGTGAATGTCAACATTCCTTAGTTAGATATGATTCAACAAATACCTCCCTATGCAAAATTTCTGAAGGATCTCTATACGACTAAGAGGAAAACCAACGTCCCTAGCAAAGCCTTTTTGGCGGCTAATGTGGGCTCGATCATTTCGAACCCAACATACTTAAAATTGAAGGACCCAGGTAGTCAACCATTTCATGTATCATTGGGGACTCTCGCATTAATAATGTCTTGCTAGATCTAGGGTCGACGGTTAACCTCTTACCAACGTGTATCAACAATTAAGCCTAGGCGAGCTCAAGCCTACGAAAACAACTTTGGAGTTGGATGATCGTTCGATCAAAGTCACGTTGGGGGTCATTAAAGATGTCCTAATCAAGGTCAATGATTTCATATTTCCTGTTGACTTCGTCATCTTTGAGACCGAACCAATCAAGACTACCCACTCTTAGATTCCATTGATTTTGGGTAGACCTTTTTTGGCGACGTCAAATGCCTTGATCAATTGGCGTACTGGACTCATGAAATTGTCGTTCGGGAACTTGACCACGACATTCCATGTGTTAAATATGTCTAGGCAGCCGACATATTTCGAGGACCCCATGGAAATTAATGTTATCCGGGACTTGGAAGAAGAAATAGAAGAAGAGTACCCCCTGATTAATGAAAATCTAAGTGCTTACATCATGGATGATTCCGATCATGAAGATGACGGGGACGAGTTGAGCAATGATGTTCATGCTATTCAGTACATGCGAGCTCTTCCTATCTTACATCTTGAGCTATATATCACGCCTCGCCTTGAGGAACCACCCCGAATTGAGCTTAAAGAACTCCCTAAGGAACTGAAACACGTTTTTCTCGGTCCCGACAGGTAATTTCCGGTGATTATTTCATCGATGTTGACTGGTGATCAGGAAGAACGTCTGATTCAAGTCCTAAAGGAGTACAAATCAGCCATTGGGTGGTCTTTGAAGGACATTAAAGGGACAAGTCCCGACATCATGCAACACCACATCTTTATGGAAGATGAGGCACGACCACGTCGCGACCCACAACGGCGTTTAAATCCAGCCATGATAGAAGTAGTTAAGAAAGAGATCATCAAATGTTTAGATCATGGCATCATTTTTCCCATTTCAGACAGTACTTGGGTAAGTCTTGTCCAGGTTGTGCCCAAGAAGTCGGGTATCACTGTTGTCAAGAATGACAACAATTAGCTTGTACCCACACGACTTCAATCTGGGTGGCGAGTTTGCATTGACTATAGGAAATTGAACGCAGTTGCGCGTAAGGACCACTTCCCTCTACCTTTCATCGACCAGATGTTGGAGAGACTCGCTGGGCACGCCTATTATTGTTTCCTTGATGGTTATTCGGGGTACAATCAAATCTCAGTCACCCCCGAAGACCAGGAGAAAACCACATTCACTTGTCCTTTTGGGATATTTGCTTATAGACAGATGCCTTTTGGACTATGCAATGCACCGACAACATTCCAACGTTGCATGTTGAGTATCTTTTCCGATATGGTTGAGAACTTCCTTGAGATTTTCATGGATGATTTCTCGGTTCATGACACCTCCTTTGATTAGTGCTTGCACCACCTGAGCCTTGTTCTCAAGAGGTGTTCTGAGACGAGTTTAGCCCTTAATTGGGAAAAGTGTCATTTTAGGGTTACAAAAGGCATCGTTTTAGGTCATGTGGTATCTCGTGATGGTATCGAGGTGGATAGGGCAAAGATTGAGCTTATTTCTAAGCTTCCGCCATCTACCTCGGTAAAAGAAATCCGGTCATTCCTTGGACACGTCGGTTTTTACCCGCGGTTTATTAAGGATTTCAGCAAGATAGCTCGTCGCTTGACGAGCTTGCTAGCTAATGGTAACTCTTTTGAGTTCACACCTGAGTACATGACTGCGTTTGAGTTTCTGAAGCGTGAGTTGACCTCCGCTCCTATTATTAAGGCACCGGTGTGGACTCTACCTTTTGAGCTGATGTGTGATGCATCTTACTATACGATAGGAGTAGTTTTGGGTCAGAAAGTCGACAAATTGCATCATGTGATCTACTATGCAAGTCATACTCTCAATAACGCCTAGTTCAACTATTCCATTACTGAGAAAGTGTTCCTCGCGATCATATTTGCGTTGGAAAATTTTTGCCAGTACCTCAATGGGTTGTACGTCATCATCTACACTGATCACTCAGCTCTCCGCAACCTTTCGTCTAAAAAGGATGCAAAACCTCGTCTCCTGTGTTGGATCTTGTTGTTGCAAGATTTCGACCTTGAAATATGGGACAAGAAGGGATGCGAGAATGTCGTGGCAGATCACCTCTCTCGCATCCCAGTTGATCTTTCACTGGACCCACCGGTGAAAGAGTTCTTCCCAGATGAAAACCTTATGGGAATAGCCTCACCCCCTGGTTCGCTGACATTGTGAACTATTTAGCAACATGGGAGGTGCCGGCTCATTGGACACACAGTGAGAAAGCAAATTTCAAGTTGTTAGTCAAGAACATCTATTGGGATGATCCCTACTTATTTAAGTATTGTGCTGATCAAATCATAAGAAGGTCCATTCCTAACGACGAGATTCAGAGCATCTTGTCCTTTTGCCATAAGGAGGCATGTTGTGGGCACTTCGGTTCTAAGAAAACCGATGCCAAAGTGATCCAATGCGGTTTTTACTGGCCCACGTTGTTCCAAGATGCTTTTGCATTTTGCAAAGCATGGTATAGGTGCCAACGTATGGGCTGCATTGGCAGACGTGATATGATGCCACTCAATCCTATCTTAGTGGTCAACATCTTTGATGTTTGGGGAATTGACTTCATGGGTCCTTTCCCCGTGTCCCATGGTCACACCTACATTCTTGTTGTGGTTGATTATGTGTTGAAGTGGGTTGAAGCAATCCCCACTCGCACTAACAATCGCAAGGTTGTGATCAAATTTCTTAAAGAACACATCTTTGCGAGGTTTGGGACACCTCGTTGTATCATAAGTGATCGGGGCACACACTTTGTGAACCGATCCCTCGAGGCAATGTTGAGTAAATATTCCATCACACACATGTTGGTCACACCTTATCATCCTCAAACCAGTGGCCAAGTTGAAATTTCCAACCGTCAACTCAAGCAATTTTTTGAGAAAACGGTTAATGCTTCAAGGAAAGATTGGTCGGTCAAGCTTAATGATGCATTGTGGTCTTTCCGCACTGCATTTAAAACCGACCTTGGCATGTCCTCCTACCGGCTAGTTTATGGCAAAGCTTGCCATCTTCCGGTAGCGCTTGAACACCTGTTATTATGGGCAATCAGACATCTTAACATGAGTCTTGATGTTTCCGGTGCCAATCTCAAGTTAGACCTCAACGAGTTAGAGGAGTTGAGAAATGAAACATATGAGAATGCAAATGTCTGCAAGTCCCGTACTAAAAAATTTCACGACCGCTTGGTCCGAATCAAAACCTTCGAGGTGGGACAAAAGGTCTTGTTGTATAACTCTCGCCTCCACTTGTTTCCGACTTCGGAGTCATTGGTGAGGGCCCTTTATTGTTTTAACCGTCTCCCCTCATGCGGCGTTTGAGATTCAGAATCCAAGGAATGGGAACGTGTTCAAAGTTAATGGACAACGCCTCAAACCATACTTGGAAGGGACCACGACAAAGGTCGAGGAGGAAGTCGTGTCTTTACACGAACTCCCCGCGGATGTGGTCACTTGACATGATCCATCCCTTCATTTTGTTGTACATATTTTTGTCAAACAAACAAACAAAAAAAAATAAAAAAAGTTAAAAATGAAGAAAAGAAAAACATTGAAGTGTCTTTTGGATATTTTCCATTTTCCTTTGTTAAAAACGCGTGATGCCTTGCCTACCAATTCTCCACCAGACGGAAAACACATTTTCCTCCTTGTTTCCGCCACCACCCAAATCCCACCCCCCTCCCACCCCCAGATCTCACCAACAGACTGCCAATCAGTTGTTTCCCACCGTCAACCAGCGGTTTGTTGTAGCCTGTTTCTCTTCTATCTTCGTCGGGTTGTGTGAGTTTGGGTCTTCTATTGGTTCTATTTGGTGGAGTGTTTGTTTTCTGCTGGAGTCGACGTGATGCGGTCTCCGACCCTCTCGCGTCGTGTTCGTCTTCGTTGTCGCATGTTCCGCCGTTAAATCTCTCCAAGGTAGGTGTAGGATGGCCAGCGTACATTTAATTCCAGAACTTAATTTTGCCTCTCTGATTCGTGAATTCGGAGAACCCTTCTACGTTAGAATCGTAGCCAAAGGGTGGTACCATTTGTTGTATGAGGGTGAAGAAACCATGTATGTAGAGCCTCTCGTACATGAGTTCTTTACTAAACTCGAGTGTGACCAAACCGGACCACTCTAGTTTAGTGTCACTCTAAGTGGGGTGAAGCACAACTTGACACCCCAATTCATCTCCGACACGACTGAGATCCACTTAGTTGATGATCTCGTGCCCACCCGTGACATTAAATTTTACCAATCTATGTTTGGGCTCGGGCAACCCATCTCATCACATGGGGGAATACTCAATGCGCACCTTTACTCCAGTGTGCACATTGTAGCCAGGTCGGTGTGTAGGAATGTGTTGGGCCAAGAGCGGACCTCCACATTCTTCACACCTAGTTTGCGAATCGTGTATAGTCTTATGGATGTTTCACCTCACTGCATTTGTCAAACGTTGTTCGACATTTTGGTGAACGCTAAGCACAAAGAAATAAATTGTTTGCCTACTCTGGTTACCAAATTATGTGGCATGTTGGACATCCCATGATTTCAGCGCATGCTGCGGCGCCAAGGCACCGACCTCGAGGTGGCAAAGATGACCCCGTCAGTTCACCATTGCCTTCCGGAGGCATGGGTGCCTAATTACATGGAGGAGGATGTTAGAGCCAGTTCCTCAAGCTCATTTGTGATCTCGGGAACGCTCTTGAACGCCGACATTTCTGAGATGGCAGTTGAGCAGCAAAACGTCATTTTAGCCAAACAAAACCGGAAAATTTATAGGAAATTTTCAGCTCTTGAGCGAGGTGGCTCTTCGGGCACCTCTGTCCGCCGTCATTAGTCTGGTACACCCTATCCATGCATTGGCACCATTTTTCCATACATTGAGGACAAGACATGGATTAGGTGGGGGGGATGTTTTCATGTTTGTACATAGTTTGTGTGCCTTTTTTTCGTTTTCTTTTGCCTGTACTGCTAGGGTCATGTTAGTGTGCTGCATTTAATATCGATATATCAGCTTCGCATGATCCTTAGGTGACTTATCTTCTTTTCCCTGCCTAGTGCTTTAAAATTTTCACATTTCTTACAAAATCTTCATGTGTTTGCGAAAGAAAATGTTTTGTGGGTTTTACGTGTGTTTAGTATGTGCAAAACCATTGAGAGGCAAAGTAAAAAGAAATCTCCCAAAATTGTCTTGAACATGATGCATTAGGATATCTAGTATACTGCCTTTAGGTCTTATCGAGTGGTAAGGATGCACCGCGGTCTTCCCTCGGGGGGCGTGTAATCATAGGGTTTCAGTACTCAAACAAATAAAGAAGTCCACATAGAACCTAGTGAGTCAAATAATTTGTGTCTGTTAATATAAGGAAGTTTGTCGTAGTCAAAAGCCCTTAAACTCTTTTTGTGAAATTGTAAGTGTAGCGGTTTTGGTTCCCATGTAGATAAATGAATAAGTTGTGTTCTCTCTTCTCGCACGGCTCCTATCACTCAGGAAATTAGGTCTGAGGGGACTTAGTATCTGGTGCTCTCGACTCATCTGACTTAGGATGCACCGACCGAACTCCCATTACATGGGTGGTAGGGATCACCCTATGTGGAGATTTGGGGGAAGGTGTACGTGATAGTGTAAGTCCTCACATGTAATGATGCACGAAACCCGACCCTGGGAGAATCAAACACCAACCAAGGTAATGCTCCAAAAAGAAAAAAAGTCAAGTAAAAACCTTAATGGACTTTAAACAATGTATCACTTTCAGAAGTTAAGGTTGCCCATGTCTTTCACTTAAGTGCTTAATTAACTTTCACGAATAATTCATTAGGCTAGGAGTGTGGACTGATTACATATATAGAGTGAGCCCGTAGCATTACCGGGTCCAGTGATTGACAAAAATGAGTCATCGAGTCGTGTAGCTAGGTTGAATAATGCATCTTTGTTCGAATTTTTTGGTCTATCCACTAGTGCAGAAAAGTCCATATACGTCGGATATATAGTGGTATAGACGTCGGATTTCGATGGTCCAAGTACCCGACGTCTATTTCCCCGTCGTCTATTCCTTGTTGTATAGACGTCGGCTATATACGACTGATGTCTATACAATGTATACACGTCGGCTATATACGACCGACGTCTATTATATGTTAATTAACAAAAAATACATTGGAACGTATATCGGGCATTCTGCACTCACATTAATCAAGCCCAAGTTGCCCAAGTGCCCCAAGTGCCAAACTTTTGACAAATAACCACGAATATCAAGCCCAACATGCGCAGATGCCCCAAGTTGTTCGCGTTCAGCAGTAAAGGAGTGGTGGAGTACATCAACCACACCAACAAAAATAAATTCTCCGATGTGGGACTAAACTATTACACCAAATAGACGTCGGATATATACATTGACCGACGTCTATTCATACAGCATCACCTATAGACGTCGGTCACGTTATACATCCGACGTCTATACATGGGTTAATAGTAAAAAAAACGTTGCAACCATTTTAAGCCCAAGTTGCCCACGTGCCCCAAGTGCCAATCTTTTGACCATTAAATATATATATGTATCTCACTTGCATTTTGTAGTGTGGTACCAAACTACCATTTAGAAGTAAAGAAGTGGTGGAGTACTTCAACTCCACCAATAAAAAACTTTCTCCAATGTGGGACTAAACATGTCACCATACACACACATGTGTACAACACAACACACATGTGATTGTAATTATTTTTAAATCCACATTATTCTTATACAAATTAATCCACATAAATTCTTACACGAAATAAATCCTAAAAATTGCGTTATTTCTTATACAAAATAAATTCCAAAAAAATGTGTTAATTTTTACACGAAATAAATCCCAAAAAAATTGCATTATTTCTGATACGAAAGAAATCCACATAAATTCTTATACGAAACAAATCCAAAAAAATAAACGAAAAATATTTTCTTCTTTCAGGAGGTATAGACGTCGGTTTTACTAAACAACCGACGTTTCTTCAAACCTATAGACGTCGGATGTCCAAAATCCGACGTCTATACCTATAGACGTCGGTTGTTTGGACATCCGACGTCTATTTGGTGACGTCTATCGAGCATTCTGCACTAGTGATCCGTTGAAAACCCTCAGGAGACAACACTCCTCTTTGGCGACACGGAGGCTTTTAGTTCGGTATTGATTTGGTGACTGGGACCACTACGCAGTCGAAGGCTCCATATAGGATGGCACCTGCTGAGTTAGCCGAGTTGAAGAAGCAGTTGTAGGATCTATTGGATACTTGGTTTATCCGACCTAGTGTCTCACCCTGGGGAGGTGCAGTACTTTTTGTGAAGAAGAAGGATGACTCATTGCGGATGTGTATTGATTATAGGATGCTGAACAAGGTTACCGTAAGGAATCAATATCCTTTACCCATGATTGCGGATGTGTAATGACCGGTTGCAGTCAGCGAAGGTATTCTCGAAGATTTATCTGCGATCCAGTTACCGTCAGTTGAGGATCAGAGAGGCAGATGTTCAGAAGATCGCATTTAGGACGAGGTATGATCACTATGAGTTTTTGGTGATGCCGTTTGGATTAACGAACGCGCCTGCAACTTTCATGGATCTGATGAACAGGACGTTCAGCTAGTACCTAGACCGATTCGTGATAGCCTTCGAGGACAACATTTTGGTGTATTCACCAGATATTAAGCAGCACAGGGAGCACTTGAGGATCGTACTTGGCATCTTGAGAGATCATCAGTTGTACGCCAAGTTTTCGAAGTGTGAGTTATGGTTAGACAAAGTTGCTTTTCTTGGTCACATAGTATCAGGAGCTGGGATATCAGTGGATCCAGAAAAGGTGGAGGCAGTGACTCAGTGGAGAGCCCCGACGAGTGTGACAGAGACTAGGAGCTTTGTTTGATTGAAGGGTTATTATCGTTGGTTCATCAAGGACTTCTCAAGGCTTGCTTCATCTCTGACGGCACTGACGCAGAAGGAAGTGAAGTTTGTTTGGTCCCAGAATTGTGAGGACAGTTTCCAAGAACTGAAGAGTCGGTTGACGACTGCTCCAGTTTTGACTCTCCCTAGTGGCAGTGGAGGTTTTGTGATTTATAGTGACACTTCTAGCGTGGGATTGGGTTGTGTACTGATGCAGCACGGGAAGGTGGATGCATATACTTTGAGGCAGTTGAAGGTGCACGAGAGGAACTACCCCACTCATGATTTTGAGTTGGCAGCAGTAGTTCATGCACTAAAGACTTTGCGTCATTATCTGTATGGTGAGAAGTTCAAGGTTTTTACAGATCACCAGAGTCTGAAGTACCTATTTCCACAGAAAGAGTTGAATATGATGCAGCGCAGGTGGCTTGAGGTGATCAACGATTATGATTTCACCATCTCTTACCATCCGGGGAAGGCGAATACAGTTGCAGATGCCTTGAGTTGGAAGGTTGAAATTTCAGTTGCTAGTTTGTATTTTTAGGAGTGGAGGCTACTCGAGACCTTGTCAGAGTGGAAGCCCTTCGCTGGGGACTCTAAGAACGCGGTGATAGCTGGACTAAGAGTAGAGCCTCAGATTGTCACGAGTATTGTCTAGGCTTAGAGGTTTGATGAGGAGTTAGCTGAGTTGTTGCAGTTGGCCACCAGAGATAGATCAGATTTTAGTGTAGGAGTTGATGGAATATATAAGGATCTTCAGAGGAATTTCTAGTGGAAGAGGATGAAGACAGAGATAGCGGAGTTTGTTGACAGATGTCTGGTTTGTCAGTAGGTGAAGATTGAGCACCAGAGACCCATGGGACCGATGCAAAGGATCGAGCTTCCAGAGTGGAAGTGGGAGCATGTCACTATGGATTTTGTCACCTGGCTGCCGAGGACGAGGAGATTCTACGACGCGATTTGGGTGATAGCCGATCGACTGACCAAGTCAGCGCATTTCTTAGCTATTCAGACCACTTTACCTCTGGAGGGCCTAGCTAAGTTGTACATTGAGGAGATAGTCATACTTCATGGTGTGCCAGTGAGTATTATTTCTGATCGAGACGTCGGGTTCACTTCCATATTTTGGGGGAGTCTGCAGCAGGCTCTAGGAAATCGGCTGAAGTTTAGTATAACATTCCACCCACAGATAGATGGTCAGTCTAAGAGGATGATCCAGACTCTAGAGGATATGCTGAGAGTGTGCTCTAGATTGGGCAGGACAGTGGGATGAGCATTTACCGTTGATAGAGTTGGCCTACAACAACGGCTACCATTCGAGTATTGGAATGGCTCTGTACGAGACTTTGTACGGAACACCTTGCGGATCACCAGTGTGCTGGGGTGATGTAGGCAAAAGAGAGCTGGTTGGGCGTGAGATTGTGTAGATGTATGCTGAAAAAGTCGTTGTGATCAGATATAGATCAGTGATAGCTCAGAGCGGACAAAAGAGCTACGCGGATAGGCGTAGGCGTGCACTGATGTTTGAGGTAGGCGATCACGTTTTTCTGAAGATTTCACCATCTCGAGGAGTGATGAGATTCAGGAAGAAGGGGAAGCTCAGTCTGACGTATGTCGGGCCGTTTGAGATTCTCGATTGTATCGAAGAGGTTGCCTACAGGATTGCGCTGCCGCCGTAGTTTTCGGGTCTTCACAATGTCTTTCACGTGTCTATGCTCTGGAAGTACGTAGTTGATCCTTCTCACGTGATTCAGTTAGAGGTTCCAGAGATCCAACAAGATTTGTCTCTCGAGGAGAGACCTGTGGAGATCATGGATCGGATGCAGCACCAGCTAAGGAGGAGGGCCATTCCGATGGTGAAGGTTAGGTGGAAACACCATAGTGAGCGACATGCCACTTGGGAGATCGAGGAAGAGGTCCGGAAGAAGTTCCCGAAACTATTTGGTGCGTTTCAGTTCTAATTTCGGGGATGAAATTCTTCTAAGGATGGTGGATTGTAATATCCTAAACCCTTAATTAGTAGGTTAATTGGTTTTTAGGTGGCTAATTGGACGATTTGGTTGGATAGCTGGGATTGAGTTCGTGGAGATGAGGTGGATGGTGGAGATGGAGAAGAGAAGTATATATATTTGGGGGGTTTTCTCTCTCTCTCTGTCTTTCTCTCTCATGTCTCTCTCTCCTGCTCAAATTCTCTCTTTACTCTGATCCGTAGCAAAATCGGAAGCTCCGGAGGGGGGTGGAATCGGTGGAGCGAGGTGAAGCTTAGGTGTTCACTGGAGGGGAGGCGATCGTTGCTCGGTAAGTTTTTTCTGGAGTTTGGGTTCGTGAGGGAAAAACTCGTCGTTGGATCTTCAAAGGCTTATTCAAGCTTTCAAGGTATGTCAAGCTTTACTTTGATACTCACTTATGCTTTCGTGACAGTTGGAGTGGTCGACGGTAGGCCGGATGGCTCGTCGGACCTCAGTTCAGCAGGTTTCTGTTGTGTTTGGCCGACCGAATGGTGGATCGGTTGATCGTTGTTTGTGTGATTTTGGGGAGTCTGCCTTGCACCAGTCGAACGATGCTTCGTGCGGTCGACCAGTCCAGTATGTTTGGCAAGCTCTTAGAGTTTTCGGTCGATCGGGTCCCCTTAGCCGTTCGACCGAAACACTATTTTAAGTCAGTTGGGGTTGTAGACCACAAAACGGTCGAACGGGACCCCATTGCCGTTTGACCGGTTGACGAGTTTTTCGGTTTGGCCAGTCCTCTGGATGGGGATTCGATCAACTGGTATGTTGTTTTTGTTCGACCGTTTTGGGACAGTTTGGTGTTGTTTTGGTGTTGTGGAACCAACTTGAGGGCAACGGGTCCCTGACCTTTTTGGCGCAATAGTACAAACATTCCGGTTTGAGAGTGGTTCGTTGGTGTTGTAGTGTGGTGGAACCAACTTGAAGGCAACGGGTCCCCGACCTTTGAGGGCAACAGTACGGACATTGACGTCCTGAGAGTGGTTCGTCGGATCAGCTTTGAGGGCAACGGGTCCCCGGCCTTGGAAGGCAACGGTACAGACATTGCCGGCCTGATAGTGATCCAGAGTTGTGTTGTAGCCGAGGATGTTTCCAGTTGTGGTGCCTGGGGCACGTGTGAGGGTTGGGCTAGAGGACCCACGAGACATGTTCTTGTTTTGTGTCTACTGTGGCAGGGAGAGAGTTCCCTGAGGCCCAGTGAGACGTTGATGTTTGTTACTACATTTCATATCATACATGCATATATATGTCTAGTTCATTTATTGTGATAGGAGTTTGGCATACAAGGTTTTCTTATAGGAAACTCAGGCATAGTCTTGTTTTATTTCAGGCCTTAAGCGACGTTAGGAGGTGGTGACCGGGGAGGAGCGTGTCTTGAGCTATGCTGAACGTTTTATTTAAAACCGCAAGTGCACGGCCGCGATGAAGCGGTGGCAAGTACGGCTCGTCCTCAGGGAGGTGAGTAGCCTCTTGCTTGTACAAAATCAAGTGGCAAAAATAGGGGGAAGAAAGTTGTTTATGCTAATCTAGACTACGTTACACTAAGAAGTATGAAATGCGAACGAAACAAACAAACGATGGAATAACAACTAAACTAAGAACAAAGGAAGAATGCTGGAATACAGAAATGGGAAAACCCCTAAGGGGTGGAGTGAGTGCACACATGCAAAGAGGTGGGCGTAGAATACATTCTTTAAGCACATGAAGGTGGTGTTTATCAAGCATAGGAAGTGTCTAAATCTTATGGCAAAACCTATCAATCTATTCACCAACTTAGTTGATTAACATTTACATATGCAAGGTGTTTATTTCAGAACCTAAACAAGCATGAGAGATGTCTAATCATTTTGGCAAAACTCATCAAGTTGTAAATTCTATCCTAAACAAGCAAGCATACATTCATGTTTAATCAACACATTGAAATTAAAGCATTCATCACATTCTCTAATGCATGTATGTACATCTACTCCACCCCCAAAGGGGATGGAACTACTTACTAAACATTACACTAATTATTAAACTATGGAAAGAAAACATATTAAAACTAAGCTAGAATTAAAAGACGATTAAACTAAAACATGCATAAACAATGAAAGAAGCATAAAACAAACAATGAAAGAAACACAAAACTTTATTGATAAAATGACTCACATTAAAAGTAGCATCCTCCTACTTTAGTGTGTGCTTCAAGGCCTCACTTCTAGTAGGAAGAATAGTCACTTAAAATATGGAGTGATTACAATAGGAGGTGAAGAGTTCTATTTATAGCCATGGAAAAAGCTAATCCGGGACAATCCCCCGATGTGGGACTAAACAGATACCACAAATAGCCTAAACATCCTGTAATACATGTGCTGGAGAAATTTGAGCGCATTTGGGCCAAACGTGACCGTCAATTAGCGGTCTTGGACCGCTAATTAGCGGTCTACAGTGTCCGGATCGCTCTGGAATTTCTTGTGGGCTTTTCTGGAAGGCTTTGTTGGTATTTGATGCATCTATTTTGCATGTTGGAGCTCCGACCCGAATAGAATTGCCAAAATACTCCCCATGATGGTGAGGAGTATTCCGTTTTGCTCTTAGGTCCTTCGGTCTTGCATTCAGGTCCTTCTTCCTTGCATCTTGGTCCACAAATCTCACAATTCAGTCCTTTTTCCCAGCTTTTGGGTCCTTTTATGCTTCATCTCTTCAAACCTATTTATTCCTGAAAACTAAACATAAAACTCGTAACATAGCATTATTTAGGTGAAAGATAATGGATATAAGATACAAATATGAGCATGAAATGATGTCAATCAAGCTACATCCTGGTTTTCCTATTTTTGAGGTCTTAGTGATTACATGTACATTTCCCTTTATCTTTTGTTGTAATGACACTCTTCAAACTCTCAGATATATATATATATATATATTGCATATAGTTGGTGCACCGGTTGCCTGTTCTTCCGTGATATCCTCGTGTTTAGGTTTAGGCTTGTGCATCCGGTCCGGACCGGACCAGATTTTTATCCGGTGTCTAGACCGGAGACCGGACCGAACTGGTCTGGACCGGAAACCGGACCGGGCCGGTTGGATTTGGTCAGTTACGTCTGGTCCAGGACCGGTTTTTAACCTTAATAATTAAAAAAACAAAAACCGAACCGGACCGGAACAAGATTTTCAAAATGTCCGGACCGGAACCCGGGCCGGTTGGTTCCGGTCAGGACCGAACCCGGACGGGGTTCTGCACACCCCTATTTGTGTCTATGTTAAAAAAAAAAATTTGATGTTACACTTATGGAATAATTGTAAAATGTTCAATTTTATTAGTGTGTAATCGGCACTAATATTAAGATTGTATTATTCTCCCTAATATATTGTATTGTAGATTTGAAGGTTATAATGGTTAACTCATGGGTTATAATTTTTCATTAATTCTTTGTCAAATAAGTAGTGTAGACTTTGGATGGCTAGATATTCTAAATTAATGTTGTGTTTATATATAAGATGTATGTTAATGTGGTTGTTCTCGGAGGTTTAAAAAATATTATTGACATCTTTCTTATATAACTGCTATATTATAGGGGAATATCAATCATATCAACAACATGAAAATTAAAACTTAAGGATGGAATAATAGGTAATGAGACGTAGACACTCTTTCGGTACCGTGATTGCACGATAATTATACGTGGCAATTGTGATGTACGACATATAGTCTGAGTTGTTGCACGATAATTATACGTGATTGCACGACATATAGTCTGAGTTGTTGGATCGTCCACTCCCACAATTGGTTTTATTTCTTTTATACTTATCCATGATTTTTACAATTCATCTCCTGTTTATTGTCAACAAGTCACATCTCTTCATCTCATATTTTGGAAGCACATATTTATAGAACCACAAAGAGTTTTGGATGTTGTAAATCCTCTCATCAAATTAATCGATTTGAATATCATTGTTGCTATATTTCGGTCACTTTCTTTTCTTCTATATGATCTTGTTACCTATTATCTTTTATAAACGGTTTAAAAGAAACGTGTACTAAACATGTATTTTGGCACTTATTAGTCTTGTCGTTTTTCTATATGATCTCATAACTGCAAATATTTGTAATTATCGGAACCCATTTTGATTAAAATGTCAAATCTCATAACTACAAAGCAATTCATAAAAACCATTATGTGAAGATCCTTAAGGTCGACGACCAAAACAATACAGTAGTTCATAGAAACAATGGATTCGTAGAGAAGTGTAATAACAATAAGTAAATATATGGAAAGTCCAATCTCCACGAACTAAATGCTAAACATATCCAAACTAGAACGCAAATAGGAAACTTGGCCGAATGAAAGACTTTTCTTATTTACACAATATTAATCTTATATTTCGAATATGATTTTATGCGCGGTAGTATGTGGTTCTTATAGTTTTGATAGCATTTTGAATTGGAAAATTAATAATAGCAACGGTCGCCTTTCCGTCAAATTTATATCAAACTTCAAATTAACTATTATAAAATTTAGCACCTATGCTCTGATACCAAATGTATGATCGATGTATGGGTTCGATAATCTAATCTCTTTTAAGGTTAATTACCTACTCGCTTACGGAAACAACAATACGCAGCGGAATAAAAATAAGCAAGCATGTAAATGAGGAAATATGCAGACCACAAATGGACATCAGGGATTTTACAGAGCTTCGGTCACTCGCCTACGTCCTCTCATACAATCTCCGCTCGACACTTCGAGTTCCACTCACGTCTTCACTATCCGCTCCCCGTTCTGGGCCGGGAGACAACGCATTTACAATCTTTAAGCTTGCGAACAACACTCGTCGAGCTTTGCTCCTCCTCTTACAATCCGAGAGGGATGCTTCGGGCTTTCACCGAAATATTTACAACTTCTTGACAGCAACAAAATTGAGTGATTCAAACAGTCTCGAACTTGAGCACACTTGAGTATGATTGGAATTGAGACTAAAGTGTGGAAGTGGAGGCTTTGAGTGTTTGAATGATCTCTCTAATGTAGGAGACAAATAGTAGTGGAAGAGATGTGTATCTAAGGTTGGGGAACCTCTATTTATAAGCTCTAAGAGAGTTATAGTCGTTGGGGTTAAGTGTGGTGAGGAGTTGTGCAAGAAACACAAAACAAAAAACCGCAGCACACTTTTCTGGGTAAGTTCGGTCGACCGGTAGATGGATCAGAACAAGCAACGATTGAACGAAAATAGGTTATAGTTAAAGTTCACTTAAGTTATCAGACGAGCAAAAGGTGGAACGATCGACCGAAACCTAGCAGGCACTCTGGGGTTTTATGTTCGGTCAAACGAAATGATTTAGCAGTCGACCGAGAAACGACAGAAAATCTGGTTTTCAAGAAAACGTTATGGAACGGTCGACCGAGGTCAAGGTAACGGTTGACCCGAGGACAAAGTATTTTGGGGTTTGTTTGGTTTATACAAATACGACCGTTGGTATAATACGACAAGTATAACGGTCAAATGACACGTGTAGATGGTCGACCGAGAAGGTCTAAACGATCGACCCGTCAGGCTGTAAAATTCTATTTGCTCAAGGATGAAACGGTCGAACGAAGGCAATTCAGTCGACCGAATTGGCACAGGGAGTTCTGGTTTAGGTTTAGTGAATTCCGGTCTAGGTTTGGGTGACCTATTGAAGTCCAAATGTTCTGAGATTTTGTGTGTGACTTCTATAAGGTGCCTAGTATGTGTTTAAGTTGTTTTTAACTCTTGTGTGCTCAAGTACACATAGTTCTTAAGACTCAAAATAAATTAAGATTACATGTCTTCCAATGAGCTTTGATTGCATGTCTTGACTTGAATCATTTATTTCTTGGATCTTGATCACCTGTAGATGTTAGCACAAAACAATATATACGTTATGCAATATGTGTGCTATACTACATTGATTATAATTAAGATTAGGTTGAATAAATCATCAAAACATAGATTAAGGCCAAAATGCCAACAAATATATCATATAGTTTTTTTCGTTTTAAAGTAGCATGTTTGTCCAAATATTGTAAATATGAATATATTATTTATAAATTTTTAGGATTTGCAAATCGCAATAATTGCAAATTGCAAGAAATTTGCAAATATCGCATCCGAACCCAAATTTGAAGTGTTCTATAACTATAGTAGATTGTCAAGTTTCACCACTTTAAAATATTATTGTACTTACAGACGAATTGAATTTACATTTTTATATTATTTATTTAATAAAGTAATGGTTGCATACTTAGCTTCCTAATACTTCCAAAATATAGTGTAAAAGGATATTTTGATGTAATTTACTGTTGTATTGTCACATTTCCTTCTCTGATAACGACATGTTCACCTACATACATATGAATATACAATACATGACCTATCATACTAGTATGATGGCAACTCGAAAAAGTGTAACAAACACTCCCCCACTCTGGGGTCATAAGATCACCAGCCTTAACATCATCGGGTATAGGAGGACACCCACCGTAGGCACATGCGGTCTAACAAAAAGTACGCGACATACCTCCACTTGTGGCTACACTAGCATAAGGGCTCAGTCAGGGCCGCACGCACTTCTGAGTCATCGATACAAATCTGATCACGTGGTCACAACGCCACATCCACCAGAGTCGTCACTCTGGTCAGTCATACTAATCGGGTTGTGCCACAGCTGGGCGATCATATCTGTCGGAATAATCATCTGTCGGTCATCTCCGTAGAACAATGTTCGGACGGTCATCTCTGTCGCCTCACAGGTCGGACGGTCATCTTGCTCCATAGAGTTGCGCATCTATCAATGCAATGAGAAGTTTGTCCCTCAAGTCTACTACTTATGGTCTCAATGCATATACTATATAATCATAATAGTAGCCCATCACAGACATAGGTACGCTCGGCAGTCCCTGAGCAAGTGCAACCGATGCAATGCCGTCACCTCCCAGCTCACGCACGAAGTCGAGGACACAGGTTTCTGAGGAAACAAGACAACACATAGCAACATTCAAAGATCCAAAACTGGACACCAACGGTCGACGAAAAAAGATACAATGGTCGACTGTTCCCCCTTAAGGCGTTCGAACAGGCACACAACTGATCGACCGAACACAAGCAAAACGATCGTACAAAGGTAATTGGGCGGTCGGCGGTCTGGAAGGTCTAAGCTAGGAAAATATAAAATAATCATAGCAACGGTAAAATAGCAAAAGTGGTCCCGTCCGACCAAAATAACAGGGCCTTCACAAATCGGATTTCACTACAAACGGTCGAACAATGGCCACTGGGCGATCAACCATTTAGATGGTCTTGGCCCCATAATAAACTACTTTACAAGATAACAGTCAAACGAAAAAGGGATTGGGTCTCGTCCGACCAAAAATTACAGAGTCTTCTCCCACCCAACATTTATGCATAACCGGTCGACCACCAGATGGCATCGTTCGACCGGTGCTGAGCAAAACCTGGCATTTACACTATGAACGGTCGACCGCCAAAGGCATTTGGTCGACCATTCCATGACATACATTCACAAATATATCAGGATATCCTCCATGAACACAATCACAAACTAATCCCTGAATGGCTTAAAAACCCTATTCATCAAATCCATTAATGCTCCAGGTGCGTTCGTCAGCCCAAAAGACATCCCCAGAACTCATAATGTTTGTATATCGTGTGAAAAGCTATCTTCGGCACGTCAGCATCTCTGATCCTCAACTAATGGTATCCGGATCTCATGTCAATCTTCGAGAAGACCTTCCCAGACTTTAATTGATCAAAAAGGTCATCGATCCTCCACAACGGGTAGCGGTTCCTGAAAATCATCTTATTCAACATCCGTTAGTTGATTGACATCATTTCATACTTATATTTGTATCTTATATCCATTATCTTTCACCTAAACAATGCTATGTCACGAGTTTTATGTTTAGTTTTCAGGAATAAATAGGTTTGAAGAGATGAAGCATAAAAGGACCCAAAAGCTGGGAAAAATGACTGAATTGTGAGATCTCGGGACCAAGATGCAAGGAAGAAGGACCTGATTGCAAGACAGAAGGACCTAAGAGCAAAACAAAATACTCCACACCATCATGGGGAGTATTTTAGCAATTCGATTTGGGTCGGAGCTCCAATAACGAAGTAAATGCATCCAAGGCCACCAAATATACCAAGAAAAGCCCACAACAAAAATGAGCAGGATCTGAACCATGTAGACCGATAATTGGAGGTCTATTTTGGCCCAAATCCGCTAAAATTTCTCCAGAACATGTAGTAGAGGATATTTAGGCTATTTTTGGTATTTGTTTAGTCCCACATCGGGGGATTGTCCCGGTTTGCCTTTTTCCATGGCTACAAATAGAACTCTTCATCTTCCATTGTAATCACTCCATTTTTTAAGTGGCTATTCTTCCTACTAGAAGTGAGGCCTTGAAGCACACACTAAAGTAGGAGGATGCTACTTGAAATGTGAGTCATTTTATCAATAATGTTTTGTGTTTCTTTCATTGTTTGTTTATGCTTCTTTTATTGTTTGTGCATGTTTTAGTTTAATCGTCTTTTATTTCAAGCTTAGTTTTAATATGCTTTCTTTGCTTAGTTTAATAATTAGTGTAATATTTAGTGAGTAGTTCCATCCCCTTTGGGGGTGGAGTAGATGTACATACATGCATTAGAGAATGGGATGAATGCTTTATTTTTTATGTGTTGATAAAACATGAATGTATGCTTGCTTGTTTAGGATAGAATTTATAACTTGATGAGTTTTGCCAAAATGATTAGACACCTCTCATGCTTGTTAGGTTCTGAAATATACAACTTGAATATGTAAATGTTAATCAAGTAAGTTGGTGAATAGATTGATATGTTTTGCCATAACATTTAGACACTTCCTATGCTTGATAAACACCACCTTCATGTGCTTAAAGAATGTATTCTACACCCACCTCTTTGCATGTGTGCACTCACTCCACCCCTTAGGGGTTTTCCCATTTCTGTATTCCAGCATTCTTCCTTTGTTCTTAGCTTAGTTATTATTTCATTGTTTGGTTCTTCCTTTCGCATTTCCTACTTCTTAGCGTAGTATAGAGTAGAGTAGCATAAACATCTTTCTCCCCCTATTTTTGCCACTTGATTTCTGATAAACAAGAGGTTGCTCACCTCCCTGAGGACGACCCGTACTTGCCATCGCTTCATCGTGGTCGTGCACTTGCGGTTTAAATAAAATGTTCAACAAGTTTTTGGCACCGTTGCCGGGGAGGTGCCAGTCCAGACTCTTGTTTGGACGATTCAAGTGGATTTAATTTTTGTTTTGTAGTTTTTCTTTGTTTCAGGAGACTTGGAGTCGAAAGGAGAGGCATCTGGAAAAATTTGGGGGAAAGCTGGGCAGTTTGGACCGCCAATTGGCGGTCTGTTGAGCTGCTTTTGCCTTCTTATTTCTTTGTCGTGTTGCCATAATTGATCTAGTAATCTGGGACTCAATTTTGCATGTTTTGACTTATAGTTTGTTCCCAGATCCATAATCAAACCTCCTTTAAGCAACTTGGACCCTAAAACTCAAAGCAAAAGATTAGGCATTCTTTTTGTTAGGTCATGCATCATGTATGTGACTTAGGCATATAGATTGTCTTTCATTTTAGCTTTATTTTCAGTTGCTGAGTGCTGGCGTGAGGTACGCACCTTCTACTCTCATTCATGCATTTCGTATGAACATGCATTAGTTAGTAGGAAGTGCATTGAAACAAGTGTGAGTTGAGCGTTTGTTTGGAGAATTGATTGCTAGATTTAGACTCCAAAACGCTACTAAGGAGGGGCTGTCCCGTAAAAGATAAGGTGGGGGATTTCATCACCCTTTCCTTTGCCCCACAAACCACACTAATCAAGAGCCTAATTTTAAAATCAAGTAGACATTGGCCCTAAGGATTTCAGGCGCATTAGGAGAGTGATCCGGTCCCGACCGTCATGACCTGATCGGCGTTGCCCACTTTGTCGATAGTAGGAGAGACGAGATCCCCGGATCTTGTCTCACTTGCTGGGCTTTGTGGTCCTCGTCATAGGGAGGTGAGGCGTGTTGAGGTCGTGTGACCTCGCAGTTAGGCGTCGTCTAGCTGTAAGGACTTATAGCGACCTTAGGATTGCTTGAGCCTTGTTTGCTTGTGTGCTTCTACCTGTACCCATCCGCCATAGCATAAGGACTTCTTCCCTTCTCTCCTAAGTCATTCTTTCTCTCCTGTGTTCCCCCGTCTTCTCCTCTACGCACATTCTTTGTTAAAAAAAGAAGAAGTTTTGTTTTGGGTGTGTGCACCTTTGTGCATGGTTTCGTGGGCACGAGACGAGAGTGGTCGTTTGACGAGGCGCGATGTCAACCCTGCTTCGGTAGTCGACTTCTCGACGCCTTCCTCCTCTCGTGTCGCACACAGTTCGGGTTCGATGGCTGCTAATTTCCATGAGGAGGAGCAGTTGTTGGACCCACCTGTTTGACATGTGCTTCAAGTTGTCGCTCCCATACCTCTACGTGATCGATGCTACCCGAGCCGTACCGCTCTACCCTCATGCATCGTATTACCAGAGGCTAATGGGAACCATTTTGAGGTTAAGCCTCAGTTTATTTCCACGCTCCCTCACTTCACTGGGAAAGGTGACCCCTATATCTTTCTCAGGGAATTTGAGGAGGTCTGTGCTATGTTCAAGCTGCAACAACTTAGCACAGACTCCATCCATCTTAGGCTTGTCCCCTTTGCGCTGAAGCATGACGCCAAGAAGTGGTTGTACAGCAACCAGGCGAATGCCTTTAGGACATGGGATGAGTTTCAATCTGCATTCCTCAAGAAGTACTTCCCAAATCATCGGACTCAAAAATTGAGGAACGAAATCAATTCGTTCTATCAACATGAGACCGAACCATTCCATGCATACTTAGAGAGGTTCAAGGAGCTACTATCCTTATGCCCTCACCATGGCATCGAGTTGTGGCGCCTTTGTCAGATTGTTTACGAGGGTCTTCACATCCCGTCAAGAACGCTCCTTGAGTCCATGTGTCAAGGAGAGTTCTTGGGAAAGGATGAAAGGGAGGCATGAGCTTTTCCTAGAAGACCTTGCTGAGAAAACCATGCAATGGGAGAGTGTGAGGGAACCACCTGCATCATCTAGCATAGGAGCGAGGATCGCGAATGCAAACTCGACTAGATCGGGTGCCGCATTTGCTGTCGATACCACTACGACCACCGAGGTGCGCATGGCGGCCTTAATGCGCCGTATGGATTCGATTGAGCTCCAAAACCAACAAGGTGCACCTCACATGTCCACAACTGGTCCAGTTCCCTGTCATTCATGTGGTAGGATAGGTCATGTAGAAAGGGAGTGTGAGTCCATTCCTCCTGAGATGGAGCGTGTCAACTCCATCTATGATAGAGCCAAGAATGACCCATACTCATCATCTTATAATCCTGGATGGAGGAACCACCCCAATTTTTCATGGAACCAAACTAATGCCCCGGGTGTTCCTTCAAACTCCTCTAGACCACATTACCAATCACACCAACCTCCCATGCATGCACATTCCTATCAACCACCCCAAGCGCAAACCACCAATCAATCGGGTTTCCCAAATTCCAATAATATGGAAACCGATTCAATTCGCTTGAGACCTTGACTCGTGGACTTGAAAACTCAATGAAAAATTTTATGTCAACCACGAGTCAAGTTCTCACTTCCAATCAGCAGACCATCAAATCTCTAGAGCTTCAGATGGGCCAATTGGCTCAGTCTGTACATGAAAGAGAGAGAGAGGGTCTTTTCCTAGCCAGCCTGAGGCTAACCCCCGTATGTACCAACAACAACACATGCAAAATGAGAATGTGGTACCTCGGGGGAGGCAAGTGAACCATGTGGAGGAACCTGTTCACCATGTTAATTCCATTGTGACCTTAAGGAATGGAAAACAGGTTGACAATCACATTTCCTTGCCACAACAACCACCATCTATGCAGCCCCTCAGTGGGAATGGTGGTGAAGAAGAGGCTGAGGGTGAGGGATATACACCAAAGCTTTCTTCTCAGGCACCGTAGAAAACCTACCTGCCAAAAGCTCCCTATCCAAGTAGGTTAACCAAAAAGCGGAGTGAAAACATGGACAAGATATTAGAGGTGTTTAAGCAAGTAAAGGTTAACATCCCCTTGTTGGATGTCATCCAAGAAATACCTCAATATGCCAAAGTGTTGAAGGATCTCTGCACAACGAGGAGGACCAATGTTCCTAAGAAAGCATTCTTGGCTGCCAATATCAGCTCACTTTTGTCCAATCCTACCTACACAAAATACAAGGACCCTGGGTGCCCTACTATTCAGTGTACGATAGGGGACACTAGAATGAGCAATGTTTTGCTTGATTTAGGATCAGCGGTCAACCTCCTCCCATTCTCTGTTTATAAACAGCTGAACTTGGGAGAATTGAAATCAACGAAGATCACCCTCCAATTGGCGGATAGATCCATTCGTATTCCCATGGGGATTATCGAGGATGTGCTTATCAAAGTTGGAGATTTTATATTTCTAGTCGATTTTGTTGTCCTCGATACCAATCCTGTTGCGAACACCCACTCTCAAATACATTTGATTTTGGGTAGACCATTTCTAGCCACCTCCAATGCCTTGATTAATTGTAGAAATGGTCTCATGAAGCTCTCATTCGGTAATATGAGTGCCGAGTTTCATGTGTTCAACTCTGGTAGGCAACAAGAACCGATGGATGAACCTTTAAATCTAAATCTCATCCGCCAATTGGAGAAAGCACCACAAACTCAACGAACACCCCTAACCCCAATGCAACTCGTTGAGAATGTTCGTGGGTCCAGCAAAAACTCATTGCCTGTCTTCGCAATGCAACAGAGTGAGCTGGCCTCGAACATGAATGTCCAAAGGGAGTGTTCATTCCATGATTCAGTTGAGAGTACTAGTGAGAGTGAGACACCTCATCATATGCCAATACCAGAAGGTGTCTCTATCTCATGTCCATTGGCCACTGAGCCATTTGAGCTTTATCTTGACTCCAACAAGGACCCACCTATGACCGAGCTTTTGCTTGATGATCTAAATGATGGTGGGAGGTCCTTGTTGGATGACTTGGGGAGCAGCCCCGTTCTTAGTGATGCAGGTCTGTTGCATCCATCGAATGAGCTTGAGGAACTCATTCCGATGCACCCGCCTATTGGTTGGAGGGTTTTATTCGATGAGCAACTAAACCCTAGTGAGGCAACACAACTTCATTCTTTGTTGCCCACACCCAACCAATATCATGAGGGGTTCTAGCCGTTCAACTTTGACCTTTCACCCCTCATGACACCTCAGAGTATTAGTGAAGTTTGCCCATCTTGGCAAGTCTCTGGTCCTCCTGACTTGATGTTCTCATTTGATGTTCCTTGACCAAATGATTATGAGAATATCATTGTTGCTGTATATATCATGTAAAAAAAATCTAATAAAAGAACTAAAGAAAAGAAAAAAAGTGTGTAATAAAAGACTCAATGAGCGAGCATTGATTGTTGTGGGCCCCAACCCTTGTGTACTTGGGCCCCATTTCTTCACGTATTTGTCTCCCTTCTTCAGTATCTCACAGGTTTTGAGAGAATTTGGGTTTGTGTCCATCAACATGACCATAAACGTCCCTTTGTACTTCATGTTGGTGAGATCTTTCCTTTTTCCTTTATTTATCCATGTAGTATCTTGTTCACATTCATTGAGGACAATGCATGAAGTAGGTGTGGGGGGGTGTTTTACGTGTGTACATCGTCGAGTTTTTTTCTTTTGATTTTGTTTTCTTTTTGTGTGCATTGTTAGGGTCATGTTAGTGTGCCGTATTTAACATTGATATATCTGCTTGCCATGATCCTTGGGTGACTTGTCTTCTTTTGCTTGCCTAGTGCTTTAAAGTTTTCACATTTCTTTCAAAATCTTCATGTGTTTGCGAAAGAAAATGTTTTTGTAGGTTTTGCGTGTGTTTAGCATGTGCAAAACCGTTGAGAGGCAAAGTAAAAAGAAAGGTCCCAAAATTGTCTTGAACTTGATGCATTAGGATTTCTTGTTTACTGGCTTTAGGTCTTATCGAGTCGTTAGGATGCACCCCGGTTGACCCTCGGGGGGCGTGTAATCATAGGGTTTCAACACTCAAACATTCAAAGAAGTTCACCCTGAACCTAGTGAGTCAAATAATTCGTGTCTTTTAGTATAAGGAAGTTTGTCGTAGTCAAGGGTCGTTAATCTCTTTTTGTGAAACTTAAGTGTAGGGGTTTTGGTTCCCATGTAGATAAATAAATAAGTGGTGTTCTCTCTTCTCGCACGGCTCCTATCACTCGGGAAAGTACGTCTGAAGGGACGTTGTGCCTGGTGCTTTCGAGTCATCTGACTTGGGATGCACCGACCGAACTCCCGTTACACGGGTGTTAGGAATCGCCCTATGTGGAGATTTGGGGGAAGGTGTACGTGATAATGTAAGTCCTCATAGGCAATGATGCATGAAACCTGACCCTGGGAGAATCAAACACCAACCAATAAACTGCTCCAAAGAAAAAGAAAAAAATTAAGAAAAAAGAAAAGAAAAAGAAAAAAAGAGTCAAATGAGAACCAAAATGGACTTTACACATTGTATCACATTCAGAAGTTAAGGTTGCCCATGTCTTTCACTTAAGTCCTTAACTAAATCTCACGAATAACTCATTAGACTAGGTGTGTGGACGAATTACATTTATAGAGTCGACCCGTAGTATTACTGCGTCCCTTGATCGAAAAAATAAGTCCAACGAGTCGTGTAGCTAGATTGATTAATGCATGTTGTTCGGATTTTGTGGGTAGATCCGCTGAAAACCCTCAGGAGACAACATTCCTCCTCCTTGGCAACAAGGAGGTTCAATGGCTTGTTGCACGTGCTAAGTGCAACTGTGATTCCTACGAAAGTGAGTTAGGATTTCTTGTTTTCGTATGCTTTTCTCTTTCTTTGTTTTGCTCGGGACTAGCAAAAGTTAGGTGTGGGGGTATTTGATTGACATCATTTCATGCTTATATTTGTATCTTATATCCATTATCTTTCACCTAAACAATGTTATGTCACGAGTTTTATGTTTAGTTTTCAGGAATAAATAGGTTTGAAGAGATGAAGCATAAAAGGACCCAAAAGCTTGGAAAATGACTGAATTGTGAGATTTGGGGACGAAGATGCAAGGAAGATGGACCTGATTGCAAGACATAAGGACCTAAGAGCAAAACAAAATACTCCACACCATCATGGGGAGTATTTTAGCAATTCGATTTGGGTCGGAGCTCCAATAAACGAAGTAGATGCATCCAAGGCCACCAAATATACCAAGAAAAGCCCACAACAAAAATGAGCAGGATCTGAACCATATAGACCGCTAATTCGCGGTCCATTTTGGCCCAAATCCGCTAACATTTCTCCAGAATATGTATTAGAGGATGTTTAGGCTATTTTTGGTATCTGTTTAGTCCCACATCGGGGGATTGTCCCGGTTTGCCTTTTTCCATGGCTATAAATAGAAATCTTCATCTTCCATTGTAATCACTCCATTTTTTAAGTGGCTATTCTTCCTACTAGAAGTGAGGCCTTGAAGCACACACTAAAGTAGGAGGATGCTACTTGAAATGTGAGTCATTTTATCTATAAAGTTTTGTGTTTCTTTCATTGTTTGTTTATGCTTCTTTTATTGTTTGTGCATGTTTTAGTTTAATCGTCTTTTATTTCTAGCTTAGTTTTAATATGCTTTCTTTGCTTAGTTTAATAATTAGTGTAATGTTTAGTGAGTAGTTCCATCCCCTTTGGGAGGTGGAGTAGATGTACATACATGCATTAGAGAATGGGTTGAATGCTTTATTTTTGATGTGTAGATAAAACATGAATGTATGCTTGCTTGTTTAGGATAGAATTTATAACTTGATGAGTTTTGCCAAAATGATTAGACACCTCTCATGCTTGTTTAGGCTCTGAAATAAACAACTTGCATATGTAAATGTTAATCAACTAAGTTGGTGAATAGATTGATAGGTTTTGCCATAACATTTAGACACTTCCTATGCTTGATAAACACCACCTTCATGTGCTTAAAGAATGTATTCTACACCCACCTCTTTGCATCTGTGCACTCACTCCACCCCTTAGGGGTTTTCCCATTTCTGTATTCCAGCATTCTTCCTTTGTTCTTAGCTTAGTTATTATTTCATTGTTTGGTTCTTCCTTTCGCATTTCCTACTTCTTAGCGTAGTATAGAGTAGAGTAGCATAAACATCTTTCTCCCCCTATTTTTGCCACTTGATTTCTGATAAACAAGAGGCTACTCACCTCCCTGAGGACGACCCGTACTTGCCACCGCTTCATCGTGGTCGTGCACTTGCGGTTTAATTAAAACGTACAACATTAGTCGATGCACATCCTCTAATCTAGGTCACTGACTCTAAGTTAACACTGCGCTCGCCAGAAACGTTGCACACCCCTAACTCAAAAGCTTTGCTCCTCTAGTGCAAAAATGATGACACAATCCTCTCTACCACGTACGCCACGGACCACAAACACAGTACCCACTGCCCCCTCGAAATCAAAATCTTCCACTCTCGGTAATGAACTAGCATATCATAATGGGAAGACTAATATTTTCTAAGTGTCCTATCAATGTCCACCATGCTCCACTCTCGTCCCAGGCGTGAACGGTGACAAAGTCCAAAAATATCATTAGTACTGCGCTCAATTGACATCCGCTTCTTCTTAGGGTGACCCCCAAAACTACCCATGCATTGACTCCTAACGCAATGACCACTGCCGCCAAAGCCCATACTCTCTTGAATGTGCCTGCGATACTAAGCATCCAAGGTCATTGCACCACAATGTGCGTCCTCCAGTATCCGGGGCAGCACTGTGCCGGAGCGGCTATCAAAGTCACTTAGTGAACTTTATCGCCCTCTGCTCGTGCGTACTGTAAATTTATTGGCATCATTTCATGCATATCTTTGTGTCTTATATCCATTATCTTTCACCCCCAAACAATGCTATGTAACGTGTTTTATGTTTAGTTTTCAGGAATAAGTAGCTTTGAGAAGGAGAGACTATAAATGGACCTAATAGCAAGGTAAAGGATTGAGTTGAGAGACTCGAGGACTAAGATGCAAGGGAGAAGGACCTGAACGTAAGACCGAAGGACTAAAGAACAAAACAGAAGACTCCACGCCATCATGGGGAGTATTTTGGCAAATTGATTCGGGTCAGAGCTCCAATAAACGAAGTATATGCATCAAAGACCGACAAAGATATCCAGAAAAGTCCACAACAAATCCCAGCCAGATCCAAAGTTCATGGACCGCCAATTGGCGGTCCGGATCTCTCCGGATCCGCTAAGATTTCTGGAGCACGTGTATTAGTGTTTGTTTAGGCTATTTTTGATATTTGTTTTGTCCCATACCGGGGGATTGTCCCGGATTACGTTTTTCTATGGCTATACATAGAACTCCTCCTCCTCCATTGTATTCTACCCATTGCTTGGTGGCATTCTCTCTACTTGGAGTGAGCCTTGAAGCAAAGCTCAAGTTGGAGAAGAATGCTACCTTCAATGTGAGTAATTGTTAATAAAATAATTGTTCTTAGTTTCTTTTAATCTTGTCTTTTAATTCTTGCATGTTTTTTAGTTTATGTTCCTTTCAATTAGCTTCTTTAATATTCCTTCATTGCTTACTCTAATTTCATTTCAGTAGAATGTTTCATTTTAATGTAGGTTGTAGTTTAATGATTAGTGAGTAGTTCCATCCCCATTTGGGGGGTGGAGAAATATGTGATATGATCATGTGGTGTATTAGGTGTGTGTTATCTTAATCCCTTGAGCCTTATATGATTTCCATACCATCTAATGGGATTTCACTCTTATCTTTGATATGCTAATGCTCTTGAATGAAGCTTAGCTTACGCTTAGGTTAGTGTACCTATTTAATGGGGATTGATAACGTGAGGATATGGATGAAAATAATATTGGAAACACAATTTGTAGTGTATGTACTCTTGTTGCCTTTACCTTGGTTAATGCCTTGTATGTTTTAATGATATTGGGTTATCTAATTTCATGTGGAGGCATAGTAGGGTCTAGTCTTCATTCCAATTATTGTCTTGTATGTTTTAATGATATAGTCTTATCTTATTTCATGTGGAGGCAAAGTTGGATTTAGTTTTATGATTTCATGCACTACATGTTGTGAGGACTATAATTGAACACACACACACACATCTTTATATTCATATTATTTCTCTACCCCCTATGGGGTTTAGTTTTATCGCTTATCTTCCATTTCCTTTTGCATTTTAGTGTAGTTTAGCGTAATCAATCTTCCTCTCCTTTCTTTCCCACTCGCCTTAGAACATACCAAAAGTTGACACACCTCTCTGTGCCACCGCTTCAACGCGGTCGTGCACTTGCGGTTAATATAAAACAAATCAATCATAAATCTCCAAACAATATATCTCAAGAGAACTGAACTGGTGAACGTACTATTTCAGGCTCAGATCTCCCCTATTGATGTACCAGACACTCACGCCTCAAACGATCCCGAACATGTTGTGGGAATTACTTTTTCCTGAATTCCTCCCAACCAATCACGGTCGAACCTCCAAAGACCACCGCTGCGGTCATCCTCCAACTGATTGCTAGCCCACTGAAAATGTATATGTCCAGTCCCACCCGACACTTCGATAGACAAGCAATCGCCTCGAAGATCTACTGTATCCTGAAAATCCAGTCAGCTGTTAATTCTGGGTATGTTCTTCCGATGAAAGTCGGTGGCTGCTGATGCAGAAAGCGGTCAAAACCTCACCCCTGTCCTCAAACTGGGCCTCCTGCATGCTCCTTCATATACGCGCATAAGCGCTCAAGCTGGTCTCGTGTCACTCATTCCTCCTCCTGACAAAAGTGTGTGGAGGTGTCCACACACCTCGCTCTGACACCTCGACAAGATGGCAACAACCCCGCCAAACCAGAAACTCAAAGCACACAAACCTAACGGGACTGCGCTAATAGGTCCTAACTTGGGTTGTACGTTGTTTAACGTTTTAATTGTACCGCAAGTGCACGGCCACGTTGAAGAGGTTGCAAGTACGAGTCGATCCTCAGGGAGGTGAGTAGCATCTAGTTTGTCAGAAATCAAGTGGAGAATAAAGGGAGAAAAGATGTGATTACGCTAAAGCTAAACTACACTATACTAGGAGTAAGAAATGCGAAAGAAAGCAACAAAATATTAGAAATCAGAAATGGAAAACCCCTAAGGGGTTGAGTGTGTGCACACATGTAAAAAGATGGTGAAGAATGCATTCTATAGGCACAAATGTAGGTAGTATTTTCATGCATAGGAAGTGTCTAAATATTATGGCAAAACCTATCAATCCATTCACTAACCTAGTTGATTAACATTCATATACACAAGCTCGTTATTTCAAAACCTAAATAAGCATGGGAGGTGTCTAAGATGTGTGGCAAAACCCATCAAGTGTAGTATTCTACTCTAACAAGCAAGCATACATTCACATTTATCAACACAATTAAAATATAAAGCATTCATATCTATTCTTTAATGCATTTATAAACATCATCTCCACCCCCAAAGGGGGATGGATCTACTCACTAGACATTACTTTAACAATTAAACTAAAGAAGAAAATAAACATTCTAACTACTTTAGCCTAGAATCAAAGAAATAAAACTAAGCTAAGTATGCATAAAGAAACAACATAAGAACAAAACAATGGAAAAATTATTTTATTAGATGACTCACATTAAAGGTAGCATTCTTATCCACCTTGAGATTTTCCTCCAAGGCTTACTCCAAGTAGAGAGAATGCCACCAAGAAATGGGTAATTACAATAGAAGGTGAAGAGTTCTATTTATAGCCATAGAAAAAGGTAATCCGGGACAATCCCCCGGCATGGGACTAAACAAATACCAAAAATAGACTAAATACGCTCTAATACACAACCTACAAAATTCTCCATGGATCCGGAGCAACCTGGACCGCCAATTGGTGGTCTAAAGGATGCGGATTGGCCTGGGCTTTCGTCTGGGCTTTCCATTATGGTATTGTTTGTCTTTGATGCATCTACTTGACTTGCTGGAGCTCCGACCCAAATAGAATTGCCAAAATACTCCCCATGATAGTGTGGAGTATTTTTGTTTACTCATTGGTCCTTTGATCTTTCATTCAGGTCCTTTGATCTTGCATCTTAGTCCTCGAGTCTTTCAACTCAGTCCTTTATTCCTGCTTTTGGGTCCTTTCATGCTTCTTCTCTTCAAACCTCTTTATTTCTGAAATTAAAACATAAAACTCGTCACGTAGCATTGTTTAGGTGAAAGATAATGGATATAAGATGCAAATGTAAGCATGAAATGATGTCAATCATACGTGAAACACATAAAACTTAGAAAACTCAACCCACTCTCACGGTAGAACTGTCACACGTCCCAAGGCGACTACATGCCCAGCCAAGCCGAACGTGCACTCCCGACAAGATCGCGCATATGGTCCACAAGGCAACACCGTACTCCAACCATGCGCCTGAGCCCGTGAGCAACGCTTCCTAACATCCACCCGTCACAACGCTGGTGAGCTGACCAATTCCGCATCCCACTTTGAAAGTCGAACACACGCCCGAGATCGTGAGCAACGCTCCCTAACAGTCACTCGTCACAATGGGGGTGGACCATTCTGAACCACAACAACATAGGGGAAAACACGACTCCAGGAATCCATCCCCAACGCTCGAGCCTGCGAGCCCAACTGAAGTGGTAACTCGTAACAACGCTGGTAAACCATCCCAGACCGCCCAATAAGGGAAACACCCTAACATCTAGTCATACGTGCCTCACACGCCAACCTCGCTACTCGACCACACGCCTGAACCCGGGAGCAACGCTCCAACAGCCACTCCTAACAAGTTACCCCTAAAAGCACGGGTAAACGACCCAACAAGATATAGAGCAATTACATTAAATAATGCTATAAAACCATATAAGCAACCTAATAAAACTATTGCTCTGAACCCACAATCAAAAACACAGGGGTATAAGTGTACTTGTTTTACCAAAATATTCTTACAAAACATAATTCTCATAAGTTCGGTGGAAAACAATAAATTTCCCAATTAACAGAATTTTCTACTAATATATAGGAATTCCAAGGAAAAGATAGCAATTTTCCCAAAATTAAATTATTTTTCACAATTATAGAAAGTCCAAGGTTTGTTAAGAAATTACCCCAATTATTCATTATTTATTCAAATACAATTAAATCCAGGATTTTTCCAGACATTATTAAACAATTACAATTAATTTCAAGGTTTCCAATGCAATTCATACAATTATTAACAGTTTAACCAAATACCCAACAATTCCAAAATTTTGCTAGCAATTAGTCCAGTTACACATTTTAAACAAATATATTAACTTCCAGGTTTATTTCGCAATTATTCCACTTACTTTCTAACTAAGTAAAATCACTTAAATCTCATCCATACATTGCAAAACATCCATTTAATTCTCTCAACAAAATTCATAAAAAACCAAGGACTTCACATGCAAAGGCCTAAACAAAATCAACACCCAACCGATCCAACCCTAGCGCAGCCTCGTCTCCGCTAGTTGTTCACTGCCGGTCAGCCGCAAGGTGGTCCGACATCGGCCTCCCCCTCGCCAGCAATCTCGCGTGCCTCCCCGCCTCCTCCTGCGTCAGCCAACTGGCCCAACGTTGGCCCCATCTTCTCCTCACCCAACCCCCTCAAAACACGCCCGCCCCTAAGGACCTGAAATAAAAATTGTGGGTGGCGTACCTTGACTCAAATTGAGTTGAGAAGAACTCGCCGGAGAAGGGGACACCTTCCCCTCCGCGTGCATGCGCACGCCAGGTCTCCCCGTCGTCGTCGTCAGAGTGCGGAGGAAGGGAGAGGAGGATGTGGGAGGGAGATGGGTTTGGGTTTAGGGTTTGTGGGGGAGAGAGAAAGAGAGAGAGGTTAACAATCACCTAACCAAAAAGAATTTCGTCCGCGAAATAAAAGGACGCTATGAACTGAAAACTCTGGGTACAACTCTCGCATAACCGCCTCGATCTCCCACGCAGCCTCTTGTGGGTCGCGGTTTAGGGATTTGGGTAAAGAGAAAGGGAGAGTGGTTAACAGTTTAACTTGGTGTTTTCTTGAGGATGTTTCTCTTTTCTGGCAAGCAATTGATTTTTCCCTACCACTAATGAGTCTGTAGAGCATAATATATCTTTATCTGTTTTTATTGCTAATTTATTAGTTCATTTGTCAAATATTTGTTTAATGTATAAATATTATCATAACGAGAAAATGAATCTAAGTCAAACGTGAAAACCAGATTATCATCCTTTGCCAAGGATCACTTGGTGGTTTCTCTTTCTCTCTCTCTTCGTAATCACATACTTGAAGTTCCATTTCCTTTGTCTCTAAGCTTTGGAGTTCGTTTTCCTTCTTTTGTTCCTTGGTAATATGGTAATGATCTCCAGCATCCTGATTTCAAGTGAATGACAAATTTAATATTCACTTCAATGCAATACCGAGAAAAATAATGACCGGGGAATTCCTCGTAAGAAAAAAAAATCATTCTTGCTATATTTTGGTCACTTTTTTTCCTATATGATCTTGTTACGTATTATCTTTTATAAAAGGTATAAAAGAAATATATGCTAAACATATATTTCGGTCACTTATTATTCTTGTCGTTGTTCTATATGATCTCATAACTGCAAATATGTGTAATTATCAGAACCCATTTTGATTAAAATGTCAAATCTCATAACTACAAAGTAATTCATAAAAACCATTATATGAAGATCCTTAAGGTCGACGACCAAAACAATGCAGTGGTTCTTGAAGGAGGTGTCCTTTATCTAGATGGCAATGAATAAATAGTTAAAAAGATAATTAATCTGATTGTATTAGGGGTCGTAACGTTTAGCTAGAAACCAATTACGATCTACGTGTCAATTGTTGTGCGCGGTACTAATATAATCGGATCCTACAAAGGGTTACACACAATTATCCAATGGACTAAACACATGAATGGCTAAAGGGGCCCATTAAGCTAACTTACCTAATGAGATTAAGGTCAGCTTTGGAGAGACTTATAAATAATAGGACAAAAGGATGCAAACCAAGTTTTTCCTCCTAACCCTAGTCGTCACCTCCTTTTAGCCGTCCCATCTCTCTCCACCAAGGAAGAAAGATGTTCTTCCACTCCTCTCGTTCTAGCTAACGTGTTGGTGGAGTTTAGTCGGTGGTTCGTGTGTCCCGACTAGAGGAATCACACTTGGGATTCTCCGCACATCCTCCGTGAGAAAAGAAACGCACGCATCAAAGGTATAAATTGGTGTAAGTTAACTATCCTCATTATTATCATGTGCATGGATCTTGGGTGGTTGATGAATTTAGAAATCGTTTCTATGTTATTTTCTGATGTGTTTTATCGTAACCCAATAGTGGTATCAGAGCCTCGTGCATATGATTTTAACGGTTCGACCGAAAAAAAATATTTTTTTCTTCCCTGCTTTAATGCGGTTTTTAATTTCTGAAATTAAACGTGTCCGTATTTGATGAACTGAAATTAAACGTGTGGATGTTAAATTAAATGCGTAATTAAACGTTTGCTTTGATACGTAGACATGTTGATGTTGATGCATAACTAAACACTTTTTTCGTTTAATAAAAAACGTTTCAATTAAGTTGGGGGGGACTCCACCTAATTGATACGTAGTTTATTGGATTAATTAAAATATTTTAATCATAGATCTAGAATCATAAGATGTGTTTGTAGATAGATTATGATTAAATTATTGCATGATTGTCACTCATATTTTCAAGCCTTAATTTCCATCCCATTTTTTCAATATGATAATGTTGATTAACATGTTGATAAATTGATATTATAAAATTTTCAGATTTTGTAGGACCTTAAAATTTGAACAAAAGTTGTTTAAATGTTCATGCATATTATGAACAATTGTTGTTTTAAGTACATGCATGATTTTAGGGTTTATATGTGATTAGATCATGTATGCTTTTGAGTGGGAGTTAAGAATTTTATTTCCAATTTTCGGATTAGACTTCGAGTTCAATAATTTTTATGGTAATATGCATGTTTATGGTAATTTAACCATCTATGCTTGATAAATTAGATTTACCATATATGATGCAACCTTGACTACTTTAATTTATGGTAATATGCATGTTTATGGTAATTTAAACATATATATTTAATAAATTAGATTTACTATATATGATGCAACCTTGATTACTTTGATTTATGGTAATATGCATGTTTATGGTAATTTAAACATATATAGTTCATAAATTAGATTTACCATATATGATGCAACCTTGATTACTTTGATTTATGGTAATATGCATGTTTATGGTAATTCAAACATATATGCTTGTTGAATTAGATTTGTCATATATGATGCAACCTTGATTACTTTGATTTATGGTAATATGCATGTTTTGATTTATTTAATTAAAACATATAAAAGGTTGATTGACTAATTTAAATGGCTGATTTGATTAGTTTATATAATATTTCTTAATTTGATTAAACATATTTTGCATTCACTTAGTTGTATATGTATGATATTATGCATGGATGATATGTGATATTATGCGTGGATGATATTATGCATGGATGAGTAATAATATGTGTGATATGTGATATTATTGTGAATGCATGGTGTATGTTTATAATATGTGATGTTATGAATATATGGTTTTGTGAGATGACTAGTATGACCCAGTATACCATCTGCGTATCGTTGCATTAGTTTGTAATTCCTAATTTTATTAAAAAAATTATACGATCTACGTATCGTGGTGTATTATTGTAATAGTAATTAGGATTATATTTTTTAGTCTTATGAGCTTGATTGAAAAAATAAAGGATGGAGATTCAAGGCGTTCAAGACGGTGTTCCTATGAAGATTAGTGTTTTAGGAGTAGGGGTCATACAAGGATCACGATTTATTTTGCATGCTTTGTGTATGTTTATGTTTGTTTATGTTATGAGTTCACATTATAAACAAACATAATAAACATAAGTCTCTAAAAGAAAATTGAGTTTACATGCCTTTCCAAATTGACGCCTGCAAAACCATTGAAAATTGGTGATGGGTTATGGCAAAGCAAGGCATCACCTTTTCTCTTGAGATAGTACGGGTAAATTCAAAGAAGGGATTTACATGTTTAATTTGGTTGATCTCAACAAAATCATCAAAAAATTTGGATTTTGAGGCAAAGGAATGGGAATTTTAACATAAGATGTTACCTACCAACCAAGAGTTATAAAAGTTATAACTAGTAAAGGAGTTTACTTACCTTGATCACCTAGTCTTGAGGAAGGGCCAAAGTCCGCTCAATATTATGTGAAATAGGGTCTTGGAATCACTAGTTCAATAAGGGACAAATTATAAATTGAGTAGTGTGTTTTAGCTTAACTATTTAAATTGTTTAAATGTTTTGAGCTATTTATGACAAAAGTAATAAACTTGCAAATTTCTTTCATATGTAGATTAATGGCCGGAAATAGTAATACCGCTTTCAATCTCTATTCTATCCTTGAGAAGGACAAGCTGAACGGAAATAATTTCCTTGATTGGGAAAGGAATTTGAGAATTGTTCTCAAGTCAGAAAACAAGGAGGACAAGAAGAATGACGCATTAGCTTCTTCTTCAGGTACCCTTGTTATTAATGTTAATTTAGCAAATTATTCTTCATGGGTATTTGATACCGAATGTGGATCCCACATTGTTTCCAATGTGCATGGACTAAGAAGAATTAGGAACTTCGCAAAAAGGGAAGTTGATCTACAAGTTGGAAATGGAGCAAGAGTTGTTGCACTAGCTGTAGGATCTTATGATTTATGTTTACCCTCGGGCTTAGTTCTAGAACTTAATAATTGTTATTTTGTTCCCGCTATTGGTAGAAACATTGTTTCATCTTCAGTATTGGATATTGAAGGTTGTTAATTTATAATAAAGAATCAATGTTGTTCTATCTATAAAAATGACATGTTTTTATTGGATTAATCTAAGGATTAAGATGATGTTTGCCAAAAGCACTGACATGTGGTGCACTCTCATTGGCTGCGCATTAGGGTTTAGGGTGGGGCCATCTATATAAGGAGGGGAGCCTCCCATTGGATGGACTAATTCTTGTGTGCAAACCCTAGCCCCACCAAACCCTAGCCGCCACCTCTCCCTCTCTCTCCCATTCGTCCCTCCACATCCACCAAGCCAATCCGTAGACTCTTGGGTTGTGGGCTCGTGCTTCTTCTCCAAGAGAGTAGAAGACCGACCGGTGCTCCAGAGGATTCCGTGAGGTGGTCGCCGATCCATTCCGCTGCCACAGGTTCTCTCCACTAAAGGTAATTCTGAACATGTAGATTCAATCGTAGATTGCTAACATTGGTACCAGAGCCATCTTGGTCACCTCCGAATTTTTTGAGCACTTTCTTATTTCATATATGTTGAAATAATTTTGGTAGTTGTTGAGAGAAATCGCATACATGTGTAGTTTTTTTTCTTTGTCATGCGCCTAGGGTTTGATGGCATTTTTCTCACCCTTGCGCATGTTTTTTTCTTGATTCATTTCATTACATGTGAATTGTATTACAAGTTTCATCATTATTTCATTTTTGAGCATAGCTTAGATTTCACTTTATGCATGTACCTAGGGTTACATGTTAATCTATGGTTGTTGCGCATATTTCTTTCAACCAAAGCTTGCGGCTAGAGTTGGTTTATTCTTGATTATTTGCGCATATATGTTGTTTGAAATATGATGATAATTTTACAAGAGTTAATTATTGCATGTATCATATAATGTGATCATATATTTCGGATGGTATGATTTGATTGTGCATTTTTTTTAAACTCTTGTACATAGATCTAAGGTTAGATGCTTGTTGCCTTATTCATGTATATGTAATTTTTAATCTCATGTGCACGCATCTAGGATTAGATGTTGATTGTAAAATCATGCACATACATGAATATTGAGTTACCATATTGTATATTTCGGATTTTTGGAATGAGAGCATTCATTTCATTTGAAATATTTCCTTTATGATTGAATGCACATATATGTTAATCTCATTAAGGCTTTTCGGATTTCTTTTGGAATGATTGCATGCATTTCATTTGAAATATTTCCTTTTCATCAAATGTGCATATATGTGATGCCATCCACCAAAGAATTTCGAATTTTTCTTTCCATTACAAGTAGCATAATTATTGTTGATTGCATGCTTATATTGATTATGGAAATATTGGCTAATTCTGAAATTTTTGGGAGATATTATGGGCTGTAATTTTATTGCCTTAAAAATATGTTTGGATGCTTTCCTTTGATGCAAAAATATGTGTTTCTCTCCACCATATAATTTCGGATTTTTCTTTCCTAATCAAAGTAGGATAATTTTGTGCTATCATGATTATATTGATTAGGGAAAGAAGAAAAAAAAATCTGTTTTGAGAATGATTATTGTGGAGATTGGTTGTCATTACCTAACACGTTTTTTTGCCTATTTTCGTGCCCCATTCATGCATTGTTTCCTTATGCATTACTTCCTTATTGTTTGAATGAGGTGCACACTTTATGGTATTTTTTTCATACGTCGGATTGTGCTAACGTATGGAAAGATTGTGGCTATGTAGAATGAATGATTGCTGATTTTATTTACTGCCTTATTGAGAGATGAGCGTAATTTCATTCATTTATTTCCATTTGCAAAAGTTATCGCAATGGGCTGTAATATTTATGGACTGTAATAATTATGGACTGTGGACTGTTTATTGCCCCAAGGATACGAGGTGCTCCTTTATTTTTATTATTGCGATATTATTGCTTTAAGACTCATGCAGGTTCCTGTCGACGAGGCTAAATCCCTTATGGGGATCATTAGCTCGATATGGAAGTAATGTAGTAATCATATTTGTGTGATGTTGATTGGATTTTTTTTAAACCGTTTTTGGGAACTCACATGCCTAGTGGGAGTTGCAAGGTTGAAGTGTTTTGTTGAAACCACCTTGCAACCGGCGGCAAATGTTTTTTTATTTGCTGATTTACCATGATTTAAAACGTTCTTTTATTGGGGTGATTAAATCATGATGGAGCTCAATATCTAGATTAGTAAAATGGCTTTATTAACTATTGCATGACGATTTGATCGAATGCTTTATGTTTTCTTTTGGTCTGAATGCTATAGCTATTAAGTCAATTTATTCTTTATGATTATTGTAGCTCGTTATATTTTATGCTAGAACTCATGTATCGTTATGTATTTTGATTGTCCAAGATTTTTTATGGTTGCTTCCAAAAGCATTGTCGCTGATCTGACTCGAGGAGATAAACTCAATGAAAGAAATTACGATCTGTGGCATCGTAAAATTGAGTATCTCTTAGAGGATCAGGACATGTTAGAAAATATAAACCAATCTATGTCTCACCCCGAGGAGGGGAATACTGCGCAACATCGCAGAAACTTGGATGTTTATAATGCATGGAAAAAGAAAGACCGAATTGCTCGAATCACAATTCTAAGTTCAATGAGGGACGATCTGTTACTGCGGTTCGAAAAGTTTCGAACTGCAAAGGCCTTGTGGGAAGCTGTGAAGTTTCAGTACGGAGTGACCTCCGTCACAAGGGCCCGCCAGGTTGGGCTCATGTTTGATGGGTCTAAAATGCGCCAAGGTCACACGATGAGGCAGCATATTACCGCAATGTCAAACATGATAAGTGAGCTGAGCGCTGCCGGTCGTGCTAAGACCGATGAGGAGCAAGTGTCTGCTCTCATCAGATCGTTGCCTTCAAAGAATTGGGAGCATATGAAGGTCCATCTGACTCATGCTGATGACATCGGGACATTTGACCAGGCCGCAAAACACCTAGAGCTGGAGGAGGACCGCATGCTTGCGGAAGCCCCTCTAACTAAAGTATTTGCTGCTGAGGCTGGCGCTCCTCGGAGGAGTGCAGGTTTTAAGCGCAAAAGAGATAGAGCTCAGGGTTTTAAAGGCAAGAAGGGTGCAAATGCAAACAAAACAGAAAACAAAGCTGGAAAGAAACGACCTCGAGGATCCAGAGGTGGGAAAGATAAGTCTAGTGTGACTTGTTTTAACTGCCGAAAGACTAGACATTTTGCTCGTGAGTGCACTGAGCAAAAGGTAATTACTGTGTGTAATCCCTCGAATTGTAACGTGACTAGTTCTGTGATGCTCACTGATCATTCTCCTGTGTGGATTGTGGATTCAGGTGCCACGGACCACGTAACAAAGGATCGTTCTGCCTTCGTGGAATATCGTCGTGTTCCAAGTGGGAGGCGAATAAACATGGCAAACAAAACTAGCATTGAAGTTCTTGGAGTTGGCACATGCAAAGTGGCTTTCCGAAGTGGCCGGATCCTATTACTTCACGACGTGTTGTATGCACCAGCTATACGGCGAAATATTATTTCTGTTGTTGTCTTGATGAGACATGGTTTTAAAGTTGTTTTTGAGAACAATGATATGGGTTTATACCTTTCTAACATTTATTATGGACATGCTTTTCTTTCTGACGGTTTTATTGTGTTGGACGCAATTTATGATTTCAATCATAACGCTAGTGCCTTTATGAGCCAAAGTTCCATGAATAATGATTCAGTTATGTGGCATGCTAGACTAGGTCACATTGGTGTTGACCGGATGAACAGGTTGGCAAAGGAGGGGGTATTAGGAGAATGCTCCAAATTTGAATTGTCGACTTGTGAACCTTGTCTAGCTGGAAAGGCAACTAGAAAACCGTTCGGAAAAGCCATTAGGGCTACTTCTCCTTTAGAACTAATTCACTCAGATATTTGTGGACCTTTGAATGTGCGTACTAGACATGGACAAAGTTACTTCATCACATTCATTGATGACTTCACGAGATATGGTCATATTTATCTTATTTCTCACAAGTCAGAAGCTCTAGAATGTTTTAAGAAATTCATGAGCTTAGTTGAGAATCAGTTGGATAATAAGATAAAAACTCTTAGAACGGATAGAGGTGGTGAGTATCTCTCCATAATGTTCAAGGAGTTATGTGATGAAAAGGGGATATCTTGACAACTCACTATGCCTTGTACTCCTCAGCAAAATGGTGTTGCCGACAGAAGGAATAGAATGTTGCTAGACATGGTTAGATCCATGATGGCGCATGCGAGCTTGCCAATTTCGTTTTGGGGAGATGCTCTAATGACTGCTTCCTATATCCTCAACAGAGTTCCAACAAAATCGGTTCCCTCAACTCCACTATCCTCAACTGCGTCCTTGGGGATGCGCGGCATACATTGATTCTACTAGTCACCGATATGGAAAACTAGGACCTAGAGGGAAAGAGTGTCTTTGTAAATTACAGTGATTTCTCCAAAGGTTATGTTTTTATCGGGATAGACGAGAAAGAAAGAAGGACGGAACTGGAGTCTAGGGATGCCACATTCTTGGAAAATGATTTTCCAACCCTTGCTGGAGCTATCAAAGAGTCAGTGGACTTCTTTGAACAACAAGATGAGGACATTGCCACTCCACGGGATCATGATCTGGAAGTTGAACATGAGGTTCCACCAGTATGTCCTAGTGGGAGCAGCAGTGATGAGGATCCGATAGCTCTCAAAGAGGATGAGCCATCAGATATCCATCTGCGTCGACGCAAACACGAGCTCATTCCTCGTAGGCGGTTTCACTTAGAGGAAGAGGCCCTCATGATAGCTCAAGAAGAAATTGATTAGGAATCATCCGGGATGACAGTAATCGATGAGCAAGAACCGGAAACCTTGAAAGAGGCTTTGGAAGGTCCAAATGCTAAAGAGTGGTTAGAAGCTATAAAGGAAGAGTTGGAGTCGATGAAAGTTAATCGAGTCTGGGACTTGGTCGACTTACCGCCGAACCGAAAGGCCATTGGGGCCAAGTGGATCCTCAAGATTAAGAGGAAGGCGGATGGATCTATTGATAGATTCAAGGCTAGACTGGTAGCTAAAGGCTACACCCAAAGAGAAGGCGTGGATTTTGAGGAAACCTTTTCACCCGTGGTTAGGTTTGCCTCCATCCGCCTTCTAGTAGCTATTGTAGCTCAGATGGACTTAGAGCTTTACCAAATGGATGTAAAGACTGCTTTTCTCAATGGAGAACTTGAGGAGGAGATCTATATGGATCAACCTCAAGGTTTTGAAGTCGAAAGACAAGAGCGCAAAGTGTGCAAGCTCAACAAGTCCTTGTATGGCTTAAAACAAGCGTCTAGACAGTGGAACATTCGCTTCCATCAAGCTATATCAGAGAATGTGTTCTCTATGCTTGAGGAAGATCACTGTGTGTACGTTATGAGATCCAATGGTAAATTTGTCATTCTGACCTTGTATGTTGATGACATACTCATGGCTGGCAATAGCAAAGAGTTTTCTGAAATCCACTAAAGAGTGGTTGTCCTCCACCTTTGAATTGAAGGACATGGGTGAAGCTAGCTACGTCCTTGGTGTCAAGATTGTTAGAGATAGGTCCAAGAGACTTTTGGCATTGTCTCAAGAGACTTATATTAACAACGTCTTAAAGAAATACCATATGGACAAATGCAAACCAATCGACACTCCTGTTGAGAAGGGTTTGCACTTAAGCCTTGATAAGCATCCTGAGACTCCTGAAGAGAAGGCCAAAATGGACAAGGTTCCATACTCCAATGCTATGGGAAGCCTCATGTACTCTATGATGTGTACTAGGCCAAACATTTGTTATGTTGTGGGCATGGTGTGTCGATACCAGTCCAACCCAAGCATGTAGCATTTTGTGAAGGACAACATATCGAGAAAGGAAGTTGTGTTAAGACATGTGTCTACTAGTCTTATGGTAGCTAACCCTCTTACCAAAGCCATAGCTAAAGACTCATTTGTGTCTCATGTGAAGTCCCTAGGCTTACGCAGACTTTGATGTATTGGCATGTCTGACTTCCTTTTATGAGTGATTTTGTTTTTCCTTTCAACTATATTTGTTTGGTTGACGTAGTTGTTCTAGCATAAAATATTATTCTGTCAATAGGCTGAAGAATGCTTACTCACACGAGCATTCGCCTCTGGCGATTTTGATAGCGAGCAGAGATAAGACTGATCATGAAGAGATCTTGTATGATAGATCCAGAGTAGTTCATGATAGGAAAGTCGCCTTGATTAGGAATCAAGATGAGATCCTCTATGTTGGTGAGGATTGACATGAATGTTCCCACGATTCATGTGACCTATAGAAGCCAAGTGTGAGCATCACATGTGGCGCCAGGTGACACCTGTATGGTGTTAAGGCGACAATGATGAAGCTCGGGTTAGGCGCAGAGGGGGTGCGACTGGACTAAGACTTGTATGGTGTTGAGAGACAGACATACTGTTGTGTACAATATGATCCACCATAGCATGTTTGTCATACAACATGTGTTGAGCGACCATTTGGAAGTGAAAGGATGGATCCCTGTTCCTTCATTGTGTGAGTCCAAGACTTGATTGTCATTTAGTTGCCCTCGGTGACCTTCGACGACACCACGAAGCAAAGAGTTGATGTGGCTACTTTGGGATGTTATCTATGACCATGAGAGATTCGGTCTAAAGAGGCATCTTTGGGAAAGGAGTCAACTCTGAGTGTAATGATGGTCTGGGGCGAAGGGAAAGGTTTGACTCGACTGCACTAAAAGTATTTGTTGGGCCCAACTGTATTTGATGCAGTAGCAAGTACCTTGAGGACAAGAAGGTATTCTCTCCGAGGGATCGAGATACCATTCATGTCAAGTGAGTTTCTGAGTAAACCTGGGGAACATTGATGTGCATTTGACTGCTTAATTGTTATTTTTTTGAGGATGTTGCCATTCTGGCCTTCTAGTAAGGTTTCTAGTTTGAGACTCCTAAATTGCAGGTGCATCACCGGTCGCACGACCCATTTGTCCGTATGATCGGAAGAGTACATGTGTCGGGGACACATATGGTCTTGTATCAGGGATACATGATCAGAGACTTGCGTATTGTGGATGCATTCTTGGAAGAGAGAAATAGTTGTATATATCAGGGATGTATACATATGTGTCAGTGACACATGAAGAGGTGACACATTGCCATTGTATGATTGTATGTATCGTGGATATATACGTATGTGTCAGGGACACAAAAGAAGATGACGTGTTGTTGACGTGCTGTTGTGCAAGTGGGAGATATTGGATTAATCTAAGAATTAAGATGATGTTTGCCCAAAGCACTGACACGTGGCGCACTCTCATTGGCTGCGCATTAGGGTTTAGGGTGGGGCCATCTATATAAGGAGGGGAGCCTCCCATTGGATGGACTAATTCTTGTGTGCAAACCCTAGCCCCACCAAACCCTAGCCTCCACCTCTCCCTCTCTCTCCCATTCGTCCCTCCACATCCACCAAGCCAATCCGTAGACTCTTGGGTTGTGGGCTCGTGCTTCTTCTCCAAGAGAGTAGAAGACCGATCGGTGCTCCAGAGGATTCCGTGAGGTGATCGCCGATCCATTCCGCTGCCACAGGTTCTCTCCACCAAAGGTAATTATGAACATGTAGATTCAATCGTAGATTGCTAACAGTTTTATGTCAGTGCTCAATTAATTAATGGCCTCTATTTACTTGAATTAGATTGTCGTATCTTTAACATAAACACCAAAAGGCAAAAATCAAACGAAACAAATCCCACTTTCCTCTAGCATTGTTGCCTTGGTCACATCAACCTGAAGTGCATGCAGAAGCTCCAAAAGAATGGACTTCTAACATCATTGATTTAGAATCATACGATACATGTGAAACTTGTTTGATGGGAAAGATTACAAAAACACCTTTTACTGGAAAGGGTGAGAGAGCAAGTGAACTATTAGGACTCATACATACAGATTTATGTGGTCCAATGAGTTCCAAGGCTAGAGGAAGTTTCAATTAATTTATCACGTTTACTTATGACTTAAGTAGATACGGTTACGCATACTTAATGAAACGTACGTCTGAATCGTTTGAAAAGTTCAAACAGTTTTAGAATGAAGTAGAAAACCAACTTGGCAACAAAATCAAGTCATTACGATCAGATCGTGGTGGTGAGTATTTGAGTCAAGAATTCATTGATCATCTTAGAAGTTGTGGAATTGTTTCACAACTAACTCCACCATGAACACCACAATGGAATGGTGTGTCCGAAAGGAGAAATCGAACATTGTTAGACATGATTCGATCTATGATGAGTTTTTCAAGTCTTCTAGTATCCTTCTGGGGATATGCTCTTGAAACGGCTGCTTTTACACTAAATAGAACTCCGTCAAAAGTTCTGGAAAAGACTCCATATGAGATATGGACTGGAAAAGCTCCAAAGTTGTCTTTTCTGAAAGTCTGGGGTTGTGAAGCTTATGTAAAACATTTACTCTCTGATAAGCTTGCACCTAAGTTAGATAATTGTTTCTTTGTGGGTTATCCAAAAGAAACTAAGGGGTATTACTTCTATAAACAATCATAGAACAAAGTGTTTGTTGCTCGTGATGGTGTCTTTTTGGAAAGGGAATTTCTTTCCAAACAGACAAGTGGGAGTGATGTAGTTCTCAAAGAAATTCGAGAAGAGCCACAAATGGATGTGGTTCAACCCACATCAGAGGCAGCGACATCTGTGTATGACACCTCAATTGAGGTGCGAGTACCTATGCCAGAGGTAGAGGTACATAACTCTGAAACCCCAACAAGGGTTATAGATAATATCTCTGAAATCATACATTCACCACACGACTCTATTACTATCCCACTCGAATTTAATTCGTGCGAAGATTCACAAACCATTGTGAACACTTCTCCTGTTGCTCCAGTCCTACGTAGATCTGATAGGCCACGATCTCGGCCCAAGAGGTATATGGATTTCCTTTTGACCGAGAGTGGTGAAATCCTACTTTTGCAAAGTCAGGAGCCTAACAGCTACAAAGACTCTATGAAGGGTCCACATTCCGAAAAATGACTTGGAGCCATAAAATCTGAAATGGAATCCATGTCTGAAAATCAAGTTCAGAACTTGGTTGATTTGCCAAATGGGGTAACACCCATAGGTTGCAAATGGATTTTCAAATTGAAAACAGACAAGGATGGAAACGTGAGCATTTTGAAAGCTAGGCTGGTAGCAAAAGGTTACTGACAGGTTCATGGTATAGACTATGATGAAACATTTTCTCCAATCGCCATGCTTAAATCCATTCAGATACTCTTAGCAATTGTTGCTCATCATGATAATGAGATTTGGCAGATGGATGTCAAAACCACCTTCCTAACCGGGGTTTTGGAAGAGGATGTGTATATGACACAACTTGAGGGTTATGTGGACTCCATGAATGTTGGGAAAGTATGTAAGCTTCAGAAGTCCATGTATGGACTGAAGCAAGCATCACGGAGTTGAAATCTTTGTTTGAATGAGGTCGTCAAAATGTTTGGTTTCCTCATAAATGAAGAAGAATCTTGTGTCTTGTATGTAGATGACATACTTCTCATAGGAAACGACATTCCAATGCTTGAATCTACAAAGATCTGGCTTGGAAAGTGTTTTTCAATGAAAGATCTGGGAGAGGCAGAGTACATCTTGGGCATCAAGATCTATAAAAATAGATATAAAAAGATGATTGGATTAAGTCAAGAAACTTATATAGATAACGGGTTTGGATTAAGAATTTCATTACTGAGCTTGGTACAGTTCCTAGCATTGATAGAGGAGTGGACCTTTATTGTGATAATAATGGTCCATTGCTCAAGAGAAGGAACCTTGATCTCACAAAAAATCCAAACATATTCTCAGGAAGTTTCATGTAATACGAGATATCACTGAAAGGAAAGATGTGAAGTTTTGCAAGGTTCGTACGGACGATAATGTGGTCAATCCGTTAACTAAACCATTTCCTCACGCCAAGCATGAGAGTCATACTAGGGCCATTGGAATAAAGCACATTGTATAATGGCATTGATTGTAATATCTAGTATTATGAAGTGGTTCATGAATGTTGGTATTGTTTACGTTTGTCAAATGAAATAAAATTTCAGTATTTATTTAATTATGGTTTAGAATTAAATAATTGTCCAAAATAAATTATAAATTCAAATAGGTTTGTGAAATACGTGATTTGATAAATGAAACTGTATAATGTGAACTTGAATGTATATTTTATTGTTGTGCCTGGTCTAGGTCATTGAGTTGGACGTCAATGACTTGTAAAGACTAGTTTGTAAGTTGATTGATAGCGATGTTTCATGGGCTATAGAGACACTCGATGTCTAGTCAATTACATGGATATACGTTGGAGAACATATATTGTACTAACCCGCTACGAGAATCTTTAAGAGATTTGAAATGTCATAAGATTTCTGGTTGACTATTTATGTAGATTCCTCAAACATGAGTGCATCACTTTCCTTGTATGAGAATTGGTATATTCTTGACTCCATCAAACATTGGGCCACATAAGGAGGCTATAAAGGTGGAGGTCCGAATTGACATGAATCATATGGAGAATTGTTGATGTGCAAGATTGGATTTGTCCTCCTACTTAGTAGTAATGTTGTATTTGGCCTCTTGAAGAGTGAAAACTGAAATTCATGGTCGTGCTCAAATGGATTAAGAATTAATCATTTGTTTCAGCAGTTTGAACTCAGATTTCAAGAAATGGTCTGAATGGAATGGGATGACATACTATCATACTGATGTTCGGATCAAGACAATAAGAGACAAATCAATTTATTATTGCACACTTGTTAAGGACAAGTGGGAGATTGAAGGAGGTGTCCTTTATCAAGATCGCAATGAATAAATAATTAAAAAGATAATTAATCTGATGGTATTAGGGGTCGTTACATTTACCTAGAAACCAATTACGATCTACGTGTCAATTGTTGTGTGTGTTACTAATATAATCGGGTCCTACAAAGGGTTACACACATTGATCCAATGGACTAAACACATGGCTGACTAAAGGCGCCCATTAAGCTAACTTACCTAATGAGATTAAGGTTAGCATTGGAGAGACTTATAAATAATAGGAGAAAAGGATGCAAACCAAGTTTTTCCTCCTAAGCCTAGTCGTCACCTCGTTTTAACCATCCCATCTCTCTCTCCACCAAGGAAGAAAGTTGTTCTTTCACTCCTCTCATTCTAACTAACGTGTTGGTGGAGTTTAGTCTGTGGTTCGTGTGTCCCGACTAGAGGAATCACACTTCGGATTCTCCGCACATCCTCCGTGAGAAAAGAAAGGCACGCATCAAAGGTATAAACCGTTGTACGTTAATTGTGCTCATTATTATCATGTGCATGGATCTTGGGTGGTTGATGAATTTAGAAATTGTTTCTATGTTATTTTTTGGTTGTGTTTTATCGTAACCCAACAATTTATAGAAACAATTGGATTCGTAAAGAAGTCTAATAACAATAAGTAAATATATGGAAAGTCCAATCTCCACGAACTAAATGCTAAACATATCCAAACTAGAACGGAAATAGGAAACTAGGCCAAATGAAAGACTTGAACTCCTTGCAATAAATGTTTAAGAATGTCAGGACTATAACCTAAAATGGCACAAGGACTCCACAATAGACCCATAATCCGGGCACTAAATGCCTAAGAAAATCAAAACTAGACCCCAAATAGCACAAGTGACTGACAAATAATCCATTATCTAGGACAAAATGTTAATCAATATCAAAATTAAAACTCAAATACATTTACTGACCTACCAAATGACCCATCACCTCGGAGTTAAATGTGTTAATTCCTAATCTAAATTAGTGGTTAATCTTGATTGGGAGAAAATTAGGAAAGGTGGATTATTGGATTTGATTAGGGTGGTTTAAGCTTGTTTAGATTGGTGGGGTTAATGCTAATGTTAGCTTTGACTTGGGAGGCAAGGGGTAGGTATGTAGGATTTTGTGCCCCTATGTATGTATATATTGTAAAATATATTTTTACATGCATACATGATCTATTTCCATATTTTCAAAATTTTCATGTACATTGTTTTACATTTATTCTAATATCATATTATTCACATATATATATATATATATATATATATATATATATATTAAAACAAATGTAAGAGGATCATACCCAAAGGTTCTCTAAAACATTTATTAAGATCCGGAATTGCGTCGCACGTCGAATCGCCTGTTGATTCGTCTCCAAGTGTTCACCAATCACTAAACAAGATTAGAGAGAAATGAGCTAACCAATCAATCTCTAATTAAGCTTAGAATCTAGCTAATAACCCCTCTAAAGCTCCCGGAGATTTAATCTCCAAAAGCTCGAAATAATTAAGAGAAGTTTGGATGGATTAGTGGAGAGGTAAGGGAGAGAGATAATTTTGCATTAACATTAAACAAGTAAGGAGATGAGACCTATTTATTGGCTCTCCCAACACCCACATCATGGGCTACCCATTAACCCATGATCTCTTATTTTTCTCTCCCTTAAACCAATCACAAATTGACACATAATCATCCTTAAAAACGTTTGACCATAATTGGAACAAATCAAGCCCATGATCAACACTAATCTCTTAATAATTCAAGGAGAAATCGTAACAAACGGTCGACCAAACGGTTAATGCTTTGACAAGTTCGGTCGAACCGTGAACTAGACGGTCGACCGAATATTCACAAGAAAAAGTCCCTGAAAAATCTCGATTGTACCACGTCTTAAACCGGTCAACCGTTTACTTACCAACATTGCTCCTGGTAAATTTCGGTCGACCGTGTACCTATACCGGTCGACCATTATATCAGCAAAATATTTTATGGAGATTTTCAGTCGACCACGTATTACGCCCGGTCAACCGATCCTATTATCAAGACACGTCTTGATTATTTTCAGTCGACCCATGCGCTTCATATTTTTGTCTGGTCGACCGTTCCAAATAACTCGGTCGACCGATCTCAAAACGGTCTACCGTTTTGACTCGATTTTTGCCTTTGTCAAATTTTGGATTTACATCCAACAAAATTTGATCCTTGGGGTTTTAGCAAATTCATATATCATATAACATATTACTTATGCAATGTCAAACTATTACACCCATTAATACATACATCTCAGATGAATTTATTCATGATTCTAATTATGTTAATTTTCATGACATTGATTTTATCGATTCACGACGTGTATCCCATTTCACATGAAACCCGATACCCCATATGAATACAAAATCAAGCTTCTTGTTTTCCAATTTCGTGTTGTGACCTATAGGAGCATCTAAGCTATATTGGCAGTGATATTAAACACTTAATATCACAAACTATAAGCGGTATCTAGCTACACATTATAGTTACACAATTAGCATAGATGTCTTGTTCAGTCGAACTAAACACGATCCATTTAGTGATGTGGAGACATCACTTGTGTCTATACCATGCCTCACGATATTAAGAATATATACAAAGTAGAAATATGTCACCTTTGTATTATATATTCATTTCTTGATCTCTTAAGCTAATCATAAATATGTAACTTAACTAATCAAGTCACATTGTGCACATTATAATTTTGTTTTATCAAAGGGCCCACTAATATCATCACTCACATTAAGAGGGGCAATGATAATCTTTTCACTAGCTATCTTTTCCAGCACAAGTCGAGCTCAACTAACTATTGCATTTATCACTATGCTCATTGATAGCTTTTGACAATAATCAAATTGAACCCTTCTTATGTGAAAAGACATAAATCTCATATCATAGGATTCAAGACACATAACACAATTTCATAATGTTTCACTTGCTAGGTCTATTCAATATATAAAAGTAAACATTTCCTCTTTTATATACTCGTGTCGTCAAATAATTGTAGAGCTACAATAATCGATGACCAACACGACAATCTTATCTCGGTAATTAATGTTCCATGTCAATTACAATGATTGTGAATAACTTTTGATTTATGTAAACCATTATCTTTTATAGGTCTAACGTTAAGGACCTAGAGCCACTTCCTCAACACTTCCAAAAGACGAATACATGAATCAAGGAACAAAATGTTTGCACTTCCAATTCATAATAATTGACATATAAAAGTAAAACTTTTAGAACACATTTCTTTCAATCTCCCACTTGTTATCAAAGTTTTCTTTCACATACATTCTCAATGTTTAAAACAATAATAACTAGGGTTATCCTCTCTTATCACTCATCAAGCCACTCCACATGGTTCCTCAGACCCATGGACTCGAAATACATTTCGCCTTTGGCTTGGGATAAGGGTTTGGTGAATGGATCAGTTGTGTTGTTGTTTGTGTCCACCCATAATAAATCTATTTTGCCTTCGTCGATGAAGTCACCTGTGACAAAATACTTGCGATCCATGTATTTCACCTTGTGATGTGATTTAGGATCCTTGATTTGCAAGATAGATGCACTATTGTCGAAAATGGGTCCCTCACTCGAGGGAACTACTCCAAGCTCTTCAAGGAACTTCTTAATCCACACTCCTTCCTTGCTTGCTTTAGCGACATCCATTACTTCAGAAGCGGTGGTTGAGTCGGTTGTAGTGGTTTGCTTCCAACTACGCCAACTCACGACTCCACCATTCAGAAGGAAGACATATCCTGATTGTGATCTCCTATCGTCGGGATCACTCAAGAAACTCACATTCGAATAGCCCTCAGCTATTAGCTCCCTTTGTCCTCTCTAAACAAGAAACTTATCTTTGGTTCGGTTATGTTACCTCAAAATATTCTTCACCGCAGTCCAATGATCTGGATGTGCGTTGGATTGGTGACTACTTGTCACACTTAAAGCATATGAGACATCGGGTCTTGTGCAAGTCATCTCGTACATGATCAATTCTATTGCTGAAGCATAAGGAATATCTTTCATGCACTCCAAGTCTTTACGTGATTCAGCACGTTGAGACTTTTTGAGTTGGACACTCTTACTCATTGGCACATTGCCCTTTTTGGAGTTGTTCATTCTGAACCTTTCCAAGACCTTGTCAATGTATGTACGTTGACTTTAACTCAATGAGTCTACGACATCTATCTCTATATATCTTGATTCTCAAGATGTATTGAGCCTCACCCATGTCTTTCATTGGAAATGTAGATTTCAATGAACTTCTCGTTTGGTCTAGCAAAGGTATATGGTTTCCCACAAGGAGTATGTCATCGACATATAAGATCAAAAACACTATTTGGATCCCACTAACCTTCTTGTATATACAAGGCTCTTCATTACTTTGGATGAAGTGAATATTTTTAACTTTCTCGTCAAAAAGCTTGTTCCAACTCGTCGATGCTTCTTTTAAGCCAGAAATGGATCGTTGAAGCTTGCATACTTTCTCGCTATTCTTTCGATCTTCAAAAGCTTGAGGTTGTACCATGTACACATCCTCCTCCAAGTTCCAATTAAGGAACGTTGTTTTGACATCCATTTTCCATATCTCATAATCATGAAATGCGATAATAGCGAGCAAAATCCGAATAGACTTGAACATGGTAATCGGTGAAAAAGTTTCATCATAGTCAATTCCTTGAACATGAATGAAACCTTTTTCTACAAGCCTTGCCTTTTAGGTTGTGAAGTTCCCATCCATGTTCATCTTCCTCTTAAAGACCCATTTGTTTTGAACGTCTTTCTTTCCTTGAGGAATGTCAACCAAGTTCCATACTTGATTGTCATACATGGATTCTATTTCGGATTCATGGCTTTAAACCATAGTTTGGAGTCTTATATTTCCATTGCTTCTTTAAAGGTCGAGGGATCATTGGTATCAAGTACCATGATCTCATGAAGTCCCAAATACATATCGGGTTTCTTCCTTTCCCTCGTAGACCTTCTAAGTTCTTTTGGTTCTACGTGTACTTCTTGAACTTCTTCCACAATTTCTTGCAGAATTTGTTCATGTTCGATTCTCGAACGTACACTAGGCGGGCATGATTGAGTTTCACTCACAATTGTTTGTGAGGGTCTTTCACTCACGCTCCCACTAACCAAAGGAACCTCGGTTGGGCCTTCCTGATCTTGAACTTTATCATTCATATCATGTTCTTGTAGAACATCTTGAGTTTCCTCAAACACAATTCTACTCCCACTAATTTTAATTCTTTCAAGAAATTCTTTCTCTAAGAATACGACATCCCTCTCTACAATCACTCGATTGGAGGTCTTATGCCAAAAGTAGTATCCTCTTGTCTCATGAGAATATCTTGAGTTTCACTCAATTTGGTTGATGTTTTATCGACAGCAATCTTTTCACGTATGCCTCACAAAGTGCGGTTGTACTTACCACGTACAACAAGATGTTAAATCTCCTTGTCGCCAAGGAGTAAGAGTGTTGTCTCCTGAGGGTTTTCAGCGGATACACTCACAAAATCCGAACATAGATGCATTATTCAACCTAGCAACACGACTCGATGGACTCATTTTTGTCAATCATTGGACACCGTAATTCTACAAGCTGACTCTCTATATGTATTCAGTCCACACACCTAGCCCTATGAATCATTCATGCAAGTTAATGAAGGACTTAAGTGAAAGACAAGGGAAACACTGATATCCTCAAGTGATACAAAGTGTAAAGTCCATTAAGGTTCTTATTTGCATTACCATTTCCTCTTTTTTTGTTCTTTTTTTACTTTTTTTCTTCTAGTTGGTGTGAAATTCTCCCAGGGTCAGGTTTCGTGCATCATTGCCTATGAGGACTTACATTATCACGTACACCTTTCCCCACATCTCCACATAGAGCAATCCCTACCACCCGTGTAACGGGAGTTTGGTCGGTGCATCCCAAGTCAGATGACTTGAAAGCACCAGGCACTAAGTCCCCTTGGACCTAATTTCTCAAGTGATAGGAGTCGTGCGAGAAGAGAGAATACCTACTCACTTATTTCTTATCTACACATGAAACAAAACCCCTACACTTACAGTTTCACAAAAGGAGTTTAAAGTTCCCTAACTACGACAAACTTCCTTATACTAACAAATACAAATTATTTGACTCACTAGGTTCAGGGTAGACTTCTTTGTTTATTTGAGTACTAAAATCCTATGATTACTCGTCCCCCGAGGGAAGACCGGGGTACATCCTTATGACTCGGTAAGACCTAAAGCCGATATACTAGATATCCTAATGCATCATGTTCAAGACAATTTTGGGAGCTTCCTTTTACTTTGCCTCTCAATGGTTTTGCACATGCTAAACACATGCAAAACCCACAAAGCATTTTGTTTCGCAAACACATGAAGATTTTGAAAGAAATGTGAAAATTTAAAGCACTAGGCAAGCAAAAGAAGACAAGTCACCCAAGGATCATGGCAAGCGGATATATCGATATTAAATGCAGCACACTAACATGACCCTAACAATACAAACAAAAGAAAACAAAGCAAAAGGAGAAAGACTCGACTATGTACATACGTAAAACGTCCCCCCCACACTTACTTTATGCATCGTCCTCAATGAATCTGAACATGATACCACACGGATTTATGCATGAAAAAGAAAAGATCTCACCAACGTGAAGCACCAAGGGAAGTTCATGGTTATGTTGATGGACACAAACCTGAATTCCCTCAAAACCTGTGAAATACTAAAGATGGGAGACAAATACGTGAAAGAAAAGGGGCCCAAATACACAGGGGTTGGAGCCCACAAGTTGTGCTCACTTTTGGATTCCTTGTTTTTTTCTTTCTTTTTATTTCTTTTTTTTAAATATAACTATGTACAAATATAAGTTCCCATCTTCATTTGTCAAGGGACATCAAATGAGAACCTCAAAAGTGGGTCAATGCACTTGGAATGGGAATATGACACCACGCGGGGCCAAAATACTCATGCGTGGGCCCCCTCACAAAGTGTACAAAATGAAGGAGAGGTTTATGAATTAGACACGAAGTTGTCTTATTCAAAGGATCAAACTAAGAGAGCTCGAATCTCTCAAGAGTTTGGGAAAAATTGTGCAACGGAAGAAGAGTTTCTCCCATTACGGTACTAAAGTTATGATCGTCAATCCAAACTCTCCAACCAACAGGGTGGTGGCTCAGAACAAGGTCAAGAACCTCGTTATGCATGTCCGACGCACCAGGAGAATAGAAAGTGGGTCTTTTACCCAAGGTATCCTCTAAGGAACTCCCAATACCCTCATTGGCAATGTAGTTGTTTGATGTCCCATCATTTCCAAGATGATCAGGAACAATAGTGAGAGGCAAACTCTCATCAGGTCGTATGAAAAAAATTAAGGTTACTAGGGAACTCTTGCTCAACCACAGAAGAGCCCTTAAGAGTCACAACAATAAGATCATGTGGCTTAAGGGCCACGAGACAAAAAGATAAGGCACAATCTTGTGTCGACTCATAATGAAGTTGGTCCATGTTATTCTCAATTGGAATCGAATCCTCCACCAAGTGATCATGAATTGAAGCCCCAAGTCCCTCAGACTGACTAGGAGTTTGACTTTGAAAGATTGTGCTTTGAATTTGTGGATGTGGTGGTGGTGCGATATCGGAAGATAAATCCTCAGGTTGATAAGAAAGGTTACCCTCCTCACGTTCACGTAATTTCTGCGTAATCTGACTCACTTGTATTGCCATATTTTTCATGGACTGTTGCGTGGTTTCCATGAACGCAAGGAGAGTTTATTTCAAAGAATCAGGTATGTGATCAACTGTGAGGTCCAATTCCGAATTTTGGAGATTTTGGGATTGGGTGTTTATGGTCTGAGAATGAGTCCAATGATTGAACATGGGTGGTGGCTGGTAGAATGTTTGGGTATTCGGGAGGAGGATACTGGGGTGGGTATGATGTATAAAAATTTGAATCAATATTGTCTCAATCCATCCCTCTTGGGTTGTACGTAGTTGCGTAAAGGTCACATTGAGCATTTTGGGGAAAGGTACGCTCATACGCAGGCTCTGGGGGAACATAAGAACATTCCCCGATAATGTGACCTCTCAACCCACAACAGTTACACAGTACGGCTACTGGAGCCACCGGTGCACTCATGTCGTCTACCGCACGCATGAAAGAGGCCAAAGGTTGTTGTATTGTCTCAGTTTGTTGATCAACATAAGATCCGACATAACTAGACGATGGTCTAGCAGTCGGTGCCTCTCTCATATTACACCAATCTAAAGGTAGCTTAGCCACACAATAAAGATTGTGCCAACCATACGGGTTGTTTGTCTGAGGCACCCCAGGCTGCATGGGTCTGGAATACCAAGGAGAATAGTCCTGGTCCCAACAATGAAATGGATGGTTGGCCATGTAACCACTCATCTCGACAAATAACTCTCAAGTCGACCACTCTCACCACCACGAGGCCAAGCTCGTAAAAAGTGCTCGACTTGACCTTAAAACGCTAACAAAGAGTGTAAAATGGGAGGAGACTAGAACGTAGAGGTAGGTGAGAAGAAGATAACTCAGAGGAAAATGGAAGAATACCTAAAACTAGCATGGGTAGAGGGTGAGGGTAGAAGCCTAGTCTAGCAAACACGGCTCAAACAAGCTTAGGCAGGCTATGGGTCCTTAAGCTAGACGACGCCTAACTTTGAGCTCACACGGCCTCAACACGCCTCCCCTCCCTACGACGAAGACCATAGAGCCCAGAAAGTGAGCCAAGATCTGGAGATCTCATCTCTCCTGCCACCAACAAAGTGGGCGACGCCGATCAGGCTACGAGGGTTGTGACCGGATCACTCTTCTAATGCGCCCAAGTATATTGGGCAATGTCGACTTGATTTTAGATTAAGGCTTCACTTGAGTGTGATTTTAGATTTAGTATCTTATCTTGAAGATTATAGGTGGTGCCCCTTAAAGATGTTTTGACAACTTAAGCTAGCAAGCAACTCACCAAACAAGCACTCACCTCACTCTTGTTACAATGCACCTTACTAATTAATGCATGCTCTAACCATGCATGAATGAGAGAACGGGTGAACGTACCTCACGCCATCAATCAACAACATGAATTTAAAGCAAACGAAAGACAATGTGAATGCGAGGTCTACAAGTGATGCATGACCTAGATGAAAATTAGTCTAATCTTTTCTTTCGAGTTTTATGGTCCAACTTGTATTTAAAAGGGGAATTGATTGATCTGGGAGCAAACTACAGGTGACAACATGCAAAATTGAGCTCCCAGACCACAAGATTGAAATAACAAACAACCAGAACAAAAGTTGGAGCAAACGAAGCTCACCAGGCCACCAGTTGGTGGTCCCAAACCACTAATTGGCAGTCCAAATAGCCTACCACTTCTCCAAATTTCTCCTGGTGCCCCCTGGATGCTTAGATGCCCTTGAAATACACAAAACTAAAAAGAAAAGATTAAACCCACTCGAATCGTCCAAACCCAAGTCTGGATAGAGCACCTCCCCGGCAACGGCGCAAAAAACTTGATGTGTTTGTTTTAAATACAGCAAGTGCACGACGTCGGTGAAGACTTGGCAAATATGAGTCGATCCACAGGGAGGTGTGTCGATTTTGGTTTGTTCGAAGGCAAGTGGGAAAAGAGGGGAGAAGAAGTTGATTATGCTAAACTCGACTAAACTAAACTAGTAAGCACAAACAAAGAAATAAAAGCACGCAACAATAAAACTAAACTAACTAAGATAACAAGCTGGAATTCAGGAATGGAAACTCCTAAGGGGTGGAGTGTGTGCACATATGAAGTGAAATAAGTGATGAATGACGCATGTAAGCATGTTTGTGTGTGTGTCATATGTGTGTCTTCATGTATAGAATGTGTCTAAAGATGTGGCAAAACCTATCAATCCATTTACACCGCGTATCGGCAATTACTACTTGATTAGCATAAGACTAGGCTCCACATGAGAAGTGTCTAAAGATATGGCAAGACTCATCAAAAACCATGAACTCATGTGAGGAACAAAGCTAAGCATGACAGGTGTCTATATCTTATGGCACAACCCATCAAAACAAAGTTTCTTCAATCAAGCAAGCAAGCAAACACAAATACAAACACATAACTAACATGTAGCATATTCAACAAAAAAATTCAGTCAATAAACATGAGGAAACTAAGCATGTGAAGTGTCTAAATCTTATGGCCTAACCCATCAAAAATACCCCAACATGTAGATGATTAAAACAACCCCGATGACCATATAAACATGCAAGTCTACACAATCAAAAATTCATCAAACATCCAAACTTCACAACATATATGTACATCATATCCACCCCCAAAGGGGGACGGAACTACTCACTACCCATTAAGAAAAGAAGACAAAACGAAATTAAACTAAGCATGTAAGAATTAAAAGAGAAGACAACATTAAAACAAACTAAGAAAATTTATTTTATTTACATGACTCACATTACAAGTAGCATTCTTCTCCACTTGATTTTTCCTCCAAGGCATACTCTAAGTAGAGAGAATGTCACCAAGCTATGGGTAAACACAAACGAGGAGGAGGAGTTCTATTTATAGTCATAGAAAAAGGTAATCGAGGACAATCCCCCAATGTGAGACTAAACGCATACTATAAATGGACATAAAACAACATAATCGAACACCCGACTAAACCATGAATGATTTGGAGCAATTTGGACCACCAATTGGCGGTTTGGCACAGCCAATTGGTGGTCTGGATGTCTGTCATTGAGTCTGGATTTCGGTGGCTCGTTTCTGGCTTGATTTCTTGATGTTTGATGAACCCGACTAGGTTGTTGATGTTTGGACCCGTATCTAATTGCCAAAATACTCATGATGGTGTGGAGCTTCTTGGTTTGCTCATTGGTCTTTTGGGTTTACATCCGGGTCCTTCTCTCTTGCATTTCAGCCCATAAGTCTTGCAATTCAGTCATTTTTCTTGCTTTTAAGTCCTTTTTGAGTTTCTTCTTCTCAAACCTGTTTATTCTTGAAACTTAAACATAAGACTCATTACATAGCATTGCTGAGGCTAAAACTGAAGGATATAAGATACAAATATATGCATGATATGATGTCACTCAACGTTCTTGTCCCGACCCTTACCATGTCAACTTCAGCCATTTTGAGAGCATTGTGAAGCTCCCCCAGACTCACCCCTTTCTCACGCACTAGATAGTGCCTAACGAAATCCTTGTAGGATGGGGCTAGAGAGCCAAGAATCAAATCTTCCGCAATGTCATCGGGCATCGGGGAAGAGAGCTTCCACAATTTCTCAAGGTATCCTTGCATAGTGAGAAAATGCAAGGACACTGATGTTACCTCCGCCATGTGGCACATTGCGAGTACTATGGTGGTCTTATAGCACTCCTTTCTAGCACTATCCATAAAAATCTTTGTTAAAGCTTCCATGGTCTTCTTGGGTTTTGAATCCAAGTATTTTGGTCACCCATGTAGGCCAACATTAGACTGTGAACTTGGTTCTCTTGGTCTTCCCACTTGGCTTTAGTCTCTTTCTCATTATCGGTTGCCTTCTTATTTAATTTTGGGGTTTCACCTTCCAAAATATGAGATAGTTTCTCAAACTTCAACACGATATTGAGCTTGAGTTACAAGCTTATGAAGTTTGAGCCATCATTTGCCAAAGAATGTTTTTCAATCATAGATCGCACAATAGGTTGAATATTTGACATTTCTACAAAATAAATTATATTGGATTTCATGTCAATTTTATGTTTGAAAATCAATACCGAGATAAATAAATATGTCCATAAATGTAGTAATTCAAGATCCTATTAATTATAATATAAACTAGCTAAGGGCTATCGGATATATTATAAAATCAAGGTAAGAAAACCTTTTTCTAATCATAACAATTTGAAAATTTTGTTCTTCTGTATTTTCAAACTCTTGTGACTCTTGTTGTTTTAATTAAGATGGAATTTGACTGATCCTCCTAAGGAAAACTATTTTTCTCAAAATCGGGCGAGGGCTCCGGGTCTTGCTAAGAAAACTTATTTCATTTGATACAAGATACGTTTATCCATTGTATTCACAAATAAAAACACTCGGTGTCCACTAAGGGTGAATCTCACCTCGTTCATCTATTTATGGCACAACAATAGATATTCTTATATCTCCCACTATTCCCAAAGATGGAGGAAGTTATCTCCTGCTAAGTTCGAGCAGAATATCCCTCGATCGATGGTTTCTAGTGGGTGAAATAAGAAAGAAAACCTTCTTAATTTTTTTTGGTTGGACAATTAAACATTTATATGTGATTTAAGAATTTAGGAAATCATGCATATTTATTTTTATACACATCCTAACATTCATTCATACAATCACATACATGTCAGACAAACTTAAATTAGATCCATTCACACACATGTTGGTGTGAGTTTATATGTTCCCGCGTCCTTGACCTTTTCACCTTCTCCGTGATTTCCTCTTGCACCATCGATGTAGATATGGCAACGTATAAATATGCATCTCACAATTTCGAAAATTGTCTAGTGCAAATCCTATGTAAATATCCTCTCATATGCATGCATATACATAAATAATTAGCTTTTACATATACTTAAGCCCTTGTGATTGAATAATAATAATAACAACATATACATCATTCATTCACACATGGCTTCGATGGAACATATAAACTCACTTGTCCCTGCAAAAGAGAACTAGTGCAACGCATGTACATATACAATATATTACACGATTTAGTTTATGCTTCATCTCTTAATCAAACAATTCCAAAATCATTTGAAATCCATTAAAAATGATTTATGCATCCATAGTTCAAAATACAAATCATTTGAACCACAATTTATTTAAATTCCTAAAAGAAAAACTTTTAAATAAACTTATTTGTCCCTATTGTTTTGTGGATTCATTGTAAAATAATCATTTAATTAAAAACAAAAACTTTACGTATTAGACATAAGTCTAAATCTTAATTCTAACATTCATATGACATGTTTTAAAACATTTAAAACTATCCGAAGCATTAATTAGAATTATATAAAGAAAACAATCGAAAAACTCGAAAGCGACATCAAACAAGAATTGTTTCGATTGGAGATGATAAACTAAAATTAATTATATAGTCTAATCATTGAAATATGAACTAAAACATCTGATACCACTGTAGGATTTGTGCTCCTATGTATGTATATATTTTATAAAAAAATTACATGCATATATGATCGATTCCCATACTTTCAATAATTTAATGTACGTTATTTTACATTTATTCTAATATCATATATTCACATATATATTAAAAAAGAAGTGAGAGGATCATACCCAAAGGTTCTCTTAAAACTTTATTCAGATCCAGAGTCGCGTCGCACGTCAAATCGTCGGTTGATTCGCCTTCAAGTGCTCACCAAACACTAAACAAGATTAGAGAGAAACGAGCTAGCCAATCAATCTCTAATTAAGCTTAGAATCTAGCTAATAACCCCTCTAAATCTCTCTGAGATTTAATCTCCAAAAGCTCGAAATAATTAAGAGAAATTCGGATGGATTAGTGGAGAGGTAAGGGAGAGAGAGAATTTTGCATTAACGTTAAACAAGTAGGGAGATGAGACCTATTTATAGGTTGTCCCAACACCCACACATGGGCTACCCATTAACCCATGATATCTTATTTTCTCTCCCTTAAACCAATCACAAATTGACACATAATCATCCTCAAAAATGGTTAATGCTTTGACAAGTTCTGTCGTACCGTGAGCTAGACGGTCGACCGAATATTCACGAGAAAAAGTCCCCGGAAAATTTCGGTTGAAACACGTCTCACTCTGGTCGACCGTTTACTTACCAAAATTGCTCCTGGTAAATTTTGGTTGACTGTGTCCCTAAAACCGGTCGACCGTTACATCACCAAAATATTTCCTGTAGATATTTGGTCGACCGTGTATTACGCTCGGTTGACCGATCCTATTATTAAGACACGTCTTGATAATTTTCAATCGACCCATGTGCATCCGATCTTTGTCCGGTCGACCGTTCAGAAGAACTCGGTCGACGGATCTCAAAACGGTCTACCATTTTGACCTGATTTTTGTCTCTGTCAAATTTTGGATTTACATCCAACAAAATTTGATCGTTGGGGTTTTGGCAAATTCATATATCATATAACATATTATCTTATGCAATGTCAAAGTATTACACTCAATAATACATACATCTCAGATGAATTTATTCATGATTCTAATTATGTTAATTTTCATGACATATTGATTTTATTGATTCACCACGTGTATCTCATTTCACATGAAACCCGATACCCCATATGAATACAAAATCAAGATTCTTGTTTCCCAGTTTTGTGTTGTGGCCTATAGGAGCATCTAAGCTATATTGGCAGTGATATTAAACACTTAATATCACAAACTATAAACGGTATCTAGCTACACATTATAGTTACCCAATTAGCATAGATGTCTTGTTCACTCGAACTAACACATGATCCATTTAGTGATGTTGAGACACCACTTGTGTCTATCCCTTGCCTCACGATATTAAGAATATATACAAAGTAGAGATGTGTCACCTTTGTATTATATATTCATTTTGTTGATCTCTTAAGCTAATAATATATATGTAACTTCACTCAAGTCACATTGTGCACGTTATAATTTTGCTTTATGAAGGGGCCCACTAATATTATCACTCAAATTAAGAGGGGCAATAATAATCCTTTGACTAGGTATCCTTTCCAGCACCAGTCGAGCTCAATCAACTATTGTCTTTAATACTATGCTCATTGATAGTTTTTGACAATAATCAAATTGAACACTTCTTATGTGAAAAGACATAACTCTCATATCTTAGGATTTAAGACACAGTGAAACATTAATGACACATAACACAATTTCATAATGTTTCACTTTCTAGGTCTATTCAATATATAAAGTAACCATTTTCCTCTTTTATATACTTGTGTCGTCAAATATTTTTAGAGCTATAATAATCGCTGACCAACACAACAATCTTATCTCGATAATTAATGTTCCATGTCAATTATCATGATTGTGAATAACTTTTGATTTATGTAAACTATTATCTTTTAGAGCTCTACAGTTAAGGACTAAGTGCCTCTTCCTCAACACTTCCAAAAGACAAATACATTAATCAAGAACAAAATATTTGCACATCCAATTCATAATAATTGACATATAAAAGTAAAACTTTTAGAACACGTTCATTTCAAGGTATGTGTTGAGGTATGGTGGACCATGCTTGTTGGTTGGTGTGTGTCGAAGAGAAAAGACACATCTCACTCTCTCAACTCAACTCCAACTCTCCTCTCCTCTTACCCATCTCTCCCACTCTTCACTTCTGACTGGAGGAGGCCTGTCGGAGTGGCTTGCTACCAACGGTGACGACGGCTCAAAAAAGAGGTGCGGCAAGGCATGGCTGGCGGTGAACGTGCGCGTGGAAGCATGGCCGACATTGCGCTCGATGCGAGGAGGTGACTGATGACTTGGTGGCTACTGGAGGTGCACGACTGCAATGGGCGGTGGTTACTGGCGACGATCGGAGCTCCGGCAAACTCAAAAAAGGTGTGCCAAGTAACATTTCATTTAAACTCACACAAGGTGTGTGAGGGGGACTCGCCGCCAGCCGGCCAGAGGACCACCGGGGATTCAGCAATGAGGGGGGACCAGCAGGCGCGGGGGAGGCTAGAGTGTACGTGTGCAGGGGAGGTTGAGGCCGGGGTGCGCGAACACGGATGAGGTGCGAGCCCGCCGATGCGACCGAGGCGAGAGCAAGGCACTAGCGGGAGTATGGCGGGTGAGACGATATCATTGACGTGAGAGCCTGGTGTCAAACTATTTTCTCGGAAACCCGTGTCCTCGCTTCATGCATGAGCCGGGAGGTGTTGGTAGGTGCAATGATTGCGCTTGCCTACAGACCGCCAAACGAAAGAGTGTGGGCACTTGTCACATGTGCCATCTTTGTGTCATTAAGATTTTAGTATGACATATTGCATTTCATTGAGTCACCCTATGTAGTAGACCTGAGGGATCGTTGAATCCTATTGAACTGTTAGATACACAGCCCCACGGAGCAAGATGACCGTCCGGACTTTGGTTCGGCGGAGATGACAGTCCAGGTTGTGGCACAGCTCGGTAGATATGATCGACCAGAGCGACGGCTCTGGGAGATGGTGTGGCCTGCTGACCATGAGATCAGACATGTATCTATGACTCGGAAGTGCGTACGACCCTGACCGAACCCTCCAGTTAGTATAGTTGCGAGTGCGAGTGTGTTATGCACTCTGCGTAAGACCGCGTGTGCCTATAGTGGGTGCCCTTGGTAGACCGATGTCGTTGGACGGACTGTTGTCCATTATGCCCCAGGTTGGGGAATGTTTTCTATGTTCCTTACCGTTGCCATGTGACACTAGTATGATAGGAGCATGGCACTCTATCTTTCATGTAAATATAGGTGCACTTGGTATACGAGATTTTCATTATGAAAACTCATGCATTTTATCATGAAAACTCAAGCATTTTATCATGTTGCATTTTAGTTCCTCCATATGTGATGAGTGGTTGGCGACAGAGGACGAGTATACACACGGACTGGATCCTCCAGTCTTATCTTTAGGTTTTTGTCTTTACCTGTATTATGTCATTTTCTCGTCATTAATATAATCAAACTTTGAATCTTCCTTGTAATGGTGCACCCTATTTTAAGTATTTTATAGGTAATTTCCCCGTTTCACTCTGGTCTTATCTCTTGAAATTTTGTTTAAATTTTCCATTGTTTTCGGGACGTTACAAAAAGTGTTACAAGAGAGCATCCACCACACATTACTCAACAATTATTGGCTCATGTGGTTCTTCATATGTTTACTAGATTATTAACAATCTTAGGTTGCCTTTCCGTCACTTTAACATGGAAATTTCACTTGAACATGGAATTTCAAAGTTCCACATTTATAACTACAATGTTTAACTGAGAATGTGTTGGAATTTATAAATCTTTAATGACATTTTGAATTTCAGCTCTATTAAAAAATTGTCAGAATCAAATTCCATGTTGAGAGGTGGAATTTTGAAATTTCATGCAACTTTTTAAAATTTTAGTTATTCAATTATTTACAAAATATTAATCTTATATTTTGAATATGATTTTATGCGTGGTAGTATGTGGTTCTTATAGCTTTGATACCAGTTTGAATTGGAAAATTAATAATATATCATACAGTTTTTATTGTCATTTTAAAGTAACATGTTTGTCCAAAAATTGTAAATACGAATATATTATTTATAAATTCTGGAAATTGCAATAATTGCAAATTGCATGAAATTTGCAAATACCGCATCCAAACCCAAATTTCAAGTGTTGTATAACTATAGTAGATTGTCAAGTTTCACCACTTCAAAATATTATTGTATTTACAGATAGACAAATTCAATTTACATTTTTATATTATTTATTTAATAAAGTAGTGGTTGCATACTTAGCTTCCTAATACTTCCAAAATATAGTGTAAAATGATATTTTGATGTAATTTACTGTTGTATTGTCACATTTCCTTCTCCGATAATGACATGCTTTTGACATTTTAGTTTATATTTTTTAGATTGTAGATGTAACGCCCATAAAACAATGGAAAATTTAAACAAAAATCAAACACATCAAGCCAGAGAAAACACGAGGACATTACTCAACTAAATCCCAAAAGATAGACCATTACAAAGGAGTTTTCAAAAGTATAATTACATCAAGGTACTAGGAAGTGTCAAATACAAGTAATCATAATAGTCGTAAAAATAGATTGGAAGTATCCAGTCCTGAAGTGCACCCGTCCTCGGTCGCCACCCGCTCAATGTCGCTCATGGCCTGAAATGCAAACATGAAACAATGCCTCAGTTTCCATGAGGAAATCCCGTATACCAAGTTCACCTACATACATATGAATATACAATACATGACCTATCATACTAGTATCATGGCAACATGAAAAAGTGTCACAGACACTCCCCACTCTGGGGTCATAACATCATCGGGTATCCGAGGACACCCGCCGCGACACATGCGGTCTTAAGGAAAGTACGCGACACACCTCCACTTGCTGCTACACTAGCATGAGGGTTCGGTCTGGGTCACATGCACTTCCGAGTCATCTATACAAATTTGATCACGTGGTCACAACGCCACATCCACCAGAGACGTCGCTCTGGTCAATCATACTCGCTGGGTCGTGCCACAACTGGGCGATCATATCTGCCGAAATAATCGTCAGCCGGTCATCTCCATCGCCTCTCAGGTCGGACTGTCATCTTGCTCCGTAGAGCTTCACGTCTATCAATGCAATGGGAACTCTGTCCCACAGGTCTACTACACATGGTCTCAATGCATATACTATATAATCATCATAGTAGCCCATCACAAACATAGGTACGCTCGGCGGTCCCTGGGCAAGTGCAATTGATTCACTGTCGTCACCTCCCAGCTCACTCACGAAGGCGAGGATATGGGTTTCCGAGGAAACAAGACAACACATAGCAACATTCAAAGATCCAAAATTGGGCACCAACGGTCGACGAAAAAAGGTACAATGGTCGACCGTTCCCCCTCAAGGTGCTTGAACAAACACACCAACAATTGAACGAACACAAGCAAAACGATCGTGCAAAAGTAATAGGGTGGACGACCGTTTGGAAGGTCTAAGCCAGGAAAATATTAAATAATCATAGCAACGGTCAAACAGCAAAAAGGGTCCCGTCCGACCGAAAATAACAGGGACTTCACAAATCTGATTTCACTACAAACAGTCGAACAATGGTCACTAGGTGGTCAACCGTTTACATGGTCTTGGCCCCATAATAAACAACTCTACAAGATAACGGTCGAATGGCAAAGGGATTGGGTCTTGTCCGACCAAAAATAACAGATTCTTCTCCCACCCAACATTTATGCATAACCAGTCGACCACCAGATGACATCGATCGATCAGTGCTGAGCAAAACTTGGCATTTACACTATGATGGGTCAACCGCCAAAGGCATTTGGTTGATCGTTCCATGACAGACACTTGCTTGTCCTTTGTCACCGGCGACACCTCCGACCTCTGGTGACAAACACAACCCTTCACACACCTTTTGTGATCATACTAACGGAACTTGGCATACCTATATAGCACACGTGAAGTTCGCCGAAGATCTCTCAGTGTCGGAAGCCTTCACCTTGTACCATGTCAGCCTCACTCCTTGCTGCCACTTTGCTGCTGCTGACCGGAGCTCTGGTCGTCTCCTCCAGTCGCTGGTGGTCATGGGTCTGAGGGGGAGAGAGGGAGAGAGGGATGAGATGGGATGAGATGGATATTTAAGTGAGAAAAGAGGAAGAAGAGGTGTGTGCACCTCTTAAACCAAATCTCACACATACCCATCAAGCCAACCCATACTCCTCAACCATGCCTCCCATCCCATCACCCACACCTCCTCCATACCCTCTATGTCAACTCCCACTTAAATAAGTTTAATTCCTCGTTAGGGTTAAGGACTTAACAGTAGAAGTCGTGTAAGAGTTTGTATTTGGATCTTCAGATGTTTTGGTGGCGAATTTAATTGTTGTGTATTCCTACGGATTTTATTAGGAGATTTCAGGGATTTCATTGATATTTTCGTAATCTAAGTACCATTACCATGTAGTATCAATCATCTCGACAACATACAGAAGAATCTTAGGATTGAAATGTATCTCTAATCTTAATATCTTATTGCTCAGAAATTAATTACCATGTATTAAAGTTACGAGTGTTGTTAACTACAAAAGATTTCCAAGTTACACGACTCCAATAGAATATTGTACGGACAGAGACACAATATATTCAATGTTCTTCTATTTTCTTTTAAATTAATGAAGTAGTGGTTTCATGGTAACCTCTATAATAGTTTTGGAAAAAGACTAAGAAAATTTTAAAGTTAGTAGTTAGAGTTTCAAGCCATGTAAGTAGTTTGTACTTGGAGTATCATGGGACATTTTGTCTGATATGTTATATTATTTAATCGAAAGGTTGTAATGACGTGCACTTAGGACGTAACTGTGACCATTCGTAATGAAGTGAAAGATTAAGTTAGTTTTGAGCTTTTAGATTACAATGGACCGAATCAAGCATTACTTTATTAATTTGACGTGCACTTAGGTCATACTAAAGAACGAATCTATATGTTGGGCAAACAAGCATAAAACTCACAATTAAGCATTTCGCTCAAAACGGCTTGACTTAGCATTTAGATTTGTGTTGTGTTTGGAGTTCACATCTGGAATGGAATCGAATTCAATCGCGCAAACACAAAAATTCCTTTCAAATTAGTGTTTAAGCATTATGAAGTCGTTGTCGATTGACACAAACACTCAACATGGCATCTAAAATGATGTTTAGAACTAGAAATTTTTCATGTTCCACCATTCTTAATCTCAAAATGTTCCTTAACTTACGAGTACATCCTAAGTTGGTGATTATGTTTGTTTATATAAAACTCTAACTTACCTAAATTCATGACAAAAATCTATAAGATCCAACCAACTAGTAGTTCTATCAATTACAAATATAATCATGTAATATAGTGAGTTACAGATATGGAATAAATTGCACATAGGATCCAGAGAAATCCAACGTACAAATTCATGGTTAGGAAACACAAACAAATAACAGTGATCAGAAAAAACCTTCCAAACCGAGTCATCGAATTCTGACTTGCCTTAGAAAAAATATCACCCCCACGTACCAGTGTGTTGGGTCTGGCGCTCTTCTCCCAATATAGAACGGTTCCTTCATCAAGCGGGCACACACCAGAGCCGACGAACCTCGAAAATAGATCAAAACCGTGCAAGAATCGACCGCCAGAGAACACTGGAATTCGTGGATACAAAAGTCACTGAAGTGGTTTTTCATTTAGGGGGAGAGAAAAGACGTGTATCTCTTGAAGGAAACCAAACGTTATATATATATATATATATATATATATATCCTTTTGTAACTGTCGGGGGACTTAAATGTAATATTCAATTAAGTCAAGGAACAAAAAGATATATATTAGCACCCTAAGGCTAAAGCCTCTAATTTCCCCCAAATCCCCTGATGCTCGCCTCGCCTCTCACCGGACCACATAGGACGGGCGCGTGCGCGTGCGTTTGTGTAGAGCATTCTCTCCTCCTCTCTTTCTTCCACCAAAGTGTCATGGGAAGAGAATATTTATCAACATTCTCTAAGTCCCCAAGTTCCCCAATGTGGGACTAAAAGAAAGGCGAGCACATGGCACAATAACTCACATCTCAACTCAACATTAGATTTTCTCAATTAAATTGTTCATGGGCCTTAGACCAAAATTTAATAATCCAACAGTCCCCCACAAATTCATTGTTAATCGAGCGACCAAACCTTGCAGCCTAGTGCTTTCAGTAATGGTACTTTCGGGTTTGAACCACTACCTGAGTCCTTCAACTTTACCCCCACAGGAACTAAGTGAAACGAAGTCTTGAACTTGAACATTTTATGTGGAGATATCCATTGACAACAACACCAAGAAGGTCATATTGCAATCTACAAGATTCATGCATTACAGTCATGCATTCACATCCTGTTTCATGAAAGCTTTCAAGGAATGACCCACATTCCTCTAATTGCAGCCACACAATTGCATTCACATAATTGGGTGTCTCAAAAGATGCACTGCTAACATTTTGTTCTAAGAACTCAAACTCATTAAGTATACACTCTTACTAAACTTGTAGTTTCAGCAACATATCCATTCTTTGGGGTATTGACACAGATACATTGTATGACCTACAATGTATTGCCAATTGGTTGCGCTCAACTCACTCAAAAACTTATTGTTACCACATTGAACCAACTTCATGGGATCTCCATGCAGATTGGCTGGGTTGGCATTCTCGATGAGTCATGAAATGGGTCTCAGTCACATCCCTAACTTGGATTTCAGAACTTGAGCTAGATCAAGTCCTTTTGTGAAATGATTAGCTATATTGTCTTTGGTACCAACAAAATCAACATCTATCACCCTTTCCGAGACTAATTCCCTTATAGACTTCAGTCTGACTTGGATGTGTCTCATTTTTTTGTTATTATACTTTGAGCTTCTCAGCTTTGTAATGGTAGTCATACTATCACAATGCACAAATATTGTAGGAACTGGTTTGCTGGTCACTGGCAATTTTGAAAGGAGTCATTTCAACCATTCAGCTTCCATTCCACTTGTATCCAAAGCACAAAGTTCAGCCTCAAACGTAGATCTAGACAATATGGTCTGCTTTGTAGACTTCGAGGAGATCGTACCTCCATCCAGAGTAAATACATACCCTGTAACACCATTACTCCCAGAGTTTTTGGCTATCCAGCTTGCATCACTGTACCATTTGAGTACAGTTGTGAATTTCCTATAATGCAGCCCAAGGGTAGAAGTACCCTTCAAGTACTTTAGTACTCTATCCAAAGTCTTCCAATGAGTACGATCAGGACAACATGTTTATCTTCCAAGTTTGCTCACCCATAATGAAATATCTGGTTGTGTGCAGTCTGCAAAATACATCAAGCTACCTATAATCTGAGAATATCTAAACTGTGAAACTGGAACACCACTCTTGTCCTTGTACAAAGGTTTGGAAAAATCATATAGGATTTTCACAGATCTACAATTTGTAGATCCAAATCTCTCCAGAACCTTCTCAACATAGTGAGATTGAGAAATTAAATACCATCAACTGATCGAATCAGATTGAGACCGAAGATCACATTTCCAACACCCATATACTTCATCTCAAACTTAGTACACAAAAAGGACTTTGTTTCATGTTATGTCAAGGTTCGAGCCAAACAATAATATGTCATCGACATTGATTGATCAGTTATAATACCGCAAGTGCACGGTCGAGATAAAGTAGTGGTGATTAGTAGCATATCATGCATCATACTCATGTTATATATCCTTAATTTTACCCCAATATTGTGCTACTCGAGTGTTTGTTGTTATATTTCAGGTATTAGGTAATAAAGAATAGAAGAGAAAAATTGCTGAAACGTAAGAAGAAATGACTTAAATGAGGCAAAATGGTCTTCTCGGTCATACACAAGGACCCATCTACAAGAGGGAAGTACCTGAACGTAAGCCCGAAATGACTAAATAGCAAACTGAGAAACTCCACATCATCATGAGGAGTATTTTGGCAATTAGATTTGGGCCTAGACTCCCATAACCGATCCTAGTGCACTCCACGTGACTAATTGTAGTAGTAAATAAGATATGCAAAAATGGGTCTGATCCGAGAAATAATGACCGCCAATTGGCTGTCCATTTTTCTTAGAATCCGACCAGGTTCCGCATGGATATGGGTTATATGTTTATTGTCTATTCTGAGAATGTTTCATTAGTCCCACATCGGGGAATTGTTCCCGGTTACCTTTTTCTATGACTATAAATAGAATTCTTCCTCCTCCTTTGTATTTACCCATTGCTTGGTGGCATTCTCTCTACTTGGAGTAAGTCTTGGAGCAAAACGTAAGGGGGAGAAGAATGCTACTTGTAATATGAGTCATGTAAATAAAATAATTTTTAGTTAGTTTTATATTGTCTTTTTCAATTCTTGCATGCTTAGTTTAATTTTGTTTTGTCTTCTTTTCTTAATGAGTAGAGAGTAGTTTCATCCCCATTTGGGGTGGAGGTAATGTAGAATGTGTGATAGTGATGGGTTCTTTAATTTGTGTCATTTCATATGCTTAATGTAGATCTATACTTGTAGCATGCTTAAACTTATATTAGATGAGATAATGTCAACAATAGGTACTTATCCCATGCTAGCTTTAGAGTTTATCTTGTTGCTTATGGTTTGATGTGAATGGCTTGTTATGTATGGATCCATGTTTCATGCACATTCACATGAATGATTTAGGTTGTATGTAGGATTTATTGATGCTCTAATCGTCACACTAGGTACTTGTTGCATGCTTGATAATCTAAATCAACCTCAACTTCATGTGAGATATGCATGTTCATGGTTTGTCATGTAGTGTTGTGTATCCTACACTTACATTCTACACTTGCTTCTAATTGTATGCCACACAAACTACACTTATTCATAATTGAAATGAAGAGCCACTCACACACATACCTACACACCTCCACTTCATGGGGGTTTAGTTTATATGTTAGTTCATTCATAGTTTAGTGTAGTTAGCATAATCAACAACTTCTTCTCCTCTTTTCCCACTTGCCTTAGGAAGAACCAGAGTCGACACACCTCCCTGTGGATCAACTTATATTTGCCACGTCTTCACAAAATCCGTGCACTTGTGGTATTTAAAACAAACACATCAGGTGGCAAGTGCGAGTTGAGTCTACCGGGAGCGCGTGCGAGTCAAAATCCACCATACTCGAGTGGGAAAAGAAAATAGAAACGAGGTTAGAATTATACTATGATGCGTACAAAATTAGAATGCAAACGATAAAAATAAACCCCTTAGGGTGTAGAGAAAGAATGTGGAATTGAAAATATGTGTACGTGTGTGTGTTTATTTGTGCGCATCACAACATGTAGTACATGAAATCCATAAAACCAAATCCAATTTTCCTCCACATAAAATAAGATATAACATTTTCATTAAAACATACAAGGTAATAATTGAAATGAGGCTAACATGAGCTCTTGCATAATGATCAAACCTCACCATGTCTCTACCTGAAATAAGATTTAACACAATCATTAAAACATACCAGACATTAATTAAGGTGAAGCCAACAAGAGCACATGCTCCCACATGTTTCCTTCTTCCACTCCATCCTTATTCTCACATCATCAATCCCAATAAAATAGGCCTACTAATCTAAGCATGTGCTAAATATCACTCAAGAACATTAGCACATCAAAGATAAGAGTGAAAATCTCATTAGATGGTTATGGAACTCATGTGAGGTTCAATGGTTAGGATTAACACACAGTTAATACATCACATTCTTTTCTTTTTTTGCAAAGCATAAGGGAGGTTGAGCCTCGAATTTATTGATTTGCATAAATAAACTTTACAGACAAACCAACACCAACTAACATTATGACCTCGGAACTTGCAAAGCACAAGTTCAGATCAGCACATAGACACATTTCACACTACTACTACTCTAACATCATTACTCGCATCTACTCATATAATATAAGCAATACATGTCACCCATTCAACACCTCTTGTTCATGATCAATTTGCGACAAAATAGCTCTCTTTATCTCGTCTCCACTACCTTCCAATGCTCTCGTCCATTTGATCCTGATGACATCCTTTACTTGTTGGATTACAAATCTCACTTGTCGTTCCTGTCCTTCCATGAGTCTCCTATTCCACTCTGCCCAACATTCATACACAACAGCTCCAAGTACGAGCTTTATTGTGGCCGCGCCAAATTGGGATTGGCAGCCCCACCGCTGAACTCTATCTATCTCCTCCACCATGTTTGTTCCGCGGCACCCGTCATCACCTCCCAATTTGCGTATTGCATCCCAAGCCTCCCTTACGAAGGGGCACTCCCAAAACAAATGCTCCAAGTCTTCGTAGGCTTCTTTACATAAGCCACATAATGACACCACACATAGTCGGAGCCCCCCGCATCTCATCATGTCTTGAGTAGCAAGCTTCCCTTGTGCAACCCGCCATAAAGTGAGAGCATACTTTGGGATCGCCCACTTATGCCACACAATTGATGTCCAACTCACGGCTGAACGTGCCATCTTAACCCAACTCCATGTGTCCCGTAGGAGTAGCTTTCTCCAAGTGGCCCCTACCCATGTAAGCTCATCCATTCCTTGGCCTATCGGTATAGATGGCAGCCTTGCCCATAGTTGCATAAGGGCATAAGAGCGCAATCTAGGTTCCTTGTACCTTCCATCTGAAATAAAATAAGAAATATTTGTATTTTGTGGCACTCCTAAATCATACCGCATCCGGTCTCCCTCCGGTAGGGAGAGTAGCGGCGGCCTACACCATGGATCTTCAAAAAAAAATATCATGATCTGATCCCCTATTTTGAAGAACATCTTCTGTCGAGCGGTATCGCGAACACGCATTATCCCTCTCCATGCCCAAGATGATGTCGATGGAGGTAACATCATCCAAATGATCTGGATCCTAAGGTACTTGCTCGTCAAACATATGGCCTAAAGAGAGCCATCCGTTGATGCTAGAATAAAAAAACAAGCGTAGGGGTCCGGCGTCATTCCACCAACCTACGCAAGCCTAATCCCCCTCCTTCTTTGGTGCACATATATCATTCCATGCTACCGCTGCCATCTTCTTTGGCCCTCCCCACACAAAGTGCATCATAATCCTCTCAATGTCGTGGAGCACATCCCGAGGTACAAAGAATGCTGACGCCCAATAAATACTAAATGAGACAAGCACACTCCGCACAAGCTCAATCTGTCCCACCATCGATAAGAGCTTCCCCTTCCACGAGTTCAAACGTCCTCGGACCCTCTCAATGAGAGCCTCACAATGGCTCTTAGCAAATCTAGAAGAGAACAACGGTAATCCAAGGTATGTTACCGGAAAGTCGCTCCTTTGCTGGTTCAAATGGTCACAAATCCAATCCCCATCCGGTGTGCACCCTCCCATAAATATTTGACACTTGCTGTTGTTCAACTTCAGCCCCGAGCACCTTGTAAACTCCTCCAAGACACTCTTTATTGTGCGAGCATCCTCCTTTATACATGCACAAAAAGTGTTACATCGTCAGCAAACATCAAGTGGGACATCGAAACAGTCCCACACTTTACCGGTCGTAGAGTGCCTCTTCCCTCCTCACGTCGGATTAAGGCTCCCAATACTTCCATACATAATATGAAAAGATAGGGGGCTAGGGGTCTCCTTGCCAGAGTCCATTTAAAGCAACAAATGGCCTCGAGTATGCACCGTGAATGAAGCCTTCGCACATGCCACCATCAATCGCCTCCACTTTTCATTGAAGCCAAACCAGACCAGCACTTCGTGCAAGAACTTGCACGATACCATATCATAATATTTCCTCAAATCAATCTTAACACTCATGCGCCCAAGGCCCCGCTTCAAGTGCCTGTTGTGACAAATTTCATGAGCTAGCAAAATGTTGTTCCCAATCTGGCGCATTCGAATGAAGGCACTTTGGTTCTCACTAATGAGCTTTGGTAATATCTCTTGCATCCCGTTTGCTAGGATTTTTACCGGTACACCATGTTGCAAAGGGATATTGGCCTATAATCATCGATCATCGCTGGTGCTTTCTTCTTAGGTATCAAGGTAATTGCGATATAATTCACTTGCTTTAGGAGCTTTCCTTCGCGTAAGAAAGATTCAAACGCCTTGAAGAGATCCTTCTTTATAACCTCCTATGCCGCCTTCAAAAACATCACGTTGAAACCGTCCAGCCTGGGTGCCTTATCCTCATTTGATTGCTTCACTACTTTTTCAAGTTCCACCATGCTGACCGGCCTCGTTAGACTTTCATCCTCGATTGTATTTATCCTTCGGAGTTCGATATCCGAAGCAATGTTATTGCTCTGCACACTACAAGAAAATAGGTTATCAAAACGACGGCGCATCGCCTCTCAGATTTGTGCCTCATCCTCAATGGTTTCACCACCCTCAACTATCCTATGCACTGTATTGGTGGCTCTCCTCATTCTTAGGGAAGCATGAAAGAACCTCGAGTTCGAGTCACATTTGCGTAGCCATCTCACCCTCGATTTTTGTCGGGCTGTAGATTCCTCTACCTTTAATGTGTGGGATAGCCTATCAAAAGTCGTGCTTTCTTGTATCCATAGCCCCTCATCTTCCAGATGTCTCTCCATTTCCATCTGGACGTGATTTAGCTCACTTCGTGCCTCCTTCACCCGATCATTCACATTGGCGAACACCTCATCACTCCACCTTTTCATATCCTTTTTACTGTCTTCAGCTTTCCCATTACTCGATACATGGGAGTTCCTTTAATTTTATTTGGCCCACGCCTTCTTTACCACTCCCATAAACTGCTCATGGCCCGCCCATGCATTCACAAACCGAAACATCTTCTTTTTGTGCTCCCCGTGTGGTTCAGGATCTATCACTAGTGGACAATGGTCACTAGGCTCTCTCCCTTCAACATAGCAAATGGAATCCGGGAACCCTTCCAGCCATTCATGTGAGCACATTGCACGATCAATTATCATTTCAATTCTACCCGGCCCATGCGCAAAGATCGACCAAGTAAACTCTCCTCCCGTTGTTTGAACCTCGAGCAAGCTACAATCGTCTATTTAAGCATTAAAATTCTCCATCGCCGTTGTGTTAAACCCACCACCTCCTCGCTTCTCCCATTGATGCCATATACAATTGAAATCCCCCATAACCAGCCAAGCAACTCCATTCCTTGGTTCACATTCTTGCAAGGACCACCAAAGCTCCCTCCTAGTGATATAGTTGTTGTCACCATACACCAAAGTTATTCCAATAGGTTGTCCCATAGCATGAACCAGCCCTTCCATGTGGATTAGTTGAGTCGATTCTCTAACCTTATTTAAGGAGTACACCAAATCCTTCCATAGCACAAGGATTCTCCCCGAATTTATCACCTCACTATGCGACGTCCAATCCTCTTACCATATCGACTTCACAAATCGCTCCCACTTCCTTCGTTTCACCTTGTGTTCAAGAATGCATGCAAAGTCCATCCTTCCCCGTTGTAGTTTGTCCCGGATCATGTATGGACGCCCCCGGGTATTCGCGCCACATACATTCCAACAAAGAAACTTCATTGATGCAGTAATGGGGAACAAACCCCCTTCTTACCTCGACGCCCTCTTCTTTGTTTCGCAACTTCCACCTCGCGCACATGTCGAAACGAAACCGGGGGTGTAGCTTCTTCAAATTTAACCTTCGTAGGAGGCGAGAGCATCATCCTTCCCTTTCCTTTTTTTCCACTATTTTTCTCATTACACTCCCCCTCCACTTCACTAGATACCTCGGCTAGAACCCCAAATTTATTCGGTGATTACATGCATATATTTTCAGGATATGCATGGTCCTCCCTTGGTTTTGTCCCACATGACCCCTCCGTAATTAGTACCTTGACTTCTTTTGATGGCCCTTCTTCTATAGCTTCTCCACGCACCAAATCACCTTGCCTACATTCTCCACTCATTCCCCCATTGCCAATTTGTGTGTCTCTACCCGTATTTCCAATTGGAGCCAAAGCACCAAGTGCACATTGCATGCTATAGGCATCCCCATGCAACTCACGTGAAACACCTACTATGCTTTCCATGATACACGTAGAAGGTAGAACTTTCTTTAGGACATTTTGGTCCATCTCACCCACCACATCCAACAAGGACTGCCCACTTCCATCTCTTGTGTTCCATCTCTTATGAGTGCATACTTGATTCCCATTGCCTCCTTTTCTTCCACTCCACTCACCCCACTCCCAATTGGTTCCTTCACTTCACTTGACCCTTCTCATTGGTTCCCAAACCCCAAGGATGCTCTTGGGCAGACCCTACACAACTAACATTTCCTTCTTTGCATTCCATGTTTGAACTAACCAAATGGTTGTTTATCTCTTTTCTACTAATAGCCTCCCCCATCCCTAACGGTTCTTGACCAGCCCCGTTACCATTTGACCCCTCAACAGCCCGTACTCTATTACTGCCCGCCGTTCCAGCCCTTTGAGGGACGGCTTCAAGCGCCTTTGGTGAGCTCACACTATCCATTCTACCCTTCGACCCCTGAGCATCCCCGATATCCTTACCTCTGCAATTCTCCCTCCCTCCATCCTTATCTTTCCGCTTCTCCACCCACCTAGGTCCACTTCCTACCCTTACCTCCTGCGGCCTCGTGGAGCATCTACTTTCAAGGTGGCCAAACTTGAACAAAACTTGCAAAAAGTCGGTTTCCATTCACACTCCACTTGCACAACCTCTCCCTCCTCCTTCTCATTTTGCACTAGTATGTGAGAAGGGTACTCGAATTCTCCACATATCTTCACACAAACTCGAGCATAGGCTAATCGTCGACAAATTGCCGTATTCTCATCCATATACAATGGCGAGCACAAGAAACTCGCGAGAATGCCTAGATGCTTCCTTTACTAAAACTTGAGGTCTAAATCCGGGAACCTCACCCAAAAAGGAACCGTGCACACCTTTGCTTGAGACTTGATTCCGGTCGACCATGGTTGAAGAACGAGTAACGCTCCCCGCACAAACCATGGGCCATTCTCGAGGGCAAAGAGACGGTCAGAATCTTGAGAAAACCTAAAAATCATCATATCGAACTTCCGGCGAATAATCTCCAACTCCCCCGATATCTTCCATACCTTCGACAAATGCTTCTCAAGAGTGGGATAATGAGGACTAAATCCCACAAAATAACCCATCAAAACCTTTACCCTTGCACCTAGAGCATCTTCTCGCTCTTGGCTTGAAATTGTGGCAACCTTTGCACTTCTCCTCATAGTTGGTGCGACAAACTCTAAGGTAGTGCTTGGTTTTGCTCGCTTCTCGAATAGGTCGGACCACTTTCATGGTCGGGATGGTGTTCTTCCCCACCGACCTCCTTTGGTTGTATGACTTCCCCTTGTCGTGCTTCATCACGACCATTTGCAGCACTGTTAAGACTTGGGAATTCCTCCAAGTCGATGGGGGTTGCTCTACCATGCATAGGATTCTCCATTGCAAGAGGGTGATGGAGAAAAGCGCAAGATTTGCGAGATTAGATGGAAAAATGGTGGAAGGAGACACTATGAACCCTAGGAAACCCCATGCTTCCTCCCCTCTCATCCTATCACATCACATTCTTCTCCACCCCCAATGGGGATGGACTACTCCCTACATCTCTAAACTCAAGAAAACATAAAAACAACACAAACCCATACAGAAGTAAAGAAAACTAGAGTTAACCAAAGCAAGTGAACAAAATTTGCATCAAATGAAATACAACAACATGAAGAACATACAAACATACTTGATTAAGAAAATGAAGAATACAAAGTTACTCATTTTCTCCTCCACTACACTAAAACCTACTCTAATAAACAAGAAATAAAATTTACTCTACTAAACAAGAAAAAAAACTAACCTAAGGAGGAGAGGAAGGAAGAAAAGGAAAGGAGGCATTACAAGCCTATTTATAGAAAATTAGAGGGTTTGGATGGATCTGGGCATAATCGGACGGTTGTAACTCAGATCTCGATGTTGCATATTTCTCTGACCTGATAACCCTGTTGGCTTTTTGGCCTTAATCTAGGTTTTGATGATTTAATTAACCTAATCTTAATTATGATGATGTAGAGTATCACACATATTGCATTGCATATATATAGTATTGTGCTAACCTCTACAGGTGATCAAGACTCATGGAAGGAAGGAAATCAAGTCAAGATTTGTAATAAAGCTAAATGAAGACTTGTAATCTTGATTTTATTTTGAGTCTTAGGAACATGTCTAAATTGAGCATACAAGAGTTAAAAACATATCACATACACACTAGGTTCCCTATAGAAGTCACACACGAAATTTCACATTATTTGGACTTCATTAGATCACCCAAACCTTAGTCGGAAATCACTTATAAACTTAAACCCAGATTTCCTGTGTGAACCGGTCGACCGAACCAGTTCTCAGTTCGACCGGTTTATAACAGACTCTCCACAGTGATTTTACCGAACTATACCGGTCGACCGGTTCTACCTTTTCGGTCGACCGATCCCGGATTTTAATATGGCCGTTTTTCTTGTCGTATTCCTATAACGGTCGTATTCGTATAAAACAAACTTAACCCCAAAATACATTCGGTAACCGATCGAACGACGACCTTGCTTCGGTCGACCGGTTGAACATTTCTTCAAGAAACAAAATTCCCTGCTATCGGTCGACACATTTCTCGTTCGACCGATTGACCTTTCTCTCAACCGAATCCCCTTAACGGTCGACCGCCCCATACTTTGGTTCGACCGATTCACTTAAGTAGAGTTAAGTTCTAGCTCGTTTGTCCGACCGAATATTCTTTTGTTCGACCGTTCTCTTTGAAATCAAGTTAACGGTCGACCGGTTTACTAGTTTCGGTCGACCGGTTCTGGACAGATTTGCAGCCCGATTTTCTGCTTTGTGTATCTTGCACAAAACCCAATCAAATCTATCCCCAACGGCTAGAATACCTTAGGAGCTTATAAATAGAGGATCAAGACTTGTTGTTATTACAACTCTCCAACTCCAATTGTCCCAATACATTAGAGAGAAACCTCAATCCTCAAAGCTCCCAATTCTACACTCTTTAAGCCTAAACTTCACACATTTGATCATATACTCATCCTACTCAAAGTGTGCTCAATTAGAGAGTGAATCCCACTCAAGGTTACATTTGTTGTAAAGAGAGCAAGGGTCTTGGTGAAAGCCCAAGACAAGAAGCAAGGATTTCGGTGAAAGCCCGAAGTGTTCCTATTGGATTGTGAGAGGTGGTGCCAAGCTCGGCGAGGGTTGTTCGCGAGCTTGAAGACTTGTAAAAGGCGTTGCTCCCGGCCCGGAACGGGGAGGCATAGTGAAGACGCAAGAGGGGCTCGAACGGAGATTCGAGAGGGGCTTGCAAGAGAGGACGTAGGCGCGACCGAACCTCTATAAAAACCGACGTGTCTTCTCTTGTGGTTTGCATTATTTTCCTTTACTTGCTTGTTTGTTTTTAATTTCCGCTGCATTTACTCGATTGTCTAAACAAGTAGGTAATTACGTGATTAGATTAAAAAGTGATTAGTGAACCCATAACCCACACGATCCTACAAACCCGACCCACGAGAAAAATTGGGACTGAAATAGATCAAAATAATCCACCACTGGCGGATCAAATGGCTCTGATTAGCCTCTACGTTCTCTAGTCGGTTAAGTTTGGTGTTTTTCACATGGGGTTGACCCCTGGTCCATTGTCTCGAACCGATTTGATTTTAATTGTCCTCAAATTATGGACTTGTATGACACAATATATTTCTTTACACTTTGGTCCCTTCGGGTTTTCACTTGGGTCCCTCTGCGTTTTCAGTCCAGTCCTGTGGCAATACAAACAATTCCAAAACCTTCTAAATCAGTTCATTGTTTTTGCATTTAGGTCATTTTCTCTTCCTTTCTCTTCTTTATTGTCTTAACCCTAAAACACATCAAACAAACACTCGAGTAGCACAAATATGGGGTAAAATAAAGCATAGATAGCATGGATGCAATGTATAATATGCTACTAATCAGACATATAAAAACAATGCAATGCATGCATCACCTTGAACTTTGCAGTAGACACACTTGTCAGAATCAAAAACCTAGAATCCAAATGATAATATAATTTTGTCAAATTTCTCATGCCAAGCTTTTGGGGATTATTTAAGTCCATAAAGTGACTTAACAAGTTTACAAAATTTATTCTCGCTTCCAGAAACTACAAAACCTTCAGGCTGATCCATATAAATTTCTTCTTCAAGATCACCATGAAGAAAAATAGTTTTCACATCCATTTGATGGATCGTACAATCATGTATGGACGCCACTGTCAAGTGCACTTGGATAGTAGTCATACGAGACACTAGAGAATAGGTATCGAAATAGTATATTCCTTCCTTTTGTTTAAACCTCTTGGCAACTAATCTGGCTTTATACTTATCAACCGAACCATCTGATTTTAATTTCTTTTTAAATATCCATTTAGAACCAATTGTTGAACAACATGAAAGAAGATTCACCAACTCTCATGTCCCATTTGAGACAATAGAGTCATTTCGATCTTAACTGCATCTTTCCAATGCTTTTCTTCGGATGAAGTCATAACATCCTTGAAAGTAGTTGGATCACCCTCGATGTTTTAAGTAATGTATTCACTTCCCAAATCCTTGGGAACTCTAGATCGTTTGCTTCTTCTAGGTTTAATTTCAACTTGAGTTCGAGAAAACTTAGATTCGGTAATGGATCGATTTGCCCTTACATTTGTCATCCTTTCCACATGCTCGTGAATGGAACCAGACGTAGATGGATCACTCGAAAAGGAAACTTGTTGAGGAACTCTAGATTTTATGGGAAATACATCCTCAAAAAATTTGGCATCACGAAATTCAACAATTGTATTAACATCTATGCCAGATATCTCAGACTTGATTACCAAGAATTTGTACACATAACTATTAATCACGTATCCGATAAAATATTGCATCAACAGTCTTGGGACCAAGTTTTTTCCTCTTATGTTTAGGGACTAACACTTCGCAAGACAATCCCAAACTCTATGATAATTAAGACTAGGTTTTCGACCATGCCAGAGTTCGAAATGACTGTCCTCCTTATCTTTTTGAGGAACTTTATTCATAATTTGGAAAGTCGTATTCAAAACTTCTCCCCACATATATTTGGGTAATCCTGAACTCTCCATTAATGCATTAATCATATCGGATAATATTCTATTCTTTTGTTCAGCAATCTCATTAGATTGTGGAGAATATGACGTCGTTACCCCATGAACTATGCCAGAATCCCGACAAACTTGTTAGAACAAGTTAGACGTATATACACCACCTCTATCGGATCTCAATCTCTTAAGTTTCTTTTCTGTTTGTGTCTCTACTTCGTTCTTAAAATTAAGGAACTTAGATAACACTTCATCTTTACTTTTCAAAAAATAAACATAGCAATATTTTGAACTATCATCAATAAAATTGATAAAATATTTCTTTTTTGTTATGAAAATTGTGTATAGTGGATGATTCACCTTCCAAGATGTTTCACCTTCCAAGATGGTTCATCTTCCAACCAATCTATTATAACTCTTCTATTAATATGTGTTGTAATGTTTATATTTACATCATTATTTAATGTAGACTATGTAACTTACACACCTCTATGTGTATAAATATGAGGTTGTAGTATGTATTGAGAACACACAAAAAGAGATGAAATACAACTCCTCCATTCTCCCCCAACTTCTTGTCCTTTTGTTTGATCGTTATTTTACAACACGTTATCAGCACGACTTCGCTCGATGTGATCAACTCAAACAATAGTTGTTTGTTGCTTGATTAAGTTAGTTTACGACATAAGGTTGTATTCATCTCCAGGTAGTCTTTTACAATTTATAATATTATTAATCTATTTACTTGTTGAATATGCTCATATTATATTCTTAAATGTGATGTTATATGTCTAGAAATTATACTCATATTATATTCTTAAATATGATGTTGTATGTTTACAAATTTCTATTGCAAAATCTTCTTTTGAAATAGTATGTTTTTTATATATATTCTTAGATGACGGACTATTAACTTTTATTTTAGTATGATAATCATGCACATAACATTTATAGATGCATATGAGCACGTGATTTGATAAATATGTATTAATCGATGTATATAAGCATTTTGTTTTGCAAAGTTGATCATATATTTGGAATATCACAAGATGACTTAACATTCCACTGATAATGACAACTTTTTTCGTGCATGTCATATCGAATGCATGTTGTTTTTCTAGAAACTATAAACGTTTCTTTTTATCTATTTTATTTTGTGTAATCTTTTATATGATGTTGATCATCTTGATTGTTGAAGAATGTTAAATACACGTCTTTTGATAAATGAACAAAAAATTTATTTGTCGCATTTTGGATGTTAAAATCCAACTTGATGCTCTTCAGAATACAAATGAAAAAATATATATATTGCTTGACATAGTTAGATATCTTTTTGGAATAATGAAACATGCAAATGGTATATTTTTTTCTTATAATAGTCTACATGTTATTATTGCTTTTAACTTGTGCATTGAAAAGAAAAGAAAAATGCTTGGATATTATATCATATTATTCTTGTGATGAAACACTAGTTTCAATCATATTTGATCCATTTTTGCAAATCTAATATTTGATGCATCCCGTTAAGTGATCATATTATGTCACATAAATTATTTTGTTGCATCACATTTGGAAATATTATGGTTATTCTTTCCAGCACATGTGATTCATTTATGCAATTATATATATAATATAATGTGGTATATTGAAACAAAATTTGGATTTTCATATTATGAAAATAATTATTTACCATATGTCATGTTATCATTGAAAAAGAAGCACTTCAAGCCCAATGACAAAAAAATTAATCTTCATGAGGTACAAATATATAATGATATCAAGATTGTATATTCATGTGAAGAAAATTATGAAAATGTATAGCAATCCCTGAAGGATTCTTATGAGCATCAAAAGGTTGTGCAAATGTCAAAGTCTCATAAACTTATCAAACTCATTCCCTAAATCTAGCTCTATGCGTGTCCAGAAGACCATAGAGAGTTGATATAGAAAAATATTATATCCATTTCACAAATTAATGATCTGATACTCTGAGAGTAGTAGTACAGAGTAAAAAAAATCACAAGTAATTGACTTGCTCCATTCCCTGAAGTGAATGTATGAGAGCGTGAAAAATCTTACAAAAGTCTATTAAAATTATTTTGTGACCATGATTATGGATGTGAATATGGATGAGATAAATGACAAAATAATTAATGTCCTTATGGTATATAAATTCCACAATCAAAATGGGTTTATTTGTAGTTATGTGTGTTTTATTTGATAAGTAACATATACTTTATCTACTAGATATACATGATTATATCTGGAATACCAATATGACAAATGAGTATTATATACAATGATACAAATATTTTGTTTAAGCTTTGATTTATTTCTCATTTATATTGAAACTATATATTTTATATTGGTCAGCGCTCTCGTTAGTCCAATATATTTTCATACTTGTGATTGTTATTCACTTACGATGAGATTCTTTTTAGATATTAATAATACACATGTATATGTTGCTAACATATCGATATTCAGCATTTTTTTATATGTTTGTGATGACTATTTATGCATATCATTATAATATATTTTTTAAGGATCAATAACAAAGATAATATTTGCATTTTCAAAATGGCAAAGTACACATGCATATGGTGATATGTTAGTATGCATAATTTATATCTAAAAGACTTATACCAAGTTACGTTGAAATTAATTGACATTCATGTGATTGAATGCATGGTTCTTATTTTATATTTTGTCATTGGAAGAACATTATCATTTATTTTGTAATAGTTGAATAAATAATTTATCTACAATAAATTTTTTATTCAGCTTGAAATGAAGAGTATAGATACTCTTCGGTCTCCAATTTGATTTAAGATCACGAAAGATGAATTATGCATCATGTATAGTGCTGCCATGCACACTATATTAAGAGATAAGTATTCTCTAATTTGATAATTAGAAAAACCAAAGCCACTACTGTACAAGGCCATACAAATTTAGTAGAAAGCTCCAGAAGAGTCATATCTACTATTACATGTTGAATTATATTGGCTTTAAATGATGCATTTTATATATTATGTCTCAAGAAACTTATTAAGTTTCAAATCGCAAGAATAACTTGTGTTGAGACTACAATTGAAGTAAAGTAGAATATTTTTATATTCCTACAATCGTATCAGGCAGGAAAAATGCTATCAAGAAAATTACCTGACTTTTGAACAATGTGTCATTGCACACGTAGTGGCTTGGTCAAAAGACTTGCACTGGTGAATCAAATGAATATTTGTTCTAATAACATATGGTATGACCGATTGGGTCAATGAGGACATATATGATGACAAATGTTTCTGAATTTCATATGATCATCCACTAAAGAATGAGAAGATTCTTCAACTAGGTAGGTATCTACGAGCTCTATCTTTCCGTAAGATGAGATACCTTGTGATTGAAAGTCATAAGCATAAGTTATTGTAAAATCACAATATGTGTCATCGTATTTTGGATCATGTTCCTGAAGCACACGTTACAAATTAAGCATCGATTTATAAAATATCTCTGAATATGAATCATTATTAGATCTCAAAATTTATACATGATACATTAATATGCATACATGTTGATATTATTCATAGTTTTTTTGTTATGTACATCATGTTATGAATGTTCCCCTATTTTACTTGTACAATATTGAATGAAATGTTTCCCATCTGCGATTACTAGTTTACCACCTCCAAAATTTAGTGGTCTCAAATTAAATTGGACATTTCAGTATGATTCATATTCCCAATAATATTAAAATACTTGAAGCCCCTGAAGGACGATGTATTTTATTGTTCAGTCCAATATTTATATATAGAGAGAGACATATTTTTCTTGGCATTGGGGGAGAAAGACAGAAGCTTAAAGAATGCCAAGAAAATGTACTATATTGAACCTGAAGTTCATTAGAGAATATACGTACAAGTATCGTTGAACCTGAAGTTCCTAAAATCATTAACTTGCGATATCTAGCAAGTAAATGTCATACATCTTTATTGATCACAAAAGAGTGACTATGTCTTGTATTACTAGACATAAAGCGCATAATATAATATAAAGTGAAGATTTTCACATGATAAAATATATTTGAGCTCAACCAACGCCAAAAGCGTGGACTATAACATATATTATTTGTGGAAATGAAAATAAAACTTAGTCACTCATTACACATCCTGAAGATGTTATTCCTGAAGAATATAAACCCGGTAAAATAAAAGCAACTGCTAGCAAATGTAACAATTCCAGGAATACATAACGGTCAGATCCTAATGTTTTGGGAAACAACGAGGATTTGATTATTATAAAAGTTGCCATCAACTATGCTGATACGAGAGAAGCAGTAAAAGGTTATCGTCGACGACAAATTCGCCTTCTTAGAGCATGCTAATTCAATAGAAAATCTGGATCCAGAATCTATAGTATTATAAGAATGCCAGAAGCATTCGTATTTGAAATAAACAAAAGAAGGCGAATAATATAGAATTAGACTTGCTTATTGGACATGTAGTCCTGATTTCTGAATAATGTGAATAGAAATCACATTACAACATGGTGGTACATTATAAAGCAAGTAGTGACACAAGGGTTTTTCGCAGGACCCAATATCTATCACGATGTTACCCATTCTCTCGAAATGTATAATATTACGTTATGTTACTTGATCAGTATGACATAATTATAGATAAACATATGAGATATGTTTGACTGTAAATTTGTATAAGTCATTTGATATTGATATAAATAAGAGTCCCTGAAGGACTAAAATTGCCCAAGGGAAATTATAATGAAGAGATGCATTATAATCATCATATGAACAAACAAAGAGAATATGCATATCATCTCGAATAATGATATTAAAAGGAACTCCTGAAGAGATTAAACATGTACCCTTGAAATATTCGAATGATAAATTTTGAAATAAATGACTAGAGAACAATCAACTATTTTCCGATATGCAGTTCGGACATTCTCCAGAAGAGAATTGTTACAATAATTCAATTATATAAAGATATATTATACAAAGAAAGTTCACATGGAATTATCAATATTTACTTACTATATTCTTGAGATAAATATTTTGTTCAGTGATGATTCCTATATGTCTAATCCACAACAATAAAAAAATCACAAATTATTTTGTGTTATTGTGGAGACGTTGCAATGTTTATACAAGTTGGTGAACTACGTATCAGGGGGAGTAGATTTCTAATTATCATCCCTAAAGAACAATTATCCCTGAAGGATAATACCCAGGAGGCATATAGCTGTACTCCTTTTTCCTTTTCCAAGTTTTTGTCCCACAAGGTTTTACTTGGCGAGGTTTTTAATGAGACAGCTTGCGTAATTGTATTAACATATGTCATGCACTCTTTTTCCCTTAGCTATTTTCCCACTGGGTTTTTATAGCAAGGTTTTTAACGAGACATGAACATAACACTATTTTCCAACATAGTGTATAAATATATGTTGAAATGAGGGGGAGAATTATACGCTCTGCACTCTTTTTTCCTTTACCAAGTTTTTGTCCCACAGGGTTTTACTTGGCAAGGTTTTTAACGAGGCAGATCGAAAAGCGTATTCCAAAAGGTGATCATCCAAGGGGGAGTGTTATGAAAATTGTGTATAATGGATGATTCACCGTCCAAGATGTTTCACCTTCCAAGATGGTTCATCTTCCAACCAATCTATTATAACTCTTCTATTAATATGTGTTGTAATGTTTATATTTACATTATTATTTAATGTAGACTATGTAACTTACACACCTCTATGTGTATAAATATGAGGTTGTAGTATGTATTGAGAACACACAAAAAGAGATGAAATACAACTCCTCCATTCTCCCCCAACTTCTTGTCCTTTTGTTTGATCGTTATTTTACAACATTTTTATCCTTAGTTAACATGCCATTAAATTCACAAGTACCAGTGTGTACAAGTTCTAAAATACTTGTATTTCTAGTCACAGAATGAAAATGTTTCTTCGGTTGTTTAGCTTGTACACATACTTGATATTTTTTATTCTCAATGGCATACCTAGGAATAATTTCTAAATTCATCATTCTTTTCAAACATTGATAATTCACATGTCCTAGCTATATATGCTAAACATCACATGATTCAATGAAATAAATAGCAGTAGAAGACACATCTTTAACAGAAATAGTATTACGATTATAAAAAGTAAGTTCAACATGAAGTAAAAATCACCACTAGACAAATACCTCTTGCCAATAAAAGTACCAGAAAGAGTAATCACAACTTTGTTACATTTAAATGTCACTTCATAACCTTCAACTACCACACAACGACCACTAATAATATTACAACTAACAGTAAGCACATGATGCGTCCTGTGCAGCGAAAAAACTCCTCCTGAAGGTAAATTCAAGTAGATACGTCCAACACCAAGCAACTTTGCAACATTCCCATCGGCCATCGCCACAGATTTTCCATCAACAGGCCAGTAAGAGACAAACATGCACTTGTCAGGATATACATGCACATTATCCCCAGTGTCAACCAACCACTCACGTGGTTCGTAAATGGGAAGTACCCGAGGATTAACAGAAACAACTTACTGTTGGGCTCATCCACCTCAGTCAATACATTGACCTGTGGAGTCAATGCAGTGGTACATTGTTGGTGTTTGACTTTCTTGGAAGAACATTCCTTAGCCCAGTGCCCAACATGTCCACAATTCCAACATGGTTTGTTTGTTGGCTTTCTTCTGGATTTTGGCCTGAGGTTTTATCTTGTTAGAAGATTGTGATGGTTTTCCTTTAAAATGTGACTTAGATGATGATCCGATTAATATGTTTGTTTTTGGTTGGAATTCTACAAGCATCACTGGTTTTTCCCCATGATATTCCTCCTTGATTGCAATAGCAACCCTGAGGTCATCCATAGTCAGTTTTCCTTTCTTATGCTTAAGAGACATCTCAAAGTCCTCCCAGGATCGAGGGAACTTCTCTATGATAGACATCACCAAAAAACTTCTCAAGAAGCTTCATATCCGCCTCTTTTAAGTCGTGGATTAGAATCATGAACTGATGGGCTTGTTCAGTAACCGACTTGATTTCCACCATTTGAAACTTCAAGCACTTTCCAACATAATACTTTTCATGACCTAAGTCCTTAGTATTATACTTTTTGTCAAGTTCATCCCACAAATCCTTAGCGAAAACAGAGGCAAAGGAGGACGAACTGTATACATTGAAGAGCACGTTGGATAAAGCCAACAAAATGCAATCTCGACATAATTTGTCCCTCTCAATCCACAACTATTATTCTACTTTGATTTTGGGATCCTCAGTTTCAGAATATGGGAAAGCATTTTCAATTACATCAACCAAACCAATAGTGGTCAACCAGATTTTCATACGTTGTTGCCAACGTTTGAAGTTTTGCCCGGAATGTTTTTCCGGCATGCCTGACATGTCCACTATTGGTACAAACAATTGACAAATATTTTCTCTAAGATTGTTCTATCAATTACAAATATAATCATGTAATATAGTGAGTTACAAATGTCGAATAAATTGCACAATTGGATCCAGAGAAAGGCAACGTACAAATTCATGGTTAGGAAACACAAACAAATAACAATGATCAGAAAAGACCTTCCTAGACGAGTCGTCGAATTCCAACTTGCTTTAGAGAAAGATCACCCCCACGTACCAGTGTGATGGGTCTGACGCTCTTCTCCCAGGATAGAACGGTTCTTTCGTCAAGTGGGAGCACACCGGAGCTGATGAACCTTGAAAACATATCAAAACCTCGCAAGAATCGACCGTCGGAGAACGTTGGAATTCGTGGAGACAAAAATCGCCGCAGCGGTTTTTCGTTTAGAGAGAGAAAAGACGTGTATATCATGGAGGAACCGAACGTAATATATATATATCCTTTTGTAACCGTCGTGGACTTAAATGTAATATTCAATTAAGTCGAGGACCACGAAGATATATATTATCACCCTCAGGTTAAAGCCTCTAATTTCCTCAAATTCCCCGCCGTTTGCCTCGCCTCGCCTTGCACCCGACAGGCGTGCTCGCATGTGTGCGTATGGAGTATTCTCTCATCCTCTATTTCTTCCACCGAAATGTGATGGGAAGAGAATGTTTTCAACATTCTCTAACTCCACAAGTTCATCAATGTTGGACTAAAAGAAGGGTGAGCACATGACACAATAACTCACATCTCAACTCAACATTGGATTTTCTAAATTAAATGGTTGACGAGCTTTACTCAACCATTTATCCATCAAATCTTTATAATAAAGTAAAGCTGGGAACGACATGATCCGGTAGTAGTGTTTAAGTTGGGAATCGAATCCCAATATGCGTATTCGCTTGTTCTGGATTTAAATAAGATGCGGAAGAATAGATAAAATAAATTAAAAATCCAATTGTTGTTCAAGGAAAAGCTCTAAGAGCATCCTTAACCATCCTAAAAAATCAGGCGCCCAGAAATCCACCCGACACATCACCAATTTTTATAATAAACAAATCACAAACCCATTGCCCGGGCGAAAATTCGGGCACCCATCCGCCCGAAATTCCACCACAGGCGCCTGGGAAATGTGGTTGGTGGGGGGCACGTGTCCCCCCACCATTGGTCACTTTTTTATTTTTTATTTTTTGTGTTTAGAAAATGTTTTTAAAATCATTTAAAATCGTTTTTTCAAATATTTTTTTATGAAAATAAGTTTTGTATTTGTTTATATTTTCTAGAATATTTTGATAATTTTTCGTATTTTGGCTAGAATTGATCCCGAAATGACGTGTATGGAAGAGAATGTGGGGCGTTTGAGTTGTTTCTAGGTGTGGTTAAGAAAAATTTAGGCTAACAACAACTTAGCGCTTGGCCCTAAAAGCATCATCCCTGCCTCCCTTGGCCCGACAAGCTATCACCAAATCAACTGTAAAGGTTAAAGGGATCCACAGTCAAATTAACCCAAAAAAGTATCTGGTTGCATGATTAGAGTTGCCCACGAATCATGTGTGATACAACGGTGTGGCCTGTTAAAAAAAGCCTTCAACATCAACAAAACATTAAAAAGGTAACCATGCTGTCGTCGTGCCCGATGCACTGCGTCAGTTTCGCTGCCAGTGTGTGAACTATGAACCACCTCTTCCAATCAATATCTTCCCCCAAAACAAAACCGTCCTACACCTCCCATCTCACTCTTCGCTTTTCTCATCTCCTCCTGTTGTTGTTAGCGCTTTTTTCCTATCAAAACGCACTGCCTTTCTGTGGGTTGTGATTCAAAAGTGTTCTTTTTGTTTGTTAAGCTTCATCATCGACAGGTTTGTTTTAGGTGTTTATTATTTTTTCTCGCTACATTTCTATATTTAGGGTTTTGTTACTCTTTGACACACCATTTTCAGTGGTTACGATCTAACTATAGATTTCTTTAGGTTTCAGGGATTATTCAAGTCTGTTCTAAAGTCAGAGAAAATTTGTGAAGCTTAGTTGTCTTGTTGGAGTTTGGGGCTGTTTTTAGTGTATGTGTTGAAGGAAGACGGTTTTAGGGGTTCTTGCATCATTCGTTATATGTCTTGCAGGTCTTTCATTTTCTGCCTTAGTTGAAGAATTAAAGGTTTGTGCATTTGATTTGTTTGATCTTTTTTTCTTCGGAAGTCACTTTTTTTGTTCTTTTACTTTTTTGTGACTTGTTTCGTTTGGAAATGACACTTTTATAATATTAATCGTAGATTAAAAATTAAAACGTTTACTTGTGGCTTTCGTGAAGGATGTTGTTGCCGATTACTTCAAAAAAAAAATCAATAAAATTTTGTTCTACTTTTTTCGCGGTTAACTCTGTAAGGTTTGGTGTGTAGTTCATGGTTTATTTCCTTGTTTCTTGGGAGATGCATTGCGTAGTATTAGGTTCCTGTTGCTTTCAATCTTAAGACCTGAAGTAGAGTTTGTTTCCGTTGGTTAGCTGTTTAGTTTACTGCACGTATTGTGATTTACATTTACAAAGATGACATCTGCATTCACATTGGTGCAAAGTTATTGTGGCGAATGGGTTTTCGAAGTTGGTCTTTTAACGCCATCAATGAGATTCTAGATAGTGCGTCTGATCTGTGGCAACTAATGTAAATTTGTAACCATCCTTTTATCATATTTATAAAAGCACCTGCAGTGCATTGTTGATGATTTTACTAGTAACTCCATCGCTCTTGGAATTATTGGTTAGTTTTAAACTATTCAATATTCGTTGATAAATACAGCCACATCAGATACTTTCTTTTGCACTATATATGGTAACCGGTCGGACCAGCCACCAGTCCTTTCCATGTTTAAAAACAATGGTTTGTTCAGAAGATAAACATTGAATTCTTCTATCTATTAAGAAAGATACTAAATTGAAGTTCTCTTTCCTAGAAAAAATGTCTGAAGACACACAACGCACATCAGAAAAAATTCTCGATGGAATAACTGAGGCAATTTCAGAAGCTACTCCGAGGCATGAAACAACCGAGACCGATAAAGAAGAGAAACCAGTCTCATTTGGGAAGGCTAAACTATTTGGGCGCGAAAAGTCAGTTCATTCAATCATTGGTGGTGGGAGTTGTAAGTTAATCAACAAATGATTTTTGGGATTCACGTACCAGATAGCTTTTCTTTTGAGTTTTCGTCACTATTGCTTTCCTGCTATTTTGCTACAGCTGCTGATGTGCTTTTATGGAGGGACAAAAAAATGTCCGCTGGTCTATTTGTTGGATCGACTGCTATCTGGCTGTTCTCTGAGTGGCTCGAGGGTCACTTCCTGACACTTGTATGCTTTTGCATTGTCATTGGCTTGGTTATTCAGTTTGTTTGGTCAAATGCTTCTGGTTTACTGAATAGGTACTTGTTCTTCCCAGTCTCTTCACTTGGCAATTTTGATTTATTTGATTCAATCTCATTCTATTGGTGTTGTCCAAACAGGCCTCCTCCCCGCCTTATCTTGCCTGATGAATACTTCAGCAACTTTGGTTCTTATGTTGGTGCTCAAATTAATCGTTTTCTAGGGCTTCTTCAAGATGTTGCATGTGGAAAAGACTTGAAGAATTTTGTCCTGGTATGTGTTCTACAAGTTTCATTTGTAATTTGCACCAAGATAAAGCCACTTTTTGTTTCTATTGTGTTCTTTGAAATTTCACCTACCAAAATAGTCTAAAGATGGTTTGTTTCCAATTTGGACTTTTCTTGCATAGGTTGAGACAGAATCATAGCATCAAGCGTAAATTAATCCCAAGGTTCTCTGTTTCAGTCAAAATTCAAGTTCAAAAGGTTATAGATAATGAAGGTTGACTTTCAAAATTAAATGAGCTCTAGTGTCGTTAAAAAAGCTATTTGATGAGCTCGATATTTAGCCTATTACTGAAATTAGTCAATTATATATTACCTATATAAACATTTTGATTCTAACCATTTGGCTTTAACTCAATCTTCAAAATTAAAATGGTTAAAGATCAAGTTTCAAAATCTCTATCTCCCAGATTTATATGAGAGTTATGTTCATCTTCTCCCAAAGGTTCTTGAGCTCTGAAGAGGTAATAGATCTACTAGATTTTACGTTTTTTACTCATCTTCATGTGTCGTAAAGTGTGGTTCCAACTCATTATCAATGTTCCTATAGGTCACAACAAATGAGTGATGACTAAATTGTACAAGGCTGGATTCTATGTTCACGTAAGCAGTTTTTTGCGTTTCCCATGTTTTCTTTTTTTCCCTTACCCAAAACAGAGAAGGGTAATGCCATTATATTGTGATCGTGGAATTGATATTATCTATAAACTCAGTCTAGAGCACCCAGTTCAGTGATTGTGTTAAGTGCTTTCTAAAAAAAACAATATTTCTGAAATCTTAAGCACTCATTACCTATCTGCATACTTTTTATTTCAATTGTGTAGGATGCTTAACCACAGTAGCATATATATGCTTTAATTTCCAAACATTCTTAAACAGCCTATGTCTAGCCTAATTCTGAGTTTGTTTGGTAATATTCATGTCTACTGCATACTCTGCAATTGAGTTAATCCTATTATCACTCTTCTCTACTTGAGTGTTGGTATATAAGTTGGCAGTTCGTTTGGTTTATCCATTTTCAGAAGAATTAAATATTGGTGCATTTTCAAATTTTTCTTCAGGTGATTGCTGGTTTATGGGCTGTTGCCATCATAGGAAGCTGGCTCAATTTCGTAACTGTTGTATATATCGGTAAGCAGTAAACCTCACATTCTTGAAGATTGTGAATTATCATACCACATGTTGTGACTCATTTCTTTTAACTTGATTAAAGCATTTTTCGTTGCTCTTATAAGCAATTTGAAAAAACGATTCCTCAAATAAGTCAGCTATCACTTTTTAAGAGAGATAGAGCATACACAGAAACCCACTCAACTATCCTATCTCCATTTGCATGTTATCAAAGTAGTCAAAACTTTATGTTTTCATTTCATTTTTGTGTGCAGTAAAGCCTGTTTATTTGATTTCTTAATGGCTATAGGATTGTTGCAATATTAAATAAATTTTTTCTAGCTGGAACAGTACAGTGATGTTTGGCTGAACAAACATAATGAGCTATAATCAACCGCCCCTCACAAGAGCCACTGCACAGATCTATAAGAATAGGAGGATTATTTTAAACCCCATAAAAGCTGTTCACTTTTGAAGTCCAACCCTTTCATCCGAACATCTCAAAATTAAAAAAACGTATAGTTCTTAAACACCACCACACTTGATTGGTTAGAAAAAAGCGGAGGTTTGTAAAAGGAGATGGAGTTGTTACGTCGAAGTTTAATAACTAATACATTGAGGCCTGTAGTGAGTTGTATTTTAGTTGTGACAAACACCTTCATAGAGTTTTTTCCCCAATAAAGTCTGAAGTTTTAACATCAGGAAAGGATTTGTGCAAGTCCGAAGCAAAAGGAGTAGACAGAAATTTTCTACAACATTGTTACGAGATTTTTCCACTTATTTGCCTCAAGTACCCCATAGAACTTTGGGTGATATCTACAAGCTACTATCAGCACTTAATATATATATATATATATTATGTCATAGAGCCAATATATATTGCATAATATGTGTTTAGTCTACTGATTGAAAGGTACGTTGGTAATTTAATTATATCTTCAGTTGTCTAATCTCTAATAATTTTTGAATTGCAGTTTATATAGCTGCACACTCCTTGCCTGTCATCTATGAGAAGTACGATGATCAAATAGATGCCTTCGTTTATAGCATTATTGAGCAGGTTCAGCACCGTTACAAGAATATTGATAAGAGTGTTATCAGTAAAATAGCAAAAGGAGGCAGCAAACTGAGGAAAACTGAGTAGCTGCCCAACAGCTACCAAAGATCTGTTTGTATTTGCATTTGTAAAGTCGAGCCGTCTGCAAATTGAAAAACGCATCAAATGTTGATTGAAATTTAAAGCCATATTTGCCATGGATATGCCATTGTCTTGGCTATTGAGATCTTTAAGCATAATTACCATGGATAAGCCCATGTCTTAGAGCACCCTTAACGGGGTGTACGCCCGAGCGCCCAACCCGGGCGACCCCCTTTAACGGCCCGGGTGGCCTCCACTATCTTAAAATAATTGTAATGAGCCAAGTGATGTGTTTGGGTACATTTTGTGTTCTTTTATTGTTAGGTGTGAGAAACTACGGAATTTACATGGAGCCTAGTAAGCTAGATGTGATCTTTGGAATTCTAAAAGTTGATGTTTACTTGTAGTTGTTTTTAAGATGCCTAATTGCTCCGTTAGCCAAATAAAAAGTTTTTTCCTCGTTAACTAATGAACGGTCGTCGTACAGAGTTACGGACAGATAGGAAAGGATAGCCAACAAACCTTTTTATTGAGTAAATAGTTGATAATGCATTAAATAAAGACCTTTAAGCAATGAAACGGGCTCAAGGTAAAAGTAGCAGGACTTTGTAGTAGCTTACAAAGATAAAACCCAAAAAACTACTCCCAACAGAGAGTAAGTTTAACGACAAGAACAGCCAAATAAAACAAATTGTTAAACATCGTCCCAAAATTACTTAAATTGCCCCTTAAAATTACCAAATTGCCCTTCATCCTATTTTTGCTTATATATCTCACAATTTCACTCTTTTTTCAAAACTTTCTCTTCCTATACCTACTACAGAAGATTAGGAATGTCTCGGACGCCAGGCAAGCAGCCAGCAGTACCCCCGGTGTACCCGTATACGGTAACCTTACTTTATTTATTTGTTTTCAAAAAAAAAATTAAAAAAAGTGGTCGGCGTCCGAGGGAGACGCCCCCCGCATGGGTCGGGCGTCCTCGGAAGTCGCTCCCCCCATGGGGGGAGCAGCTTCCTCGGACGCCCGCCCCATGCGGGGGGCGTCTCCCTCGGACGCCGACCACTAGCGGGAGACGTCTGGGGAAGACGTCTTCCCGATGGAGGAGGCGTCTCCGACAGACGCCTCCACCATACGGGAGGCGTCTGTCGCAGACGTCTCCACAATTTTTTTTTAAATTATTAAATCTGATAATTACTTTAATAAATTGTGATAAATCTGAAAATTTAATTTAACAAATTCTTATTAAGTTTAACATTTGTGATATTTAGTTTTAACAATTTTTGATTTAGTTTAACAATTATTTTAATTTAGTTTAACAAATTTTGATTTAGTTTAACAATTGTGATAATTTAGTTTAACAATTGTGATAAATATGATAATTTAGTTTAACAAATTTAACAAATTTGTAATTAAAATTTCAATTAATAGTCATCGGGTCACAGTGGAGGGAAAGGCAAGTCGATACCATTACACGCCTTCCGTTCTTTAGAGGATGATTCAGCACCGCGTCATCCACGTAGACGGGGGATATCTGCTTCGGTCAGGAGGGAGAGAGAGGCATTACGTCGTCGTGAGGAGGATGATGATTCCTTCGATGATGAGCATGTGGACAGTCCCGACGACGGGAGCGACGATGATGACCCGTATGAGTTAGAGCGCCCGGAGGTGGAGAGGCAGGGGGAGTATAGCAGAGGACGTGGTCGAGCGGGTAGTTCTACTTCCGCCGGATGGATGGTGCGGAAGGGTAGGGGTGGGAGGTTTACGACCGGGGATTCGAGCTCGTGCACTGTTGATCCCCGCGCTCAGAAGAAGAAGAGGGTCCAGGACGATTCTTGGATCGTGAGCAGTATGACGCCTGGTGGTCCTTTAGATGGGAGCGTCATTCCTAGTTTCTGGGGTCACATCGCTAGACGGATCTGGGACGGAGAGGATCGGAAGGTTCTGAAGTGCCATAATCGGCACAGAGCCTGTACAACACTACAGGGTTGGCGGTCTACACTGAGTGCTGATATCAGAGAGGAGATTAGTGCCACGCATTTGGGGCACTTACCGTACAACATGTTCCCTTATCTCGACTTGCCTTTGATTTCTGCGTTTGTGGAGCGGTGGCAGCCTGACACCAACACTTTCCACATGCCTTTCGGAGAGATGACGATCATGCTTCACGATGTTTTCCAGATCCTGCGCATTCCTGTGGATGGTCGTCTGGTTAGTGCTCAGGGGTCGACGTCTGAGCTGAGGTGTTATGTGGCAGAGTTGCTTGGTGTCACACCTGATGGTCTGGCGAGAGATACAGCTTTATGGAGTGGTGGTGGTGTCGGCATCGACTCCCTTGAGGACCTATGCAGACGGGCACGACCTCCGCGGGCCGATGATACACAGTTGACGGCGTACCTATTCTTGATGCTCGGAGCCGTCTTGTTTGTCGACAAGAGTGGTTTCCGGATCAGACCACGCGATCTACTGGAGGCTAGGGACCCGGACACCGTTCGTGAGTACTCGTGGGGGTCAGCGACGTTGGCATACCTGTACCGTCAGCTTGGGATAGCTAGCCGTGCGGATTGTTCTGGGATTGCAGGTTGTCTTACGCTGCTGCAGGCGTGGATATACGAGTACTTTCCCGCATTCCGCCCGCATCGTGAGCGGAAGATTATCGACGAGGGTCATCCACGTTCGGGTATGTGGGCCGTCCGGAGCGAGGACAAGAGCGATGGACGATTGCGTTCCATCCGCGCACGGCTAGATCAGATGACTGCATCAGAGGTATCAAACTTTACACCATTTACATTTATTTATTTAATTTTAAGATGTATTATTATTAATGTGTTAAAGTTTAGGTGGAGTGGTTACCCTATGGTCATGACCCAGCAGCGGATGTCCCGAGGACTTTATTGATGGGCCTTATTCGTTATCGGGATATCATAGAGCCTTATATGCCCGATCGGGTCTTGCGTCAGTTAGGATATGTTCAGGTGATCCCGGTTGACATCCCGACACCAGAGCATGCGGTGCGGTCTGCGACAGCAGCGACGTACGACGTCAGGTTCCCCGCTTCTACAGCGGAATCGACTTGGCGGACATTTCCGAGATCATGCCGACTGTTCCTTGGCGACTTCAGACGTAGTCGCGACCCCTCCGAGTGTGATGCATGTTATCTTGATTGGTTCGGTAGTTACTCACATCCTATCATCGTCCGTGGTGCCTCCCTGAGAGCAGATCGACCACCAGATAGGACGTGTGGCGATCTGGTAATTTTTTCATTTTATCTATATTTATTTGTACCGTATATTTTGTTAATGTACGCTAATGTTATTGTTATGTGTAGTGGATGGGTAAGATGATACAGGCTGTAGAGCCATTCTTGCAGAGGAGGGATGAGCTGCCAGACGATGACATGAGAGCTGCATGCGGAGATTTGGATGAGATTATACACTCGTGGCATACTCAGTTAGGCATCTCCGACCATGATTCAGATGATGAGTAGGCTGATCTGTTGTACCGTACTCTTAGTATTTGCATTTATATTTGTTTATCTGTCGTACGCTTATTATTTGTATTTGTGTTTGTGTTTGCTAACATATCGTACGCTTATTATTTGTATATGTGTTTGCTTATTTGTCATACGCTTATTATTTTTATTTGTGTTTGCTAACGTATCGTACTATTATATATAATGCAAATAAAGCAAACATATCAAAACATATTACATAATAAAGCAACACTATATAATGTACAAACATATCAAAACATATTACATAATTGTACAAACATATCAAAACATATTACATAATTGTTGCCAATATGCTATCCTATTTTGGTACTCCAGCTCCCATCCAATAACACTCTCATCTCGTACTTGAAACCACAGAGTCGCTATAGGAGGTACGGGGAATCCCTCATTCAAATCCAAACGAATGTAATGAGCGTAACTCCCTAAATGAGCAATAATCAACTCTCTGCACGGTCTCGTCACGGTAGGTGGACTCTCCCAAGGTAGAACTGTAAGACATGGGTACAACGAACCATCATTTCCGAGAGAGAAAAACATAATTGCACACTTGTAAAAATTTGCAATGGGAAACAAGTCCGTCCACGTCTCCATGTAGTGATTCTCGCCACAAGGTCCCCCGCCCCAATTAATCCGGTGACGAGCCTGCGCCACACCGTCGTAGTATACGTGCTCATAAAAAGATGGGTTCGCAGCTAGCTCATTTGAAATCGAATGACGGGCGAGTTGCCAATTGTCTTCACCACCGTGGAAAACATCGGCGACACATCGAAATCCACAGTTTCCATCAGCACGTACATCATTCCACTGGTATAGGAATGGCATAATGATTCCTGGAATCCTATCCGCATATGGGAAGTCGTCTACGTCAGCCCGCCCAGTCACTACAATATCAACAAAAAATACAGTTACATATAATAACAAAAGATACAGATTTACTGAAATAAATAACAAAATTATAATAACAATAAATATAGGGATGGTATACCTGATCCTCCCCTCACAGACGAAGAACCAGAAGATCGACCACGACCTTTGCTTCCACTACCGGAAGAACGACCACGACCTCTACTCCCACTACCTGAAGATCGACCACTACCTCGCTCTGCATACTCAAACGCACTAGGGTCCCGTCGTGTCGACTTTCCCCTTGGTCGACCTCGTAGCTTTGTTTTTTCTACAGGCTCTCTCAAATTCGCATGTTCGGGGTGTAGCTGCTCGAATAAAACCCGAGAGGTAGATCGAATTACGGTGGGGTCACTTCCTGCAATCTCATCAACCAGGCTGCGAAAATATTCGGCGTCTTGAGCTGCCTGAGACACAAACTCTGCGTTCCCGGCTCCTTCCCCAATGACAAGTGTCCTCCAGAACGAATGAATCTGCTCTAAGTAAATTCCGTTGTCTGATTCAAGACATCCGCGGATGGTACATGCGCAAGGTATCCCATGAGAAGTCAGAAAAGCGCACTCACAACGATATTCAACTTCATCATCTAACTGTTGCATTCTTTTCACCTCCTGACTCAGCAATTGCAAGCAGTGATGCGAAACTCGACCATTTATGTGACGATATAGAGCATGTCCGAAATTAGTCAAATTTCACCGTCTCGAGTCTTCAAGAGCGTTTCGAATATTCGTCAGCTGCATTTCAATAGCCGCGTTGACGTGCTCGAAAAGAGTGTCCAGAGCTGCAGTCGATGTAGAAATCCACTCTTTTAGAGCCGAATGAGCACTTTCGACCCTACAATTCGTGGTGTTCCCAAAATGAAGGACTTTGTTCGTCCAATTCAGCACAAACTTTTCTTTATGCACCAACCACGTGGTGTCCAGATACTCCGTGATAGCCGGCCACGATCTATACAAATCTTTCAGAGCATACACAGCTCTATCATACTCGGCTTCTGAAGTAGAAAGCATGATTTTCCTCCATCTTCCATGCCTCAAAGTCTCTGCCATCTGCTTATTTTTGCCGAATACGTGGTATGCGTAGTTCAATACGTCTTTGTTGATGTGCCATGTGCAGAGTAAATGAGCAGAGTCAGGAAATACCTCTCTCACTGGTCGCATAAGGCCTAACTCCCGGTCTGTTATTATTGCAGTCGGCCTGACAATCCCCAATAACAGATCTCGCAACTTCTCCATCACCCACAGATAACTGGAGTAAGTTTCATCCATCAAAATCGCATATCCAATAAGGAAATTCATGTTTGTTGGTGTGACCCCAATCATTTCGAACAAAGGCATCTTATACATGTTCGTCTTATAAGTCGAATCCATGCAGATAACGAAAGGATATGTCCGCAACAACTGGACTGACGTCGGATGTGCCAAAAAAGCGTGAGTGACGACATCAGTTTCTGGATCCACCATAATCCAATGTAAGTACTCACACTGCACTGCTTGATAGAGAAACTGCTGGACGGGATTCCGGTCTTCAAATTTTGTCCTCCTCATGTAATCTCTGAAATTATAAATATGCCTTTGATTTGGATTGTCCTCCGGGAATTTTTCTTTTACTGCCTTCAAGATGTTCCGTGGTTTTGCTTGCGCCTCAGTCATATCACGAACAATCTTCTTCGCCCCAGAACTTAGACCACTAATTTGACGATGACCCTCTGGATAAACTGCCAGTCTGTGGTTGTGATGTCCGTGAGCACTATTAAAAACCACAACCCATCCATCACGATCTCGTCGCTCCACCACTTTTATTAAGAAATGACAACCGCAGCCCTTTCTTTTGGTGTTTCTTCGAAGTGCAGTATCCATATCCCGAGACTCCATTTGATTTCGCCGGTCGCATCTCAAATAACAATCCATCCGACTATCTGATCTTGTTTTGTACGACGACACGACCAAAAAAAACCCAGCTCCGATAGCTACTTGTCTGGCCCATTGACATGCTTCATCGATTGTTTCAAAGATTTGTGTAGTTTGAAAAAACTCACTGTAATCCACTCCATCACCACCGAAATCTTCCAACGGAACCTACAAAAATAAAATCGAAATTAAAAAAATCAAAAAAAATTCGGGCGTCTGTATTAAACGCCTACCCCATGGGAGGGGCGTCTGAGTTAAACGCCCTTCCCAAGGGTGAGGCGTCTGAGAAGGACGCCTGACCCTAGGGAAGGGCGTCTACTACAGACGCCTTACCCAAGGGGAGGACGTCTACATAAGACGCCTCTCCCATTGCGTAGGCGTCTGCGTTAGACGCCTCGGCCAAGGGGAGGACGTCCTACGCAGACGCCCTCACCTTGGGGGAGGCGTCTAATGCAGACGCCCGACCCAAAATTTGCCACGCGCCAGGCTTACCTCACCGGATGCATCACCCTCGCCAGGCATTTTCGTGGTGTTTTTACTGATAAATTATGAATATACAAGACCGTAGGCCTAATTTATAGACACAGGACGATATGGGTATTAAATATATTGTTAAGGGCAATTTGGTAATTTCAAGGGGCGATTTAAGTAGTTTTGGGGCGACGTTTAGTAGTTCCCTAAAACAACCTACGAACCAAGATCTGTCCGGCAGGATCAAAGGCCGGCGCCATGTTCCACCTCCATTACCCTTAAATCCTCTTTGAGGGGCTGCTTGACACGCACCTACCCTTTTGTGTAGGAACCGTGCGGCCCAAAACTCTAACTCCCTTGAGTTGCTTGGATTTGGAAGCCTCTTCACTCTCTCCCAACTCTTGATTATAATGTTTAAGGTGGATTCTATCACAACATAAACATACACAGAGGGACACTTGAGAGCTTTGCTCAATATGCGATTGTTTATTCATAGATGGATAGGTTACAACTCTTGCAACTTACAAACACATTTCCTTGAGTGCCTTCAAATGAAGGAAGGGTCCCCTTTATATAGGAGAGGCGCACCCTTGTACAAGAAAGAAGTTTAGACTTCTCCTCTGTTTAGGACCACACACTTGTCCTCCTCCTTTAGATATTTAGCAAGGCAACCATATCTCTTGTAGAGCCAAAATTGAGTTTGGTCACGATCTAACAAAGATCTAGCCTTCCAGAAGCTTATCATGCAAGTCAAGCTTTTCTTCTCGTGGGCAGCAAAGTTGCTTTTGGCTTTCTCCACTTAGGATCTTTTCTGAGGAGGCAAAATGCCATTTTGCCTCTACCAAAGCAGGTGCGTCACATTCTCCCCCACCTAATCTAAAGACGCCCTCGTCGATAGGTAGGTTTTGATGGCGTTCTGGAACTGCCACAGACTGCCTTCATCTTCCCAAGTTGCCTCACTTGGCGGTAGTCCTTTCCATAGAACAAGATAGTTTGTTTTTGGGGGAACTCCACGTTTCCTTACTATCTTGTGGTCTAGAATTGTTTCCACTTCTTTTTCATAGGAGGTGGTCACCGCAGGGGGTGCTCGTTCTGAGATCCCTCTTTCAGAGTCTTCTGGATCTTCATGATAATCTTTCAGATTGCTTACATGAAAAACCGGATGAATCTTCATTGTGGGAGGGAGGTTGAGCTTGTAGGAAACTCGTCCTACTTTGCCTATTACCTCAAAAGGACCTTCATACTTACGAATTAAGCCCTTGTATACCTTTCTGAAGGTTTTGAATTGTTGAGGTAGTAGCATTACCATCACCTTCTCTCCCACTTGATACGTTTTGGGCCTTCTCCTCTCATCAGCCCATTTCTTCATTTTCTTTGAAGCTTTATGGAGATAGGCCCTTGCTAATTCCGTCTGTTCGTTCCATCCTTTGGCCATGTGATAGGCGCCCGGGCTTGCTCCTTTGTATGAGGTTGCAAGCCTAATTGGAGTCATTGGTTGAGAACCAAGGATTATCTCAAAGGGACTACGGCCTGTGGCCTCGCTTCTTTGGAGGTTGTAGGAGAACTGAGCCACGTCCATCAACTTGGCCCAATCCTTTTGGCTAGCTCCCACAAAATGCCGCAGATAGCCTTCCAACAAGGCATTTACCCTTTCTGTTTGTCCGTCAGTTTGGGGGTGGAAGCTAGTGGAGAAGCGTAATTCAGTACCCATCATTAAGAATAACTCTCTCCACAGCTTCCCAGTGAACCTAGGATCCCGATCACTTATGATAGATGTAGGGAGCCCCCAAAGTTTTACCACATTCTTGAAGAAGAGTCGAGCAGCCTCTTCTGCCGTGCAATCGTTTGGAGAAGGGATGAAAGTCCCATACTTTGAGAAGCGATCCACTACTACTAAGATTGATCCAGCCCCTTCAGATTTAGGCAGAGCTGAGATAAAGTCTAGGGAAACACTTTCCCAGGGACATGAGGGAATGGGTAAGGGTTCAAGCAATCCATATGACAATTGTTGCTCCCCTTTATCCTGTTGGCACACCAAACAGGTTTTCACCTATAGCTCTACTTCTTCCCTCAACTTTGGCCAGTAGTATGATCCTTCAAGTAAGGCTATCGTCCTCTTTTGGCCAGGATGCCCAGCCCACTTTGTATCATGGCATTCCTTGATAATTTGTCTCCGTAGGAGATTCCACTTTGGCACCAACATTCTTCTCCCAGTGGTATAAAGAAGGTCATTCTCTATCCAGAACTTTAATGTTTTCCCTTCTTTAACAAGGCCTACAAGCTGCTGAGCTAAAGGGTCATGTTTGAGTCCTTCTTTGATCTCTCCCACGAGATCCTCCTGGACCTGAGAGATGGATGCTAGTTCAGCCATTCTGCTCAAGGCGTCGGCCACAACATTTGCCTTCCCAGGTTTGTACTCCATCTTGAAGTCAAACTCAGCCAAGAAATCCTGCCACCGGGCTTGCTTTGGACTTAGCTTCCTCTGGGTTTGGAAGTAGCTTGTAGCTACATTGTCGGTTCGGATTACAAAATGTGATCCCAAGAGGTAATGCCTCCAAGTCCTGAGGCAATGTACTACTGCGGTCATCTCTTTCTCTTGGACGGTGTATTTTCTCTCCGTCTCGTTTAGTTTTCGACTCTCAAAAACTATTGGATGACCCTCTTGCATTAGTACTCCACCAATTGCAAAGTCTGAGGCATCAGTTTGTACTTCAAATTCTTTAGTAAAATCCGGCAAGATCAGCACTGGTTCTTCCACTACCTTCTTCTTTAGCTTACTAAAGGACTCATTGCACTTCTCTGTCCATTCCCAGATTGTCCTCTTTTTCAAGAGCTCAGTTAATGGGCTGGCTATAGCGGAATATCCTTTGATGAACTTTCGGTAGTAGTTCACCAATCCAAGGAAGGAACGGAGTTCAGTTACCTTGGTTGGGGGTTCCCATTCTTGAATAGCTCTTATCTTCGAACTATCCATCTCTAGCTTCCCTTGTCGGATGACATGCCCCAGAAAGTTCACTTCCTTTTGGGCAAAGGAGCACTTTTCCTCCTTCACATATAGCCTGTTTTCCCTTAACATATGAAATACCAACCTTAGGTGCTCAACATGTTCCTCGAGGGAGTGGCTATAAATGACTATATCATCCAGATATACCACCACAAACTGATCCAGATAGGGGTGGAATATTCTATTCATCAAGGTGCAAAAGGTTGCAGGGGCATTGGTGAGGCCAAAGGGCATGACCAACCATTCAAACGACCCATACCTTGTAACACTTGATGTTTTTGGTTCATCGCCTTCAGCGATTCTGACTTGATAATAGCCTGATCTCAAGTCCATCTTTGTAAAATACTTGGCTTGCCCAAGTTGATCGAACAGATCCGCAATCAAGGGTATTGGGTATCTGTTTTTGATGGTCACCTTGTTTAAAGCCCTATAATCTATGCACAGGCGAAGGCTTCCATCATGTTTCTTCTGAAACAGCACTGGCGCCCCATATGGTGCTTTTGAGGGTCTGATTTGTCCTGCTTTAAGCAAGACATCAAGTTGCCGTCTTAGCTCCTCCAACTCAGGGGGTGCCATCCTATAGGGACCCATGGAGGGGGGTTTAGCCCCAAGTTCCAACTCAATCTTATGGTCCACTTCTCTCCTTGGGGGCAACATACCGGGCAATTCTGGGGGCATCATATCCTGATTCTCCTTCATTACCCGCTGGATGGCACCAGGGATTTCGCCCATGCTTGGCTCACCATCTTCCCTCATGGTGGCCAAGAACGTCTCCTCTCCTTTCTTGAATCCTTTTACCAACTGCATTGCATACATAGTGGGGACTGTTAAAGGCTTTAGGGACGTAGGCACAAGATGACTGGTGCCTTTCTCCATGATGCACAATGTATTTGAAGCGGGGAGTACCAAGCTGTTGATGCTCCTTAGGAATTCCAATCCCAACACTACCTTGTAGTCGTCCATTGGAACCACAGAAAAGCAAATCTTGCCTTTCCAAGTTCCTAGTTCTGCCTCAGTTGCTCGTACCACCCCATCAATGGGCTTGGCACAAGCATTCACAGTTTTGAGCCTTCCCTTGGCTTCTGTGAGGGGAAGCCCTAATCTCCTTTCTTCTGAGGGCGTCATGAAATTATGGCTAGCTCCCATATCAACCAGCATCTGGGTTGGTTTGCCACCAACTTTGCCCAAGACATAGAGCAAGGAACTCTCTTCAGGAGTCTTTGAAGGGGAAGGTTTGGTTTGTAAAGCACCTAGGAGTTGCAGAGACCCCATATGCCCTTCCTCTTCTGGTTTCTTTCCCTCACTTTGGCTCTCCATGGCAGATAGGGAACCGAACTTTGGACAATCCTTCATTTGGTGAGGGCCTTTGCAAACAAAGCACCCACCCTTTGGAACAAATGGTTTTCGACCCTCCTAAGTATAGCTCTTTTCAGGCCCTTTCTTTTGGAATTTTTCTTTGTTGGTTCCAAATTTTGGTTTTTGTCCACTTTTGTTCTTATAGTCCTTTTGTTTCCCAGGGTCCTTCCTTTCATATTCCATCAAGGATTCGGCCATCATTATGGCTTCATCCAAGTTGTTAACAACCTTGCGTTGTAGTTCTCTTCGAGCCCAGTCTTGGAGACCATTTAGAAAATGAAACAACTTATCATCTGGGTCCATACCAGGAATCTGAAGTATCACCGTAGTGAAGGTCCCAATATACTCTCTTATTGAAGTCTTGTGTTTCAGTTCAACCAATTTCCTTCTTGCTTCATATACAACATTAGTGGGATAAAAATGCTTTTTAAGCTCTCTTTTAAATTCTTCCCACGTTCCAAGAGGTTTACAAAGGTTGTTCTTAACATCTTCAATTTTTCTTTGCCACCACAAGGAGGCAATATCAGAGAGATAGAATGAAGGAAAGCTAACCTTTTGGATTTCGTCCACCATATTCACTCCGGCAAAGTATTGCTCCATGGACCACAAGAAGTTGTCCACCTCTTTAGCATCTCTTTGTCCACTGAATTTGTTTGGCCGTGGAATATCCATCTTTGGTGATTCCCTCGATCCACCAGTATTTGCCAAGACTTTCTTGCAAATGGTTAGCTCATCTCGGAGCTCCTCTTTGGATATCTCCAGGAATTCAATCCTTTCTCTAAGTAAATCGATTGTTTGCTTTAGATTGAACCGGACTTCTTCATCCACATTATCCATCCGTTCCTCCAAGTTTGTAAGGGTGGAACCCATGGTGAGAATTGTATCATGACATATGGATACTTTTTCCTCCAAGGATTCCATGCTTCCCCCAGGACCCCTACTCTGGTCCTTCAGACTTTTGGACTTCTCTCCCCCAGTAGGGTTCAGATCCCTACCACGAGCTTCCTCACCGGCCGCACCTTTCTGTCTTTCGGGATTCTTTCCCATAGTTTTGCCTTTTTCCCACTTGGTGAAGGCTCTGATACCACTTGACACGCACCTACCCTTTTGTGTAGGAACCGTACGGCCCAAAACTCTAACTCCCTTGAGTTGCTTGGATTTGGCAGCCTCTTCACTCTCTCCCAACTCTTGATTATAATGTTTAAGGTGGATTCTATCACAACATAAACATACAAAGAGGGACACTTGAGAGCTTTGCTCAATATGCGATTGTTTATTCACAGATGGATAGGTTACAACTCTTGCAACTTACTGATTGACATCATTTCATGCTCATATTTGTATCTTATATCCATTATCTTACACCTAAGCAATGCTACGTGACGAGTTTTATGTTTAGTTTTCAGGAATAAAGAGGTTTGAAGAGAAGAGCCATGAAAGGACCCAAAAGTTGGGAAAAAAGACTGAATGGTGAGATCTAGGGACCAAGATGCAAGGGAGAAGGACCTGAATGTAAGACAGAAGGACCTAAGAGCAAAATAGAATACTCCACACCATCATGGGGAGTATTTTACCAATTCTATTCGGGTCGGAGCTCCAACAAGTCGAGTAACCGCATCAAAGACCAACAATACCAGAAAGCAAAGCCCACAACAAATTCCAACACGATCCGACAATTTTGGACCGCCAATTGCAGTCTTGGACCGCTAATTGGCTGTCCATATTGCTCAGGATCCGTCGAAATTTCTCCTGGACTTGTATTAATGTTCGTTTAGGCTATTTTTGGTATTGGTTTAGTCCCACATCGGGGGATTGTCCCCGATTAGCTTTTTCCATGCTTATAAATAGAACTCTTCACCTTCCATTGTAATTACCCATTGCTTGGTGGCATTCTCTCTACTAAGGAGTGAGCCTTGAAGCAAAAACTGAAGGTGGAGATGAATGCTACCTTCAATGTGAGTCATTTGTTAATAAAATAATTCTTCTAGTTTCTTTCAATCTTGTCTTTTAATTTGTGCATGTTTGTTTAGTCTTTCCTTTCCTTTTATGTTTCTTTAATGCTTCTTGCCTTCTTAGTTAACTTTCATTTCAGTATTATGCTTTCTTTTGCTAATATAGTTAGTGTAATGAGTAGTGAGTAGTTCCATCCCCATTTGGGGGGTGGAGAAATATGTGATATAATCATGTAGTGTATTAAGTGTGTGTTATCTTTATCCCTTGAGCTTTATATGATTTCCATAACCATCTAATGGGTTTTCACTCTTATCTTTGATATGCTAATGCTCTTGAATGAAGCTTAGCTTATGCTTTGATTAGTGGACCTATTTTATGGGGAATGATAAGGTTAGGATATGGATGAAGTTAATATTGGAAACACAATTTGTAGTGTATGTGCTCTTGTTGCCTTTACCTTAGCTGATGTCTTGTATGTTTTAATGATGTAGTGAAATCTTAATTCATGTAGAGGCATAGTAGGGTATAGTCTTTATACTTGAGTTCATATAGCTTCATTCCAATTATTGTCTTGTATGTTTTAATGATGTAGTCTTATCTTAATTCATGTAGAGGCAAAGTTGGATGTAGTTTTATGATTTCATGCACTACATGTTGTGAGGAGCTTAATGAACACACACACACTTCTTTATGTTCATATTATTTCTCTACCCCCTTTGGGGCTTAGTTTATTGCTTATCTTCATTTCCTTTTTGCATCTTAGTGTAGTTTAGTGTAACCGACCCTTCTCTTCCCTTTCTTTACCTCTCGCCTTCGCACAAACCAAGTGTCGACACACCTCCCAGTGGACGACCCGTATTTGCCACCGCTTCAACGCGGCCGTGCACTTGCGGTTAAATATAAAACGTTCAACAAGTTTTTGGCGCCGTTGCCGGGGAGGTGCTCTGTCCAGACGTTGGTTTGGGCGATTCGAGGGGTTTTTAATTTTTTGTTTCCAGTGTTGTTTAGTTTCAGGGAACCTAAGGATCAAGGGGAGGCTACTGGAGAAGTTTGAGGACCAGAAGCTATAAAAAGACCGCCAATCAGCGGTCTGGGACCGCCAATTGGCGGCCTGGTGAGCCTCAATTGTTCTCAAATTTGTTGCAGTTGTTATATTGTTCATGTTAGTTATCTGGGAGCACAATTTCACATGCTGTGACTTCTACTTTGCTCCCAGATTTAATTTCAATCCCCTTTAATCAACTTGGACCATAAAACTCAAAGCAAAAGACTAGACTTCTTGCCATCTAGGTCATGCATCATTTGTAGACCTTGCATGCATTTGTCTTTTCTTTTCCTTACATTTTGTTGTTCATTGCTGGCGTGAGGTACGTGCACCCCGATCTCTAATTCATGCATGTTTCGATCATGCATTAGTTAGTAAGGTGCATCGGGACAAGAGTGAGTTGAGCGTTTGATTGGAGTGATTGATTGCTAGATTTAAGCTCAAAACGCTACTAAGGAGGGGTTGTCCCATAAAAGATAAGGTGGGGGATTTCATCACCCTTTCCTTGGCCCCAAAAATCACTCGTAATAAAGCCTTAACTAAAAGCAAGTAGACATTGGCCCTAAGGAATTCGGACGCACTAGGAGAGTAATCTAGTCGAGACCGTCATGACCTGATCGGCGTTACCTACCTTGTCGATAGTAGGAGGTACTGGATCTCCGGATCTGGTATCACTTGCTGGGCATTGTGGTCCTCGTTGTAGGGAGGTGAGGCGTGTCAAGGCTAGTGACCTCGAAGTTAGGCGTCGTCTAGCTTAAGGACCCATTGCCTTACATTGTTTGAGCCGTGCTTGCTAGTTAGGCTTCTTCCTGATCCCGTTACCCACGCTAGCTTTAGGGATTCTTCCCTTCTCCTCTGAGTCATCTTCTTCTCACCTTCTTCTACGTTATAGTCTCCTCCCCTTTACACTCTCTGGTAGCGTTTTAGGGTCGAGTCGAGCACTTTTTGCGAGCTTAGTCTCGTGGTGGTGAGAGTGGTCGACTCGAGAGTTGTTTGTTGAGATGGATGGTTACATGGGCGACCATTCATATCATTGTTGGGACCAGGATGATTCTCCCTGGTATTCCGGACCCATGCAACCTGGGGTGGCTCAGACGAATACCCCGTACGGTTGGGATGATCTTCATTATGTGACTGAGCAATCTTCATATAGGGGTGATATGTGAGAGGCACCGACGGCTAGATCTCCATCTAGTTATGTTGGATCATACTCTGGGCAACAAACTTTGGCCTCTTTCATGCATGCGGTAGACGACATGAGTGCACCAGTGGCTCCAGTAGCCATACCGTGTGATTGTTGTGGGTTGAGTGGTCATAATATCGGGGAATGTCCTTATGTTCCCCCAGAGCCTGAGTATGAGCATACATTTTCCCAAAATGCTCAATATGACCATTACGCATCCGCGTACATCCCGAGAGTGATGGATTCATGGGGAAACAATTCTTATTCAAATTCTTATACTTCATATTCACCCCAGTATCCTCCTCCCGAATACCCAGAATTCTACCAGCACCCCACTCCAAATCATTGGACTCATTCTCAGCCCATCAACACCCAACCCCAAAATTTCCCAAGCTCTGACTTGGACCCCATCGTTGACCGCATACCTGATTCCTTGAAACAAACTCTCCAAACATTCATGGAAACCACACAAAATTTATTGAAGTCCAACTTGAATTCCTTGCAAACCATGGAAATGCAAGTGAGCCAGATGACACAGCAATTCCATGAACGTGAGGAGGGTAACTTTTCTTGTCAACATGAGGATTCATCTTTTGATATCGAACCACCACACATCCACAAATTCAAAGTACAATCTTTCAAAGTCAAACTCCTAGTCAGTCTGAGGGACTTGGGGTTTCAATTCACGATCACTTAGTGGAGGATTCGATTCAAATTGAGAATAACTTGGACCAGTTTCATTATGAGTCGGCACAGGATTGTGCCTTATCTTTTTGTCCCGTGGCCCTTGAGCCACATGATCTTCATGTTGTGCCTCTTAAGGACTCACCTCTGGTGGAGCAAGAGCTCCCTAGTACCCTCAATTTCAAACAACCTGATGAGAGTTTGCCTCTCACTATTGTTCCTGATCATCTTGGAAATGATGGAACATCAAACAACTACATTGCTCATGAGGGTATTAGGAGTTCCTTGGAGGATACTTTGGGTATGAGACCCACTTCCTGTTCTCCTGGTGAGTTGGACATGCATAACGAGGTGCTTGACCTCGTTCCGACCCACCAGCCTGTTGGTTGGAGAGTTTGGATTGATGATCATAACTTCAGTTCCGCAACGGGAGATATTTTTCTTCCGTTGCCCCTTATTTCCCAAACTCTCGAGAGGTTCAAGCTCTTTCAGTTTGATCCTTTGAATGAGACGCCTTTGCGTCCAATTCATGAACCTCTCATTTCATCTGGTGCTCTTTGTGAAGGGGGCCCACGCATGCGTATTCTGGCCCCGCGTGGTGTCATGTTCCCTTTCCAAGTGCATAGACCCACTCTTGAGGTTCCCATTTGATGTCTTTTAACAAATGAAGATGGGAACTTATGTTTGTACATAGTTATATAAAAAAAAGAAAAAAAAGAAAAAAAAAGAAAAAAAAAGAAGTACAATAAAAGACTCCTTCAGTGAGCATTGATTGTTGTGAGCCCCAACCCTTGTGTATTTGGGCTCCATTTCTTTCACGTATTTGTATCCCTTCTTTAGCATCTCACAGGTTTTGAGGGAATTCGGGTTATGTCGATCAACATGACCTTGCACTTCCCTTTGTACTTCATGTTGGTGAGATCTCTCCTTTTTATGCATCAATCCATGTAGTATCTTGCTTGCATTCATTGAGGACAATGCATGAAGTAGGTGTGGGGGGTGTTTTACGTGTGTACATAGTCGAGTCTTTTTCCTTTGATTTTGTTTTCTTTTGTTTGCATTGTTAGGGTCATGATAGTGTGCTGCATTTAATATCGATATATCTGCTTGCCATAATCCTTGGGTGACTTGTCTTCTTTTGCTTGCCTATTGCTTCAAAATTTTCACATTTCTTTCAAAATCTTCATGTGTTTTCGAAAGAAAATGTTTTGTGGGTTTTGCGTGTGTTTAGCATGTGCAAAACCGTTGAGAGGCAAAGTAAAAAGAAAAGCTCCCAAAATTGTCTTGAACTTGATGCATTAGGATATCTAGTACGTGGCTTTAGGATTTATCGAGTCGTTAGGATGCACCCCAGTTTTCCCTTGGGGGTGAGTAATCATAGGGTTTCAGTGCTCAAACATTTAATGAAGTCCACCCTGAACCTAGTGAGTCAATAATTCGTGTCTGTTAACTTAAGGAAGTTTGTTGTAGTCAAGGACCCTCTAAATCCTGTTGTGAGACATTAGTGTAGGGGTTTTGGTTCATGTGTAGATAAGAAATAAGTGAGTAGGTTTTCTCTCTTCTCGCACGGCTCCTATCACTCGGGAAAGTAGGTCTGAGGGGACTTTGTGCCTGGTGCTTTCGAGTCATCTGACTTGGGATGCACCGACTGAACTCCCGTTACACGGGTGGTAGGGATTGCCCTATGTGGAGATGTGGGGAAAGGTGTACGTGATAGTGTAAGTCCTCATGGGCAATGATGCACGGAACCTGACCCTGGGAGAATGAAGCTCCAACTAATAAAAAGTAAAAGAAAAAAAATTGTGAAAAGAAACAAAAAGAAAAAAAATATGATAATGCAAATAAGAACCTTAGTGGACTTTACACTTTGTAGCACTTGAGGATGTTGAGGTTGTCCATGTCTTTCACATAATTCCTTATTTAACTTGCACGAATGGTTCATTAGGGTAGAGGTGTGGACTGATCACCTATATAGAGTCGGCCCGTAGCATTACCACGTCCATTGATCGACAAAATATTTCCAACGAGTCGAGGTCTAGATTGAATAATGCATCTTGTTCGGATTTTGTGGGTATATCCGCTGAAAACCCTCAGGAGACAACACTCCTCCTCCTTGGCAACAAAGAGGTTTAACGGCTTGTTGCACGTGCTAAGTGCAACCGTGATTCCTACGAAAGTGAGTTAGGATTTCTTGTTTCTCGTTTGTTTTTCTCTTTCTTTGTTTTGCTCGAGACTAGCAAAAACTTAGGTGTGGGGGTATTTGATTGACATCATTTCATGCTCATATTTGTATCTTATATCCATTATCTTACACCTAAGCAATGCTACGTGACGAGTTTTATGTTTAGTTTTCAGGAATAAAGAGGTTTGAAGAGAAGAGCCATGAAAGGACCCAAAAGCTGGGAAAAAGGACTGAATGGTGAGATCTAGGGACCAAGATACAAGGGAGAAGGACCTGAATGTAAGACAGAAGGACCTAAGAGCAAAACTGAATACTCCACACCATCATGGGGAGTATTTTACCAATTCTATTCGGGTCGGAGCTCCAACAAGTCGAGTAACCGCATCAAAGACCAACAATACCAGAAAGCAAAGCCCACAACAAATTCCAACACGATCCGACAATTTTGGACCGCTAATTGGCGGTCCATATTGCTCAGGATCCGTCGAAATTTCTCCTGGACTTGTATTAATGTTCGTTTAGGCTATTTTTGGTATTGGTTTAGTCCCACATCGGGGGATTGTCCCCGATTAGCTTTTTCCATGCTTATAAATAGAACTCTTCACCTTCCATTGTAATTACCCATTGCTTGGTGGCATTCTCTCTACTAAGGAGTGAGCCTTGAAGCAAAAACTCAAGGTGGAGATGAATGCTACCTTCAATGTGAGTCATTTGTTAATAAAATAATTCTTCTAGTTTCTTTCAATCTTGTCTTTTAATTTGTGCATGTTTGTTTAGTCTTTCCTTTCCTTTTATGTTTCTTTAATGCTTCTTGCCTTCTTAGATAACTTTCATTTCAGTATTATGCTTTCTTTTGCTAATATAGTTAGTGTAATGAGTAGTGAGTAGTTCCATCCCCATTTGGGGGGTGGAGAAATATGTGATATAATCATGTAGTGTATTAAGTATGTGTTATCTTTATCCCTTGAGCTTTATATGATTTCCATAACCATCTAATGGGTTTTCACTCTTATCTTTGATATGCTAATGCTCTTGAATGAAGCTTAGCTTATGCTTTGATTAGTGGACCTATTTTATGGGGAATGATAAGGTTAGGATATGGATGAAGTTAATATTGGAAACACAATTTGTAGTGTATGTGCTCTTGTTGCCTTTACCTTAGTTGATGTCTTGTATGGTTTAATGATGTAGTGAAATCTTAATTCATGTAGAGGCATAGTAGGGTATAGTCTTTATACTTGAGTTCATGTAGCTTCATTCCAATTATTGTCTTGTATGTTTTAATGATGTAGTCTTATCTTAATTCATGTAGAGGCAAAGTTGGATGTAGTTTTATGATTTCATGCACTACATGTTGTGAGGAGCTTAATGAACACACACACACTTCTTTATGTTCACATTATTTCTCTACCCCCTTTGGGGCTTAGTTTATTGCTTATCTTCATTTCCTTTTTGCATCTTAGTGTAGTTTAGTGTAACCGACCCTTCTCTTCCCTTTCTTTACCTCTCGCCTTCGCACAAACCAAGTGTCGACACACCTCCCAGTGGACGACCCGTATTTGCCACCGCTTCAACGCGGCCGTGCACTTGCGGTTAAATATAAAACGTTCAACACTTACAAACACATTTCCTTGATTGCCTTCAAATGAAGGAAGGGTCCCCTTTATATAGGAGAGGCGCACCCTTGTACAAGAAAGAAGTTTAGACTTCTCCTCTGTTTAGGACCACACACTTGTCCTCCTCCTTTAGATATTTAGCAAGGCAACCATATGTCTTGTAGAGCCAAAATTGAGTTTGGTCACGATCTAACAAAGATCTAGCCTTCCCGAAGCTTATCATGCAAGTCAAGCTTTTCTTCTCGTGGGCAGCAAAGTTGCTTTTGGCTTTCTCCACTTAGGATCTTTTCTGAGGAGGCAAAATGCCATTTTGCCTCTACCAAAGCAGGTGCGTCACATGCTGCTCTTCCTCGACCTCGTCAACCCAGTTGAGAGTATCAGTAGCTCTGAAGGTAGTGGACCATTCTGGAATAGAAGCAGCTGCAGCCCGGACAATGACATTACTGGTGGTGGGAGCAATTGTCGTAACGGCCGGAAGTAAAGATCCTGCTGGTTGAGGGATTGTCCTCAACATTGTGGTTTGGGATCTTTTAACGCTGTCGTTTTGCAGCACTTCTCCTTTGAGTGTTAACTTTCAAGAAAGAAAAAACTTTCGATGTTTTTTTTGATAAAAATATCTTTAAAAGTTGCACTCATCACTGGAAAATGTATAGATGAATACCACCACAAAAGCGACCACATCATAGGTTCTTTGCTTATCCATCATTTAAACCGATTTCTCATTCAATTTGTTAAATATTTTTTCACCTACTGTTCTTGTCCTTGACTATTACGTTCACAGTGCCTCCCAATATTGCAAACTCTAGTCAATCGTTTTGTTTGGTAGAAATAAAAATTTCATGGAAAGTTTGCAAGCTGAAGCAGGTTCTTGGTCGCCTCCGATACTGAACTATCATATTCAGATGCGCCAACCAATCCGCTTTGGAACATCATGCACTTGTCACATGTTTGCTTCATTCCCAACGAATGTTCCTGATTACATGATGGGTAAGGCTCGGGCTTGGTAACCCATTTGAAACTCGTTTGAATTAGCTGTGTTCGTGGCTAGACTCAGTTACTAATGACCCAAGCACGAGCAAACAAATTTACTCGCTTCAGTTAACAAGTCAAACGCGAGCAGTGCCCTTCTCGCTCGAGGTTTGCATGCTTATTTATTCCAACGTATTTACTCACATAAACTAATACTTAATTTATAGTTAAGGGGGTATTTTAGGGATATGTTATCCTTAAATTTTGTTGACACACGATTGTAGGACGTCAAAAATCATAAAATTTGGTAATCTATTTATATGATTTTCGACACCCTAAATCTACATATATTGTTGATCAAGATATTCAGTTTGAATTTTAAATTTGGATTTTATCGTTAAGAGCAATCGTTGTCAACAAATATTGAAGGTACAGATCCCTCGTTTATGAGTATACTGTATATAATGTGTTTAAACTAGTGTATTTATATAGATATCTAAACTATTTGATTATTTAATTACTTTGTACTTTGATTATTTTGTACTAGTAGTTCCTATTTTGACAATTTGGTAGATAGTTTCATATTGCTATTAAGGTAAATTACATGAACACTTTGTACTTCGATCTTTATTTGTACTAGTCTAATTGAGTTCCTATCTTGACAATTAGTAGATAGTTTTATATTGCTATTTAGGTAAATATTTTTACTTTATAATTAAAAAGTTAAAATATCACCAAAAGTTATAGGGAAAATAAATTATAAGGCCAAACCACAGTGGCCAAATGTTTATAAGGCCAATTACTGTAGTGTTTTTTTAAGGCCACGGATTTAATGTTTTTTAATGCATATCAACTTTTTTTGTCCAAAATTCCCCCACAACCTCCAAACCAAAAAACCCTCGGATCATTTAATCAACCACAAAATCCCCAACACCCACACTAAGACGACCCCAACTCCAGTGAGGAACAACCCCCCACCTCCAGACTTCCGGTTGTATACGAGTTTGTAAAAATCACCAAATAAGCGAGCTCATTTGACACAACAACCTGGGTTGTCCTATCGAAACAACCTGGGTCATTTCACAAACCAACAACCTTGGTTGTTTGACAAACGAGTTAGCTTGTTTAACCATATAACCTGTGTCGTTTCATAAAACAACCATTGCAGCACTGGAAAAAACGACTCAACTCGTTTGGTGGAAAAACGACCCAACTTGTTTTCAGTTCTCTCAAATCATCAGTATTCCACGTCCTTTATGAGTCCATTAGGTTCCTAATTATGAAAATTTTGCTTCTCGACACATTCTTTGTAACGAATCTTGAATCGCCTTATTTGGATATCGGAGAAGAGAGTTATGCACAAATTATTGATGATCTATCGATTGTCTGGTTTTCAAATACAGTCAGTCTTGACACACATTTTTACCCTCATATCATTGGAATTTGGCAAGTTGTAATAGTAACTAATATGTGCTCCTTTCAATTGTCTTTCCAACGGATCTGGAATCATCAAATGTCATGTTTGGATGTGGATGTTATGAATAAAACAAGTGACATGTGCTGGCAATCCAGACTTATTCATCCCTACCCAGCACTGTCGTTGCTCTACCAGAGACAGGCCCTGCCTCGCAAGAGACGGTCCCTGCCCTACTCGGGACATTCATTTCCCTGCCCGGGCGGTGTCAAGAAATGAACCAACTTATTTATCTCAAGAAAAGGACCCAGGTTATTTATCTTAAGAAAAGGTCCCAACATATTTGTCTCGAGAAACGACCTAGGTTATTTACCACAAGAAAACAACCCAGCTTATATAGCTCTAGAAAACGACCCAACTTATTCAACTCAAGAAACGACCCAACTTATTTAACTCAAGAAAAGAACCTAGGTCATTTATTACTTAAAAAATGACCCAGCTTATTTAGCTCAAGAAATGACCCAGGTTATTTAGTATTAAAAAATGACCCAACTTATTTAGTTGAATAAAACTACCCAACTTATTTAGTTGTGGAAAACGTCCACCATCTCAATGTCTTGATTAAATTTGAATCTAACAAGGTGCCATAAATTGGTACACATATTAATATATATTTTTTAAAATGAGCCAGGTTGTATATATATATATTGCAGTAAGTTAATTAAGTTGTAGCTCATTTGGTAAAACAGACCTAGCTCGTTTGGTGGAAACAAGCCAACTCGGTTTGTAGTACAACCCAGCTTGTTTGGTGAAAAGGACCCATTTCGTTTGGTGAAAACAAGCCAAGTCGTTTGGTAGAACGACACAACTTTTTAGGTGAAAACGACCTAGCTTGTTTGGTCAGACGACTAGCCCAGTGCAGGACTGGTGCGTCTCAGGGTTGGCTTGTTGTTCCAAACAAGTTGACTCATTTTGTCTCGTGCGGGACACACAAGTCTAATGCTGGGACTCATCAATTCCGCCAGGGACGCAATTTCGTCCTGAGCAAGCCACACTTGCATCCTGGTCAGGACACGTACGCCTCGAGGCGTGACCGACTCGACCCTACGGGGGACAAAGTCGTCCTTAGCGGCACACTTGCGTCCCGAGCGGGACATACTCGTCCCTACGAAAGTTCCAATTATTTGTAATTGAATATGTTGTGATTAAGTTGTCTCATATTGGACAAGTTATTTCATGTCTTAGAGAGAAGTGTCTATATATATATATATATATATATATATATATATATATATATATATATATATATATATATAACGAGCCAACCTGTTAATTAAGTTGCAACAAACAAGCCTAATTCATTTTGACCGAACTACTCAGCTAATTTGGTGAAAACAAGCCAGGTCGTTTGGTAGAACGACACAAGTTGTTTGGTGACGTGTTTTTAAATTAGTTGTACTTAAAGTACATAATTAGGATGAGATACTTATACTTTACTACCTTCATTTTCGTTGTGCTCCCTTAAAGTTGTCAGTATTGGAGCTCGCTTGCATGAAGAACTTGGTAAATCAGTCATCACGTCTTTTATGCACATTTTTGACCGATATTGTCCACAACAACCAGCAGGATCGTAAGTAACTTTAATCATTTCCTTGTCTAGTTCATTTATCGAGTCATACTACATGTGTGTATAACCATGATGATAAATGTTAACAGGACCACTTGTGGAGCTTATGTATGCCACTATTACTCTTTCTTTCACAAAAAAATGGATGTGTAAGAAAATTGGTTTGTGACGCTGAAATGGTCTTTCACACATAATATAAATAGCAAAACCAAATCTGAAATAACATTTGTTTCATACTACTACTTCGATACATAATCTTGTGTTATGAAAAAACAAAAAAAAGTTTGTTCATATCGAACTTTAAGTGGCACATTTTGGATGGGGAGAATCAAATGAAGTTCCCTCCTCAAGACATGGACAAGTTGATACCCCGCATGACTCTTTCTTTCCTTTCACATAAGTTAAAGTAGTCTAAATGCCTTGGTAAAATATATGCACGTGTTGGTAGGAAATTCAGTTGGAAATGAACTCAAAAGACACAAGATCACTAGAGATGAAGCTTATAGTTCTAATGTTCTCGAGGAAAAACTAGGTTCTTGTGGCAATGAGAGTGGGACCTGTGAGGGCCTAGAGAGTTGTAATGTTGGTGATGGTTGTGACAATGTTTATGTTCCGGAGGAAGAGCCTACGACTTGTGGCCTTAATAGTTCTCCTAGTCCAACAATCAAAACTGCATCATAATATGAGGAACCAAAGAGTTCTCATGCTGGTGAAACTGGTTGCAATACTCATATTTCCGAGGACGAGCCTACTAATTATGGCAACGAAAGTGAAAAAAAATGAGGGCCTAGAGAGTTCTCGTACTCTAATAACTGAGGCTACAACAGAAACTGCCACTAACGTGGATGACATTGGAAAAGGTGATCTCCTAAAACTTAATCATTTACCATCATAACAAAATTTAAATTTTCTAATCAAGTTCGCCTTCATTTTGAAAGTAGATCTTGACCCTGGGGGAACCAACTCTAAAATTCGAAGATCCTTTATTAGAGCAATTAAAGGTAGAACCAAGTTAGACAGGATGGGTTAGAAGAAACAATATCCAATCTATGAAGAAAGAGAGACGAAACGTAAAGAAAAGAACGAGAGGGTTGCTAGAGAAGAGAAGGAGGTTTCCTAATGTGAAACACTTTGAGCACATGTAATCAGACCTGTAAAGGTTAAGCTAGGAGAAGAAACAAGAATTTTTCGAAGACAACAATGGAAGAAAATGTTATAAGCCTCCCAGACTTTGAGGAATCTGGAACAAAGGTCCCACGTGAACGTTACGACGATTTCTAAAGTTTCCGGAACGAAATCTTACCCCATTCCGATAAGATTATTATTGAACTAAGCAAACAACTTTGTGAAAGGAACACGTCATATAATCTGAAAGAACACTTATCGATGAATGGCTAGACAAGCCAATTGATGGGTAATCTCGATAAACTACTGCATATATGTTTTGCATTGAGATTTCACTATCGAATATTTTAGTTATCTATAATGTTTATGCTTCTTTGTAGTTCTGGAGTATGGGATAATCCAGAAACACACAGAATTTTGTCTGGGAATGAAGTCTGGTGCTTATTGTTCAAACAAACACTGAGAAGCCACATTATCACATGCTAGATAGATCATCTCAAAAGTGTTTGACCAAAACTCCTAGGACTCAGATATTATCAACTATCTTGGTACTGCTTACCAGCTCTTGCAATGGTAATGTCATGGATTCAAGTTCACATCTCATATATTTATTTTTAATTTGGCCATGTCCCAAAAGATCTGTCTAGCATGTTCAAGTTCAACTTGATTTTATAATTCCACAAGCAAATATAGGATTGGCTAATTCATTGTTGTGGACAGTGAGTCAATTTTGTTGGCCCTCACTGAAAACAGACTTGAAGATGGCAGATGTGGTGTTTATCCCAGTGCATTTAAAAAAGGAATGACACTGGCAGTTAGTTGTTATAAACTACCCAGACTATACATAAAAAGTACTACAACTACCAACTAGAAAGATGTGAGGGTGCGATGAAAAAGGAGAAAGATAAGATAAGAAATATGGTAATTGTAGGATCTAATTACTCCTAGAGTTAGTCTGAAGGGGGGGGGGGGTGAATAGACTAATTAAGTTCTTTAAAAACTTAAGCAATTAAAATAAGAACAATATGAAGATATAGAGAAAAGGGATGCAAATCACAAGACCGATGTATAGAGGTTTGGATCCAACCGACTAGGATCCTAGTCCTCTCTTACGAATTGCTCTTCCTCGAGCAACTTCGTGTACTTCACTATTCGATCTCCGTTTCTGGTAGAGATCAAGACTTTACACTTCAAGTTTGCGAACACCCTCGCCAAGCTTGGCCACCTTCTCACAATCCAAGAAAAGCTTCACTCCGAAAGCTAATACAACACTTTGCTGGAGAATGAGTAACCACTTCTAATCTTGAGCACTTGAATGATTGATGAATGCAATGTATGATTCCAGTGAGAGATTAAGCAGAAAAGGAAGTTTGAGAGCAATTTGGAAGTAGTAAGATATGAGAGCTTTGAGGAAGGATTGGTGACCTTGAAAGGTTGTTCTAAGCTCTATTTATAAGCTCTAAACTTAATCTAGCCGTTGGGATTGAAGTGGTAATGATTTGAGTAAGATACATAAAACAGACAAGTTCAGAACTCAAATCATGACACAAACGGTTGACCGGATCGGGCTAAGCGGTCGACCGGTTTCCAGTAAATAAGAAAATAGTCGAGATGAAGAGCATACCGGTCGATCCACCAAGGCAAGATCTTAAGTGAACGGTCGAATCAGATAAAGGAACGATCGACCGTTCAGAGGGTTTTGGCCAGAATAATAATAAACAATTGAGGTAACGGCTGAACCAAATAAGAATCTTGTTTGACCGAAAATAATAAGAAGTTTAGGAGTTCTAATTGTTCCTAATCCGGTCGACTGCTGTAATGGCACTGTTCGACCGGTGGCCAAAAATACGAATTGGGTTAGTTGAAATATGTGTATATGATCGTTGTATAATACGACAAGTATAACAATCATATTTAAATAAAATACAAAGTGTCAAACGGTCAAACCAAAGTCAAGTTTCGGTCGACCAGTTTGCACACTAAGCGCGACACGTGTCAAGATATAACCTATGAAGAAGATAGAATTGGTCGAACTGGGAAATATCGGTCGACACATGATAACGGTCGAACTAAGATGAAAATTTGGTCGACCGTGACAGGGTAAAAGCCTGTTAAAATCGGTTGAACTACAAGAGCTACCATTTGACCATTCTGGGAAGAAACTGAGAGTCTATTTAAATTCGATCGAACCAGACGGTCTATCGGTCGACCGAATGAAGCATAATTTCAGTTTAAGTGGAATTTCTATGCGATATCGGTCACCTAACAAAGTCGGTATGATATGCAAGTATGTATGAGGCTTCTATAGATTTCTATGGACCATGCAATGCAATTCAATCAAGAATTCAAGTGCCCAATTTACAATTTAATCCTAAGTACAAGAAACGTAAATCCTATCTACTCTTAAACTTGATTTCTTGTCTTGTGAAGCACTTGTCTCGTTAAATGGTTAGTAAAAACCATATGCATGTGATGTAATGATAGATAGACGTGTGTTTATTGATATGTGAACTAATCATCAAAATGGATTAACGATTATTAGCCAAAAAACCAACAATCTCACCCTTTTTGATAATGACAACCTATCAATCTAAATACATGTTAATCGTCAATTTTTATCATGATAGCTCCCCTATCTAATAGCTATTACGCATGCCATGTATTTATTTCTCCCCCTTTGGAATAATAAAAAAAGTCATGAATTGAATAGAGAATTTTAATGCATATCAGGACAATAAGCAACGGAAGCACAATGCCAAAAAGAGACAACAATGCCATATAGGGAAATGATATCCATGCATTCAAATAGATTCCAAAAGCTGAAAGGAATGTGTTCTAAATTTTTTACTTTTATATATCAATTATTATGAATTGGATGTGCAAACATTTTGTTCCTTGATTATGGTATTCGTCTTTTGGAAATGTTAAGGAGGAGGCGTTTGGTCCTTAACCGTAGAGCTCTAAAAGATAATGGTTTACATAAATCAAAAGTTATTCACAATCATGGTAATTAACATGGAACATTAATCACCGAGATAAGATTGTCGTGTTGGTCATCGATAGTTGTAGCTCTACAAATAATTGATGATGCGAGTATATAAAAGAGGAAAAGATTACTTTTATATATTGAATAGACCTAACAAGTAAAACATTATGGAATTGTGTTTCGTGTCATTATGTTTTACTGTGTCTTGGATCCTAAGATATGAGACTTATATCTTTTCACTCAAGAAGTGCTCAATTTGATTATTGTCAAAAGCTATCAATGAGTATAGTGATAAAGGCAATAGTTGGTTGAACATGACTTGTGCTGGAAAAGATAGCTAGTCAAACGATTATCATTGCCCCTATTAATTGAGTAATGATATTAGTGGGCCCCTTGATAAAGCAAAATTATAATGTGCACAATGTGACTTGAGTTAGATTACATACATATGATTAGCTTAAAAGATCAAGAAATGAATATATAATACAAATGTGACACATTTCTACTTTGTATATATTCGTAATATCGTGAGGGAAGGGATATACACAAGTGATGTCTCCACATCACGATATGGATCATGTTTAGTTCGAGTGAATAAGACATCGATGCTAATTGGGTAACTATAATGTGTAGCAAGATACCGCCTATAGTTTGTGATATTAAGTGTTTAAAATCACTGCCAATATAACTTAGATCCTCCTATAGATCACACCACAAAATTGGGAAACAAGACGCTTGATTTTGTATTCATATGGTGTCTCATGTTTCATGTGAAATGAGATACACGTGGTGAATCGACAAAATCAATATGTCATGAAAATTGATAATTAGAACATGAATAAATTATATGAGATGTATGTATTATGCGGTGTAATAGTTTGACATTGCATAAGATAATATGTTACATGATATATGAATTTTATAAAACCCCAAGAATCAAATTTTGTTTGGTGCAAATCCAAATTTGACAAAGGCAAAAATCGGGTGAAAACGGTAGACCGTTTTGAGATCGGTCGACCAAGTTCTTCGGAACGGTCGATCAGACAAAGATCAGAAGCGCATGGGTCGACCAAAAATTATCAGGACGTATCTTGATAATGGGATCGGTTGACCGGGCGTGATACGCGGTCAAACGAAAATCTCCAGGATTTTTTGTGGTGATATAACAGTTGACCAGTATAGGGACACAGTCGACTGAAATTTACCAGGAGCAATTTTTGTAAAGAAATAGTCTACCGGAGTGAGACATGGTTTGACCAAAATTTTCCAGGAACTTTTTCACATGAATATTCGATCGACCGCCTAGCTACGGTCCAACCGAACTTATCAAACTATTAACGGTTCGGTCGACCGAGTGGTGATTTCGGTCCATCGTTCGACACGATTCTGCCTTGAATTATTAAGAGAATATTGTTGATCATGGGTTGGATTTATTCCAATTATGGTAAAACATTGTTAAGGATGATTATGAGTCAATTTGTGAATGGTTTAAGGAAGAGAAAAGCAAGAGATCATGGGTAGTGGATGACCCATGAAGTGGGTTAAAGGAATGTGTTATAAAAGTTTTACTTTTATATGTCAATTATTATGAATTGGATGTGCAAACATTTTGTTCCTTGATTATGGTATTCGTCTATTGGAAGTGTTAAGGAAGAGGCGTTTGGTCCTTAACCGTAGAGCTCTAAAAGATAATGGTTTACATAAATCAAAAGTTTTTCACAATCATGGTAATTAACATGGAACATTAATCACCGAGATAAGATTGTCGTGTTGGTCATCGATTGTTGTAGCTCTGCAAATAATTGACGACGCGAGTATATAAAAGAGGAAAAGATTACTTTTATATATTGAATAGACCTAACATGTAAAACATTATGGAATTGTGTTTCGTGTCATTAATGTTTTACTGTGTCTTGGATTTTAAGATATGAGACTTATATCTTTTCACTCAAGAAGTGCTCAATTTGATTATTGTCAAAAGCTATCAATGAGTATAGTGATAAAGACAATAGTTGGTTGAACATGACTTGTGCTGGAAAAGATAGCTAGTCACACGATTATCATTGCCACTCTTCATTGAGTGATGATATTAGTGGGCCCCTTGATAAAGCAAAATTATAATGTGCAAAATGTGACTTCAGTTAGATTACATACATATGAGTAGCTTAAAAGATGAAGAAATGAACATATAATACAAATGTGACACATTTCTACTTTGTATATATTCGTAATATCGTGAGGCAAGTGATATACACAAGTGATGTCTCCACATCACGATATGGATCATGATTAGTTCGAGTGAATAATACATCTATGCTAATTGGGTAACTATAATGTGTAGCAAGATACCGCCTATAGTTTGTGATATTAAGTGTTTAATATCACTTCCAATATAGCTTAGATCCTCCTATAGATCACACCACAAAATTGGGAAACAATACGCTTGATTTTGTATTCATATGGTGTCTCATGTTTCATGTGAAATGAGATACACTTGGTGAATCGATAAAATCAATATGTCACGAAAATTGATAATTAGAATCATGAATAAATTATATGAGATGTATGTATTATGCGGTGTAATAGTTTGACATTGCATAAGATAATATGTTACATGATATATGAAATTTATAAAACCCCAAGAATCAAATTTTGTTTGGTATAAATCCAAATTTGACAAAGGCAAAAATCGGGTGAAAACGGTAGACCGTTTTGAGATCGGTCGACCAAGTTCTTCGGAACGGTCGATCAGACAAAGATCGAAATGCATGGGTCGACCAAAAATTATCAGGACGTATCTTGATAATGGGATCGGTTGACCGGGCGTAATACGCGGTCAAACGAAAATCTCGAGGAATTTTTTTGGTGATATAACAGTTGACCGGTATAGGGACATGGTCGACTGAAATTTACCACGAGCAATTTTTGTAAATAAACGGTCTACCGGAGTGAGACATGGTTTGACCAAAATTTTCCAGGAACTTTTTCACATGAATATTCGATCGACCACCTAGCTACGGTCCAACCGAACTTATCAAACTATTAGCGGTTCGATCGACCGAGTGGTGATTTCTGTCCATCGTTCGGCACGATTCTGCCTTGAATTATTAAGAGAATATTATTGATCATGGGTTGGATTTATTCCAATTATGGTAAAACATTGTTAAGGAGGATTATGAGTCAATTTGTGAATGGTTTAAGGAAGAGAAAAGCAAGAGATCATGAGTAGTGGATGACCCATGAAGTGGGTGAAAGGAATGTGTTCTAAAAGTTTTACTTTTATATGTCAATTATTATGAATTGGAGGTGCAAACATTTTGTTCCTTGATTATGGTATTCGTCTTTTGGAAGTGTTAAGGAAGAGGCATTTGGTCCTTAACCGTAGAGCTCTAAAAGATAATGGTTTACATAAATCAAAAGTTATTCACAATCATGGTAATTAACATGGAACATTAATCACCGAGATAAGATTGTCGTGGTGGTCATCGATTGTTGTAGCTCTACAAATTACTTGACGACGCGAGTATATAAAAGAGGAAAATATTACTTTTATATATTCAATAGACTTAACATGTAAAACATTATGGAATTGTGTTTCGTGTCATTAATGTTTTATTATGTCCACGATCCTACGATATGAGACTTATATCTTTTCACTCAAGAAGTGCTCAATTTGATTATTGTCAAAAGCTATCAATGAGTATAGTGATAAAGGAAATAGTTGGTTGAACATGACTTGTGCTGGAAAAGATAGCTAGTCAAACAATTATCATTGCCACTCTTAATTGAGTGATGATATTAGTGGGCCCCTTTATAAAGCAAAATTATATTGTGCACAATGTGACTTGAGTTAAGTTACATAGTTATAATTAGCTTAAAGAGATCAAGAAATGAATATAATACAAAGGTGACACATTTCTACTTTGTATATATTCTTAATATCATGAGGTAAGGGACGGGCACAAGTGGTGCACTTACATCACTAAATGGATCATGTTTTGGTTCGGGTGGAACAAAGACATCTATGCTAATTGGGTGACTATAATGTGTAGCTAGATACCGCTTATAGTCTGAGATATTAAGTGTTTAATATCACTGCCGATTTGACTTAGATCCTCCTATAGGTCATACCACAAAACTGGGAAACAAGAGGTTTGATTTTAAGTTTATATGATGTGTCAGGTTTCATGTGAAAATGGGACACATGTGGTGAATGAATAAAATCAATATGTCAAAAGAATTGACATAATTAGAATCATAATAAATTCATATGAGGTGTGTATATTATGGGGTGTAATAATTAAATATTACATATGATAATATATCACATAAGATGTGAATTTGCTAAAAACCCCAAAAGATCAAATTTTGTTGGAAATAAATCCAAAATTTGACAATTGGTAAAATCCGGGTCAAACACGGTCAACCATTCATGGTTCGGTCGACCGGGGTATCTTCGCATCGGTTAACCGTATAGGGAACGGGTAAGCGCAATTGGTTGACCGAAATTGTCTGGAGTGCCTACACAATCGGGTTCGGGTAACCGAGTGTGCGCGGTCAACCGAGAAATGGTATTTTCGGTAGACCAAAGGTGACCCGGTCATCCGATGATTATGTCCCAGGAGCGATTTTGGTGGTTCAACGGTAAACCGAGTAAAAGACGTGGTTCGACCGAATTCTTCCAGGGAATTTGTCTCATGCGGACTCGGTCGACCGTCTAGCTCACGGTGCACCGAACACGTGTTATAACCGAACGGTTTGGTTGACCGAGTTATACTCGGTCCACCGAACATGAACGATTCTGCCTGAATTATTTAGAGCTTAATTAGATCATGGGTGGATTAATTCCATATTTAATTAAAACGTTTTTTTGTGGGTGATTATATGGAAATTAGAGATTAACATTAGGAGAGAATAAGCAAGATATCATGGCTAAAGAATAACTCTTGATAAGGATATTTTGGGAGACTATAAAAGGACCCCTACTCCTACTTGTTTAATACTAATGCAAAAAATCTCTCTCATTAATCTCTCCCTAATCACCACGAAAATCTCTTAGTAAAATTAAGTTTTAGAGATAAGAATCTCAGGAGCTTAAATAGGGATAATTAGCTTGATTCTAAACCTTATTAGAGATTGATTGGCTAGCCATTTCTCTCTAATTTTGTTTAGAGTTTGGTGAACACTCGGAGGCAAATCCGTGGACGAATCCGCGGGCAACGCGACTCCGAATCTTCAAAAAGGTTTTAGAGAACCTTTAGGTATGATTCTCTCTTAGTGGTTTATTTTAATAAATGTAGGGTTACATAATATTAGAATAAACACAAAGTTATGTACATAAAATTTTTTGCAAATATGAAATCGATCTTGTATGTTATATTATTTTTTTTAAAATATATACATATATGGGGACACGAAATCCTACAGTGTTATCAAAGCATTTAGTTCATATTTTCAATGATTATACTATATAATTAATTTTAGTTTACCATCTACAATCGTAACAATTCATGTTCTATGTCTTTTTCGAGTTTTCAAATAGTTTTGTTGATTTTGTTGGCTTTTTGGCCTTAATCTATATTAATTTCGATGATTAATTAAACTAATCTTAATCAATCAACCTAATCAATCAAAGTGAGCAAACACGATTACATGCATTGCATATATGTTTGTATACTTGGAAGCATCTTAATAGGTTGACGAAGAATCAAGCTAAGGAGCTTTGGGACAAGAAGATAAAGACGCAAGACATGTAATCAAGCTTTGGACCAATATGTAATTTAGTATAATTTGAGTCCTAAGGATTAATGTAAACTTGAGCACATTAGGATTCTGTCCCGTATCGCCACGGTTCACCGAACCCCTCTCGGTAAACCGAATCATGTAGAGTTCGGTCCACCGAACACCTTGCGGTCAACCGTGTAGAATCCTTTAGGTGTTCCCTGGAATAACCACCTCGGTATACCGAACCACCTTTGGTAGACCGAATCCGCCTGGACCGGTTTTGGACTTAGCTCCAACGGTCGCATTCGAATCAAGAACCTAAAGCCCAATTGACTTATCCATATTCGGTACACCGAACTTTATTCGGTCAACCGAATCATATTGCTTTAGGAGTCCAACGGCTATTTAACTTGACCGTTATTGATAAACCATCTTCCCACGCATTGTCAGCGCAATTCCCGCGCTACTTCGGTATACCGAAGTATACACGGTCAACCGAACTTGAGTACATCAGAGCCCAATCAATTCTACTGTCCACCTTGGAACGGTGAACCGAATGGACTTCGGTGAACCGAGTTTAATTAGGGCTAAATAGATAAAAGCTACTGGAGGTTGGTGAACGGTGATCCGATACTTAATCGGTCAACCGAGTTCTTAGTTCAGACCAATGTTTCGGACTACCGTGTGGATAACGGTCGACCGAATCTGTCTCGATTTCTGGACGAGCTTAAGTCACATCTTGCATTCTCATTGGTCCATTCACCACCAACTCCCAAACGGCTATATGAGCTTGAAGGCTTATAAATAGGACCTCATTTGGTTGCTTTGAGAAGGTTGAACATTTCCTATCTATCAAATACTCAAAGACAAATCCTCTCCATCTTCAAGCTCTCAATCCACAACACTCAAGCCTAAACTTCACCACTTGCATATCCAATTCAATATCATATCCAAGTGTGCTCAAGTATAGAGTGTTAGTTAGATTGTGATTCCAATTCCTTATTCAAGAATCACCAAGTTGTAAACCTTCGAGGAAGCTCCCTCTCGGGTTGTGAGAGGAGACACGAGCGAGGCGAGGTTGTTCGCGAGGCTCGGTGTTGTAAACGGCGTTGGTCTCGGCCCGAAACGGAGATCGATTAGTGGAACCGTAAGCGAGGCTCGGGGGATCGAGCGAGGCTTGCGAGGAGGACTAGGACCCGGGTGTGGGTGCCGAACCTCTCTAAACTCCGGTGTCGACGATTTTGTGGTTTGGATTGTCGCTTCCCTTAATCCTTCGATTAGTATTTTAATTCCGCATTTATTATAGTGATTAGAGGGCCATAGATCCTAACAATTGGTATCAGAGCATTAGGTTGCTAATTTCATTTACTTAATCGTAATTTAGCATGGCATCTACTTCTAATCATTGTGAAGGATTATCCACATCTAAGCCACCCTTGTTTAATGGGTTAAACTATGACTATTGGAAGAAAAGAATGATAATATATGTGCAATCAAATGATTTGAAATATTGGACATTCATATTAAACTCATATACACCTCCTAATGATGATGAAATTGTATCCTTAACAAAACCCAAAATTAAGGAAGTGGAGATGAATTCCCGCATTATGAATATCTTGTATTGTGGGTTAAATGAAGGGGAATACAATAGGGTAAGAGGTTGTGAAAGTGCTGATGATATTTGGCATACATTAGCAATGCATCATGAGGGTTCAAATAGATTGAAAGAAACTAGGCTAAATTTGCTCATGCATAAATATGAATTATTTCGTATGCAATCCGGTGAAAACATAAGTGAGATGCACACTCGCTTCACCGAGATAATTAACTCTCTTAAAGCACTTGGCAAGGATTTTAGCAAGGGAGAAATAACTCGAAAGATTCTCCGATCACTCACCGACGATTGGGAGGAGAAAACGACCGCTATCGAAGAAGCGCAAGATCTCACCAAATTATCGGTCGAGGAGCTAATGGGGAGTCTCATGACATATGAGATACAAATGAAAGACCACATTGAGAAGAGAGTCAAGAAATTCTTGGGGTTACACGCCGTCACCAATTCAATCAAAGGAGATAGTGATATCGAGGAACAATTGACGACACTTCAATTTAAGGAGTTTCTCAAAGAAGAGAAAGAAAGGAGAAAAGAGAAGGAGAAGAGCAAGAGAAAAGAGAAGAAGAAGAAAGCTCTCAAAGCCACTTGGGACACTTCATCATCTTCATCAATTGAAGGCGAATTCGCCTCGATGTGCTTCATGGCAATAGAAGATGACGATAGTGAGGTATCTTCTTGCTCTAGTCGCGATTCAATTGATTCAAATAATTCAAATGTATATAATGAACTTCAATACAAATTCAATGAATTGCTTGAAAATTTTGAGAAAATTTGTCAAAAGAATAAACAACAAGAAAGAAAATCAATGAGCTACAATCTCAAATTGAATCTATCATGAATGAGAAGAATGAAATGCTTGCTAGTCATGATAAAATTGCATTAGAGAACACTCAATTGATTGATGAAATTACAACTCAAAATGCAAAACCTTCATGTGGTGAAAATATTCAAGATCTAATTGCTAAGAATGTTCAATTACAAAAGGATCTTGAAAAATTCACAAGTGGAAAGAAAATGCTTGATATGCTTATCGGTAGTCAAAGACAATCACTAGATAAACATGGTATAAGTTTTTATGCTAATAACTTTAAGAACCATGTTATTCACACTACTTTGAATGGAAAGCATTTTGTAGTGAATAAAATTTCCTCAAGTATTTGGGCACCTAAAACCAAAATGATTTGGGTTCCAAAAACTAACATGATTGGACCCAAGCAAAAATGGGTACCAAAATCTTCACTTGTAGGTACTTAGAAGGAAAATCGATAGCGATCGGCTCAAGCTACAAAAGATCGATTCCAAGCTTCAAGGAAATCATTTGGATCGAATTTATAAAGTCGTCGTCGCTATCGAAAGAAGATTGGAACCAATACAAAATCGAGGATCAAAAGTTGGGTAATATTTTCAATCCTCTCAATCGTGTCTATTTTAACATTTGGTTCAAATCTAGGGATATTACATGCTTTATTGATATAATACATCATTGCTTTTAGGCCTTAGTGATAGGGGGAGCATATAATGTTATATCATCTAATTAAGGGGGAGAATTATCTAAATCCTATACTTTTACATCATATGCTTATATTGTTTGCATTTGGTTGATGTCAAAGGGGGAGAATGATAAGAATTGAGCTTCAATTTACTCATACTATGCACATTGTTAGGGGGAGCATCTTATACATGCATAGTGTACATATATGAAGGGGGAGCAATCATATAGAATAGGGGTGAACTTAAATTGAAACTCAAGCATTAAGATATAGATTTGCCATCATCAAAAAGGGGGAGATTGTTGGCTTTTTGGCCTTAATCTATATTAATTTTGATGATTAATTAAACTAATCTTAATCAATCAACCTAATCAATCAAAGTGAGCAAACACGATTACATGCATTGCATATATGTTTGTATACTTAGAAGCATCTTAATAGGTTGACGAAGAATCAAGCTAAGGAGCTTTGGGACAAGAAGATAAAGACTCAAGACATGTAATCAAGCTTTGGACCAATATGTAATTTAGTATAATTTGAGTCCTAAGGATTAATGTAAACTTGAGCACATTAGGATTCTGTCCCGTATCGCCACGGTTAACCGAACCCCTCTCGGTAAACCGAATCATGTAGAGTTCGGTCCACCGAACACCTTGCGGTCAACCGTGTAGAATCCTTTAGGTGTTCCCTGGAATAACCACCTCGGTATACCGAACCACCTTTGGTAGACCGAATCCGCCTGGACCGGTTTTGGACTTAGCTCCAACGGTCGCATTCAAATCAAGAACCTAAAGCCCAATTGACTTATCCATATTCGGTACACCGAACTTTATTCGGTCAACCGAATCATATTGCTTTAGGAGTTCAACGGCTATTTAACTTGACCGTTATTGATAAACCATCTTCCCACGCATTGTCAGCGCAATTCCCACGCTACTTCGGTATACCGAAGTATACACGGTCAACCAAACTTGAGTACATCAGCGCCTATCAATTCTACTGTCCACCTTGGAACGATGAACCGAATGGACTTCCGTGAACCGAGTTTAATTAGGGCTAAATAGATAAAAGCTACTGGAGGTTGGTGAACGGTGATCCGATACTTAATCGGTCAACCGAGTTCTTAGTTCAGACCAATGTTTCGGACTACCGTGTGGATAACGGTCGACCGAATCTGTCTCGATTTTTGGACGAGCTTAAGTCACATCTTGCATTCTCATTGGTCCATTCACCACCAACTCCCAAACGGCTATATGAGCTTGAAGGCTTATAAATAGGACCTCATTTGGTTGCTTTGAGAAGGTTGAACACTTCCTATCTATCCAATACTCAAAGACAAATCCTCTCCATCTTCAAGCTCTCAATCCACAACACTCAAGCCTAAACTTCACCACTTGCATATCCAATTCAATATCATATCCAAGTGTGCTCAAGTATAGAGTGTTAGTTAGATTGTGATTCCAATTCCTTATTCAAGAATCATGATTGACATCATTTCATGCTCATATTTGTATCTTATATCCATTATCTTTCACCTAAATAATGCTATGTTACGAGTTTTATGTTTAGTTTTCAGGAATAAATAGGTTTGAAGAGATGAAGCATAAAAGGACCCAAAAGCTGGGAAAAAGGACTGAATTGTGAGATTTGTGGACCAAGATGCAAGGAAGAAGGACCTGAATGCAAGACCGAAGGACCTAAGAGCAAAACAGAATACTCCTCACCATCATGGGGAGTATTTTGGCAATTCTATTTGGGTCGGAGCTCCAACATGCAAAATAGATGCATCAAATACCAACAAAGCCTTCCAGAAAAGCCCACAAGAAATTCCAGAGCGATCCGGACACTGTAGACCGCTAATTAGCGGTCTAAGACCGCTAATTGGCGGTCACGTTTGGTCCAAATGCGCTCAAATTTCTCCAGCACATGTATTAGAGGATGTGTAGGCTATTTGTGGTATCTGTTTAGTCCCACATCGGGGGATTGTCCCGGATTAGCTTTTTCCATGGCTATAAATAGAACTCTTCACCTCCTATTGTAATCACTTCATATTTTAAGTGGCTATTCTTCCTACTAGAAGTGAGGCCTTGAAGCACACACTAAAGTAGGAGGATGCTACTTTTAATGTGAGTCATTTTATCAATAAAGTTTTGTGTTTCTTTCATTGTTTGTTTATGCTTCTTTTATTGTTTGTGCAGGTTTTGGTTTAATCGTCTTTTATTTCTAGCTTAGTTTTAATATACTTTATTTGCTTAGTTTAATAATTAGTGTAATGTTTAGTGAGTAGTTTTCATCCCCTTTGGGGGGTGGAGTAGATGTACATACATGCATTAGAGAATGGGATGAATGCTTTATTTTTGATGTGTTGATAAAACATGAATGTATGCTTGCTTGTTTAGGATAGAATTTATAACTTGATGAGTTTTGCCAAAATGATTAGACACCTCTCATGCTTGTTTAGGTTCTGAAATAAACAACTTGCATATGTAAATGTTAGTCAACCAAGTTGGTGAATAGATTGATAGGTTTTGCCATAACATTTAGACACTTCCTATGCTTGATAAACACCACCTTCATGTGCTTAAAGAATGTATTCTACACCCACCTCTTTGCTTGTGTGAACTCACTCCACCCCTTAGGGGTTTTCCATTCCTGAAATTCCAGCATTCTTGTTTTGTTCTTAGCTTAGTTCTTATTTCATCGTTCGTTTGCTTCTTTCACATTTCATACTTCTTAGAGTAGTTTAGTGTAGAGTAGCTTAATAAATCTTTCTCCCCCAATCTTTGCCACTTGATTTCGTACAAGCAAGAGACTGCTCACCTCCCTGAGGACGACCCGTACTTGCCACCGCTTCATCGCGGCCGTGCACTTGCGGTTTAAAATAAAACGTTCAACAAGTTTTTGGCGTCGCTGCCGGGGAGGTGCCAGTCCAGACTCTTGTTTGGATGATTCGAGTGGATTTAATTTTTGTCTTGTAGTTTTCTTTCTTTCAGGAGACTCACATTGAGAAGGGGAAGCATCTGGTGAAGTTTGGAGGCGGTTTGAGAGAAGAAGACCGCCAATCAGCGGTCTACAACCGCCAACTGGCGGTCTGGTTTTTTCATTTCACCTCGAAATTTCTTTGGAGTATTTCTTTATATGATATAGTGCTCTGGGACTTAATTTGGCATGTTTTGACTTATAGTTTGTTCCCAGATCAATAATCAAACCTCCCTTAAGCAACTTGGACCCTAAAACACAAAGCAAAAGATTAGGCATTCTTTTTGTTTAGGTCATGCATCATGTATGTGACTTAGGCATTTAGATTGTCTTTTATCTTAGCTTTATTTTCTGTTGCTGAGAGCTGGCGTGAGGTACGCACCTTCTACTCTCATTCATGCATTTCGTATGAACATGCATTAGTTAGTAGGAAGTGCATTGAAACAAGTGTGAGTTGAGCGTTGTTTGGAGAGTTGATTGCTAGATTTAGGACTCCAAAACGCTACTAAGGAGGGGCTGTCCCATAAAAGATAAGGTGGGGGATTTCATCACCCTTTCCTTCACCCCAAAAACCACACTAATCAAGAGCCTAATTTTAAAATCAAGTAGACATTGGCCCTAAGGATCTTGGACGCATTAGGAGAGTGATCCGATCCCGATCGTCATGACCTGATCGGCGTTGCCCACTTTGTCGATAGTAGGAGAGACGAGATCCCCGAATCTTGGCTCACTTGCTGGGCTTTGTGGTCCTTGTCGTAGGGAGGTGAGGCGTGTTGAGGCCGCGTGACCTCGCAGTTAGGCGTCGTCTAGCTGTAAGGACCTATAGCGACCTTAGGATTGCTTGAGCCTTGTTTGCTTGTGTGCTTCTACTTGTACCCATCCGCCGTAGCATAAGGACTTCTTCCCTTCTCTCCTGAGTCATTCTTTCTCTCCTGTGTCCCCCCGTCTTCTCCTCTACGCACATTCTTTATCAAAAAAAAGAAAAAAAAGGAAAAAAAAGGTTTTAGTGTGTGTGCACCTTTGTGCAAGCTTTCGTGGACACGAGACGAGAGTGGTCGTTTGACGAGGAGCGTTGTCAATCCGGCTTCGGTCATCGATTTCTCGACGCCTTCCTCCTCTCGTGTCGCACGTAGTTCGGGTCCAATGGCTGCTAATTTCCGTGAGGAGGAGCAGTTGCTGGACCCGCATGTTCCACCTGTGCTTCCATCTGTCGTTCCCATACCTCTTCGTGATCGATGCTACACAAGCCGTACCGCTCTACCCTCATGCATCGTATTACCAGAGGCTAATGGGAACCATTTTGAGGTTAAGCCTCAATTCATTTCCATGCTCCCTCGCTTCACTTGGAAAGGTGACCCCTATATCTTTCTCAGGGAATTTGAGGAGGTCTGTGCTATGTTCAAGCTGCAACAACTTAGCACAGACTCCATCCATCTTAGGCTCGTTCCTTTTGCACTAAAGGATGACGCCAAGAAGTGGTTGTACAGCAACCAGGCGAATGCCTTTAGGACTTGGGATGAGTTTCAATCTGCCTTCCTTAAGAAGTACTTTCCTAATCATCGGACTCAAAAATTGAGGAACGAAATCAATTCGTTCTATCAACTTGAGACCGAGACATTTCATGCATATCTAGAGAGGTTCAAGGAGCTACTATCCTCAAGCCCTCACCATGGCATTGAGTTGTGGCGCCTTTGTCAGATTGTGTACGAGGGTCTTCACATCCCGTCCAGAACGCTCCTTGAGTCCATGTGTCAAGGAGAGTTCTTGGGAAAGGATGAAAGGGAGGCATGGGCCTTCCTAGAAGACCTCGCTGAGAAAACCATGCAGTGGGAGAGTGTGAGGGAACCACCTGCATCATCTAGTATAGGAGCGAGGATCACGAATGCAAACTCGACTAGATCGGGTGCCACATTTGCTATCGATACCACTACGGCCACCGAGGCACGCATGGCGGCCTTAATGCGCCGTATGGATTCGATTGAGCTCCAAAACCGACAAAGTGCACCTCACATGTCCACATCTGGTCCAGTTCCTTGTCATTCATGTGGTAGGATAGGTCATGTAGAGAGCGAGTGTGAGTCCATTCCTCCTGAGATGGAGCGTGTCAACGCCATCTCTGACAGAGCTAGGAATGACCCATACTCATCATCTTATAACCCTGGATGGAGGAACCACCCCAATTTTTCATGGAACCAAAATAATGCCCCGGGTGGTCCTTCAAACTCCTCTAGACCACCTTACCAATCACACCAACCTCCCATGCATGCACATTCCTATCAGCCACCCCAAGCGCAAACCACCAATCCATCGGGTTTCCCAAATTCCAATAATATGGAAACCCGATTCAATTCGCTTGAGACCTTGACTCGTGGACTTGAAAACTCAATGAAATTTTTTATGTCTACCACAAGTCAAGTTCTCACTTCAAATCAGCAGACCATGAAATCTCTAGAGCTTCAGATGGGCCAATTGGCTCAGTCTGTACATGAAAGAGAGAGAGAGAGTCTTTTCCTAGCCAGCCTGAGGCTAACCCCCGTGTGTACCAGCAACAACACATGCAAAATGAGAATGTGGTACCTCGGGGGAGGCAAGTGAACCATGTGGAGGAACCTGTTCACCATGTCAATTCCATTGTGACCTTAAGGAATGGAAAACAGGTTGACAATCACATTTCCTTGCCACACCCACCACCATCTATGCAGCCCCTCATTGGGAATGGTGGTGAAGAAGAAGCTGAGGGTGAGGGTAATACACCAAAGCTTTCTTCTCAGGCACAACAGAAAACCTACCTGCCAAAAGCTCCCTATCCAAGTAGGTTAAACAAAAAGCAGAGTGACAACATGGACAAGATAGTAGGTTGCTGGACCCGCATGTTCCACCTGTGCTTCCATCTGTCGTTCCCATACCTCTTCGTGATCGATGCTACCCAAGCCGTACCGCTCTACCCTCATGCATCGTATTACCAGAGGCTAATGGGAACCATTTTGAGGTTAAGCTTCAATTCATTTCCATGCTCCCTCGCTGCACTGGGAAAGGTGACCCCTATATCTTTCTCAGGGAATTTGCCACCGCTTCATCGCGGCCGTGCACTTGCGGTTTAAAATAAAACGTTCAACAAATCACCAAGTTGTAAACCTTCGAGGAAGCTCCCTCTCGGGTTGTGAGAGGAGACACGAGCGAGGCGAGGTTGTTCGCGAGGCTCGGTGTTGTAAACGGCGTTGGTCTCGGCCCGGAACGGAGATCAGTTAGTGGAACCGTAAGCGAGGCTCGGGGGATCGAGCGAGGCTTGCGAGGAGGACTAGGACCCGGGTGTGGGTGCCGAACCTCTCTAAACTCCGGTGTCGACGATTTTGTGGTTTGCATTATCTCTTCCCTTAATCCTTCGATTAGTATTTTTAATTCCGCATTTATTATAGCGATTAGAGGGCCATAGATCCTAACAGATTTAATTCTAATTGATTCTTTTGATAGTTTTAAATGTTGGAAACACATCATGCGAATGTTAGAATTGAAATTTAGACTTATGTCTAATTTATAGAATTTTTGTTTTTAATTAAATGATTATTTTATAAAGAATCGATAAAACGAAAAAGGCATATGTTTATCTTTCTTTAAATTTGTATTTTTGGAAATTGGATAAACAGCGGTTCAAATGTTTTGTGTATTGAACTATGGATGCATAAAATCATTTTAATGGATTTCAAATCATTTTAGAATTGTTTGATTTAGAGATGCATGATAAACTAAATCGAGTAATATATAGTATATGTACATGCATTGCTCGAGTTCTCTAATGCAGGGATATGTGAGTTTGTATGTTCCGAAGAAGCCGTGTGTGAATGAATGAATGTGTATGTTATTATTATTCAATCACAGGGGCTTATGTATATGTGAAAGCCAAATTTTATTTCTATGTATATACATGCATTTGAGAGGATTTTTACATAGGACTTGCACTAGACAATTTTGAAAATTGAGATTCATGTTTATATTTTTTGCAATATCAACATCCATGGCGCAAGAGGAAGACACTGAAGAAGCGCGAAGATCAAGGACGCGAGAACATATAAACTCACACAATGTGTATGTGAATGGATTTATTTATGTTTGTGTGCTTGATATATATGTGATTGTATGGATGAATGTTAGGATGTGTATAGATGATAAATATGCATGATCACCTAAATTCTAAAATGACATATAAATGTTTAAATTGTCCAACCAAAAATTAAGAGTATTTTTCTTTCTTATTTCATCCACTAGTAGCCAATCCTCAAGCAAATCTACATGGTTCCTCAATCCCATGGACTCGAAATGCATTTCGCCCTTGGCTTGGGACAAGGGTTTTGTGAATGGATCAGCTGTGTTGCTGTTGGTGTCCACCCATAAAAGATTTATTTTGCCTTCGTCGATGAGGTCACGTGTCACGAAGTACTTATGATCCATGTACTTCACTTTGTGGTGTGATCTAGGATCCTTGATTTGCGAGATAGATGCACTACTATCGCAAAATAGCTCAATGGGTCCCTCGCTCGAGGGAACTACTCCAAGATCTTCAAGGAACTTCTTGATCCACACTCCTTCCTTGCTCGCTTCAGCGACAGCCATTACTTCTGAAGCGGTGGTTGAATCGGCCGTAGTGGTTTGCTTCCAGCTACGCCAACTCACAGCTCCACCATTCAGAAGAAAGACGTATCCTGATTGCGACCTTCTATCGTCTGGATCACTCATGAAACTCGCATCTGAGTACCCTTCGGATATCAACTACCTTTGTCCTCCACAAACAAGAATCTTATCCTTAGTCCGGTTAAGGTACTTCAGGATATTCTTGACCGCAGTCCAATGCTCAGGACCTGCGTTGGATTGGTGATGACTTGTCACGCTTAGACCATACGAGACATCGGGTCTTGTGCAAGTCATCGCGTACATGATCGACCCAATTGCCGAAGCATAAAGGACATCCTTCATGTACTCTAAGTCCTTACATGATTGCGCACGTTGAGACTTCTTGAGTTGCACACCCGTACTCATTGGCACACTGCCCTTTTTGGAGTTGTTCATCTTGAACCTTTCAAGACCTTGTCAATGTATGCACGTTGACTGATGCCAATGAGTCTACGAGATCTATCTCTATATATCTTGATTCCCAAGATGTATTGAGCCTCACCCATATCTTTCATTGAGAATGCATATTTCAATGAACTTCTCGTTTGCTCAAGCAAAGGAATATGATTGCCCATAAGCAATATGTGATCGACATATAAGATTAGGAATACTACATGGCTCCCACTAACCTTCTTGTATATACAAGGTTCTTCCTTACTTTGAATGAAGTGAAGCTTCTTCACTTCCTCGTCAAAGCGTTTGTTCCAACTCCTTGTTGCTTGCTTCAATCCATAAATGGATCTTTGAAGCTTGCATACTTTCTCACTATTCTTTGGATCTTCAAAACCTTGAGGCTGTACCATGTACACATCCTCTTCCAAGTTCCCTTTAAGGAACGCCGTTTTGACATCCATTTTCCATATTTCATAATCATGAAATGCGGCAATAGCGAGCATGATCCGAATAGACTTGAACATGGCAACCGGTGAAAAAGTTTCATCATAGTCAATTCCTTGAACTTGAGTGAAACCCTTCGCTACAAGCCTCGCTTTGTAGGTTGTCAAGTTCCCATCCATGTCCATCTTCCTCTTGAAAACCCATTTATTTTGAATGGCCTTTTTCCCTTGAGGAAGGTCAACCAAGTTCCACACTTGATTATCATACATGGATTCTATTTCGGATTCCATGGCCTTAAGTCATAGTTTGGAGTCTTCCCTTTCCATTGCTTCTTGGAAGGTCAAGGGATCATTGGTATCAAGTACCATGATTTTATGAAGTCCCAGATACAAGTCGGGTTTCTTCCTTTCCCTCGTTGACCTTCTTAGTTCTTTTGGTTCTTCTCGTGTCTCTCGAACTTCTTCCACAATTTCTTGAGCAGAGGGTTCACGTTCAACTCTTGAACGTACACTAGGTGGGGATGATTGAGATTCTCTCACAATTTCTTGCGAGGGTCTCTGACTTACGCTCCCACTAACCAAAGGAATCTCGATTGGGCCTTCATGATCTTGAATGTCATCATTCATGTCATGATCTTGTAGAGTATCTTGAGTTTCCTCAAGCACAACCCTACTCCCACTACTTTTTACTCTTTCCAGAAATTCCTTTTCCAGAAATGTGGCATCCCTCTCTACAATCACTCGATTGGAGGTGATATGCCAAAAGTAGTATCCTCTTGTCTCACGAGGATAACCTATAAAGAAGCACTTATCTGCTTTTGGTTGAAGTTTGGTCGACATCAATTTCTTGACGTAAGCCTCACAACCCCAAATCTTGAGAAAATTGAGCTTGGGTGTTTTACCACTCCACATCTCATAAGGAGTTTTCTCCACGGATTTGGATGGAACATTATTTAGTGTGTAAGCCGCAGTTTGTAGTGCATAACTCCAAAAGTATAGAGGTAATTCCGCATGACTCATCATTGACTGAACCATGTCGAGCAATGTCCTATTCCTCGTTTAGGATACCCCATTCCACTGAGGTGTACCGGGAGGGGTGAGTTGAGGTACAATACCAAACTCCTTTAGGTATGAGTCAAATTCGGCACTTAAGTACTCACCTCCACGATCCGTTCGTAGAGACTTGATTTTCTTATCGAGTTGGTTCTCTACTTCATTCTTGAATTCTTTGAACTTGTCAAAGGACTCACTTTTGTTTCTCATTAGATAAACATAGCCATAACGACTATAATCATCCGTGAACGTAATGAAGTACCTGAAACCGTCTCGTGCACTAGTTATAAATATGTGACTTAACTCAAATCACATTGTGCACATTATAACTTTGCTTTATCAAGGGGCCCACTAATATCATCAGTCAATTAAGAGGGGCAATGATAATCTTTTGACTAACTATCTTCTCCAACAAAAGTCATACTTAAACAACCAATGCCATTACACTACACTCATCGATAGCTCAAGACACTAGTCTAATTAAGCAATTCTTAAGTGATCGGATATAAGTCTCATATCAAAGGACCAAAGACACAGTAAAACATTAATGACACAGAAAACACAATTCTATAATGTTCTACTTATTAGGTCTATTCAGTATACAAAAGTAATATTTTCCTCTTTTGTGTACCCGTGTTGTCACTCACTTGTAGAGCTACAATGATCTATGACCAACACGACAATCTTAACTCGGTAATTAATGTCCCATGTTAATTACCATGATTGCGAATATCTTTTGTTTTATGTAAACCAATATCTTTTAGAACTCTACGGTTAAGGACCAAGAGCCTCTTCCTTAACACTTCTAAAAGATGAATAACATAAACAAGGAACAAAATGATTTCTCATTCAATTCATAATAATTGACATTTAAAAGTAAAACTTTTAGAACACATTCCCTTCATGGAGGTGATGTAGACTATGTGTTGTGTGATCATTGGTTCTTCTTATTTGTGTCATTTTCATGTCCTTAATGTAGATCTATACTTGTAGCATGCTTAAACTTGTATTAGATGGGATAATGGCCACACTAGGTACTTGTCTCATGCTAGATCTAGATTGTATCTTGTTGCTTGTAATGATTTATCTTTGTATCAAAGTGGCTTGAAATGTATAGATCTATGTTTGATGCAAATTAGCATGGATGATGTAAGTTGTAGGTAGGATTAATTGATGCTCTAATGGCCACACTAAGTATGTATTGCATGTTTGATAATCTAAAATCAACCTAAACTTTATGTGAAATATGCATGTTCATGGTTTCCATGTAGTGTTGTGTATCATATACTTGGATTCTACACTAGCTTGTAGTTGTATGTCACACTACACTTGTGCCTAATTGCATGGAACACCCACTCACTCACTCTCTTACACACACCTACACACCCCACTTCTAGGGGGTTTTAGTCATATCTTGTTGATTCATTCTTAGTTTAGTTTAGTTTAATTAGTAGCCTAATTCTCTCCATCTCCTTTTATCTTCCATTCGAGTTTGGTGGGAACAACGACACACACAACTCCTCGTGGTATGACCTGTACTTGCCGCATCTTCACCGACGTCGTGCACTTGCGGTTTTAAACTGATAAAATCTCAATCACCAGTTTGGATTTGTTATGTTATGTACCGAGCACGTCCAATTTAGTTACATCCCTGGGTTTTGGTTGAGCCTGCACTTTCTGCAAGCTGGTTGGGTGTATAAACCAGAGCCTAAATTCATGTTCATACCCAACAAAACAAAGAATCAAAACCCAACCTTGAAACAATGATTTTAAGTGTCGTTTTATTGCTTTAGGGACTACAAGTTGGAGTGTCATGCTGATTTTATACCCAAACGTTGACAGAAATATCATGAAACGATTCTTGGAGGAGGATGTGAAGGATAATGACCCAATGCTAAGGGCCATGAATTGTATAGAGGAGTTCATGAACATGAGACTTTTTAAAATACCGATCAACATATCACGTATGAGTGGTAACCAAAATACTTCCAATATGTTGGTGGGTCATTTGAGGGTTTGTTTTGATGGTTGTAGGATGCACAATAAAGTTTTTGTTAAATTGTGTCATTTGTTGAATGTTCAGGGGCTATTGAAACCCACGCGGGAGATTAATGAAAACATTAATAGAGAGGTTAAGGACATGTTTCAACACTCGGGCAAAACAATTAGTAGACACTTCAACACGGTTTTACGTGCCTTTGTAATATGGTCGTGTAACATGTTAGGTTCTAAAGAACCTTTAGATGAGACCCCTAAGTACATTCTTGTGCATGGTGGTGGGAAAATTTACCCTTATTTGAAGGATTGTATAGGAGCTATAGGCGGGACTCACATTGGTGCATGTTGTTTCAATTCAGCTTAAACCGCAAGTGCACGACCGCGATGAAGCGGTGGCAAGTACAGGTCGAGACCACAAGGAGGTGTGTCAACTCTGGTTCTTCAGAAATCTAGTGGCAAATAAGGAGAGAAGAGTTTTCATTACACTAAACTAGGCTACACTAAACTAGTAACTAACAAATGAGAAAGATAATAACTCAAGATTAACTAAACTAAACTAAGAAACTAACAAAGCTAGATGGAAATCAGTTAGGAAAACCCCTAACAGGGGGAGTGTGTATACACATGTAATAAGGTGGTGAAGAATGCATTCGATGTGACATGAGTATAGATTGTGTTTTCATGCATATGAAGTGTCTAATGGTTGTGGCAAAACCTATCAATTCAATCACTAACATAGTTGATTAACAAGAGCATAACCAAAGTTGGTTATTAAGAACCTAAAGAATCATGGGAAGTGTCTAAAAGTTATGGCAAAACCCATCAAGTTAAGTATTATAATTTAAACAAACAAGCATACATTCACATTCATCACATATTGCATAAGATAACATTCATTCTCATTCTTCATACATGTATAAACATTATCTCCACCCCCAAAGAGGGATGAAACTACTCACTACCATTAAGATAAACATTATACTAAGAAAGAGATACATTCTAACTAATTATAATAAGATTAAGAAAATAAAATAAGCTAAACATGCAAGCATTCAAAAGAGACAACATTAAAACAAAACTAGAAGAAATTACTTTATTGATGACTCACATTAAGAGTAGCATTCTCTCCACCTGAGTTTTTCTCCAAAGGCTTACTCCAAGTAGAGAGAATAACCACCAAGCAATGGGTAGTTTATAAAGGAAGAAGAGAAATTCTATTTATAGACATGAAAAAGGAAACTAACGACAATCCCCCGGTGTGGGACTATTGAAACATGCTTAAAATGGGCATAAACAACATAATACACAACCATGAGAAATCGGGTCAGATCTTGACCAAAATAAACCGCCAATAGGAGGTTTGGGTTGCCAATTGGCGGTCATAATTGGTCGGATTTGACCCGTTTTCTGATTCATTCTTAATTGCATCAATTCTCCACGTGGAGTGCACCCAGATCGGTTGTTTGAGTCTAGGCTCGAATCTAATTGCCAAAATACTCCTCATGATGATGTGGAGTTTCATAGTTTGCAATTTGGTCCTTTCGGCTTACATCCAGGTCTTTTCCTCCTGTAGAGGTAAATAAGTGCACAAATCAGTCCTTTTTCTCGCGTTTTAGCCCTTTTGTGTCTTCTTCTTCTTAAACATGTTTATTCCTGAAACTTAAATATAAAACTCATTACGTAGCATTACTTAGGCTCAAAATAGAGGATATATGACCCAGATATATGCATGATATGACACTAATCACATGTGTACGAAAACAACGCCAACTAGCATTTGGATATGAAGGGTACCCAAAACACACCACACAAAGGGTGTTAGGAGTATGTGATTTTAGGATGTGTTTCACTTTTGTGTTGCCAATTGGGTATAGAGTGCACACGACAGTCGTATTTTGAATCATGCCATATATGATGCAGATCAGAACTTTCCCACTCCACCCAATGGTAATTACATAGCTCAACCTCCAATGTCGTTCAATTGAAAATTAGGTACACAATAAGAACTCCATGGTTGTCCATTATAAAATACTATCTTGTCGATGTCGGGTGCCCTAATTGTAGGTGGAATTAGGCTCCACACCATAACACAAGATATCATTTACCTGAGTTCCAAGCGGTCCAACCGTGAGGGAAAGAGGATGTTTTAAACAACATGCACTCACCCTTGCAGAACGTAATTGATAGATCGCTCAGGGTCATAAAGAAGCGGTGGGCATTGTTATCAAATATGGATCCGTACCCTTTGGAGTCGCAATGAAACCTTGTAGCGGTTGCGTGCACATTACATAATTTCATTATAGATGAAGGCACTGATGAGCTATTGCAAGAGGCTGAGCAAATGACAGGTGTGCAACCGTGTATCGGTCTTAATCAATGTACGTGTTGATCGTTTTATATTTCTACCGCAAGTGCACGGCTGCGATGAAGCGGTGGCAAGTACGGGTTGTCCTCAGGGAGGTGAGCTTGCTCTTGCTTATCAGAAATCAAGTGGCAAAGAAAGATGGAAGAAAGTTGTTTATGCTAACCTAAACTATGCTAACACGAGGAAGCAAATGCGAAGGAAACAAAACAAACGAATACTTCAACTAAGCTAGAGAAACTTGACACTATGGAGAAATCAGTAAGAGAGAGAGAGACCCCTTAGGGGGTGGAGTGACTACACATACACAATAAGGAGGCAAAAAATATCTTCCTATAGGCACAAGTGTAGGTAGTGTTTGCATGTATGGGAGGTGTCTACTTATCATGGCAAAACCCATCAATTAAATCACTAACCTATTTTGATTAACATTCATAAACACAAGCTGGTTATTTAAGAAACTAAACAAGTATGGGAGGTGTCTACTTATCATGGCAAAACCCATCTAGTGAAGTGTTCTATTCTAACAAGCAAGTATGCATTCATATTAATCAACACATTTCAACATAAACATCCTTCCTTCCTTAATTGCATATATGATAATCATCTCCACCCCCAAAAGGGGAGTGGTTTTACTCACTACACATTACCCTAACTATTACACTAAAATAAGAAGGCATATTAACTAAGCTAGATTTAATAAAAGACAATTAAACTAAAACATGCATCAACAATAAAAGAAGCACAAAACAAAGAAAATTTTATTAATTGAAGACTCACAAGACCAGTAGCATCTCCCTATTGAGTTTCTTGCTTCAAGGCTTCCACTTCAATTAGGGAGAATGGCCACAAGCATGGAGTGATTACAATGGAAGGTGAAGAGTTCTATTTATAGCCATGGAAAAAGCTAAACCGGGACAATCCCCCGATGTGGGACTAAGCAAATACCATAAATAGAATAAGAACGCTCTAATACACACACCAGAAAAAGCTAAACGGATGCGGATCCACCTGGACCGCCAATTGGCGGTCTACAGGGTCCGGATTCGTCTGGGCTTTCTTGGAGGCTTTCCTGGATGGTATTCTTGGTCTTTGATGCGGTTACTTGACTTGTTGGAGCTCCGACCCGAATCGAATTGGTAAAATACTCCCCATGATGGTGTGGAGTATTCTGTTTTGCTCTTAGGTCCTTCTATCTTGCAATCAGGTCCTTCTTCCTTGCATCTTGGTCCCCAGATCTCACAATTCAGTCCTTTTTCACAGCTTTTGGGTCCTTTTATGCTTCATCTCTTCAAACCTATTTATTCCTGAAAACTAAACATAAAACTCGTGACATAGCATTGTTTAGGTGAAAGATAATGGATATAAAATACAAATATAAGCATGAAATGATGTCAATCAAATACCCCCACACCTAACTTTTGCTAGTCCCGAGCAAAACAAAGAAAGAGAAAAGCATACGAAAAACAAGAAATCCTAACTCACTTTCGTAGGAATCACGGTTGCACTTAGCACGTGCAACAAGCCGTTAAACCTCCTTGTCGCCAAGGAGGAGGAGTGTTGTCTCATGAGGGTTTTCAGCGGATATACCCACAAAATCCGAACAAGATGCATTAATCAATCTAGCTACACGACTCGTTGGACTTATTTTTGTCGATCATGGGATGCGGTAATACTACGGGTCGACTCTATATATGTAATCGGTCCACACACCTAGACTAATGAGTTATTCGTAAGAGTTAGTTAAGGACTTAAGTGAAAGACATGGGCAACCTTAACTTCTGAAAGTGATACAATGTGTAAAGTCCATTTTGGTTCTTATTGACTCTCTTTTTTTCCTTTTTCTCTTTTTTTTTCTTCTTTGAGAGCATTTTATTGGTTGGTGTTTGATTCTCCCAGGGTCAGGTTTCGTGCATCATTGCCTATGAGGACTTACACTATCACGTACACCTTCCCCCAAATCTCCACATAGGGCGATCCCAACCACCCGTGTAACGGGAGTTCGGTCGGTGCATCTCAAGTCAGATGACTCGAAAGCACCAGGCACAAAGTCCCCTCAGACCTACTTTCCCGAGTGATAGGAGCCGTGCGAGAAGAGAGAACACCACTTATTTATTTATCTACATGGGAACCAAAACCCCTACACTTAAGTTTCACAAAAAGAGATTAAGGGCCCTTGACTACGACAAACTTCCTTATACTAACAGACACGAATTATTTGACTCACTAGGTTCAGGGTGGACTTATTTAAATGTTTGAGTACTGAAACCCTATGATTACACGCCCCCCGAGGGAAAACCGGGGTGCATCCTAACGACTCGATAAGACCTAAAGCCAGTAAACTAGAAATCCTAATGCATCAAGTTCAAGACAATTTTGGGAGCTTTCTTTTTACTTTGCCTCTCAACGGTTTTGCACATGCTAAACACACGCAAAACCCACAAAAACATTTTCTTTCGCAAACACATGAAGATTTTGAAAGAAATGTGAAAATTTTAAAGCACTAGGCAAGCAAAAGAAGACAAGTCACCCAAGGATCATGGCAAGCAGATATATCGATATTAAATGCGGCACACTAACATGACCCTAACAATGCACACAAAAGAAAACAAAAACAAAACAAACAAAAAAAAGACACAAACTATGTACAAACGTGAAAACACCCCCCCACACCTAATCCATGCATTGTCCACAATGTATGCCAAAATGGTGCCAATGCATGGATAGGGTGTACCGGACTAAGGACGACGGCCAGAAGTGCCTGAAGAGGCACCTCTCTCAAGAGCCGACAACTTCCTATAGATCTTCCGGTTTTGCTTGGCTAAGATGACGTTCTGCTGCTCGACCGCCATCTCAGAAATGTCGGTGTTAAAGAGCATTCCTGAGCTCACAGACGAGCTTGAGGAACTGGCCCTAACATCCTCCTCCATATAGTCAGGCACCCATGCCTCAGGAAGGCAATGGCGAAATGACGGGGTCATCTTCGCTACCTCGAGGTCGGTGACTTGGCGCCTCAGCATGCGCTCAAATCGTGGGGTGTCCAACATGCCACACAATTTGGTAACCAGAGTCGGCAAACAGTGTATATCTTTCAGCCTGGCGTTCACTAAAACGTCGAACAATGTTCGACAAATGCAGTGTGGTGAACCGTCCATCAGACTATACACGATTCGCAAACTAGGTGTGAAAAATGTGGAGGTCCGCTCCTGGCCCAACACATTTCTACATACCCACCTGGCTACAATGTGCACATTGGAGTAAATGTGCGCATTAGGTACTCCCCCATGTGATGAAATAGGCTGCCCACGCCCAAGCATAGATCGATAAAAATTGATATCGTGGGTGGGTGCGAACTCATCAACCAAGGGGATCCCAGTCGCGTCGGAGATTAGCTGGGGTGTCACGGTGTGTTTCACCCCTCTGAGAGTGATACTGAACTCGAGTGGACCGGTCTGGTCACGCTCGAGTTTAGCAAAGAATTCATGTACGAGAGGCTCTACGTACATGGATTCATCGCCCTCATACAATAAATGGTACCACCCTTTAGCTACGATTCGATCGTAGAAGGGTTCTCCGAATTCGCGAATCAGGGAGGCAAAATTGAGTTCTGGAATTAAATGATGGCTGACCATACCTAAACCTACCTTGGCGAGCTTTAGCGGCGAGGCACACGACGGCGAAGACGAATCACGGAACGAGCGGATAGAAGACCACCCCACGCCGATTCCAGAAGCAACACAGACTCCCAACCACGCAAAAAACTAAGACTCCCCAAATACAACCCCCAGACGAAGAAACATTTGAAACGGAGAACAACAGATCGCTGAACGGCGGTTCTAAACCGCTAATTAGCGGTCCGTTCAGTGGATCTGGGGAAGAGATTTCGGTGAAGACTAGATCTGGAGAGGAAATGCGTTTTCCTTTGCTGGCATAATGCGTAGGTCACGGGAAAATGCGTTTTTAATCAAGGGAAATGGCAAATATCACATAGGTCTTTCAATTTTTTTTTTCAACAAAACACTGATATGTACAAACAAATGGATGGATGGATCACATCAAGTGACCACATCCGTGGGGAGTTCGTGCAAAGGCACGACTTCCACCTCGACCTCTGTCGTGGTCCCTTCCAAGTATGGTTTGAGGCGTTGTCCATTAACTTTGAACACGTCCCCATTCCTAGGATTTTGAATCTCAACCGCCCCATGAGGGGAGACGGTTAAAACAATGAAGGGACCTGACCAACGGCTCCGCAGTTTCCCCGGAAACAAGTGGAGGCGAGAATTATACAACAAGACCTTTTGTCCCACCTCGAAGGTTTTGATTCGCACCAAGCGATCGTGGAAAATTTTAGTGCGGGACTTGCAGATCTTGGCATTCTCATAAGCTTCATTTCTCAACTCCTCCAACTCGTTGAGGTCTAACTTGCGATTGGCACCGGAAACATCAAGACTCATGTTAAGATGTTTGATTGCCCATAATGCCCGGTGCTCAAGTTCTACCGGAAGATGGCAAGCTTTGCCATAAACTAGCCGGTAGGGGGACATGCCAAGGTCGGTTTTAAATGCAGTGCGGAAATCCCACAATGCATCATTAAGCTTGACCGACCAATCTTTCCTTGAAGCATTAACCGTTTTCTCAAGAATTTGCTTGAGTTGACGGTTGGAAATTTCCACCTGGCCACAGGTTTGAGGATGATAAGGTGTGGCCAACTTGTGCGTGATGGAGTATTTCCTCAGCACTGCCTCAAGTGATCGGTTCACAAAGTGTGTCCCCCGATCACTTATGATACAACGAGGTGTCCCAAACCTCGCGAAGATGTGTTCTTTAAGAAATTTGATCACAACCTTGCGATCGTTAGTGCGAGTGGGGATTGATTCAACCCACTTTGACACGTAATCGACCGCCACCAGGATGTAAGTGTGACCATGGGACACGGGGAAAGGACCCATGAAGTCAATTCCCCAAACATCAAAGATGTTAACCACTAAGATGGGATTGAGTGGCATCATATCTCGTCTACCAATGCGGCCCACACGTTGGCACCTATCGCAAGCTTTGCAAAATGCAAAAGCGTCTTGGAACAACGTGGGCCAGTAAAAACCGCATTGGAGTACTTTGGCAGCGGTTTTCTTGGCACCGAAGTGCCCACCACATGCCTCCTTATGGCAAAAGGACAAGACACTCTGAATCTCGTCGTCAGGAATGCACCTCCTTATGATTTGATCAGCACAATACTTAAATAAGTATGGATCATCCCAATAGAAGTACTTGACTAACGACTTGAACTTCGCTGTCTCACTGTGTCTCCAATGAGCCGGCACCTCCCCGGTTGCTAAATAGTTCACAATGTCAGCGAACCAGGGAGGTGAGGCTATTGCCATAAGGTTCTCATCAGGAAAAAACTCGTTCACCGGTGGATCCGGTGAAAGATCAATGGGGATGCGAGATAGGTGATCAGCCACGACATTCTCGCATCCCTTCTTGTCCCGTATTTCAAGGTCGAATTCTTGTAACAACAAGATCCAACGCAGGAGACGGGGTTTCGCATCCTTCCTTTTTAGACAAAAGGTAGCGAAGAGCTGAGTGATCAGTGTAGATGATGACATGCGACCCTATGAGGTACTGACGAAATTTTTCCAACGCAAATATGATCGCGAGGAACTCTTTCTCAGTAACGGAGTAGTTGAGTTGGGCGTCATTGAGAGTACGACTTGCATAATAGATCACATGAGACAATTTGTCGACTTTCTAACCCAAAACCGCTCCTATCGCGTAATCAGAAGCATCACACATCAGCTCGAATGGTAGAGTCCACACCGGTGCCTTAATAATAGGAGCGGAGGTCAACTCACGCTTCAGAAACTCAAAAGCAGTCAGGCACTCGGGTGTGAACTCAAAGGAGGTTCCTTTAGCAAGCAAGCTCGTCAAAGGACGAGCTATCTTGCTGAAATCCTTAATGAATCGCCGGTAAAAACTGGCATGTCCAAGGAATGAACGGATTTCTTTTACCGAGGTGGGTGGCGGAAGCTTAGAAATAAGCTCAATCTTTGCCCTATCCACCTCGATACCATCACAAGATACCACGTGACCCAACACGATGCCTTTTGTGACCATGTAATGACACTTTTCTCAATTAAGGGCTAAGTTCATTTCCGAACACCTTTTGAGAACAAGGCTCAAGTGGTGCAAGCACTCATCAAAGGAGGTGCCATGAACCGAGAAATCATCCATGAAGATCTCAAGGAAGTTCTCGACCATATCGGAAAAGATACTTAACATGCAACGTTGGAATGTTGCAGGTGCATTGCATAGCCCAAAAGGCATCCGTCTATAGGCAAACGTCCCAAAAGGACAAGGGAACGTGGTTTTCTCCTGGTCTTCGGGGGCGACTGGGATTTGATTGTATCCCGAATAACCATCAAGGAAACAGTAATAGGCATGCCCGGCGAGTCTCTCCAACATCTGGTCGATGAAAGGTAGAGGGAAGTGGTCCTTACGCGTGACCGCGTTCAACTTCCTATAGTCAATACACACTCGCCACCCAGTTTGAAGTCGTGTGGGTACAAGCTCATTGTTGTCATTCTGGACAACGGTGATACCCGACTTCTTGGGCACAACCTGGACAGGACTTACCCAAGTACTGTCCGAAATGGGAAAAATGATGCCATGATCTAAACACTTGATGATCTCTTTCTTAACTACTTTTGTCATGGCTGGATTTAAACGCCTCTGTGGGTCGCGACGTGGTCGTGCCTCATCCTCCATAAAGATGTGGTGCTGCACGACGTCGGGACTTATCCCTTTGATGTCCCTCAAGGACCACCCAATGGCTGATTTGTGCTCCTTTAGGACTTGAATCAACCGTTCTTCCTGATCACCAGTCAACGTCGATGAAATAATCACCGGAAATGACCTATCCGGACCAAGAAAAACGTGTTTCAATTCCTTGGGGAGTTCTTTGAGCTCAGGTGTGGGTGGGTCCTCCAGGCGAGGCGTGATATCTAGCTCGAGATGTAAGATAGGAGGAGCTCACATGTACTGAACAACATGCACATCATTGCTCAACTCACCCCCGTCCTCTTCATGATCAGACTCATCCATGAAGTAATCATTTAAATTCTCATGAATCAGGGGGTACTCTTCTTCCAATTCTTCTTCCAAGTCCCGGATAAGATTGACTTCCATGGGGTCCTCGGAAGATGCCGGCTGCCTAGCCATATTGAACAAATGGAATGTCACGGTCAAGTTCCCGAACGACAATTTCATGAGTCCAGTACGACAATTGATCAAGGCATTTGACGTCGCCAAAAAAAGGTCTACCCAAAATCAATGGAATCTGAGAGTGGGTAGTCTTAATTGGTTCGGTCTCAAGGACGACGAAATCAACAGGAAATATGAAATCACCGACCTTGATTAGGACATCTTCAATGACCCCCAACGGGACTTTGATCGAACGATCAGCCAACTGCAAAGTTGTTTTCGTAGGCTTGAGAGTGCCTAGGCTTAATCGTTGATACACAAAAGCAGGTAAGATGTTAACCGCCGACCCTAGATCTAGCAAAACATTATTAATGCGAGAGTCCCCAATGATACATGAAATTGTTGGACTGCCCGGGTCCTTCAATTTTATGTATGTTGGGTTCAAGATGATCGAACTCACATTAGCCGCCAAAAAGGCTTTGCTAGGGACATTGGTTTTCCTCTTAGTTGTACAGAGATCCTTTAGGAATTTTGCATATGGAGGTATTTGTTGAATCATGTCTAACAAAGGAATGTTGACATTCACTTTCTTAAATATCTCCATCATCTTATCCACTGTCACTCTGTTTCTTAGACAACCTACTAGGATAAGGAGCTCTTGGTAGGTATGTCTTGGGCGGAGCCGGAGAAGGAGGCTTTGGTGTATTACTCTCACCCTCGGCCTCTTCCTCGCCATCATTCCCACAAAGGGGTGGCACAGATGGATTTTCTGGCAATGATACGTGGTTGTTGACCTGCTTCCCATTTCTCAGGGTCAAAATGGCATTAACATGGTCCACAGGTTCTTCCACGTAGTTCACTTGCCCCCCTGTGGTCTTGAACTTGCATTTTGCATGTTCGAGTGCTGTTGAGCACGGGGGTTAGCCACAGGTTGGCTAGGCAGGCTCCCTCTCTCTCTCTCATGTACAGACTGAGCCAACTGACCCATCTGAAGCTCGAGAGATTTGATGGTCTGCTGATTCGAAGTGAGAACTTGACTCGTGGATGACATAAAGTTTTTTACAGAGTTCTCAAGTCCACGAGTTAAGTTCTCAAGCGAATTAAACCGGGTTTCCAAGTTGTTAGAATTTGGGAAACCTGGTTGGTTGGTATTCTGACTTTGGGGTGGCTGATGAGACTGTGAATGCATGGGAGGGTAGTGTGGTCGGTTAGGTGGGCGAGAAAAGTTTGAAGGACCACCTGGGGCATTGTTATGGTTCCATGAAAAATTAGGGTGGTTCCTCCATCCAGGGTTATATGATGATGAATATGGGTCATTCCTGGATCTATCATAGATGGCATTTACATGTTCCATCTCAGGAGGAATGGATGCACACTCACCCCCTATATGACCTATCCTACCACATAAATGACATGGAACTGAACCAGATGCAGACACATGAGATACATCGTGCTGGTTTTGGAGCTCAATCGAATCCATACGGCGCATTAAGGCCGCCATGCGCGCCTCGGTGGCCGTAGTGGAATCGACAGCAAATGCGGAACCCGATCTAGTCCAGTTTGCATTCGCGATCCTCGCTCCTATACTAGATGATGCAGGTGGTTCCCTCACACTCTCCCATTGCATTGTTTTCTCGGCGAGGTCTTCTAGGAAAGCCCATGCCTCCCTTTTATCCTTTCCCAAGAACTCTCCTTGACACATGAACTCAAGGAGCGTTCTAGATGGAATGTGAAGACCCTCGTAGATAATCTTACACAGGCGCCACAACTCAATGCCATGGTGAGGGCATGAGGATAGCAGCTCCTTGAACCTCTCTAAGTATGCATGAAATGATTCGATCTCATGTTGATAGAACGAATTGATTTCGTTCCTCAATTTTTGAGTCCGATGATTTGGAAAATACTTTTTGAGGAATGCAGACTGAAACTCCTCCCAAGTCCTGAAGGCATTCGCCTGGTTGCTGTACAACCACTTCTTGGCGTCATCCTTAAGCGCAAAAGGGACAAGCCTAAGATGAATGGAGTCTGTGCTAAGTTGTTGCAGTTTGAACATAGCACAGACCTCCTCAAATTCCCTAAGAAAGATATAGGGGTCACCTTTCCCAGTGAAATGAGGGAGCATGGAAATAAACTGAGGCTTGACCTCAAAATGGTTCCCATTTGCCTCTGGCAATACGATGCATGAGGGCATAGCTGTACGGCTCGGGTAGCATCGATCACGAAGAGGTATGGGAACGACAACTGGAAGCACAGGTGGAACAGGTGGGTCCAGCAACTGCTCCTCCTCACGGAAATTAGCAGCCATTGGACCCGAACTACGTGCGACAAGAGAGGAGGAAGGTGTCGAGAAATCGATGACCAAAGCCGGATTGACAACGCTCCTCGTCAAACGACCACTCTCGTTTCGTGTCCACGAAAGCATGCACAAAGGTGCACACACAAACCACAACTCTTTTTTTTTCAAATGAAGAATGTACGTAGAAGAGAAGACGAGGGAACACAGGAGAGAAAGAATGACTCAGGAGAGAAGGGAAGAAGTCCTTAAGCTACGGCGGATGGGTACAGGTAGAAGCACACAAGCAAACAAGACTCAAACAATCCTAAGGTCGATATAGGTCCTTACAGCTAGACGACGCCTAACTGCGAGGTCACACGGCCTCAACACGCCTCACCTCCCTATAACGAGGACCACAAAGCCCAGCAAGTGAGCCAAGATCCGGGGATCTCGTCTCTCCTACTATCGACAAAATGGGCAACGCCGATCACGTCATGACGGTCGGGACCGGATCACTCTCCTAATGCGTCCAAGATCCTTAGGGCCAATGTCTACTTGATTTTAAAATTAGGCTCTTGATTAGTGTGGTTTTTGGGGCGAAGGAAAGGGTGATGAAATCCCCCACCTTATCTTTTACGGGACAGACCCTCCTTAGTAGCGTTTTGGAGTCCTAAATCTAGCAATCAACACTCCAAACAACGCTCAACTCACACTTGTTGCAATGCACTTCCTAATAACTAATGCATGTTCATACGAAATGCATGAATGAGAGTAGAAGGTGCGTACCTCACGCCATCTCTCAGCAACAGAAAATAAAGCTAAGATAAAAGACAATCTAAGTGCCTAAGTCACATACATGATGCATGGCCTAAACAAGAAGAATGCCTAATCTTTTGCTTTGAGTTTTAGGGTCCTAGTTGCTTAAGGGAAGTTTGATTATTGATCTGGGAACAAACTATAAGTCAAAACATGCCAAATTAAGTCCCAGACCACTATATCATATAAAGAAATACTCCAAAGAAATTTCGAGGTGAAATGAAACAACCAGACCGCCAGTTGGCGGTTGTAGACCGCTGATTGGCGGTCTTCTTCTCTCACACCGCCTCCAAACTTCACCAGATGCTTCCCCTTCTCAATGTGAGTCTCCTGAAACAAAGAAAACTACAAGACAAAAATTAAATCCACTCGAATCGTCCAAACAAGAGTCTGGACTGGCACCTCCCCGGCAACGGTGCCAAAAACTTGTTGAACGTTTTATATTTCTACCGCAAGTGCACGGCCGCGATGAAGCGGTGGCAAGTACGGGTCGTCCTCAGGGAGGTGAGCTTGCTCTTGCTTATCAGAAATCAAGTGGCAAAGAAAGATGGAAGAAAGTTGTTTATGCTAACCTAAACTATGCTAACACGAAGAAGCAAATGCGAAGGAAACAAAACAAACGAATACTTCAACTAAGCTAGAGAAACTTGACACTATGGAGAAATCAGTAAGAGAGAGAGACCCCTTAGGGGGTGGAGTGACTACACATACACAATAAGGAGGCAAAAAATATCTTCCTATAGGCACAAGTGTAGGTAGTGTTTGCATGTATGGGAGGTGTCTACTTATCATGGCAAAACCCATCAATTAAATCACTAACCTATTTTGATTAACATTCATAAACACAAGCTGGTTATTTAAGAAACTAAACAAGTATGGGAGGTGTCTACTTATCATGGCAAAACCCATCTAGTGAAGTGTTCTATTCTAACAAGCAAGTATGCAATCATATTAATCAACACATTTCAACATAAACATCCTTCCTTCCTTAATTGCATATATGATAATCATCTCCACCCCCAAAAGGGGAGTGGTTTTACTCACTACACATTACCCTAACTATTACACTAAAATAAGAAGGCATATTAACGAAGCTAGATTTAATAAAAGATAATTAAACTAAAACATGCATCAACAATAAAAGAAGCACAAAAGAAAGAAAATTTTATTAATTGAAGACTCACAAGACCAGTAGCATCTCCCTATTGAGTTTCTTGCTTCAAGGCTTCCACTTCAATTAGGGCGAATGGCCAAAAGCATGGAGTGATTACAATGGAAGGTGAAGAGTTCTATTTATAGCCATGGAAAAAGCTAAACCGGGACAATTCCCCAATGTGGGACTAAACAAATACCATAAATAGAATAAGAACGCTCTAATACACACACCAGAAAAAACTAAACGGATGCGGATCCACCTGGACCGCCAATTAGCGGTTCCAGACCGCCAATTGGCGGTCTACAGGGTCCGGATTCGTCTGGGCTTTCTTGGAGGCTTTCCTGGATGGTATTCTTGGTCTTTGATGCGGTTACTTAACTTGTTGGAGCTCCGACCCGAATCGAATTGGTAAAATACTCCCCATGATGGTGTGGAGTATTCTGTTTTGCTCTTAGGTCCTTCTGTCTTGCAATCAGGTCCTTCTTCCTTGCATCTTGGTCCCCAGATCTCACAATTCAGTCCTTTTTCACAGCTTTTGGGTCCTTTCATGCTTCATCTCTTCAAACCTATTTATTCCTGAAAACTAAACATAAAACTCGTGACATAGCATTGTTTAGGTGAAAGATAATGGATATAAGATAGAAATATAAGCATGAAATGATGTCAATCAGTACGCGTGAAAATTGTCAGAACAAATTAACCATAGGGATTGGGGGTGCTTAGAGATACTATATGGGACACCATCGATAAGGGTCGATGGGCTTAATGGTTATAGGATGTTTTGTATTCATTAATTTTGAGCAAGTTTGTATTTGTCGACATGCGCTTATTTTAACTTCAGTAGTTATGGATCAGACTACATCAACTTCATTATGGATGCTACTGCCTTTATTGTTGACTTCCTGTATCGACGATATGTTGCCTATTGATATTTGTAGTCCATTTGATAATGATTCATGTTGGTTTTCAAATTAGATCATTAGCAATTAAATGTTGACAAACAAGTTCAACAATAAGAGTGGTCATTCATCCAAACATTTGGTCCATTATGACAGCTACTTCGAGGGCGCATATGGCAGCAGTAATTTCACGGGTGCAATCACCGACGAAGCACAGATGCTTGTTCAACTAAAAAACATAACGGGGTCGGTTTCCTGCCTCGCAACCAGTCCACCTTTCTTAACCAGGAAATGAAGCCATATCAAAGAAGGTGCAATGGACTATAGAATGCCATGCGTTATTCCTACGATTGTGCGTTGACGAGGTTCGGGCTAGAAATAGGCCATCGCTAGTACTTAATCAAATTGGAAAGGAGAACCTCCAACGAAACTTCAATCGGGAAACAGGTTTGAGATACACACATCTACAACTAAAGAACCACTGGGAGATCTCAAGAAAGAAATATGCAACATGGAAATGGTTGAAGTCATAACCGGTCTTAGGGTGGAGTGCCAGGCGGAGGACAGTTGAGATGGTTGACTCGTGGTGGGTTGAGAATCAAATGGTAATTGCCTCGGTTGTTCATTAATATACCACCATGTTTCACAATGTATGCCTCTTTTAATGTGTTAAATGTTTGCTATTGTTTTAACTATTTTCTATTATTTAGATGTTTTCTAAAGTTTTTTTTGGTTGTTAAAGGTGCATTATTGTCTGATGGATTTCAAAGATGCACCGTTAGAAATTGAAGATGAGATGAGGATCGTCTTTGACTCGGGTTTGGCCGATGACTGGGTCTCATTCAATCACTTAAAAAGGGATGCTAGGGAATGATTGTATATCGGGATAGTCAGTCCTCTCATAATAGCAACCGTAAAGCAGATGAGGATGGTAAGGGATCAAGAGAATCTGATGCAATGGATGGTAACACTCCAACACCCGAACCCCACAATCCCAAAAACAACGTAAATGGGAAGAATTTTCGGATCACTCCATCTGTCCATTATTTGGGTGACTCCATCAAGAAAGCCTTTAGAGTAGTTAAAGACAGGACAAGTTTTCTAGACGACATTGTTTATCCTCATGTATAATGCATGTAATTGTTCTGGGAGTGCGACTTCTATCCCAGAACAAAGGAGTGGGTGGATGTTGCATGTATGTTTGAAACACACTCCAAAGGTTGGCTCGACCAGGAGCTTAAAACATACTTCATCGGTTTTGGAGATACAGAGAGTCGTCAACTTTGGCTCGACCAGGAGCTTAAAAAGAGTGACAAGTGGAACTACCTTCGACTAATCCCAAATTCCAAACATTGTCGAATGATGTGTGTTTTTAGATCTTCCAAACATTTGTTTCCATTGTGCAAGAAATGTAATGAGAACCAATCATGAAATGTGATGTGTATCAATCTAATGTCATACAGGCCTCAAGTATGTCCCGCTCGGGATGCACGTGTCACCAAAAACATGTCATTGAGAATTTGTAAAGGTTTGAGTCGGGTGTGCGTCTAACTGGCTTACATAAGCATCGGGTGTGAGTCTAAGGGGTTAGGACTAATGGGTGTGAGTCTAATGGGGGAAAGGATTAGGTCAGATCAAGTTGTTTGTCCTATGTCAATGTTTGTACTAGCTAACTTGTACCAAGTTGGTTTGTGATATTTTAAACTTGTTGTCTTGATTCAATTCGAACGAAATATAAAATAAGAGTGCTGATCTTTACAATTAATTTACTACTTTGTTATGCCGAAACAACATCCCAACTACCTATAACCATTGGAGGGTGTGAGAATAGCCTTTGTACTCGTCATCATTCGAAGAAGACCATCCCCGATCTTGATGGGTTGTGTTAAGTTAGTCATAGTCATCCGAGCTGGTCTCATAATGATCGATGAATTGAAATGTGTCTTCCATAAGCACACCATTGTCAGCATCACAGACATTTCTTGTGTTGAGTGAAATTCGAAATGCAAACGTCAAATTGAATAACAGTGGTCACCGGCGTTGCCTACGTTAATTGAAATTTGAAATTGTAGCAAATTTAATGTCATGGAAAAAGTTCTAGTTTGTTGTTCTACTTTGCCGGTCATTATGTGTCTATGGTATGATATGTTTGGTTGGTACTATTTGGTGGTGATATATTTGTGAGTTGTCAGAAGAGTGTTCAGAATCAGCTTAGATATACCTAATAATTTAGTAGAAATATCTTCTATAACTTGGCATCGACCATGCACTTCTCCAATATATATATTTGCTATTTCGTAAGACACGTAGGATATATCTGGGAAGTAAAATTACGTTGATATATCTGAATGGTGTAATGAAGAACAGTGAACATTTTTTGTTGTGCTAGATATTTCCCACCAAAGCCTGGGTCATTCGTGCACATGAGCAATTCAGCATGTCTTTCAGGATGTACAAAATGACTTCTTGCATTTAATGCAAGCTGTGGGTGGAGTCCAATTAGAGAAATAAAATATATTTTTTTAAGACAAATTAATTGTCGACTTGGGTTGAAGAGAGAAAGCCCACGCAAACATAGAAAGGACATTTTGTTTTTGACCATTAGATCAACCTATTTGTTATTTAGTTATGATTAATATTGGGTACTTAAAAGTTTCAAGACTTCTATACAAAAGGAGGTTGCCAAACATAACATTCCTCTACCATACTACAATGCCAAGTAGTGTCTAAATATGTTAATCCAAATCTTCATTCTTCAATTACTTCGATAGGGAAATACCAAAAAACCAAGTATTATACTAAAGCAGGGAAGTGCCAGATTTAGATGTTTGTGTCCAAGATATCCGGGTTGATAGACCTGCCACCAAAGAACGAGCTACGGTGATGGTCAGAGTGTAGGTCACGAAGGCTAGACGCGAAGTTGGCATTTTAGTATCGAGCAAAATGTCCACTTGGGTTGGGGCATTGGCTTAACAGGAGGGAGGGGGTCTTGCCATCTTCAAAACTTCATAGTCAGCACATTCCAGGTCTTGCAAGGTGGTGGAGGAGGTAGGCGTCTGAGGGGTGGCAACATTTACATGAAGAGTAATTAAAGTGACACCGAGTAATAACCACATAATTTAGGCCAATCTCTATGGGACATGGTAGGACTTCTTGTTAGGTTGATATAAACTTTAATCAGGCAACAAACGCATTGTTAATCAAAGCACCACATTTGACAATCTTTAATCTAAATAAAGGTATTATTTAAAGAAGACACATGCCAGGAATTCTTTTTAAGATAGGTTAAAAGGACTTGCAGTTCATTAGACAAACTTCTGCAAGGCATGTTTTCCCAACAAATGAAGCATCTAAATAGGTCGCAAATATTGATAACGATCACAAAAACGGATGTCTAACATGTCTATTACATATATGAAATGGGTGGTCACAATAAACTTTGAGTAACAAAAGCCCATACAAATGGATTTCCTAGACCAGATTACACTAATTATAACAGAAAGAATTTCATGTCAGTTTAATCAAACAACAAACGAGCATTTAAGCATACCATAAACTTCTCAGCTTACCTGTAGTAGTTTTTTCACTGACGTGGATACCATTATCTCCGCCCTCCTCCCTTCCAGTAGGACCATGCGCCCACCCTATAACCACCCCGATGAGTAGATCTACCTTCCCGCTAATGTCCTGTAGAGCCTCAATGGGATCAGGGAAGGGCCTTACTACCTTGTGGAGGAAGAAACCACATCTTTCGTTTCCCTGGTAAGAACAATGTAGTAGTACATTACGACTGGGTTCAAATATCAACAACAAACACAAAACAAACAAATAATGTCGATGTAACCACAAATACAAATAGACTGCCTCATCGTCGTGCTCCAGTGCCATTGCAACTGCAAAACTCCGGCTGGCATCCCGACACACACCTGGTTTGTAGGGAAGCCGCACTCGGTCTTATTGAAGACATGTAATTTTACCTATTGTTTGAGTCTGAGTAGGGGTGTACAAGGGGTCGGGTATGGGGCAGGTATGGTCATACCCGTACCCATACCCGCCTAAGTAAACGGGTACGGGTATATACCCGTTTAAATATTGTTGTACCCATACCCTTCCTATACCCGTTTAATAAACGGGTATGCGACAGGTATAACGGGTATAATTTTTGCTAATAAAATGGGTACTTTTGCTAATAAAACTCAACTTGGAAGAACCTAATCATTGGATGAGAAGGGTTTAAGCCAAAAAGATGCTAAATTTACGATTTTTGAGATTAGGAATTAAGCCAAAATGATGAGAAATCACCAATTTTCTCAAAAACAAGCCTCGAACAAACCACTTTTGCCAACAAAAAACCCCACTTTTACTATTTTTACTATATATTATATATTAATTAAAAACGAGTAAATAGGTGTACGAGTATAGGTAGAGGTATACCCGTACCCACCCCATTTATTAAATGGGTAAAGCAGGTATGGCTAAACATGTATACTTTTTTAAATGGGTACAAAAACTGTACTCGTACCTGCTTATTAAATGGGGCAGGTAAACGGGTAATACCCGCCCCAGTTACACCCCTAAGCATGAGGAACTTATGTGAACTTGAGTATACAAGGGTTAAAATCTATTCACATTAGGTTCCTCGTAGAAGTAACACACAAAATTTCAGATCACTTGGACTTCTATAGGTCACCCAAACATAGGTAGGAAAATCACTTATCCAAACCTCTACCTACCTATTGTGAATGGTCGACCGAAAGAAGTTTCCGTTCGACCGATTTTAATAGTAAACAGTTTTACAAATAGTGTTTTTACCTAATCCTAATGGTTGACTGATGCTGACCTTCCGGTAGACCGATCAACTCATATCTTTTTGGACGATTGTTATACTTGTCGTATTCTCCAATGGTCGTATTCATATATTTAGAGAGAATCCTCCCAACTCCTAGAATCCCAAATACTACTCTCCAAACCAAAAATTCTACACCTTTTATCAAATCCTAATCATACTCAAAGTGCGCTCAAGCTAGAGAATGTTGTGATCCACTCACCAATTGTTGTCAAAACGTAAAGGTCTCGATGAAAGCCCGACGCAACTTGTTAAGATTTTGGTGAAAGCCCGAAATGTCCCTCAGGATGTTCCTTGAGATGTAAGTGTGTCACTCAGGATGCAAACGTGCTGCTCCGGACAACTTTGTCCTGCATAGGGTTGAGTTTGTCCAGCTCGAGACGCAAATGTGTCTCGCTTGGGACGCACGTGTCTCTCGCACGTGTCCAGCTATAGCCTGATGGAACTCAACATTTGTAACGTCGAGTTCACTTTTTTCAAATGAACTTAGCTTTACCAATGCCAAGTTCTATATTAAGAACACGACATGATGGACGTCATGTTCCATATCAATTTTCGGACTGGGAACTGCCCATGCATGTTCTGATAACCGGTTAAAATTTCCAAAACGAACTTGACAATTGAGGTGCCGAGTTCAAGAAAATAGAACTCGACCTTGCGGGCCGAGTTCAATTTAAAGGAGCTCAACACTTAAAATGTCGAGTTCTTTTTTAATGAAACTCGGCTCTTGACATGTAGAGTTTTATTTGTTCAAATTATACTCTGACCTCGCTTCGTACCCTCTAGGGGTTGTGAATTTTTTTCTAATGGTTGGAAAACGATGGCAGCATTGCCGAGTTTGGGTATGAATAACTCGACGTCCTCAACGGCGAGTTCATAAAGAATTTTTTTTATACAGAACTCAGACACTGAGTTCTGTACACTAAAGAAAGGCCCACCTCCACCACGTGTCAGTAGATCTAATTTGGAAAATTTTTGGAGAGATGTTTATTTGGAATTTTAAAAAAAATATTAATTCGAAAAAATTCCATTAAATTGTTTTTCCATGTGGTAGTTGCCTGTTATTGTACGGGAAGAAACCCTAATGAATATATAAATATAGGTGAAGGTCTCCAGTACTAATGCAAAAGAGGGTTTCAGTCTCCATCACTAAGCACATATTAAAAGCATTAATGACAAGTCTTGGCGAAGCCTCTCATCCGAGTTAGCCAGATAGAGCATCCGGAGTTCATCAAAATATTTCTTAGGAACGTCTGCAATATTGTTGTTTATTTTTGTGGTTGACCATGGAAGTTTTGTAACGTCCCCGAAAACAACGGAAAATTTAAACAATATAAAAGACCGTCAACGGTCAACAAGGGGCACGTCACGGAAAATAAACCAATATATATAATATAAATAAGATCCACGAGGAAGTCAAACATACAGACTGACTGTGATGACAAACAAAAGCTATACAACATGTAATCCCCTCAAGAGAAGAGACAGACAACTACAGGATCACATCCCGGGGGCACCCTCCTCGGTCACCACATCGACTCTAATGCTGCTCGCTACCTGAAATGCAAACAAACATGCCTGAGTTCCCTACTGGAACCCCGTATGCCAAACCTCCTAAAATACAAAATGAAATTAAAGACAATGCAATGCACATGATCATCCACTTCGGATCCAAAATGATACCCCTTACCGCCTCCGCGGTACTGAACCACTCCTGCCACCACGAGGGTCAAGTCAGTCCACCGCTGCCTCACAAGGGTCAGTCGGCACCACTGCTCCCCAAGAGCCGCAGGAAGGAACCCTGGTACTACGCCGCCACCCCAGGAGCGAGTCAGCCCACCGAATTCACAACTCGGGCCAGACGAGAACCATTGCTCCCCCAAGAGCCGCCAGACGCGCACCCTGCCGGAACATCCTCGACCTACCGACAAACCCCAGCAAACAGCCCAAGGTTTACGGCAATCATCTCTCACACCCCGTATGATATGAGAGGCCCAACAATAATACGCCCTCGTCGAAGGTGAAATCCGTAGCTCCCAAGGCCGGTAATCGACCATCGCCTCAGAGACGGTAGTCAACCTAAATTCGACGGCTCGCGTGTGGATAAATCCACCAACCTGCAGCAGATCGGTCGACCGCTACAAGTACACTGGTCGACCGATCTTCCGCACAGTACTCAGTAATGTACAAACAATAGCATTCGGTCGAACCACACCAACCGAATTACCGACCAATCGGTCGAACAAAAGTCATCTAGCGGTCGACCGTTTGGATGGTCTACGCTATACAATATTTATAATATATATATTCGACCGGTCGAACCAATGGTCCGTTCAACCGATAACAGGGATTCTCAACATTTTGCCTAAGTAATATTCGGTCGACCGGAACAGAGATACTGTTCGACCGAAATATCACAGGCACTCTACTGCTTGATTAAAATGATTAGTCGGTCGACCGAAAGTTAAAGAGCGGTCGACCATTTTGATGGTCAAAGCTCCCAACCGACTTTGCATCAAATAGATCGGTCGAACCAGGTTAAGGGTGTTCGGTCGTTTAATAAGTCAAAACCCCCAACCGACCTATTATCATTGTTTCGGTCGGCTGGCGAAGTGGATCCGTTCGACCGATAACAGAATCTAACCCTTTTTCCCACAAAATCTGGCATAACGGTCTACCATCCTTCGACATTGTTTGACCGTTTGCGGTTGCCAAACAGTATAATAATAAAATCGGTCGACTGCCCACAGGCATCGGTCGACCAATTGTCGTCTTCAACCTCTGAATAGGTTGCAATCCGATGGGGAATTCGACACCAACGTCGATCCCCAACACCCACAAAGCTTATGTGAGTTATAATGAAGACTTAGCATACCTTATTGAAGTTCGTGGAATTCTCCCAAGCTTTGGCAAGCCCAACCCAACCTCTTCTCCTTCTCCTCATGTTCTTCTCCTTCTCCTCCTCTTCTTCTCCTTCTCCCCGACCTTCAGTCCGATGATTGCGTCTCACACTCTCTGGAAATCGTCAAGGATGAAGAAAACGTTTTTGTTAGCTCTTACCCCTCTATATATAGCCAAAACCCAAATCTTATCCACAACTCCACCTCACTCTTTACTGTTCATGGCTTAATTAAGGGTTAATTAGGTTTAGTTTAAGTTAATTAGGGTGTTTAGATTAAGGTTATTACAATCTACCCTCCTTTAAGAAATTTCGTCCACGAAATTCAAAACAACTCACTTACCGGAATAACTCTGGATACTGCCTCCTGACGTCTTCCTCGATCTCCCCGGTAGCCTCTCTGATACTGTGATGCTGCCATCTGACCTTCACCATCGGAATCGCTCTCCTCCTGAGCTGATGTACCATCTGATCCACAATCTCAACTGGTCTCTCATCTAATGACAAATCCTGCTAGATCTCTGGTACTGCTATTTCTATAACATGAGCTGGATCGGCCACGTACTTCCTCAGCATAGAAACATGGAAGACGTTGTGAAGTCCTGCGAACTGTGGCGGTAAAGCAATCCTATATTCCACCTCCCCGACTCGATCCAATATCTCAAAAGGTCCGACATACCTCGGACTCAGCTTCCCCTTCTTCTCGAATCTCATCACCCCTCTGGAAGGTGAGATCTTCAGGAAGACATGATCTCCTACATCAAAAGTCAGCTCATGCCTCCGCATATCAGCACAACTCTTCTGCCTGCTCTATGTTATAGGTAGTCGTCTCCTGATCACGTCGACCTTCTCTGAATATAACTGTATAATGTCAGGTCCAACTAGTTGTCTCTCACCCACATCACTCCACCATACCGGCGATCTACATGGCCTCTCGTATAATGCCTCATATGGTGTCATCCCAATACTCGAGTGGTAGTTGTTGTTGTAGGCGAACTCTATTAGCGGCAAGTGCTCATCCCAATGCCCGGCCCAGTCGAGTGTGCACGCTCTCAGCATGTCCTCCAATGTCTTTATCGTCCGCTCTGACTTGCCATCTGTTTGTGGGTGGAAAGCTGTGCTAAACTTCAGACGTGTCCCCAGTGCTCTGTGTAGACTCTCCCAAAATCGCAAAGTGAATCTGGGATCTCTATATGAAATGATACTGACTGGTACACCATGAAGTCTGACAATATCCTAATATATAACTTAGCTAGACCATCCAGAGCCAGAGTGGTCTTAATAGCTAAGAAATGCGCCGACTTGGTCAGTCGATCGACTATAACCCAAATCGCATCGTGGAATCTCCGTGTCTTCGGTAGCCCCGTAACGAAATCCATCGTCACGTGCTCCCACTTCCACTCGGGCAACTCAATCCCCTGCATCTGCCCTGCTGGTCTCTGGTGCTCAATCTTCACCTGCTGACAGACAAAACACCTCGACACAAAGTCTGCAACGTCATTCTTCATCCCTCACCACCAGAAGTTCCGCTGCAGATCTTTGTACATCTTGGTGCTTCCTTGATGAATGGAATATCTCGATCTGTGTGCCTCCTCCATGATATCATGTCTCAGGTCCTCTGTCCTCGGCACCCAGATACGGTCTCTGAATCTCAGACCTCCATCAACTCCAAATCTGAAGTCCGACCCATCTCTAGCCGTTAACTGTAACAAACTGCTCAACTCCTCATCTGTAGTCTGAGCATGAATCACTGTCGATACTGTCCGAGGCTCTACTCTCAATCCTGCAATCACTGCACCCTCAGAGCTATCTGCAAATGGTCTCCACTCTGCTAAAGACTCTAGCAGTCGCCACTCCTAAATGCATAGGCCTGCTACTGATACCTCCGCCTTCCGGCTCAAAGCGTCTGCAACCGTGTTTGCCTTTCCCAGATGGTAAGAGATAGTGAAATCGTAGTCCTTAATGAACTCAAGCCATCTGCACTGCCTCATGTTCAGACTCTGATGATCTGTAAACACCTCAAACTGCTCGCCATAAAGGTAGTGTCTCCAGGTCTTCAGTGCGTGAACCACTGCTGCTAACTCCAAATCATGAGTCGGGTAATTCCTCTTATGGACCTTCAACTGTCTGGATGCGTACACGATCACCCTCCCGTGCTGCATAAGTACACATCCTAAGCCAATACATGAAGCGTCGCTATAAATCACAAATCCACCTGTGCCACTCGGCAATGACAAAACTGGTGCCGTGGTCAACAGTCTCTTCAGCTCCCGAAAGCTGTCCTCGCGCTTCTGCGACCATACAAAAGTGACTCCCTTCTGCTTCAGAGCCGTCAGTGGCACTGCCAATCTCGAGAAGTCTTTGATGAAGCGACGTTAATAACCCGCCAGTCCAACAAAGCTCCTAATCTCCATCACACTCGTAGGGGCCCTCCACTGTGTCACTGCCTCTACCTTTGCCGGATCCACTGATATCACCTCTGCTGATACAATGAGTCCGAGGAACACATCTCTGTCCAACCAAAACTCGCACTTTGAGAACTTAGCATATAACTGCTGAGCTTTCAGAGGCTGAGTACAATCCTCAGATGCTCTCTATGCTGCTCCATATCTGGTGAATAGATCAAAATGTCATCCACAAAGACAATCACAAATCTATCAATATACTGCCTGAATGTCCGGTTCATTAGATCCATGAACGCTGTCGGAGCATTCGTCAATCCAAATGGCATCACCAAGAACTCGTAGTGTCCATATATCGTCCTGAAAGCTGTCTTCTGGATGTCCTCATCTCGGATCCTCAACTGGTGATATCCTGAACGCAGGTCAATCTTCGAGAAAACCTTCGCTGACTCCAGCTGGTCGAAGAGGTCTTCGATCCTAGGTAAAGGATACTTATTCTTCACTGTCACCTGGTTCAGCATCCTGTAGTCTATGCACATCCTCAAAGATCTGTCTTTTTCTTCACAAACAAAACCGGTGCACCCCAAGGCGAGACACTCGGTCTAATAAATCCATAGTCCATCAACTCCTGCAACTGCTTCTTCAACTCTGACAACTCAGCAGGTGCCATCCGGTATGGATCCTTCGACTACGGTGTAGTGTCAGCTACCAACTCGATGCCGAACTCCAACTCCCGGTGCGGTGGTAAACTTGGAATCTCCGCTGGAAAAACATCCGCGAACTCCTGCACCACCTCAATGTCCTCTAACCTCTGAGACTCTGCCTCTGCAACCACAAGCGTCGCTAAGAATGCTGCACAACCCTGTTGTAACAGCCTCTGAGCCCTCACAGCAGATATAATAACGTGATCTCCTCTGTTTCTGACCCCTCTGATTAGAATATCAGGCAAACCTTTCCTCGGGATCAAAATCTTCTTCTCACGGCACAAGACTCGGACATCATATTGGGACAGCCAATCCATCCCAAGTATGACATCAAAGTCTTCCATCGGTAGCAAGACCAGGTCGGCCGGAAACTCCTGATCTCCCAAAACAAACGTGGCACCGGGGACAAATCTCCCCACAGTGCCCACCAGACCCAGGGTGTGCTGACTTCCAAGGTGGCAATCAACATCGCAAGGGTACAGCCCAACATTCCCGCAAATCGCTCTAAGATGAAGGAGTGTGTCGCTCTGTGATAGTCTTGTTGGCACTCTGTTGAACATGCCTGGTAAAACTAAAGATGGATATAATGTAAGACTTGATCTTGTTGATATTGGTATACGAGAAATGTTTGCACTAGAGAAGAAAGGAGACCGAAATTACTTACCTTCAGCTAGTTATACATTGTCTAGAAAGGAGAAAAGAATTCTCTGTCAGTGTTTGCACGATATAAGGGTTCCACAAGGTTATTCTTCAATTATCAGTAGTCTTGTTGTTATGAAGGATTTGAAACTTGTGGGGATGAAGTCCCACGATTGTCACACTTTAATGCAGCAGTTGTTACCGGTAGCATTGAGATCCATATTACCGAAAGATGTTAGACATGCAATAATAAAGTTGTGTTCCTTTTTCAATAAAATTTGCAGTAAAGTGATCGATCCCATGCAGTTAGATAAGTTGCAGAATGAAATTGTGGTGACATTATGTCAGTTGGAGATGTTTTCCCCCTGCTTTTTTCGACATTATGATTCATCTAGTTATTCATTTGGTTAGAGAAGTTAAAATGTGTGGACCAATTTTTTAAGGTGGATGTATCCTTTCGAGCGTTATATGAAAGTGTTGAAAGGTTATGGCAAAAATCGTCAAAGACCATATGCTAGTATTGTTGAAGGATACATAGCTGAGGAGGTTATCGAGTTTTGCACTGGATACCTAGCAAACACCAAAACTGTTGGACTTCCGAAAAATTGTCATGATAAACGTGACGATAGTAAAGGGACACGTGGGATGAAAATGTTAAATACAAATGGCGAGGACTTAATGACAACATATTTTTACGTGTTGTGCAATTATAATGAAGTTCAACCTTACCTAAATGAACACATGAAGTTTCTAAAGGAAAGAAATCCTTTGTTGAGTGATCAACAAGTAATTAATAGTCACAATAAAATTTTCATCTCTTGGTTCAAAAATCTGGCTTACAAGTGTGATGCTTATGAGACAATACAATGGTTAGCGTATGGTCCGCATTCTGTTGTTATAAGTGACAATGGTTATGATATCAATGGGTATTCTTTCTACACAGTTTGTGAAGATGCGAAAAGTGTTGTTCAGAACAGTGGTGTCACCTTAATAGCAGAGTCTTTGCATATGTCTAATTCTAAAGACAAGAATCATGTATACGCCAACATGTCCTATTACGGTGTAATTGAAGACATATGGGAGCTAGACTTTGTTAAATTCAAAGTACCTGTATTTAGATGCAAGTGGGCTGATAATAAAAGTGGAGTTTGAGTGGATGACTATGAGTTCACTTTAATTGATTTTTCAAAAAAATGGTATAAAGGAGAACCTATTATTCTCGCTTCCCAAGCGAAACAAGTCTTCTATGTGGCTGATCCATGTGATAAGAAATGGGCAGTAATTCTGGAAGGGAAGAAAAAAATTGTATCAGATGATAGTATGATCGAGTATGAAGAGACACCACCTTTTCTAAGCAAGCACCTGAGTTGAACTCAGTAGACGAAGAAATAAATGTTGAGACTTGTATGTTTAGAGATGACCACGGTGAAGGTATATGGTTTGAAAATCCATTAAGGAAGAAAAAACAGTAAATGTGCAAATTTTCTGTTGTAACACATTGTAATAGTCATTTAATGTCTTGACCTTTTATTTTTTAATGCCTTGAGTTTATCTTTTATAGTATCATAGCTCCGAAAAAGAAACTCACTCCCTCAGAGTCTGAAGGCTCGAAGACATACATTTCACGAGGTCCTTGTCTCATGAAAGAATTTGTGGGGAGAAGAAATAGAGATGGTAGAGTTCCAATTAAGTTTGATGACCATCTTGAGACGATAGGCATGCTCTCTGATAATTGGGAAAAATTCTGGGTAGCTTAGCGAGGGCCAAAGTTGACATTTGTTTCTCGAGTTGGACCGATGTAGATGAGAAGTTGAAGGACACAATATGGGATAACGTGCAGGTAATGCTTCCATTATAGATTTCTATAACTTTAGTCGAACTTCGGCTTCGATATAAAGTTAACGTGTTGTAGGAATCTTTTGACTTCCAATCCACTGACAAGTTGAAGAAAAAGTGAATGACATACCTGTCAGTTCGTTGGAGGGATTTCAAAACAAATTTAACAAACAAGTACATATTCGAAGACTACCAAGATAGAAATCCATGCGATGTCTATAACTTTATCACTCTGAATCAATGGGAGTTATTCAGAAAATACAGAGATCGCCCGAAGTTTGAGGTAATTGAGTTTAATTTAGAATATAATAACTGAGTTTCAAAACAAACTTTTTAGTTATTATTTTTAGTGACAATCTAATAAACTTGATTTTAGGCCATCCGAGCCAAAACCAAATGATTAGATCTTCTAACAAGTATACACATCTCATGTCTCGAGCGGGGTACCAAAAGGTTAGAAGCACAAATGATGGCTGAAAAATTGCTCTGAAGAAACAAGAGGCAATTGACTCCGGTATGAGTCAGGAGCAAGCAAGTAACTTATCTCCTCCTTCTCCCGTAGCTCGTTATGATTCTTGGAAGAGATCGAGAGTAAACTCCAAAGGGGAGTACGTCACAGACGAGTCGCAAGCGATCGGCTCGAAGATAATAAGTTGCATCACTTATATATATGTTATTAATTCAGATTCATTAACTTTATATTTTTCAATTGTTGGTAAATATTTTTTAAAACTTAGGACTCTCTGAAGTTGATAGAATCTCAAGGAAAATTTGCTTCCGATGGTCGGAATGATATTCTACAAGAGGCCTTGGGAAACGACGAACACCCCGGTCGTGTGTGGGGGTAGGGAGTATAGTTGGACTTCGAAAATATTATGGAAAGACTCAACGGTCTTCTTTGTCGACTCGTCATACCAAATGCCAGCAAGAGATCGCACATTTGAAGAATAAGTTGCAACTTGTTTTGGAGAGATTGGATCGTGATTTGCCTACTTCTCCTACCCGTCGTAGGACCGGTTCTTCCCCGGAGACTACTCCTGCAGTGCCGCCAGTGTTCCACCCTGATTGACAATATGATTTGGTGTCTCATTCTCGAGAATTGGCCGTCGTCGGCGGTCCCTTGTTTGGAAAGTTCGCGGATGGATCTACATGTGCTTTATGTGTCGAAGACCCTGATCGAAGATTGGTGGGACACGGGAAAGTTTATAACATCTCCAGAGACCACTTCACAGAGGTAGGAGAGGGAGAAGTGAAGGTTGCAGTTGGGACTTGCTAAGATGCTGAGGTTTTTGTGCCATTTCCGGAATAAGAGATTGTTACTCTCAGCAATGCTATCGGTGGGTTCGTGCGGTGACCTAGTTATTTAGTAGATCTAAATGACAAACATGAGGTATAGTTTAAATTTGAAAGACTTTAAACTTCAAATTTGTTAACAATTGTATTTTAACGGTTGTATATATATCTGTAAGGTGTCAAGCCCCCGGAGGAAAGGGTCAAACAACTAATCTCCGATCAACATTAATTCGCTTCCAAGTAGGTGCAAAATGTTGTATCAATGTATGGTAGGTAGGGAAGCACAATCCTTAAGTAGCTGGGAGTTGGAGGGGATAAAGGGTTGCCTCCGGCATTGTACATCACCAAAGAGGATATCATGTAGTTCTTGGCGATGGATTCATTGTGTATCATGATTATCGACGTGCAAGTGAAGTAAGTGATTTTTGGTATACAATGAAAGGTATTGAATAATTTTATCGAAACTGTAATAAAGTATAATTTTTATACTTGTAGACATCTTTATGACACCAGAAGGTCAGTCTTTCTCGACGATCAAGTATTTGGATTTATCAGTCCATCTACATATATATACGGGAATGACGATAAATCGGGTCAGCTTGGGACATTCTTTAAAGAATAAGACAAAAGATATTATCTGCTCCCTTATCATGAGAGGTAAACTTTGAAATTCAAAGTGGAATTTTATTTTGTAATAAGCTTCTAATTATATATATAACAAGGCTCATTGGATGCTTGTCGTTGTATGCCCTACGACTAATTCGGCATATTGGTTTGATCCGTTAGGGTCGAATAAACCAAGAGACTCAATAAAGAAACTTCTAAATTTGCAAGTTGGTTTTAGTCATGGTAAAAGTAATTCGTGGAATGAAATTTTAACTTGTGCTACTCAGGGCAATTAAGGTTTACAGAACTTTAAGTGGCAGGTGAATAACCACAAAAGCAGGAATAACATGGCATGGAATGAGAGTACGTTTTCTCCCATTTTTGTTAATTAAGTTAGGAACACATATTTAGTGAACTTCTATGTTTGTAGTACCGGAAGTAGGTTGGAAATATGGAATGTGGTTACTACGTGATGAGATACATGGAGGAAATCCTCGAATTGGCAACTCAAGCTGTATGCCTATCCGAGGTAATGTAGATCGTTATTCAATTATATAGTTGTAGTTTCAATATTTAGTTTTTAACATTCAACACACTTGTATTTTTTTGATAGGTCTTCCCAAAAAGTAGTGATCCCTTCTCACAACATGAGCTCGATGAAACTCGCGACCGATGTGCTCGCTATTTTATCAGAAACATGTTGATGAACTAAGAGGTTCTCCTGTCACTAGCATTTTTTGTAATTTAGTTAACAAGTGCACTTGTATTACAAACCTACAATTTATGCCTTAATATAATCGCCTCAAGTTTAGATTAAATGCCAATTGTTTTTGAATTAATTGCAAGTGTCTTGAATGTCAATTGTGTATGCTTGTATGTTTGTGTTTGTGCATGTATGCTTGTGTGTTTGTGTTTGTATGTACATGTGGATGAAAGTGTGAGCATCTGTGAACGAATTTGGTGCAAGTTGTATGTACACAAATACGATGACTAAATACAAGTTTGCAGGATGCTATTTATTTATTTTTGTCCAGGTTTAGGAGTACACGTCGGATGTTTGTATTGGCCGACGTTTATTCCTCTGAAGAAAGGAATAGATGTCGGTTGTATGTATCATCTGACGTCTATTCTTTAGGAATATACGTCGTCTGTTATTTCACCGACGTCTATACTTAAAGACTAGACGTCGGTTCTAAAGAAAGGCCGACGTCTATTCGTTAAGTATAGACGTCGGCTTCTACATACAGTCGACGTCTATTCTTTAGGAATAGACGTCGAATTTTTGACGTCCGGCGTCTATGTATAGACGACGCACACATAGACGTCGGAACTGGTAGTGCTTTTATCCGACGTATATACCCAGGAATATTCCTTTTTCTGTAGTAGTGTTGTGTCTAGAATGTGTCCATTTGTGTCCTGAATCCATATTTGGGACCGAACGAGCTGAAAATCACAAACCAACTTGTTAAAAGTTAACATGTATGGACACGAACCTTGAGGTGGGACAAACCAACTTGTTACATGGACACATTGATTCAAAATAAACGTGTCGTAAAAATCACCAAACAAGCTGGGTAGTTCTATCAAACGAGCTGGCTTGTTCTGAACAAATGAGTCGAACGACCTGTGTCGTTTTCACCAAACGACCTGAGTCGTTTTCACCAAACAAGCTAGGATCCCGTTTGGATGTCAGAAATCTAGCTCCTCCATGCTGGCTCGGGACGCACTCATATCGCACGTCATGCATCACTTGTTTTACTCAAAATATCCACATCCAAATATTAGTCTTCTTTACGATTTGCCAAATTCAAATGATAACTCTCTCATTCGATATCCAAATAAGGCGATTGAAGAGTCATTACAAAGAAAATCTTGAGACACAAAACTTTCCTATTAACGTGTTTCCAAATTCAGAACCTAATTTGCTCAAATTAGAACCGAGCAGTCCAGAGCTATGTTGAGTTGGCAAATATTCGTTATCCCGAGCCGTCCCGAGCCCAGTCGCGAGTAATTGCCAACCAATCCTGAGAAATATCAACCCCAGTCCTGAGCACTCCTAAACCATTCCCGAACGAGTTCCATCGTTTTCACCAAACAAGTTCGGTCGTTTTCATCAAATGAGTTGGGTCGTTTCACCAAACAAGTTGGGTCATTTTATACATAACATCCACATACAAAAAACGGAATTTGGATTCTAGATTCGTTGGAAAGATAATTAAAAGGATCAAATATTCTTTACTCTTATGTCTTGCCAAATGATGATATATAAGGGTGAAAAACGTGTCTTAAGACAAATCATATTTGAAAACTGGACAATCGACAATTCTTCAATCATTTGTGCATAACTCTCTCCTCCAATATCCAAACAAGGCCATTCAAGACTCGTTACCAAGAAGATTTTGAGGCGCAAAACATTCATATTAAAAGTATTTCCAAATTAAAAACGTATTGGGTTCATAAATGGGCGTGGAAGGCTGCTGATTTGAGGGAACACAAAACGAGCTGGGTCGTTTTTTCTACGAAACGAGCTTGGTCGTTTTTTCCACCAAATAAGATGGGTCGTTTTTCCACCCCAAACAAGATGGGACGCACCAATCTTGCACGGGAGACACCAATCTCGCGTGGGATGCATCAACGAGCTGGGTCGTTTTCCCAAAACGGACTGTCTTCTTTTCACCAAATGAGCGGCCTTGTTTTCACCAAACGAGTTGGGTCATTCGGTGGAAGCGAGCGAGAATGGTGGTCCGAGGGGCGGGCTCGTCAATAGGTTGGAATGTTTGGGATTCGGTGTAGGAATGAGGAAGATTTAGTGGATTTGTTTTGGATGTGAGATTGTGGTGATGGGGGTGAGGGTATTTTAGGGAAAATGTTGGAAATATATTAAAATATATTAAATTTTTGGCCTTCAAAAGAACATGTATAGTGATTGGCCATATGTAACATTTGACTTCTCTACTTTGTTTAAACAAAAACTAAATTGAGGAGGATTACAATATTTATTAAACTTAACCTCCATTACAGTTAGAAATTCAACAAAACCAACATTTTGCCTATATTTTGCAAATACATTAGTAATTGGAAGTAATTCATAGATAAATGATTGACATCATTTCATGCTTATATTTCTATCTTATATCCATCATCTTACACCTAAGCAGTGCTACGTGACGAGTTTTATGTTGGAATTTCAGAAATAAAGATGTTTGATGAGAAGAGGCATGAAAGTACCTAAAAGACAGGAAAAAAGACTGAGTTAAGAGAGTCGAGGAGTAAGATGCAAGGGGGAAGGACCTGAACGTAAGACCGAAGGATCAAAGAGCAAAACAGAAAACTCCACACCATCATGGGGAGTATTTTGGCAATTCGATTCGGGTCGGAGCTCCAATAAACGAAGTATATGCATCAAAGACCAACAAAGACATCCAGAAAAGCCCACAACAAATTCCAGACGGATCCAGAACCAATAGACCGCCAATTAGCAGTCTGGGACCGCCAATTGGCAGTCCGGATCGCTCCGGATCCGCTCAGACTTCGCGGACACATATATTAGTGTGTGTTTAGGCTATTGTTGGTATTGGTTTAGTCCCATACCGGGCGATTGTCTCGGATTACCTTTTTCTATGGCTTTAAATAGAACTTTCCGTCCTCTCTTGTACCCCATCTCTCTCTTGGTGGCCTTCCTCTCTACTAGGAGTTAAAGTCTTGAAGCAAAAACCCTGGTGGAGAGAGGCTACTTGTAATTGAGTGAGTATCAGTAGATGTTTTCCTTTAGTATGTTGTTTCTTTCTTAGTTTAATTTCCTTTCATATGCTTGCATGCTTCTTTTGTTTTATGTCCTTTTAGTTTCTTTAATATTCCTTGCTTGCTTAGTTTAATTTCATTTTAATATAGGTTGTAGTGTAATGATTAGTGAGTAGTTTCATCCCCATTTGGGGGTGGAGAAATATGTGATATGATCATGTGGTGTATTATATTTGTGTTATCTTAATTCCTTGAGCCTTATATGATTTCCATAACCATCTAATGGGATTTCACTCTTATCTTTGATATGCTAATGCTCTTGAATGAAGCTTAGCTTATACTTAGATTAGTGGACCTATTTTATGGGGAATGATAAGGTGAGGATATGGATGGAATTAATATTGGAAACACAATTTGTAGTGTATGTACTCTTGTTGCCTTTATCTTGGTTAATGTCTTGTATGTTTTAATGATATTTTGTTATCTTAATTCATGTGGAGGCATAGTAGGGTCTAGTCTTTATACATGAGTTCATTTAGCTTGATTCCAAATATTGTCTTGTATGTTTTAATGATATGATATTATCTTATTTCATGCGGAGGCAAAGTTGGATTTAGTTTTATGATTTCATGCACTACATGTTGTGAGGAGCATAATTGAACACACACATACACACACATCTTTATATTCACATTATTTATCTACCCCCTATGGGGTTTAGTTTGATTGCTTATCTTCCATTTCCTTTTTGCATTGTAGTGTAGTTTAGTGTAATCAATCCTTTTTCTCCTTTCTTTTCCACTCGCCTTCGAACAAACAAAAAGTTAACACACCTCCCTGTGGATCGACCCGTATTTGCCACCGCTTCAATGCGGCCGTGCACTTGCAGTTAATATAAAACGAATCAATTAAGTTTTTGGCACCGTTGCCGGGGAGGTGCTCTGTCCAGACTCTGGTTTGGACGATTCGAGTGGTTTTAATTTTTTGTTTTTAGTTTTTGTGTGTTTCAGGGATCCTAGAGCTCACGGGGAGGCCACTAGCGAAATTGGAGGCACAAAAGCACCAAACTGACAGCCAATTAGCGGTTTGGAACCGCCAACTAGCGGCTTGGTGAGCTGCTTCTGCTCTCAGTTTTCTTCTGGTAGTTGTTTGCTTCAGTGTAGTTGTCTGGTAGCGCAATTATTCATGTTTTGACTTGTAGTTTTCTCCCTGATCATTAAATCAATCCCCATTAATCAACTTGGCCTTAAAATCTAAAGCAAAAGATTAGACATTCTTACTTGTTTAGGTCACGCATCATGTACTTGACTTAGGCACGTAGTTGCCTTTTATTTTAGCTTTATTTTCAGTTCTTGAGAGCTGGGATGAGGTACGCATTTCCTACACTCATTCATGCATCTTGTATGACCATGCATTAGTTAGTAGGAATTGCATCAGAACAAGAGTGAGTTGAGCGTTTGATTGGAGCATTGATTGCTAGATTTAGGATCAAAACGCTACTAAGGAGGGGTTGTCCCATACAAGATAAGGTGGGGGATTTCATCACCTTTTCCTTGGCCCCAAAAAACACTCGTAATCAAAGCCTTAATTCTAAAAGCAATTAGACATTGGCCCTAATGGATTGCGGACGCACTAGGAGAGTAATCTAGTTGAGACCGTCATTGCATGATCGGCGTTGCCTACCTTGTCGATAGTAGGAGGTACTGGATCTCCAGATCTGGTATCACTTGCTGGGCATTGAGGTCTTCGTTGTAGGGCGGTGAGGTGTGTCGTGGCTAGTGACCTCGAAGTTAGGCGTCGTCTAGCCTAAGGATCCATTGCCCTACATTGTTTGAGCCGTGCTTGCTAGTTAGGCTTCTACCTGATTCAATTACCCACGCTAGATCTAAGGATTCTTCCCTCCTCATCGGAGTCCTCTCCTCATCTATTCTCTACGAGTAGTCTCCTCCTCTAGTACACCTTCTGTTGTGTGTTATTTTAGAGTCGAATCGAGCATTTTATGCGAGGTTAGGCTTGTTCTGGTGAGAGCGCTCGACTTGAGAGAGTGCATTTTTCTGAGATGGACGGTCTTGGTGATTGGCCATCTTTGCCTCATGCTCCTTTGGAGCGTGAGGCCGAGTCTCCATCTCCATATTCAAATAATCAAGTTGTAAAGCTTCGAGGTTCTCGGATTGTGAGAGGAGACACGAGCGAGGAGAGGTTGTTCGCGAGGCTCGGAGTTGTAAACGGCGTTGATCTCGGCCCAGAACGGAGATCAGTTAGTGGAACCATAAGAGAGGCTCGAGGGATCGAGCGAGGCTTGCGAGGAGGAATAGGACCCGGGTGTGGGTGCCAAAACTCTCTAAACTCCGGTGTCGACGAATTTGTGGTTTGCAATTGTGTCTTCCTTAATCCTTCGATTATTATTTTTAATTCCGCATTTATCTATCGATTAGAGGGTCATAGATCCTAACAAATATATTATGTTATATGTATTTTGGTGATATGAGAAAGTTGTTGTGGTTGTACATATTCTAACTCATAAGATTTTTCAGGTTCTAATTTATAAAATAAAAAATAAAGACTCAACTCACTCAACTCACTTAATTCTTTCCATACCCGTCGAATCCACACTTAGGCAGAGCAGATTGTTGTTGTTAAGTATTCCCCACCCTGCTTACCTAATTAACTAAAAGAGGGTGAATAACGGTGGGGTCAAAACTCACTCATTTACACCCGTAGTTGCGCCATTGTCCCACCCAAAAACATTTTCCGGAAGGGCACATGTTTTTTTTTCTATATTGGTTTTGTTATTATTGTGGCCTTGTGATATAATATATATATATATATTATATATATATATGCGCGATCGAGTTTACAAAAGAATGTGATTACATCAAAAGATCGTAAACAGAAAATATACATATGTAATCACAACCACCTCAAAAGGAAGGAAAGCAGGATCCGATCCCGAGCGCCTCCTCCGAGTCACCACCCGCCTAATGCCGCTCTCGGCCTTAAAAGCATACATGAACCATGCCTGAGATTCCAAAAGAAAACCCTGTGTGCCAAACCCTAACACATAAATCGACGATGAATGCGAAAACCATAAAAAGACACAATCTCAACCACTGAAAACTATCCACATTTGCCTCATTCACCGGAGCCACGGTTTTGCCTCAATTGCCGGAGCCACGACGACCACTTATACATGCCTCTTTCACCGGAGCCACGACTTTGCCTCAGTGTTACCGGAGCCACGGTTTTGCATCTATCGCCGGAGCTACGGCTTTGCCTCATTCGCCGGAGCCACGGAAAAACAATCACAACCCTCCTCAACTGATCGCTCTAGGGCCGACCTGTCCGTTCGTTGCCCCAAAAGGGTCGGTGAACCCGTTGCCTTCTAGCCAATCAACAACAGCACCCAAACATCAAACTGTGTAAAAACGGTCCAACAAAACCAGTCCTTCGGTCGACCGAATCCTCACCTAGAGAACTGGCCCAATTGAAAACCCGCCAATCGGTCGAACGACAAAGGGGACCCGGTCAACCGAAAAGAACTAGTAAGAATTTTATTTTCGCAAACCACGATTAAACAGTCGGACGACCCAAGACTTCCAGTCGACCGAAAACCTCCGGTAGAACTCACCAACAATCCACACTACACGGTCGACCGGCCATTAAGTTAACCTAAGTCATCGGTCGGACGAGTCAAACAGGTGGTCGACCGTTTGGATGGTCAACGCCCCAATCGACCTACGACAGTACTTTCAGTCGACCGGCAAAGGGGTCCCGTCCGACCGAAAGTACTCAGAGCCACTATCTCTCGCTCAAATTGCACAACTGGTCGACCACCTCAAAGGTATCGTTCGACCAGTGCGAGGGATTTTGCCCAAAATACACTATAATCGGTCGACCGAACCCAAAACACCGGTCGACCGTATAGTGTAGAAAAACTGCTGTGCAGGTCCGACGAGCCAATCGGCCTACCGTCGACCGATCCCACCCCCACACTAATAATAGGTGAGTGTAAAAGCAACTTTGACATACCTTAAGGCTTGAAGAAGCCTTTGAAGAACCAACGGCGACGCTTCCTCGCGACCCCTTCTTCTCCGGTGAATGCCACGAACACGATCACCTCGACGCGGCAACCAACAGAGCTCCTCCAAGCGTCGACAATCTCGCCTCCACCAACACAAAGGAAAACGCTGAGGGGGAGAGAGACGAGTGAGTGAGCGAGAGAGATGAGATTGTGAGAGAGAGAGAAAAACCAACCTTTTTATACTCTTCCCACACTCGATCTCAGTCGTCCATCTAAATCATCTCTAATCCACCCCTAAACACAATTAAAACATTAAGCAAGGGTTAGGATATAATAGTTTATGGGCCGGATATTCCCAATCTCGTCTTGAAAGCAAGGTGCACATATTCCATATGGCCTTGATCAATGGAAAGTATTTTCCCAAATAATGAATGATATGGCTCCGGAATTCAAATTACTTAATTACTGAGTGAATCTACTCTTGACTTAATTTTAGTTTCTTTGTGCATCGAAAAGTGGAATCTGCAAATTGAGATTTTGTAATTCAAACACACAAATTGTTTTGAGTCTTCTAAGAACGTCACAAATTTCAATCTGCTTTATGTATGCGAGAATGGAGAAGCTGGGTGTGGGAGCTTCTCAAGTGGTGATTGATCGTGAAATGACCTTTTGCTTCCTATAAATCATATCTATAATTTTGAAATGACCTTTTTTAATTTAATTTTGATTACGTTTATGATAAAATCATATTTTTTTTCAATGCCGTATGCCATGTTTTTATGATAAATTAATCATTTACCATTGCTAAGTCGTACTTTAACGAATCCCACTTCCACGTGACAGTCACCTTTTTGCGTTGGATCATCTTTACATGATAAATCGTGATTTATGATAAATCATATTTTAGTTTATAGATCATATTCTCAGTGATAAATCCTAATTTTGGCGTGTTATATTTTTCATTCTCTGACAAATCAATGGTACATCATATTCTTTTTAAAGAGTGATGTCCTCATCTTTGTTGTTGTAATAAAAGTAGTTTCTGCAATGATCGCACTATGTTAACTGTTGAAGTTTACACTTTTTATTATTTCACGAATCAGTGCTTAATTTCACAAAGCCTGTTCTGTCGTAACTTATTTTTTGTGATGTTTGGATCATATAACTGTTGACTTTTTGGCCTTAATCTATGTTTTGATGATTTAATTAACCTAATCTTAATTATGATGATGTAGAGTAGCACACATATCGCATTGCATATATATTGTATTGTGCTAACCTCTACAGGTGATCAAGACTCAAGAAAGAAGAAAATGAAGTCAAGACATGTAATTAAAGCTAAATCGAAGACATGTAATCTTGATTTCTTTTGAGTCTTAGGAACAAAGTATAATTGAGCATACTTGATCTAAAATCAACTTAATTACACACTAGGTTTCCTATAGAAGTCACACACAAAATTTCACATTATTTGGACTTCAATAGATCACCCAAACATAGACCGGAAAACACCAAAACCTGAATTGCAAAAGTCTGCCCACATTCGGTCGACCGCAACGTGCCGTTCGGTCGACCGGATGATCAATTAATCCTGTTTGTGTTTCCCTGTCTAGTTTCGGTCGACCGCACCATATCTTTCGGTCGACCGTCTGATCATATTTTCCCGACCGTTATTTTGTCGTATATACCCAACGGTCGTATTCGTATTAATCAAAATATACCCCATATACTTTTTATGTATCGGTCGACCGAGGACCAAGATCGGTCGACCGAATGTGCTTGTCCAGACAAACCCGAATCACCTGTCCAAAATCAGTCGACCGGCAAAACCTATTTCGGTCGACCGTTTAACCTTGTCAAAATCCCCTGCTATCGGTCAACACAATTTCGTTCGACCGATCCATTTTTCCCTCTACCGAAACGCTTGTTCGGTCGACCGGTAATCTTGTTCGGCCGACCGTTTTCTTAATTGACATAAGTGTTCAGTCGACCGATTCATATTTCGGTCGACCGTATCCCTATCGAACCCAAGCGTTCGGTCGACCGTTGCACCTTTTCGGTCGACCGTTTCTGGACAGATTTGCAGCCCGATTTTCTGCTTTGTGTTCTTTGCACAATATCCAACCAAATCTTCTCCCAACGGATCTATTATCTCTAATGCTTATAAATAGAGTTGTAAAACACATTTTAGCACAACTCTCCCACTACAAACTTGTCCCAAACTTTAGAGAGAATCCCAAACACTCAAAGCTACAAACCTTCCACACTTAGTGATCAATTCCTTAATCCTACTCAAGTGTGCTCAAGATTTAGAGAGTGTTGCTCCACTCAAGTTCTCATTTGTTGTCAAAAGAGTAAAGGCTCCGGTGAAAGCCCGAAGCATCCTTCTCGGATTGTGAGAAGAAGATTCCAAGCTCGGCGAGGGTTGTTCACGAGTTTGACGGTTGTAAGGGCGTTCTCTCCCGGCCCGGAACGGGGAGTGGTTAGTGAAGTCGTGAGCGGAGCTCGGTGATCCGAGCGGAGCTTGCAAGAGAGGACTAGGACCCGGGTGGGGTGCCGAACCTCTATAAAAACGCCGTGTCCTCTTTGTGGTTTGCATATTCCTACACTTCCTTGTTTTAGTTTAATTTCCGTTGCATTTACTTGATAGAATAAACAAGTAGGTAATTAGGTGATTAGCATTAATTGTGGACCCATAAACCCACACTATCATAACATTTGGTATCAGAGCCTTGTTCGTTAATTTTGTTCTTAATCGATAAATTAACATGGCTCTTAATGCATCCACACCTAGTGAATCATGTAAACCACCATATTTTGATGGAAATAACTTTAGCTCATGGAAATTTAAAATGTCTTCATTTATTAAATCCATGAATGCAAACTTGTGGTTTATGATTCAAACTCCATATGAATCACCTAGATATCATATTAGTAAATGGAGTTTAGAAGATGAGAAAAATGCATCCCTAAATGCTAAGGCTATGAATGTCATATTTTGTGCATTAGGAGATGAACATTTTAATCTTGTTTGCTCATGTGATAGTGCTCACTCTATATGGCAAACATTACAAAAGAACTTTGGTGAAGGAGATTCATCAACCGGGGAGAAAGGAGCAACCACTCCAAAGGATGTAGCTCGAGCAAAGAAAATGGAGATTCACTCAACATCTTCATCGTCGTCAAGCTCATCCGATGGAGAAAGTGAAGATGAGGTATCTTCTAGTCACTCTTCAAGTTGTAGTTCAAGTGGAAAATCATCACATTCACATAAACTACAAAATGCATTTCTGAAAATGGTAGAAAAATGTAAAGAGCTTCATGAATCAAATAAATTAGCAAACAAGCAAATAGATGAGCTTAAATGTCAAAATGCATCTATGTTAGATGATAAAGTTGATTTGCTTGCTAAAATTGATGCTCTTACTTTAGAAAATGCATGCTTGAAGAATGAGTGCTTAAATGATAAATCTACCTCATCTAATGCAATTGAAAGTCATATGCTTGATAATGACAAAATTGACTTGCTAAAGAAACTAGATGAATCATATCTTGAAAGCAAGAAAATTCTAAATGACTTGAATTGCATGAACGATAAAGTTGTTAACTTGGAGATTCACTTGCATAAAATGAATAAAAAGCATGCTTCAATGATTCAAAATTTTAATTGCTTGAATGAATCTCTTAAGACTAACAACAGTGAACTTATTGCTAAAAATGAAATGTTAACTCATAAATTGCATAAGTTCACTCATGGAAAACAAAATAACTATTATGTAAAGAACATTCCGGTTCAAATAATTGTTAAACATAATTATGCCATGAAAAAGAAAGTAAGTGTAGAGGTACCTAAATCAACTTGGATTTGGGTGCCAAAAGCTAAATTGAATGGACCCAAACAAAAATGGGTACCAAAATCTACACTTGTAGGTACTTGAGGAGGAGATTGGTGGTGACCGGGTGAGCTCAAGAGTCAAATTCAAATCCGGTTGCATCACCAAAAGAGATTGGAGCAAAATTCGAATTCAACATTGGTATAAAATTCCTATCTATACAATTCATATTAAATTAGCTCTAATCTAGTTTCATATGCTTAATTGACATATCATATAATTTAATTCATTGCAAATCATATACCCTATTCATTGCAAATCATTTATCACATCCATTGATTCTAAATGTCAAATTTTAAATGGATGTTAGAATAAGGCTTAAGTTGAAACTTAAATGAACTTAACTTGAATCATACTCATTGTTTCCATTTAGCCTTATTGATAGGGGGAGCTTAAATGTTATATCTTTTAGAGTAATGAAGTGCAAAATTTAGGGGGAGCAACTTCATTACAAGACATCCAAATTCTATGCTTAAAGTCATATGTATTTTTATTTTTGATGGATGTCAAAGGGGGAGAGATAATTAAGGGGGTAACTTGGAATTTGGCATAAAATTGAACAAAAACTATGCACATCCATAGGGAGAGCATTAATATGCATAGTTTACATATACAAATTCCATGTATTTAGATAGAATTAAGATATAGGTTGCCATCATCAAAAAGGGGGAGATTGTTGGCTTTTTGGCCTTAATCTATGTTTTGATGATTTAATTAACCTAATCTTAATTATGATGATGTAGAGTAGCACACATATCGCATTGCATATATATTGTATTGTGCTAACCTCTACAGGTGATCAAGACTCAAGAAAGAAGGAAATGAAGTCAAGACATGTAATTAAAGCTAAATCGAAGACATGTAATCTTGATTTCTTTTGAGTCTTAGGAACAAAGTGTAATTGAGCATACTTGATCTAAAATCAACTTAATCACACACTAGGTTCCCTATAGAAGTCACACACAAAATTTCACATTATTTGGACTTCAATAGATCACCCAAACTTAGACCGGAAAACACCAAAACCTGAATTGCCCACATTCGGTCGACCGCAACGTGCCGTTCGGTCGACCGGATGATCAATTAATCCTGTTTGTGTTTCCCTGTCTAGTTTCGGTCGACCGCACCATATCTTTCGGTCGACCGTCTGATCATATTTTCCCGACCGTTATTTTGTCGTATATACCCAACGGTCGTATTCGTATTAATCAAAATATACCCCATATACTTTTTATGTATCGGTCGACCGAGGACCAAGATCGGTCGACCGAATGTGCTTGTCCAGACAAACCCGAATCACCTGTCCAAAATCATTCGACCGGCAAAACCTATTTCGGTCGACCGTTAAACTTGTCAAAATCCCCTACTATCGGTCAACACAATTTCGTTCGACCGATCCATTTTTCCCTCTACCGAAACGCTTGTTCGGTCGACCGGTAATCTTGTTCGGTCGACCGTTTTCTTAATTGACTTAAGTGTTCAGTCGACCGATTCATATTTCGGTCGACCGTATCCCTATCGAACCCAAGCGTTCGGTCGACCGTTGCACCTTTTCGGTCGACCGTTTCTGGACAGATTTGCAGCCCGATTTTCTGCTTTGTGTTCTTTGCACAATATCCAACCAAATCTTGTCCCAACAGATCTATTCTCTCTAATTCTTTTAAATAGAGTTGTAAAACACATTTTAACACAACTCTCCCACTACAAACTTGTCCCAAACTTTAGAGAGAATCCCAAACACTCAAAGCTACAAACCTTCCACACTTAGTGATCAATTCCTTAATCCTACTCAAGTGTGCTCAAGATTTAGAGAGTGTTGCTCCACTCAAGTTCTCATTCGTTGTCAAAAGAGTAAAGGCTCCGGTGAAAGCCCGAAGCTTCCTTCTCGGATTGTGAGAAGAAGATTCCAAGCTCGGCGAGGGTTGTTCGCGAGTTTGACGGTTGTAAAGGCATTCTCTCCCGGCCCGGAACGGGGAGTGGTTAGTGAAGTCGTGAGCGGAGCTCGGTGATCCGAGCGGAGCTTGCAAGAGAGGACTAGGACCCGGGTGGGGTGCCGAACCTCTATAAAAACGCCGTGTCCTCTTTGTGGTTTGCATATTCCTACACTTGCTTGTTTTAGTTTAATTTCCGCTGCATTTACTTGATAGAATAAACAAGTAGGTAATTAGGTGATTAGCATTAATTGTGGACCCATAAACCCACACTATCATAACAATAACCTTATCTAGCAGTCATGAAGTGCGGACATAGGAGATTTTGATATGTTTGTAACATTGATGGTTCTTATTATTCATTTTTGGTTTTGTTTCATTTAATTTTATCAAGCTTCGAATTTAATACACTGAGGATCCACATAACGAACTCCGACGGGCAGAGATGGGAGATACCGGATGACATTGTCTCTCGTGGGTCCCACCTAAGGGGAGTCGTGGATCGAGAGAGCCCAAAACTCTCAACTCCATCAAAAACCTACTGTAACGCCCCGAGCCCGGACAACTGCTCACCCGCCCGAACCCGGTGCGTTAAGATACGATCCACGATCCTGACCGCTGCGCACTCTGATATTTAAATCCATCTGATAGGCTCATAATTAATCTGAAAAATATAATCAACAAATTGTGAGCTCGACAGCCCGCAAGTTCCAACCGTCAATCAATCAGAATCATAATCATGTGGAAAATAATACGGAATATGACATTCAGTCAATAAGCACAATCAAGAGACATGCATCACAAAAAAATACATCCATAACAATCTGGAACCCCCATTCGGATTCGACCACATTCTGTGCTTCTGAAATCTATCAATCAGTCAGACGCACACCTGGTAGCTCCACACTAACGACAGGCAGCCCTTTCCTCTCTCGGGTGGCTCCACGCCGTCCGTTAGGCAGCTCTTTCCTAAGTGGCTCAGCCAGAAATATACATACAGTCACAGGACATGTCAACCGAAACACCACCATGCAATAATATGCATATCAATGAAATCAACATCGATACTCAGCATGCATGCAACTACGAATATCAAGAGAGACAGACATGATATGAAACTGAAGAATAACGAATCAGTACTTGCCTCAAAATCTCCATCTTTTTCTTCTCTATATTCTTCTCAAAATTCCATCTTCTCCTAAAACCACATAATCATCCAACAATTTTAATTAGTCCATTAAGATATTTGATTATTACATCAACTAAAAAATTCAGGATATTACATTCTAACCTCCTTAAAAGAAATTTCGTCCTCGAAATTTGATCTCAATATTGTCTCAATCCGAACAAATCAATGCAAAATTTTAAACTCATTATTTATCAAATCTAAAAACCCAACACCACTTATCGCTCATAATTTAGATAATCAATCCAACCAAATCCAAATTCACATTTGAACTCAAGTCCAAATAACTCTAAATTCATCTTTCATTATTTATTCATAATTTGGTAGCAAATCCAACCAAGTCAAAATTCACATTTAAATCAATCGTCAATACTTCTAAATCCAAATTCTAAAATTCCAATCCAATAAAACTTATATTTCAAATCTAATCCCGACTAATTCCGAGGATCGTATTGCTCTGATACCATTTGTAATGCCCCGAGCCCGGACAACTGCTCACCCGCCTGAACCCGGTGCGTTAAGATACGATCCACGATCCTGACTGCTACGCACTCTGATATTTAAATCCATCTAATAGGCTCATAATTAATCTGAAAAATATAATCAACAAATTGTGAGCTCGACAGCCCGCAAGTTCCAACCGTCAATCAATCAGAATCATAATCATGTGGAAAATAATACGGAATATGACATTCAGTCAATAAGCACAATCAAGAGACATGCATCACAAAAAAATACATGCATAACAATCTGGAACCCCCATTCGGATTCGACCACATCCTGTGCTTCTGAAATCTATCAATCAGTCAGACGCACACCTGGTAGCTCCACACTAACGACATGCAGCCCTTTCCTCTTCGGGTGGCTCCACGCTGTCCGTTAGGCAGCTCTTTCCTAAGTGGCTCAGCCAGAAATATACATACAGTCACAGGACATGTCAACCGAAACACCACCATGCAATAATATGCATATCAATGAAATCAACATCGATACTCAGCATGCATGCAACTACGAATATCAAGAGAGACAGACATAATATGAAACTGAAGAATAACGAATCAGTACTTGCCTCAAAATCTCCATCTTTTTCTTCTCTATATTCTTCTCAAAATTCCATCTTCTCCTAAAACCACATAATCATCCAACAATTTTAATTAGTCCATTAAGATATTTGATTATTACATCAACTAAAAAATTCAGGATATTACATTCTAACCTCCTTAAAAGAAATTTCGTCCTCGAAATTTGATCTCAATATTGTCTCAATCCGAACAAATCAATGCAAAATTTTAAACTCATTATTTATCAAATCTAAAAACCCAACACCACTTATCGCTCATAATTTAGATAATCAATCCAACCAAATCCAAATTCACATTTGAACTCAAGTCCAAATAACTCTAAATTCATCTTTCATTATTTATTCATAATTTGGTAGCAAATCCAACCAAGTCAAAATTCACATTTAAATCAATCGTCAATACTTCTAAATCCAAATTCTAAAATTCCAATCCAATAAAACTTATATTTCAAATCTAATCCCGACTAATTCCGAGGATCGTATTGCTCTGATACCATTTGTAATGCCCCGAGCCCGGACAACTGCTCACCCGCCTGAACCCGGTGCGTTAAGATACGATCCACGATCCTGACTGCTACGCACTCTGATATTTAAATCCATCTAATAGGCTCATAATTAATCTGAAAAATATAATCAACAAATTGTGAGCTCGACAGCCCGCAAGTTCCAACCGTCAATCAATCAGAATCATAATCATGTGGAAAATAATACGGAATATGACATTCAGTCAATAAGCACAATCAAGAGACATGCATCACAAATAAAATACATGCATAACAATCTGGAACCCCCATTCGGATTCGACCACATCCTGTGCTTCTGAAATCTATCAATCAGTCAGACGCACACCTGGTAGCTCCACACTAACGACATGCAGCCCTTTCCTCTTCGGGTGGCTCCACGCTGTCCGTTAGGCAGCTCTTTCCTAAGTGGCTCAGCCAGAAATATACATACAGTCACAGGACATGTCAACCGAAACACCACCATGCAATAATATGCATATCAATGAAATCAACATCGATACTCAGCATGCATGCAACTACGAATATCAAGAGAGACAGACATAATATGAAACTGAAGAATAACGAATCAGTACTTGCCTCAAAATCTCCATCTTTTTCTTCTCTATATTCTTCTCAAAATTCCATCTTCTCCTAAAACCACACAATCATCCAACAATCTTAATTAGTCCATTAAGATATTTGATTATTACATCAACTAAAAAATTAAGGATATTACACCTACAAACTCTCGTGCGCCCAATCAGATCTCATCCTTATTCTACAGACGAACCCTTCATTTGGATTCTCCATCTCTCGACGGTCAACCGGTGACACTCTATTTGACACCACAAACCGCTTGGGTACCCATCGCACTGGTCTTGTCTTTAAGGACCAATTCCTCCAAGTCTCCTCCTCGCTGTCGGGGCCAAGAGCCACCCTCTACGGCCTAGGGGAGCACACTAAACCGAAGTTACATCTCGCGATGAACGATACTTTCACGTTGTGGAATGCGGACATTTCAAGCTCAAATGTCGATCTAAATTTGTACGGCTCTCACCCTTTCTACATGGATATCCGGTCCGCCCCTCGTCCGGGATCGACACACGGGGTGTTACTTCTCAATAGCAATGGTATGGACGTCCAATATGGGGGGTCTCACGTAACTTACAAGGTGATTGGTGGAGTACTGGATTTGAACTTCTTCGCGGAACCATCGCCTGTGGAGGTAATGGAACAATACACCACCCTGATCGGTCGACCGGTGCCAATACCATATTGGGCTTTTGGTGAGTCTGCATATATTATATTTGCCTTCTTTGTCAAGGAATGGATATAAGGTTCTCGACGAATTCAATCGAGCTTTTTGAAGAACTCTGACCGGGTTTGTTAAAATTTGACTTTGGCTTACACCAATTTTGTTGGTAGATGTGTAATTTTGAATTAGTTTTAATTAGAGATTGAATACCGTTATCATGAGTTAGATGTGCAGAATTAACTAAAAAAATATATAATTCCTTAAATAAGATTGAACTTTTACTGGACTCGCTAAGACAAGATTATTAGCTCGACTTAGTGCTAAATTTATATCGATTAAGTTTATCACATTCCAGCCGAGTCCTGTCATTTAGCATGGACATGAAATACTTCTTTTGAATACTTTAAAACATAATATTTAGGAAGTTCTTATGAACAAATATTATAGAATGCAAAATTTTCTCTTCATTTTATCTTTTTGTACTTTCAATTATGCATATAAATAATTATTTGAAATAATGAATTCTTAACGAGTTGTGCAAAGTTTGGTTGTTATCTGACTAACCTAAATTTATGGTAAAGATTGCTATCGTTTTAGGTCGACGCAAGCCTAAGTCAAAATTCCAACATTGCCGAAATTGGCGTAACTAATGGGCTTAAGTTAAAACTAATACCCTTAACTGGAACCATATATCAGCAATAAATTCTTACGCACCTCATAACTCAAAAAATTACCTACATCCACTAGTTCTTAATATTTTCTTAAATACCTCATGAGTTGACAACTTCCAATAACACCATTTTGTTCTCATTTCCGATATAATATATATGTATATGCATATAGGGTGCAATGTTGTTGTGGCTTTCAAACAACGATCTTGGCTGTGGGTTGTGCCGTTGGATAAAAAATGAATGATTTGGATTGTGTGGTGATCTTAAAAAAGAAAAGTGAACTCACTACAAACTATGGAGGTTCTTTTTACTTTTCACCTATCATTCTCTTCCGGGAGTAATAATAACCCAAATCCTAAACCAAGTCCTAACTCATCACTAATCACCACTCCGATCACTAATCATCACTGGACAATCTGGACAAGTCTGAAGGAAGTGTGGATAAGTCTGGACGAAGTGTGGACAAATCTGGACAGAAGTCTGGATGAGATCTGGACGAAGTTTCTGGACGGAGTTTCTGGACAAATATTGACAAGACTTGGATAGAAGTCTGGACAAGTTTGGATTTGTCCAGACTTCGTCCAGACTTTCGTCCAGATGGGTCTAGACTTCGTCCATATTTGTGAACTCCGTCCAAATTCGTCCAGACTTCTATCCAGATTTGTCCTGACTTGTCTAGTGATTAATGATGATTAGGGTTTGGTTTAGGATTTGAGTTACTATTACTCCCGGAATGGAAGGGTAGGTGAAAAGTAAAAAAATATTCATAGTTTATAGTGAGTTTATTTTTCTTTCTTAAGATCACCACACAATCCAAACCATTCACTTTTTATCCAATGACACATATCGAACACCCACAACCAAGATGACTATTTGAAAGCCACAACTCCATTTTACCCATATATATGTATATATCTCTGTGTGGGTATGTGTATGTATGTATGTATTTATGTATGTATGTATGTATGTATAGAGTATACATCCAACTTCATGTTAGATCACTCTAAAAGCTTCGAATCTAAAATTAGTCTTAAAATTAGTCTCATAGTGAATGGGAGGCGTCTAAACTCAACTTTCATGATATTTTGAGTTATGTTGAGATATTTAAGAAATTAACCATTGATGGGTTTCCGTTCAGGGTTTCACCAGTGCAAATATGGATACAAAAGTGTATTCGAGCTGGAAGACGTTGTCAACAAGTATGCAAGAGCTCAAATACCACTTGAGGTGATGTGGAGCGATATTGATTCCATGGATGGTTTGAAGGACTTCACGCTTGATCCGATCAATTATCCAGCAGAGGAGATGAAGAAATTCATTGAACGACTTCACAGGAATGGGCAGAAATACGTCATCATACTGGATCCAGGTTATGCTAATATACAGTAGGATTAGTTGCATTAATATCATTAAAACTAGTTAAACATATACCAATAGCCTTGAATTTTCATAATTTCAGTCTCAAATGAATCGGATTTAAACAGTTTGTTCACTGTTTTCATGTCTTGCTAAGCACTAGGGAGATTGAATTTTTATTAGATTGAAGATATTCTATTTTTTTCTGTAAGTTAGAAGGTACAAGTGATATTTTAAACTAGTTTCGGGATATTAATTATGTTAGACATATTATCGTTTTAAACAAATCAAACACTAAACTTGTTGTTTCGATAGGAAAAGGATTCACGGTGATATCATGAGACATGTTTGTTTTGTTTATGCTCATAAACCGTGTCATGCAGGAATCACAGTGAATAATACATACCAGACTTATCAACGAGGACTCCAAGCAGATATTTTCATCAAACGTGAGGGCAAAAATTACCTCGGTGAAGTCTGGCCCGGACCAGTCTATTTCCCAGACTTTCTCCACCTGAATGCCTCAGACTTCTGGTTTCAAGAGATAGACATCTCTCCGTGTCTTCGGCAGCCCCATAACAAAATCCATCGTCACGTTCTCCCACTTCCACTCGGGCAACTCAATCCTCTGCATCTGCCCTGCTGGTCTCTGATGCTCGATCTTCACCTGCTGACAGACCAAACAACTCGACACAAAGTCTGCAACGTCCTTCTTCATACCTCGCCACCAGAAGTTCCGCTGCAGATCTTTGTACATCTTGGTGCTCCCTGGATGAATGGAATATCTCGATCTGTGTGCCTCCTCCATGATATCATGTCTTAGGTCATCTGTCTTCGGCACCCAGATACGGTCTCTGAATCTCAGACCTCCATCAACTCCAACTCTGAAGTCTGACTCATCTCTAGCAGCTAACTGTAACAAACTGCTAAACTCCTCATCTGTAGTCTGAGCATGAATCAATGCTGATACTGTCTGAGGCTCTACTCTCAATCCTGCAATCACTGCACCCTCAGAGCTATCTGCAAATGGTCTCCACTCTGCTAAAGAATCCAGTAGTCGCCACTCCTGAATGCATAGGCCTGCTACTGATACCTCCACCTTCCGGCTCAAAGCGTCTGCAACTGTGTTCTCCTTCCTCGGATGGTAAGAGATAGTAAAATCATAGTCCTTAATGAACTCAAGCCATCTGCGCTGCCTCATGTTCAGCTCCTTCTGTGAGAACAGGTACTTCAGACTCGGATGATCTGTAAACACCTCAAACTGCTCGCCATAAAGATAGTGTCTTCAGGTCTTCAGTGCATGAACCACTGCTGCTAACTCCAAATCATGCGTCGGGTAATTCCTCTCATGGACCTTCAACTGTCTGGATGCGTACGCGATCACCCTCCCGTGCTGCATAAGTACACATCCTAAGCCAACACCTGAAGCGTCGCTATAAATCACGAATCCACCCGTGCCACTCGGCAATGACAATACTGGTGTTGTGGTCAACAGTCTCTTCAGCTCCTGAAAGCTGTGCTCGCACTTCTGTGACCATACAAAGGTGACTCCCTTCTGTGTCAGAGCCGTCAGTGGTGCTGTCAATCTCGAGAAGTCTTTGATGAAGCGACGGTAATAACCCGTCAGTCCAACAAAGCTCCTAATCTCCGTCACGCTCGTAGGGGTCCTCCACTGTGTCACTGCCTCTACCTTCGCCGGATCCACTGATATCCCCTCTGCCGATACAATGTGTCCGAGGAATGCCACTCTGTCCAACCAAAACTCGCACTTTGAGAACTTAGCATATAACTGCTGAGCCCTCAAGATGTTGAGTACAATCCTCAGATGCTCTCTGTGCTGCTCCACATCTGGTGAATAGATCAAAATGTCATCCACGAAGACAATCACAAATATATCAATATACTATCTGAATGTCCGGTGCATCAGATCCATGAACGCTGCCGGAGCATTCGTCAATCCAAATGGCATTACCAAGAACTCATAGTGTCCATATCTCGTCCTGAAAGCTGTCTTCTGGATGTCGTCATCTCGGATCCTCAACTGGTGATATCCTGAACGCAGGTCAATCTTCGAGAAAACCTTCGCTGACTGCAGCTGGTCAAAGAGGTCCTCGATCCTAGGTAAGGGATACCTATTCTTCACTGTCACCTGGTTCAGCATCCTGTAGTCTATGCACATCCTCAAGGATCCGTCCTTCTTCTTCACAAACAAAACTGGTGCACCCCAAGGAGAGGCACTCGGCCTGATAAATCTAGAGTCCATCAACTCCTACAACTGCTTCTTCAACTCTGTCAACTCAGCAGGTGCCATCCGGTATGGATCCTTCGACTGGGGTGTAGTGCCAGCTACCAACTCTATGCCGAACTCCAACTCCCGGTGTGGTGGTAAACCCGGAATCTCCGCTGGAAAAATATCCGCGAACTCCTGCACCACCTCAATGTCCTCTAGCCTCTGAGACTCTGCCTCCGCAACCACAAGTGTCGCTAAAAATGCTGCACAACCCTGCTGTAACAGCCTCTGAGCTCTCACGGCAGAAACAATGATGCGACCTCCTCTGCTTCTGATCCCTCTGATCAGAATATCAGGCAAACCCTTCCTCGGGATCAAAATCTTCTTCTCTCGGCACAAGACTCGAACATCATATTGGGACAGCCAATCCATCCCAAGTATGACATCAAAGTCCTCCATCGGTAGCAAAACCAGGTCTGCCGGAAACTCCTGATCTCCCGAAACAACCGTGGCGCCGGGGACAAATCTCCCCACAGTGCCCACCATACCCAGGGGTGTGCTGACCTCCAAAGTGGCAGTCAACATCGCAAGGGTACAGCCCAACACTCCCGCAAATCGCTCTGAGATGAACGAGTGTGTCGCGCCACAATCAAAGAGCACCCTAGCTACCGAACCAGCGACAAGAAGTGTACCTTACACAATAGCGCCTCCATCACGAGCCTCCTCTGCCTGGATGGTGTAAACTCTGCCAGTGCGCTGTCCCTGCTGTGGCCTAACAGGTGGTAATATCCTAAATCCTTGTTGTCCTACTGAATAAACCCTCCTGCCCGTAATTCAGGTACTGAATAATATTCAGTACTGGCATGGATTCCTAAATCCTAAATCCTTGCTGTCCTACTGAATAAACCCTCATGCCCGTAATCCTTGCTGGCATGGATATTCCTGCCAGGAGGGTTTATAGATCGATGTCCGTAATTCAAGTGTAACATCCTAAATCCTTGCTTTGCACTAATCATGTTTTGGACTTGATTATGGCTGTTTAGGGAGGTTTAAGAGTTGGTGAGGTGGATGGCTGAGATTGAATGGAGAATTTTATATATAAAGGTTGGTTTCTCTCTCCCTCTCATTCTCTCTCTCACTCGTTTCTCAACTCCCACACTCTCTCTCTCCAGACCTTTGAGAAGGATTCCGAGAGCTTCAGTGAGACCGGGAGAAGATCGTGCGGAGTGGGAGCACGTTGCCGGAGTTGAGTTGATCGTCGCTCGATTGGATTTTGCCGGAGTTTGGGTTCGTGAGGGAAAAGCTCCCTGCTGGGTCTTCAAAGGCTTCTTCAAGACTTCAAGGTATGTCAAGCTTTACTTTGATACTCACTTATGCATTCGTGAGTGTTGGAGGGGTCGACGGTAGGCCGGATGGCTCGTCGGACCTGTGCAGCAATTTCTGCACTGTAACGGCCGACCAGTATCTTGGTTCGGTAAACCGGTTGTAGTGTAATTTTGGCGTTATCTCTCTCACTGGTCGAACGATACCCTTGGGTGGTCGACCGGTGGTGCATGTTAAGCGAAGAGAGGGCGTTACTGGTGGGTTTCGGTCGAACGGGACCCCTTTGCCGGGGTTGTTGCATTTGGTTGCCATAGATGGATCAGATTTCAGTGTAGGAGTTGACGGAGGTCTGAGATTCAGAGGTCGTGTCTGGGTACCGAAGGGGGAAGGTCTGAAGAAAGAAATCTTGGAGGAGGCACACAGATCCCGTTATTCCATCCACCCAGGCAACATGGAGATGTATAAGGATCTTCAGAGGAATTTCTAGTGGAAGGTGACAAAGACTGAGATATCAGAGTTTGTTGATAAATGTCTGGTTTGTCAACAGGTGAAGATTAAGCACTAGAGCCATGAGGGACCGATGCAAAGGATAGATCTACCAGAATGGAAGTGGGAGCATGTGACGATGGATTTCGTCACCGGGTTGCCGAGGACGAGGAGATCTCACGACACGATTTGGGTGATAGTTGATCGACTGACCAAGTCATCGCATTTCCTGGCAATCTGGACCACATTACCTTTGTAGGACCTGGCTAGGCTGTCTGAGAGGACGATCCAGACTCTAGAAGATATGCTGAGAGCATGTGCTCTGGATTGGGCAGGGCACTAGGATGAGCATTTACCGTTGATAGAGTTCGCCTACAATAACAGTCACCATTCGATTATTGTAATGGCACCGTACGAGGCTTTGTACGGGAGACCTTGCAGATCACCAGTGTGCTGGAGTGATGTAGGTGAGAGACAGCTGATCGGGCCTAAGATTGTGCAGATGTATGCTGAAAAAGTTGATGTGATCAGGTAGAGATTAGCGACATCTTAGAGTAGACAGAAGAGCTACACGGATAGGAGTAGGCGTGGACTGATTTTAAGGTTGGCGATCACGTTTTCTTGAAGGTTCGGGAAGAGGGGGAAGCTCAGTCTGAGATACGTCGGGCCGTTTGAGATTCTCAATCGGATCGGAGAGGTTGCCTACAGGATTGCGCTGCCGCCGCAGTTTTCGGGTCTTCATGACGTCATCCACGTTTCTATGCTGAGGACGTACGTAGCAGATCCTTCTCACGTAATTCAGTTAGAGGTTCCGGAGATCCAACAGGATTTGTCTCTCGAGGAGAGACCTATGGAGACCGTGGATCGGATGGAGCACCAGCTCAGGAGAAGGACCATTCCGATGGTGAAGGTCAGGTGCCAGCACCATAGTGAGCGAGAGTCTACTTGGGAAATTGAGGAAGAGGTCCGGAAGAAGTTCCCAGAATTGTTTGGTGAGTTTTGGTTCTAATTTCGTGGACGAAATTCTTTTTTACGATGGTGGATTGTAATATGCCAAATCCTTGCTTTGCACTAATCATGTTTTGGACTTGATTAGGGGCTGTTTAGGGAGGTTTAAGAGTTGGTGAGATGGATGGTTGAGATTGAATGGAGAATTTTGTATATAAAGGTTGGTTTCTCTCTCCCTCTCATTCTCTCTCTCACTCGTTTCTCAACTCCCACACACTCTCTCTCTCTCTCTCTCCAGACCTTTGAGAAGGATTCTGAGAGCTTCGGTGAGACCGGGACAAGATCGCACGGAGTGGGGGCGCGTTGCCGAAGTTGAGTTGATCGTTGCTCGATTTGATTTTGCCGGAGTTTGGGTTCGTGAGGGAAAAGCTCGCTGTTGGGTCTTCAAAGGCTTCTTCAAACGTTCAAGGTATGTCAAGCTTTACTTTGATACTCACTTATGCTTTCGTGAGTGTTGGAGTGGTCAACGGTAGGTTGGATGGCTCGTCGGACCGGTGCAACAGTTTTTGCACTGTAACAGTCTATCGGTAGCTTGGTTCGGTCGACCGGTTGTAGTGTAATTTTGGCGTTGTCTCTCGCACCGGTCGAATGATACCCTTGGGTGGTCGACCGGTGGTGCATGTTAAGCGAAGAGAGGGCGTTACTAGTGGGTTTCGGTCGAACAGGACCGCTTTGCTAGTTGACCGAAACACAATTTTAAGTCCGTTGGGGGTGTAGACTACAAAACGGTCGACCACCTTAAGACCTCGTTCGACCGACGAATTATAATAACTTATTGTTCATCCGACCACATGATGGTTCGGTCGACCGGAGAACTATGTTTTGATTTCGATTTTACTGCCCATTTTCGGTCGACCGGTGATCGCGTGTGGTTCGACCGGTTGTGCTTTTTATTACTACAAGAGTTTTACTGGTGGAATTCGGTCGAACGGGTCCCCTTTGTCGTTCGACCGGTTGACGAGTTTTTCGGTTGGACCAGTCCTATGGAGAAGGTTCGGTCTACCGGTTTGGTGGTTTTGTTCGACCGTGGTGGTGCAGTTTTGTGTGGTTTTGGTGTTGTGGAGCTGGCTCAAGGACAACGGGTCTCCGGCCTTTTTGGGGCAATGGTACAAACATTGCTGACCTAAGAGTTGTTCGTGGGTGTGTGGAGCCAACTCAAGGGCAACGGGTCTACGACCCTGAAGGGGCAACGGTACATATATTGCCGGCCTGATAGTGGTTCACCAGATCAGCTGTGAAGGCAATTGGTCCCCGACCCTGGAGGGTTAACGGTACGGACAGTGCTGACCTCATAATGATACAGCGTTGTGTTGTAGCCGAGGATGTTTCTGGTTATGGTGCCTGGGGCACGTGTGAGGGATGGGCTAGAGGACCCACGAGACCCGTCCCTGCTTGTGTCCGCTGTGGTAGGGAGAGAGTTCTCGAAGGCCTAGTGTGACGATGTTTGTTTACTGCATTTCTTAACATACATGCTTTTGTTGTCTAGTCCATTTATTGTGATAGGAGTTTGGCATACGGGGTTTCCTTATGGGAAACCCAAGCATAGTCATGTTTTGTTTCATGCCGTGAGCGGCGCTAGGAGGTGGTGACTTAGGAGGAGCGTGTTCGGAGCTGGATCCTGCTTTTCCTGTTTTTGAGGTCCTAGTGATTACATGTATATTTTCCTTATCTTTTGTTGTAATCACACTCTTGAAACTCTCATATATATATATATATATTGTATATATGTTGGTGCACCAGTTGCCTGTTTTCTTCTGTAATATCCTCATGTTGTGTTTTATTAAAAATATAAATTTCTTCCACTTTTGAGGATGTTACACCAAGATAATGGAAAAAAATTTGGAGTTGCGATCTGAGTTAATTAAAGGGAAACAGATGTATGATGTTGAAAAATAGTTGGTTCTGAAGGAAGTGGTATTTCTTGGAACTAAACTTCCACCGGAAGTGAAGGGGTTGTATGTGGAACTGAATACGGTGCGACTAGATTCCAGCGTCGGATTCAAAATGGGTCGGATCTGGGAAAAATGACCGCCAATTAGTGGTTCATTTGTCTCCAAATCCGACCCAGTTTCTCCACGACATGGGTTATGTGTTTATGTGTATTATGGGAAGGTTTTATTAGTCCCACATCGGGGGATTGTCCCCAATTATCTTTTTTTATGGCTATAAATAGAACTCCTCCTCCTTTTGTATTCACCCATTGTTTGGTGGTATTCTCTCTACTTGGAGTAAGCCTTGGGGAAAAAACTCGAATTGGAGAAGAATACTACTAGTAATGTGAGTCATTTAATAAAATAATTTTTCATTGTTTTGTTCTCATGTTGTTTCTTTTTTTATGCATGCTTAGCTTAGTCTTATTTCTTTAATCATATATTGATTGACATCATATCATGCATATATTTGTGTCCTATATCCATTATCTTTCACCTAAACAATGCTACGTAACGAGTTTTATGTTTGAGTTTCAGGAATAAAGAAGATCGAGGAGTAGAGGCATAAAAGAACCTAAAGGCAAGAAAAAGGACTAAGTTGTGAGACTTGGGGACTAAGATGCAAGGCAGAAGGACCCGAATGTAACCCCAAAGGACCAATGAGAAAATGAAGAAACTCCACACCATCATGAGGAGTATTCTAGTAATTAGATTCGGGCCGACACTCCTATAACCGATCCGAGTGCACCCATGTGAAGAATTGAAGAAATAAAGAACCTATCCGAAAATGGGTCGGATCTGGGAAAAAGTGACCGCCAATTAGTGGTCCGTTTGTCTCCAAATCCGACCCAGTTTCTCCAGGACATGGGTTATGTGTTTATGTGTATTATGGGAAGGTTTTATTAGTCCCACATCGGGGGATTGTCCCCGATTATCTTTTTCTATGGCTATAAATAGAACTCCTCCTCCTTTTGTATTCACCCATTGCTTGGTGGCATTCTCTCTACTTGGAGTAAGCCTTGGAGCAAAAACTCATGTTGGAGAAGAATGCTACTAGTAATGTGAGTCATTTAATAAAATAATTTTTCATTGTTTTGTTCTCATGTTGTTTTTTTTATGCATGCTTAGATTAGTCTTATTTATTTAATCTTACGCTAAATTAGTTAGAATGTCTCCTTTCTTCTTTAGTTTAATTGCTAGAATAATGTGTAGTGAGTAGATCCATCCCCTTTGGGGGGGGGGTGGAGATGATGTTCATATATATTGTGAAGTATGAATGTTTGATGAATTTTTGATTGTGTAGACTTACATGTTTTGTATGTTCATTGGGAGTATTTTTAATCATCAACATGTTGGGGAATTTTGATGGGTTTTGTCATAAGATTTAAACACTTCACATGCTTAGTTTTCTCATGTTTATTGACTAAAAATTCCTGTTGAATATGCTACATGCTAGTTATGTGTTTGTATTTGTGTTTGCTTGCTTGATTGAAGAAACTTTGTTTTGATGGATTTTTGCCATAACATTTGGACACCTCCCATGCTTACCTTTGCACGGGAGACACCAGTCTCGCATGGGATGCATCAACGAGCTGGGTCGTTTTCCCAAAACGGACTGTCTTCTTTTCACCAAATGAGCGGCCTTGTTTTCACCAAACGAGTTGGGTCATTCGGTCGAAGCGAGCGAGAATGGTGGTCTGAGGGGCAGGCTCGTCAATAGGTTGGAATGTTTGGGATTTGGTGTAGGAATGAGGAAGATTTAGTGGATTTGTTTTGGATGTGAGATTGTGGTGATGGGGGTGAGGGTATTTTAGGGGAAATGATGGAAATATATTAAAATATATTAAATTTTTGGCCTTCAAAAGAACATGTACAGTGATTGGCCTTATGTAACATTTGACTTCTCTACTTTGGCTAAACAAAAACTAAATTGAGGAGGATTACAATATTTATTAAACTTAGCCTCCATTACAGTTAGAAATTCAACAAAACCAACATTTTGCCTATATTTTGCAAATACATTAGTAATTGGAAGTAATTCATAGATAAATGATTGACATCATTTCATGCTTATATTTCTATCTTATATCCATTATCTTACACCTAACCAGTGCTACGTGACGAGTTTTATGTTGGAATTTCAGAAATAAAGATGTTTGATGAGAAGAGGCATGAAAGTACCTAAAAGACAGGAAAAAAGACTGAGTTAAGACTCGAGGACTAAGATGCAAGGGCGAAGGACCTGAACGTAAGACCGAAGGATCAAAGAGCAAAACAGAAAACTCCACACCATCATGGGGAGTATTTTGGCAATTCGATTCGGGTCGGAGCTCCAATAAACGAAGTATTTGCATCAAAGACCAACAAAGACATCCAGAAAAGCCCACAACAAATTCCAGACGGATCCAGAACCAATAGACCGCCAATTAGCAGTCTGGGACCTCCAATTGGCAGTCCGGATCGCTCCGGATCCGCTAAGACTTCGCGGAGACATGTATTAGTGTGTGTTTAGGCTATTGTTGGTATTGGTTTAGTCCCATACCGGGCGATTGTCTCGGATTACCTTTTTCTATGGCTTTAAATAGAACTCTCCGTCCTCTCTTGTACCCCATCTCTCTCTTGGTGGCCTTCCTCTCTACTAGGAGTTAAAGCCTTGAAGCAAAAACCCTGGTGGAGAGAGGCTACTTGTAATTGAGTGAGTAACAGTAGATGTTTTCCTTTAGTATGTTGTTTCTTTCTTAGCTTAATTTCCTTTCATATGCTTGCATGCTTCTTTTGTTTTATGTCCTTTTAGTTTCTTTAATATTCCTTGCTTGCTTAGTTTAATTTCATTTTAATATAGGTTGTAGTGTAATGATTAGTGAGTAGTTCCATCCCCATTTGGGGGTGGAGAAATATGTGATATGATCATGTGGTGTATTAGATGTGTGTTATCTTAATCCCTTGAGCCTTATATGATTTCCATAACCATCTAATGGGATTTCACTCTTATCTTTGATATGCTAATGCTTTTGAATGAAGCTTAGCTTATACTTAGATTAGTGGACCTATTTTATGGGGAATGATAAGGTGAGGATATGGATGGAATTAATATTGGAAACACAATTTGTAGTGTATGTACTCTTGTTGCCTTTATCTTGGTTAATGTCTTGTATGTTTTAATGATATTGTGTTATCTTAATTCATGTGGAGGCATAGTAGGGTCTAGTCTTTATACATGAGTTCATTTAGCTTGATTCCAATTATTGTCTTGTATGTTTTAATGATATGATATTATCTTATTTCAGGCGGTGGCAAAGTTGGATTTAGTTTTATGATTTCATGCACTACATGTTGTGAGGAGCATAATTGAACACACACACACACACATCTTTATATTCACATTATTTTCTACCCCATATGGGGTTTAGTTTGATTGCTTATCTTCCATTTCCTTTTTGCATTGTAGTGTAGTTTAGTGTAATCAATCCTTTTTCTCCTTTCTCTTCCACTCGCCTTCGAACAAACGAAAAGTTAACACACCTCCCTGTGGATCGACCCGTATTTGCCACCGCTTCAATGCGGCCGTGCACTTGCAGTTAATATAAAACGAATCAATTAAGTTTTTGGCGCCGTTGCCGGGGAGGTGCTATGTCCAGACTTTGGTTTGGACGATTCGAGTGGTTTTAATTTTTTGTTTTTAGTTTTTTGTGTGTTTCAGGGATCCTAGAGCTCACAAGGAGGCCACTGGCGAAATTGGAGGCACAGAAGCACCAAACTGACAGCCAATTAGCGGTCTGGAACCGCCAACTAGCGGCCTGGTGAGCTGCTTCTGCTCTCAGTTTTCATCTGGCAGTTGTTTGCTTCAGTGTAGTTGTCTGGGAGCGCAATTATTCATGTTTTGACTTGTAGTTTTCTCCCTGATCATTAAATCAATCCCATTAATCAACTTGGCCTTAAAATCTAAAGCAAAAGATTAGACATTCTTACTTGTTTAGGTCACGCATCATGTACTTGACTTAGGCACGTAGTTGTCTTTTATTTTAGCTTTATTTTCAGTTCTTGAGCGCTGGGATGAGGTACGCATTTCCTACACTCATTCATGCATCTTGTATGACCATGCATTACTTAGTAGGAATTGCATCAGGACAAGAGTGAGTTGAGCGTTTGATTGGAGCATTGATTGCTAGATTTAGGATCAAAACGCTACTAGGGAGGTGTTGTCCCATACAAGATAAGGTGGGGGATTTCATCACCCTTTCCTTGGCCCCAAAAATCACTCTTAATCAAAGCCTTAATTCGAAAAGCAAGTAGACATTGGCCGTAATGGATTGCGGACGCACTAGGAGAGTAATCTAGTTGAGACCTTCATGGCCTGATCGGCGTTGACTACCTTGTCGATAGTAGGAGGTACTGGATCTCCAGATCTGGTATCACTTGCTGGGAATTGTGGTCTTCGTTGTAGGGAGGTGAGGCGTGTCGAGGCTAGTGACCTCGAAGTTAGGCGTCGTCTAGCCTAAGGATCCATTGCCCTACATTGTTTGAGTCGTGCTTGCTAGTTAGGTTTCTACCTGATTCCATTACCCACGCTAGATCTAAGGATTCTTCCCTCCTCATCTGAGTCCTCTCCTCATCTATTCTCTACGAGTAGTCTCCTCCTCTAGTACACCTTATGTTGTGTGTTATTTTAGAGTCAAGTAGAGTCGAGCATTTTATGCGAGGATGGGCTCGTTCTGGTGAGAGCGCTCGACTTGAGAGAGTGCATTTTTCTGAGATGGACGGTGTTGGTGATTGGCCATCTCTGCCTCGTGCTCCTTTGGAGCGTGAGGCCGAGTCTTTTCGTGGTGACGGGGGAGACCGAGTTCCATACATGGATTACCTCGGTCCGCTCCCACCACCACGTAGACCTCCTTCTCCTTCTCCTCTGACTCGAGAGGAAGAGGGATTCGGTCAAGATCGAGTTCTTGGTGCACCACCACCTTTAGCTCGACAGGATAGACCGATGACTTTGTGGGAGCGGACCCATCCAGTTCGGGTCGTGCAGCCTTCTTGCATAGTTCTTCCCCCTGCTCACGGGAACAACTATGAGCTGAAACCTCAATATGTAAGCATGCTTCCAACCTTCACTGCCAATAAGGAGGATCCGTATATTTTTATACGCAAATTCAAGAAAGTATGCACCATGCTCAAGCTTCAACAGCTTGACGAGGATTCAGTCCGGTTGAGGATGATTTCTTTCGCGTTGAAGGATAACGCGAAGAAATGTATGTACAGCCTCCCGGCGAGCTCTATTCGGTCTTGGGATGACTTTGTGACCGTAGTTCTGAAGAGATTTTTCCCTCAAACGAAAACACAACAGATACGGCACCTGATACACTAAATGTATCAGACTGAGATAGAATCGTTTTATGCTTTCTCTTGCAGTTCCCTCATCATGGAATTGAGTTGTGGCATTTATGCCAAATTTTTTATGAGGGTCTTAACTACAATACCCGCACATTGTTGGAGTCGATGTGTCTGGGTGATTTCCAAATGAAACCCATCGATGAGGCATCAGACACTTTTGAATTGATGTCTGAACGTACCTTTGAGTGGCACACCATGAGAGAGCCACCAGCCGCCAGGTGTTCTGGTCGAGCTGGATCATATCAAGTTGAGTCAACTATCGTGTCTGAGGCGAAAATGATTGCTCTTATGTGTAGGATTGAGAGTTTAGAGTTGGACCGAGCTCCTGTAGCTCAGGTCGCTACTCCCGGATGTGGTAGGTATGGACTGACGGGCCATGATGACTTGGAATACGCTTACGCTCCAAGGGATACTGAGCATACAAATGCGATGTATCAACAGAGGTCCCGTAACGACCCGTATAGAAACTCCTACAACCCGGGATGGCGTAACCATCCTAACTTCTCTTGGGGCCCTAGTGGGGGTAACGATCAGAGCTTGCACGCTCAACCTCAACCTCCACTTTATCAACCTCCTTCACATCGGTGACCTACCAACCCTCACATCAAAGGTCTCAGCACTATACTTACCAATCTCCCCAGGCCTCATCGTTGGGTTATTCTAGCCAAACTCCACCACCCCAGCGGGTTGAGCCGAAGAACCCTTCTTGTGATCCTACCCTTCAAGCGTTCATGCAGAGCATGCAAAGTACTATCAAGGCTTTGGAAATGCAAGTTAGCCAGTTGGTTAATCAGCTCCATGAATGCGAGAAGTGCCAGTTACCGACTCAACCCGAGGTGAATCCTCGTGGTGCCTTCCTTGCAAGCATCATCTCTTGGTGTCACCAGACCTGTGGTGATACCTGCATCTCTGAGGGAGCCGGATCCTGAGGTTCCCTCCACCAATACTTCCAGGAAGGAGCCTGATCCTGAGGTTCCTTCTACATTTCCTTCTACAATGGGGTCGAACCCTGAGGTCCCCTTGTCTCCTCTTGCGTCGAAGGAATCAGATTCTGAGGTCCCCACTCATGCTTCTTTCGACCAGAATTCTAAGGTTCCTTCGCAGCACCCTTATGCTCTGAAGGCGCCATTCCCTGAGCACCTTAAAAAGAAAACCTCGGATCAGCATGACAAGATGATTGAGATGTTTCGGCAAGTTAAGGTGAACATCCCTCTTTTGGAGGTGATTCAGCAAATGCCACCTTATGCCAAGGTTCTCAAGGACTTATGCACCAAGAAGAGAAAACTCATGTTCCAAAGAAAGCTTTTCTTGCGGCTAGTGTGAGTTCTTTGTTGGCACAACCCATGCAAGTCAAATACAAGGACCCTGGTTGTCCTACTATCTCTTGTGTGATTGGTGATGTGTCCATTCATCGAGCCTTATTGGACCTTCGTGCATCTGTTAATCTTCTGCCATATTCTGTCTACATCCACCTCGGTTTTGGAGACCTCAAACAAACAAAAACCACTCTTCAATTGACTGATATGTCGATGAAGAAACCGAGGGGTGTGGTGGAAGATGTGCTGATCAAAGTGGGAGAGTTCGTTTATCCAGTCGACTTCTTTGTGTTGGATACTGAACTTGTGCCAAACTCACTTGGACAACTTCCTGTTATTCTGGGGCGACCATTTCTAGCGACTTCCAATGCCTTGATCAATTGACGCAATGGTCTGACGTGCATGACTTATGGAAGTCAGTGTGCTGATTTCAATATCTTCACCATCGGCAAGAAGCCAGGTGCCTTCAATGACCCTGTTGGTGTCAACCTTATCCAGGGAATGGATGAGATTGAAGTTGAGGGCACCTCAAGTACTTCAAGGAATTGTTCGATGGAGATCCTGAAGGTGGTGAAGATGTTTTACCTGGGCGCCAACAAGAAGATGCCTTATATTCTGATCACGTGGCTTTAGAGCCACCTCCTTTTGATCACGTGGCCCTTGAGCCACATTCTTCTGATCTTGTGGCCATTGAGCCACATCCTTTTGATCACGTGGCTTTTGAGCCACATCCTTTCGATCATGTGGCTCTTGAGCCACAAGATACCATTTTTATGGCCTATGGGCCACATGCTCTTCATTCTGTATCTGCGGAGGACCCCATGTGGGTTAAGAATCAACCACCTGATAGCCTACATTTCAAACAACTAGATAGAGATTCACCTCTCATTCATGCCTCCTCTTTTGCTAACTCTCAAGAGGCATCGAACAACCACAATGCATATAAGGGTGTCAGGTGGTCAAAAAATTATGTTTTGTATGTTGCGAGCCCATGCATGTGCATTTATGGCTCGAGAAATGGCGGGTTCCCATTTGATGTCCCTTGACTTATGAAAATGGGAGCCCATTGTTGTACATAGTTTAAAAATAAAGAAAAAAAAGAAAAAAAAGAGAAGACTCCTTCAGTGAGCATCGATTGTTGTGGGCTCCAACCCTTGAGTATTTGGGCCACATTTCTTTAACGTATTTGTATCACTTCTTTAGCATCTCATAGGTTTTGAGGGAATTCGGGTTTTTGTCCATCAACATAACCTTGAACTTCCTTTTGCGCTTCATATTGGTGAGATCTTTCCTTTTTCATGCATAAATCCATGTAGTATTTTGCTCACATTCATTGAGGACAATGCATGAAGTAGGTGTGGGGGTGTTTTTACGTATGTACATAGTCGAGTCTTTTCCTTTGATTTTATTTTCTTTTGTGTGCATTGTTAGGGTCATGTTAATGTGCTGCATTTAATATCGATATATCTGCTTGCCATGATCCTTGGGTGGCTTGTCTTCTTTTCCTTGCCTAGTGCTTTAAAAAAATTCACATTTCTTTCAAAATCTTAATGTGTTTGCGAAAGAAAATGTTTTGTGGGTTTTACGTGTGTTTAGCATGTGCAAAACCGTTGAGAGGCAAAGTAAAAAAGAAAACTCCCAAAATGTTCTTGAACTTGATGCATTAGGATATTTAGTACAGTGGGTGTTGGACTTATCGAGTCGCTAGGATGCACTCTGGTTTCCCTCGGGGGGCGAGTAATCATAGGGTTTCAGTACTCAAACATTTAAACAAGTCCACCCTGAACCTAGTGAGTCAATAATTCGTGTATGTTAATTTAAGGAAGTTTGTTCTAGGCAAGGACCCTTTAAATCTTGTTGTGAGACATTAAGTGTAGGGGTTTTGGTTCATGTGTAGATAAGAAATAAGTGAGTAGGTGTTCTCTCTTCTCGCACAGCTCCTATCACTCGGGAAAGTAGCTCTAAGGGGCTTCGTGTCTGGTGCTTTCGAGTCATCTGACTTGGGATGCGCCGACCGAACTCCCGTTACACGGGTGGTAGGGATTGCCCTATGTGGATATTTGGGGAAAGGTGTACATGATACTGTAAGTCCTCATGGGCAATGATGCACGAAACCTGACCCTGGGAGAATGAAGCTCCAACTAATAAAAAAATAAGAAGAAGAAAAAAAAGAAAAAAATGCAAATAAGAACCTTAATGGACTTTACACTTTGTATCACTTGAGGATGTTGAGGTTGTCCATGTCTTTCACTTAATTCCTTATTTAACTTGCACGAATGGTTCATTAGTCTAGGTGTGTGGACTGATTACTTTTATAGAGTCGGCCCGTAGGATTATCGCGTCCAATGATCGACAAAATATGTCCAACGAGTCGAGTGTCTAGATTGAATAATGCATCTTGTTCGGATTTTGTGGGTATATCCGCTGAAAACCCTCAGGAGACAACACTCCTCCTCCTTGGCAACAAGGAGGTTTAACGACTTGTTGCACGTGCTAAGTGCAACCGTGATTCCTACGAAAATGAGTTAGGATTTCTTGTTTCTCGTTTGATTTTCTCCTTCTTTGTTTTGCTCGGGACTAGCGAAAACTTAGGTGTGGGGGTATTTGATTGACATCATTTCATGCTTATATTTGTATCTTATATCCATTATCTTATACCAAAGCAGTGCTACGTGACGAGTTTTATGATTGAATTTAAGAAATAAAGAGCTTTGATAAGAAAGGCAAGAAAGGACCTAAAAGATAGGAAAAAGGACTGAGTTAAGAGACTCGAGGAATAAGATGCAAGGGAGAAGGACTTGAACCTAAGACCGAAGGACCAAAGAGCAAAATAGAAAACTCCACACCATCATGGGGAGTATATTGGCAATTTGATTCGGGTCAGAGTTCCAACAAACGAAGTATATGCATCAAAGACCAACAAAGACATCCAGAAAAGCCCACAACAAATTCCAGACGGATCCAGAATGAATAGACCGCCAATTAGCTGTCTGGATCGCTTCGGATCTGCTAAGACTTCACTGGCACATGTATTAGTTTGTGTTTAGGCTATTGTTGGTATTGGTTTAGTCCCATACCGGGCGATTGTCTCGGATTACCTTTTTCTATGGCTATAAATAGAACTCTTTGTCCTCTCTTGTACCCCATCTCTCTCTTGGTGGCCTTCCTCTCTACTAGGAGTTAAAGCCTTGAAGCAAAAACCCTGGTGGAGAGAGACTACTTGTAATTGAGTGAGTATCAATAGATGTTTTCCTTTAGTATGTTGTTTCTTTCTTAGTTTAATTTCCTTTCATATGCTTGCATGCTTCTTTTGTTTTATGTCCTTTTAGTTTCTTTAATATTCCTTGCTTGCTTAGTTTAATTTCATTTTAATATAGGTTGTAGTGTAATGATTAGTGAGTAGTTCCATCCCCATTTGGGGGTGGAGAAATATGTGATATGATCATGTGGTGTATTAGATGTGTGTTATCTTAATCCCTTGAGCCTTATATGATTTCCATAACCATCTAATGAGATTTCACTCTTATCTTTGATATGATAATTCTCTTGAATGAAGCTTAGCTTATGCTTAGATTAGTGGACCTATTTTTTGGGGAATGATAAGGTGAGGATATGGATGGAATTAATATTGGAAACACAATTTGTAGTGTATGTACTCTTGTTGCCTTTACCTTGGTTAATGTCTTGTATTTTTAATGATAATGTGTTATCTTAATTCATGTGGAGGCATAGTAGGGTCTAGTCTTTATACATGAGTTCATTTAGCTTGATTCCAATTATTGTCTTGTATGTTTTAATGATATGATATTATCTTATTTCATGCGGAGGCAAAGTTGGATTTAGTTTTATGATTTCATGCACTACATGTTGTGAGGAGCATAATTGAACACACACATAAACACATCTTTATATACACATTATTTCTCTACCCCCTATGGGGTTTATTTTATTGCTTATCTTCCATTTCCTTTTTGCATTGTAGTGTAGTTTAGTGTAATCAATCCTTTCTCTCCTTTCTTTATCACTTGCCTTCGAACAAACTAAAAGTCGACACACCTCCCTGTGTATCGACCCGTATTTGCCACCGCTTCAACGAAGCCGTGCACTTGCGGTTAATAAAAAACGAATCAATTAATAAATATGTTAGATGTGGGTAATATTGTCCACTTAATCTAGTAGTAAAGGTGAAAAACGGTTTTAAATAATCATGTATAATTTGACAATTATTCAAATCTAAATCGGTTAATATGCAGTCATTTTGTTTTTCATTATAAAATGTTGAAATTACAAGATGATAAGAAAGACAACACAACATTTCATATGTAGAATTCCATCTATGGGAGACATCTATTTTAAACTTCGTAGGTTCAATTTCATTATATGCACAAAATTCTCTAAATTTGTGATATGTAGATGTACTACTACAACCTACATAAACAATTGCACTCCTAACATTTTTTAAGTAATGTTTAATTACGTTAAGTTCATCTTGTACTACCAAGTTCAAAGTATGACAAACATATCTAATATGAACTACCAAGTTCAAAGTATGACAATAATTAATAAGCATTTGTATTACTGAACTATTATTAGTAGCATTATCAAATGCAATTAGACAAACTTTATTTTCAAGAATATTAGCTATGATGACATCTTAACGTGATCAAATATAACCATGGTAGTGTGTGGACGAAAAATAGGTATAAAAAAAATTAAACACCATGAATCATCAAGATAATGAGGAGTTATGCAACAGTAAGGATAATTATTTGGACCAGTGCAAATATCACTAGTCCATGTTATTTTATTGTTCATTGATGAAAAATAATTAATCACGATTTCTTTTTCTTTACCTAATTTATCAAATGCAATATTTTTAAGTGTTCTTTTAGAAAATGTTTTAAATTGTGGATTATAGTAGAGAATTTCTAGGTCTTTAGATTCACATATGTTAAATGGTAATTCAACCCTAATTATGAAATCAACAATTATCTCTCAAATTAATTGGACAATATTTGATTAATTCCTGAAATTTAAAGTTCCACTAGCTATGTCTAAAACCGATTGACGTGAACCCACTACCGATTCAAGATTATTCTTATAATTACATACAAGTATATGTCTACCTAGATGACCGGTTCATCTACTTGACTTAACCAAATATACTTTACCACAATGTTTACATGTAGTAGTTGGTTTACTATCACTACTTTGTCCTTCATCAAAATCATTCTGTACTGGAGATGTTTTTTCCCTAGAAGTTATACCCGTAGGTCTAGGTGGACTAATAGGAGGGGGAGGTGGTGAGTTATCATTATCTTCAGAATCAGATGATAAAGTCATGGAAATTACTAAATATGCAAACAAAAACTGAATTGGTTTCATATATAAGAAAGTAATGATGATGATTGATTAACTAATCAATATTAACTACTAAATAATATTACAAAAACTTGGGAAATGAATAACGGAGGAGTCGCGAAATCAGCGGTGAACGGTCTGTTTGTATCTTTGGGCATCACGCTTTAGGTCAAACTCGACCCGTCTCCACCAAAATAAGAGCGAACAAAGAATGATTAAAGATGATTTGGACGAGTTGGAGAGATTTGGAGAGATTTGTGTGAAGAAAATGAGAGGGTTGGGGGGTTTATATAGAGTGTAGGGGGGATAGTTTAGTAATCTAAAAAAATGACTCTTAGAGCCATTGGATGCTGACGTCAGCATCTCTAAGAGTCGTTGGAACAATGTCGTGCCGGCACGACACATGCGAAGCTATCCTGGGTCTGGCTATGCCATGTCGTGCCGGCACGACACGACATCCGTGCTAGCACGGCCCGGTTCCCTGGTCTAGTTGGAAGTTTTCACATGTGCACTACATATAATTATAATATCATAAACTTGCAGGTTATGTATGCAAAATGGCCGCAAAAAGTCTTGAAAAATTAATGGTCGACATATGGTGTCGTGCCTACGGCTGTAAATATGGGGCGCATTTAACCTTCCACCCAGCCTCGCCTTATCTCATTGGGGTGGCAGTTAAAAAAATCATTTACCCGCCAACCCATCACCTGCCAACCTGCTTAATAAATAGGATGGGTTGCGGTTATCTCTCAACCCGCCTTGCTTAACCCTCAACCTGGATAAAATATATTTATTTTTAATTAATATATAGTATATTATAAATATAATTAATATTTTATTATTAAGACTTTAAATATACTTATTGAAATAACATATCTTATCCCACATCATGGAGTTATGGACCTGTGGCAATGTGATTGTGGATTTGTGGTTTATAGTCTTTGGGCTAAATGATTTTTTGTGGTTATGCACTTTGTGTATGTTGTTTTATTTGTTTTGGACATGCATGTTATTATGTTTTGGACATGAAACTATGATAGTGTAATATGTTATGAAAATATTTTTCGCTTTTTGGCCTTAATCTATATTAATTTTGATGATTAATTAAACTAATCTTAATCAATCAACCTAATCAATCAAAGTGAGCAAACACGATTACATGCATTGCATATATATTTGTATACTTGTAATCATTTGATCATCTTCATCCATTGAAGGCGAATTCGCCTCGATGTGCTTCATGGCAATAGAAGATGACGATCGTAAGGTATCTTCTTGCTCTAGTCGCGATTCAATTGATTCAAATAATTCAAAGGCATATAATGAACTTCAATGTGAATTCAATGAATTGCTTGAAAATTTTGAGAAAAATTGTCAAAAGAATAAACTAGCAAGAAAGAAAATTAATGAGCTACAATCTCAGATTGAATCTATCATGAATGAGAACAATGAATTGCTTGCTAGTCATGATAAAATTGCATTAGAGAACACTCAATTGATTGATGAAATTGCAACTCTAAATGCAAAACCTTCATGTAGTGATGATATGCACGATCTAATTGCTAAAAATGTTCAATTACAGAAGGATCTTAAAAGATTTACTAAGGGGAAAGAAATGCTTGATAGACTTATTGGTAGTCAAAGACAATCTTTAGATAAGCATGGTGTAGGATATTATGTTAACAACTACAAAAACCATGTTATTCACACTACTATGAATGGAAGGCATTTCTTTGTTAATAAGAGTTTCTCAAGTGTTTGGGCACCTAAAACCAAAATGGTTTGGGTACCAAAATCTTCACTTGTAGGTACTTGGAAGGAGAAGAATCGATAGCGATCAACTCAAGCAATAAAAGATCAATTCCAAGCTTCAAGGAAATCATTTGGATCGAATTCATAAAGTCATCGTTGCTATCGAAAGGAGATTGGAACCAATACAAAATCGAGGATCAAAAGTTGGGTAATATTTTCAATCCTCTCAATCTTGACTATTTTAACAATTGGTTCTAATCTAGGATTGTAACATGCTTAATTGATATCATACATCATTGCTTTTAGGCCTCAGTGATAGGGGGAGCATATAATGTTATATCATCTTATTAAGGGGGAGAATTATGTAATCCTATACCTTTACATCATATGCTTGTATTGTTTGCATTTGATTGATGTCAAAGGGAGAGAATGATAACGATTGAGCTTAAATTTACTAATACTATGCATATTGTTAGGGGGCATCTTATACATGCATAGTTTACATATATGAAGGGGGAGCAATCATATAGAAAAAGGGAGAACTTAAATTGAAACTCAAGCATTAAGATATAGATTTGCCATCATAAAAAAGGGGGGATTGTTGTCTTTTTTGCCTTAACCTATATTAATTTTGATGATTAATTAAACTAATCTTAAACAATCAACCTAATCAATCAAAGTGAGCAAACACGATTACATGCATCACATATATATTTGTATACTTGCAATCATCTAAATAGGTTGATCAAAACAATCAAGGAAAGGAGCATTGGGACAAAGACATCAAGACTCAAGACTTGTAATCAAAGCTTTGGACCAAGACATGTAATTTTGTATTTATTGAGTCCATAAGGTTTAATGTAAACTTGAGCACTAGGATTTTGTCCCGTCCATCATCGGTAAACCCAACCCCTTTCGGTCCACCGAATCTTGTCTAGTTCGGCCCACCGAACACCTTTCGGATACCCGAATAATTCCCACCAGTAAAACTTAGGTGTTCTCTGGAATTGCCCCAACGGAAGACCAAACCACTTTCGGTCGACCGAATAGCCCTGGACCGTTTTTGGACTTTACTCCAACGGTCGCATTCGAATCGAGTCCCTAAAGCCCAATTGACTTGTCCCACTTTGGATGACCGAATACCTATCGGTCTACCGATTCCTTATTGGCTATAGGTGCACAACGGCTATTTACACGTGACACTTGACCGTTGTACCCAACAACTATTTAAGCTATAACTGTTAGCGCAAAACCCGCGCTAACCTCGGTCTACCTAAGTGTACACGGTCAACCGAACATGAGTAGATCAGAGCCCAACAAATTCTACTGTCCACCTTGGAACGATAAACCGAATGGACTTCGGTCAACCGAACTTAATTAGGGCTAAATAGATAAAATCTACTGGATGTTGGTGAATGGTGATCCGATAGATAATCGATCAAACGAGTTCTTAATTCAGACCAATTCTTCGGACTACGTTGGGATAACGGTCGACCGAATATGCCTCGATTTCTGTCCGAGCTTAAGACACATCTTGCATTCCTATTGGTCCATTTCCCCCACCAACTCCCAAACGGCTAGTTGAGCTTGAAGGCATATAAATAGGAATTCATTTGTTGGTTTTGGATCTCTTGAACACTTCCTATCTATCCAATACTCAAAGCCAAATCATTTCCATCTTTAAGCTCTCAATCCACAACACTCAAGCCTAAATTTCACTACTTGCATATCCAATTCCATATCAAGATCCAAGTGTGCTCAAGTATAGAGTGTTAGTTAGATTGTGATTCCATCTCCATATTCAAAGAATCATCAAGTTGTAAAGCTTCGAGGTTCTCGGATTGTGAGAGGAGACACGAGCGATGAGAGGTTGTTCGCGACGCTCGGAGTTGTAAACGACGTTGATCTCGGCCCAGAACGGAGATCGGTTAGTGGAACCGTAAGCGAGGCTCGAGGGATCGAGCGAGGCTTGCGAGGGGGACTAGGACCCGGGTGTGGGTGCCAAAACTCTCTAAACTCCGGTGTCGACGAATTTGTGGTTTGCAATTGTGTCTTCCTTAATCCTTCGATTATTATTATTAATTCCGCATTTATCTATCAATTAGAGGCCCATAGATCCTAACAAATATATTATGTTATATGTATTTTGGTGATATGAGAAACTTGTTGTGGTTGTACATATTCTATCTCATAAGATTTTTCAGGTTCTAATTTATAAAATAAAAAATAAAGACTCAAGTCACTCAACTCACTTAATTCTTTCCATACCCGTCGAATCCACACTTAGGCAGAGCAGATTGCTGTTGTTAAATATTCCCCACCCTGCTTACCTAATTAACTAAAAGAGGGTGAATAGCGGTGGGGTCAAAACTCACTCATTTACACCCGTAGTTGCGCCTTTGTCCCACCCAAAAACATTTTCCGGAAGGGCACATGTTTTTTTTCTTTATTGGTTTTGTTATTATTGTGGCCTTGTGGGCCGAGACCTATCAGGACCAACCGGATTTTGTATTATTCTCAACGTCGAAGTGCCGAACTATTACATAACTAGGGAACCCTAGCCTCTACAACTTATGGTCCTCAACAATAAGCAATAATGTCATGTAATCATGGTTTCTTTTTCTTCCACTTCCTACTTTCTTTCTCTTATTGCTCCTCTACCAACAACCAACATGAAGTTGTTGGATATGGTTACACAGTCGAATCCGTCCTTGTCGATCCCTCCGGTGCGGGGTTGACTGCTGCTCTCCTGCTAATTCGGAATTCGACTGTTTATGTAACGTCCTCAGAACAGCGGAAAATTTTAATTTTGAAACATACAATCAAGTGAGGACATTCCCAAAATACATACACACACAGGTGCACCAACATATAATATATATATATATATATATATATATATATATATATATATATATATGCGATCGAGTTTACAAAAGAATGTGATTACATCAAAAGCTCGTAAACAGAAAATATACATATGTAATCACAACCACCTCAAAAGGAAGGAAAGTAGGATCCGATCCCGAGCGCCTCCTCCGAGTCACCACCCGCCTAATGCCGCTCTCGGCCTTAAAAGCATACATGAACCATGCCTGAGATTCCAAAAGAAAACCCCGTATGCGAAACCCTAACACATAAATGGACAATGAATGCGAAAACCATAAAAAGACACAATCTCAACCACTGAAAACCATCCACATTGGCCTCGTTCACCTGAGCCATGGTTTTTCCTCAATTGCCGGAGCCACGGCGACCACTTATACATGCCTCATTCGCCGGAGCCACGACTTTGCCTCAGTGTTACCGGAGCCACGGTTTTGCATCTATCGCCGGAGCCACGGCTTTGCCTCATTCGCCGGAGCCACGGCAAAACAATCACAACCCTCCTCAACTGATCGCTATAGGGCCGACCTGTCCGTCCGTTGCCCCAAAAGGGCCGGTGAACCCGTTGCCTTCTAGCCAATCAACAACAGCACCCAAACATCAAACTGTGTAAAAACAGTCCAACAAAACCAGTCCTTCGGTCGACCGAATCCTCACCTAGAAAACTGGCCCAATTGAAAACCCGCCAATTGGTCGAACGACAAAGGGGACCCGGTCAACCGAAAAGCACCAGTAAGAAAATCATTTTCGCAAACCACGATTAAACAGTCGGACGACCCAAGACTTCCAGTCGACCGAAAACCTCCAGTAGAACTCACCAACAATCCACACTACACGGTCGACTGAAACAACACTCCCGGTCGACCGGCCATTAAGTTAACCTAAGTCATCGGTCGGACGAGTCAAATAGGCGGTTGACCGTTTGGATGGTCAACGCCCCAATCGACCTACGACAGTACTTTCGGTCGACCGGCAAAGGGGTCCCGTCCGACCGAAAGTACCCAAAGCCACTCTCTCTCGCTCAAATTGCACAACCGGTCGACCACCTGAAAGGTATCGTTCGACCAGTGCGAGGGATTTTGCCCAAAAGACACTATAATCGGTCGACCGAACCCAAAACACCGGTCGACCATATAGTGCAGAAAAACTGTTGTGCAGGTCCGACGAGCCAATCGGCCTACCGTCGACCGATCCCACCCCCACACTAATAATAGGTGAGCGTAAAAGCAACTTTGGCATACCTTAAGGCTTGAAGAAGCCTTTGAAGAACCAACAGCGACGCTTCCTCGCGACCCCTTCTTCTCCGGTGAATTCCACGAACACGATCACCTCGACGCGGCAACCAACAAAGCTCCTCCAAGCGTCGACAATCTTGCCTCCACCAACACGAAGGAAAACGCTGAGGGGGAGAGAGACGAGTGAGTGAGCGAGAGAGATGAGATTGTGAGAGAGAAAGAAAAACCAACTTTTTTTATACTCTTCCCACACTCGATCTCAGCCGTCCATCAAAACCATCTCTAATCCACCCCTAAACACAATTAAAACATTAAGCAAGGGTTAGGATATAATAGTTTATGGGGCGGATATTCCCAATCTCGTCTTGAAAGCAAGGTGCACATATTCCATATGGCCTTGGTCAATGGAAAGTATTTTCCCAAATAATGAATGATATGGCTCCGGAATTCAAATTACTTAATTACTGAGTGAATCTACTCTTGACTTAATTTTAGTTTCTTTGTGCATCGAAAAGTGGAATCTGCAAATTGAGATTTTGTCATTCGATTCAAACACACAAATTGTTTTGAGTCTTCTAAGAACGTCACAAATTTCAATCTGCTTTATGTATGCGAGAATGGAGAAGCTGGGTGTGGGAGCTTCTCAAGTGGTGATTGATCGTGAAATGACCTTTTGCTTCCTATAAATCATATCTATAATTTTGAAATGACCTTTTTTAATTTAATTTTGATTACGTTTATGATAAAATCATATTTTTTTTCAATGCCGTATGCCATGTTTTTTGATAAATTAATCATTTACCATTGCTAAGTCGTACTTTAACGAACCCCACTTCCACGTGACAGTCACCTTTTTGCGTTGGATCATCTTTACATGATAAATCGTGATTTATGATAAATCATATTTTAGTTATAGATCATATTCTCAGTGATAAATCCTAATTTTGGCGTGTTATATTTTTCATTCTCTGACAAATCAATGGTACATCATATTCTTTTTAAAGAGTGATGTCCTCATCTTTGTTGTTGTAATAAAAGTAGTTTCTGCAATGATCGCACTATGTTAACTGTTGTAGTTTACACTTTTTATTATTTCACGAATCAGTGCTTAATGTCACAAAGCCTGTTCTGTCGTAACTTATTTTTTGTGATGTTTGGATCATATAACCTTTTCTTGCAGTCATGAAGTGCGGCCATAGGAGATTTTCATAAGTTTGTAACATTGATGGTTCTTATTATTCATTTTTGGTTTTGTTTCATTTAATTTTATCAAGCTTCGAATTTAAAACACTGAGGATCCACATAACGAACTCCGACGGGCAGAGATGGGAGATACCGGACGACATTGTCTCTCGTGGGTCCCACCTAAGGGGAATCGTGGATCGAGAGAGCCCAAAACTCTCAACTCCATCAAAAACCTACAAACTCTCGTGCGCCCAATCAGATCTCATCCTTACTCTACAGACGAACCCTTCATTTGGAATCTCCATCTCTCGACGGTCAACCGGTGACACTCTATTCGACACCACAAACCGCTTGGGTACCCATCCCACTGGTCTTGTCTTTAAGGACCAATTCCTCCAAGTCTCCTCCTGGCTGCCGGGGCCAAGAGCCACCCTCTACGGCCTAGGGGAGCACACTAAACCGAAGTTTCATCTCGCGATGAACGATACTTTCACGTTGTGGAATGCGGACATTTCAAGCTCAAATGTCGATCTAAATTGGTACGGCTCTCACCCTTTCTACATGGATATCCGGTCGGCCCCTCGTCCGGGATCGACACACGGGGTGTTACTTCTCAATAGCAATGGTATGAACGTCGAATATGGGGGGTCTCACGTAACTTACAAGGTGATTGGTGGAGTACTGGATTTTTACTTCTTCGCGGAACCATCGCCTGTGGAGGTAATGGAACAATACACCACCCTGATCGGTCGACCGGCGCCAATACCATGTTGGGCTTTTGGTGAGTCTGCATATATTATATTTGCCTTCTTTGTCCAGGAATGGATATAAGGTTCTCGACGAATTCAATCGAGCTTTTTGAAGAACTCTGATCGGGTTTGTTAAAATTTGACTTTGGCTTACACCAATTCTGTTGGTAGATGTGTAATTTTGAATTAGTTTTAATTAGAGATTGAATACCGTTATCATGAGTTATATGTGCAGAATTAACTAAAAATATATATAATTCCTTAAATAAGATTGAACTTTTACTGGACTCGCTAAGACAAGATTATTAGCTCGACTTAGTGATAAATTTATATCGATTAAGTTTATCACATTCCAGCCGAGTCCTGTCATTTAGCATGGACATGAAATACTTCTTTTGAATACTTTAAATCATAATATTTAGGAAGTTCTTATGAACAAATATTATAGAATGCAAAATTTTCTCTTCATTTTATCTTTTTGTACTTTCAATTATGCATATAAATAATTATTTGAAATAATGACTTCTTAACGAGTTGTGCAAAGTTTGGTTGTTATCTGACTAACCTAAATTTATGGTAAAGATTCCTATCATTTTAGGTCGACGCAAGCGTAAGTCAAAATTCCAACATTGCCGAACTTGTCGTAACTAATGGGCTTAAGTTAAAATTAATACCCTTAACTAGAACCATATATGTAAAAACCCATAAGTTTAGTCTCACATTGCTTAACATGAGAATGTTGGGGTGAAATATAAAGACATGAGCCCACTACCATAACACTTACCAACTTATGTTTTGTGGCAATAGGTGTGTGTTGTGGGCCAGTGGGCACATGGGTGACGGACCGGGACCCGGGCTCGATGCGGGTTCGGGGACGGGACGTTACAGATGGTATCATAGCCTAAACCAGCCGGAATTGTGGGAACTAAGTGCTACACCTAAAGGATGGGAGCCACCTCTAGAATCTCACAACGCCTGGTGACTGAGTGGCTTGACACTGACGAGGACGTCAGGTGTTCAAGTGGGGTAGGTTGTAAAAACCCCCAAGTTTAGTCCCACATTGCTTAAAATGAGAATGTTGGGGTGGAATATAAAGACATGAGTCCACTACCATAACACTTACCAACTTAAGTTTTGTGGCAATAGGTGGGTGTTGTGGGTCAGTGGGCACATGGGTGACGGACCGGGTCCCGGGCTCGATGCGGGTTCAGGGACGGGACGTTACAGATGGTATCAGAGCCTGAACCAGCCGGAATTGTGGGAACTAAGTGCTACACCTAAAGGGTGGAAGCCACCTCTAGAATCCCACAACGCCGGTGACTGAGTGGCTTGACACTGACAAGGACGTCAGGTGTTCAAGTGGGGTAGGTTGTAAAAACCCCCAAGTTTAGTCCCACATTGCTTAACATGAGAATGTTGGGGTGGAATATAAAGACGATCCCACTACCATAACACTTACCAACTTAAGTTTTGTGGCAATAGGTGGGTGTTGTGGGCCAGTGGGCACGTGGGTGACGGACCGGGACCCGGGCTCGATGCGGGTTCGGGGCCGGGACGTTACAATATATCAGCAATAAATTCTTACGCACCTCATAACTCAAAAAATTACCTACATCCACTAGTTCTTAATATTTTCTTAAATACCTCATGAGTTGACGACTTCCAATAACACCATTTTGTTCTCATTTCTGATATAATATATATTTATATACATATAGGGTGCAATGTTGTTGTGGCTTTCAAACAATGATCTTGGCTGTGGGTTGTGCCATTGGATAAAAAATGAATGATTTGGATTGTGTGGTGATCTTAAGAAAGAAAAGTAAACTCACTACAAACTATGGACGTTCTTTTTACTTTTCACCTACCATTCTCTTCCGGGAGTAATAATAACCCAAATCCTAAACCAAGTCCTAACTCATCACTAATCACCACTCCGATCACTAATCATCACTGGACAATCTGGACAGAAGTCTGGACAAGTCTGAAGGAAGTGTGGATAAGTCTGGACGACGTGTGGACAAATCTGGACAGAAGTCTGGATGAGATCGGGACGAAGTTTCTGGACGGAGTTTCTGGACAAATATTGACAAGACTTGGATAGAAGTCTGGACAAGTTTGGATTTGTCCAGACTTCGTCTAGACTTTCGTCCAGATGGGTCTACACTTCGTCCATATTTCTGAACTCCGTCCAAATTCGTCCAGACTTCTATCCAGATTCGTCCTAACTTGTCTAGACTTGTCAAGTGATTAATGATGATTAGGGTTTGGTTTAGGATTTGAGTTAATATTACTCCCGGAAGGGAAGGGTAGGTGAAAAGTAAAAAAAAAAATCATAGTTTATAGTGAGTTTATTTTTCTTTCTTAAGATCACCACACAATCCAAACAATTCACTTTTTATCCAATGACACATATCGAACACCCACAACCAAGATGACTGTTTGAAAGCCACAACTCCATTTTACCCATATATATGTATATATCTCTGTGTGGGTATGTGTATGTATGTATGTATGTATATATAGAGTATACATCCAACTTCATGTTAGATCACTCTAAAAGCTTCGAATCTAAAATTAGTCTTAAAATTAGTCTCATAGTGAATGGGAGGCGTCTAAACTCAACTTTCATGATATTTTGAGTTACGTTGAGATATTTAAGAAATTAACCATTGATGGGCTTCCGTTCAGGGTTTCACCAGTGCAAATATGGATACAAAAGTGTATTCGAGCTGGAAGACGTTGTCAGCAAGTATGCAAGAGCTCAAATACCACTTGAGGTGATGTGGAGCGATATTGATTCCATGGATGGTTTGAAGGACTTCACGCTTGATCCGATCAATTATCCAGCAGAGGAGACGAAGAAATTCATTGAATGACTTCACAAGAATGGGCAGAAATACGTCATCATACTGGATCCAGGTTATGCTAATATAAAGTAGGATTAGTTGCATTAATATCATTAAAACTAGTTAAACATATACCAATAGCCTTGAATTTTCATAATTTCAGTCTCAAATTGTTAGAACCCTAACCCTTGTTTAGGGTTAATCATGGATTAGAAGGGGGTTTGCATGGGAAGTTGGTGACGAACAGTAGATGCTTGCGGAAGAGGCGTGCTACAGTGGCCTGGTGATGGGTGAGAGGTGTAGTGTGGCGTGCACTGTAGCGAGGAGATGGGTTTTAAGGGTTTCCATTCTTTTCTTCTCCTTCCTTTCCCTCATTCCTTCCTTCTTGCTGGTGCGTGTGTTGGTGGAGCAGCTGCGGAGGCGTCGGATGAGGAGGGTGCTCGTGCGGGAGAGGCGCCGCGCGTGCTCGAGGTCTACTGGAGGCGACGTGCGTGAGCGAGCTCCGGCGGTTCGTCGTCGTTGGTTGAGGTATGTCGACTCATTAGTGTGGTTTGGTGTTGTTAACCCTTGTGAAGGGTTGTGTTGGTCGGACGGGGAGGTCGGAGACCTCCTCGGCGTTATTTTCCGTGGAAAACCTCGGCTGGTGCGAGGTGGAAGACGACCAACGGTCGACCGGTCCCTTCGGGCGGTCGACCGAATGTAGTGTTTTTGCTCGACTTTAACCTTCACCGGTCGAACGATGACTGGTGGCGGTCGACCGGTAGTGCATATTGCTGGTGAGTTGGGACATTTCTGCCTGTTGTCGGTGGACCGGTGCTTGGGTCGTTCGACCGGAACTTAAGTGTACTGAGTAGATTTGCATGATTTGTTCGACCGATTGTATATTGCGTTCGACCGATTGTATGTTGTTTGACCATTGGAGGTTTGCGTTCGACCGATTATATGACTTAGAATAACAGGTTGACCCTGTCTGTTTTCGGTCGACCGAGACCCCTGAGTCGGTCGACCGATAGAATTGAATTTAATGTTGACCAAACTCCGGATCTTGACCTCGTTCGGTCGACCGGCTTTAGACCTTTGTTCGACCGTTGGGGATTGTGTTCTGAGCGCAGCGGTAGACTGTGTTAGGAGAACGGTCGACCGATTCCTTTCTGGAACCGGTCGACCGAATCTCCTTTTCCGATCGACTGTTTGGGCCCATAACAGAATTCTAGGTTCCCATTTTGAAAGCCAACTTTGTCCACGGAAACCTGTGTCCTCGCCTTGTGCGTGAGCCGGGAGGTGACGGTGGGCGTGTGATGCGTACCTGCCCAGGGACACGTCACCTCCGTGTATGGACCGTGACCTGAGATGGATTGTTGGGCACTTTGTAGTATAGCAGGCCTGAGGGATCGCGGATCCCAGTGTTGATGTGTGTGCGGGCACGCAACTGTCGTTGGGTGAGGTGACTACCGGCCCACGGGCTACGGAGGTCGCTGCCCTGCTTTTATAGCGGCGTGGTTGGTGTTTGCGGCTCGAGGAGCCTGATAACCTGGCAGACTTCGGTCTGGACCCGTCCTATGTTGTGCCGGAAGTTATGATGGACCACCGATGTTGTGCCGGTGATGCCGCCGAGGTTGTGCCGGCGATGATGATTGTTGGGCCGAGGCTGTTGCGGCTATTTTGATTCCTCGACTGGGCACCTATCGAGATGTTGTTGTTATACCTTCCGGGCGACGACTCCGTTGGTCCCTGTGGCTCCGACCACTGAGATTTGCAGATCTGTATTCTTTCGGCGCGCAGGCGTGACAGAGGCTCCCTGCCGAACCCTTGAGTAGTGTAGCCGCGTGTGGGGGTGCGATGTCGCGTGCTGTAAGGCTGCATGTGCCTGCAGTAGGTCTCCTCGGGAGACTCGTTGTTGATTGTCGGACTGATGTCCTATTTTACCCTTCGGGGGAACTGTTTTCCTTTCTGTCAATGTCATGACATGCTACTAGTATGATAGGTTCATTGTGTAATGCATGCATGTAGGTGAGTTGGCATACGGGATTTCCTTTTGGAAACTCAGGCATTGTTGTTTATATTTTCAGGACCGCAGTAGGTCCAGTTGGGTGGTGATCGGCAGGCACGCACATTTTGGAGTCGGGTCCTCTTCTCGGACCGCTGAGGTCGGCATGATTATGTTTTATCTTCTGTTGTCGTTTTGTTGTAATCATGTACTATTTTTGACAAACTCTGATGTAAATTTGGGTGCACCGCTATTTGTTTATGAGAAGTAACAGTCCCGTCTTTGATTATTGAGTTCCTGTGTCTTGATTACAAATTTTTAAATTTCCACTATTTCGGGATGTTACAATTTGGTATCAGAGCGGTCGATTCCTATGCGGTTCCCAATGAAATCACCCTTGTAGTAATAAGACTCATGCATTTTATATTTTTGGCATGCATTCATGGCTGAAGTTGTGATTGTTTCTTCTGTTAGATGACACCTAGGCGCGTGAGGAGTTCTCCACGCGATCACGATCCCAGTGACGACACTTCAGGTGCTCATTGGGATAGGTTGGGCGAGTTTCTGGAGCATCAGGCAGCTCAGAGCGCGCAGGGTGGGGTGGGAGCTGAGCACGATCGGTTCATGCGTCAGCACCCACCGACTTTTGATGGCAGGAGGGCCCAGAGGTTGCGGAGGATTGGATCTTCACGATGGAGAAGATCTTCCGCGCTATTGGAGTAGCATCTGAGAGGATGGTGGAGCTGGCTACCTATGTGTTCGATGGCGAGGCTGCCAACTGGTGGAGGTTCACGTCCACGGTGTTGTTCGATGACCGTGCAGATGTCAGATGGGAGGAGTTCTTGGAGGTGTTCCACGAGCAGTACTTCCCCCAACATGTCAGGGATCAGAAGAGGGAGGAGTTTATGTCGCTGGAGCAGAGGGAGATGACTCTGGCGAGCTACATCAGCAGGTTCAACGCCTTGGAGCGTTACTGCCCAGAGATCTGTGTGACCCCAGAGCAGCGGGCGAGGAAGTTCGTGAAGGGACTGAGGCAGCCGCTTCGATCTCGGGTGATCAACAGCATGCCGCGGACCCTTGCAAATGCGGTGAAGCATGCTACGATCATAGAGCAGGACCAGCAGGAGTGTCTTCAGGAGGCGCGGAAGGCGCCAGTGAGCACGCGTAGCCGTGTAGGCGGTCGTGGAGCAGGAAACCCGGGCAAAAGGCCTAGGTTTGATGGAGGAGGAGCACGTCAGTCTGGAGCGTGCACTTACTGCGGGAGGTTTCATCCAGGACAGGAGTGTCCCCGTCGGACTGGAGCATGTATGGGTTGCGGTCAGATGGGACATTTCGTCCGCGATTGTCCTCAGAGGCAGGGAGAGCCGAGCAGGAGGCTAGGACCACCAGCAGTAGGCAGAGGCGGAGGCAGCCGATCAGTTGTTTCACCGGGCCAGGGCAGGAAGACCGGGCGAGTCTTCACTATTCATGCTTAGGAGGGGAGGGACTCCGACACCGTCGTGGAAAGTACACTTTCGGTTTCTGGTTTGGTTGCTCGGGTGTTGTTTGATTGCGGCGCCACTCACTCCTTCATTTCGGAGAAGTTTGCTGGCGAGTTGGGTCGGACCCCTGTGCTGCTGACAGATGTTTTGGAGGTCAGCACGCCCATGGGTGAGGTGGGCACTGTGGGGAGCTTTTTCCCCGGCACCACAGTTTCTTCAGGAGACCATGATTTTCCACCAGATCTGGTCTTGTTACCGATGGAGGACCTCGACGTCATACTGGGGATGGACTGCCTGTCTCAGTACGACGTGCGAGCCTTTTGCCGCGAGAAGAAGATCCTGATTCCAATGGAGGGCTTGCCAGATGTTCTGATCAGAGGTGCGAGGAGCAGAGAGGGTCGCGTGATTGTGTCTGCGGTTAAGGCACAGAGGCTGATACAGCAGGGATGTAGAGCATTCGTGGCCACGCTGGTAGTTCCTGATCCTGAGACGAGGAGGTTGGAGGATATAGAGATAGTGCAGGAGTTCCCAGATGTGTTTCCAGCAGAGATTCTAGCATTACCGCCACACCGAGAGATCGAGTTCGGCATCGAGTTGGTAGCAGGTACGACACCTCAGTCGAAGGCTCCGTATCGTATGACACCTGCTGAGTTGACAGAGCTGAAGAAGCAGTTGCAGGAGTTGATGGAGTCCGGGTTCATTCGACAGAGTGTTTCTCCATGGGGAGCACCTGTGCTCTTCGTGAAGAAGAAGGATGGGTCGTTGCGGATGTGCATTGAATACAGGATGCTGAATAGGGTTACCGTTCGGAACCGGTATCCTTTGCCCAGGATTGATGATTTGTTTGATCAGTTGCAGAAGGCGAGAGTGTTCTCGAAGATCGATCTGCGTTCGGGTTATCATCAGTTGCGGATCAGGGAGGCAGATGTTCAGAAGACAACCTTCAGGACGCGGTACGGCCACTACGAGTTCTTGGTGATGGCATTTGGACTGAGGAATGCGCCTGCAGCATTCATGGATCTGATGAATAGGACCTTCCAGTCGTACCTCGACAGATTTGTCGTGGTGTTCGTGGACGACATCTTGGTGTACTCGCCTGACAGGGAGCAACATCGAGAGCACATGAGGATTGTGCTTGGTATCTTGACGGATCAGCAGCTTTATGCCAAGTACACGAAGTGTGAGTTTTGGTTGGATCAGGTGCCTTTTCTGGGACATATTGTGTTAGCAGATGAGATTTCAGTCGATCCGGCGAAGGTCGAGGCAGTGACTCAGTAGAGAGCCCCGACGAGCGTGACGGAGATCAGGAGTTTCGTAGACCTGGCAGGGTACTACAGACGGTTTATCCAGGATATCTCCATACTTGCATCGCCGCTGACAGCGTTGACGCAGAAGGGCGTCAAGTTTGTTTGTCCCAGAAGTGCGAGGACAGCTTTCAGGAGCTGAAGAGGCGTCTGACGACGACGCCGATTCTGACGCTACCGAGTGGCAGTGGAGGCTACATGATTTACAGCGATGCATCAGGGATAGGCTTGGGTTGTGTTCTGATGCAGCACGGGAAGGTGGTCGCGTACGCTTCGAGGCAGCTGAAGGTGCACGAGAAGAACTACCCTACTCACGATCTGGAGTTAGCAGCAGAAGTTCACGCGTTGAAGACCTGGCGGCACTATCTGTATGGCGAGCAGTTCGAGGTCTTCACCGATCATCAGAGTCTGAAGTATTTGTTCTCGCAGAAGGAGCTGAATATGAGGCAGCGCTGATGGCTTGAGTTCATTAAGAACTACGACTTCACCATTTCCTATCATCCGGGGAAGGCGAATTCGGTTGCAGATGCGCTGAGCAGGAAGGTGGAGGTTTCAGTTGCGAGTCTGTGCATCCAGGAGTGGAGGCTACTCGAGGCTCTGTCAGAGTGGAGACCGTTCACAGAGGGCTCAGAGGGAGCAGTGATTGCTTGGCTTCGGGTGGAGCCGCAGACTGTCTCACGGTTGGTTCAGGCTCAGCAGGGGGATGATGAGTTAGCTGGTCTGCTACAGTTGGCTTCCAGAGATGGATCAGATTTCAGTGTGGGGGTTGATGTGGTCTGAGGTTCAGGAGTCGGATCTGGGTGCCGAAGTTCGATGGGCTGAGAGATGACATCATGGAGGAGGCACACAGAGCTAGATACACCATTCATCCGGGGAGCACGAAGATGTACAAGGACCTGCAGCGGAACTTCTGGTGGAAGGGCATGAAGAGGGACATTGCAGAGTTTGTGGAGCGATGCTTGGTCTGTCAGCAGGTGAAGATTGAGCAGAGAGGGTCAGCAGGACCGATGCAGTGTATAGAGCTTCCTGAGTGGAAGTGGGAGCACGTGACTATGAATTTTGTCACGGGACTTCCGAAGACGAGGAGATTCCACGACGCGATTTGGGTGATAGTCGATCGACTGACCAAGTCGGCGCACTTCTTAGCAATCAGGACCATGTTGCCTTTCGAGGGTCTAGCTAAGTTGTACGTGGAGGAGATAGTCAGGTTGCATGGAGTGCCGGTGAGCATCATCTCCGATCGAGATCCTCGATTCATTTCCAGATTTTGGGGGAGTCTGCAGCAGGCTTTGGGGACGCGTCTGAGGTTCATTACGGCGTTTCATCCGCAAACCGATGGTCAGTCAGAGAGGACGATTCAGACCCTGGAGGATATGCTGAGAGCATGCAAACTGGATTGGGCAGGGCACTGGGATGAGCACTTGCCGCTGATAGAGTTCGCCTACAACAACAGCTACCACTCGAGTATTGGGATGACACAGTACGAGGCGTTGTACGGGAGGCCTTGCAGATCACCGGTATGCTGGTGTGATGTGGGCGAGAGGCAGTTAGTGGGGCCAGAGATTGTGTAGATGTTTGCAGAGAAGGTGGATGTGATCAGGAGGAGACTGGCATCAGCACAGAGCAGGCAGAAGAGTTATGCAATTCGACGCAGACGAGTGCTGAGTTTCGAGGTGGGCGACCATGTGTTTCTGAAGATTTCCCTAGCCTGAGGTGTGATGAGGTTTGGGAAGAAGGGGAAGCTCAGTCCGAGGTATGTGGGGCCGTTTGAGATCCTCGACCGAGTTGGAGAGGTTGCCTACCGGATTGCTTTGCCGTAGGAGTTTTTGGGTCTTCACAACGTCTTCCATGTATCGATGTTATGTTGCAGATCCAGCTCACGTTATCGAGATAGCAATGCCAGAGATTCAGCAGGACTTGTCGCTCGAGGAGAGGTCGGTCGAGATTGTTGATCTCATGGATCACCAGCTCAGGAGGAGGACCATTCCGATGGTGAAGGTCAGGTGGCAGCATCACAGTGAGCGCGAGGCCACTTGGGAGATCGAGGAGGATGTCAGAAGGTAGTATCCAGAGCTTTTCGGTGAGTAGTTGCTTTGATTTCGGGACGAAATCCTTTTAAGTTGGGTGGATTGTTAGAACCCTAACCCTTGTTTAGGGTTAATCATGGATTAGAAGGGGGTTTGCATGGGAAGTTGGTGACGAACAGTAGACGCTTGGGGAAGAGGCGTGCTACAGTGGCCTGGTGATAGGTGAGAGGTGTAGTGTGGCGTGCACTGTAGCGAGGAGATGGGTTTTAAGGGGTGTCGTTCTTTTCTTCTTACTTTTTTCTTCTCCTTCCTTTCCCTCATTCCTTCCTTCTTGCTGGTGCGCGTGTTGGTGGAGCAGCTGCGTAGGCGTCGGCTGAGGAGGGTGCTCGTGCGGGAGAGGCGCTGCGCGTGCTCGAGGTCTACTGGAGGTGAAGTGCGTGAGCGAGCTCCGGCGGTTCGTCGTCGTTGGTTGAGGTATGTCGACTCATTAGTGTGGTTTGGTGTTGTTAACCCTTGTGAAGGGTTGTGTTGGTCGGCGGGGAGGTCAGAGACCTCCTCGGCGTTGTTTTTCGTGGAAAACCTCGGCTGGTGCGAGGTGGAAGCCGACCAACGGTCGACCGGTCCCTTCGGGCGGTCGACCGAATGTAGTGTTTTTGCTCGACTTTAACCTTCACCGGTCGAACGACGCCTGGTGGCGGTCTACCGGTAGTGCATATTGCTGGTGAGTTGGGACATTTCTGCCTGTTGTCGGTTGACCGGTGCTTGGGTCGTTCGACCGGAACTTAAGTGTACTGAGTAGATTTGCATGATTTGTTCGACCGATTGTATATTGCGTTCGACCGATTGTATGTTGTTTGACCGTTGGAGGTTTGCTTTCGACCGATTATATGACTTAGAATAATAGGTTGACCCTGTCTGTTTTCGGTCTACGGAGACCCCTGAGTCGGTCGACCGATAGAATTGAATTTAATGTTGACTAGACTCCGGATCTTGACCTCGTTCGGTCGACCGGTTTTAGACCTTTGTTCGACCGTTGGGGATTGTGTTCTGAGCGCAGCGGTAGACCGTGTTAGGAGAACAGTCGACCGATTCCTTTCTGGAACCGGTCGACCGAATCTCCTTTTCCGGTCGACCGTTTTGGCCCAGAACAGAATTCCAGGTTCCCATTTTGAACGCCAACATTGTCCACGGAAACCCGTGTCCTCGCCTTGTGCGTGAGCCGGGAGGTGACGGTGGGCGCGTGATGCGTGCCTGCCCAGGGACCGCCATTGGGAAGAGTGTGGGTGTTCGGGACGCGTCACCTCCGTGTATGGACCGTGACCTGAGATGGATTGTTGGGCACTTTGTAGTATAGCAGGCCTGAGGGATCGCGGATCCCAGTGTTGATGTTTGTGCGGGCACGCAACTGGCGTTGGGTGAGGTGACTACCGGCCCACGGGCTACGGAGGTCGCTGCCCTGCTTTTATAGCGGCGTGGTTGGTGTTTGCGGCTCGAGGAGCCTGATAACCTGGCAGACTTCGGTCTGGACCCGTCCTATGTTGTGCTGGAAGTTATGATGGACCACCGATGTTGTGCCGGTGATGCCGCCGAGGTTGTGCCGGCGATGATGATTGTTGGGCCGAGGCTGTTCCGGCTATTTTGATTCCTCGACTGGGCACCTATCGAGATGTTGTTGTTATACCTTCCGGGCGACGACTCTGTTGGTCCCTGTGGCTCCGACCACTGAGATTTGCAGATCTAAATTCTTTCGGCGCGCAGGCGTGACAGAGGCTCCCTGCCGAACCCTTGAGTAGTGTAGCCACGTGTGGGGGTGCGATGTCGCGTGCTGTAAGGCTGCATGTGCCTGCAGTAGGTCTCCTTGGGAGACTCGTTGTTGATTGTCGGACTGATGTCCTGTTTTACCCTTCGGGGGAACTGTTTTCCTTTCTGTCAATGCCATGACATGCTACTAGTATGATAGGTTCATTGTGTAATGCATGCATGTAGGTGAGTTGGCATACGGGGTTTCCTTCTGGAAACTCAGGCATTGTTGTTTATATTTTCAGGACCGTAGTAGGTCCAGTTGGGTGGCGATCGGTGGCACGCGCATTTTGGAGTCGGATCCTCTTCTCGGACCGCTGAGGTCGGCATGATTACGTTTTATCTTCTGTTGTCGTTTTGTTGTAATCATGTACTATTTTTGACAAACTCTGATGTAATTTTGGGTGCACCGCTATTTGTTTATGAGAAGTAACAGTCCCGTCTTTGATTATTGAGTTCCTGTGTCTTGATTACAATTTTTTAAATTTCCACTGTTTCGGGATGTTAGAATTTGGTATCAGAGCGGTCGATTCCTATGCGGTTCCCAATGAAATTACCCTTGTAGTAATAAGACTCATGCATTTTATATTTTTGGCATGCATTCATGGCTGAAGTTGTGATTGTTTCTTCTGTTAGATGACACCTAGGCGCGTGAGGAGTTCTCCACGCGATCGCGATCCCAGTGACGACACTTCAGGTGCTCATTGGGATAGGTTGGGCGAGTTTCTGGAGCATCAGGCAGCTCAGAGCGCGCAGGGTGGGGTGGGAGCTGAGCACGATCGGTTCATGCGTCAGCACCCACCGACTTTTGATGGCAGGAGGGCCCCAGAGGTTGCGGAGGATTGGATCTTCAGGATGGAGAAGATCTTCCGCGCTATTGGAGTAGCACCTGAGAGGATGGTGGAGCTGGCCACCTATGTGTTCGATGGCGAGGCTGCAAACTGGTGGAGGTCCACGTCCACGGTGTTGTTCGATGACCGTGCAGATGTCAGCTGGGAGGAGTTCTTGGAGGTGTTCCACGAGCAGTACTTCCCCCAGCATGTCAGGGATCAGAAGAGGGAGGAGTTTATGTCGCTGGAGCAGAGGGAAATGACTCTGGCGAGCTACATCAGCAGGTTCAACGCCTTGGAGCGTTACTGCCCAGAGATCTGTGTGACCCCAGAGCAGCGGGCGAGGAAGTTCGTGAGGGGACTGAGGCAGCCGCTTCGATATCGGGTGATCAACAGCATGCCGCGGACCCTTGCAGATGCGGTGAAGCATGCTACGATCATAGAGCAGGACCAGAGGGAGTGTCTTCAGGAGGCGCGGAAAGCGCCAGTGAGCCCCGGTAGCCGTGTAGCCGGTCGTAGAGCAGGAAACCCGGGCAAGAGGCCCAGGTTTGATGGAGGAGGAGCACGTCAGTCTGGAGCGTGCACTTACTGCGGGAGGTTTCATCCATGACAGGAGTGTCCCCGTCGGACTGGAGCATGTATGGGTTGCGGTCAGATGGGACATTTCGTCCACGATTGTCCTCAGAGGCAGGGAGAGCCGAGCAGGAGGCCAGGACCACCAGTAGTAGGCAGCCGATCAATTGTTTCACCGGGCCAGGTCAGGAAGACCGGGCGAGTCTTCACTATTCAGGCTTAGGATGCGAGGGACTCCGACACCGTCGTGGAAGGTACGCTTTCGGTTTCTGGTTTGGTTGCTCGGGTGTTGTTTGATTGCGGCGCCACTCACTCCTTCATTTCGGAGAAGTTTGCTGGCGAGTTGGGTCGGACCCCTGTGCTGCTGACTGATGTTTTGGAAGTCAACACGCCCATGGGTGAGGTGGGCACTGTGGGGAGCTTTTTCCCCGGCACCACAGTTTCTTCGGGAGACCAATATTTTCCGCCAGATCTGGTCTTGTTACCAATGGAGGACTTCGACGTCATATTGGGGATGGACTGGTTGTCTCAGTACGACGTGCGAGTCTTTTGCCGCGAGAAGAAGATCCTGATTCCGATGGAAGGCTTGCCAGATGTTCTGATCAGAGGTGCGAGGAGCAGAGGGGGTCGCCTGATTGTGTCTGCGGTTAAGGCACAGATGCTGATACAGCAGAGATGTAGAGCATTCGTGGCCACGCTGGTAGTTCCTGATCCTGAGACGAGAAGACTGGAGGATATAGAGATAGTGCAGGAGTTCCCAGATGTGTTTCCAGCAGAGATTCCAGCATTACCGCCGCAACGAGAGATCGAGTTCGGCATCGAGTTGGTAGCGGGTACGACACCTCAGTCGAAGGCTCCGTATCGTATCGCACCTGTTGAGTTGACAGAGCTGAAGAAGCAGTTGCAGGAGTTGATGGAGTCCGGGTTCATTCGACCGAGTGTTTCTCCATGGGGAGCGCCTGTGCTCTTCGTGAAGAAGAAGGATGGGTCGTTGCGGATGTGCATTGACTACAGGATGCTGAATAAGGTTACCGTTTGGAACCGGTATCCTGTGCCCAAGATTGATGATTTGTTTGATCAGTTGCAGACGGCGAGAGTGTTCTCGAAGATCGATCTACGTTTGGGTTTTCATCAGTTGTGGATCAGGGAGGCAGATGTTCAGAAGACAACCTTCGGGACGCGGTACGACCACTACGAGTTCTTGGTGATGCCATTTGGACTGACGAATGCGCCTGCAGCATTCATGGATCTGATGAATAGAACCTTCTAGCCGTACCTCGACAGATTTGTCGTGGTGTTCGTGGACGACATCTTGGTGTACTCGCCTGACAGGGAGCAAAATCGAGAGCACCTGAGGATTGTGCTTGGCATCTTGAGGGATCAGCAGCTTTATGCCAAGTACACGAAGTGTGAGTTTTGGTTGGATCAGGTGGCTTTTCTGGGGCATATCGTGTCAGCAGATGGGATTTCAGTGGATCCGGCGAAGGTCGAGGCAGTGACTCAGTGGAGAGCCCTGACGAGCGTGACGGAGATCAGGAGTTTCGTAGGACTGGCAGGTTACTACAGACGGTTTATCCCGGATTTCTCCAGACTTGCATCGCCGCTGACAGCGTTGACGGAGAAGGATGTCAAGTTTGTTCGGTCCTAAAAGTACGAGGACAGCTTTCAGGAGCTGAAGAGGCGTCTTACGACGGTGCCGATTCTGACGCTACCGAGTGGCAGTGGAGGCTACATGATTTACAGCGATGCATCAGGGATAGGCTTGGGTTGTGTTTTGATGCAGCATGGGAAGGTGGTCGCGTACGCTTCGAGGGAGCTGAAGGTGCACGAGAAGAACTACCCTACTCACGATCTGGAGTTAGCAGCAGTAGTTCACGCGTTGAAGACCTGGTGGCACTATCTGTATGGCGAGCAGTTCGAGGTCTTCACCGATCATCAGAGTCTGAAGTATTTGTTCTCGCAGAAGGAGCTGAATATGAGGCAGCGCAGATGGCTTGAGTTCATTAAGGACTACGACTTCACCATTTCCTATCATCCGGGGAAGGCGAATTCGGTTGCAGATGCGCTAAGCAGGAAGGTGGAGGTTTCAGTTGCGAGTCTGTGCATCCAGGAGTGGAGGCTACTCGAGGCCCTGTCAGAGTGGAGACCGTTCACAGAGGGCTCAGAGGGAGCTGTGATTGCTGGGCTTCGGGTGGAGCCGCAGACTGTCTCACGGTAGGTTCAGGCTCAGGAGGGGGATGATGAGTTAGCTGGTCTGCTACAGTTGGCTTCCAGAGATGGATCAGATTTCAGTGTGGGGGTTGATGTGGTCTCAGGTTCAGGAGTCAGATCTGGGTGCCGAAGTTCGATGGGCTGAGAGATGACATCATGGAGGAGGCACACAGAGCTAGATACACCATTCATCCGGGGAGCACGAAGATGTATAAGGACCTTCAACGGAACTTCTGGTGGAAGGGCATGAAGAGGGACATTGCAGAGTTTGTGGAGAGATGCTTGGTCTGTCAGCAGGTGAAGATTGAGCATAGAGGGCCAGCAAGACCGATGCAGTGTATAGAGCTTCCTGAGTGGAAGTGGGAGCACGTGACTATGGATTTTGTCACGGGACTGCCGAAGACGAGGAGATTCCACGATGCGATTTGGGTGATAGTCGATCGACTGACCAAATCAGTGCACTTCTTAGCGATCTGGACCACGTTGCCTTTGGAGGGTCTAGCTAAGTTGTACGTGGAGGAGATAGTCAGGTTGCATGGAGTGCCGGTGAGCATCATCTCCGATCGACATCCCCGATTCACTTCCAGATTTTGGGGGAGTCTGCAGGCTTTGGGGACGCGTCTCAGGTTCAGTACCGCGTTTCATCCGCAGACCGATGGTCAGTCAGAGAGGACGATTCAGACCCTGGAGGATATGCTGAGAGCATGCACACTGGATTGGGCAGGGCACTGGGATGAGCACTTTCCGCTGATAGAGTTCGCCTACAACAACAGCTACCACTCGAGTATTGGGATGGCACAGTACGAGGCGTTGTACGGGAGGCCTTGCAGATCACCGGTATGCTGGAGTGATGTGGGCGAGAGGCCGTTAGTGGGGCCAGAGTTTGTGCAGAAGTTTGCAGATATTCCTCGACTGGGCACCTATCGAGATGTTGTTGTTATACCTTCCGGGCGACGGCCCCGTTGGTCCCTGTGGCTCCGACCACTGAGATTTGCAGATCTGTATTCTATCGGCGCGCAGGCGTGACAGAGGCTCCTTGCCGAACCCTTGAGTAGTGTAGCCGCGTGTGGGGGGTGCGATGTCGCGTGCTGTAAGGCTGCATGTGCCTGCAGTAGGTCTCCTCGGGAGACTCGTTGTTGATTGTCGGACTGATGTCCTGTTTTACCCTTCGGGGGAACTATTTTCCTTTCTGTCAATGACATGACATGCTACTAGTATGATAGGTTTATTGTGTAATGCATGCATGTAGGTCAGTTGGCATACGGGGTTTCCTTCTGGAAACTCAGGCATTGTTGTTTATATTTTCAGGACCGCAGTAGGTCCAGTTGGGTGGATCGGCTGGCACGCGCATTTTGGAGTCGGATCCTCTTCTCGGACCGCTGACGTCGGCATGATTACGTTTTATCTTATGTTGTCGTTTTGTTGTAATCATGTACTATTTTTGACAAACTCTGATGTAATTTTGGGTGCACCGCTATTTGTTTATGAGAAGTAACAGTCCCGTCTTTGATTATTGAGTTCCTGTGTCTTGATTACAATTTTTTAAATTTCCGCTGTTTCGGGATGTTACACAAATGAATCGGATTTAAACGGTTTGTTCACTGTTTTCATGTCTTGCTAAGCACCAGGGAGATTGAATTTTTGTTAGATTGAAGATATTCTATTTTTTTCTGTAAGTTAGAAGGTACTAGTGATATTTTAAACTAGTTTCGGGATATTAATTATGTTAGACATATTATCGTTTTAAACAAATCAAACACTAAACTTGTTGTTTCGATCGGAAAAGGATTCACGGTGACATCATGAGAGATGTTTGTTTTGTTTATGCTCATAAACCGTGTCATGCAGGAATCACAGTGAATAATACAAAGCAGACTTATCAACGAGGACTCCAAGCAGATATTTTCATCAAACGTGAGGGCAAAAATTACCTCGGTGAAGTCTGGCCCGGACCAGTCTTTTTCCCAGACTTTCTCCACCCGAATGCCTCAGACTTCTGGTTTCAAGATATAGACATCTTCCAACGAGTTGTCGAATTCGATGGTCTCTGGATCGATATGAACGAGCTCTCGAACTTCATAACCTCCCCACAATTACCTCAATCGACCCTCGATCGTCCGCCTTATGCGATCAACAATTCAGGTGTCCATCGACCGATTGGAAACAAAACAATTCCAGCATCAGCTCAACATTTTAACAATAAAACAAAATATGATACTCATAATCTGTATGGGCTTTTGGAATCTGAGGCCACCTGGGAGGGGTTAGTGCAGGTCAAGAGAAAAATTTCGTTTGTCTTGTCCAGATCGACATTTGTCGGGTCAGGGAAGTACGCAGCCCATTGGACCGGAGACAATGTGGCTACGTGGAATGACATCGGGTATTCCGTTCCCTCCATTCTGAACTCCGGTTTGTTTGGCATTCCGATAGTCGGAGCTGATATATGTGGGTTTATAGGAGATACCAACGAGGAGTTGTGTCGGAGGTGGTTTCAGGTATGGATCATTGTCATGTGATTTGATCTAGTAAATTTTCTCACTTGAAATAGTTTTCTCTTAAATCACTTATTTGTGCCCTGAATTCTTGTCTAACTTGACTTTGACAACATAAATTCTAAAGTCCATCTATTGACTATGCTTAGCTACGGTGGAAAATCACTTTATTGAATTAACATTTTATTACATCATTTTGTGTCATTAATCACCGTCCAAATCACTTTATTGCCTTATCATGAATTTTATTTTTTAATCTCAAATTAATGAAAAATGTTAGATCCTAACCCGGGTTAAGGGCTAATCCCGTGTTTAGTGGAGGGATTAGCATGGGGAAGTGGTGGTGAATAGTGTGCTGGTGACGGGTGATGGAGTAGGGGGCCGGTTACTGTTGGGTTGGGTGGGTTTTGAGGAGATAAAACCACCAACACTTCTTTCCTTTTCCTTCTTCTTCCATTTCCCGTTTCCATCTCTCTCTCACACTCTTCTTCTTCTATCCGACGTCCAGAGGCGGTGGAGGAGACCCCGACGCGTGGTGGTGAGCGTGGAGTCGAGGAGGTGAGCGGAAGGCGCTCGTGACCGGAGCTGCCGGGCGTGGACGTGGGCGGATCTCCGGTGTTCTTCGGCGTTCCTCTCGTCGAGGTATGCCGGCTTCTAGCTTGTTTGTGTTGCTTCCCCACGTTGGTGGGTTGTTGTTGGTCGGTCAGGGGAGGTCAGAGATCTCCCAGGCGACGAGATTTGCGTAAATCCTCGGCTGGCACGAGGTTGAAGTCGACCAACGGTCGACCGGGTCCCTATGGGCGGTCGACCGGATCTAGTGTATTTTGCCGATTTTAACCATCACCGGTCGAACGATGCCTTGGGGCGGTCGCCAGTCGTGCATTTTGCTGGTGGATCGGATTGCCTGTCTGTTTTCGGTCGACCGTTCCTTGTGGTCGTTCGACCGGAACTTAAGTGTACATGTTATTTTATGCATATCGTTCGACCGTTCGTGTTTATTGTTCGACCGTTATATGACGTAGACTATTAGGATGACCCTGGTAGTTTTTGGTCGACCGAGACCCCTGAGTCGGTCGACCGATTAGTCTTTGGTGATTTTGACCAACTCCGGATTTTGACCTCGTATTCGGTCGACCGGTTTTAGACTTCTGTTTGACCGTTTGGACTTAAGTGATGCGCGGAATAGTTCGACCGTTGTAGACTTTCGGTCGACCGAACCTATTGGGGACGGTCGACCAGTTAGACTTTTTCGGTCGACCGGTTATGTGCAAAACTAGATTCCTGGTCTTGTGATCGTGTCAACTCTGTCCATGGAAACCCGTGTCCTCGCTTAGAGCATGAGCCGGGAGGTGACGGCGGGTACGTGCTCGTACCGCCCAGGGACCGCCGTGTGGAAGAGTGTGGACACTTGGGTCGCGGCACCTCCGGATTGGACGTGGTGTGACGAGTTGTTGCCTTACTCTCTGATGAGTAGCAGACCTGAGGGATCGCGGATCCCATTGCGTGTGACGCATGGCTCGTGGAGCATGATGACCCTGCAGACTATGGTCTGGACCCATCCGATGTTGTGCCGGACGTATGCTGTACCGCCGAGGATGTGCTGGCGATGCCGCCGAGGTTTTTGCCGGCGATGATGGTGCCGACGATGTTCCGGCTGTGGTTGTGCCGTCCGATGTTGTGTCGAACGTATGTTGTACCGCCGATGTTGTGCCGGCGATGCCGCTGAGGTTGTGCCAACGAGGATCCCCGATTGGGCACCTATCCTGGGATGTTGACCGACCGGGCTACGGCTCCGTTGAAGGTGGTGTTGACCACGTGGTTCCTTGCACGGAAGTGCGGACTCTCCTCACCGATCCCTTAGGCTCGAGTAATCGCGTGTGGGGGGACGTCATGTAATGCTTCATAACTAACATGATTTACAATAAGTTTCAGCAATTCTCTACTCTAAACCTAAGTCTAAACCTCCACCCCACGGATTTCTCTCTTTGTTCTTGTTTTAATTTTAATTGCTTTTGTTTCGTACTTTAGTTAATTAAACCAAAAACCCCAAAAACCCAAATTAATTCTTCTCTCCTTCTTCCTCTTAATCGAAAATAACATTAACAACGAAATCTCTCCCTCCTTGTGTTCGACCCGTACTTGCCACCGCTTCATCGCGGCCGTGCACTTGCGGTATAAATTTAATTCTCATCAAGTTTTTGGCGCCGTTGCCGGGGAGGCGACGCAGATTTTGTTTATTTTTGTGTTTTCGATTTTATTCTGTTTATCTTGTACGCGATCTAAGTATTTGGATTTGTGTTTCAGGAGACAACAGAGTGCGCGGCGAAATCCGAGCACATTTGGAGCTAAACGAGCGGCGAAATCGCCGCACCTATTGAGCAATTTGCGGCGAATCCGCCGCACACCTGAAGCTTCTGGGCTTCAACTTCTTCTGGGACGCGACTCATCTCTGGGTGGACGCGTAGAGCTACTGAAATTTCGAGAGCGGGCAGCGAACCCGACTGAGCATTTCATAGGTAACCTTTGTTGCCTCTTTTCCTCGTAATTTCTATTTTCAAAAAAAAAATCCTTTTATTAGAATTGCACGTGTTAGGGCAAAAATTCCATAATTGGCAATAATTCAACTCTGACCTAAAATTGGCAAAATTAGAAAGGCCTTAGTGCATGCATCATCTAGTGTTTTGTATGCATTATTCTTGCTAAATTTTTGCAAATCAATTTCTGTTGAAGAGTGCTGGAGGCAAGGTACGTATCGCGGTTTTTATTGAATGCATTTAAGCATATAATCTAGTTTGCATACAACCTTGAAATTGCCCCCCTCTAAAGACCATTGTTTGACTATCTCTGCTAGATTTAGGTTAAACTATCTTAAGGGCAACTCCGTAGGCAAAGATACGGTGGGGATTTCATCACCCTTCCGTGGCCCACAAATCACAATCCTAAAGTGTCACCTAAGCCTTAAATTAAAATCAATTAGACATTGACCCTTAAGGACTCGGACTCAATTAAGGAGAAGAATTGGTTTGACTTGCTATGACCTGAAGCCGATCGAATTTAATTTGGTGTCTAGAAAGTGTTTTTGTGTTGACGAAAGTCTTCCAAGCGAAGTGGTTGTCTAATTGGCACCGACTCTGTCGGAAGCGCCCCCACTAGCTATACACGGCCTGGCCAAGTTGGTTTGATTAGTGAGGGAGGTGAATCAAGCAAATCAATTCGACTCAACCAGTTAGGAGTCGTCTAGATATAAGTGACACTAGGTCTAGGATTGTTTGAACCGTGCTTGTTTGGGAAACCTCTGACCGACCCTCTTTTCTATCTTTAGAGTTAAGTTTCCCTTCTCTTCTGAGTCATCTTCTTCTCACCTACTTATACGTTCTAGTCTCCTCCCCTTTACATTCTCTATTAGCATTTTAGGGTCGAGTCGAGAACTTGTGCTTGCTTAGCCTCCTAAGGGTAAGAGTACTTGACTCAAGAGTGTTTTGATGGATGGTTACATGAGCAACCATCCATATCATTGTTGGGACCAGGACAATGCTTCCTGGTATTCTAAAGCCATGCAGGCTAGGGTGGCTCAGACTAACACCCCATATGATTGGGACAATCCTAATTGTATGACTGAGCAATCTTCATATTGGGGTAACATGAGAGAGGCACCGACTGCTAGACCACAATCTAGTTATGTTGGATCATATGCTGGTCAACGAACTGACACATTACAACAAACTTTTGCCTCCTTCATGCGTTGGGCTGACAACATGAGTGCACCGGTGGCTCCAGTAGTCGTACCGTGCGACTGTTGCGGGTTGAGTGGTCATGTTAGCAGGGAATGTCTTTATGTTCCCCCAGAGCCTGAATATGAGCATACCTTTTCCCAGAATGCTCGATATGACCGTTACACTTCCGCATATAACCCAAGAGTGATGGATTCGTGGGGAAACAATTCATATCCAAATTCTTATACGTCATTTTCGCCCCAATATCCTTCTTCCGAATACCCAGAACTCTACCAACAACCCACTTCAAATCATTGGACTTATCCTCAGTCTACCAACACCCAACCTAAAAATGTCCCGAATTCTGACTCGAACATCATAGCTGACCACATACCTGATACCTTGGAACAAGCTTTCCATACGTTCATGACAACTACTCAACAGTCCGTAGACAATATGGTATTACAATTGAGTCAAATGTCGCAGCAATTAAGTGAGGAAAGTAACTTTTCGTGTCAACATGAGGATTCGATTTATATGGACCAATTTCATTATGAGTCGGCACAAGATTGTGCCCTATCTTCTTGTCCCGTGGTCTTTGAGCCACATGATCTTCATGTTGCATCTCTTAAGGATTCACCTCTGGTGGAGCAAGATCTCCCTAGTACCCTCAATTTCAAACAACCTGATGAGAGTGTGCCTCTCACCATTGTTCCTGATCATCTTGGAAATGATGGAACATCAAACAACTACATAGCTAATGAGGGTATTAGAAGTTCCTTAGAAGATACCTTGGGTATGAGACCCACTTTTTGTTCGCCTGGTGAGTCGGACTTGCCTGACAAGGCTCTTGACCTCGCTCCGACACACCAGCCAGTTGGTTGGAGAGTTTGGATTGATGATCATAACTTCAACACCGCAACGGGAGAAACTCCTCTTCCGTTGCCCCTTAATTCCCAAACTCTCGAGAGATTCAAGCTCTTTCAGTTTGATCCGTTGAATGAGACGTCTTTGCGTCCAATTCATGAACCTCTCATTTCATCTAGCGTTTTTTGTGAAGGCGGCCCACACATGCATTTTCTGGCCCCACGTGGTGTCATGTTTCCTTTTCAGGTGCACTGACCCACTCTTGAAGTTTCCATTTGATGTCTCTTGACAAATGAAGATGGGAACTTATGTTTGTACATAGTTATATATATATATATAAAAAATCATCTGTTGTATTTATCCCTTCTTTAGCATCTCACAGGTTTTTGAGGGAATTCGGGTTTTTGTCCATCAACAGAGCCATGAACTTTCCTTTGCACTTCACGTTGGTGAGATCTTTCCTCTTTTTTTATGCATAAATCCATGTAGTATCTTGCTCACATTCATTGAGGATAATGCATGATTTAGGTGTGGGGGGTGTTTATGTATATATTTATCTATATATTATGTCTTTTATTTTAAAAAAAATAAAAAAATTAAAAAAATTAATGTTTCATGACATAGCTTAAGATTGAACTGCTAAAACCCGTGTACAAATTGCATTGAGTTTTTGTTCCCTATTATATAGTTCTGCTTGTAGAAATTGTGACATAAATCTAAGTTCCAAAGAAATAACCCATTGACCTTTAAGACATGTATGCACTTAAATTGGATGAATCAAATCTTTGAAGTGGTTGATAAAAAGCAGAGGTTGAGGAAAATATACCGGGAAGTGTGGACTTCTAATAGCAATTAAGCCTTGAGGAAAATAAAAATAAAAATAAAGGAATAAAGTGAAGAAAACACATTTTGCAAAATGATTACAAAAGCCCAAGCCTTTGAGTCACTGGTCCGTAGGGGTATCTTGAAACCCGGTAACTTGAGTCTACCAGCTCGGGATTATCGACCAAACTCGCTACACGAATGCAAAAGGGTAAAAGTGTCAAAAAGCAAATGTGTTGAATCACGGAAGAAAAGAAGAAAAAAAATAAATAATTCTCAAGGCCCAAAGCTAAAAGAATGATCCATGCCATGGTTGATCCAAATGATACTTCACCACCAGAGGAGGCGTGCAAAATAATTCAAGTGATAAACATGTGTAGAAGGGTTAGTGGTGTGAATGTTGGAGGAACAAAGACCAAGTCATATTTTTAATGAGTTAGATTTATATAATGAGCATGCAAGAATTCTCAGTGATATGTATAAGGTCGAGGTAGGGATATTGAGAACTATTAATGAAATGTTGATTCAGGATTTTGTGGGTATATCCGCTGAAAACCCTCAGGAGACAACACTCCTCCCCCTTGGCAACAAGGAGGTTTAAAGGCTTGTTGCACATGCTAAGTGCAACCGTGATTCCTACGAAAGTGAGTTAGGATTTCCCTGTTTTTATTTTTCGTATCTTCTGTGTTGCTAGGGACTAGCAAAATCTAGGTGTGGGGGTATTTGATGCATTGCATACATTGCATCATATGTCTTTCATTTAGATTACTTTTACATCAATAAATGCTACTAAGGTATGTGTTTAGTCTTATTTACAGAATACAGGGACCTGAATGCAATTTACCCACATCCCGAGCATAAACGCATACAAAAGACTCGTTTCTATCATAAAGACCAAGTTCAAGTTTATCGGGTTTCAAATGGAAATGTATCCAAGCATAAAAGCATTCAAGACCTAATTACGAAAAGAACAAGGACTTAAGCACAAAAGTAGCCAGAGACTTAATTGCAAAAAGTCAAGGACCTAATTGCAAATCACGAGTAGCTTTTATTATTATGGAGAAAATATAAAGAAAAATCAATGTGGATCTCCAAATATATGAAGAAATTAATTCGGATCTCCAAAGATATGCAAGAATCAATCCAGACGCGCAAATAACATTGAAATCATACCATAAACACACAGGAAAAATCCAGGTCGATTTTGAGCCAAAAAGGTGGCGATTCCGCCGCACCTCAAGAGCAAAGTGCGGCGAATCCGCCGCACCAAATTAGATTAATGCTCTAAAAATTTTACCGGTTGCGTGTTGACGCGTGTACTTTCTTATTTCATGCTTAGGTCCCTTGTATCGGCTATAAATAGCCCCGAGAACGATGTTGTGAGGAGTTCTTCCTTTTGTTCCATAATTTAGCAATAAAATTCTGTTTCTTTTATTTTATGTTTTTAATTTTCTTTTCTTAGTTTCTCTAGGATCCCTTCTTCTTCCTCCCTCCATGAGTTTCTAACTCTTTCCAAAGGGTGGAGGTGATGGAATTAGGGTTAGAGAAGATGAATTGCATGTTATTATTTTAAGTTCATGATTAGTTCACAAAAAACGCTAGATGAAATGAGAGGTTCATGAATTGGACGCAAAGACGTCTCATTCAACGGATCAAACTGAAAGAGCTTGAATCTCTCGAGAGTTTGGGAATTAAGGGGCAACGGAAGAGGAGTTTCTCCCGTTGCGGTGTTGAAGTTATGATCATCAATCCAAACTCTCCAACCAACTGGCTGGTGTGTCGGAGCGAGGTCAAGAGCCTTGTCAGGCAAGTCCGACTCACCAGGCGAACAAAAAGTGGGTCTCATACCCAAGGTATCTTCTAAGGAACTTCTAATACCCTCATTAGCTATGTAGTTGTTTGATGTTCCATCATTTCCAAGATGATCAGGAACAATGGTGAGAGGCACACTCTCATCAGGTTGTTTGAAATTGAGGGTACTAGGGAGATCTTGCTCCACCAGAGGTGAATCCTTAAGAGATGCAACATGAAGATCATGTGGCTCAAAGACCACGGGACAAGAAGATAGGGCACAATCTTGTGCCGACTCATAATGAAATTGGTCCATATAAATCGAATCCTCATGTTGACACGAAAAGTTACTTTCCTCACTTAATTGCTGCGACATTTGACTCAATTGTAATACCATATTGTCTACGGACTGTTGAGTAGTTGTCATGAACGTATGGAAAGCTTGTTCCAAGGTATCAGGTATGTGGTCAGCTATGATGTTCGAGTCAGAATTCGGGACATTTTTAGGTTGGCTGTTGGTAGACTGAGGATAAGTCCAATGATTTGAAGTGGGTTGTTGGTAGAGTTCTGGGTATTCGGAAGAAGGATATTGGGGCGAAAATGACGTATAAGAATTTGGATATGAATTGTTTCCCCACGAATCCATCACTCTTGGGTTATATGCGGAAGTGTAACGGTCATATCGAGCATTCTGGGAAAAGGTATGCTCATATTCAGGCTCTGGGGGAACATAAAGACATTCCCTGCTAACATGACCACTCAACCCGCAACAGTCGCACGGTACGACTACTGGAGCCACCAGTGCACTCATGTTGTCAGCCCAACGCATGAAGGAGGCAAAAGTTTGTTGTAATGTGTCAGTTCGTTGACCAGCATATGATCCAACATAACTAGATTGTGGTCTAGCAGTCGGTGCCTCTCTCATGTTACCCCAATATGAAGATTGCTCAGTCATACAATTAGGATTGTCCCAATCATATGGGGTGTTAGTCTGAGCCACCCTAGCCTGCATGGCTTTAGAATACCAGGAAGCATTGTCCTGGTCCCAACAATGATATGGATGGTTGCTCATGTAACCATCCATCAAAACACTCTTGAGTCAAGTACTCTTACCCTTAGGAGGCTAAGCAAGCACAAGTTCTCGACTCGACCCTAAAATGCTAATAGAGAATGTAAAGGGGAGGAGACTAGAACGTATAAGTAGGTGAGAAGAAGATGACTCAGAAGAGAAGGGAAACCTAACTCTAAAGATAGAAAAGAGGGTCGGTCAGAGGTTTCCCAAACAAGCACGGTTCAAACAATCCTAGACCTAGTGTCACTTATATCTAGACGACTCCTAACTGGTTGAGTCGAATTGATTTGCTTGATTCACCTCCCTCACTAATCAAACCAACTTGGCCAGGCCGTGTATAGCTAGTGGGGGCGCTTCCGACAGAGTCGGTGCCAATTAGACAACCACTTCGCTTGGAAGACTTTCGTCAACACAAAAACACTTTCTAGACACCAAATTAAATTCGATCGGCTTCAGGTCATAGCACGTCAAACCAATTCTTCTCCTTAATTGAGTCCGAGTCCTTAAGGGTCAATGTCTAATTGATTTTAATTTAAGGCTTAGGTGACACTTTAGGATTGTGATTTGTGGGCCACGGAAGGGTGATGAAATCCCCACCGTATCTTTGCCTACGGAGTTGCCCTTAAGATAGTTTAACCTAAATCTAGCAGAGATAGTCAAACAATGGTCTTTAGAGGGGGGCAATTTCAAGGTTGTATGCAAACTAGATTATATGCTTAAATGCATTCAATAAAAACCGCGATACGTACCTTGCCTCCAGCACTCTTCAACAGAAATTGATTTGCAAAAATTTAGCAAGAATAATGCATACAAAACACTAGATGATGCATGCACTAAGGCCTTTCTAATTTTGCCAATTTTAGGTCAGAGTTGAATTATTGCCAATTATGGAATTTTTGCCCTAACACGTGCAATTCTAATAAAAGGATTTTTTTTTTGAAAATAGAAATTACGAGGAAAAGAGGCAACAAAGGTTACCTATGAAATGCTCAGTCGGGTTCGCCGCCCGCTCTCGAAATTTCAGTAGCTCTACGCGTCCACCCAGAGATGAGTCGCGTCCCAGAAGAAGTTGAAGCCCAGAAGCTTCAGGTGTGCGGCGGATTCGCCGCAAATTGCTCAATAGGTGCGGCGATTTCGCCGCTCGTTTAGCTCCAAATGTGCTCGGATTTCGCCGCGCACTCTGTTGTCTCCTGAAACACAAATCCAAATACTTAGATCGCGTACAAGATAAACAGAATAAAATCGAAAACACAAAAATAAACAAAATCTGCGTCGCCTCCCCGGCAACGACGCCAAAAACTTGATGAGAATTAAATTTATACCGCAAGTGCACGGCCGCGATGAAGCGGTGGCAAGTACGGGTCGAACACAAGGAGGGAGAGATTTCGTTGTTAATGTTATTTTCGATTAAGAGGAAGAAGGAGAGAAGAATTAATTTGGGTTTTGGGGTTTTTGGTTTAATTAACTAAAGTACGAAACAAAAGCAATTAAAATTAAAACAAGAACAAAGAGAGAAATCCGTGGGGTGGAGGTTTAGACTTAGGTTTAGAGTAGAGAATTGCTGAAACTTATTGTAAATCATGTTAGTTATGAAGCATTACATGATAAATGACTTAACATAAACTCAAGTAATCAAAATACACTAATCATGAACTTAAAATAATAACATGCATTCATCATTCTCTAACCCTAATTCCATCACCTCCACCCTTTGGAGAGAGTTAGAAACTCATGGAGGGAGGAAGAAGAAGGGGTCCTTGAGACATTTAAAAGAAAACTAAAACAAGAATTAAAAGAACAGAAATTTATTAATAAAACTAAGGTACACAAATAAGAACAACAACCAAGGACCCTATTTACATCGTTCTCGGGTCTATTTATAGTTGCTACAAGGGACTTAGGTATAGAATTGGATAGTACACGTGTCCATACACGACTGGACGAAACTGGGACACACAGATCGACCAATGGGCGGCGGAATCGCCGCACATCATGTGTATTGTGCGGCGGATTCGCCTCACACGTTGGTCGAATTTAATCAAGATTTTTGTCACGCGTTTATGGTATGATTTGATCCTCCTTTGCGCGTCTGGATTGATTCTTTCCATTCTTTTGAGCTCCGGATTAATTCCTTTATATATTTGAAGATCCACATTGATTTTTCTTTAGATTTTCTCCATAATAATAAAAGCTACTCGTGATTTGCAATTAGGTCCTTGACTTTTTGCAATTAAGTCCCCGGCTACTTTTGTGCTTAAGTCCTTGTTCTTTTCGTAATTAGGTCTTCAATGCTTTTATGCTTGGATACATTTCCATTCGTAACCCGATAATCTTGAACTTGGTCTTTATGATAGAAATGAGTCTTTTGCATGCGTTTATGCTCGGGATGTGGGTAAATTGCATTCAGGTCCTTGTATTCTGTAAATAAGACTAAACACATACCTTAGTAGCATTTATTGATGTAAAAGTAATCTAAATGAAAGACATATGATGCAATGTATGCAATGCATCAGGACGCGTCGCGTACTGTCCGTAAGACCGTATGTGCCTACGGTAGGTTTCCGAGAGAGACCTGTTGTTGTTGTTGTTGCTGGACTGATGTCCTTGTGCACCCTGTTGAGGGTCGTTGTTGTTGGACTGAGGTCCCGTTTACCCTGTTGAGGGATTTGATGCATTGCAGATGTGACATGACATGCTATTAGTATGATAGGTTCTTTTACCGTACTATTGCATGCATTTAGGTGTGCTTGGCATACGGGGTTTCCTAATGAGAAACTCAGGCATCGTTGTTTGATTGATGTTTCAGGACCGCAATAGGTTCTGCCAGGTGGTGACAGCGGACGCACACATTTTGGGGCCAGGATCCTCATCGGACTCTTTGAGGTCGTCGTGATTACTTTATTTGTCATTTCTTGTATTGTTGTAATCACGTCTTTTGACAAACTCTGTTGTATTATTGGTGCACCGACTGTTGATTTATTCGAGTAACATTCCCGTTGATGATTTGATCTGAGTGATGTCTTGATTGTTTAAATTTTTAAATTTTCCGCTGTTTCGGGATGTTACAACTTGGTATCAGAGCGGTCGGTCCCTATGTTTGGCTCCCAAAGAAATCACCCCAGTGTAGTTGTGTAGGTTGCACTTTACATTTAGTATGCATTCATGACTGATTTTGACTGTTTCTTGTGCCAGATGCCTCCGAGCACTACTGCAGAATTGGGAATACTCGTCGCCTAATAGACGTCGGCTGTTAGAAAGGCCGACGTCTAACTCAATAGATGTCTATACCCAATAGACGTCGGGGAATAGACGTCGTCTGTTATAATACGACGTCTATATTCAATAGACGTCGGGGAATAGACGTCGGAGATATGCAATATCCGACGTCTATATGTCTTTAAAAGAAATCAGACAGTTGCGTTTTCTTTCACTCTTTCCAGACAGAAAATACGAAACCTTAGCCGCCGCGATCCGATTCCTTGATCCATCCCGTCTGATTCCTCCGATCCATCCCGTATTATTTCTCCGATCCATCCCGCGATCTCCTCCGCCACTACAGTTCCACTATGGGGACATCAGATTCCATGTAAGTAAAGCTTTATTTTTGTTCAATTGTAGTTTATTTCCTCTAACAATGATGTGTTCACTTTTCTAATTATGTTTGAATAATTAGATATATAAAAACATTCACACAGCGTATGTGAAGGCGATATGGTCTGCTTAGCATTTTATTTACATCGATATGGCCGAACAATGATGTACAAGTAATTGTATGGCGTCGACGGCGGCGTCAATCATCTGCAGGTAGATTTAAAGAGGATTAACGTCGTCGTCGACGCCATGCGTCCGCTTGGTTTCCCCAAGACCTTGGTCTGCAAAATTGTCAACAAACTCCTCAAGGTGTCTCCTCCTTACCTAGCTAAAATCCTAATTAATACACTAACTAACAACTTTTTCCTTTTCCTTTTCCTTTCCTTTCAGCCCACACTACGTGATGAGATACATGGAGGAAATTCTCGACGTGGCAACTGGAGACTTGTGTTGTACATTTCTTTGTAATGAATGAATGAATGATTGTCTATATATGCTTGTATGTTTGTGTTTGTGCAGGATGCTATTTAATTTTTTTGTCAATGTTTAGGAATAGACGTCGGATGTCTTGAACATCCGACATCTATTCCTTGGACTGGACAATAGACGTCGGATATCTTGAATATCCGACGTCTATTCCTTGGACTGGACAATAGACGTCGGATGTCTTGAATATCCGACGTCTATTCCATGGACAATAGACGTCGGATGTCTATACGTCCGACGTCTAAGAATAGACGTCGTGCGAATACACGTCGGATGTGAGGGTGCTGATATCCGACGAGTATAGGCCTTAACATCCGACGTATATGACATTTTCTGTAGTAGTGGAGACGTGTGAGGAACGTCGCGAGTGAGCGCGTTGCCAGTGATGCCACTGAGGGCGCTACCTGGGATAGGTTGAGCGAGTTCCTTGAGCGTCAGGCAGCGAGGGCAGAGAAGACAGGGACAGGTGCGGAGCATGATCGCTTCATGAGGCAGCACCCGCCTAGTTTTGATGCCAGGAGTGATCTTGAGGCTGCAGAGGACTGGGTCTTTAAGATCCAGCGGATTTTCCAGGTGATCGGTTGTGTATCGGAGCGGATGGTGAGTCTGGCCACATATGTGCTGGATGGAGAGGCAGCAAACTGGTGGAGGACCACATCTGCGGTGGTGTTTGCTGGTCGAGTTGATGTGAGCTAGGAGGAATTTCTTGAGGAGTTCAACCAGCAGTTCTTCCCGCAGCATGTCAGAGACAGGAAGAAGGAGGAGTTTTTGGCCCTCGAGCAAAAGGAGATGTCCTTGGCTAGTTACATCAGCAAGTTTAACACCCTTAAGCGTTATTATTCAAAGACCTACATGACGCCGGAGCAGCGTGCACGGAAGTTCATCAAGGGGCTGAGGAAGCATCTTAGGTCGCGTGTGATTACCAGCATGCCGCAGACCCTGGCGGATGCGGTGAAGTATGCGACGCTCATCGATCAGGACTACCAGGAGAATTACCAGGAGGCGCGGAAGCCGCCAGTGAGCACGGTAGGACGTGCAGTCGGTTGTTCCACTGGGAACCCGGGCAAGAGGCCCCGGCTCGATGGAGGAGGATCACACCAGTCTCGAGCGTGTGGTACTTGCGGGCGATCTCATACGGGTCAGGAGTGCCACCGACGTACAGGTGCATGCTTAGGATGCGGTCAGATGGGCCATTATATCCGAGATTGCCCTAGCAGGCAGGGCGAGACGAGCAGGAGGCCAGGACCACCGGTCTCAAGGAGGAGCGGAGGCAGCAGGCCCGTCATTCCGCAGAGCCAGACCAGGAGAGCAGGCCGAGTCTTCACCGTCCGGGCTGAGGAGGCGAAGGAGTCCAACACTGTTGTGGAAGGTACCCTTGTTATTTCAGGTTTGGTTGCTCGTGTTTTGTTTGACTGCGGCGCCACGCACTCCTTCATTTCGGAGTAGTTTGCTGGCGAGTTGGATCAGACCCCTGAGTTGCTGACTGATTTGTTGGAAGTCAGCACACCCATGGGTGAGGTGGGCACTGTGGGGAGCTTTCTCCCTGGCACCACAGTTGTTTCGGGAGGCCATGATTTTCCGGCAGATTTTGTCTTACTACCGATGGAGGACTTCGACGTCATACTGGGGATGGACTGGCTATCACAGTACGATGTGCGAGTCTTCTGCCGTGAGAAGAAGATCCTTATTCCGAGGCAGGACGCGCCTGATGTGTTGATCAGAGGGACGAGGAGCAGAGGAGGCCGTCTGATTGTGTCTGCGGTTAAGGCACAGAGGCTGCATCAGGGTTGCAGAGCGTTCGTGGCGACTTTGGTTGTTCCTGATCCTGAGACGAGGAGGTTGGAGGATATAGAGGTCGTATAGGAGTTTCCAGATGTGTTTCCTGCAGAGATTCCTCGTTTACCGCCACACCGAGAGATCGAGTTCGGCATTGAGTTGGCGGCTGACACGACAACCCAGTCTAAGGCACCGTATCGGATGACACCTGCTGAGTTGACAGAACTGAAGAAGCAGTTGCAGGAGTTGATGGACTCTGGTTTTATCCGACCGAGTGTCTCGCCATGGGGAGCGCCTGTGTTGTTTGTGAAGAAGAAGGATGGGTCGTTGCGGATGTTCATCGACTACAGGATGTTGAATAAGGTTACCGTCAGGAACCGGTACCATTTGCCCAGGATTGATGATCTGTTTGATCACTTGCAGACAGCGAGAGTAATCTTGAAGATTGATCTGCGTTCGGGTTATCACCAGTTGCGGATCAGGGAGGGCAGATGTTCAGAAGACCGCCTTCAGGACACGATACGGGCACTACGAGTTCTTGGTGATGCCGTTTGGACTGACTAATGCACCTGCAGCGTTCATGGACTTGATGAATAGGACATTTCAGCCGTACCTCGACAGATTTGTCGTGGTGTTTGTGGATGACATCTTGGTGTACTCGCCTGACAGGGAGCAGCACTGGGAGCACTTGAGGATTGTGCTTGGCATCTTGAGAGATCAGGAGTTGTATGCCAAGTACACGAAGTGCGAGTTTTGGTTAGATCAGGTGGCATTTCTGGGGCATATTGTGTCAGCAGATGAGATTTCGGTGGATCCGGCGAAGGTCGAGGCAGTGACTCAGTGGAGAGCCCCGACGAGCGTGACGGAGATCAGGAGTTTCGTAGGACTGGCAGGGTATTACAGGCGGTTCATTCAGGACTTCTCCAGACTCGCTTCGCCGTTGACAGCATTGACGCAGAAGGGCGTCAAGTTCGTTTGGTCTCAGAAGTGCGAGGACAGTTTTCAGGAGCTGAAGAGGAGACTGACGACAGCGCCGATTATGACGCTACCGAGTGGCAGTAGAGCCTACGTGATTTACAGTGATGCGTCAGGGGTTGGCCTGGGCTGTGTTCTGATGCAGCACGGGAAGGTGGTGGCGTATGCTTCGAGGCAGGATAAGGTACATGAGAAGAACTACCCTACTCATGATCTGGAGTTACCAGCGGTGGTTCACGTGTTGAAGACCTGGCGACATTATCTTTATGGCGAGCAGTTCGAGGTCTTCACCGATCATCAGAGCTTGAAGTATTTGTTCTCTCAGAGGGAGCTGAATATGAGGCAGCGCAGATGGCTTGAGTTCATTAAGGACTACGACTTCACCATTTCCTATCATCCGGGGAAGGTGAATTCGGTCGCAGATGCACTGAGCAGGGAGGTGGAGGTTTCAGTTGCGAGTCTGTGCATCCAGGAGTGGAGGCTACTCGAGGCTCTGTCAGAGTGGAGACCGTTCACAGAGGGTTCAGAGGGAGCAGTGATTGATGGTCTTCGGGTGGAGCCGCAGACTGTCTCACGGTTGGTTCAGGCTCAGCAGGGGGATGATGAGTTAGCGGGTCTGCTACAGTTGGCTTCCAGAGATGGATCGGAGTTCAGTGTGGGGGTTGATGGTGGTCTGAGGTTCAGGAGTCGGATCTGGGTGCCAAAGTTCGATGGGTTGAGAGATGACATTATGGAGGAGGCACACAGAGCTAGATACACCATTCACCCAGGGAGCACGAAGATGTATAAGAAACTGCAGCGGAACTTCTGGTGGAAGGGCATGAAGAGGGACATTGCAGAGTTTGTGGAGTGATGCTTAGTCTGTCAGCAGGTGAAGATCGAGCATCAGAGGCCAGCGGGACCGATGCAGTGTATTGAGCTTCCTGAGTGGAAGTGGGAGCACGTGACGATGGACTTTGTCACGGGGCTGCCGAAGACGAGGAGATTTCACGCCGCGATTTGGGTGATAGTCGATCGACTGACCAAGTCGGCGCACTTCTTAGCGATCAGGACCACGTTGCCTTTGGAGGGTCTAGCTAAGTTGTACGTGGAGGAGATAGTCAGGTTGCACGGAGTACCAGTGAGCATCTTCTCTGATCGAGATCCCAGGTTCACCTCCAGATTTTGGGGGAGTCTGCAGCAGGCTTTGGGGACGCGTCTGAGGTTCAATACAGCGTTTCATCTGCAGACAGATGGTCAGTCAAAGAGGACGATTCAGACCTTAGAGGATATGCTGAGAGCATGCACACTGGATTGGTCGGGACACTGGGATGAGCACCTGCCGCTGATAGAGTTTGCCTACAACAACAGCTACCATTCGAGTATTGGGATGGCACCGTACGAGGCCTTGTACGGGAGACCGTGCAGATCACCGGTATGCTGGAGTTATGTGGGCGAGAGGCAGTTGGTGGGGCAAGAGCTTGTGCAGATGTATGCAGAGAAGGTGGATGTGATCCGGAGGAGATTGGCCACGGCACAGAGCCGGCAGAAGAGTTATGCTGACAGACGCAGACGGGCGTTGAGCTTTGAGGTTGGTGACCATGTGTTCCTGAAGATCTCCCCAGCTCGGGGAGTGATGAGGTTTGGGAAGAAGGGGAAGCTCAGTCCGAGGTACGTCGGACCGTTTGAGATCCTAGACAGAGTCGGAGAGGTTGCATACAGGATTGCATTGCCACCGCAGTTTTCAGGTCTTTACAACGTCTTCCATGTTTCGATGCTGAGGAAGTACGTTGCAGATCCAGCGCACGTGATTGAGATTGCCGTACCAGAGACACAGCAGGACTTGTCACTCGAGGAGAGATCAGTCGAGATCGTTGATCGTATGGATCACCAGCTCAGGAGACGGACCATTCTGATGGTGAAGGTCCGGTGGCAGCATCACGGTGAGCGCGAGGTCACTTGGGAGATCAAGGAGGAAGTCAGAAGGCAGTATCCAAAGCTTTTCGGTGAGTTGTTCGTTTTGATTTCGGGACGAAATCCTTTTAAGGTGGGTGGGTTGTTAGACCCTAACCCCAGTTAAGGGCTAATCCCGTGTTTAGTGGAGGGATTAGCATGCGGATGTGGTGGTGAATAGTGTGCTGGTTATGGGTGATGGAGTAGGGGGCCGGTTACTGTTTGGTTGGGTGGGGGTTTGAGGAGATAAAACCACCAACACTTCTTTCCTTTTTCCTTCTTCTTCCATTTCCCTTTTCCATCTCTCTCTCACACTCTTCTTCTTCTATCCGACGTCCAGAGGCGGTGGAGGAGACCCCGACGCGTGGTGGTGAACGTGGAGTCGAGGAGGTGAGCGGAAGGCGCACGTGACCGGAGCTGTCGGGCGTGGACGTGGGGTGGATCTCCGGTGTTCTTCGCCGTTCCTCTCGTCGAGTTATGCCGGCTTCTAGCTTGTTTGTGTTGCTTCCCCACGTTGGTGGGTTGTTGTTGGTCGGTCGGGGGAGGTCGGAGATCTCCCTGGCGACGAAATTTGCGTAAATCCTTGGCTGGCGCGAGGTTGAAGTCGACCAACGGTCGACTGGGTCCCTATGGGCGGTCGACCGGATCTAGTGTATTTTGCCGATTTTAACCATCACCGGTCGAACGATGCCTTGGGCCGGTCGACCGGTCGTGCATTTTGCTGGTGGATCAGATTGCCTGTCTGTTTTCGGTCGACCGTTCCTTGTGGTCGTTCGACCAGAACTTAAGTGTACCTGTTATTTTATGCATATCGTTCGACCGTTCGTGTTTATTGTTCGACCGTTATATGACGTAGACTATTAGGATGACCCTGGTAGTTTTCGGTCGACCGGGACCCCTGAGTCGGTCGACCCATTAGTCTTTTGTGATTTTGACCAACTCCGGATTTTGACCTCGTATTCGGTCGACCGGTTTTAGACTTCTGTTCGACCGTTTGGACTTAAGTGATGCGCAGAATAGTTCGACCGTTGTAGACATTCGGTCGGCCGAACCTATTGGGGACGGTCGACCGGTTAGACTTTTTCGGTCGACCGGTTGTGTGCAAAACTGGATTCCTGGTCTTGTGATCGTGTCAACTCTGTCCACGGAAACCCGTGTCCTCGCTTAGAGCGTGAGCCGGGAGGTGACGGCGGGTACGTGCTCGTACCGCCCAGGGACCGCCCTGTGGAAGAGTGTGGACACTTGGGTCGCGGCACCTCCGGATTGGACGTGGTGTGACGAGTTGTTGCCTTACTCTATGATGAGTAGCAAACCTGAGGGATCGCGGATCCCAATGTGTGTGACGCATGGCTCGTGGAGCATGATGACCCTGCAGACTACGGTCTGGACCCGTCCGATGTTGTGCCGGACGTATGCTGTACCGCCGAGGATGTGCCGGCGATGCCGCTGAGGTTTTTGCCGGTGATGATGGTGCCGACGATGTTCCGGCTGTGGTTGTGCCGTCCGATGTTGTGCCGGACGTATGTTGTACCGCCGATGTTGTGCCGGCGATGCCGCTGAGGTTGTGCCAGCGAGGATCCTTGATTGGGCACCTATCCTGGGATGTTGACCGACCGGGCTACGGCTCCGTCGAAGGTGGTGTTGACCACGTGGTTCCTTGCACGGAAGTGCGGACGCTCCTCACCGATCCCTTAGGCTCGAGTAGTCACGTGTGGGGGGACGCGTCGCGTACTGTCCGTAAGACCGTATGTGCCTAGGGTAGGTTTCCGAGGGAGACCCGTTGTTGTTTTTGCTGGACTGATGTCCTTGTGCACCCTGTTGAGGGTCGTTGTTGTTGGACAGAGGTCCCGTTTACCCTGTTGAGGGATTTGATGCATTGCAGATGTGACATGACATGCTATTAGTATGATAGGTTCTTTTACCGTACTATTGCATGCATTTAGGTGTGCTTGGCATACGGGGTTTCCTAGTGGGAAACTCAGGCATCGTTGTTTGATTCATGTTTCAGGACCGCAGTAGGTTCTACCGGGTGGTGACAGCGGACGCACACATTTTGGGGCCAGGATCCTCATCGGACTCTTTGAGGTCGTCGTGATTACTTTATCTGTCATTTCTTGTATTGTTGTAATCACGTCTTTTGACAAACTATGTTGTATTATTGGTGCACCGACTGTTGATTTATTCGAGTAACATTCCCGTTGATGATTTGATCTGAGTGATGACTTGATTGTTTAAATTTTTAAATTTTCCGCTGTTTCAGGATGTTACAAAAAACGTATAGGATCATAACATCTTTATTTGAATTATTGGCGCCAAGTTCTAATTAGTAACTGAGTAACCAGAAAATTTAGCATGTTCTTTGATTCTGTCGCTGAAGAGAAGATTTTGTATTTTGACTTCCGAATCACTGTTGCTTCAAAGATGATGCTACAAAATTGCTACATTCTACATTAGTTATCCAATATTTATAAGAAATGTTGTAATTATTTTCCAGGTTGGTGCTTTCTACCCCTTCGCGAGAGACCATTTTGATATGAATACAATAAGGCAAGAATTGTACATTTGGGACTCCGTCGCAGATTCGGCACGCAAAGCGCTTGGGCTCTGATACCATCTGCTCCCATACTTCTACACCCAAATGTACAAAGCACACGTTTTTGGAACCCCAATTGCTCAACCTCTCTTCTTCTCCTTCCCAGGGGATGAACAAACTTACACAATCGACCGACAATTCGTGATTGGAAATCCATTTCGGTGAGCCTTGTTTTAGAGCAAGGGAAGACGTCGGTGGACGCATATTTCCCGGTAGGCTTGTGGTTGAACCTGTTCGACCACTATAAAGTTGTCGTATGTCGTCCCGCCGACAAACACATGACACTTGAGACACCACATGATGCCATAAATGTGCATGTCCTGGGTAGAAACGTATTGGTGATGACAAAAGACGAGGAGATGACAACTGTCGAGTCGCGTAAGGGAGGACTTAGGCTTTTGGTTGTGGTCGACATGGCTGGTGGAGCGAATGGGGAGGTATTCTTGGATGATGGGGAGGATGATGTGATGGGAGGGAAGCATGGAGAGTGGAGTTTTGTTAGTTTGAGAGGTCAAGTGTAATATCCTAAATCCTTGCTTTGCACTAATCATGTTTTGGACTTGATTAGGGCTGTTTAGGGAGGTTTAAGAGTTGGTGAGATGGATGGCTGAGATTGAATGGAGAATTTTGTATATAAAGGTTGGTTTCTCTCTCCCTCTCATTCTCTCTCTCACTCGTTTCTCAACTCCCACTCTCTCTCTCTCTCCAGACATTTGAGAAGGATTCCGAGAGCTTCAGTGAGACTGGGAGAAGATCGTGCGGAGTGGGGGTGCGTTGCCGGAGTTGAGTTGATCGTTGCTCGATTGGATTTTGCCGGAGTTTGGGTTTGTGAGGGAAAAACTCCCCGCTGGGTCTTCAAAGGCTTCTTCAAGACTTGAAGGTATGTCAAGCTTTACTTTGATACTCACTTATGCTTTAGTGAGTGTTGGAGTGGTCGACGGTAGGCCGGATGGCTCGTCGGACCTGTGCAGCAATTTTTACACTGTAATGGCCGACCAGTAGCTTGGTTCGGTAAACCGATTGTAGTGTAATTTTGGCGTTATCTCTCGCACTGGTCGAACGATACCCTTGGGTGGTCGACCGGTGGTGCATGTTAAGCGAAGAGAGGGCGTTACTGGTGGGTTTCGGTCGAACGGGACCCCTTTGCCGGTCGACCGAAATACTATTTTACGTCGGTTGGGGTGTAGACTACAAAATGGTCGACCGCCTTAAGACATTGTCCGACCGACGACTTCTAATAACCGACTTCTAATGTTCGTCCGACCGCGTGATGGTTCGGTCGACCGGAGAACTATGTTTTGATTTGGATTTTACTGCCCATTTTCGGTCGACCGGTGATCGCGTGTGGTTAATCAAAAACAGGCGGCCTGATTGTGATCCAACGTTGTGTTGTCCCGGTCTCACTGCTTGTGTCCGCTGTGGTAGGGAGAGAGTTCCCGGTGGCCCAGTGTGACGATGTTTGTTTACTCATTTCTTAACATACATGCTTTTGTTGTCTAGTACATTTACTGTGATAGGAGTTTGGCATACGGGGTTTCCTTATGGGAAACGCAGGCATAGTCATGTTTTGTTTCAGGCCGTGAGCGGTGCTAGGAGGTGGTGACTTAGGTGGAACGTGTTCGGAGCCAGATCCTGCTTTTCCTATTTGAGGTCCTAGTGATTACATGTATATTTTCCTTATATTTTGTTGTGATCACACTCTTGAAACTCTCATATATATATATTGTATATATGTTGGTACACCAGTTGCATGTTTTCTTCGGTAATATCCTCGTGTTGTGTTTTATGAAAAATTTAAATTTCTTTCGCATTTGAGGATGTTACAAATTGGTATCAGAGTGGTCAGTTCCGACGCACTTTTCCAAAGAAGCCACCTTAGATGTGTTTTAGATAGTTGCATTGTAGTGCATGCATGCATAATCATCTAATTTTTCTGTTCTGACGTCTCGTGTGTAGATGCCTCCGAAACGCGTGAGACCTCCCCCTCGTGGCCAGAGTACCAGTGAGGAGACTGGAGCCACGGATTGGGCTGAGGAGCGACGGATGCTCTACGACACTGTGCAGATGTTGGACGTTCTTGTAGAGTGTCAGTCTGGCATAGAGGAGACAACAGGGGTGGGAGCAGTGCACAACCGTTTTATGCGCCAACACCCGCCTGTTTTTGATGGCGGAGGAGATTCTAAGGCGACCAAAGATTGGGTCTTTAAGGTCCAGGAGATCTTCAAGGAGATTGGGAGTCCACCGGAGAGGATGGTGGGTTTGGCCACGTATGTGTTGGGTGGTGAGGCGTCCAACTGGTGGAGGACCACGGCTGTAGTGGTGTTTCCGGGCAGGAATGATGTCCGCTGGGATGAGTTCCTCGGGGAATTCAATGAGCAGTACTTCCCGAAGCATGTTAGGGACGGGAAGAGAGAGGAATGCATTAGCCTCGAACAGGGGGAGATGACGCTAGCGGACTACATCCGGAAGTTCAACGCTTTGGAGCGTTATTGTCCGGAGATCTATGTGACCCCAGTTCAGAGAGCGGGGAAGTTTATTCTGGGGCTTCGGAAGCAGCTCCGTACTCGGGTGACTTACAACATGCCTCAGACCTTAGCTGATGTCGTGAAGTTCGCGACTCTCACAGACCAGGACTATCAGGAGAACTATGCAGAGTCTAGAAAGCCTTAGGGGAAGATCAGTGGACGTCCGGGAGTTCCACTAGCAGGAAATCCGGGCAAGAGGCCCCGGATAGAGGGGAGTAGTGCACGTCAGTTTGAGTCGTGCAGGAAGTGTGGCACGGTCCACCCAGGGTGAGAGTGTGGGGGCCGTCTTGGAGTTTGTTTTAGTTGTGGTCAGCCGGGCCATTATGCGAGAGATTGTAGAAGTGGACCAGGTAAGTCTAGTGCTCTAGCGAGACCTCCAGCAACGGGTAGAGATTGAGGTCGTCGTCCTTTTGCACCACTTCTGCAGGGACAGAGGACCGGGCGAGTATTCACCATTCAAGCAGAGGAGACTTGGGACGCCAACACTGTGGTGGAAGGTACGCTTTTTATTGCTTCTTTGGTTGCCAGAATGTTGTTTGATTGTGGGGCCACACCTTCGTTCATTTCTGAGAGATTTGCGAGTGTGTTGGGTCGTACCCCTGCGATGTTGACTGCAACGTTGGAAGTCAGCACACCCTTGGGTATGGTGGGCATTGTGGGGAGCTTCCTCCCTGGCGCCACGATTTTTTCGGAAGATCAGGAGTTTCCGGCTTACCTGATCTTGTTGCCGATGGAGGATTTCGACGTTATACTGGGGATGGATTGGTTATCCCAGTATGATGTGCGAGTCTTGTGCCGGGAAAAGAAGATTCTGATCCCGAGGAATGGGCTGCCTGATTTGTTGATCAGGGGAAAGAAGGACAGAGGTGGTCGGGTAGTGGTGTCAGTAGTGAGGGCAAGAAAGTTGCTTTAGCAGGGTTGCAGAGCTTTCGTGGCTACCTTAGTTGTCTCTGATCCAGAGATGAGGTCATTGGAGGACATAGAGATTGTCCAGTCGTTTGCCAAAGTATTTTCAGATGTTTCTGGTCTGCCGCCTCACAGCGAGTTGGAATTCGTTATTGATTTGGGGGCGGGGACCACTCCACTGTCGAAGGCTCCATATAGTGTGGCACCTGCTGAGTTAGTCGAGCTGAAGATGCAGTTGAAGGATTTTTTGGATACTAGGTTTATCCGACCTAGTGTCTTACCTTGGGGACCTCCGGTACTCTTTGTGAAGAAGAAAGATGGCTCATTACGGATGTTCATCGACTACAGGATGCTGAACAAGGTTACCGTGAGGAATAAGTATCCTTTACCCAGGATTGAGGACCTATTTGACCAGTTGTAGTGAGCAAAAATATTTTCGAAGATTGATCTGCGATCCGGTTATCATCAGTTGAGGATCAGAGAGGCAGATGTTCAGAAAACCTCTTTTAGGACGAGATACGGTCACTATGAATTTCTGGTGATGCCGTTTGGATTGGCGAACGCGCCTGCAACTTTCATGGATCTGATGAACAAGACGTTCAGCCAGTACCTCGACCGATTCGTGGTAGTCTTCGTAGACGACATCTTGGTATATTCACCAGACATAGAGCAGCACAGGGAGCACTTGAGGATCATACTTGGCATTTTGAGAGATCATCAGTTGTACGCCAAGTTTACGAAGTGCGAGTTCTGGTTCGACAGTGTCTCTTTTCTTGGTCACATAGTATCTGGGGCTGGGATATCAGTGGATCCATGGAAGGTGGAGGCAGTGACTCAGTGGAGAGCCCCGACAAGTGTGACAGAGATCAGGAGCTTTGTTGGACTGGTGGGTTATTATCGTCGGTTCATCAAGGAGTTCTCAAGGCTTGCTTCACCTCTGACGACACTGACGCAGAAAGGAGTGAAGTTTGTTTAGTCCCAGAAGTGCGAGGACAATTTTCAGGAACTGAAGAGTCGGCTGACGACTGCTCCAATTCTGACTCTTCCCAGTGGCAGTGGAGGTTTTGTGATTTATAGCGACGTTTCTGGTGTGCGGTTGGGTTGTGTACTGATGCAGCACGGTCAGGTGGTCGCGTATACTTCGAGGCAGTTGAAATTGCATGAGAGGAACTACCCCACTCATGATTTGGAGTTGGTAGTAGTGGTCCACGCACTGAAGACCTGACGTCATTATCTATATGGTGTGAAGTTCGAGGTTTTCACAGATCACCAGAGTCTGAAGTACCTGTTTTCGCAGAAGGAACTGAATATAAGGCAGCGCAGGTGGCTTGAGCTGATCAAGGATTATGATTTCACCATCTCTTACCATCCGGGGAAGGCGAATACCGTCGCAGATGCCTTGAGTAGGAAGGTGGAAATGTCAGCTGCTAGTTTGTGTATTCAGGAGTGGAGGCTACCCGAGACCTTGTCAGAGTGGAAGCCATTCACCAAGGACTCTGAGGGAGTGGTGATAGTTGGACTGAGAGTGGAGCCTTAGATGGTCACGAGTATTGTCTAGGCTCAGAGGGTTGATGAGGAGTTAACGGGGTTGTTGCATTTGGTTGCCAGAGATGGATCAGATTTCAGTGTAGGAGTTGACGGAGGTCTGAGATTCAGAGGTCGTGTCTGGGTACCGAAGGGGGAAGGTCTGAAGAAAGAAATCTTGGAGGAGGCACACAGATCCTGTTATTCCATCCACCCAGGCAGCATGGAGATGTATAAGGATCTTCAGAGGAATTTCTAGTGGAAGGTGACGCAGACTGAGATAGCAGAGTTTGTTGATAGATGTCTGGTTTGTCAGCAGGTGAAGATTAAGCACTATAGCCCCGTGGGACCGATGCAAAGGATAGATCTGCTAGAATGGAAGTGGGAGCATGTGACGATGGATTTCGTCACCGGGTTGCCGAGGACGAGGAGATCTCACGACACGATTTGGGTGATAGTTGATCGACTGACCAAGTAATCGCATTTCCTGGCAATCTGGACCACATTACCCTTGTAGGACCTGGCTAGGCTGTCTGAGAAGACGATCCAGACTCTAGAAGATATGCTGAGAGCTTGTGCTCTGGATTGGGCAGGGCACTGGGATGAGCATTTACCGTTGATAGAGTTCGCCTACAATAACAGTCACCATTCTAGAAATGGAATGGCACCGTACGAGGCTTTGTACGGGAGACCTTGCAGATCACCAGTGTGCTGGAGTGATGTAGGTGAGAGACAACTGATCGGGCCTGAGATTTTGCAGATGTATGCTGAAAAAGTTGATGTGATCAGGCAGAGATTAGCGACAGTTCAGAGTAGACAGAAGAGCTACACGGATAGGAGTAGGCGTGCACTGATGTTTGAGGTAGGCGATCATGTTTTCCTAAAGGTGCGGGAAGAGGGGGAAGCTCAGTCCCGAGGTACGTCGGGCCGTTTGAGATTCTCAATCGGATCGGAGAGGTTGCCTACACGATTACGCTGCCGCCGCAGTTTCCGGGTCTTCATAACGTCATCCACGTTTCTATGTTGAGGACGTACGTAGCAGATCCTTCTCACGTAATTCAGTTAGAGGTTCCAGAGATCCAGCAGGATTTGTCTCTCGAGGAGAGACCTGTGGAGATCGTGGAGCGGATGGAGCACCAGCTCAGGAGAAGGACCATTCCGATGGTGAAGGTTAGGTGGCAGCACCATAGTGAGCGAGATGCTACTTGGGAAATTGAGGAAGAGGTCCGGAAGAAGTTCCTGGAACTGTTTGGTGTGTTTCGGTTCTAATTTCGTGGACGAAATTCTTTTTTACCATGGTGGATTGTAATATCCCAAATCCTTGCATTGCACTAATCATGTTTTGGACTTGATTAGGGGTTGTTTAGGGAGGTTTAAGAGTTGGTGAGATGGATGGCTGAGATTGAATGGAGAATTTTGTATAAAAAGGTTGGTTTCTCTCTCCCTCTCATTCTCTCTCTCACTCGTTTCTCAACTCCCACTTTCTCTCTCTCTCTCCAGACCTTTGAGAAGGATTCTGAGAGCTTCGGTGAGACCGGGAGAAGATCGCACGGAGTGGGGGCGCGTTGCCGAAGTTGAGCTTCGGTGAAATTCAAACATAAAACTCGTCACATAGCATTGCTTAGGTGTAAAATAATGGATATAAGGTACAAATATAAGCATGAAATGATGTCAATCAAATACCCCCACACCTAAGTTTTTTCTAGTCCCGAGCAAAACAAAGAAAGAGAAAAGCAAACAAGAAACAAGAAATCCTAACTCACTTTCGTAGGAATCACGGTTGCACTTAGCACGTGCAACAAGCCGTTAAACCTCTTTGTTGCCAAGGAGGAGGAGTGTTGTCTCCTGAGGGTTTTCAGCAGATATACCCACAAAATCCGAACAAGATGCATTATTCAATCTAGACCCTCGACTCGTTGGAAATATTTTGTCGATCAATGGACGCGGTAATGCTACGGGCCGACTCTATATAGGTGATCAGTCCACACCTAGCCTAATGAACCATTCGTGCAAGTTAAATAAAGAATTAAGTGAAAGACATGGACAACCTCAACATCCTTAAGTGCTACAAAGTGTAAAGTCCATAAGGTTCTTATTTGCATTACCATTTTTTTTTCTTTTTGTTTTTTTTCTTTTTGTTTTTTTTCTTTCTTTTTCTTTTTCTTAGTTGGAGCTTCATTCTCCCAGGGTCAGGTTTCGTGCATCATTGCCCATGAGGACTTACACTATCACGTACAGCTTTCCCCAAATCTCCACATAGGGCAATCCCTACCACCCGTGTAACGGGAGTTCGGTCGGCGCATCCCAAGTCAGATGACTCGAAAGCACCAGGCACAAAGTCCCCTCAGACCTATTTTCCCAAGCGATAGGAGCCGTACGAGAAGAGAGAACACCCACTCACTTATTTCTTATCTACACATGAACCAAAACCCCTACACTAATGTCTCACAACAGGATTTAGAGGGTCCTTGACTACAACAAACTTCCTTAAGTTAACAGACACGAATTATTGACTCACTAGGTTCAGGGTGGACTTCATTAAATATTTGAGCATTGAAACCCTACGATTACTCACCCCCAAGTGACAACTGGAGTGCATCCTAACGACTGGATAAATCCTAAAGTCATTGTACTAGATATCTTAATGCATCAAGTTCAAGGCAATTTGGGGAGCTTTCTTTTTACTTGGTCTCTCAATGGTTTTGCACATGCTAAACACACGCAAAACCCACAAAACATTTTCTTTCGCAAACACATCAAGATTTTGAAAGAATTGTGGAAATTTTAAAGCACTAGGCAAGCAAAAGAAGACAAGTCACCCAAGGATCATGGCAAGCAGATATATCGATATTAAATGCAACACACTAACATGACCCCTAAAAATGCAAACAAAAGAAAACAAAATCAAAAGAAAAGACTCGACTATGTACACACGTAAAACACCCCCCACACCTACGTCATGCATTGTCCTCAATGAATGTGAGCAAGATACTACATGGATTTATGCATGAAAAAGGAGAGATCTCATGAATATTAAGTACAAAGGGAAGTTCAAGGTATGTTGATGGACACAAACCCGAATTCCCTTAAAACCTGTGAGATGCTAAAGAAAGGATGCAAATACGTGAAAGAAATGGAGCCCAAATACACAAGGGTTGGGGCTCACAACAATCGATGCTCACTGAAGGAGTCTTTTATTGTATTTTTTAATATAACTATGTACAAACATAAGTTCCCATCTTTATTTGTCAAAAGACATCAAATGGGAACCTCAAGAGTGGGTCAATGCACTTGGAAAGGGAACATGACACCACGCGGGGCCAGAATACGCATGTGTGGGCCCCCTTCACAAAGAGCACCAGAGGAAATGAGAGGTTCATGAATTGGACGCAAAGGCGTCTCATTCAAAGGATCAAACTGATAGAGCTTGAACCTCTCAAGAGTTTGGGAAATAAGGGGAAACGGAAGAAGAGTTTCTCCCGTTGCGGAACTGAAGTTATGATCATCAATCCAAACTCTCCAACCAACAAGCTGGTGGGTCGGAACGAGGTCAAGCACCTCGTTATGCATGTCCAACTCACCAGGAGAACAAGAAGTGGGTCTCATACCCAAGGTATCCTCCAAGGAACTCCTAATACCCTCATGAGATGTAGTTGTTTGATGTTCCATCATTTCCAAGATGATCAGGAACAATAGTTAGAGGCAAACTCTCATCAGGTTGTTTGCCATTGAGGGTACTAGGGAGCTCTTGCTCCACCAGAGGTGAGTCCTTAAGAGGCACAACATGAAGATCATGTGTCTCAAGGGCCACGGGACAAAAAGATAAGGCACAATCCTGTGCCGACTCATAATGAAGCTGGTCCAAGTTATTCTCAATTTGAATCGAATCCTCCACTAAGTGATCGTGAATTGAAACCCCAAGTCCCTCAGACTGATAAGGAGTTTGACTTTGAAAGATTGTGGTTTGAATTTGTGGATGTGGTGGTGGTTCGATTTCAGAAGATAAATTCTCAAGTTGACAAGAAGGTTACCCTCCTCACGTTCATGGAATTGTTGTGTCATTTGACTCACTTGCATTTCCATATTTTGTAAGGAATTCAAGTTGGACTTCAATAAACTTTGAGTGGTTTCCATGAACGTTTGGAGGGCTTGTTTTAAGGAATCAAATTTGGGGTCAACAGTGAGGTCCAAGTCAGAGCTTGGGAAATTTTGGGGTTGGGTGTTGATGGGCTGAGAATGAGTCCAATGATTTGAAGTGGGGTGTTGGTAGAATTCTGGGTATTCGGGAGGAGGATACGGGGGTGAAAATGAAGTATAAGAATTTAGATAAGAATTGTCTCCCCACGAATCCATCAGTCTCGGGTTGTACGCGGATGCGTAATGGTCACATTGAGCATTTTGGGAAAATGTATGCTCATACTCAGGCTCTAGGGGAATATAAGGACATTCCCCGAAATCATGACCACTCAACCCACAATAGTGACACGGTACGGCTACTGGAGCCACCGGTGCACCCATGTCGTCTGCCATACGTATGAAAGAGGCCAAAGTTTGTTGTAATGTCTCAGTTTGTTGCCCAGCATATGATCCGACGTAACTAGATGGTGGTCTAGCAGTCGGTGCCTCTCTCATACTACCCCAATATGAAGATTGCTCAGTCACACAATTAGGATTGTCCCAACCATACAGGGTGTTAGTCTGAGCCACCCCAGGATGCATGGGTCGGGAGTACCAGGGAGAATCGTCCTGGTCCCAACAATGATATGGATGGTCGCCCATGTAACCATCCATCACAACAGAGAACTCTAGAGTCGACCACTCTCACCACCACGAGGCTAAACTCGCAAAAAGTGCTGGACTCGACCCTAAAACGCTACCAGAGAGTGTAAAGGGGAGGAGACTATAACGTAGAAGAAGGTGAGAAGAAGATGACTCAGAGGAGAAGGGAAGAATCCCTAAAGCTAGCGTGGGTGAAGGGATCAGGTAGAAGCCTAACTAGCAAGCACGACTCAAACAATGTAAGGCAATGGGTCCTTAGGCTAGACGACGCCTAACTTCGAGTTCACTAGCCTCGACACGCCTCACCTCCCTACAACGAGGACCACAATGCCCAGCAAGTGATACCAGATCCGGAGATCTAGTACCTCCTACTATCGACAAGGTAGGCAACGCCGATCAGGTCATGACGGTCTCGACTAGATTACTCTCCTAGTGCGCCCGCAATCCTAGGGCCAATGTCTACTTGCTTTTAGTTAAGGCTTTATTAAGAGTGATTTTTGGGGCCAAGGAAAGGGTGATGAAATCCCCCACCTTATCTTTTATGGGACAGCCCCTCCTTAGTAGTGATTTAATCCTAGATCTAGCACTCAATCGCTCCAATCAAACGCTCAACTCACTCTTGTCCCGATGCACCTTACTAACTAATGCATGATTGAAACATGCATGAATGAGAGATTTGGGTGCACGTACCTCACACCAGCAATCAACAACAAAATGTAAAGAAAAGAAAAGACAAATGCATGCAAGGTCTACACATGATGCATGACCTAGATGGCAAGGAGTCTAATCTTTTGCTTTGAGTTTTATGGTCCAAGTTGATTAAAGGGGATTGAAATTAAATCTGGGAGCAAACTAGAAGTCCCAGCATGCAAAATTGTGCTCCCAGATAACCCAAATGAACAACATAACAACTGGAACAAATTTGAGAGCAATTGAGCCTCACCAGACCGCCAATTGGCGGTCACTTTGAGGTCTTTTGCTCTCCCATTCCTCCAGTCGCTTCCCCTTGATCCTCAGGTTCCCTGAAACAACAAAAACTAAAAACAAAAAATTAAAAACCCTTCGAATCGTTCAAACCAACGTCTGGACAGAGCACCTCCCCGACAACGGCGCCAAAAACCTGTTTGATCGTTTTATATTTAACCGCAAGTGCACGGCCGCGTTGAAGCGGTGGCAAATACGGGTCGTCCACTGGGAGGTGTATCGACGATTGGTTTGTTCGAAGGCGAGAGGTAAAAAGAAGGAGAGAATGGTTGGTTACACTAAACTACACTAAGGTGCAAATGGAAATGGAAGAAAAGCAAGAAAACTAAACCCCAAAGGGGGTAGAGAAATAATGTGAACATAAAGAAGTGTGTGTGCGTTTATTATGCTCCTCACAACATGTAGTGCATGAAATCATAAAACTACATCCAACTTTGCCTCCACATGAATTAAGATAAGACTACATCATTAAAACATACAAGACAATAATTGGAATGAAGCTACATGAACTCAAGTATAAAGACTATACCCTACTATGCCTCCACATGAATTAAGATAAGACTACATCATTAAAACATACAAGACATTAGCTAAGGTAAAGGCAACAAGAGCACATACACTACAAATTGTGTTTCCAATATTAACTTCATCCATATCCTAACCTTATCATTCCCCATAAAATAGGTCCACTAATCAAAGCATAAGCTAAGCTTCATTCAAGAGCATTAGCATATCAAAGATAAGAGTAAAAACCCATTAGATGGTTATGGAAATCATATAAAGCTCAAGGGATAAAGATAACACACACTTAATACACTACATGATTATATCACATATTTCTCCACCCCCAAATGGGGATGGAACTACTCACTACTCATTACACTAACTATATTAACAAAAGAAAACATAATACTGAAATGAAAGTTAACTAAGAAAGCAAGAAGTATTAAAGAAGCTTAAAAGGAAAGGAAAGACTAAACAAACATGCACAAATTAAATGACAAGATTAAAAGAAACTAGAAGAATTATTTTATTAACAAATGACTCCCATTGAAGGTAGCATTCTTCTCCACCTTGAGTTTTTTCTTCAAGGCTCACTCCTTAGTAGAGATAATGCCACCAAGCAATGGGAATTACAATGGAAGGTGAAGAGTTCTATTTATAAGCATAGAAAAAGCTAATCGGGGACAATCCCCCGATGTGGGACTAAACCAATACCAAAAATAGCCTAAACGAACACTAATACAAGTCCAGGAGACATTTGGGCGGATCCTGAGTAATATGGACCGCCAATTAGCGGTCCAAGACCGCTAATTGGCGGTCCAAACACTTCGGATCACGTTGGAATTGGTTGTGGGCTTTTCTTTCTGGTATTATTGGTCTTTGATGCGGTTACTTGACTTCTTGGAGCTCCGACCCGAATCGAATTGGTAAAATACTCCCCATGATGGTGTGGAGTATTCTGTTTTGGTCTTAGGTCCTTCGATCTTACGTTCAGGTCCTTCTCCCTTGCATCTCAGTCCCCAGGTCTCACAATTATGTCCTTTTTCCTGCTTTTGGGTCCTTTCATGCCTCTTCTCTTCAAACCTCTTTATTTCTGAAATTCAAACATAAAACTCGTCACATAGCATTGCTTAGGTGTAAAATAATGGATATAAGGTACAAATATAAGCATGAAATGATGTCAATCAATCGTTGCTCGATTGGATTTTACCGAAGTTTGGGTTCGTGAGGGAAAAGCTCGCCGTTAGGTCTTCAAAGGCTTTTTCAAGCGTTCAAGGTATGTCAAGCTTTACTTTGATACTCACGTATGCTTTCGTGAGTGTTGGAGTGGTCAACGGTAGGCTGGATGGCTCGTCGGACCTGTGCAGCAGTTTTTGCACTGTAACGGTCTATCGGTAGCTTGGTTCGGTCGACCGGTTGTTGTGTAATTTTGGCGTTGTCTCTCGCACCGGTCGAACGATACCTTTGGGTGGTCGACCGGTGGTGCATGTTAAGCGAAGAGAGGGCGTTACTAGTGGGTTTCGGTCGAACAGAACCGCTTTGCTAGTTGATCGAAACACAATTTTAAGTCGGTTGGGGGTGTAGACTACAAAACGGTCGACCACCTTAAGACCTCGTTCGACCGACGAATTATAATAACTTATTGTTCATCCGACCACATGATGGTTCGGTCGACCGGAGAACTATGTTTTGATTTCGATTTTACTGCCCGTTTTCGGTCGACCGGTGATCGCGTGTGGTTCGACTGGTTGTGCCTTTTATTACGACAGGAGTTTTACTGGTGGAACTCGGTCGAACGGCTCCCCTTTGCCGTTCGACCGGTTGATGAGTTTTTTGGTTGGACCAGTCCTATGGAGAAGATTCGGTCTACCGGTTTGGTGGTTTTGTTCGACCGTTGTGGTGCAGTTTTGTGTGGTTTTGGTGTTGTGGAGCTAGCTCAAGGGCAACGGGTCTCCGGCCTTTTTGGGGCAATGGTACAGACATTGCTGACCTAAGAGTTGTTCGTGGGTGTGTGGAGCCAACTCAAGGGCAACGGGTCTACGACCCCGGAGGGGCAACGGTACAGACATTGCCGGCCTGAGAGTGGTTCACCGGATCAGCTGTGAAGGCAATTGGTCCCCGACCCTGGTGGGGCAACTATACGGACAGTGCTGGCCTGATAATGATCCAGCGTTGTGTTGTAGCCGAGGATGTTTCCGGTTATGGTGCCTGGGGCACGTGTGAGGGTTGGGCTAGAGGACCTACGAGACCCGTCACTACTTGTGTCCGCTGTGGTAGGGAGAGAGTTCCCGAAGGCCCAGTGTGATGATGTTTGTTTACTGCATTTCTTAACATACATTCTTTTGTTGTCTAGTCCATTTATTGTGATAGGAGTTTGGCATACGGGGTTTCCTTATGGGAAACCCAAGCATAGTCATGTTTTGTTTCATGCCGTGAGCGGCGCTAGGAGGTGGTGACTTAGGAGGAGCGTGTTCGGAGCTGGATCCTGCTTTTCCTGTTATTGAGGTCCTAGTGATTACATGTATATTTTCCTTATCTTTTGTTGTAATCACACTCTTGAAACTCTCATCTATATAGTGTATATATGTTGGTGCACCAGTTGCCTGTTTTCTTCGGTAATATCCTCATGTTGTCTTTTATTAAAAATTTAAATTTCTTCCACTTTTGAGGATGTTACACCAAGTTAATGGAAAAATTTTAGGAGTTGCGATCTGAGGTAATTAAAGGGAAACAGATGTATGATGTTAAAAAATAGTTGGTTATGAAGGAAGTGGTCTTTCTTGGAACTAAATTTCCACCGGAAGTGAAGGGGTTGTATGTGGAACTGAATACGGTGCGACTAGATTCCAGCGTCGGATTCAAAATGGGTCGGATCTGGGAAAAATGACCGCCAATTAGTGGTCCGTTTGTCTCCAAATCCGACCCAGTTTCTCCACGACATGGGTTATGTGTTTATGTGTATTATGGGAAGGTTTTATTAGTCCTACATCGGGGGATTGTCCCCAATTATCTTTTTCTATGGCTATAAATAGAACTCCTCCTCCTTTTGTATTCACCCATTGTTTGGTGGCATTCTCTCTACTTGGACTAAGCCTTGGAGAAAAAACTCAAATTGGAGAAGAATACTACTAGTAATGTGAGTCATTTAATAAAATAATTTTTCATTGTTTTGTTCTCATGTTGTTTATTTTTTTATGCATGCTTAGCTTAGTCTTATTTCTTTAATCATATATTGATTGACATCATATCATGCATATATTTGTGTCCTATCCATTATCTTTCACCTAAACAATGCTACGTAATGAGTTTTATGTTTGAGTTTCAGGAATAAAGAAGATCGAGGAGTAGAGGCCTAGAAGAACCTAAAGGCAAGAAAAAGGACTAAGTTGTGAGACTTAGGGACTAAGATGCAAGGCAGAAGGACCCGAATGTAACCCCAAAGGACCAATGAGCAAATGAATAAATTCCACACCATCATGAGGAGTATTCTTGTAATTAGATTCGGGCCGACACTCCTATAACCGATCTGAGTGCACCCATGTGAAGAATTGATGAAATAAAGAACCTATCCGAAAATGGGTCGGATCTGGGAAAAAGTGATCGCCAATTAGTGGTCCGTTTGTCTCCAAATCTGACCCAGTTTCTCCAGGACATGGGTTATGTGTTTATGTGTATTATGGGAAGGTATTATTGGTCCCACATCGGGGGATTGTCCCCGATTATCTTTTTCTGTGGCTATAAATAGAACTCCTCCTTCTTTTGTATTCACCCATTGCATGGTGGCATTCACTCTACTTGGAGTAAGCCTTGGAGCAAAAACTCATGTTGGGGAAGAATGCTACTAGTAATGTGAGTCATTTAATAAAATCATTTTTCATTGTTTTGTTCTCATGTTGTTTCTTTTTTTATACATGCTTAGCTTAGTCTTATTTATTTAATCTTAGGTTAAATTAGTTAGAATGTCTCCTTTCTTCTTTAGCATAATTGCTAGAATAATGTGTAGTGAGTAGATCCATCTCCTTTGGGGGGGGGTGGAGATGATGTTCATATATATTGTGAAGTATGGACGTTTGATGAATTTTTGATTGTGTAGACTTACATGTTTTGTATGTTCATTGGGAGTATTTTTAATCATCTACATGTTGGGGAATTTTGATGGGTTTTGTCATAAGATTTAAACACTTCCCATGCTTAGTTTTCTCACGTTTATTGACTAAAAATTCCTGTTGAATATGCTACATGTTAGCTATGTGTTTGAATTTGTGTTTGCTTGTTTGATTGAAGAAACTTTGTTTGGATGGGTTTTTGCCATAACATTTAGACAACTCCCATGCTTACCTTTGTTCTTCACATGAGTTTATGGTTTTTGATGAGTTTTGCCACATCTTTGGACACTACTCAAGCTGAGCCAAATCTTATGTTAATCAAGTAGTAATTGCCGATACATTGTGTGAATGGATTGATAGGTTTTGCCACATCTTTAGACACTTCCTATGCATGAAGACACACACACGACACACACACATACATGCTTACATGAATCTTTCATCACTTATTTCACTTCATATGTGCACACACTCCACCCCTTAGGGGTTTCTCTTTCTGATTTCCAATCTTTTGTTGCTTTCTTTCGCATTTCTTACATCCTAGTATAGTGTAGTTTAGCTTTAGCGTAATCACATCTTTTCACCCTTTATTCGCCACTTGATTTCTGACAAACCAGAGGCTACTCACCTCCCTGCGGATCGACCCGTACTTGCCACCGCTTCATCGCGGCCGTGCACTTATGGTTATTAAAAAAACGTTTAAACACGTTTTGGCGCCGTTGCCGGGGAGGTGCCAGTTCAGACTCTGGTTTGGACGATTCTGGTGGATTTAATTTTTGTGTTGTTGTTTTCTTTCTTGCAGGAGATCTGAGACTCCAAGACTGCGAATCAGCGGCCTACGACTGCCAATAAGCGGCCTGAGACTGCCAATTGGCAGTCTGGTAATCTCATTTCACCTTGTAATTTCTTTGGAGTGTTTCCATAACTGATGTAGAAATCAGGGACTCAATTTTGCATGTTCTAACTATTAGATTGCTCCCAGATTAACAATTAATCTCCCTTTAAGCAACTTGGACCCTAAAACCAAAAGCAAAAGATTAGGCATTCTTTCTTGTTTAGGTCATGCATCATGTACTCGACTTAGGCACGTAGATTGTCTTTTATTTTAGCTTTACTTTCAGTTGCTGAGTGCTGACGTGAGGTACGCATTTCCAACTCTCATTCATGCATTTTGTATGAACATGCATTAATTAGTAGGAATTGCATTGAACAAGTGTGAGTTGAGCGTTTGTTTGGAGAGTTGATTGCTAGATTAAGACTCCAAAACACTACTAAGGAGGGGCTGTCCCATATATGATAAGGTGGGGGATTTCATCACACTTTCCTTCGCCCCAAAAACCACACTAATGAAGAGCCTAATTTTAAAATCAAGTAGACGTTGGCCCTAAGGATTTTGGGCGCATTAGGAGAGTGATCCGGTCCCGACCGTCACAGCCTGATTGTCGTCGCCCACTCTGTCGATAGTAGGACAGACGAGATCTCTGGATCTTGGCTCACTTGCTGGGATTTGTGGTCCTCGTCGTAGGGACGTGAGGCGTGTTGAGGCCACATGACCTCGCAGTTAGGCGTTGTCTAGCTGTAAGGATCTATAGCGACCTTAGGATTGTTTGAGCCTTGTTTGCTTGTGTGCTTCTACTTGTACCCACCCACCATAGCATAAGGACTTCTTCCCCTCTCTCCTGAGTCATTCACTCTCTTCTGTGTCCTCCAATCTTCTCCTCTACGCAAAATTTGTTTTAGTTGATTAAAAAAAAGTTTTGGTTTGTGTGTGTGCACCTTTATGCATTCGTGTGTGGGCACGAGACGAGAGTGGCTGATTGACATCATTTCATGCTTATATTTGTATCTTATATCCATTATCTTTCGCCTAAACAATGATTTGTTATGAGTTTTATGTTTAGTTTTCAGGAATAAATAGGTTTGAAGAGATGAAGCATAAAAGGACCCAAAAGCTGGAATAAAGAACTGAATTGTGAGATCTGGGGACTAAGATGCAAGGGAGAAGGACCTGAATGTAGGACCAAAGGACCAAAGTGAAAAACAGAAAACTCCACACCATCATGGGGGGTATTTTGGTAATTCTATTCGGGTCGGAGCTGTAACAAGTCAAGTAACCGCATCAAATACAAACAATACCAGCAAGAAAAGCTCACAACAAATTCCAACCTGAACCAAAGTTTATGGACCGCTAATTGGCGGTCCAAATCACTCTCGATCCGCTCAGATTTCTCCAGCACATGTATTAGAGGATGTTTAGGCTATTTTTGGTATCTGTTTAGTCTCACATCGGGGGATTGTCCCGGATTGCCTTTCTCTTTGGCTATAAATAGAACTCTTCACCTTCTATTGTAATCACTCCATATTTTGAGTGGCTATTCTTCCTACTAGAAGTGAGGTCTTGAAGCACAAACTAAAGTAGGAGGATGCTACTTGAAATGTGAGTCATTTGTTAATAAAAGTTTCTTTATTATGTTGTTTGTTTCATATTTCTTGCTTTACTTTGTTTAATTTCTTTTCATTAGTTTTAGTAGCTTAGTTAATATGCTTTTCTTGCTTAGTTTAATAATTAGTGTAATGTGTAGCGAGTAGTTCCATCCCCTTTGGGGGGTGGAGTAGATGTACATACATTCAAATGAGAATGGAATGGATGTTTTATTTCCACTGTGTTGATAAAACATGAATGTATGCTTGCTTGTTTAGGATAGAATTTAAAACTTGATGAGTTTTGCAAAAATGATTAGACACATCTGATGCTTGTTTAGGTTCTGAAATAAACTTGTATATGTAAATGTTAATCAACTAGGTTGGTGAATAGATTGATAAGTTTTGCCATAACATTTAAACACTTCCTATGCATGATAACACCAGCTTCATTTGTGCTTAAAGAATGTGTTCAACACCCACCTCTTTGCATGTGTGCACTCACTCCACCCCTTAGGGGTTTTCCATTTCTGAATTCCAGCACTCGTCTTTCGTTCAGTTTAGTTTTAGTTAATCATTTGTTGCTTTCTTTCGCATTTCATACTTCATACTTTGTAGTGTAGCATAGCATAATCAACTCTCTTCTCCATTTCTTCGCCACTTGATTTCGTGCAAACGAGAGGCTGCTCACCTCCCTGAGGACGACCCGTATTTGCCACCGCTTCAACGCGGTCGTGCACTTGCAGTTTAATTAAAACGTTCAACCATGGTTTTGGCGCCGTTGCCGGGGAGGTGCCAGTCCAGACTCTTGTTTTGACGATTCACGTGGATTTAATTTGTGTTTTGTAGTTTTCCTTTGTTTCAGGAGACTTGGAGTCGCCAGGGGGAACACCTGGAGAAATTTTGAGGCAAGCTGGGCACTGTAGATCGCCAATCAGCGGCCTGAGACCGCCAATTGGCGGTCTGGTAAGCTCTGTTTGCTCTCTCATTTCTTTGGTCTGTTTGCATAATTGATGTAGTGATCTGGGACTTGATTTGGCATGTTTTGACTTATAGTTTGTTCCCAGATCTATAATCAAACCTCCTTTAAGCAACTTGGACTCTAAAACCCAAAGCAAAAGATTAGGTATTCTTTTTGTTTAGGTCATGCATCATGTATGTGACTTAGGCATATAGATTGTCTTTCATTTTAGCTTTATTTTCAGTTGCTCAGTGCTGGCGTGAGTTACACACCTTCTACTCTCATTCATGCATTTCGTATGAACATGCATTAGTTAGTAGGAAGTGCATTGAAACAAGTGTGAGTTGAGCGTTTGTTTAGAGAGTTGATTGCTAGATTAGGACTCCAGAACGCTACTAAATAGGGGTTGTCCCATAAAAGATAAGGTGGGGGATTTCATCACCCTTTCCTTCGCCCCACAAACCACACTAATCAAGAGCTTAATTTTTAAAATGAAGTAGACATTGGCCCTAAGGATTTCGGGCGCATTAGGAGAGTGATCCGGTCCCGACCGTCATGACCTGATCAGGGGTATTTGATTGACATCATTTCATGCTTATATTTGTATCTTATATCCATTATCTTTCACCTAAACAATGCTATGTTACGAGTTTTATGTTTAGTTTTCAGGAATAAATAGGTTTGAAGAGTTGAAGCATAAAAGGACCCAAAAGCTGGGAAAAAGAACTGAATTGTGAGATCTGGGGACTAAGATGCAAGGGAGAAGGACCTGAATGTAAGACCAAAGGACTACAGTGAAAAACAGAAACTCCACACCATCATGGGGAGTATTTTGGTAATTCTATTCGGGTCGGAGCTCTAACAAGTCAAGTAACCGCATCAAATACAAACAATACCAGCAAGAAAAGCCCACAACAAATTCCAACCCGATCCAAAGTTTATGGACCACCAATTGGCAGTCTGGGTCCGCTAATTGGCGGTCCAGATCACTCTGGATCTGCTCAGATTTCTCCAGCACATGTATTAGAGGATGTTTAGGCTATTTTTGGTATCTGTTTAGTCCCACATCGGGGGATTGTCCCGGATTGCCTTTTTCATTGGTTGTAAATAGAACTCTTCACCTTCTATTGTAATCACTCCATATTTTGAGTGGCTATTCTTCCTACTAGAAGTGAGGACTTGAAACACACACTAAAGTAGGAGGATGCTACTTGAAATGTTAGTCATTTGTTAATAAAAGTTTATTTATTATGTTGTTTGTTTCATATTTCTTGATTTACTTTGTTTAATTTCTTTTCATTAGTTTTAGTAGCTTAGTTAATATGCTTTCCTTGGTTAGTTTAATAATTAGTGTAATGTGTAGTGAGTAGTTCCATCCCCTTTGGGGGGTGGAGTAGATGTTCATACATGCATTAGAGAATGGAATGAATGCTTTATTTCCAATGTGTTGATAAAGCATGAATGTATGCTTGCTTGTTTAGGATAGAATTTATAACTTGATGAGTTTTGCCAAAATGATTAGACACCTGTCATGCTTGTTTAGGTTCTGAAATAAACAACTTGTATATGTAAATGTTAATCAACTTCTGTGTCCTCCCATCTTCTCCTCTACGCAAAATTTGTTTTAGTTGTATAAAAAAGTTTTGCTTTGTGTGTGTGCACCTTTGTGCATTCTTGTGTGGGCACGAGATGAGAGTGGCCGTTGGACGAGGCGTGTCATCAATCCTGCCTCGGTAGTTGATTTCTCGATGCCTTCATCTTCTCGTGTCGCACGTAGTTCGGGTTCAATGGTTGCTCATTACCGTGAGGAGGAGCAGTTGCTGGACCAACCTGTCCCACTTGTTCTTCCTGTTCTTGCTCCCATACGTCTTTGTGATCGATGCTACTCGAGCCGTACCTTTCTGCCCTCACGCATCGTGTTGCCAGAGGCGAATGGGAACCACTTTGAGGTTAAGCCTCAGTTTATCTCCCTGCTCCCTCACTTCACTGGGAAGGGTGACCCCTATATCTTTCTCAGGGAATTTGAGGAGGTCTGTGCTATGTTCAAGATGCAACAACTTAGCACAGACTCCATCCATCTTAGGCTTGTACCCTTTTCACTAAAGGATGATGCCAATAAGTGGTTGTACAGCAACCAGGCGAATGCCTTTAGGACTTGGGATGAATTTCAACTGAATTCCTCAAGAAGTACTTTCCAAGTCACCAGACTCAAAAATTGAGGAACAAAATCAATTTGTTTTATCAACAAGAGACCGAATCATTTTATGCATACTTAGAGAGGTTCAAGGAGCTACTATCCTCATGCCCTCACCATGGCATAGAGTTGTGGTGCCTTTGTCAGATTGTCTACGAGGGTCTTCACATCCCGTCCCAAACACTCCTTTAGTACATGTGTCAAAGAGAGTTCTTAGGAAAGGATGAAAGAGAGGTATGAGCTTTCCTAGAAGACCTCGCTGAGAAAACCATGTAGTGGGAGAGTGTGCGAGAATTGTCACCATCATCTAGCATAGGAGCAAGGATCACAAATGCAAACTCGACTAGATCCGATGCCGCATTTGCTATCGATACCACTACGGCCACCGAGGCACGGATGGTGGCCTTCATACGCCGTATGGATTCGATTGAGCTCCAAAACCAACAAGGAGTTTCTCATATGTTTGCATCTGGTCTGGTTCCTTATTATTTATGTGCTAGGATAGGTCATGTAGGAGGTGAGTGTGCATCCATTGTTCCAGAGATGGAACATTTTAATGCCATCTATGATATATCCAGGAATGACCCATACTCATCATCATATAATCCCGGATGGAGGAACCCACTAACTTTTCATGGAACCAAAACAATGTCCAGGGTGGTCATTCAAACTTCTCTTGACCACCTAACAGAACACACCAACCTCACATGGATTCACAATTTTTTTAGCCACCCCAAGCCGATCACCAACCCACCGAGTTTCCCAAATTCTAACAACATGGAAACCTGATTTAATTCGCTTGAGAACTTGACTCGTGGACTTGAGAACTCAATGAAAAACTTTATACCATCCACAAGTTAAGTTCTCACTTCAAATCAGCAGCCCATAAAATATCTAGAGTTTTAGATGGGCCAATTGGCTCACTCTGTACATGAGAGAGAGAGAGGGGCTCTCCCAGGCCCGCCTGAGGCTAACCTCCTACATGGACCAACAACAACACATGAAAAATGAGAGTTTGGTACCTCGGGGGCGGCAAGTGAACCATGTGGTGGAACCTGTTCACCATGTCAATGCCATTGTAACTTAAGGAATGGAAAGCAGGTTGACAATCACATTTCCTTGCCACCACCACCATCTATGCAGCCCCTCAGTGGGAATGGTGGTGAAGAAGAGACTGAGGGTAAGGGTAATACACCAACGTCTCCTTCTCAGGCACCGCAAAAAACCTACCTGCCAAAAACTACCTATCATAGTAGGTTAACCAAAAAGCAGAGTGACACGATGGATAAGATATTAGAGGTGTTTAAGCAAGTGAAGGTTAACATCCCCTTGTTGGATGTCATCCAACAAATACCTCAATATGCCAAAGTGTTAAAAGATCTCTACACAACCAAGAGGAAGACCAATGTTCCTAAGAAAGCATTCTTGGCTGCAAATGTAAACTCACTTTTGTCCAATCCCACCTACACAAAATACAAGGACCCTGGGTGTCCTACTATTCAGTGTACGATAGGGGACACTACCATGAGTAATGTATTGCTTGATTTAGGATCGGAGGTCAACCTCCTCCCATTTTCTGTTTATCAACATTTGAACTTGGGAGAATTGAAACCAACTAAGATCACCATCAAATTGGCGGATAGACCCATTCGTATTTAAAAGGGGATTTTCGAGGACGTGCGTATCAAAGTTGGAGATTTTATATTTCCAATAGACTTTCTTGCCCTAGATACCAATCCTGTTGTGAACACCCACTCTCAAATACCTTTGATTTTGGGTAGACCATTTCTGGCAACGTCCAACGCCTTAATTAATTGTAGAAATGGTCTTATGAAGCTCTCATTCGGTAACACGAGTGCCGAGTTTCATGTGTTCAACTCTGGTAGGCAACAAGAGCCCATAGACCAACCTTTAAATCTCAATCTCATCCGCCAATTAGAGAAAGCACCGCAAAATCAACGAACACCCCTAACACCAATGTAACCCATTGAGAATATTTGTGGGCCCAGCAAAAACTCATTGTCTGTCTTTGCAATGCAACAAAGTGAGCTGACATCAAACATGAATGTACAAAGGGAGTGTTCGTTGCATGATTTAGTTGAGACCCTTAGTGAGGGGGACACACCTCAGTATATGCCCATTCTAGAAGGTGTCGTCTCCCCGTGTCCCAGGGCTATTGAGCCCTTTGAGCTTCATATTGACTCCAACAAGGACCCACCTACGACCGAGCTTATGCATGATAATATACAGGAGGTTGGGTGGTCCTTGTTGAAAGACTTGGGGAGAATCCCCATTCATAGTGAAACTAGTGTTTCACATCCTTTGAATGAGCCTGAGAAATGCATTCCGATGCACCTACCTATTGGTTGGAGGGTTTGTTCGATGAGGAACTAAATCCTAGTGAGGCAACACAACTCCACTCATTCATGTTGCTTACACCCAACCAATATCATGAGGGGTTCGAGCCTTTTAGCTTTGACCTTTCACCCCTCGTGACACCTAAAAGTACCAATGAAGCGGGCCCATCTTGGCAAATCTCTGGTCCGCATGACTCGATGTTCCCATTTGATGTTCCTTGACTAAATGATTATGAGAATATTTTTTTTGATGTATATATCTTGTAAAAAAGATCAATAAAAAACTCCACCAGGGAGCAATGATTGTTGTGGCCCCAACCCTTGTGTATTTGGGCCCCATTTTGTTTCACGTATTTGTCTCCCTTCTTAAGTATCGCACTGGTTTTTGGGAATTCGGGGTTATGTCCATGAACATGATCATGAAACTCTCATTGTGATTCACGTTGGTGAGATCTTTTCTCTCTCATGCAAAAATCCATGTACTTTCATATTCACATTGATCGAGGCTAATGCATGAAGTAAGTGTGGTGGGTGCTTTATGTTTGTATATATGTGGAGTCGAGTATTTTTCATTTTACTTTTCGTTTTCTTTTGTTTGTATTGTTAGGGTCATGTTAGTATGCTTCATTTAATATCGATATATCTGCTTGTCATGATCATTGGGTGACTTGTCTTCTTTTGCTTGCCTTGTGCTTTAAATTTTTGACATTTCTTTCAAAATCTTCTTGTGTTTGCGAAAGAAAATGTTTTGTGGGTTTTGCGTGTGTTTGGCATGTGCAAAACCATTGAGAGGCAAAGTAAAAAGAAGCTCCCAAAATTATCTTGAACTTGATGCATTAGGATATCTTGTATACCGGCTTTAGGACGTATTGAGTCGTTAGGATGCACCCCGGTTTTCCCTCGGGGGGCGAGTAATCATTGGGTTTTAGTACTCAAACATTTAACGAAGTTCACCCTGAACCTAGTGAGTCAATAATTTGTGTCTGTTAATATACGAGAGTTTGTTGTAGTCAAGGACCCTTTAAATCTTGCGTGAGACATTAAGTGTAGGAGTTTTGGTTCATGTGTAGATAAGAAATAAGTGAGTAGGTGTTCTATCTTCTCGCACGGCTCCTATCACTCGGGACATTAGGTCTGAGGGGACTTTGTGCCTGGTGCTTTCGAGTCATCTGACTTGGGATGCACCGACCGAACTGCCATTGCACGGGTCGTAGGGATTGCCCTATGTCGAGATGTGAGGAAAGGTGTATGTGATAGTGTAACTCCTCATAGGCAATGATGCACGAAACCTGACCCTGGGAGAATTACACTCCAACTAGTAAGAAAAAAATGGTAATGCAAATAAGAACCTTAATGGACTCAACACTTTGTATCACTTGAGGATGTTGAGGTTCTCCATGTCTTTCACTTAAGTCCTTAATTAACTTGCAAGAATGGTTCATTAGGCTAGGTGTGTGGACTGGCTACATATATAGAGTCAGCCCATAGGATTACCGTGTCCAATGATCAACAAAAATGACTCCATCGAGTCGAGTTTCTAGATTGAATAATGCATCAATGTTCGGATATTGTGTGTATATCCGCTGAAAACCCTCAGGAGACAGCACTCCTCCTCCTTCGCGACAAGAAGGTTTAACGGCTTGTTGCACGTGCTAAGTGCAACCGTGATTCCTACGAAAGTGAGTTACGATTTCCCTGTTTACTTATGCTTTTTCCTTTCTTTCATTTTTTTGTTTCTTTATTTTGCTGGGGACAAGCAAAAGTTAGGTGTGTGGGTATTTGATTGGCATCATATCATGCATACATTCGTGTCTTATATCCATTATTTTGAGCCTAAACAATGATGCGTAACGAGTTTTGTGTTTGAGTTTCAAGAATAAATAGGGTTGAAGAGAAGATTCATAAAAAGGACTCAAAAGCAAGGAAAATGACTAAGTTACAAGACTTATAGACTGAGATGAAAGAGAGAAGGACCCGGATGTAAAACCAAAAGGATCAATGAGCAAATCAAGAAGCTCCACACCTTAATGAGGAGTATTTTGGCAATTAAATCCGGGCTCAACCATCAACAACCAAATCAGGTTCATCAAACACCAAGAAATCAAGCCAAAATCAAGCCACCCGAAATTCGATCCGATCAAGCCCATTTAGACTGCCAATTGGCTGTCCAATTAGTCCCACATTACACGTGATTTGATAGGGTGTTGAATTAGGTTGTATTGAGTCCATTTATGGTATGCGTTTTAGTCCTACAACGGTGGATTATCCCGGATTACCTTTTTCTATGCCTATATATAGAACTCTTCCTCCCCTTTTGTATTCACCCATTGCTTGGTGGCATTCTCTCTACTTGGAGTAAGTGTTGGAGCAAAACCTCAAGGTGGAGAAGGATGCTACTAGTAATGTGAGTCATTTAATAAAATAATTTTTCATTGTTTTGTTCTCATGTTATTTGTTCTTTAGTTAGAATCTGTCCTTTCATCTTAGGCTAAATTAGTTAGAATGTATCCTTTCTGCTTTAGTTTAATTGTTAGCATAATGTGTAGTGAGTTGATCCATCCCCTTTGGGGGGTGGAGATGATGTTCATATATATATTGTGAAGTTTGGATGATTGATGAATTTTTTATTATGTAGACTTTCATGTTCTGTATGTTCATTGAGGGTATTTTAATCATCTACATGTCGGGGAATTTTGATGGGTTTTGCCATAAGATTTAGACACTTCCCATGCTTATTTTTCTCACGTTTATTGCCTGAATTTCCTGTTGAATATGCTACATGTTAGTTATGTATTTGTATTTGTGTTTGCTTATTTGATTGATTGAAGAAACATTGTTTTGATGGGTTTTGCCATAACATTTAGACACCTCCCATGCTTACCTTTGTTCTTCACATGAATTTATGGTTTTGGATGAGTCTTGCCATATCGTTAGACAGTTCTCATGCTGAGCCTAATCTTATGATAATCAAGTAGTAATTGCTGATACATTGTGTGAATGGATTGATAGGTTTTGCCACTTCTCTAGACACTTCCTATGCATGAAGACACTTCCTAGACACACATGCTTACATGCATCTTTCATCACTTATTTCACTTCATATGTGCACACACTCCACACCTTAGGACTTTCTCTTTCTATTTTCTAATTTTTTGTGCTTTCTTTCGCATTTCGTACTTCTTAGTGTACTGTAGTTTAGCTTTAGCGTAATCTACAACTCTTCTTCCCTTTTTTCGCCATCTGATTTCGGTCATACCAGAGGTTGCTCACCTCCCTACGGACGACCCGTACTTGCCCTGTCTTAACCGACGGTTGTGCACTTGCGGTCTAAATTTAACACGAACAAGCAATGACAAAAATGGAAATTTAGTGTTTCAAAATGACACGCGAGCAAAAAACCCTTAGTTTAATGTATAAGAACAGAATCCCATGTGCATACAACCATACATCTACGTTATTCATCAAAGTCTTTTCTTTTGTTTAAAATATATAATAAGGTAATTTGCAGAGAAATCCTTTCTTTCTTTGATTTTGTAGAAGATCACGACTTTTCTCACCTTTGTCAAAATTTCCATCATTAGCATTAAATTTATTTAGTTCCTAAAAAGAAACACTAAAAAACTGAATATTATTTTTATTGTATGAAATACTATGTACTTTGCAAATTAAATGCAGAAAATAGTTCTTAACAAATTCCTCACACTTCATTTTTGTTAGTCTCGAGTAAGAGAAACAAACAAAAGAAACACAAAAAATCTTAACTCACTTCATAGGAATCACAATTGTACTTAGCATGTGGAACAAACCGTTAAACCTCACTCGTACTCGAGGAGGAGGAGTTGTATCTCCTCAGGGTTTGCAATAGATGTACCAACAGTATCCGAGTATGGATGCAAGGTTTTACCAAGTTCTCTATATCACAAAAGTGTCCTAGGTCGAGAACTAGATGTACATTACTAACATGCCTACTAATTTTACTCTCTCCACTAATCTAGTGTAATGCACACAATAGGTTCATTTACCGTGTTCAAGGGTGATACATGCACGTCCCCTTATCGCTTGAATGGTGAAGTTTGTTTTTATACTACCACTAACTTTTCTCCCATTGTTTCCTATTCCCCTACTCTTTTGATGAAGCTTTAAATCGCAAGTGCACGACCGCGATGAAGTAGTACCAAGTATGGGTTGAATCCACAGGGAGGTGTGTCAACTCTGGTTCTTCAAAATAAAAGGGAGAAGGAGTTCCATTACACTATACTAAAAAACTAAAAAATGATAAAGATGAAAGCATAAAACTAACTAAAACTAAGCTAAGAAACTAACAAATTGAGAGGAAATTCAGTAAGAAAAACCCTTAAGCGTGGAGTGTGTATACACATGTGATAAGGTGGTGAAAAATGCATTCGATAAGGCACAAGTATAGATTGTGTTTTAATGCATAGAAAGTATCAAACAGTTGTTGCAAAACCTATCATTCCAATCATAAACCAAGTTGATTAACATGAGCATAAAAAGTTGGTTATTAAGAATCTAAACAAGCATGAGAAGTGTCTAAAAGTTGTGGCAAAACCCATCAAGTTAAGTATTCTCATTTAAAAAAACAAGCATACATTCACATTCATCACATATTGCATAAGATAGTATTCATTCACATTTTTTCATTACATGCATAAACATCATCTCCACCCCCAAAGGGGGATGGAACTACTCACTACACATTAAGCTAACAATTATATTAAGAAAGAAAGACATTCTAACGACTTATACTAGGATTAGGAAAATAAAACTAAGCTAAACATGCTAGCATTCAAAAAGAGAAATTAAAAAACTAAAAAGAAAATATTTTATTTACATGACTCACATTACAAAGCGACATCCTCTCCAACTTGAGTTTTGCTTCAAATGCTTACTCCAAGTAGAGAGAGTGGCCACCAAGCAGTGGGTAAGGTACAAAGGAGGAAACGATGTTCTATTTAGAGACATGAAAAAGGCAACTGGGGATAATCCCCTGGTGCGGGACTAATGAAACATACCTAAAATTGACATAAACCACATAACCCATATCCACACGAAACCGGGTCAGATTCTGACCAACATGGAACTCCAATTGGAGGTCTAAGGCCACCAATTGGTGGTAACTATTTGTCTGATGCGATCCAATTTCGGATATCTTTTTAGTTCTTCAATTCTTTACGTGGGGTGCACTCGGATCGGTTATTAGAGTCTGGGCCAAAATCTAATTTCCAAAATACTCCTAATGATGGTGTGGAGTTTCCCGGTTTGCTATTTGGTCCTTCCGGCTTACATCCAGCTTCTTCCTCTTGCAGATGGGTCATTGTGTATTGACTGACATCATCTCATGCATATATTTGTGTCTTATATCCATTACCTGGAACCTAAACAATGCTACGTAAGGGGTTTTATGTTTGAGTTTCAGGAATAAACATGACTGAGGAGAAGGGGCATAAAAGGACCTAAAAGAAAGAAAAAGGACTAAGTTGCAAGACTTATGGACTAAGATGCACAAGAGAGGGACCCAAATGTAAAACCAAATGGCCATTGAGCAAATGAAGGAACTCCACACCATCATGAGGAGTATTTTGGCAATTCGATTTGGGTTTGAGCTCCAACAACCGACTTGGATGCATCACACATGAAGAAATCAAGCCAGAAAACCACACACCAAAACCTGACCTGATCCAAAGCATATAGACCGCTGATTGGCGGTCCACGACCGCTGATTGGCAGTGTGTTTTGCTCCAGATCCAATAAGTTTTAGTCGGGTCATGTATTATGGTGTTTTATGTCTTTTCTTTGGTCGTGCATTAGTCCCATATCGGGGGATTGTCCCCGATTGACTTTTTCTATGACTATATTAGAAGTCCTCCTCCTCCCTTGTATTCTACCCATTGTTTGGTGGCATTCTCTCTACTTGGAGTAAAAGCCTTGAAGCAAAAACTCAAGGTGGAGAAGAATGTCACTTGCGATGTGAGTAATGTTAATAAAATATTTTTCTTAGTTTCTTTTAATATTATCTTCTCTTTTAATTCTTGCACGCTTCTTTAGTTTAATTTCCTTTCATTTAGCTTCTTTAATATTTCTTGTTTGCTTAGTGTAATTGCCTTTCATTAGAATGTTTCGTTTTGTTAATGTAGTTTGTAGTGTAATGATTAGTGAGTAGTTTCATCCCCTTTTGGGGGGTGGAGAAATATGCGATGTGATTATGTGATGTATTAGGTGTTTTTAATCCTTTTAACCTTACATGATTTCCATAACCATCTAATGGGATTTCACTCTTGTCTTTGATGTGCTAATGCTCTTAAATGAAGCTTAGCATATGCTTAGATTAGTGGACCTATTTTATGAGGAATGATGAGGTGAGGATATGAATGGAAATGATAAAGGAAACATGACTTGTAGTTGCATGTACTCTTGTTGCCTTTACCTTTGTTAATGTCTTGTATATTTTAATGATTGTGTAAATCTTATTTAATGTGGAGGCATAGTTGGGTTTGGTTTTTAGACATGAGTTCATTTAGCTTTATTCCAATTATTGTCTTCTATGTTTTAATAATAACGTGTTATCTTATTTCATGTGGAGGAAAAGTTGGATTTAGTTTTATGATTTTCATGCACTACATGTTGTGATGAGCACAATTTAACACACACACATACACATATTTTTGAATTCACATTCTTTCTCTACCCCTATGGAGTTTAGTTTTATTGTTGATTTTTCAATTTCTTTCGCATTCTAGTGTAGTTTGGATCATAACTCATTTCTCTTCTTTCTTTCCCACTCGCCTTCGAACTAACAATAGTCGACACACCTCCCTATGGATCGACCTGTATTTTCCACCGCTTCAACGCGGCCATGCACTTGCGGTTATTTTAAAACGTTCAATCATGTTTTTGGCACCGTTGTCGAGGAGGTGTTCTATCCAGACTTTGGTTTGGACGATTCGAGGGGTTTTAATTTTTGTTTTTAGTTTGGGTTTGTTTCCAGGATTGTAAGGAGCAAGGGGAGGCTACTGGAGAAATTGGAGGAAAAATTGCACCAAAGTGACCGCCAACTGGCGGCCTGGTGAGTTGCTTGCTCCCATTTTTGTTGTGGTAGTTTATGTCTTCAATTTAATTTTCTGGGAGTTCCATTTTGCATGTTTTAACCTGTAGTTAGCTATCAGATTAACAACCAGTTACCCTTTTAACACAACTTGGACCTTAAAACTCAAAGCAAAAGAGTAGATTGATTGCCATCTAGGTAATGCATCATATGTAGACCTTGCACACATTTGTCTTTTCTTTGCTTTACATTTTTGTTGTTGATTTCTGGCGTGAGGTACGTGCACCCAATTCTCTCATTCATGCTTGTTTAGATCATGCATTAGTTAGTAAGGTGCATCGGGACAAGAGCGAGTTGAGCGTTTGATTGGAGAGTTGATTGCTAGATTAAGGATCAAAACACTACTAAGGAGGGGTTGTCCAATACAAGATAAGGTGGGTGATTTCATCACCCTTTCCTTTGCCCCCACAAATCACTCTTAATAAAACCTTAATTCTAAAAGCAAGTAGCCATTGGCCCTAAGGATTTTCGACGCACTAGGAGAGTGATCTACTTGACACCGTCATGGCCTGATCGACGTTGCCTACCTTGTCAATAGTAGGAGGTATTGGATCTCCGGATCTGGTATAACTTTCTGGGCATTGTGGTCTTCGTTGTAGGTAGGTAAGGCATGTCGAGACTAGGGATCTCGACGTTAGGCGTCGTGTAGCCTAAGGACCTATAACCATAATTGTTTGAGCCGTGCTTGGTAGATTAGACTTCTAGCTTCACCCACTACCCACGCTAGCTCTAAGGATTCTTCCTTACTCATCTGAGTCCCCTCCTCATCTATATTCTATGAGTATCTCCTCCTCTGAGTTCACCTTCTATTTTGTGTCATTTTAGAGTCGAGTCGAGCGTTTTATGCGAGGTTGGGCTCGTTCTAGTGAGAGCGCTCAACTTGAGAGAATGCATTTTTCTGAGATGGACGGTCTAGGTGATCAGCCATCTCTACCTCATGCTCCTTTGGAGCATGAGGCCGAGTCATCTCGTGGGGATGGGGGAGACCGGGTTCCATACAAGGATTATCTCGGTCCTCTCCCACAACCACGTAGACCTCCTTCTCCTCCTATGACACGGGAGGAAGAGGGATTCGGTCAGGAGCGAGTTCTTGGTGCACCACCACCTTCAGCTCGACATAATAGACTGATGACTTTGTGGGAGCAGACCCATCCTGTTCGGGTCGTGCAACCTTCTTGCATACTTCTCCCATCGGCTTGAGGGAACAACTATGAGCTGAAACCTCAATATGTGAGCATCCTTCCTACCGTCACTGCCAATAAGGAGTATCTGTATATCTTTATACGTGAATTTGAGGAGGTATGCTCCATGTTCAATCTTCAATAGCTTGATGAGGATTCAGTCTAGTTGAGGATGAATTCTTTTGCGTTGAAGGATAACGTGAAGAAATGGATGTACTGTCTTTCTGAAGAGATTCTTCCCTCAATGGAAGACTCAACAGATACGGCACCAGATACACCAAATGCATCAGACTGAGACTGAATCGTTTCATGCTTTCTTTGAGTGGTTCAACGACCTTCTCTTGCAGTGCCCTCATCATGGAATTGAGTTCTGGTAGTTATGCCAAATTGTTTATGAGGGCCTCAACTACAACACCCGCACATTGTTGGAGTCAATGTGTCAAGGTGATTTCGAAATGAAACCCATCCATGAGGCATGGCACACTTTTGAATTGATGGTTGAACGTACCTTTGAGTGGGACACCATGATAGAGACACCAGCCGCCAGGTCTTCTGGTCAAGCTAGATCATATCAAGTTGAGTCAACTATCGCGTCTAAGGCAAAACTGGTTGCGCCATGGATTGAGAGTTTAGAGTTGGACCGAGCTCCTGCATGTAGTAGGTGTGGACTTACGGGACATGATGAGTTGGACTGTGCATACGCTCCAAGGGATACTGAGCATGCAAATGCGATGTATCAACAGAGGACCTGTAACGACCCGTACAGTCACTTCTACAATCTGGGATGGCGTAACCATCCTAACTTCTCTTGGGGGCCTAGTGGGGGTCAGGACAGAGCTCGCACGCTCAACCTCAACCGCCACCTCCACCTCATCAACATCCATGCCCATCGGCGACCTACCAACCCACACATCAAAGTTCTCAGCACCATAATTACCAACCCCCAGGCCTCACCGTCGGGTTATTCTAACCAAACTCCACTACCCCAACGGGTTGACCCAAAGGACCCCTTTACTGATCAAAACCTTTAAACGTTCATGTAGATCATGCAAAGTTCTTTCAAAGCTTTGGAAATGCAAGTTAGCCAGTTGGCTAATCAGCCCCATGAACACGAGAAGGGTCAGTTACCAAGTCAACCCGAGGTGAATCCCCGGGGTACCCATTCTCAAGGAAGGCCACCAGTGACTCATGCTACCTCTGAACCGACCCATCATATTAATGTGTTTCATACTTTGTTGTCTGGTAAGGAGGTGGACAACCACATTGGGATGTCTTCCTTGCAACCACATTGGGATGTCTTCCTTGCAATCATACTTTGTTGTCTTCCTGCACCTATGAGGGAGCCGGATCTTGAGGTTTCGTCAACAAATACTTACAAGAAGGATTTTGATCCTGAGGTTCCTTCTACATTTATTTCGACAATGGGGCCGAACCCTGAGGTCCCCTTATCTCATCTTGTGTTGGAGGAATAAGATTTTGATGTCCCCACTCATGTTTCTTTGGACCAGAATTCCGAGGTTCCTTCGGAAAACCTTATGCCCCGAAGGCGCCATTCCCTGGGTGCCTTAAAAGGAAAACTTCGGATCACAATGACAAGATGCTTGAGCTCTTTCGGCAAGTTAATGTGAACATCCCTCTGTTGGAGGTGATTCAGCAAATGCAACCTTATGCCAATGTTCTCAAGGACTTATGCACCAAGAAGAGAAAAACTCATGTTCCAAAGAAAGCTTTTCTTGCGGCTAACGTGAGTTCTTTGTTGGACCAACCCATGCAAGTAAAATACAAAGATCCTGGTTGTCCAACTATCTCTTGTGTGATTGGTGAGGTATCCATACATCGAGCTTTATTGGACCTTGGTGCATCTGTTAATCTTCTGCTGTATCTGGTCTACGTCCCCTTGGTCTTGGAGACCTCCAATAAACAAAAACAACTCTTCAATTGGCTGATAAGTCTATGAAGAAACCGAGGGGCGTGGTGGAAGACGTTCTGATCAAAGTGGAAGAGTTCATTTATCCAGTCGATTTCTTTGTTTTGGATACTAAACCTATGCCAAACCCACTTGGACAAATTCGTATTATTCTGGGGCGACCATTTCTAGCGACTTCCAATGCCTTGATCAATTGTCGCAATGGGCTGATGCGCTTGACATATGGTAGTCAGTGTACTGATTTAAACATCTTCACCATCGGAAAGAAGTCAGGTGCGTTCGATGACCCTGTTGGGGTCAACCTTATCTATGGCATGGATGAGATTGAAGTTGAAGGCACCTTCAAGTATTTCAGGGAATGTTCGATGGAGATCCTGAAGGTGGTAAAGATGTTTCACCTGGGCTGACACAAGAAGGTGCCTTATCTTGTGATCATGTGGCTTTTGAGCCACATCCTTTCGATCATGTGGCTCTTGAGCCACAAGATACCATTTTTGTTGCCTCCGGGCCACATGCTCTTCATTCTGTATCTGCTGAGGACCCCGTGTGGATTAAGAATCAACCACCTGATACCCTACATTTCAAACAACCAGACAGAGGTTCACATCTCATTCATGCCTCCTATCTTGCTAACTCTCAAGAGGCATCAAACCACCACAATTCTTATAAGGGTGTCAGGTCGTCAAGCAATTCTGTTTGTATGTTGCAAGCCCATGCAGGTGCATTTCTGGCTCTAGAGATGGCGGGTTCCCATTTGATGTCCCTTGACATATGAAGATGGGAGCCCATTGTTGTACATAGTTAAAAAAAGAAGTCCAACGAGTTGAGTGTCTAGATTGAATAATGCATCTATGTTCGGATTTTGTGGGTATATCGGCTGAAAACCCTCAGGAGACACTCCTCCTCCTTGTGGAGACAAGGAGGTTTAACGAGTTGTTGCACGTGCTAAGTTCAACCGTGATTCCTACGAAAGTGAGTTAGGATTTCCCTTTTTTGTATACTTTTTTCCTTTCTTTCATTTTCTCTTTCCTTGTTTTGCTCGGGACTAGCAAAAGTTAGGTGTGGGGGTATTTGATTGACATCATTTCATGCTTACATTTGTATCTTATATCCATTATCCTTCACCTAAACAATGCTACGTAACGAGTTTTATGTTTGAGTTTCAGGAATAAATAGGATTGAGTAGAAAAGGCATAAAAGGACCTAAAAGAAAAAAAGGACTAAGTTGCAAGACTTATGGACTAAGATGCACAAGAGAGGGACCCAAATGTAAAACCAAATGGCCATTGAGCAAATGAAGGAACTCCACACCATCATGAGGAGTATTTTGGCAATTCGATTTGGGTTTGAGCTCCAACAACCGACTTGGATGCATCACACATGAAGAAATCAAGCCAGACAACCACACACCCAAACCTGACCTGATCCAAAGCATATAGACCGCTGATTGGCGGTCCACGACCGCTGATTGGCAGTCTGTTTTGCTCCAGATCCGATAAGTTTTAGTCGGGTCATGTATTATGGTGTTTTATGTCTTTTCTTTGGTGGTGTATTAGTCCCATATCGGGGGATTGTCCCCGATTGACTTTTTCTATGGTTATAAATAGAACTCCTCCTCCTCCCTCGTATTCTACCATTGCTTGGTGGCATTCTCTCTACTTGGAGTAAAAGGCTTGAAGCAAAAACTCAAGGTGGAGAAGAATGCCTCTTGCAATGTGAGTCATGTTAATAAAATATTTTTTCTAAGTTTCTTTTAATATTGTCTTGTCTTTTAATTATTGCACGCTTCTTTAGTTTAATTTCCTTTCATTTAGTTTCTTTACAATTTCTTGTTTGCTTAGTGTAATTGCCTTTCATTAGAATGTTTCGTTTTGTTAATGTAGTTTGTAGTGTAATGATTAGTGAGTACTTTCATCCCCAGTTAGGGGGTGGAGAAATATGTGATGTGATTATGTGATGTATTAGGTGTTTTTTTAATCCTTTGAACCTTACATGATTTCCATAACCATCTAATGAGATTTCACTCTTGTCTTTGATGTGCTAATGCTCTTGAATGAAGCTTAGCATATGCTTAGATTAGTGGACCTATTTTATGGGGAATGATGAGGTGAGGATATGATTGGAATTGGTAAAGAAAACATGACTTGTAGTTGCATGTACTCTTGTTGCCTTTACCTTGGTTAATGTTTTGTATGTTTTAATGATTGTGTAAATCTTATTTCATGTGGAGGCATAGTGGGGTTTGGTTTTTATACATGAGTTCATTTAGCTTCATTCGACTTATTGTCTTCTATGTTTTAATAATAATGTGTTATCTTATTTCATTTGGAGGCAAAGTTGGATTTAGTTTTATGATTTTCATGCACTACATGTTGTGATGAGCAATTTAACATACACACATACACATATTTTTGTATTCACATTCTTTCTCTACCCCCTATGGGGTTTAGTTTTATTGTTGATTTTCAATTTCTTTCGCATTATAGTGTAGTTTGGATCATAACTCCTTTCTCTCCTTTCTTTCCCACTTGCCTTCGAACTAACCATAGTCGACATACCTCCCTATGGATCGACCCGTATTTGCCACCGCTTCAACGCGGCCGTGCAGTTTCGGTTATTTTAAAACGTCCAATCAAGTTTTTGGCGCCATTGCAGGGGAGGTGTTCTGTCCAGACTTTGGTTTGGATGATTCGAGGGGTTTTAATTTTGGGTTTTTCGTTTTGGTTTGTTTCGGGGATTGTAAGGATCAAGGGAGGCAACTGGCGGCCTGGTGAGTTGCTTTTGCTCCAATTTTTGTTGTGGTAGTTTATGTCTTCAATTTAGTTGTCTGGGAGTTCCATCTTGGATATGACACTTGGGTAAGATCCCCCAACAAACATGACACACCTACAAATAATGAAACAATGGAGATACAAAGTATTCTGTTGACACATCACCTTACTAACATCAAACTACCTTTTTGGACACCAACTTAAATTAGAGGTTGAGTGTAGTATATTAGGTCTTAAACATGAAAATTGTGTACTGATTGACATCATTTCATGCTTATATTTGTACCTTATATCCATTATCTTACACCTAAGCAATGTTACGTGACGAGTTTTATGTTTAGTTTTCAGAAATAAAGAGGTTTGAAGAGAAGAGCCATGAAAGGACCCAAAAGCAGGAAAAAAGGACCTAATTGTGAGACCTGGGGACCAAGATGCAAGGGAGAAGGACCTGATCGTAAGACAGAAGGACCTAAGAGCAAAACAGGAAACTCCACACCATCATGAGGAGTATTTTGCCAATTCGATTCGGGTCGGAGCTCCACTAAACAAGTTAGATGCATCCAAGACCAAGAAACACACCAAGCCAAGCCCACCAGAAGACCCAGACGGATCTGGGCCTTATAGGCCGCCTATTGGCGGTCTGGATCATGCAGGATCCGCCCCAACTTCTCCTGGACTTGTATTAGTGTTCGTTTAGGCTATTTTTGGTATTGGTTTAGTCCCACATCGGGGGATTGTCCCTGATTAGCTTTTTCCATGCTTATAAATAGAACTTTTCACCTCCCATTGTATATATCTCCCTCTTGGTGGCCATCTTCCCTACTAAGAGTGAAGCCTTGAAGCAAAACTCTAGTGGAGGAAGAGCTACTTGTAATTGAGTGAGTTAATAATATAAGTTTTCTTTTAATGATGTTGTTTCTCTCTTAGTTTAATTTCCTTTCCTTTGCATGCTTGTTTGTTTGTTTAGTTTTATGCTTCTTTAATATTTCTTGCTTAAGTAGTATAAATTTCATTTCAGTATTATGCTTTCCTTTGCTAAATTAGTTAGTGTAATGAGTAGTGAGTAGTTCCATCCCCATTTGGGGGGTGGAGAAATATGTGATATAATAATGTAGTGTATTAAGTGTGTGTTATTTTTATCCCTTGAGCTTTATATGATTTCCATAACCATCTAATGGGTCTCCACTCTTATCTTTGATATGCTAATGCTCTTGAATGAAGCTTAGCTTATGCTTTGATTAGTGGACCTATTTTATGGGGAATGATAAAGTTAGGATATGGATGAAGTTAATGTTGGAAACACAATTTGTAGTTTTATGATTTCATGCACTACATGTTGTGAGGAGCTTAATTGAACACACACACACACACACATCTTTATGTTCACATCAGTTCTCTACCCCCTTTGGGGTTTAGTTTTATTGCTTATCTTCATTTCCTTTTGCATTTCATTTCAGCTTTGTAGTTTAGATTAGTGTAATACATCTTTCTCCCTTCTTTTTACCTCTCGCCTTCGAATAAACCAAGTGTCGACACACCTCCCAGTGGACGACCCGTATTTTCCACCGCTTCAACGCGGCCGTGCACTTGCGGTAGAAATATAAAACGATCAATCAAGTATTTGGCGCCGTTGCCGGGGAGGTGCTCTGTCCAGACCTTGGTTTGGACGATTCGAGGGGTTTTTAATTTTTCGTTTTCAGTTTTCTTAGTTTCAGGGAACACTCTGATCACGGGGAGGCCACTGGAGAAGTTTGAGGAAGCAAATCCAACAACAGACCGCCAATCAGCGGTTTGGAACCGCCAATTGGCGGCCTGGTAAGGGATTCCGTCTTCCAATTTTTTTGTGGTCATTTGTGTTGTAATTTGTGTTATCTGGGAGCCCAATTTTGCATGCTGTGACTTCTTATTTGCTCCCAGATCATTAATCACTCCCCCTTTAATCAACTTGGACCATAAAACTCAAAGCAAAAGATTAGACTTCTTGCCATCTAGGTCATGCACCATTGGTAGACCTTGCATGCATTTGTCTTTTCTTTGCTTTACATTTTGTCGTTGATTGCTGGCGTGAGGTACGTGCACCCACATCCCTCATTCATGCATGTTTCTTTCATGCATTAGTTAGTAAGGTGCATCGGGACAAGAGTGAGAGAGCGTTTGATTGGAGCGATTGATTGCTAGATCTAGGATCAAATCGCTACTAAGGAGGGGCTGTCCCATAAAAGATAAGGTGGGGGATTTCATCACCCTTTCCTTGGCCCCAAAAATCACTCTTAATAAAGCCTTAACTAAAAGCAAGTAGACATTGGCCCTAAGGAATTCGGACGCACTAGGAGAGTAATCTAGTCGAGACCGTCATGACCTGATCGGCGTTGCCTACCTTGTCGATAGTAGGAGGTACTGGATCTCCGGATCTGGTATCACTTGCTGGGCATTGTGGTCCTCGTCGTAGGGAGGTGAGGCGTGTCGAGGCTAGTGACCTCGAAGTTAGGCGTCGTCTAGCTTAAGGACCTATTGCCTTACATTGTTTGAGTCGTGCTTGTTAGTTAGGCTTCTTCCTGATCCCACTACCCACGCTAGCTCTAGGGATTCTTCCCTCCTCATCTGAGTCATCTCCTCATCTATTCTCTACGTTTAGTCTCCTCCTCTAATACACCTTCTGTTTTGTGTTTGTTAGAGTCGAGTCGAGCATTTTTATGCGAGGTTGGGCTCGTTCTGGTGAGAGCGCTCGACTCGAGAGAGTGCTCATTTCTGAGATGGAAGATCTTGGTGATCGACCATCTCCGCCTCGTGCTCCTTTGGAGCAAGAGGCCGAGTCGTCTCGTGGTGGCGAGGGGGACCGGGTGCCATACATGGACTACCTCGGCCCATTCCCACCACCACGTAGACCTCCTTCTCCTCCTCCTCTGACTCGAGAGGAAGGGAGATTCGGTCAGGATCGAGTTCTTGGTGCACCACCACCTTTAGCTCGACATGATAGACCGATGACTTTGTGGGAGCGGACCCATCCTGTTCGGGCCGCGCAGCCTTCTTGCATAGTTGTTCCCCCTGCTCGCGGGAACAACTATGAGCTGAAACCTCAGTATGTGAGCATGCTTCCAACCTTTACTGCCAATAAGGAGGATCCGTATATTTTTATACGCGAATTCGAGGAAGTATGCTCCATGTTCAAGCTTCAACAGCTTGACGAGGATTCTGTCCGGTTGAGGATGATTTCGTTCACATTGAAGGATAATGCGAAGAAATGGATGTATAGCCTCCCGGCGAGCTCGATTCGGTCATGGGATGACTTTGTGACCGTCTTTCTGAAGAGATTTTTCCCTCAAAGGAAAACTCAACAGATACGGCACCAGATACATCAGATGTATCAAACCGAGACCGAATCGTTTCATGGTTTCTTTGAGAGGTTCAAGGACCTTCTCCAGCAGTGCCCTCATCATGGATTTGAGTTATGGCAGCTGTGCCAAATTGTTTATGAGGGCATCAACTACAACACCCGCACATTGTTGGAGTCGATGTGTCAGGGTGACTTCCAAATGAAACCCATCGAGGAGGCATGGGATACCTTTGAATCCATGGCTGAACGTACCTTCGAGTGGGATACCATGAGAGAGCCACCAGCCGCCAGGTCTTCTGGTCGAGCTGGATCTTATCAAGTTGACTCATCGATCGCGTCTGAGGCGAAAATGGTTGCTCTCATGCGTAGGATAGAGAGTTTGGAGATGGACCGAGCTCCTGTAGCTCATGTCTCTACTCCCGGGTGTACTAGGTGTGGACTGTCGGGACATGATGACTTGGAGTGCGCTTACTCTCCAAGGGATACTGAGCATGCAAATGCGATGTATCAACAAAGGCCCCGAAACGACCCGTACAGTCATTCCTATAACCCGGGATGGCGTAACCATCCTAACTTCTCTTGGGGGTCTAGTGGAGGCCACGGTCAGAGCTCGCACGCTCAACCTCAACCTTATCAACCTCCACGCCCATCGGCGACCTACCAAACCCCACATCAAAGGTCGCAGCACCAAAATTACCAACATGCTCATGCCTCATCGTCGGGTTATTCCAACCAGACTCCACCACCCCAGCGGGTTGACCCTAAGGACCATTCTTGTGATCCGACCTTTCAAGCGTTGCAAAGTACAGTCAAGGCTTTGGAAATGCAGGTTAGCCAGTTGGCTCATCAACTCCATGAACGCGAGAAAGGTCAGTTCCCGAGTCAACCTGAGGTGAATCCTCGGGGTACCCATTCTCAAGGAAGGACACCTTTACCTCATGCCACCTCTGAACCGACCCATCATATTAATGTGATTCATACTTTGAGGTCTGGCAAGGAGGTGGACAACCACATTGGGGTGCCTTCCTTGTCATCACCATCTTTGAGGGAGCCGGATCCTGAGGCTCCCTCCACAAATATTTCCAGGAAGGAGCCAGATCCTGAGGTTCTTTCTACATTTCCTTCGACAAAGGGGCCGAACCTTGAGGTCCCCTTGTCTCCTCTTGTGTCGAAGGAACCAGATTCTGAGGTCCCCACTCATGTTTCTTTGGACCTGAATTCTGGGGTGCCTTCGCATCCTTATGCCCCAAAGGCGCCATTCCCTGAGCGCCTTAAAAAGAAAACCTCTGATCAGCATGACAAGATGCTTGAGATGTTTCGGCAGGTTAAGGTGAATATCCCTCTTCTGGAGGTGATTCAGCAAATGCCACCTTATGCCAAGGTTCTCAAGGACTTATGCACCAAGAAGAGAAAAACTCATGTTCCCAAGAAAGCTTTTCTTGCGGCTAACATGAGTTCCTTGTTGGCACAACCCATGCAAGTCAAGTACAAGGACCCTGGCTGTCCTACTATCTCTTGTGTGATTGGTGATGTGTCCATACATCGGGCCTTGCTGGACCTTGGTGCATCTGTTAATCTTCTACCATATTCTGTCTACGTCCACCTCGGTCTTGGAGACCTCAAACAAACAAAGACCACTCTTCAATTGGCTGATAGGTCTATGAAGAAACCGAGGGGTGTGGTAGAAGATGTGCTGATCAAAGTGGGAGAGTTCATTTATCCAGTCGATTTCTTTGTCTTGGATACTGAACCTGTGCCAAACCCACTTGGACAAATTCCTGTCATTCTGGGGCGACCATTTCTTGCGACTTCCAATGCCTTGATCAATTGTCGCAATGGTCTGATGCGCTTGACTTATGGTAGTCAATGTGCTGATTTCAACATCTTCACCATTGGCAAGAAGCCAGATGCCTTCAATGACCCTGTTGGGGTTAACCTTATCCAGGGCATGGATGAGAGTGAAGTTGAGGGCACCTTCAAGTACTTCAGAGAATTGTTCGATGAAGATCCTGAAGGTGGTGAAGATGTTTCACCTGCGCTGGCACAAGAAGGTGCCTTATGTTTTGATCACGTGGCCCTTGAGCCACATTGTTTTGATCTTGTGGCCCTTGAGCCACATTCTTCTGATCATGTGGCCCTTGAGTCACTTCTTTTTGACCACGTGGCCCTTGAGCCACATCCTTTTGAGCACGTGGCTTTTGAGCCACAAGATACTATTTTTATGGCCTCTCGGCCACATGCTCTTCATTCTGTATCTACTGAGGACCCCATGTGGGTTAAGATTCAACCACCTGATACCCTTATACCAGATAGAGGTTCACCTCTCGTTCACGCCTCCTCTTTTGCTAATTCTAAAGAGGCATCAACCGACCACAATGCTTATAAGGGTGTCAGGTGGTCGAGCAATTCTGTTGTGTATGTTGCGAGCCCATGCATGCGCATTTTTGGCTCGAGAGATGGTGGGTTCCCATTTGATGTCCCTTGACATATGAGGATGGAAGCCTATTGTTGTACATAGTTAAAAAAAAAAAAACTCCCTGAGTGAGCATCGATTGTTGTGGGCCCCAACCCTTGAGTATTTGGGCCCCATTTCTTTCACGTATTTGTATCCCTTCTTTAGCATCTCACAGGTTTTGAGGGAAGTTGGGTTGTGTCCATCAACATGACCTTGCACTTCCCTTTGTACTTCATGTTGGTGAGATCTCTCCTTTTTATGCATCAATCCATGTAGTATCTTGCTTGCATTCATTTAGGACAATGCATGAAGTAGGTGTGGGGGGGTGTTTTACGTGTGTACATAGTCGAGTCTTTTCTTTTGATTTTGTTTTCTTTTGTTTGCATTATTAGGGTCATGATAGTGTGCTGCATTTAATATCGATATATCTGCTTGCCATGATCCTTGGGTGACTTGTCTTCTTTTGCTTGCCTAGTGCTTCAAAATTTTCACATTTCTTTCAAAATCTTCATGTGTTTTCGAAAGAAAATGTTTTGTGGGTTTTGCGTGTATTTAGCATGTGCAAAACCGTTGAGAGGCAAAGTAAAAAGAAAGCTCCCAAAATTGTCTTGAACTTGATGCATTAGGATATATAGTACGTGGTTTTAGGATTTATCGAGTCGTTAGGATGCACCCCAGTTTTCCCTTGGGGGTGAGTAATCAGTGGGTTTCAGTGCTCAAACATTTAAAGAAGTCCACCCTGAACCTAGTGAGTCAAATAATTCGTGTTTGTTAATTTAGGAAGTTTGTTGTAGTCAAGGGCCCTTAATATCTTTTTGTGAAACTTAAGTGTAGGGGTTTTGGTTCCCATGTAGATAAATGAATAAATAAGTGGTGTTCTCTCTTCTCGCACGGCTCCTATCACTCGGGAAAGTAGGTCTGAGGGGACTTTGTGCCTGGTGCTTTCGAGTCATCTGACTTGGGATGCACCGACCGAACTCCCGTTACACGGGTGGTAGGGATCGCCCTATGTGGAGATTTGGGGGAAGGTGTACGTGATAGTGTAAGTCCTCATAGGCAATGATGCACGAAACCTGACCTTGGGAGAATCAAACACCAACCAATATATGCTCCAAAGAAAAAAAAAAGAAAAAAAAGAAAAAAAAGAAAAGAAGAGTCAAATAAGAACCAAAATGGACTTTACACTTTGTTTCACATTCAGAAGTTAAGGTTGCCCATGTCTTTCACTTAATTCCTTAGTTAACTCTCACGAATAACTCATTAGGTTAGGTGTGTGGACTGATTACATATATAGAGTCGACCCGTAGTATTACCGCATTCCATGATCGACAAAATAAGTCCAACGAGTCGTGTAACTAGATTGATTAATGCATCTTGTTCGGATTTTGTGGGTATATCCGCTGAAAACCCTCAGGAGACACCACTCCTCCTCCTTGGCAACAAGGAGGTTTAACGGCTTGTTGCACATGCTAAGTGCAACCGTGATTCCTACGAAAGTGAGTTAGGATTTCTTGTTTTTTTCGTATGCTTTTTCCTTTCTTTGTTTTGCTCGAGACTAGCAAAAAACTTAGGTGTGGGGGTATTTGATTGACATCATTTCATGCTTATATTTGTACCTTATATCCATTATCTTACACCTAAGCAATGCTACGTGACGAGTTTTCTGTTTAGTTTTCAGAAATAAAGAGGTTTGAAGAGAAGAGCCATGAAAGGACCCAAAAGCAGGAAAAAAGGACCTAATTGTGAGACCTAGGGACAAAGATGCAAGGGAGAAGGACCTGATCGTAAGACAGAAGGACCTAAGAGCAAAACAGGAAACTCCACACCATCATGAGGAGTATTTTGCCAATTCGATTCGGGTCGGAGCTCCACTAAACAAGTTAGATGCATCCAAGACCAAGAAACACACCAAGCCAAGCCCACCAGAAGACCCAGACGGATCTGGGCCTTATAGGCCGCCAATTGGCGGTCTGGAACCGCCAATTGGCGGTCTGGAACCGCCAATTGGCGGTCTGGATCATGCAGGATCCGCCCCAACTTCTCCTGGACTTGTATTAGTGTTCGTTTAGGCTATTTTTGGTATTGGTTTAGTCCCACATCGGGGGATTGTCCCTGATTAGCTTTTTCCATGCTTATAAATAGAACTCTTCACCTCCCATTGTATATATCTCCCTCTTGGTGGCCATCTTCCCTACTAAGAGTGAAGCCTTGAAGCAAAACTCTAGTGGAGGAAGAGCTACTTGTAATTGAGTGAGTTAATAATATAAGTTTTCTTTTAATGATGTTGTTTCTCTCTTAGTTTAATTTCATTTCCTTTGCATGCTTGTTTGTTTGTTTAGTTTTATGCTTCTTTAATATTTCTTGCTTAAGTAGTATAAATTTCATTTCAGTATTATGCTTTCCTTTGCTAAATTAGTTAGTGTAATGAGTAGTGAGTAGTTCCATCCCCATTTGGGGGGTGGAGAAATATGTGATATAATAATGTAGTGTATTAAGTGTGTGTTATTTTTATCCCTTGAGCTTTATATGATTTCCATAACCATCTAATGGGTCTCCACTCTTATCTTTGATATGCTAATGCTCTTGAATGAAGCTTAGCTTATGCTTTGATTAATGGACCTATTTTATGGGGAATGATAAAGTTAGGATATGGATGAAGTTAATGTTGGAAACACAATTTGTAGTGTATGTACTCTTGTTGCCTTTTCCTTAGCTAATGTCTTGTATGTTTTAATGATGTAGTCATCTTAATTCATGTAGAGGCATAGTAGGGTCTAGTCTTTATACTTGAGTTCATGTAGCTTCATTCCAATCATTGTCTTGTATGTTTTAATGATGTAGTCTTATCTTAATTCATGTAGAGGCAAGATTGGATGTTGTTTTATGATTTCATGCACTACATGTTGTGAGGAGCTTAATTGAACACACACACACACACACACATCTTTATGTTCACATCAGTTCTCTACCCCCTTTGGGGTTTAGTTTTATTGCTTATCTTCATTTCCTTTTGCATTTCATTTCAGCTTTGTAGTTTAGATTAGTGTAATACATCTTTCTCCCTTCTTTTTACCTCTCGCCTTCGAATAAACCAAGTGTCGACACACCTCCCAGTGGACGACCCGTATTTGCCACCGCTTCAACGCGGCCGTGCACTTGCGGTAGAAATATAAAACGATCAATCATGTACTTACCTCCTTATGACTCGGAAGTTCTCACAACAGTATGATACTCCAATGCCCTTCAAACACAGTGAACTAATGCATTCTCCCACAATCATTGTGACTTGTTTTTAGACTAGCACATGTTGCACACACGAAATACAATGCAACACCAAAATAACATTTGCAAAAACACAAAAACTGAAACTATTTTATTTTTCATTTTTATGATTCAAAAATCAAAAGAGACAGTGAAGGTTGAAGGCTAACTTAGTCAGGTGGATGCTTACCTAAATTCTAAAAACAACAATCAAACAAAAAGCTACACAAAAATTATGATATGTGATATATCGTGGGAAATATTAAGTAAACACTCTCTCATGGACCTACAAACTCACAAAAAAGAAAACAATAGATCAAAAAAACTAGAAAATTCTATCCTTAATCTTACATCCCTAAAACACCCCCACACCAAAATAATGCTTGTCCTCAATGAATGAAATATAAAATTACGTAATCTGGATGAAATGGTAATTAGGGAGATCTCACTACAACTTAGTCAAATACAAGGCTAACCTGCCTATAACTGAATTACAATGAAAGCGAAAGTATGGACAAACATGAAAACTATTAGAAATCATAATGCACTCTTATACTCAAGGTTTAGGGTGCAAAACAACAATGGCTCAACATTTTTCTAAAAAGAAAATAATAAATAAAACAAACCACATATGTATAGAAGTGATTGTATCCATTTCATTAAGTTATTCTACTTGGAACGGAAAAAGTAGTCCACACGAGGTAAAAATGTTCCCAGAGCGACTCACACAAAAGAATACATCAGAATTAGGGAAGGGTTTGTGAATGAGGTACGAAGATAATTCGTTCACAAATTTTAGAAAATAAGGCTCAAAATTGACTTCATTATTACTTATGGTTAGAGAAGACAAAAATTTATCTCCCATAGTGACCATGTACTCTTGGTCATCTATCCAGATTGTCCAACCAATAGACTGATGTGTTGGAGCGAGTGCATGAGATGCATTCACTCTTGCAAACACACCGGACTAGCAAAAATTGGGTTCCTAACCCAATCAATCTTAAGAGGGCTACAAAACATCGCCTCTTTTTACAAGCAAGACTATCTCATGGGTCACTCCTTGAGTCTCATCAAGATCATGGGTGATTAAATATTCAGATTCATCAGATTTAATTATAGTAGAGCTATCTGGGAGAAGAGGCTCAACCAAGGGTCACTCCTCAACCATGCAATTAAATTGAAGTGGCTCAAGGTCCACTAAAGAATGATTAGGGACACATCCATGTTTTATCTCTAAGGGACCCAATTAACCTCAGACATAGGCAGAATTTCAGGTTACTCCAAAGAATTATCGAAAGTGAAGTTATGTTTATTTAGTGAGGATTCTAAATAATTTTCCTCAAATTGACTCGTCAGTGAACCCTCCTGGTCATGCATAAATTCTATCAAGCTAGTCACTTGCACTTATAACATTACCTTTTGGGTCTCTTGGATGAATATTTTGGGGGTATATGCCAGTAAATCTAGAGTTTGTTTTAACGAATGAATATGAGAATCAGAATAGAAAGACTCATCTAGGCTATTGCGACTAGTGGGATGTGTAGCTGTCAAGTTTAAGTTCTGGGTATGTCCACTTTGAGGTTTTGGTCTGTCCAGTTTAAGGTGTGGGCCTGTCCAATTTAAGCTATGTAGTTGTACAGTTTAAGTTGTGGGTATGTCCAGTTTGAAGTGTGGATGTGTCCTTTTTAAGGTGTGGGTCTGTCGAGATTAAGGTTTTAGTCTGTCTTGTTTAAGGTGTGGGTGTGTCGAGTTTAAGGCTTTGGTTTGTCGAATTGAAGTTGTTGGTCTGTCCAGTTTAAGGTGTGGGTCTATCCAATTTAATATTTTAGACTGGCAATTTATGGTGTGTAGCTGTGCAATTTAAGTTGTGGGTATGTCCAGTTTAAGATTTACGTTTTTCCAGTTTAAGTTGTGTAGATGTCGAATTAATGTTTTGGGATTGTCCAATTTAAGGTGTGGGCCTGACCAGTTTAAGTTTTGTAGCTGTACAGTTTAAGTTGTGGGTCTGTCCAGTTTATGTTGTGGGTCTGTCCAGTATAAATTGGGGGTCGGTCTAGGTTAAGTTGTGGGTTTGTCCAGGTTAAGTGGTGGGTCTGTCCAGTTTAAGATTTGGGTGTGTCCTGTTAAAGTTGTGGGTTTGTCCAGTTAAAATGGAGTCTGCCCAGTTTAGGGTTTTAGTTTGTCCAGTATAAGTTGTGTGTCTGTCCAGTTTAATTTGTGGGTCTGTCCAGTTTAAGTTTTTAGTCTGGCTAGTTTAACGTGTGTAGTTGTCAAGTTTAAGTTGTGGGTATGTCCAGTTTATGGTTTAGGTTTGTCCTGTTTAAGTTGTGTAGCTGTCCAGTTCAAGATGTGGGCCTGTCCAGTTTAAGGGATAGGTCTGTCCAGTTTAAGGTGTGGGCCTGTCCAGTTTAAGGTGTGTAGATGTCGAGTTTAAGTTGTGGGTTTGTCCAGTTTAATTTGTGTAGCTGTGCAATTTTTTGTGTGGGATGTCTAGTTCAAGGTTTTGGTCTGTCCAGTTTAAGTTGTGGGTCTGTCTAGTTTAAGAGGTCAGTCTGTCCAGTTTAAGGTTTTAGTCTGGTCAGATTAAGGTGTGTAGCTGTCCAGTTTAAGATGTGGGTATGTCCAGTTTAAGATTAAGGTTTGTCAAGTTTAAGTTGTGTAGATGTCGAATTTTTTTTTTGGGTCTGTCCAATTTAAGGCGTGGGTCTGTCCAGTATAAGGTGTGGGTCTTTCCTGTTTAGGTTGTGTAGCTGTCCAATTAAAGTTGTGGGTCTGTCCAGTTTAAGGTGTGGGTCTGTCCTACTTAAGGTTTTGGTTTGTCCAATTTAAGTTGTAGGTCTGTCCAGTTTAAGGTGTGGGTCTATTCAGTTTAATATTTTAGTCTGGCCAGTTTTTGGTGTGTAGCTGTCCAATTTAAGATGTGGGTATGTCCAGTTCAAGATTTAGGTTTGTCCACTTTAAGTTGTGTAGATGTCGAATTTTAGTTTTGGGTCTGCCCAGTTTAAGGTGTGGGTCTGTCCAGCTTAAGTTGTGTAGCTGTCTAGTTATGTTGTGGGTCTGTCTAGTTTAAGATGTGGGTCTGTCTAGTTTAAGTTGTGGGTCTGTCCAGTATAAATTGTGGGTCTGTCGAGGTTAATTTGTGCATTTGTCCAGGTTAAGTGGCGGGTCTGTCCAGTTTAAGGTTTAAGTCTGTCTAGTTAAAGTTGTTGGTATGTCCAGTTCAAGTGGTGGGTCTGCCCAGTTTAAGGTTTTAGTCTGTCCAGTTTATGTTGTGTGTTTGTCCAGTTTATGGTGTGGGTCTATCCAGTTAAGGTTTTTGTCTGGCTAGTTTAAAGTGTGTAGCTGTCAAGTTTAAGTTGTGGGTATGTCATGTTTACGGTTTTGGTCGGTCCAGTTTAAGTTGTGTAGTTGTCCAGTTAAAGTGGTGGGTATGTCCAGTTTAAGTTGGCTCTGTCAAGTTTAAGGTGTGGGTCTGTCAATTTTAAGGTTTTGGTTTGTCCAGTTTAAGTTGTCTTTCTGTCCAGTTTAAGGTGTGGATCTGTCCAGTTTAACGTTTGAGTCTGGCCTGTTTAAGGTGTGTAGTTGTACAGTTTAAGTTGTGTGTAACATCCTCAGAACAGCGGAAAATTTTAAATTGAAAACATACAATCAAGTGAGGACATTAGGAAAAGACATACACATACAAGTGCACCAACATATAATATATATGCGATCGAGTTTACAAAAGAATGTGATTACATCAAAAGCTCGTAAACAGAAAATATACATATGTAATCACAACCACCTCAGAAAGAAGGAAAGCAGGATCTGGTCCCGAGCACCTCCTCCGCAGTCACCACCCTCCTACCGTCGCTCTCGGCCTAAAAAGCTGACATGAACCATGCATGAGTTTCCCAAAGGAAACCCCGTATGCCAAACCCTAACACACGTAAGAACAATGAATGCGAAAAGCCATAAAAGACACAATCTCAACCACTGAAAACCATCAACATTTGCCTCATTCACCGGAGTCACGGTTTTGCCTCAATGTTACAGGAGCAACGATTTTGCATCTATCACCGGAGCCACGACTTTGCCTCAGTGTTACCAGAGCCATGGTTTTGCATCTATCGCCGGAGCCACGGCTTTGCCTCATTTGCCGGAGCCACGGCAAAACAATCACAACCCTCCTCAACGTGTCACCATTAATCTTCAAAGGGCCAGCCTGTCCGTCCGTTGCCCCAAAAGGGCCGGTGAACCCGTTGCCATCTAGCCAATCAACATCAACACCCAAACACCAAATCTGTGTAAAAACGGTAGAACAAAAGCGGTCCTTCGGTAGACCGAATTCTCACCTAGAGAACTGGCCCAACCGAAAAAGCCACCAATCGGTCGAACGTCAAAAAGGGACCCGGTCGACCGAAAAGCACCAGTAAGAAAACCATTTTCGCAAACCACGATAAAACGGTCGGACGACCCAAGACTTTCGGTCGACCGAAAACCTCCAGTAGAACTCACCAAAAGTCCACACTACACGGTCGACCGAAACCACACTTCCGGTCGACCCTCTATTAAGTTAATTTAATTCGTCGGTCAGACGAGTCAAATAGGCAGTCGACCGTTTAGATGGTCAACGCCCCAACCGACCTACGACAGTACTTTCGGTCGACCGGCAAAGTGGTCCCGTTCGACCAAAAATACCCAGAGCATCCATCCTCGCTAGAATTGCACAACCGGTCGACCACCCCAAAGGTATCGTTCTACCGGTGCGAGGGATTTTGCCCAGAATACACTATAACCGGTCGACCGAATAGTGCCGAAAAACTACTGTGCAGGTCCGACGAGCCAATTGGCCTACCGTCGACCGCTCCCACCCCCACACTAATAATAGATGAGCGTAAAAGCAAGTTTGACATACCTTAAGGCTTGAAGAAGCCTTTGAACGCGTGGGTCTGTCCAAGTTAAGGTGTGGGCTTGTCCAGTTTAGGTTGTGTAGTTGTCCAGTTTAAGTTGTGGGTCTGTCCAGTTAGAGTTGTATAGTTGTCGAGTTTAATGTTTTGGTCTGTCCAATTTATGTTTTTCTTCTATCCAGTTTAAATTGTGGGTATGTCCAGTTTAATGTGTGTACCTGTCCAGTTTAAGGTGTGGGTCTGTCCTGTTTAAGTTGGGGGTCTCTCCTTTTTAAGTTGTGGGTGTCCAGTTTAAGGTTTTAGTCTGGCCCGTTTAAGTTGTGGGTACGTCCAGTTTAAGTTGTGTATTTGTCCAGTTTAACTTGTGCGTCTGTCAAGTTTAAGGTGTGGGTTTGTCCAGTGTAAGTTGTGTAGGTGTCCAGTTTAAGTTGTGGGTCTTTCCAGTTTAATGTATGGGTCCGTCCTGTTTATGGTGTGGGTCTGTCTAGTTTTAAGTATGGGTCTGTCCTGTTTATGATGTGGGTCTGTCCAGTTTATGGTTTTAGTCTGTCCAGTTTAGGTTGTGTGTCTGTCGAGTTTAAGGTGTAGGTTTGTCCAGTTTAAGGTTTTGGTCTATCCAGTATAATTGTGGGTTTGTCCATTTCAATGTGTGGGTCCGTCAAGTTTTAGGTTATAGTCTCACCAGTTTAAGGTGTGTAGCTGTCCAGTTTAGGTTGTATAATTGTCCAGTTTAATTTTTGGGTTTGTACAGTTTAAACCGTGGGGCTGTCCAGTTTAAGGTATGGGTCTGTCCAGTTTAAGTTGAGTAGTTGTCCAATTTAAGTTGTGGGTTTGTCCAGTTTAAGTGGTGTAGTTGTCCCTTTTGAGGTTTTGGTCTGTGCAGTTTACGTTTTTCTTCTGTAAAGTTTATGTTGTAGGTTTGTCCAGTTAATGTGTGTAGCGGTCTAGTTTAAGGTGTGAGTCTGTCCAGTTTAAGGACTTGGTATGTCCAGTTTAAGGTGAGGGTCTGTCCAGTTTAAGGTGTGGGTTTATTCAGTTTATGGTTTTAGTCTGGCCAGTTTAAGGTGTGTAGATGTCCAGTTTAAGTTGTGGGTATGTCCAGTTTAAGGTTTAGGTATGTCCAGTTTGAAGTTTTGTAGCTATCACGTTTAAGGCGTGGGTCTGTCCAGTTTAAGTTATGTAGCTGTCCAATTTAAGTTGTTGGTTTGTCCAGTTTAAAGTGTGGGTCTGTCCTGTTTAAGGTGTGGGTCTGTCTAGTTTAAGTTTTTGGTCTGTCCAGTTTATGATTCAGATTTTCCTTTCTAACCATTGATATTTTTTTGCATTTGAAGGTGTGGCTTTGTGAGGATTAAGATTGGGCGAGCCCAGACGGGGAGCCTATCCACGAATGAAAATTGGACTAAATTGTTTGGCAAACAGATAATCCTGATGAAATGGGAGGAACGCGAAAAAACAATCACCAACAAAAGCAGGTATCCAGGACTCTTGGATTGTATAAATTGATTGGATCCACCTATGGTTCTAGAGGTGAAAATCACCAAGGAAACCTTGCAAATTTTGATCAAATTCTGCTAAGGTTTTGGAATTGTATACAATCAATTTTATATCAAATAACATTTTCTTCCGATACCGCGTTGCCAACTTCACTGGAGGTTTGTTCATTATGTGTCATATACAAAATCTGTGTCTAGCGTCTAGGAAGATATTCCTTCAACTGGACAGACCCACACCTTAAACTGGACAGACCAAAAACTTAAACAGGACAGACCCACAACATAAATTAGACAGACCAAAAACTTAAACGGAACAAACCAAAACCTTAAACTGGACAGCTACACACATTAAATTGGACAAACCCACAATTTAAACGGGACAGAAGAAAAACTTCAACGGGACATACCAAAACCTTAAACTGGATAGCTACACACCTTAAACTGGACAGACCCACAACTTAAACTGGACAAACCAAAACCATAAACTGGACAGACCCACAAGTTAAACTGGACAAACCAAAACCATAAACTGGACAGACCCACAACTTAAACTGGACCGACCAAAACCTTAAACCGGGCATCTCCACACCTTAAACTAGACAAACCCACAACTTAAACTGAACATACCCACAACTTAAATTAGTCAGACCTACGCCATAAAATGGACAACTACGCACCTTAAATTGAACAGACACACACCTTAAACTGGACAGATCCACAACTTAAACTGGACAAACCCAAAACTTAAACATGACAAACCAAAACTTTAAACTGGACAGACCCACACCATAAACTGGCAGACCCAAAACATTAAACTTGACTGACCCACAACTTAAACTGAATATACCCACAACTTAAATTAGTCTGACCCACACCATAAAATGGACAACTACGCACCTTAAACTTAACAAACACACACCTTAAACTGGACAGACCCACACCTTAAACTGGATGGATCAACACTTTAAACTGGACAGACCCACACCTGAAATTGGACATACCCACAACTTAAACTACATAGACCCACACCTTAAAATGGACAGCTACGCACCTTAAACTAGACAGACCCGATTCCTGAAACTGGACATACCCACTTCTTAAACTGGACAGACTCATACCTTAAAATGGTCATACCACATCTTAAACTGGACAAACCCATACCTTAAAATGGAGAGATCCACATCTTAAAATGGTCAAATACACAACCTAAAATGGGCACACAATAGACCCTATATACGTACTGTTCATGCACGATAACCACATTTGGAACAACCAAATGTAATTTTCAGTGGTCTCAGAAGACAACAAAGCGCAACCCAACAAAACCGACTCCAAATGGTGATTAACTCCTACAAGTGGGGAAAAGGGCATGTTGTATTTGTTGGTTATGTAGGTTGTGTCAAAACATATACCGTCTTCAAAGTATGAATAGGGAGCTCTAGAACGTCATTCAGCCTAGAACACGTTCTGTAGTCTCCCTTCATCATCCATCCATTACATAGAAAACATTGAATCAATCTTCTACATCCTAATGAAATAGTTCTGAAGAGCTTGTGCATCGCCAAGTCCCATTTTCAAATTTCTGACTTCGTTTATAACGTTCCTGCAAACAGAAACTGCTAAGGCTAGGCAAAATGTTGTACTTCAATTATGTTTGGCACAAAAAACACAAACCTTAGGTCCTTCTCGTTGAAAGTCAATTTTTCATGACCTCCAGCCTCGACCACAAAAGATTGCATGGTCTTAGCAACCGATATCCCGGCAGAATCATTGCACGATATGCGTGCTTTGTCGGCCTTAGGGACAGTTTGTTTTTGTTTGAGAAAAGGCATTTGCTCATCCTCCAGCATGGCATGGTTATGTTTAAGACCCTGATCTGAGTGGTGCACTGGACTCTACTGGATAACCTATGCTTCAATTTTCCTTATCCTTGATTTGTTGGTGCCTTGCCCTCCATGGAGCAAGTCAGTGTGCTCCATATAACAACACCATGATCATAATGAGATTACCTTATCTTAACACCAAAACCACAGGAATCGACATAGCCTATGTAAAATGTTTTGGCTTCTTCGCAAGAAGGAAAAAACATCTCCTCCTTAGGAACGTTTCATGGCTTCTCCACTTGGGAAGACACATTAACGATTTTCATTGGAGTACAAAGAGAATGAGAGGAGAACTAAAAGAAGGAAGAAATAAGATACCCCAGAAGAGAAATGATGACCCAAGGTTTAGATAATGCGCCAAAATGGAGACAAAAGGATGATGAAATGTCCTCTGTTGTGTAGTGTTGAACGTTTTAATTTAAACCGCAAGTGCACGGCCGCGATGAAGCGGTGGCAAGTACGGGTCGTACTCAGGGAGGTGAGCAGCCTCTTGTTTGCACGAAATCAAGTGGCGAAAATAATGGAGAAGAGAGTTGGTTACACTACTCTACACTAAACTACGCTAAGAAGTACGAAATGCGAAAGAAAGAAATAAACGATCAAATAAAAACTAAGCTAAGAACAAAATAGAAGTGCTGGAATTTCAGGAATGGAAAACCCCTAAGGGGTGGAGTGAGTGCACACAAGCAAAGAGGTGGGTGTAGAATACATTCTTTAAGCACATGAAGGTGGTGTTTATCAAGCATAGGAAGTGTCTAAATGTTATGGCAAAACCTATCAATCTATTCACCAACTTGGTTGATTAACATTTACATATGCAAGTTGTTTATTTCAGAACCTAAACAAGCATGAGAGGTGTCTAATCATTTTCGCAAAACTCATCAAGTTATAAATTCTATCCTAAACAAGCAAGCATACATTCATGTTTAATCAACACATTGAAATTAAAGCATTCATCCCATTCTCTAATGCATGTATGTACATCTACTCCACCCCCCAAAGGGGATGGAACTACTCACTAAACATTACACTAATTATTAAACTATGGAAAGAAAGCATATTAAAACTAAGCTAGAATTAAAAGACGATTAAACTAAAACATGCACAAACAATAAAAGAAGCATAAAATAAACAATGAAAGAAACACAAAACTTTATTGATAAAATGACTCACATTAAAAGTAGCATCCTCCTACTTTAGTGTGTGCTTCAAGGCCTCACTTCTAGTAGGAAGAATAGCCACTTAAAATATGGAGTGATTACAATGGAAGGTGAAGAGTTCTATTTATAGCCATGGAAAAAGGCAAACCGGGACAATCCCCCGATGTGGGACTAAACAAACACCAAAAATAGCCTAAACGAACATTAATACAAGTCCAGGAGAAATTTGAGCGCATTTGGGCCAAAAGTGACCGCCAATTAGCGGTCTTGGACCGCTAATTAGCGGTCTACAGTGTCCGGATCGCTCTGGAATTTCTTGTGGGCTTTTCTGGAAGGCTTTGTTGGTATTTGATGCATCTATTTTGTATGTTGGAGCTCCGACCCGAATAGAATTGCCAAAATACTCCCCATGATGGTGAGGAGTATTCTGTTTTGCTCTTAGGTCCTTCGGTCTTGCATTCAGGTCCTTCTTCCTTGCATCTTGGTCCACAGATCTCACAATTCAGTCCTATTTCCCAGCTTTTGGGTCCTTTTATGCTTCATCTCTTCAAACCTATTTATTCCGGAAAACTAAACATAAAACTCGTAACATAGCATTATTTAGGTGAAAGATAATGGATATAAGATACAAATATGAGCATGAAATGATGTCAATCAAATACCCCCACACCTAACTTTTGCTAGTCCCGAGCAAAACAAAGAAAGAGAAAAGCATGCGAAAAAAAACAAGAAATCCTAACTCACTTTCGTAGGAATCACGGTTGCACTTAGCACGTGCAACAAGCCGTTAAACCTCCTTGTCGCCAAGGAGGAGGAGTGTTGTCTCCTGAGGGTTTTCAGCGGATATACCCACAAAATCCGAACAAGATGCATTAATCAATCTAGCTACACAACTCGTTGGACTTATTTTGTCGATCATGGGACGCGGTAATACTATGGGTCGACTCTATATATGTAATCGGTCCACACACCTAGCCTAATGAGTTATTCGTGAGAGTTAGTCAAGGACTTAAGTGAAAGACATGGGCAACCTTAACTTCTGAATGTGATACAATGTGTAAAGTCCATTTTGGTTCTTATTTGACTCTTTTTTTTCTTTTTTTCCTTTTTTTTCTTTTTTTTTTCTTTTTCTTTGGAGCATTTTATTGGTTGGTGTTTGATTCTCCCCAGGGTCAGGTTTCGTGCATCATTGCCTATGAGGACTTACACTATCACGTACACCTTCCCTCAAATCTCCACATAGGGCGATCCCTACCACCCGTGTAACGGGAGTTCGGTCGGCGCAACCCAAGTCAGATGACTCGAAAGCACCAGGCACAAAGTCCCCTCAGACCTACTTTCCCGAGTGATAGGAGCCGTGCGAGAAGAGAGAACACCACTTATTTATCTATATGGGATCCAAAACCCCTACACTTAAGTTTCACAAAAAGAGATTAAGGGTCCTTGCCTACGACAAACTTCCTTATACTAACAGACACGAATTATTTGACTCACTAGGTTCAGGGTGGACTTTTTTAAATGTTTGAGTACTGAAACCCTATGATTGCATGCCCCCCGAGGGAAAACCGGGGTGCACCCTAACGACTCGATAAGACCTAAAGCCAGTAAACTAGAAATCCTAATGCATCAAGTTCAAGACAATTTTGGGAGCTTTCTTTTTACTTTGCCTCTCAACGGTTTTGCACATGCTAAACACACGCAAAACCCACAAAAACATTTTCTTTCGCAAACACATGAAGATTTTGAAAGAAATGTGAAAATTTTAAAGCACTCGGCAAGCAAAAGGAGACAAGTCACCCAAGGATCATGGCAAGCAGATATATCAATGTTAAATGCGGCACACTAACATGACCCTAGCAGTACAAACAAACGAAAATAAAACCAAAGGAAAAAGACTCGACTATGTACACACGTAAAACACCCCCCCCACACCTACTTCATGCATTGTCCTCAATGAATGTGAACAAGATACTACATGGATACATGCATGAAAAAGGAAAGATCTCACCAACATGAAGTACAAAGGGACGTTCAGGGTCATGTTGATGGACACAAACCCAAATTCCCTCAAAACCTGTGAGAAGCTGAAGAAGGGAGATAAATACGTGAAGAGATTGGGCCCAAGTACACATGGGTTGGGGCCCACAACAATCGATGCTCACTGAAGGAGTCTTTTATTACACACTTCTTCTTTTTTTTGTTGTTTTTTTTTGTTGTTTTTTTTTGTTGTTTTTTTTCTTTTTTTTTAAAGATATATACATCAACCAAGATATTCTCATAATCATTTGGTCAAGGAACATCAAATGAGAACATCAAGTCAGGAGGACCAGAGACTTGCCGAGATGGGCAAACTCCACTGGTACTCTGAGGTGTCATGAGGGGTGAAAGGTCAAAGCTGAAAGGCTCGAACCCCTCATGATATTGGTTGGGTGTGGGCAACAAAGAATGAAGTTGTGTTGCCTCACTAGGGTTTAATTGCTCATCGAAGAAAACCCTCCAACCAATAGGTGGGTGCATCGGAATGAGTTCCTCAGGCTCATTCGATGGATGCAACAGACTTGCATCACTAAGAATGGGGCTTCTCCCCAAGTCATCCAACAAGGACCTCCCACCATCATTTAGATCATCAAGCATAAGCTCGGTCATAGGTGGGTCCTTGTTGGAGTCAATATGAAGCTCTAATGGCTCAATGGCCATGGGACATGAGGTAGAGACACCTTCTGGTATAGGCATATGGTGAGGTGTCCCACTCTCACTAGTACTCTCAACTGAATCATGCAACGAACACTCCCTTTGGACATTCATGTTTGAGGCCAGCTCACTCTGTTGCATCGCAAAGACAGGCAATGAGTCTTCGCTGAGCCTACAAACATTCTCAACGGGTTGTATTGGTGTTAGAGGTGTTCGTTGATTTTGTGGTGCTTTCTCCAATTGGCGGATGAGATTGAGATTTAAAGGTTCATCCATGGGTTCCTGTTGCCTACCAGAGTTGAACACATGAAACTCGGCACTCATGTTACCGAATGAGAGCTTCATGAGACCATTTCTACAATTAATCAAGGCATTGGAGGTTGCCAGAAATGGTCTACCCAAAATCAAAGGTATTTGAGAGTGGGTGTTCGCAACAGGATTGGTATCGAGGACAACAAAATCGACTGGAAATATAAAATCTCCAACTTTGATAAGCACGTCCTCGATAATCCCCATGGGAATACGAATGGATCTATCCGCCAGTTGGGGGGTGATCTTAGTTGGTTTCAATTCTCCCAAGTTCAACTGTTGATAAACAGAGAATGGGAGGAGGTTGACCGCTGATCCTAAATCAAGCAAAACATTGCTCAATCTAGTGTCCCCTATCGTCCACTGAATAGTAGGACACCCCAGGTCCTTGTATTTTGTGTAGGTAGGATTGGACAAAAGTGAGCTGATATTTGCAGCCAAGAATGCTTTCTTAGGAACATTGGTCTTCCTCTTGGTTGTGCAGAGATCCCTCAACACTTTGGCATATTGAGGTATTTGTTGGATGACATCCAACAAGGGGATGTTAATCTTCACTTGCTTAAATACCTCTAATATCTTGTCCATGTTGTCACTCTGCTTTTTGTTTAACCTACTTGGATAAGGAGCTTTTTGCAGGTAGGTTTTCTGTTGTGCCTGAGAAGAAAGCTTTGGTGTATTACCCTCACCCTCAGCTTCTTCTTCACCACCATTCCCACTGAGGGGCTGCATAGATGGTGGTGGGTGTGGCAAGGAAATGTGATTGTCAACCTGTTTTCCATTCCTTAAGGTCACAATGGAATTGACATGGTGAACAGGTTCCTCCACATGGTTCACTTGCCTCCCCCGAGGTACCACATTCTCATTTTGCATTTGTTGTTGTTGGTACATGCGGGGGTTAGCCTCAGGCTGACTAGGAAAAGACACTCTCTCTCTTTCATGTACAGACTGAGCCAATTGGCCCATCTGAAGCTCTAGAGATTTGATGGTCTGCTGATTTGAAGTGAGAACTTGACTCGTGGTTGACATAAAAATTTTCATTGAGTTTTCAAGTCCACGAGTCAAGGTCTCAAGCGAATTGAATCGGGTTTCCATATTATTGGAATTTGGGAAACCCGATTGATTGGTGGTTTGCGCTTGGGGTGGCTGATAGGAATGCGCATGCATGGGAGGTTGGTGTGATTGGTAATGTGGTCTAGAGGAGTTGGAAGGACCACCCGGGGCATTAGTTTGGTTCCATGAAAAATTGGGGTGGTTCCTCCATCCAGGATTATAAGATGATGAGTATGGGTCATTCCTGGCTCTATCATAGACGACGTTGACACGCTCCATCTCAGGAGGAATGGACTCACACTCGCTTTCTACATGACCTATCCTACCACATGAATGACAGGGAACTGGACCAGATGTGGACATGTGAGGTGCACTTTGTTGGTTTTGGAGCTCAATCGAATCCATACGGCGCATTAAGGCCGCCATGCGTGCCTCGGTGGCCGTAGTGGTATCGATAGCAAATGCGGCACCCGATCTAGTCGAGTTTGCATTCACGATCCTCACTCCTATACTAGATGATGCAGGTGGTTCCCTCACACTCTCCCATTGCATGGTTTTCTCAGCGAGGTCTTCTAGGAAGGCCCATGCCTCCCATTCATCCTTTCCCAAGAACTCTCCTTGACACATGGACTCAAGGAGCGTTCTTGACGGGATGTGAAGACCCTCATACACAATCTGACAAAGACGCCACAACTCAATGCCATGGTGAGGGCACGAGGATAGTATCTCTTTGAACCTCTCAAGATATGCATGAAATGGTTCGGTCTCATGTTGATAGAACGAATTGATTTCGTTCCTCAATTTTTGAGTCCGATGATTAGGAAAGTACTTCTTGAGGAATGCAGATTGAAACTCATCCCAAGTCCTAAAAGAATTCGCCTGGTTGCTGTACAACCACTTCTTGGCGTTATCCTTTAGTGCAAAAGGAACGAGCCTAAGATGGATGGAGTCTGTGCTAAGTTGTTGCAGCTTGAACATAGCACAGACCTCCTCAAATTCCCTGAGAAAGATATAGGGGTCACCTTTCCCAGTGAAATGAGGGAGCATGGAAATGAATTGAGGTTTAACCTCAAAATGGTTCCCATTAGCCTCTGGTAATACGATGCATGAGGGTAGAGCTGTACGGCTCGGGTAGCATCGATCACGAAGAGGTATGGGAACGACAACTGGAAGCACAGGTGGAACAGGCGGGTCCAGCAACTGCTCCTCCTCACGGAAATTAGCAGCCATTGGACCCGAACTACGTGCGACACGAGAGGAGGAAGGTGTCGAGAAATCGATGACCAAAGCCGGATTGACAACGCTCCTCGTCAAACGACCACTCTCGTCTCGTGTCCACGAAAGCATGCACAACGGTGCACACACACAACCACAACTCTTTTTTTTTTTTTGAAAAACAAAGAATGTACGTAGAAGAGAAGACGAGGGAACACAGGAGAGAAAGAATGACTCAGGAGAGAAGGGAAGAAGTCCTTAAGCTACGGCGGATGGGTACAGGTAGAAGCACACAAGCAAACAACGCTCAAGCAATCCTAAGGTCGCTATAGGTCCTTACAGCTAGACGACGCCTAACTGCGAGGTCACACGGCCTCAACACGCCTCACCTCCCTACAACGAGGACCACAAAGCCCAGCAAGTGAGCCAAGATCCGGGGATCTCGTCTCTCCTACTATCGACAAAGTGGGCAACGCCGATCAGGTCATGACGGTCGGGACCGGATCACTCTCCTAATGCGCCCGAAATCCTTAAGGCCAATGTCTACTTGATTTTAAAAATTAGGCTCTTTATTAGTGTGGTTTGTGGGGCGAAGGAAAGGGTGATGAAATCCCCCACCTTATCTTTTACGGGACAGCCCCTCCTTAGTAGCGTTTTGGAGTCCTAAATCTAGCAATCAACTCTCCAAACAACGCTCAACTCACACTTGTTGCAATGCACTTCCTACTAACTAATGCATGTTCATACGAAATGCATGAATGAGAGTAGAAGGTGCGTACCTCACGCCAGCTCTCAACAACAGAAAATAAAGCTAAGATAAAAGACAATCTAAATGCCTAAGTCACATACATGATGCATGACCTAAACAAGAATGAATGCCTAATCTTTTGCTTTGAGTTTTAGGGTCCAAGTTGCTTAAAGGAGGTTTGATTATTGATCTGGGAACGAACTATAAGTCAAAACATGCCAAATTGAGTCCCAGATAACTAGATCATTTAGAGCAACAACAGCAAGAAATTAAAAGATGAACAGAGCTCACCAGACCGCTGATTAGCGGTCTCAGACCGCTGATTGGCGGTCTGAAGTGCTCAGGTCGTCTGGAAATTTCTCCAGTAGCCTCCACTTGCTATTCCCAGTCTCCTGAAACAAAGAAAAACTACAACACACAAATTAAATCCACTCGAATCGTCCAAACAAGAGTCTGGACTGGCACCTCCCCGGCAACGGCGCCAAAAACTTGTTGAACGTTTTAATTTAAACCGCAAGTGCACGGCCGCGATGAAGCGGTGGCAAGTACAGGTCGTCCTCAGGGAGGTGAGCAGCCTCTTCTTTGCACGAAATCAAGTGGCGAAAATAATGGAGAAGAGAGTTGGTTACACTACTCTACACTAAACTACGCTAAGAAGTACGAAATGCGAAAGAAAGAAATAAACGATCAAATAAAAACTAAGCTAAGAACAAAATAGAAGTGCTGGAATTTCAGGAATGGAAAACCCCTAAGGGGTGGAGTGAGTGCACACAAGCAAAGAGGTGGGTGTAGAATACATTCTTTAAGCACATGAAGGTGGTGTTTATCAAGCATAGGAAGTGTCTAAATGTTATGGCAAAACCTATCAATCTATTCACCAACTTGGTTGATTAACATTTACATATGCAAGTTGTTTATTTCAGAACCTAAACAAGCATGAGAGGTGTCTAATCATTTTGGCAAAACTCATCAAGTTATAAATTCTATCCTAAACAAGCAAGCATACATTCATGTTTAATCAACACATTGAAATTAAAGCATTCATCCCATTCTCTAATGCATGTATGTACATCTACTCCACCCCCCAAAGGGGATGGAACTACTCACTAAACATTACACTAATTATTAAACTATGGAAAGAAAGCATATTAAAACTAAGCTAGAATTAAAAGACGATTAAACTAAAACATGCACAAACAATAAAAGAAGCATAAAATAAACAATGAAAGAAACACAAAACTTTATTGATAAAATGACTCACATTAAAAGTAGCATCCTCCTACTTTAGTGTGTGCTTCAAGGCCTCACTTCTAGTAGGAAGAATAGCCACTTAAAATATGGAGTGATTACAATGGAAGGTGAAGAGTTCTATTTATAGCCATGGAAAAAGGCAAACCGGGACAATCCCCCGATGTGGGACTAAACAAACACCAAAAATAGCCTAAACGAACATTAATACAAGTCCAGGAGAAATTTGAGCGCATTTGGGCCAAAAGTGACCGCCAATTAGCGGTCTTGGACCGCTAATTAGCGGTCTACAGTGTCCGGATCGCTCTGGAATTTCTTGTGGGCTTTTCTGGAAGGCTTTGTTGGTATTTGATGCATCTATTTTGTATGTTGGAGCTCCGACCCGAATAGAATTTCCAAAATACTCCCCATGATGGTGAGGAGTATTCTGTTTTGCTCTTAGGTCCTTCGGTCTTGCATTCAGGTCCTTCTTCCTTGCATCTTGGTCCACAGATCTCACAATTCAGTCCTTTTTCCCAGCTTTTGGGTCCTTTTATGCTTCATCTCTTCAAACCTATTTATTCCTGAAAACTAAACATAAAACTCGTAACATAGCATTATTTAGGTGAAAGATAATGGATATAAGATACAAATATGAGCATGAAATGATGTCAATCATGTAGGAGCGCCAAAATGAGGGATGGAGTGATTTGAGACGCATTTAATGTGAACATTAATGAGTCGTACATTGGGAAGACAACCATAAAATAAAGGGGGGAAGGCCTTTTTTCTGCTGCTGACGTAGATTGCGCCAACTCAGAAGCGCCCTTAAGGGGCATCCTAAATAGCGACCATTAATCATTTTCCATGCGTGAATGAGCATAAAGTTGATGCATTGTAATTTTTAAGCTCTCAACAACAAAGAAATAAATAGAGAAAGGAAATATGAAATCACTCCTAAACTGAATTAGAAGGTAAAAATTTGATTTCTTCTAAAAATCAGTCCAAGTTGTTGATGAGATCATGCAAAGTGTAAATTCAAAAATGAATGAAAAAAAGGGCAAACACTTCAAGTACTTTAATTGGTGCCCAAGAATATATATGAAATCAGGCAAAATATCAAAATACTATAGGAAATATATCAAATAAAGACACACTGTAGTCAATGGTCAACCTAGCCAAGGTTCAGCAGACCAGATTAAGAAAGTATACCTGAGTGGTTAACGTAAAAGTGGATGGTCGACCATCTTGGTGGACTCAGACTACCACCTCAGCTATTGTGTCAGATTCGGTCCACCCACTTTGCAGGGGATGGGTTGCTCAACAATCGACAACATTCGTCCTCTGAACAATTACATCGGCATGTACAAGGTTTCATGAACCGAAACTATCACAAACACAATTCTATACCACTCTTGTAGCTCAAAATTCGTCTTGAGGCACCCTTAACGCACTAATATCATGGCAACACACAAACACAATAAAATAAAACACCCGATGATAGGGGTTAGCAAAATTTGGGTCAGACCGACCCGATCGGTCCAGACCGAATTTTTTAGTACGGTCTTCGGTCCGCTAGATACCAAAAATTCGGATCTCGGTCGGGTCCGGTTCGGTCCAACCCCAGACCGAACCCATGTTTCGTGAGTAGAATTTGTTTTTGAACCGAACCGAACCAAACCGGACCGACCCAAATTTATTCGGTCAGGTCGTCGGTCTGCCGGATACCACAGTTTGGATTTCAGTCCGGTCCGGTCCTGTTTGGTTTGGTCCAGTCCCAGACCGAAGCTCACCCCTACCCTTTGAAATGGTCAGAGAAAATCTAACTAAGGTAAGTATCCTCGACGCCCAACAACACCAAAATGTTGAAATAGTTTTAATTATGTTGCCGCAAGTGCACGACTGTATTTTTATAGCAATGGCAAATACGGGTCAATTTTACAATTGAATGTTTTTAATTCACTCATTTTACTCGTACAGGAAGAAGAGATAAGTTGGTTCCTACACTTGCTGTTTTGTGAATGTAAAAATTAAACTAATGAATCTAATTTAGCTAAATGGTATAGAAATTTATAATTAAAATTTGTACGAGTAGAGATAATAATCGGGTCAAAACTATTCATGCATGTCAACGTGTGAATTCAATTAAGTACAAATTAGGTTGAGCAAAAATTAAAATTAAGGGACTTGAATTTATCCTAATCGACCCTACAATCTAAGCATACATGAAGAACTTCATAGGACATTCATGTATCAAATACAAATACTACTAGAGTTAAGATAATTGTCACAACCAAATGCAATCCTATTCCGATATAATTAATTTGAATTTCTTTGATTAATATTTGAGAACCGTACGGAGTTATAACATAAATCTAATATACAATTTTAAATCAAGATTTAATTGATTTTAGACATATCATAACATAGTAATGAGCTAAGAGATTATCTCATCAATTCATACAGATTCAAAATATACATAAAACATATTAAATTATAAATTTAAGAAAAAAGAAATTAGAAAATTCATCTCACTCATTCAACACGCATAAGACAGAATTTAACCAAACATTTCTCCACCCAACGAGGTTGATTTAGGTAGGCATGCAACTTAAATAAAATCCAACTCTATTGATTATGAATTTTAATGAAATTAAAACTATTCCAAGACTAAGTCCTTGACTATTGGAACCATATTATATAGACAAAAGGACCACAACAAGTAATCAAAACCAAAATGAGTTTGACGACAACCACCAACAAGAGGAACAATATCGATCTTGAATCTGCTGAGTCGGAACGCACAAAACCTTCAGAATGCATGCATTCCTCTCCTCGCGGTCGTACGAGAGAAATACCTCACGTAAATCTCTTGTTCCTTCCCTTATCTTCGTTTTTAAGGGTTTGGTTGAATTTAGGTTTTCAGATTTTTAGATGGAATGGCAATCTTATGCCTAGAACCTCTTTGATGAAATGTCAAATAAGTCTTATGTTTTTTATTTGTAGTTAGATGTTAAATGTCTTAGGTCTTTTATTAGGTATTAAATGCGAAGGTGTTAAATAATGTAATGTATTCTGTTTGATAATGTATAATGTTGTATAACATTGAGTCTAAATTAAATTCTATGTCTTTAATCCAATAACCCTGAAATGTATAATTTGTATTTATATTTAGTTATAAGAATATCAAATATAGTGCAACTTGCATATTTGAGGCAATTTTCGATATTGATGAAAATTAATATGCTTGATAACCTACACGATTATTGTATTTGTCGACCATCTCCTTTATTGCGTAGTTGATGTCATAATTAATTGATGTACGTAGTAGTATATAAAAAAGAAGCTTTTATCCCTTCAGGAAATCACAGCTCGTTGCACCTTCATAACAAGCTACGAGGATCTCCTCGGTTAAGAGGGAGTCCTTGCTGAACCTCTGTAGACCAGTTTCCCCACGACAATTTGAGCTTCTTGTGACACAAGAAGTACATTTGGTTAAAGCAGTCAATTATCAACTGCTATGGTTGTCTATAATTGCCAACCATGACAACTTATTGTGGACATACTGGGAATCATCCTAGCACTAGTGTAGAAAAAGGGAATATACGTCGGAATTTGGGGGTCTATACGTCGGCTATACGGCTCCCCTGACACGATGTCTATATTTGTGTCATGTATACCTAGACGTCAGTTACTTAAAACCCGATGTCCATACCTAACACGTAGACGTCGGTCACCACAAACAACTAACGTCTATACCTAACGATTAGACGTTCGGTTGTACCCAACAACCGACGTATATACCTTTGCCAGATTAAAAAATTCAAAGTAATTATAGATTTCTGTATAACAGACAGTCAACCTGCACAAGAAATTCATCCACAAACACAAATATATACACATATTCATCCACAAATACACAAATACATACATGCATACATACACAAACACTTGCATTCATTCACAAAGACGTTTGATTATATTAAAGATCAGATTGTATGTTCGTAATACAAGTAAACATGTTAAATAAATTTGAATGTTTAATTACAAAGAATGTGTTATGTAAATAAGTACCTCTTAGTTCATCAACATGTTTCTCATAAAATAGTGAACCCATCGGTCGCGAGTATCATCAAGCTCCTGTTGCGAGTAGGGATCACTATTCTTTGGGAAGACCTATAAAAATACAAGTAAAAAATATTAATATCTAAATAATGAAACTATAATTATACAATTGAATAGCGATCTATATTACCTCGGATCGGGATATGTCTTGAGGTGCAAATTTGAGGATTTCCTCCATGTATCTCATTACGTAGTAACCACATTCTATATTACCAGTCTACTTGCGATACTACAAAGATATAAATTCGCTAAATATATGTTCCATTACTTAACTTAATTAACAAAAATGGGAGAAAGAACTTACTCCCATTCCATGCCACGTTACTCCAGCTTTCAGGGTTGTGCTCCTGCCACTTAACACTTTGTAAATTTTCATTGTCCTAAGTAGCACAAGTTATTCAACATGAATTCGATAATATTAATAAATATACATGGATTACAAATACGATGATTAAAATGAACGTACATCAAAAAGAGTTTCTTCATGGATTTTGTTGATTTATTCGACCCCAAAGGATCAAACCAATATGCTGAATCAGTCTCAGGGCATAGAACGGAAAGCATCCAATGAGCGCTATTTATATACATAATTAAAACTTTATTACAAAATAAAATTCCACTTACTTTGAATTAACAAATTTACCTCTCATGATAAGGGAGGAGATAATATTTTTTGCCTTGTTCTTTCATGAGAGTCGCAAGCTGACCCGATTTATCGTCATTCCGAGATATATAGGTAGATGGACTGACAAATCCAAATAGTTGATCGTCGGGAAGGATTGACCTTCTGACGTCATAAAGGTGTCTATAAGAATAAAAATTACATTATGTTATTATTCGGATAAAATTATTTGAAGCATTTCATCTTATATATAAGAAAACACTTACTTCACTTGCACGTCGATAATTATTATGCACAATTGATCCATCGCCAAGAATTGCATAACATCCTCTTTGATGACATATAAAGCCAGAGGCAACCCTTTAACCTCCTCCATCAAATCCTAGGTAGTTAAGGATTGTGATTCCCTACCTACCTTTAATTGATACAACATTTTGAACATGAAGCATCGAGGCCGCCGCACTTCTCCGCTTCAAACTATACACACTATTATAACTGATAAAGCAGCTTTTGTGAAAAAATGAAATAAAATACCAACCTTCATGGCTGTCGTGGAGGAGGCCAGGGGTGGCAGAGGGAGGCGGAGGAAAATGTCGAAGTCACGAAGGCACGGAGGGAGGCGGAGGAAAATGTAGAAGTCGTGAAGGCACGAAGGGAGGCGAGGGAAAATGTCAAAGTCACAAAGGCACGGAGGGAGGAGGAGGAAATTGTCGAACATGGAGGTCGCTTCGGACGTTGCGTAGGCTAGGTTTTGATCGGAGGTCAATCAAAGATCGATCGCAAAGTAGGTCGGGTTAGCGAAGGCTAGGGTTTCCGAGGGGAGTTTGTTTGGAATAAAATGGAAAAAAAATACGTAACTCTTCGATCTCTAAAAGACCTATAGGCGTTGGTCATCCACACCAGCCGACGTCTATACGTCGACATGGGGCATAGACATCGCCTTGTGTGTATGACCGATGTCTATACTTTGACGTCTATAGTCCTGGAGAATAACCGTCTGAGTATAGACGTCAGCCTCCACGGGTATTCAAACAACTGACATATATAGGACCCTATAGACGTCGGTTGTTATATTGGCCGACGTCTATACCCATAGATGTCGGCTATTAAAATAGCTGACCTCTATTGGGCGACGAGTATAGACTATTCTGCACTAGTGTAGGGTGACAGATGCCTAGGGCTATAGGTACATAACTAACTTATTAATATCATAACACTCATATATTCATGCCTTATATCCTTTATTTTGAACTCAAGAAATGCTAAGTAATGAGTTTTATGTTTAAGTTTCAGGAATAAACAAGGTTAAGAAGAAGAAGACATAAAAAGACGAAAACGTGAGTAACAAGACTTATCGGTGAGACTTATGGACCTATCTGCAAGAGGGAATGACTTGGATGCAAGCAAAAATGACCAATTATCAAATCGAGAAAGTCCACACCATAATGAGAAGTATTTTGGTTATTAGATTTAGGCCTAGACTCACACAACTGATTAGGGTGCACTCTACATGAAGAAATGAAGCAATCAAGTGGTCGTCCGAAAATGGGTCGGATTAGAGAAATCCAGACCGCCAGTTGGCGGTGGCTTCTGCTTCGGATCCGACCCGTCTTCTCTCAGTTGTGTATTAGCTTGTTTATGTCTATTTTTAGTATGTTCCATTAGTCTCCCACTAGGGGATAGCCCGCATTTGCTTTTTTATGTCTATAAATAGAACTCCTCTTCCTCCTTTGTAAGCTAAGACATTGCTTGGTGGTCATTCTCTGTACTTGGAGTAAAGCCTTGGAGCAAAACTCAAGTTGAGAAGAATGCTACTTGTAATGTGAGTCATGCAAATAAAATATTTTCTTAGTTTTGTTTTAATGTTGTCTCTTTTAATGCTTGCATATTCAGGTTAGTTTTGTTTCCTTAATCTTAGTACAATTAGTTATAATGTTTCTCTTCCTTAGTAGAATTGTTAGCTTAATGTGTAGTTAGTAGTTCCATTCCCCTTTGGGGGTGAAGATGATGTTTATACATGTAATGAAGAATGTGAATGAATGTTAACTTATGCAATATGTGATGAATGTGAATGTATGCTTCTTTGTTTAAATGATAATACATAACTTGATGGGTTTTGCCATAACCATTAGGTACTTCTCTTGCTTGTGTAAGTTTTTAATAACGAATTTATTTTATGCTCATGTTGATCAACTAGGTTAGTGATTAGAATGATAGGTTAGCCACAACCATTAGGTACTTCCTATGCATGAAAATAGAACCTAGACTTGTGCCTTATTGAACGCATTCTTCACCACCTTATCACATGTTTATACACACTCCACCCCTTGGGGTTTTTCCTTACTGAATTTCATCATGCTTTGTTAGTTGCCTAGTTAGTTTTAGTTAGTATTGCGCTTTTATCTTTGTTGTTGGTTAATTGCTGATTGACATCATTTCATGCTTATATTTGTACCTTATATCCATTATCTTACACCTAAGCAATGCTACGTGACGAGTTTTATGTTTAGTTTTCAGAAATAAAGAGGTTTGAAGAGAAGAGCCATGAAAGGACCCAAAAGCAGGAAAAAAGGACCTAATTGTGAGACCTGGGGACCAAGATGCAAGGGGGAAGGACATGATCGTAAGACAGAAGGACCTAAGAGCAAAACAGGAAACTCCACACCATCATGAGGAGTATTTTGTCAATTCGATTCGGGTCGGAGCTCCACTAAACCAAATAGATGCATCCAAGACCAATAAACACACCAAGGCAAGCCCACCAGAAGACCCAGCCGGATCTGGGCTTTATAGGCCGCCAATTGGCGGTCTGGAACCGCCAATTGGCGGTCTGGTTAAGCCCAAATCAGCCAAGATTCTTCCTGGACTTGTATTATCATGTGTTTAGGCTATTTTTGGTATAGGTTTAGTCCCACATCGGGGGATTGTCCCGGATTAGCTTTTTCCATGCTTATAAATAGAACTCTTCACCTCCCATTGTATCCATCTCTCTCTTGGTGGCCTCCTTCCCTACTAAGAGTGAAGCCTTGAAGCAAAACTCTAGTGGAGGAAGGGCTGCTTGTATTCTGAGTGAGTTCATAATAAAAGTTTTCATTAGTTTGTTAATTCTTGCTTAGTTTAATTCCTTTAATGTTTTTGCTTTGATGCTTGTTTAGTTTTATGCTTCTTTAATGTTTCTTGCTTGAGTAGTATAAATTTCATTTCAGTATTATGCTTTCCTTTGCTAATTTAGTTAGTGTAATGAGTAGTGAGTAGTTCCATCCCCATTTGGGGGGTGGAGAAATATGTGATATAATAATGTAGTGTATTAAGTGTGTGTTATTTTTATCCCTTGAGCTTTATATGATTTCCATAACCATCTAATGGGTCTCCACTCTTATCTTTGATATGCTAATGCTCTTGAATGAAGCTTAGCTTATGCTTTGATTAGTGGACCTATTTTATGGGGAATGATAAGGTTAGGATATGGATGAAGTTAATGTTGGAAACACAATTTGTAGTGTATGTACTCTTGTTGCCTTTTCCTTAGCTAATGTCTTGTATGTTTTAATGATGTAGTCATCTTAATTCATGTGGAGGCATAGTAGGGTCTAGTCTTTATACTTGAGTTCATGTAGCTTCATTCCAATCATTGTCTTGTATGTTTTAAGGATGTAGTCTTATCTTAATTCATGTAGAGGCAAGATTGGATGTAGTTTTATGATTTCATGCACTACATGTTGTGAGGAGCTTAATTGAACACACACACACACACATCTTTATGTTCACATCAGTTCTCTACCCCCTTTGGGGTTTAGTTTTATTGCTTATCTTCATTTCCTTTGCATTTCATTTCAGCTTTGTAGTTTAGATTAGTGTAATACATCTTTCTCCCTTCTTTTTACCCCTTGCCTTCGAATAAACCAAGTGTCGACACACCTCCCAGTGGACGACCCGTATTTGCCACCGCTTCAACGCGGCCGTGCACTTGCGGTAGAAATATAAAACGAGATCAATCAAATTTTTGGCGCCGTTGCCGGGGAGGTGCTCTGTCCAGACATTGGTTTGGACGATTCGAGGGGTTTTTAATTTTTTGTTTTTAGTTTTTCTTAGTTTCAGGGAACCACAAGGTCAAGGGGAGGCTACTGGAGAAGTTTGAGGAAGCGCCGACCTAAACAGACCACCAATCAGCGGTGGAAGACCGCCAATTGGCGGCCTGGTGAGCGTTGATTTCCTTGAAATTTTTGTTGGTAGTTAGGCTTGAAATTTGTGTTATCTGGGAGCCCAATTTTGCATGCTTTGACCTCTGGTTTGCTCCCAGATCATTAATCACTCCCCCATTAATAAACTTGGACCATAAAACTCAAAGCAAAACATTAGACTTCTTGCCATCTAGGTCATGCACCATTGGTAGACCTTGCATGCATTTGTCTTTTCTTTGCTTTACATTTTGTCGTTGATTGCTGGCGTGAGGTACGTGCACCCACATCCCTCATTCATGCATGTTTCTTTCATGCATTAGTTAGTAAGGTGCATCGGGACAAGAGTGAGAGAGCGTTTGATTGGAGCGATTGATTGCTAGATCTAGGATCAAATCGCTACTAAGGAGGGGCTGTCCCATAAAAGATAAGGTGGGGGATTTCATCACCCTTTCCTTGGCCCCAAAAATCACTCTTAATAAAGCCTTAACTAAAAGCAAGTAGACATTGACCCTAGGATTGCGGGCGCACTAGGAGAGTAATCTAGTTGAGACCGTCATGACCTGATCGGCGTTGCCTACCTTGTCGATAGTAGGAGGTACTGGATCTCCGGATCGGGTATCACTTGCTGGGCATTGTGGTCCTCGTTGTAGGGAGGTGAGACGTGTCGAGGCTAGTGACCTCGAAGTTAGGCGTCGTCTAGTTTAAGGACCCATTGCCTTACTTTGTTTGAGCCGTGCTTGCTAGTTAGGCTTCTTCCTGATCCCACTACCCTCGCTAGCTCTAGGGATTCTTCCCTCCTCATCTGAGTCCTCTCCTCATCTATTCTCTACGTTTAGTCTCCTCCTCTAGTACACCTTCTGTTGTGTGTTTGTTAGAGTCGAGTCGAGCATTTTTATGCGAGGTTGGGCTCGTTCTGGTGAGAGCGCTCGGCTCGAGAGAGTGCATATTTCTGAGATGGAAGATCTTGGTGATCGACCATCTCCGCCTCGTGCTCCTTTGGAGCAAGAAGGCGAGTCGTCTCGTGGTGGCGAGGGAGACCGGGTTCCATACATGGACTACCTCGGTCCGTTTCCACCACCACGTAGACCTCCTTCTCCTCCTCCTCTGACTCGAGAGGAAGGGAGATTCGGTCAGGATCGAGTTCTAGGTGCACCACCACCTTTAGCTCGACATGATAGGCCGATGACCTTGTGGGAGCGGACCCATCCTGTTCGGGCCGCGCAACCTTCTTGCATAGTTGTTCCCCCTGCTCGCGGGAACAGCTATGAGCTAAAACCTCAGTATGTGAGCATGCTTCCGACCTTCACTGCCAATAAGGAGGATCCGTATATCTTTATACGCGAATTCGAGGAAGTGTGCTCCATGTTCAAGCTTCAACAGCTTGACGAGGATTCTGTCCGGTTGAGGATGATTTCTTTCGCATTGAAGGATAATGTGAAGAAATGGATGTATAGCCTCCCGGCGAGCTCGATTCGGTCATGGGATGACTTTGTGACCGTCTTTCTGAAGAGATTTTTCCCTCAAAGGAAAACTCAACAGATACGGCACCAGATACATCAAATGTATCAGACCGAGACCGAATCGTTTCATGGTTTCTTTGAGAGGTTCAAGGACCTTCTCCAGCAGTGCCCTCATCATGGATTTGAGTTATGGCAGTTGTGCCAAATTGTTTATGAGGGCATCAACTACAACACCCGCACATTGTTGGAGTCGATGTGTCAGGGTGACTTCCAAATGAAACCCATCGAGGAGGCATGGGATACTTTTGAATCCATGGCTGAACGTACCTTCGAGTGGGATACCATGAGAGAGCCACCAGCCGCCAGGTCTTCTGGTCGAGCTGGATCTTATCAAGTTGACTCATCGATCGCGTCTGAAGCGAAAATGGCTGCTCTCATGCGTAGGATAGAGAGTTTGGAGATGGACCGAGCTCCTGTAGCTCAGGTCGCTACTCCCGGGTGTACTAGGTGTGGACTGTCGGGACATGATGACTTGGAGTGCGCTTACTCTCCAAGGGATACTGAGCATGCAAATGCGATGTATCAACAAAGGCCCCGAAACGACCCGTACAGTCATTCCTATAACCCGGGATGGCGTAACCATCCTAACTTCTCTTGGGGGTCTAGTGGAGGCCACGGCCAGAGCTCGCACGCTCAACCTCAACCTCCACCTTATCAACCTTCACGCCCATCGGCGACCTACCAACCCCCACATCAAAGGTCGCAACACCAAAATTACCAACATGCTCATGCCTCATCGTCGGGTTATTCCAACCAGACTCCACCACCCCAGCGGGTTGACCCTAAGGACCCTTCTTGTGATCCGACCTTTCAAGCGTTGCAAAGTACAGTCAAGGCTTTGGAAATGCAGGTTAGCCAGTTGGCTCATCAACTCCATGAACGCGAGAAAGGTCAGTTCCCGAGTCAACCTGAGGTGAATCCTCGGGGTACCCCTTCTCAAGGAAGGACACCTTTACCTCATGCCACCTCTGAACCGACCCATCATATTAATGTGATTCATACTTTGAGGTCTGGTAAGGAGGTGGACAACCACATTGGGGTGCCTTCCTTGTCATCACCATCTTTGAGGGAGCCGGTTCCTGAGGCTCCCTCCACAAATACTTCCAGGAAGGAGCCAGATCCTGAGGTTCTTTCTACATTTCCTTCGACAAAGGGGTCGAACCTTGAGGTCCCCTTGTCTCCTCTTGTGTCGAAGGAACCAGATTCTGAGGTCCCCACTCATGTTTCTTTGGACCTGAATTCTGGGGTGCCTTCGCATTCTTATGCCCCAAAGGCGCCATTCCCTGAGCGCCCTAAAAAGAAAACCTCTGATCAGCATGACAAGATGCTTGAGATGTTTCGGCAGGTTAAGGTGAATATCCCTCTTTTGGAGGTGATTCAGCAAATGCCAAGGTTCTCAAGGACTTATGCACTAAGAAGAGAAAAACTCATGTTCCCAAGAAAGCTTTTCTTGCGGCTAACGTGAGTTCCTTGTTGGCACAACCCATGCAAGTCAAGTACAAGGACCCTGGCTGTCCTACTATATCTTGTGTGATTGGTGATGTGCCCATACACCGAGCCTTGCTGGACCTTGGTGCATCTGTTAATCTTCTGCCATATTCTGTCTACGTCCACCTCGGTCTTGGAGACCTCAAACAAACAAAGACCACTCTTCAATTGGCTGATAGGTCTATGAAGAAACCGAGGGGTGTGGTGGAAGATGTGTTGATCAAAGTGGGAGAGTTCATTTATCCAGTCGACTTCTTTGTCTTGGATACTGAACCTGTGCCAAACCCACTTGGACAAATTCCTGTCATTCTGGGGCGACCATTTCTTGCGACTTCCAATGCCTTGATCAATTGTCGCAATGGTCTAATGCGCTTGACTTATGGTAGTCAATGCGCTGATTTCAACATCTTCACCATTGGCAAGAAGCCAGATGCCTTCAATGACCGTGTTGGGGTTAACCTTATCCAGGGCATGGATGAGAGTGAAGTTGAGGGCACCTTCAAGTACTTCAGAGAATTGTTCGATGAAGATCCTGAAGGTGGTGAAGATGTTTCACCTGGGCTGGCACAAGAAGGTGCCTTATGTTTTGATCATGTGGCCTCAGAGCCGCATCCTTATGATCTTGTGGCCCTTGTGCCACATTCTTTTGATCTTGTGGCCCTTGTGCCACATTCTTTTGATCTTGTGGCCCTTGAGCCACATCCTTTTGATCTTGTGGCCTCAGAGCCACATCCTTCTGATCTTGTGGCCCTTGTGCCACATTCTTTTGATCACGTGGCCCTTGAGCCACAACCTTTCGATCACGTGGCTTTTGAGCCACCAGATACCCTTTTTATGGCCTCTGGGCCACATGATCTTCATTCTATATCTGATGAGGACCCCATGTGGGTTAAGAATCAACCACCTGATACCCTTCAACCTGGTAGAGGTTCACCTCTCATTCATGCCTCCTCTTTTGTTAACTCTCAAGAGGCATCGAACGACCACAATGCGAATAAGGGTGTCAGGTGGTCAAGCAATTCTGTTTTGTATGTTGCGAGCCCATACAGGTGCATTTCTGGCTCGAGAGATGGCGGGTTCCCATTTGATGTCCCTTGATATATGAAGATGGGAGCCCATTGTTGTACATACTTAAAAAAAAGAAAAAAAAGAAAAAAAAAGAAAAAAAGAGACTCCTTCAGTGAGCATCGATTGTTGTGGGCCCCAACCCTTGAGTATTTGGGCCCCATTTCTTTCACGTATTTGTATCCCTTCTTTAGCATCTCACAGGTTTTGAGGGAAGTTGGGTTGTGTCCATCAACATAGCCATGAACTTCCTTGTGTACTTCACGTTGGTGAGATCTCTTCTGTTTCATGCATGCATCCATGTAGTATCTTGCTTGCATTCATTGAGGACAATGCATGAAGTAGGTGTGGGGGGGTGTTTTACGTGTGTACATAGTCGAGTCTTTTCTTTTGATTTTCTTTTCTTTTGTTTGCATTGTTAGGGTCATGATAGTGTGCTGCATTTAATATCGATATATCTGCTTGCCATGATCCTTGGGTGACTTGTCTTCTTTTGCTTGCCTAGTGCTTCAAAATTTTCACATTTCTTTCAAAATCTTCATGTGTTTTCGAAAGAAAATGTTTTGTGGGTTTTGCGTGTGTTTAGCATGTGCAAAACCGTTGAGAGGCAAAGTAAAAAGAAAGCTCCCAAAATTGTCTTGAACTTGATGCATTAGGATATCTAGTACGTGGCTTTAGGATTTATCGAGTCATTAGGGTGCACCCCAGTTTTCCCTTGGGGGTGAGTAATCAGTGGGTTTCAGTGCTCAAACATTTAAAGAAGTCCACCCTGAACCTAGTGAGTCAAATAATTCGTATTTGTTAATTTAGGAAGTTTGTTGTAGTCAAGGGCCCTTAATATCTTTTTGTGAAACTTAAGTGTAGGGGTTTTGGTTCCCATGTAGATAAATGAATAAATAAGTGGTGTTCTCTCTTCTCCCACGGCTCCTATCACTCGGGAAAGTAGGTCTGAGGGGACTTTGTGCCTGGTGCTTTCGAGTCATCTGACTTGGGATGCACCGACCGAACTCCCGTTACACGGGTGGTAGGGATCGCCCTATGTGGAGATTTGGGGGAAGGTGTACGTGATAGTGTAAGTCCTCATAGGCAATGATGCACGAAACCTGACCCTGGGAGAATCAAACACCAACCAATAAATGCTCCAAAGAAAAAGAAAAAAAAAGAACAGAAAAAGAAAAAAAAAGAAAAGAAGAGTCAAATAAGAACCAAAATGGACTTTACACTTTGTTTCACATTCAGAAGTTAAGGTTGCCCATGTCTTTCACTTAATTCCTTAGTTAACTCTCACGAATAACTCATTAGGCTAGGTGTGTGGACTGATTACATATATAGAGTCGACCCGTAGTATTACCGCATTCCATGATCGACAAAATAAGTCCAACGAGTCGTGTAGCTAGATTGATTAATGCATCTTGTTCGGATTTTGTGGGTATATCCGCTGAAAACCCTCAGGAGACACCACTCCTCCTCCTTGGCAACAAGGAGGTTTAACGGCTTGTTGCACGTGCTAAGTGCAACCGTGATTCCTACGAAAGTGAGTTAGGATTTCTTGTTTTTCGTACGCTTTTTCCTTTCTTTGTTTTGCTCGAGACTAGCAAAAACTTAGGTGTGGGGGTATTTGATTGACATCATTTCATGCTTATATTTGTACCTTATATCCATTATCTTACACCTAAGCAATGCTACGTGACGAGTTTTATGTTTAGTTTTCAGAAATAAAGAGGTTTGAAGAGAAGAGCCATGAAAGGACCCAAAAGCAGGAAAAAAGGACCTAATTGTGAGACCTGGGGACCAAGATGCAAGGGGGAAGGACCTGATCGTAAGACAGAAGGACCTAAGAGCAAAACAGGAAACTCCACACCATCATGAGGAGTATTTTGTCAATTCGATTCGGGTCGGAGCTCCACTAAACCAGATAGATGCATCCAAGACCAATAAACACACCAAGGCAAGCCCACCAGAAGACCCAGCCGGATCTGGGCTTTATAGGCCGCCAATTGGCGGTCTGGAACCGCCAATTGGCGGTCTGGTTAAGCCCAAATCAGCCAAGATTCTTCCTGGACTTGTATTATCATGTGTTTAGGCTATTTTTGGTATAGGTTTAGTCCCACATCGGGGGATTGTCCCGGATTAGCTTTTTCCATGCTTATAAATAGAACTCTTCACCTCCCATTGTATCCATCTCTCTCTTGGTGGCCTCCTTCCCTACTAAGAGTGAAGCCTTGAAGCAAAACTCTAGTGGAGGAAGGGCTGCTTGTATTCTGAGTGAGTTCATAATAAAAGTTTTCATTAGTTTGTTAATTCTTGCTTAGTTTAATTCCTTTAATGTTTTTGCTTTGATGCTTGTTTAGTTTTATGCTTCTTTAATGTTTCTTGCTTGAGTAGTATAAATTTCATTTCAGTATTATGCTTTCCTTTGCTAATTTAGTTAGTGTAATGAGTAGTGAGTAGTTCCATCCCCATTTGGGGGGTGGAGAAATATGTGATATAATAATGTAGTGTATTAAGTGTGTGTTATTTTTATCCCTTGAGCTTTATATGATTTCCATAACCATCTAATGGGTCTCCACTCTTATCTTTGATATGCTAATGCTCTTGAATGAAGCTTAGCTTATGCTTTGATTAGTGGACCTATTTTATGGGGAATGATAAGGTTAGGATATGGATGAAGTTAATGTTGGAAACACAATTTGTAGTGTATGTACTCTTGTTGCCTTTTCCTTAGCTAATGTCTTGTATGTTTTAATGATGTAGTCATCTTAATTCATGTGGAGGCATAGTAGGGTCTAGTCTTTATACTTGAGTTCATGTAGCTTCATTCCAATCATTGTCTTGTATGTTTTAAGGATGTAGTCTTATCTTAATTCATGTAGAGGCAAGATTGGATGTAGTTTTATGATTTCATGCACTACATGTTGTGAGGAGCTTAATTGAACACACACACACACACATCTTTATGTTCACATCAGTTCTCTACCCCCTTTGGGGTTTAGTTTTATTGCTTATCTTCATTTCCTTTGCATTTCATTTCAGCTTTGTAGTTTAGATTAGTGTAATACATCTTTCTCCCTTCTTTTTACCCCTTGCCTTCGAATAAACCAAGTGTCGACACACCTCCCAGTGGACGACCCGTATTTGCCACCGCTTCAACGAGGCCGTGCACTTGCGGTAGAAATATAAAACGAGATCAATCAATTGCTTGTTTAGTGTAGCCTAGTTGTAAGACCTACTCTCCTGCTTTATTAATAATAAGTCCACTCTCCTCATTTGTGCATAATTTAGTTCTTATCTTAACTAATTGTGTTTGTGGTATGTTTGTATGCTTGATTCGAGTCAGGTTCCTTGTCGGTCGATCGAGTGCAACTCACCGGGCGAGTGCGCATTTGCTTGGCTTGATCGACTCAATCCAGGTTCGAGTGGGAGCGTGGTGCGATTTTGAGTTGAGCCCATGTTGAGGCGGAAGGGGTGCATTGTTGGAACGTGAGGGTCTACTATGCTAATCACTTTTAAGCTAATTACCTACTTGTTTAAACAATCAAAGATATGCAGCGGAATTTAAAACAAACAAGCAAGTGAAGGGAGAATAATGCAAACCACAATGAGACGGGGGATTTTTATAGAGGTTCGGCACCCCACCCGGGTCCTAGTCCTCTCTTGCAAGCTCCGCTTGGATCAGCGAGCTCCGTTCACGACTTCACTAACTACTCCCCGCTCCGGGCCGGGAGAGAACGCCTTTACAAATCTTCAAGCTCGCGAACAACTGTCGCCGAGCTTGGCTCCTCCTCTCACAATCCGAGACGATCACTTCGGGCTCTCTCCGAAGTCTATACTAGATGTCTTGGGCTTTCACCAAGACCCTTGCTTTCTTTCACAAACAATGAGTGGGACAACACTCTCTAATTCTTGAGCACACTTGAGTGAGAATACGAATTATAATTAAAGTGTGGAAGGTTTGATGATTTGAGTGTTTTGGATCTTCTCTCTAATGTATTGGACAAGTATGTGTGGGAGAGTTGTGTTAAAATGTGTTTTACAACTCTATTTATAAGCATTAGAGAGAATATAGCCGTTGGGGTTGATTAGGTATGAGTTGGTGTAAGATACACAAAACAGAAACATGCAGAACCCAATTCTACCTAAAAACGGTTGACCAAAACGGGTATGTCGTTCGACCATTTGGTCAAAATTCAGCTTTGACTTAAGTTAACTTAAGTTAACGGTCGAACGGGCTCAGGGGATTGGTCGACCGAATAAATCCAGGCACTTCTGGGAGACCAAATTGTGTTAGTTCGGTCGACCGTTAGGAAAGTTTCGGTCGACCGGATGTTTGGTAATTTTGGGATATTTGGGAATAATACGAATACGACCGTTGGGTATAATACGACAAAACAAATGGTCATATCACACGTGTGAACGGTCGAATGAAAAGGTTTCAACGGTCGACCGTTTTGGTCCAGGCAGTTCAAGTTTTGTTTAGGTGTTTTCCGGTTGTAGTTCAGATGATCTATTGAAGTCCAAATTATGTGAAATTTTGTGTGTGACTTCTATAGGGAACCTAGTGTGTGGTTGAGTAGTTTTTAGCTCAAGTATGCTTAATTACACAAGGTTCCTAAAGACTCAAAGAAATACAAAATACATGTCTTTAAATGAGCTTGATTACATGTCTTGACTTGATTTCCTTTCTTCCTTGAGTCTTGATCACCTGTTGAGGTTAGCACAAAGCAATATATATGCAATGCAATATGTCTGCTACTCTATATGATTATAATTAAGATTAGGTTGAATAAATCATTAAAACATAGATTAAGGCCAAAAAGCCAACATGCATTTGGGGTTTGGATGCACATTATTTCGTGGCTTTTGGATGCCTTTGCTTGGTGCCATTTTTTTCATGTTTTGAGGTGTCTTGAATAGCCATGAAGAATATGGAAGTTGGGGAGTTGTTGCAAACAAAAGCCCCCCTCACCAGCCGTCCCTCTCCAGCCTTTTATTTTCTCACCCTAGCCTCTCCTCCTACCACCTATCCTCTCCTCTCTGGTGTTTTGGTGGGCTGATCTTCGGCGAGCTGTGTGAAGCAACGTCAAAGGCATCCTTGTGTGGCTAGAAGAGAGGTGGTGGACAGCATCTCAGGCTAAATTCAGGCAACCTCCTTGCTGATCTGGTATGCTCCTGACCCTTGAAGAGTTTTATGGGAGGGGGTGTTGTCTGGAGGGCCGGCCAACACCATGTTGGTGGTTGGTGCAATCGGTTGCACCATCAACCGAGTTCCCTTCTAGCGTGCGCATGGAGCATGCGCTAGATGGGGCTGGTTGTGGGGTAGCCAGAGGGACCGGGGCTCCGGGCAGCTCCACTGAGGTCTGACCAGGGGTGAGGAGGTTTCCTTCTGGGCTGAGTTTCGAGTGATAACGGGTCTCGTTGGGTGTGGCTGGTGCACACAAGATCTGACTACGTTTTGTCTTCAACCTTTTGACTCTTTGTCTTGGACGACTGGCGGGTGCAGCCCCCCCAGACGGTGGCTGGGTTCATCAGGGGGTGGGGATGGACCCTAGGGAGGGTGAGGGTGAGGGGATCTGGATGTGCAAGCTTGGTCTGAGCGGGGTGCGCAAGGGTGGGCAATCATAAGATTAGTGCACCATGTGTGCCATCTTGCTCGGTTGTTCAACTGAGCTGCCGGGGAGGATCTCAACTGACTTTCACCCATCTCAGACCACCTAAGAAGGTTACTCACAGAACATGGGTTGGACGGATGAGGGAGCATAGGCATGGTTGAGTGTTTGTTGCTTTGTTAGCTTGTTGATACAAACTATCGTGTTCTATATGTTGTATGTCGTGACATGATTTGTGCATGTATAGGATCGTAAGGGTCTCTAATTCTAATCACTTTTAGGCTAATTACCTACTTGTTTAAGCAATCAAAGAATGCACATCGGAATTAAACAAAAACAAGCAAATAAAGCAAATCACAATGATGACACAAGATTTTATAGAGGTTCGGCCTCCCGCCTACTTCCTCTCTAACAAGCTCCACTCGATATCCCTCGAGCTCCGCTCACGTCTTCACTATCAACCTCATTCTGGGCCGAGATTAAGCCGTTTACAAAACAAGCTCCACGAACACCCTCGTGAGCTTGACTTTCTTCTCTTACAATCCGAGAGGAACACTTCGGGTTTTCACCGATGTCCTTGCTTCCTTGAACAACAATGTTGAGTGGAACACACTCTCTAACTTGAGCACACTTAGGTTAGGATGTGGAATTTATACTAAAGGTTGGAAGTTTAAGCTTGGAGAGTAGATTTGGGGATTGGGAGACTTGTGAGTTTTTCTTACGTGTATATGACAATAGGAAGTGTAAGAGTTGTGTAATTGTGTCATGGGAACACCTTTTTATAAGCTCCTAAGGTGTTATAGCTATTGGGGTTAGGTCAAGTAAGGTTTGAGTGAAAGACTCAAAAATAGAAACCTAAAGGATGCAATGCAGCAAAAGTTCGGTCGACCGGATCGGGCAGAACGGTCAACTGTTAGTATAAAACGACAAAACAACAGTCCGGAATTTGTTGTTACTCGGTCGATCGAACGGATGGTAGAAAACACTAACTGGATAATTGATCACTCGGTCGACCGATTGTGGGTAGACTGTTCTGGTTTTGGATTAGTGTTTTTCGGTCTATGTTTGGGTGATCTATTGAAGTCCAAATGATGTGAAATTTTGTGTGTGACTTCTATAGGGAACGTAGTATGTGAGTTTATTTTAGCTTAAGTATGCTCAATTTACATAATGTTCCTAAGACTCAAAGAAAAGCAAGATTACATGTCTCCAATATAGCTTTAATACATGTCTCGACTTGATTTCCTTTCTTCCTTGAGTCTTGATCACCTGTAGAGGTTAGCACAATACAATATATATGTTATGCAATATGTGTGCTACTATTACATGATTACAATTAAGATTAGGTTGATTAAATCATCAAAACATAGATTAAGGCCAAAAAGCCAAGAATCTGCCCCTTTTTGATGATGACAACACCTATATCATAATACTTGAAGTTTTTAGATGTAAACTATGCATATAAATGCTCCCCTATGGATGTGCATAGTTTTTATTCAATTAAAATCAAATTTCAAGTTACCCCCTTTAATTATCTCTCCTCTTTTGACATCCATCAAAAATCATAAGATTAACATGAAATTTGGATGTCTTGTAATGAAGCTTCTCCTCCTAAATTTTGCACTTCATTACTCTAAGTAAATGATATTCAATAAGCTCCCTGTTGAACATTTTAATTAAACCGCAAGTGCACGGCCGCATTGAAGTAGTGGCAAATATAGGTCGTCCTCGGGGAGGTGAGCAGCCTCTCATTTGCACGAAATCAAGTGGTGAAAAAATGGAGAAGAGAGTGGATTATGCTACACTACACTACACCACGAAGTATGAAATGCGAAAGAAAGCAACAAACGATTAACTAAAACTTAACTAAGAACGAAAGAAGAGTGCTGGAATTCAGAAATGGAAAACCCCTAAGGGGTTGAGTGAGTGCACGCATGCAAAGAGGTGGGTGTTGAACACATTCTTTAAGCACAAATGAAGGTGGTGTTATCATGCATAGGAAGTGTCTAAATGTTATGGCAAAACCTATCAATCTATTCACCAGCCTAGTTGATTAACATTTACATATACAAGGTGTTTATTTCAGAACCTAAACAAGCATGAGAGGTGTCTAATCATTTTGGCAAAACTCATCAAGTTATAAATTCTATCCTAAACAAGGAAGCATACATTCAAGTTTTATCAACACATTGGAAATAAGACATTCATTCCATTCTCATTTGCATGTATGTACATCTACTACACCCCCCAAAGGGGATGGAACTACTCACTACATATTAGACTAATTATTAAACTAAGCAAGGAAAGCATATTAACTAAGCTACTAAAACTAATGAAATGAAATTAAACAAAGTAAAGCAAGAAATATGAAAGAAACAACATAACAAAGAAACTTTTATTAAAGTGACTCACATTTCAAGTAGCATCCTCCTACTTTAGTGTGTGCTTCAAGGCCTAACTTCTAGTAGGAAGAATAGTCACTGAAAATATGTAGTGATTACAATAGAAGGTGAAGAGTTCTATTTATAGCCAAAGAAAAAGGCAATCCGTGACAATCCCCCGATGTGGGACTAAACAAATACGAAAAATAGCCTAAACATCTTCTAACACATGTGCTGGAGAAATGTGAGTGGATTTAGAAGGATCCAGACCGCCAATTGCTGGATTCGTTTGTCAGTCTTTGATGCATCTACTTTGTTTATTGGAGCTCCGACCCGAATCTAATTGCCAAAATACTCCCCAAGATGGTGTGGAGTTTTCTGTTTTGCTCTTTGGTCCTTTGGTCTTACGTTCAGGTCCTTCTCCCTTGCATCTCAGTCCCCAGATCTCACAAGTCAGTCCTTTTTCCCAGCTTTTGGGTCCTTTTATGCTTCATCTCTTCAAACCTATTTATTTTGAAATTCAAACATAAAACTCCTAACATAGCATTGTTGAGGTGAAAGATAATGGATATAAGATTGTTGAACGTTTTAATTTAAACTGCAAGTGCACGGTCGCGATGAAGCGGTGGCAAGTACGGGTCATCCTTAGGGAGGTGAGCAGCCTCTTTTTTATCAGAAATCAAGTGGCAAAAATTGGGGGAGAAAGATTGATTATGCTACTCTACACTAAACTACGCTAAGAAGTATGAAATGCGAATGAAAGAAACAAACAATGAAATGACAACTATGCTAAGAACAAAAGAAGAATGCTGGAATACAGAAATGGGAAAAACCCCTAAGGGGTGGAGTGATTTCACACAAGCAAAGAGGTGGGTGTTGAACACATTCTTTAAGCACAAATAAAGGTGGTGTTATCATTCATAGGAAGTGTCTAAATGTTATGGCAAAACCTATCAATCTATTCACCAACTTAGTTGATTAACATTTACATATGCAAGTTGTTTATTTTAGAATCTAAACAAACATGAGAGGTGTCTAATCATTTTAGCAAAACTCATCAAGTTATAAATTCTATCCTAAACAAGCAAGCATACATTCATGTTTTATCAACACATCAAAAATAAAGCATTCATCCCATTCTCTAACGCATGTATGTACATCTACTCCACCCCCAAAGGGGATGGAACTACTCACTAAACATTACACTAATTATTAAACTAAACAAAGAAAGCATATTAACTAAGCTAATAAAACTAATGAAATGAGATTAAGCAAAGCAAAACAAGAAACATAAAACAAACAACATAATAAAGAAAACTTGTATTAAAATGACTCACATTCAAAGTATCATCCTCCTACTTTAGTGTGTGCTTCAAGGCCTCACTTCTAGTAGGAAGAATAGCCACTTAAAATATGGAGTGATTACAATAGGAGGTGAATAGTTCTATTTATAGCCATGAAAAAAGCTAATCCAGGACAATCCCCCGATGTGGGACTAAAGCAATACCACAAATAGTCTAAACGAACATTAATACAAGCCCAGGAGAAATTGGGGCGGCTCCTAAGTAATATGGACCGCCAATTGGCGGTCCAAATTTCGGATCGCGTTGGAATTTGTTGTGGCCTTTTCTTTCTGGTATTGTTCGTCTTTGATGCGGTTAATTGACTTGTTGGAGCTCCGACCCGAATCGAATTGGTAAAATACTCCCCATGATGGTGTGGAGTATTCTGTTTTTCTCTTAGGTCCTTCTGTCTTACGTTCAGGTCCTTCTCCCTTGCATCTCAGTCCCCAGATCTCAGTCCCCAGATCTCACAATTCAGTCCTTTTTCCCAGCTTTTGGGTCCTTTTATGCTTCATCTCTTCAAACCTATTTATTCCTGAAAACTAAACATAAAACTCGTAACATAGCATTGTTTAGGTGAAAGATAATGGATATAAGATACAAATATAAGCATGAAATGATGTCAATCAAATACCCCCACACCTAACTTTTGCTATTCCCGAGCAAAACAAAGAAAGAGAAAAACATACGAAAAACAAGAAATCCTAACTCACTTTCGTAGGAATCACGGTTGCACATAGCACGTGCAACAAGCCGTTAAACCTCCTTGTCGCCAAGGAGGAGGAGTGTTGTCTCCTGAGGGTTTTCAGCGGATATACCCACAAAATCCGAACAAGATGCATTAATCAATCTAGCTACACGACTCGTTGGACTCATATTGTCGATCATGGGACGCGGTAATACTACGGGTCGACTCTATAAATGTAATCGGTCCACACACCTAGCCTAATGAGTTATTCGTGAAGGTTAGTTAAGGACTTAAGTGAAAGACATGGCAACCTTAACCTCTGAATGTGATACAGTGTGTAAAGTCCATTTTGGTTCTTATTTGACACTTTTTTTTCTTTTTTTCTTCTTTGGAGCAGTTTATTGGTTGGTGTTTGATTCTCCTAGGGTTAGGTTTCGTGCATCATTGCCTATGAGGACTTACACTATCACGTACACCTTCCCCCAAATCTCCACATAGGGCGATCCCTACCACCCGTGTAACGGGGGTTCGGTCGGTGCATCCCAAGTCTGATGACTCGAAAGCACCAGGCACAAAGTCCCCTCAGACCTACTTACCCGAGTGATAGGAGCCGTGCTAGAAGAGAGAATACCACTTATTTATTTATCTACATGGGAACCAAAACCCCTACACTTAAGTTTTACAAAAAAAGATTAAGGGCCCTTAACTACGACAAACTTCCTTATACTAACAGACACGAATTATTTGTTTCACTAGGTTCAGGGTGAACTTCTTTAAATGTTTGAGGGCTGAAACCATATGATTACACGCCCCCCGAGGGAAAACCGGGGTGCATCCTAACGACTCGATAAGACCTAAAGTCCGTAAAGTAGAAATCTGAATGCATCAAGTTCAAGAAAATTTTGGGAGCTTTCTTTTTACTTTGCCTCTCAACGGTTTTGCACATGCTAAACACACGCAAAACCTACAAAAACATTTTCTTTCGCAAACACATGAAGATTTTGAAAGAAATGTGAAAATTTTAAAGCACTAGGCAAGCAAAAGAAGACAAGTAACCCAAGGATCATGGCAAGCAGAGTTATCAATGTTAAATGCGGCACACTAACATGACCCTAACAATGCACACAAAGAAAACAAAAATCAAAAGAAAAGACTCGACTATGTACATACGTAAAGCACCCCCACACCTACTTCATGCATTGTCCTCAATGAATGTGAACAAAGATACTACATGGATAAATGCATGAAAAAGGAAAGATCTCACCAACATGAAGTACAAAGGGACGTTCAGGGTCATGTTGATGGACACAAACTCAAATTCCCTCAAAACCTGTGAGATACTGAAGAAGGGAGACAAATACGTGAAGAGATTGGGCCCAAGTACACAAGGGTTGGGGCCTACAACAATCGATGCTCACTAAAGGAGTCTTTTATTACACACTTTTTTTTGGTTTTTTGTTTTTTTTATTACAAGATATATACATCAACCAAGATATTCTCATAATCATTTGGTCAATGAACATCAAATGAGAACATCAAGTTTTGAGGACCAGAGACTTGCCGAGATGGGCAAACTTCACTAGTACTCTGAGGTGTCATGAGGGGTGAAAGGTCAAAGCTGAAAGGCTCGAACCCCTCATGATATTGGTTGGGTGTGGGCAACAAAGAATGAAGTTGTGTTGCCTCACTAGGGTTTAGTTGCTCATCGAACAAAACCCTGCAACCAATAGGCGGGTGCATCGGAATGAGTTCCTCAAGCTCATTCGATGGATGCAGCAGACCTGCATCACTAAGAACGAGGCTGCTCCCCAAGTCATCCAACAAGGACCTCCCACCATAATTTAGATCATCAAGCAAAAGTTCGGTCATAGGTGGGTCCTTGTTGGAGTCAATATGAAGCTCAAATGGCTCAATGGCCATGGGAGATGAGGTAGAGACACCTTCTGGTATAGGCATATGATGAGGTGTCCCACTCTCACTAGTACTCTCAACTGAATCAGGAAACGAACACTCCTTTTGGACATTTATGTTTGATGACAACTCACTCTGTTGCATTACAAAGACAAGCAATGAGTTTTTGCTGGCCCCACAAAGATTCTCAATGGGTTGCATTGGGGTTAGGGGTGTTCGTTGATTTTGTGGTGCTTTCTCCAATTGGCGGATGAGATTTAGATTTAAAGGTTCATCCATGGCTTCCTGTTGCCTACCAGAGTTGAACACATGAAGCTCGGTACTCATGTTACCGAATGAGAGCTTCATGGGACCATTTCTATAATTAATCAAGGCATTTGAGGTGGCCAGAAATGGTCTACCCAAAATCAAAGGTATTTGAGAGTGGGTGTTCGCAACAGGATTGGTATCAAGGACAACAAAATCAACTGGAAATATAAAATCTCCAACTTTGATAAGCACGTCCTCGATAATCCCCATGGGAATACGAATGGATATATCCGCCAATTGAAGGGTGATCTTAGTTGGTTTCAATTCTCCTATGTTCAACTGTTTATAAACAGAGAATGGGAGGAGGTTGACCGCTGATCCTAAATCAAGCAAAACATTGCTCATTCTAGTGTCCCATATCGTACACTGAATAGTAGGACACCCAGGGTCCTTGTATTTTGTGTAGGTGGGATTGCACAAAAGTGAGCTGATATTTGCAGCCAAGAATGCTTTCTTAGGAACATTGGTCTTCCTCTTGGTTGTGCAGAGATCCTTCAACACTTTGGCATATTGAGGTATTTGTTGGATGACATCCAACAAGGGGATGTTAACCTTTACTTGTTTAAACACCTCTAATATCTTGTATATGTTGTCACTCTGCTTTTTGGTTAACCTACTTGGATAGGGAGCTTTTGGCAGGTAGGTTTTCTGCGGTGCCTGAGAAGGAAGCCTTGGTGTATTACCATCACCCTCAGCCTCTTCTTCACCACCATTCCCACTGAGGGGCTGCATAGATGGTGGTGGTGGCAAGGAAATGTGATTGTCAACCTGTTTTCCATTTCTTAAGGTCACAATGGAATTGACATGGTGAACAGGTTCCTCCACATGGTTCACTTGCCTCCCCCGAGGTACCACATTCTCATTTTGCATGTGTTGTTGCTGGTACATGCGGGGATTAGCCTCAGGTTGGCTAGGAAAATACCCTCTCTCTCTTTCATGTACAGACTGAGCCAATTGGCCCATCTGAAGCTCTAGAGATTTGATGGTCTGCTGATTTGAAGTGAGAACTTGACTCGTGGTTGACATAAAAAAATTCATTGAGTTTTCAAGTCCACGAGTCAAGGTCTCAAGCGAATTGAATCGGGTTTCCATATTATTGGAATTTAGGAAACCCGATTGATTGGTGCTTTGCGCTTAGGGTGGCTGATAGGAATGTGCATGCATGGGAGGTTGGTGTGATTGGTAATGTGGTCTACAGGGGTTTGAAGGACCACCCGGGGCTTTAGTTTGGTTCCATGAAAAATTAGGGTGGTTCCTCCATCCAGGATTATAAGATGATGAGTATGGGTCATTCCTGGCTCTATCATAGATGGCGTTGACAAGCTCCATCTCAGGAAGAATGGACTCACACTCGCTTTCTACATGACCTATCCTACAACATGAATGACAGGGAACTGGACCAGATGTGGACATGTGAGGTGCACCTTGTTGGTTTTGGAGCTCAATCGAATCCATACGGCGCATTAAGGCCGCCATGCGCGCCTCGGTGGCCGTAGTGGTATCGACAACAAATGTGGCACCCGATCTAGTCGAGTTTGCATTCACGATCCTCGCTCCTATGCTAGATGATGCAGGTGGTTCCCTCACACTCTCCCATTGCATGGTTTTCTCAGCAAGGTCTTCTAGGAAAGCCCATGCCTCCCTTTCATCCTTTCCGAAGAACTCTCCTAGACCCATGGACTCAAGGAGCGTTCTTGACGGGATGTGAAGACCTTCGTAAACAATCTGACAAAGGCACCACAACTCGATGCCATGGTGAGGGCATGAGGATAGTAGCTCCTTGAACCTCTCTAAGTATGCATGGAATGGTTCGGTCTCATGTTGATAGAACGAATTGATTTCGTTCCTCAATTTTTTAGTCTGATAATTTGGGAAGTACTTCTTGAGGAATGCATATTGAAACCCATCCCAAGTCCTAAAGGCATTCGCCTGCTTGCTGTACAACCACTTCTTGGCGTTATCATTCAGCGCAAAGGGGACAATCCTAAGATGGATGGAGTTTGTGCTAAGTTGTTGCAACTTGAACATAGCACAGACCTCCTCAAATTCCCTGAGAAAGATATAGGGGTCACCTTTCCCAGTGAAGTGAGGGATCATGGAAATAAACTGAGGCTTATCCTCAAAATGGTTCCCATTAGTCTCTGGTAATACGATGCATTAGGGTAGAGCTGTACGGCTCGGGTAGCATCGATCACGTAGAGGTATGGGAACGACAACTGGAAGAACAGGTGGGTCCAGCAACTGCTCCTCCTCACGGAAATTAGCAGCCATTGAACCCGGACTGTGTGCGACACGAGAGGAGGAAGGCGTCAAGAAGTCGACTACCGAAGTAGGGCTGACAACGCGCCTCGGCAAACGACGACTCTCGTCTCGCCCACGAAAGCATGCACAAAGGTGCACACACCCAAGACAAAACTTATTTTTTTAACAAAGAATGTGCGTAGAGGAGAAGACGGGGCAACACAGGAGAAAAAGAATGACTCAGGAGAGAAGGGAAGAAGTCCTTATGCTACGAAGGATGGGTACAAGTAGAAGCACACAAGAAAACAAGGCTCAAGCAATCCTAAGGTCGCTATAGGTGCTTACAGCTAGACGATGCCTAACTGCGAGGTCACACGGCCTCAACACACCTCACCTCCCTACGACGAGGACCACAAAGCCCAGCAAGTGATCCAAGATCTGGGGATCTCGTCTCTCCTACTATCGACAAAGTGGGCAACGCCGATCAGGTCATGATGGTCGGGACCGGATCACTCTCCTAATGTGCCCGAAATGCTTAGGGCCAATGTCTACTTGATTTTAAAATTAGGCTCTTGATTAGTGTGGTTTGTGGGGGCGAAGGAAAGGGTGATGAAATCCCCCACCTTATCTTTTACGGGACAGCCCCTCCATAGTAGTGTTTTGGAGTCTAAATCTAGCAATCAACTCTCCAAACAAACGCTCAACTCACACTTGTTTCAATGCACTTCCTACTAACTAATGCATGTTCATACGAAATGCATGAATGAGAGTAGAAGGTGCGTACCTCACGCCAGCACTCAACAACTGAAAATAAAGCTAAAATGAAAAGACAATCTACATGCCTAAGTCACATACATGATGCATGACCTAAACAAAAAGAATGCCTAGTCTTTTGCTTTGGGTTTTAGGATCCAAGTTGCTTAAAGAAGGTTTAATTATGAATCTGGGAACGAACTATAAGTCAAAACATGCCAAACTGAGTCCCAGATTACTACATCAATTATGTAAACACGCCACAGAAATAAGAGAGTAAAATGAGCTCACCAGACCGCCAATTGGCGCTCTCAGGCCGCTGATTGGCGGTTTACAGTGCCCAGAATGCCTCCAAATTTCTCCAGGTGTTCCTCCTGGAGACTCCAAGTCTCCTGAAACAAAGAAAAACTACAAAACACAAATTAAATCCACTCGAATCGTCCAAACAAGAGTCTGGACTGACACCTCTCCGGCAACGGTGCCAAAAACTTGTTGAACGTTTTAATTTAAACCGCAAGTACACGGCCGCGATGAAGCGGTGGCAAGTACGGGTCGTCCTCAGGGAGGTGAGCAGCCTCTTGTTTATCAGAAATCAAGTAGCAAAAATTAGGGGAGCAAGATTGATTATGCTACTATACACTAAACTACGCTAAGAAGTATGAAATGCGAACGAAAGAAACAAACAATGAAATGACAACTAAGCTAAGAACAAAAGAAGAATGTTGGAATACAGAAATGGGAAAAACCCCTAAGGGGTTGAGTGAGTTCACAGAAGCAAAGAGGTGGGTGTTGAACACATTCTTTAAGCACAAATAAAGGTGGTGTTATCATGCATAGGAAGTGTCTAAATGTTGTTGCAAAACCTATCAATCTATTCACCAACTTAGTTGATTAACATTTACATATGCAAGTTGTTTATTTCAGAACCTAAACAAGCATGAGAGGTGTCTAATCATTTTGGCAAAACTCATCAAGTTATAAATTCTATCCTAAACAAGCAAGCATACATTCATGTTTTATCAACACATCAAAAATAAAGCATTCATCCCATTCTCTAATGCATGTATGTACATCTACTCCACCCCCCAAACGGGATGGAACTACTCACTAAACATTACACTAATTATTAAACTAAACAAAGAAAGCATATTAACTAAGCTAATAAAACTAATGAAATGAGATTAAGCAAAGCAAAACAAGAAACATAAAACAAACAACATAATAAAGAAAACTTGTATTAAAATGACTCACATTAAAAGTAGCATCCTCCTACTTTAGTGTGTGCTTCAAGGCCACACTTCTAGTAGGCAGAATAGCCACTTAAAATATGGAGTGATTACAATAAGAGGTGAAGAGTTCTATTTATAGCCATGGAAAATGCTAATCCGGGACAATCCCCCGATGTGGGACTAAACCAATACCACAAATAGCCTAAACGAACATTAATACAAGTCCAGGAGAAATTTGGGCGGATCCTGAGTAATATGGACCGCTAATTAGCGGTCCAGGACCGCCAATTGGCGGTCCAAAAACTTCGGATCGCGTTGGAATTTGTTGTGCGCTTTTCTTTCTCGTATTGTTGGTCTTTGATGCGGTTACTTGACTTGTTGGAGCTCCGACCCGAATCGAATTGGTAAAATACTCCCCATGATGGTGTGGAGTATTCTGTTTTGCTCTTAGGTCCTTCTGTCTTACGTTCAGGTCCTTCTCCCTTGCATCTCAGTCCCCAGATCTCACAATTCAGTCCTTTTTCCCAGCATTTGGGTCCTTTTATGCTTCATCTCTTCAAACCTTTTTATTCCTGAAAAGTAAACATAAAACTTGTAACATAGCATTGTTTAGGTGAAAGATAATGGATATAAGATACAAATATAAGCATGAAATGATGTCAATCAAAGATACAAATATTAGTATGAAATGATGTCAATCACTCCCCCTATCAATATGAATATGATTTTTCGATTAAGTTCAATTCTAATTCTCCCACTTAATCATCAAGCAAAATATATCAATTAGGCATGCGATGTATAAGTTCCCTTTGACATCCATTTGAAAATTTGACATTTACATCAATGGATGAGATTCAAATTTTAAGATATGCAATGAATGATTTATATGATATGTCAATTAAACATATACAATCTTGACTAGAACCAATTGATTGAAAAAATTTGAAGGATAAGAAATTATACCCACTTTGAAGCTTGAATTGGTTCAAATCTCCATTCGATGATGCAACCGGCATTGAATTTGAGTCTCAAGCTTGCCCGGTCACCACCGATCTAATCCTCAAGCACCTACAAGTGTAGATTTAGGTACCCAAACAACTTTGGGTCCTTGAATGTTAGCTTTGGGAACCCAAACTATTTTGGTTTTAGGTGCCCACACACCTGAAGAGCTATGATTAATGAACACATACTTTCCATTTACTGTAGTGTAAGACACATGTTTTTTCAATTTTGCATTGTATGCTAAACTATGTTTATCTAGTGATTGTCTTTTACTACCTAAAAGCATGTCAAGCATCTTGGTTCCCTTTGTGAATGATTGACATCATTTCATTTTTATATTTGTATCTTATATCCATTATCTTTCACCTAAACAATTCTATGTAACGAGTTTTATGTTTAGTTTTCAGGAATAAATAGGTTTGAAGAGATGAAGCATAAAAGGACCCAAAAGCTGGGAAAAAGGACTGAATTGTGAGATCTGGGGACTGAGATGCAAGGGAGAAGGACCTCAACGTAAGACCGAAGGACCTAAGAGCAAAACAGAATACTCCACACCATCATGGGGAGTATTTTAGCAATTTGATTCGGGTCAGAGCTCCAACAACCCATGTAAATGCATCCAAGACCAGCAAATATACGAAGAAAAGCCCAAAGTAAATCTGAGCGTGATCTGGATCCTGTAGACCGCCAATTGGCGGTCCGGATCTTCCCGGATCCGCTGAGTTTTCTGGAGCATATGTATTAGCGTTTGTTTAGGCTATTTTTGGTATCTGTTTAGTCCCACATCGGGGGATTGTCCCTGAGTGCCTTTTTCTATGGCTATAAATAGAACTCTTCACCTTCTAATGTAATGACTTCATATTTTGAGTGGCTATTCTTCCTACTGAAGTAAGGTCTTGAAGCATACACTAAAGTGGGAGCATGCTACTTGAATTGTGAGTCATCTTAATAAAAGTTTCTTCATTATATTGTTTGTTTCATGTTGTTTGTTTTACTTTGCTTAATTTCATTTCATTATTTTTAAATAGCTTAGTTAATATACTTTCTTTGCTTAGTTTAATAATTAGTGTAATGTGTAGTGAGTAGTTCCATCCCCTTTGGGGGGTGGAGTAGATGTTCATACATGCAAATGAGAATGGAATGAATGCTTTATTCATAATGTGTTGATAAAACATGAATGTATGCGTGCTTGTTTAGGATAGAATTTAAAACTTGATGAGTTTTTCCAAAATGATTAGACACTTCTCACACTTGTTTAAGTTCTGAAATAAACAACTTGTATATGTAAATGTTAATCAACTAGGTTGGTGAATGGATTGATAGGTTTTGCCAAACACTTACCACCTTCATTTGGGCTTAAAGAATGTGTTCAACACCCACCTCTTTGCATGTGTGCACTCACTCCACCCCTTAGGGATTTTTCCACTTCTGAATTCTAGCACTCTTCTTTCATCCTTAGTTAAGTTTTAGTTAATCGTTTGTTTCTTTCTTTCGCATTTCGTCTTTCGTAGTGTAGTGTAAGTTAGCGTAGAGTAGCATAATCAACTATCTTCTCCATTTTTTCCCCACTTGATTTCATGCAAACGAGAGAATACTCACCTCCTTGAGGATGACCCATATTTTGCCACCGCTTCAACGCGGCCGTGCACTTGCAGTTTAATTAAAACGTTCAACAAGTTTTTAACGTCGTTGCCGGGGAGGTGCCAGTCCAGACTCTTGTTTGTACGATTCGAGTGGATTTAATTTGTGTTTTGTAGTGTTTGTTTGTTTCAGGAGACTTGGAGTCGCCAGGAGGAAGACCTGGAGAAGTTTTGAGGCAAGCTGGGCACTGTAGACCGCCAATTGGCGGTCTAGTGAGCTCTGTTTTCTCTCTTCTTTCTTTGGCGTGTTTTCATAATTAATGTAGTGATATATGACTTGATTTGGCATGTTTTGACTTATAGTTTGTTCCCATATCAATAATCAAACCTCCTTTAAGCAACTTGGACCCTAAAACCCAAAGCAAAAGATATGGCATTCTTTTTGTTTAGGTCATGCATCATGTATGTGACTTAGGCATGTAGATTATCTTTTATCTTAGCTTTATTTTCAGTTGCTGAGTGCTGGCATGAGGTACACACCTTCTACTCTCATTCATGCATTTTCATATAAACATGCATTAGTTAGTAGGAAGTGCATTGAAACAAGTGTGAGTTGAGTGTTTGTTTGGAGAGTTGATTGCTAGATTAGGACTCCAAAACGCTACTAAGGAGGGGTTGTCCCATAAAAGATAAGGTGGGGGATTTCATCACCCTTTCCTTCGCCCCACAAACCACACTAATAAAGAGCCTAATTTTTAAAATCATGTTGACATTGGCCCTAAGTATTTTTGGCGCATTAGGAGAGTGATCGGGTCCCGACCGTCATGACCTGATCGATGTTGCCCACTTTGCCGATAGTAGGAGAGACATGATCCCCGGATCTTGGCTCACTTGTTGGGCTTTGTGGTCCTCGTCGTCGGGAGTTGAGGCAATGTGACCTTGCAGTTAGGCGTCGTCTAGCTGTAAGGACCTATAGCGACCTTAGGATTGCTTGAGCTTTGTTTGCTTGTGTGCTTCTACCTACACTCATCCGCCGTAGCATAAGGTCTTCCTCCCTTCTCTAGTGAGTCATTCTTTCTCTCCTGTGCCCCCCGTCTTCTCCTCTACGTATTGTCTTTGTTAAAAACAAAATAATAATAAAAACGTTTTGTTGTGTGTGCAACTTTGGGCATGCTTTCTTTGACACGAGACGAGAGTGGTCGTTTGACGAGGAGCGTTGTCAATCCGGCTTTGCTAGTTGATTTCTCGACACCGTCCTCCTCTTGTGTCGCACACAGTCTGGGTTCAATGGCTGCTAATTTCCGTCAGGAGGAGCAGTTGTTGTACCCACCTGTTCTTCCAGTTGTCGTTCCCATACCTCTTCGTGATCGATGCTACCCAAGCCGTACAGCTCTACCCTCATGCATCGTATTGCCAGAGGCAAATGGGAACCATTTTGAGGTTAAGCTTCAGTTTATTTCCATGCTCTCTCATTTAACTGGGAAAGGTGACCCCTATATCTTTCTCAGGGAATTTGAGGAGGTCTGTGCTATGTTCAAACTGCAACAACTTAGCACATACTCCATTAATCTTAGGCTTGTCCCCTTTGCGCTGAAGGATGATGCCAAGAAGTGGTTGTACAGCAACCAGGCGAATGCCTTTAGGACTTCGGATGAGTTTTAGTCTGCATTCCTCAAAAAGTATTTTCCAAATCATCGGACTCAAAAATTGAGGAACGAAATCAATTCATTCTATCAACATGAGACCGAATCATTCCATGCATACTTAGAGAGGTTCAAGGAGCTACTATCCTCATGCCCTCACCATGGCATCGAGTTGTGGCGCATGTGTGAGATTGTTTACGAGGGTCTTCACATCCCGTCCCGAACGCTCCTTGAGTCCATGTGTCAAGGAGAGTTCTTAGGAAAGGATGAAAGGGAGGCATGGGCTTTCCTAGAAGACCTCGCTGAGAAAACCATGCAATGGGAGAGTGTAAGGGAACCACCTGCATCATCTAGCATAGGAGCGAGGACCATAAACGCAAACTCGACTAGATCACCGTCGATACCACTACGGCCACCGTGGCACGCATGGCGGAAATCGTATGGATTCGATTGAGCTCCAAAACCGGCACGATGTATCTCATGTGTCTGCATCTGGTTCAGTTCCATGTCATTCATGTGGTAGGATAGGTCATATAGGGGGTGAGTGTGCATCCATTCCTCTTGAGATGGAACATGTAAATGGCATCTATGATAGATCCAGGAATGACCCATATTCATCATCATATACCCTTGATGGAGGAACCACCCTAATTTTTCATGGAACCATGACAATGCCTCAGGTGGTCCTTCAAACTTTTCTCGACCACCTAACCGACCACACTACCCTACCATGCATTCACAGTCTCATCAGCCACCCCAAAATCAGAACACCAACCAACCAGGTTTCCCAAATTCAAACAACTTGGAAACCCGGTTTAATTTGCTTGAGAACTTAACTCGTGGACTTGAGAACTCTGTAAAAAACTTTATGTCGTCCACGAATCAAGTTCTCACTTCGAATCAGCAGACCATCAAATCTCTCGAGCTTCAGATGGGTCAGTTGGCTCAGTCTGTACATGAGAGAGAGAGAGGGAGCCGTCCTATCCAACCTGTGGCTAACCCCCGTGGTCTACAACACTCGAACATGCAAAATGCAAGTTCAAGACCATAGGGGGGGCAAGTGAACTACGTGGAAGAACCTGTGGACCATGTTAATGTCATTGTGACCCTAAGAAATGGGAAGCAGGTCAAGAACCACGTGTCCTTGCCAGAAAATCCATATGTGCAGCCCCCTTGTGGGAATGACGGTGAGAAAGAGGCCGAGGGTGAGAGTAATACACCAAAGCCTCCTTCTCCGGCTCCGCCCAAGACATACCTACCAAAAGCTCCTTATCCTAGTAGGTTTTCTAAGAAACAGAGTGACACTGTGGATAAAATGCTGGAGATATTTAAGAAAGTGAATGTGAACATTCCTTTGTTAGACATGATTCAACAGTGAACCTTTCTAGATCTTATCTAAGTTGAGCATTTGATGCCTTAAGATCTAGTTGTTCAACATCAATGGGTGTTGCCTTTTGACCGCAAAGTTTTAAAACATTTGCTCATGTCTAGCAATCACCTCATTCTTTTCATGCATGATTGATTCAATTTGGCTTTGGAGATCCTTGATTAGCTTTCTAGCATTCTTATTTTTGTCACAAATGATCTCATATTGTTTAACTAAGTCATTGAATGAATTTTGAAGCTCATCACGTGTATAAGTTTCTTCATTAACACTAGAATGTGAGCTATCACTATAGTATGACTTAGTTGAACATGCATGTGATTTAGTAGAGCAAGAGTTAGAGGATACCTCACTTCCTTCATCTTGAATTGCCATGAAGCACATATGTGCATATTCCTTTGTTGATGAAGTTGCGGTTGATTGGGATGAAGATGATGACGATGAATCGTCCCAAGTAGCCTTGTGAGCTTCCAACCTCTTCTCTTTTCTCTTACTCCTCTCCTTTTCTTTCCTTCTCTCCCTTCTCTTATTTTTCTTCTCCTTCTCTTTTCTTTCATTTTCACTCTCCTCCTTCTCCTTCTTCTTGTCTCATTTCACTTCTTCTACCTCTTCTTTCATTCTTTTCTCCCTTATCCTTCTTGAGGTATTTCAAGAAGTCTTTGGCTAGGACTTCAATGTCCTCTTCTACACTCATCCTTGGTTCCTCAAGATTTACAAGAAACGACAAGGAGGATTTTTTCTTTGAGGCTTCCTTCTCCTTTCGATTGTTTATTTGAAGTTCATACACCATCAAATTTCCAACTAGTTCCTCCATCTTTAATTTGGAAAGATCGTGAGCCTCTTCAATTGCGACGACTTTATCTTCCCAAATGTTGCTAAGAAACCGAAGGAACTTCTGTGTCATCTCTCCTTCATTGATTTTTCTTCGAAGGACCAAAAGAGAGTTAGCGATATCGGTGAAGCGAGTGTTCATTTTGCTTATGTTTTCACCGATTTGCGTAGAAACAAAATCTCATATTTATGCATGAGGAGACTAATCCTAGTTTCTTTGGTTTCACTATCACCCTCATGAGGCATTTGTAGTATGTGCCATATCTCATATGCACTTTCACAACCCCTACTCCTATTATGTTCGCCCTCATTAAGGCCACAATATAGAATGTTCATTATTTTAGAGTTCATTTCAATCTCTTTCAATTTGAGACTTGAAAGTGAATCTAATTCATCCTCATTTGGGGGTGTGTAGGGATTTTGAAGAAACATCCAATACTTAAGGTCATTAGAAATTAGAAAAATGTTTATCTTATTCTGCCAATAATCATAATTAGACCCATTAAGCAAAGGAGGCCAAGTTGTTTACAATCCCTCTACATGATTAGAAGTAAATGTCATTGCTAAAAATTACGGTTAAGTAAAGAAATTTAGCTCACGAGGCTCTGATACCAAATGTAGGATCGTAAGGGTCTCTAATTCTAATCACTTTTAGGCTAATTACCTACTTGTTTAAGCAATCAAAGAATGCACAACTAAATTATGCAAAAACAAGCAAGTAAAGCAAACCACATTGATGACACAAGATTTTTATAGAGGTTCGGCCTCCCGCCTACTTCCTATCTTACAAGCTCCACTCGATCTCCCTCGAGTCTTCACTATCAACCTCATTTCGGGTCGAGATTAAGCCGTTTACAAAACAAGCTCCACGTACACCCTCGTGAGCTTGACTTTTTTCTCTCACAATCCGAGAGGAACACTTCGGGCTTTCACTGAAGTCCTTGCTTCCTTGAAGAACAATGTTGAGTGGAACACACTCTCTAACTTGAGCACACTTAGCTTAGGATGTGGAATTGATACTAAAGTGTGGAAGTTTAAGCTTGGAGAGTAGATTTGGGGATTGGCAGACTTGTGAGTTTCTCTTAGGTGTATATGACAATAGGAAGTGTAAGAGTTGTGTAATTGTGTCATGGGAACACCTATTTATAAGCTCCTAAGGTGTTATAGCCGTTGGGGTTAAGTTGGGTAAAGTTTGAGTGAAAGACTCAAAACAGAAACCTAAAGGATGCAATTCAGCAAAAGTTCGGTCGACCGGATCGGGCAGAACGGTCGACCGTTGGCAATGTTGGACTCGGTTTCGTTCGACCGGTTAAGGAATGGTCGACTGCCAAAGGCTATAATTTAGGTACACTTAAGTGAACGGTTGATTGACATCATTTCATGCTTATATTTGTATCTTATATCCATTATCTTACACCTAAGCAATGCTACGTGACGAATTTTATGTTTAGTTTTCAGAAATAAAGAGGTTTGAAGAGAAGAGCCATGAAAGGACCCAAAAGCAGGAAAAAGGACTTAATTGTGAGACCTGGGGACCAAGATGCAAGACAGAAGGACCTGATCGTAAGACAGAAGGACCTAAGAGCAAAACAGGAAACTCCACACCATCATGGGGAGTATTTTGTCAATTCGATTTGGGTCGGAGCTCCACTAAACAAGTTAGATGCATCCAAGACCAAGAAACACTCCAAGCAAAGTCCAAAACAAAAACCAAGCAGATCTGAAGTTTATAGACCGCCAATTGGTGGTCTTGGACCGCTAATTGGCGGTCCATATGGCCCCAGATCCGCCAAGCTTTCTCCTGGACTTGTATTATCATGTGTTTAGGCTATTTTGGGTATTGGTTTAGTCCCACAACGGGGGATTGTCCCGGATCAAGTTTTTCCATGCTTATAAATAGAACTCTTCACCTCCCATTGTATCCATCTCTCTCTTTGGTGGCCACCTTCCCTACTAAGAGTGAAGCCTTGAAGCAAAACTCTGGTGGAGGAAGAGCTACTTGTAATTGAGTGAGTTAATAATAGATGTTTTCCTTTAATTGTGTTGTTCCTCTCTAAGTTTAATTTCCTTTCATATGCATGCTTGCTTGTTTGTTTTGTTTTATGCTTCTTTAATATTTCTTGCTTGATTAGTGTAGTTTCATTTCAGTATTATGCTTGCTTTTGTTAATATAGTTAGTGTAATGAGTAGTGAGTAGTTCCATCCCCATTTGGGGGGTGGAGAAATATGTGATATAATCATGTAGTGTATTAAGTGTGTGTTATCTTAATCCCTTGAGCTTTAAATGATTTCCATAACCATCTAATGGGTCTACACTCTTATCTTTGATATGCTAATGCTCTTGAATGAAGCTTAGCTTATGCTTTGATTAGTGGATCTATTTTATGGGGAATGATAAGGTTAGGATATGGATAGGAATTAATATTGGAAACACAAGGTGTAGTGTATGAACTCTTGTTGTCTTTACCTTAGCTAATGTCTTGTATGTTTTAATGATGTAGTCTACTCTTTATACTTGAGTTCATGTAGCCCACTTCAAATCATTGGACTCATTCTTAGCCCATCAACACCCAACCCCAAAATTTCCCAAGCTCTGACTTGGACCTCACTGTTGACCCCAAATTTGATTCCTTAAAACAAACCCTCCAAACATTCATGGAAACCACTCAAACTTTATTGAAGTCCAACTTGAATTCCTTGCAAAATATGGAATTGCAAGTGAGTCAAATGACACAACAATTCCATGAACATGAGGAGGGTCACCTTTCTTGTCAACATGAGGATTTATCTTCTGAAATCGAACCACCACCACATCCACAAATTCAAAGCACAATCTTTCAAAGTCAAACTCCTAGTCAGTCTGAGGGACTTGGGGTTTCAATTCACGATCACTTACTGGAGGATTCGATTCAAATTGAGAATAACTTGGACCAACTTCATTATGAGTCGGCACAGGATTGTGCCTTATCTTTTTGTCCCGTGGCCCTTGAGCCACATGATCTTCATGTTGTGCCTCTTATGGACTCACCTCTGGTGGAGCAAGAGCTCCCTAGTACCCTCAATTTCAAACAACCTGATGAGAGTTTGCCTCTCACTATTGTTCCTGATCATCTTGGAAATGATGGAACATCAAACAACTACATTGCTCATGAGGGTATTAGGAGTTCCTTGGAGGATACTTTGGGTATGAGACCCACTTCCTGTTCTCCTGCTGAGTTGGACATGCATAACGAGGTGCTTGACCTCGTTCCGACCCACCAGCCTGTTGGTTGGAGAGTTTGGATTGATGATCATAACTTCAGTTCCGCAATGGGAGATATTTTTCTTCCGTTGCCCTTATTTCCCAAACTCTCGAGAGGTTCAAGCTCTTTCAGTTTGATCCTTTGAATGAGACGCCTTTGCGTCCAATTCATGAACCTCTCATTTCATCTGGTCCTCTTTGTGAAGGGGGCCCACGCATGCGTATTCTGGCCTCGCGTGGTGTCATGTTCCCTTTCCAAGTGCATTGACCCACTCTTGAGGTTCCCATTTGATTTCTTTTGACAAATGAAGATGGGAACTTATGTTTGTACATAGTTATTAAAAAAAGTACAATAACAGACTCTTTCAGTAAGTCCCAACCCTTGTGTATTTGGGCTCCATTTCTTTCAGGTATTTGTATTCATTCTTTAGCATCTCACAGGTTTTGATGGAATTCGGGTTATGTCCATCAACATGACCTTGAACGTCCCTTTGTACTTCATGTTGGTGAGATCTCTCCTTGTTTCATGCATAGCTCCATGTAGTATCTTGCTCGCATTCATTGAGGACAATGCATGAAGTAGGTGTGGGGGGTGTTTTACGTGTGTACATAGTCGAGTCTTTTCTTTTGATTTTGTTTTCTTTTGTTTGCATTTTTAGGGTCATGTTAGTGTGCTGCATTTAATATCGATATATCTGCTTGCCATGATCCTTGGGTGACTTGTCTTCTTTTGCTTGCCTAGTGCTTTGAATTTTCCACATTTCTTTCAAAATCTTCATGTGTTTGCGAAAGAAAATGTTTTGTGGGTTTTACGTGTGTTTAGTATGTGCAAAACCATTGAGAGGCAAAGTATAACGAAAGCTCCCAAAATTGTCTTGAACTTGATGCATTAGGATATCTAGTACTGTGGCTTTAGGATTTATCGAGTCATTAGGATGCACCCCAGTTTTCCCTTGGGGGTGAGTAATCATAGGGTTTCAGTGCTCAAACATTTAAAGAAGTCCACCCGGAACCTAGTGAGTCAATAATTCGTGTCTGTTAAACTTAAGGAAGTTTGTTGTAGTCAAGGACCCTTTAAATCTTGTTGTGAGACATTAAGTGTAGGGGTTTTGGTTCATGTGTAGATAAGAAATAAGTGAGTATGTGTTCTCTCTTCTCGCACGGCTCCTATCACTCAGGAAAGTAGGTCTGAGGGGACTTTGTGCCTGGTGCTTTCGAGTCATCCGACTTGGGATGCGCCGACCGAACTCCCGTTATACGGGTGGTAGGGATTGCCCTATGTGGAGATTTGGGGAAATGTGTACGTGATAGTGTAAGTCCTCATGGGCAATGATGCACGAAACCTGACCCTGGGAGAATGAAGCTCCAACTAATAAAAAAAAATAAAAAATTGAAAAATGAAAAATAAGAAAAAAATCAAATAGGAAAAAATGGTAATGCAAATAAGAACCTTAATGGACTCTACACTTTGTATCACTTGAGGATGTTAAGGTTGTCCATGTCTTTCACTTAATTCCTTATTTAACTTGCACGAATGGTTCATTAGGTTAGGTGTGTGGACTGATTAACTTTATAGAGTCGGCCCGTAGGATTACCGCGTCCAATGATCGACAAAATATTTCCAACGAGTCGAGTGTCTAGATTGAATAATGCATCTTGTTCGGATTTTGTGGGTATATCCGCTGAAAACCCTCAGGAGACAACACTCCTTCTCCTTGGCAACAAGGAGGTTTAACGGCTTGTTGCACGTTCTAAGTGCAACCGTGATTCCTACGAAAGTGAGTTAGGATTTCTTGTTTCTCGTTTGCTTTTCTCTTTCTTTGTTTTGCTCGGGACTAGCAAAAACTTAGGTGTGGGGGGATTTGATTGACATCATTTCATGCTCATATTTGTATCTTATATCCATTATATTACACCTAAGCAATGCTACGTGACTAGTTTTATGTTTAGTTTTCAGGAATAAAGAGGTTTTGAAGAAAAGAGCCATAAAAGGATCAAAAAGCAGGAAAAAGGACTTAATTGTGCGACCTGGGGACTAAGATGCAAGGGAGAAGGACCTGATCATAAGACCGAAGGACCTAAGAGCAAAACAGAATACTCCACACCATCATGGGGAGTATTTTACCAATTTGAGTCGGGTCGGAGCTCCAACAAGTCAAGTAACCGCATCAAAGACCAACAATACCGAAACTAAAAGCCCACAACAAATTCCAACACGATCCGAAGATTTTGGACCGCCAATTGGCAGTCTTGGACTGCGAATTGGCGGTCCATATTGCTCAGGATCCGTCGAAATTTCTCCTGGACTTGTATTAATGTTCGTTTAGGCTATTTTTGGTATTGGTTTAGTCCCACATCGGGGGATTGTCCCCAATTAGCTTTTTCCATGCTTATAAATAGAACTCTTCACCTTCCATTGTAATTACCCATTGTTTGGTGGCATTTTCTCTACTAAGGAGTGAGCCTTGAAGCAATAACTCAAGGTGAGAGGAATGCTACCTTCAATGTGAGTCATTGTTAATAAAAGTTTATTTGTTTCTTTTAATCTTGTTTTGTTATGTTGCTTGTTTTGTGTGGGTTGCTTTACTTTGTTTAATCTCTTGTTTAGTAATTTTAGTATCTTAGTTAAATGTTTTCTTTACTTAGTCTAATCAGTAGTGTAATGCGTAGTGAGTAGTTCCATCCCCATTTGGGGGGTGGAGAAATATGTGATATAATCATGTAGTGTATTAAGTGTGTGTTATCTTTATCCCTTGAGCTTTATATGATTTCCATAACCATCTAATGGGTTTTCACTCTTATCTTTGATATGTTAATGCTCTTGAATGAAGCTTAGCTTATGCTTTGATTAGTTGACCTATTTTATGGGGAATGATAAGGTTAGGATATGGATGAAGTTAATATTGGAAACACAATTTGTAGTGTATGTGCTCTTGTTGCCTTTACCTTAGCTAATGTCTTGTATGTTTTAATGATGTAGTGAAATCTTAATTCATGTAGAGGCATAGTATAGTCTTTATACTTGAGTTCATGTAGCTTCATTCCAATTATTGTCTTGTATGTTTTAATGATGTAGTCTTATCTTAATTCATGTAGAGGCAAAGTTGGATGTAGTTTTATGATTTCATGCACTACATGTTGTGAGGAGCTTAATGAACACACACACACTTTTTTATGTTCACATTATTTCTCTACCCCCTTTGGGGTTTAGTTTTCTTGCTTTTCTTCCATTTCCATTTGCACCTTAGTGTAGTTTAGTGTAACCAACCTTTCTTCCCTTTCTTTACCTCTCGCCTTCGCACAAACCAAGTGTCGACACACCTCCCAGTGGACGACCCGTATTTGCCACCGCTTCAACGCGGCCGTGCACTTGCGGTTAAATATAAAACGAGATCAATCAAGTTTTTGGATTTATCGAGTCGTTAGGATGCACCCCAATTTTCCTTTGGGGGTGAGTAATCATATGGTTTCAGTGCTCAAACATTCAAAGAAGTCCACCCTGAACCTAGTGAGTCAATAATTCGTGTTTGTTCATTTGGGAAGTTTGTTGTAGTCAAGGACCCTCTTAATCTTGTTGTGAGACATTAGTGTAGGGGTTTTAGTTCATGTGTAGATAAGAAATAAGTGGTGTTCTCTCTTCTCGCACGTCTCCTATCACTCGGGAAAGTAGGGCTGAGGGGCCTTTGTGCCTGATGCTTTCGAGTCATCTGACTTGGGATGCGCCGACCGAACTCCCGTTACACGGGTGGTAGGGATTGCCCTCTGTGGAGATTTGGGGAAAGGTGTACGTGATAGTGTAAGTCCTCATGGGGAATGATGCACGAAACCTGACCCTGGGAGAACGAAGCTCCAACTAATAAAAAGAAAAAAAAGAAACAAAATGTGTGAAAAGAAACAAAAAGAAAAAAAATGGTAATGCAAATAAGAACCTTAATGGACCTTACACTTTGTATCACTTGAGGATCTTGAGGTTGTCCATGTCTTTCACTTAATTCCTTATTTAACTTGCACGAATGGTTTATTAGGCTACGTGTGGACTGATTACCTATATAGAGTCGGCCCGTAGGATTACCGCGTCCATTGATCGACAAAATATTTCCAATGAGTCGAGGTCTAGATTGAATAATGCATCTTGTTCTGATTTTGTGGGTATATCCGCTGAAAACCCTCAGGAGACAACACTCCTCCTCCTTGGCAACAAAGAGGTTTAACGGCTTGTTGCACGTGCTAAGTGCAACCGTGATTCCTACGAAAGTGAGTTAGGATTTCTTGTTTTTTGTTTGCTTTTCTCTTTCTTTGTTTTGCTCGGGACTAGCAAAAACTTAGGTGTGGGGGTATTCGATTGACATCATTTCATGCTTATATTTGTATCTTATATCGATTATCTTACACCTAAGCAATGCTACGTGACGAGTTTTATGTTTAGTTTTCAGAAATAAAGAGGTTTGAAGAGAAGAGCCATGAAAGGACCCAAAAGCAGGAAAAAGGACTTAATTGTGAGACCTGGGGACCAAGATGCAAGACAGAAGGACCTGATCGTAAGACAGAAGGACCTAAGAGCAAAACAGGAAACTCCACACCATCATGGGGAGTATTTTGTCAATTCGATTCGGGTCGGAGCTCCACTAAACAAGTTAGATGCATCCAAGACCAAGAAACACTCCAAGCAAAGCCCAAAACAAAAACCAAGCAGATCTGAAGTTTATAGACCGCCAATTGGCAGTCTTGGACCGCTAATTGGCGGTCCATATGGCCCCAGATCCGCCAAGCTTTCTCCTGGACTTGTATTATCATGTGTTTAGGCTATTTTTGTTATTGGTTTAGTCCCACATCGGGGGATTGTCCCGGATAATGTTTTTCCATGCTTATAAATAGAACTCTTCACCTCCCATTGTATCCATCTCTCTCTTTGGTGGCCACCTTCCCTACTAAGAGTGAAGCCTTGAAGCAAAACTCTGGTGGAGGAAGAGCTACTTGTAATTGAGTGAGTTAATAATAGATGTTTTCCTTTAATTGTGTTGTTCCTCTCTTAGTTTAATTTCCTTTCATATGCATGCTTGCTTGTTTGTTTTGTTTTATGCTTCTTTAATATTTCTTGCTTGATTAGTGTAGTTTTATTTCAGTATTATGCTTGCTTTTGTTAATATAGTTAGTGTAATGAGTACTGAGTAGTTCCATCCTTATTTGGGGGGTGGAGAAATATGTGATATAATCATGTAGTGTATTAAGTGTGTGTTATCTTAATCCCTTGAGCTTTAAATGATTTCCATAACCATCTAATGGGTCTCCACTCTTATCTTTGATATGCTAATGCTCTTGAATGAAGCTTAGCTTATGCTTTGATTAGTGGATCTATTTTATGGGGAATGATAAGGTTAGGATATGGATAGGAATTAATATTGGAAACACAAGTTGTAGTGTATGAACTCTTGTTGCCTTTACCTTAGCTAATGTCTTGTATGTTTTAATGATGTAGTCTAGTCTTTATACTTGAGTTCATGTAGCTTCATTCCAACTATTGTCTTGTATGTTTTAATGATGTAGTCTTATCTTAATTCATGTGGAGGCTAAGTTGGATGTATTTTTATGATTTCATGCACTACATGTTGTGAAAAGCTTAATGAACACACACACACACATACACTTCTTTATGTTCACATTATTTCTCTACCCCCTTTGGGGTTTAGTTTTATTGCTTCTTTTCCATTTCCATTTGCGTCTTAGTGTAGTTTAGTGTAACCAACCTTTCTTCCCTTTCTTTACCTCTCGCCTTCGCACAAACCAAGTGTCGACACACCTCCCAGTGGACGACCCGTATTTGACACCGCTTCAACGCGGCCGTGCACTTGCGGTTAAATATAAAACGATCAATCAACGGTCAAACACCGAGATAGGTTCGGTCGATCGTAAACTAAGAGGCTCTACTGGGTTGGCAAAAGTGATCATGTTCGGTGGACCGATGCAAAGTCTTCGGTCGACCGAAAACGTCCAGGCAGTTGCACAAAATGGAGACACTATAAGTTCGGTCGACCAAAAGGTTCACGATCAACCGATAGGCAAAATGTATTTTTGGGGTAATTGGAAATAATAAAAATACGACCATTGGAATAAAACGACAAAACAAACGGTCGGAAATTTGTGGTTACTCGATTGACCGAAAAGGTCTGGACGGTCGACTGAGCGGATGGTAGAAAACACTAACTGGATAATTTATCACTCCGTCGACCGAACGTGGGCAGACTGTTCTGGTTTTGGTTTAGTGTTTTTCGGTCTATGTTTGGGTGACCTATTGAAGTCCAAATGATGTGAAATTTTGTGTGTGACTTCTATAGGAAACCTAGTATGTGAGTTGATTTTAGCCCAAGTATGCTGAATTAATACAATGTTCATAAGACTCAAAGAAAAGCAAGATTACATGTCTCCAATATAGCTTTAATACATGTCTTGACTTGATTTCCTTTCTTTCTTGAGTCTTGATCACCTGTGGAGGTTAGCACAATAAAATATATATGCTATGCAATATGTGTGCTACTCTTACATGATTACAATTAAAGATTGGGTTGATTAAATCATCAAAACATAGATTAAGGCCAAAAAGTCAACATGTTGTACTACTGATATTCATTTGTTATTTTATGATTTCAATCAGGCATCATTCATATGACACGGTACTGATTTCAGATCTAGCATGTTTGTGATATGATTTCAAGTTCAAGTAATATTGCATTTGTCGATGAGAATGATAAAAGAAGTTTATCTTGTCTAATTTTATCTCAGTCATGACCAATCCATATATATGCTTTGATTTGTAATCCCTCCAAGATATATTCTTTACAGCATTTGAGCATAAGTTATATAGTTTAATTCAAATGTTGATGCAATTGGTATAGATGCATGTATCGGCACTAATGTTGCTATGAGTTTCTCAAACCTGATTTTTGCCCAACAACGTTTAGTCTATGTGCTTGATCTGATTTCGTGTATATCCTCTGATATTAATGTCATGTTCTCAATTAGAAATGCTATTATATCCATCAATATTATATGTTGCCCATTATAAGCTTTATTACCACGTGTAACCCCATTGCCTGCATGTATACGGTCTATGCATGTGTATATATAAATATAGCTTCCTGATATCATATGTATCTTTGGCCTTGTTGTGTCACTGATATATATGTCGTATCATGTCCACATAAGGTCTGATCATGTTCTGAGGTTCTAGTCCTATCATGTGATGGTGCACATTACTGATTGTTTATGACGTTAGTTTATGATGTCTCCAATTGTTGTGCACGTTATGTTACTCTATTCGTGCTGAATTATAATATGGTGTGTGTGTATTTCTTGATTCTGGAGTCATGCATGTACACATGAACATAATCAGACTCTTTCATGTTATATGCTATTCGTGTCATATTCTAATGCAACATGTTAACCCGATTGCACACATGTATGCTAGTTTAGAGATCTATATTGTTTGCTGATATTTCCAGCATGCCCCATCATGTTATTCTACTATATATATATATATATATATATATATATATATATATATATATATATATATATTTCATACCCACAGCAACTCTGATCATGTTCTGAGATTTAAACTACTATTGCATATACGCTTTGAAATTGATGATGCATGTTATCAATTATTGTGGAGTTCGATTATGATGTACCTTGCTGTAATGCATGATCCTATTTCTTCTTACATGTCTATGTGTTAGTGATGTGAAGTGTTCTGATGTGGTTATGTATGTTTCATAGGACATCAGACCTTATAACATCATTATCATGACCCGTAGACGACTCGATTAGTTGTTATCTTGATTTACCAATCCGGTTATGATTGTTTACTGTTGTGAGTGCATTTTGATCCCTGATTGGGATGTTCTGGTTCTGATTTTTTTGGGGCTGTGAGGAGGGTATTCATTTATCCTTCCTTGAGCTCGTTCTGGACTATGTAGCTACATTAGATTTTAGATGCTTAAGTACCTAGCATTACATTTAATCTGATAAGTAATTCTGGGCACGTTCTATTTTCTGGGCCGACAGGCCATGAGTGGGTCCTCTAGCTTCAGAGGCCATTCGCATAAGACCTTTATGTGGAGGCAAGGCGTAAGATAATTCTTGGGTAGGCACGCTGCCATTCTGTCTCAGGTTAGATGTTCCCAAGTTCGTGATGGCACCATGTAGGTTTATTTCCGCGATTTGGGGCATCTAACCGGCGTACCACTTTGTGCCAAGCGGTAGGGTCACTGTCGAGTGACCCGCTTCTACTTCTAACAAGCGTGTCTGGTGTTCTGGTTCCTTTTAGAGGAATGTGGTCGGGTTGGAGTTGTAGCCTTCTGTTGCATATTGTGCTTTTCTATTGTGACTCTGATGCTTTTGTCTTAGTTAGATTGCATGCATTCTTCTATAAAACTTTGATTGGGCCGGGGGCATACTGGGTTTTCTTTATTGAAAACTAAAGCATATTTGTTGATGTTGTGCCTCAGGTACTTAGGTTCCTTCAGGGGTGGACTGGATGAGTTTCAGAGGGTTCTGTACACGAGGGACACGTTGACCAGAGTCTTTCTATTATCTTTAGTGCCGCTTTTATTGTGTTGTGTTTCCGTTTGTACTTGATGTGTTGTAATTGAATCCTTTACATATATGGATAATCAGTTGTTTTAGTTATATTCTGTTGGTCTATCCATGTATGTTCCTCCATGTGTTGTTGAGTTGTCTATTTTGGTCTGTCTATTGTAACTTCTTTGGTCGTCGCGGAGGTCTTTGATCGTGACACTAGTGTTCCTTTCCCAGTGTGCATACCCACAAGATCGGTGGCTTTACACTAGTTTAGTGTAATCAAACTTCTTCTCCCCTTTATTTTCCATTGGATTTCTGAAGAACCAGAGTTGACACACCTCCCTGTGGACTTGACTCGTACTTGTCACTGCTTCATCGTATCTGTGTACTTGCGGTATTATAACTAAATCAATCAAGTTTTTTTGGTGCGGTTGCCGGGGAGGTGTTCTGTCCAGACTCTGGTTTGGACGATTCGAGGGGATTTGATCTTTTGTTTTTAGTGTTGTTTTATTTCAGGACGTTTAGGAATCACTGAGAAGAAGAAGAAAGAAAAATTTGGGACCTTTTGCAGCTACAAAGACCACCAGATAACGGTCTGAGACCGCTTACTGGTGGGCTGGTAAGCTTCATTTTCTCCATTTCTTCTTTGTTTGGTTGGTAGTACTAGTTTAGTTGTCTGGGAGCCCAATATTGCATGTTTTTTACCCGTAGATTGCTGCCAGATTAATCAATAAACCTATCATTCCCCTGTTTAATCAACTTGGTCATTAAAATCCAAAGCAAAAGATTAGGCATTCTTGCTTGGTTAGGTCATGCATCATGTACTTGACTTAGGCATATAGTTTGTCTTTTCATTTAGCTATACTTTCAATTGATGAGTGTTGGCGCGAGGTATGCATCTCCTATTCTCATTCATGCATTACTTAGTTTGACCATGCATTAGTTAGCAGGACTTCCATTGGAACAAGAGTGAGGTGAGTTCTTGTTTGGTGAGTTGCTTGATAGATTAAGGTTTCAAAACATCTTTAAGGGGCACCACCTATAGTCTTCAAGATAAGGTGGGGAATTTCATCACCCTTTCCTTCAGCCCCACAAATCACATCTTAAAAAGCTTAATTTTAAAATCACGTAGACATTGACTCTTAAGGACCACGGGCGCATTAGGAGAGTGATCCGGTCGCGACCGTCATAGCCTGATTGGCGTCGCCCACTCTGTCGATAATAGGAGAGACGAGATCTCTGGATCTTGCCTCACTTGATGGGCTTTGTGGTCTTCGTCGTAGGGTGGTGAGCCATGTTGAGGCTACGTGACCTCGCAGTTGGGCGTCTTCTAGTTGTAAGTACCTATAGTTACCGTAGGCTATTTGAGCCTTTTTTACGTGTGAGCTTCTACCATTACCTATTCGACGTAGCATAAGGAATTCTTCCCTTATCATCTGACTCTTCCCATCTTCTCCTCTCGACCCTCTGTTTTAATTGCGTAAAAAAAGGTTTGTATTTCGTGTGACATGTGTGGGTGTGCAGCCTTATGCATGCCATTGTGGTCACGAGACACTGAAGGTCGTTTAACAAGATACGACCTCAATCTGTCCTCGATTGTCGACCTTTTGAATGCATTCCCGAGAACGTCGCCACTCATTTTCCACACGAGGATGACCTAGGTTTTGGACCTGTACCAGCTACTTATCCGACAGGTGTGGATATACAGCGTCGTCAGTTGGCTCCCCTAGCTCCCTTACCCCTCCACGATCGATGCTACCCAATCGTGCTGCTCTACCTTCATGCATCTTATTGCCGGAGGTGAATGGGAACCACTTTGAGGTTAAGCCTCAATTTATTTCCATGCTCCCTGACATCATTGGGACGAGTGACCTTATATCTTTCTCAGAGGATTTGAGGAGGTCTGTGCAATGTTCAAGCTGCAACAACTCAGCACAGACTCCATCCACCTGAGGCTTATTCTATTTGCATTGAAGGATGATGCAAAGAGGTGGTTGTACAAAAACCAGGTGAATGCCTTCAAAACATGGGATGAATTCCAATCTCCATTCCTCAAGAAATACTTTCCAACTCATCAGACTCAAAAACTATGGAACGAAATCAATTCGATTTATCAGCATGAGACCGAATCATTCCATGCATATTTAGAGAGGTTCAAGGAGCTACTATCCTCATGCCCACACCATGACATTGAGTTGTGGTGCCTTTATCATATTGTCTACGAGGGTCTTCATATTCCGTCTTGAACACTGCTTGAGTCTATATGTCAAGAAGAGTTCTTAGGAAAGGATGAAAGGGAGGCATGTGCTTTCCTAGAAGACATCGCTGAGAAAACCATGCAGTGGGAATGTGTGAGGGAACCATCACCATCATCTAGCATAGTAGTGAGGATCGCAATTGCAAACACGCCTAGATCGGGAGCCGCAATTTCTATCGATACCACTACAACCACCGAGGCATACATGGCAACCTTAATGCACTGTATGGATTCGATTAAGCTAAAAAACCAACGAGTTGTGTCTTATGTGTCTACATCTAGTCCGGTTCCTTGTTATATTTGTGGTAGGGTAGGTCATTTAGGGGACGAGTGTGTATCCATTCCTCCAGAGATGGAGCAAGTCAATGGCATCTATCATATAACCAGGAATGGCCCATATTCATCATCATATAACCCTGGATGAAGGAACCACGCTAACTTTTCCCGACACCAAAACAATGTCCAGGGTAGTCCTCAAAATTTCTCTCGACAACCTAACTGACCATACCAACATCCCATGCATTCACAATCTTATCAGCCACCCCAAACTCAATCCCCTAATCTTTCAGGTTTCCGAAACTCCAACAATATTGAAACCCGATTCATTCACTTCAAACCTTGACTCGTGGATTTGAAAACTCAAATAAAAACTTCATGTCATCAACTAGTCAAGTTCTCACTTCAAATTAGCAGACCATCAAGTCTCTGGATCTTCAAATGGGTTAATTGGCTCGGTCAGTATATGTGAGAGATCGAGGGACTCTGCCGAGCCAACCTGTGGCTAACCCCAGTGCTCATCAGCAACTGAACACGCAAATTGCAAGTTCGATACCCCGAGAACCACAAGTTAGCTGTGTGGAAGAATGTGTTGACCATGTCAAGGCCATTGTGACCTTGAGAAATGGGATGTAGGTCAACAACCATGTTTCCTTGATGCCACATTCTTCTGTGCCACCCCCATATGGGAAAGTAGGTACAAGGAGCCCGATGTTGAGGAAGTTTCTCCGTCAGTTCCCAAGGAAGGCGAGTCGGTTTGTCAAAATGTGCCCTCCCCCTTTGAAGCACCAAGGGAAACCTACTTACCTAAAGCTCCTTCCAAGTAGGTTAACAAAAAAGCATAATGATTGTATTGATAAGATGCTGAAGATCTTCAAAAAGGTGAATGTCAACATCCCCTTGTTAGACATGATCCAACAAGTACCCCCATATGCAAAAATTTTGAAGGATCTATGCACTACTAAGAGGACAACTAATTTCCCTAACAAGGCATTCATGGCATCTAATGTGAGTTCGATGCTATCAAACCCAATGTATGTGAAATTGAAGGACCCAGGAAGTCCCACGATTTCATGCATCGTTGGAGACACTCGCATCAACAATGTCTTGTTGGATTTAGGGTCAACGGTTAATCTCTAACCTATTTCAGTGTATCAATAATTAAACTTCGGCGAGCTAATGTCCCGAAATGGGTCATTGAGGATGTTCTGATCAAGGTCAGTGACTTCATATTCCCTCTTGACTTTGTTGTCCTTGACAACGAACCGGTTGTGCATACCCAATCTCAGATTCCATTGATTCTGGGTAGACCATTACTAGCGATGTCCAAGGCTTTAGTCAATTGTTGCACATGACTCATGAAATTGACGTTCGAGAACTTGACCGCGACATTTCTTGTGTTAAAAATGGCTAAGCAACCGAGACCTTTGTATGACACCATGGAAGTCAATCTTATTCAGGACTTAGAAGAAGAATTAGAAGAACAAAGCCCGATTCATAATTGGTTGACCAATGATCTCTTTGATAATATTTGTTAAGAGGAAGGGGGCAAGTTGAGCAATGATGTGCATGCTATTTAGTATATTCAAGCTCCTCCTATCTTACATCTCGAGCTAGATATCATGCCTCGCTTTGAGGAGCCACCCACGATTGAGTTTAAAGAGCTCCCTGAGGAATTGAAACACGTTTTTATTGGTTCTGATGGGTCATTTCTGGTGATTATCTCATTGTTGTTGGCTGATGATCACGAAGAATGTTTGATTCGAGTCCTAAAGGAGCACAAATCGGCTATTAGGTGGTCCTTAATGACATCAAAGGAATAAGTCCCGACATCATGCATCACCACATCTATATGAAGGATTACGACCATGTCGTGACCCATAAAGGCGTTTAAACCCAGCCATGGCAGAGGTAGTTAAGAAAGAGATCATCAAGTGTTTAGACCACAACATCATTTTCCCCATTTTGGACAATGCTTGGGTAAGTCTTGTCCAGGTTGTGCCCAAGAAGTCTAGTATCACTGTTGTCCAAAATGACAACAATGAACTTGTTCCAACGCAATTTCAAACTGGGTGGCGAGTATTCATTGACTATAGGAAGTTGAATGCAGTAACGCATAAGGATCACTTCCCTCTACCTTTCAACGATAAGATGTTGGAGAGACTTACCGGGCATGCCTACTACTGCTTCCTCGATGGCTATTCAGGGTACAATCAAATCCCAGTGGCTCCTGAAGATCAGGAGAAAACCACGTTCACATGTCCTTTTGGGACGTTTGCGTATAGACGTATGCCTTTTAGACTATGCAGTGCAACGACAACATTCCAACGTTGCATGTTACGTATCTTTTCCGACGTAGTCGAGAACTTCCTTGAGATCTTCATGGACGATTTCTCAGTGCATGGTGCCTCCTTTGACGAGTGTTTGCACCACTTGAGCCTTGTTTTCAAGAGATGTGTGGAAACAAACTTACTCCTTAATTGGGAAAAATGTAATTTCGTGGTTATGAAGGGCATCATGTTGGGCCACGTGGTATCTCATGACGAAATCGACATGGATAGGGCAAAGATTCAGCTTATTTCTAAGCTTCCGCCACCTACCTCGGTAAAAGAAATTCGGTCATTCCTCGGACATGCTGGTTTTACTGACATTTCATTAAACATTTCAGCAAGATAGCTCGTTCCTTGACGAGCTTGCTTACTAAAGGCGCATCTTTTGAGTTTACACTCGAATCCATGACTGTGTTTGAGTTTCTAAAGCATGATTTGACCTCCTCTCCTATTATTAATGTAAAGACGTGAAGTGAGAGAGAGAGAGAGAGAGAGAGAGAGAGAGAGAAGGTATGGGGTGGTATGGTTGGGGTGTGAGAGTATGGTGGGAGGTATGGAGGGGTGTATGGGGTAGGTATTAGGTTTTGTTTTAAAAACCAAAATCTCACCCTTTTGCTCCTTTGGTTGCCCATTTCGTTTTCCACCAAACACTCACCCAATCTTCTTGCATCCCGACGACCAGAGGACGAGGGAGGACACCGGCGACGTGGTGAAGTCGACGCATGTGAAGAAGGAGCGCCGGGAACGGAGGAAAGAAGGAGAAGGAGCTAGAAGCGACGCCGAAGGAGGAGGAGCTCGCCGCACACATCTTCTTCACGGTGAAAGGTATGCTAAGTCTTCATATTAACTCCCCAAGAGGTGTGGGAGTGTAGGGGGCGGCGTTGGTGCCGTTTCCCCGGCGAAACCCAACTGGACGGAGGTTGAAGACGCTCTGTTCGGTCGACCGAACGAGGTCTGTATGATGCCTGTCCAGGAGGGAAATGTATGTTCGGTCGACCGGTGGTTGGGTCGGTCGACCGAGTTTTAATGAATATTTACTTACTGCCCGAAAACGGTCGAACGACGTCTGTGTGACGGTCAACCGTTTATGCCAAATTTTAGCGGGAATATTTATAAGGGTTATATTAGTCCGGTCGACCGGTGGTTGTTTCGGTCGATCGATCCCAGTAGATAGGGTAGACAGACCTTCGTCCGACCGAGTGTGTGTCTCGGTCGACCGAACTGCGCAAAGTCGGTCAAGAGCGTTGACCATCTAAACGGTCGACCGCTCTTTGTGATCTGGTCGACCGACCGCGTGCAATTTTCTGCAGTGAAGTGCCTGTAGATCGGTCGACCGGAGGAGAGGTTTCGGTCGACCGAATGCTGTAGACAGGATTCAGGCAGTTTTCCTTATCGGTTGAACGGACCCTGGTTTGACCGATAGGATATATATGTATATAAAATGTATAGCGTAGACCTTCCAAACGGTCGACCGCTAGATTTGACCTTGTTCGACTGGTGGGTCGAATTATCTTTCCTTGGTGGATTTATCCACACGCGAGACGTCGAGTTTAGGCGACTACCGGCTGCCGAGCCCACGGTCGATCACCGGACCTCGGAGCTACGGATTTCACCTACGACGAGAGCGTATTTCTGTTGGACCCCTTGAGCCTGTGCGGCAGAGGGATGCCTTCCATGCCTGTACGGGTGGTAGATGCCTTCTTCCTTGTGTAGGGAGGGGTTGCACTTTCCGTGTGTCGGAGAGCGAGGTCACTTGTGCCTGTGCGGCCGAGAGACGCCTTCTTCCTTGTGTAGGGAGGGGATGCACTTTCCTTGTGTTGGAGAGCGGAGGCAGTCAGTGGGCCCGAGGCGGATTTGCATTGCATGAGCATTATTTGGCATTTTCGTCTGTATTTCTGTTTATGATAGGAGATGTTGGCATACGGGGTTCCTTGCGGGAACTCAGGCAGATTTTATGTTTCATTTTCAGGGAGCAGACAGTCGTAGGTTGGTGGTGACCGAGGGGAGTACCTCCGCGATCGGATCCTGTCTTCGTATCTTTTTGTAGAGGTAGCGATTACAGTAGTTATGTAGTAGACTTGTAATCGCTCTTTTGACACTCTGTATTATGACTTCCACGTGGAGATATATTTATATATTTGTATTCAGTTGACTTTCAGTAACGTGCCCTTGTTGATCGTTGACGGTCGTATGTTGTATGTTTATTTTGAAAAAATTTGTTCCGCTGTTTCGGGACGTTACAACTTGGTATCAGAGCTTTGATTTCGGCGTACTTTCCCAAAGAAACCACCATCGAGTTAGGATTAGAGTTTAGAGGTCCATGGCATGCATTCACGATCATTCTGATTTGAGCTTTTTTTGTCCTGTAGAGTGATGCCTCCGAGACGGGTCGTGCCTATGGTTGAGACTCGCGATTCGAGTGAGTCAGCGAGGGAGGAGGCCCGGGAGGCAGAGCGCAGGGTCCTGTTCGATACCGTGGAGCGGTTGAGCGGGATGTTGGAGCATCAGGCAGCGCAGAGTGCGCAGACGGGGGCCGTTGTGATGCACGACCGGTTCATGAGGCAGCACCCTCCGACTTTTACTGGGCAGATGGATGCAGAGGCAGTCGAGGAGTGGATCCTCACTTTGCAGACGATCTTCAGGGCTATCGACTGTACTCCGAAGAAGAAGGTGGACCTAGCCACCTTTGTGCTGAGAGGAGCTGCAGCGAACTGGTGGAGGTCGACTTCAGCAGTTGTGTTTACCGGTCGGGAGGACGTGACATGGGAGGAGTTCGTTGAGGAGTTCAACGAGCAGTATTTTCCAGAGCACGTGCAAGACACGAAGAGGGAGGAGTTCCTGGCCCTGGAGCAGAGGGGCATGTCACTGGAGGAGTACATTGGGAAGTTTAACGCCCTTGAGCGTTACTGTCCAGAGATCTTCGTCACCCAAGCGCAGAGGTCGATGAAGTTTGTCAGGGGACTCCGGAAGCAGCTGAGGACCCGAGTGCTGTCGAGCATGGCGCGCACCTTGGCGGATGCTATGAGGAGTGCCAGTATTATGGAGAGAGACTACCGGGAGACTACCAAGATGAGAGGAGGCCAGTCGGGAGATCCTCAGGGAGGCCAGGAGGGCAGAGTTTGGGGAACCAGGGCAAGAGGCCCCGGATCGAGGGAGCAGGGGCGCCGCAGCCAGAGGCGTGCAGGAGCTGTGGCAGAGTGCATACTGGGCGCTGCTTTGGGCCGGGTACTTGTCATGGTTGTGGTCAGCCGGGCCACTTCGTCAGGAATTGCCCTAGCAAGGGCGCTGGACCGAGCAGACCTCCGGGACCTCCGATTGCCAGTGGAGGCGTAGCTAGGAGACCTGCAGCACCTCAGCAGGGTCAGCGCACTGGACGAGTCTTCACTATCCTGGCGGAGGAGGCGAGGGACGCCAGCACTGTCGTAGAAGGTACACTTCTTGTGGCAGGTTTAGAGGCTAGATTGCTTTTTGATTGTGGCGCGACACACTCGTTCATCTCAGAGCGATTTGCGGGAGTGTTGGGCTGTACCCTTGCGATGTTGACTGCCACTTTGGAGGTCAGCACACCCCTGGGTCTTGTGGGCACTGTGGGGAGCTTCGTCCCCGGCGCCACGATTGTTTCGGGAGACCAAGATTTTTCGGCAGATCTGGTCTTGCTACCGATGGAGGACTTCGACGTTATTCTTGGGATGGACTGGTTGTCCCAGCATGACGTGCGTGTCCTTTGCCGTGAGAAGAAGATTTTGATTCCGAGGAAGGGGTTGCCTGATATCGTGATTAGAGGAGTCAGGAACAGAGGAGGGCGCATTGTGGTATCAGCTTTGAGGGCTCAGAGGTTGATACAGCAGGGTTGCAGAGCATTCTTAGCGACGCTGGTTGTTCCAGAGGCTGTCTCCGAGGTTGGACGAGATAGATGTGCTGCGGGAGTTCACAGAGGTGTTTCCAGATGATATCCCCGGATTACCGCCTCCGCGAGAGATGGAGTTTTGCATTGAGCTAGCAGCAGACACCTCACCACAGTCGAAAGCCCCGTACAGGATGGCGCCCGCAGAGTTGGCAGAGTTGAAGAAGCAGCTACAGGAGCTGATGGAGGCTGGTTTCATCAGACCGAGTGTCTCACCCTGGGGCGCGCCAGTTTTGTTTGTGAAGAAGAAAGACGGGTCTTTGTGGATGTGCATTGACTATAGGATGCTGAACAAGGTCACCATCAAGAATAGGTATCCCCTACCTAGGATTGAGGACCTGTTCGATCAGTTGCAGTCAGTGAAGGTCTTCTCTAAGATAGACCTACGTTCAGGATACCATCAGCTGAGGATCCGAGAGGAGGATGTCCAGAAGACTGCATTCAGGATCAGATATGGGCACTATGAGTTTTTGGTGATGCCTTTTGGGTTGACAAACGCTCCGGCAGCTTTCATGGATCTGATGAACCGGACGTTCAGGCAGTACTTGGATAGTTGTGTCGTTGTCTTTGTGGATGATATCCTGATTTACTCACCCGATGTGGAGCAGCACAGAGAGCACCTGCGGATTGTACTTAGCATTTTGAGAGACCAGAGGTTGTATGCTAAGTTTTCGAAGTGCGAATTCTGGTTGGACAAAGTCGCATTTCTGGGTCACATTGTTTCTGCAGAGGGTATTTCGGTGGATCCGGCGAAGTTAGAGGCAGTGACTGAGTGGAGAGCCCCTACGAGCGTGACGGAGATCAGGAGCTTTGTTGGATTGGCGGGTTACTACCGTCGCTTCATCAAAGACTTCTCGAGGTTAGCTGCACCATTGACTGCCCTGATGCAGAAGGGAGTCACTTTTGTTTGGTCTCAGAAGTGCGAGGACAACTTTCAGGAGCTGAAGAGACGACTGACGACAGCTCCAGTTTTGACTCTGCCGAGCGGCACAGGAGGTTTTGTGGTCTACAGTGATGCGTCAGGCATTTGTTTGGGTTGCGTGTTGATGCAGCACGGGAGGGTGATTGCATACGCTTCGAGGCAGCTGAAGACTCATGAGAAGAATTACCCGACACATGACTTGGAGTTGGCAGCCGTTGTGCACGCACTGAAGACATGGAGACACTACCTGTATGGCGAGCAGTTCGAGGTATTCACCGATCACCAGAGTCTGAAGTACCTTTTCTCCCAGAAGGAGTTGAATATGAGACAGCGCCGTTGGTTGGAATTCATTAAGGACTACGATTTCACCATCTCCTACCACCCGGGGAAGGCGAATTCAGTTGCAGACGCCTTGAGTAGGAGAGTGGAGGTATCAGTTGCAGGCTTGTGCCTTCAGGAGTGGAGACTGCTTGAGTCATTGGCAGAGTGGAGGCCGTTCACTGGGGACTCTGAGGGAGTAGTGTTAGCTGGGTTGCGGGTAGAGCCACAGACCGTCTCATAGGTAGTACAGGCGCAGCATGAGGATGATGAGTTGGCCAGTTTGCTAGAGTGGACTGCCAGAGAGGGGTCAGATTTCAGTGTTGGGGTCGATGGAGGTCTGAGATTTAGAGGGCGGATCTGGGTGCCGAGGGTTGATGGGATGAGAGATGACATCATGGAGGAGGCACACAGAGCGAAGTACACCATCCATCCAGGGAGCACGAAGATGTATAAGGACCTGCAGCGGAACTTCTGGTGGAGAGGCATGAAGAAGGACATTGCAGAGTTCGTGAGTCGGTGTTTGGTATGTCAGCAGGTGAAGATCGAGCACGAGAGGCCAGCTGGGCCTATGCAGAGTATCGAGCTTCCAGAGTGGAAGTGGGAGCACGTGACGATGGACTTCGTTACGGGGCTACCGAAGACGAGGCGGTTCCATGACGCGATTTCGGTGATAGTCGATAGACTGACCAAGTCGGCGCACTTTCTGGCCATCAGGACCACCTTGCCTTTGGAGAGTCTGGCGAAGCTGTATGTAGAGCAGATCGTCAGATTACACGGAGTACCAGTGAGCATCATCTCTGACAGAGATCCGAGGTTCACATCCAGATTTTGGGGGAGTCTTTAGCAGGCACTGGAGACACGTCTGAAGTTCAGTACAGCTTTTCACCCGCAGACAGACGGTCAGTCAGAGAGGACTATCCAGACCTTGGAGGATATGCTGAGGGCTTGCACGCTGGACTGGGCTGGACACTGGGATGAGCATCTACCTCTGATCGAGTTTGCCTACAACAACAGCTACCATGCTAGTATTGGGATGGCACCGTATGAGGCATTGTACGGGAGGCCGTGCAGATCACAGGTATGCTGGAGTGTCGTAGGCGAGAGGCAGTTAGTGGGTCCAGAGCTTGTGTAGATGTACGCAGAGAAGGTTGACCTGATCAGGAGGAGGTTGACTACAGCACATAGCAGACAGAAGAGTTATGCTGACCGACGCAGACGGACTTTGAGCTTCGAGGTTGGAGATCACGTCTTCCTGAAGATTTCACCAGCTCGGGGAGTGATGAGGTTCGGGAAGACGGGGAAGCTCAGTCCGAGGTATGTCGGACCTTTTGAGATCTTGGACCGTGTCGGGGAGGTCGCCTACAGAGTTGCTTTGCCACCACAGTTCTCTGGCCTTCACAACGTCTTCCACGTTTCTATGTTGAGGAAGTACGTTGCAGACCCGACACATGTGATAGAGATCGCAGTACCTGAGATTCGACAGGACTTGTCACTTGAGGAGAGGCCAGTTGAGATCATCGATCGGATAGACCATCAGCTCAGGAGGAGGACCATTCCGATGGTTAAGGTCAGATGGCAGCATCACAGTGAGCGCGAGGCCACCTGGGAGATAGAGGAGGAAGTTCAGAAGCAGTATCCGGAGCTTTTCGGTGAGTTACCTTTCTGATTTCGGGGCGAAATCCTTTTAAGGAGGGTGGATTGTAAAGACGTGAAGTGAGAGAGAGAGAGAGAAGGTATGGGGTGGTATGGTTGGGGTGTGAGAGTATGGTGGGAGGTATGGAGGGGTGTATGGGGTAGGTATTAGGTTTTGTTTTAAAAACCAAAATCTCACCCTTTTGCTCCTTTGGTTGCCCATTTCGTTTTCCACCAAACACTCACCCAATCTTCTTGCATCCCGACGACCAGAGGACGAGGGAGGACACCGGCGACGTGGTGAAGTCGACGCATGTGAAGAAGGAGCGCCGGGAACGGAGGAAAGAAGGAGAAGGAGCTAGAAGCGACGACGAAGGAGGAGGAGCTCGCCGCACACGTCTTCTTCACGGTGAAAGGTATGCCAAGTCTTCATATGAACTCCCCAAGAGGTGTGAGAGTGTAGGGGGCGGCGTTGGTGTCGTTTCCCCGGCGAAACCCCACTGGACGGAGGTTGAAGACTCTTTGTTCGGTCGAGTGGTTGTGTGGTTCGGTCGACCGAACGAGGTCTGTATGATACCTGTCCAGGAGGGAAATGTATGTTCGGTCGACCGGTGGTTGGGTCGGTCGATCGATTTTTAATGAATATTTACTTACGACCCGAAAATGGTCGAACGACGTCTGTGACGGTCGACCGTTTATGCCAAATTTTAGCGGGAATATTTATAAGGGTTATATTAGTCCGGTCGACCGGTGGTTGTTTCGGTCGATCGATCCCAGTAGATAGGGTAGACAGACCTTCGGCCGACCGAGTGTGTGTCTCGGTCGACCGAACTGCGCAAAGTCGGTCAAGAGCGTTGACCATCTAAACGGTCGACCGCTCGTTGTGATCTGGTCGACCGACCGCGTGCAGTTTTCTGCAGTGAAGTGCCTGTAGATCGGTCGACCGGAGGAGAGGTTTCGGTCGACCGAATGCTGTAGACAGGATTCAGGCAGTTTTCCTTATCGGTTGAACGGACCCTGGTTTGACCGATAGGATATATATGTATATAAAATGTATAGCGTAGACCTTCCAAACGGTCGACCGCTAGATTTGACCTTGTTCGACTGGTGGGTCGAATTATCTTTCCTTGGTGGATTTATCCACACGCGAGACGTCGAGTTTAGGCGACTACCGGCTGCCGAGCCCACGGTCGATCACCGGACCTCGGAGCTACGGATTTCACCTACGACGAGAGCGTATTTCTGTTGGACCCCTTGAGCCTGTGCGGCAGAGATATGCCTTCCATGCCTGTGCGGGTGGTAGATGCCTTCTTCCTTGTGTAGGGAGGGGTTGCACTTTCCGTGTGTCGGAGAGCGAGGTCACTTGTGCCTGTGCGGCCGAGAGACGCCTTCTTCCTTGTGTAGGGAGGGGATGCACTTTCCTTGTGTTGGAGAGCGGAGGCAGTCAGTGGGCCCGAGGCGGATTTGCATTGCATGAGCATTATTTGTCATTTTCGTCTGTATTTTTGTTTATGATAGGAGATGTTGGCATACGGGGTTCCTTGCGGGAACTCAGGCAGATTTCATGTTTCATTTTCAGGGAGCAGACAGTCGTAGGTTGGTGGTGACCGAGGGGAGTACCTCCGCGATCGGATCCTGTCTTCGTATCTTTTTGTAGAGGTAGCGATTACAGTAGTTATGTAGTAGACTTGTAATCGCTCTTTTGACACTCTGTATTATGACTTCCACGTGGAGATATATTTATATATTTGTATTCAGTTGACTTTCAGTAACGTGCCCTTGTTGACCGTTGACGGTCGTATGTTGTATGTTTATTTTGAAAATTTTCTTCCGCTGTTTCAGGACGTTACAATTAAGGTGCTAGTGTTGACACTTACTTTCGATATAATGTGTGATGCTTCCTATTATGCGATAGGAGCAGTTTTGGCTCAAAGAGTCGACAAATTGACTCATGTGATCTATTATGCTAGTCGTACTCTCAAAGACACCTAACTAAACCACTCTGTAATTGAGAAAGAGTTCCTCACGATTATATTTGCGTTGGAAAAATTTGTCAGTACCTCATTGGGTCGCAGGTCATCATCTACACTGATCACTTCGCTCTTCGATACCTTTTGTCTAAGAAGGATTTGAAACTTTGTCTCCTTCATTGGTTCTTTTGTTGCAAGAGTTCGACCTTAAGATACGGGATAAGAAAGGTCGTGAAAATGTCCTCGCTAACTATTTGTCACACATTTATGTTGAACCTTCATCGGACCCATCGGTGAATGAGTACTTCCCTAACGAGAATCTCATGTCAATAGCCTCACCCCCTGGTTCGCGAACATTGTGAACTATTTAGTAACTGGGGAGGTGCCAGCGCATTGGACACGCAATGAGATAGCCAAGTTCAAGTCCCTAGTCAAGCAGTTCTACTGGGATGACCCTTACCTATTTAAGTACTATGCTGATCAAATCATAAGAAGGTGCATTCCTAACGACGGATTCATAGTGTCTTGTCGTTTTTCCATGAGGAGGCGTGTGGTGAGCACTTCTGTGCCAGGAAAATTTCTGCCAAAGTTCTCCAATGTGGTTTTTACTGACCCACATTGTTCGAAGATGTTTTTTCATTTTGCAAAGCATGTGATTAGTTTCAATGTGAGGGCCGTATTGGGAGACGTGATATGATGCCACTAAATCCTATCATAGTGGTCGACATCTTTGATGTTTGGGGAATTGACTTCATGAGTCATTTTCCCGTGTCCCATGGTCATACCTATATTCTTGTGGGAGTTGATTATGTAGGATCGTGATGGTCTCTAATTCTAATCACTTTTAATCCTAATTACATACTTGTTTAACGATCAAAGATATGCAACGGAATTTAAAACTAAACAAGCAAGTAAAGGAAAGACAAATGCAAACCACAACGAGTCAGGGGATTTTTATAGAGGTTCGGCACCCTACCCGGGTCCTAGTCCTCTCTTGCAAGCTCCACTCGGATCACCGAACTCCGCTCACGTCTTCACTAACCACTCCCCATTCCGGGCCGGGAGAGAACGCCTTTACAATCTTCAAACCCGCGAACAACCCTTGTCGAGCTTGACTCCTCCTCTCACAATCTGAGCGGGTCACTTCGGGTCTCACCGAAGTCGATACTCTTGTCTTGGGTTTTCACCATGACCCTTTCTTCTTTGACAATCAATGAGTGGAACAACACTCTCTAATCTTGAGCACACTTGAGTGAGAATAGGATTTAAGACTAAAGTGTGGATGGTTTGACGCTTGGAGTGTTTGGAGCATTCTCTCTAATGTAGGGGACAAATAGTAGTGGGAGAGTTGTGTTAAACTGTGTTTTACAACTCTATTTACAAGCTCCTAAAAAGTTATAGCCATTGGGGATGAATTGGGTAAAGATTGTGTAAGATACACAGAAAAGAAACTGACAGGACCCAATTCTGAGTAAGTTCGGTCGACCAGATTGGGCTGAACGGTCGACCGTTTGACAATTTTGATTAAGGTTCAATCGACAGGTAAAAGAACGGTCAACCGCCAAAGGCTATGACTCAGGTACACTTAAGTGATCGGTCGAACACCGAGATAGGTTCGGTCGACCGATTCACACCGATCATATTCGGTCGACTGAAACAAGTTCCTCGGTCTACCAAAAACCAACCAACAATTTTGGTTGGTCGAGTCTTCTTAAGTTCGGTCAACCGAACAAGGTCCTAGGTCGACTAATACACTAAATGTATTTAGGGTATATGGAGATAATTCGAATACGATCGTTGGGTATATACGACAAAACAAACGGTCGGAAATTTCTTGTTACTCGATATGGACGGTCAACCGAAGTTGAACAGCAAAACACTAACAGAACATATGATCACTTGGTCGACCGAATGGTCTGTTTTGGTGAACCAAATGTGGGCAGACTGTTTAGGTTAAGTGTTTGGTGTTTTCCAGTCTGAGTTTGAGTGATCTATTGAAGTCCAAATTATATGAAATTTTGTGTGAGTTCTGTAGGGAACCTAGTGTGTGTTTGAGTAGTTTTTAGCTCAAGTATGCTCAATTACACAAAGTTCCTAAGACTCAAAGAAATACCAAATACATGTCTTCAAATGAGCTTGATTACATGTCTTGACTTGATTTCCTTTCTTCCTTGAGTCTTGACACCTGTAGAGGTTAGCACAAAGCAATAGATATGCAATACAACATGTGTGCTACTACTCTAAATGATCACAATTAAGATTAGGTTGATTAAATCATTAAAACATAGATTAAGGCCAAAAAGCCAATAGATTATGCATCGAAGTGGGTTGAGTTGATCCCCCACTCACACTAACGATCGCAAGGTCATGATCACATTCTTAAAAGAACACATTTTTGCGAGGTTTGGGACACCTCGTTGTATCATTATTGATCGAGGGACTTATTTTTTGAACCAATCCTTCGAAGCAGTGATGAGGAAATATTTCATCACGCACAAGTTGGCCACACCTTATCATCCTCAAACCAGTGTCCATGTCAAAATCTCCAACCGTCAAATGAAATAAATACTCGAAAAGGTGGTTAATGCTTCGAGGAAGGATTGGTCGGTTAAGTTGAATGACGCGTTGTGGGCCTTCGGCACCATGTATATAACTGACCTAGGTTTGTGCCCCTATCAGATTGTTTATGGCAAGGCTTGTCATCTTCTGGTAGAGCTTAAGCACCATGCATTATGGGCAATCAAACATCTTAACATGAGCCTTGATGTTGCCGGCACCACCCGTAACTTGGACCTCTGTGAGTTGGAGGAGCTGACAAACGAGGCATACGAAAATGCCAAGATCTGCAAGTCTCACGCCAAAATTTTCCACGACCGCACGGTCCAGATCAAAACTTTCATGGTGGGACAAAAGGTATTATTGTATAACTCTCGCCTCCACTTGTTTCCAGGGGAACTTCAGAGTCGTTGGTCTGGACCCTATATTGTGTTCACTGTTTTCCCTCATGCGGCGATCGAAATTCAAAACCCAAGTAGTGACGAGGTGTTCAAAGTTAATAGGCTTCAGTTGAAACCGTACTTGGAGGGGACCATGACAGAGGTAGAGGTGGAAGTTGTCTTTATACGAACTTTCTACGGATATGATCACTTGACGTTATCATTCCTTTCATTTTGTACATAGTTTGTTAGTTACAAAAAAAGGAAAAAAGAAAGAAAAAAAACCCTCTAAAAGGGAGTCCTTTTGTGATATTTTACACATCCCTTACTTAAATACTCTTTTCGCAACCCTGCCCATCTCACTCCACACCAGAAAAACTCCATCTCTTTCGGCGGCCACAATGCAGAAATATGGAGACCAGCAGAACCATTCAAACCGCCAATCAGTAGTCTGCCACTGCAAATTAGCGGTCCAGGTAGCTGGTTTTGATCCCGTCTTCGCCAGTGTGTCTCCCATGTCGCCCTGCGTCCTTCTCTATTTGGCTTTTTCCCATATTCAATTCCAATTAGCGAGCATTCAACTCTACTCTTCGTACATTCTACTCTTCTTAGTTGACACTCTCTCCTCCGTTAAAGCTCACCAAGGTTGGTGCAGGTATGTCCAACCCTCATTTCATTACAGAATTAAATTTTTCCTCCCTGATTCATGACGTAACGTCGCCAAAGGGTGGTATTACTCTAAATGTACATACCTCCTCTCGTACAAGAGTTGTACTCTAAACTCGAGTGTCACCAGACCGGTCAACTCGAGTTTAGTGTCACCCTTAGAGGGGTGAAACACACCATGACACCCCAATTTATCTTCGATGTGACTAGGATCCCCTTAGTCGATGATCTCGCACCCACCCGTGATATTAATTTTTACCGATTTATTCTTGGGCGCTAGCAGTCCATTTCTTCGCATGGGGCAATACCCAATGCGCACATCTACTCTAATATGCATATTGTTGCTAGGTGGGTGTGTAGGAATGTGTTGGGCGAAGAGTGGACTCAACATTCTTTACACCAAGTTTGTCGATCGTGTATAGTCTTGTGGACGGATCACCTCACTGCATTGAAGCTTGAAGATATACATTGTTTACCTACTCTTGTGACCAAACATTTTGGAATGCTAGACATCCCACAGTTTGAGTGCTTGCTGCGGCACGAAGGCAGCGACCTCGAGGTCTTGAAAATGACCTCGTCATATCGCCATTGCCTTCAGGAGGTATGGGTGCCTTATTACATGGAAGAGGATGTTAGAGCCAGTTCACTAAACTCATTTGTAAGCTCCGGAATGCTCTTCAACACCGATATTTCTGAGATGGCAGTTGAGCAGCAAAACGTCATTTTGGCTAAACAAAACTGGAAATCTATAGGAAGTTGTCGGCTCTTAAGTGAGGTGCATCTTCTAGCACCTCTGATTTCCATCATTAGTCTGGTGCACCCTATTCATCTATTTGAGCCATTTTGTCATACATTGAGGATAATGCATGGATTAGGTTTCGGGAGTGTTTTCACATGTGTACATAGATTTCTTTTGTGTGTATTGTTAGGGTCATGTTAGTGTGCTGCATGTAATTTTGATATATCTGCTTGTCATGATCCTTAGGTGACTTGTCTTCTTTTGCTTGCCTAATGCTTTAAATTTTCAAATTTCTTTCAAAATTTTCGCGTTTGGAAAGAAAATATTTTATTGGTTTTACGTGTGTTTAGCATTTGCAAAACCATTGAGAGGCCAAGTAAAAAGAGAAGCTCCCAAAATTTACTTCAACATGATGAATTAGGTCTTACGTAGTCGTTAGGATTCACCCCGGTTTCCCTCAAGGGGAGAGTAATCATAGGGTTTCAGCACTCAAACAAATAAAGAAGTCCACCCTGAACCTAGTGAGTCGAATAACTCATGATTGTTAGTATAAGGAAGTTTGTCGTAGTTAGGGACCCTTAAACTCCTATTTTGAAACCTTAAGTGTAAGGGTTTTTGTTCATATGTAGATGAGAAATAAGTGAGTAGGTGTTCTCACCTCTCGCACGACTCCTATCACTCGGGAAATTAGGTCCGAGGGGACTTAGTGCCTGGTGCTTTTGAGTCATTTGACTTGGGATGCACCAACACTACTGCAAAATAGGCTTTACTCGTCGCCCAATAGACGTGCTTATATCTGACGTATATAGCCCCGTACATCGGACGTATATTCCATTTTCTGTAGTAGTACAACCGAACTCCCGTTACACGGGTGGTATGGATCGCCCTATGTGGAGATTTGGGGGAATGTGTACGTGATAGTGTAAGTCCTCAAAGGAAATGATGTATGAAACCTGACCCTGGGAGAATTAAACACAAACTAGTACAAAGAAAAAAATTATGAAAAAAGAGAAAAAAAGAGATGGTAATACAAATAAGAACCTTAATGGACTTTACACTTTGTATCACTTGAGTATGTTAGGGTTGCCATGTCTTTCACTTAAGTCTTTAACTAACTACCACGATTGGTTCATTAGGCTAGGTGTGTGGAATGAATACATATATATAGTTGGCCCGTAGGATTACCCTGTACAATGATCGACAAAAGTAGGTCCGACGAATCGAGTTGTTAGGTTGAATAATGTATCAATGTTCGGATTTTGTGGGTATATCCGCTGAAAACCCTAGGGACACAACACTCCTCCTCCTTGGTGACAAGGAGGTTTAACGGCTTATTGTACGTGCTAAGTGCAACAGTGATTCCTACGAAAGTGAGTTAGTTGTTATCTTGTTTCCCATTTGTTTTTCCCTTCTTTGTTTTTCTTTTTGTTGTTTTGCTTAGGACTAGCAAAAAGTAAGTGTGCGGGTATTTGATTAATATCATATCACGCATATATTCATGTCTTATATCCTCTATTTTGAACCTAAGCAATGCTATGTAACAATTGTTATGTTTAGGTTTCAGGAATAAACAGATTTAAGAAGAAGATGACACAAAATGGACAAAAACGTGAGGAAAATGACTGATTGGTGAGACTTATTGACCTATCTGCAAGATGTAAGGACCTAGATGCAAGCCAAAAGGACCAATCAGCAAATCAAGAAACTCCACACTATCATGAGGAGTATTTTGGCATGTAGATTCGGGCCTAGACTCGAACTGCCGATTAGGGCGCACTCTACGTGAAGAAAAGAAGCAATCAAGAGGTCATCCGAAAATGAGTCGGATCAGAGAAATCCAATCCATCAATTGGCGGCTCCAGACCGTCAGTTGGTGGTGGCTTCTGCTCCTGTTTCGACCCGTCTTCTATCGGTTGTGTATTAGGTTGTTTATGTCTATTTTTAGTATGTTCCATTAGTCCCACACTGAGGGATTGTCCTTAGTTGTTTTTTAGGTCTATAAATAGAAATCTTTTTCCTCCTTTATAAGCTAGTCCTTTGCTTGGTGGTCATTCTCTATACTTGGAGTAAAGCCTTGGAGCAAAACTTAGGTAGAGAAGAATGCTACTTGTAATGTGAGTCATGTAAATAAAATATTTTCTTAGTTTTGTTTTAATGTTGTTTCTTTTAATGCTTGCGTATTTAGCTTAGTTTTGTTTCCTTAATCTTAGTATAATTAGTTATAATTTTTCTCTTCCTTAGTGTAATTGTTAGCTTAATGTGTCGTGGGTAGTTTCATCCCCCTTTGGGGGTGGAGATGACATTTATACATGTAATGAAGAATGAGAATGAATGTTAATGAAGGTTATCTTATGCAATATGTGATGAATGTGAATGTATGCTTCTTTGTTTAAACGGGAATACATAACTTGATGGGTTTTGCCATAACCATTAGGTACTTCTCATGCTTGTTTAGGTTTTTAATAACTAGCTTGTTTTATGCTCATGTTAATCAACTACGTTAGTAATTGGAATGATAGGTTTTGCCACAACCATTAGGTACTTCCTATGCATGAAAACACAACCTAGACTTGTGCCTTATTGAATGCATTCTTGACCACCTTATCACATGTGTACAAAGAATCCACCACTTTTGGGGTTTTCCTGACTGAATTTCATCTTGCTTTGCTAGTTGCTTAGTTAGTTTTAGTTAGTCTTCCGCTTTTATCATTCTTGGTTGTTAATTGCTTGTTTAGTGTAGACTAGTCTAGTGTAATAAAACTTCTCCCCCCCTTTATTTTTCACTTGATTTCTGAAGAACCATAGTTGACACACCTTCTTGTGGACTCGACCCGTACTTGTCACCACTTCATCGTGTCTATGCACTTGCAGTAGTATAACTGAATCAATCACTAACTCTAATGGTAACAAACTTCTTTTCGTTACTCCTAATGAAATTTGTTTCACAACTTCACATATAATTTGTTTAGTCTTGACACCGAATTCACAATATCATGTTTGAAAAAAATGATGTTTAAAACTGAATGGAAAGAAAAAACAAGTATTCTTAGAAAAGAAAAATAGTTACATATTTGATTAAATCCAACAGTTGATGATCACCAATTGAGTTGTATAACAAAAGAATAGAACATACTTGGTGGTTCCCTTTGTACATTTACAATTATAAGTAATACAAGCTTGGAGACTTTGATTGAGATGAACATACTCTCTCTCTCTCTCTCTCTCTCTCTCTCTTCAATTGAGTTTTGTTAGTACATTTTCTTTTCTCTTTGCAATCAATCTGAACTGCAGAATATTTCAACCTTTTTTGCATAGACCACCCACATCTACAAACAATCTGCATACTATATTCTCTACTACTCCAAATGTGCTACCAAGTACTATGGCAACCTTTTCACTTTATCATTTTAGACATCATACCCCACATCAGAAAGTACATCTTCAAAACAAGGATAATTTTAGTTTCCAGATATATGTAATGTAACGTCCCCGAAAATAGTGAAAAATTTAAATGATTATCAAGGAATGAAGATAAAAAAGAACGGGAAAATTACTCAAGACACATTCAATAGGTGCACTATTACACAGGAGTTTTCAAAAGTATGATTACATCAAAATGCAAGGAAATACAAATACAAGTAATCATAACGACCTAAACATAGACTAGAGGATCCAGTCTCGGAGTCCACTCACCTTCAATCGTTATCCAACCAGCACCTACTAATGTCCTCAAATGCAAAAGTGATAAATGCGTGAGTTTCCATAAGGAAACCCCATATACCAAATCAACCTACATGAGTATGAAAGTACAATACAACGAACCTATCATACTAGTATATCATGGCATACAAGAATACAAGAGTAAATATTTCCCATCCAGGGGTATAGAAGGACATCAGTCCTACCAACAACATCAGGTCCCCTAAGGGTACCTACCGCAACACACGCGATCTTACGGAGGCATGCTCACACAAGCAGAAACATCAGGTGCTCACACAAGTTGAAACCCCGATTGCTCACACAAGCCGAAACATTCCCGACAGAAAGGAGTCTGGGTAGTCATCTCCGTTGTCATCAAGGTTGGGCAGTTAACTCTGTCGCCATCTAGGTCGGTATTCACTTCACCAAATGAAACCGCGTAACAACGCAATGCATTGGGATCAACAATCCCTCAGGTTTACTACCTACATGTCACTCCAAGAATGCACATGGCAAAAAAACCTCATACACACAAAACGACGTGTGTATCAAGTATCTACACTCACTTACTCGACAGTCCTTGGGCAGGCACGCTAACCGCACCCATCGTCACAAGGCACAATGGGAGGACACGGGTTTTGAAGGAAATGAGCATGACACAAGACCCAAGGCAAGAAAACAGAACAGGCACTGATTGATCGTTTTAAAAAACTGCAAGTACACGATGTCAGTGAAAACCTTGCAAATACGGTTCAAACCTCAAGGACTTGTGAGCGTTGTTGTGACTACCATACTCGAGTGGGGGACGAGAAATGGAGATTTAAGGTATATAACTACCCGAGAAATGCGACGGAAATGAAAACAACTAATAAAAAACGAGCACCTTAGGAAGTGGAGAATGGATGGGAAAATGTAGATGTGTATTGGTGTGTGTCTGTGTAATATTTAGTGCTCATGACACACATACATGGAAATCTCATAATGCCACAATACTAAGTGTATCTCTACATGGATTAAGATTTATCACCATCATTAAAACATAGAAAACACTACTCAAGATTAGGACAAAGACGACAACATGATAACATGTTTAATGACATAAAGAACATGGAATCCATAATGACGTAAACCCAATTATGTCTCTACATGAATTAAGATATAACATTATTATTAAAACATACAAGACATTAATTAAGATGATGCCCACAAGAGCACATGCTCCCACATGTCATCTTAATCTCTCTTTACCAGTCCAACATTAACCTTACCTCATCATTCCCTATAAAGTGGCCCCACTAGCCAAAGCATGTGCTAAGCATAAATTAAGACCATTAGCACGTCAAAGGCAAGAGTGACGAACCCAACAAGATGACTATGGAATTCATGTGAGGCTCCATGTTTTGGATTAAACACACACTAATACAACACATCAACACTTAACATCATTCTCCACCCCCAATATGATTAATTACTCACTAATCAACATATGAACGAAAGAAACAACAAAATAAAAACAACACATGAACAACTAAAGAAAACTAGATCTAACCAAAGCAATGGAATAAAAATTGCCTAAAATGAAAGGCAAGAACAAAGAACAAGAAACAAAAACTTGATTAAGAAAGAAAGATTACAAAATGTGCTTCTATTCTCCTACACTACACTACGAAACAAGAAATAAAACCTACTCTACTAAAAAAGAAATAAAACTAACCTGAGGAGAGGAGGGAGAAGAAAGGAGGCACTACAAATGTAATTACAGACGATTAGAAGGTTTGGATGGAATTGGGCGCAATCGGACGGTTGTAAATTAGATCTAGATGTTGCATATTGCTCTTACCCAAACACCCGACCCGCCGCCAAAATTTAGGCTAAACACGAGACAAAACATCCACCACAGGCGGATATGGTGGCTCCGATCAGCTTTAAATTTCTATAGCGAGTTAATGTTGCTTTGTTTCATATGGGTCTGAGCCCTTGTCCATTGTCTCGAGCCCATTTGATTTTAATTAATGATTTACTCCTCAAGTTATGGATTGTTGTGACACAATATATTTCTTTACACTTTGGTCCCTCCGGATTTTAACTTAGGTCCTTCCGGGTTTATAGTCCAGTCCTTGGACATTACAAACAGCTCCACAAACCTTCCAAATAAGTCCATTCTTCTTACGTTTAGGTCATTTTCTCTTCATTTATCTTCCTTTCTCTTCTTAATTTCCTAAACTCTGAAACACATAACACAAAAACTCGAGTAGCACAACATTGGGGTAAAATAAAGGATATATAACATGAATGCAATGTGTGATATGCTACTAATAAAATACCCCCACAATTACCTTTTGCTAGTCCCGAGCAAAACAAAGAAAGAGAAAATATGAAAGAAAGGAAAAACATATGAATATTAAGAAATCCTAACTCACTTTCGTAGGAATCGTGGTTCCACTTAGCACGTGTAACAAGCTGTTAAACCCCCTTGTGTCCAAGGAGAAGGAGTGGTATCTCCTTGTGGTTTTCAACGGATATAGCCACAAAATCCAAACATTGATGTCTTATTCAACCTAGCAACACTACTCTAAGGATCTACTTTTGTCGATCATTGGACACAGTTATCCTACAGGCCGACTCTATATATGTATCATGTCCACACAACTAGCCTAGGGACCATTCGTGGAAGTTAATGAAGCATTTAAGTCAAAGACATCGGAAACCTTAACATCCTCAAGTAATACATCGTGTAAAGTCCATTAAGGTTCATATTTGTATTTTTTTGTTCTATTTTTTTCAAAAATAAAATCAAGATTAAGGAGTTAAAACTTGTTGGTGTTTAATTCTCCCAGGGTCAGGTTTCGTGCATCATTGCCTTTGAGGACTTACACAATCACGTACACCTTCCCCATATATTCACATAGGGTGATCCCTACTACCTGTGTAACGAGAGTTTGTTCAGTGCATCCCAAGTCAGATGACTAGACAACACCAAGTACTATGTCCCCTCGGACCTAATTTCCTGAGTGATAGGAGTCGTGCGAGAAGAGAGAACAGCATACTTAATTATTATCTCTTATCTATATGGGCACCAAAACTCCTACACTTAAGGTTTCAGAACAAGAGTTTAGGGTCCCCAACTTCAACAAACCTCTTTATAGTAACAATCATGAATTATTCGTCTCACTAAGTTCAGGGTGGACTTATTTATTTGTTTGAGTAATGAAACTTCATGATTACTCTCCCCCGAGGGAAAATGGGGGTGCATCCTAACGACTAGATAAGACCCAAATCTGGTGTGCTAGATACCCTAATACATCATGTTGAAGTCGATTCTGGGAGCTTCCCTTTTACTTTGTGATTGACATGTTTTAATTAACCGCAAGTGCACGGCCTCGTTGAAGCGGTGGAAAATACGGGTCGATCCACAGGGCGGTGTGTCGACTTTAGCTTGTGCGAAGGCGAGTGGGAAAGAAAGGAGAGAAAGGAGTTATTATCTACACTACACTACAATGCAAAAAGGAAATGGAAGATAAGCAATAAAACTAAACCCCATAGGGGGTAGAGAAATAATGTGAATATAAAGATGTGTGTCTGTGTGTTCAATTATGCTTATGACAACATGTAGTGCATGAAATCATAAAACTCAATCCAACTTTGCCTCGACATGAAATAAGATAAGATCATATCATTAAAACATACAAGACAATAATTGGAATGAAGCTAAATGAACTCATGTATAAAGACTAGACCCTACTATGCCTCCACATGAATTAAGATTACACATTATCAATAAAACATACAAGACATTAACCAAGGTAAAAGGCAACAAGAGTACATACACTAGAAATTGTGTTTCCAATATTAATTCCATCCATATCCTCACCTTATCATTCCCCATAAAATAGGTCCACTAATCTAAGCATAAGCTAAGCTTCATTCAAGAGCATTAGCATATCAAAGATAAGAGTGAAATCCCATTAGATGGTTATGGAAATCATATAAGGCTCAAGGGATTAAGATAACACACACCTAATACACCACATGATCATATCACATATTTCTCCACCCCTCAAATGGGGATGGAACTGCTCACTTACCATTACACTACAACCTACATTAAAATGAAACATTCTACTGAAATGAAACTACACTAAGCAAGCAAGAAATATTAAAGAAACTAAAAGGACATAAAACAAAAGAAGCATGCAAGCATATGAAAGGAAATTAAACTAAGAAAGAAACAACATAACAAAAGAAAAAACATCTATTATTACTCACTCAATTACAAGTAGCCTCTTTCCACCAGGGTTTTTGCTTCAAGGCATGAACTCCTAGTAGAGAGGATGGCCACCAAGGGAGAGATGTGGTACAAGAGAGGAGGGAGAGTTCTATTTATAGTCATAGAAAAAGTAATCCGGGACAATCCTCCGGTATGGGACTAAACAAATACCAGAAATAGACTAAACACACTCTAATACATAACCCACAGAAATATTAGCAGATCCGGAGCAACCCGGACGGCCAATTGGCGGTCTACAGGGTTTGGATCCTCCTAGTTTTTGTTCAGGACATTTCTGGATGGATTTTTTGGTCTTTGATGCATCTACCTTGCTTGCTGGAGCTCCGACCCGAATAGAATTGCCAAAATACTCCCCATGATGGTGTGGAGTATTCTTGTTTGCTCATTGGTCCTTCTATCTTGCATTCAGGTCCTTCGATCTTGCATTTTAGTCCTCGAGTCTCTCAACTCAGTACTTTTTTCCTTCTTTTAGGTCCTTTCATGCCTCTTCTCTTCAAACCTCTTTATTTCTGAAATTCAAACATAAAGCTCATTACGTAGCATTGTTTAGGTGAAAGATAATGGATATAAGATACAAATGTAAGCATGAAATGATGTCAATCACTTTGCCTCTCAACGGTTTTGCAAATGCTAAACACAAGGCATTTTCTTTCGCAAACACATGAAGAATTTGAAAGAAATGGAAAATTTAAAGCACAAGGCAAGGAAAAGAAGGCAAGTCACCCAAGGATCATTCTATAGAAGATATATCAAGGTAAATTACACCACACTATCATGACCCTAACATGTTCTTGATCTCCCAAAAGGTATGGTGCTCGAACTCAATGGGTAACTGGCAAGACTTGTGGTACACTACCCAATATGGGGACATACCCAAACTGGTCTTATACACAGTGCTGAATGCCCACAATGCATCATTCAACTTAGTAAACCATCAATACTTCCATGAAGAATTAACCTTCTTCTGAAGGATTTGCTTTAATTGATGGTTAGAAATTTCAACTTGTCCACTAGTTTGCAAATGATATGGGGTCGTAAGCTTGTGGGTGATCGAATACTTCCTTATAAGCGCTTCGAAGGAGCGATTACAGAAGTACGTGCCCTAATCGCTGATTATGGTACAATGTATACCAAATCATGTGAAATGTCCCTTAAAAATTTAGTGACAACTTTGTTATAATAGGTCTTACTAAGGATATCCTCAACCGACTTAGACACATAGTCAACATCCACCAAAATAAAAATATTCCCAAAAGAGTTTGTGAAGGGAATCATGAGGTTGATACCCCCATACATTGAAAATATTTTCCAAAGGCATTTAGTGTGAACTCAAAATTGATTTATTTTTCCTAATAACTCAGGGAGAGGTCGAGCTTTCTTATTGGAAATCCTTAATCAACCATCTAAGAAATCTTTCATGTCCTAGGAAGGCATGGACATCCTTAACATTACGTGGTGATCGAAGATTTTCAATAAACCCTACTTTCCAAGGTCGACCTTTTACCCTTATTTGAGACCACATCCCCAACTATGGTCCATTGTTTAACCATAAAATGACATTTTAACCAATTCTAAGTAAGGTTCTTCTCTATACAACGCTTGAGGACAATGCTCAAGTGATGGAGGCATTCGTCAGAAAAGGAGCCAAATATGAAGATGTCGTCCATGAAGATTTCAAGGAAACACTCTACTATATCAGAGAAGATGCTAATCATACACCCAAAAGGCATGCAACATTAAGCAAATGTTCCAAATGGACAAGTGAAAGTGGCCTTCGCTTCATGTTCTGGGGTAATGGGAATTTAGTTGGAACCAGAGTATCCATTAAGAAAACAATAATACTCGTGTTTGGCAAACCTTTCCAACTTTTGGCCGATGAATGACAAAGGAAAATGATCTTTCTGTGCAGTTTCATTGAGCTTGCAAAAGTCAACGTAAACTCGCCAACCCCGTTCCAGACGAGTTTGTTGATACATAGAATTTGCATGCTCATCCTCGTGGGAAGTGTATGCACACTGCATGTCCATGTGTCTCGTCATACCGCACTTACTACTGGAGGGTTTGGCGACCTAAGCTACAGGAGCACTATCCACCTGTAGACTTTCTAACCTAGGCATGATAACAACCATTTTTGCATCAGATGTAATAGTTGAATCTACTTGGTATGATCTGGCTCGTTCAGTAGATCTAGCGGCAAGTGTCTCTCTCATAGTATCCCACTCAAGTGTTTGCCTTGTTGGCTTTTAGGCCTTAATCTATGTTTTGATGATTTAATCAAGATAATCTTAATAACAATCAAAGGTAGAGTAGCACACATTATGCATACCATATATATTGCTTTGTGCTAACTTCTACAGGTGATTAAGACTCAAAGAAGAAAGGAATTCAAGTCAAGGCATGTAATAAAGCTTTTGAAGATGCGTAATTTTACTTGTAATTGAGTCTTAGGAACTTGTGTATACTTGAGAATACTAGAATAAATATCTTCTTACATACACACTAGGTTCCTAATAGAAGTCACACACAAAATCTCAGATCAATTGAACTTCAATCGGTCTCCTAAACGTAGACCGGATTATCACTAAACCTTTACCTAACTGCCTGTGCTAAATCGATCGACCAAACGATCTATGTTCGACCAAATGATCTGTTTATTCAGTTAGCCAATAGTGACTTACCCTGCCCGACCAGTCAACCGGTTTGACCTTTTTGGTCGAACGTCTACACATGTTATTTGATCGTTACAGTTGTGGTCTTATAGAACTGTCGGATTTCCCAAAACCCCAAAATACATTGGCCACTGGTCGACCATTCCCTAGACCCTGGCCGACCAATCATTTATTTCTCCATCTTCCCAAAGTTCCTGGAAGTTTCCGGATAACCGTTCCCAAGACCCCAGTCGACCGAGCTTATATTTACTCTTGCCAAAACTCCCTGAAGGGTCGACCGTCCCACATTTTAGTTTGACCGTTCACTTAAGTAAACTTAAGTTATAGACTTATTCGTTCGACCGTCCTTTGTTCGGTCGACCGTTTCATTCCAGGACTTTTCTAGACCTATTTGGACTTCTTTTCTGGATGACCTCCAGTCGACCATTAAGCTCGATTCGGTCAACTGAATTTGCCCGAACAATGCCTTATGCTTTTCTGTTTTGTGCTTCTTACTCAAACATCATCCACTTATATCACAATGGATATAACACCTTAGGAACTTATATATAGATGTTACCAAGGCTTAATTCAACCACTCTTACACTCCAAATTGTCATACACATCTAAGAGAATGCTCCCAACCCTTCATTCCCCAAATCCTACTCTCCAAGCCAAACTTTCCACACTTTAGATCAATTATACTCATACTCTAAGTGTGCTCAAGTTAGAGAGTGATTGTTCAACTCAAGTTCTCAGTCAAGAAGGTGTAGAGTTTCGGTGAAAGCCCGAAGCATTCCCTCTCGGGTTGTGAGAGGAAAAAATCGAGCTCGGCGAGGATTATTTGCGAGTTTGTGGTGTAAAGGCTTAATCTCGGCACGGAACGAGATTGGTTAGTGAAGATGTAGGCGGAGCTCGCGGAGTCGAGCGGAGCTTGCAAGAGAGGAAGTAGGCAGGAGGCCGAACTTTATAAAAATCTCCCGATGCTCATTGTGTGGTTTGCATTTCTCTACTTGTACGTTTAAATTGTTTCCGTTGCATCTTTGATTGTTTAAGCAAGTAGAGATTAACTTCAAAGTGATTAGAATTAGGGTCATAGACGATCCCTACGTGTTCAATAATACTTTCAATGGTTTGTAACGCTTCATCAATTGGCTTCATTTGAAGGTCACCCTGACAGATGAATTCCAACAATGTGCGGGTGTAGCATTTTTTGTCCGCATAAACAATTTGGCACAACTGTTTGAGCTCAAGTACATGATGAGGGCAATGCTAGAGGAGATCTCTACATTTCTCAAAGAATGAATGAAATGATTCGGCCTCAGTCTGATAAGACTGGAGTATCTAGTGCCATAATTGTTGAGTCTTCCTCTTAGGAATTAGCTCTTCAGAAAAACAATCACAAATTCCTCCCAAAACCGAATCGAGTTCGTCAGAAGGTTGTACATCCACTTCTTCATGGTATCCTTGAATGCAAAAGATATCATCCTCAACCTCACTGAATCCTTCTCCATATGTTGCAACCTAAACATGGAGCATATCTCATCAAATTCACGTACAAAGATATACAAATCCTCCATTTTGGCAGTGAAGGTAAGAAGCATACTCACATATTGAGGTTTCAGTTCAAAGTTGTTCTCGTGGGTAGGCACGAGAACTATGCGAGAAGGTTGTGCATACCGCACATGATTGGTCTGCTCCCATAATGTCATCGGTCACTCCTGTCTAGGTATTGGTGGTGGTATACCTCTACCTAAATCCTGACTGAAGCCCTCCGTCTCTTGAGTCCAAGGAGAAGGTCATGGCATAAACTCCATGTGTAGGGGACCAAACAGATTAGGTCCTGGCAACCCGAAAGAAGAAACCTCATACTCGATTGGAGCACGAGGACGAGATGGACAATTGATTAGTAGCATATCATGTGTAATATCGATGATATATTTGTTTAATTTGCCCTCTACTAGTGCTACTCAAGTATGTTTACATGTATTTTAGGAATAAAGATAATTGGACTAGAATAAAGGATTACATACCAAATAGAAAACCAATTGGACTCTAATCCCGCTGGAAATGATGCACAGACTTAAAAAGTCTCTCCACGCATCTAGAGAAGTTCAAGTTACATCGAATTGGTACTCAAATCGATCATCTCGACAAGGGAAATCTAAATGTACACCCAGATTTCCAATATATGTACCATGTCAGGACAGATTCACAAAATAGTGATGAAAAACATGGAAAACCATCTTGACTGTTGGATTTAAATCATCAAGAAAATCTAGTACCTTAATCCTATATATGGAGAGGGTAACCTCCATTCCAGGGCTCTCTCTTCCCTTTCCCTTCTTTTCTATTTTCTTATCTCTACCATTAGAGTAGGTTAGAATAAGTTAGGAGTAGATTTAATGTTCATTCTTTAGATTTCTCTTATGTATTGTTGCAACATTTATTTGATAAGTATCATCACTCCCTTCCTTCTCTACTACTGCTCATGTTAATGTGTGGCTAAACCACTTCTTAGGAGGTGGGGATGATGGTAGGATAGGTTGGTTGTGTGTTGTTTTTATATTGAATATGGCGGTAAAGACTCTAATGTGTAGATTTTACTTCTTTAAAGTAAATGCTCATTATGTGTTTGACGGAATGTCGTTTCTTAAATGGTTTCACGTTTCGTGCTCACATTTAAGTGTGTTGCCTTAAATTTTGTTTAGAATACATGTTTGACCTTAATAATTGGTGATTGATTCAGTTATAATAACCGCAAGTGCACAACCGCATTGAAGCAGTGACAAATACGGGTCGATCCACAAGGAGGTGTGTCGACTTTGGTTAGTTCGAAGGCGAGTGGGAAACAAGGTGGAGAAAAGATTGATTAAACTAAACTACACTAAACTAGTAAGCAACAAAGAAGGAATTGAAAGCACAAAACCAACTGAAACTAAACTAAGCAACTACTAATACGAAAGATGAAATTCAGCAATGGGAAAACCCCCTAAGGTGTGGAGTGTGTTTACACATGAAATAAGTGTGATGAATGCATACAATAAGCTCAAGTGTAGTTAGTATTTGTTATGCATAAGAAGTACCTCATAGCAAGACCTATCATCCAAAGCACTAACCTAGGTGATTAATATGAGCATGACAAGTTTGTTATTAAGAACCTTAACAAGCATGAAATGTACCTAAACATTATGGCAGAAACCATCAAGTTAAGTATTCTCATTAATTCAAACAAGCATACTAATATTTCTCACATACAACAATGTTTAGCATTCATTCCATCTACATAACATGTATAGACATCTACTCCACCCCATAGGGGGATGGAACTACTCACACATTATTAAACTAACATTCTTACTAAGGAAAGAAAACATTCTAACTAATTCTAAGAACATTAAAACAAACAAGTTAACTAAGTATGCAAGAATTGAAAAGAGGCAATATGAAGAAAGTAACAAAACATCCTCTATTACTCACTCAATTACAAGTAGCCTCTCTCCACCAGAGTTTTGCTTCAAGGCTTTACTCCTAGTAGAGAGGATGACCACCAAGAGAGGAGATGTATACAAAGGAGGAGGAAGATTCTACTTATAGCCATAGGAAAAGGTAATCCGGGATAATTCCCCAGTATGGGACTAAACGTAAACCAAAAATAGACTAAATACAACCTAATACATGACCTGCCAAAGTCTTAGCGGATCTGGACCAAAACCGACCGCCAATCAGCAGTCTTGGCTCGCCAATTGGTGGTCTATATTGTCTGGATCTGGCCTAGTCTTGGAGTGTGGTTGTCTGGCTTCCTGTCTTGATGTGTGATGCATCCAAGTAGGTTGTTGGAGCTCAGGACCGAATGGAATTGCCAAAATACTCCTCATGGTGGTGTGGAGTTTCTTGATTTGGTTATTGATCCTTTGAGCTTACATTCGGGTCATTCCCTCTTGCATCTCAGTCCCCAAGTCTTGCAACTCAGTCCTTTTCCTTACTTTTCTGTCCTTTTTGTGCCTCTTCTCCTCAAACTTGCTTATTCCTGAAACTTAAACATTAAACTTGTTACGTAGCATTGTTTAGGTGAAATATAACGGATATAAGACACAAATATATGCATGATATGATGTTAATCAATAGGTTATGTGAATGTTTGGTGGATGTTTGCCATAATCTTTAAACACCTTTCATGCTTCAATCACTAACTTTAAATTAGATGTTAATATTTAATGGATATTTGTTGATGGACATCATATAATCCATATATTCATGTCTTATAACCTCTATTTTGAAATTATGCAACGCTACATAATAAGTTTTATGTTTAAGTTTTAGGAATAAACAGGTTTGAGAAGAAGAGACGCAAAAAGGACCTCAACTCAAGAAAAAATACTGAATTGTGAGACTTATGGACAGATATGCAAGAGGGAAGGACCTGGATGCAAGCTAAAACGACCAAGGAGCAAATCAAGAAACTCCACACCATCATGAGGAGTATTTTGGCAATTAGATTCGGGTGCAATCTCAAACAACTAATCCGGGTGCACCCCACATGGAGAATTGAAGAAATAAAGGAGCCAACCGAAAATTAGTCGAATCCAACCAAACATGACCGCCAATTGGTGGTATAGTTGGGTTAGGATCCGACCCAGCTTCTCGTGGTCATGTATTATGTTGTTTTTATCGATTTGTAGAAGTTTCATTAGTCCCACATCGGGGGATTGTCCCAGTTACCTTTTTTCATGTATATAAATAGAACTCTTCTTCCTCCTTTGTAAACTACTCCTTTCTTGGTGGCCATTCTCTCTACATGGAGTAAGCCTTGGATAAAACTCAATTGTATAAGAATGCTACTTGTAATGTGAGTCATGTAAAAAAAATAATTCTTCATAGTTTTTTTAATGTTGTCTTTGTTTTAATGCTTGCATGTTTAGCTTGTTTGTTTTCTTTATCTTAGTATAATTAGTAGAATGTTTTTTTGCTTAATACAATTGTAAGTTTAATGAGTAGTGAGTAGTTTCATCCCCCTTTTGGGGGTGGAGAAGATGTACATTTATGTTTTGAGGTTTTGATGTTTGACGAATTTTGATTGTGTAGACTTGAATGTTTGTATGTTCATCAGGTTTGTTTTAATCATCTACATGTTGGGGGATTTTTTATGGGTTTTTCCATAACATTTAGACACTTTCCATGCTTGGTTTCCTCATGTTATTGGCTGAAATTTCCTGTTGGATATGCTACATGTTAGTCGTGTGTTTGTATTAGTGTTTGCTCGCTTGAGTGATTGAAAAAACTTTGTTTGGATGGGTTTTACAATAACATTTAGACACTTCCCATGCTTAGCTTTGTTCTTCACATGTGTTCCTGGTTTTATGAGTTTTTCCATATCTTTAGACACTTCTAATGCTGAGCCTCGTCTTATGATAATCAAGTAGTAATTGTTGATACGTTGTGTAAATGGATTGATAGGTTTTGCCAAATCTTTAGACACTTCCTATGCATGAAGACACACACATGATTACATGCGTCATTCATCACTTCTCTCACCTCATATGTGCACACACTGCACCCCTTGAGGGTTTTCCATACTGAATTTAATCTTGTTTTGCTAGTTGCTTAGTTTTCCTTCTCATGCTTTCATCTTCTTTGTTTGTTGCTTGCCAGTTTAGTTAGTGTAATCACATTCCTTCTTCGCATTTATTCTCCACATGACTTCGAAAGAACTAGAGTTGACACACCTCCCGGTGGATCAACTTGTATTTACCCCACCTTTATCGACGGTCGTGCACTTGCTGTTAAACTTAATATCAATCAAGTTTTTGGCGTCATTGCCGGGGAGGTGCTCTGTCCAGAATCTGGTTTAGACGATTCGAGTGGATTTAATTTTCTATTTTTTAGTTTAGATTTTGTTTAAGGGATTCAAAGGATCAAGGGGAGGCACCTACAGAAATTGGAGGAAGAAAAACATCAAAGTGGCCACAAATCAGCGGCTAGGGACTGCCAACTGGCGGTCTAGTAAGTTTCATTTGCTTCCTAATTTCTCTTGTATGTTTGTACTTTCAATATAGTGGTCTAGGAGCTCAATTTGGCATGTTTGGAATTGTAGTTTACTCCCAAATCAATCAATTCGCTTTTTTAGACAACTTGGACCATTAAACTCAAAGCAAAATATTAGACTAATTGTCATCTAGGTCATGCAACACTTGTACACCTTGCATGCACATTGTCTTTCATTTTCTTAAAATTCTTGTTGTCGATTGCTGGTATGAGGTACGTGCACCCGTTCTCTCATTCAAGCATGGTTAGAGCATGCATTAGTTAGTAAGGTTTATTGTAACAAGAGTGAGGTGAGCATGCATTAGTCAAACTCCTAGTCTGTCTGAGGGACTTGGGGTTTCTATTCAATATCACTTGGTGGTGGATTCGATTCCAATTGAGAATAGCATGGACCAGTTTTATTATAAGTTGGCACAGGATTGTGCCTTATCTTTTTGTCTCGTGGCCCTTCAGGCATATCATCTTAATGTTATGCCTCTTAAGGACTCACTTGTGGTGACGCAAGAGCTCCCTAGTACCCTTAATTTCATACGACCTAATGAGAGCTTGCCACTCACTATTGTTCCTGATCAACTTGAAAATGATGGAACATCAAACAACTACATTACTAATGAGAGTATTCGAGGTCATTAGATGATACCTTGGGTAAGAGATTCACTTCCTGTTCGCCTGGTGAGTCGGACATGCATAACGAGGTTCTTGACCTTGTTCCGACACACCAGCCTGTTGGTTGGAGAATTTGGATTCATGATCCTGATCTTAATACCGCAATGGGGGGAAGTCTTCGTCTGTTGCGCAATTATTGCCAAACTCTTGAGAGATTCGAGCTCTTTCAGTTTGATCATTTGAATGATACACCTTTGCGTTTAATTCATGAACATCTCCTTGCATCTTGTGCACTTCGTAAGGGGGGTCACGCATGAGTATTTTGTCCCCGCATGTTGTTGGCTTTTTGGCCCTTTAATCTTAATTTTGATGATTAACAAACTAATAGTATGCATAACTTCAATTACAACATCACACACATCATATTATCAAATTGCATAGATATTGTGTATTCCTAACAATGTAGGTGATCAAACCAAGGGACTAATCAACTTCAAGATCAAGGCTCAAGACTTGTAATCAAAGCTCAAGGACTTCATATGTAATTTTCCATTTATTTGAGTTGTACGATCAAATGTACACTTGATGCCAAAAGGATAAACCCGTCTGCCGCGGTCGACCGTATCCACATCGGTTTACCGAACAAGGTTCCCAACGGATAACCGAGTGTCTCTCGGTGAACCGTTCCTTATAGAGTCAGTAAACCCTTGATCTCCTGGAACCCTTGTGACGGTGTACCGAACCTTATTCGGTCAACCGTTCCCTATAGAGTCAGTAAAACTTGATCTCCTGGAATCCTCGTTTCGGTGTACCGAAAGTTGTTCGGTCAACCGTCTTCTTAGAATCAATAGAAAACTTGATCTCCTGGAAACATTGTTTCGGTGTACCGAACCTTACCCGGTCGACCGTGTCCCTATTCCCAGTAGCTTCGAATACTTCTCTGGACATCTCTATTCGGTCTTCCGAAGAGAGCTCGGTCATCCCAACTTCTATGTGTCTTTAGGCCTAAACCGACTTCATCTTATTGGCCCACGTGGCACAACTAACTCCACCAGACTTATATTTTGTCGTTTAGCCACATCTTTGAAACATCCATATCGGTCTACCGATGGATCTTCGGATTACCGAGTTGTTCTTAGATATAAGATCGTAATGGCTATTTTTCCACGTAATATTTCGACCGTTATCGATAAACCAATTTCACACACTATGTCAGCCGAAAATCCGCACATGTATCGGTCAACCGAACATATCACGGTCTACCGAACATGTTCACCGAGTCGCACCAAATCTTTACTGTCCACTCTTGAACGGTGCACCGAAGTGATCTCGGTCAACCGAAATTAATTATCCGATATTAGGAAAAAGTTACTAGAAGTTGGTGAACGGTTATCCGACCTATATTCGGTTAACCGAGTTCTTGTTTCTGACCACTTCTTCGGACTACTGTGTTTCCAACGGTCGACCGAATATGTCTCGATTTCTGCCCGAGCTTAAGTCACATCTTGTTTTCACTTGGTCCACTCCTCACCAACTTACCATAATGGCTCTATTTGTTTTGAAGGTTATATAAGCTTCACTTAAGAGACACATTCATAACCTTACTTGCCAAATATCAATCCTACTCTTGTGCTCTCAATCTTCAAGCCTTCAAAGGTCCACCAACTCTCATACTTCCACTTAATTCACTCCAAGCCTAAATCATATCCTTGAGTGCATTCAAGTTAGAGTTCAACAACCACATTCAATTTCCATTGTGGTGTAAAGCTTCGAGGAAGCACCCTCTCGGGTTGTGAGAGGAGATCCGAGCAAGGCGAGGGTGTTCGCAAGGCTCCGATTGTAAGAGGGTTTATCTTCGACCCGGAACGAAGATAATAGTGAATTCTCGAGTAGGGATCGGAGGATCGATCGGAACTTGAGGAGAGGACTAGATAACGGTGGTGTGATCGAACCTCTATAAATCTCCGGAGTCATCTTGTGGTTTGCATTCCTTCCCTTATTGTTTTAATTGTGCAATAGTATAAGAAAATTAGGAGATAGTCTATTCACCCCCCTCTAGATTAGTGACCGATTAACTTACATTTGGTATCAGAGCATAGGTTTACTCATCTAATCCATTTAGCCATGGAGAGTAGCACTAATCATCTTAGAGAAGGAATATCTACCACTAGACCCCCGTTGCTTACCGGAAATAATTATGCACATTGGAAGAATAGAATGAGAATCTACATCCAATCAATTTCCTTAAAAATGTGGATATTCCTTGGTAGTAAATATGTTCCACCCACTAGTGAACAATTAGCAACATTAACCGATGATATAATTGCTAATGCCGAGATGAATGCAAAACTCATGAACATATTTGCTTGTGGAGTAGATACTCAAGAATATGGTAGGATTAGCGGATGTGATACCGCTTATGAGATATGGAAATTACTTGAATCTCATCATGAAGGATCATCTAGAATGAAAGAAACTAGGGTTGATATATTTGTGCGTAAATATGAATTATTCTCTATGCAACCCGGTGAAAGTATAAGCGAGATGAACACTCGCTTCACCGAGATTACTAACAATTTGAAAAATCTTGGTAAGAAGGTAAATGAAGGTGACAAGGTGAGAAAGATTCTTCGATCTCTCTCAAACGATTGGGAGAAAAAGACAACCGCCATTGAGGAAGCTCAAGATCTCAACACATTATCGATGGAGGATCTCATCGGAAGCCTTATGGCTTATGAGATTCAAATGAATGGGAGAAAAGAGATGGAGAGCTCGAAAAAGAAAGAAAAAGTCATTGCTCTTAAGGCCAACCTTGAATCCGAAAAATCGGATGACGATGAGAGTGATGAAGAGCTTGCAATGATGGTTAAGAGATTCAAGAAGCGATGGATAAAAGACAAATTTCAAAGAAAGAGAAGGGATGATGGAGAAAGCTCAAAAGGTCCTATTTGTTATGGATGTGATAAAATTGGACATATAAAGAAAGATTGTCCATTGATCCAATCCAACGAAAGGAAAGAGAAAAAGAGAAGAGAGAATGAAGAAAAGGAAAGGAGATTCAAAAGAAGTATAAGGAGAAGAAAAAGGCCCTCAAAGCAACTTGGGATGGATCATCCGAGTCATCCTCCGGCTCTTCAAGTGAGTCGGAAAATGAAGAAGCCCATCTATGTCTCTACACTCAAGAAGAAATCGATGGAGAATTAGATGGTGCATCTTCGTCAAGCGAGCAAGACGAACCCAACACTTGCAATGTCGCCAAAGATGGAGAAAATGAGGTAATCTCAACTCATGAATCAAACTCATATGATGAATTACTAGATGCTTTTCATGAATTGCTTGAAAAATGTGACATACTAAGGCATAAAAGTAAAGTATCTAGGAAAGCTAATCATGATCTAGCTTGTATAAATGAATCATTATCAAATGAAGTTTATAAGCTTGTGTTAGAAAATAAAAGCTTAAAAGAACTCAATGTTGAATCTCATGCTAAAGAAATACATGATCTTAGAGAATGCAATAAGCAATTAAGAATTGATCTTGAGAAATTCACCAAAGGGAAGAAGATGCTAGACATGTTACTTGGTAGTCAAATTCAATCTTTAGAAAAGCATGGTTTAGGATACATGAATCAAAAGAAAAACTCTAAGAGTTATTTTGTGCATGCTTTAAATGGTATAGTGAAAAAGAATTTCTTTTCAAATGTTTGGGTACCTAGAACCAAACAAGTTTGGGTACCTAAAGCTAACCCCAAAGGACCCAAACAAATATGGGTACCAAAGTTATCTTCTTCTTCTTTGAATGTAGGTGAAAAAGAAGGGGAAGTGGATCGTAGATAGCGGATGTTCGAGGCACATGACGGGAGACCACTCTATGTTCAAAACATTGAAATCAAAGAAAGGTGGAACCGTCACATTTGGGGATAATTCTAAAGGTCACATTATTGGCATCGGCAATGTTGGTAATGACTCTACTACTCAAATTCAAAATGTGCTTCTTGTTGATGGTTTAAAACATAATTTACTTAGTGTTAGTCAATTAACCGATAAAGAATTCTTAGTTGTCTTTGATCAACACATCGTATACATCATTTCTAAAGCTACTTTGAAAACCACTTTTAAAGGATATAGATATGGAAATGTTTATGTTGTGCATGTCGATAGCATTGACTCATTTTCTAAGGAAACATGCTTAGTTGCTTCAAATGACGAATCTTGGTTATGGCATAAGAGGTTAGGCCACATTAGTATGAGCCAACTTCATAAACTTGCTAAATTTGACTTGGTAAGAGGATTGCCCAAATTGGATTTCAAGAAAAATAAACTTTGCAATGCTTGTGAATTTGGAAAATAATTTAAAAGTTCTTTCAAGTCTATTAACATGGTTTCTACTTCAAAACCTTTGGAAGTCTTGCATATGGATCTCTTTGGTCCATCTAGAACGTTAAGTCTAGGTGGCAAGAGATATGCATTTGTCATCATTGACGATTTTACTCGATTTACTTGGGTGTTGTTTCTTGCAAATAAGAATGAAGCTTTCAAGCAATTTGAAAAATTTACAAAACGAATTCAAAGAGAAAAATGGTCTTTGATTTTGAAAATTCGTAGTGATCATGGTGGTGAATTTGAAAATGAAGGTTTTGAGGAATTTTGTGATTCTAATGGTATAGAACATACCTTTTCTTTCCCAAGAACTCCTCAACAAAATGGGGTAGTTGAAAGGAAGAATAGGACTCTTCAAGAAATGTCAAGAACAATGCTTTGTGAAAATGGCCTACCAAAGTATTTTTGGTGTGAAGCGGTTAACACGGCTTGTTACATTCTTAACCGTGTTTTGATTCGACCAAATTTAAACAAAACTCCATTTGAACTTTGGTTTGGAAAACCCCCAAAAATTTCATATTTCAAAGCTTTTGGTTCTACATGTTTTGTTCTCAATACCAAAGATAATTTAGACAAATTTGATGCCAAATCCGATGAAGCAATATTTTTAGGATATTCAAGTAGAAGTAAAGCATATCGAGTTTATAACAAGAGAACTAGTTGTGTAGAAGAATCCATGCATGTTCACTTTCAAGAAGAACCATGTAAGAATAATTCTAACATTGATGATGAACTTATTGACCATATTCGTGATATCACAACTCAAGAACAACCAAATGAAACATCTCAAGAAAAACAAGAGTTTCCAAAAGATTGGCAATATAAGAAGGATCATCCTAAGGATCTCGTAATTGGTGATGTATCAAAAGGAATTATTACCAGGTCTAATGCTCTTGTTATATGTGACTCATATGCATTTATATCTCAACTTGAACCTAAGAAAATAGAAGATGCATGTGATGATGAATTTTGGTTATTAGCTATGCATGAAGAGTTAAACCAATTCATTCGTAATGATGTTTGGGAGCTTGTTCCGAGACCCAAAGATCAAACGGTAATTGGCACCAAGTGGGTTTTTCGAAACAAACTTGACGAATCCGGGCAAGTGGTTAGAAACAAAGCTCGATTGGTCGCTCAAGGTTACAACCAAGAGGAAGGTATCGACTTTGATGAAACCTATGCTCCGGTAGCTCGATTAGAAGCAATTAGAATGTTATTAGCATATGCATCATACATGGATTTTAAACTCTTTCAAATGGATGTTAAAAGTGCATTTTTAAATGGTTTTATTATGGAAGAAGTTTATGTTAAACAACCACCCGGTTTTGTGAATGAAACATACCCGGATCATGTTTTCAAGCTTAAGAAGGCTCTTTATGGGCTTAAGCAAGCTCCTAGAGCTTGGTATGAAAGGTTGAAGACCTTTTTGCTTGAAAACGGAATCATCATGGGAAAAGTTGACACCACATTATTTACTAAGACCAAAGATAAAGATTTATTAATCGTACAAATATACGTTGACGACATTATCTTCGGTTCTACTAATGATTGTCTATGCCAAGAGTTTTCTAAGTCTATGCAAGGTGAATTTGAAATGAGCTTGATGGGTGAACTCAACTTCTTTCTTGGACTCCAAATCAAGCAAACCTCGGAGGGAAACTTCATCAACCAAACCAAATACACAAAAGAATTACTCAAACGATTTGGATATGAAGATAGCAAACCTCACAATACTCCCATGAGCACAAGCTTGAAATTGGATAAAGATGAAGAAGGCAAAGAAGTTGACATTAAAAAATATCGAGGTATTATCGGTTCACTTCTTTATTTAACCGCTAGTAGACCCGATATTATGTTTAGTGTTTGTCTTTGTTCTCGTTTTCAATCTTGTCCTAAGGAATCTCACATGCATGCATTGAAAAGAATTTTTCGATATTTGAAAGCTACTTGTGACTTCGGATTGTTTTATCCCAAGACTCGATCTTTTGATCTCATTGCCTATAGTGATGCCGATTATGCCAGATGCAAATCCGATCGGAAAAGTACTAGTGGGACATGCCAATTCTTGGGAAAATCTTTAGTTTCTTGGTTTAGTAAGAAACAAAATAGTGTTGCACTCTCAACAACCGAAGCCGAGTATGTGGCCGCCGGATGTTGTTGTGCACAAATCCTTTGGATGAGGCAAACCCTCAAGGATTTGAGACTTGAGTTTCAAACTATCCCCATTTTTTGTGATAATACAAGTGCTATAAACTTATCTAAAAATCCAATTCTTCATTCAAGAACCAAGCATATAGATGTTCGCCATCACTTTCTTAGAGATCATTCTCTTAAAGGTGATATTGAATTACAATTTATTTCAACACATGATCAATTAGCGGATATATTCACTAAACCATTGAATGTTTATCAATTTGATAAAATTAGACAAGAACTAGGGATGTGTAGTGCAAAAGAAATATTATAATTCATTGCATTGTTTGCTGTGTTTGTCTGTCCGCACAAAACGGATGACCGAACATGGTTCGGTAAACCGGATTGTGTCTGGACAGGGATTCGGACTTGGTATGGATTCTCTGTTTCGGTACACCGTGCCTTACACGGTCGACCGACCGTTTTGCTGTGCTTTAATTAGAATTCTTCCCTGTTCCGAATCTATCGGTTATCCGAACCCTGTTCGGACGACCGCGTCTCTTGGATGATTTTTGAATTCTTCGTTGACCCCTTTTTAAACGAATCTTGTTTTTGAATTCTTGGGTATCCGATTTTTAATCGGATGACCGTCGTGGAAAGATTCTCCCACAACGGACGTCTGAACATGTGTCGGTAATCCGTTCACCTGTTGCAGTAGAGCTTTGATACTTACTGTTATCTTTGTGACGGTATACCGACTCCTGTTCGGTCGACCGAGGGGCGACATTTTCTAGCCGTTGGAACTGGTCCAACGGTCTTCCGAGGCAATTATGGATGACCGTTGGACACGTTTTTTCACGTTTGCAGACCCCTTTATTCTCCCATCTTCTGTATTTTTGGCTACCCTCTTTCATTTCTATCATCCCCAAAGCCAAATCTTCCTAAGCACACTTTTGCTTCCTCCTTTCTCACTTCAAACCCTTTCCAACTTCAAAACATTTCATCACTTCCTCCATTCCTCGTCATGGGTCCAAGAAAAATTTGCACTTCCAAGAAGGCGGTGGAACCCGCTCCACCGGCAAAGAAGACAAGGCTCAACCCCGACATACCATCTTCTTCTACTAATCCGGCGAGCGAACCCGTCGACGAGTATCTTCGGCCCTACAACAAAGGCATCTTCTACAATCAAAAGGCGGAGGAGCACTACTACAATATTAGTGGTGCAAATCCAATTCCGGAGCGGAAGATCATCCTAAAAGATTTCGAGTCGATTGGTCTATCCACCTATTTCATGGTTGATAATCTTGGCATCTTCTTTCATGACAAACTTCCGGTCCCTTTCTCCGCGGAAGCTTGTCGTCAATTTTATGCAAATCTCCGGGAGACCACCGCTCTTGATGGTACTCAAGCGGCGCTAACGACCCAAGTCGATTCCATCTCTTTCACTCTCACCGCCTCTCTCCTCTCGGAGATCACCGGACTTCCTTGCGCCGGGGAGGACATCTACAATCTTTCTTGGGAGAATGTTTGTGGCTCTATGAGTCAATTTCTGGAGGTGACTCAACCGGAAGTTCCTCACGATGGCAAGCTTTCCATTCCTCATCTTCCGGTTGTTGGCCGTATTCTTTGCCGCTTCATTTCCACCAACCTTTTTGTGCGCAAAGGGCACCTCGACGAGCTTGGACATCAAATGATGAAGTGCCTTTTCAACCTCTCTACCGGAACACGCACAAATTGACCCTTGTTTATCATCAATCACATGATATACATTTCCCGGAAGAAGCGTAACTTTCTCCCTTTCCCCATGTTGATTTCGCTGGTCATCGATCACTTCAACATCCAATTCGACCGCGATCTCTTCAAATCATCCAAGACGGTCATCGACAAATACACTCTCAAAAGGATGCGCTCGGGGAAGCAAGCACATGTCGAAGAAGAAGTGGAAGACGACTCCTCTGAAAATGAGGATGATGATGTCTCTACCGATGCTCCACGTTGGTCTCCTCCTCCATATGATGCCGAAGTGAATCCTAATTGGGATCCTAGCTTGTCTCGTGGTCCACGAAGATACGTTCGTCCCGAGTGGTCATCCGGCACCGATGCTCAATAGAACCAACCGGCATGGGCCAATCGTCATGAGAAGTTCTTGGACCGGAATTGCGAAGAGATTCACGAAGTTATGAGTTTGGTAAATCGTAACTATCAAGGTATTCAAGACCTCACCTCCGACTTCCAAAACTTCCGATTATCGACGTCGAACTCGCTGAACGACATCCACAATAAATTTCGTGAGGTTGGAGACTCACGTCAAGCCTTTTTCGACTCGCAAAATGAGATGATGGAGCTTCTTCGAAACATGAACAAGCCGGACAACTAGCCTATCTTTGTTGCTTGTTCTTGCTTCTTGTTGTTTGTTGTGTTTGTTTGCTCTGTTATTTGCTTATGTGTGTTTGCTTTTGCATTGGCTTTATGCCTTATCTTCCCTCTTAAGTAATGAAATTTCATTTTTTTCATATTGTGTGTCTTTTTGTCCCCAACTTTCATTGCCATGTTCTTTTTTATGGATGTCAAAAGGGGGAGAAAAAATGGATACAAATTGCCTAATTCAAATATATGAAACTCATGCATTGAGTAAGGGGGAGTTAACATATATTTTGCATATTGATAGGGGGAGCACTTACACAATTTGACATTAGTTTGTCATCATCAAAAAGGGGGAGATTGTTGGCTTTTTGGCCCTTTAATCTTAATTTTGATGATTAACAAACTAATAGTATGCATAACTTCAATTACAACATCACACACATCATATTATCAAATTGCATAGATATTGTGTATTCCTAACAATGTAGGTGATCAAACCAAGGGACTAATCAACTTCAAGATCAAGGCTCAAGACTTGTAATCAAAGCTCAAGGACTTCATATGTAATTTTCCATTTATTTGAGTTGTAGGATAAATCTACACTTGATGCACAAAAGGATAAACCCATCTGCCGCGGTCGACCGTATCCACATCGGTTTACCGAACAAGGTTCCCAACGGATAACCTAGTGTCTCTCGGTGAACCATTCCTTATAGAGTCAGTAAACCCTTGATCTCCTGGAACCCTTGTGACGGTGTACCGAACCTAATTCGGTCAACCGTTCCCTATAGAGTCAGTAAAACTTGATCTCCTCGAATCCTCGTTTCGGTGTACCGAAAGTTGTTCGGTCAACCGTCTTCTTAGAATCAGTAGAAAACTTGATCTCCTGGAAACATTGTTTCGGTGTACCGAACCTTACCCGGTCGACCGTGTCCCTATTCCCAGTAGCTTCGAATACTTCTCTGGACATCTCTATTCGGTCTTCCGAAGAGAGCTCGGTCATCCGAACTTCTATATGTCTTTAGGCCTAAACCGACTTCATCTTATTGGCCCACGTGGCACAACTAACTCCACCAGACTTATATTTTGTCGTTTAGCCACATCTTTGAAACATCCATATCGGTCTACCGATGGATCTTCGGATTACCGAGTTGTTCTTAGATATAAGATCGTAACGGCTATTTTTCCACGTAATATTTCGACCGTTATCGATAAACCAATTTCACACACTATGTCAGCCGAAAATCCGCACATGTATCGGTCAACCGAACATATCACGGTCTACCGAACATGTTCACCGAGTCGCACCAAATCTTTACTGTCCACTCTTGAACGGTGCACCGAAGTGATCTTGGTCAACCGAAATTAATTATCCGATATTAGGAAAAAGTTACTGGAAGTTGGTGACCGGTTATCCAACCTATATTCGGTTAACCGAGTTCTTGTTTCTGACCACTTCTTCGGACTACCGTGTTTCCAACGGTCGACCGAATATGTCTCGATTTCTGCCCGAGCTTAAGTCACATCTTGTTTTCACTTGGTCCACTCCTCACCAACTTACCATAACGGCACTATTTGTTTTGAAGGCTATATAAGCTTCACTTAAGAGACACATTCATAACCTTACTTGCCAAATATCAATCCTACTCTTGTGCTCTCAATCTTCAAGCCTTCAACGCTCCACCAACTCTCATACTTCCACTTAATTCACTCCAAGCCTAAATCATATCCTTGAGTGCATTCAAGTTAGAGTTCAACAACCACATTCAATTTCCATTGTGTTGTAAAGCTTCGAGGAAGCACCCTCTCGGGTTGTGAGAGGAGATCCGAGCAAGGCGAGGGTGTTCGCATGGCTCCGATTGTAAGAGGGTTTATCTTCGACCCGGAACGAAGATAATAGTGAATTCTCGAGTAGGGATCGGAGGATCGATCGGAACTTGAGGAGAGGACTAGATCACGGTGGTGTGATCGAACCTCTACAAATCTCCAGAGTCATCTTATGGTTTGCATTCTTTCCCTTATTGCTTTAATTGTGCAATAGTATAAGAAAATTAGGAGATAATCTATTCACCCCCCTCTAGATTAGTGACCGATTAACTTACACATGTGTCATGTTCCCATTCCAAGTGCATTGACCCACTTTTGAGATTCCCATTTGATGTCCTTCTGCAAATGATGATGAGAACTTATTTTTGTAAATAGTTATATTTCAACAAGAAAAAACTCCACAAGTGAGCGCTGATTGTTGTAGGCCCTAACCCTTGTGTATTTGGGCCCCATTTCTTTAACGTATTTGTCTCCATTCTTTAGTATTTCACAGGTCTTAAGGGAAAGTTGGGTTTGTGTCCATCAACATGACCATTAAACTTTCCTTGTGTTTCAATGTTTGGTGAGATCTTAACTTTTACGTGTGTTTGCGAAAGAAAATTGTTTTTTGGAGATTGTGTATAATGCTTGCATACATTGAGGACACAATGTATGTGTCCCAAAGGACCAATGAAACATGCATAATTCATGTAGTATAATGCTTGCATATATTGAGGACAATGCATGAAGTAAGTGTGGGGGGTGTTTCACGTGTGTACATAGTCGAGTCTTTCGCCTTTTGTTTTGTTTTCTTTTGTTTGCATTGTCAGGGTCTGGTTAGTGTGCTGTATTTAATATCGATATATCTGCTTGCCATGATCCTTAACTTGCCTTCTTTTACTTGCCTAGTGCTTTAAATTTTTCATTTCTTTCAAACTCTTCATGTATTTGCGAAAGAAATTTGTTTTTTGGGGATTGTGTATGTATTTAGCGTATCCAAAACCATTTTAAGGCAATCAAAAGAGAAGCTCCCAAAATTGACTTGAACATGATGCATAAGGATATCTACTATACATGATTTAGGTCTTATCTAGTCGTAAGGATGCACCCCTGGTCTTCCCTCGCGGTTAGTAATCATAGGGCTTCAGTACTCAAGCAAATAAAGAAGTCCATCCTGAACCTAGTGAGTTGAATAATTCGTGGCAGTTAATATAAGGAAGTTTGTTATAGTCAATGACCCTTTAACTCCTGTTGTGAAACATTAAGTGTAGGGGTTTTGGTTCATGTGTAGATAAGAAATAAGCAGTATGGTGTTCTCTATTCTCGCACGGCTCCTATCACTTGGGAAATCAGGTCCAAGGGAATTTTGTGTCTGGTGCTTTTGAGTCATCTGACTTTGGATGCACCAACCAAACTTCCATTACACGGGTGGTAGGGATTGCCCTATGTGGTGAATTCGGGGAAGGTGTATGATAAGTATCGTATCACGCATCATATTCATGCATTATATCCTTTATTTTACCCATATTGTGCTACTCGAGTGTTTGTTTGATGTGTTTCAGGGTTTAGGCAATAACAAAGAGAAAGGAAGAGAAAAAGACCTAAACACCAGAAGAATGGACTGATTCAGAATGTCCTAGACTTGTTTGTAATGCCCAAAGACTGAATTGTAACTCAGCAATGACTCAAGTGAAAATCCAAAGGGAGTTAAGTGTAAAGAAAAATATGTTGGTTGCAAAAGTCCAGAATCCTCTAAACCTGAGGAGTAATTCGACAATTAAAATCAAACGGGCTCGAACCAACAGCTTCGGGCGCACCCCACATGTTTATTATGTGAAATAAAGTCGAGGTTAAAATTTGTAGTCGATCACAGAAAATTGATTCGCTAGTGGCGGATTAAAATCCGCCACGTGCGGATCCGGTTAAGAGTTTGGCACTCAAATTTGGGCCGCGGGTCGGGTTGTCGGGTCAGAGCATTCAAGGACCTTCAGATCTGATTTACAGATGTCTGATTATGCCCAGATCCATCCAAACCCTCTAAACTTCTATAAATACACTTGTAATGCCTCCTTTATTTTTCTTCTTCTTCCTCCCTCCCCCATTAGAGTAGGTGTTAGTTTCCTATTTCAGTAGTGTAAATAAGGGGGTTGGAGAGAAACAAAATTTGTATTTTTATTTCTTAGTCTAGTTTAGTTCTTGTTCTTTACATTAATGTTTGTACTTTGATATAATTTCTTTTATGTTGTCGTTGGCTTAATCTTCTTTTTTTTCGTTTGCATTATGAGTTTATGTTGTTTTTATGCTTTCTTTAGTTTAGATGTGAGTAGAGAGTAGTCCATCCCCATTCGGGGTGGAGAAGAAGGTGATGTGACTATGTGATGTATGAGGTGTGTGTTAATCCTACCTTTGAATCTCACATGATTTCCTTAACCATCTAATCTCACATGAAAAAAGGGAACAAGACATGTGCATGCATATGCTAATGTTGGCTTTATTTTAATTAATGTCTTCGACTGTGATAAATCTTATTTCATGTCGAGACATAGTTGGATTTGAGTCATGATGTATGTGAACTGATTGACATCATATCATGCATACATTTATGTCTTATATCCATTATCTTTCACCTAAACAATGTTACGTAACGAGTTTAATGTTTAAATTTCAAGAATAAGCAGATTTGAGGAGAAAAGGCACAAAAAGGACTCAAAAGCAAGGAAAAGGACTAAGTTGCAAGACTTGGGGACTAAGATGCAAGAGGGAAGGACCTGAATGTTAGCCCAAAGGACCAACGAGCAAATCAATAAACTTCCCACCATCATGAGGAGTACTTTGGCAATTCGATTTGGTCCTGAGATCCTACAAACTATTTGGATGCATCACACATGAAGACATGAAGTTAGACAACCACACTCCAAAACCAGACTAGATCAAGACAATATAGACCGCCAATTGGCGGTCCAAGACCGCTGATGGGAATTCGGTTTTGGTCTGGATCCACTAGGACTTTGGAGGGTCATGTATTAGGTTGTGTTTAGTCCATTTGTGGTATACGGTTAGTCCCATACCGGGGGATTGTCCCGGATTACCTTTTTCTATGGCTATAAATAGAACTCTTCCTCCTCATTTGTATTCACCCTTTTCTTGGTGGCATTCTCTCTACTTGGAGTATGCCTTGAAGCAAAAACTGAAGGGGAGAAGAATACTACTTGTAATGTGAGTCATGTAAATAAAATAATTCTTCATAGTTTTGTTAGTTTTATATTGTCTTTTGTTTTAAATACTTGCATGTTTAGTTTGTTTGTTTTCTTTATCATAGTATAATTAGAATGTCTTGCTTTCATTATATGATTGTTAGATTAAGGATTACTGAGTAGTCCATCCCCATTTGGTGGTGGAGAAGAGTGTGATGTGATTATGTGATGTATTATGTGTGTGTGTGTTATCTTAATTCTTTGAGCCTTACATTATTTCCCTAACCATCTAATGGGATATGGGTCTTATCTTTGATTTGCTAATGCTCTAGAATGAAGCTTAGCTCATGCTTAGATTAGTCGGCCTATTTTATGGGGAATGATGAGGGGAGGGGGGGGGGGTAAGGATGGAGTTGATAAAGGAAACATGACTTGTGGTTGCATGTACTCTTGTCGCCATCACCTTAATTAATGTCTTGTATGTTTTAATGATTGTGTAAATCTTATTTCATGTGGAGACATAGTGGGGTTAGTTCTTTATGCATGAGTTCATTTAGCTTCATTCCAATTATTGTCTTTTATGTTTTATTGATAATGTGTTATCTTATTTCATGTGGAGGCAAAGTTGGATCTAGTTTTATGGTTTTCATATACTACATCTTGTGATGACCACAATTGAATACACACAGTTACACATATTTTTACATTCACATTCTTTCTCTACCCCCTATGGGGTTTATTTTTTATTATTTGTTCATTCCTACTTTGGTGTAGTGTAATCACACATTTTCTTCCATCTTGTTTCCCACTCGCCTTCGAACTAACCAAAGTCGACACACCTCCCTGTCGATCGACCCGTATTTGCCACCACATCAATGCGGCCGTGCACTTGCAGTTATTATAACTTATTCAATCAAGTATTTGGCACCATTGTCGGGGAGGTGTTCTGTCCAGACTTTAGTTTGGACGATTCGAGTGGTTTTAATTTTTTGTTTGTTGTTTCAGTTTGTTTCAGGAGGCTTTAAAGATCAGGAAACGTAACCAGGAGAAGACGGGAGGGTAACAGGAGCAAACAGACCGTCAATCAGCGGTCCTGGACAGCCAATTGGCGGCCTGGTGAGGTCCAAAATCCCTCTTATTTTTTCTGGTTGTTTCTACATTAACTACGTCATCTACGGGCTCAATTTGGAATGTTTTGACTTGTAGTTTGCTCCCCGATTAATAATCAAGTCTCTTTAATCAACTTGGACCTTAAAACTCAAAGCAAAAGACTAGATTGATTGTCATCTAGGTCATGCATCATTTGTAGACTTTACACGTGCTCATGTTTATTTTCTTTACATTCTTGTTGTTGATTGCTGACGTCGGGTACGTGCACCCATTCTCTCATTCATGCATGTTTAGATCATGCATTAGTTAGTAAGGTGCATTGTAACAAGTGAGTGCTTGTTTTGTGAGTTGCTTGCTAGCCTAAGATTTCAAAACATTTTTTAAGGGGCACCACCTATAGTCTTAAATATATGGTGGGGGATTTCATCACCCCTTCCTTAGCCTCAAAAAACACACTCAAGTGAAGCCTTAATTTAAAATCAAGTAGACATTGGCCAATAGGACTCGGGCGCATTAGGAGAGTGATCCTATCACAACCGTCATAGCCTGATCGGTGTCACTCACTTTGTCGATAGTAGGAGAGGCGAGATCTCCGGATCTTGGCTCACTTACTGGGCTTTGTGGTCTTCGTGGTAGGGAGGTGAGGCGTGTTGAGACCGTGTGACCTCAAAGTTAGGTGTCGTCTAGCTGTAAGTACCTATAGTGACCGTAGGCCGCTTGAGCCGTGTTTGCTAGACTAGGCTTCTACCCTCACCCTTTACCAATGCTAGTTTTTAGGGATTCTTACCTTCTCCTCTGAGTCATCTTCTTCTCACTTACTTCTACATTCTTGTTTCCTCCCCTTTACACTCCTTGTTAGCATTTTAGGGTCGAGTCGAGCACTTTTTGCGAACTTAGTCTCGTAGTGGTGAGAGTAGTCGACTCGAGGATGGTTACATGGGTGACCATCCATATCATTGTTGGGACCAGGACAATTCTCCCAGGACCCATGCAACCTTGGGGTGGCTCAGACTAACACCCTGTATGGTTGGGACAATCTTAATTGTGTGGCTGAGCAATCTTCAGACTGGGATAATATGAGAGCGGCACCGACTGCTAGACCACCATCTAGTTATGTCGGATCGTATGCTGGTCAACAAACTGAGACATTACAACAAACTTTGGTCTCTTTCATGCGTACGATAGACAATATGAGTGCACCGGTGGTTACAGTAGTCGTACCGTATGACTGTTGTGGGTTGAGTGATCATGTCATCCGGGAATGTCCTTATGTTCTCCTAGATCCTGAGTATGAGCATACCTTTTCCCAAAATGCTCAATATGACCATTATGCATCCGCGTACAACCCTATGAGGAGACAATTCTTATTCAAATTCTTATACATCATTTCTACACCAGTATCCTCCTCCCGAATACCCAGAATTCTACCAACACCCCACTCTGAATCATTGGACTCATTCTCAGCCTATCAACACCCAACCCCAAAATTTCTCAAACTCTGACTTGGACCTCATTGTTGACCGCATACATGATTCCTTGAAACAAACTTTCCTTACATTCATGGAAACCACTCAAAAGTCCATACAAAATATGACACTGCAAGCGAGTTAAATGACACAGCAATTACGTGAACGTGAGGAGGGTGACATTTGTTGTCAACATTAGGATTTATCTTCTGATATCAAACCACCACCACATCCACAAATTCAAAGCACAATCTTTCAAATCAAACTTCTAGTCATTCTGAGGGACTTGGGGTTTCAATTCACGATCATATGGTGGGGGATTCGATCCAAATTGAGATGAGCATGGACTAGTTTCATTATGAGTCGGCACATGATTGTGCCTTATCTTTTTGTCTCGTGGCCCTTGAGCCACATGATCTTCATGTTGTGCCTCTTATAGACTCACCTCTGGTGGAGCATGAGCTCCCTGGTACCCTTAATTTCAAATGACCTTATGAGAGTTTGCCTTTCACTATTGTTCCTGATCATCTTGGAAATGATGGGACATCAGACAATTACATCGCCAATGAGGGTATTGGGAGTGCTGTAGAGGATACCTTGGGTAAGAGACCCACTTTCTGTTCGCCTGGTGAGTCAGACATGCATAACGAGGTTCTTGACCTCGTTTTGACCCATCAGCTTGTTGGTTGGAGAGTTTGGATTGACGATCATAACTTCAGTACCGTAATGGGAGAAACTCTTCTTCCGTTGCCCCATATTTCCCATACTCTTGAGAGCTTAAAGCTCTTTCAGTTTGATCATTTGAATGAGATGCCTTTGCGTCTAATTCATGAATCTCTCCTTTCATCCTGTGCTCTTTGTGGGGGGGGACCTGAGTATTTTGGCCCCATGTGATATCATGTTCCCTTTCCAAGTGCATTGACCCACTTTTGAGGTTCACATTTGATGTCCTTTGACAAATGAAGATGGGAACTTATTTTTGTACATAGTTATATTTAAAAAAAGTACAATAAAAGACTGCATGAGCGAGCATTGATTGTTGTGGGCCTCAACCCTTGTGTATTTGGGCCCTATTTCTTTCACGTATTTGTATCCCTTCTTTAGCATCTCTCAGATTTTGAGGGAATTTGGGTTTGTGTCCATCAACATTACCACGAACTTCCCTTTGCGCTTCACGTTGGTGAGATCTTGTCATTTTCATGAATATATCCATGTAGTGTCATTCATGGAGGACAATGCATGAAGTAGGTGTGGTGGGGTGTTTTACATGTATACATAGTCGAGTCTTTCTCATTTTCTTTTGCGCTCTTTCATTTTCTTTTGTGTGCATTATTAGGATTATGTTAGTGTGTTGCATTTAATATCGATGTATCTGCTTGTCATGATCCTTGGGTGACTTGTCTTCTTTTGCTTGCCTTGTGCTTTAAATTTTCACAATTCTTTCAAAATCGTTGTGTTTGCGAAAGAAAATATTTTGTGGGTTTTGCGTGTGTTTGGCATGTGCAAAACCGTTGAGAGACAAAGTAAAAAGAAAGCTCCCAAAATTGTCTTGAACTTGATGCATTAGGATATCTAGTACTGTGGTTTTAGGACTTATCTTGTCTTTAGGACGCACCCCGATTTTCCCCCGAAGGGAGAGTAATCATAGGGTTTAAGTACTCAAACAAATAAAGAAGTCCACCCTGAACCTAGTGAGTTGAATAATTCGTGGCAGTTAATATAAGGAAGTTTGTTGTAGTCAATGACCCTTTAACTCCTGTTGTGAAACATTAAGTGTAGGGGTTTTGGTTCATGTGTAGATAAGAAATTAGAGAGTAAGTGTTCTCTTTTCTCGTACATCTCCTACCACTCCAGAAATTAGGTCTGAAGGGACTTTGTGCCTAGTGGTTTCGAGTCATCCGACTTGGGATGCACCGACCGAACTCCCGTTAGACGGGTGGTAGGGATTGCCCTATGTGGAGATGTGGGGAAATGTGTACGTGATAGTGTAAGTCCTCATAGGCAATGATGCATGAAACCTGACCCTGGAAGAATTACACACCAACTAGTATATAAAAAAGAAAAAAGAGAAGAAAAGTAGAAGAACAAAGAGAAGAACAAAAAAATTGGAATGCAAATAAGAACCTTAATGGACTTTACACTTTCTATCACTTGAGAATGTTAAGGTTGTCAATGTCTTTCACTTAAGTCCTTAATTAACTTGCATGAATGATTCATTAGGCTAGGTGTGTGGAATGGATACATATATAGAGTCGGCCCGTAGGATTACCTTGTCCAATGATCGACAAAAATGAGTCCGTCGAGTTGAGTTTCTAGATTGAATAATGCATCAATGTTCGGATCTTGTGGGTATATCCGCTGAAACCCTTCAGTAGACAACAATCCTCCTCCTTGGCGACAAGGAGATTTAATGCTTGATGAACGTGCTAAGTGCAACCGTGATTCATTCTACGTTCTAGTTTCCTCCCCTTTACACTCTCTATTAGCGTTTTAGGGTCGAGTCGAGCACTTTTTGCGAGCTTGGTCTCGTGGTGGTGAGAGTGGTCGACTCGAAAGTTTTTTGTTGAGATAGGTGGTTACATGGGCGATCATCCATTTCATTGTTGGGACCAGGACAATTCTCCCTGGTATTCCGGACACATGCAGCCTGGTGTGCCTCAGACAAGCACCTTGTACGGTTGGGACAATCTTGATTGTGTGGCTGAGCAATCTTCGAATTAAGGTAATATGAGAGAGGCACTGACTGCTAGACCACCATCTAGTTATGTCGGATCATGTGCTGATCAACAAACTGAGACATTACAACAAACTTTGGCCTCTTTCATGCGTACGGTAGACGACATGAGTGCACCGGTGGCTCCAGTAGTCGTACCGTGTGACTGTTGTGGGTTAAGTGGCCACGTTATCAGGGAAAGTCCTTATGTTCTCCCAGAGCCTGAGTATGAGCATAGATATTCCCAAAATGATCAATGTGACCTCTACGTATCCGCGTACAACCCAAGAGGGACAGATTCATGGGGACACAATATTGATTCTATTTTTTATACATCATACGCACCCGATTATTCTCCTACTGAATACCCATGTCCCTACCAGCCACCACCCATGACCAATCATTGGACTCATTCTCAGGCCATAAACACCCAAACCCAAAATCTCCAAAATTCGGAATTAGACCTCACAGTTGACCACAAACGTGATTACTTGAAACAAACTCTCCTTACGTTCATGGAAACGACTAAACATTCCATCCAAAAAATTGCAATGCAAGTGAGTCTGATGATGCAACAATTACGTGAACGTGAGGAGGGTAAACTTTCATGTCAACATGAGGATTCATCTTTGGATATCGAATTACCATCACATCCACAAATTCAAAGCACAATGCTTCCTTGTCAAACTCATAGTAAGCCTGAGGGATTTAGGGTTCAATTCATGATCACTTAGTGGAGGATTCGAATCCATTTGATAATAACGTGGACCAGTTTCATTATGAGTCGGGACATGACCTGATCTTTTTTCCCATGGCTCTTGAGCCACATGACCTGATTGTTGTGCCTCTTAAGGACTCTCCTGTGGTTGAGCAAGAACTCCCTAGTACCCTTAGTTTCATACGACCCTATGAGAATTTGCCTCACACTATTATTCTTGATCGTCTTGGAAATGGTGGGACATCAAACAACTACATTGGCAATGAGGGTATTGGGAGTTCCTTAGAGGATATATTGGGTAACAGACCCACTTTCTGTTCACCTGGTGAGTCGAACAGGCATAACGAGATTCTTGATCTCGTTTCGACCCACCAGCTTATTGGTGGGAGAGTTTGGATTGACGATCATAACTTCAGTACCGCAACGGGAGGAACTCTTCTTCCGTTGCACTTTTTCCCAAACTCTTGAAAGATTCGAGCTCTTTCAGTTTGATCCTTTGAATGAGACACCTTTGCGTCTACTTCATGAACCTCTCCTTGCATTTTGTGCACTTTGTGAGGGAGGGTCACACATTAGTATTTTGGCCCTGCATGGTGTCATGTTCCCATTCCAAGTGCATTGACCCACTTTTGAGTTTCTCATTTGATGCCCTCTGACAAATGAAGATGGGAAGTTTTATTTGTACATATTTATATTTCAAAATTAAGCTCCAAGAGTGAGCACAGCTTGTTTTGGGCCCCATTTGTTTCTTATCTTTGTCTCCCTTCTTTATTATTTCATAGGTTTTGAGGGAATTAGGGTTTGTGTCCATCAACATAACCATGAACTTGCCTTTGCGCTTCGCGTTGGTGAGATCTTTCATTTTTCATGCAAAAATTCATGTAGTACTATGCTCACATTCATTGAGGACAATGCATGAAGTGTGGTGGGTGTTTTACGTGTCTACATAGTCGAGTCGTTCTCCTTTTCTTTGGTTTTCTTCTGTCTTCTTTGGTTTGCATTGTTAGGGTCATGTTAGTGTGTTACATTCGATGTCGATATATCTGCTTGTCATGATCCTTGGGTGACTTGCCTTCTTTTGCTTGCCCAGTGCTTTAAGATTTTTCATTCCTTTCAAAATCATCATGTTTTTGTAAAACAAAAATGTGTTGTGGGTTTTTCAGGTGTTTAGCATGTGCAAAACCGTTGATGGGCAAAGTAAAACGGAAGCTCCCAAAATTGACTTGAACATGATGCATTAGGATATCTAGTATACCGGCTTTGGGCCTTATCTAGTCGTTAGGATGCACCCTAATTTTCCCTAGGGGGTAGAGTAATCATAGGGTTTCAGTACTCAAACAAATAAACAACTCCACCCTTAACCTAGTAAGTATAATAATTTGTGTCAGTTAGTATAAGGAAGTTTGTTGTAGTCAAATCCCTTAAACTCCTATTGTGAAACCTTAAGTGTAGAGGTTTTGGTTCATGTGTAGATAAGAAAATAAGTGAGTAAGTGTTCTCTCTTCTCGTACGGCTCCCATCACTCAGGAAATTAGATCTGATGGGACTTAGTGTATGGTGCTTTCAAGTCATCTGACTTGGGATGCACCGACTAGACAATGATGCACCGACTAGATAAATTTCCTATGTGAAGATTTGGGTAAAGGTGTACATGATAATGTAAGTTCTCATAGGCAATGATGCACGAAACCTAACCCTGGTAGAATCCCAACACCAACTAGACAAAAATAAAATGAAAAAAAGAAGAAGAAAAATGGTAATGAAAATAAGAACCGTAATGGACTTTACACTTTGTATCACTTATGGATGTTAAGGTTGTCTATGTATTTCACTGAAGTCCTTAATTAATTTGCACAAATGATTCATTAGGCTAGGTGTTTGGACTGGATACATATATAGTCGGCCCATAGGATTACTGTTTCCAATGATCGACAAAAATAGGTCCAACAAGTAGTGTTGCTAGATTGAATAATTCATCAATATTCGGATTTTGTGGATATATCCGCCGAAAACCCTCAGGAGACACCACTCCTCCTCATAGGCGACAAGTAGGTTTAACGGCTTGTTGCACGTGCTATGTGCAACCGTGATTCCTTCCCCACATTGCTAGGATTTCCCCATTTTTCGTATGTTTCACTTTCTTTTATTTTTTTCTTTCTTTGTTTTGCTCGGGACTAGCAAACGTTAAGTGAGGGCATTTGATTAGTAGCATATCATGCATCATATTCATGCTATATATCCTATATTTTACCACATATTTGTGCTACTCGAGTGTTTGTTTGATGTGTTTAATGGTTTAGGCAATAACAAAGAGAAAGGAAGAGAAAAGGACTTAACGCAAGAAGAATGGCCTAATTTGGAAGGTTGTGGACCCAATTGTAATGCTCAAGGACTGGATTGTAACTCATGAAGGACTCAAGTGAAAACCCAGAGGGAGTTAAGTGTAAAGCAAAATATGTTGTTTGCAAAAGTCCAGAATCTCTTGAACCTGAGTAATTCGACAATTAAAACCAAACAGGCTCCAACCAACAACTCCGGGCGCACCCCACATGTTTATTATGTAAACTAAAGCCATGGTTAAAATTTGGAGTCGATCAGAGAAATTTGATCCCCAGTGGTGGATTAAAATCCGCCACTCGCGGATCCGGATAAGAGTTTGGCACTTAAATTTTGGTCGCGGGTCAGGTTATCGGGTCAGCTCATTCTAGGACCTCTAGATCTGCACGTGTGGGGTTGTCGGTAGAGCATTCCATGACCTCCAGATCTTATTTACAACCGTCTCATTATGCTCAGATCCATCCAAACCCTCTAAACTTCTATAAATACACTTGTAATGCCTCCTTCCTTCTTCGTCCTCCCTCCCCCATTAGAGTAGGTATTAGTTTTATATTTTAGTTGTGTAAATAAGGGGGTTGGTGAGGAGAAAACTTTGTATTTTTATTTCTTAATCTAGTTTAGTTCTTGTTGTTTACATTAATGTCTTTACTTTGATGCAATTTCATTTATGTTGTTGTTTGCTTAATCTTATTTTTCTACATTTGCATTATGAGTTTATGTTGTTTTTATGCTTTCTTCAGTTTAGATATGAGTAGAGAGTAGTCCATTCCCATTGGGGGTGGAGAAGAATGTGATCTAATTATGTGATTTATTAGGTGTGTGTTAATCCTACCTTTGAACTCATATGATTTCCTTAACCATCTAATGGGATTTCACTCTTATCTTTGATGTGCTAATGCCCTTGAGTGATGCTTAGCACATGCTTAGATTAGTGGGCCTATTTTATGGGGAATGATGAGATGAGGATGGAGTAGAAGAAGGGAACAAGACATGTGCATGAATGTGATCATGTTGGCTTTATCCTAATTAATGTCTTGGATTGTGATAAATCTTAATCATGTGGAGACATAGTGTTATTTGAGTCATCATGCATGTGAATATATTAGCTTCATTTCAATTATGTCTTGTATGTTTTAATGATAAGGTTTTATCTTATTTCATTGGATGCAAAGTTGGAGTTGAGTTTTATGGATTTCATGTATGACATGTTTTAATGAGCACATTTGGACACGCGCGCATACACATATTTTTGTATTCGCTTTCTCTCTCTACTCCCTAAGGGGTTAATTTTATTGCTCATTTTCTGATTTCTTTCGCATTGTAGTGTAGTTTAGACCTTAAGCTCCTTTTCTTTCCCCACTCGAGTATCACGAATCCGACTTGCGCACGCTCCTTCTGGACCGACCCGTGCTTGCCACCGCTTCAACGCGGTCGTGCACTTGCGGTATTTTAACTAATTCAATCTGTGTACGTGATAGTGTATAAGTCCTCATAGGCAATGATGCACGAAAGTTGACCCTATGATAATTAAACACCAACTAGACAAAAATAAAATGATAAAAAATAACAAAAAATGTGGTAATACAAATAAGAACATTAATGGAATTTAGAATGTTAAGGTTGCACATGTCTATCACTTAACTCCATAACTAACTTGCATGATCCGTTTATTAGGCTAGGTGTGTCGACTGGATACATATAGTCAGTAGGCCCGTAGGATTACCATGTCTAATGACTGAAAAAATGAGTACATCGAGTCGTGTTGCTAGGTTGAATATTGCATCTATGTTCGGATTTTGTGGGTATATATCTGTTGAAAACCCTCAGGATACACCACTCCTCCACCTTGGTGACAAGGGGGTTTAGTGGCTTGTTGCGTATGCTAAGTGCAATCGTGATCCCAACACAAGTGAGTTAGGATTTCCCTATTTTGCGTATGTTTTTCCTTTCTTTCATTATTTTCTTTCTTTGTTTTGCTCAGGACTAGCAAAAACTAGGAGTAGGGGCATTTGATTGACATCATATCATGCATATATTCGTGTCTTATATCCTCTATTTTGAACCTATGGAATTCTACAAAACAAGTTTTATGTTTATATTTCAGGAATAAATAGGTTTGAGAAGAAGAGAGACAAAAAGGACCTCAACGCAAGAAAAAAGACTGAATTATGAGAGTTATGGACTGATATGCAAGAGGGAAGGACCTGAATGCAAACCAAAAGGACCAATGAGCAAATCAAGAAACTCCACACCATCATGAGGAGTATTTTGGCAATTAGATTCTGGCTCAAACTAATCCTGGGGCGCACCGCGTGGAGAATTGAAGAACTGAAGTAGCCAACCAAATATTGGTCGAATTCAACCAAACCATGACCGCCAATTGGCGGCCCTGGACAGCTAATTGGAAGTCTAGTTGGGTTGGGATCCGACCTGGCTTCTCGTGGTCGTGTATTATGTTGTTTTTATCGATATTTAGAAGTTTCATTAGTCCCACATCAGGGGATTATCCCCGGTTACCTTTTTTCATGTCTATAAATAGAACTCTTCTCCCTCCTTTGTAAACCACCCATTGCCTGGTGGCCATTTTATCTACTTGGAGTAAGCCTTGGAGAAAAACTCAAGTGGAGAAGAATGCTACTTGTAATGTGAGTCACGTAAATAAAATAATTCTTCATAGTTTGTTTTAATGTTGTCTTTGTTTTAATGCTTGCATGTTTAGCTTGTTTGTTTTATTTATCTTACTATAATTAGTAGAATGCTTTTTTTCTTAATCCAATTGTTAGTTTAATAAGTAGTGAGTAGTTTCACTCCCCTTTGGGGGTGGAGATGATGTACATTTATGTTTTGAGATTTTGATGTTTGACGAATTTTGATTGTGTAGACATGAATGTTTGTATGTTTGTATTAGTGTTTTAGAATTTTGATTGTGTAGACACGAATTTTGGTTTCCTCGTATTTATTGGCTGAAATTTCCTATTGGATGTGCTACATGTTAGTCGTGTGTTTGTATTAGTGTTTGCTCGCTTGATCGATTGAAGAAACTATTGTTTGATGGGTTTTGCCATAACATTTAGACACTTCCCTTGCTTAGCTTTGTTATTTTGATGAGTCTTGCCATATCTTTAGACACTTCTCATGCTGAGCCTCGTCTTATGATAATCAAGTAGTGATTGCTAATACATTGTGTGAATGGATTGATAGGTTTTGCCAAATTTGTAGACATTTCCTATCCATGAAGACACACACATGACAAACACATGCTTACATGCGTCATTCATCACTTCTCTCACCTCATATGTGCACACACTCCACCCTTTGGGATTTTCCTCACTGAATTTAATCTTGTTTTGCTAGTTGCTTAGTTTTCCTTCTCATGTTTTCATCTTCTTTGTTTGTTGCCTGCTAGTTTAGTTAGTGTAATCACACTCCTTCTTCCCCTTTATTCTCCACTTGACTTCGAAAGAACAAGAGTTGACACACCTCCCGGTTGATCGACCCGTACATGCCACGTCTTCACTGACGATCGTGCACTTGCTATTAAACGTGATATCAATCATTTGCCATAATCTTTAGACACCTTTGATGTTTTCATGGCCCTAATGACATCGCTTATGCTTCACGTCAACTACACCCATAATCCTGATCTATGCCTAATCCAAAGTCCTCTACTTCTTGTTGGATTTCGTGCCCAATACTTGTGTATATTTTTCAAATTTTTACAAGCAATTAGGATCGATTTTCATATTTTTCAACAATTTTATGTTTGAAATTCCTAATTGTATTTCAATATATATAATATACTATTAATATTTACATACATAGACTGGATCATACCTAGGGGATTATCAAATCCCTTTTACCAATAGGAAGTTTAGTTGCACGTCGAATCGCCTCGGGATTCCTCCAAATGTTCACCAAACTCTAAACAATATTAGAGTGATCGAAGCTAGTTAATCAATCTCTAATACGAGGTTAGAATCTAGGTAATTACCCCTTCAATACTCTGAAGAATTTGATTACTCAATTAATAGATGAACTTTGGATGGATTGGGTGGAGAAATATGGAGATGAGAATTTTTGCATTCATGTAAATAAGGAAGAGATGAGGGACCTTTTCATAGGGCTTCCTCCAACCCACATCATGTGTAACCCACTTACACATGATCCCCTGTTAATTGCTCCTCTAAACCAAGTTTGGGATCTCGTAGACTTACGGAAGGGTGCTAAAACAATTGGTTATAAATGGAACATTAAGACGAAAAGAGGCTCTTCTAGAAATGTGGAGAAACATAATGGCAGATTTGTTGATAAATGATTCACTCCGTAGGAAAAGCATTCACTACCATAAGTGTAACATCCCGAAACAGTGGAAATTTAAAAATTATCATCAAGACAACAGAGACCAATAATCAAAAGACGGGACTGTTACTTCTCATAAAACATTGAAGCGGTGCACCATACTACATCAGAGTTTGTCAAAAGCTACATGATTACATCAGAAACAACAAAGGGAGATACAAGTTATCATGTCGACCTCAGTGGTCTAAGTGAGAGGATCCGATCCCAAGATGCGTGCACCGCTGATCACCACCCAACTGGACCTACTGCGGTCCTAAAATAAAACATGCAATAACAATGCCTGAGTTTCCATAACGAAACCCCATATGTCAAGCTCACATATATGCATGCAGTGGTACAAATGGACCTATCATAGTAGTAGCATATCATGTCATCAATAGTAAGAAAACAGTTCCCCCATTGGGTAAAATGGGACATCAGTCCGACAATCATCATCGGGTCTCCCAAGGAGACCTACCGTACACACATACGGTCTAGCGGAATAAGACGTGACGCTCCCCACACGCGGCTACACTAAACATGGGGTTCGGCAATAAGCATCCGCCAAGTCCGCGCCATAAGAAAGAGATCTGTAAGTTCTAAGTCTGAACAAGAGTCTGAAACCGGTCGAAGAAGAGTCTGAAACCGGTCGACCGATACGAGGTCAATATCCGGAGTCTGGTCAACATCAATTCAAAACTACATGTCGACCGACTCTGGGGTCCCGGTCGACCGGAAACTACCACGGTATCCTAGTAGTTCTAAGTCATAAATGGTGGAACACATATGAAGAATCGGTCGAACAAGCATGCATCAAATCCAATACACTTATGTTCCGATGGAACGAACACGAGAAACTAGTCGACCGAAACACAACAGGCAATCCCGACCCACCAGAACAATGCACTGCCGGTCGACCGCCACAAGGCATCGTCCGACCAGTGTTGGTTAAAGTCGGGCAAAATACACTACATCGGTCGACCGCCTGAAGGGACCCGGTCGAACGTTGGTCGTCTACAACCTTGCACCAGCCAAAGATTTACGCCATTCTCGTCGTCGAAGAGGTCTCCGACCTCCCCCGACCGACCAACACATCCCTCACGTGAGGGTGAGTAACAAATCACACTAAGAAGCCGGCATACCTTTCGAACACGACGAAACCACCAGAGCCTCGCCCGCGCAATGTCGCGCCCGATGATCCTCCATGCACGATCGCCTCCTCGCAACGACCTCCGCACGCCTCACGCTGGGCCAGCTTCCGCCTCCTTTGTCGCTAGAAAAGGAAAGGAAATGGAGTAAGAGAGAGGAACGAATGAAAGAGAGAGAGATTTGAGCTTTTAAACCCAACACACATCTCCTCACCAACAATACTCGCCTCCCTACACCCATCACCAGCCCACTGTTCACCTCCTCTTCCCCATGCTAACCTCCTCTTTAATCACCATCAACTCCACCTAAACATCATTAGCCTTTAAGCAAAGGTTAGGGTCATTACAATAAGGCTTACACTCTAGTTTCAAACAAAGACTAATTTAGAATTGGTATGGTTTAAAAGATCATTTTGACTTGGAGTTACATCAACTGAATGTGAAATGACATTCTTAATGATGAATAGAAAAGAAAGTGTATATGCAACAACCGAAGGGATTCATATCGTATAATGGAATTAATGTGGTTTGCAAATTAAAATATATAGAGAGAGAAAACAAGCCTCCCTTTTGGTATATCATGTTCAACGATATGATGTCTTCAATTGGGTTATAGACAACATTGTTGATAATTGTATATACCCTAATGCTAGTGCCTGCAACTACATTTTCTTAGTCCCATATTTAGATTACATTTTGTTTCCCACTAATGACTTAGGTTTGCATGATACTGAGAAATTCCGTTCTAGGAGTTTTGAGATAAAGGATATCGATGAAGCCTATTATGTTATAGGCATAGAGAGTCACGGAGATAGATCAAAGAGTATCGTTGGTGTGTCTCCATCCAAAATGTATTAGAATGATTTGAAATCGATAAACATTATTCCACTTTAGCAGCTACGTACCATGAACCAGGATGATTCAAAAATAAAATATCCCTACAATTATCTAGAAAAGGAGAAGATGAAGGATATTCCTTATGCATCTCTAATAGGAAGCTTGATGTATGCTCATATATGCACAATTTAAGCAGAAATCTATTTTTTCGTGGGATTGCTAGGGAGATCTAAGAACAATTTAGGCAATGGCCATTGGGTAACAGAAAAGGTCAGGAATTATCTGGATGGACTGAAGATTTTCATGCTTATATATAGGTGTTCCGTTTAGTTGGAGATGAATGGATATTGAAACTCAAATTACGCCGGGAGTAAGGAACATAGGAAATCTGTAACATCCCCGAATAGCGGAAAATTTGAAGTTTTTAAATCAAAAAAACCACAATGACTAAGACCTTCAAGAGTGGGGACATTACTCAAAGAAATACCCAAATATATCTGGTGCACCATATTACATAAGAGTTTGTCAAAAGAGTGATTACATCAGAATACGAAATACATAATACAAGTAATCACGACAACCTAAAGTAGGCAGACAACATGATCCAGTCTCAAAGTGCAATCTCCTTCGGTCACCACACGCCGGAACCTAACACGGTCCTGAAAATAAACATAACCACAATGCCTGAGTTTCCATAAGGAAACCCCGTATGACAAGCTCACCTATATGCCCTATCATAGTAGTATAGCATGGCACAAAATACAAAGCAATAAAATGACATTCCCACTAAGGGCAAAATCGGACATCCATCCTGCAATCGTTCCCGCTGCCACACAGGTCGCACGGCCGACAACATCGCCGCCGCCGCCACACAAGCCCCAAAGTCCACAACATCGCCGCCGCTACCACACAGGTCGCACGGTCCACAACATCTCCGCCGCCACACAAGCCCCACGGTCCACAACATCGCTGCCGCCATACAGGCCGCACGGTCCACAACCACCGGCGCCACATAGGCCACACAGTCCACAAACATCGGGTCTCCGTGGAGACCTACCGTAGGCACGTACGGTCTGGCGGACAGTACGCAACACATCCCCACACGCGGCTACACAAGCCAAGGGATCGGTGAGGAGGCGTTCACACTTCCGCGCAGGTAGAATCAGATCAGAAAACATCATGGTCCACCACCACACCAACGGAGTCGTCGCTCAGATCAGTCCATCACCGGCGCCACACAGACCGCACGGTCTCTTACTCGATAGGTGCCCAATCAAGCTATCTTCCGGAAATCATCATCAGCAGTCCATCGCCGTTACCACACAGGTCATGCGTGATCCTCCCTGTCGCCACGCAGGCCGCACATGTGCCCTCCCGCCGCCATACAGGCCGTACGGGCTTGTGTAATCACTGCCTATCAAGGCCAGTCGAACATATCTGCCACCCAGAGGGCTAGACAATCGATTGATCCGAACCAAAGTCCACGGGGTCATCGAGCTCCACGTGCAGACACCAACTCCACCGCTATAAAAGTAGGGCAGCGACCTCCGTAGCCATCCAGGCCGGTAGTCACTTCATCCAACGGCAGTTGCATGCCCGCTGAAAGCAATGGGATCCGCAATCCCTTAGGCTACTACTCTAATGAGAGAAACAAGGTACAACTACGTCACCCTCTATAATACAGAAGTGACACGTCCCAAGTATCCACACTCTTCCACACGGCGGTCCATGGGCAGACACGCACAATGTACCTACCCTCACCTCCCGGCTCACGCTCCAAGTGAGGACACGAGTTTTTGTGGACAGAGTTGAAACTTCAGTAGGATCGGGATTCAGTTCTGGGCTCAAACGGTCGACCAGAAAAGGTATACTGGTGGATCGCTTCCGTAAAGGAATCGGTCGACCGAACGCTTACAACGGTTGAACTCTGTGCTCAAAACTCGATCCTCAACAGTCGAACAAAAGTCTAAAACCGATCAACCAAACGTGATCAAAATCAGGAGTCTGGTCAAAATCATACAAGTCTATTCGGTCAACCAACTCAGGGTTCCCGGTCGACCGAAAACTACCAGGATCATCATAATAGTCTAAGTCATATAACGGTCAAACAATATATACATAATCGGTTGAACAACATACAATACAAATAGGTTAACTTATGTTCTGATCGGACCAAAGGTCAGGAACGGTCGACCGTTTGATGGTCAACATTTGGTCCAAGCGAAACACGAAGCAACGGTCGAACGGCTGAGGGGTCCCGTCCGACCAAAAACATCCAGGCAACCCCGACTCACCAGCACAAGCATGACCGGTCGACCTCCACAAGGCATCGTTCGACCGGTGTTGGTTAAAGTCGGGCAAAATACAGTAAACCGGTTGACCGCCCGAAGGCACCGGTCGATTGTTGGTCTTCGACCTCCTACGACCGACCACCACTCCACCCCAACGTGGGTGAGCAACTAAAGAATCTAATTCAAGAACTTGGCATACCTCTTTGTGAAAACGACATACTTCACCGGAGCTCCAACGACAATGCCTCTTGACTGCAACCTCACGCATGACCTCCTCCTCGCGTCATTCTCTGACCAGTGCACCTCCACTCACAAGGACACCACCAGCTACCGGAGTTCCCGCAACCTCCTCTGATCAACCGGAATAAAAGGGGAGAGAAAGATGAGTGCTTGGAGTGAGAAGGGAAATAAAATGAAGAAGAATGAGAAGAAGAAGAAGAAGAAGAAGAAGAAGAAAAGAAGAGGAGAAGGAAACGTTGGTTTCCTCTTAAAACCAACACCTTCATCACCCATCCAATCACACCACTCCACCATTCCCCTACACCCCTAGTCCATCTCTCTTCACATCACCACCCATACCTCCACTATTCCTCCCCCAACTCCCATGCAAACCTCTCCAATTAGCACCCTAAACACCCATTAGTCCAAGCAAGGTTAGGGTCTTTACAAAATCAACTTCGGAATTGAATTTTGTAGTTGCTAGTTATTCCATTTCATGAAAAAGTGAAGCAAAGTATTCTTTGTTCTGGGGATGTTTGGGTTCGTTGCCAACCATGATGCTACTACACATGCACTTTCCCTACAAAATTGGGTTGGGACTTAGAGCGGTCGGTTGCAACTCTAGACCATTGAAGATTTATTAGGATACTTATGTAGTTGTTTTCTTGTCAACTAATAGTTAGTATACTCGCGTCGCTATGTTTATTGATAGCTAGTATTTGTGGTCAAAAAAAAAGATTTAGATAATTTCTAACATGTAAATTTGCCAAATAAAATTCGAAAAAATAAATTCTCAGAGTGAATAGAGTAAAATGAAAACAACAAAAAATATTTTCCATTTGATCAAGTTGCTATTGTTTGTTCATGTTACTGGAATATACAAGTTAAGTTTCAGTTTAAGATAGATTATAATGATTCATTTATGGTGCATTTTCATACGAATCAATTACATATAACCTCCCTGAACTATTGGTCTAAATCACGTAATCCCCATGAACTTTCAAAGTTAACACTTAACCCCCCCCCCCCCTAAACTTTGGATATGTAACATTTTACTCTCTTAAACTTTTTTAGATTGCTATACTTCACATCTTAACCGTTAATATTTTATTTTTTTCTGTTTGCCTAGAATAGTCATAAATATAACTTAATGCTAAAGTTTGGATCAAATTAATGGATTGTGTACAGTTCTGGATTGAGTCTAGACAAATTGGACCAACATTTGGAAAGTAAAAAGTCGTGCATTTTGAAAGTAAACGTCGCAACGGAAAGTAAACGTCGCCTAGAATGTCGTGCCTCTCATTTACGTGAAAATTCATTGACGTGGAAAATGGTGCTCCACGTAGGACGCATTCGTGACGCGCGCGTCAAAAAATCATTTTCCTTATATTATTATGAATATTTTAAGAAAATTATGTACTTTGTATTTTATTTTCCAAAAATAGTTTACGTGTTTTTTTCCATTAAAACTTCTTCATATACAATTAATAAGTTATTTGACAAATGAAATTTAGTTTTCCTAGTTTTCCTACATTTTCCCTTTTGGTTTGTTAGGGGAACATATGAAACATGGTGAAACATTCCTATAATGTCAAGATTGCAGAGGGAAATAGAGAGAACAATTTTCTTTTTACAGACTTGGCAAAAACACCTACAAAAGAGCTGGTTAATGGGAAATTGTTCTCCATCCCTTATTTTCCATGTGTATTCAAAAACCCCCTAGTCTCAATTAAAACATTGGTAACGTGTTCACGATATGACTATGTTGATTACGTTGGAATGTACTTTTCGTGTTTATGCATGCAATTTTTTGTCAGGTTATTAACCGAATATTAAGTAATTGGACCCGTGTGGGTAAATTGTTGATTACATATATTATATGGAATTGAGCCACGTAGATTGCCTTATAATGATTAATTATATTGCGAATTGCGATACATATATGGAAAGTCGTATGCATTCATGGGTATTTGTCGCCACGATCCATGCTATTAAAATCATCATTTTTGTCATTTGAATCGTAATACCAGTAGTTAAAGAATAATTTGTTTTATGACTCAAGTAGGAGAATGTTAGAATAAATATTCATAAGTTGCCTCATAATTGAACAAATTAGATTAGGATTTTTTTTCAAATTATTATTATTTTAAGAAAAAAATTTAAAATCAACATCTTCCTAAGATATTTTTAAAACTTGACCCGCTGCCACCACGTGACGACACGTGAGGGCAGCGAGGTTTTGTTTTTTAGTCTAGACAAAACTCCTGCCTGAAATGTCGAGTTCTATAGAAAAAATTCATTTGAAGAACTCAGTGTCGAGGACGCCAAGCTCTTCATAAAACAACTCGGCGTTTAAAATACCTAGTTCTTCATAATTCCAACACTTAATAAAATTTTCGCACCCCCGCCTAATAGAACTCGACAACGAAGGTGCCACGTTCTGTAAAACAACACTCAACGCTAATGTTGCCGAGTTCAATTATATAGAACTCGACAACGTGTTGCTGGTTCTGTAAAACAGAATTCGGTGTTCGTGTTCTATAAAACATTACTCGATACTGGCACTATTAGACAGTTTTTGACTCAATCATTTTTTTGACATAAATAAATTATTGTTAAGCAAAAATTTCAAAGACAAACACCACATGAAAATCATAGTAGTACAATCAAAATTGCATACACAGAAGAAACAATTCAAAATGACACACGAAACTAGCATTAAAAGAGTAATATCGTTCAATATTATTGTAATCAATAAAAAAGTCACATTTCAACCAATTGGTTCACTCATCAATAAAAGAGTAATATCGTTCAACCAATTGTAATCAGTAAAAAAGTCACATTCGAAGTGACCAATTAGGACGTACCTAAGCATGTCCTCTCCCCTCGCCGCGCCCCCACCTCGTGCTGCATTTCCTGCCCAGTCCGTATACTAAGTCAGACCACCATCCCCTGTCTTGTGTGTGGAATAGTAGTATCATCTTCTTCTACGACGCAATCCTGACTCAACCGTAGTGTGGGTTCTTTAGCACCAAATACATCAGCCAAGCCTTCATTTTTTTTCCTTCAACTTTGCGGTCATTAAAGAGCTTGTCTTATATGATCACCTAGATTGTGTATATGAATGTTAATCAACTAGGTTAGTGAATGGATTGACAGGTTTTGCCATAACCTTTAGACACTTCCTATGCATGAAAATACTACCTACATTTGTGCCTATAGAATGCATTCTTCACCAACTTTTTACATGTGTGCACACACTCCACCCCTTAGGGGTTTTCCATTTCTGATTTCCAGCTTTCAATTTCCCTCGCTTTCGTTTTCCTTGTTTGATGCTTACTCATTTAGTGTAGTTAGTCTAGTTTAGTGTAATAACAACTTCTTCCCCTCTTTTCCCACTTGCCTTCGAACAAACCAGAGTCTACACACCTCCTTGTGGATCGACCCGTATTTGCCACCGCTTCAACGCGGTCGTGCACTTGCGGTTAATTAAAACGATTAAACAAGTTTTTGGCGCCGTTGCAGGGGAGGTGCCAGTCCAGACTGTGGTTTGGACGATTCGAGTGGATTTAATTTGTATTTTGTAGTTTTCTTTGATTCAGGAAGCTTTGGAGCTCAAGGGAAGACATCTGGAGAAATTTTGAGGAAAACAGGCAGCTTCAGACCGCCAATCAGCGGCCTAAGACCGCCAACTGGCGGTCTGGTAATCTTTGTTGCTCTTCTTATTTGTTTGGCTTGTTGTATCATCTGATATAGTGATCTGGGACTCGATTTGGCATGTTTTGACTTATAGTTTGCTCCCAGATCAATAATAAATCTCCTTTTAAGCAACTTGGACCTTAAAACCCAAAGCAAAAGATTAGGCATTCCTTCTTGTTTAGGTCATGCATCATGTATTCGACTTAGGCACGTTGATTGTCTTTTCTTTTAGCTTTACTTTCAGTTGCTGAGTGCTGGCGTGAGGTATGCATTTCCTTCTCTCATTCATGCATTTCGTATGAACATGCATTAGTTAGTAGGAAGTGCATTGCAACAAGTGTGGGTTGAGCGTTTGTTTGGAGAGTTGATTGTTAGATTAGGACTCCAAAACGCTACCAAAGAGGGGTTGTCCCATATAAGATAAGGTGGGGGATTTCATCACCCTTTCCTTCGCCCCAAAAACCACACTAATCAAGAGCCCAATTTTAAAATCAAGTAGACATTGGCCCTAAGGATTTCAGGCGCATTAGGAGAGTCATCTGGTCCCCACCGTCATGACCTGATCGGCGTTGCACACTCTGTCGATAGTATGAGAGATGAGATCTCCGGATCTTGACTCACTTGTCGGGCATTGTGGTCCTCGTCGTAGGGAGGTGAGGCATGTTGAGGCTGTGTGACCTCGTAGTTAGGCGTCGTCTAGCTGTAAGGACCTATAGCGACCTTAGGACTGTTTGAGCCTTGTTTGCTTCTGTGCTTCTACCTGTACCCATCCGCCGTAGCATAAGGACTTCTTCCCTTCTCTCCGGAGTCATTCTTCCTCTCCTGTGTCCTCCCGTCTTCTCCTTTACGCACATTCTTTGTTTAATGAGGCGCGTTGGCAACCCTGTTTCAGTAGTCGATTTCTCGACGCCTCCCTCCTTTGGTGTTACACATAGTCCGGGTTCAATGGTTGCTCACTTCCGTGAGGAGGAGGAGCTGCTGGACCCACCTGTTCCACCTGTGCTTCCTGTTGTGGCTCTCATACCTCTACGTGATCGATTCTACCCAAGCCGTACTGCTCTACCTTCATGCATCGTATTACCAGAGGAAAATGGGAACCACTTTGAGTTTAAGCCTCAGTTTATTTCCATGTTCCCTCACTTCACTGGGAAAGGTGACCCCTATATCTTTCTCAAGGAATTTGAGGAGGTCTGTGCTATGTTCAAGATGCAACAACTTAGCACAGACTCCACCCATCATAGGCTAGTCCCTTTTGCACTAAAGGATGATGCCAAGAAGTGGTTGTACAGCAACCAGGCGAATGGCTTTAGGACTTGGGATGAATTTCAATCTGCATTTCTCAAAAAGTACTTTCGAAATCATCGGACTCAAAAATTGAGGAACGAAATCAATTCATTCTATCAACTTGAGACCGAAACATTTCACGCATATTTAGAGAGATTCAAGGACATACTATCCTCATGCCCTCCCCATGGGATCGAGTTGTGGCACCTTTGTCAGATTATCTACGAGGGTCTTCACATCCCATCCCGAACGCTCCTTGAGTCCATCTGTCAAGGAGAGTTCTTAGGAAATGATGAAAGGGAGGCATGGGATTTCCTAAAAGACCTCGCTGAGAAAACCATGCAATGGGAGAGTGTGAGGGAACCACCTGCATCATCTAGCATAGGAGCAAGGATCGCGAATGCAAACTCGACTAGATCGGGTACCACATTTGCTGTCGATACCACTACGGCCACCGAGGCCCGCATAGCGGCCTAATGCGCCGTATGGAATCAATTGATCTCCAAAACTAACAAGGTGCACCTCACATGTCCACATCTGGTTCAATTCCCTGTCATTCATGTGGTAGGATAGGTCATGTAGAAAGAGAGTGTGCGTCCATTCCTCCTGAGATGGAACATGTCAACGTCATCTATGACAGAGCTAGGAATGACCCATACTCATCATCTTATAATCCTGGATGGAGGAACCACCCCAATTTTTCATGGAACCAAAATAATGCCCCGGGTGGTCATTCAAACTCCTCTCGACCACCTAACCAATCATACCAACCTCCCATGCATGCACAATCTTATCAGCCACCCAAGCTCAAATCATCAATCAATCGGGTTTCCCAAATTCCAATAATATGGAAACCCGATTCAATTTGCTTGAGACCTTGAATTGTGGACTTGAAAACTCAATGAATTTTTTTATGTCAACCACAAGTCAAGTTCTCACTTCAAATCAGCAGACCATCAAATCTCTAGAGCTTCAAATGGGCCAACTGGCTCAGTCTGTACATGAAAGAGAGAAAGGGACTCTGCCTAGCAAGCCTGAGGCTAACCCCCGCATGCACCAGCAACAACACAAGGAAAATGAGAATGTGGTACCTCGGGGGCGGCAAGTGAACCATGTGGAGGAACTTGTTCACCATGTCAATTCCATTGTAACCTTAAGGAATGGAAAGCAGGTTGACGATCACATTTCCTTGCCACCACCACCACCATCTATGCAGCCCCTCGGTGGGAATTGTGATGAAGAAGAGGATGAGGGTGAGGGTAATACACCAACGCCTCCTTCTCAGGCACCGCAGAAAACCTACCTGCCAAAAGCTCCCTCGCCCAGTAGGTTAACCAAAAAGCAGAATGACACAATGGATAAGATGTTAGAGGTGTTTAAGAAAGTGAAGGTTAACATCCCCTTGTTGTATGTCATCCAACAAATACCTCAATATGCCAAAGTGTTGAAGGATCTCTGCACAACCAAGAGGAAGACTAATGTTCCTAAGAAAGCATTCCTGGCTGCGAATGTAAGCTAACTTTTGTCCAATCCCACCTACACAAAATACAAGGACCCTGGGTGTCCAACTATTTAGTGTACGATAGGGGACACTAGCATGAGTAATGTATTGCTTGATTTAGGATCGGCGGTCAACCTCCTCCCATTTTCTGTTTATCAACAGTTGAACTTGGGAGAATTGAAACCAACTAAGATCACCCTCCAATTGGCGGATAGATCCATTTGTATTCCAAAGGGGATTATCGAGGACATGCATATCAAAGTTGGAGATTTTATATTTCCAGTCCATTTTGTTGTCCTCGATACGAATCATGTTGCGCACACCCACTCTCAAATACCTTTGATTTTGGGTAGACCATTTCTGGCAACCTCCAATGCCTTAATTAATTGTAGAAATGGTCTCATGAAGCTCTCATTCGGTAACATGAGTGTCGAGTTTCAAGTGTTCAACTCTGGTAGGCAACAGGAGTCCATGGACCAACCTTTAAATCTCAATCTCACCCGCCAATTAGAGAAAGCACCGCAAAATCAGCGAACACCACTAACACCAATGCAACCCATTGAGAATGTTTGTGGGCCCAGCGAAAACTCATTGCTTGTCTTTGCAATGGAACAGAGTGAGCTGGCATCAAACATTAATGTCCAACGGGAGTGTTCGTTACATGATTCAGTTTAGACCATTAGTGAGGGGGACACACCTCATCATATGCCCATTCCAGAAGGTGTTGTCACCCCGTGTCCTAAGGCTATTGAGCCCTTTGAGCTTCAGATTGACTCCAACAAGGACCCACCTACGACCGAGCTTATGCTTCATGATATAAATGATGGTGGGAGGTCCTTGTTGGATGACTTGGGGAGACCCCATTCTTAGTGATGCAGGTTAGCTGCATCCATCGAATGAGCTTGAGGAACTCATTCCGATGCACCCACCTATTGGTTGGAGGGTTTTGTTCGATGAGAAACTAAACCCTAATGAGGCAACACAACTTCACTCTTTCATGTTGCCTACACCCAACCAATATCAGGAGGGGTTCGAGCCTTTCAGCTTTAACCTTTCACCCATCATGACACCGCAGAGTACCAGTGAAGTTTGCTCATCTCGACAGGTCTCTGGTCCTCATAACTCGATGTTCTCATTTGATGTTCCTTGACCAAATCATTATGAGAATATTTTTGTTGATGTATATATCTTGTACAAAACAAAACAAAAGTAATAAAACACTCCATGAGCGAGCATTGATTGTTGTGGGCCCCAACCCTTGTGTACTTGGGCCCCATTTCTTCACGTATTTGCCTCCCTTCTTCAGTATCTCACAGATTTTGAGGGAATTCCGGTTTGTGTCCATCACTATAACCATGACTTCCTGTTGCGCTTAATGTTGGTGAGATCTTCCCTTTTTCATGCATAAATCCATGTATTTTCATGCTCACATTCATTGAGGACAATGCATGAGGTAGGTGTGGGGGTGTTTTACGTGTGTACATAGTCGAGTCTTTTCTTTTGATTTTGTTTTCTTTTGTGTGCATTGTTAGGGTCATGTTAGTGTGCTGCATTTAATATCGATATATCTGCTTGGCATGATCCTTGGGAGACTTGTCTTCTTTTGCTTGCCTAGTGCTCTAAAATTTTCACATTTCTTTAAAAATCTTCATGTGTTTGCGAAAGAAAATGTTTTGTGGGTTTTGCGTGTGTTTAGCATGTGCAAAACCGTTGAGAGACAAAGTAAAAAGAAAGCTCCCAAAATTGTCTTGAACTTGATGCATTAGGATACCTAGTATACCGCCTTTAGGTCTTATCGAGTCGTTCGGATGCACCCCGGTTTTCCCTCGGGGGGCGAGTAATCATAGGGTTTCAGTACTCAAACATTTAAAGAAGTCCACCATGAACCTAGTGAGTCAATAATTCGTGTCGGTTAATATAAGGAAATTTGTTGTAGTCAATGACCCTTTAAATCTTTTTGTGAAACTGTAAGTGTAGGAGTTTTGGTTCCCATGTAGATAAGTGAATAAGTTGTGTTCTCTCTTCTCGCACGGCTCCTATCACTCGGGAAAGTATGCCTGAGGGGACTTTGTGCATGGTGCTCTCGAGTCATCTGACTTAGGATGCAACGGCTGTACTCCCGTTACACGGGTGGTAGGGATCGCCCTATGTGGAGATTTGGGGGAAGGTGTACGTGATAGTGTAAGTCCTCAGAGGCAATGATGCACGAAACCTGACCCTGGGAGAATCAAACACCAACCAATATAATGCTCCAAAGAAAAGAAGAAAAAAAGTGTCAAATAAGAACCTTAATGGACTTTACACAATGTATCACTTTCAGAAGTTAAGGTTGCCCATGTATTTCACTTAAGTCCTTAATTAACCTTCACGAATGATTCATTAGGCTAGGTGTGTGGACTGATTACATATATAGAGTTGGCTCGTAGGATTACCGCGTCCAATGATCGACAAAAATGAGCCAACGAGTCGTGTAGCTAGATTGAATAATGCATCTTTTTTCGGATTTTGTGGGTGTATCCGCTGAAAACCCTCAGGAGACAACACTCATCCTCCTTCGCGATAAGGAGGTTCAACGGCTTGTTGCACGTGCTAAGTGCAACCGTGATTCCTACGAAAGGGAGTTAGGATTTCTTGTTTTTCGTATGCTTTTTTCTTTCTTTGTTTTGCTTGGGACTAGGAAAAGTTAGGTGTGGGGGTATTTGATTGACATCATTTTATGCTTATATTTGTATCTTATATCTATTATCTTTCACCTAAACAATGCTACGTGACGGGGTTTATGTTTGAATTTCAGAAATAAATAGGTTTGAAGAGATGAAGCATAAAAGCACCTAAAAGCAGGGAAAAAAGACTGAATTGTGAGACCTGGGGACTAAGATGCAAGGGAGAAGGACCTGAACGTAAAACCAAAGGACCAAAGAGCAAAACAGAAAACTCCACACCATCATGGGGAGTATTTTGGCAATTCGATTAGGGTCGGAGCTCCAACAAGCAAAGTAGATGCATCCAAGACCAACAAATATATCAAGGAAAGCCCAAAACAAAATTTAGCGACATCTGGATCCTGTAGACCACCAATTGGCGGTCTGGATCTTCCCGGATCTGCTAAGATTTCTGGAGCGTATGTATTAGTGTTTGTTTAGGCTATTTTTGGTATTTGTTTAGTCCCATACCGGGGGGATTGTCCCGGATTATCTGTTTCTATGGCTATAAATAGAACTCTTCAATCTCTATTGTAATTACCCATTGCTTGGTGGCATTCTCTCTGCTTGGAGTAAGCCTTGAAGCAAAATCTCAAGGTGGAGAAGATGCTACCTTCAATGTGAGTCATCTAATAAAAAAAAATTTCCATTATTTTGTTCTTATGTTGTTTCTTTATGCATGCTTAGCTTAGTTTTATTTCTTTGATTCTAGGCTAAAGTAGTTAGAATGTTTCTTTTCTTCTTTAGTTTAATTGTTAGAGTAATGTGTAGTGAGTAGATCCATCCCCCTTTGGGGGTGGAGATGATGTTCATACATACATTAAAGAATGGATATGAATGCTTTATTTTTTGATTGTGTTGATAAATGTGAATGTATGCTTGCTTGTTAGAGTGGAATACTACACTTGATGGCTTTTGCCACACATCTTAGACACCTCCCATGCTTGTTTAGGTTCTGAAATAACCAGCTTGTGTATATGAATGTTAATCAACTAGGTTAGTGAATGGATTGATAGGTTTTGCAATAACCAATCACCATCTTTTTACATGTGTGCACACACTCCACCCCTTAGAGGTTTTCCATTTCTGATTTCCAGCTTTCAATTTCTCTCACTTTTGTTTTCCGTTTTTGATGCTTACTCGTTTAGTGTAGTTAGTCTAGTTTATTGTAATCACAACTTCTTCCCCTCTTTTCCCACTTGCCTTCGAACAAACAAGAGTCTACAAACCTCCTTGTGGATCGACCCGTATTTGCCACCGCTTCAACGCGGTCGTGCACTTGCGGTTAATTAAAATGATTAAACACTTAACAAAGAAAATATTGCATCCAAGCTGGAACAGAATGAACATTCTGGTGTGTCGTGGAACAGTCGCGTGACAAGCATCTTCCGACAACTCTTGAAACTGATTTTTCAACCAACCCAAAGTTACCAAACCCTTATCGCCCCATGTCCTCCAGACACTGACCCAAAAAATCCATGCAAACATTTGACCATGCGTACTCTTGGGACTCACATATTGGCAAACCGTCTCATAGAATTCCGTGTTTAGGGTAGCCTCAATGTAGGGGATGTTTGGTTTCATATTTGGTCCAGGTTTTGGGGTGAAATTACGCTTATTGTACCTTACCTATTAATCTTGCAAGTGATTTTCGTGATTTTCAGCTGTTTGATTAAGCGGGTGGAGAGTAATTAGCTCTGATTAAGAGTTTAGTGGGGGAGATTAAGGCCTTATTTGTGGTGTTTATGGATAAAATCACTTAATGTTGTTATCAGTTTAATCGACTTTGAAGTTGAATTTAAATTTTTGTTTGTTGATAAGAGCTAAGTGAGACTAATAATTATGGTTCATTCATGTGACATAGCGTCTTGAGTTGGGGAATCATAATGGGTTTGGGCTTGGAAATGTGGCATAGAATTGGAGGTTTAGTTGGATAAGGTGATCTAGGTTGTTAAATGTCCTTCAGTGTTTTGATTGCGACTAAATAAACTTTATTAAGGTCTTCTTTGGGTTTTAGGTCTTAATTGTGTGGTTTAAGGTGTGTGTTACGTTTGTGCTTAGGATGGGGTTACGTTTGGTGGGCAGTCGCTATTTTGACTAGTCAGTTGGAGTTTCGTCTAGGTATGCGTCGCATCAGCAATGTAATTTGCTTCCCGTTTGTCATTTTTGGAAGATTTTGAGATTGTTTGGTCAAGAACTCGGTCATTGGGTTGTGTATGGTCTAGTAGATAATTTGGGAGGTCCTTAAGGTAAGTTTTGTGAAAATTAAAGGGTTCCAATGGGTTAAAGATGAAATAGGGTGGATTAGTGTAAGCTCCTACAGTTTGGATAAATGACAATAAATTATCGTACTAATGCAAAATTTCAGGTTATGAAGGGTGATGAGAATTAAATTTATACCGTAAGTGCACGGCGTCAATGAAGACGTGGCAAGTACGGGTCGAACACAAGGAGGGAGAGATATTGTTTATTTTTTGATTTTCGATTAAGGAAGAAAGAGAGAAAAATAAGGTTGGTTTGAGATTTTTGGTTTTTAATTATCTAAAGCAAGAACAACAAAAACAAATTAAAAATAAAGTAAAGATGGATGGGAGTCCAGTGGGTGGAGGTTTAGATATCGGGTTTAGATTAGAGAATTCTGAAACTTATAATAAATCACATTAGTTATAAAGCATTACATGATAAATGACTCAACATAAACTCAAGTAATCAAAATATACCAACACGAAATTAAAATAATAACTTTATTCTTCTTCTCATCACCCTAAATCCGTCACCCCCACCCTTTGGAGAGAGTTAGAAACTCATGGATGGAGGGAAGGAGAAGGGGTCCTAGAGAAACTACAAAAGAAAACTAAAAACAAGAAATAGAAGAACAAAATTTTATTACTAAAATATGGAACAAAAACTAAGACCCTTTACAACATCGTTTCAGGGCTATTTATAGCCGATACAAGGAACCTAAGTATAAAATAGGAAAGTACATGTGTCAAGACACGACTGGACAAAATCCGGAGCCACGGATCGCAAGGGGTGCGACGTTTCCGCCGCACAATACTTGTAAGATGCGGCGATTTTGCCGCAATATCTGCTCTGATTTAATCCGGATTTTTTCTGTGTGTTTATGGTATGATTTAACTGTCCTTTGCGCGTCTGGATTGATTTCTTTCCTTTGTTTTGAGCTCCGAATTAATTCCTTCATATATTTGGAGATCCAATTTGATTTTTCTTTAGAACTTCTCCAAATTAATATTTTGGTACTTTAATTTGCATTCGGGTCCTCGGCTTTTTGCAATTAAGTCCCTGACTACTTTTGTGCTTAGGTCTTTGGTCTTGTTTGTAATTAGGTCTTTGAATGCTTTTATGCTTGGATGGACTTCCATTTGAATCCCGATAATCTTGACTTGGTCTTTATGATAGAAATGAGTCTTTTTCATGCGTTTATGCTCGGGATATGGGTAATTTGCATTCAGGTCCCTGTATTCTGTAAATAAGACTAAACACATAGCTTAGTAGCATTTATTGATCTAAAATTAATCTAAATGAAAGACATATGATGCAATGTATGCAATGCATCACAGGGCTTGTTTGTAAATATTGAAATATATTATTTGTGCAGGGACTGGCATGCACATTGAGTAATGAATTATACTATAAAGTGTCATTTGGAATTTGGCAAAAATTCAAATTCTCTCGAAAAAAGACAATGATCAAACGGTGCATCCATCACGATCAACATATTATGCAAGAATCATTCAAGATATTGTAATAATTTCTTGTTAGAAAGTATATGTGTTTTAGACTTAGATTTATTTCATGCAAGGAAAATTACTAAAAATAATTTTAGAATAAGGAAGAGATAGCCTGTGGTGGAAGCACGAATCGGGTCGCTTTCCTTAGAACAAATTCCGCCCCTTCTTGCGCACAAGGTCCACTGACGGTTTGCTCCCAAGATACGACCACCCCAGCTATCTGGTCCGGCAGTCGGAGCGTTCGAGACGTCGGAGTTGAACCCGGATCTTTGGCCTAGTTGCTCAAGTTTGAAAACAAAGTATGTGGGAAGATCTTTGAAGATCACAACAGCAAATTTCCTGGAGATTGGTAAATGAATGGTGGGTGGAATGGACTGGAATGTTTGATGAGAAAATGATGCAAGAGATTATGTGTTTTCCACTGTATATCAATCTCCATATACATGCCTTATTTATAGGCATTGTTCTGAACTCTTCCCTTGCTGGAACGTTGGAAAAGGCCTCACAACGTTCCATGCACATTCATGGCGACCTTCCATTCACAGCAATGATTTATTAGCATATTTAATGGTATGATTTATTTGCCTTAAAATGAATTGATGCATATATAATTCTCCAAGGTATAGCCGTTGTTCTCAACAAAGATAAACTCCACATAAAAACCTTCCCAAATATGGATTAAAACTTCCTTAAAAACTTTTATAGAAAAGGAAAAGAAATCGAAGGTTTGGAAAATGTAAAAGCAAACAATTTTTATTTTTAATCACCTCAAACAAAATTGAAAACAAATATGCAATTTCCAACAATCCCCCACATGATTAAAAATAAAAATAAAAATTTAAATACATTTTGAAAGACAATTGAGCAACTTTATATTGTGTATTCAAGTTAGGTAGCTTCTGGCTCTGAACCCAACCTTAGCATGAAATCAATCCATCTGAGGAGACGTAGTGAACTATGTCTTGAACTAGACCCCTTTAGCCAGATTTCATGAATTTCCACAACACAATACAGGCACGAGATCCAAGTTCTAAGTCGGTGTGCGCATTACGGCCATGCGCGTATCTTGTTTCAGGAGCGCTCTAGAGAATGCCCTCGTTCTCATAGATCCCGGCCACAAGGATCACACTCACGTAGTAGAGTTCTCAAAGGGTGTACTACACGGACCTACACCTTGCCACGTGGGCCTTGAACTCATTCAGAGCATAACGCTCTTCCTAAACCGCAAAATTAACTCTAAGCACAACTACCATAGGGATGAGGTAAGAAGAATATCTTCAAATTATTTTTGTGCTTTCACTGGCACACATTGACTCGTTTTTCCCTTTGAACAACCTCACTTGGGATCTCCAATAGTGATGGTAGGGTATCTGTCATGCTTCCTCTATTATGGGCTTCAACCCCATCCCCCTTGATAGCCTTTTGACTTTCTCTCTAGAAAGTCCTTTAGTAAGGGGATATGCAATATTATTTAAAGATTTTACATATTCAAGAGATATAACACCATGTGTAATATAATCTCTAACCTCTTCATATCTCAATCTCATAAACCTCTTACCAGAATTGTCTTTAGATTGTTTAGCTTTGTCAATTGTAGATTTATTATCACAATGAATAGAGATAGGGGGTAATGGATTTTTAACTAAAGGAATATCTAACAAAAAATTCCTAAGCCATTCTGCTTGACAAGCTGCAATATCTAAGGCAATAAATTCAGCTTCCATAGTGGATCTAGCTCTAATAGTTTGTTTGGTAGATTTCCATGACACTGCAGCACCACCGAGGACAAATACATAACCACTAGTAGATTTTGTTTCGTCGGAATCAGAAATCCAATTAGCATCAGTATAACCCTGAAGCACATCAGGAAAACCACGGAAATGAAGACCGAAGTCAATGGTTTTCCTCAGATAATTAAATACTCTAACTAATGCTTTCCAATGATCAGAGCTAGGATTGCTTGTGTATCTACTTAATCTCGCTACAACATATGATATATCAGGTCTAGAACAATTAGACAAATACATCAAACTTCCTATCATTTGAGCATATTTATTTTGACTTACTGGCTCTCCAGTATTAACTCTAAGATGGAAATTTTGATCATAAGGAGTAGATACTGTTTTGCAATCAATGTAATTAAATTTTTTTCAAAATGTTTTCAACATAATGTGATTGAGACATGAGGTATCCATCATCCTTTCTAATCAATTTAATACCCAAAATAACATCAGCAAGACCTAAGTCTTTCATATCAAATTGACTAGACAAAAAAGATTTAGTCTCATGTATAATAGATGCATTGGTGCCAAAAATTAATATATCATCCACATATAAGCATAAAATAACACAAGCATTATTTTGTACTTTACTATATATGCATCTATCAGATTCATTATGCACAAAACCAGCAGAACATATAACATTATCAAATTTCTCATTCCATTTTTTTGGAGCTTGTTTTAAACCATATAAAGATTTGACAAGTTTGCACACTTTGTTTTCTTGTCCAATCACTACAAAGCCTTCAGGTTGGTCCATTTAAATTTCTTCACCAAGATCGCCATTTACAAATACGGTCTTGACGTAAATTTGATGTATTTCTAAATTATGAATCGCAGCCAAAGCAATAAGCACTCTAATGGATGAAATTTTTGTTACGGGAGAATATGTGTCAAAAAAATATATTCCTTTTTTTTACTATACCCTTTGTCCACAAGCCTGGCTTTGAATTTGTCTATAGAGCCGTCAGCTTTTAACTTCTTTCTAAATACCCATTTACAACCAATTGTTTTACAATGAGGGGTTAAATTTGTAAGGATCTTAGTATGGTTATTCATTATGGATTGAATTTCATTATCAATTGCTTCTTTCCAAAAACCTACATCAATTGAAGACATGGCTTCCTTATAGGTTTTAGGATCGTCTTCAACTAAGAGGTGTAAAAATCATTACCAAAATTCTTAGTGATTTTAACTCTTTTGCCTCTTCCTAATTCATCAATGTTATACTCATATTGATTGTTATCAATATTTACATTTAATGAAGTTTCCACATCAACCAAAGGATCAACAACATCTTCTACGTTAGAACTAACATGTCTAACCTATTTTGTTAATTTATCCTTTAATGGAAATATAGTCTCACAATATACTGCATCAACAGGTCTTGTTTCCATTATAGAATTAATTTTTATTTCACTGATTTCAGATTTGATAAACAGAAATCGATTAGCCTTACTATGCTCAACATAACCAATAAAAATGGCATCTATAGTTCTGGGTCCTAATTTACGTTTCATATTTTCAGGAATTTTCACTTTTGCCAGGCAACCCCACACTTTTAAATATTTCAAACATGGTCTTCTTTTGAACCACAACTCATAAGGAGTTTTGTTCATGTGTTTAAAAGGAATTCTATTTAAAATATAATTTGCAGTTAAAAGTGCTTCCCCCCACAATTTCTTGGGTATTCCAGATCCAGCCAACATAGAATTCACCATATCAATTAATGTTCTATTTTTTCTTTCAGCCATTCCATTAGATTTGGGATTATATGGGGCAGTAGTTTCATGAATTAAGCCATTATCTTCACAAAACTTATTAAGTTCGTTTGATGAATATTCTCCACCCCTATTAGATCTAACTCATTTTAGTCTTTTGTCAAGTTGTAACTCTACTTGATTTTTGTAAATCTTAAACTTATCAATTTGTTCATCCTTAGACTTGAGAAGATAGACATAACAAAATTTAGAAAAATCATCAATAAAAGTCATAAAGTATCTCATATTCTCTCTAGTTAACACACCATTTAAATCACAAACATCAGTGTGTACTAAATCAAGCAATTCAAAATTTCTTTCGATTGTTTTGAAAGGTTTTTAGGTAGTTTCGCTTGAACACATATTTCACATCTTTTATGATTATCTAATTTTGTTTTAGGAATTAAATCCATAGCAATCATTCTTCTCATTGCATCTTTATTTACATGTCCAAACCTAGAATGCCACATGTCAGAAGATTCTGTCAAGAGAATAGTATGAGAAAATTCTTTATTCAAATTTGAGTTTTCAACAATACTTAGTTTAAGCATTCCATCACAATCATAACCTTTTCCAACAAAATACCCAAATCTAGTTATTACGACTTTATTTGACTCAATAATTATTTTGTAGCCAGCTTTGTGTAACATAGACGCATTAACGAGATTTTTCCGAATATTTGGAACATGTTGCACATTTTGAAGAGATAGGACCTTTCCCAAAGTAAACTTTAGGTCCACTCGTGCTATCCCTTCCACCAATGCAACACTGGAGTCTGCCATGGTCACGCTCCTTCCATTGACAACCTGATAGGTAGAAAACAGAGAGCGGTCAAGACACACATGCGCAGTAGCTCCAGTGTCTATCCACCAACTGGAGAATAAACATGTCATATTAATTTCGGAAAAATCAGGCACAAACCTGTTAGTGGTATTTGAAGTGGATGCCCCCACAACAACCATATTTGCCTCTATATTTGGAGTAAAATGTGGGTTGCCCTTCCGTTTGTTGTTCACATCTTTACGCTCATAACAGTTTTTGGCAATGTGCCCAGGCTTCCCACAAACAAAATAGGCTACCTTTCCATATTCCTTTTTATTTTCAGATGTGGGTTTAAAGTTGGATTTGGAATTGTGATTAAATTTGGAGGCGTGACTGTTTGGTTTGTGAAACTTTTATTTTTCTAGTTTTTGTTGAATTTGTTTTTCTCAACCAAATTTATTTGTTGAAGGTCTTCTTTTATTTTGTGGTCTTGCTCCCTATGGATGTCTTCTGTTTTTAGTGAATGCAATAAGCTTACCGTAGACATGGTTCCTTGCTTTTGCCTTAGGGATTTTGCAAAGTAGAAGGTGGTAATTTTTCTATTAACGCAGCAACTTGTATATTTTCACCAAGATCAAAACCTTTTGTTATTGCATTAGAAACTATGTTTTGATATTCCAAGATTTGTGATGACACGGATTTAGAATCAGCCATCTTGAACTCAAGCCATTCCACAAAGGCATATCTTTCAAGACCGGCATCTTCTTGTCCGAATTTTGATTCCAAGATTTCCCAAAGTTTCAAAGCAGGACGAACATGAAAATATATATCATAGAGTTCATTAGATAATGCAGAAAGTATTCTACCATGGCAAAGAATGTCAAGTTCTTCATAAGTTCTAGTTGTTTTGGTGCTAATTGTTCCATGTGTTAGGAGTGGTGTTCCATCCTCAACTCCTTTATCCTTTTCCGCATCAGAATCAGATTTCTCCTTTTGAGGAGAAGAGTTGGTAATGACAGACACCAATCCTAAAGTGGTTAACCAAAATAACATTTTTGATTGCCATCTCTTAAAATTTTGTCCATTGAAATTTTCAGGTTTTGTAGAATCATTTTTTTGGTCCATGACTACAAGCAAAAAAATCTAAATCTAACACACAACAAGTAATTTGTTCTGAGATTGTTAGAAAGTATATGTGTTTTAGACTTAGATTTATTTCATGCAAGGAAAATTACTAAAAATAATTTTAGAATAAGGAAGAGATAGTCTGTGGTGGAAGCACGAATCGGGTCACTTTCCTCAGAACAAATTCCGCCCATTCTTGCGCACAAGGTCCACTGACGGTTTGCTCCCATGATACGACCACCCCATCTATCTGGTCCGGCACTCAGTGCGTTCGAGACGTCGGAGTTGAACCCGGATCTTTGGCCTAGTTGCTCAAGTTTGAAAACAAAGTATGTGGGAAGATCTTTGAAGATCACAACAGCAAATTTCCTGGAGATTGGTAAATGAATGGTGGGTGGAATGGACTGGAATGTTTGATGAGAAAATGATGCAAGAGATTATGTGTTTTCCACTGTATATCAATCTCCATATACATGCCATATTTATAGGCATTGCTTTGAACTCTTACATTGCTGGAACGTTCGAAACGGCCTCACAATGTTCCATGCACATTCATGGCGACCTTCCATTCACAGCAATGATTTATTAGCATATTCAATGGTATGATTTATTTGCCTTAAAATGCATTGATGCATGTATAATTCTCCAAGGTATAGCCGTTGTTCTCAACAAAGATAAACTCCACATAAAAACCTTCCCAAATATGGATTAAAACTTCCTTAAAAACTTTTATAGAAAAGGAAAAGAAATCAAAGGTTTGGAAAATGTAAAAGCAAACAATTTTATTTTTAATCACCTCAAAGAAAATTGAAAACAAATATGCAAGTTTCCAACATTTCTGTTATGAAAATGGTAGATTCCGATTATATTAAATTAATGTAAAATAGGTGTTACGACAGCTTGTTTTGTTTTGAAAATGACAACATAGAAATGGAAATTGTTCAATTCAAAATACCAAGATTTTTACTTACAAAATGCATATTCAAATATACCCTAAAAATATCCTTGTAATTTGTTTTTAATAAAGGACTAGAGTGGAATTAGCAATTATGATCTTTACGTAAAGTAAACTCCAAAATTATCTTTGGTCTCAATCCTCCTGGATCCTAATTGGGATCCTTCACTATCCTATTGACAGCCATCATAATCTTAGGATCAATCCCAATCTAGTCAAGATCCAATATTATCCAATCAAGGCTATCACATCCAAATTCGGGTTCATGCACATCAATCGTAACCGTCACACACCCCATGTTCTATGTGATAGCCAATCAGATAGCGGCACATGTCACCCATGATCTTATGCATCTCTTGGGCATATTAATCCATCCTAATCGAAACTTTCTTAATTCAGGTTGTTTGGTTCCGATCTCAATTTGCAATTATAATTGCATATTTTGATAAATTTAATGGACACCAATAGGCTTACATTATTTTGGGTTGAGGAGGTCTAAGCTTTGGGCTTTCCTTAATTTATATCTCCCATTTTGGATTTAAGTCCATTACTTTGTCGATGATTCCGAACATAGTATTCTTTTAAATAGAATTGTATTTAGTTACTTATAACATAAAATATAAAACAAATTGCCGAACATATTATTCTTTTAAATAGATAACAATATTGAACTATTAAATATTAGAGTTAAACTCAATTAATATGAGATTGGAAATTCAATGTTGAGTTGTAAATGTGCATCATGGGATTCTCTCCCCTCACTTTAGTCTCCTAGGAGCACGAACATACCCACGTTAGGCCCAATGAGCCCGTGAACCATCCTTTGTTGTAAGTTCTTTAATATACAATAGTCCTATTGTCCAAAACTTTGATAATACACGGTAGAAATTTGAACATAGGATTAAAGGCACTAGGAGGCCCAATAATAGACTTATCTATTATTTGATCGTTTAGTTATTATCTCATTAGTATTAATTGAACGTGTTTGTCATTTTTCTGTATCTAAAACCTATACTACTTTCATTAAGTTTTTTGTTTTGTATAGTATTTGTTATAGGTTGAACTTTTTACCAAACACAAGGGTATGATATTTTTAATTTTCTTTCATGTTAAACTTCCATGTCATTTAATAGAAAATATTATCATGTGTTATATTAATATTTATTTTTTTGTTATTTGAAATCTGAAATTACATTAAAAACCAAAAATTTAGAATCACCTAAGTTAGCGTCGTTGGATGAAATGGTATCACTGCATGTGAGTTAAAGCATCTTATGGAGGATATTATAATTTTGTACGTAAATAGAGGTGTTTTAGAAGTACTCGCATGAAAACAACTATACAAAGTTTTCAGAGTATGAAGAGAAAGTCTTATAATTAAATATGAAATAATTAAATATGAATTCATTGTAAATTCCAGGGTTCCCCACTGCTAAGGAGGGAGAGGATGAGAGAACGAAGATTGCAAACAGGGCACACACAAACAATCACTTGAGAACGATGATAGTGTTTTCGTTGTGTTTGTCCTCTCGTGAGGTTCATTGACTTTGTACGTTAATCATTCCCACTATGCATCTTATTTGTATTTGTTAGGAATAAAATCAATCACAAATACGCAGCGGAATCGAAATAGCAAATCCAATGTATGGAATAAAGAACAAATGCAAATCTAAACACCAAATCACACAAAACACGCAAGATTTAACGTGGAAACCCAATACGGGAAATACCACGGACGACACAACTCCAATCTACTATAGAGAAATCGTATTACACAGAGAGGCTTACAGGAGACACGAACAATCGGCGAGAATACCCAGTTAAATTTGCTCACACTGAATCAACAAGGATGTTCTCTCTCTTTTCTCTCAAGAATGCAAAAGTAGACAATAGAAATTAATCTAATTGTTCTAAGACAAAGGGGGACGAAATTGACTTTATATAGTAGGCCAAAACAAGTATTAATTGCACCAAAATCGCGTTGAGAAAAGTGCAAATCGTGGGCGGAACTGGGACAGACGGTCGACCGAACGGGTGCTTCGGTCGACCGAACTTCAAACCATATCGCAAACCGGGACTTCTTCAGTCGACCGAAGCCTAAGTTCCGGTCGACCGAAAAACAACAGGAACTTTCCTGATTGCTCAAGTGCATATTCGGTAGACCGAATCACTTAAGTTTCGGTCGACCGAAAACCGACAGACACTTCCTCGTGTGTATCCGGTCGACCAAACAGCTCCTCTCGGTCGACCGAAAAACGACAGGCACTTCCTCGTGCGTATCCGGTCGACCAAACAGCTCCTCTCGGTCGACCGAAAAACGACAGACACTTTTGCCCAGCTTCCTCGTGTGTGCCCTGTCGACCGAACAACTCCTATCGGTCGACCGAAAAACGACAGGCACTTTGGCTGGACAAAATTGAACACACGTCCGGTCGACCGAACTCCTTCCGATCGACCGAATGTCTTTTTTATCCCACAAATACTTTAATCACATATTCAAGGTAAACTACAACAATCTCCACCATTACCTTGAATAGCCCCCAGAAATTTTGAAGGAACACTTCCTTCCTCATTGTGTCATCGCATTAGCTCCATCTACTTGGAACTCAAACCAACCAAGTTCACGCATACCATGAACTTAGTTGAAATAATTGGCTTCGTCAACATATCAGCCGGATTATCTTCAGTGCCCACCTTCTTCACCACCACACCTTCTTCAACAACTTCCCGAATAAAGTGATAACGGACGTCGATATGCTTCATCCTCTCGTGGTACATCTGATCCTTCGTCAGAAAAATGACACTCTGACAATCACAATAAACAAACACTGTATTCTAACCTGGACTAAGCTTTCCAAATAAACCTTTCAGCCAAAGAGCTTCCTTTATACCCTCGGTCGCTGCCATATACTCTGCTTCCGTTGTAGAAAAAGTAAGAGTGTGTTGCAACGTCGCTTTCCAGTTAATAGCTGTGCTCCCAACAGTGAATATTGTAGGATCGTGTGGGTCGGGTTAATCTAATCACTTTTACACTAATCCCTAACTAATCAAACAATAAACGCAGCGGAAACAATTTAAAGACTAGTAGGGAAAAGGAACAAGCAAACCACAAATCGACTCGGCGTTTTTATAGAGGTTCGGCACCCCACCCGGGTCCTAGTCCTCTCTTGCAAGCTCTGCTCGACTCCGCGAGCTCCGCCTACGACATAACTATCCGCTCCCCGTTCCGGGCCGGGAGACAACGCCTTACAACCGTCAAACTTGCAGACAAACCTCGCCGAGCTTGGAATCCTCTTCTCACAATCCGAGAAGGATCACTTCGGGCTCGCACCGAAGTCTATACTTGTGTCTTGGGCTTTCACCAAGACCCTTGCTCTCTCGACAACAAATGTAACTTCAGTGGAACTCACTCTCTAATTGAGCACACTTGAGTTGGATGAGGATATGATCGCTAAGTGTGGATTTAGGCTGATGGAGTGAGATTGGGAGCTTTGAGGATTGAGAGCTTCTCTCTAATGAATTGGACAATTGGAAGTTGGAGAGTTGTGTTAACAACAGGTCTTGATCCTCTATTTATAAGCTCCTAAGGTATTCTAGCCGTTGGGAATAGATTTGGTTGGGTTTTGTGTAAGATACACAAAGCCGAAAATTGGGCTGCAAATCTGTCCAGAACCGGTCAACCGAAACTAATAAACTGGTCGACCGTTCACTTGATTTCAAGGAGAACGGTCGAACAAATGAATATTCGGTCGGACAAACGAGCTAGAACTTAACTCTACTTAAGTGAATCGGTCGTACCAAAGTATGGGGCGGTCGACCGTTAAGGGATTCGGTTGAGACAAAGTTGGATCGGTCGAACGAAGAGTGTGCCGACCGATAGCAGGGATATAATAAGTGTTCAACCGGTGGACCGAAACAAGGTTGTCGTTCGACCGGTTACCGAATATATTTTGGGGTTAAGTTTGATTTATACGAATACGACCATTATAGGAATACGACAAAGGTAACGACCATAACAAAATCCAGGATCGGTCGACCGAAAAGGTAGAACCGGTCGACCGGTAGAGTTCGGTAGAATCACTATGGAGAGTCTGTTATAAACCGGTGGAACTGAGAACTGGTTTGGTCGACCGGTGCACACAAGAATTCTGGTTTGAGGTTTTAAGTGATTTCCGACTAAGGTTTGGGTGATCTAATGGAGTCCAAATGATATGAGATTTTGTGTGTGACTCCTACAGGGAACCTAGTGTGATTGTGATTAGTTTTTAACTCTTGTATGCTCAATTGACACATGTTCCTAAGACTCAAAATAAAATCAAGATTACAAGTCTTCATATAGCTTTATTACAAATCTTGACTTGATTTCCTTCCTTCCATGAGTCTTGATCACCTGTAGAGGTTACCACATGCAATATATATGCAATGCAATATGTGTGCTACTCTACATTACTTATGATTAAGATTAGGTTGATTAAATCATCAAAACAAGGATTAAGTCCAAAAAGCCAACAATCTCCCCTTTTTTTATGATGACAACCTATATCTTAATACTTGAAAATTTTAGGTGCAAACTATGTATATAAATGCTCCCTCTATGGATGTGCATAGTTTTTGTTCAATTTTAACCAATTTTCAAGTAACTCCCCTTTGATTATCTCTCCCCCTTTGACATCCATCAAAAACAAAAATAATTATGACTTTAAGCATAGAATTTGGATGTCTTGTAATGAAGTTGCTCCCCCTAAATTTTGCACTTCATTACTCTAATAAAAGATATAACATTTAAGCTCCCCCTATCAATAAGGCTATATGGAAACTAAGAGTATGATTCAAGTTAAGTTCATTTAAGTTTCTACTCAAGCTTTATTCTAACATCCATTCAAAATTTGACATTTATAATCAATGGATGTGATATATGATTTGCAATGAATAAGGTTAATGATTTGCCATGAATTAAACTTCTAAAGATAAGACAATTAAGCATATTGACTAGATTAGAGCTAATTTTTCAGAATTTTTTAGTGATAGAAATTTATACCAACTTGAACATTGATTAGCTCCAATCTTGACTTGGTGATGCAACCGGATTCGAATTTGATGCTTTGACTCACATGGTCACCACCAATCTCCTCCTCAAGCTCCTACAAGTGTAGACTTTGGTACCCATTTTTGCTTGGGTCCATTAAGTTTAGCTTTTGGTACCCAAATCCAAGTTGATTTTGGTACCTCTACACTTACTTTCTTTTTCATGGCAAAATTATGTTTAACATTAATTTGAATAGGAAAGTTTTTAACATAAAAATTGTTTTTATTGCCTTGTGTGAACTCATGCAATTTATTTGACAAATTTTCATTTAACGCAATAAGTTCACTGTTTTTAGTTGCTAGAGATTCATTTAAGCAATTTAGATTTTTAATCATAGAATTATGCTTTTCATCCATGTTACGTATGTGAATCTTTAAATTTGCAACTTTTTCATTCATGCAATTCAAGTCATGTAATAATTGCTTGCTTTCTAAATGAGTTTTATCAAGTTTAATAAGCAAGTCATTAGTATCAATTTCTAGCATATGACTATCAATTGCATGAGATGAGGTAGTTTTGTCATTTAAATTTTCTTCCTTCAAGCATGCATTCTCTAAAGTTAGAACTTCAATTTTAGCAAGCAAATCATTTTTATCATCTAAGATAGATACATTTTGACATTCAAGATCATGGATTTGCTCATTTGCTAATTGACTAGTCTTGTGAAGTTCTTTATATTTTTCAAATAATCTTTGAAATGCATTTTGTAGTTCATTAACATCATAGGCATTATCTTTTGAACTACTACTTGAAGAAGAGCTAGAAGATACCTCCTCTTCACTTTCTCCATCGGATGAGCTTGATGATGACGAAGACGTTGAGTTAATCTCCATTTTCTTTGCTTGAGCTACATCCTTCGGATTTGTGATTGATCGTTTTATATTTAACCGCAAGTGCACGGCCGCGTTGAAGCGGTGGCAAATACGGGTCGTCCACTGGGAGGTGTGTCGACACTTGGTTTGTGCGAAGGCGAGAGGTAAAGAAAAGGAAGAAGGATGTATTACACTAAACTACACTACAATGCTAAACTAGAATGCAAAAGGAAATGAAGATAAACAATAAAACGAAGCCCCAAAGGGGGTAGAGAAATAATGTGAACATAAAGAAGTGTGTGTGTGTTCATTAAGCTCCTCACAACATGTAGTGCATGAAATCATAAAACTACATCCAACTTTGCCTCTACATGAATTAAGATAAGACTACATCATTAAAACATACAAGACAATAATTGGAATGAAGCTACATGAACTCAAGTATAAAGACTATACCCTACTATGCCTCTACATGAATTAAGATTTCACTACATCATTAAAACATACAAGACATTAGCTAAGGTAAAGGCAACAAGAGCACATACACTACAAATTGTGTTTCCAACATTAACTTCATCCATATCCTAACCTTATCATTCCCCATAAAATAGGTCCACTAATCAAAGCATAAGCTAAGCTTCATTCGAGAGCATTAGCATATCAAAGATAAGAGTGGAGACCCATTAGATGGTTATGGAAATCATATAAAGCTCAAGGGATAAAAATAACACACACTTAATACACTACATAATTATATCACATATTTCTCCACCCCCCAAATGGGGATGGAACTACTCACTACTCATTACACTACTGATTAGACTAAGTAAAGAAAACATTTAACTAAGATACTAAAATCACTAAACAAGAAATTAAACAAAGTAAAGCAACCCACACAAAGCAAGCAACATAACAAGACAAGATTAAAAGAAACAAATAAACTTTTATTAACAATGACTCACATTGAAGGTAGCATTCTTCTCCACCTTGAGTTATTGCTTCAAGGCTCACTCCTTAGTAGAGAGAATGCCACCAAACAATGGGTCATTACAATGGAAGGTGAAGAGTTCTATTTATAAGCATGGAAAAAGCTAATCCGGGACAATCCCCCGATGTGGGACTAAACCAATACCAAAAATAACCTAAACGAACATTAATACAAGTCCAGGAGAAGTTGAAGCGGATCTGGCATGATCCAGACCGCCAATTGGCGGCCTATAAAGCCCCGATCCGTCTGGGTCTTCTGGTGGGCTTTCCTTGGTGTGTTTCTTGGTCTTGGATGCATCTAACTTGTTTAGTGGAGCTCCGACCCGAATCAAATTGACAAAATACTCCTCATGATGGTGTGGAGTTTCCTGTTTTGCTCTAAGGTCCTTCTGTCTTATGATCAGGTCCTTCTCCCTTGCATCTTGGTCCCCAGGTCTCACAATTAGGTCCTTTTTCCTGCTTTTGGGTCCTTTCATGGTTCTTCTCTTCAAACCTCTTTATTTCTGAAAACTAAACATAAAACTCGTCACGTAGCATTGCTTAGGTGTAATATAATGGATATAAGATACAAATATGAGCATGAAATGATGTCAATCAAATACCCCCACACCTAACTTTTGCTAGTCCCGAGCAAAACAAAGAAAGAGAAAAGCAAACGAGAAACAAGAAATCCTAACTCACTTTCGTAGGAATCACGGTTACACTTAGCACGTGCAACAAGCCGTTAAACCTCTTTGTTGCCAAGGAGGAGGAGTGTTGTCTCCTGAGGGTTTTCAGCGGATATACCCACAAAATCCGAACAAGATGCATTATTCAATCTAGACCTCGACTCGTTGGAAATATTTTGTCGATCAATGGACGCGGTAATCCTACGGGCCGACTCTATATAGGTAATCAGTCCACACCTAGCCTAATAAACCATTCGTGCAAGTTAAATAAGGAATTAAGTAAAAGACATGGACAACCTCAAGATCCTCAAGTGATACAAAGTGTAAGGTCCATTAAGGTTCTTATTTGCATTAACATTTTTTTTCTTTTTGTTTCTTTTCACACATTTTTTTTTCTTTTTTTTAGTTGGAGCTTCATTCTCCCAGGGTCAGGTTTCGTGCATCATTGCCCATGAGGACTTACACTATCACGTACACCTTTCCCCAAATCTCCACATAGGGCAATCCCTACCACCCGTGTAACGGGAGTTCGGTCGGCGCATCCCAAGTCAGATGACTCGAAAGCACCAGGCACAAAGTCCCCTCAGATCTACTTTCCCGAGTGATAGGAGCCGTGCGAGAAGAGAGAACACCTACTCACTTATTTCTTATCTACACATGAACCAAAACCCCTACACTAATGTCTCACAACAGGATTTAGAGGGTCCTTGACTACAACAAACTTCCTTAAGTTAACAGACACGAATTATTGACTCAGTAGGTTCAGGGTGGACTTTTTTGAATGTTTGAGCACTGAAACCCTATAATTACTCACCCCCAAAGGAAAACTGGGGTGCATCCTAACGACTCGATAAATCCTAAAGCCACGTACTAGATATCCTAATGCATCAAGTTCAAGACAATTTTGGGAGCTTTCTTTTTACTTTGCCTCTCAACGGTTTTGCACATGCTAAACACACGCAAAACCCACAAAACATTTTCTTTCGAAAACACATGAAGATTTTGAAAGAAATGTGAAAATTTTGAAGCACTAGGCAGGCAAAAGAAGACAAGTCACCCAAGGATCATGGCAAGCATATATATCGATATTAAATGCAGCACACAATCATGACCCTAACAATGCAAACAAAAGAAAACAAAATCAAAGGAAAAAGACTCAACTATGTACACACGTAAAACACCCCCCCACACCTACTTCATGCATTGTCCTCAATGAATGCAAGCACGATACTACATGGATTTATGCATGAAAAAGGAGAGATCTCACCAACGTGAAGTATAAAGGGAAGTGTATGGCTATGTTGATGGACACAACCCAAATTCCCTCAAAACCTGTGAGATGCTAAAGAAAGGGTACAAATACGTGAAAGAAATGGAGCCCAAATACACAAGGGTTGGGGCTCACAATAATCGATGTTCACTGAAGGAGTCTTTTATTGAACTTTTTTTTTCTTTTTTTTATATAACTATGTACAAACATAAATTCCCATCTTCATTTGTCAAAAGACATCAAATGGGAACCTCAAGAGTGGGTCAATGCACTTGGAAAGGGAACATGACACCATGCGGGGCCAGAATACGCATGCGTGTGCCCCCTTCACAAAGAGCACCAGATGAAATGAGAGGTTCGTGAATTGGACGCAAAGGCGTCTCATTCAAAGGATCAAACTGAAAGAGCTTGAACCTCTCAAGAGTTTGGGAAATGAGGGGCAACGGAAGAAGAGTTTCTCCCGTTGCGCTGCTGAAGTTATGATCGTCAATCCAAACTCTCCAACCAACAGGCTGGTGGGTCGGAACGAGGTCAAGCACCTCGTTATGCATGTCCAACTCACCAGGAGAACAGGAAGTGGGTCTCATACCCAAAGTATCCTCCAAGGAACTCCTAATACCCTCATGAGCAATGTAGTTGTTTGATGTTCCATCATTTCCAAGATGATCAGGAACAATAGTGAGAGGTAAACTCTCATCAGGTTGTTTCAAATTGAGGGTACTAGGGAGCTCTTGCTCCATCAGAGGTGAGTCCTTAAGAGGCACAACATGAAGATCATGTGGCTCAAGGGCCACGGGACAAAAAGATAAGGCACAATCTTGTGCCGACTCATAATGAAGCTGGTCCAAGTTATTCTCAATTTGAATCGAATCCTCCACTAAGTGATCGTGAATTGAAACCCTAAGTCCCTCAGACTGACTAGGAGTTTGACTTTGAAAGATTGTGCTTTGAATTTGTGGATGTGGTGGTGGTTCGATTTCAGAAGATAAATCCTCAAGTTGACAAGAAAGGTTACTCTCCTCACTTAATTGTTGTGTCAGTTGACTCACTTGAAGTGTCAGATTTTGTATGCGGTCAACGAGGAGGTCCAAGTCAGATCTTGGGAAATTTTGGGGTTGGGTGTTGATGTCCTGAGAATAAGTCCAATGATTTGGAGTGGGGTGTTCGTAGAATTCTGGGTATTCGGGAGGAGGATACTGTGGTGGAAATGAAGTATAAGAATTTGGATATGAATTGTCTCCCCATGAATCCATCACTCTCGGATTGTACGCGGATGCGTAATGGTCATAATGAGCATTTTGGGAAAATGTATGCTCATACTCAGGCTCTGGGGGAACATAAGGACATTCCTCGAAATCATGACCACTCAACCCACAATAGTGACACGGTACGGCTACTGAAGCCACCGGTGCACCCATGTCCTCTACCACATGCATGAAAGAGGCCAAAGTTTGTTGCCCAGAGTATGATCCAACATAACTAGATGGAGATCTAGCCGTCGGTGCCTCTCTCATGTTACCCCTATATGAAGATTGCTCAGTCACACAATGAAGATTATCCCAACCATACGGGGTGTTAGTCTGAGCCACCCCAAGTTGCATGTGTCCGGAGTACCAGGGAGAATCGTCCTGGTCCCAACAATGATATGGATGGTCGCCCATGTAACCATCCATCTCAAGAAAAAACTCTCGAGTCGATCACTCTCACCACCACGAGGCCAAGCTCGCAAAAAGTGCTCGACTCGACCCTAAAACGTTACCAGAGAGTGTAAAGGGGAGGAGACTATAACGTAGAAGAAGGTGAGAAGAAGATGACTCAGAGGAGAAGGGAAGAATCCTTAAAGCTAGCGTGGGTAGAGGGATCAGGAAGAAGCCTAACTAGCAAGCACGGCTCAAACAATGTAAGGCAATGGGTCCTTAAGCTAGACGACGCCTAACTTCGAGGTCACTAGCCTCGACACGCCTCACCTCCCTACAACGAGGACCACAATGCCCAGCAAGTGATACCAGATCCGGAGATCCAGTACCTCCTACTATCGACAAGGTAGGCAACGCCGATCAGGTCATGACGGTCTCGACTAGATTACTCTCCTAGTGCGTCCGAATTCCTTAGGGCCAATGTCTACTTGCTTTTAGTTAAGGCTTTATTACGAGTGATTTTTGGGGCCAAGGAAAGGGTGATGAAATCCCCAACCTTATCTTTTATGGGACAACCCCTCCTTAGTAGTGATTTGATCCTAGATCTAGCAATCAATCGCTCCAATCAAACACTCTCATACTCTTGTCCTGATGCAATTCCTACTAACTAATGCATGGGCATACGAGATGCATGAATGAGTGTAGTAAATGCGTACCTCATGCCAGCACTCAACAACTGAAAATAAAGCTAAAAGAAAAGACAACTATATGCCTAAGTCAATACATGATGCGTGACCTAAACAAATAAGAACGTCTAGTCTTTTGCTTTGGATTTTAGGGCCAAGTTGATTAATGGGGGAGTGATTAATGATCTGGGAGAAAACCAGAAGTCAAATCATGCAAAATAGGGCTCCTAGATAACACCAATTACAAAACTAACTACCAGAAAAAATTTGAAAGTAGGAAGCCCTCACCAGGCCGCCAATTGGCGGTCTCCAACCGCTGATTGGCGGTCCTTTTAGGTCTTCTGTTCCTCAAATTTGTCCAGCAGCCTCCCCTTGATCCAGTAGTTCCCTGAAACTATGAAAAACTGGAAACAAAAAATTAAAAACCCCTCGAATCGTCCAAACCAAGGTCTGGACAGAGCACCTCCCCGACAACGGCGCCAAAAACTTGATTGATCGTTTTATATTTAACCGCAAGTGCACGGCCGCGTTGAAGCGGTGGCAAATACGGGTCGTCCACTGGGAGGTGTGTCGACACTTGGTTTGTGCGAAGGCGAGAGGTAAAGAAAAGGAAGAAGGATGTATTACACTAAACTACACTACAATGCTAAACTAGAATGCAAAAGGAAACGAAGATAAGCAATAAAACGAAGCCCCAAAGGGGGTAGAGAAATAATGTGAACATAAAGAAGTGTGTGTGTGTTCATTAAGCTCCTCACAACATGTAGTGCATGAAATCATAAAACTAGCCAACTTTGCCTCTACATGAATTAAGATAAGACTACATCATTAAAACATACAAGACAATAATTGGAATGAAGCTACATGAACTCAAGTATAAAGACTATACCCTACTATGCCTCTACATGAATTAAGATTTCACTACATCATTAAAACATACAAGACATTAGCCAAGCTAAAGGCAACAAGAGTACATACACTACAAATTGTGTTTCCAACATTAACTTCATCCATATCCTAACCTTATCATTCCCCATAAAATAGGTCGACTAATCAAAGCATAAGCTAAGCTTCATTCAATAGCATTAGCATATCAAAGATAAGAGTGGAGACCCATTAGATGGTTATGGAAATCATATAAAGCTCAAGGGATAAAAATAACACACACTTAATACACTACATAATTATATCACATATTTCTCCACCCCCCAAATGGGGATGGAACTACTCACTACTCATTACACTACTGATTAGACTAAGTAAAGAAAACATTTAACTAAGATACTAAAATTACTAAACAAGAAATTAAACAAAGTACCCACACAAAACAAGCAACATAACAAGACAAGATTAAAAGAAACAAATAAACTTTTATTAACAATGACTCACATTGAAGGTAGCATTCTTCTCCACCTTGAGTTATTGCTTCAAGGCTCACTCCTTAGTAGAGAGAATGCCACCAAACAATGGGTCATTACAATGGAAGGTGAAGAGTTCTATTTATAAGCATGGAAAAAGCTAATCTGGGACAATCCCCCGATGTGGGACTAAACCAATACCAAAAATAGCCTAAACGAACATTAATACAAGTCCAGGAGAAGTTGGAGCGGATCTGGCATGATCCAGACCGCCAATTGGCGGTTCCAGACCGCCAATTGGCGGCCTATAAAGCCCAGATCCGTCTGGGTCTTCTGGTGGGCTTTCCTTGGTGTGTTTCTTGGTCTTGGATGCATCTAACTTGTTTAGTGGAGCTCCGACCCGAATCGAATTGACAAAATACTCCTCATGATGGTGTGGAGTTTCCTGTTTTGCTCTTAGGTCCTTCTGTCTTACGTTCAGGTCCTTCTCCCTTGCATCTTGGTCCCCAGGTCTCACAATTAGGTCCTTTTTCCTGCTTTTGGGTCCTTTCATGGTTCTTCTCTTCAAACCTCTTTATTTCTGAAAACTAAACATAAAACTCGTCACGTAGCATTGCTTAGGTGTAATATAATGGATATAAGATACAAATATGAGCATGAAATGATGTCAATCAATTTGCTTCTCCCTTCTTCCCGGTTGGTGAATCTCCTTCGCCAAAATTCTTTTCTAATGTTTGCCATATAGAATGAGCACTATCACATGAGCAAACAAGATTAAAAAGTTCATCTCCTAATGCACAAAATATGACATTCATAGCCTTAGCATTTAGGGATGCATTTTTCTCATCTTCTAAACTCCATTTACTAATTTGACATCTAGGTGATTCATATGGAGTTTGAATAATAAACCACATGTTAATGTTTATGGATTTAATGAATGACATCATTTTACTTTTCCATGAAACCAAATTATTTCCATCAAAATATGGTGGTTTACATGATTCACTAGGTATGGATGCATTAAAAGCAATGTTAATTTATCGGTTAAGAACAAAATTAACGAACGAGGCTCTGATGCCAAATGTAGGATCATGTGGGTCGGGTTAATATAATCACTTTTACGCTAATCCCTAACTAATCAAACAATAAACGCAATGGAAACAATTTAAAGACTAGTAAGGAAAAGTGTTGAACGTTTTATTTAAAACCGCAAGTGCACGGCCGCGATGAAGCGGTGGCAAGTACGGGTCGTCCTCAGGGAGGTGAGTAGCCTCTTGCTTGAACGAAATCAAGTGGCAAAATAGGGAAGAGAAAGATTGATTATGCTAACCTACGCTACACTACGCTAAGAAGTATGAAATGTGGAAGAAGCAAACAAACGATGAAATAAGAACTAAGCTAAGAAGAAAACAAGAATGCTGGAATTTCAGGAATGGAAAACCCCTAAGGGGTGGAGTGAGTGCACACAAGCAAACAGGTGGGTGTAGAATACATTCTTTAAGCACATGAAGGTGGTGTTTTTCAAGCATAGGAAGTGTGTAAATGTTATGGCAAAACCTATCAATCTATTCACCAACTTGGTTGATTAACATTTACATATGCAAGTTGTTTATTTCAGAACCTAAGCAAGCATGACAGGTGTCAAATCATTTTGGCAAAACTCATCAAGTTATAAATTCTATCCTAAACAAGCAAGCATACATTCATGTTTAATCAACACATTGAAATTAAAGCATTCATCCCATTCTCTAATGCATGTATGTACATCTACTCCACCCCCCAAAGGGATGGAACTACTCACTAAACATTACACTAATTATTAAACTATGGAAAGAAAGCATATTAAAACTAAGCTAGAATTAAAAGACGATTAAACTAAAACATGCATAAACAATAAAAGAAGCATAAAACAAACAATGAAAGAAACACAAAACTTTATTGATAAAATGACTCACATTAAAAGTAGCATCCTCCTACTTTAGTGTGTGCTTCAAGGCCTCACTTCTAGTAGGAAGAATAGCCACTTAAAATATGGAGTGATTACAATAGGAGGTGAAGAGTTCTATTTATAGGCATGGAAAAAGCTAATCCGGGACAATCCCCCGATGTGGGACTAAACCAACACCACCAATAGCCTCAACGAACACTAATACAAGTCCAGGACAAATCTTAGCGGATCTGGACAAATCCATGTTGATTTTTTAGCCTTAATCTTTATTTAGTTTTGATGATTAAGTAATCTAATCTTAATCTATATTTAATCAATCAACCTAGACAATCAAAGTAAGCAAACATGAATACATTCATTGCATATATATTCGTGTACTTGCGATATTCTTAAATAGGTTGATGAAGAATCAAGCTAAGGAGCTTGGGGACAAGAAGATAAAGACTCAAGACATGTAATCAAGCTTTGGACCAATATGTAATGTAGTATAATTTGAGTCCTAAGGATTAATGTAAACTTGAGCACATTAGGATTCTGTCCCGTATCCCCACGGTTAACCGAACCCTTCTCGGTAAACCGAATCTTGTAGAGTTCGGTCCACCGAACACCTTGCGGTCAACCGTGTAGAATCCTTTAGGTGTTCCCTGGAATAACCACCTCGGTATACCGAACCGCCTTCGATAGACCGAATTAGCCTGGACCGGTTTTGGACTTTGCTCCAACGGTCGTATTTAAATGTTGAACTAAAGCCAAATTGACTTATCCATATTCGGTACACCGAACTTCATTCGGTCAACCGAATCATATTGCTTTAGGAGACCAACGGCTATTTAACAAGACCGTTATTGGTAAACCAATCTCCCATGCTTTGTCAGCGCAATTCCCGCGCTACTTCGGTATACCGAAGTAGACACGGTCAACCGAACTTTAGTAGATCAGAGCCCGATCAATTCTACTGTCCACCTTGGAACGGTGAACCAAATGGACTTCGGTGAACCGAATTTAATTAGGGCTAAATAGATAAAAGCTACTGGAGGTTGGTGAACGGTGATCCGATACATAATCGGTCAACCGAGTTCTTTGTTCAGACCAATGTTTCGGACTACCGTGTGGATAACGGTCGACCGAATCTGTCTCGATTTCTGGCCGTGCTTAAGTCACATCTTGCTTTCTCATTGGTCCATTCCCCACCAACTTCCAAACGGCTAGATGAGCTTGAAGGCTTATAAATAGGACCTCATTTGGTTGCTTTGGACATCTTGAACACTTCCTATCTATCCAATACTCAAAGCCAAATCCTCTCCATCTTCAAGCTCTCAATCCACAACACTCAAGCCTAAACTTCACCACTTGCATATCCAATTCCATATCATATCCAAGTGTGCTCAAGTATAGAGTGTTAGTTAGATTGTGATTCCAATTCCTTATTCAAGAATCACCAAGTTGTAAAGCTTCGAGGAAGCTCCCTCTCGGGTTGTTAGAGGAGACACGAGCGAGGCGAGGTTGTTCGCGAGGCTCGGTGTTGTAAACGGTGTTGGTCTCGGCCCGGAACGGAGATCGGTTAGTGGAACCGTAAGCGAGGCTCGGGGGATCGAGCGAGGCTTGCGAGGAGGACTAGGACCCGGGTGTGGGTGCCGAACCTCTCTAAACTCCGGTGTCGACGAATTTGTGGTTTGCAATTGTCTCTTCCTTAATCCTTCGATTAATATTTTTAATTCCGCATTTTTCTATCGATTAGAGGGTCATAGATCCTAACAATTGGTATCAGAGCATTAGGTTGCTAATTTCATTTACTTAATCGTAATTTAGCATGACATCTACTTCTAATCATTGTGAAGGATTATCCACATCTAAGCCACCTTTGTTTAATGGGTTAAATTATGACTATTGGAAGAAAAGAATGAGAATATATTTGCAATCAAATGATTTGAAATATTGGATATTCATATTAAACTCATATACACCTCCTAATGATGATGAAATTGTATCCTTAACAAAACCCAAAATTAAGGAAGCGGAGATGAATTCCCGCATTATGAATATCTTGTATTGTGGGTTAAATGAAGGGGAATACAATAGGGTAAGAGGTTGTGAAAGTGCTTATGATATTTGGCATACATTAGAAATGCATCATGAGGGTTCAAATAGATTGAAAGAAACTAGGATTAATTTGCTCATGCATAAATATGAACTATTTCATATGCAATCCGGTGAAAACATAAGTGAGATGCACACTCGCTTCACCGAGATAATTAACTCTCTTAAAGCACTTGGCAAGGATTTTAGCAAGGGAGAGATTACTCGAAAGATTCTCCGATCACTCACCGACGATTGGGAGGAGAAGACGACCGCCATCGAAGAAGCACAAGATCTCACAAAATTATCGGTCGAGGAGCTAATGGGTAGTCTCATGACATATGAGATACAAATGAAAGACCGCGTTGAGAAGAGAGTCAAGAAATCCTTAGGGCTACACGCCGTCGCCAATTCGATAAAAGGAGATAGTGATATCGAGGAACAATTGGCGACACAACAATTTAAGGAATTTCTCAAAGAAGAGAAAGAAAGAAGAAAAGAGAAGAAGAAGAGCAAGAGAAAAGAGAAGAAGAAGAAAGCTCTTAAAGCTACTTGGGACACTTCATCATCTTCATCAATTGAAGGCGAATTCGCCTCAATGTGCTTCATGGCAATAGAAGACGATGATAGAGAGGTATCTTCTTGCTCTAGTCATGATTCAAATGATTCAAATGCATATAATGAACTTCAATGTGAATTCAATGAATTGCTTGAAAATTTTGAGAAAATTTGTCAAAAGAATAAACTAGCAAGAAAGAAAATCAATGAGCTACAATCTCAAATTGAATCTATCATGAATGATAAGAATGAATTACTTGCTAGTCATGATAAAATTGCATTAGAGAACACTCAATTAATTGATGAAATTGCAACTCTAAATGCAAAACCTTCGTGTAGTGTTGATATTCAAGATCTAATTGCTAAGAATGTTCTATTACAAAAAGATCTTGAAAAATTCACAAGTGGAAAGAAAATGCTTGATATGCTTATTGGTAGTCAAAGACAATCACTAGATAAACATGGTATAGGTTTTTATGCTAATAACTTTAAGAACCATGTTATTCACACTACTTTGAATGGAAAGCATTTTGTAGTGAATAAAACTTCCTCAAGTATTTGGGCACCTAAAACCAAAATGGTTTGGGTTCCAAAAACTAACATGATTGGACCCAAGCAAAAATGGGTACCAAAATCTTCAATTGTAGGTACTTGAAGGAGGAAATCGGTGGTGACCGGATGAGCTTAAAAGAAAATTTTAAAGTCGGTTGCATCACCAAATACGGGTTAAGTCAATTCAAAGCGCCATGACGGTATAAATTTTGATTGATTCTAATCTAAATTTTAGAGCTTAATAGACATATCTTATGATATAATTCATTGCAAATCTTATACCCTATTCATTGCATATCGTATAACAACATCCATAATCATAAATGTAAAATTGTAAAATGGATGTTAAATAGGCTAAGAGGGAGAATAGAAATGCACTTAATTGTTAATACTCATTGTTGCTATTTAGCCTAATTGATAGGGGGAGCCTTAAAGTACAAAATCATATAATTAAGGGGGAGAGTTAGATATCTCTTACCTTCGCATCAAATGCTTAATGTTTGCTTTTTGATTGATGTCAAAGGGGGAGAAGAATTAAGATGAGCTTCAATTTTAAATAAACTATGCATGTTGTTAGGGGGAGAAATCTTGTAAATGCATAGATTACATATATGTTAAGAAACAAAAACATATAGAAAGGGGAGAAATACAATTGAACTCAAAATATTAAGATATAGATTTGCCATCATCAAAAAGGGGGAGATTGTTGGCTTTTTAGCCTTAATCTTTATTTAGTTTTGATGATTAAGTAATCTAATCTTAATCTATATTTAATCAATTAACCTAGACAATCAAAGTAAGCAAACATGAATACATGCATTGCATATATATTCGTGTACTTGCGATATTCTTAAATAGGTTGATGAAGAATCAAGCTAAGGAGCTTGGGGACAAGAAGATAAAGACTCAAGACATGTAATCAAGATTTGGACCAATATGTAATGTAGTATAATTTGAGTCCTAAGGATTAATGTAAACTTGAGCACATTAAGATTCTGTCCCGTATCCCCACGGTTAACCGAACCCTTCTCGGTAAACCGAATCTTGTAGAGTTCGGTCCACCGAACACCTTGCGGTCAACCGTGTAGAATCCTTTAGGTGTTCCCTGGAATAACCACCTCGGTATACCGAACCGCCTTCGGTAGACCGAATTAGCCTGGACCGGTTTTGGACTTTGCTCCAACGGTCGTATTTAAATGTTGAACTAAAGCCAAATTGACTTATCCATATTCGGTACACCGAACTTCATTCGGTCAACCGAATCATATTGCTTTAGGAGATCAACGGCTATTTAACTCGACCGTTATTGGTAAACCAATCTCCCACGCTTTGTCAGCGCAATTCCCACGCTACTTCGGTATACCGAAGTAGACACGGTCAACCGAACTTTAGTAGATCAGAGCCCAATCAATTCTACTGTCCACCTTGGAACGGTGAACCGAATGGACTTCGGTGAACCTAATTTAATTAGGGCTAAATAGATAAAAGCTACTGGAGGTTGGTGAACGGTGATCCGATACATAATCGGTCAACCGAGTTCTTTGTTCAGACCAATGTTTCGGACTACCGTGTGGATAACGGTCGACCGAATCTGTCTCGATATCTGGCCGAGCTTAAGTCACATCTTGCTTTCTCATTGGTCCATTCCCCACCAACTCCCAAACGGCTAGATGAGCTTGAAGGCTTATAAATAGGACCTCATTTGGTTGCTTTGGACATCTTGAACACTTCCTATCTATCCAATACTCAAAGCCAAATCCTCTCCATCTTCATGCTCTCAATCCACAACACTCAAGCCTAAACTTCACCACTTGCATATCCAATTCCATATCATATCCAAGTGTGCTCAAGTATAGAGTGTTAGTTAGATTGTGATTCCAATTCCTTATTCAAGAATCACCAAGTTGTAAAGCTTCGAGGAAGCTCCCTCTCGGGTTGTGAGAGGAGACACGAGCGAGGCGAGGTTGTTCGCGAGGCTCGGTGTTGTAAACGACGTTGGTCTCGGGCCGGAACGGAGATCGGTTAGTGGAACCGTAAGCAAGGCTCGGGGGATCGAGCGAGGCTTGCGAGGAGGACTAGGACCCGGGTGTGGGTGTCGAACCTCTCTAAACTCCGGTGTCGACGAATTTGTGGTTTGCAATCGTCTCTTCCTTAATCCTTCGATTAATATTTTTAATTCCGCATTTTTCTATCGATTAGAGGGTCATAGATCCTAACAAACCAGACCGCCAACTGGCGGTCCAAAATGTCCGGATTCATTTGAGTTTTATTCTGGGCTTTTCTTTGTGCTTTTGGTGGTCTTTGATGCATCTACTTCGTTTGTTGGATCTCCGACCCGAATCCAATTGCTAAAATACTCCCCATGATGGTGTGAAGTATTCTGTTTTGCTCTTAGGTCCCTCTGTCTTGCATTCAGGTCCTTCTCCCTTGCATCTTGGTCCCCAGATCTCAGAATCCAGTCCTTTTTCCCAGCTTTTGGGTCCTTTTATGTTTCATCTCTTCAAACCTATTTATTCCTGAAAACTAAACATAAAACTCGTGACATAGCATTGTTTAGGTGAAAGATAATGGATATAAGATACAAATATGAGCATGAAATGATGTCAATCAAATACCCCCACACCTAACTTTTGCTAGTCCCGAGCAAAACAAAGAAAGAGAAAAGCATGCGAAAAACAAGAAATCCTAACTCATTTTCGTAGGAATCACGGTTGCACTTAGCACGTGCAACAAGCCGTTAAACCTCCCTGTTGCCAAGGAGGAGAAGTGTTGTCTCCTGAGGGTTTTCAGCGGATATACCCACAAAATCCGAACAAGATGCATTAATCAATCTAGCTACACGACTCGTTGGACTTATTTTGTCGATCATGGGACGCGGTAATACTACGGGTCGACTCTATATATGTAATCGGTCCACACACCTAGCCTAATGAGTTATTCGTGAGAGTTAGTCAAGGACTTAAGTGAAAGACTTGGGCAACCTTAACTTCTGAATGTGATACAATGTGTAAAGTCTATTTTGGTTCTTATTTGACTCTTTTTTTTCTTTTTTCTTTTTTTCTTTTTTTTTTCTTTTTCTTTGGAGCATTTTATTGGTTGGTGTTTGGTTCTCCCAGGGTCAGGTTTCGTGCATCATTGCCTATGAGGACTTACACTATCACGTACACCTTCCCCCAAATCTCCACATAGGGCGATCCCTACCACCCGTGTAACGGGAGTTCGGTCGGTGCATCCCAAGTCAGATGACTCGAAAGCACCAGGCACAAAGGCCCCTCAGACCTACTTTCCTGAGTGATAGGAGCCGTGCGAGAAGAGAGAACACCACTTATTTATATATCTACATGGGAACCAAAACCCCTACACTTAAGTTTCACAAAAAGAGATTAAGGGCCCTTGACTACGACAAACTTCCTTATACTAACAGACACGAATTATTTGACTCAATAGGTTTAGGGTGGACTTCTTTAAATGTTTGAGTGTTGAAACCCTATGATTACATGCCCCCGAGGGAAAACCGGGGTGCATCCTAACGACTCGATAGGACCTAAAGCCAGTAAACTAGAAATCCTAATACATCAAGTTCAAGACAATTTTGGGATCTTTATTTTTACTTTGCCTCTCAACGGTTTTGCACATGCTAAACACACGCAAAACCCACAAAAACATTTTCTTTCGCAAACACATGAAGATTTTGAAAGAAATGTGAAAATTTTAAAGCACTCGACAAGCAAAAGAAGACAAGTCACCCAAGGATCATGGCAAGCAGATATATCAATGTTAAATGTGGCACACTAACATGACCCTAGCAGTACAAACAAAAGAAAATAAAACCAAAGGAAAAAGACTCGACTATGTACACACGTAAAACACCCCCCCCCCCCACACCTACTTCATGCATTGTCCTCAATGAATGCGAGCAAGATACTACATGGAGATATGCATGAAAAGGGAAACATCTCACCAACATTAAGTACAAAGGGACGTTCAGGGTCATGTTGATGGACACAAACCCAAATTTTCCCTCAAAACCTGTGTGAAGCTGAAGAAGGGAGATAAATACGTGAAGGGATTGGGCCCAAGTACACAAGGATTGGGGCCCACAACAATCGATGCTCACTAATGAGTCTTTTATTACACACTTTTTTTCTTTTTTTTTGTTTTTTTACAAGATATATACATCAACCAAGATATTCTCATAATAATTTGGTCAAGGAACATCAAATGAGAACATCAAGTTTTGAGGACCAGAGACTTGCCGAGATGGGCAAACTTCACTGGTACTCTGAGGTGTCATGAGGGGTGAAAGGTCAAAGCTGAAAGGCTCGAACCCCTCATGATATTGGTCGGGTGTGGGAAACAAAGAATGAAGTTGTGTTGCCTCACTAGGGTTTAATTGCTCATCGAAGAAAACCCTCCAACCAATAGGCGGGTGCATCGGAATGAGTTCCTCAGGCTCATTCGATGGATGCAGCAGACCTGCATCGCGAAGACTGGGGCTTCTCCCCAAGTCATCCAACAAGGACCTCCCACCATCATTTAGATCATCAAGCATAAGCTTGGTTAAAGGTGGGTCCTTGTTGGAGTCAATATGAAGCTCAAATGGCTCAATGGCCATGGGATCTGAGGTAGAGACACCTTCTGGTATAGGCATATGATGAGGTGTCTCACTCTCACTAGTACTCTCAACTGAATCATGCAACGAACACTCCCTTTGGACATTCATGTTCGAGGCCAGCTCACTCTGTTGCATTGCGAAGACAGGCAGTGAGTTTTCGCTGGGCCCTCGAACATTCTCAACGGGTTGCATTGGGGTTAGGGGTGTTCGTTGATTTTGTGGTGCTTTCTCCAACTGGCGGATGAGATTTAGATTTAAAGGTTCATCCATGGGTTCCTGTTGCTTACCAGAGTTGAACACAAGAAACTCGGCACTCATGTTACCGAATGAGAGCTTCATGAGACCATTTCTATAATTAATCAAGGCATTGGAGGTTGCCAGAAATGGTCTACCCAAAATCAAAGGTATTTGAGAGTGGGTGTTCGCAACAGGATTGGTATCGAGGACAACAAAATCGACTGGAAATATAAAATCTCCAACTTTGATAAGCACGTCCTCGATAATCCCCATGGGAATACGAATGGATCTATCAGCTAATTGGACGGTGATCTTAGTTGGTTTCAATTCTCCCAAGTTCAACTGTTGATAAACAGAAAATGGGAGGAGGTTGACCGCCGATCCTAAATCAAGCAATACATTACTCATGCTAGTGTCCCCTATCGTACACTGAATAGTTGGACACCCAGGGTCCTTGTATTTTGTGTAGGTGGGATTGGACAAAAGTGAGCTTACATTCGCAGCCAGGAATGCTTTCTTAGGAACATTGGTCTTCTTCTTGGTTGTGCAGAGATCCTTCAACACTTTGGCATATTGAGGTATTTGTTGGATGACATACAACAAGGGGATGTTAACCTTCACTTTCTTAAACACCTCTAACATCTTATCCATTGTGTCATTCTGCTTTTTGGTTAACCTACTGGGCTAGGGAGCTTTTGGCAGGTAGGTTTTCTGCGGTGCCTGAGAAGGAGGCGTTGGTGTATTACCCTCACCCTCATCCTCTTCTTCATCACAATTCCCACCGAGGGGCTGCATAGATGGTGGTGGTGGTGGCAAGGAAATGTGATTGTCAACCTGTTTTCCATTCCTTAATGTCACAATGGAATTGACATTGTGAACAGGTTCCTCCACATGGTTCACTTGCCTCCCCCGAGGTACCACATTCTCATTTTTCATTTGTTGTTGTTGGTACATGCGGGGGTTAGCCTCAGGCTGGCTAGGAAAAGACCCTCTCTCTCTCATGTACAGACTGAGCCAATTGGCCCATCTGAAGCTCTAGAGATTTCATGGTCTGCTGATTTGAAGTGAGAACTTGACTTGTGGTAGACATAAAATTTTTCATTGAGTTTTCAAGTCCACGAGTCAAGGTCTCAAGCGAATTGAATCGGGTTTCCATATTATTGGAATTTAGGAAACCCGATTGATTGGTGGTTTGTGCTTGGGGTGGCTGATAGGAATGTGCATGCATGGGAGGTTGGTGTGATTGGTAAGGTGGTCTAGAGGAGTTTGGAGGACCACCCGGGGCATTAGTTTGGTTTCATGAAAAATTGGGGTGGTTCCTCCATCCAGGATTATAAGATGATGAGTATGGGTCATTCCTGGCTCTATCATAGACAGCGTTGACACGCTCCATCTCAGGAGGAATGGACTCACACTCGCATTCTACATGACCTATCGTACCACATGAATGACAGGGAACTGGACCAGTTGTGGACATGTGAGGTGCACTTTGTTGGTTTTGGAGCTCAATCGAATCCATACGGCGCATTAAGGCTGCCATGCGTGCCTCGGTGGCCGTAGTGGTATCGATTTCAAATGCGGAACCAGATCTAGTTGAGTTTGCATTCACGATCCTCGCTCCTATACTAGATGATGCAGGTGGTTCCCTCACACTCTCCCATTGCATGGTTTTCTCAGCGAGGTCTTCTAGGAAGGCCCATGCCTCCCTTTCATCCTTTCCCAAGAACTCTCCTTGACAGATGGACTCAAGGAGCGTTCTGGACGGGATGTGAAGACCCTCATACACAATCTGACAAAGACGCCACAACTCAATGCCATGGTGAGGGCACGAGGATAGTAGCTCTTTGAACCTCTCAAGATATGCATTAAATGGTTCGGTCTCATGTTGATAGAACGAATTGATTTCGTTCCTCAATTTTTGAGTTGATGATTAGGAAAGTACTTCTTGAGGAATGCAGATTGAAACTCATCCCAAGTCCTAAAGGAATTCGCCTGGTTGCTGTACAACCACTTCTTGGCGTCATCCTTTAGTGCAAAAGGAACGAGCCTAAGATGGATGAAGTCTGTGCTAAGTTGTTGCAGCTTGAACATAGCACAAACCTCCTCAAATTCCATGAGAAAGATATAGGGGTCACCTTTCCCAGTGAAATGAGGGAGCATGGCAATGAATTGAGGCTTAACCTCAAAATGGTTCCCATTGGCCTCTGGTAATACGATGCATGAGGGTAGTGTTGTACGGCTCGGGTAGCATCGATCACGTAGAGGTATGGGAACGACAACTGGAAGCACTGGTGGAGCAGGTGGGTCCAGCAACTGCTCCTCCTCACGGAAATTAGCAGCCATTGAACCCGGATTGCGTGCGACACGAGAAGAGGGAGGTGTCGAGAAATCGATGACCGAAGCCGGATTGACAACGCTCCTCGTCAAACGACCACTCTCGTCTCGTGTCAACGAAAGCATGCACAAAGGTGCACACACAAACCACAACTCTCTTTTTTCTTTTCTTTCCAAAGAATGTACGTAGGGGAGAAGACGGGGGAACACAGGAGAGAAAGAATGACTCAGGAGAGAAAGGAAGAAGTCCTTATGCTACGGCGGATGGGTACAAGTAAAGCACACAAGCAAACAAGGCTCAAGCAATCCTAAGGTCGCTATAGGTCCTTACAGCTAGACGACGCCTAACTGCGTGGTCACACGGCCTCAACACGCCTCACCTCCCTACAACGAGGGCCACAAAGCCCAGCAAGTGAGCCAAGATCCGGGGATCTCGTCTCTCCTACTATCGACAAAGTGGGCAACGCCGATCAGGTCATGACAGTCGGGACCGGATCACTCTCCTAATGCGTCCAAGATCCTTAGGGCCAATGTCTACTTGATTTAAAATTAGGCTCTTGATTAGTGTGGTTTTTGGGGCGAAGGAAAGGGTGATGAAATCCCCCACCTTATCGTTTACGGGACAGCCCCTCCTTAGTAGCGTTTTGGAGTCCTAAATCTAGCAATCAACACTCCAAACAACGCTCAACTCACACTTGTTGCAATGCACTTCCTACTAACTAATGCATGTTCATACGAAATGCATGAATGAGAGTAGAAGGTGCGTACCTCACGCCAGCTCTCAGCAACAGAAAATAAAGTTAAGATAAAAGACAATCTAAGTGCCTAAGTCACATACATGATGCATGGCCTAAACAAAAAGAATGCCTAATCTTTTGCTTTGAGTTTTAGGGTCCAAGTTGCTTAAAGGAGGTTTGATTATTGATCTGGGCACAAACTATAAGTCAAAACATGTCAAATTAAGTCCCAGACCACTATATCAGATAAAGTAAATAGACCAAAGAAATAAGAGAGCGAGCTAAGCTTACCAGACCGCCAATTGGCGGTCTCAGGCCGCTGATTGGCGGTCTACAGCGCCCAGCTTGCTTCAAAACTTCTCCAGGTGCTCCTCGTGACCACTCCAAGTCTCCTGAAACAAAGCAAAACTACAAAACAAAAATTAAATCCACTCGAATCGTCCAAACAAGAGTCTGGACTGGCACCTCCCTGGCAACGGCGCCAAAAACTTGTTGAACGTTTTATTTAAAACCGAAAGTGCACGGCCGCGATGAAGTGGTGGCAAGTACGGGTCGTCCTCAAAAGGTGAGTAGCCTCTTGTTTGAACGAAATCAACTGGCAAAATAGGGAAGAGAAAGATTGATTATGCTAACCTACGCTAAGAAGTATGAAATGTGGAAGAAGCAAACAAACGATGAAATAAGAACTAAGCTAAGAACAAAACAAGAATGCTGGAATTTCAGGAATGGAAAACCCCTAAGGGGTGGAGTGAGTGCACACAAGCAAAGAGGTGGGTTGAGAATACATTCTTTAAGCACATGAAGGTGGTGTTTGTCAAGCATAGGAAGTGTCTAAATGTTATGGCAAAACCTATCAATCTATTCACCAACTTGGTTGATTAACATTTACATATGCAAGTTGTTTATTTCAGAACCTAAACAAGCATGAGAGGTGTCTAATCATTTTGGCAAAACTCATCAAGTTATAAATTCTATCCTAAACAAGCAAGCATACATTCATGTTTAATCAACACATTGAAATTAAAGCATTCATCCCATTCTCTACGCCACCCACAAAGGGGATGGAACTACTCACTAAACATTACACTAATTATTAAACTATGGAAAGATAGCATATTAAAACTAAGCTAGAATTAAAAGACGATTAAACTAAAACATGCATAAACAATAAAAGAAGCATAAAACAAACAATGAAAGAAACACAAACCTTTATTGATAAAATGACTCACATTAAAAGTAGCATCCTCCTACTTTAGTGTGTGCTTCAAGGCCTCACTTCTAGTAGGAAGAATAGCCACTTAAAATATGGAGTGATTACAATAGGAGGTGAAGAGTTCTATTTATAGGCATGGAAAAAGCTAATCCGGGACAATCCGCCGATGTGGGACTAAACCAACACCACAAATAGCCTCAACGAACACTAATACAAGTCCAGGACAAATCTTGGCGGATCTGGACAAATCCAGACCGCCAATTGGCGGTTCCATTCCGCCAACTGGCGGTCCAAAATGTCCGGATCCAGTTGAGTTTTATTCTGGGCTTTTCTTTGTGCTTTTGGTGGTCTTTGATGCATCTACTTCGTTTGTTGGAGCTCCGACCCGAATCCAATTGCTAAAATACTTCCCATGATGGTGTGAAGTATTCTGTTTTGCTCTTAGGTCCCTCTGTCTTGCGTTCAGGTCCTTCTCCCTTGCATCTTGGTCCCCAGATCTCACAATCCAGTCTTTTTTCCCAGCTTTTGGGTCCTTTTATGTTTCATCTCTTCAAACCTATTTATTCCTGAAAACTAAACATAAACCTCGTGACATAACATTGTTTAGGTGAAAGATAATGGATATAAGATACAAATATGAGCATGAAATGATGTCAATCAAAAAGGAACAAGCAAACCACAAATCGACTAGGCGTTTTTATAGAGGTTCGGCACCCCACCCGGGTCCTAGTCCTCTCTTGCAAGCTCCGCTCGACTCCGCGAGCTCTGCCTACGACTTCACTATCCGCTCCCTGTTCCGAGCCGGGAGACAACGCCTTACAACCGTCAAACTCACGAACAACCCTCGCCGAGCTTGGAATCCTTTTCTCACAATCCGAGAAGGATCACTTCGGGCTCGCACCGAAGTCTATACTTGTGACTTGGGCTTTCACCAAGACCCTTGCTCTCTTGACAACAAATGTAACTTGAGTAGAACTCACTCTCTAATTGAGCACACTTGAGTTGGATGAGGATATGATCCCTAAGTGTGGATTTAGGCTTATAGAGTGAGATTGGGTGCTTTGAGGATTGAGAGCTTCTCTCTAATGAATTGGACAATTGGAAGTTGGATAGTTGTGTTTACAACAGGTCTTGATCCTCTATTTATAAGCTCCTAAGGTATTCTAGCCGTTGGGGATAGATTTGGTTGGGTTTTGTGTAAGATACACAAAGCAGAAAATCGGGCTGCAAATCTGTCCAGAACCGGTCGACCGAAACTAATAAATAGGTCGACTGTTCACTTGATTTCAAGGAGAACCGTCGAACAAATGAATATTCAGTCGGACAAACGAGCTAGAACATAACTCTACTTAAGTGAATCGGTCGAACCGAAGTATGGGGCGGTCGACCGTTTAGGGGATTCGGTTGAGACAAAGTTGGATCGGTCGAACGAAGAATGTGTCGACCGATAGCAGAGATATAATAAGTGTTCAACCGGTGGACCGAAACAAGGTCGTCGTTCGACCGGTTACCGAATGTATTTTGGGGTTAAGTTTGATTTATACAAATACGACCGTTATAGAAATACGACAAAGGTAACGACCATAATAAAATCCGGGATCGGTCGATCGAAAAGGTAGAACCGGTCGACCGGTAGAGTTTGGTAGAATCACTGTGGAGAGTCTGTTATAAACCGGTGGAACTGAGAACTGGTTTGGTCGACCGGTGCACACAGGAATTCTGGTTTTAGGTTTTAAGTGATTTCCGACTAAGGTTTGGGTGATCTAATGGAGTCCAAATGATATGAGATTTTGTGTGTGACTCCTACAGGGAACCTAGTGTGATTGTGATTAGTTTTTAACTCTTGTATGCTCAATTGACACATGTTCCTAAGACTCAAAATAAAATCAAGATTACAAATCTTGACTTGATTTCCTTCCTTCCATGAGTCTTGATCACTTGTAGAGGTTAGCACATGCAATATATATGCAATGCAATATGTGTGCTACTCTACATTACTTTTGATTAAGATTAGGTTGATTAAATCATCAAAACAAGGATTAAGGCCAAAAAGCCAACAAATACATAACAAGTCATAGATCAACAAACCTCATTAACGAATATGAAGATCGACTAAATTTCAGAGATAGCTTAGTTGTTCCTTTTAGATACCGGAGAATCCACTTCACAGCTGACCAATGCTCCTTTCCTGGATTCGACATATAGCGGCTCACAACACTGACCGCCTGAGCTATATCTGGACGAGTGCATATCATAGCATACATCAAACTGCCAACTGCACTAGTATAAGGCACACGTGACATGTATGCCTTATCCTCCTCCTTCTTGATACACAAGTCTACTGAGACCTTAAAATACGTGGTAAAAGGAATTCTTTCAGACTTGGCATCTTCCATGCCAAAACGATGCAAGACTTTCTCAATATATTGTTGTTGGGAGAGAAACAAACTCTTGCATGTACGATCACGACGTATCTCCATACCTAAAATCCTCTTCGCTGAACCAAGATCCTTCATCTCGAACTCAGCCTTTAACAATTCTTTAAGCTCAAATATTGTAGACTTCTCCTTAGCTGCTACCAACATATCATCTACATAGAGTAATGTTTAAACGTTTTATTAATAACCGTAAGTGCACGACCGCGATGAAGCGGTGGCAAGTACGGGTCGATCCGTAGGGAGGTGAGTAGCCCCTCTGATTTGTCAGAAATCAAGTGGCGAATAAAAGGGGAAAAGATGTGATTACACTAAAGCTAAACAACACTATACTAGGAAGTAAGAAATGCGAAAGAAAACAACAAAAGATTGGAAATCAGAAAGAGAAACCCCCCTAAGGGGTGGAGTGTGTGCACATATGAAGTGAAATAAGTGATGAAAGATGCATGTAAGTATGTATGTGTGTGTCGTGTGTGTGTCTTCATGCATAGGAAGTGTCCAAAGATGTGGCAAAACCTATCAATCCATTCACACAACGTATCGGCAATTACTACTTGATTAACATATGATTTGGCTCAACATTAGAAGTGTCTAAAGATATGGCAAAACTCATCAAAAACCATAAACTCATGTGAAGAACAAAGGTAAGCATAGGAGGTGTCTAAATGTTATGGCAAAACCCATCAAAACAAAGTTTCTTCAATCAATCAAGCAAGCAAACACAAATACAACCACATAACTAACATGTAGCATATTCAACAGGACTTTTCAGTCAATAAACATGACAAAACTAAGCACGGGAAGTGTCTAAATCTTATGACAAAACCCATCAAAACTCCCCAACATGTAGATGATTAAAAATACCCCCAATGAACATACAAACCATGCAAGTCTACACAATAAAAAATTCATCAAACAGCCAAACTTCACAATATATATGAACATCATCTCCACCCCCCAACGGGGATGGATCTACTCACTACACATTATTCTAGCAATTAAACTAAAGAAGAAATGAGACATTCTAACTAATTTAGCATAAGATTAAAGACAATAAGACTAAGCTAAGCATGCATAAAAAAGAAACAACATGAAAACAAAACAATGTAAAATTATTTTATTAAATAACTCACATTACTAGTAGCATTCTTCTCCAATGAGTTTTTACTCCAAGGATTAGTCGAAGTAGAGAGAATGCCACCAAGAAATGGGTGAATACAAAAGGAGGAGGAGTTCTATTTATAGCCATATAAAAAGATAATCGGGGATAATCCCCCGATGTGGGACTAATAAAACCTTCTCATAATACACATAAACACCTAACCCATGTCCTGGAGAAACCGGGTTGGATTTGGAGACAAACAGACCACTAATTGGCAGTCACTTTTTCCCAGATCCGACCCATTTTCGGATATGTTCTTTATTTCTTCAATTCTTCACATGGGTGGACTCAGATCGGTTAAAGGAGTGTCGGCCATAATCTAATTGCCAAAATACTCCTCATGATGGTGTGGAGTTTCTTCATTTGCTCATTGGTCCTTTGGGGTTACATTCGGGTCCTTCTCCCTTGCATCTTAGTCCCCAAGTCTCACAACTCAGTCCTTTTTCTTGCCTTTAGGTTCTTTTATGCCTCTACTCCTCGATCTTCTTTATTCCTGAAACTCAAACATAAAACTCGTTACGTAGCATTGTTTAGGTGAAAGATAATGGATATAGGACACAAATATATGTATGATATGATGGCAATCAAATACCCCCACACCTAACTTTTGCTAGTCCCGAGCAAAACAAAGAAAGAGAAAAATGAAAGAAAGGAAAAAGCATACGGAAAGCAAGGAAATCCTAACTCACTTTCGTAGGAATCGCGGTTGCACTTAGGATGTGCAACAAGCCATTAAATCTCCTTGTCACCAAGGAGGAGGAGTGTTGTCTCCTGAGGGTTTTTAGCGGATATACCCACAAAATCCGAACATAGATGCATTTTTCAACCTAGCAACACGACTCGGTGGACTCATTTTTGTCGATCATTGGACACAGCAATCCTACGGGCTGACTCTATATATGTAATCAGTCCACACACCTAGCCTAATGAGTCATTCGTGAAAGTTAATTAAAGACTTAAGTGAAAGACATGGACAACCTCAACATCCTCAAGTGATACGTGGTGGTGGGAATGGACCGAGGTAGTCCATGTATGGAACCCGGTCTCCCTCGCCACCACGAGACGACTCGCCTTCTTGCTCCAAAGGAGCACGAGGCGGAGATGGTCGATCACCAAGATCTTCCATCTCAGAAATAAGCACTCTCTCGAGTCGAGCGCTCTCACCAGAACGAGCCCAACCTCGCATAAAAATGCTCGACTCGACTCTAACAAACACACAACAGAAGGTGTACTAGAGGAGGAGACTAAACGAAGAGAATAGATGAGGAGATGACTCAGGTGAGGAGAGAAGAATCCCTAGAGCTAGCGTGGGTAGTGGGATCAGGAAGAAGCCTAACTAGCAAGCACGGCTCAAACAAAGTAAGGCAATGGGTCCTTAAGCTAGACGACGCCTAACTTCGAGGTCACTAGCCTCGACACGCCTCACCTCCCTACAATGAGGACCACAATGCCAAGCAAGTGATACCAGATCCGGAGATCCAGTACCTCCTACTATCGACAAGGTAGGCAACGCCGATCAGGTCATGACGGTCTCGACTAGATTACTCTCCTAGTGCGTCCGAATTCCTTAGGGCCAATGTCTACTTGCTTTTAGTTAAGGCTTTATTAAGAGTGGTTTTTGGGGCCAAGGAAAGGGTGATGAAATCCCCCACCTTATCTTTTATGGGACAGCCCCTCCTTAGTAGCGATTTGATCCTAGATCTAGCAATCAATTGCTCCAATCAAACGCTCTCTCACTCTTGTCCTGATGCACCTTACTAACTAATGCATGAAAGAAACATGCATGAATGAGGGATGTGGGTGCACGTACCTCACGCCAGCAATCAACGACAAAATGTAAAGTAAAGAAAAGACAAATGCATGCAAGGTCTACCAATGGTGCATGACCTCGATGGCAAGAAGTCTAATCTTTTGCTTTGAGTTTTATGGTCCAAGTTGATTAATGGGGGAGTTATTAATGATCTGGGAGCAAACCAGAAGTCAAAGCATGCACAATTGGGCTCCCAGATAACTAAAGTAAAGCAATAAACCACCAGAAGAAATTTGAGAGGAGGCAGACCTCACCAGGCCGCCAATTGGCGGTTTGCAACCGCTGATTGGCGGTCCCTTTGTGGATTCTTCTGCTCCAACTTTCCCAGTAGCTTCCCCTTGATGTTCTCGTTCCCTGAAACTTAACAAAACTGGAAACAAAAAATCAAAAGCCTCTCAAATCGTCCAAACCATGGTCTGGACAGAGCACCTCCCCGGCAACGGCGCCAAAAACTTGATTGATCGTTTTATATTTCTACCGCAAGTGCACGGCCGCGTTGAAGCGGTGGCAAATACGGGTCGTCCACTGGGAGGTGTGTCGACACTTGGTTCGTGCGAAGGCAAGGGGTAAAGAAAGGAGAAAAGGATTGGTTACACTAAACTACACTAAGATGCTAAACTAGAATGCAAAAGGAAATGAAGATAAGCAATAAAACTAAACCCCAAAGGGGGTAGAGAACTGATGTGAACATAAAGATGTGTGTGTGTGTGTGTTCAATTAAGCTCCTCACAACATGTAGTGCATGAAATCATAAAACTACATCCAATCTTGCCTCTACATGAATTAAGATAAGACTACATCATTAAAACATACAAGACAATGATTGGAATGAAGCTACATGAACTCAAGTATAGAGACTAGACCCTACTATGCCTCCACATGAATTAAGATGACTACATCATTAAAACATACAAGACATTAGCTAAGGAAAAGGCAACAAGAGTACATACACTACAAATTGTGTTTCCAACATTAACTTCATCCATATCCTAACCTTATCATTCCCCATAAAATAGGTCCACTAATCAAAGCATAAGCTAAGCTTCATTCAAGAGCATTAGCATATCAAAGATAAGAGTGGAGACCCATTAGATGGTTATGGAAATCATGTAAAGCTCAAGGGATAAAAATAACACACACTTAATACACTACATTATTATATCACATATTTCTCCACCCCCCAAATGGGGATGGAACTACTCACTACTCATTACACTAACTAATTTAGCAAAGGAAAGCATAATACTGAAATGAAATTTATACTACTTAAGCAAGAAATATTAAAGAAGCATAAAACTAAACAAACAAACAAGCATGCAAATGAAAGGAAATTAAACTAAGAGAGAAACAACATCATTAAAAGAAAACTTCTATTATTAACTCACTCAATTACAAGTAGCTCTTCCTCCACTAGAGTTTTCCTTCAAGGCTTCACTCTTAGTAGGGAAGATGGCCACCAAGAGAGAGATGGATACAATGGGAGGTGAAGAGTTCTATTTATAAGCATGGAAAAAGCTAATCAGGGACAATCCCCCGATGTGGGACTAAACCAATACCAAAAATAGCCTAAACGAACACTAATACAAGTCCAGGAGAAGTTGGGGCGGATCCTGCATGATCCAGACCGCCAATTGGCGGTTCCAGACCGCCAATTGGCAGCCTATAAAGCCCAGATCCGTCTGGGTCTTTTGGTGGGCTTGCCTTGGTGTGTTTCTTGGTCATGGATGCATCTAACTTGTTTAGTGGAGCTCCGACCCGAATCGAATTGACAAAATACTCCTCATGATGGTGTGGAGTTTCCTGTTTTGCTCTTAGGTCCTTCTGTCTTACGATCAGGTCCTTCTCCCTTGCATCTTGGTCCCCAGGTCTCACAATTAGGTCCTTTTTTCCTGCTTTTGGGTCCTTTCATGGCTCTTCTCTTCAAACCTCTTTATTTCTGAAAACTAAACATAAAACTCGTCATGTAGCATTGCTTAGGTGTAAGATAATGGATATAAGGTACAAATATAAGCATGAAATGATGTCAATCAAGTTTGCATTCATGATCCTCGCTCCTTTCATTCTTTCCTACTGCATGGTTTTCTCAGCGAGGTCTTCTAGGAAAGCCCATGCCTCCCTTTCATCCTTTCCTAAGAACTCTCCTTCACACAAGGACTCAAGGAGCATTCGGGACGGGATGTGAAGACCCTTGTAGACAATCTAACAAAGGCACCACAACTCGATGCCATGGTGAGGGCATGAGGATAGTAGCTCCTTGAATCTCTCTGAATATGCATGAAATGTTTCGGTCTCAAGTTGATAGAACGAATTGATTTCGTTCCTCAATTTTTGAGTCCGATGATTTGGAAAGTACTTTTTGAGAAATGCATATTGAAATTCATCCCAAGTCCTAAAGGCATTCGCCTGGTTGCTGTACAACCACTTCTTTGCATCATCCTTCAGTGCAAAGGGGACTAGCCTAAGATGGATGGAGTTTGTGCTCAGTTGTCGCAGCTTGAATATAGCACAGACCTCCTCAAATTCCCTTAGAAAGATATAGGGGTCACCCTTCCCAGTGAAGTGAGGAAGCATGGAAATGAATTGAAGCTTAACCTCAAAGTGGTTCTCATTTGCCTCTGGTAATACGATGCATGAGGGTAGAGTGGTACGACTCGGGTAGCATCGATCACCGAGAGGTATGGGAGCCACAACAGGATGAACAGGTTGAATAGGTGGGACAGGTGGGTCCAGCAACTGCTCCTCCTTGCAGTAATGAGCAACCGTTAAACCCTGACTGTGTGCGACACGAGAGGAGGGAGGCGTGAGAAATCGACTGTATTTTGAAAGTCCACCCATGCACAAAATTTATCAAAACCAAAATAAATTGCCATGAAATGGAATTTTTAAATTACACATGATGTTTTTAACTTCGATCATTTAAAATAATACAAAATGGTAGTGTTATCTTCTAATTGTAATCTTATGCGCAATAGTATGTACTTTTAATAGTTTGGGTATAATTTGAAATTCTAGAGGCAATTAATATCATAATTTTTTTAAATTATGGCTAACATGTTTATTAGAAGGTGGTAAATACAAATAATATCATTTATAATTTATCGCTTAAAAATATCAAAGTTTTCTTCTCCAAATATATTTTGTAACGAGTCTTGAATCACCTTATATGGATATCGGATGAGAGAGTTATGCAAAAATTATTGATGATGTGTCGATTGTCTAGTTTCGAAATATGGTATGTCTTCACATGCGCTTTTCTACCTTGTATCATCAGAATTTGGCACATCGTAAAAAAAACTAATATGTTCTCCTTTCAATTATTTTTCCAAAGGATCTAGAATCATCAAATTCTGTAATTGTATGTCGATGTTATGAATAAAAAAATTGTTGCATTCCGCGCAGGACGATTGCATCCTGAGTGGGACTGGTTGCATCTTGAGCGGGATGAGTGCGTCTCCCACACCATTTATTAGCCCATTAGGTTCCGAATTTGGAAATTTTTAAATATCTAAATTTTGCTTCTCAAAATTTTCTTCGTAACTAGTGATTAATTGAATTATTTGGATATCAGAGTGGAGAGTAATGAAAAAATTATTGGTGATGTATCAATTGTCCAGTTTCCAAATATGGTCTTTCTTGATGATTGAAATTAAGTTTTAACTGCAAGTGCACGACCGTCGGTGAAGACGGGGCAAGTACGGGTCGATCCACCGATTGGTGTGTCAACTCTGATTCTTTAGAAATCTAGTGGAGAATAATGGGGAGAAGAAGTTTGATTACACTAAACTATATGCTATACTAAACAAACAATTAACCAACAAGACGGATAAAAGCATGACAGGAAAACTAAGCAACTTGCAAAGCAATATAAGAGTTAGTATGGAAAACCCCCAAGGGTGGAGTGTGTGTACACATGAGGTAAGAGAAGTGATAAATTACGCATGTAAGCATGTGTGTATGTGTCTCATGTGTGTGTTTTCATGCATAGAAATTGTCTAATGATTTGGCAAGATCTTTCAATCCATTCATACACCATATTAGCAATGACTACTTGATTTTCATAAAACGAGGCTCAGCATGAGAAATGTCTAAAATTATGGAAAAACTCATTAAAACCAAGAACTCATGTGAATAACAAAGCTTAGCATGGGAGGTGTCTGAAATTTATGGCAAAACTCATCAAAACAAGTTTCTTCAATCAATCAAGCAAACACTAATACAAACACACGACTAACATGTAACATATCCAATAGGAAATTTCAGCCAACATGAGGAAACCAAGCATGAGAAGTGTCTAAATCTTGTGGCGAAACCCATCAAGACAATCCCTAGATGTGGGAATAATGACATACTATAAATGGACATAAAACACTCTAATACAACAACCGGCTAATCCTAATCGGGTTTGGGGCAAATCCAACCGCCAATCAGTGATCTGGATTGCTTGGATCCAGCCTGGGTTAGGATGACACTTTTCTGACTTGATTTCTTTATGTGTAGTGCACCCGAATTGGTTGTTTGGTTGTAGGCTGAAATCTAATTCCCAAAATACCCCTCATGATGATGTGGAGTTTCTCGATTTGCTCATTGATCTTTTTGGCTTACATCCGTGTCCTTCCATCTTGCAGATAGGTCCATATGTCTCACCGATCAGTCCTTTCTCCTTACGTTTTAGTCGTTTTTGTGTGTCTTCTTCTCAAACATGTTTATTCCTGAAACATAAACATAAAACTCGTTACGTAGCATTGCTTAAGCTCAAAATAGAGGATATAAGAAACGAATATATGCATGATATGATGTCAATCACTTGACACGCGTTTTGCACCATCGTATCAACCAACATGAGCACATGCATGCACATGCCTTGTTCCCTTCTTTCACTCCATCCTTATCCTCACCTCGACATTCCCCATAAAATAGGCCCACTAATCTAAGAATGTGATAAACTTCACTCAAGAGCATTAGCACATCAAAGATAAGAGTGAAATCTCATAAGATGGTTATGGAAATCATGTAAAGCTTAAAAGATCAAGATTAACACACACTAATCAATCACATGATCAAATCATCTTCTTCTCCACCCCCAATGGGGATGGACTACTCTCTACTCATCTCTACACTAAAGAAAACCTAAAAATAACATGAACCCATAATGGAAATGACTAAAAACAAGATTAAACAAACAACAACATCAAAGAAATTGCGTCAAAGTAAAAGACATGTATTTAAAGAACAAAACTCACACTTGATTGAAATGAAAGGATTACAAAGTATGCTTCTTCTCCTCCAACTACACTAATCAGCAGCAAAACAAAACCTAAAACTAATGGAGAAGCAAGAAGAAGTAGGAGAGGAGGGATTACAATGGTATATATAGACTAATACATGGTTAGGATTAATCTGGGAATAATCGGACGGCTCTAAATCACATCTGATAGTCGAGGAATGCTCTAACCCGACAACCTTAACTGCAACCAAAATTTGGGTTGCACCATTTTGATCCGCCAGGGGCAGATCAAATGGATCCGGTCGGTCTGAAATTTTGTGTCCCACTTTATTTCTTCATTTGGCTCGTGGGGTGAAGTCCTGGTCTGATGACTCAAATCACTTTGAGTTTAATTGGAAAAATATTGATCTGATTCAAGTCACGTGTCACCATATTTTGCACTTCACAATTAAGTCCCTCTGGGTTTGCACTTGGGTCCTTCTTGAGTTGCGATCCAGTCCTTGTGCATTACAAATAGGTCTAGAACCTTCCAAATCAGTCCGTACTTGTTACATTTAGGTCTTTTTTGCTCCCTTCATCTTCTTTATTACCTAACTCCTAAAGTACTACAAACAACAACTCGAGTAGCACAATATTGGGGTAAAATAAAGGATATATAACATGAATATAATGCATGATATGGTACTCATCAGAGAGATTCTCAAGTTTGTATGTGTGGATGAAATCAACTTCAAACTATAAAATTTACATAAATTCCTAAGGACTAAAGAAAGATAAACTTACAAAGATTTAAGGTTTCAATCTTGAACTTATTTTGACTTGAGCTCGGTCTTTCATCAAAGAACCTTCATGGTTCATACCTATTATGAGTTTGGCAATATGTGTGGCACAAACATAGTACTAATGATGTTTTTATTCATTGTATGATTTTTTTGAATCTAAAAGCATGAATCAATTTAACGTGAGTATTAAGATAAGAATTATTTTATCCTCAAAATTAGTTTAATAAAGCCAAAAAAACAACACGTCGTACGACAAATTGTTTAAAATGACCTATTGCTAAAGTGTCCATTCACTAGAGTGGAGCTTATTGATAGAGTTGAGTTTATTGTTTTGTTTTTCTCTATTATTGTTGGTGTAGTGGTGGTTATTAATTAACTGGTTTGTGTTGTTCTTTAATGTTGTTTCTTTGAACTTGTACTATATGTTGTTGTTAATGAATAATTCTTCTTCAATGATAGCGGTTAGCTTGTAATTGTTCTTGTTTGCTTACGACATTCAAGTTTGTTTCTTATTCACATTTGCTTATATTTTTTATTACTTATTGTTCTCAACTACATTAGAATCAATTTGCTTCCAATTTTGAATGGGTGAGAACCAAGACGTATAAGATATGTTAAATATTTACTTATAAATTCAGATTTGATCTTGCTCTGAATGTATGATAACCAAAATGTATGAGATGTGTTCAATATTTGATTATGAATTCAGAATTTACTTCTTATTCTGAAGGGATGTGAACCACAATTTATGAATATTTGTTTATGAGTTCAGATTTGCTTCTTATCTTGAATGCGTGAGAACCAAAACGTATGAAATTTGATCAAGATTTTCTTATGAATTCAGATTTGCTTCTTATTGCGAATGAATGTTAACCAATATGTACGACATTTGGTTCATAAATTCTTACGACTTGAGTTTTGCTTCTTATTCATATTCTTAGTCAAATATATGACAAGCAAAATACAAGTTGTGATTGAGAACTAAACCACAAAATGTAACATCCCCGAACAGCGGAAAATTTAAACTTTTACATCAAGTAGAAACACGTGGATAAAACCATCAAGAGTGGGGACATTACTGAAAGAAATACCCAAATACATACGGTGCACCATATTACATAAGAGTTTGTCAAAAGAGTGATTACATCAGAATACAAAATACATAAAACACGTAATCACGACAACCTAAATAGGTAGACGACAGGATCCAGTCCCAAAGTGCAATCTCCCTCGGTCACCACCCACCGGAACCTAACGCAGTCCTGAAAAAGATGCAACAACAATGCCTGAGTTTCCATAAGGAAACCCCGTATGATAAGCTCACCTATATGCCCTAACATACTAGTATAGCATGGCATGGAATAACAAGCAGTAAAACAACATTCCCACCAAGGGCCAAATCGGACATCCATCCCGCGATCGTTCCCGCTGCCACACAGGCCCCACGGTCCGCAACATCGCCGTCGCCACACATGCCGCACAGCCAACAACCACCGGTACCACCCAGGCCACACGGTCAAACACCACCACCGCCACACAGGCCGCACGGTCCAACATCGGGTCCCCGTAGAGACCTACCGTAGGCACATACGGTCTAACGGACAGTACGCAACACATCCCCACACGCGACTACACAAGCCAAGGGATCGGTGAGGAGGCATTCGCACTTCCGCGTAGGTAGAATCAGATCTGAAAACATCGTGGTCCACCACCACACCAACGGAGCCGTCGCTCAGGTCGGTCCATCAACCGGCGCCACACAGACCGCACGGGATATCACTCGATAGGTGCCTAGTCGAGCTACCTGCCGGAACACATCATCGGCAGTCCATCGCCGCAACCACACAGGCCACGCGTGATCCTCCTTGCCGCCACACAGGCTGCACAGGGGCCCTACCGCTGCCACACAGGCCGCATGACACGTGCAATAACTGCCTAACAAGGTCAGTCGAACATATCTGCCACACACAGGGCCAGACAATCGACAGATCCGAACCGAAGTCCGCAGGGTCAACGAGCTCCACGTGCAACACCAACTCCGGCTCCAAACGAGCAGGGTAGCGACCTCCGTCGCCGTCAATAGGCCGGTACCTCTCTGGACCTCCATCGCCAATCTTGTCCGGTAGTCACTGTGCCACCGTAGCCATCGGCCGGTAGTCACTGCACCCGTCAGCAGTTGCGTGTTGCTGAAGCAATGGGATCCGCAATCCCTCATGCTTCTACTCTAACACGAGTCAAACGATCAACCAGATATAGTCACGATCCATACCTGGAGGTGACGCGTTCCGAACACCCACACTCTTCCACATGGCGGTCCCTGGGCAGGCACGCATAACGCGCCCACCGTCACCTCCCGGCTCACGCACAAGGTGACGACACGGGTTTCCGTGGACAGAGTTGGCATCCTAAGCGGAACCAGAATTCTGTCCTGTGCAAAAACGGTCGACCGAAAGAGACACTCGGTCGACCGTTTCCTAAAGGGAATCGGTCGACCGAAGCGTCTGCAACGGTCGAACTATTTGCGCAACACATCAATCCAACGGTCTACCGAAGGTCTAAAACCGGTCGACAGAACGAGGTCAAAATCCGGAGTCTGGTCAACATCAAAAACCAATCTATCGGTCGACCGACTCAGGGGTCTCGGTCGACCGAAAACCTACAGGGTCAACTTAATATTTTCTACGTCATCAACAGTCGACCGAAAACACTAGCATCCTACCGGTACACTTAAGTCCCGGTCGACCGAACAAGGGAACTGGTCGACCGAAACACAACAGACAGTCAAATAGCACTACGTTCGGTCGACCGTCCAAGGGACCCGGTCGACCGACAGACGTCTTCAACCTCGCGCCAGCCGAGGTTTTGAAACCAAAACTCGTCGCAGGCGAGGTCTCCGACCTCCCGCGACCTACCAAAACACCACCCCAACACGAGTGATCACTATAGGCCTCTAATGCAAGAACTTGACATACCTCTCTTGAAGAACGACGAAGAACACCGGAGCTCACCGCCTTGCTTGCCTCCGACTCTCACCACCTCGCACCGCACCACGCCCAGCACTCCTTGCCTCACGCGCACCTTCTCCACTGGAACTCGAGCACCACAGGAGAGGAAGAAAGGTTTTGAAGAAGAAGAAGAAAAGGGAGAAACATTTTGGGTTATAAAACCAAAACTTGGCTCAACAGTGCCCTACACATTAAAGCCATCACCTCTCACCCCTCTACAGTGCATGCCCCCTCTTCCCTTCCACATGCAAAGCCTTCTCTCTCCTCCTAAACCCTTCTCCTAATCACCATTAGTCCATAAAACAAGTTAGGGTTATTACACAAAATGCAAGGTATATTTGTGAATGCCAGTCATGGATTCATTTCATATATTTATGGTTTAAATCTGAATGCAATCTGATTAAAAGAAGAAGCAAATTTGAATAAAAGTCAAATTCTTTGACAAATAATTTTAAATAAAAAACTTGTAAGAAACCAAATTTGTTTGCAAATTGCATCTTCAGCCGAATCAATTAAGACTTATCGAAACAAATAATCGGCTTCAAAAGTGCAAAAATATCTAAATTAAAAAGCAAACAAAATTTGATTCAAGACCCACAAAAATTAGACTCAACACCGAATCTAACATAATGATTGAATGAATATCTGAATTTAAACCAACCCAAAATTTGATTTGTGGGAACCACACCACCATCTAAATCGAAACCAAAGCAATGATATTAATTGAAACCAAAACAAAATATAAATTGTAAGCAAACTTGTCTCTAAATTTAAACCAAACCAAAATCTCAATTGTAATGAAAGCATCTGAATGCAAATCAATTACAACCACATATAACAACACAAAAATGTTGTACGTGCATAACAGTGTAACTCTGCGACACTAAATGACCAAGCCTTGGAAAAAATTACACAATAAAGAGTTGTGTTTACATAAACTTCAAGAATACCAAATTCTAGTTGCCATACAAATCCAAACCAGTCTTGCTTTCCATAGATAACCATCAAAACACATTATCTGGCATCCTATTTATGGTGCTTTCTTGACTTGGTCACTGCAAATTGATCACTCAACTGCCTGTAACATGAAGCCTCATCATACCCTGAAAATGGATTAAGGTTCAGTAGGTATTCACTATTCATAAGTAAAAAAGAAGAAGCATAGTTGGATGTAACATACATAACCTCTAGTTGCACTGCCATATTCGATCTCTGAAATTTTATGTTGCTGGTGGAGCTAGAGCACACTACTTGGATATGGACCTACACATTGGTAACATTGGGCCTAGTTGGAGTACGATAGGGTTGGAACATTAGTAGGGGAGTAGTGATCAATGTAGACCGATTTGTGCTCCTCGTTGGGCTCCTACCCCTATCACAATTAGAGGTGGTTGGATTTGTAAAAAGTTTGTTCTAGTTGAGATTATTAGATACCTACGGGTTGAACCACAAATATCTCATAAATATAAATCGTTCTCTCCACATCCCTAATTCAAAAACCATTTCACCCCCACCTCCTCCCCCCTTCTACTTCTCCTCCTCCCATCTTCCTTTGATGTCCTCCAACCTCCTTTTCCGGCATCCTCCTCCGACCTCTTTCTCCAGCATCCTCCTCTAGCCTCTTTCTTTGGCATCCTACGACCTTCCTTCTCGACCTTCTCCTCCTTCGACCTCCTCTGACCTCCTCCCCATCATACTCCTCATCGTCTTCCTCTTTCGGCATCCTCCAACCTTCATCATTCTTCAGCCTCCTACTCTCCTCCTCCGACTTCCCCGTCCTCGTCCTCTTCTGGTGGTTATTTAGGATCATTTGTGGACATATATGTTTGTGGTTATTTAGTAACATTTCTGTGGACATATCTGGACCAGTTTGTGGTTATGTAGTAATATTTGTCCGTGAACATATCTAGGGTATGTGGTATGAGTTCGTGCAATATGGTATTAGAGAGCTCAGTTGTTTAATTGTCTAAAATATTTGTTTCATAATAACTTAATGATTACCACATTTATTTGGAGACAAATGAAGACTAACATGTCTAACATGTTTATTTGAGGATATGTTTGTTCTTTGTACATTTTTCTTACAATGTATCTGGTGTAGTGTGTTTGTATATTGGTTGTAGATCACATGTCTAGATACAACTAATGTTTGTTATCTATTTGTCTAGGAAAATAATTTATTGCTGCTGTTAGAGACGCCCTCTTAGGACGCTACTGACATTGAGTAGTGCAGCTCATCACCAGATTTTGTGTTCCTTTATTTTACCTTTTTTTGGCATTCTTCCCAATTGGCAGCTCATTTACTGTTTCTCATAAAATGCGTATCAAATCATTCCTTTTTGGCGCTTTATCCCAGTAGAGAACGTGTCATCTTCCTTTTGCATCCTTTTGGCGCTCTATCTCAACCTTTTGTCTTTTGTTATCTTTGGTATCTTCTTCCTTCTTTCTCTTTTCGGATCATCTTCTCTGTACTCCTATGGAAATTGTACATATGCTTTCCCCAGAGGAGCAACCCTTAAACGTTCCTCACGAGAAGATGTTTGTTTCTTCTTTCGAAGAAGCCAAAAGATTTTACACTGCCTATGCCAATTCCTGTAGTTTTGGTGTTAAGATAAGACAATCTCATTACGATCGTGGTGTTGTTATACGGGCTACACTGACTTGCTCCAAGGAGGGAAAGGCACCCACAAACCAAGGACAAGGAAAATTGAGACCTCGGTATGTAGTAGAGTCGAGTGCACGGCTCGGATCAGGGTCTCCGGAAACCCAGCAAGGGGGTACCAAATTAACTTTGTTGATGTTAAACATAACCACACTATGCTTGAAGAGGAGCAGATTCATTTTCTCAAACAAAAATGAACTGTACCTGAGGTCGCCATAACACGTATATCGTGTAATGATGTTGTTGGGATCTCGGCTGCTAACACCATGCAATCTTTTGTCATCGAGGCTGGAGGGCATGACAAATTGACTTTTAACGAGAGGGACCTAAGGTTTGTTTTTTTGTGCAAATTACAATCATTTTTCCAAGTCTTAGAACTTTTTGTTTGCAGGAACGTTATAAACGAAGTCAGAAATTTGAAAATGGGACCTGGCGATGCACAAGTTCTTCATAACTATTTCATTAAGATGCAGAAGATTGATTCATTTTTTTTCTATGTCATGGATGTGGATGTCGAAGAAAGACTAAGGAACGTGTTCTAGGATGACCGCCATTCTAGAGCTGCCTATTCTACTTCGGAGACGCTATATGTTTCGACACTACCTACATCACCAACAAATACGACATGCCTTTTGCCCCATTTGTAGGAGTTAATCACTATCTCGAGTCCGTGTTGCTCGGTTGTGCTTTGCAGTCCTGTGAGACCATTGGAAATTACATTTGGTTGTACCAAACGTGCATGTCGTGCATGGGCTGTACGTATAAACGGTTGTTCATAAAATGATTTCTTTGTTTTCTTTTTAAGATATGGCTATGTCCATTTTAACCTATTGGTTTGTCCTTTTTAAGATATGGGTTTGTCTCTTTTAAGCTATGGGTTTGTGCATTTTAACCAACTGGCTTGTCCCTTTTAAGATGCGGGTCTGTCCATTTTAACCTCAGGTTTGTCCATTTTAAAGTGTGGGTTAAAACTTTTAACATATGGGTCTGTCCATTTTAACCTATGAGTTTGTCCATTTTAAGTTGTGGGTTTAGCCTTTTAAGTTATGGGTTTGTACATTTTAACCAACCGGTTTGTCCCTTTTAAGAGGTGGGTCTGTCCAATTTAACTTATGGGTTTGTCCATTGTATGGTGTGGGTTTGTCCTTTCTAAGAAATGGGTCTACCCATTTTAATCTTTGGATTTATCCATTTTACGGTGTGAGTTTGCCCTTTTTAAGATATGGGTCTGTCCATTTTGACCTTTGGGTTTGTCCATTCTACAGATATCCCTCCACCAGTGATCATAACGGACCAATGTGGCGCCATTACTGTTATTGTAAGGAATGTCTTCCTAAATTCCAGACACAGATTTTGTATATGGCACATAATGAACAAAGCTCTCATGAAGTTGTCAATGCAGTATCAGAAGCACATGTTATTTGATCTAAAATTGATTGTATACGACTCCAAAAACCCAACAAAATTTGATCGAATTTGGCAGGGTTTCCTTGGTCATTTTGAGCTTCAGAACCACAGGTGGCTCCAATCCATTTATGCAATCTATGAGTCCTGGGTATCCATTTTTGTTGGTGATTGTTTTTTCGTAGGAATGGTATCTACCCAAAGAACCAAAGGTATGGACACCTTCTTCGACAAGTACCGGACATCGAAGACCACCTTTAAGTAAATTGTTCAACAATACGAACTCGTGCTCCTTCACAAGTATGAGAAGGAAGCTCAATCAGATTTTGATTGTCTTCATAAGAATCCCCAATTAGTTTCAATAAATCTCTTTAAGGGGCAGATCAGCAAGTTGTATACGGTAGGGGTTATCAAGAAAGTCAAGTTAGAAATTGGGAAGATGATATACTGTGATATAACTGAGGAGTTCCAAACGAATGATATATTTCATTACAAGGTATCTTAACATGTATGGGATGGTGAGAAGTTATTGTCGAAACGTTCCCTGGTACAACACAGAATTATGAACTTTACATGTGATTGTAGAATGTTTCAGTATGTTGGTCTTTTGTACTGCCACGTTTTTGTTGTACTTGGACACCTAGATCTTAATGCATTGCTCCTGCCGTCTTACATCATTAATCGATGGCGGAAGTATATTCGTCGGAGCTATCGAGATAAGATGTACCCAGACGATGCATAATGGAGAAGGATGCGTTGCGGCATCACGACGACATTATGGCTCATGTCGTTTTGTTCTCACAGGAAGCATTCATTTCCCACAAAATGTATCTTCAGGTCATGAAACGTATTGAATTGATTAAGTCACTATGAACACAAACCATGTCCATACTCAATTTGATGAACCTGGGATCGAGGGTACATCTATTCGCAATCAAGATAAAGTCACCTGTCCAGGAAGACCACCGACCAGACGTCGTGTTCCTTTAGGTAAGAAGATGATTAAAAAAAGGCAAAAAATGTACGTCACAGAAGAGAAGAGCAAGTTCAGGATGAAGGGTAAATCACCGTTGCACCAGATTGCACCAAAACCTGGGGATCCTGATTTCTCAAATTGGAACATAATTTTGTATTACGAGGAACTACCTCCGTAATTTTCATTGTTTCTTTTTTAACAGTTCAAGTAAAATGAAGAAACCTTAACTCGTAAAATGAAGGAATTGTACTTATTAGTTTGTTCATTTTAAACAATTAGTTTGGCCATCAGGTTGTCCATTTTAACCAATCAGTTTGTCCATTTTTTACCAATGAGTTTGTCATTTTTAGTGTCTGCGTTTGTCCATTTTAAAATATGTGTTTGTCCTTTTTAAGCAAAGGTGTTGCTTTTTTAACCTATGAGTTTCTTCCATTTTAACCAATGAGGTTGTCTTTTTTAACCAATCAGTTTGTCCATTTTGACCAATGAGTTAGTCCTTTTTAGTTCTTGAGTTTGTCCATTTTAACGTATGAGTTTTTTTATACTTTGTTTTGTCCATTTTAACCTATGAGTATGTCCATTTTAACACATGAGTTAGTCCTTTTTAAGCTATGGTTTTGTCCTTTTTAACCTATGAGTTTCTCCATTGACACACATGAGTTAGTGCTTTTTAAGATATGGTTTGTTTTCCTTTTTAACTGATTAAATCAGTTAAAATACCGCAAGTGCATGACCACATTGAAGCGGTGTCAAATACATGTCGATCCACAGGGAGGTGTGTCGATTTGGTTAGTTCGAAGGCGAGTGGGAAAAAGAGGGAAAGAAGTTGTGATTACACTACACTAAACTACGAATGAGCAAACAATAAAACTAAACCCCATGGAGTGGAGGTGTGTAGGTATGTGTGTGTGAGTGGTTCTTCTTTTCAATTAGAAACAAGTGTAGTTTGTGTGGCATACAAGTAGAAGCTAGTGTAGAATCTAAGTGTAGGATACACAACACTACATGGCAAACCATGAACATGCATATCTCATATAAAGTTGAGGTTGATTTTAGATTCTCAAGCATGCAAGAAGTACCTAGTGTGGCCATTAGAGCATCAATCAATCCTACATACAACCTGAATCATTCTTTCAAATGTGCACCAAACATGGATCCATACATAACAAGTCATTCCCACCAAATCATAACAAACAACAAGATAAACTCTAAAGCTATCATGAGATAAGTACCTAGTGTGGACATTATCTCATCTAACACAAGTTTAATCATGCTACAAGTATAGATATATATTAAGCATATGAAATGACACAAATAAAAGAACACACAAACATCACATATTCTACATTACCTCCACCCCAAATGGGGATGGAACTACTCACTATTCATTAAGAAAGAAAGACAAAACGAAATTAAACTAAGCATGCAAAACGAGACAATATAAAACTAACTAAGAAAAATTATTTGATTGACAAGACTCACATTACAAGTAGCATTCTTCCCCACCTTGAATTTTTAGTCCAAGGCTTACTCTAAGTAGAGAGAATGCCACCAAGCAATGGGTAAATACAAAGGAGAAGGAACAGTTCTATTTATAGTCATAGAAAAAGGCAATAAGGGACAATCCCCCGGTATGGGACTAAAAGCATAATATAAATGGACATACAACAACATAACCAACGACCCAACTAAACTGTGAACACTTTGGACACATTTGGACCGCCAATTGGCGTTCTGGGACAGCCAATTGGCGGTCCATATGTCTTGGATTGAGTCTGGATGTTTGTGGTTCGTTTTTTGCTTGATTTCTTGATGTTTTATGTGTACGATTTCGTGTCCCTATGTATGTATATATTTTAAAAAATTTAATACAAACATATAAGATCGATTTCATATTTCATTCATTTTACATACGTGTATATGTTTATTCTAATATAATGCATTCCTACACATATTAAAATAAATAAAAGAGAGAGGATCATACCCAAACGTTCTCTAAAACCTTTCAGAAGATCCGGAGTTCCGTTGCTCGTCGAATCGCCCGCCGATTTGCCTCCAAGTGTTCACCAAACTCTAAACAAGATTAGAGAGAAAGGAGCTAGTCAATCAATCTCTAATTAAGCTTAGAATCTAGCTAATAACCCCCTTTTTTACTCCTGAGATTTCTATCTCCAAAACTTAAAACTATCAAGAGATTTTCGTCGTGATTAAGGGAGAGATTAATGAGAGAGAGAAATTATGCATTAGCATAAATTAGTAGGATGAGGGGTCCTTTTATAGGCTCCCAAAATATCCTTATGTTTTGTGTCCGAATCCGACCCAGTTTCTCTAGGAGATGGGTTATTTGTTTATGTGTATTCTGGGAATGTTTTATTAGTCCCACATCAGGGGATTGTCCCCCATTACCTTTTTCTATAGCTACAAATACAACTATTCCACCTCCTTTTGTATTCACTCATTGCTTGGTGGCATTCTTTCTACTTGGAGTAAGCCTTAGAGCAAAAACTCAAGGTGAACAAGAATGTTACTAGTAATGTGAGTCATTTAATAAAATAATTTTCATTATTTTGTTCTCATGTTGTTTCTTTTTTATGCATGCTTAGCTTAGTCTTTTTTTTCATATTAGGCTAAATTACATAGAAGGTCTCCTTTCTTCTTTAGTTTAATTGCTAGAATAATGTGTAGTGAGTAGATCCATCCCCTTTGTGGGGTGGAGATGATGTTCATATATATTGTGAAGTTTGGATGTTTGATGAATTTTTGATTGTGTAGACTTGCATGTTTTGTATGTTCATTGGGGTTATTTCAATCATCTACATGTTGGGGAATTTTGATGGGTTTTGCCATAAGATTTAGACACTTCCCATGCTTAGTTTTCTCATTTTTATTGACTGAAATTTCCCGTTGAATATGCTACATGTTAGTTATGTGTTTGTATTTGTGTTTGCTTGCTTGATTGATTGACGAAACTTTGTTTTGATGGATTTTGCCATAACATTTAGACACCTCTCATGCTTACCTTTGTTCTTCACATGAGTTTACGGTTTTTGATGAGTCTTACAATATCTTTAGACACTTGTCATGCTGAGCCTAATCTTATGTTAATCAAGTAGTAATTGCCGATACGTTGTGTGAATGGATTGATAGGTTTTGCCACATCTTTAGACAATTCCTATGCATGAAGACACACACACATACACGCTTACATGCATCATTCATCACTTATTTCACTTCATATGTGGGCACACTCCACCCCTTAGTAATTTCAATCTTTCGTGCTTTCTTTCGCATTTCGTACTTATTAGTTTAGTGTAGTTTAGCTTTAGCATAATCACATCTTTTCTCCCTTTATTCGACATCTGATTTTGGTCATACTAGAGGCTGCTCACCTCCCTACGGATGACCCGTACTTGCCCCGTCTTCACCGATGACTGTGCACTTGCGGTCTAAATTTAAAACGAACAAACATCAAGGTCTTCCTTGTACTTGGGGCAATTTGGCCGGATGTGTCCCTTTTCACCACAGTGAAAGCACTTAGTGTTGGGAGTCGTAGAATTCAAAGAATTCCCCCTCAAGGCACTCACACGAGCACCTCCTACTATCTTGATCTTGATTGGCATATTTTTGGTGAATTTGCATTTACCTTTGGTGATCTTCTTGCTCCCTTGATAGAGGGCTAGGACGTGCTTGTCCCGACCCTTGCCCATGTCAACTTCAGCCGTTTTGAGAGAGTTGTGAAGTTCCTCAAGACTCACCCCTTTTCTCACGCACATGATAGTGCATAATGAAGTCCCTGTAGGACAGGGCTAGAGAGCCAAGAATCAAATCTTCCGCAATGTCATCGGGCATCGGGGAAGAGAGCTTCGACAACTTCTCAAGGTATCCTTGCATCGTGAGAAAATGCATGGATACCGATGTTCCCTCCGCCCTGTGGCACCTTGTGAGTGTGATGGTGGTCTTATAGCGCTCTTTTCTAGCACTATCCATGAACATCTTTGTTGAAGCTTCCATGTTCTTCTTGTGTTTTGAATCCAAGTATTTTGCTTGAAGCGAGTCACCCATGGAGGCCAACATTAGACCGTGAACCTGGTTCTCTTGGTCTTCGCACTTGGTTTTTGCCTCTTTCTCGCTATCGGTTGCCTTCTTATTTAATTTTGGGATTTCACCATCCAAAATATGAGATAGTTTCTGAAACTTCAACATGATATTGAGCTTGAGTTGCCAGCTTATGAAGTTTGAGTCATCATTTGCCAAAGGATGTTTTTCAATCATAGATCGCACAATAGGTTGAATATTCGACATTTCTACAAAATAAATTATATGGGATTTAATGTCAATTTTATGTTTTTAAAAATCAATACCGCAAATAAAAATTTGTCCATAAATGCAGCAATTTTAGATCCTATCTATTATAATATAAACTACCTAAGGGCTATCAGATATATTACAAAATCAAGGTAAGAAAATATTTTCTAATCATAACCATTTCGAAATATCGCAACATTTGCATTTTCAAACTCTTAATGACTTGTCGTTTTAATTAAGAGGGAATTTGACCAATCCTCGTAAGAAAAACTCTCTTTCTCAAAACCGAGCTTGGGCTCCGGGTCTTGTTAAGAAAACTAATTTCATTTGATACGAGATACGTTTATCCATTGTATTCACAAACAAATATACTCAGTGTCCACTAAGGGTGAATTGCACCTCGTACGTCTATTCATGGCACAAAAATAGACAACCTTATATCTCTCACTATTCCTAAAGATGGAGGAAGCTATCTCCCGCTAAGGGTGAAAAGAATATCCCTCGATTGATGGCTGCTAGTTGATGAAATAAGAAAGAAAAATACTCTTAATTTTTGGTTGGACAATTTAAACATTTATATGTGCTTTTAGAATTTAGGTGATCATGCAAATTTATCATCTATACACATCCTAACATTCATTCATACAATCACATACATGTCAATCACACAAACATAAATATATCCGTTCACACACACATTGATGTGAATTTGTATGTTCCCGTGTCCTTGAATTTTGCACCTTCTCCGCGACTTCCTCTTGCACCATGGATGTTGATATTGCAAAAATATAAACATGCATCTCACAATTTTTAAAATTGTCTAGTGCAAGTCCTACGTAAAAACTCTCTCATATGCATGCATATACATAGAAATAGAAATTTGGCTTTTACATATACATAAGCCCATGTGATTGAATAATAATAACATACACATTCATTCATTCACACATGGCTTCATTGGAACATACAAACTCACATATCCCTGCATTAGAGAGCTCGACCAACGCATGTACATATACTATAAATTACTCGATTTAGTTTATCACGCATCTCTAAATCAAACAATTCTAAAACCATTTGAAATCCATTAAAAATGATTTTATGCATCCATAGTTCAAAACAAAAAACATTTGAACCTTTGTTTATCTAATTTCCAAAAATAATTTTTTTAAGGAAAGCTAAACATATGTCTTTTTCGTTTTGTCAATTCTTTATAAAACAATCATTTAATTAAAAACAAAAATTTATATATTAGACATAAGTCTAAATTTTAATTCTAACATTCGCACGATGTGTTTCAAAACATTTAAAACCATCAAGAGAATCAATTAAAATTAAATCAACAAAACTATCGGAAAACTCTAAAAAGACATAAAACATGAATTGTTTCAATTGTAGATGGTAAACTAAAATTAATTATATAGTCTAATCATTGAAAATATGAACAAAAAACTCTGATACCACTGTAGGATTTTGTGTCCCTATGTACGTATATATTTTTAAAAAATTAATATAAACATAGAAGATCAATTTCATATTTTCATTGATTTTACGTACATGTACATGTTTATTCTAATATCATGCATTCCTACACATATTAAAATTAACAAAAGAGAGGATCATACCCAAAGGTTCTCTAAACCGTTTCAGGAGATCCGGAGTTCCGTTGCTCGTCGAATCGCCTGCCGATTCGCCTCCAGGTGTTCACCAAACTCTAAACAAGATTAGAGAAAAAAGAGCTAGTGAATCAATCTCTAACTAAGCTTAGAATCTAGCTAATAACCCCTTTTTACTCCTGAGATTTCTATCTCTAAAATGTAAAACTACTAAGAGATTTTCGTGGTGATTAAGGGAGAGATTAATAAGAGAGAGAATTTATGCATTAAGATAAACAAGTAGGATAAGTGGTCCTTTTATAGTCTCCCAAAACATCATTATCAAGAACTATTCTCTAATCATGATTTCTTGCTTATTCTCTCCTAAAATTAATCCCAAATTGCAACATAAGCATCCTAAAAAATGTTTGATGAAATATGGAATTAATCCAACCCATGATCTAATTATTCTCTTAAATAATTCAGGCAAAACTCGTGTTGTTCGGTTAACAAAGAATTCTTCTCGGTTGACCGAACCATTCGGTTTTAACACACATTCGGTTGATCGTGAGCTAGACGGTCGACCGAACATTCTTGAGAAAAATTCTTTGGAAAAATTCGGACGATCCGTTCTTGCTCCGGCCGACCGTTGACCCACCAAAATTTCTCTTGTGGAATCTTCTTCGGAAGACCGTGTCATATTCGTTCTAACACAAATATCCCAACATATGTCCTAGATATTTTGTCTCGGTTGACCGATTAAGCCCGGTTGACTGAATCCAATTGCCCAGGCACTCCCGACAATTTCGGTCAATCATTTTCTTTATCCGACACTTGTTCGGTTGACCGTTTCTTAAGACACCTCAGTCGACTGAACCCAAAACGGTTTATCGTTTTGATCCCGATTTTGCCATTGTCAAATTTTGGATTTATTTCCAACAAAATTTAATCTTTTGGGTTTTTAGCAAATTTATATCTTATGTAATATATTATCCTATGTAATATTAAATTATTTCACCCCATAATATATACGCCTCATATGAATTTATTAATGATTCTAATTATGTCAATTCTTATGACATATTAATTTTATTGATTCACCACATGTGTCCATTTTCACATTAAACCTGACACATCATATGAACTTAAAATCAAACTTCTTGTTTCCCAGTTTTGTGGTGTGACCTACAGGAGGATCTAAGCTAAATTGACAGCGATATTAAACACTTAATATCTCAAACTGTAAGCGGTATCTAGCTACACATTATAGTTACCCAATTAGCATAGATGTCTTTGTTCCATTCAAACTAAACACGATCCATTTAGTGATGTAAGTGCACCACTTGTGTCCGTCCATTGCCTCATGATATTAAGAATATGTACAAAGTACAAATATGTCACCATTGTATTATATTCATTTCTTGATCTCTTTAAGCTAATTATAACTATGTAACTTAACTCAAGTTACATTGTGCACATTATAATTTTGCACTATCAAGGGGCCCACTAATATCGACACTCAATTAAGAGGGGAAATGATAATCGTTTGACTAGCTATCATTTCCTGCACAAGTCATGTTCAACCAACTATTGCCTTTTTCACTATACTGATTGATAGCTTTTGACAATAATCAAATTAAACACTTCTTGAGTGAAAATATATAAGTCCCATATCTTAGAAACCAAAACACAGTAAACATTAATGACACGAAAAACAACTCCATAATGTTTTACTTGTTACGTCTATTCAATATATAAAAGTAATATTTTCCTCTTTTATATACTCGTGTCGTCAATTATTTGTAGAGCTACAACAATTGATGACCAACACGACAATCTTGTCTCGGTGAATAATGTTCCATGTTAATTACCAAGATTGTGAATGACGTTTGATTTACGTAAACTGTTATCTTTTAGAGCTCTACGGTTAAGGACCACACATCTCTTTCTTAACACTTCCAAAAGACGAATACCAAAATCAAGGAACAAATTGTTTGCACATCCAATTCATAATAATTGACATATAAAAGTAAAACTTGTAGAACACATTCCTTTCAATCTCCCACTTGTTATTAAAGTTTTCTTTCACATACATTCTCCATGTATAAAACAATGATAACTAGGGTAACCCTCTCTAATCACTCAACAAGCCAATCCACATGGTTCCTCAGACCCATGGACTCGAAATGTATTTCACCTTTTGGCTTGGTATAAGGGTTTGTTGAATGGATCAGTTATGTTGGTATTTGTGTACACCCATAATAAATGTATTTTACCTTCGTCGGTGGTTGAGTAGGTCGTAGTGATTTGACTCCAACTACGCTAGCTCATGGCTCCACCTTCCAGAATGATGACATATCATTATTGCAACCTCCTATTGTCGGGATCACTTATGAAACTCGCATCCGAATAACCCTCGGCTATCAGTTGTCTTTGTCCTCCATAAACAAGAAACTTATCTTTGGTCTGGTTAAGACACCTCAGAATATTCTTGACCGCAGTCCAATGCTCAGGACCTGCGTTGGATTGGTGATGACTTGTAATGGTTAGAGCATACGAGACATCGGGTCTTGTGCAAGTTGTGGCGTACATGATTGATCCTATTTCCGGAGCATAAGAAATATCTTTCATGTACTCCAAGTCTTTACGTGATTCAGCATGTTGCGACTTCTTGGGTTACACACTCATACTCATTGGCACATTGCCCTTTTTGGAGTTGTTCATACTGAACCTTTCCTAGACCTTGTCAATGTATGTACATTGACTTAGGCCAATGAGTCTACGAGATCTGTCTCTATATATCTTAATTCCAAAGATGTATTGAGCATCACCCATATCTTTCATTGAAAATGCATATTTCAATGAACTTTTCGTTTGCTCAAGCAAAGGTATATGATTTCCCATGAGGAGTATGTCATCGACATATAAGATCAAGAACACTATGTGGATCCCACTAACCTTCTTATATATACAAGGCTCTTCCTTACCTTGGACGAAGTGAAACTTTTTGACTTATTCATCAAAGCTCTTCTTCCAAATCCTTGATGCTTGCCTCAATCCATAAATGGATCTTTGAAGCTTGCATACATTCTCCGAATAGACTTGAACATGGTAACCGGTGAAAAAGATTTATCATAGTCAATTACTTGAACTTGAGTGAAACCTTTTGCTACAAGCCTTGCTTTGTAGGTTGCCAAGTTCCCATCCATGTCGATCTTCCTCTTAAAAACCCATTTAATTTTAATGGCTTTCTTTCCTTTAGTAAGATCAACCAAGTTCCACACATACATGGATTCTATTTCGGATTCCATGGCTTTGAACCATAGTTTGGAGTCGTCTCTTTCCATTGCTTCTTGAAAGGTCGAGGGATCTGATTGACATCATTTGATGCTTATATTTGTATCTTATATCCATTATCTTTCACCTAAACAATGCTATGTTACGAGTTTTATGTTTAGTTTTCAGGAATAATTAGGTTTCAAGAGATGAAGCATAAAAGGACCCAAAAGCTGGGAAAAAGGACTGGATTGTGAGATCTGGGGACCAAGATGCAAGGGAGAAGGACCTGAATGCAAGACAGAGGGACCTAAGAGCAAAACAGAATACTTCACACCATCATGGGGAGTATTTTAGCAATTGGATTCGGGTCGGAGCTCCAACAAACCAACCAGATAAATCCAAGACCAACAAACACTTCAAGCAAAGCCCACAAAGAAAACCAAACGGATCTAAACCATATAGACCGCCAATTGGCAGTCTGGAACCGCCAATTGGCGGTCCAGATGGCCCAGAATCCGTTTAGTTTTCTGTAGCACGTGTATTAGTGTATGCTTAGTGTATTTTTGGTATTGGTTTAGTCCCACATTGGGGGATTGTCCCGGATTAGCTTTTTCCATGCCTATAAATAGAACTTTTCACCTCCTTTTGTAATCACTCCATATTTTAAGTGGCTATTCTTCCTACTAGAAGTGAGGCCTTGAAGCACACACTAAAGTAGGAGGATGCTACTTGAAATGAGAGTCATTTTATAAATAAAGTTTTGTGTTTCTTTCATTGTTTGTTTATGCTTCTTTTATTGTTTGTGCATGTTTTAGTTTAATCGTCTTTTATTTCTAGCTTAGTTTTAATATGCTTTCTTTGCTTAGTTTAATAATTAGTGTAATGTTTAGTGAGTAGTTCCATCCCCTTTGGGGGGTGGAGTAGATGTACATACATGCATTAGAGAATGGGATGAATGCTTTATTTTTGATGTGTTGATAAAACATGAATGTATGCTTGCTTGTTTAGGATAGAATTTATAACTTGATGAGTTTTGCCAAAATGATTAGACACCTCTCATGCTTTGTTTAGGTTCTGAAATAAACAACTTGCATATGAAAATGTTAATCAACTAAGTTGGTGAATAGATTGATAGGTTTTGCCATAACATTTAGACACTTCCTATGCATGATAACACCACCTTAATTTGTGCTTAAAGAATATGTTCAACACCCACCTCTTTGCTTGTGTGCACTCACTCCACCCCTTAGGGGTTTTCCCATTTCTGTATTCCAACATTCTTCTTTTGTTCTTAGCTTAGTTGTCATTTCATTGTTTGTTTCTTTCGTTCACATTTCATACTTCTTAGCATAGTTTAGTGTAGAGTAGCATAATCAATCTTTCTTCTCCATATTTTTGCCACTTGATTTCGTACAAACAAGAGGCTGCTCACCTCCCTGAGGACGACCCATACTTGTCAGCGCTTCATCGCGGCCGTACACTTGCGGTTTAAATAAAACGTTCAACAAGTTTTTGGCGCCGTTGCCGGGGAGGTGCCAGTCCAGACTCTTGTTTGGACGATTCGAGTGGATTTAATTTTTGTTTTGTAGTTTTTCTTTGTTTCAGGAGACTTGGAGTCGGCAGGAGGAACACCAATTGGCGGTCTGGTAAGCTCAGCTCGCTCTCTTATTTCTTTGGTCTGTTTACTTTATCTGATATAGTGGTCTGGGACTTAATTTGGCATGTTTTGACTTATAGTTTGTTCCCAGATCAATAATCAAACCTCCTTTAAGAAACTTGGACCCTAAAACTCAAAACAAAAGATTAGGCATTATTTTTGTTTAGGCCATGCATCATGTATGTGACTTAGGCATTTAGATTGTCTTTTATCTTGGCTTTATTTTCTGTTGCTGAGAGCTGGCGTGAGGTACGCACCTTCTACTCTCATTCATGCATTTCGCATGAACATGCATTAGTTAGTAGGAAATGCATTGCAACAAGTGTGAGTTGAGCATTTTGTTTGGAGAGTTGATTGTTAGATTAAGACTCCAAAACGCTACTAAGGAGGGGCTGTCCCGTAAAAGATAAGGTGGGGGATTTCATCACCCTTTTCCTTTGCCCCAAAAACCACACTAATCAAGAGCCTAATTTCTAAAATCAAGTAGACATTGGCCTTAAGGAATTCAGACGCATGAGGAGAGTGATCCGGTCCCGACCGTCACAACCTGATCGGCGTTGCCCAGATCTTGACTCACTTGCTGGGTTTTGTGGTCCTCGTCGTAGGGAGGTGAGGCGTGTTGAGGCGACGTGACCTCGCAGTTAGGCGTCGTCTAGCTGTAAGGACCTATAGCGACTTTAGGATTGCTTGAGCCTTGTTTGCTTGTGTGCTTCTACCTGTACCCATCCGCCGTAGCATAAGGACTTCTTCCCTTCTCTCCTGAGTCATTCTTTCTCTCCTGTGTTCCCCAGTCTTCTCTTCTACGTACATTCTTTGTTTGAAAAAAAACGTTTTGGTGTGTGTGCACCTTTGTGCATGCTTTCGTGGACACGAGACGAGAGTGGTCGTTTGACGAGGAGCGTTGTCAATCCGGCTTCGGTCATCGATTTCTCGACACCTTCCTCCTCTCGTGTCGCACGTAGTTCGGGTCCAATGGTTGCTAATTTCCGTGAGGAGTAGTTGCTGGACCCGCCTGCTCCACCTCTTCTTCCAGATGTCGTTCCCATACCTCTTCGTGATCGATGCTACCCGTGTCGTACCGCTCTACTCTCCTGCATCATATTACCAGAGGCTAATGGGAACCATTTTGAGGTTAAGCCTCAATTCATTTCCATGCTCCCTCGGTTCACTGGGAAACGTGACCCCTATATCTTTCTCAGGGAATTTGAGGAGGTCTGTGCTATGTTCAAGCTGCAACAACTTAGCACAGACTCCATCCATCTTAGGCTCGTTCCTTTTGCACTAAAGGATGATGCCAAGAAGTGGTTGTACAGCAACCAGGCAAATGCCTTTAGGACTTGGGATGAGTTTCAATCTGCATTCCTTAAGAAGTACTTCCCAAATCATCGGACTCAAAAATTGAGGAACGAAATCAATTCATTCTATCAACATGAGACCGAAACATTTCATGCATACGTAGAGAGGTTCAAGGAGCTACTATCCTCATGCCGTCACCATCGCATCGAGTTGTGGCACCTTTGTCAGATTGTTTACGAGGGTCTTCACATCCCGTCAAGAATGCTCCTTGAGTCCATGTGTCAAGGAGAGTTCTTGGGAAAGGATGAAAGGGAGGCACGGGCTTTCCTAGAAGACCTCGCTGAGAAAACCATGCAATCGGAGAGTGTGAGGGAACCACCTGCATCATCTAGTATAGGAGCAAGGATCGTGAATGCAAACTCGACTAGATCGGGTGCCGCATTTGTTGTCGATACCACTACGGCCACCGAGGCGCGCATGGCGGCCCTAATGCGCCGTATGGATTCGATTGAGCTCCAAAACCAACAGGGTGCACCTCACATGTCCACATCTGGTCCAGTTCCCCGTCATTCATGTGGTAGGATAAGTCATGTGGAAAGCGAGTGTAAGTCCATTCCTCCTGAGATGGAGCGTGTCAACGCCATCTATGATAGAGCCAGGAATGACCCATACTCATCATCTTATAATCCTGGATGGAGGAACCACCCCAATTTTTCATGGAACCAAACTAATGCCCCGGGTGGTCCTTCAAACTCCTCTAGACCACATTACCAATCACACCAACCTCCCATGCATGCACAATCCTATCAGCCCCCCCAAGCGCAAACCACCAATCAATTGGGTTTCCCAAATTCCAACAATATGGAAACCCGATTCAATTCGCTTGAGACCTTAACTCGTGGACTTGAAAACTCAATGAAAAATTTTATGTCAACCACGAGTCAAGTTCTCACTTCAAATCAGCAGACCATCAAATCTCTAGAGCTTCAGATGGGCCAATTAGCTCAGTCTGTACATGAAAGAGAGAGAGGGTCTTTTCCTAGCCAGCCTGAGGCTAACCCCCGTGTGTACCAGCAACAACACATGCAAAATGAGAATGTGGTACCTCGGGGGAGGCAAGTGAACCATGTGGAGGAACCGGTTCACCATGTCAATGCTAATGTTACCTTAAGAAATGGAAAACAGGTTGACAATCACATTTCCTTGCCACACCCACCATCATCTATGCAGCCCCTTAGTGGGAATGGTGGTGAAGAAGAAGCTGAGGGTGAGGGTAATACACCAAAGCTTTCTTCTCAGGCATAGCAGAAAACCTACCTACCAAAAGCTCCCTATCCAAGTAGGTTAAACAAAAAGCAGAGTGACAACATGGACAAGATATGAGAGGTATTTAAGCAAGTGAAGGTTAACATCCCCTTGTTGGATGTCATCCAACAAATACCTCAATATGCCAAAGTGTTGAAGGATCTCTGCACAACCAAGAGGAAGACCAATGTTCCTAAGAAAGCATTCTTGGTTGCAAATATCAGCTCACTCTTGTCCAATCCCACCTACACAAAATACAAGGACCCTGGGTGTCCTACTATTCAGTGTACGATAGGGCACACTAGAATGAGCAATGTTTTGCTTGATTTAGGATCTGCGGTCAACCTCCTCCCATTCTCTGTTTATCAACAGTTGAACTTGGGAGAATTGAAACCAACTAAGATCCCCATCCAATTAGCAGATAGATCCATTCGTATTCCCATGGGGATTATCGAGGACGTGCTTATCAAAGTTGGAGATTTTATATTTCCAGTCGATTTTGTTGTCCTCGATACCAATCCTGTTGCGAACACCCACTCTCAAATACCTTTGATTTTGGGTAGACCATTTCTGGCAACCTCCAATGCCTTGATTAATTGTAGAAATGGTCTCATGAAGCTCTCATTCGGTAACATGAGTGCCTAGTTTCATGTGTTCAACTCTGGTAAGCAACAGGAACCCATGGATGAACCTTTAAATCTAAATCTCATCCGTCAATTGGAGAAAGCACCGCAAAATCAACGAACACCCCTCACCCCAATGCAACCCATTGAGAATGTTCGAGGGCCCAGCGAAGACTCATTGCCTGTCTTCGCAATGCAACAGAGTGAGCTAGCCTCGAACATGAATGTCCAAAGGGAGTGTTCGTTGCATGATTCAGTTGAGTGTACTAGTGAGAGTGAGACACCTCATCATATGCCTATACCAGAAGGTGTCTCTACCTCATGTCCCACGGCCATTGAGCCATTTGAGCTTCATATTGACTCCAACAAGGATCCACCTAAACATATGCCTCATGACCGAGCTTATGCTTGATGATCTAAATGATGGTGGGAGGTCCTTGTTGGATGACTTGGGGAGAAGCCCCATTCTTAGTGATGCAAGTCTACTGCATCCATCGAATGAGCCTGAGGAACTCATTCTGATGCACCCGCCTATTGGTTGGAGGGTTTTCTTCGATGAACAATTAAACCCTAGTGAGGCAACACAACTTCATTCTTTGTTGCCCACACCCAACCAATATCATGAGGGGTTCGAGCCTTTCACCTTTGACCTTTCACCCCTCATGACACCTCAGACTACCAGTGAAGTTTGCCCATCTCGGCAAGTCTCTGGTCCTCATGACTTGATGTTCTCATTTGATGTTCCTTGACCAAATGATTATGAGAATATTGTTGTTGCTGTACATATCATAGTAAAAAGAAAAAAAAGAGAAAAAAAGAGAAGTGTGTAATATAAGACTCCTTCAGTGAGCATCGATTGTTGTGGGCCCCAACCCTTGTGTACTTGGGCCCCAATTTCTTCACGTATTTATCTCCCTTCTTCAGCTTCTCACAGGTTTTGAGGGAATTTGGGTTTGTGTCCATCAACATTGATTGACATCATTTCATGCTCATATTTGTATCTTATATCCATTATCTTTCACCTAAATAATGCTATGTTACGAGTTTTATGTTTAGTTTTCAGGAATAAATAGGTTTGAAGAGATGAAGCATAAAAGGACCCAAAAGCTGGGAAAAAAGACTGAATTGTGAGATCTGTGGACAAAGATGCAAGGAAGAAGGACCTGAATGCAAGACCGAAGGACCTAAGAGCAAAACAGAATACTCCTCACCATCATGGGGAGTATTTTGGCAATTCTATTCGGGTCGGAGCTCCAACATGCAAAATAGATGCATCAAATACCAACAAAGCCTTCCAGAAAAGCCCACAAGAAATTCCAGAGCGATCTGGACACTGTAGACCGCTAATTAGCGGTCCAAGACCGCTAATTGGCGGTCACTTTTCTCCTGGACTTGTATTAATATTCGTTTAGGCTATTTTTGGTGTTTGTTTAGTCCCACATCGGGGGATTGTCCCGGTTTGCCTTTTTCCATGGCTATAAATAGAACTCTTCACCTTCCATTGTAATCACTCCATATTTTAAGTGGCTATTCTTCCTACTAGAAGTGAGGCCTTGAAGCACACACTAAAGTAGGAGGATGCTACTTTTAATGTGAGTCATTTTATCAATAAAGTTTTGTGTTTCTTTCATTGTTTGTTTTATGCTCCTTTTATTGTTTGTGCATGTTTTAGTTTAATCGTCTTTTAATTCTAGCTTAGTTTTAATATGCTTTCTTTCCATAGTTTAATAATTAGTGTAATGTTTAGTGAGTAGTTCCATCCCCTTTGGGGGGTGGAGTAGATGTACATACATGCATTAGAGAATGGATGAATGCTTTATTTTTGATGTGTTGATAAAACATGAATGTATGCTTGCTTGTTTAGGATAGAATTTATAACTTGATGAGTTTTGCCAAAATGATTAGACACCTCTCATGCTTGTTTAGGTTCTGAAATAAACAACTTGCATATGTAAATGTTAATCAACCAAGTTGGTGAATAGATTGATAGGTTTTGCCATAACATTTAGACACTTCCTATGCTTGATAAACACCACCTTCATGTGCTTAAAGAATGTATTCTACACCCACCTCTTTGCTTGTGTGCACTCACTCCACCCCTATGGGTTTTCCATTACTGAAATTCCAGCACTTCTATTTTGTTCTTAGCTTACTTTTTAGTTGATCGTTTATTTCTTTCTTTCGCATTTCGTACTTCTTAGCGTAGTTTAGTGTAGAGTAGTGTAACCAACTCTCTTCTCCATTATTTTCGCCACTTGATTTCGTGCAAACAAGAGGTTGCTCACCTCCCTGAGGACGACCCGTACTTGCCACCGCTTCATCGCGGCCGTGCACTTGCGGTTTAAAATAAAACGTTCAACAAGTTTTTGGCGCCGTTGCCGTGGAGGTGCCAGTCCAGACTCTTGTTTGGACGATTCGAGTGGATTTAATTTTTGTCTTGTAGTTTGCTTTGTTTCAGGAGACTCACATTGAGAAGGGGAAGCATCTTGTGAAGTTTGGAGGCGGTTTGAGAGACGAAGACCGCCAATCAGCGGTCTACAACCGCCAACTGGCGGTCTGGTTGTTTCATTTCACCTCTAAATTTCTTTGGAGTATTTCTTTATATGATATAGTGGTCTGGGACTTAATTTGGCATGTTTTGACTTATAGTTTGTTTCCAGATCAATAATCAAACCTCCCTTAAGCAACTTGGACCCTAAAACTCAAAGCAAAAGATTAGGCATTCTTTTTGTTTAGGCCATGCATCATGTATGTGACTTAGGCATTTAGATTGTCTTTTATCTTAGCTTTATTTTCTGTTGCTGAAAGCTGGCGTGAGGTACGCACCTTCTACCCACATTCATGCATTTCGTATGAACATGCATTAGTTAGTAGGAAGTGCATTGCAACAAGTGTGAGTTGGGCGTTTGTTTGGAGAGTTGATTGCTAGATTTGGACTCCAAAACGCTACTAAGGAGGGGCTGTCCCATAAAAGATAAGGTGGGGGATTTCATCACCCTTTCCTTCGCCCCACAAACCACACTAATAAAGAGCCTAATTCTAAAATCAAGTAGACATTGGCCCTAAGGATCCCGGACGCATTAGGAGAGTGATCCGGTCCCGACCGTCATGACCTGATCGGCGTTGCCCACTTTGTCGATAGTAGGAGAGACGAGATCTCCGGATCTTGGCTCACTTGCTGGGCTTTGTGGTCCTCGTTGTAGGGAGGTGAGGCGTGTTGAGGCCGTGTGACCTCGCAGTTAGGCGTCGTCTAGCTGTAAGGACCTATAGCGACCTTAGGATTGCTTGAGCCTTGTTTGCTTGTGTGCTTCTACCTGTACCCATCCGTCGTAGCATAAGGACTGCTTCCCTTCTCTCCTGAGTCATTCTTTCTCTCCAGTGTTCCCTCGTCTTCTCTTCTACGTACATTCTTCATTTGAAAAAAAAGAAAAAAAAAGAAAAAAAAAGAGTTGTGGTTGTGTGTGTGCACCGTTGTGCATGCTTTCGTGGACACGAGACGAGAGTGGTCGTTTGACAAGGAGCGTTGTCAATCCGGCTTCGGTCATCGATTTCTCGACACCTTCCTCCTCTCGTGTCGCACGTAGTTCGGGTCCAATGGCTGCTAATTTCCGTGAGGAGGAGCAGTTGCTGGACCCGACTGTTCCACCTGTGCTTCCAGTTGTCGTTCCCATACCTCTTCGTGATCGATGCTACCCGAGCCGTACCGCTCTACCCTCATGCATCGTATTACCAGAGGCTAATGGGAACCATTTTGAGGTTAAGCCTCAATTCATTTCCATGCTCCCTCGCTTCACTGGGAAAGGTGACCCCTATATCTTTCTCAGGGAATTTGAGGAGGTCTGTGCTATGTTCAAGCTGCAACAACTTAGCACAGACTCCATCCATCTTAGGCTCGTTCCTTTTGCACTAAAGGAAGACGCCAAGAAGTGGTTGTACAGCAACCAGGCGAATTCCTTTAGGACTTGGGATGAGTTTCAATCTGCGTTCCTCAAGAAGTACTTTCCTAATCATCGGACTCAAAAATTGAGGAACGAAATCAATTCGTTCTATCAACATGAGACCGAACCATTTCATGCATATCATGAGAGGTTCAAAGAGCTACTATCCTCGTGCCCTCACCATGGCATTGAGTTGTGGCGTCTTTGTCAGATTGTGTATGAGGGTCTTCACATCCCGTCCAGAACGCTCCTTGAGTCCATGTGTCAAGGAGAGTTCTTGGGAAAGGATGAAAGGGAAGCATGGGCCTTCCTAGAAGACCTCGCTGAGAAAACCATGCAGTGGGAGAGTGTGAGGGAACCACCTGCATCATCTAGTATAGGAGCGAGGATTGCGAATGCAAACTCGACTAGATCGGGTACCGCATTTGCTATCGATACCACTACGGCCACCGAGGCACGCATGGCGGCCTTAATGCGCCGTATGGATTCGATTGAGCTCCAAAACCAACAAAGTGCACCTCACATGTCCACATCTGGTCCAGTTCCTTGTCATTCATGTGGTAGGATAGGTCATGTAGAGAGCGAGTGTGAGTCCATTCCTCCTGAGATGGAGCGTGTCAACGCCATCTATGACAGAGCTAGGAATGACCCATACTCATCATCTTATAACCCTGGATGGAGGAACCACCCCAATTTTTCATGGAACCAAAATAATGCCCCGGGTGGTCCTTCAAACTCCTCTAGACCACCTTACCAATCACACCAACCTCCCATGCATGCGCAATCCTATCAGCCACCCCAAGCGCAAACCACCAATCAATCGGGTTTCCCAAATTCCAATAATATGGAAACTCGATTCAATTCGCTTGAGACCTTGACTCGTGGACTTGAAAACTCAATGAAAAATTTTATGTCTACCACAAGTCAAGTTCTCACTTCAAATCAGCAGACCATGAAATCTCTAGAGCTTCAGATGGGCCAATTGGCTCAGTCTGTACAAGACAGAGAGAGAGGGTCTTTCCCTAGCCAACCTGAGGCTAACCCCCACATGTACCAACAACAACAAATGCAAAATGAGAATGTGGTACCTCGGGGGAGGCAAGTGAACCATGTGGAGGAACCTGTTCACCATGTCAATTCCATTGTGACCTTAAGGAATGGAAAACAGGTTGACAATCACATTTCCTTGCCACACCCACCACCATCTATGCAGCCCCTCAGTGGGAATGATGGTGAAGAAGAAGCTGAGGGTGAGGGTAATACACCGACGCTTTCTTCTCAGGCACAACAGAAAACCTACCTGCCAAAAGCTCCCTATCCAAGTAGGTTAAACAAAAAGCAGAGTGACAACATGGACAAGATATTAGAGGTGTTTAAGCAAGTGAATGTTAACATCCCCTTGTTGGATGTCATCCAACAAATACCTCAATATGCCAAAGTGTTGAAGGATCTCTGCACAACCAAGAGGAAGACCAGTGTTCCTAAGAAAGCATTCTTGGCTGCAAATATCAGCTAACTTTTGTCCAATCCCACCTACACAAAATACAAGGACCCGGGGTGTCCTACTATTCAGTGTACGATAGGGGACACTAGATTGAGTAATGTTTTGCTTGATTTAGGATCAGCGGTCAACCTCCTCCCATTCTATGTTTATCAACAGTTGAACTTGGGAGAATTGAAACCAACTAAGATCACCCTCCAATTGGCGGATAGATCCATTCGTATTCCCATGGGGATTATCGAGGATGTGCTTATCAAAGTTGGAGATTTTATATTTCCAGTCGATTTTGTTGTCCTCGATACCAATCATGTTGCGAACACCCACTCTCAAATACCTTTGATTTTGGGTAGACCATTTATGGCAACGTCCAATGCTTTGATTAATTGTAGAAATGGTCTCATGAAGCTCTCATTCGGTAACATGAGTGCCGAGTTTCATGTGTTCAACTCTGGTAGGCAACAGGAACCCATGGATGAACCTTTAAATCTAAATCTCATCCGCTAATTGGAGAAAGCACCACAAAATCAACGAACACCCTTAATCCCAATGCAACCCATTGAGAATGTTCGTGGGCCCAGCGAAGACTCATTGCCTGTCTTTGCAATGCAACAGAGTGAGCTGGCCTCGAACATGAATGTCCAAAGGGAGTGTTCGTTGCATGATTCAGTTGAGAGTGCTAGTGAGAGTGAGACACCTCATCATATGCCTATACCAGAAGGTGTCTCTGTCTCATGTCCCTTGGCCCTTGAGCCATTTGAGCTTCATATTGACTCCAACAAGGACCCACCTTTGACCGAGCTTATGCTTGATGATCTAAATGATGGTGGGAGGTCCTTGTTGGATGACTTGGGGAGAAGCCCCATTCTTAGTGATGCAGGTCTGCTGCATCCATCGAATGAGCTTGAGGAACTCATTCCGATGCACCCGCCTATTGGTTGGAGGGTTTTCTTCGATGAGCAATTAAACCCAAGCGAGGCAACACAACTTCATTCTTTGTTGCCCACACCCAACCAATATCATGAGGGGTTCGAGACTTTCAGCTTTGACCTTTCACCCCTCATGACACCTCAGAGTACCAGTGGAGTTTGCCCATCTCGGCAAGTCTCTGGTCCTCATGACTTGATGTTCTCATTTGATGTTCCTTGACCAAATGATTATGAGAATATCTTGGCTGATGTATATATCTTGAAAAAAAAAGAAAAAAAAAGTGTGTAATAAAAGACTCCTTTAGTGAGCATCGATTGTTGTGGGCCCCAACCCTTGTGTACTTGGGCCCCAATTTCTTCACGTATTTATCTCCCTTCTTCAGCTTCTCACAGGTTTTGAGGGAATTTGGGTTTGTGTCGATCAACATGACCCCGAACGTCCCTTTGTACTTCATGTTGGTGAGATCGTTCCTTTTTCATGCATGTATCCATGTAGTATCTTGTTCACATTCATTGAGGACAATTCATGAAGTAGGAGTGGGGGGGGGGGTGTTTTACGTGTGTACATAGTCGAGTCTTTTTCTTTTGATTTTGTTTTCTTTTTGTGTGTTCTGTTAGGGTCATGTTAGTGTGCCGCATTTAATATCGATATATCTGCTTGCCATGATCCTTGGGTGACTTGTCTTCTTTTGCTTGCCTAGTGCTTTAAAATTTTCACATTTCTTTCAAAATCTTCATGTGTTTGTGAAAGAAAATGTTTTGTGGGTTTTGCGTGTGTTTAGCATGTGCAAAACCGTTGAGAGGCAAAGTAAAAAGAAAGCTCCCAAAATTGTCTTGAACTTGATGCATTAGGATTTCTAGTTTACTGGCTTTAGGTCTTATCGAGTCGTTAGGATGCACCCCAGTTTTCCCTCGGGGGGCGTGTAATCATAGGGTTTCAGTACTCAAACATTTAAATAAGTCTACCCTGAACCTAGTGAGTCAAATAATGTGTGTCTGTTAGTATAAGGAAGTTTGTCGTAGTCAAGGGCCCTTAATCTCTTTTTGTGAAACTTAAGTGTAGGGGTTTTGGTTCCCATGTAGATAAATAAGTGGTGTTCTCTCTTCTCGCACGGCTCCTATCACTCGGGAAAGTAGGTCTGAGGGGACTTTGTGCCTGGTGCTTTCGAGTCATCTGACATGGGATGCACCGACCGAACTCCCGTTACACGGGTGGTAGGGATCGCCATATGTGGAGATTTGGGGGAATGTGTACGTGATAGTGTAAGTCCTCATAGGCAATGATGCACGAAACCTGACCCTGGGGAGAATCAAACACCAACCAATAAAATGCTCCAAAGAAAAAGAAAAAAAAAGAAGAAAAAAAGGGTCATAAGAACCAAAATAGACTTTACACATTGTATCACATTCAGAAGTTAAGGTTGCCCATGTCTTTCACTTAAGTCCTTGACTAACTCTCACGAATAACTCATTAGGCTAGGTGTGTGGACCGATTACATATATAGAGTCGACCCATAGTATTACCGCGTCCCATGATCGACAAAATAAGTCCAACGAGTCGTGTAGCTAGATTGATTAATGCATCTTGTTCGGATTTTGTGGGTATATCCGCTGAAAACCCTCAGGAGACAACACTCCTCCTCCTTGGCGACAAGGAGGTTTAACGGCTTGTTGCACGTGCTAAGTGCAACCGTGATTCCTACGAAAGTGAGTTAGGATTTCTTGTTTTTTTCGCATGCTTTTCTCTTTCTTTGTTTTGCTCGGGACTAGCAAAAGTTAGGTGTGGGGGTATTTGATTGACATCATTTCATGCTCATATTTGTATCTTATATCCATTATCTTTCACCTAAATAAAGCTATGTTACGAGTTTTATGTTTAGTTTTCAGGAATAAATAGGTTTGAAGAGATGAAGCATAAAAAGACCCAAAAGCTGGGAAAAAGGACTGAATTGTGAGATCTGTGGACTAAGATGCAAGGAAGAAGGACCTGAATGCAAGACCGAAGGACCTAAGAGCAAAACAGAATACTCCTCACCATCATGGGGAGTATTTTGGCAATTCTATTCGGGTCGGAGCTCCAACATGCAAAATAGATGCATCAAATACCAACAAAGCCTTCCAGAAAAGCCCACAAGAAATTCCAGAGCGATCTGGACACTGTAGACCGCTAATTAGCGGTCCAAGACCGCTAATTGGCGGTCACTTTTCTCCTGGACTTGTATTAATATTCGTTTAGGCTATTTTTGGTGTTTGTTTAGTCCCACATCGGGGGATTGTCCCGGTTTGCCTTTTTCCATGGCTATAAATAGAACTCTTCACCTTCCATTGTAATCACTCCATATTTTAAGTGGCTATTCTTCCTACTAGAAGTGAGGCCTTGAAGCACACACTAAAGTAGGAGGATGCTACTTTTAATGTGAGTCATTTTATCAATAAAGTTTTGTGTTTCTTTCATTGTTTGTTTTATGCTCCTTTTATTGTTTGTGCATGTTTTAGTTTAATCGTCTTTTAATTCTAGCTTAGTTTTAATATGCTTTCTTTCCATAGTTTAATAATTAGTGTAATGTTTAGTGAGTAGTTCCATCCCCTTTGGGGGGTGGAGTAGATGTACATACATGCATTAGAGAATGGATGAATGCTTTATTTTTGATGTGTTGATAAAACATGAATGTATGCTTGCTTGTTTAGGATAGAATTTATAACTTGATGAGTTTTGCCAAAATGATTAGACACCGCTCATGCTTGTTTAGGTTCTGAAATAAACAACTTGCATATGTAAATGTTAATCAACCAAGTTGGTGAATAGATTGATAGGTTTTGCCATAACATTTAGACACTTCCTATGCTTGATAAACACCACCTTCATGTGCTTAAAGAATGTATTCTACACCCACCTCTTTGCTTGTGTGCACTCACTCCACCCCTTAGGGGTTTTCCATTCCTGAAATTCCAGCACTTCTATTTTGTTCTTAGCTTACTTTTTATTTGATCGTTTATTTCTTTCTTTCGCATTTCGTACTTCTTAGCGTAGTTTAGTGTAGAGTAGTGTAACCAACTCTCTTCTCCATTATTTTCGCCACTTGATTTCGTGCAAACAAGAGGTTGCTCACCTCCCTGAGGACGACCCGTACTTGCCACCGCTTCATCGCGGCCGTGCACTTGCGGTTTAAAATAAAACGTTCAACAAACATGACCCTGAACGTCCCTGTGTACTTCATGTTTGTGAGATCTTTCCTTTTTTCATGCATATATCCATGTAGTATCTTGTTCGCATTCATTGAGGACAATGCATGAAGTAGGTGTGGGGGGTGTTTTACGTGTGTACATATTCGAGTCTTTTTCCTTTGGTTTTGTTTTCTTTTGTGTGTACTAATTGACATCATTTCATGCTTATATTTGTACCTTATATCCATTATCTTACACCTAAGCAATGCTACGTGACGAGTTTTATGTTTAGTTTTCAGAAATAAAGAGGTTTGAAGAGAAGAGCCATGAAAGGACCCAAAAGCAGGAAAAATTACCTAATTGTGAGACCTGGGGACCAAGATGCAAGGGGGAAGGACCTGATCGTAAGACAGAAGGACCTAAGAGCAAAACAGGAAACTCCACACCATCATGAGGAGTATTTTGTCAATTCGATTCGGGTCGGAGCTCCACTAAACAAGTTAGATGCATCCAAGACCAAGAAACACACCAAGGAAAGCCCACCAGAAGACCCAGACGGATCTGGGCTTTATAGGCCGCCAATTGGCGGTCTGGATCATGCAAGATCCGCCCCAACTTCTCCTGGACTTGTATTAGTGTTCGTTTAGGCTATTTTTTGTATTGGTTTAGTCCCACATCGGGGGATTGTCCCGGATTAGCTTTTTCCATGCTTATAAATAGAACTCTTCACCTCCCTTTGTATCCATCTCTCTCTTAGTGGCCATCTTCCCTACTAAGAGTGAAGCCTTGAAGCAAAACTCTAGTGGAGGAAGCGCTACTTGTAATAGAGTGAGTTAATAATAAAAGTTTTCTTTTAATGATGTTGTTTCTCTCTTAGTTTAATTTCCTTTCATATGCATGCTTGTTTGTTTGTTTAGTTTTATGCTTCTTTAATGTTTCTTGCTTGAGTAGTATAAATTTCATTTCAGTATTATGCTTTCCTTTGCTAATTTAGTTAGTGTAATGAGTAGTGAGTAGTTCCATCCCCATTTGGGGGGTGGAGAAATATGTGATATAATAATGTAGTGTATTAAGTGTGTGTTATCTTTATCCCTTGAGCTTTATATGATTTCCATAACCATCTAATGGGTTTTCACTCTTATCTTTGATATGCTAATGCTCTTGAATGAAGCTTAGCTTATGCTTTGATTAGTGGACCTATTTTATGGGGAATGATAAGGTTAGGATATGGATGAAGTTAATATTGGAAACACAATTTGTAGTGTATGTACTCTTGTTGCCTTTACCTTAGCTAATGTCTTGTATGTTTTAATGATGTAGTGAAATCTTAATTCATGTAGAGGCATAGTAGGGTATAGTCTTTATACTTGAGTTCATGTAGCTTCATTCCAATTATTGTCTTGTATGTTTTAATGATGTAGTCTTATCTTAATTCATGTAGAGGCAAAGTTGGATGTAGTTTTATGATTTCATGTACTACATGTTGTGAGGAGCTTAATGAACACACACACACTTCTTTATGTTCACATTATTTCTCTACCCCCTTTGGGGCTTAGTTTATTGCTTATCTCCATTTCCATTTGCATCTTAGTGTAGTTTAGTGTAGCCAACCTTTCTTCCCTTTCTTTACCACTCGCCTTCGCACAAACCAAGTGTCGACACACCTCCCAGTGGACGACCCGTATTTGCCACCGCTTCAACGCGGCCGTGCACTTGCGGTTAAATATAAAACGATCAATCAAGTTTTTGGCGCCGTTGCCGGGGAAACTAGAAGGGTCACTAGAAGGGTCCTTGGGACCAACCTGCTCATGCCTCATCGTCAGGTTATTCCAACCAGACTCCACCACCTCAGCGGGTTGATCCCAAGGACCCTTCTAGTGATCCGACCCTTCAAGCGTTCATGCAGAGCATGCAAAGTACAGTCAAGGCTTTGGAAATGCAAGTTAGCCAATTGCCTCATCAATTCCATGAACGCGAGAAGGGTCAGTTCCCGAGTCAACCAGTGGTTAATCCCAGGGGTCAGTCTGCTAATACCAGGCAGAATGTACACAATGTTGAAAGTGACCCTTCCCAACATGCTAATGTTATTCATACCTTGAGATCGGGAAGGGTCGTTGACAACAATGTGAACATGCCGGAAGCCAACCCTGTTGGCAAGTCTTCCGAGGAGAGTCTTGAGCATGTCAAGGAACCTAATTCCGAGACTCCTCCTCGTGATTCCTATGTCCCCAAGGCACCATTCCCTCATCAGTTGACTAAAAAACGTGATGAGCATTGGGATAAGATCGTTGAGGTACTTAGGCAAGTAAAGGTGAACATCCCGTTGTTGGACGTTGTTCAACAAATGCCACCGTATGCCAAGTTCCACAAAGACCTTTGCACCACCAAGAGAAAAACAAATGTGCCCAAGAAGGCCTTCTTGGCCGCCAATGTGAGCTCCATATTGACACAACCCATGAATGTCAAGTACAAGGACCCTGGTTGTCCAACTGTCTCTTGCATGATTGGGAATGTGACCATCTCTCAAGCTCTATTGGATTTGGGGGCATCTATGAATCTCCTGCCTTACTCAGTCTATGTCAACCTTGGGATAGGCGATCTTAAACCAACGAGGACAACCCTCCAGTTGGCTGATAGATCCGTCAAAATCCCACGAGGGAGTGTGGAGGATGTCCTTATCAAAGTGGGTGAGTTCGTATTTCCAGTTGATTTCATCATCTTGGATACCGAACCCGTGTCCAACCCACAAGGACAAATTCCTGTAATCCTTGGGAGGCCATTTCTTGCGACATCTAATGCTTTGATCAATTGTCGCAATGGCTTGATGAGGTTGTCTTTTGGAAACCTCACGGCGGATTTCAACATCTTCACTCTTGGTAAGCAACCTGGGCTCTTCGACGACACTGTCGGAGCCAATTTCATCCAGGACACGGATGAGCCTGACTCATTAGGCATGTTCGACTCACATCGACATATTATTGAGGTGCCTAATGATCAGGTTGCAAGTGAAGAGGATCTTGAGGAATCCGCCAGCATATCTCTGGATGAGGAGGCACATTTGGGTGCTTGCTCCTCTTACCCCGTGGCCCTTGAGACACTTGAAATTAACTCTGAATCCGACAAGGACCCACCTCTGGTCGAGCTTAAACCGCTCCCCGATAACCTAAAGTACATCTTTTTAGGGGATAATGAGACCTTGCCACTCATTATTGCTTCTGATCTTGAAAAAGATCAAGAGGTTGCCCTCAAAAGAGTACTCTTTGAAAACAAAGAGGCGATCCGGTGGTCCTTGAAGGATATCAAGGGAATTAGCCCTGGTATTGTTCAGCATCGGATCCATATGGAAGAGGATTCTAGGCCCCGCAGGGACCCACAGCGGAGATTGAATCCTGTACTGAAAGAAGCCGTCCGAAAGGAGGTTCTTAAGTGCTTGGATCATGGCATAATCTATCCTATCTCTGATAGTTCGTGGGTGAGTCCTGTCCATGTGGTTCCCAAGAAGTCAGGCGTGACGGTTGTGGAGAATGAGCATAATGAGCTTATCCCGACACGCCTGCAAACTGGCTGGCAAGTTTGCGTTGATTATCGCAAGCTCAATGCGGCAACGCGGAAAGATCATTTCCCGTTGCCATTCATTTATCAGATGTTGGAAAGGTTGGCCGGACATGAGTACTATTGTTTTCTTGATGGATACTCCGGTTACAACCAAATTCCCATCGCCCCCGAGGACCAAGAGAAAACCACATTCACTTGTCCCTTTGGCACGTTTGCCTAACGTCGCATGCCCTTTGGGTTATGCAATGCGCCGGCAACGTTTCAGAGGTGTATGATCAACATCTTCTCCGATATGGTTGAGCGTTTCCTTGAGATCTTTGATTGATCTCGTTTTATATTTCTACCGCAAGTGCACGGCCGGGTTGAAGCGGTGGCAAATACGGGTCGTCCACTGGGAGGTGTGTCGACACTTGGTTTGTGCGAAGGTGAGAGGTAAAGAAAGGGAAGAAAGGTTGGTTACACTAAACTACACTACAATGCTAAACTAGAATGCAAAAGGAAATGAAGATAAGCAATAAAACTAAACCCCAAAGGGGGTAGAGAACTGATGTGAACATAAAGATGTGTGTGTGTGTGTGTTCAATTAAGCTCCTCACAACATGTAGTGCATGAAATCATAAAACTACATCCAATCTTGCCTCTACATGAATTAAGATAAGACTACATCATTAAAACATACAAGACAATGATTGGAATGAAGCTACATGAACTCAAGTATAAAGACTAGACCCTACTATGCCTCTACATGAATTAAGATGACTACATCATTAAAACATACAAGACATTAGCTAAGGAAAAGGCAACAAGAGTACATACACTACAAATTGTGTTTCCAACATTAACTTCATCCATATCCTAACTTTATCATTCCCCATAAAATAGGTCCACTAATCAAAGCATAAGCTAAGCTTCATTCAAGAGCATTAGCATATCAAAGATAAGAGTGGAGACCCATTAGATGGTTATGGAAATCATATAAAGCTCAAGGGATAAAAATAACACACACTTAATACACTACATTATTATATCACATATTTCTCCACCCCCCAAATGGGGATGGAACTACTCACTACTCATTACACTAACTAATTTAGCAAAGGAAAGCATAATACTGAAATGAAATTTATACTACTTAAGCAAGAAATATTAAAGAAGCGTAAAACTAAACAAACAAACAAGCATGCAAAGGAAAGGAAATTGAACTAAGAGAGAAACAACATCATTAAAAGAAAACTTATATTATTAACTCACTCAATTACAAGTAGCTCTTCCTCCACTAGAGTTTTGCTTCAAGGCTTCACTCTTAGTAGGGAAGATGGCCACCAAGAGGGAGATGGATACAAAGGGAGGTGAAGAGTTCTATTTATAAGCATGGAAAAAGCTAATCAGGGACAATCCCCCGATGTGGGACTAAACCAATACCAAAAATAGCCTAAACACATGATAATACAAGTCCAGGAAGAATATTGGCTGATTTGGGCTTAACCAGACCGCCAATTGGCGGTTCCAGACCGTCAATTGGCGGCCTATAAACTTCAGATCTGTCTGGATCTTCTGGTGGGCTTTCCTTGGTGTGTTTCTTGGTCTTGGATGCATCTAACGTGTGTAGTGGAGCTCCGACCCGAATCGAATTGACAAAATACTCCTCATGATGGTGTGGAGTTTCCTATTTTGCTCTTAGGTCCTTCTGTCTTACGATCAGGTCCTTCTCCCTTGCATCTTGGTCCCCAGGTCTCACAATTAGGTCCTTTTTTCCTGCTTTTGGGTCCTTTCATGGCTCTTCTCTTCAAACCTCTTTATTTCTGAAAACTAAACATAAAACTCGTAACGTAGCATTGCTTAGGTGTAAGATAATGGATATAAGGTACAAATATAAGCATGAAATGATGTCAATCAAATACCCCCACACCTAAGTTTTTGCTAGTCTCGAACAAAACAAAGAAAGGAAAAAGCATACGAAAAACAAGAAATCCTAACTCACTTTCGTAGGAATCACGGTTGCACTTAGCACGTGCAACAAGCCGTTAAACCTCTTTGTTGCCAAGGAGGAGGAGTGTTGTCTCCTGAGGCTTTTCAGCGGATATACCCACAAAATCCGAACAAGATGCATTATTCAATCTAGACCTCGACTCGTTGGAAATATTTTGTCGATCAATGGACGCGGTAATGCTACGGGCCGACTCTATATAGGTGATCAGTCCACACCTCTACCCTAATGAACCATTCGTGCAAGTTAAATAAGGAATTATGTGAAAGACATGGACAACCTCAACATCCTCAAGTGCTACAAAGTGTAAAGTCCATTAAGGTTCTTATTTGCATTATCATATTTTTTTTCTTTTTGTTTCTTTTCACACATTTTTTTTTCTTTTTTTCTTTTTATTAGTTGGAGCTTCATTCTCCCAGGGTCAGGTTTCGTGCATCATTGCCCATGAGGACTTACACTATCACGTACACCTTTCCCCAAATCTCCACATAGGGCAATCCCTACCACCCGTGTAACGGGAGTTCAGTCGGCGCATCCCAAGTCAGATGACTCGAAAGCACCAGGCACAAAGTCCCCTCAGACCTACTTTCCCGAGTGATAGGAGCCGTGCGAGAAGAGAGAACACCTACTCACTTATTTCTTATCTACACATGAACCAAAACCCCTACACTAATGTCTCACAACAGGATTTAGAGGGTCCTTGACTACAACAAACTTCCTTAAGTTGACAGACACGAATTATTGACTCACTAGGTTCAGGGTGGACTTCATTAAATGTTTGAGCACTGAAACCCTATGATTACTCACCCACAAGGGAAAACTGAGGTGCATCCTAACGACTCGATAAATCCTAAAGCCACGTACTAGATATCCTAATGCATCAAGTTCAAGACAATTTTGGGAGCTTTCTTTTTACTTTGCCTCTCAACGGTTTTGCACATGCTAAACACACGCCAAACCCACAAAACATTTTCTTTCGAAAACACATGAAGATTTTGAAAGAAATGTGAAAATTTTGAAGCACTAGGCAAGCAAAAGAAGACAAGTCACCCAAGGATCATGGCAAGCAGATATATCGATATTAAATGCAGCACACTATCATGACCCTAACAATGCAAACAAAAGAAAACAAAATCAAAGGAAAAAGACTCGACTATGTACACACGTAAAACACCCCCCCACACCTACTTCATGCATTGTCCTCAATGAATGCAAGCAAGATACTACATGGATTGATGCATAAAAAGGAGAGATCTCACCAACATGAAGTACAAAGGGAAGTGCAAGGTCATGTTGATGGACATAACCCGAATTCCCTCAAAACCTGTGAGATGCTAAAGAAGGGATACAAATACATGAAAGAATTGGGGCCCAAATACTCAAGGGTTGGGGCCCACAACAATCGATGCTCACTGAAGGAGTCTTTTATTGTACTCTTTTTTTTCTTTTTTTTTCTTTTTTTTCTCTTTTTTTATATAACTATGTACAAACATAAGTTCCCATCTTCATTTGTCAAAAGACATCAAATGGGAACCTCAAGAGTTGGTCAATGCACTTGGAAAGGGAACATGACACCACGCGGGGCCAGAATATGCATGTGTGGGCCCCCTTCACAAAGAGCACCAGATGAAATGAGAGGTTCATGAATTGGACGCAAAGGCGTCTCATTCAAAGGATCAAACTGAAAGAGCTTGAACCTCTCGAGAGTTTGGGAAATAAGGGGCAACGGAAGAAAAATATCTCCCGTTGCGGAACTGAAGTTATGATCATCAATCCAAACTCTCCAACCAACAGGCTGGTGGGTCGGAACGAGGTCAAGCACCTCGTTATGCATGTCCAACTCACCAGGAGAACAGGAAGTGGGTCTCATACCCAAAGTATCCTCCAAGGAACTCCTAATACCCTCATGAGCAATGTAGTTGTTTGATGTTCCATCATTTCCAAGATGATCAGGAACAATAGTGAGAGGCAAACTCTCATCAGGTTGTTTGAAATTGAGGGTACTAGGGAGTTCTTGCTCCACCAAAGGTGATTCCTTAGGAGGTACAACAATAAGATCATGTGGCTCAAGGGCCACGGGACAAAAAGGTAAGGCACAATCCTGTGCCGACTCATAATAAAACTGGTCCAAGCTATTCTCAGTATGAATCGAATCCTCCACTAAGTGATCGTGAATTGAAACCCCAAGTCCCTCAGACTGACTAGGAGTTTGACTTTGAAAGGTTGTGCTTTGAATTTGTGGATGTGGTGGTGGTTCGATTTCAGAAGATAAATCCTCAAGTTGACAAGAAAGGTTACTCTCCTCACTTAATTGTTGCGTCAGTTGACTCACTTGAAGTGTCAGATTTTGTATGCGGTCAACGAGGAGGTCCAAGTCAGATCTTGGGAAATTTTGGGGTTGGGTGTTGATGGCCTGAGAATGAGTCCAATGATTTGAAGTGGGGTGTTGGTAGAATTCTGGGTATTCGGGAGGAGGATATTGGGGTGGAAATGATGTATAAGAATTTGAATATGAATTGTCTCCCCACGAATCCATCCCTCTCGGGTTGTACGCGGATGCGTAATGGTCATAATGAGCATTTTGGGAAAATGTGTGCTCATACTCAGGCTCTGGGGGAACATAAGGACATTCCCCGAAATCATGACCACTCAACCCACAATAGTGACACGGTACGACTACTGGAGCCACCGGTGCACCCATGTCATCTACCACATGCATGAAAGAGGCCAAAGGTTCTTGTAATGTCTCAGATTGATGACCAACATATGATCCGACGTAACTAGATGGTGGTCTAGCAGTCGGTGCCTCTCTCATGTTACCCCAATATGAAGATTGCTCAGTCACACAATGAGGATTATCCCAACCATACGGGGTGTTCGTCTGAGCCACCCCAGGTTGCATGGGTCCAGAGTACCAGGGAGAATCGTCCTGGTCCCAACAATGATATGGATGGTCGCCCATGTAACCATCCATCTCAAGAAAAACTCTCGAGTCGACCACTCTCACCACCACGAGACTAAGCTCGCAAAAAGTGCTCGACTCGACCCTAAAATGCTACCAGAGAGTGTAAAGGGGAGGAGACTATAATGTAGAAAAAGGTGAGAAGAAGATGACTCAGAGGAGAAGGGAAGAATCCCTAGAGCTAGCGAGGGTACAGGGTGAAGGTAGAAGCCTAACTAGCAAGCATGGCTCAAACAATGTAAGGCAATGGGTCCTTAGGCTAGACGACGCCTAACTTCGAGGTCACTAGCCTCGACACGCCTCACCTCCGTACAACGAGGACCACAATGCCCAGCAAGTGATACCAGATCCGGAGATCCAGTACCTCCTACTATCGACAAGGTAGGCAACGCCGATCAGGTCATGGCGGTCTCAACTAGATTACTCTCCTAGTGCGTCCGAATTCCTAGGGCCAATGTCTACTTGCTTTTAGTTAAGGCTTTACTTGAGTGTGCTTTTTGGGGCCAAGGGAGGGGTGATGAAATCCCCCACCTTATCTTTGAAGTCTATAGGTGATGCCCCTTAAAGATGTTTTGAAATCTTAGGCTAGCAAGCAACTCACCAAACAAGCACTCACCTCACTCTTGTTTCGATGCACACCTTACTCACTAATGAATGTCCTAATGCGTGAATGAGTGATAAGGAATGCGTACCTTGCTCCAGCAATCAACGACAAAATGTAAAGCAAAGAAAAGAAAGATGCATGCAAGGTCTACATATGATGCATGACCTAGATGGCAAGAAGTCTAATCTTTTGCTTTGAGTTTTATGGTCCAAGTTGATTAAAGGGGATTGAAATTAAATCTGGGAGCAAACTAAAGATCACAACATGCAAAATTGGGCTCCCAGATAACTAAAGTGAACAACATAACAACTGGAACAAATTTGAGAGCAATTGAGGCTCACCAGGCCGCCAATTGGCGGTCCCAGACCGCTGATTGGCGGTCACTTTGGGGTCTTTTGCTCTCCAATTACTCCAGTCGCTTCCCCTTGATCCTCAGGTTCCCTGCCACTAAGAAAAACTGAAAACAAAAAATTAAAAACCCCTCGAATCGTCCAAACCAACGTCTGGACAGAGCACCTCCCCGGCAACGGCGCCAAAAACTTGATTGATCTCGTTTTATATTTCTACCGCAAGTGCACGGCCGCGTTGAAGCGGTGGCAAATACGGGTCGTCCACTGGGAGGTGTGTCGACACTTGGTTTGTGCGAAGGCGAGAGGTAAAGAAAGGGAAGAAAGGTTGGTTACACTAAACTACACTACAATGCTAAACTAGAATGCAAAAGGAAATGAAGATAAGCAATAAAACTAAACCCCAAAGGGGGTAGAGAACTGATGTGAACATAAAGATGTGTGTGTGTGTGTGTGTTCAATTAAGCTCCTCACAACATGTAGTGCATGAAATCATAAAACTACATCCAATCTTGCCTCTACATGAATTAAGATAATACTACATCATTAAAACATACAAGACAATGATTGGAATGAAGCTACATGAACTCAAGTATAAAGACTAGACCCTACTATGCCTCTACATGAATTAAGATGACTACATCATTAAAACATACAAGACATTAGCGAAGGAAAAGGCAACAAGAGTACATACACTACAAATTGTGTTTCCAACATTAACTTCATCCATATCCTAACTTTATCATTCCCCATAAAATAGGTCCACTAATCAAAGCATAAGTTAAGCTTCATTCAAGAGCATTAGCATATCAAAGATAAGAGTGGAGACCCATTAGATGGTTATGGAAATCATATAAAGCTCAAGGGATAAAAATAACACACACTTAATACACTACATTATTATATCACATATTTCTCCACCCCCCAAATGGGGATGGAACTACTCACTACTCATTACACTAACTAATTTAGCAAAGGAAAGCATAATACTGAAATGAAATTTATACTACTTAAGCAAGAAATATTAAAGAAGCATAAAACTAAACAAACAAACAAGCATGCAAAGGAAAGGAAATTAAACTAAGAGAGAAACAACATCATTAAAAGAAAACTTATATTATTAACTCACTCAATTACAAGTAGCTCTTCCTCCACTAGTGTTTTGCTTCAAGGCTTCACTCTTAGTAGGGAAGATGGCCACCAAGAGGGAGATGGATACAAAGGGAGGTGAAGAGTTCTATTTATAAGCATGGAAAAAGCTAATCAGGGACAATCCCCCGATGTGGGACTAAACCAATACCAAAAATAGCCTAAACACATGATAATACAAGTCCAGGAAGAATATTGGCTGATTTGGGCTTAACCAGACCGCCAATTGGCGGTTCCAGACCGCCAATTGGCGGCCTATAAACTTCAGATCTGTCTGGATCTTCTGGTGGGCTTTCCTTGGTGTGTTTCTTGGTCTTGGATGCATCTAACGTGTTTAGTGGAGCTTCGACCCGAATCGAATTGACAAAATACTCCTCATGATGGTGTGGAGTTTCCTGTTTTGCTCTTAGGTCCTTCTGTCTTACGATCAGGTCCTTCTCCCTTGCATCTTGGTCCCCAGGTCTCACAATTAGGTCCTTTTTTCCTGCTTTTGGGTCCTTTCATGGCTCTTCTCTTCAAACCTCTTTATTTCTGAAAACTAAACATAAAACTCGTCACGTAGCATTGCTTAGGTGTAAGATAATGGATATAAGGTACAAATATAAGCATGAAATGATGTCAATCAATCTTCATGGACGACTTTTCCATATTTGGCGCTTCCTTTGATGAGTGCCTTCATCACTTGAGCCTTGTCCTCAAGCGATGCCGTGAGAAGAACCTCGCTCTCAATTGGGAGAAATGTCACTTCATGGTGAAGCGAGGGATTGTACTTGGACATGTGGTCTCAAGTAGGGGAATTGAGGTCGATCCCGCCAAAGTGGGTATCATTGCTAATCTCCCACCGCCACGTAATGTGAAGGATATCCGCGCCTTTTTGGGGCATGCTCGATTCTATCGGCGGTTCATTCGGGATTTTAGCAAAATCGCTCGACCTCTCATCGCCTTGTTGGCTAAGGATGCCATTTTTGAGTTCACACCGGATTGCCACCATGCTTTTTTGACCTTGAAGAAAGAGTTGACGTCAGCTCCCATTATTAAGGCACCGGTGTGGACTGAACCCTTTGAGTTAATGTGTGATGCATCTGACTTCGCTGTGGGAGCAGTGCTTGGGCAACGATTGGACAAATTGCCTCATGTGATCTACTATGCCAGTAGAACACTCAATGATGCCCAATTGAACTACACTGTGACCGAGAAGGAATTCTTAGCGATCATAGTTGCTTTGGAGAAATTCCGGTCGTACTTGATTGGCTCCCACGTGATTATCTATTCTGATCACACAGCCATCAAGCACCTCATGGCGAAGAAAGATGCAAAATCCCGACTCTTGAGATGGATCTTGTTGCTACAAGAATTCGATCTCGAAATTCGGGACAAAAAAGGGTGTGAAAACGTTGTAGCTGACCACTTGTCTCGTCTAGAGACGACCAACCCACAGGACCAAATCATTGACGATAAATTTCCTGACGAGCAGTTGTTCATGATCGAAGATAACCCTTGGTTTGCCGACATCGTGAACTACCTCGTGACCGAGCAACTTCCTGTGGGTTGGTCAAAATCTGACCAATCCAAATTTAGATCGTATGTCAGATTCTTTCACTGGGACGACCCCTACCTATTCAAATACTGCTCTGACCAAATTTTCAGGCGGTGCGTCCCAGATACCGAGTTCCAAAGTGTGCTCCATTTCTGCCATTCCAATGTAGGATTTCATGTTTAATTATACATATATATTTTCGAAATTTTTATGTATAATAAGGATCAATTACAATTTTCTTTGATTTATTTCATACATGCATTGGTTTGTTTTAACATCTAGTTTCAAAACTCTATTAAAACAAACAAGGGCTCCGAAATTCATACCTAGAAGTTCTCAAAAACTTCTTGAAGATTCGGAGACGTTGGGGATGCTTCTCGCCGCGCCGGATGCCTCCGAGTGTTCACCGAAACCCTAAACAAGGTTGGAGAGAAAGGAGCTAGCCAATCGATCTCCAAACAAGCTTAGAATCTAGCTACAAACCCCTTCCTTAGCCTCTGAGATTTCTCCTTCCAAAGACTTAGAAAACTAAGAGAATTTTCGTGGGTTTTTGTGGTGAATTAAGAGAGAAAATAATTATTGAATTGTATATCTCAATTAGGGAGAATAAGGACCTATTTATAGGTTCCAAACTTACTCTTAATCATGGCTATTCTTTAGCCACGTTTTTCCTTACATTTTCTCTCATAAATTAATTCCTTAATGCATTACATGCACCCACAAAACGTTTGACCAAGTTTGGAGCCAATCCAACCATCAATCAAATTAATCTCTTAATAATCAAAGGCAGAAAATCAATCGCTGTTCGGTTGACCGAAACCCATTCGGTTAACCGAATATGTCACGATTGGTTGACCGAGTACTAGACGGATGACCGATTCTTAAGGAGAAAAATTCTCCTTAACCGATCGGACCAATTCTCGTCCAAGACCGAGTGCTATTCGGTTAACCGAAAATATCGGAACTTGACATTGTTCGGTCGACCGTTTCTGGTTCGGTACACCGTACCAAAGCTCCAGGCACTTTGGTCAAGTTCGGTCAATCAATTACGATTATCCGTTCCACGTTCGGTTGACCGATCCATAGATCCTTCGGTCGACCGAACCTCAACGGATTACCGAACTTCTACCCGATTTTGCCTATTTCAAATTTTGGATTTTGTTTCCAACAAAATTTGAACTTAAGGGGGTTTTAGCAAATTCACAACTTATGCAATGTATTATCCTATGCAACAATAAATTATTGCACCCCATAATATATGCATCTCATATGAATTTATCATGATTCTAATTATGTTATATATTACATAATTGATTTTACTTGTTCACCACATGAGTCATATTTTCTATGAGAAACCCGACACATCATATGAACCAAAAATCAAGCTTCTTGTTTCACGGTTTTTGCGGTGTGACCTATGGGAGGATCTAAACTAAGTTGGCAGTGATATTAAGAGCTTAATATCACAAGCTATAAGCGGTATCTAGCTACACATTATAGCTCCCAATTAGTTAGATGTCTTAATTCCACTCGAACCAAAACCCGATCCATTTAGTGATGGAGTGCACCACTTGTGTCCGTCCCTTGCCTCATGATATTAAGAATACACACAAAGTAGTATTGTGTCATCTTTGTATTATTATTCATTTCTTGATCTCTTTAAGCTAGTTATAAATATGTGACTTAACTCAAATCACATTGTGCACATTATAACTTTGCTTTATCAAGGGGCCCACTAATATCATCACTCAATTAAGAGGGGCAATGATAGTCTTTTGACTAACTATCTTCTCCAACAAAAGTTGTACTTAACCAACCAAGGCCTTTACACTACACTGATCGATAGTTCAAGACACTGATCTAATTAAGTATTCCTTAAGTGATTAGATATAAGTCTCATATCAAAGGACCAAAGACACAGTAAAATATTAATGACACAGAAACACATTTCTATAATATTTTACTTATTAGGTCTATTCAGTATACAAAAGTAATATTTTCCTCTTTTGCATACCCGTGTTGTCACTCACTTGTAGAGCTACAATGATCTATGACCAACACGACAATCTTAATCTCGGTATTTAATGTTCCATGTTAATTACCATGATTGCGAATATCTTTTGTTTTATGCAAACCAATATCTTTTAGAGCTCTACGGTTAAGGACCAAGAGCCTCTTCCTTAACACTTCTAAAAGACGAATAACATAAACAAGGAACAAAATGATTTCTCATTCAATTCATAATAATTGACATTTAAAAGTAAAACTTTTAGAACACATTCCCTTCAATCTCCCACTTGTTATCAAAGTTTTCTTTCACATACATTCTCAATGCATAAAACATCAATAACTAGGGTAACCTTCCCAAATCACCTATCAAGCCAATCCACATGGACCCTCGGATCCATGGACTCGAAATATATATTTCGTCTCTTAGCTTGGTATGAAGGTTTGTTGAATGGATCAGTTGTGCCACTGTTGTGTCCACCTATTTATTTATTTTGTCTTTCGTTGGTGGTTGAGTTAGCTGTAGTGATATTACTCCTAACTACACTAGCTCATACCTCCACCTTCGATAATGATGACGCATCATCACTCCAACCTCTTATTGTCTAGAATTCCTATAAGAATTGCATCAAAACAGCCCTCGGCTATTTTCTCCTTTGTCTTCCATAAACAAGAACCTTATCTTTAGTCCGGTTAAGGTACTTCAGAATATTCTTGACCACAATCCTACGATTAGGACTTGCGTTGGATTGGTGACCACTTGTCACGTTTAGAGCATACGAGATATTGAGTCTTGTGCAAGTCATTGTGTACATGGTCCTTCCTTTTGCCAAAGCATAAGGGATACCTTCATGTACTCCAAGTCTTTGTGTGATTGAGCACATTGAGACTTCTTGAGTTGCACACCTATACTCATACTTATTGGCATATTGTCCATATCGGAATTGTTCACCCTGAACATTTCAAAGACCTTGTCAATGTATGCACGTTGACTGAAGCCAATGAGTCTACGGGATGTATCTCAATGTATCTTGATTTTCAAGATAGGTTGAGCCTCATCCTTTTCTTTTCTTTTCATTGAAATGCCGATTTCAATGAAATTTCTCGTTTGCTAATGCTAAGGTATATGATTGCTCATGAGCAATATGTCATCGACATATAAGATCAGAAGTACTACATGGCTCCCACTAATCTCCTTGTATATACAAGGTACTCCTTTACTTTGAATGAAGTGAATCTTCTTCACCTCTTCGTCAAAGCGTTTGTTCCAACTCCTTTATGCTTGCTTCAATCCAGAAATGGATTCTTGAAACTTGCATATCTTCTCGCTTATTCTTTGGATCATCAAAATCTTGAGGTTGTACCATGTACATATCCTCCTCCAAGTTCCTGTTAAGGAACGCCATTTTGATATTCATCTTCCATATCTCATAATTATGAAATGTGAAAATAGTGAGCATAATCCGAATAGATTTTAATATGACAACTTCTCAAAAATTTCATCAAAGTCAATTTCTTGAATTTGAGTATAACTTTTGCTACAAGCCTTGCTTTGTAGGTTGTCAAGTTACTATCCATGTCCATCTTCCTCCTAAAAGTTCATTTATACTAAATGACATTTTCTCTTGAGGAAGGCAAATCAAGTTATACACTCGATTATCATACATGGATTCTATTTCGGATTTTATGGCCTTGAGCCATAGTTTGGAGTCTTTTCTATTGCTTCTCGGAAGGTCGAGGGATCTTTGGTATCTAGTACCATGATCTCATGAAGTCCCACATACTTATTGGGTTTCTTCCTTTCCCTCATTGACCTTCTTAGTTCTTTTGGTTCTTCTTGTGTCTCTCGAACTTCTTCCACAATTTCTTGAGGAATAGGTTCATGTTCGACTCTCGAACGCACACTAGGTGAGGATGATTGAGATTCTCTCACAATTTCTTGTAAGGATCTCTCGCTCATGCTCCCACTAACCAAATGAATCTCGGCTGGGCCTTCATGATCTCGAATGCAATATTCACATCATGATCTTGTAGAGTATCTTGAGTTTTCTCAAGCTCAACTCTACTCCCACTACTTTTCTCTCTTTTCCAGAAATTCCAGAAAAACATATCTCTCTCTACAATCTTTCGATTGGAGGTGATATATCAAAAGTAGTATCCTCTTGTCATACGAGGATAACCTATAAAGAAGCACTTAATCCGTTTTTGGTTGAAGTTTGGTCGACATCAATTTCTCGACGTAGACCTCACAACCCCAAATCTTGAGAAAGTTGAGCTTATGTGTCTTTCAACTCCATAGCTCATAAACCATTTTCTCCACGGATTTGGATGGAACATTATTTAGTGAGTTTGTCATTATTTGTAGTGCATAATTCCAAAAGTAAATCGGCAATTTAAATTGACTCATTATTGATCGAACCATGTCGAGCAATATCCTATTCCTACTTTAGGAATGAGTCAAATTAGGTATCCTAAGCACTCACCCCTACGAACCTTTCATAGAGACTCGATATTCTTGTTGAGTCGGTTCACTACTCCATTCTCGAATTCCTTGAACTTGTCAAAGATTTCATTTTTGCTTCCCATTAGACAAATATAGCCATAATGACTATAGTTGTCCGTGAACAAAATGAAGTACCTCAAACCGTCTCTTGCACTTGTACTTATCGGACCACATACATTAGAATGTATCATATCCAATTAGTTATTCGCTTTCGTTCATTTCTTCTTGAAAGGTCTCTTGGTCATTTATTTGACCAATCCGATAGTGCTACAAGATTGTATCATTCACGTGAGTTATCTTAGTTTCTCTTTTGTTATTGTTTGTTTAAGTTTGTTTATTATTTATTTCAAGCAAATAGAAAACATTCTATATGAATGTATTTGCATAGAAAATTCCATTCTTCGATATAGACAAGCAAGAATTAAAATATTTATTAAAATTTATCCATATCCAAAACTTGATACAGAATAGTTCTTGCTAATCGAAGGTACATAACAAACATTCTACAAAGCATAAATTTAAATCACTAGACTATTGAAGTTCCATAGAATCTTGTACAATCGCAGCGATGCTTGTACTATTTCCAATCTTCAATATCATCTCGTTCCCAACGAGTTCCTTCCTATCCTTCAACAGCTGCACATCAAAATTATGTGAGCACAAGATCCGGTAACCATTACCAAATCAAGGATAGAGGTGATTAAATTTATCTCAATAACAAACATACCTACGGCGTTTCTCGGGCGCCTACGTTCAATCATCCCATTTTCAAGGTCTTCCTTGTACTTGGGGCAATTAGGTCGGATGTGTCCTTTTTCACCGCAGTGAAAGCACTCCGTGTTGGGAGTTGGAGATTTGAAAGATTTCCCCCTTGAGGCACTCTCATGAGCACCTCCTACTCCCTTGCTCTTGATTGACGTATCTTTGGTAAATTTGCCTTTACCTTTGTTGATCTTTTTGCTCTTCTTATGGATAGCAAGGACCTCATGGTCCCTACTCTTGCCCATATCAACTTCAGCCGTTTTGAGAGCGTTGTGAAGCTCCTCAAGACTCACCCCTTTTTCACGCACATGATAGTGCATCACAAAATCCTTAAAGGACGGGGCTAGAGAGCCAAGAATTAGATCTTCGGCAATGTCCACTGGCATTGGAGAAGAGAGCTTCGACAATTTCTCAAGGTATCCTTGCATCGTGAGAAAATGCATAGATACCGATGTTCCCTCCACCATATGGCACCTTGTGAGTGCGATGGTGGTCTTATAGCGCTCCTTTCGGGCACTATCCATGAACATCTTTGTTAGAGCCTCCATGGTCTTCTTGGGTTTTGAATCCAAGTATTTCACTTGAAGCGAGTCACCCATGGATGCTAGTATAAGACCGTGAACTTGGTTCTCTTGGTCTTCCCACTTGGCTATCGCCTCTTTCTCTTTATCGGTTGCCTTCTCATTTAATTTTGGGATTTCACCATCCAAAATATGAGATAGTTTTTCAAACCTCAACACGATATTGAGATTGAGTTGCCATTTCATGAAGTTTGAGCCATCATTTTGCAAAGGGTTCTTTTCGATCATAGATCGCACAATTGGTTGGATATTTGACATTTCTACAAAACAAATTATATAGGTTTTAATGCAAATTTTATGTTTTAATACATACATACATATATATATCGAATATGATGTAAATACTGCAAATAAAATCTTGCCCGTAAATGCAGTAATCCAAGATCCCATCAATTGTAATATAGACTAGCTAAGGGCTATCGAATACATTACAACATCAAGGTAAGAAAAACATTTTCTAATCACAACCTTTTTGAATTTTAGCAACATTTAGCATCTTCAAACTTTTGTGACTCTTGTCGTTTTAATTATGAGGGAATACGACCTATCCTCGCAAGAAAAACTTTTTCCCAAAACCGAGCGAGGGCTCTAGGTAATGTTAAGAAAACTTATTTTCATTTGATACGAGATACGTTTATCTATTGTATTCACAACTAAACATACTTGGGGTTCACTAGGGTGAAACACACCTCATATATTTAATTGTGGCACAACAACAGACAACCTTTATATCTCCCACTATTCCCAAAGATAGAGGGAGCTATCTCTCGCTAAGGGCGAGCAGAATATCCCTCGATCAATGGCTGCTAGTGGATGAAATAAGAAGGAAATTTATTCTTAATTTTTGTTGGACAATTTAACATGTGATTTAGAATTTTAGGTTATCATGCATATTAATATTCATACACATCCTAACATTCACCATTCATCACATGCATAGCAGAAATTATAAAACAGAAATTAAACATTCACACAATCCACATCGTGTGAGTTTATATGTTCCCTTCGATCCTTGATCCTCGATCCCCGATCCTCGATCCTCGATCGATGCGCTACAGCGGCGACTTCCTCTTGCACCGGAGATGTAGATTTTACAGAAAATAAACATGCTCCTCACATTCGATAAAAACCGACTAGTGCAAGTCCTATGTAAAAACCTCTCACATGCAAATGCAATTCTAAAGATAGAAAATATAGAATATGGCTTTTACATACATAAGCCCCTGTATAATAATAATTACATACATTTGTAGTGTCTGATTTGGAACATATAAACTCACAATCCTGCAAAGCAACTCAAGCATCCATGCACGCAATTGCTATAAACTACAGAATCTAATTTATCAATCATCTAGAATTCTCAACAATTCTTTGAAAAATATTTTGAAATCCATTAAAAACATTTTTCATACATCCATAGTTCACAAATTAATTATGAACCGCTGTTCATCCAATTTCCAATGGAAAGATGAATCGCAGTTTTTTCGGTTTTGTTGATTCTCTTACAAAATAATCGTTTGTACTTAAAACGAAATTATTGCAAGTTAGACTTATGTCTAAATCATAATTCTAATAATTATATGCCATGTTTTAAACATTCAAAACATTTAAAACGAATTATTATATAGAATTATTTCAACAAACATTTAAAGACCGAAAAACCGGTAAAACGAATTGTTTAAATCCTAGATGGTAAACTAGATTTGTTTACAGCCATAAATCATGAGAAAATTGAACCCTATGCTCTGATACCACTGTAGGATTTCATGTTTAATTATACATATATATTTTCGAAATTTTTATGTATAATAAGGATCAATTACAATTTTCTTTGATTTATTTCATACATGCATTGGTTTGTTTTAACATCTAGTTTCAAAACTCTATTAAAACAAACAAGGGCTCCGAAATTCATACCTAGAAGTTCTCAAAAACTTCTTGAAGATTCGGAGACGTTGGGGATGCTTCTCGCCGCGCCGGATGCCTCCGAGTGTTCACCGAAACCCTAAACAAGGTTGGAGAGAAAGGAGCTAGCCAATCGATCTCCAAACAAGCTTAGAATCTAGCTACAAACCCCTTCCTTAGCCTCTGAGATTTCTCCTTCCAAAGACTTAGAAAACTAAGAGAATTTTCGTGGGTTTTTGTGGTGAATTAAGAGAGAAAATAATTATTGAATTGTATATCTCAATTAGGGAGAATAAGGACCTATTTATAGGTTCCAAACTTACTCTTAATCATGGCTATTCTTTAGCCACGTTTTTCCTTACATTTTCTCTCATAAATTAATTCCTTAATGCATTACATGCACCCACAAAACGTTTGACCAAGTTTGGAGCCAATCCAACCATCAATCAAATTAATCTCTTAATAATCAAAGGCAGAAAATCAATCGCTGTTCGGTTGACCGAAACCCATTCGGTTAACCGAATATGTCACGATTGGTTGACCGAGTACTAGACGGATGACCGATTCTTAAGGAGAAAAATTCTCCTTAACCGATCGGACCAATTCTCGTCCAAGACCGAGTGCTATTCGGTTAACCGAAAATATCGGAACTTGACATTGTTCGGTCGACCGTTTCTGGTTCGGTACACCGTACCAAAGCTCCAGGCACTTTGGTCAAGTTCGGTCAATCAATTACGATTATCCGTTCCACGTTCGGTTGACCGATCCATAGATCCTTCGGTCGACCGAACCTCAACGGATTACCGAACTTCTACCCGATTTTGCCTATTTCAAATTTTGGATTTTGTTTCCAACAAAATTTGAACTTAAGGGGGTTTTAGCAAATTCACAACTTATGCAATGTATTATCCTATGCAACAATAAATTATTGCACCCCATAATATATGCATCTCATATGAATTTATCATGATTCTAATTATGTTATATATTACATAATTGATTTTACTTGTTCACCACATGAGTCATATTTTCTATGAGAAACCCGACACATCATATGAACCAAAAATCAAGCTTCTTGTTTCACGGTTTTTGCGGTGTGACCTATGGGAGGATCTAAACTAAGTTGGCAGTGATATTAAGAGCTTAATATCACAAGCTATAAGCGGTATCTAGCTACACATTATAGCTCCCAATTAGTTAGATGTCTTAATTCCACTCGAACCAAAACCCGATCCATTTAGTGATGGAGTGCACCACTTGTGTCCGTCCCTTGCCTCATGATATTAAGAATACACACAAAGTAGTATTGTGTCATCTTTGTATTATTATTCATTTCTTGATCTCTTTAAGCTAGTTATAAATATGTGACTTAACTCAAATCACATTGTGCACATTATAACTTTGCTTTATCAAGGGGCCCACTAATATCATCACTCAATTAAGAGGGGCAATGATAGTCTTTTGACTAACTATCTTCTCCAACAAAAGTTGTACTTAACCAACCAAGGCCTTTACACTACACTGATCGATAGTTCAAGACACTGATCTAATTAAGTATTCCTTAAGTGATTAGATATAAGTCTCATATCAAAGGACCAAAGACACAGTAAAATATTAATGACACAGAAACACATTTCTATAATATTTTACTTATTAGGTCTATTCAGTATACAAAAGTAATATTTTCCTCTTTTGCATACCCGTGTTGTCACTCACTTGTAGAGCTACAATGATCTATGACCAACACGACAATCTTAATCTCGGTATTTAATGTTCCATGTTAATTACCATGATTGCGAATATCTTTTGTTTTATGCAAACCAATATCTTTTAGAGCTCTACGGTTAAGGACCAAGAGCCTCTTCCTTAACACTTCTAAAAGACGAATAACATAAACAAGGAACAAAATGATTTCTCATTCAATTCATAATAATTGACATTTAAAAGTAAAACTTTTAGAACACATTCCCTTCATCCAAGGCATGTGGAGGACACTTTGGAGCAAAGAAAACTGCTGCCAAGGTGCTCCAATCTGGATTCTACTGGCCCTCTCTTTTCAAGGATGCTTACGACTTTTGTAAGCAATGTGATAGGTGCCAGCGCCTTGGCAGGATTGGTCGACGTGACATGATGCCTTTGCAAAATGTCCTTGTTGTCGACATCTTCGATGTGTGGGGCATCGATTTCATGGGTCGCTTCCCGAACTCTTTCGGGAATGTTTACATTCTGGTGGCCGTTGACTATGTGTCTAAGTGGGTTGAGGCTATACCCACAAAGACCAATGACAACAAGGTGGTCACCAAATTCTTGAGGGACATGTTTGCGCGATTTGGTACTCCTCGTACCATAATCAGCGATAGGGGTACCCACTTCTGTAATCGCTCCTTTGAAGCGCTTATGAGGAAATATTCGATCACCCACAAGCTTGCGACCCCATACCATCCGCAAACTAGTGGGCAGGTCGAAATCTCTAACCGTCAATTAAAGCAAATTCTTGAGAAGACGGTTAGTTCCTCGAGGAAGGATTGGTCTACCAAGTTGAATGACGCGTTGTGGGCTTTCCGCACCGCGTACAAGACCAATTTAGGTATGTCCCCTTATCGGGTAGTGTACGACAAGGCTTGCCACCTACCCGTCGAGCTTGAGCATCGTGCTTTCTGGGCGATCAAGAACCTGAATATCGATCTTGATCAAGCAGGAGTACAATGTAAGCTCGACATTGTGGAATTAGAAGAGCTACGCAATGATGCGTACGAGAATGCCAAAATTCATAAGTCCCGAGCCAAGATGTTTCACGATCGCATGATTATGCGAAAGGTGTTTACGGCCGGGCAGAAGGTGTTGCTCTACAATTCCCGGCTTCATCTGTTTGCGGGTAAGCTCCGCAGTCGCTGGTCTGGCCCGTTTATTGTCCAAACCGTTTATCCTCATGGAGCGGTTGAGATCTTGAACCCAGGGAATGGGGACGTGTTCAAAGTTAATGGACAACGCCTCAAACCCTACTTGGAGGGGGCACCAGCCGAAGTCGAGGAGGTCATGTTCCTTCATGAACCTCCCTCGCACTCAACCATTCATGCTCCTACATGAGTGGTTGAGCTTTCATGTGTATATATGTTAAAAAAAAAAAAGAAGAAGAAAAAAAAGAAGGAAAAAAGACTCCTTCAGTGAGCATCGATTGTTGTGGGCCCCAACCCTTGAGTATTTGGGCCCCATTTCTTTCACGTATTTGTATCCCTTCTTTAGCATCTCACAGGTTTTGAGGGAAGTTGGGTTGTGTCCATCAACATAGCCATGAACTTCCTTGTGTACTTCACGTTGGTGAGATCTCTTCTGTTTCATGCATACATCCATGTCGTATTTTGCTCACATTCATTGAGGACAATGCATGAAGTAGGTGTGGGGGGGTGTTTTACGTGTGTACATAGTCGAGTCTTTTTTTTACTTTTGTGTGCATTGTTAGGGTCATGTTAGTGTGCCGCATTTAATATCGATATATCTACTTGCCATGATCCTTGGGTGACTTGTCTTCTTTTGCTTGCCTAGTGCTTCAAAATTTTCACATTTCTTTCAAAATCTTCATGTGTTTGCGAAAGAAAATGTTTTGTGGGTTTTGCGTGTGTTTAGCATGTGCAAAACCGTTGTGAGGCAAAGTAAAAAGATAGCTCCCAAAATTGGCTTGAACTTGATGCATTAGGATATCTAGTACGTGGCTTTAGGATTTATCGAGTCGTTAGGATGCACCCCGGTTTTCCCTCGGGGGGCGTGTAATCCTAGGGTTTCAGTACTCAAACATTTAAAGAAGTCCACCCTGAACCTAGTGAGTCAAATAATTCGTGTCTGTTAGTATAAGGAAGTTGTCATAGTCAAGGGCCCTTAATATCTTTTTGTGAAACTTAAGTGTAGGGGTTTTGGTTCCCATGTAGATAAATAAATAAATAAGTGGTGTTCTCTCTTCTCGCACGGCTCCTATCACTCGGGAAAGTAGGTCTGAGGGGACTTTGTGCCTGGTGCTTTCGAGTCATCTGACTTGGAATGCACCGACCGAACTCCCGTTACACGGGTGGTAGGGATCGCCCTATGTGGAGATTTGGGGGAAGGTGTACGTGATAGTGTAAGTCCTCATAGGCAATGATGCACGAAACCTGACCCTGGGAGAATCAAACACCAACCAATAAATTCTCCAAAGAAAAAGAAAAAAAAAGAAAGAAAAAAGAAAAAGAAAAAGAAAAGAAGAGTCAAATAAGAGCCAAAATGGACTTTACACGTTGTATCACATTCAGAAGTTAAGGTTGCTCATGTCTTTCACTTAATTCCTTAGTTAACTCTCACGAATAACTCATTAGGCTAGGTGTGTGGACTGATTACATATATATAGTCGACCCGTAGTATTACCGCATTCCATGATCGACAAAATAAGTCCAACGAGTCGTGTAGCTAGATTGATTAATGCATCTTGTTCGGATTTTGTGGGTATATCCGCTGAAAACCCTCAGGAGACACCACTCCTCCTCCTTGGCAACAAGGAGGTTTAACGGCTTGTTGCACATGCTAAGTGCAACCGTGATTCCTACGAAAGTGAGTTAGGATTTCTTGTTTTTCGTATGCTTTTTCCTTTCTTTGTTTTGCTCGAGACTAGCAAAAACTTAGGTGTGGGGGTATTTGATTGACATCATTTCATGCTTATATTTGTACCTTATATCCATTATCTTACACCTAAGCAATGCTACGTGACGAGTTTTATGTTTAGTTTTCCGAAATAAAGAGGTTTGAAGAGAAGAGCCATGAAAGGACCCAAAAGCAGGAAAAAGGACCTAATTGTGAGACCTGGGGACCAAGATGCAAGGGGGAAGGACCTGATCGTAAGACAGAAGGACCTAAGAGCAAAACAGGAAACTCCACACCATCATGAGGAGTATTTTGTCAATTCGATTCGGGTCGGAGCTCCACTAAACAAGTTAGATGCATCCAAGACCAAGAAACACACCAAGGAAAGCCCACCAGAAGACCCAGACGGATCTGGGCTTTATAGGCCGCCAATTGGCGGTCTGGAACCGCCAATTGGCGGTCTGGATCATGCAAGATCCGCCCCAACTTCTCCTGGACTTGTATTAGTGTTCGTTTAGGCTATTTTTGGTATTGGTTTAGTCCCACATCGGGTGATTGTCCCGGATTAGCTTTTTCCATGCTTATAAATAGAACTCTTCACCTCCCTTTGTATCCATCTCTCTCTTGGTGGCCATCTTCCCTACTAAGAGTGAAGCCTTGAAGCAAAACTCTAGTGGAGGAAGAGCTACTTGTAATTGAGTGAGTTAATAATAGAAGTTTTCTTTTAATGATGTTGTTTCTCTCTTAGTTTAATTTCCTTTCATATGCATGCTTGTTTGTTTGTTTAGTTTTATGCTACTTTAATGTTTCTTGCTTGAGTAGTATAAATTTCATTTCAGTATTATGCTTTCCTTTGCTAATTTAGTTAGTGTAATGAGTAGTGAGTAGTTCCATCCCCATTTGGGGGGTGTAGAAATATGTGATATAATAATGTAGTGTATTAAGTGTGTGTTATCTTTATCCCTTGAGCTTTATATGATTTCCATAACCATCTAATGGGTTTTCACTCTTATCTTTGATATGCTAATGCTCTTGAATGAAGCTTAGCTTATGCTTTGATTAGTGGACGTATTTTATGGGGAATGATAAGGTTAGGATATGGATGAAGCTAATATTGGAAACACAATTTGTAGTGTATGTACTCTTGTTGCCTTTACCTTAGCTAATGTCTTGTATGTTTTAATGATGTAGTGAAATCTTAATTCATGTAGAGGCATAGTAGGGTATAGTCTTTATACTTGAGTTCATGTAGCTTCATTCCAATTATTGTCTTGTATGTTTTAATGATGTAGTCTTATCTTAATTCATGTAGAGGCAAAGTTGGATGTAGTTTTATGATTTCATGTACTACATGTTGTGAGTAGCTTAATGAACACACACACACTTCTTTATGTTCACATTATTTCTCTACCCCCTTTGGGGCTTAGTTTATTGCTTATCTCCATTTCCATTTGCATCTTAGTGTAGTTTAGTGTAACCAACCTTTCTTCCCTTTCTTTACCTCTCGCCTTCGCACAAACCAAGTGTCGACACACCTCCCAGTGGACGACCCGTATTTGCCACCGCTTCAACGCGGCCGTGCACTTGCGGTTAAATATAAAACGATCAATCATGTACTGCTAGGGTCGTGTTAGTGTGCCACATTTAACATGGATATATATGCTTGCCATGATCCTTGGGTGACTTGTCTTCTTTTGCTTGCCGAGTGCTTTAAAATTTCCACATTTCTTTCAAAATCTTCATGTGTTTGCGAAAGAAAATGTTTTTGTAGGTTTTGCGTGTGTTTAGCATGTACAAAACCGTTGAGAGGCAAAGTAAAAAGAAAGCTCCCAAAATTGTCTTGAACTTGATGCATTAGGATTTCTAGTTTACTGGCTTTAGGACTTACCGAGTCGTTAGGATGCACCCCGGTTTTCCCACGGGGGGCGTGTAATCGTAGGGTTTCAGCACTCAAACATTTAAAGAAGTCCACCCTGAACCTAGTGAGTCAAATAATTCGTATCTTTTAGTATAAGGAAGTTTGTCGTAGTCTAGGGCCCTTAATCTCTTTTTGTGAAACTTAAGTGTAGGGGTTTTGGTTCCCATGTAGATAAATAAATAAGTGGTGTTCTCTCTTCTCGCACGACTCCTATCACTCGGGAAAGTAGGTCAAGGGACTTTGTGCCTGGTGCTTTCGAGTCATCTGACTTGGGATGCACCGACCGAACTCCCGTTACACGGGTGGTAGGTATCGCCCTATGTGGAGATTTGGGGGAATGTGTACGTGATAGTGTAAGTCCTCATAGGCAATGATGCACGAAACCTGACCTTGGGAGAATCAAACACCAACCAATAAAATGCTCCAAAGAAAAAAAAAGAAAATAAAGAAAATAAAAAAGCAAATAAGAACCAAAATGGACTCTACACATTGTATCACAGTCAGAAGTTAAGGTTGCCCATGTCTTTCACTTAAGTCCTTAACTAACTCTAACGAATAACTCACTAGGCTAGCTGTGTGGACCGATTACATATATAGAGTCAACCCGTAGTATTACTGCGTCCCATGATCGACAATATGAGTCCAGCGAGTCGTGTAGCTAGATTGATTAATGCATCTTGTTCGGATTTTGTGGGTATATCTGCTGAAAACCCTCTGGAGACAACACTCCTCCTCCTTGGCGACAAGGAGGTTTAACGGCTTGTTGCACGTGCTAAGTGCAACCGTGATTCCTACGAAAGTGAGTTAGGATTTCTTGTTTTCGTATGCTTTTCTCTTTCTTTGTTTTGCTCGGGACTAGCAAAAGTTAGGTGTGGGGGTATTTGATTGACATCATTTCATGCTTATATTTGTATCTTATATCCATTATCTTTCACCTAAACAATGCTATGTTACGAGTTTTATGTTTAGTTTTCAGGAATAATTAGGTTTGAAGAGATGAAGCATAAAAGGACCCAAAAGCTGGGAAAAAGGACTGAATTGTGAGATCTGGGGACCAAGATGCAGGGGAGAAGGACCTGAATGCAAGACAAAGGGACCTAAGAGCAAAACAGAATACTTCACACCATCATGGGGAGTATTTTAGCAATTGGATTCGGGTCGGAGCTCCAACAAACCAACCAGTTGCATCCAAGACCAACAAACACTTCAAGCAAAGCCCACAAAGAAAACCAAACGGATCTAAACCATATAGACCGCCAATTGGAGGTCTGGAACCGCCAATTGGCAGTCCAGATGGCCCAGAATTCGTTTAGTTTTCTGTAGCACGTGTATTAGTGTATGCTTAGTGTATTTTTGGTATTGGTTTAGTCCCACATCGGGGGATTGTCCCGGATTAGCTTTTTCCATGCCTATAAATAGAACTCCACCTCCTTTTGTAATCACTCCATATTTTAAGTGGCTATTCTTCCTACTAGAAGTGAGGCCTTGAAGGACACACTAAAGTAGGAGGATGCTACTTGAAATGTGAGTTATTTTATCAATAAAGTTTTGTGTTTCTTTCATTGTTTGTTTATGCTTCTTTTATTGTTTGTGCATGTTTTAGTTTAATCGTCTTTTATTTCTAGCTTTGTTTTAATATGCTTTCTTTACTTAGTTTACTAATTAGTGTAATGTTTAGTGAGTAGTTCCATCCCCTTTGGGGGGTGGAGTAGATGTACATACATGCATTAGAGAATGGGATGAATGCTTTATTTTTGATGTGTTGATAAAACATGAATGTATGCTTGCTTGTTTAGGATAGAATTTATAACTTGATGAGTTTTGCCAAAATGATTAGACACCTCTCATGCTTTGTTTAGGTTCTGAAATAAACAACTTGCATATGAAAATGTTAATCAACTAAGTTGGTGAATAGATTGATAGGTTTTGCCATAACATTTAGACACTTCCTATGCATGATAACACCACCTTAATTTGTGCTTAAAGTATGTGTTCAACACCCACCTCTTTGCTTGTGTGCACTCACTCCACCCCTTAGGGGTTTTCCCATTTCTGTATTCCAACATTCTTCTTTTGTTCTTAGCTTAGTTGTCATTTCATTGTTTGTTTCTTTCGTTCGCATTTCATACTTCTTAGCATAGTTTAGTGTAGAGTAGCATAATCAATCTTTCTTCTCCATATTTTTGCCACTTGATTTCGTACAAACGAGAGGCTGCTCACCTCCCTGAGGACGACCCGTACTTGTCACCGCTTCATCGCGGCCGTGCACTTGCGGTTTAAAAAAAATGTTCAACAGGATCATTGGTATCAAGTACCATGATCTCATGAAATCCCAAATACATATCGGGTTTCTTCCTTCCTCTCGTTGACCTTCTAAGTTCTTTTGGTTCTACATGTACTTCCTGAACTTCTTCCACAATTTCTTGCGGAATTGGTTCGTGTTCGATTCTCGAATGTACACTAGGTGAGGAAGATTGAGGTTCTCTCACAATTGCTTCTGAGTGTTGTTGGCTTTTTGGCCTTAATCCTTGTTTTTATTTTGAGTCTTAGAAACATGTGTAAATTGTAATAAAGCTATATGAAGACTTGTAATCTTGATTTTATTTTGAGTCTTAGAAACATGTGTAAATTGAACATACAAGAGTTAAAAACTAATCACATTCACACTAGGTTCCCTGTAGGAGTCTCACACAAAATCTCATATCATTTGGACTCCATTAGATCACCCAAATCTTAGTCGGAAATCACTTAAAACCTAAACCCAGAAATTTTGTGTGAACCGGTCGACCGAACCATTTCTCAGTTCGACCGGTTTATAACAGACTCTCCACAGTGATTCTACCGAACTCTACCGGTCGACCGGTTCTACCTTTTCAGTCAACCGATCCCGGATTTTATTATGGTCGTTACCTTTGTCGTATTCCTATAACGGTCGTATTCCTATAAATCAAACTTAACCCCAAAATACATTCGGTCACCGGTCGAACGACGACCTTGTTTCGGTCGACCGGTTGAACACTTAATATTTCCCTGCTATCGGTCGACGCATTCTTCGTTCGACCGTTGCACCTTTGTCTCAACCGAATCCCCTAATCGGTCGACCGCCCCATACTTTGGTTCGACCGATTCACTTATGTAGAGTTAAGTTCTAGCTCGTTTGTTCGACCGAATATCCTTTTGTGCGACCGTTCTCTTTGAAATTGAGTTAACGATCGACCGGTTTATTAGTTTCGGTCAACCGGTTCTCGACAGATTTGCAGCCCGATTTTCTGCTTTGTGTATCTTACACAAAACCCAACCAAATCTATCCCCAACGGCTAGAATACCTTAGGAGCTTATAAATAGAGGATCAAGACCTGTTGTTAACACAACTCTCCCACTACAAACTTGTCCCAAACTTTAGAGAGAATCTCAAACACTCCAAACCTCAATTTCCACACTTCAGTGATCAATTCCTTAATCCTACTCAAGTGTGCTCAAGATTAGAGAGTGTTGTTCCACTCAACCTTTGTTCAAGAAGCAAGGACTTCGGTGAAAGCCCGAAGTGTTCCTCTCGGATTGTGAGAGAAGAAAGTCAAGCTCGCGAGGTTGTTCGCGGAGTTTGTTTTGTAAAAGGCGTTCTCTCCCGGCCCGGAACGGGGAGTGGTTATTGAAGACGTAGGCGGAGCTCGCAGAGTCGAGCGGAGCTTACAAGAGAGAACTAGGACCCGGGTGGGGTGCCGAACCTCTATAAAAATCCCTCGTGTGATTGTGGTTTGCATTACTTTCCTTTACTTGCTTGTTTTATTTAATTCCGTTGTGCATATCTTGATTGCTTAAACAAGTAGAGTTTGTTTGGGATTAAACTTGTTAATTAGCCTTAATTGTGGACCCATAGACCCACACGATCCTACATTTGGTATCAGAGCCTTGTTAGCTAAATTTCATTACTTTACCGTAATTTTAGCATGGCTTCAACATCTAATCACTTAGAGGGTTTATGCACTACAAGGCCTCCTTTGCTTAATGGGTCAAACTATGATTATTGGAAAAATATGATGAAAATCTTTTTCATATCTAATGACCTTAAGTATTGGAAGTTTATTCAAAATCCATACAAACCCCCAAATGAAGATGAGTTAGATTCTCTATCTAGGGCTCAAATGAAAGAAATAGAAATGAATTCAAAAATCATGAACATTCTTTATTGTGGCCTTAATGAGGGAGAATACTATAGACTTAGAGGTTGTGAAAGTGCAAATGAAATATGACATAAGTTACAAATGCATCATGAGGGTGATAGTAAAACCAAAGAAACTAGGATAAGTCTCCTCATGCATAAATATGAAATATTTTCTATGCAAATCAGTGAGAACATAAGCGACATGAACACTCGCTTCACCGATATTACTATATCTCTTTTGATTCTTGGAAGAAGGTTAAATGAAGGAGAGATGATTCTTGAGCAACGATTGGGAAGACAAGGTCGTCGCAATTGAAGAATCGCACGATCTTTCAAAATTGAAGATGGAGGAACTCATTGGAAATCTCATGGCCTATGAGCTCCAATTGAGTCATCGAAAAGAGAAGGAAGCTTCAAAGAAAAACTCCACGGTGGCATTTCATGCAAACCTTGATGAGCCAAGGAGAGTGGAAGAAGAGGACATCGAGGTCCTTGCCCAAGACTTCTTCAAATACCTCAAGAGGGATAAGGGAGAAAAGAATGAAAGAAGAGGTAGAAGAAGTGAGAAAAGAGAAAAAGAAAAGGAGAAGGAGGAAAGTGAAAATGAGAGAAAAGAGAGGGAGAAGAAATATGAGAGAAGAGAGAGGAGAAGAGAAAAGGAGAAGAGGGAGAGGAAAGAAAGGAAGGAGGAAGCTCACAAAGCCACTTGGGATGACTCTTAATCTCCATCATCATCATCCTCTTCCTTGCAAAGTAGAAAAGAGGTTGCCCATTCATGCTTCATGGCCATTGAAAATGAACAAAGTGAGGTAGCTTCTAACTCCTCTAAATCTTATTCCACTAAAAGTAATTCATGTTCAAGTAAATCATATTCTAGTGCTAGCTCTAAATCTAATGCTAATGATGAATCATATACACATGATGAGCTACAAAATGCATTTCATGATTTAGTTAAACAATATGAGATCATTTGTGAAAAGAACAAGAATGCTAGAAAGTTAATCAAAGATCTCAAATGGCAAATTGAATTAATCATGAATGACAAGAATGAGGTGGTTGCTAGACTTGAATCAAATGAATCGTCACTTGCTAGTCTAAGTAAAACACCTATTGTTGATGAACATCTAGATCTTAGAGCTTCAAATATGCAATTAAGGAATGATCTAGAAATGTTCACTAAAGGAACAAAAATGCTTGATATGCTTTTAAATAGTCAAAGACAATCCTTAGCTAAACATGGTTTAGGATATGATTGACATCATTTCATGCTTATTGATTGATCGTTTTATTTTAACCGCAAGTGCACGGCCGCGTTGAAGCGGTGGCAAATACGGGTCGTCCACTGGGAGGTGTGTCGACACTTGGTTTGTGCGAAGGCGAGAGGTAAAGAAAAGGAAGAAGGATGTATTACACTAAACTACACTACAATGCTAAACTAGAATGCAAAAGGAAATGAAGATAAGCAATAAAACTAAACCCCAAAGGGGGTAGAGAAATGATGTGAACATAAAGATGTGTGTGTGTGTTCAATTAGGCTCCTCACAACATGTAGTGCATGAAATCATAAAACTACATCCAACTTTGCCTCCACATGAATTAAGATAGGACTACATCATTAAAACATACAAGACATTAATTAGAATGAAGCTAAATGAACTCAAGTATAAAGACTAGACCCTACTATGCCTCCACATGAATTAAGATAAGACTACATCATTAAAACATACAAGACATTAGCTAAGGTAAAGGCAACAAGAGTACATACACTACAAATTGTGTTTCCAATATTAACTTCATCCATATCCTAACCTTATCATTCCCCATAAAATAGGTCCACTAATCAAAGCATAAGCTAAGCTTCATTCAAGAGCATTAGCATATCAAAGATAAGAGTGAAGACCCATTAGATGGTTATGGAAATCATATAAAGCTCAAGGGATAAAGATAACACACACTTAATACACTACATGATTATATCACATATTTCTCCACCCCCCAAATGGGGATGGAACTACTCACACATATTTAAACTAACTACTCTAACAACAGAAAGCATTAATACTGAAATGAAATTAATCTAAGCAAGCAAGAAATATTAAAGAAACTAAAGAAACATGCAAGACATTGAAATTAACTAAGCAATGTAAAAACTAAAGCAAACAACAATTAACTACAAAACTTCTATTATTACTCACTCCAAATTACAAGCAGCCCTTCCTCCACCAGAGTTTTGCTTCAAGGCTTCACTCTTAGTAGGGAAGAAGGGCACCAAGAGAGAGATGGATACAATGGGAGGTGAAGAGTTCTATTTATAAGCATGGAAAAAGCTAATCCGGGACAATCCCCCGATGTGAGACTAAACCAATACCAACAATAGACTAAGCACACATTAATACAAGTCCAGGAGAAAATTAGGTGGATCTGGGCCAATCCAGACCGCCAATTGGCGGCCTATATGATCCAGATCCGTCTGGATTTATTTGTGGGCCTTCCTTGTTGTGTGTCTTGGTCTTGGGTGCATCTGGTTGGTTTGTTGGAGCTCCGACCCGAATTGAATTGGCAAAATACTCCCCATGATGGTGTGGAGTATTCTGTTTTGCTCTTAGGTCCTTCTGTCTTGCAATCAGGTCCTTCTTCCTTGCATCTTGGTCCCCAGATCTCACAATTCAGTCATTTTTCCCAGCTTTTGGGTCCTTTTATGCTTCATCTCTTCAAACCTATTTATTCCTGAAAACTAAACATAAAACTCGTGACATAGCATTGTTTAGGTGAAAGATAATGGATATAAGATACAAATATACGCATGAAATGATGTCAATCAAATACCCCCACACCTAACTTTTGCTAGTCCCGAGCAAAACAAAGAAAGAGAAAAGCATATGAAAAAAAACAAGAATTCCTAACTCACTTTCGTAGGAATCACGGTTGCACTTAGCACGTGCAACAAGCCGTTAAACCTCCTTGTCGCCAAGGAGGAGGAGTGTTGTCTCCTGAGGGTTTTCAGCGGATATACCCACAAAATCCGAACAAGATGCATTAATCAATCTAGCTACACGACTCGTTGGACTTATTTTGTCGATCATGGAATGCGGTAATACTACGGGTCGACTCTATATATGTAATCAGTCCACACACCTAGCCTAATGAGTTATTCGTGAGAGTTAACTAAGGAATTAAGTGAAAGACATGGGCAACCTTAACTTCTGAATGTGATACAACGTGTAAAGTCCATTTTGGCTCTTATTTGACTCTTCTTTTCTTTTTATTTTTCTTTTTTTCTTTCTTTTTTTTTCTTTTTCTTTGGAGAATTTATTGGTTGGTGTTTGATTCTCCCAGGGTCAGGTTTCGTGCATCATTGCCTATGAGGACTTACACTATCACGTACACCTTCCCCCAAATCTCCACATAGGGCGATCCCTACCACCCGTCTAACGGGAGTTCGGTCGGTGCATCCCAAGTCAGATGACTCGAAAGCACCAGGCACAAAGTCCCCTCAGACCTACTTTCCCGAGTGATAGGAGCCGTGCGAGAAGAGAGAACACCACTTATTTATTTATTTATCTACATGGGAACCAAAACCCCTACACTTAAGTTTCACAAAAAGATATTAAGGGCCCTTGACTATGACAACTTCCTTATACTAACAGACACGAATTATTTGACTCACTAGGTTCAGGGTGGACTTCTTTAAATGTTTGAGTACTGAAACCCTAGGATTACACGCCCCCCGAGGGAAAACCGGGGTGCATCCTAACGACTCGATAAATCCTAAAGCCACGTACTAGATATCCTAATGCATCAAGTTCAAGACAATTTTGGGAGCTATCTTTTTACTTTGCCTCTCAACGGTTTTGCACATGCTAAACACACACAAAACCCACAAAACATTTTCTTTCGAAAACACATGAAGATTTTGAAAGAAATGTGGAAATTTTAAAGCACTAGGCAAGCAAAAGAAGACAAGTCACCCAAGGATCATGGCAAGCAAATATATCGATATTAAATGCAGCACACTAACATGACCCTAAATGCAAACAAAAGAAAACAAAATCGAAAGAAAAAAACTCGACTATGTACACACGTAAACACCCCCCCACACACCTACTTCATGCATTGTCCTCAATGAATGTGAGCAAAATACTACATGGATGTATGCATGAAACAGAAGAGATCTCACCAACGTGAAGTAGACAAGGAACTTCATGGCTATGTTGATGGACACAACCCAACTTCCCTCAAAACCTGTGAGATGCTAAAGAAGGGATACAAATACGTGAAAGAAATGGGGCCCAAATACTCAAGGGTTGGGGCCCACAACAATCGATGCTCACTGAAGGAGTCTTTTAATTTTTTTATTTTTTTTAACTATGTACAACAATAGGCTTCCATTTTCATATGTCTAGGGACATCAAATGGGAACCCACCATCTCTCGAGCCAGAAATGCGCATGCATGGGCTCGCAACATACACAACAGAATTGCTCGACCACCTGACACCCTTATAAGCATTGTGGTCGGTTGATGCCTCTTTAGGGTTAGCAAAAGAGGAGGCATGAACGAGAGGTGAACCTCTATCAGGTATAAGGGTATCAGGTGGTTCAATCTTAACCAACATGGGGTCCTCAGCAGATACAGAATGAAGAGCATGTGGCCGAGAGGCCATAAAAATAGTATCTTGTGGCTCAAAAGCCACGTGCTCAAAAGGATGTGGCTCAAGGGCCACGTGGTCAAAAAGAAGTGGCTCAAGGGCCACATGATCAGAAGAATGTGGCTCAAGGGCCACATGATCAGAAGAATGTGGCTCAAGGGCCACGTGATCAAAACATAAGGCACCTTCTTGTGCCATCCCGGGTGAAACATCTTCACCATCTTCAGGATCTTCATCGAACAATTCTCTGAAGTACTTGAAGGTGCCCTCAACTTCAATCTCATCCAAGCCCTGGATAAGGTTGACCTCAACAGGGTCATTGAAGGCACCTGACTTCTTGCCAATGGTGAAGATGTTGAAATCAGCGCATTGACTACCATAAGTCAAGCGCATCAGACCATTGCGACAATTGATCAAGGCATTGGAAGTCGCAAGAAATGGTCGCCCCAGAATGACAGGAATTTGTCCAAGTGGGTTTGGCACAGGTTCAGTATCCAAGACAAAGAAGTCGACTGGATAAATGAACTCTCCCACTTTGATCAACACATCTTCCACCACACCCCTCGGTTTCTTCATAGACCTATCAGCCAATTGAAGAGTGGTCTTTGTTTGTTTGAGGTCTCCAAGACGGAGGTAGACGTAGACAGAATATGGCAGAAGATTAACAGATGCACCAAGGTCCAATAAGGTCCGATGTATGGACACATCACCAATCACACAAGAGATAGTAGGACAGCCAGGGTCCTTGTACTTGACTTGCATGGGTTGTGCCAACAAGGAACTCACGTTAGCCGCAAGAAAAGCTTTCTTGGGAACATGAGTTTTTCTCTTCTTGGTGCATAAGTCCTTGAGAACCTTGGCATAAGGTGGCATTTGCTGAATCACCTCCAAAAGAGGGATATTCACCTTAACCTGCCGAAACATCTCAAGCATCTTGTCATGCTGATCAAAGGTTTTCTTTTTAAGGTGCTCAGGGAATGACGCCTTTGGGGCATAAGGATGCGAAGGCACCCCAGAATTCAGGTCCAAAGAAACATGAGTGGGGACCTCAGAATCTGGTTCCTTCGACACAAGAGGAGACAAGGGGACCTCAGGGTTCGGCCCCTTTGTCGAAGGAAATGTAGAAAGAACCTCAGGATCTGGCTCCTTCCTGGAAGTATTTATGGAGGGAGCCTCAGGATCCGGCTCCCTCAAAGATGGTGATGACAAAGAAGGTACCCCAATGTGGTTATCCACCTCCTTACCAGACCTCAAAGTATGTATCACATTAATATGATGGGTCGGTTCAGAGGTGGCATGAGGTAAAGGTGTCCTTCCTTGAGAATGGGTACCCCGAGGATTCACCTCAGTTTGACTCGGGAACTGACCTTTCTCGTGTTCATGGAGTTGATGAGCCAACTGGCTAAACTGCATTTCCAAAGCCTTGACTGTACTTTGCAACGCTTGAAAGGTCGAATCACAAGAAGGGTCCTTAGGGTCAACCCGCTGGGGTGGTGGAGTCTGGTTGGAATAACCCGACGATGAGGCATGAGCAGGTTGGTAATTTTGGTGCTGCGACCTTTGATGTGGGGCGTTGGTAGGTCGCCAATGGGCGTGGAGGTTGATAAGGTGGAGGTTGAGGTTGAGCGTGCGAGCTCTGACCGTGGCCTCCACTAGACCCCCAAGAGAAGTTAGGATGGTTACGCCATCCCGGGTTATAGGAATGATTGTACGGGTCGTTTCGGGGCCTTTGTTGATACATCGCATTTGCATGCTCAGTATCCCTTGGAGAGTAAGCGCACTCCAAGTCATCATGTCCCGACAGTCCACACCTAGTACACCCGGGAGTAGCGACCTGAGCTACAGGAGCTCGGTCCATCTCCAAACTCTCTATCCTACGCATGAGAGCATCCATTTTCGCCTCAGACGCGATCGATGAGTCAACTTGATAAGATCCAGCTCGACCGGAAGACCTGGCGGCTGGTGGCTCTCTCATGGTATCCCACTCGAAGGTACGTTCAGCCATGGATTCAAAAGTATCCCATGCCTCCTTGATGGGTTTCATTTGGAAGTCACCCTGACACATCGACTCCAACAATGTGCGGGTGTTGTAGTTGATGCCCTCATAAACAATTTGGCACAGCTGCCATAACTCAAATCCATGATGAGGGCGCTGCTGGAGAAGGTCCTTGAACCTCTCAAAGAAACCATGAAACGATTCAGTCTCGGTCTGATACATTCGATGTATCTGGTGCCGTATCTGTTGAGTTTTCCTTTGAGGGAAAAATCTCTTCAGAAAGACGGTCACAAAGTCATCCCATGACTGAATCGAGCTCGCCGGGAGGCTATACATCCATTTCTTCGCATTATCCTTTAACGCGAACGAAATCATCCTCAACCGGACAGAATCCTCGTCAAGCTGTTGAAGCTTGAACATGGAGCATACTTCTTCGAATTCGCGTATAAAAATATACGGATCCTCCTTATTGGCAGTAAAGGTCGGAAGCATGCTCACATACTGAGGTTTCAGCTCATAGTTGTTCCCGCGAGCAGGGGGAACAACTATGCAAGAAGGCTGCGCGGCCCGAACAGGATGGGTCCGCTCCCAGAAAGTCATCGGTCTATCATGTCGAGCTAAAGGTGGTGGCGCACCAAGAACTCGATCCTGACCGAATCTCCCTTCCTCTCGAGTCAGAGGAGGAGGAGAAGGAGGTCTACGTGGTGGTGGGAATAGACCGAGGTAGTCCATGTATGGAACCCGGTCTCCCTCGCCACCACGAGACGACTCGGCCTCTTGCTCCAAAGGAGCACGAGGCGGAGATGGTGGATCACCAAGATCTTCCATCTCAGAAATAAGCACTCTCTCGAGTCGAGCGCTCTCACCAGAACGAGCCCAACCTCGCATGAAATGCTTGAGTCGACTCTAAACGTCACACAACAGAAGGTGTACTAGAGGAGGAGACTAAACGTAGAGAATAGATGAGGAGAGGACTCAGATGAGGAGGGAAGAATCCCTAGAGCTAGCGAGGGTAGTGGGATCAGGAGGAAGCCTAACTAGCAAGCACGGCTCAAACAATGTAAGGCAATGGGTCCTTAAGCTAGACGACGCCTAACTTCGAGGTCACTAGCCTCGACACGCCTCACTTCCCTACAACGAGGACCACAATGCCCAGCAAGTGATACCAGATCCGGAGATCCAGTACCTCCTACTATCGACAAGGTAGGCAACGCCGATCAGGTCATGACGGTCTCGACTAGATTACTCTCCTAGTGCGTCCGAATTCCTTAGGGCCAATGTCTACTTGCTTTTAGTTAAGGCTTTATTAAGAGTGGTTTTTGGGGCCAAGGAAAGGGTGATGAAATCCCCCACCTTATCTTTTATGGGACAGCCCCTCCTTAGTAGCGATTTGATCCTAGATCTAGCAATCAATCGCTCCAATCAAACGCTCTCTCACTCTTGTCCCGATGCACCTTACTAACTAATGCATGAAATAAACATGCATGAATGAGGGATGTGGGTGCACGTACCTCATGCCAGCAATCAACGACAAAATGTAAAGCAAAGAAAAGACAAATGCATGCAAGGTCTACCAATGGTGCATGACCTAGATGGCAAGAAGTCTAATCTTTTGCTTTGAGTTTTATGGTCCAAGTTGATTAAAGGGGGAGTGATTAATGATCTGGGAGCAAACCAGAAGTCATAGCATGCAAAATAGGGCTCCCAGATAACACAAATTTGAACACTAACTACCAGAAAAAATTTGAAGACCGCTGATTGGCGGTCTGTTTAGGGTTTCGCTTCCTCCAACTTTGCCAGTAGCCTCCCCGTGATCTTGTGATTCCCTGAAACTAAGAAAAACTGAAAACAAAAAATTAAAAACCCCTCGAATCGTCCAAACCAATGTCTGGACAGAGCACCTCCCCGACAACGGCGCCAAAAACTTGATTGATCGTTTTATTTTAACCGCAAGTGCACGGCCGCGTTGAAGCGGTGGCAAATACGGGTCGTCCACTGGGAGGTGTGTCGACACTGGGTTTGTGTGAAGGCGAGAGGTAAAGAAAAGGAAGAAGGATGTATTACACTAAACTACACTACAATGCTAAACTAGAATGCAAAAGGAAATGAAGATAAGCAATAAAACTAAACCCCAAAGGGGGTAGAGAAATGATGTGAGCATAAAGATGTGTGTGTGTGTGTTCAATTAAGCTCCTCACAACATGTAGTGCACGAAATCATAAAACTACATCCAACTTTGCCTCCACATGAATTAAGATAGGACTACATCATTAAAACATACAAGACATTAATTAGAATGAAGCTAAATGAACTCAAGTATAAAGAATAGACCCTACTATGCCTCCACATGAATTAAGATAAGACTACATCATTAAAACATACAAGACATTAGCTAAGGTAAAGGCAACAAGAGTACATACACTACAAATTGTGTTTCCAATATTAACTTCATCCATATCCTAACCTTATCATTCCCCATAAAATAGGTCCACTAATCAAAGCATAAGCTAAGCTTCATTCAAGAGCATTAGCATATCAAAGATAAGAGTGAAGACCCATTAGATGGTTATGGAAATCATATAAAGCTCAAGGGATAAAGATAACACACACTTAATACACTACATGTTTATATCACATATATCTCCACCCCCAAAATGGGGATGGAACTACTCACACATATTTAAACTAACTACTCTAACAACAGAAAGCATTAATACTGAAATGAAATTAATCTAAGCAAGCAAGAAATATTAAAGAAACTAAAAGAACATGAGACTAAAGAAACATGCAAGACATTGAAATTAACTAAGCAATCTAAAAACTAAAGCAAACAACAATTAACTACAAAACTTCTATTATTACTCACTCCAAATTACAAGCAACCCTTCCTCCACCAGAGTTTTGCTTCAAGGCTTCACTCTTAGTAGGGAAGAAAGCCACCAAGAGAGAGATGGATACAATGGGAGGTGAAGAGTTCTATTTATAAGCATGGAAAAAGCTAATCCGGGACAATCCCCCGATGTGGGACTAAACCAATACCAACAATAGACTAAGCACACATTAATACAAGTCCAGGAGAAAATTAGGTGGATCTGGGCCAATCCAGACCGCCAATTGGCGGTTCCAGACCGCCAATTGGCGGTTCCAGACCGCCAATTGGCGGCCTATATGATCCAGATCCGTCTGGATTTATTTGTGGGCCTTCCTTGTTGTGTGTCTTGGTCTTGCGTGCATCTGGTTGGTTTGTTGGAGCTCCGACCCGAATTGAATTAGCAAAATACTCCCCATGATGGTGTGGAGTATTCTGTTTTGCTCTTAGGTCCTTCTGTCTTGCAGTGGCAAGACAGAAGGACCTAAGAGCAAAACAGAATACTCCACACCATCATGGGGAGTATTTTAGCAATTGGATTCGGGTCGGAGCTCCAATAAACAAAGTAGATGCATCCAAGACCACCAAATACACCAAGCAAATCCCAGAACAAGATTCAACTCGATCCGGAAAATTTGGACCGCCAATTAGCGGTCCAAGACCGTCAATTGGCGGTCACTTTGGGCCCAAATCCACCAAGTTTTCTCCTGGACGTGTATTAATGTTTGTTTAGGCTATTTTTGGTATTGGTTTAGTCCCACATCGGGAGATTGTCCCGAATTGCCTTTTTCTATGGCTATAAATAGAACTCTTCACCTTCTTATGTAAACTACTCCATATTTTAAGTGGCTATTCTTCCTACTAGAAGTGAGGCCTTGAAGCACACACTAAAGTAGGAGGATGCTACTTTTAATGTGAGTCATTTTATCAATAAAGTTTTATGTTTCTTTCATTGTTTGTTTTATGCTTCTTTTATTGTTTGTGCATGTTTTAGTTTAATCGTCTTTTAATTGTAGCTTAGTTTTAATATGCTTTCTTTCCATAGTTTAATAATTAGTGTAATGTTTAGTGAGTAGTTCCATCCCCTTTGGGGGGTGGAGTAGATGTACATACATGCATTAGAGAATGGGATGAATGCCTTATTTTTGATGTGTTGATTAAACATGAATGTATGCTTGCTTGTTTAGGATAGAATTTATAACTTGATGAGTTTTGCCAAAATGATTAGACACCTCTCATGCTTGTTTAGGTTCTGAAATAAACACCTTGCATATGTAAATGTTAATCAACTAAGTTGGTGAATAGATTGATAGGTTTTGCCATAACATTTAGACACTTCTTATGCTTGATAAACACCACCTTCATGTGCTTAAAGAATGTATTCTACACCCACCTCTTTGCTTGTGTGCACTCACTCCACCCCTTAGGGGTTTTCCATTTCTGTATTCCAGCATTCCTATTTTGTTCTTAGCTTAGTTGTTAGTTCATTGTTTGTTTCTTTCGTTCGCATTTCATACTTCTTAGCGTAGTTAAGTGTAGAGTAGCGTAACCAACTCTTTCTCTCCCTGTTTTTCGCCACTTGATTTCGTACAAGCAAGAGGCTGCTCACCTCCCTGAGGACGACCCGTACTTGCCACCGCTGCATCGCGGCCGTGCACTTGCGGTTTAATTAAAACGTTCAACAAGTTTTTGGCGCCGTTGCCGGGGAGGTGCCAGTCCAGACTCTTGTTTGGACGATTCGAGTGGATTTAATTTTTGTCTTGTAGTTTTCTTTCTTGCAGGTGACTCACATTGAGAAGTGGAAGCAGCCGGTCAAGTTTGGAGGTGATCTGAGAGAAGAAGACCGCCAATCAGCGGTCTTCAACCGCCAACTGGCGGTCTGGTAGCTTCATTTCGCCTCTAAATTTTTGTGGAGTATTTCTATATCTGTTATAGTGATCTGGGACTCGATTTAGCATGTCTTGACCTATAGTTTGTTCCCAGATCAATAAGCAAACCTCCCTTAAGCAACTTGGACCCTAAAACTCAAAGCAAAAGATTAGGCATTCTTTTTGTTTAGGCCATGCATCATGTATGTGACTTAGGCATTTAGATTGTCTTTTATCTTAGCTTTATTTTCTGTTGCTGAGAGCTGGCGTGAGGTACGCACCTTCTACTCTCATTCATGCATTTCGTATGAACATGCATTAGTTAGTAGGAAGTGCATTGCAACAAGTGTGAGTTGAGCGTTGTTTGGAGAGTTGATTGCTAGATTTAGGACTCCAAAACGCTACTAAGGAGGGGCTGTCCCATAAAAGATAAGGTGGGGGATTTCATCACCCTTTCCTTCGCCCCAAAAACCACACTAATCAAGAGCCTAATTTTAAAATCAAGTAGACATTGGCCCTAAGGATCTTGGACGCATTAGGAGAGTGATCCGGTCCCGACCGTCATGACCTGATCGGCGTTGCCCACTTTGTCGATAGTAGGAGAGACGAGATCCCCGGATCTTGGCTCACTTGCTGGGCTTTGTGGTCCTCGTTGTAGGGAGGTGAGGCGTGTTGAGGCCGTGTGACCTCGCAGTTAGGCGTCGTCTAGCTGTAAGGACCTATAGCGACCTTAGGATTGCTTGAGCCTTGTTTGCTTGTGTGCTTCTACCTGTACCCATCCGCCGTAGCTTAAGGACTTCTTCCCTTCTCTCCTGAGTCATTCTTTCTCTCCTGTGTTCCCTCGTCTTCTCCTCTACACACATTCTTTGTTAAAAAAAAAAAAGTTTTGTTTTGTGTGTGTGCACCTTTGTGCATGCTTTCGTGGACACGAGACGAGAGTGGTCGTTTGACGAGGAGCGTTGTCAATCCGGCTTCGGTCATCGATTTCTCGACACCTCCCTCCTCTCGTGTCGCACGTAGTCCGGGTTCAATGGCTGCTAATTTCCGTGAGGAGGAGCAGTTGCTGGACCCACCTGTTCGACCAATGCTTCCAGTTGTCGTTCCCATACCTCTACGTGATCGATGCTACCCGAGCCGTACAGCTCTACCCTCATGCATCGTATTGCCAGAGGCTAATGGGAACCATTTTGAGGTTAAGCCTCAATTGATTTCCATGCTCCCTCATTTCACTGGGAAAGGTGACCCCTATATCTTTCTCAGGGAATTTGACGAGGTCTGTGCTATGTTCAAGCTGCAACAACTTAGCACAGACTCCATCCATCTTAGGCTCGTTCCTTTTGCACTAAAGGATGACGCCAAGAAGTGGTTGTACAGCAACCAGGCGAATGCCTTTAGGACTTGGGATGAGTTTCAATCTGCCTTCCTTAAGAAGTACTTCCCAAATCATCGGACTCAAAAATTGAGGAACGAAATCAATTCGTTCTATCAACATGAGGCTAACCCCCGCATGTACCAACAACAACAAATGCAAAATGAGAATGTGGTACCTTGGGGGAGGCAAGTGAACCATGTGGAGGAACCTGTTCACCATGTCAATTCCATTGTGACCTTAAGGAATGGAAAACAGGTTGACAATCACATTTCCTTGCCACACCCACCACCATCTATGCAGCCCCTCAGTGGGAATGGTGGTGAAGAAGAAGCTGAGGGTGAGGGTAATACACCAAAGCTTTCTTCTCAGGCACAGCAGAAAACCTACCTGCCAAAAGCTCCCTATCCAAGTAGGTTAAACAAAAAGCAGAGTGACAACATGGACAAGATATTAGAGGTGTTTAAGCAAGTGAAGGTTAACATCCCTTTGTTGGATGTCATCCAACAAATACCTCAATATGCCAAAGTGTTGAGGGATCTCTGCACAACCAAGAGGAAGACCAATGTTCCTAAGAAAGCATTCTTGGCTGCAAATATCAGCTCACTTTTGTCCAATCCTACCTACACAAAATACAAGGACCCGGGGTGTCCTACTATTCAGTGTACGATAGGGGACACTAGATTGAGCAATGTTTTGCTTGATTTAGGATCAGCGGTCAACCTCCTCCCATTCTCTGTTTATCAACAGTTGAACTTGGGAGAATTGAAACCAACTAAGATCACCCTCCAACTGGCGGATAGATCCATTCGTATTCCCATGGGATTATCGAGGACGTGCTTATCAAAGTTGGAGATTTTATATTTCCAGTCGATTTTGTTGTCCTCGATACCAATCCTGTTGCGAACACCCACTCTCAAATACCTTTGATTTTGGGTAGACCATTTCTGGCAACCTCCAATGCCTTGATTAATTGTAGAAATGGTCTCATGAAGCTCTCATTCGGTAACATGAGTGCCGAGTTTCATGTGTTCAACTCTGGTAGGCAACAGGAACCCATGGATGAACCTTTAAATCTCAATCTCATCCGCCAATTGGAGAAAGCACCACAAAATCAACGAACACCTCTAACACCAATGCAACCCGTTGAGAATGTTTGTAGGCTCAGCGAAGACTCATTGCCTGTCTTTGCATTGCAACAGAGTGAGCTGGCCTCAAACATGAATGTCCAAAGGGAGTGTTCGTTGCATGATTCAGTTGAGAGTACTAGTGAGAGTGAGACACCTCACCATATGCCTATACCAGAAGGTGTCTCTACCTCATGTCTCATGGCCATTGAGCCATTGGAGCTTCATATTGACTCCAACAAGGACCCACCTATGACCGAGCTTATGCTTGATGATCGAAATGATGGTGGGAGGTCCTTGTTGGATGACTTGTGGAGAAGCCCCATTTTTAGTGATGCAGGTCTGCTGCATCCATCGAATGAGCCTGAGGAACTTATTCTGATGCACCCGCCTATTGGTTGGAGGGTTTTCTTCGATGAGCAATTAAACCCTAGTGAGGCAACACAACTTCATTCTTTGTTGCCCACACCCAACCAATATCATGAGGGGTTCGAGCCTTTCAGCTTTGACCTTTCACCCCTCATGACACCTCAGAGTACCAGCGGAGTTTGCCCATCTCGGCAAGTCTCTGGTCCTCCTGACTTGATGTTCTCATTTGATGTTCCTTGACCAAATGATTATGAGAATATCTTGGTTGATGTATATATCTTTAAAAAAAAAAACAACAACAACAACAAAAAAAAACAAAAAAAGAAGAAGAAGTGTGTAATAAAAGACTCCTTCAGTGAGCATCGATTGTTGTGGGCCCCAACCCTTGTGTACTTGGGCCCAATCTCTTCACGTATTTATCTCCCTTCTTCAGCTTCTCACAGGTTTTGAGGGAATTTGGGTTTGTGTCCATCAACATGACCCTGAACGTCCCTTTGTACTTCATGTTGGTGAGATCTTTCCTTTTTCATGCATGTATCCATGTAGTATCTTGTTCACATTCATTGAGGACAATGCATGAAGTAGGTGTGGGGGGGTGTTTTACGTGTGTACATAGTCGAGTCTTTTTCCTTTGGTTTTATTTTCTTTTGTTTGCATTGTTAGGGTCATGTTAGTGTGCCGCATTTAATATCGATATATCTGCTTGCCATGATCCTTGGGTGACTTGTCTTCTTTTGCTTGCCGAGTGCTTTAAAATTTTCACATTTCTTTCAAAATCTTCATGTGTTTGCGAAAGAAAATGTTTTTGTGGGTTTTTCGTGTGTTTAGCATGTGCAAAACCGTTGAGAGGCAAAGTAAAAAGAAAGCTCCCAAAATTGTCTTGAACTTGATGCATTAGGATTTCCAGTTTACTGGCTTTAGGTCTTATCGAGTCGTGAGGATGCACCCCGGTTTTCCCTCGGGGGGTGTGTAATCATAGGGTTTCAGTACTCAAACATTTAAAGAAGTCCACCCTGACCCTAGTGAGTCAAATAATTCGTGTTTGTGAGTATAAGGAAGTTTGTCGTAGTCGAGGGCCCTTAATCTCTTTTTGTGAAACTTAAGTGTAGGGGTTTTGGTTCCCATGTAGATAAATGAATAAATAAGTGGTGTTCTCTCTTCTCGCACGACTCCTATCACTCGGGAAAGTAGGTCTGAGGGGACTTTGTGCCTGGTGCTTTCGAGTCATCTGACTTGGGATGCACCGACCGAACTCCCGTTACACGGGTGGTAGGGATCGCCCTATGTGGAGATTTGGGGGAAGGTGTACGTGATAGTGTAAGTCCTCATAGGCAATGATGCACGAAACCTGACCCTGAGAGAATCAAACACCAACCAATAAAATGCTCCAATGAAAAAAAAAATTGAAAAAAAAGAAGAAAAGAAAAAAAAAGAGTCAAATAAGAACCAAAATGGACTTTACACATTGTATCACATTTAGAAGTTAAGGTTGCCCATGTCTTTCACTTAAGTCCTTAGTTAACTCTCACGAATAACTCATTAGGCTAGGTGTGTGGACTAATTACATATATAGAGTCGACCCGTAGTATTACCGCATCCCATGATCGACAAAATGAGTCCAACGAGTCGTGTAGCTAGAGTGATTAATGCATCTTGTTCGGATTTTGTGGGTGTATCCGCTGAAAACCCTCAGGAGACAACACTCCTCCTCCTTGGCGACAAGGAGGTTTAACGGCTTGTTGCACGTGCTAAGTGCAACCGTGATTCCTACGAAAGTGAGTTAGGATTTCTTGTTTTTCGTTTGCTTTTCTCTTTCTTTGTTTTGCTCGGGACTAGCAAAAGTTAGGTGTGGGGGTATTTGATTGACATCATTTCATGCTCCTAATTGTATCTTATATCCATTATCTTTCACCTAAACAATGCTATGTCATGAGTTTTATGTTTAGTTTTCAGGAATAAATAGGTTTGAAGAGATGAAACATAAAAGGACCCAAAAGCTGGGAAAAAGGACTGGATTGTGAGATCTGGGGACCAAGATGCAAGGGAGAAGGACCTAAACGCAAGACAGAAGGACCTAAGAGCAAAACAGAATACTCCACACCATCATGGGGAGTATTTTAGCAATTGGATTCGGGTCGGAGCTCCAATAAACAAAGTAGATGCATCCAAGACCACCAAATACACCAAGCAAATCCCAGAACAAGATTCAACTCGATCCGGAAAATTTGGACCGCCAATTAGTGGTCCAAGACCGCCAATTGGCGGTCACTTTGGGCCCAAATCCACCAAGTTTTCTCCTGGACGTGTATTAATGTTTGTTTAGGCTATTTGTGGTATTGGTTTAGTCCCACATCGGGAGATTGTCCCGAATTGCCTTTTTCTATGGCTATAAATAGAACTCTTCACCTTCTTATCTAAACTACTCCATATTTTAAGTGGCTATTCTTCCTACTAGAAGTGAGGCCTTGAAGCACACACTAAAGTAGGAGGATGCTACTTTTAATGTGAGTCATTTTATCAATAAAGTTTTATGTTTCTTTCATTGTTTGTTTTATGCTTCTTTTATTGTTTGTGCATGTTTTAGTTTAATCGTCTTTTAATTCTAGCTTAGTTTTAATATGCTTTCTTTCCATAGTTTAATAATTAGTGTAATGTTTAGTGAGTAGTTCCATCCCCTTTGGGGGGTGGAGTAGATGTACATACATGCATTAGAGAATGGGATGAATGCCTTATTTTTGATGTGTTGATTAAACATGAATGTATGCTTGCTTGTTTAGGATAGAATTTATAACTTGATGAGTTTTGCCAAAATGATTAGACACCTCTCATGCTTGTTTAGGTTCTGAAATAAACACCTTGCATATGTAAATGTTAATCAACTAAGTTGGTGAATAGATTGATAGGTTTTGCCATAACATTTAGACACTTCCTATGCTTGATAAACACCACCTTCATGTGCTTAAAGAATGTATTCTACACCCACCTCTTTGCTTGTGTGCACTCACTCCACCCCTTAGGGGTTTTCCATTTCTGTATTCCAGCATTCCTATTTTGTTCTTAGCTTAGTTGTTAGTTCATTGTTTGTTTCTTTCGTTCGCATTTCATACTTCTTAGCGTAGTTAAGTGTAGAGTAGCGTAACCAACTCTTTCTGTCCCTGTTTTTCGCCACTTGATTTCGTACAAGCAAGAGGCTGCTCACCTCCCTGAGGACGACCCGTACTTGCCACCGCTGCATCGCGGCCGTGCACTTGCGGTTTAATTAAAACGTTCAACACTAAACCAATACCAAAAATACACTAAGCATACACTAATACACGTGCTACAGAAAACTAAACGAATTCTGGGCCATCTGGACTGCCAATTGGCAGTTCCAGACTTCCATCTGGGCCATCTGGACTTCCAATTTTGGGTCCTTTTGTGCTTCATCTCTTCAAACCTATTTATTCCTGAAAACTAAACATAAAACTCGTGACATAGCATTGTTTAGGTGAAAGATAATGGATATAAGATACAAATATAAGCATGAAATGATGTCAATCAAATACCCCCACACCTAACTTTTGCTAGTCCCGAGCAAAACAAAGAAAGAGAAAAGCATACGAAAAAACAAGAAATCCTAACTCACTTTCGTAGGAATCACGGTTGCACTTAGCACGTGCAACAAGCCGTTAAACCTCCTTGTCGCCAAGGAGGAGGAGTGTTGTCTCCTGAGGGTTTTCAGCGGATATACCCACAAAATCCGAACAAGATGCATTAATCAATCTAGCTACACGACTCGTTGGACTTATTTTGTCGATCATGGAATGCGGTAATACTACGGGTCGACTCTATAAATGTAATCGGTCCACACACCTAGCCTAATGAGTTATTTGTGAAAGTTAGTTAAGGACTTGAGTGAAAGACATGGGCAACCTTAACTTCTGAATGTGATACAATGTGTAAAGTCCATTTTGGTTCTTATTTGACTCTTTTTTTTTCTTCTTCTTTTTTCATTTTTTTCTTTCATTGGAGCATTTTATTGGTTGGTGTTTGATTCTCCCAGGGTCAGGTTTCGTGCATCATTGCCTATGAGGACTTACACTATCACGTACACCTTCCCCCAAATCTCCACATAGGGCGATCCCTACCACCCGTGTAACGGGAGTTCGGTCGGTGCATCCCAAGTCAGATGACTCGAAAGCACCAGGCACAAAGTCCCCTCAGACCTACTTTCCCGAGTGATAGGAGCCGTGCGAGAAGAGAGAACACCACTTATTTATCTACATGGGAACCAAAACCCCTACACTTAAGTTTCACAAAAAGAGATTAAGGGCCCTTGCCTACGACAAACTTCCTTATACTAACAGACACGAATTATTTGACTCACTAGGTTCAGGGTGGACTTCTTTAAATGTTTGAGTACTGAAACCCTATGATTACACGCCCCCCGAGGGAAAACCGGGGTGCATCCTAACGACTCGATAAGACCTAAAGCCAGTAAACTAGAAATCCTAATGCATCAAGTTCAAGACAATTTTGGGAGCTTTCTTTTTACCTTGCCTCTCAACGGTTTTGCACATGCTAAACACACGCAAAACCTACAAAAACATTTTCTTTCGCAAACACATGAAGATTTTGAAAGAAATGTGAAAATTTTAAAGCACTAGGCAAGCAAAAGAAGACAAGTCACCCAAGGATCATGGCAAGCAGATATATCAATGTTAAATGCGGCACACTAACATGACCCTAACAATGCACACAAAAGAAAACAAAAAATCAAAAGAAAAGACTCGACTATGTATACACGTAAAACACCCCCCACACCTACTTCATGCATTGTCCTCAATGAATGTGAACAAGATACTACATGTAGATATGCATGAAAAAGGAAAGATCTCACCAACATGAAGTACAAAGGGACGTTCAGGGTCATGTTGATGAACACAAACCCAAATTCCTTCAAAACCTGTGAGAAGCTGAGGAAGGGAGATAAATACGTGAAGAGATTGGGCCCAAGTACACAAGGGTTGGGGCCCACAACAATCGATGCTCACTGAAGGAGTCTTTTATTACACACTTCTTTTTTTGTTGTTTTTTCTTTTTTTCTTTTTTCTTTTTTTTAAGATATATACATCAACCAAGATATTCTCATAATCATTTGGTCAAGGAACACCAAATGAGAACATCAAGTCAGGAGGACCAGAGACTTGCCGAGATGGGCAAACTCCACTGGTACTCTGAGGTGTCATGAGGGGTGAAAGGTCAAAGCTGAAAGGCTCGAACCCCTCATGATATTGGTCGGGTGTGGGCAACAAAGAATGAAGTTGTGTTGCCTCACTAGGGTTTAATTGCTCATCGAAGAAAACCCTCCAACCAATAGGCGGGTGCATCGGAATGAGTTCCTCAAGCTCATTCAATGGATGCAGCAGACCTGCGTCACTAAGAATGGGGCTTCTCCCCAAGTGATCCAACAAGGACCTCCCACCATCATTTAGATCATCAAGCATAAGCTCGGTCATAGGTGGGTCCTTGTTGGAGTCAATATGAAGCTCAAATGGCTCAATGGCCATGGGACATGAGGTAGAGACACCTTCTGGTATAGGCATATGATGAGGTGTTTCACTCTCACTAGTACTCTCAACTGAATCATGCAACGAACACTCCCTTTGGACATTCATGTTCGAGGCCAGCTCACTCTGTTGCATTGCGAAGACAGGCAATGAGTTTTCGCTGGGCCCACGAACATTCTCAATGGGTTTCATTGGGGTTAGGGGTGTTCATTGATTTTGTGGTGCTTTCTCCAGTTGGCGGATGAGATTTAGATTTAAAGGTTCATCCATGGGTTCCTGTTGCCTACCAGAGTTGAACACATGAAACTCGGCACTCATGTTACCGAATGAGAGTTTCATGAGACCATTTCTACAATTAATCAACGCATTGGAGGTTGCCAGAAATGGTCTACCCAAAATCAAAGGTATTTGAGAGTGGGTGTTCGCAACAGGATTGGTATCGAGGACAACAAAATCGACTGGAAATATAAAATCTCCAACTTTGATAAGCACATCCTCGATAATCCCCATGGGAATACGAATGGATCTATCCGCCAATTGGAGGGTGATCTTAGTTGGTTTCAATTTTCCCAAGTTCAACTGTTGATAAACAGAGAATGGGAGGAGGTTGACCGCTGATCATAAATCAAGCAAAACATTGCTCAGTCTAGTGTCCCCTATCGTACACTGAATAGTAGGACACCCAGGGTCCTTGTATTTTGTGTAGGTGGGATTGGACAAAGGTGAGCTGATATTTGCAGCCAAGAATGCTTTCTTAGGAACATTGGTCTTCCTCTTGGTTGTGCAGAGATCCTTCAACACTTTGGCATATTGAGGTATTTGTTGGATGACATCCAACAAGGGGATGTTAACCTTTACTAGCTTAAACACCTCTACTATCTTGTCCATGTTGTCACTCTGCTTTTTGTTTAACCTACTTGGATAAGGAGCTTTTGGCAGGTAGGTTTTCTGCTGTGCCTGAGAAGAAAGCTTTGGTGTATTACCCTCACCCTCAGCTTCTTCTTCACCACCATTCCCACTGAGGGGCTGCATAGATGGTGGTGGGTGTGGCAAGGAAATGTGATTGTCAACCTGTTTTCCATTCCTTAAGGTCACAATGGAATTGACATGGTGAACAGGTTCCTCCACATGGTTCACTTGCCTCCCCCAAGGTACCACATTCTCATTTTGCATTTGTTGTTGTTGGTACATGCGGGGGTTAGCCTCAGGCTGGCTAGGAAAAGACCCTCTCTCTCTTTCATGTACAGACTGAGCCAATTGGCCCATCTGAAGCTCTAGAGATTTGATGGTCTGCTGATTTGAAGTGAGAACTTGACTCGTGGTTGACATAAAATTTTTCATTGAGTTTTCAAGTCCACGAGTCAAGGTCTCAAGCGAATTGAATCGGGTTTCCATATTATTGGAATTTGGGAAACCCGATTGATTGGTGGTTTGCGCTTGGGGTGGCTGATAGGAATGCGCATGCATGGGAGGTTGGTGTGATTGGTAAGGTGGTCTCGAGGAGTTTGGAGGACCACCCGGGGCATTAGTTTGGTTCCATGAAAAATTGGGGTGGTTCCTCTATCCAGGATTATAAGATGATGAGTATGGGTCATTCCTGGCTCTATCATAGACGGCGTTGACACGCTCCATCTCAGGAGGAATGGACTCACACTCGCTCTCTACATGACCTATCCTACCACATGAATGACAAGGAACTGGACCAGATGTGGACATGTGAGGTGCACTTTGTTGGTTTTGGAGCTCAATCGAATCCATACGGCGCATTAAGGCCGCCATGCGTGCCTCGGTGGCCGTAGTGGTATCGATAGGAAATGCGGAACCCGATCTAGTTGAGTTTGCATTCGCGATCCTCGCTCCTATACTAGATGATGCAGGTGGTTCCCTCACACTCTCCCACTGCATGGTTTTCTCAGCGAGGTCTTCTAGGAAGGCCCATGCCTCCCTTTCATCCTTTCCCAAGAACTCTCCTTGACACATGGACTCAAGGAGCGTTCTGGACGGGATGTGAAGACCCTCATACACAATCTGACAAAGACGCCACAACTCAATCCCATGGTGAGGGCACGAGGATAGTAGCTCTTTGAACCTCTCAAGATATGCATGAAATGGTTCGGTCTCATGTTGATAGAACGAATTGATTTCGTTCCTCAATTTTTGAGTCCGATGATTAGGAAAGTACTTCTTGAGGAATGCAGATTGAAACTCATCCCAAGTCCTAAAGGAATTCGCCTGGTTGTTGTACAACCACTTCTTGGCATCATCCTTTAGTGCAAAAGGAACGAGCCTAAGATGGATGGAGTCTGTGCTAAGTTGTTGCAGCTTGAACATAGCACAGACCTCCTCAAATTCCCTGAGAAAGATATAGGGGTCACCTTTCCCAGTGAAATGAGGGAGCATGGAAATCAATTGAGGCTTAACCTGAAAATGGTTCCCATTAGCCTCTGCTAATACGATGCATGAGGGTAGAGCTGTACGGCTCGGGTAGCATCGATCACGAAGAGCTGAAACGACAACTGGAAGCACAGGTGGAATAGGTGGGTCCAGCAACTGCTCCTCTTCACGGAAATTAGCAGCCATTGGATCCGAACTACGTGCGACACGAGAGGAGGAAGGTGTCGACAAATCGATGACCGAAGCCGGATTGACAACACTCCTCGTCAAACGACCACTCTCGTCTCGTGTCCACGAAAGCATGCACAAAGGTGCACACACACAAAACAAAACTTTTTTCTAACAAAGAATGTGCGTAGAGGAGAAGACGGGGGAACACAGGAGAGAAAGAATGACTCAGGAGAGAAAGGAAGAAGTCCTTATGCTACGGCGGATGGGTACAGGTAGAAGCACACAGGCAAACAAGGCTCAAACAATCCTAAGGTCGCTATAGGTCCTTACAGCTAGACGACGCCTAACTGCGAGGTCACACGGCCTCAACACGCCTCACCTCCCTACAACGAGGACCACAAAGCCCAGCAAGTGAGCCAAGATCCGGGGATCTCGTCTCTCCTACTATCGACAAAGTGGGCAACGCCGATCAGGTCATGACGGTCGGGACCGGATCACTCTCCTAATGCGTCCAAGATCCTTAGGGCCAATGTCTACTTGATTTTAAAATTAGGCTCTTGATTAGTGTGGTTTTTGGGGCGAAGGAAAGGGTGATGAAATCCGCCACCTTATCTTTTATGGGACAACCCCTCCTTAGTAGCGTTTTGGAGTCCTAATCTAGCAATCAACTCTCCAAACAAAACGCTCAACTCACACTTGTTTCAATGCACTTCCTACTAACTAATGCATGTTCATACGAAATGCATGAATGAGAGTAGAAGGTGCGTACCTCACGCCAGCTCTCAGCAACAGAAAATAAAGCTAAGATAAAAGACAATCTAAATGCCTAAGTCACATACATGATGCATGGCCTAAACAAAAAGAATGCCTAATCTTTTGGTTTGAGTTTTAGGGTCCAAGTTGCTTAAAGGAGGTTGATTATGGATCTGGGAACAAACTATAAGTCAAAACATGCCAAATTAAATCCCAGATCACTACATCAATTATGAAAACCGACCAAAGAAATAAGAGAGCAAACAGAGCATACCAGACCGCCAATTGGCGGTCTACAGTGCTCAGCTTGCTTCAAAACTTCTCCAGGTGCTCCTCCTGACCACTCCAAGTCTCCTGAAACAAAGACAAACTACAAAACAAAAATTAAATCCACTCGAATCGTCCAAACAAGAGTCTGGACTGGCACCTCCCCGGCAACAGCGCCAAAAACTTGTTGAACGTTTTATTTAAAACCGCAAGTGCACGGCCGCAATGAAGCGGTGGCAAGTACGTGTCCTCCTCAGGGAGGTGAGCAGGCTCTTGCTTGTACGAAATCAAGTGGCAAAAATAGGGGGAGAAAGATGTTTATGCTACTCTACTCCATACTACGCTAACAAGTACGAAATGTGAAAGAAGCAAACAAACGATGAAATAAGAACTAAGCTAAGAATAAAACAAGAATGCTGGAATTTCAGGAATGGAAAACCCCTAAGGGGTGGAGTGAGTGCACACATGCAAAGAGGTGGGTGTAGAATACATGAAGGTGGTGTTTATCAAGCATAGGAAGTGTCTAAATGTTATGGCAAAACCTATCAATCTATTCACCAACTTGGTTGATTAACATTTACATATGCAAGGTGTTTATTTTAGAACCTAAACAAGCATGAGAGGTGTCTAATCATTTTGGCAAAACTCATCAAGTTATAAATTCTATCCTAAACAAGCAAGCATACATTCATGTTTTATCAACACATCAAAAATAAAGCTATCATCCCATTCTCTAATGCATGTATGTACATCTACTCCACCCCCCAAAGGGGATGGAACTACTCACTAAACATTACACTAATTATTAAACTATGGAAAGAAAGCATATTAAAACTAAGCTAGAATTAAAAGACGATTAAACTAAAACATGCACAAACAATAAAAGGAGCATAAAACAAACAATGAAAGAAACACAAAACTTTATTGATAAAATGACTCACATTAAAAGTAGCATCCTCCTACTTTAGTGTGTGCTTCAAGGCCTCACTTCTAGTAGGAAGAATAGCCACTTAAAATATGGAGTGAGTACAAAAGGAGGTGAAGAGTTCTATTTATAGGCATGGAAAAAGCTAATCCGGGACAATCCCCCGATGTGGGACTAAACAGATACCACACATAGCCTAAACATCCTCTAATACATGTGCTGGAGAAATTTGAGCGCATTTGGGCCAAAAGTGACCGCCAATTAGCGGTCTTGGACCGCTAATTAGCGGTCTACAGTGTCCGGATCGCTCTGGAATTTCTTGTGGGCTTTGTTGGTATTTGATGCATCTAGTTTGCATGTTGGAGCTCCGACCCGAATAGAATTGCCAAAATACTCCACATGATGGTGATGAGTATTCTGTTTTGCTCTTAGGTCCTTCTGTCTTGCAATCAGGTCCTTCTTCCTTGCATCTTGGTCCGCTGATCTCACAATTCAGTCCTTTTTCCCAGCTTTTGGGTCCTTTTATCCTTCATCTCTTCAAACCTATTTATTCCTGAAAACTAAACATAAAACTCGTGACATAGCATTGTTTAGGTGAAAGATAATGGATATAAGATACAAATATAAGCATGAAATGATGTCAATCAGCCGGCTAAGTGTCCCAATTCGCGGAAATAGACCTACATGGTGTCATCGCGAACTTGGGAACACCTAACCTGAGACAGAATGGCAGCGCGCCTGCCCAGGACTTATCTTAGGCCTGGCCCTCACATAGGGGTCTTAATCGAATGGCCTCTGAAGCTAGAGGACCCACCCGTGGCCCGTCGGCCAAGAAACAAAACGTGCCCAAAATTACATTATCAGATTATATGCAATGCAAACTAGCCGAGGGTCTATATATCTACGGAGTGCGGGCTTAAGGAAGGGCACTCAAGTACTTCCTTGCAGCTCCTCCCAAAAATCAGACCATGACATTAATATCAAAATGCAAAAGCAATCAATCATAACTGAATTGGTAACATGATATAATTACTAATTAAATCATCTACGGGTCATGATAAGGATGTTATAAGGTCTGATTTCCTATATGCCACTCAAGACCACACCATAATGTCACAAATCATTAACACACAAGCATGACAATAATAATAGAAAGAAAGCATCAGCAATTAGACAACCCAGTGAACCACTAACAACTCACGTAGCATGAGAATGGAATTCCAGCAACGTGCATGTATTCAAAACATGGGACTTGGCTCTAAATCAGAAATTATGAGAGTATAATTTAAGAGTTACAACAGGAGCACATGTCATACGATCAGCAATTAAGTTATGCAGCTACCAAGAATATGACCATGAAGCCATGCATGACACATGTCTTATAACTAACAATTAATCGTGTGGACTACATGACTATAACCAGGAATGAATGCACGATTAGGCTTATGATCAGTAATATATATGGGTAGAGTATCTGAGTATGGATAAAAATAATACGTGAACATGCAATCAATAAATCAGTAACCAATCGTGAAAGAGCATCCAGATATAACCACAAAAGGATTTCATGCACATATGACCTACTTTCGTTATGTCCTCATGAATTGCTAGAAGAATTTCATCATTCCTTAACCCCTAATCACATAACCTATAATCCGCATACAATCTTATTGTCACCTGGATAAAATCATGAATCATTTCAAGAATATAAGACCCACAATCTACAACGATTCAAGAAGACATGATGCGAATATAACTACTGAATAAACGTAACATGGCATCAATAAATCGCAACAATATGTGTAGATCTCTTTTAAGCAAAGACGTGAAATCATTCAAGATTGCGAAACCAAAATCAGGAACACATCTAGGAGAAACACGTTAACAAAATAACAATAGATCCCATCATCTATCGACATGAGTTGGGTTGCAAAACATGCAACTTTCTTGCAGCAACCCTACCCGACTTGCTTCCACAGCTCCTCCTCCTTCCTCCCTGGTTTGTCCAGTAAACCACCAAGGATAACGTGAAGAAGGTGTCGCATTAGTGGGAGAGATACCCGCCCATCGGCTGAAGCCTAGGGTTGCACCACCATCCACATTCCCGGATAGGTTCTAGACGTGCCAACCTTAAACCTCAGACCCGACCAGCCAAGGATGTTGGGCAGCCTTCGCCCAACACACCCTACCTCGTCCTATACTATGGCTGGAGGCATACCTGAAGAATGGAAGATGCTGAGCTAAACCGAAATCCGCCAAGACTCCCCTAGTCGCACGCAAGGAGCTCCTCCGGATTTCTTGTACCAAGCTGCTGGAGATGCTGGAGATTTCGGTGGTTGTGTGGAGAGGGGTGGGAGGTAGGGTCGGCTGGCTGGTAGGGTTTCTATTGGTGCAACTTATAAGGAACAACCACCAACAAGGCAAGAGATTATTGGCTTTGATGGCTAATTAAGACTTTCCTTAAGGTCTCCAATTCAAATATTGCAAGTTTCTCCTTTGCTGATTGGTAACTCAGCCACACCAATTCTACTCCAGCCCGACACGCCTCAACCAATGAAACAAATCCACACCCAAGGGTTGCACCAGATTGAACCGATTAAGTCGATCGAATGCAACCGCACCCGACGGTCGAACCCGCCCAAATAGGAAACTTCTACGAAACCAGACATAACCTCAAAACGTAGACAATAAAACACATAACATAAGCGATGAGTAAAAGAATTAATAAAACCAAAACAGGGTGGCAGGAGAGCGCGTCTTACAACCTACCCCCCTAAAAGAAATTTCGTCCTCGAAATTTGCTAGCCCTAACTCTCAACGAAAAGCTCAGGGTATGAACTCCTCACATCACTCTCGCACTCCCAAGTGGCCTCATCCACACTGTGGTGCTGCCAACGGACCTTAACCATCGGAATGGTTCGACGCCTCAACTGTCGCTCCGTGCGCTCCAGAATCTCCACTGGTCGCTCCTCCAAGGTCATATCACTCTGAATCTCTGGTAGCTCGTGCGAAATCACGTGCGACGGGTCGCCAACATACCTCCTCGTCATCGAGATGTGGAACACATTATGCAAGCTGGTGAACTTTGGTGGTAAGGCCACACGATACGCCACCGTACCAATGCGCTCCAGGATTTCGAACGGCCCAACATATCTTGGACTTAGCTTCCCCTTTTTCCCAAATCTCACCACGCCCTTCGCAGGAGAGACCTTCAGAAAAACGTGGTCTCCAACCTCGAACTGCAGCTCCCGGCGCTTCTTATCCGCATAGCTCTTCTGCCGATCCTGGGCTGCAACCAATATGTGCCGAATCAAGTCCACCCGATCAGAATATAACTGCACGATCTCCGGTCCCAACAGTTGTCTTTCTCCAACCTCGCTCCAACAAAGAGGTGAACGACAAGGTTGACCATACAGAGCTTCGTACGGTGCCATGCCAATGCTCGCATGGAAGCTGTTGTTGTAGGCGAATTCTACCAATGGCAAATGATCGTCCCAACTTCCCGCGAGATCCAATGCACAAGCCCGAAGCATGTCCTCTAGGGTCTGAATCGTTCGCTCTGATTGTCCATCGGTTTGAGGATGAAATGCCGTGCTAAACTTCAGCTTCGTCCCCAATGCCTTATGCAAACTATCCCAGAATCTCGAAGTGAAACGAGGGTCCCGATCCGAGATGATGGACGCCGGTACTCCATGAAGCCTGACTATCTCCGAGATGTAGAGTTTCGTCAGAGCCTCCAGGGATGCAGTCACCCGAGTCGCCAGGAAATGAGAAGTCTTCGTCAGACGGTCCACGATCACCCAAATAGCATCGTGCGAACGGCTAGTCCTCGGTAATCCAGTGACGAAGTCCATAGTCACATGCTCCCACTTCCACTCCGGAAGCTCAATCCTCTGCATCACACCTGATGGACGTTGGTGCTCGATGTTGACCTGCTGACACACCAAGCACCTCGACACGAACTCAGCCACGTCTCGTTTCATTCCCCTCCACCAGAAATTCCTCTGTAGGTCCTTATACATCTTAGTACTACCGGGATGCACAGTGTACTTCGAGCCGTGAACTTCATCCAAAATCTCCCGTCTCAATCCATCTACATTCGGAACCCACAGTCGATCTTGAAAACGTAATCCCCCATCAACTGCGACCCGAAACTCAGCTCTCTCAACCTCAGCTGCCTGGAGTAGAGAACTCGACTCCGGGTCCTCGTATTGCTTCTGCACTATCTTCTGGACGATAGACGGCTCGACACGCAGACTCGCCAACCCCAAGCGGCCAGTCTTCTCCACGAACGGGTGCCAATCTATCAGATCCTCCAAGAGCCTCCACTCTTGGACCCTCAAGTGAGCCACAGATCCTTCCCACTTCCGGCTCAGTGCGTCGGCAACGGAATTAGCCTTTCCCGGGTGGTACGAGATAGTGAACTCATAGTCCTTGATGAACTCCAACCACCGTCGCTGCCTCATATTCAGCTCCTTCTGCGAGAACAAGTATTTTAGACTTTGATGATCGGTGAACACCACAAACTGTTCCCCGTACAGATAGTGTCTCCAGATCTTCAGAGCAAAAACCACAGCTGCAAGCTCTAAATCATGCGTGGGATAATTCTTCTCATGCGCTTTAAGTTGTCTCGATGCATATGCCACGACCTTCTCATGTTGCATGAGTACACACCCCAAACCAGTCCCCGATGCGTCGCTGTAGATCACGAACCCTCCTGATCCACTCAGAAGCGTCAACACTGGTGCCGAAGTAAGCCTCCTCTTCAGCTCTTGGAATGCATGCTCTCACTTGTGCGACCAAGCGAACTTCACTCCCTTCCTGGTCAAAGCCGTCAATGGTGCCGCCATCTTGGAGAAATCCTGGATGAATCGCCGGTAATAACCTGCGAGTCCAACAAAACTCCGAATCTCTGACACATTGGTTGGCGCCTTCCAGTTCAGAACAACCTCCACTTTCCCCGGGTCCACCTTAATACCATCCTTCGACACTACGTGTCCAAGGAATGCCACCTGCTCCAACCAGAATTCGCACTTCGAGAACTTTGCAAATAACCGTTCCTTCCTCAGGATCTCAAGAACTGCCCTCAAATGCTCCTCATGCTACTTCGTGTCTGGTGAGTAGATCAAAATGTCATCTACGAAAACTATCACGAACTGATCTAGAAATGGCTTGAACGCTCGGTTCATCAGATCCATAAAAGCCACCGGCGCATTAGTCAGTCCAAATGGCATCACTAGAAACTCATAGTGACCATATCGCGTCCTGAATGCAGTCTTTGAAACATCCTCACCCTTAATCCTCAGCTGGTGATATCCGGACCTCAAATCGATTTTAGAGAAAACACATGCCGTCTGCAGTTGGTCGAACAAGTCATCAATCCTCGGTAGGGGATACCAATTCTTGGTCGTCACCTTGTTCAACATCCGATAGTCGATACACATCCGCATCGATCCGTCCTTCTTCTTCACCAACAACACTGGAGCACCCCAAGGAGAAACACTTGGCCTAATGAAACCTTTATCCAACAGCTCTTGCAGCTGATCCTTCAATTCCGCTAACTCCGCCGGAGCCATGCGGTACGGTGCCTTAGAGATGGGGGTTGTTCCTGGCAGCAGGTCGATAGAGAACTCAATCTCTCGAGGTGGGGGCAATCCTTGGATATCGTCCGGAAACACATCTGGAAACTCCCGGACTACGGCGATCTTCTCTAGGGACTTGACCACCTCTTCAGCTGACACCAAACTTGCCAGAAACGCGCAACACCCTTTCTCCAACAGTCGTCGCGCCTTCAGGGCAGAGATCACCACCCGTCCATCCTTGCCCTGAACGCCCTTGACCACCAGCGGGGGTCCCTCCAGTCGGGGGATCACCACCCTCCTTTCCCGGCAAAGAACGCACGCATCGTGGTCAGAAAGCCAATCCATTCCAAGGATTACATCGAAATCAGACATTGGCAGAATGACGAGATCAGCCGGAAGGTCCTGATCGCCCAGTACCACCGACACCCTCGGGAGATATGTCCTTGCCGCAAGGACATCGCCTGCTGGGGTACTAACCTCCAGACAGAAAGTTAGCTCCTCAGGCGCCTTATTCACTACGGCTGCGAACCCCTCCGAAATGAAGGAATGCGTCGCCCCACAATCAAAAAGTGTCTTCGCGACACAACCACAAATAACAATTTTACCTTCGATGATGTCATTGGATTTCTCTGCATCTTCTGCACGGATGGCGAAGACACGCCCAGCTGGCCTGCCCTGGTCTGTGCTACGGCCCTGCCTACCAGAGGTCCTGTCCTGACTCGTACTGGCACCCACTCTGCTAGTGCCTACATCTTGACCTCCTGGAACCTTCTGCGGACATTCCCGAACGAAATGTCCCATCTGGCCGCACCTCAGACATGCTCCAGACTTCCTAAAACAATCTCTCGTGGCGTGTGCTCCACCACAGTGCTCGCATTTACTACCTCCAGCCTTCTGGCCTTTCTTCTCATCTCTGCGATGCCGCTTCGACGAGCCATTGCCCTGCTTTTCCTTGTCATGACGACCGCGAGAAGCCTCAAACGGTCGCTTCCCTTCCGCATGTGCCTCCCGATAATCAGCCTCCAGCAAGGTGGCACACTTCACAGCCTCCTCCAGAGTCTGTGGCATCCTAATTAACACCTTCGATCTCAGGGCACGTTGTAACCCGCGAACAAACTTCATGGCCCGCTGCTCCTCAGTGACATAAATTCCCTGGCTATACTTCTCCAATGCATGAAACTTGTTGATGTAAGCCTGCAACCATAGGTCGCGTTGCTCTATCGCCAGGAATTCCTCACGCTTCCGGTCCTGCACATGCTGTGGGAAAAACTTCCTGTTGAACTCGACAAGAAATTCTTCCCAGCCAACATCGGTCCTGTCCCTGAATACGACCCCAACAGTCGCCCTCCACCAGGTTACTGCATGCTCCTGGAAGACATAAGTTGCCAGATCCACCTTCCTCTCTGGTGGGCAGTCGATGACCCCAAAGATTCGCTGGATCTTGTAGACCCACTCCTCAGCAGCATCTGGGTTCACTCCGCCCTTGAAGACTGGCGGATTCTGCCTCATGAACCGCTCATGTACTACCGCGCCTCCCGCGGCTCGGGGTCCTTGAGCCTGACCCTCTACTAATGCACCTAAACGTCTGACAGCCTCGAACAGCAAGCGTCGATCTGTCTCCCAATCGTCGGTCGTCCCAGAGGACTCAGGTCTCCGCCTAGGCGCCATAATCTGCCCATGCCAACACAATCTATTACTATCAAAAGCAACTCAAGAAGGTAAGAAATTACCGACAGGGTTTGGGCAAGATGCCCTACTGGAGAGTCTTTAGATTCTGTACACTTTAAAGACCGACCTGCTCTGATACCAAGTTGTAACGCCCCCGATCTCACGGGTACGGACACTGGGAAAGGAACATAAGTGTCGCGATCAGAGACCTCCGCGACGACCGAAGGTGTTACAAAAGATTGACCAACACGACTCGACAAAAGTGAAAGAAGTCATGCAAAAATGGACTGACATAATACATAACAGAAATAACAGAATAATCATAACGGTAAGAAGTTCTATTACATTACATCAAGTCCAAACGGGAAAACGTAGTAAACAATGCGGAAGCAAAAGATAACTGGAGAATATGGTCGACGTGTCCCTCGTGTATAGAAACTTCGTAACTCGTCCAGTCTGCCCTGTGTGACCTAAGTACCTGCAAGCACCGTATTTAACAATGCGTGAGTTTTCAATTAAGAAAACCCAGTACCTGCAAGCATCAGAACAGAGAGCATCAAGTACAACAGAAGGCTACGACCCCAGAAGCCGTGCCGATCGGGCGCACGCGAATCGTTCCTCAATAGGAACCAGAACACCAGCCTAGCTGGTCAAAGGCGGTCACTCGTCAGTGACCCACCGCTCGGCACAAGGCGGTGCGCCGGCTAAGTGTCCCAATTCGCGGAAATAGACCTACATGGTGTCATCGCGAACTTGGGAACACCTAACCTGAGACAGAATGGCAGCGCGCCTGCCCAGGACTTATCTTAGGCCTGGCCCTCACATAGGGGTCTTAATCGAATGGCCTCTAAAGCTAGAGGACCCACCCGTGGCCCGTCGGCCCAGAAACAAAACGTGCCCAAAATTACATTATCAGATTATATGCAATGCAAACTAGCCGAGGGTCTATATATCTAGGGAGTGCGGGCTTAAGGAAGGGCACTCAAGTACTTCCTTGCAGCTCCTCACAAAAATCAGACCATGACATTAATATCAAAATGCAAAACCAATCAATCATAACTGAATTGGTAACATGATATAATTACTAATTAAATCATCTACGGGTCATGCTAAGGATGTTATAAGGTCTGATTTCCTACATGCCACTCAAGACCACACCATAATGTCACAAATCATTAACATACAAGCATGACAATAATAATAGAAAGAAAGCATCAGCAATTAGACAACCCAGTGAACCACTAACAACTCACGTAGCATGAGAATGGAATTCCAGCAACGTGCATGTATTCAAAACATGGGACTTGGCTCTAAATCAGAAATTATGAGAGTATAATTTAAGAGTTACAACAGGAGCACATGTCATACGATCAGCAATTAAGTTATGCAGCTACCAAGAATATGACCATTAAGCCATGCAGGACACATGTCTTATAACTAACAATTAATCGTGTGGACTACATGACTATAACCAGGAATGAATGCACGATTAGGCTTATGATCAGTAATATATATGGGTAGAGTATCTGAGTATGGATAAAAATAATACGTGAACATGCAATCAATAAATCAGTAACCAATCGTGAAAGAGCATCCAGATATAACCACAAAAGGATTTCATGCACATATGACCTACTTTCGTTATGTCCTCATGAATTGCTAGAAGAATTTCATCATTCCTTAACCCCTAATCACATAACCTATAATCCGCATACAATCTTATTGTCACCTGGATAAAATCATGAATCATTTCAAGAATATAAGACCCACAATCTACAACGATTCAAGAAGACATGATGCGAATATAACTACTGAATAAACGTAACATGGCATCAATAAATCGCAACAATATGTGTAGATCTCTTTTAAGCAAAGACGTGAAATCATTCAAGATTGCGAAACCAAAATCAGGAACACATCTAGGAGAAACACGTTAACAAAATAACAATAGATCCCATCATCTATCGACATGAATTGGGTTGCAAAACATGCAACTTTCTTGCAGCAACCCTACCCGACTTGCTTCCACAGCTCCTCCTCCTTCCTCCCTGGTTTGTCCAGTAAACCACCAAGGATAACGTGAAGAAGGTGTCGCATTAGTGGGGGAGATACCCGCCCATCGGCTGAAGCCTAGGGTTGCACCACCATCCACATTCCCGGATAGGTTCTAGACGTGCCAACCTTAAACCTCAGACCCGACCAGCCAAGGATGTTGGGCAGCCTTCGCCCAACACACCCTACCTCGTCCTATACTATGGCTGGAGGCATACCTGAAGAATGGAAGATGCTGAGCTAAACCGAAATCCGCCAAGACTCCACTAGCCGCACGCAAGGAGCTCCTCCGGATTTCTTCTACCAAGCTGCTGGAGATGCTGGAGATTTCGGTGGTTGTGTGGAGAGGGGTGGGAGGTAGGGTCGGCTGGCTGGTAGGGTTTCTATTGGTGCAACTTATAAGGAACAACCACCAACAAGGCAAGAGATTATTGGCTTTGATGGCTAATTAAGACTTTCCTTAAGGTCTTGATTGATCGTTTTATATTTCTACCGCAAGTGCACGGCCGCGTTGAAGCGGTGGCAAATACGGGTCGTCCACTGGGAGGTGTGTCGACACTAGGTTTATTCGAAGGCGAGAGGTAAAAAGAAGGGAGAAAGATGTATTACACTAATCTAAACTACAAAGCTGAAATGAAATGCAAAAGGAAATGAAGATAAGCAATAAAACTAAACCCCAAAGGGGGTAGAGAACTGATGTGAACATAAAGATGTGTGTGTGTGTGTGTTCAATTAAGCTCTTCACAACATGTAGTGCATGAAATCATAAAACTACATCCAATCTTGCCTCTACATGAATTAAGATAAGACTACATCATTAAAACATACAAGACAATGATTGGAATGAAGCTACATGAACTCAAGTATAAAGACTAGACCCTACTATGCCTCTACATGAATTAAGATGACTACATCATTAAAACATACAAGACATTAGCTAAGGAAAAGGCAACAAGAGTACATACACTACAAATTGTGTTTCCAACATTAACTTCATCCATATCCTAACTTTATCATTCCCCATAAAATAGGTCCACTAATCAAAGCATAAGCTAAGCTTCATTCAAGAGCATTAGCATATCAAAGATAAGAGTGGAGACCCATTAGATGGTTATGGAAATCATATAAAGCTCAAGGGATAAAAATAACACACACTTAATACACTACATTATTATATCACATATTTCTCCACCCCCCAAATGGGGATGGAACTACTCACTACTCATTACACTAACTAATTTAGCAAAGGAAAGCATAATACTGAAATGAAATTTATACTACTTAAGCAAGAAATATTAAAGAATCATAAAACTAAACAAACAAACAAGCATGCAAAGGAAAGGAAATTAAACTAAGAGAGAAACAACATCATTAAAAGAAAACTTATATTATTAACTCACTCAATTACAAGTAGCTCTTCCTCCACTAGAGTTTTGCCTCAAGGCTTCACTCTTAGTAGGGAAGATGGCCACCAAGAGGGAGATGGATACAATGGGAGGTGAAGAGTTCTATTTATAAGCATGGAAAAAGCTAATCCGGGACAATCCCCCGATGTGGGACTAAACCAATACCAAAAATAGCCTAAACACATGATAATACAAGTCCAGGAAGAATCTTGGCTGATTTGGGCTTAATCAGACCGCCAATTGGCGGTTCCAGACCGCCAATTGGCGGCCTATAAAGCCCTGATTCGGCTGGGTCTTCTGGTGGGCTTGCCTTGGTGTGTTTCTTGGTCTTGGATGCATCTAGCTGGTTTAGTGGAGCTCCGACCCGAATCGAATTGACAAAATACTCCTCATGATGGTGTCGAGTTTCCTGTTTTGCTCTTAGGTCCTTATGTCTTACGATCAGGTCCTTCCCCCTTGCATCTTGGTCCCCAGGTCTCACAATTAGGTCCTTTTTTCCTGCTTTTGGGTCCTTTCATGGCACTTCTCTTCAAACCTCTTTATTTCTGAAAACTAAACATAAAACTCGTCACATAGCATTGCTTAGGTGTAAGATAATGGATATAAGGTACAAATATAAGCATGAAATGATGTCAATCAAATACCCCCACACCTAAGTTTTTGCTAGTCTCGAGCAAAACAAAGAAAGGAAAAAGCATACGAAAAAACAAGAAATCCTAACTCACATTAGTAGGAATCACGGTTGCACTTAGCATGTGCAACAAGCCGTTAAACCTCCTTGTTGCCAAGGAGGAGGAGTGTTGTCTCCTGAGGGTTTTCAGCGGATATACCCACAAAATCCGAACAAGATGCATTAATCAATCTAGCTACACGACTCGTTGGACTTATTTTGTCGATCATGGAATGCGGTAATCCTACGGGCCGACTCTATATAGGTGATCAGTCCACACCTAGCCTAATGAACCATTCGTGCAAGTTAAATAAGGAATTAGGTGAAAGACATGGACAACCTCAACATCCTCAAGTGATACAAAGTGTAAGGTCCATTAAGGTTCTTATTTGCATTACCAATTTTTTTTTCTTTTTCTTTCTTTTCACAATTTTTTTTATATTAGTTGGAGCTTCATTCTCCCAGGGTCAGGTTTCGTGCATCATTGCCCATGAGGACTTACACTATCACGTACACCTTTCCCCAAATCTCCACATAGGGCAATCCCTACCACCCGTGTAACGGGAGTTCGGTCGGCGCATCCCAAGTCAGATGACTCGAAAGCACCAGGCACAAAGTCCCCTCAGACCTACTTTCCCGAGTGATAGGAGCCGTGCGAGAAGAGAGAACATCTACCCACTTATTTCTTATCTACACATGAACCAAAACCCCTACACTAATGTCTCACAACAAGATTAAGAGGGTCCTTGACTACAACAAACTTCCTAAATTAACAAACACGAATTATTGACTCACTAGGTTCAGGGTGGACTTCTTTGAATGTTTGAGCACTGAAACCCTATGATTACTCACCCCCAAGGGAAGACTGGGGTGCATCCTAACGACTCGATAAATCCTAAAGCCACGTACTAGATATCCTAATGCATCAAGTTCAAGACAATTTTGGGAGCTTTCTTTTTACTTTGCCTCTCAACGGTTTTGCACATGCTAAACACACGCAAAACCCACAAAACATTTTCTTTCGAAAACACATGAAGATTTTGAAAGAAATGTGAAAATTTTGAAGCACTAGGCAAGCAAAAGAAGACAAGTCACCCAAGGATCATGGCAAGCAGATATATCGATATTAAATGCAGCACACTATCATGACCCTAACAATGCAAACAAAAGAAAACAAAATCAAAGGAAAAAGACTCGACTATGTACACACGTAAAACACCCCCCCACACCTACTTCATGCATTGTCCTCAATGAATGCAAGCAAGATACTACATGGATTGATGCCTAAAAAGGAGAGATCTCACCAACATGAAGTACACAAGGAAGTTCATGGCTATGTTGATGGACACAACCCAACTTCCCTCAAAACCTGTGAGATGCTAAAGAAGGGATACAAATACGTGAAAGAAATGGGGCCCAAATACTCAAGGGTTGGGGCCCACAACAATCGATGCTCACTGAAGGATTTTTTTTTTTTTTTTAAACTATGTACAACAATGGGCTCCCATCTTCATATATCAAGGGACATCAAATGGGAACCCGCCATCTCTCGAGCCAGAAATGCACCTGTATGGGCTCGCAACATACAAAACAGAATTGCTTGACCACCTGACACCCTTATTCGCATTGTGGTCGTTCGATGCCTCTTGAGAGTTAACAAAAGAGGAGGGATGAATGAGAGGTGAACCTCTACCAGGTTGAAGGGTATCAGGTGGTTGATTCTTAACCCACATGGGGTCCTCATCAGATATAGAATGAAGATCATGTGGCCCAGAGGCCATAAAAAGGGTATCTGGTGGCTCAAAAGCCACGTGATCGAAAGGTTGTGGCTCAAGGGCCACGTGATCAAAAGAATGTGGCTCAAGGGCCACAAGATCATAAGGATGTGGCTCTGAGGCCACATGATCAGAACATAAGGCACCTTCCTGTGCCAGCCCAGGTGAAACATCTTCACCACCTTCAGGATCTTCATCGAACAATTCTCTGAAGTACTTGAAGGTGCCCTCAACTTCACTCTCATCCATGCCCTGGATAAGGTTAACCCCAACAGGGTCATTGAAGGCATCTGGCTTCTTGCCAATGGTGAAGATGTTGAAATCAGCGCATTGACTACCATAAGTCAAGCGCATCAGACCATTGCGACAATTGATCAAGGCATTGGAAGTCGCAAGAAATGGTCGCCCCAGAATGACAGGAATTTGTCCAAGTGGGTTTGGCACAGGTTCAGTATCCAAGACAAAGAAGTCGACTGGATAAATGAACTCTCCCACTTTGATCAGCACATCTTCCACCACACCCCTCGGTTTCTTCATAGACCTATCAGCCAATTGAAGAGTGGTCTTTGTTTGTTTGAGGTCTCCAAGACCGAGGTGGATGTAGACAGAATATGGCAGAAGATTAACATATGCACCAAGGTCCAGCAAGGCTCGGTGTATGGGCACATCACCAATCACACAAGAGATAGTAGGACAGCCAGGGTCCTTGTACTTGACTTGCATGGGTTGTGCCAACAAGGAACTCACGTTAGCCGCAAGAAAAGCTTTCTTGGGAACATGAGTTTTTCTCTTCTTGGTGCATAAGTCCTTGAGAACCTTGGCATAAGGTGGCATTTGCTGAATCACCTCCAGAAGAGGGATATTCACCTTAACCTGCCGAAACATCTCAAGCATCTTGTCATGCTGATCAGAGGTTTTCTTTTTAAGGCGCTCAGGGAATGGCACCTTTGGGGCATAAGGATGCGAAGGCACCCCAGAATTCAGGTCCAAAGAAACATGAGTGGGGACCTCAGAATCTGGTTCCTTCGACACAAGAGGAGACAAGGGGACCTCAAGGTTCGGCCCCTTTGTCGAAGGAAATGTAGAAAGAACCTCGGGATCTGGCTCCTTCCTGGAAGTATTTGTGGAGGGAGCCTCAGGATCCGGCTCCCTCAAAGATGGTGATGACAAGGAAGGCACCCCAATGTGGTTGTCCACCTCCTTACCAGACCTCAAAGTATGAATCACATTAATATGATGGGTCGGTTCAGAGGTAGCATGAGGTAAAGGTGTCCTTCCTTGCGAATGGGTACCCCGAGGATTTAAAATGGGTTGACTCGGTAATTGACCCTTCTCGCGTTCATGGAGCTGATTAGCCAACTGGCTCACTTGCATTTCCAATGCTTTGACCGTATTGTTGTTGGCCGAAAACATGGCTTGCGTGCTCTGAATGAACGCGTGAAGGGTTTGTTCAAGAGTGGAGTCCTTAGGGTCAACCCGTTGGGGTTGTGGAGTTTGGTTAGAATAACCCGACGAAGAGGTCTGAGGAGGTTGGTAATTGTGGTTCTGAGACCTTTGATGTGGAGGTTGGTAGGTCGCCGATGGGCGTGGAGGTTGATAAGGTGGAGGTTGAGGTTGAGCGTGCGAGCTCTGACCGTTACCCCCACTAGGCCCCCAAGAGAAGTTAGGATGGTTACGCCATCCCGGGTTATAGGATTGACTGTACGGGTCGTTTCGGGGCCTTTGTTGATACATCGCATTTGCATGCTCAGTATCTCTTGGAGCGTAAGCGCACTCCAAGTCATCATGTCCCGACAGTCCACACCTACTACACCCGGGAGTAGCGACCTGAGCTACAGGAGCTCGGTCCATCTCCAAACTCTCTATCCTACGCATGAGAGCAGCCATTTTCGCCTCAGACGCGATAGTCGACTCAACATGATATGATCCAGCTCGACCAGAAGACCTGGCGGCTGGTGGCTCTCTCATGGTGTCCCACTCGAAGGTGCGCTCAGCCATGGATTCAAAAGTGTCCCATGCCTCCTCGATGGGTTTCATTTGGAAGTCACCCTGGCACATCGACTCCAACAATGTGCGGGTGTTGTAGTTGATGCCCTCATAAACAATCTGGCACAGCTGCCATAACTCAAGTCCATGATGAGGGCATTGCTGGAGAAGGTCCTTGAACCTCTCAAAGAAACCATGAAAAGATTCGGTCTCGGTCTGATACATTTGATGTATCTGGTGCCGTATCTGTTGAGTTTTCCTTTGAGGGAAAAATCTCTTCAGAAAGACGGTCACAAAGTCATCCCAAGACCGAATCGAGCTCGCCGGGAGGCTATACATCCATTTCTTCGCATTATCCTTCAATGCGAACGAAATCATCCTCAACCGGACAGAATCCTCGTCAAGCTGTTGAAGCTTGAACATGGAGCACACTTCCTCGAATTCGCGTATAAAAATATACGGATCCTCCTTATTGGCAGTAAAGGTTGGAAGCATGCTCACATACTGAGGTTTCAGCTCATAGTTGTTCCCGCGAGCAGGGGGAACAACTATGCAAGAAGGTTGCGCGGCCCGAACAGGATGGGTCCGCTCCCACAACGTCATCGGCCTATCCTGTCGAGCTAAAGGTGGTGGTGCACCTAGGACTCGATCCTGACCGAATCTCCCTTCCTCTCGAGTCAGAGGAGGAGGAGAAGGAGGTCTACGTGGTGGTGGGAATGGACCGAGGTAGTCCATGTATGGAACCCGGTCTCCCTCGCCACCACGAGACGACTCGCCTTCTTTCTCCAAAGGAGCACGAGGCGGAGATGGTCGATCACCAAGATCTTCCATCTCAGAAATAAGCACTCTCTCGAGTCGAGCGCTCTCACCAAAACGAGCCCAACCTCGCATAAAAATGCTCGACTCGACTCTAACAAACACACAACAGAAGGTGTACTAGAGGAGGAGACTAAACGTAGAGAATAGATGAGGAGATGACTCAGGTGAGGAGAGAAGAATTCCTAGAGCTAGCGTGGGTAGTGGGATCAGGAAGAAGCCTAACTAGCAAGCACGGCTCAAACAATGTAAGTCAATGGGTCCTTAAGCTAGACGACGCCTAACTTCGAGGTCACTAGCCTCGACACGCCTCACCTCCCTACAACGAGCACCACAATGCCCAGCAAGTGATACCAGATCCGGAGATCCAGTACCTCCTACTATCGACAAGGTAGGCAACGCCGATCAGGTCATGACGGTCTCGACTAGATTAATCTCCTAGTGCGTCCGAATTCCTTAGGGCCAATGTCTACTTGCTTTTAGTTAAGGCTTTATTAAGAGTGGTTTTTGGGGCCAAGGAAAGGGTGATGAAATCCCCCACCTTATCTTTTATGGGACAGCCCCTCCTTAGTAGCGATTTGATCCTAGATCTAGCAATCAATCGCTCCAATCAAACGCTCTCTCACTCTTGTCCCGATGCACCTTACTAACTAATGCATGAAAGAAACATGCATGAATGAGGGATGTGGGTGCACGTACCTCACGCCAGCAATCAACGACAAAATGTAAAGCAAAGAAAAGACAAATGCATGCAAGGTCTACCAATGGTGCATGACCTAGATGGCAAGAAGTCTAATCTTTTGCTTTGAGTTTTATGGTCCAAGTTGATTAATGGGGGAGTGATTAATGATCTGGGAGCAAACCAGAGGTCAAAACATGCAAAATTGGGCTCCCAGATAACAGAAATTGCAAGTCTAACTACCAACAAAAATTTCAAGGAAAGAAACGCTCACCAGGCCGCCAATTGGCGGTCTTCCACCGCTGATTGGCGGTCTGTTTAGGTCGGCGCTTCCTCAAACTTCTCCAGTAGTCTCCCCTTGACCTTGTAATTCCCTGAAACTAAGAAAAACTAAAAACAAAAAATTAAAAACCCCTCGAATCGTCCAAACCAAGGTCTGGACTGGCACCTCCCCGGCAACGGCGCCAAAAACTTGATTGATCGTTTTATATTTAACCGCAAGTGCACGGCCGCGTTGAAGCGGTGGCAAATACGGGTCGTCCACTGGGAGGTGTGTCGACACTTGGTTTATTCGAAGGCAAGGGGTAAAAAGAAGGGAGAAAGATGTATTACACTAATCTAAACTACAAAGCTGAAATAAAATGCAAAGGAAATGAAGATAAGCAATGAAACTAAACCCCAAAGGGGGTAGAGAAATAATGTGAACATAACGATGTGTGTGTGTGTGTGTTCAATTAAGCTCCTCACAACATGTAGTGCATGAAATCATAAAACTACATCCAATCTTGCCTCTACATGAATTAAGATAAGACTACATCATTAAAACATACAAGACAATGATTGGAATGAAGCTACATGAACTCAAGTATAAAGACTAGACCCTACTATGCCTCCACATGAATTAAGATGACTACATCATTAAAACATACAAGACATTAGCTAAGGAAAAGGCAACAAGAGTACATACACTACAAATTGTGTTTCCAACATTAACTTCATCCATATCCTAACTTTATCATTCCCCATAAAATAGGTCCACTAATCAAAGCATAAGCTAAGCTTCATTCAAGAGCATTAGCATATCAAAGATAAGAGTGGAGACCCATTAGATGGTTATGGAAATCATATAAAGCTCAAGGGATAAAAATAACACACACTTAATACACTACATTATTATATCACATATTTCTCCACCCCCCAAATGGGGATGGAACTACTCACTACTCATTACACTAACTAATTTAGCAAAGGAAAACATAATACTGAAATGAAATTTATACTACTTAAGCACGAAATATTAAAGAAGCATAAACTAAACAAACAAACAAGCATGCAAAGGAAAGGAATTTAAACTAAGAGAGAAACAACATCATTAAAAGAAAACTTATATTATTAACTCACTCAATTACAAGTAGCTCTTCCTCCACTAGAGTTTTGCTTCAAGGCTTCACTCTTAGTAGGGAAGATGGCCACCAAGAGGGAGATGGATACAAAGGGAGGTGAAGAGTTCTATTTATAAGCATGGAAAAAGCTAATCAGGGACAATCCCCCGATGTGGGACTAAACCAATACCAAAAATACACTAAGAATACACTAATACACGTGCTACAGAAAACTAGATGGATTCTGGGCTAAATGGACCGCTAATTAGCGGTTCCAGACCGCCAATTGGCGGTCTATAAAGTTTGGATCCGCCTGGTTTTCTTTGTGGGCTTTTCGTGAAGTGTTTCTTGGTCTTAGATGCATCTGGTTGGTTTAGTGGAGCTCCGACCCGAATCGAATTGATGAAATACTCCTCATGATGGTGTGGAGTTTCCTGTTTTGCTCTTAGGTCCTTCTGTCTTACGATCAGGTCCTTCCCCCTTGCATCTTGGTCCCCAGGTCTCACAATTAGGTCCTTTTTTTCCTGCTTTTGGGTCCTTTCATGGCTCTTCTCTTCAAACCTCTTTATTTCTGAAAACTAAACATAAAACTCGTCACGTAGCATTGCTTAGGTGTAAGATAATGGATATAAGGTACAAATATAAGCATGAAATGATGTCAATCATTGGACGAAAACATGGCTTGCGTGCTCTGAATGAACGCGTGAAGGGTTTGCTCAAGAGTGGAGTCCTTAGGGTCAACCCGTTGGGGTTGTGGAGTTTGGTTAGAATAACCCGACGAAGAGGTCTGAGGAGGTTGGTAATTGTGGTTCTGAGACCTTTGATGTGGAGGTTGGTAGGTCGCCGATGGGCGTGGAGGTTGATAAGGTGGAGGTTGAGGTTGAGCGTGCGAGCTCTGACCGTTACCCCCACTAGGCCCCCAAGAGAAGTTAGGATGGTTACGCCATCCCGGGTTGTAAGAGTGACTGTACGGGTCGTTTCGGGGCCTTTGTTGATACATTGCATTTGCATGCTCAGTATCCCTTGGAGCGTAAGCGCATTCCAAGTCATCATGTCCCGACAGTCCACACCTACTACACTCGGGAGTAGCGACCTGAGCTACAGGAGCTCGGTCCATCTCCAAACACTCAATCCTACGCATGAGAGCAGCCACTTTCGCCTCAGATGCGATAGTTGACTCAACTTGATAAGATCCAGCTCGACCAGAAGACCTGGCGGCTGGTGGCTCTCTCATGGTGTCCCACTCGAAGGTACGCTCAGCCAAGGATTCAAAAGTGTCCCATGCCTCCTCGATGGGTTTCATTTGGAAGTCACCCTGACACATTGACTCCAACAATGTGCGGGTGTTGTAGTTGATGCCCTCATAAACAATCTGGCACAGCTGCCATAGCTCAAGTCCATGATGAGGGCATTGCTGGAGAAGGTCCTTGAACCTCTCAAAGAAACCATGAAACGATTCGGTCTCGGTTTGATACATCTGATGTATCTGGTGCCGTATCTGTTGAGTTTTCCTTTGAGGGAAAAATCTCTTCAAAAAGACGGTCACAAATTCATCCCATGACCGAATCGAGCTCGCCGGGAGGCTATACATCCATTTCTTCGCATTATCGTTCAATGCGAACGAAATCATCCTCAACCGGACAGAATCCTCGTCAAGCTGTTGAAGCTTGAACATGGAGCATACTTCCTCGAATTCGCGTATAAAAATATACGGATCCTCCTTATTGGCAGTGAAGGTTGGAAGCATGCTCACATACTGAGGTTTTACCTCATAGCTGTTCCCGCGAGCAGGGGGAACAACTATGCAAGAAGGTTGCGCGGCCCGAACAGGATGGGTCCGCTCCCACAAGGTCATCGGCCTATCATGTCGAGCTAAAGGTGGTGGTGCACCTAGAACTCGATCCTGACCGAATCTCCTTTCCTCTCGAGTCAGAGGAGGAGGAGAAGGAGGTCTACGTGGTGGTGGAAACGGACCGAGGTAGTCCATGTATGGAACCCGGTCCCCTTCGCCACCACGAGACGACTCGGCCTCTTGCTCCAAAGGAGCACGAGGCGGAGATGGTCGATCACCAAGATCTTCCATCTCAGAAGTATGCACTCTCTCGAGCCGAGCGCTCTCACCAAAACGAGCCCAACCTCGCATAAAATGCTCTACTCGACTCTAAACCTACACACAACAGAAGGTGTACTAGAGGAGGAGACTATACGTAGAGAATAGATGAGGAGAGGACTCAGATGAGGAGGGAAGAATCCCTAGAGCTAGCGAGGGTAGTGGGATCAGGAAGAAGCCTAACTAGCAAGCACGGCTCAAACAAAGTAAGGCAATGGGTCCTTAAGCTAGACGACGCCTAACTTCGAGGTCACTAGCCTTGACACGCCTCACCTCCCTACAACGAGGACCACAATGCCCAGCAAGTGATACCAGATCCGGAGATCCAGTACCTCCTACTATCGACAAGGTAGGCAACGCCGATCAGGTCATGACGGTCTCGACTAGATTACTCTCCTAGTGCGTCCGAATTCCTTAGGGCCAATGTCTACTTGCTTTTAGTTAAGGCTTTATTAAGAGTGGTTTTTGGGGCCAAGGAAAGGGTGATGAAATCCCCCACCTTATCTTTTATGGGACAGCCCCTCCTTAGTAGCGATTTGATCCTAGATGTAGCAATCAATCGCTCCAATCAAACGCTCTCTCACTCTTGTCCCGATGCACCTTACTAACTAATGCATGAAAGAAACATGCATGAATGAGGGATGTGGGTGCACGTACCTCACGCCAGCAATCAACGACAAAACGTAAAGCAAAGAAAAGACAAATGCATGCAAGGTCTACCAATGGTGCATGACCTAGATGGCAAGAAGTCTAATCTTTTGCTTTGAGTTTTATGGTCCAAGTTGATTAAAGGGGGAGTGATTAATGATCTGGGAGCAAATAAGAAGTCACAGCATGCAAAATTGGGCTCCCAGATAACACAAATTACAATACAAATGACCACAAAAAAATTGGAAGACAGAATCCCTTACCAGGCCGCCAATTGGCGGTTCTAAACCGCTGATTGGCGGTCTGTTGTTGGATTTGCTTCCTCAAACTTCTCCAGTGGCCTCCCCGTGATCAGAGTGTTCCCTGAAACTAAGAAAAACTGAAAACGAAAAATTAAAAACCCCTCGAATCGTCCAAACCAAGGTCTGGACAGAGCACCTCCCCGGCAACGGCGCCAAAAACTTGATTGATCGTTTTATATTTCTACCGCAAGTGCACGGCCGCGTTGAAGCGGTGGCAAATACGGGTCGTCCACTGGGAGGTGTGTCGACACTTGGTTTATTCGAAGGCGAGAGGTAAAAAGAAGGGAGAAAGATGTATTACACTAATCTAAACTACAAAGCTGAAATGAAATGCAAAAGGAAATGAAGATAAGCAATAAAACTAAACCCCAAAGGGGGTAGAGAACTGATGTGAACATAAAGATGTGTGTGTGTGTGTTCAATTAAGCTCTTCACAACATGTAGTGCATGAAATCATAAAACTACATCCAATCTTGCCTCTACATGAATTAAGATAAGACTACATCATTAAAACATACAAGACAATGATTGGAATGAAGCTACATGAACTCAAGTATAAAGACTAGACCCTACTATGCCTCTACATGAATTAAGATGACTACATCATTAAAACATACAAGACATTAGCTAAGGAAAAGGCAACAAGAGTACATACACTACAAATTGTGTTTCCAACATTAACTTCATCCATATCCTAACTTTATCATTCCCCATAAAATAGGTCCACTAATCAAAGCATAAGCTAAGCTTCATTCAAGAGCATTAGCATATCAAAGATAAGAGTGGAGACCCATTAGATGGTTATGGAAATCATATAAAGCTCAAGGGATAAAAATAACACACACTTAATACACTACATTATTATATCACATATTTCTCCACCCCCCAAATGGGGATGGAACTACTCACTACTCATTACACTAACTAATTTAGCAAAGGAAAGCATAATACTGAAATGAAATTTATACTACTTAAGCAAGAAATATTAAAGAAGCATAAAACTAAACAAACAAACAAGCATGCAAAGGAAAGGAAATTAAACTAAGAGAGAAACAACATCATTAAAAGAAAACTTATATTATTAACTCACTCAATTACAAGTAGCTCTTCCTCCACTAGAGTTTTGCCTCAAGGCTTCACTCTTAGTAGGGAAGATGGCCACCAAGAGGGAGATGGATACAATGGGAGGTGAAGAGTTCTATTTATAAGCATGGAAAAAGCTAATCCGGGACAATCCCCCGATGTGGGACTAAACCAATACCAAAAATATCCTAAACACATGATAATACAAGTCCAGAAAGAATCTTTGCTGATTTGGGCTTAATCAGACCGCCAATTGGCGGTTCCAGACCGCCAATTGGCGGCCTATAAAGCCCAGATCCGGCTGGGTCTTCTGGTGGGCTTGCCTTGGTGTGTTTCTTGGTCTTGGATGCATCTAGCTGGTTTAGTGGAGCTCCGACCCGAATCGAATTGACAAAATACTCCTCATGATGGTGTGGAGTTTCCTATTTTGCTCTTAGGTCCTTCTGTCTTACGATCAGGTCCTTCCCCCTTGCATCTTGGTCCCCAGGTCTCACAATTAGGTCCTTTTTTCCTGCTTTTGGGTCCTTTCATGGCTCTTCTCTTCAAACCTCTTTATTTCTGAAAACTAAACATAAAACTCGTCACATAGCATTGCTTAGGTGTAAGATAATGGATATAAGGTACAAATATAAGCATGAAATGATGTCAATCAGGTCTCCAATTCAAATATTGCAAGTTTCTCCTTTGCTGATTGGTAACTCAGCCACACCAATTCTACTCCAGCCCGACACGCCTCAACCAATGAAACAAATCCACACCCAAGGGTTGCACCAGATTGAACCGATTAAGTCGATCGAATGCAACCGCACCCGACGGTCGAACCCGCCCAAATAGGAAACTTCTACGAAACCAGACATAACCTCAAAACGTAGACAATAAAACACATAACATAAGCGATGAGTAAAAGAATTAATACAACCAAAACAGGGTGGCAGGAGAGCGGGTCTTACAGGAGGTACACACCTTCTACTCTCATTCATGCATTTCGTATGAACATGCATTAGTTGGTAGGAAGTGCATTGAAATAAGTGTGAGTTGAGCGTTTGTTTTGAGAGTTGTTTGCTAGATTAGGACTCCAAAACGCTACTAAGGAGGGGTTGTCCCATAAAAGATAAGGTGGGGGATTTCATCACCCTTTCCTTCATCCCACAAACCACACTAATAAAGAGCCTAATTTTTAAAATCAAGTAGACATTGGCCCTAAGGATTTCGGGCGCATTAGGAGAGTGATCCGGTCCCGACCGTCATGACCTGATCGGCGTTGCGCACTTTGTCGATAGTAGGAGAGACGAGATCCCCGGATCTTGGCTCACTTGCTGGGCTTTGTTGTCCTCGTTGCATGGAGGTGAGGCGTGTTGAGACCGTGTGACCTCGCAGTTAGGCGTCGTCTAGCTGTAAGGACCTATAACGACCTTAGGATTGCTTGAGCCTTGTTTGCTTGTGTGCTTCTACCTGTACCCATCCGCCGTAGCATAAGGACTTCTTCCCTTCTCTCCTGAGTCATTCTTTCTCTCCTGTGTTCCCCAGTCTTCTCTTCTACGTACATTCTTTGTTTGAAAAAAAAATAAGGAAAAAAAGAGAGTTTTGGTGTGTGTGCACCTTTGTGCATGCTTTCGTGGACACGAGACGAGAGTGGTCGTTTGACGAGAAGCATTGTCAATCCAGCTTCGGTCATCGATTTCTCGACGCCTTCCTCCTCTCGTGTCGCACGTAGTTCGGGTCCAATGGATGCTAATTTCCGTGAGGAGGAGCAGTTGCTGGACCCCCTGCTCGACATGTCTTCCAGTTGTCGTTCCCATACCTCTTCGTGATCGATGCTACCTGAGCCGTACCGCTCTACCCTCGTGCATCGTATTACCAGAGGCTAATGGGAACAATTTTGAGGTTAAGCCTCAATTCATTTCCTTGCTCCCTCGCTTCACTGGGAAAGGTGACCCCTATATCTTTCTCAGGGAATTTGAGGAGGTCTGTGCTATGTTCAAGCTGCAACAACTTAGCACAGACTCCATCCATCTTAGGCTCGTTCCTTTCGCATTAAAGGATGATGCCAAGAAGTGGTTGTACAGCAACCAGGCGAATTCCTTTAGGACTTGGGATGAGTTTCAATCTGCATTTCTCAAGAAGTACTTTCCAAATCATCGGACTCAAAAATTGAGGAACGAAATCAATTCGTTCTATCAACATGAGACCGAACCATTTCATGCATATCTAGAGAGGTTCAAAGAGCTACTATCCTCATGCCCTCACCATGGACTCGAGTCCCGTCAAGAACGCTCCTTGAGTCCATGTGTCAAGGAGAGTTCTTGGGAAAGGATGAAAGGGAGGCATGGGCTTTCCTAGAAGATCTTGCTGAGAAAACCATGCAATGGGAGAATGTGAGGGAACCACCTGCATCATCTAGCATAGGAGCAAGGATCACGAATGCAAACTCGACTAGATCAGGTGCCGCATTTGTTGTCGATACCACTACGGCCACCGAGGCGCGCATGGCGGCCTTAATGCGCCGTATGGATTCGATTGAGCTCCAAAACCAACAAGGTGCACCTCATATGCCCACATCTGGTCCAGTTCCCTGTCATTCATGTGGTAGGATAGGTCATGTAGAAAGGGAGTGTGAGTCCATTCCTCCTGAGATGGATCGTGTCAACGCCATCTATGATAGAGCCAGGAATGACCCATACTCGTCATCATATAATCCTGGATGGAGGAACCACTCCAATTTTTCATGGAACCAAACTAATGCCCCGGGTGATCCTTCAAACTCCTCTAGACCACATTACCAATCACACCAACCTCCCATGCATGCACATTCTTATCAGTCACCCCAAGCGCAAACCACCAATCAATCGGGTTTCCCAAATTCCAATAATATGGAAACCCGATTCAATTCGCTTGAGACCTTGACTCGTGGACTTGAAAACTCAATGAAAATTTTTATGTCAACTACGAGTCAAGTTCTCACTTCAAATCAGCAGACCATCAAATCTCTAGAGCTTCAGATGGGCCAATTGGCTCAGTCTGTACATGAGTGAGAGAGAGGGTCTTTGCCTAGCCAGCCTGAGGCTAACCCCCGTATGTACCAACAACCACACATGCAAAATGAGAATGTGGTACCTCGGGGGAGGCAAGTGAACCATGTGGAGGAACCTGATCACCATGTCAATTCCATTGTGACCTTAAGGAATGGAAAACAGGTTGACAATCACATTTCCTTGCCACAACAACCATCATCTATGCAGCCCCTCAGTGGGAATGGTGGTGAAGAAGAGGTTGAGGGTGAGGGTAATACACCAAGGCTTCCTTCTCGGGCACTGTAGAAAACCTACCTGCCAAAAGCTCCCTATCCAAGTAGGTTAACCAAAAAGCAGAGTGACAACATGGACAAGATGTTAGAGGTGTTTAAGCAAGTAAAGGTTAACATCCCTTTCTTGGATGTCATCCAACAAATACCACAATATGCCAAAGTGTTGAAGGATCTCTGCACAACCAAGAGGAAGACCAATGTTCCTAAGAAAGCATTCTTGGCTGCAAATATCAGCTCACTTTTGTCCAATCCTACCTACACAAAATACAAGGACCCTGGGTGTCCTATTCAATGTACGATAGGGGACACTAGAATGAGCAATGTTTTGCTTGATTTAGCATCAGCGTTCAACCTCCTCCCATTCTCTGTTTATAAACAGTTGAACTTGGGAGAATTGAATCCAACTAAGATCACCCTCCAATTGGCAGATAGATCCATTCGTATTCCCATGGGGATTATCGAGGATGTGCTTATCAAAGTTGGAGATTTTATATTTCAAGTCGATTTTGTTGTCCTCGATACCAATCTTGTTGCGAACACCCTCTCTCAAATACCTTTGATTTTGGGTAGACCATTTCTGGCAACCTCCAATGCCTTGATTAATTGTAGAAATGGTCTCATGAACCTCTCATTCGGTAACATGAGTGCCGAGTTTCATGTGTTCAACTCTGGTAAGCAACAGGAACCCATGGATGAACCTTTAAATCTAAATCTCATCCGCCAGTTGGAGAAAGCACCACAAAATCAACGAACACCCCTAACCCCAATGCAACCTGATTGATCTCGTTTTATATTTCTACCGCAAGTGCACGGTCGCGTTGAAGCGGTGGCAAATACGGGTCGTCCACTGGGAGGTGTGTCGACACTTGGTTCGTGCGAAGGCAAGGGGTAAAGAAAGGAGAAAAGGATTGGTTACACTAAACGACACTACAATGCTAAACTAGAATGCAAAAGGAAATGAAGATAAGCAATAAAACTAAACCCCAAAGGGGGTAGAGAACTGATGTGAACATAAAGATGTGTGTGTGTGTGTGTGTTCAATTAAGCTCCTCACAACATGTAGTGCATGAAATCATAAAACTACATCCAATCTTGCCTCTACATGAATTAAGATAAGACTACATCATTAAAACATACAAGACAATGATTGGAATGAAGCTACATGAACTCAAATATAAAGACTAGATCCTACTATGCCTCCACATGAATTAAGATGACTACATCATTAAAACATACAAGACATTAGCTAAGGAAAAGGCAACAAGAGTACATACACTACAAATTGTGTTTCCAACATTAACTTCATCCATATCCTAACCTTATCATTCCCCATAAAATAGGTCCACTAATCAAAGCATAAGCTAAGCTTCATTCAAGAGCATTAGCATATCAAAGATAAGAGTGGAGACCCATTAGATGGTTATGGAAATTATATAAAGCTCAAGGGATAAAAATAACACACACTTAATACACTACATTATTATATCACATATTTCTCCACCCCCCAAATGGGGATGGAACTACTCACTACTCATTACACTAACTAATTTAGCAAAGGAAAGCATAATACTGAAATGAAATTTATACTACTTAAGCAAGAAATATTAAAGAAGCATAAAACTAAACAAACAAACAAGCATGCAAATGAAAGGAAATTAAACTAAGAGATAAACAACATCATTAAAAGAAAACTTCTATTATTAACTCACTCAATTACAAGTAGCTCTTCCTCCACTAGAGTTTTGCTTCAAGGCTTCACTCTTAGTAGGGAAGATGGCCACCAAGAGAGAGATGGATACAATGGGAGGTGAAGAGTTCTATTTATAAGCATGGAAAAAGCTAATCAGGGACAATCCCCCGATGTGGGACTAAACCAATACCAAAAATAGCCTAAACGAACACTAATACAAGTCCAGGAGAAGTTGGGGCGGATCCTGCATGATCCAGACCGCCAATTGGCGGCCTATAAAGCCCAGATCCGTCTGGGGCTTCTGGTGGGCTTGCCATGGTGTGTTTCTTGGTCTTGGATGCATCTAGCTGGTTTAGTGGAGCTCCGACCCGAATCGAATTGACAAAATACTCCTCTTGATGGTGTGGAGTTTCCTGTTTTGCTCTTAGGTCCTTCTGTCTTACGATCAGGTCCTTCCCCCTTGCATCTTGGTCCCCAGGTCTCACAATTAGGTCATTTTTCCTGCTTTTGGGTCCTTTCATGGCTCTTCTCTTCAAACCTCTTTATTTCTGAAAACTAAACATAAAACTCGTCACATAGCATTGCTTGGGTGTAAGATAATGGATATAAGGTACAAATATAAGCATGAAATGATGTCAATCAAATACCCCCACACCTAAGTTTTTGCTAGTCTCGAGCAAAACAAAGAAAGGAAAAAGCACACGAAAAAAAACAAGAAATCCTAACTCACTTTCGTAGGAATCACGGTTGCACTTAGCATGTGCAACAAGCCGTTAAACCTCCTTGTTGCCAAGGAGGAGGAGTGGTGTCTCCTGAGGGTTTTCAGCGGATATACCCACAAAATCCGAACAAGATGCATTAATCAATCTAGCTACACGACTCGTTGGACTTATTTTGTCGATCATGGAATGCGGTAATACTACGGGTCGACTCTATATATGTAATCAGTCCACACACTTAGCCTAATGAGTTATTCGGGAGAGTTAACTAAGGAATTAAGTGAAAGACATGGGCAACCTTAACTTCTGAATGTGATACAACGTGTAAAGTCCATTTTGGTTCTTATTTGACTCTTCTTTTCTTTTTTTCTTTTTTTTTTTTTCTTTTTTTTTTGGGAGCATTTATTGGTTGGTGTTTGATTCTCCCAGGGTCAGGTTTCGTGCATCATTGCCTATGAGGACTTACACTATCACGTACACCTTCCCCCAAATCTCCACATAGGGCGATCCCTACCACCCATGTAACGGGAGTTCGGTCGGTGCATCCCAAGTCAGATGACTCGAAAGCACCAGGCACAAAGTCCCCTCAGACCAACTTTCCCGAGTGATAGGAGTCGTGCGAGAAGAGAGAACACCACTTATTCATTCATTTATCTACATGGGAACCAAAACCCCTACACTTAAGTTTCACAAAAAGATATTAAGGGCCCTTGACTACAACAAACTTCCTAAATTAACAAACACGAATTATTTGACTCACTAGGTTCAGGGTGGACTTCTTTAAATGTTTGAGCACTGAAACCCACTGATTACTCACCCCCAAGGGAAAACTGGGGTGCGTCCTAACGACTCGATAAATCCTAAAGCCACGTACTAGATATCCTAATGCATCAAGTTCAAGACAATTTTGGGAGCTTTCTTTTTACTTTGCCTCTCAACGGTTTTGCACATGCTAAACACATGAAGATTTTGAAAGAAATGTGAAAATTTTGAAGCACTAGGCAAGCAAAAGAAGACAAGTCACCCAAGGATCATGGCAAGCAGATATATCGATATTAAATGCAGCACACTATCATGACCCTAACAATGCAAACAAAAGAAAACAAAATCAAAAGAAAAAAGACTCGACTATGTACACACGTAAAACACCCCCCCACACCTACTTCATGCATTGTCCTCAATGAATGCAAGCAAGATACTACATGGATTGATGCATAAAAAGGAGAGATCTCACCAACATGAAGTACAAAGGGAAATGTATGGCTATGTTGATGGACACAACCCAAATTCCCTCAAAACCTGTGAGATGATAAAGAAAGGGATACAAATACGTGAAAGAAATGGGGCCCAAATACTCAAGGGTTGGGGCCCACAACAATCGATGCTCACTGAATGAGTTTTTTTTTAACATATATACACATGAATGCTCAACCACTCATGTAGGAGCATGAATGGTTGAGTGCGAGGGAGGTTCATGAAGGAACATGACCTCCTCGACTTCGGCTGGTGCCCCCTCCAAGTAGGGTTTGAGGCGTTGTCCATTAACTTTGAACACGTCCCCATTCCCTGGGTTCAACATCTCAACCGCTCCATGAGGATAAATGGTTTGGACAATAAACGGGCCAGACCAGCGACTGCGGAGCTTACCCGCAAACAGATGAAGCCGGGAATTGTAGAGCAACACCTTCTGCCCGGCCGTAAACACCTTTCGCATAATCATGCGATCGTGAAACATCTTGGCTCGGGACTTATGAATTTTGGCATTCTCGTACGCATCATTGCGTAACTCTTCTAATTCCACAATGTCGAACTTACGTTGTACTCCTGCTTGATCAAGATCCATATTCAGGTTCTTGATCGCCCAGAAAGCACGATGCTCAAGCTCGACGGGTAGGTGGCAAGCCTTGCCGTACACTACCCGATAAGGGGACATACCCAAATTGGTCTTGTACGCGGTGCGGAAAGCCCACAATGCGTCATTCAATTTGGTAGACCAATCCTTCCTCGAGGAACTAACCGTCTTCTCAAGAATTTGCTTCAATTGACGGTTAGAGATTTCGACCTGCCCACTAGTTTGCGGATGGTATGGGGTCGCAAGCTTGTGGGTGATCGAATATTTCCTCATAAGCGCTTCAAAGGAGCGATTACAGAAGTGGGTACCCCTATCGCTGATTATGGTACGAGGAGTACCAAATCGCGCAAAAATGTCCCTCAAGAATTTGGTGACCACCTTGTTGTCATTGGTCTTTGTGGGTATAGCCTCAACCCACTTAGACACATAGTCAACGGCCACCAGAATGTAAACATTCCCGAAAGAGTTCGGGAAGGGACCCATGAAATCGATGCCCCACACATCGAAGATGTCGACAACAAGGACATTTTGCAAAGGCATCATGTCACGTCGACCAATCCTGCCAAGGTGCTGGCACCTATCACATTGCTTACAAAAGTCGTAAGCATCCTTGAAAAGAGAGGGCCAGTAGAATCCAGATTGGAGCACCTTGGCAGCAGTTTTCTTTGCTCCAAAGTGTCCTCCACATGCCTTGGAATGGCAGAAATGGAGCACACTTTGGAACTCGGTATCTGGGACGCACCGCCTGAAAATTTGGTCAGAGCAGTATTTGAATAGGTAGGGGTCGTCCCAGTGAAAGAATCTGACATACGATCTAAATTTGGATTGGTCAGATTTTGACCAACCCACAGGAAATTGCTCGGTCACGAGGTAGTTCACGATGTCGGCAAACCAAGGGTTATCTTCGATCATGAACAACTGCTCGTCAGGAAATTTATCGTCAATGATTTGGTCCTGTGGGTTGGTCGTCTCTAGACGAGACAAGTGGTCAGCTACAACGTTTTCACACCCTTTTTTGTCCCGAATCTCGAGATCGAATTCTTGTAACAACAAGATCCATCTCAAGAGTCGGGATTTTACATCTTTCTTCGCCATGAGGTGCTTGATGGCTGTGTGATCAGAATAGATAATCACGTGGGAGCCAATCAAGTACGACCGGAATTTCTCCAAAGCAAATATGATCGCTAAGAATTCCTTCTCGGTCACAGTGTAGTTCAATTGGGCATCATTGAGTGTTCTACTGGCATAGTAGATCACATGAGGCAATTTGTCCAATCGTTGCCCAAGCACTGCTCCCACAGCGAAGTCAGATACATCACACATTAACTCAAAGGGTTCAGTCCACACCGGTGCCTTAATAATGGGAGCTGAAGTCAACTCTTTCTTCAAGGTCAAAAAGGCATGGTGGCAATCCGGTGTGAACTCAAAAATGGCATCCTTAGCCAACAAGGCGGTGAGAGGTCGAGCGATTTTGCTAAAATCCCGAATGAACCGCCGATAGAATCCAGCATGCCCCAAAAAGGCGCGGATATCCTTCACATTACGTGGCGGTGGGAGATTAGCAATGATACCCACTTTGGCGTGATCGACCTCAATTCCCCTACTTGAGACCACATGTCCAAGTACAATCCCTCGCTTCACCATGAAGTGACATTTCTCCCAATTGAGAGCGAGGTTCTTCTCACGGCATCGCTTGAGGACAAGGCTCAAGTGATGAAGGCACTCATCAAAGGAAGCGCCAAATATGGAAAAGTCGTCCATGAAGATCTCAAGGAAACGCTCAACCATATCGGAGAAGATGCTGATCATACACCTCTGAAACGTTGCCGGCGCATTGCATAACCCAAAGGGCATGCGACGGTAGGCAAACGTGCCAAAGGGACAAGTGAATGTGGTTTTCTCTTGGTCCTCGGGGGCGATGGGAATTTGGTTGTAACCGGAGTATCCATCAAGAAAACAATAGTACTCATGTACGGCCAACCTTTCCAACATCTGATCAATGAATGGCAACGGGAAATGATCTTTCCGCGTTGCCGCATTGAGCTTGCGATAATCAATGCAAACTCGCTAGCCAGTTTGCAGGCGTGTCGGGATAAGCTCATTATGCTCATTCTCCACAACCGTCACGCCTGACTTCTTGGGAACCACATGGACAGGACTCACCCACGAACTATCAGAGATAGGATAGATTATGCCATGATCCAAGCACTTAAGAACCTCCTTTCGGACGGCTTCTTTCAGCACAGGATTCAATCTCCGTTGTGGGTCCCTGCGGGGCCTAGAATCCTCTTCCATGTGGATCCGATGCTGAACAATACCAGGGCTAATTCCCTTGATATCCTTCAAGGACCACCCGATCGCCTCTTTGTTTTCAAAGAGTACTCTTTTGAGGGCAACCTCTTGATCTTTTTCAAGATCAGAAGCAATAATGAGTGGCAAGGTCTCATTATCCCCTAAAAAGATGTACTTTAGGTTATCGGGGAGCGGTTTAAGCTCGACCATAGGTGGGTCCTTGTCGGATTCAAAGTTAATTTCAAGTGGCTCAAGGGCCACGGGGTAAGAGGAGCAAGCACCCAGATGTGCCTCCTCGTCCAGAGATATGCTGGCGGATTCCTCAAGATCCTCTTCACTCGCAACCTGATCATTAGGCACCTCAATAATATGTCGATGTGAGTCGAACATGCCTAATGAATCGGGCTCATCCGTGTCCTGGATGAAATTGGCTCCGACTGAGTCGTCGAAGAGCCCAGGTTGCTTACCAAGAGTGAAGATGTTGAAATCCGCCGTGAGGTTTCCAAAAGACAACCTCATCAAGCCATTGCGACAATTGATCAAAGCATTAGATGTCGCAAGAAATGGCCTCCCGAGGATTACAGGAATTTGTCCTTGTGGGTTGGACACGGGTTCGGTATCCAAGATGATGAAATCAACTAGAAATACGAACTCACCCACTTTGATAAGGACATCCTCCACACTCCCTCGTGGGATTTTGACGGATCTATCAGCCAACTGGAGGGTTGTCCTCGTTGGTTTAAGATCGCCTATCCCAAGGTTGACATAGACTGAGTAAGGCAGGAGATTCACAGATGCCCCCAAATCCAATAGAGCTTGAGAGATGGTCACATTCCCAATCATGCAAGAGACAGTTGGACAACCAGGGTCCTTGTACTTGACATTAATGGGTTGTGTCAATATGGAGCTCACATTGGCGGCCAAGAAGGCCTTCTTGGGCACATTTGTTTTTCTCTTGGTGGTGCAAAGGTCTTTGAGGAACTTGGCATACGGTGGCATTTGTTGAACAACGTCCAACAACGGGATGTTCACCTTTACTTGCCTAAGTACCTCAACGATCTTATCCCAATGCTCATCACGTTTTTTAGTCAACCGATGAGGGAATGGTGCCTTGGGGACATAGGAATCACGAGGAGGAGTCTCAGAATTAGGTTCCTTGACAGGCTCAAGACTCTCCTCGGAAGACTTGCCAACAGGGTTGGCTTCCGGCATGTTCACATTGTTGTCAACGACCCTTCCCGATCTCAAGGTATGAATAACATTAGCATGTTGGGAAGGGTCACTTTCAACATTGTGTACATTCTGCCAGGTATTAGCAGGCTGACCCCTGGGATTTACCACAGGTTGACTCGGGAATTGACCCTTCTCGCGTTCATGGAGCTGATGAGCCAACTGGCTTACTTCCATTTCCAATGCTTTGACCGTATTATTGTTGGCCGCAAGCATGGATTGAGTGCTCTGCATGAATGCTTGAAGGGTTTGTTCAATGGTAGAGTCCTTAGGGTCAACCCGCTGGGGTGGTGGAGTCTGGTTAGAATAACCCGACGAAGAGGCCTGACCAGGTTGGTAATTTTGGTGCTGAGACCTTTGATGTGGGGGTTGGTAGGTCGCCGATGGGCGTGGAGGTTGATAAGGTGGAGGTTGAGGTTGAGCGTGCGAGCTCTGACCGTGTCCTCCACTAGACCCCCAAGAGAAGTTAGGATGGTTACGCCATCCCGGGTTATAGGACTGACTGTACGGGTCGTTTCGGGGCCTTTGTTGATACATCGCATTTGCATGCTCAGTATCTCTTGGAGCGTAAGCGCACTCCAAGTCATCATGTCCCGACAGTCCACACCTAGTACACCCGGGAGTAGCGACCTGAGCTACAGGAGCTCGGTCCATCTCCAAACTCTCTATCCTACGCATGAGAGCAGCCATTTTCGCCTCAGACGCGATAGTCGACTCAACATGATATGATCCAGCTCGACCAGAAGACCTGGCGGCTGGTGGCTCTCTCATGGTGTCCCACTCGAAGGTGCGCTCAGCCATGGATTCAAAAGTGTCCCATGCCTCCTCGATGGGTTTCATTTGGAAGTCACCCTGACACATCGACTCCAACAATGTGCGGGTGTTGTAGTTGATGCCCTCATAAACAATCTGGCACAGCTGCCATAGCTCAAGTCCATGATGAGGGCATTGCTGGAGAAGGTCCTTGAACCTCTCAAAGAAACCATGAAAAGATTCGGTCTCGGTCTGATACATTTGATGTATCTGGTGCCGTATCTGTTGAGTTTTCCTTTGAGGGAAAAATCTCTTCAGAAAGACGGTCACAAAGTCATCCCAAGACCGAATCGAGCTCGCCGGGAGGCTATACATCCATTTCTTCGCATTATCCATCAATGCGAACGAAATCATCCTCAACCGGACAGAATCCTCGTCAAGCTGTTGAAGCTTGAACATGGAGCATACTTCCTCGAATTCGCGTATAAAAATATACGGATCCTCCTTATTGGCAGTAAAGGTTGGAAGCATGCTCACATACTGAGGTTTCAGCTCATAGTTGTTCCCGCGAGCAGGGGGAACAACTATGCAAGAAGGTTGCGCGGCCCGAACAGGATGGGTCCGCTCCCACAACGTCATCGGCCTATCCTGTCGAGCTAAAGGTGGTGGTGCACCTAGAACTCGATCCTGACCGAATCTCCCTTCCTCTCGAGTCAGAGGAGGAGGAGAAGGAGGTCTACGTGGTGGTGGGAATCGACCGAGGTAGTCCATGTATGGAACCCGGTCTCCCTCGCCACCACGAGACGACTCGCCTTCTTTCTCCAAAGGAGCACGAGGCGGAGATGGTCGATCACCAAGATCTTCCATCTCAGAAATAAGCACTCTCTCGAGTCGAGCGCTCTCATCAGAACGAGCCCAACCTCGCATAAAAATGCTCGACTCGACTCTAACAAACACACAACAGAAGGTGTACTAGAGGAGGAGACTAAACGTAGAGAATAGATGAGGAGATGACTCAGGTGAGGAGAGAAGAATCCCTAGAGCTAGCGTGGGTAGTGGGATCAGGAAGAAGCCTAACTAGCAAGCACGGCTCAAACAAAGTAAGGCAATGGGTCCTTAAGCTAGACGACGCCTAACTTCGAGGTCACTAGCCTCGACACGCCTCACCTCCCTACAACGAGGACCACAATGCCCAGCAAGTGATACCAGATCCGGAGATCCAGTACCTCCTACTATCGACAAGGTAGGCAACGCCGATCAGGTCATGACGGTCTCGACTAGATTACTCTCCTAGTGCGTCCGAATTCCTTAGGGCCAATTTCTACTTGCTTTTAGTTAAGGCTTTATTAAGAGTGGTTTTTGGGGCCAAGGAAAGGGTGATGAAATCCCCCACCTTATCTTTTATGGGACAGCCCCTCCTTAGTAGCGATTTGATCCTAGATCTAGCAATCAATCGCTCCAATCAAACGCTCTCTCACTCTTGTCCCGATGCACCTTACTAACTAATGCATGAAAGAAACATGCATGAATGAGGGATGTGGGTGCACGTACCTCACGCCAGCAATCAACGACAAAATGTAAAGCAAAGAAAAGACAAATGCATGCAAGGTCTACCAATGGTGCATGACCTAGATGGCAAGAAGTCTAATCTTTTGCTTTGAGTTTTATGGTCCAAGTTGATTAATGGGGGAGTTATTAATGATCTGGGAGCAAACCAGAAGTCAAAGCATGCAAAATAGAGCTCCCAGATAACCAAATAGAAGAAAACAACTACCAGAAAAAATTTCAAGGCAAGATGACCTCACCAGGCCGCCAGTTGGCGGTCTACAACCGCTGATTGGCGGTCCTTTTTGGTCTTCTGGTCCTCAGATTTTCCCAGTAGCCTCCCCTTGATCAGAGTGTTCCCTGAAACTAAGAAAAACTAAAAACAAAAAATTAAAAACCCCTCGAATCGTCCAAACCAAGGTCTGGACAGAGCACCTCCCCGGCAACGGCGCCAAAAACTTGATTGATCTCGTTTTATATTTCTACCGCAAGTGCACGGCCGCGTTGAAGCGGTGGCAAATACGGGTCGTCCACTGGGAGGTGTGTCGACACTTGGTTCGTGCTAAGGCAAGGGGTAAAGAAAGGAGAAAAGGATTGGTTACACTAAACGACACTACAATGCTAAACTAGAATGCAAAAGGAAATGAAGATAAGCAATAAAACTAAACCCCAAAGGGGGTAGAGAACTGATGTGAACATAAAGATGTGTGTGTGTGTGTGTGTGTGTGTGTTCAATTAAGCTCCTCACAACATGTAGTGCATGAAATCATAAAACTACATCCAATCTTGCCTCTACATGAATTAAGATAAGACTACATCATTAAAACATACAAGACAATGATTGGAATGAAGCTACATGAACTCAAATATAAAGACTAGACCCTACTATGCCTCCACATGAATTAAGATGACTACATCATTAAAACATACAAGACATTAGCTAAGGAAAAGGCAACAAGAGTACATACACTACAAATTGTGTTTCCAACATTAACTTCATCCATATCCTAACCTTATCATTCCCCATAAAATAGGTCCACTAATCAAAGCATAAGCTAAGCTTCATTCAAGAGCATTAGCATATCAAAGATAAGAGTGGAGACCCATTAGATGGTTATGGAAATCATATAAAGCTCAAGGGATAAAAATAACACACAATTAATACACTACATTATTATATCACATATTTCTCCACCCCCCAAATGGGGATGGAACTACTCACTACTCATTACACTAACTAATTTAGCAAAGGAAAGCATAATACTGAAATGAAATTTATACTACTTAAGCAAGAAATATTAAAGAAGCATAAAACTAAACAAACAAACAAGCATGCAAATGAAAGGAAATTAAACTAAGAGATAAACAACATCATTAAAAGAAAACTTCTATTATTAACTCACTCAATTACAAGTAGCTCTTCCTCCACTAGAGTTTTGCTTCAAGGCTTCACTCTTAGTAGGGAAGATGGCCACCAAGAGAGAGATGGATACAATGGGAGGTGAAGAGTTCTATTTATAAGCATGGAAAAAGCTAATCAGGGACAATCCCCCGATGTGGGACTAAACCAATACCAAAAATAGCCTAAACGAACACTAATACAAGTCCAGGAGAAGTTGGGACGGATCCTGCATGATCCAGACCGCCAATTGGCGGTTCCAGACCGCCAATTGGCGGCCTATAAAGCCCAGATCCGTCTGGGGCTTCTGGTGGGCTTGCCATGGTGTGTTTCTTGGTCTTGGATGCATCTAGCTGGTTTAGTGGAGCTCCGACCCGAATCGAATTGACAAAATACTCCTCTTGATGGTGTGGAGTTTCCTGTTTTGCTCTTAGGTCCTTCTGTCTTACGATCAGGTCCTTCCCCCTTGCATCTTGGTCCCCAGGTCTCACAATTAGGTCCTTTTTCCTGCTTTTGGGTCCTTTCATGGCTCTTCTCTTCAAACCTCTTTATTTCTGAAAACTAAACATAAAACTCGTCACATAGCATTGATTGGGTGTAAGATAATGGATATAAGGTACAAATATAAGCATGAAATGATGTCAATCACAACCCGTTGAGAATGTTCGTGGGCCCAGCGAAAACTCATTGCCTGTCTTCGCAATGCAACAGAGTGAGCTGGCCTCGAACATGAATGTCCAAAGGGTGTGTTCGTTGCATGATTCAGTTGAGAGTACTAGTGAGAGTGAGACACCTCATCATATGCCTATACCAGAAGGTGTCTCTACCTCATGTCCCATGGCCATTGAGCCATTTGAGCTTCATATTGACTCCAACAAGGACCCACCTATGACCGAGCTTATGCTTGATGATCTAAATGATGGTGGGAGGTCCTTGTTGGATGACTTGGGGAGAAGCCCCATTCTTAGTGATGCAAGTCTGCCGCATCCATCGAATGAGCCTGAGGAACTCATTCCCATGCACCCGCCTATTGGTTGGAGGGTTTTCTTCGATGAGCAATTAAACCCGAGTGAGGCAACACAACTTCATTCTTTGTTGCCCACACCCAACCAATATCATGAGGTGTTCGAGCCTTTCAGCTTTGATCTTTCACCCCTCATGACACCTCAGAGTACCAGTGGAGTTTGCCCATCTCGGCAAGTCTCTGGTCCTCATGACATGATGTTCTCATTTGATGTTCCTTGACCAAATGATTATGAGAATATCGTTGTTCCTGTACATATCATGTAAAAAAAAGAGAAAAAAAGAAAAAAAAGAGAAAAAATAGAAGTGTGTAATAAAAGACTCCTTCAGTGAGCATCGATTGTTGTGGGCCCCAACCCTTGTGTACTTGGGCCCCAATTTCTTCACGTATTTATCTCCCTTCTTCAGCTTCTCACAGGTTTTGAGGGAATTTGGGTTTGTGTCCATCAACATGACCTTGAACGTCCCTTTGTACTTCATGTTGGTGAGATCTTTCCTTTTTCATGCATATATCCATGTAGTATCTTGTTCGCATTCATTGAGGACAATGCATGAGGTAGGTGTGGGGGGTGTTTTACGTGTGTACATATTCGAGTCTTTTTCCTTTGGTTTTGTTTTCTATTGTGTGTACTGCTAGGGTCATGTTAGTGTGCCGCATTTAACATTGATATATATGTTTGCCATGATCCTTGGGTGACTTGTCTTCTGTTGCTTGCTGAGTGCTTTAAAATTTCCACATTTCTTTCAAAATCTTCATGTGTTTGCGAAAGAAATGTTTGGTAGGTTTTGCGTGTGTTCAACATGTGCAAAACCGTTAAGAGGCAAAGTAAAAAGAAAGCTCCCAAAATTGTCTTGAACTTGATGCATTAGGATTTTTGGTTTACTGGCTTTAGGTCTTATCGAGTCGTTAGGATGCACCCCGGTTTTCCCTCGGGGGGCATGTAATCATAGGGTTTCAGCACTCAAACATTTAAAGAAGTCCACCCTGAACCTAGTGAGTCAAATAATTCGTGTCTTTTAGTATAAGGAAGTTTGTTGTGGTCAAGGGCCCTTAATCTCTTTTTGTGAAACTTAAGTGTAGGGGTTTTGGTTCCCATGTAGATAAGTAAATAAGCGGTGTTCTCTCTTCTCGCACGACTCCTATCACTCGGGAAAGTAGATCTGAGGGGACTTTGTGCCTGGTGATTTCGAGTCATTTGACTTGGGATGCACCGACCGAACTCCCGTTACACGGGTGGTACGGATCACCGTGGAGATTTGGGGGAAGGTGTACGTGATAGTGTAAGTCCTCATAGGCAATGATGCACGAAACCTGACCCTGGGAGAATCAAACACCAACCAATAAAATGCTCCAAAGAAAAAGAAAAAAAATGATGAAAGAAAAAAAAGAAAAAAAAGAGAGAAGCAAATAAGAACCAAAATGGACTCTACACATTGTATCACATTCATAAGTGTAGGTTGCCCATGTCTTTCACTTAAGTCCTTAACTAACTCTCACGAATAACTCATTAGGCTAGGTGTGTGGACCGATTACATATATAGAATGGACCCGTAGTATTACCGCGTCCCATGATCGACAATATGAGTCCAATGAGTCATGTAGCTAGATTGATTAATGCATCTTGTTTGGATTTTGTGGGTATATCCGCTGAAAACCCTCAGGAGACAACACTCCTCCTCCTTGGCGAAAAGGAGGTTTAATGGCTTGTTGCACGTGCTAAGTGCAACCGTGATTCCTACGAAAGTGAGTTAGGATTTCTTGATTTCGTATGCTTTTCTCTTTCTTTGTTTTGCTCGGGACTAGCAAACGTTAGGTGTGGGGGTATTTGATTGACAACATTTCATGCTTATATTTGTATCTTATATCCATTATCTTTCACCTAAACAATGCTATGTTACGAGTTTTATGTTTAGTTTTCAGGAACAAATAGGTTTGAAGAGATGAAACATAAAAGGACCCAAAAGCTGGGAAAAAGGACTGGATTGTGATATCTGGGGACCAAGCTGCAAGGGAGAAGGACCTGAACGCAAGACAAAGGGACCTAAGAGCAAAACATAATACTTCACACCATCATGGGTAGTATTTTAGCAATTGGATTCGGGTCGGAGCTCCAATAAACAAAGTAGATGCATCTAAGACCACCAAATACACTAAGCAAAGCCCAGCACAAATTCCAGATGGATCCGGACTTTTTAGACCGCCAATTGGCGGTCACTTTTGGCCCAAATCCGCTAAGATTTCTTTGGGTTACGTATTAGTGTGTATTTAGTCCATTTCTGGTATTTGTTTAGTCCCACATCGGGGGATTGTCCCGGATTAGCTTTTTCCATGCCTATAAATAGAACTCTTCACCTCCTATTGTAACCACTCCATATTTTAAGTGGCTATTATTCCTACTAGAAGTGAGGCCTTGAAGCACACACTAAAGTAGGAGGATGCTACTTGAAATGTGAGTCATTTTATCAATAAAGTTTTGTGTTTCTTTCATTGTTTGTTTATGCTTCTTTTATTGTTTGTGCATGTTTTAGTTTAATCGTCTTTTATTTCTAGCTTAGTTTTAATATTCTTTCTTTGCTTAGTTTAATAATTAGTGTAATGTTTAGTGAGTAGTTCCATCCCCTTAGGGGGGTGGAGTAGATGTACATACATGCATTAGAGAATGTGATGAATGCTTTATTTTTGATGTGTTGATAAAACATGAATGTATTCTTGCTTGTTTAGGATAGAATTTATAACTTGATGAGTTTTGCCAAAATGATTAGACACCTCTCATGCTTGTTTACGTTCTGAAATAAACAACTTGCATATGTAAATGTTAATCAACTAAGTTGGTGAATAGATTGATAGGTTTTGCCATAACATTTAGACACTTCCTATGTTTGATAAACACCACCTTCACGTGCTTAAAGAATGTATTCTACACCCACCTCTTTGCATGTGTGCACTCACTCCACCCCTTAGGGGTTTTCCCATTTCTGTATTCCAGCATTCTTCTTTTGTTCTTAGCTTAGTTGTCATTTCATTGTTTGTTTCTTTCATTCGCATTTCATACTTCTTAGAGTAGTTTAGTGTAGAGTAGCATAATCAATCTTTCTCCCCTAATTTTTGCCACTTGATTTCTGATAAACAAGAGGTTGCTCGCCTTCTTGAGGACGACCCGTACTTGCCACCGATTCATCGCGGCCGTGCACTTGCGGTTTAATTAAAACGTTCAATAGGATACAATGTGCATTTGAAAAATCATGTGTCTCAAACTACTTTAAATGGCAAGCATTTATTTGTTAAGTCTAGTTCCTCAAGTGTGTGGGCTCCCAAAACCAAAATGGTTTGGATCCCAAAAGTTAATGTTCAAGGACCCAAAGTTGTTTGGGTACCTAAATCTACACTTGTAGGAGCTTGAGGACGAGATTGGTGGTGACCGGGTGA